>OZ021721.1:8238248-11058748 GCA_963978545.1 Linyphia triangularis | reverse complement strand
TCTTTCTTATCATCAATTTGCTCATGAAATAGTATTTTAGCACTCAAAATCGAAGCAATGCTAAGTAAAATAAAGGCTTCAAAACAGTTTCTGAGCGCTTTCATTTCAAAACTTCAACTTCTCTTAAAACTATTCAAAAATAGTTTTTTTTGCCAAAATTTCGAAATTTGTTTGATTTTTAAAGTGTTTTTGGATGAAAAAACACAATTTGGAACCATTCGATAAATATGAAATTTTCCATTCAAATACACTCGAACCTGAAATATTTCAAGATTTTCGAAAAACTAAATTTTGTTTTTTCGAATACTTTTTTTTAATTAATATTTGCCACAAGAATGTCTATAAAACATATATCCAACTAAAATTAGCAATTTGAAAGAATTTGTGCAATTTTCTCGAAAATACTATTCAACAATTAAAAACACATGGTGGACTATTCAATGAATTATTGTTCAAAAAGTAAAATTTTCAAATTTTTTCCCTTTTTTTATATGGAAGCTCATATATAGGAAAATCTCTAATTCCTATTTTATAACACTCACTAAATAAGAAGTGGGTCTAAAGTTGGTCCAAAAAGTGCAATTTTCTCAAAAGTAAAATTCCCCCATTGAAAACATATGGTGGACTATTCAATGAATTATTGTTCAAAGAGAAAAATTTTCAAAAAAATTTCCCTTTTTTTATATGGAAGCTCATATATAGGAAAATCTCCAATTTGAATTTTATAACATTCACTAAATAAGAAGTGGGTCTAAAGTTGGTCCAAAAAGTGCAATTTTCTCAAAAATAAAATTCCCCCATTGAAAACACATTTCGGACTATTCAATGAATTATTGTTCAAAAAGTAAAATTTCAAAGATTTTTCCCGTTTTTAATATTGAAGCTCATATATAGGAGAATCTCCAATTTGAATTTTATAACACTCACTAAATAAGAAGTGGATCTAAAGTTGGTCCAAAAAGTGCAATTTTCTCAAAAATGAAATTCCCCCATTGAAAACACATTTTGGACTATTCAATGAATTATTGTTCAAAAAGTAAAATTTTCAAAAATTTTTCTCTTTTTTTTATATTGAAGCTCATATATAGGAGAATCTCTAATTCCAATTTTATAACACTCACTAAATAAGAAGTGGGTCTAAAGTTGGTCCAAAAAGTGCACTTTCAAAGTGTTTCGTTTTAAATTTCTCCCATGTTAATCGTATGAAAAATTCACACTTCTAAATTTTCAAACTTTTACAATCCTTTTGCAGCTTGGGTAACAGAAATCATCACCCGAATTGATTTCCACATTCAAATGGTCATTAAAATGAAATTTTACTACTAAAAATTCAGTTATTACCAAAAAAAGTCTTTATATCAATTTGAATATACATTAAACTAGCCAATCCTTAGGCAATTTTCAAATTCTCAAATTTCGAATTTTAACCTTAATTTGTAGCTTTGGATAATAAAAGTCATCACCCGATTTCTTTCTTATCATCAATTTGCTCATGAAATAGTATTTTAGCACTCAAAATCGAAGCAATGCTAAGTAAAATAAAGGCTTCAAAACAGTTTCTGAGCGCTTTCATTTCAAAACTTCAACTTCTCTTAAAACTATTCAAAAATAGTTTTTTTTGCCAAAATTTCGAAATTTGTTTGATTTTTAAAGTGTTTTTGGATGAAAAAACACAATTTGGAACCATTCGATAAATATGAAATTTTCCATTCAAATACACTCGAACCTGAAATATTTCAAGATTTTCGAAAAATTAAATTTTGTTTTTAGAATACTTTTTTTTAATTAATATTTGCCACAAGAATGACTATAAAACATATATCCAACTCCAATTAGCAATTTGAAAGAATTTGTGCAATTTTCTCGAAAATACAATTCAACCATTGAAAATACATTTCGGACTATTCAATGAATTATTGTTCAAAAACAAAAATTTTCAAAATTTTTTCCAATTTTTATTATTGAAGCTCATATATAGGAGAATCTCCAATTCGAATTTTATAACACTCACTAAATAAAAAGTGGGTCTAAAGTAGGTCCAAAAAGTGCAATTTTCACAAAAATAAAATTCCCCCATGGATAATACATGGCGAACTATTCAATGAATTATTGTTCAAAAAGTAAAATTTTCAAAGATTTTTCCCGTTTTTAATATTGAAGATCATATATAGGAGAATCTCCAATTAGAAATTTATAACACTCACTAAATAAGAAGTGGGTCTAAAGTTGGTCCAAAAAGCAATTTTCACGAAAATACAATTCCCTCATTGAAAACACATTTCGGACTATTCAATGAATTATTGTTCAAAAAGTAAAATTTTCAAAGATTTTTCCCGTTTTTAATATTGAAGATCATATATAGGAGAATCTCCAATTTGAATTTTATAACACTCACTAAATAAAAGTGGGTCTAAAGTTGTTCCAAAAAGTGCAATTTTCTCAAAAGTAAAATTCCCCCATTGAAAACATATGGTGGACTATTCAATGAATTATTGTTCAAAGAGAAAAATGTTCAAAAAAATTTCCCTTTTTTTATATGGAAGCTCATATATAGGAAAATTTCCAATTTGAATTTTATAACATTCACTAAATAAGAAGTGGGTCTAAAGTTGGTCCAAAAAGTGCAATTTTCTCAAAAGTAAAATTCCCCGATTGAAATAACACGGCGGACTATTCAATGAATTTTTGTTCAAAAAGTAAAATTTTCAAAAAATGTTCTCTTTTTTTGATATTGACTCTCATATATAGGAGAATCTCCAATTTGAATTTTATAACACTCACTAAATAAGAAGTGGATCTAAAGTTGGTCCAAAAAGTGCAATTTTCTCAAAAATGAAATTCCCCCATTGAAAGCACATTTTGGACTATTCAATGAATTATTGTTCAAAAAGTAAAATTTCAAATTTTTTTCTCGTTTTTTATATTGAAGCTCATACATAGGAAAATCTCCAATTCGAATTTTATATCACTCACTAAATAAGAAGTGGGTCTAAAGTTGGTCCCAAAAGTTGGTCCAAAAAGCAATTTTCACGAAAATACAATTCCCTCATTGAAAACACATGGCGGACTATTCAATGAATTATTGTTCAAAAAGTAAAATTTTCAAAATTTTTTCCCTTTTTTTATATTGAAGCTCATACATAGGAAAATCTCCAATTCGAATTTTATATCACTCACTAAATAAGAAGTGGGTCTAAAGTTGGTCCCAAAAGTTGGTCCAAAAAGCAATTTTCACGAAAATACAATTCCCTCATTGAAAACACATTTCGGACTATTCAATGAAATATTGTTCAAAAAGTAAAATTTTCAAAGATTTTTCCCGTTTTTAATATTGAAGCTCATATATAGGAGAATCTCCAATTCGAATTTTATAACACTCACTAAATAAAAAGTGGGTCTAAAGTTGGTCCAAAAAGTGCAATTTTCTCAAAATTAAAATTCCCCTATTGAAAACACATGGCGGACTATTCAATGAATTATTGTTCAAAAAGTAAAATTTTCAAAAAATGTTCTCTTTTTTTATATTGAATTTCATATATAGGAGAATCTCCAATTTGAATTTTATAACACTCACTAAATAAGAAGTGGATCTAAAGTTGGTCCAAAAAGTGCAATTTTCTCAAAAATGAAATTCCCCCATTGAAAACACATTTTGGACTATTCAATGAATTATTGTTCAAAAAGTAAAATTTTCAAAATTTTTTCCAATTTTTTATATTGAAGCTCATATATAGGAGAATCTCCAATTCGAAATTTATAACACTCACTAAATAAGAAGTGGGTCTAAAGATGGTCTAAAAAGTTGGTCCAAAAAGCAATTTTCACGAAAATACAATTCCCTCATTGAAAACACATTTCGGACTATTCAATGAATTATTGTTCAAAAAGTAAAATTTTCAAAAAATGTTCTCTTTTTTTGATATTGAATCTCATATATAGGAGAATCTTCAATTTGAATTTTATAACACTCACTAAATAAGAAGTGGATCTAAAGTTGGTCCAAAAAGTGCAATTTTCTCAAAAGTAAAATTCCCCCATTGAAAACATACGGTGGACTATTCAATGAATTATTGTTCAAAGAGAAAAATTTTCAAAAAAATTTCCTTTTTTTATATGGAAGCTCATATATAGGAAAATCTCCAATTTGAATTTTATAACATTCACTAAATAAGAAGTGGGTCTAAAGTTGGTCCAAAAAGTGCAATTTTCTCAAAAGTAAAATTCCCCTATTGAAAACACACGGCGGACTATTCAATGAATTATTGTTCAAAAAGTAAAATTTTCAAAAAATGTTCTCTTTTTTTGATATTGAATCTCATATATAGGAGAATCTCCAATTTGAATTTTATAACACTCACTAAATAAGAAGTGGATCTAAAGTTGGTCCAAAAAGTGCAATTTTCTCAAAAATGAAATTCCCCCATTGAAAACACATTTTGGACTATTCAATGAATTATTGTTCAAAAAGTAAAATTTTCAAAAATTTTTCTCTTTTTTTATATTGAAGCTCATATATAGGAGAATCTCTAATTCCAATTTTATAACACTCACTAAATAAGAAGTGGGTCTAAAGTTGGTCCAAAAAGTGCACTTTCAAAGTGTTTCGTTTTAAATTTCTCCCATGTTAATCGTATGAAAAATTCACACTTCTAAATTTTCAAACTTTTACAATCCTTTTGCAGCTTGGGTAACAGAAATCATCACCCGAATTGATTTCCACATTCAAATGGTCATTAAAATGAAATTTTACTACTAAAAATTCAGTTATTACCAAAAAAAGTCTTTATATCAATTTGAATATACATTAAACTAGCCAATCCTTAGACAATTTTCAAAATTCTCAAATTTCGAATTTTAACCTTAATTTGTAGCTTTGGATAATAAAAGTCATCACCCGATTTCTTTCTTATCATCAATTTGCTCATGAAATAGTATTTTAGCACTCAAAATCGAAGCAATGCTAAGTAAAATAAAGGCTTCAAAACAGTTTCTGAGCGCTTTCATTTCAAAACTTCAACTTCTCTTAAAACTATTCAAAAATAGTTTTTTTTGCCAAAATTTCGAAATTTGTTTGATTTTTAAAGTGTTTTTGGATGAAAAAACACAATTTGGAACCATTCGATAAATATGAAATTTTCCATTCAAATACACTCGAACCTGAAATATTTCAAGATTTTCGAAAAATTAAATTTTGTTTTTTAGAATACTTTTTTTTTTAATTAATATTTGCCACAAGAATGACTATAAAACATATATCCAACTCCAATTAGCAATTTGAAAGAATTTGTGCAATTTTCTCGAAAATACAATTCAACCATTGAAAACACATTTCGGACTATTCAATGAATTATTGTTCAAAAACAAAAATTTTCAAATTTTTTTCCAATTTTTAATATTGAAGCTCATATATAGGAGAATCTCCAATTCGAAATTTATTACACTCACTAAATAAGAAGTGGGTCTAAAGTTGGTCTAAAAAGTGCAATTTTCTCAAAAATGAAATTCCCCCATTGAAAACACATTTTGGACTATTCAATGAATTATTGTTCAAAAAGTAAAATTTTCAAAATTTTTTCCAATTTTTAATATTGAAGCTCATATATAGGAGAATCTCCAATTCGAAATTTATAACACTCACTAAATAAGAAGTGGGTCTAAAGTTGGTCTAAAAAGTTGGTCCAAAAAGCAATTTTCACGAAAATACAATTCCCTCATTGAAAACACATTTCGGACTATTCAATGAATTATTGTTCAAAAAGTAAAATTTTCAAAGATTTTTCCCGTTTTTAATATTGAAGATCATATATAGGAGAATCTCCAATTTGAATTTTATAACACTCACTAAATAAAAGTGGGTCTAAAGATGGTCCAAAAAGTGCAATTTTCTCAAAAATAAAATTCCCCCATTGAAAACACATGGCGAACTATTCAATGAATTATTGTTCAAAAAGTAAAATTTTCAAAATTTTTTCCTTTTTTTTATATTGAAGCTCATACATAGGAAAATCTCCAATTCGAATTTTATAACACTCACTAAATAAGAAGTGGGTCTAAAGTTGGTCCAAAAAGTGCAATTTTCTCAAAAGTAAAATTCCCCCATTGAAAACATATGGTGGACTATTCAATGAATTATTGTTCAAAGAGAAAAATTTTCAAAAAAATTTCCGTTTTTTTATATGGAAGCTCATATATAGGAAAATTTCCAATTTGAATTTTATAACATTCACTAAATAAGAAGTGGGTCTAAAGTTGGTCCAAAAAGTGCAATTTTCTCAAAAGTAAAATTCCCCTATTGAAAACACACGGCGGACTATTCAATGAATTTTTGTTCAAAAAGTAAAATTTTCAAAAAATGTTCTCTTTTTTTGATATTGACTCTCATATATAGGAGAATCTCCAATTTGAATTTTATAACACTCACTAAATAAGAAGTGGATCTAAAGTTGGTCCAAAAAGTGCAATTTTCTCAAAAATGAAATTCCCCCATTGAAAACACATTTTGGACTATTCAATGAATTATTGTTCAAAAAGTAAAATTTCAAATTTTTTTCTCGTTTTTTATATTGAAGCTCATACATAGGAAAATCTCCAATTCGAATTTTATATCACTCACTAAATAAGAAGTGGGTCTAAAGTTGGTCCCAAAAGTTGGTCCAAAAAGCAATTTTCACGAAAATACAATTCCCTCATTGAAAACACATGGCGGACTATTCAATGAATTATTGTTCAAAAAGTAAAATTTTCAAAATTTTTTCCCGTTTTTTATATTGAAGCTCATACATAGGAAAATATCCAATTCGAATTTTATATCACTCACTAAATAAGAAGTGGGTCTAAAGTTGGTCCCAAAAGTTGGTCCAAAAAGCAATTTTCACGAAAATACAATTCCCTCATTGAAAACACATTTCGGACTATTCAATGAAATATTGTTCAAAAAGTAAAATTTTCAAAGATTTTTCCCGTTTTTAATATTGAAGCTCATATATAGGAGAATCTCCAATTCGAATTTTATAACACTCACTAAATAAAAAGTGGGTCTAAAGTTGGTCCAAAAAGTGCAATTTTCTCAAAATTAAAATTCCCCTATTGAAAACACATGGCGGACTATTCAATGAATTATTGTTCAAAAAGTAAAATTTTCAAAAAATGTTCTCTTTTTTTATATTGAATCTCATATATAGGAGAATCTCCAATTTGAATTTTATAACACTCACTAAATAAGAAGTGGATCTAAAGTTGGTCCAAAAAGTGCAATTTTCTCAAAAATGAAATTCCCCCATTGAAAACACATTTTGGACTATTCAATGAATTATTGTTCAAAAAGTAAAATTTTCAAAATTTTTTCCCGTTTTTTATATTGAAGCTCATACATAGGAAAATCTCCAATTCGAATTTTATATCACTCACTAAATAAGAAGTGGGTCTAAAGTTGGTCCCAAAAGTTGGTCCAAAAAGCAATTTTCACGAAAATACAATTCCCTCATTGAAAACACATGGCGGACTATTCAATGAATTATTGTTCAAAAAGTAAAATTTTCAAAATTTTTTCCCGTTTTTTATATTGAAGCTCATACATAGGAAAATCTCCAATTCGAAATTTATAACACTCACTAAATAAGAAGTGGGTCTAAAGATGGTCTAAAAAGTTGGTCCAAAAAGCAATTTTCACGAAAATACAATTCCCTCATTGAAAACACATTTTGGACTATTCAATGAATTATTGTTCAAAAAGTAAAATTTTCAAAAAATGTTGTCTTTTTTTATATTGAAGCTCATATATAGGAGAATCTCTAATTCCAATTTTATAACACTCACTAAATAAGAAGTGGGTCTAAAGTTGGTCCAAAAAGTGCACTTTCAAAGTGTTTCGTTTTAAATTTCTCCCATGTTAATCGTACGAAAAATTCACACTTCTAAATTTTCAAACTTTTACAATCCTTTTGCAGCTTGGGTAACAGAAATCATCACCCGAATTGATTTCCACATTCAAATGGTCATTAAAATGAAATTTTACTACTAAAAATTCAGTTATTACCAAAAAAAGTCTTTATATCAATTTGAATATACATTAAACTAGCCAATCCTTAGACAATTTTCAAAATTCTCAAATTTCGAATTTTAACCTTAATTTGTAGCTTTGGATAATAAAAGTCATCACCCGATTTCTTTCTTATCATCAATTTGCTCATGAAATAGTATTTTAGCACTCAAAATCGAAGCAATGCTAAGTAAAATAAAGGCTTCAAAACAGTTTCTGAGCGCTTTCATTTCAAAACTTCAACTTCTCTTAAAACTATTCAAAAATAGTTTTTTTTGCCAAAATTTCGAAATTTGTTTGATTTTTAAAGTGTTTTTGGATGAAAAAACACAATTTGGAACCATTCGATAAATATGAAATTTTCCATTCAAATACACTCGAACCTGAAATATTTCAAGATTTTCGAAAAATTAAATTTTGTTTTTTAGAATACTTTTTTTTAATTAATATTTGCCACAAGAATGACTATAAAACATATATCCAACTCCAATTAGCAATTTGAAAGAATTTGTGCAATTTTCTCGAAAATACAATTCAACCATTGAAAACACATTTCGACTATTCAATGAATTATTGTTCAAAAACAAAAATTTTCAAAATTTTTTCCAATTTTTAATATTGAAGCTCATATATAGGAGAATCTCCAATTCGAATTTTATAACACTCACTAAATAAAAAGTGGGTCTAAAGTAGGTCCAAAAAGTGCAATTTTCACAAAAATAAAATTCCCCCATGGATAACACATGGCGAACTATTCAATGAATTATTGTTCAAAAAGTAAAATTTTCAAAGATTTTTCCCGTTTTTAATATTGAAGATCATATATAGGAGAATCTCCAATTTGAATTTAATAACACTCACTAAATAAAAGTGGGTCTAAAGATGGTCCAAAAAGTGCAATTTTCTCAAAAATAAAATTCCCCTATTGAAAACACATGGCGGACTATTCAATGAATTATTGTTCAAAAAGTAAAATTTTCAAAAAATGTTCTCTTTTTTTATATTGAATCTCATATATAGGAGAATCTCCAATTTGAATTTTATAAAACTCACTAAATAAGAAGTGGATCTAAAGTTGGTCCAAAAAGTGCAATTTTCTCAAAAATGAAATTCCCCCATTGAAAACACATTTTGGACTATTCAATGAATTATTGTTCAAAAAGTAAAATTTTCAAAATTTTTTCCAATTTTTAATATTGAAGCTCATATATAGGAGAATCTCCAATTCGAAATTTATAACACTCACTAAATAAGAAGTGGGTCTAAAGATGGTCTAAAAAGTTGGTCCAAAAAGCAATTTTCACGAAAATACAATTCCCTCATTGAAAACACATTTCGGACTATTCAATGAATTATTGTTCAAAAAGTAAAATTTTCAAAAAATGTTCTCTTTTTTTGATATTGAATCTCATATATAGGAGAATCTTCAATTTGAATTTTATAACACTCACTAAATAAGAAGTGGATCTAAAGTTGGTCCAAAAAGTGCAATTTTCTCAAAAGTAAAATTCCCCCATTGAAAACATATGGTGGACTATTCAATGAATTATTGTTCAAAGAGAAAAATTTTCAAAAAAATTTCCCTTTTTTTGATATTGAATCTCATATATAGGAGAATCTCCAATTTGAATTTTATAACACTCACTAAATAAGAAGTGGATCTAAAGTTGGTCCAAAAAGTGCAATTTTCTCAAAAATGTAATTTCCCCATTGAAAACACATTTTGGACTATTCAATGAATTATTGTTCAAAAAGTAAAATTTTCAAAAATTTTTCTCTTTTTTCATATTGAAGCTCATATATAGGAGAATCTCTAATTCCAATTTTATAACACTCACTAAATAAGAAGTGGGTCTAAAGTTGGTCCAAAAAGTGCACTTTCAAAGTGTTTCGTTTTAAATTTCTCCCATGTTAATCGTATGAAAAATTCACACTTCTAAATTTTCAAACTTTTACAATCCTTTTGCAGCTTGGGTAACAGAAATCATCACCCGAATTGATTTCCACATTCAAATGGTCATTAAAATGAAATTTTACTACTAAAAATTCAGTTATTACCAAAAAAAGTCTTTATATCAATTTGAATATACATTAAACTAGCCAATCCTTAGACAATTTTCAAAATTCTCAAATTTCGAATTTTAACCTTAATTTGTAGCTTTGGATAATAAAAGTCATCACCCGATTTCTTTCTTATCATCAATTTGCTCATGAAATAGTATTTTAGCACTCAAAATCGAAGCAATGCTAAGTAAAATAAAGGCTTCAAAACAGTTTCTGAGCGCTTTCATTTCAAAACTTCAACTTCTCTTAAAACTATTCAAAAATAGTTTTTTTTTGCCAAAATTTCGAAATTTGTTTGATTTTTAAAGTGTTTTTGGATGAAAAAACACAATTTGGAACCATTCGATAAATATGAATTTTTCCATTCAAATACACTCGAACCTGAAATATTTCAAGATTTTCGAAAAATTAAATTTTGTTTTTTAGAATACTTTTTTTGTAATTAATATTTGCCACAAGAATGACTATAAAACATATATCCAACTCCAATTAGCAATTTGAAAGAATTTGTGCAATTTTCTCGAAAATACAATTCAACCATTGAAAACACATTTCGGACTATTCAATGAATTATTGTTCAAAAACAAAAATTTTCAAATTTTTTTCCAATTTTTAATATTGAAGCTCATATATAGGAGAATCTCCAATTTGAATTTTATAACACTAACTAAATAAGAAGTGGATCTAAAGTTGATCCAAAAAGTGCAATTTTCTCAAAAATGAAATTCCCCCATTGAAAACACATTTTGGACTATTCAATGAATTATTGTTCAAAAAGTAAAATTTTCAAAATTTTTTCCAATTTTTAATATTGAAGCTCATATATAGGAGAATCTCCAATTCGAAATTTATAACACTCACTAAATAAGAAGTGGGTCTAAAGTTGGTCTAAAAAGTTGGTCCAAAAAGCAATTTTCACGAAAATACAATTCCCTCATTGAAAACACATTTCGGACTATTCAATGAATTATTGTTCAAA
Source organism: Linyphia triangularis (assembly GCA_963978545.1). Taxonomy (NCBI): domain Eukaryota; kingdom Metazoa; phylum Arthropoda; class Arachnida; order Araneae; family Linyphiidae; genus Linyphia; species Linyphia triangularis. Next base: position 11,047,667 of record OZ021721.1, on the reverse strand, counting down.
AAGTAAAATTTTCAAAGATTTTTCCCGTTTTTAATATTGAAGATCATATATAGGAGAATCTCCAATTTGAATTTTATAACACTCACTAAATAAAAGTGGGTCTAAAGATGGTCCAAAAAGTGCAATTTTCTCAAAAATAAAATTCCCCCATTGAAAACACATGGCGAACTATTCAATGAATTATTGTTCAAAAAGTAAAATTTTCAAAATTTTTTCCTTTTTTTTATATTGAAGCTCATACATAGGAAAATCTCCAATTCGAATTTTATAACACTCACTAAATAAGAAGTGGGTCTAAAGTTGGTCCAAAAAGTGCAATTTTCTCAAAAGTAAAATTCCCCCATTGAAAACATATGGTGGACTATTCAATGAATTATTGTTCAAAGAGAAAAATTTTCAAAAAAATTTCCCTTTTTTTATATGGAAGCTCATATATAGGAAAATTTCCAATTTGAATTTTATAACATTCACTAAATAAGAAGTGGGTCTAAAGTTGGTCCAAAAAGTGCAATTTTCTCAAAAGTAAAATTCCCCTATTGAAAACACACGGCGGACTATTCAATGAATTTTTGTTCAAAAAGTAAAATTTTCAAAAAATGTTCTCTTTTTTGGATATTGACTCTCATATATAGGAGAATCTCCAATTTGAATTTTATAACACTCACTAAATAAGAAGTGGATCTAAAGTTGGTCCAAAAAGTGCAATTTTCTCAAAAATGAAATTCCCCCATTGAAAACACATTTTGGACTATTCAATGAATTATTGTTCAAAAAGTAAAATTTCAAATTTTTTTCTCGTTTTTTATATTGAAGCTCATACATAGGAAAATCTCCAATTCGAATTTTATATCACTCACTAAATAAGAAGTGGGTCTAAAGTTGGTCCCAAAAGTTGGTCCAAAAAGCAATTTAAACGAAAATACAATTCCCTCATTGAAAACACATGGCGGACTATTCAATGAATTATTGTTCAAAAAGTAAAATTTTCAAAATTTTTTCCCGTTTTTTATATTGAAGCTCATACATAGGAAAATCTCCAATTCGAATTTTATATCACTCACTAAATAAGAAGTGGGTCTAAAGTTGGTCCCAAAAGTTGGTCCAAAAAGCAATTTTCACGAAAATACAATTCCCTCATTGAAAACACATGGCGGACTATTCAATGAATTATTGTTCAAAAAGTAAAATTTTCAAAATTTTTTCCCGTTTTTTATATTGAAGCTCATACATAGGAAAATCTCCAATTCGAAATTTATAACACTCACTAAATAAGAAGTGGGTCTAAAGATGGTCTAAAAAGTTGGTCCAAAAAGCAATTTTCACGAAAATACAATTCCCTCATTGAAAACACATTTTGGACTATTCAATGAATTATTGTTCAAAAAGTAAAATTTTCAAAAAATGTTGTCTTTTTTTATATTGAAGCTCATATATAGGAGAATCTCTAATTCCAATTTTATAACACTCACTAAATAAGAAGTGGGTCTAAAGTTGGTCCAAAAAGTGCACTTTCAAAGTGTTTCGTTTTAAATTTCTCCCATGTTAATCGTACGAAAAATTCACACTTCTAAATTTTCAAACTTTTACAATCCTTTTGCAGCTTGGGTAACAGAAATCATCACCCGAATTGATTTCCACATTCAAATGGTCATTAAAATGAAATTTTACTACTAAAAGTTCAGTTATTACCAAAAAAAGTCTTTATATCAATTTGAATATACATTAAACTAGCCAATCCTTAGACAATTTTCAAAATTCTCAAATTTCGAATTTTAACCTTAATTTGTAGCTTTGGATAATAAAAGTCATCACCCGATTTCTTTCTTATCATCAATTTGCTCATGAAATAGTATTTTAGCACTCAAAATCGAAGCAATGCTAAGTAAAATAAAGGCTTCAAAACAGTTTCTGAGCGCTTTCATTTCAAAACTTCAACTTCTCTTAAAACTATTCAAAAATAGTTTTTTTTGCCAAAATTTCGAAATTTGTTTGATTTTTAAAGTGTTTTTGGATGAAAAAACACAATTTGGAACCATTCGATAAATATGAAATTTTCCATTCAAATACACTCGAACCTGAAATATTTCAAGATTTTCGAAAAATTAAATTTTGTTTTTTAGAATACTTTTTTTTAATTAATATTTGCCACAAGAATGACTATAAAACATATATCCAACTCCAATTAGCAATTTGAAAGAATTTGTGCAATTTTCTCGAAAATACAATTCAACCATTGAAAACACATTTCGACTATTCAATGAATTATTGTTCAAAAACAAAAATTTTCAAAATTTTTTCCAATTTTTAATATTGAAGCTCATATATAGGAGAATCTCCAATTCGAATTTTATAACACTCACTAAATAAAAAGTGGGTCTAAAGTAGGTCCAAAAAGTGCAATTTTCACAAAAATAAAATTCCCCCATGGATAACACATGGCGAACTATTCAATGAATTATTGTTCAAAAAGTAAAATTTTCAAAGATTTTTCCCGTTTTTAATATTGAAGATCATATATAGGAGAATCTCCAATTTGAATTTAATAACACTCACTAAATAAAAGTGGGTCTAAAGATGGTCCAAAAAGTGCAATTTTCTCAAAAATAAAATTCCCCTATTGAAAACACATGGCGGACTATTCAATGAATTATTGTTCAAAAAGTAAAATTTTCAAAAAATGTTCTCTTTTTTTATATTGAATCTCATATATAGGAGAATCTCCAATTTGAATTTTATAAAACTCACTAAATAAGAAGTGGATCTAAAGTTGGTCCAAAAAGTGCAATTTTCTCAAAAATGAAATTCCCCCATTGAAAACACATTTTGGACTATTCAATGAATTATTGTTCAAAAAGTAAAATTTTCAAAATTTTTTCCAATTTTTAATATTGAAGCTCATATATAGGAGAATCTCCAATTCGAAATTTATAACACTCACTAAATAAGAAGTGGGTCTAAAGATGGTCTAAAAAGTTGGTCCAAAAAGCAATTTTCACGAAAATACAATTCCCTCATTGAAAACACATTTCGGACTATTCAATGAATTATTGTTCAAAAAGTAAAATTTTCAAAAAATGTTCTCTTTTTTTGATATTGAATCTCATATATAGGAGAATCTTCAATTTGAATTTTATAACACTCACTAAATAAGAAGTGGATCTAAAGTTGGTCCAAAAAGTGCAATTTTCTCAAAAGTAAAATTCCCCCATTGAAAACATATGGTGGACTATTCAATGAATTATTGTTCAAAGAGAAAAATTTTCAAAAAAATTTCCCTTTTTTTGATATTGAATCTCATATATAGGAGAATCTCCAATTTGAATTTTATAACACTCACTAAATAAGAAGTGGATCTAAAGTTGGTCCAAAAAGTGCAATTTTCTCAAAAATGTAATTTCCCCATTGAAAACACATTTTGGACTATTCAATGAATTATTGTTCAAAAAGTAAAATTTTCAAAAAATTTTCTCTTTTTTCATATTGAAGCTCATATATAGGAGAATCTCTAATTCCAATTTTATAACACTCACTAAATAAGAAGTGGGTCTAAAGTTGGTCCCAAAAGTGCACTTTCAAAGTGTTTCGTTTTAAATTTCTCCCATGTTAATCGTATGAAAAATTCACACTTCTAAATTTTCAAACTTTTACAATCCTTTTGCAGCTTGGGTAACAGAAATCATCACCCGAATTGATTTCCACATTCAAATGGTCATTAAAATGAAATTTTACTACTAAAAATTCAGTTATTACCAAAAAAAGTCTTTATATCAATTTGAATATACATTAAACTAGCCAATCCTTAGACAATTTTCAAAATTCTCAAATTTCGAAATTTAACCTTAATTTGTAGCTTTGGATAATAAAAGTCATCACCCGATTTCTTTCTTATCATCAATTTGCTCATGAAATAGTATTTTAGCACTCAAAATCGAAGCAATGCTAAGTAAAATAAAGGCTTCAAAACAGTTTCTGAGCGCTTTCATTTCAAAACTTCAACTTCTCTTAAAACTATTCAAAAATAGTTTTTTTTGCCAAAATTTCGAAATTTGTTAGATTTTTAAAGTGTTTTTGGATGAAAAAACACAATTTGGAAACATTCGATAAATATGAAATTTTCCATTCAAATACACTCGAACCTGAAATATTTCAAGATTTTCGAAAAATTAAATTTTGTTTTTTAGAATACTTTTTTTGTAATTAATATTTGCCACAAGAATGACTATAAAACATATATCCAACTCCAATTAGCAATTTGAAAGAATTTGTGCAATTTTCTCGAAAATACAATTCAACCATTGAAAACACATTTCGGACTATTCAATGAATTATTGTTCAAAAACAAAAATTTTCAAATTTTTTTCCAATTTTTAATATTGAAGCTCATATATTGGAGAATCTCCAATTTGAATTTTATAACACTAACTAAATAAGAAGTGGATCTAAAGTTGATCCAAAAAGTGCAATTTTCTCAAAAATGAAATTCCCCCATTGAAAACACATTTTGGACTATTCAATGAATTATTGTTCAAAAAGTAAAATTTTCAAAATTTTTTCCAATTTTTAATATTGAAGCTCATATATAGGAGAATCTCCAATTCGAAATTTATAACACTCACTAAATAAGAAGTGGGTCTAAAGTTGGTCTAAAAAGTTGGTCCAAAAAGCAATTTTCACGAAAATACAATTCCCTCATTGAAAACACATTTCGGACTATTCAATGAATTATTGTTCAAAAAGTAAAATTTTCAAAGATTTTTCCCGTTTTTAATATTGAAGATCATATATAGGAGAATCTCCAATTTGAATTTTATAACACTCACTAAATAAAAGTGGGTCTAAAGATGGTCCAAAAAGTGCAATTTTCTCAAAAATAAAATTCCCCCATTGAAAACACATGGCGAACTATTCAATGAATTATTGTTCAAAAAGTAAAATTTTCAAAATTTTTTCCTTTTTTTTATATTGAAGCTCATACATAGGAAAATCTCCAATTCGAATTTTATAACACTCACTAAATAAGAAGTGGGTCTAAAGTTGGTCCAAAAAGTGCAATTTTCTCAAAAGTAAAATTCCCCCATTGAAAACATATGGTGGACTATTCAATGAATTATTGTTCAAAGAGAAAAATTTTCAAAAAAATTTCCCTTTTTTTATATGGAAGCTCATATATAGGAAAATTTCCAATTTGAATTTTATAACATTCACTAAATAAGAAGTGGGTCTAAAGTTGGTCCAAAAAGTGCAATTTTCTCAAAAGTAAAATTCCCCTATTGAAAACACACGGCGGACTATTCAATGAATTTTTGTTCAAAAAGTAAAATTTTCAAAAAATGTTCTCTTTTTTGGATATTGACTCTCATATATAGGAGAATCTCCAATTTGAATTTTATAACACTCACTAAATAAGAAGTGGATCTAAAGTTGGTCCAAAAAGTGCAATTTTCTCAAAAATGAAATTCCCCCATTGAAAACACATTTTGGACTATTCAATGAATTATTGTTCAAAAAGTAAAATTTCAAATTTTTTTCTCGTTTTTTATATTGAAGCTCATACATAGGAAAATCTCCAATTCGAATTTTATATCACTCACTAAATAAGAAGTGGGTCTAAAGTTGGTCCCAAAAGTTGGTCCAAAAAGCAATTTAAACGAAAATACAATTCCCTCATTGAAAACACATGGCGGACTATTCAATGAATTATTGTTCAAAAAGTAAAATTTTCAAAATTTTTTCCCGTTTTTTATATTGAAGCTCATACATAGGAAAATCTCCAATTCGAATTTTATATCACTCACTAAATAAGAAGTGGGTCTAAAGTTGGTCCCAAAAGTTGGTCCAAAAAGCAATTTTCACGAAAATACAATTCCCTCATTGAAAACACATGGCGGACTATTCAATGAATTATTGTTCAAAAAGTAAAATTTTCAAAATTTTTTCCCGTTTTTTATATTGAAGCTCATACATAGGAAAATCTCCAATTCGAAATTTATAACACTCACTAAATAAGAAGTGGGTCTAAAGATGGTCTAAAAAGTTGGTCCAAAAAGCAATTTTCACGAAAATACAATTCCCTCATTGAAAACACATTTTGGACTATTCAATGAATTATTGTTCAAAAAGTAAAATTTTCAAAAAATGTTGTCTTTTTTTATATTGAAGCTCATATATAGGAGAATCTCTAATTCCAATTTTATAACACTCACTAAATAAGAAGTGGGTCTAAAGTTGGTCCAAAAAGTGCACTTTCAAAGTGTTTCGTTTTAAATTTCTCCCATGTTAATCGTACGAAAAATTCACACTTCTAAATTTTCAAACTTTTACAATCCTTTTGCAGCTTGGGTAACAGAAATCATCACCCGAATTGATTTCCACATTCAAATGGTCATTAAAATGAAATTTTACTACTAAAAATTCAGTTATTACCAAAAAAAGTCTTTATATCAATTTGAATATACATTAAACTAGCCAATCCTTAGACAATTTTCAAAATTCTCAAATTTCGAATTTTAACCTTAATTTGTAGCTTTGGATAATAAAAGTCATCACCCGATTTCTTTCTTATCATCAATTTGCTCATGAAATAGTATTTTAGCACTCAAAATCGAAGCAATGCTAAGTAAAATAAAGGCTTCAAAACAGTTTCTGAGCGCTTTCATTTCAAAACTTCAACTTCTCTTAAAACTATTCAAAAATAGTTTTTTTTGCCAAAATTTCGAAATTTGTTTGATTTTTAAAGTGTTTTTGGATGAAAAAACACAATTTGGAACCATTCGATAAATATGAAATTTTCCATTCAAATACACTCGAACCTGAAATATTTCAAGATTTTCGAAAAATTAAATTTTGTTTTTTAGAATACTTTTTTTTAATTAATATTTGCCACAAGAATGACTATAAAACATATATCCAACTCCAATTAGCAATTTGAAAGAATTTGTGCAATTTTCTCGAAAATACAATTCAACCATTGAAAACACATTTCGACTATTCAATGAATTATTGTTCAAAAACAAAAATTTTCAAAATTTTTTCCAATTTTTAATATTGAAGCTCATATATAGGAGAATCTCCAATTCGAATTTTATAACACTCACTAAATAAAAAGTGGGTCTAAAGTAGGTCCAAAAAGTGCAATTTTCACAAAAATAAAATTCCCCCATGGATAACACATGGCGAACTATTCAATGAATTATTGTTCAAAAAGTAAAATTTTCAAAGATTTTTCCCGTTTTTAATATTGAAGATCATATATAGGAGAATCTCCAATTTGAATTTAATAACACTCACTAAATAAAAGTGGGTCTAAAGATGGTCCAAAAAGTGCAATTTTCTCAAAAATAAAATTCCCCTATTGAAAACACATGGCGGACTATTCAATGAATTATTGTTCAAAAAGTAAAATTTTCAAAAAATGTTCTCTTTTTTTATATTGAATCTCATATATAGGAGAATCTCCAATTTGAATTTTATAAAACTCACTAAATAAGAAGTGGATCTAAAGTTGGTCCAAAAAGTGCAATTTTCTCAAAAATGAAATTCCCCCATTGAAAACACATTTTGGACTATTCAATGAATTATTGTTCAAAAAGTAAAATTTTCAAAATTTTTTCCAATTTTTAATATTGAAGCTCATATATAGGAGAATCTCCAATTCGAAATTTATAACACTCACTAAATAAGAAGTGGGTCTAAAGATGGTCTAAAAAGTTGGTCCAAAAAGCAATTTTCACGAAAATACAATTCCCTCATTGAAAACACATTTCGGACTATTCAATGAATTATTGTTCAAAAAGTAAAATTTTCAAAAAATGTTCTCTTTTTTTGATATTGAATCTCATATATAGGAGAATCTTCAATTTGAATTTTATAACACTCACTAAATAAGAAGTGGATCTAAAGTTGGTCCAAAAAGTGCAATTTTCTCAAAAGTAAAATTCCCCCATTGAAAACATATGGTGGACTATTCAATGAATTATTGTTCAAAGAGAAAAATTTTCAAAAAAATTTCCCTTTTTTTGATATTGAATCTCATATATAGGAGAATCTCCAATTTGAATTTTATAACACTCACTAAATAAGAAGTGGATCTAAAGTTGGTCCAAAAAGTGCAATTTTCTCAAAAATGTAATTTCCCCATTGAAAACACATTTTGGACTATTCAATGAATTATTGTTCAAAAAGTAAAATTTTCAAAAAATTTTCTCTTTTTTCATATTGAAGCTCATATATAGGAGAATCTCTAATTCCAATTTTATAACACTCACTAAATAAGAAGTGGGTCTAAAGTTGGTCCCAAAAGTGCACTTTCAAAGTGTTTCGTTTTAAATTTCTCCCATGTTAATCGTATGAAAAATTCACACTTCTAAATTTTCAAACTTTTACAATCCTTTTGCAGCTTGGGTAACAGAAATCATCACCCGAATTGATTTCCACATTCAAATGGTCATTAAAATGAAATTTTACTACTAAAAATTCAGTTATTACCAAAAAAAGTCTTTATATCAATTTGAATATACATTAAACTAGCCAATCCTTAGACAATTTTCAAAATTCTCAAATTTCGAAATTTAACCTTAATTTGTAGCTTTGGATAATAAAAGTCATCACCCGATTTCTTTCTTATCATCAATTTGCTCATGAAATAGTATTTTAGCACTCAAAATCGAAGCAATGCTAAGTAAAATAAAGGCTTCAAAACAGTTTCTGAGCGCTTTCATTTCAAAACTTCAACTTCTCTTAAAACTATTCAAAAATAGTTTTTTTTGCCAAAATTTCGAAATTTGTTAGATTTTTAAAGTGTTTTTGGATGAAAAAACACAATTTGGAAACATTCGATAAATATGAAATTTTCCATTCAAATACACTCGAACCTGAAATATTTCAAGATTTTCGAAAAATTAAATTTTGTTTTTTAGAATACTTTTTTTTTAATTAATATTTGCCACAAGAATGACTATAAAACATATATCCAACTCCAATTAGCAATTTGAAAGAATTTGTGCAATTTTCTCGAAAATACAATTCAACCATTGAAAACACATTTCGGACTATTCAATGAATTATTGTTCAAAAACAAAAATTTTCAAAATTTTTTCCAATTTTTAATATTGAAGCTCATATATAGGAGAATCTCCAATTCGAATTTTATAACACTCACTAAATAAAAAGTGGGTCTAAAGTAGGTCCAAAAAGTGCAATTTTCACAAAAATAAAATTCCCCCATGGATAACACATGGCGAACTATTCAATGAATTATTGTTCAAAAAGTAAAATTTTCAAAGATTTTTCCCGTTTTTAATATTGAAGATCATATATAGGAGAATCTCCAATTTGAATTTTATAACACTCACTAAATAAAAGTGGGTCTAAAGTTGGTCCAAAAAGTGCAATTTTCTCAAAAATGAAATTCAACCATTGAAAACACGTTTCGGACTATTCAATGAATTATTGTTCAAAAAGTAAAATTTTAAATTTTTTTTCCAATTTTTAATATTGAAGCTCATTAATAGGAGAATCTCCAATTAGAAATTTATAACATTCACTAAATAAGAAGTGGGTCTAAAGTTGGTCCAAAAAGTGCAATTTTCTCAAAAGTAAAATTCCCCCATTGAAAACATATGGTGGACTATTCAATGAATTATTGTTCAAAGAGAAAAATTTTCAAAAAAATTTCCCTTTCTTTATATGGAAGCTCATATATAGGAAAATTTCCAATTTGAATTTTATAACATTCACTAAATAAGAAGTTTGTCTAAAGTTGGTCCAATAAGTGCAATTTTCTCAAAAGTAAAATTCCCCTATTGAAAACACACGGCGGACTATTCAATGAATTTTTGTTCAAAAAGTAAAATTTTCAAAAAATGTTCTCTTTTTTTGATATTGAATCTCATATATAGGAGAATCTCCAATTTGAATTTTATAACACTCACTAAATAAGAAGTGGATCTAAAGTTGGTCCAAAAAGTGCAATTTTCTCAAAAATGAAATTCCCCCATTGAAAACACATTTTGGACTATTCAATGAATTATTGTTCAAAAAGTAAAATTTTCAAAATTTTTTCCTTTTTTTTATATTGAAGCTCATACATAGGAAAATCTCCAATTCGAATTTTATAACACTCACTAAATAAGAAGTGGGTCTAAAGTTGGTCCAAAAAGTGCAATTTTCTCAAAAGTAAAATTCCCCCATTGAAAACATATGGTGGACTATTCAATGAATTATTGTTCAAAAAGAAAAATTTTCAAAAAAATTTCCCTTTTTTTATATGGAAGCTCATATATAGGAAAATTTCCAATTTGAATTTTATAACATTCACTAAATAAGAAGTGGGTCTAAAGTTGGTCCAAAAAGTGCAATTTTCTCAAAAGTAAAATTCCCCTATTGAAAACACACGGCGGACTATTCAATGAATTTCTGTTCAAAAAGTAAAATTTTCAAAAAATGTTCTCTTTTTTTGATATTGAATCTCATATATAGGAGAATCTCCAATTTGAATTTTATAACACTCACTAAATAAGAAGTGGATCTAAAGTTGGTCCAAAAAGTGCAATTTTCTCAAAAATGAAATTCCCCCATTGAAAACACATTTTGGACTATTCAATGAATTATTGTTCAAAAAGTAAAATTTTCAAAATTTTTTCCCGTTTTTTATATTGAAGCTCATACATAGGAGAATCTCCAATTCGAAATTTATTACACTCACTAAATAAGAAGTGGGTCTAAAGTTGATCCCAAAAGTTGGTCCAAAAAGCAATTTTCACGAAAATACAATTCCCTCATTGAAAACACATTTCGGACTATTCAATGAATTATTGTTCAAAAAGTAAAATTTTCAAAGATTTTTCCCGTTTTTAATATTGAATCTCATATATAGGAGAATCTCCAATTTGAATTTTATAACACTCACTAAATAAGAAGTGGATCTAAAGTTGGTCCAAAAAGTGCAATTTTCTCAAAAATGAAATTCCCCCATTGAAAACACATTTCGGAATATTCAATGAAGTATTGTTCAAAAAGTAAAATTTTCAAAAAATTTTCTCTTTTTTTATATTGAAGCTCATATATAGGAGAATCTCTTATTCCAATTTTATAACACTCACTAAATAAGAAGTGGGTCTAAAGTTGGTCCAAATAGTGCACTTTCAAAGTGTTTCGTTTTAAATTTCTCCCATGTTAATCGTATGAAAAATTTACACTTCTAAATTTTCAAACTTTTACAATCCTTTTGCAGCTTGGGTAACAGAAATTATCACCCGAATTGATTTCCACATTCAAATGGTCATTAAAATGAAATTTTACTACTAAAAATTCAGTTATTACCAAAAAAAGTCTTTATACCCATTTGAATATACATTAAACTAGCCAATCCTTAGACAATTTTCAAATTCTCAAATTTCGAATTTTAACCTTAATTTGTAGCTTTGGATAATAAAAGTCATCACCCGATTTCTTTCTTATCATCAATTTGCTCATGAAATAGTATTTTAGCACTCAAAATCGAAGCAATGCTAAGTAAAATAAAGGCTTCAAAACAGTTTCTGAGCGCTTTCATTTCAAAACTTCAACTTCTCTTAAAACTATTCAAAAATAGTTTTTTTTGCCAAAATTTCGAAATTTGTTTGATTTTTAAAGTGTTTTTGGATGAAAAAACACAATTTGGAACCATTCGATAAATATGAAATTTTACATTCAAATACACTCGAACGTGAAATATTTCAAGATTTTCGAAAAATTAAATTTTGTTTTTTAGAATACTTTTTTTTAATTAATATTTGAAACAAGAATGTCTATAAAACATATATCCAACTAAAATTAGCAATTTGAAAGAATTTGTGCAATTTTCTCGAAAATACAATTCAACCATTGAAAACACATTTCGGACTATTCAATGAATTATTGTTCAAAAAGTAAAATTTTCAAAATTTTTTCCAATTTTTAATATTGAAGATCATATATAGGAGAATCTCCAATTTGAATTTTATAACACTCACTAAATAAAAGTGGGTCTAAAGATGGTCCAAAAAGTGCAATTTTCTCAAAAATAAAATTCCCCCATTGAAAACACATGGCGAACTATTAAATGAATTATTGTTCAAAAAGTAAAATTTTCAAAATTTTTTCCTTTTTTTTATATTGAAGCTCATACATAGGAAAATATCCAATTCGAATTTTATAACACTCACTAAATAAGAAGTGGGTCTAAAGTTGGTCCAAAAAGTGCAATTTTCTCAAAAGTAAAATTCCCCCATTGAAAACATATGGTGGACTATTCAATGAATTATTGTTTAAAGAGAAAAATTTTCAAAAAAATTTCCCTTTTTTTATATGGAAGCTCATATATAGGAAAATTTCCAATTTGAATTTTATAACATTCACTAAATAAGAAGTGGGTCTAAAGTTGGTCCAAAAAGTGCAATTTTCTCAAAAGTAAAATTCCCCTATTGAAAACACACGGCGGACTATTCAATGAATTTTTGTTCAAAAAGTAAAATTTTCAAAAAATGTTCTCTTTTTTTGATATTGAATCTCATATATAGGAGAATCTCCAATTTGAATTTTATAACACTCACTAAATAAGAAGTGGATCTAAAGTTGGTCCAAAAAGTGCAATTTTCTCAAAAATGAAATTCCCCCATTGAAAACACATTTTGGACTATTCAATGAATTATTGTTCAAAAAGTAAAATTTTCAAAATTTTTTCCCGTTTTTTATATTGAAGCTCATACATAGTAGAATCTCCAATTCGAAATTTATAACACTCACTAAATAAGAAGTGGGTCTAAAGTTGATCCCAAAAGTTGGTCCAAAAAGCAATTTTCACGAAAATACAATTCCCTCATTGAAAACACATTTCGGACTATTCAATGAATTATTGTTCAAAAAGTAAAATTTTCAAAATTTTTTCCTTTTTTTTATATTGAAGCTCATACATAGGAAAATCTCCAATTCGAATTTTATAACACTCACTAAATAAGAAGTGGGTCTAAAGTTGGTCCAAAAAGTGCAATTTTCTCAAAAGTAAAATTCCCCCATTGAAAACATATGGTGGACTATTCAATGAATTATTGTTCAAAGAGAAAAATTTTCAAAAAAATTTCCCTTTTTTTATATGGAAGCTCATATATAGGAAAATTTCCAATTTGAATTTTATAACATTCACTAAATAAGAAGTGGGTCTAAAGTTGGTCCAAAAAGTGCAATTTTCTCAAAAGTAAAATTCCCCTATTGAAAACACACGGCGGACTATTCAATGAATTTCTGTTCAAAAAGTAAAATTTTCAAAAAATGTTCTCTTTTTTTGATATTGAATCTCATATATAGGAGAATCTCCAATTTGAATTTTATAACACTCACTAAATAAGAAGTGGATCTAAAGTTGGTCCAAAAAGTGCAATTTTCTCAAAAATGAAATTCCCCCATTGAAAACACATTTTGGACTATTCAATGAATTATTGTTCAAAAAGTAAAATTTTCAAAATTTTTTCCCGTTTTTTATATTGAAGCTCATACATAGGAGAATCTCCAATTCGAAATTTATAACACTCACTAAATAAGAAGTGGGTCTAAAGTTGATCCCAAAAGTTGGTCCAAAAAGCAATTTTCACGAAAATACAATTCCCTCATTGAAAACACATTTCGGACTATTCAATGAATTATTGTTCAAAAAGTAAAATTTTCAAAGATTTTTCCCGTTTTTAATATTGAATCTCATATATAGGAGAATCTCCAATTTGAATTTTATAACTCTTACTAAATAAGAAGTGGATCTAAAGTTGGTCCAAAAAGTGCAATTTTCTCAAAAATGAAATTCCCCCATTGAAAACACATTTTGGACTATTCAATGAATTATTGTTCAAAAAGTAAAATTTTCAAAATGTTTTCCAATTTTTAATATTGAAGCTCATATATAGGAGAATCTCCAATTCGAAATTTATAACATTCACTAAATAAGAAGTAGGTCTAAAGTTGGTCCAAAAAGTTTGTCCAAAAAGCAATTTTCACGAAAATACAATTCCCTCATTGAAAACACATGGCGGCCTATTCAATGAATTATTGTTCAAAAAGTAAAATTTTCAAAGATTTTTCCCGTTTTTAATATTGAAGCTCATATATAGGAGAATCTCCAATTTGAATTTTATAACACTCACTAAATAAGTAGTGGATCTAAAGTTGGTCCAAAAAGTGCAATTTTCTCAAAAATAAAATTCCCCCATTGAAAACACATTTCGGAATATTCAATGAAGTATTGTTCAAAAAGTAAAATTTTCAAAAAATTTTCTCTTTTTTTATATTGAAGCTCATATATAGGAGAATCTCTTATTCCAATTTTATAACACTCACTAAATAAGAAGTGGGTCTAAAGTTGGTCCAAATAGTACACTTTCAAAGTGTTTCGTTTTAAATTTCTCCCATGTTATTCGTATGAAAAATTCACACTTCTAAATTTTCAAACTTTTACAATCCTTTTACAGCTTGGGTAACAGAAATTATCACCCGAATTGATTTCCACATTCAAATGGTCATTAAAATGAAATTTTACTACTAAAAATTCAGTTATTACCAAAAAAAGTCTTTATATCCATTTGAATATACATTAAACTAGCCAATCCTTAGACAATTTTCAAATTCTCAAATTTCGAATTTTAACCTTAATTTGTAGCTTTGGATAATAAAAGTCATCACCCGATTTCTTTCTTATCATCAATTTGCTCATGAAATAGTATTTTAGCACTCAAAATCGAAGCAATGCTAAGTAAAATAAAGGCTTCAAAACAGTTTCTGAGCGCTTTCATTTCAAAACTTCAACTTCTCTTAAAACTATTCAAAAATAGTTTTTTTTGCCAAAATTTCGAAATTTGTTTGATTTTTAAAGTGTTTTTGGATGAAAAAACACAATTTGGAACCATTCGATAAATATGAAATTTTCCATTCAAATACACTCGAACGTGAAATATTTCAAGATTTTCGAAAAATTAAATTTTGTTTTTTAGAATACTTTTTTTTAATTAATATTTGCCACAAGAATGTCTATAAAACATATATCCAACTAAAATTAGCAATTTGAAAGAATTTGTGCAATTTTCTCGAAAATACAATTCAACCATTGAAAACACATTTCGGACTATTCAATGAATTATTGTTCAAAAAGTAAAATTTTCAAAATTTTTTCCAATTTTTAATATTGAAGCTCATATATAGGAGAATCTCCAATTCGAATTTTATAACACTCACTAAATAAAAAGTGGGTCTAAAGTAGGTCCAAAAAGTGCAATTTTCTCAAAATTAAAATTCCCCTATTGAAAACACATGGCGGACTATTCAATGAATTATTGTTCAAAAAGTAAAATTTTCAAAAAATGTTCTCTTTTTTTATATTGAATCTCATATAGGAGAATCTCCAATTTGAATTTTATAACACTCACTAAATAAGAAGTGGATCTAAAGTTGGTCCAAAAAGTGCAATTTTCTCAAAAATGAAATTCCCCCATTGAAAACACATTTTGGACTATTCAATGAATTATTGTTCAAAAAGTAAAATTTTCAAAATTTTTTCCAATTTTTAATATTGAAGCTCATATATAGGTGAATCTCCAATTCGAAATTTATAACACTCACTAAATAAGAAGTGGGTCTAAAGATGGTCTAAAAAGTTGGTCCAAAAAGCAATTTTCACGAAAATACAATTCCCTCATTGAAAACACATTTCGGACTATTCAATGAATTATTGTTCAAAAAGTAAAATTTTCAAAAAATGTTCTCTTTTTTTGATATTGAATCTCATATATAGGAGAATCTTCAATTTGAATTTTATAACACTCACTAAATAAGAAGTGGATCTAAAGTTGGTCCAAAAAGTGCAATTTTCTCAAAAGTAAAATTCCCCCATTGAAAACATATGGTGGACTATTCAATGAATTATTGTTCAAAGAGAAAAATTTTCAAAAAAATTTCCCTTTTTTTATATGGAAGCTCATATATAGGAAAATCTCCAATTTGAATTTTATAACATTCACTAAATAAGAAGTGGGTCTAAAGTTGGTCCAAAAAGTGCAATTTTCTCAAAAGTAAAATTCCCCTATTGAAAACACACGGCGAACTATTCAATGAATTATTGTTCAAAAAGTAAAATTTTCAAAAAATGTTCTCTTTTTTTGATATTGAATCTCATATATAGGAGAATCTCCAATTTGAATTTTATAACACTCACTAAATAAGAAGTGGATCTAAAGTTGGTCCAAAAAGTGCAATTTTCTCAAAAATGTAATTTCCCCATTGAAAACACATTTTGGACTATTCAATGAATTATTGTTCAAAAAGTAAAATTTTCCAAAAATTTTCTCTTTTTTTATATTGAAGCTCATATATAGGAGAATCTCTAATTCCAATTTTATAACACTCACTAAATAAGAAGTGGGTCTAAAGTTGGTCCAAAAAGTGCACTTTCAAAGTGTTTCGTTTTAAATTTCTCCCATGTTAATCGTATGAAAAATTCACACTTCTAAATTTTCAAACTTTTACAATCCTTTTGCAGCTTGGGTAACAGAAATCATCACCCGAATTGATTTCCACATTCAAATGGTCATTAAAATGAAATTTTACTACTAAAAATTCAGTTATTACCAAAAAAAGTCTTTATATCAATTTGAATATACATTAAACTAGCCAATCCTTAGACAATTTTCAAAATTCTCAAATTTCGAAATTTAACTTTAATTTGTAGCTTTGGATAATAAAAGTCATCACCCGATTTCTTTCTTATCATCAATTTGCTCATGAAATAGTATTTTAGCACTCAAAATCGAAGCAATGCTAAGTAAAATAAAGGCTTCAAAACAGTTTCTGAGCGCTTTCATTTCAAAACTTCAACTTCTCTTAAAACTATTCAAAAATAGTTTTTTTTGCCAAAATTTCGAAATTTGTTTGATTTTTAAAGTGTTTTTGGATGAAAAAACACAATTTGGAAACATTCGATAAATATGAAATTTTCCATTCAAATACACTCGAACCTGAAATATTTCAAGATTTTCGAAAAATTAAATTTTGTTTTTTAGAATACTTTTTTTTTAATTAATATTTGCCACAAGAATGACTATAAAACATATATCCAACTCCAATTAGCAATTTGAAAGAATTTGTGCAATTTTCTCGAAAATACAATTCAACCATTGAAAACACATTTCGGACTATTCAATGAATTATTGTTCAAAAAGTAAAATTTTCAAAATTTTTTCCAATTTTTAATATTGAAGCTCATATATAGGAGAATCTCCAATTAGAAATTTATAACACTCACTAAATAAGAAGTGGGTCTAAAGTTGTTCTAAAAAGTTGGTCCTAAAAGCAATTTTCACGAAAATACAATTTCCTCATTGAAAACACATTTCGGACTATTCAATGAATTATTGTTCAAAAAGTAAAATTTTCAAAGATTTTTCCCGTTTTTAATATTGAAGATCATATATAGGAGAATCTCCAATTTGAATTTTATAACACTCACTAAATAAAAGTGGGTCTAAAGATGGTCCAAAAAGTGCAATTTTCTCAAAAATAAAATTCCCCCATTGAAAACACATGGTGGACTATTCAATGAATTATTGTTTAAAGAGAAAAATTTTCAAAAAAATTTCCCTTTTTTTATATGGAAGATCATATATAGGAAAATTTCCAATTTGAATTTTATAACATTCACTAAATAAGAAGTGGGTCTAAAGTTGGTCCAAAAAGTGCAATTTTCTCAAAAATGAAATTCCCCCATTGAAAACACATTTTGGACTATTCAATGAATTATTGTTCAAAAAGTAAAATTTTCAAAATTTTTTCCCGTTTTTTATATTGAAGCTCATACATAGTAGAATCTCCAATTCGAAATTTATAACACTCACTAAATAAGAAGTGGGTCTAAAGTTGATCCCAAAAGTTGGTCCAAAAAGCAATTTTCACGAAAATACAATTCCCTCATTGAAAACACATTTCGGACTATTCAATGAATTATTGTTCAAAAAGTAAAATTTTCAAAGATTTTTCCCGTTTTTAATATTGAATCTCATATATAGGAGAATCTCCAATTTGAATTTTATAACACTCACTAAATAAGAAGTGGATCTAAAGTTGGTCCAAAAAGTGCAATTTTCTCAAAAATGAAATTCCCCCATTAAAAACACATTTTGGACTATTCAATGAATTATTGTTCAAAAAGTAAAATTTTCAAAATGTTTTCCAATTTTTAATATTGAAGCTCATATATAGGAGAATCTCCAATTCGAAAGTTATAACATTCACTAAATAAGAAGTGGGTCTAAAGTTGGTCCAAAAAGTTTGTCCAAAAAGCAATTTTCACGAAAATACAATTCCCTCATTGAAAACACATGGCGGACTATTCAATGAATTATTGTTCAAAAAGTAAAATTTTCAAAGATTTTTCCCGTTTTTAATATTGAAGCTCATATATAGGAGAATCTCCAATTTGAATTTTATAACACTCACTAAATAAGTAGTGGATCTAAAAATGGTCCAAAAAATGGAATTTTCTCAAAAATAAAATTCCCCCATTGAAAACACATGGCGAACTATTAAATGAATTATTGTTCAAAAAGTAAAATTTTCAAAATGTTTTCCTTTTTTTTATATTGAAGCTCATACATAGGAAAATATCCAATTCGAATTTTATAACACTCACTAAATAAGAAGTGGGTCTAAAGTTGGTCCAAAAAGTGCAATTTTCTCAAAAGTAAAATTCCCCCATTGAAAACATATGGTGGACTATTCAATGAATTTTTGTTCAAAAAGTAAAATTTTCAAAAAATGTTCTCTTTTTTTGATATTGAATCTCATATATAGGAGAATCTCCAATTTGAATTTTATAACACTCACTAAATAAGAAGTGGATCTAAATTTGGTCCAATAAGTGCAATTTTCTCAAAAATGAAATTCCCCCATTGAAAACACATTTTGGACTATTCAATGAATTATTGTTCAAAAAGTAAAATTTTCAAAATTTTTTCCCGTTTTTTATATTGAAGCTCATACATAGTAAAATCTCCAATTCGAAATTTATAACACACTAAATAAGAAGTGGGTCTAAAGTTGATCCCAAAAGTTGGTCCAAAAAGCAATTTTCACGAAAATACAATTCCCTCATTGAAAACACATTTTGGACTATTCAATGAATTATTGTTCAAAAAGTAAAATTTTCAAAGATTTTTCCCGTTTTTAATATTGAATCTCATATATAGGAGAATCTCCAATTTGAATTTTATAACACTCACTAAATAAGAAGTGGATCTAAAGTTGGTCCAAAAAGTGCAATTTTCTCAAAAATGATATTCCCCCATTAAAAACACATTTTGGACTATTCAATGAATTATTTTTCAAAAAGTAAAATTTTCAAAGATTTTTCCCGTTTTTAATATTGAATCTCATATATAGGAGAATCTCCAATTTGAATTTTATAACACTCACTAAATAAGTAGTGGATCTAAAAATGGTCCAAAAAGTGCAATTTTCTCAAAAATAAAATTCCCCCATTGAAAACACATTTCGGAATATTCAATGAATTATTGTTCAAAAAGTAAAATTTTCAAAAATTTTTCTCTTTTTTTATATTGAAGCTCATATATAGGAGAATCTCTTATTCCAATTTTATAACACTCACTAAATAAGAAGTGGATCTAAAGTTGGTCCAAATAGTGCACTTTCAAAGTGTTTCGTTTTAAATTTCTCCCATGTTAATCGTATGAAAAATTCACACTTCTAAATTTTCAAACTTTTACAATCCTTTTGCAGCTTGGGTAACAGAAATTATCACCCGAATTGATTTCCACATTCAAATGGTCATTAAAATGAAATTTTACTACTAAAAATTCAGTTATTACCAAAAAAAAGTCTTTATATCCATTTGAATATACATTAAACTAGCCAATCCTTAGACAATTTTCAAATTCTCAAATTTCGAATTTTAACCTTAATTTGTAGCTTTGGATAATAAAAGTCATCACCCGATTTCTTTCTTATCATCAATTTGCTCATGAAATAGTATTTTAGCACTCAAAATCGAAGCAATGCTAAGTAAAATAAAGGCTTCAAAACAGTTTCTGAGCGCTTTCATTTCAAAACTTCAACTTCTCTTAAAACTATTCAAAAATAGTTTTTTTTGCCAAAATTTCGAAATTTGTTTGATTTTTAAAGTGTTTTTGGATGAAAAAACACAATTTGGAACCATTCGATAAATATGAAACTTTCCATTCAAATACACTCGAACGTGAAATATTTCAAGATTTTCGAAAAATTAAATTTTGTTTTTTAGAATACTTTTTTTAATTAATATTTGCCACAAGAATGTCTATAAAACATATATCCAACTAAAATTAGCAATTGGAAAGAATTTGTGCAATTTTCTCGAAAATACAATTCAACCATTGAAAACACATTTCGGACTATTCAATGAATTATTGTTCAAAAAGTAAAATTTTCAAAATTTTTTCCAATTTTTAATATTGAAGCTCATATATAGGAGAATCTCCAATTCGAATTTTATAACACTCACTAAATAAAAAGTGGGTCTAAAGTAGGTCCAAAAAGTGCAATTTTCTCAAAATTAAAATTCCCCTATTGAAAACACATGGCGGACTATTCAATGAATTATTGTTCAAAAAGTAAAATTTTCAAAAAATGTTCTCTTTTTTTATATTGAATCTCATATAGGAGAATCTCCAATTTGAATTTTATAACACTCACTAAATAAGAAGTGGATCTAAAGTTGGTCCAAAAAGTGCAATTTTCTCAAAAATGAAATTCCCCCATTGAAAACACATTTTGGACTATTCAATGAATTATTGTTCAAAAAGTAAAATTTTCAAAATTTTTTCCAATTTTTAATATTGAAGCTCATATATAGGAGAATCTCCAATTCGAAATTTATAACACTCACTAAATAAGAAGTGGGTCTAAAGATGGTCTAAAAAGTTGGTCCAAAAAGCAATTTTCACGAAAATACAATTCCCTCATTGAAAACACATTTCGGACTATTCAATGAATTATTGTTCAAAAAGTAAAATTTTCAAAAAATGTTCTCTTTTTTTGATATTGAATCTCATATATAGGAGAATCTTCAATTTGAATTTTATAACACTCACTAAATAAGAAGTGGATCTAAAGTTGGTCCAAAAAGTGCAATTTTCTCAAAAGTAAAATTCCCCCATTGAAAACATATGGTGGACTATTCAATGAATTATTGTTCAAAGAGAAAAATTTTCAAAAAAATTTCCCTTTTTTTATATGGAAGCTCATATATAGGAAAATCTCCAATTTGAATTTTATAACATTCACTAAATAAGAAGTGGGTCTAAAGTTGGTCCAAAAAGTGCAATTTTCTCAAAAGTAAAATTCCCCTATTGAAAACACACGGCGAACTATTCAATGAATTATTGTTCAAAAAGTAAAATTTTCAAAAAATGTTCTCTTTTTTTGATATTGAATCTCATATATAGGAGAATCTCCAATTTGAATTTTATAACACTCACTAAATAAGAAGTGGATCTAAAGTTGGTCCAAAAAGTGCAATTTTCTCAAAAATGTAATTTCCCCATTGAAAACACATTTTGGACTATTCAATGAATTATTGTTCAAAAAGTAAAATTTTCCAAAAATTTTCTCTTTTTTTATATTGAAGCTCATATATAGGAGAATCTCTAATTCCAATTTTATAACACTCACTAAATAAGAAGTGGGTCTAAAGTTGGTCCAAAAAGTGCACTTTCAAAGTGTTTCGTTTTAAATTTCTCCCATGTTAATCGTATGAAAAATTCACACTTCTAAATTTTCAAACTTTTACAATCCTTTTGCAGCTTGGGTAACAGAAATCATCACCCGAATTGATTTCCACATTCAAATGGTCATTAAAATGAAATTTTACTACTAAAAATTCAGTTATTACCAAAAAAAGTCTTTATATCAATTTGAATATACATTAAACTAGCCAATCCTTAGACAATTTTCAAAATTCTCAAATTTCGAAATTTAACCTTAATTTGTAGCTTTGGATAATAAAAGTCATCACCCGATTTCTTTCTTATCATCAATTTGCTCATGAAATAGTATTTTAGCACTCAAAATCGAAGCAATGCTAAGTAAAATAAAGGCTTCAAAACAGTTTCTGAGCGCTTTCATTTCAAAACTTCAACTTCTCTTAAAACTATTCAAAAATAGTTTTTTTTGCCAAAATTTCGAAATTTGTTTGATTTTTAAAGTGTTTTTGGATGAAAAAACACAATTTGGAAACATTCGATAAATATGAAATTTTCCATTCAAATACACTCGAACCTGAAATATTTCAAGATTTTCGAAAAATTAAATTTTGTTTTTTAGAATACTTTTTTTTTAATTAATATTTGCCACAAGAATGACTATAAAACATATATCCAACTCCAATTAGCAATTTGAAAGAATTTGTGCAATTTTCTCGAAAATACAATTCAACCATTGAAAACACATTTCGGACTATTCAATGAATTATTGTTCAAAAACAAAAATTTTCAAAATTTTTTCCAATTTTTATATTGAGGCTCATATATAGGAGAATCTCCAATTCGAATTTTATAACACTCACTAAATAAAAAGTGGGTCTAAAGTAGGTCCAAAAAGTGCAATTTTCACAAAAATAAAATTCCCCCATGGATAACACATGGCGAACTATTCAATGAATTATTGTTCAAAAAGTAAAATTTTCAAAGATTTTTCCCGTTTTTAATATTGAAGATCATATATAGGAGAATCTCCAATTTGAATTTTATAACACTCACTAAATAAAAGTGGGTCTAAAGTTGGTCCAAAAAGTGCAATTTTCTCAAAAATGAAATTCAACCATTGAAAACACGTTTCGGACTATTCAATGAATTATTGTTCAAAAAGTAAAATTTTAAAATTTTTTTCCAATTTTTAATATTGAAGTTCATTAATAGGAGAATCTCCAATTAGAAATTTATAACACTCACTAAATAAGAAGTGGGTCTAAAGTTGGTCTAAAAAGTTGGTCCAAAAAGCAATTTTCACGAAAAAACAATTCCCTCATTGAAAACACATTTCGGACTATTCAATGAATTATTGTTCAAAAAGTAAAATTTTCAAAGATTTTTCCCGTTTTTAATATTGAAGATCATATATAGGAGAATCTCCAATTCGAATTTTATAACACTCACTAAATAAAAGTGGGTCTAAAGATGGTCCAAAAAGTGCAATTTTCTCAAAAATAAAATTCCCCCATTGAAAACACATGGCGAACTATTCAATGAATTATTGTTCAAAAAGTAAAATTTTCAAAATTTTTTCCTTTTTTTTATATTGAAGCTCATACATAGGAAAATCTCCAATTCGAATTTTATAACACTCACTAAATAAGAAGTGGGTCTAAAGTTGGTCCAAAAAGTGCAATTTTCTCAAAAGTAAAATTCCCCCATTGAAAACATATGGTGGACTATTCAATGAATTATTGTTCAAAGAGAAAAATTTTCAAAAAAATTTCCCTTTTTTTATATGGAAGCTCATATATAGGAAAATTTCCAATTTGAATTTTATAACATTCACTAAATAAGAAGTGGGTCTAAAGTTGGTCCAAAAAGTGCAATTTTCTCAAAAGTAAAATTCCCCTATTGAAAACACACGGCGGACTATTCAATGAATTTTTGTTCAAAAAGTAAAATTTTCAAAAAATGTTCTCTTTTTTTGATATTGAATCTCTATATAGGAGAATCTCCAATTTGAATTTTATAACACTCACTAAATAAGAAGTGGATCTAAAGTTGGTCCAAAAAGTGCAATTTTCTTAAAAATGAAATTCCCCCATTGAAAACACATTTTGGACTATTCAATGAATTATTGTTCAAAAAGTAAAATTTTCAAAATTTTTTCCCGTTTTTTATATTGAAGCTCATACATAGGAGAATCTCCAATTCGAAATTTATAACACTCACTAAATAAGAAGTGGGTCTAAAGTTGATCCCAAAAGTTGGTCCAAAAAGCAATTTTCACGAAAATACAATTCCCTCATTGAAAACACATTTCGGACTATTCAATGAATTATTGTTCAAAAAGTAAAATTTTCAAAGATTTTTCCCGTTTTTAATATTGAAGATCATATATAGGAGAATCTCCAATTTGAATTTTATAACACTCACTAAATAAGAAGTGGATCTAAAGTTGGTCCAAAAAGTGCAATTTTCTCAAAAATGAAATTCCCCCATTGAAAACACATTTTGGACTATTCAATGAATTATTGTTCAAAAATAAAAATTTTCAAAATTTTTTCCCGTTTTTTATATTGAAGCTCATACATAGGAGAATCTCCAATTCGAAATTTATAACACTCACTAAATAAGAAGTGGGTCTAAAGTTGATCCCAAAAGTTGGTCCAAAAAGCAATTTTCTCAAAAATGAAATTCCCCCATTGAAAACACATTTTGGACTATTCAATGAATTATTGTTCAAAAATAAAAATTTTCAAAATTTTTTCCCGTTTTTAATATTGAAGATCATATATAGGAGAATCTCCAATTTGAATTTTATAACACTCACTAAATAAGAAGTGGATCTAAAGTTGGTCCAAAAAGTGCAATTTTCTCAAAAATGAAATTCCCCCATTGAAAACACATTTTGGACTATTCAAAGAATTATTGTTCAAAAAGTAAAATTTTCAAAATGTTTTCCAATTTTTAATATTGAAGCTCATATATAGGAGAATCTCCAATTCGAAATTTATAACATTCACTAAATAAGAAGTGGGTCTAAAGTTGGTCCAAAAATTTTGTCCAAAAAGCAATTTTCACGAAAATACAATTCCCTCATTGAAAACACATGGCGGACTATTCAATGAATTATTGTTCAAAAAGTAAAATTTTCAAATATTTTTCCCGTTTTTAATATTGAAGCTCATATATAGGAGAATCTCCAATTCGAATTTTATAACACTCACTAAATAAAAAGTGGGTCTAAATTTGGTCCAAAAATTGCAATTTTCTCAAAAATAAAATTCCCCCATTGAAAACACATGGCGAACTATTCAATGAATTATTGTTCAAAAAGTAAAATTTTCAAAATTTTTTCCTTTTTCTTATATTGAAGCTCATACATAGGAAAATCTCCAATTCGAATTTTATAACACTCACTAAATAAGAAGTGGGTCTAAAGTTGGTCCAAAAAGTGCAATTTTCTCAAAAGTAAAATTCCCCCATTGAAAACATATGGTGGACTATTCAATGAATTATTGTTCAAAGAGAAAAATTTTCAAAAAAATTTCCCTTTTTTTATATGGAAGCTCATATATAGGAAAATTTCCAATTTGAATTTTATAACATTCACTAAATAAGAAGTGGGTCTAAAGTTGGTCCAAAAAGTGCAATTTTCTCAAAAGTAAAATTCCCCTATTGAAAACACACGGCGGACTATTCAATGAATTTCTGTTCAAAAAGTAAAATTTTCAAAAAATGTTCTCTTTTTTTGATATTGAATCTCATATATAGGAGAATCTCCAATTTGAATTTTATAACACTCACTAAATAAGAAGTGGATCTAAAGTTGGTCCAAAAAGTGCAATTTTCTCAAAAATGAAATTCCCCCATTGAAAACACATTTCGGAATATTCAATGAATTATTGTTCAAAAAGTAAAATTTTCAAAATTTTTTCCTTTTTTTTATATTGAAGCTCATACATAGGAAAATCTCCAATTCGAATTTTATAACACTCACTAAATAAGAAGTGGGTCTAAAGTTGGTCCAAAAAGTGCAATTTTCTCAAAAGTAAAATTCCCCCATTGAAAACACACGGCGGACTATTCAATGAATTTTTGTTCAACAAGTAAAATTTTCAAAAAATGTTCTCTTTTTTTGATATTGACTCTCATATATAGGAGAATCTCCAATTTGAATTTTATAACACTCACTAAATAAGAAGTGGATCTAAAGTTGGTCCAAAAAGTGCAATTTTCTCAAAAATGAAATTCCCCCATTGAAAACACATTTTGGACTATTCAATGAATTATTGTTCAAAAATAAAAATTTTCAAAATTTTTTCCCGTTTTTTATATTGAAGCTCATACATAGGAGAATCTCCAATTCGAAATTTATAACACTCACTAAATAAGAAGTGGGTCTAAAGTTGATCCCAAAAGTTGGTCCAAAAAGCAATTTTCACGAAAATACAATTCCCTCATTGAAAACACATTTCGGACTATTCAATGAATTATTGTTCAAAAAGTAAAATTTTCAAAGATTTTTCCCGTTTTTAATATTGAAGATCATATATAGGAGAATCTCCAATTTGAATTTTATAACACTCACTAAATAAGAAGTGGATCTAAAGTTGGTCCAAAAAGTGCAATTTTCTCAAAAATGAAATTCCCCCATTGAAAACACATTTTGGACTATTCAATGAATTATTGTTCAAAAAGTAAAATTTTCCAAATTTTTTCCAATTTTTAATATTGAAGCTCATATATAGGAGAATCTCCAATTCGAAATTTATAACACTCACTAAATAAGAAGTGGGTCTAAAGATGGTCTAAAAAGTTGGTCCAAAAAGCAATTTTCACGAAAATACAATTCCCTCATTGAAAACACATTTCGGACTATTCAATGAATTATTGTTCAAAAAGTAAAATTTTCAAAAAATGTTCTCTTTTTTTGATATTGAATCTCATATATAGGAGAATCTTCAATTTGAATTTTATAACACTCACTAAATAAGAAGTGGATCTAAAGTTGGTCCAAAAAGTGCAATTTTCTCAAAAGTAAAATTCCCCCATTGAAAACATATGGTGGACTATTCAATGAATTATTGTTCAAAGAGAAAAATTTTCAAAAAAATTTCCCTTTTTTTATATGGAAGCTCATATATAGGAAAATCTCCAATTTGAATTTTAAAACATTCACTAAATAAGAAGTGGGTCTAAAGTTGGTCCAAAAAGTGCAATTTTCTCAAAAGTAAAATTCCCCTATTGAAAACACACGGCGGACTATTCAATGAATTATTGTTCAAAAAGTAAAATTTTCAAAAAATGTTCTCTTTTTTTGATATTGAATCTCATATATAGGAGAATCTCCAATTTGAATTTTATAACACTCACTAAATAAGAAGTGGATCTAAAGTTGGTCCAAAAAGTGCAATTTTCTCAAAAATGTAATTTCCCCATTGAAAACACATTTTGGACTATTCAATGAATTATTGTTCAAAAAGTAAAATTTTCAAAAATTTTTCTCTTTTTTATGTTGAAGCTCATATATAGGAGAATCTCTAATTCCAATTTTATAACACTCACTAAATAAGAAGTGGGTCTAAAGTTGGTCCAAAAAGTGCACTTTCAAAGTGTTTCGTTTTAAATTTCTCCCATGTTAATCGTATGAAAAATTCACACTTCTAAATTTTCAAACTTTTACAATCCTTTTGCAGCTTGGGTAACAGAAATCATCACCCGAATTGATTTCCACATTCAAATGGTCATTAAAATGAAATTTTACTACTAAAAATTCAGTTATTACCAAAAAAAGTGTTTATATCAATTTGAATATACATTAAACTAGCCAATCCTTAGACAATTTTCAAAATTCTCAAATTTCGAAATTTAACCTTAATTTGTAGCTTTGGATAATAAAAGTCATCACCCGATTTCTTTCTTATCATCAATTTGCTCATGAAATAGTATTTTAGCACTCAAAATCGAAGCAATGCTAAGTAAAATAAAGGCTTCAAAACAGTTTCTGAGCGCTTTCATTTCAAAACTTCAACTTCTCTTAAAACTATTCAAAAATAGTTTTTTTTGCCAAAATTTCGAAATTTGTTTGATTTTTAAAGTGTTTTTGGATGAAAAAACACAATTTGGAAACATTCGATAAATATGAAATTTTCCATTCAAATACACTCGAACCTGAAATATTTCAAGATTTTCGAAAAATTAAATTTTGTTTTTTAGAATACTTTTTTTTTAATTAATATTTGCCACAAGAATGACTATAAAACATATATCCAACTCCAATTAGCAATTTGAAAGAATTTGTGCAATTTTCTCGAAAATACAATTCAACCATTGAAAACACATTTCGGACTATTCAATGAATTATTGTTCAAAAACAAAAATTTTCAAAATTTTTTCCAATTTTTAATATTGAAGCTCATATATAGGAGAATCTCCAATTCGAATTTTATAACACTCACTAAATAAAAAGTGGGTCTAAAGTAGGTCCAAAAAGTGCAATTTTCACAAAAATAAAATTCCCCCATGGATAACACATGGCGAACTATTCAATGAATTATTGTTCAAAAAGTAAAATTTTCAAAGATTTTTCCCGTTTTTAATATTGAAGATCATATATAGGAGAATCTCCAATTTGAATTTTATAACACTCACTAAATAAAAGTGGGTCTAAAGTTGGTCCAAAAAGTGCAATTTTCTCAAAAATGAAATTCAACCATTGAAAACACGTTTCGGACTATTCAATGAATTATTGTTCAAAAAGTAAAATTTTAAAATTTTTTTCCAATTTTTAATATTGAAGCTCATTAATAGGAGAATCTCCAATTAGAAATTTATAACACTCACTAAATAAGAAGTGGGTCTAAAGTTGGTCTAAAAAGTTGGTCCAAAAAGCAATTTTCACGAAAATACAATTCCCTCATTGAAAACACATTTCGGACTATTCAATGAATTATTGTTCAAAAAGTAAAATTTTCAAAGATTTTTCCCGTTTTTAATATTGAAGATCATATATAGGAGAATCTCCAATTTGAATTTTATAACACTCACTAAATAAAAGTGGGTCTAAAGATGGTCCAAAAAGTGCAATTTTCTCAAAAATAAAATTCCCCCATTGAAAACACATGGCGAACTATTCAATGAATTATTGTTCAAAAAGTAAAATTTTCAAAATTTTTTCCTTTTTTTTATATTGAAGCTCATACATAGGAAAATCTCCAATTCGAATTTTATAACACTCACTAAATAAGAAGTGGGTCTAAAGTTGGTCCAAAAAGTGCAATTTTCTCAAAAGTAAAATTCCCCCATTGAAAACATATGGTGGACTATTCAATGAATTATTGTTCAAAGAGAAAAAATTTCAAAAAAATTTCCCTTTTTTTATATGGAAGCTCATATATAGGAAAATTTCCAATTTGAATTTTATAACATTCACTAAATAAGAAGTGGGTCTAAAGTTGGTCCAAAAAGTGCAATTTTCTCAAAAATGAAATTCCCAAATTGAAAACACATTTTGGACTATTCAATGAATTATTGTTCAAAAAGTAAAATTTTCAAAATTTTTTCCCGTTTTTTATATTGAAGCTCATACATAGGAGAATCTCCAATTCGAAATTTATAACACTCGCTAAATAAGAAGTGGATCTAAAGTTGGTCCAAAAAGTGCAATTTTCTCAAAAATGAAATTCCCCCATTGAAAACACATTTTGGACTATTCAATGAATTATTGTTCAAAAAGTAAAATTTTCAAAATGTTTTCCAATTTTTAATATTGAAGCTCATATATAGGAGAATCTCCAATTCGAAATTTATAACATTCACTAAATAAGAAGTGGGTCTAAAGTTGGTCCAAAAATTTTGTCCAAAAAGCAATTTTCACGAAAATACAATTCCCTCATTGAAAACACATGGCGGACTATTCAATGAATTATTGTTCAAAAAGTAAAATTTTCAAAGATTTTTCCCGTTTTTAATATTGAAGCTCATATATAGGAGAATCTCCAATTCGAATTTTATAACACTCAAAAAATAAAAAGTGGGTCTAAATTTGGTCCAAAAATTGCAATTTTCTCAAAAATAAAATTCCCCCATTGAAAACACATGGCGAACTATTCAATGAATTATTGTTCAAAAAGTAAAATTTTCAAAATTTTTTCCTTTTTTTTATATTGAAGCTCATACATAGGAGAATCTCCAATTCGAAATTTATAACATTCACTAAATAAGAAGTAGGTCTAAAGTTGGTCCAAAAAGTTTGTCCAAAAAGCAATTTTCACGAAAATACAATACCCTCATTGAAAACCATTGGCGGACTATTCAATGAATTATTGTTCAAAAAGTAAAATTTTCAAAGATTTTTCCCGTTTTTAATATTGAAGCTCATATATAGGAGAATCTCCAATTTGAATTTTATAACACTCACTAAATAAGTAGTGGATCTAAAGTTGGTCCAAAAAGTGCAATTTTCTCAAAAATAAAATTCCCCCATTGAAAACACATTTCGGAATTTTCAATGAATTATTGTTCAAAAAGTAAAATTTTCAAAAAATTTTCTCTTTTTTTATATTGAAGCTCATATATAGGAGAATCTCTTATTCCAATTTTATAACACTCACTAAATAAGAAGTGGGTCTAAAGTTGGTCCAAATAGTGCACTTTCAAAGTGTTTCGTTTTAAATTTCTCCCATGTTAATCGTATGAAAAATTCACACTTCTAAATTTTCAAACTTTTACAATCCTTTTGCAGCTTGGGTAACAGAAATTGTCACCCGAATTGATTTCCACATTCAAATGGTCATTAAAATGAAATTTTACTACTAAAAATTCAGTTATTACCAAAAAAAGTATTTATATCCATTTGAATATACATTAAACTAGCCAATCCTTAGACAATTTTCAAATTCTCAAATTTCGAATTTTAACCTTAATTTGTAGCTTTGGATAATAAAAGTCATCACCCGATTTCTTTCTTATCATCAATTTGCTCATGAAATAGTATTTTAGCACTCAAAATCGAAGCAATGCTAAGTAAAATAAAGGCTTCAAAACAGTTTCTGAGCGCTTTCATTTCAAAACTTCAACTTCTCTTAAAACTATTCAAAAATAGTTTTTTTTGCCAAAATTTCGAAATTTGTTTGATTTTTAAAGTGTTTTTGGATGAAAAAACACAATTTGGAACCATTCGATAAATATGAAATTTTCCATTCAAATACACTCGAACGTGAAATATTTCAAGATTTTCGAAAAATTAAATTTTGTTTTTTAGAATACTTTTTTTTAATTAATATTTGCCACAAGAATGTCTATAAAACATATATCCAACTAAAATTAGCAATTTGAAAGAATTTGTGCAATTTTCTCGAAAATACAATTCAACCATTGAAAACACATTTCGGACTATTCAATGAATTATTGTTCAAAAAGTAAAATTTTCAAAATTTTTTCCCGTTTTTTATATTGAAGCTCATACATAGTAGAATCTCCAATTCGAAATTTATAACACTCCCTAAATAAGAAGTGGGTCTAAAGTTGATCCCAAAAGTTGGTCCAAAAAGCAATTTTCACGAAAATACAATTCCCTCATTGAAAACACATTTCGGACTATTCAATGAATTATTGTTCAAAAAGTAAAATTTTCAAAGATTTTTCCCGTTTTTAATATTGAATCTCATATATAGGAGATTCTCCAATTTGAATTTTATAACACTCACTAAATAAGAAGTGGATCTAAAGTTGGTCCAAAAAGTGCAATTTTCTCAAAAATGAAATTCCCCCATTAAAAACACATTTTGGACTATTCAATGAATTATTGTTCAAAAAGTAAAATTTTCAAAATGTTTTCCAATTTTTAATATTGAAGCTCATATATAGGAGAATCTCCAATTCGAAAGTTATAACATTCACTAAATAAGAAGTGGGTCTAAAGTTGGTCCAAAAAGTTTGTCCAAAAAGCAATTTTCACGAAAATACAATTCCCTCATTGAAAACACATGGCGGACTATTCAATGAATTATTGTTCAAAAAGTAAAATTTTCAAAGATTTTTCCCGTTTTTAATATTGAATCTCATATATAGGAGAATCTCCAATTTGAATTTTATAACACTCACTAAATAAGTAGTGGATCTAAAAATGGTCCAAAAAGTGCAATTTTCTCAAAAATAAAATTCCCCCATTGAAAACACATTTCGGAATATTCAATGAATTATTGTTCAAAAAGTAAAATTTTCAAAAATTTTTCTCTTTTTTTATATTGAAGCTCATATATAGGAGAATCTCTTATAACACTCACTAAATAAGAAGTGGGTCTAAAGTTGGTCCAAATAGTGCACTTTCAAAGTGTTTCGTTTTAAATTTCTCCCATGTTAATCGTATGAAAAATTCACACTTCTAAATTTTCAAACTTTTACAATCCTTTTGCAGCTTGGGTAACAGAAATTATCACCCGAATTGATTTCCACATTCAAATGGTCATTAAAATGAAATTTTACTACTAAAAATTCAGTTATTACCAAAAAAAAGTCTTTATATCCATTTGAATATACATTAAACTAGCCAATCCTTAGACAATTTTCAAATTCTCAAATTTCGAATTTTAACCTTAATTTGTAGCTTTGGATAATAAAAGTCATCACCCGATTTCTTTCTTATCATCAATTTGCTCATGAAATAGTATTTTAGCACTCAAAATCGAAGCAATGCTAAGTAAAATAAAGGCTTCAAAACAGTTTCTGAGCGCTTTCATTTCAAAACTTCAACTTCTCTTAAAACTATTCAAAAATAGTTTTTTTTGCCAAAATTTCGAAATTTGTTTGATTTTTAAAGTGTTTTTGGATGAAAAAACACAATTTGGAACCATTCGATAAATATGAAACTTTCCATTCAAATACACTCGAACGTGAAATATTTCAAGATTTTCGAAAAATTAAATTTTGTTTTTTAGAATACTTTTTTTAATTAATATTTGCCACAAGAATGTCTATAAAACATATATCCAACTAAAATTAGCAATTTGAAAGAATTTGTGCAATTTTCTCGAAAATACAATTCAACCATTGAAAACACATTTCGGACTATTCAATGAATTATTGTACAAAAAGTAAAATTTTCAAAATTTTTTCCAATTTTTAATATTGAAGCTCATATATAGGAGAATCTCCAATTCGAATTTTATAACACTCACTAAATAAAAAGTGGGTCTAAAGTAGGTCCAAAAAGTGCAATTTTCTCAAAATTAAAATTCCCCTATTGAAAACACATGGCGGACTATTCAATGAATTATTGTTCAAAAAGTAAAATTTTCAAAAAATGTTCTCTTTTTTTATATTGAATCTCATATAGGAGAATCTCCAATTTGAATTTTATAACACTCACTAAATAAGAAGTGGATCTAAAGTTGGTCCAAAAAGTGCAATTTTCTCAAAAATGAAATTCCCCCATTGAAAACACATTTTGGACTATTCAATGAATTATTGTTCAAAAAGTAAAATTTTCAAAATTTTTTCCAATTTTTAATATTGAAGCTCATATATAGGAGAATCTCCAATTCGAAATTTATAACACTCACTAAATAAGAAGTGGGTCTAAAGATGGTCTAAAAAGTTGGTCCAAAAAGCAATTTTCACGAAAATACAATTCCCTCATTGAAAACACATTTCGGACTATTCAATGAATTATTGTTCAAAAAGTAAAATTTTCAAAAAATGTTCTCTTTTTTTGATATTGAATCTCATATATAGGAGAATCTTCAATTTGAATTTTATAACACTCACTAAATAAGAAGTGGATCTAAAGTTGGTCCAAAAAGTGCAATTTTCTCAAAAGTAAAATTCCCTCATTGAAAACATATGGTGGACTATTCAATGAATTATTGTTCAAAGAGAAAAATTTTCAAAAAAATTTCCCTTTTTTTATATGGAAGCTCATATATAGGAAAATCTCCAATTTGAATTTTATAACATTCACTAAATAAGAAGTGGGTCTAAAGTTGGTCCAAAAAGTGCAATTTTCTCAAAAGTAAAATTCTCCTATTGAAAACACACGGCGAACTATTCAATGAATTATTGTTCAAAAAGTAAAATTTTCAAAAAATGTTCTCTTTTTTTGATATTGAATCTCATATATAGGAGAATCTCCAATTTGAATTTTATAACACTCACTAAATAAGAAGTGGATCTAAAGTTGGTCCAAAAAGTGCAATTTTCTCAAAAATGTAATTTCCCCATTGAAAACACATTTTGGACTATTCAATGAATTATTGTTCAAAAAGTAAAATTTTCCAAAAATTTTCTCTTTTTTTATATTGAAGCTCATATATAGGAGAATCTCTAATTCCAATTTTATAACACTCACTAAATAAGAAGTGGGTCTAAAGTTGGTCCAAAAAGTGCACTTTCAAAGTGTTTCGTTTTAAATTTCTCCCATGTTAATCGTATGAAAAATTCACACTTCTAAATTTTCAAACTTTTACAATCCTTTTGCAGCTTGGGTAACAGAAATCATCACCCGAATTGATTTCCACATTCAAATGGTCATTAAAATGAAATTTTACTACTAAAAATTCAGTTATTACCAAAAAAAGTGTTTATATCAATTTGAATATACATTAAACTAGCCAATCCTTAGACAATTTTCAAAATTCTCAAATTTCGAAATTTAACCTTAATTTGTAGCTTTGGATAATAAAAGTCATCACCCGATTTCTTTCTTATCATCAATTTGCTCATGAAATAGTATTTTAGCACTCAAAATCGAAGCAATGCTAAGTAAAATAAAGGCTTCAAAACAGTTTCTGAGCGCTTTCATTTCAAAACTTCAACTTCTCTTAAAACTATTCAAAAATAGTTTTTTTTGCCAAAATTTCGAAATTTGTTTGATTTTTAAAGTGTTTTTGGATGAAAAAACACAATTTGGAAACATTCGATAAATATGAAATTTTCCATTCAAATACACTCGAACCTGAAATATTTCAAGATTTTCGAAAAATTAAATTTTGTTTTTTAGAATACTTTTTTTTTAATTAATATTTGCCACAAGAATGACTATAAAACATATATCCAACTCCAATTAGCAATTTGAAAGAATTTGTGCAATTTTCTCGAAAATACAATTCAACCATTGAAAACACATTTCGGACTATTCAATGAATTATTGTTCAAAAACAAAAATTTTCAAAATTTTTTCCAATTTTTAATATTGAAGCTCATATATAGGAGAATCTCCAATTCGAATTTTATAACACTCACTAAATAAAAAGTGGGTCTAAAGTAGGTCCAAAAAGTGCAATTTTCACAAAAATAAAATTCCCCCATGGATAACACATGGCGAACTATTCAATGAATTATTGTTCAAAAAGTAAAATTTTCAAAGATTTTTCCCGTTTTTAATATTGAAGATCATATATAGGAGAATCTCCAATTTGAATTTTATAACACTCACTAAATAAAAGTGGGTCTAAAGTTGGTCCAAAAAGTGCAATTTTCTCAAAAATGAAATTCAACCATTGAAAACACGTTTCGGACTATTCAATGAATTATTGTTCAAAAAGTAAAATTTTAAAATTTTTTTCCAATTTTTAATATTGAAGCTCATTAATAGGAGAATCTCCAATTAGAAATTTATAACACTCACTAAATAAGAAGTGGGTCTAAAGTTGGTCTAAAAAGTTGGTCCAAAAAGCAATTTTCACGAAAATACAATTCCCTCATTGAAAACACATTTCGGACTATTCAATGAATTATTGTTCAAAAAGTAAAATTTTCAAAGATTTTTCCCGTTTTTAATATTGAAGATCATATATAGGAGAATCTCCAATTTGAATTTTATAACACTCACTAAATAAAAGTGGGTCTAAAGATGGTCCAAAAAGTGCAATTTTCTCAAAAATAAAATTCCCCCATTGAAAACACATGGCGAACTATTCAATGAATTATTGTTCAAAAAGTAAAATTTTCAAAATTTTTTCCTTTTTTTTATATTGAAGCTCATACATAGGAAAATCTCCAATTCGAATTTTATAACACTCACTAAATAAGAAGTGGGTCTAAAGTTGGTCCAAAAAGTGCAATTTTCTCAAAAGTAAAATTCCCCCATTGAAAACATATGGTGGACTATTCAATGAATTATTGTTCAAAGAGAAAAAATTTCAAAAAAATTTCCCTTTTTTTATATGGAAGCTCATATATAGGAAAATTTCCAATTTGAATTTTATAACATTCACTAAATAAGAAGTGGGTCTAAAGTTGGTCCAAAAAGTGCAATTTTCTCAAAAATGAAATTCCCAAATTGAAAACACATTTTGGACTATTCAATGAATTATTGTTCAAAAAGTAAAATTTTCAAAATTTTTTCCCGTTTTTTATATTGAAGCTCATACATAGGAGAATCTCCAATTCGAAATTTATAACACTCGCTAAATAAGAAGTGGATCTAAAGTTGGTCCAAAAAGTGCAATTTTCTCAAAAATGAAATTCCCCCATTGAAAACACATTTTGGACTATTCAATGAATTATTGTTCAAAAAGTAAAATTTTCAAAATGTTTTCCAATTTTTAATATTGAAGCTCATATATAGGAGAATCTCCAATTCGAAATTTATAACATTCACTAAATAAGAAGTGGGTCTAAAGTTGGTCCAAAAATTTTGTCCAAAAAGCAATTTTCACGAAAATACAATTCCCTCATTGAAAACACATGGCGGACTATTCAATGAATTATTGTTCAAAAAGTAAAATTTTCAAAGATTTTTCCCGTTTTTAATATTGAAGCTCATATATAGGAGAATCTCCAATTCGAATTTTATAACACTCAAAAAATAAAAAGTGGGTCTAAATTTGGTCCAAAAATTGCAATTTTCTCAAAAATAAAATTCCCCCATTGAAAACACATGGCGAACTATTCAATGAATTATTGTTCAAAAAGTAAAATTTTCAAAATTTTTTCCTTTTTTTTATATTGAAGCTCATACATAGGAGAATCTCCAATTCGAAATTTATAACATTCACTAAATAAGAAGTAGGTCTAAAGTTGGTCCAAAAAGTTTGTCCAAAAAGCAATTTTCACGAAAATACAATACCCTCATTGAAAACCATTGGCGGACTATTCAATGAATTATTGTTCAAAAAGTAAAATTTTCAAAGATTTTTCCCGTTTTTAATATTGAAGCTCATATATAGGAGAATCTCCAATTTGAATTTTATAACACTCACTAAATAAGTAGTGGATCTAAAGTTGGTCCAAAAAGTGCAATTTTCTCAAAAATAAAATTCCCCCATTGAAAACACATTTCGGAATTTTCAATGAATTATTGTTCAAAAAGTAAAATTTTCAAAAAATTTTCTCTTTTTTTATATTGAAGCTCATATATAGGAGAATCTCTTATTCCAATTTTATAACACTCACTAAATAAGAAGTGGGTCTAAAGTTGGTCCAAATAGTGCACTTTCAAAGTGTTTCGTTTTAAATTTCTCCCATGTTAATCGTATGAAAAATTCACACTTCTAAATTTTCAAACTTTTACAATCCTTTTGCAGCTTGGGTAACAGAAATTGTCACCCGAATTGATTTCCACATTCAAATGGTCATTAAAATGAAATTTTACTACTAAAAATTCAGTTATTACCAAAAAAAGTATTTATATCCATTTGAATATACATTAAACTAGCCAATCCTTAGACAATTTTCAAATTCTCAAATTTCGAATTTTAACCTTAATTTGTAGCTTTGGATAATAAAAGTCATCACCCGATTTCTTTCTTATCATCAATTTGCTCATGAAATAGTATTTTAGCACTCAAAATCGAAGCAATGCTAAGTAAAATAAAGGCTTCAAAACAGTTTCTGAGCGCTTTCATTTCAAAACTTCAACTTCTCTTAAAACTATTCAAAAATAGTTTTTTTTGCCAAAATTTCGAAATTTGTTTGATTTTTAAAGTGTTTTTGGATGAAAAAACACAATTTGGAACCATTCGATAAATATGAAATTTTCCATTCAAATACACTCGAACGTGAAATATTTCAAGATTTTCGAAAAATTAAATTTTGTTTTTTAGAATACTTTTTTTTAATTAATATTTGCCACAAGAATGTCTATAAAACATATATCCAACTAAAATTAGCAATTTGAAAGAATTTGTGCAATTTTCTCGAAAATACAATTCAACCATTGAAAACACATTTCGGACTATTCAATGAATTATTGTTCAAAAAGTAAAATTTTCAAAATTTTTTCCCGTTTTTTATATTGAAGCTCATACATAGTAGAATCTCCAATTCGAAATTTATAACACTCCCTAAATAAGAAGTGGGTCTAAAGTTGATCCCAAAAGTTGGTCCAAAAAGCAATTTTCACGAAAATACAATTCCCTCATTGAAAACACATTTCGGACTATTCAATGAATTATTGTTCAAAAAGTAAAATTTTCAAAGATTTTTCCCGTTTTTAATATTGAATCTCATATATAGGAGATTCTCCAATTTGAATTTTATAACACTCACTAAATAAGAAGTGGATCTAAAGTTGGTCCAAAAAGTGCAATTTTCTCAAAAATGAAATTCCCCCATTAAAAACACATTTTGGACTATTCAATGAATTATTGTTCAAAAAGTAAAATTTTCAAAATGTTTTCCAATTTTTAATATTGAAGCTCATATATAGGAGAATCTCCAATTCGAAAGTTATAACATTCACTAAATAAGAAGTGGGTCTAAAGTTGGTCCAAAAAGTTTGTCCAAAAAGCAATTTTCACGAAAATACAATTCCCTCATTGAAAACACATGGCGGACTATTCAATGAATTATTGTTCAAAAAGTAAAATTTTCAAAGATTTTTCCCGTTTTTAATATTGAATCTCATATATAGGAGAATCTCCAATTTGAATTTTATAACACTCACTAAATAAGTAGTGGATCTAAAAATGGTCCAAAAAGTGCAATTTTCTCAAAAATAAAATTCCCCCATTGAAAACACATTTCGGAATATTCAATGAATTATTGTTCAAAAAGTAAAATTTTCAAAAATTTTTCTCTTTTTTTATATTGAAGCTCATATATAGGAGAATCTCTTATAACACTCACTAAATAAGAAGTGGGTCTAAAGTTGGTCCAAATAGTGCACTTTCAAAGTGTTTCGTTTTAAATTTCTCCCATGTTAATCGTATGAAAAATTCACACTTCTAAATTTTCAAACTTTTACAATCCTTTTGCAGCTTGGGTAACAGAAATTATCACCCGAATTGATTTCCACATTCAAATGGTCATTAAAATGAAATTTTACTACTAAAAATTCAGTTATTACCAAAAAAAAGTCTTTATATCCATTTGAATATACATTAAACTAGCCAATCCTTAGACAATTTTCAAATTCTCAAATTTCGAATTTTAACCTTAATTTGTAGCTTTGGATAATAAAAGTCATCACCCGATTTCTTTCTTAT
Organism: Linyphia triangularis; assembly: GCA_963978545.1. Lineage (NCBI taxonomy): Eukaryota > Metazoa > Arthropoda > Arachnida > Araneae > Linyphiidae > Linyphia > Linyphia triangularis. Next base: position 11,008,504 of record OZ021721.1, on the reverse strand, counting down.
CATCAATTTGCTCATGAAATAGTATTTTAGCACTCAAAATCGAAGCAATGCTAAGTAAAATAAAGGCTTCAAAACAGTTTCTGAGCGCTTTCATTTCAAAACTTCAACTTCTCTTAAAACTATTCAAAAATAGTTTTTTTTGCCAAAATTTCGAAATTTGTTTGATTTTTAAAGTGTTTTTGGATGAAAAAACACAATTTGGAACCATTCGATAAATATGAAACTTTCCATTCAAATACACTCGAACGTGAAATATTTCAAGATTTTCGAAAAATTAAATTTTGTTTTTTAGAATACTTTTTTTAATTAATATTTGCCACAAGAATGTCTATAAAACATATATCCAACTAAAATTAGCAATTTGAAAGAATTTGTGCAATTTTCTCGAAAATACAATTCAACCATTGAAAACACATTTCGGACTATTCAATGAATTATTGTACAAAAAGTAAAATTTTCAAAATTTTTTCCAATTTTTAATATTGAAGCTCATATATAGGAGAATCTCCAATTCGAATTTTATAACACTCACTAAATAAAAAGTGGGTCTAAAGTAGGTCCAAAAAGTGCAATTTTCTCAAAATTAAAATTCCCCTATTGAAAACACATGGCGGACTATTCAATGAATTATTGTTCAAAAAGTAAAATTTTCAAAAAATGTTCTCTTTTTTTATATTGAATCTCATATAGGAGAATCTCCAATTTGAATTTTATAACACTCACTAAATAAGAAGTGGATCTAAAGTTGGTCCAAAAAGTGCAATTTTCTCAAAAATGAAATTCCCCCATTGAAAACACATTTTGGACTATTCAATGAATTATTGTTCAAAAAGTAAAATTTTCAAAATTTTTTCCAATTTTTAATATTGAAGCTCATATATAGGAGAATCTCCAATTCGAAATTTATAACACTCACTAAATAAGAAGTGGGTCTAAAGATGGTCTAAAAAGTTGGTCCAAAAAGCAATTTTCACGAAAATACAATTCCCTCATTGAAAACACATTTCGGACTATTCAATGAATTATTGTTCAAAAAGTAAAATTTTCAAAAAATGTTCTCTTTTTTTGATATTGAATCTCATATATAGGAGAATCTTCAATTTGAATTTTATAACACTCACTAAATAAGAAGTGGATCTAAAGTTGGTCCAAAAAGTGCAATTTTCTCAAAAGTAAAATTCCCTCATTGAAAACATATGGTGGACTATTCAATGAATTATTGTTCAAAGAGAAAAATTTTCAAAAAAATTTCCCTTTTTTTATATGGAAGCTCATATATAGGAAAATCTCCAATTTGAATTTTATAACATTCACTAAATAAGAAGTGGGTCTAAAGTTGGTCCAAAAAGTGCAATTTTCTCAAAAGTAAAATTCTCCTATTGAAAACACACGGCGAACTATTCAATGAATTATTGTTCAAAAAGTAAAATTTTCAAAAAATGTTCTCTTTTTTTGATATTGAATCTCATATATAGGAGAATCTCCAATTTGAATTTTATAACACTCACTAAATAAGAAGTGGATCTAAAGTTGGTCCAAAAAGTGCAATTTTCTCAAAAATGTAATTTCCCCATTGAAAACACATTTTGGACTATTCAATGAATTATTGTTCAAAAAGTAAAATTTTCCAAAAATTTTCTCTTTTTTTATATTGAAGCTCATATATAGGAGAATCTCTAATTCCAATTTTATAACACTCACTAAATAAGAAGTGGGTCTAAAGTTGGTCCAAAAAGTGCACTTTCAAAGTGTTTCGTTTTAAATTTCTCCCATGTTAATCGTATGAAAAATTCACACTTCTAAATTTTCAAACTTTTACAATCCTTTTGCAGCTTGGGTAACAGAAATCATCACCCGAATTGATTTCCACATTCAAATGGTCATTAAAATGAAATTTTACTACTAAAAATTCAGTTATTACCAAAAAAAGTGTTTATATCAATTTGAATATACATTAAACTAGCCAATCCTTAGACAATTTTCAAAATTCTCAAATTTCGAAATTTAACCTTAATTTGTAGCTTTGGATAATAAAAGTCATCACCCGATTTCTTTCTTATCATCAATTTGCTCATGAAATAGTATTTTAGCACTCAAAATCGAAGCAATGCTAAGTAAAATAAAGGCTTCAAAACAGTTTCTGAGCGCTTTCATTTCAAAACTTCAACTTCTCTTAAAACTATTCAAAAATAGTTTTTTTTGCCAAAATTTCGAAATTTGTTTGATTTTTAAAGTGTTTTTGGATGAAAAAACACAATTTGGAAACATTCGATAAATATGAAATTTTCCATTCAAATACACTCGAACCTGAAATATTTCAAGATTTTCGAAAAATTAAATTTTGTTTTTTAGAATACTTTTTTTTTAATTAATATTTGCCACAAGAATGACTATAAAACATATATCCAACTCCAATTAGCAATTTGAAAGAATTTGTGCAATTTTCTCGAAAATACAATTCAACCATTGAAAACACATTTCGGACTATTCAATGAATTATTGTTCAAAAACAAAAATTTTCAAAATTTTTTCCAATTTTTATATTGAGGCTCATATATAGGAGAATCTCCAATTCGAATTTTATAACACTCACTAAATAAAAAGTGGGTCTAAAGTAGGTCCAAAAAGTGCAATTTTCACAAAAATAAAATTCCCACATGGATAACACATGGCGAACTATTCAATGAATTATTGTTCAAAAAGTAAAATTTTCAAAGATTTTTCCCGTTTTTAATATTGAAGATCATATATAGGAGAATCTCCAATTTGAATTTTATAACACTCACTAAATAAAAGTGGGTCTAAAGTTGGTCCAAAAAGTGCAATTTTCTCAAAAATGAAATTCAACCATTGAAAACACGTTTCGGACTATTCAATGAATTATTGTTCAAAAAGTAAAATTTTTAAATTTTTTTCCAATTTTTAATATTGAAGCTCATTAATAGGAGAATCTCCAATTAGAAATTTATAACACTCACTAAATAAGAAGTGGGTCTAAAGTTGGTCTAAAAAGTTGGTCCAAAAAGCAATTTTCACGAAAATACAATTCCCTCATTGAAAACACATTTCGGACTATTCAATGAATTATTGTTCAAAAAGTAAAATTTTCAAAGATTTTTCCCGTTTTTAATATTGAAGATCATATATAGGAGAATCTCCAATTCGAATTTTATAACACTCACTAAATAAAAGTGGGTCTAAAGATGGTCCAAAAAGTGCAATTTTCTCAAAAGTAAAATTCCCCTATTGAAAACACACGGCGGACTATTCAATGAATTTTTGTTCAAAAAGTAAAATTTTCAAAAAATGTTCTCTTTTTTTGATATTGAATCTCTATATAGGAGAATCTCCAATTTGAATTTTATAACACTCACTAAATAAGAAGTGGATCTAAAGTTGGTCCAAAAAGTGCAATTTTCTTAAAAATGAAATTCCCCCATTGAAAACACATTTTGGACTATTCAATGAATTATTGTTCAAAAAGTAAAATTTTCAAAATTTTTTCCCGTTTTTTATATTGAAGCTCATACATAGGAGAATCTCCAATTCGAAATTTATAACACTCACTAAATAAGAAGTGGGTCTAAAGTTGATCCCAAAAGTTGGTCCAAAAAGCAATTTTCACGAAAATACAATTCCCTCATTGAAAACACATTTCGGACTATTCAATGAATTATTGTTCAAAAAGTAAAATTTTCAAAGATTTTTCCCGTTTTTAATATTGAAGATCATATATAGGAGAATCTCCAATTTGAATTTTATAACACTCACTAAATAAGAAGTGGATCTAAAGTTGGTCCAAAAAGTGCAATTTTCTCAAAAATGAAATTCCCCCATTGAAAACACATTTTGGACTATTCAATGAATTATTGTTCAAAAATAAAAATTTTCAAAATTTTTTCCCGTTTTTTATATTGAAGCTCATACATAGGAGAATCTCCAATTCGAAATTTATAACACTCACTAAATAAGAAGTGGGTCTAAAGTTGATCCCAAAAGTTGGTCCAAAAAGCAATTTTCACGAAAATACAATTCCCTCATTGAAAACACATTTCGGACTATTCAATGAATTATTGTTCAAAAAGTAAAATTTTCAAAGATTTTTCCCGTTTTTAATATTGAATCTCATATATAGGAGAATCTCCAATTTGAATTTTATAACACTCACTAAATAAGAAGTGGATCTAAAGTTGGTCCAAAAAGTGCAATTTTCTCAAAAATGAAATTCCCCCATTGAAAACACATTTTGGACTATTCAATGAATTATTGTTCAAAAAGTAAAATTTTCAAAATGTTTTCCAATTTTTAATATTGAAGCTCATATATAGGAGAATCTCCAATTCGAAATTTATAACATTCACTAAATAAGAAGTGGGTCTAAAGTTGGTCCAAAAATTTTGTCCAAAAAGCAATTTTCACGAAAATACAATTCCCTCATTGAAAACACATGGCGGACTATTCAATGAATTATTGTTCAAAAAGTAAAATTTTCAAATATTTTTCCCGTTTTTAATATTGAAGCTCATATATAGGAGAATCTCCAATTCGTATTTTATAACACTCACTAAATAAAAAGTGGGTCTAAATTTGGTCCAAAAATTGCAATTTTCTCAAAAATAAAATTCCCCCATTGAAAACACATGGCGAACTATTCAATGAATTATTGTTCAAAAAGTAAAATTTTCAAAATTTTTTCCTTTTTCTTATATTGAAGCTCATACATAGGAAAATCTCCAATTCGAATTTTATAACACTCACTAAATAAGAAGTGGGTCTAAAGTTGGTCCAAAAAGTGCAATTTTCTCAAAAGTAAAATTCCCCCATTGAAAACATATGGTGGACTATTCAATGAATTATTGTTCAAAGAGAAAAATTTTCAAAAAAATTTCCCTTTTTTTATATGGAAGCTCATATATAGGAAAATTTCCAATTTGAATTTTATAACATTCACTAAATAAGAAGTGGGTCTAAAGTTGGTCCAAAAAGTGCAATTTTCTCAAAAGTAAAATTCCCCTATTGAAAACACACGGCGGACTATTCAATGAATTTCTGTTCAAAAAGTAAAATTTTCAAAAAATGTTCTCTTTTTTTGATATTGAATCTCATATATAGGAGAATCTCCAATTTGAATTTTATAACACTCACTAAATAAGAAGTGGATCTAAAGTTGGTCCAAAAAGTGCAATTTTCTCAAAAATGAAATTCCCCCATTGAAAACACATTTTGGACTATTCAATGAATTATTGTTCAAAAAGTAAAATTTTCAAAATTTTTTCCCGTTTTTTATATTGAAGCTCATACATAGTAGAATCTCCAATTCGAAATTTATAACACTCACTAAATAAGAAGTGGGTCTAAAGTTGATCCCAAAAGTTGGTCCAAAAAGCAATTTTCACGAAAATACAATTCCCTCATTGAAAACACATTTCGGACTATTCAATGAATTATTGTTCAAAAAGTAAAATTTTCAAAGATTTTTCCCGTTTTTAATATTGAATCTCATATATAGGAGAATCTCCAATTTGAATTTTATAACACTCACTAAATAAGAAGTGGATCTAAAGTTGGTCCAAAAAGTGCAATTTTCTCAAAAATGAAATTCCCCCATTGAAAACACATTTTGGACTATTCAATGAATTATTGTTCAAAAAGTAAAATTTTCAAAATGTTTTCCAATTTTTAATATTGAAGCTCATATATAGGAGAATCTCCAATTCGAAATTTATAACATTCACTAAATAAGAAGTAGGTCTAAAGTTGGTCCAAAAAGTTTGTCCAAAAAGCAATTTTCACGAAAATACAATTCCCTCATTGAAAACACATGGCGGAATATTCAATGAATTATTGTTCAAAAAGTAAAATTTTCAAAGATTTTTCCCGTTTTTAATATTGAAGCTCATATATAGGAGAATCTCCAATTTGAATTTTATAACACTCACTAAATAAGTAGTGGATCTAAAGTTGGTCCAAAAAGTGCAATTTTCTCAAAAATAAAATTCCCCCATTGAAAACACATTTCGGAATATTCAATGAATTATTGTTCAAAAAGTAAAATTTTCAAAATTTTTTCCTTTTTTTTATATTGAAGCTCATACATAGGAAAATCTCCAATTCGAATTTTATAACACTCACTAAATAAGAAGTGGGTCTAAAGTTGGTCCAAAAAGTGCAATTTTCTCAAACGTAAAATTCCCCCATTGAAAACACACGGCGGACTATTCAATGAATTTTTGTTCAACAAGTAAAATTTTCAAAAAATGTTCTCTTTTTTTGATATTGACTCTCATATATAGGAGAATCTCCAATTTGAATTTTATAACACTCACTAAATAAGAAGTGGATCTAAAGTTGGTCCAAAAAGTGCAATTTTCTCAAAAATGAAATTCCCCCATTGAAAACACATTTTGGACTATTCAATGAATTATTGTTCAAAAAGTAAAATTTCAAATTTTTTTCTCGTTTTTTATATTGAAGCTCATACATAGGAAAATCTCCAATTCGAATTTTATATCACTCACTAAATAAGAAGTGGGTCTAAAGTTGGTCCCAAAAGTTGGTCCAAAAAGCAATTTTCACGAAAATACAATTCAGTCATTGAAAACACATTTCGGACTATTCAATGAATTATTGTTCAAAAAGTAAAATTTTCAAAGATTTTTCCCGTTTTTAATATTGAAGCTCATATGTAGGAGAATCTCCAATTCGAATTTTATAACACTCACTAAATAAAAAGTGGGTCTAAAGTTGGTCCAAAAAGTGCAATTTTCTCAAAATTAAAATTCCCCTATTGAAAACACATGGCGGACTATTCAATGAATTATTGTTCAAAAAGTAAAATTTTCAAAAAATGTTCTCTTTTTTTATATTGAATCTCAAATATAGGAGAATCTCCAATTTGAATTTTATAACACTCACTAAATAAGAAGTGGATCTAAAGTTGGTCCAAAAAGTGCAATTTTCTCAAAAATGAAATTCCCCCATTGAAAACACATTTTGGACTATTCAATGAATTATTGTTCAAAAAGTAAAATTTTCCAAATTTTTTCCAATTTTTAATATTGAAGCTCATATATAGGAGAATCTCCAATTCGAAATTTATAACACTCACTAAATAAGAAGTGGGTCTAAAGATGGTCTAAAAAGTTGGTCCAAAAAGCAATTTTCACGAAAATACAATTCCCTCATTGAAAACACATTTCGGACTATTCAATGAATTATTGTTCAAAAAGTAAAATTTTCAAAAAATGTTCTCTTTTTTTGATATTGAATCTCATATATAGGAGAATCTTCAATTTGAATTTTATAACACTCACTAAATAAGAAGTGGATCTAAAGTTGGTCCAAAAAGTGCAATTTTCTCAAAAGTAAAATTCCCCCATTGAAAACATATGGTGGACTATTCAATGAATTATTGTTCAAAGAGAAAAATTTTCAAAAAAATTTCCCTTTTTTTATATGGAAGCTCATATATAGGAAAATCTCCAATTTGAATTTTAAAACATTCACTAAATAAGAAGTGGGTCTAAAGTTGGTCCAAAAAGTGCAATTTTCTCAAAAGTAAAATTCCCCTATTGAAAACACACGGCGGACTATTCAATGAATTATTGTTCAAAAAGTAAAATTTTCAAAAAATGTTCTCTTTTTTTGATATTGAATCTCATATATAGGAGAATCTCCAATTTGAATTTTATAACACTCACTAAATAAGAAGTGGATCTAAAGTTGGTCCAAAAAGTGCAATTTTCTCAAAAATGTAATTTCCCCATTGAAAACACATTTTGGACTATTCAATGAATTATTGTTCAAAAAGTAAAATTTTCAAAATGTTTTCCAATTTTTAATATTGAAGCTCATATATAGGAGAATCTCCAATTCGAAATTTATAACATTCACTAAATAAGAAGTGGGTCTAAAGTTGGTCCAAAAATTTTGTCCAAAAAGCAATTTTCACGAAAATACAATTCCCTCATTGAAAACACATGGCGGACTATTCAATGAATTATTGTTCAAAAAGTAAAATTTTCAAATATTTTTCCCGTTTTTAATATTGAAGCTCATATATAGGAGAATCTCCAATTCGTATTTTATAACACTCACTAAATAAAAAGTGGGTCTAAATTTGGTCCAAAAATTGCAATTTTCTCAAAAATAAAATTCCCCCATTGAAAACACATGGCGAACTATTCAATGAATTATTGTTCAAAAAGTAAAATTTTCAAAATTTTTTCCTTTTTCTTATATTGAAGCTCATACATAGGAAAATCTCCAATTCGAATTTTATAACACTCACTAAATAAGAAGTGGGTCTAAAGTTGGTCCAAAAAGTGCAATTTTCTCAAAAGTAAAATTCCCCCATTGAAAACATATGGTGGACTATTCAATGAATTATTGTTCAAAGAGAAAAATTTTCAAAAAAATTTCCCTTTTTTTATATGGAAGCTCATATATAGGAAAATTTCCAATTTGAATTTTATAACATTCACTAAATAAGAAGTGGGTCTAAAGTTGGTCCAAAAAGTGCAATTTTCTCAAAAGTAAAATTCCCCTATTGAAAACACACGGCGGACTATTCAATGAATTTCTGTTCAAAAAGTAAAATTTTCAAAAAATGTTCTCTTTTTTTGATATTGAATCTCATATATAGGAGAATCTCCAATTTGAATTTTATAACACTCACTAAATAAGAAGTGGATCTAAAGTTGGTCCAAAAAGTGCAATTTTCTCAAAAATAAAATTCCCCCATTGAAAACACATTTTGGACTATTCAATGAATTATTGTTCAAAAAGTAAAATTTTCAAAATTTTTTCCCGTTTTTTATATTGAAGCTCATACATAGTAGAATCTCCAATTCGAAATTTATAACACTCACTAAATAAGAAGTGGGTCTAAAGTTGATCCCAAAAGTTGGTCCAAAAAGCAATTTTCACGAAAATACAATTCCCTCATTGAAAACACATTTCGGACTATTCAATGAATTATTGTTCAAAAAGTAAAATTTTCAAAGATTTTTCCCGTTTTTAATATTGAATCTCATATATAGGAGAATCTCCAATTTGAATTTTATAACACTCACTAAATAAGAAGTGGATCTAAAGTTGGTCCAAAAAGTGCAATTTTCTCAAAAATGAAATTCCCCCATTGAAAACACATTTTGGACTATTCAATGAATTATTGTTCAAAAAGTAAAATTTTCAAAATGTTTTCCAATTTTTAATATTGAAGCTCATATATAGGAGAATCTCCAATTCGAAATTTATAACATTCACTAAATAAGAAGTAGGTCTAAAGTTGGTCCAAAAAGTTTGTCCAAAAAGCAATTTTCACGAAAATACAATTCCCTCATTGAAAACACATGGCGGAATATTCAATGAATTATTGTTCAAAAAGTAAAATTTTCAAAGATTTTTCCCGTTTTTAATATTGAAGCTCATATATAGGAGAATCTCCAATTTGAATTTTATAACACTCACTAAATAAGTAGTGGATCTAAAGTTGGTCCAAAAAGTGCAATTTTCTCAAAAATAAAATTCCCCCATTGAAAACACATTTCGGAATATTCAATGAATTATTGTTCAAAAAGTAAAATTTTCAAAATTTTTTCCTTTTTTTTATATTGAAGCTCATACATAGGAAAATCTCCAATTCGAATTTTATAACACTCACTAAATAAGAAGTGGGTCTTAAGTTGGTCCAAAAAGTGCAATTTTCTCAAACGTAAAATTCCCCCATTGAAAACACACGGCGGACTATTCAATGAATTTTTGTTCAACAAGTAAAATTTTCAAAAAATGTTCTCTTTTTTTGATATTGACTCTCATATATAGGAGAATCTCCAATTTGAATTTTATAACACTCACTAAATAAGAAGTGGATCTAAAGTTGGTCCAAAAAGTGCAATTTTCTCAAAAATGAAATTCCCCCATTGAAAACACATTTTGGACTATTCAATGAATTATTGTTCAAAAAGTAAAATTTTCAAATATTTTTCCCGTTTTTAATATTGAAGCTCATATATAGGAGAATCTCCAATTCGTATTTTATAACACTCACTAAATAAAAAGTGGGTCTAAATTTGGTCCAAAAATTGCAATTTTCTCAAAAATAAAATTCCCCCATTGAAAACACATGGCGAACTATTCAATGAATTATTGTTCAAAAAGTAAAATTTTCAAAATTTTTTCCTTTTTCTTATATTGAAGCTCATACATAGGAAAATCTCTAATTCGAATTTTATAACACTCACTAAATAAGAAGTGGGTCTAAAGTTGGTCCAAAAAGTGCAATTTTCTCAAAAGTAAAATTCCCCCATTGAAAACATATGGTGGACTATTCAATGAATTATTGTTCAAAGAGAAAAATTTTCAAAAAAATTTCCCTTTTTTTATATGGAAGCTCATATATAGGAAAATTTCCAATTTGAATTTTATAACATTCACTAAATAAGAAGTGGGTCTAAAGTTGGTCCAAAAAGTGCAATTTTCTCAAAAGTAAAATTCCCCTATTGAAAACACACGGCGGACTATTCAATGAATTTCTGTTCAAAAAGTAAAATTTTCAAAAAATGTTCTCTTTTTTTGATATTGAATCTCATATATAGGAGAATCTCCAATTTGAATTTTATAACACTCACTAAATAAGAAGTGGATCTAAAGTTGGTCCAAAAAGTGCAATTTTCTCAAAAATGAAATTCCCCCATTGAAAACACATTTTGGACTATTCAATGAATTATTGTTCAAAAAGTAAAATTTTCAAAATTTTTTCCCGTTTTTTATATTGAAGCTCATACATAGTAGAATCTCCAATTCGAAATTTATAACACTCACTAAATAAGAAGTGGGTCTAAAGTTGATCCCAAAAGTTGGTCCAAAAAGCAATTTTCACGAAAATACAATTCCCTCATTGAAAACACATTTCGGACTATTCAATGAATTATTGTTCAAAAAGTAAAATTTTCAAAGATTTTTCCCGTTTTTAATATTGAATCTCATATATAGGAGAATCTCCAATTTGAATTTTATAACACTCACTAAATAAGAAGTGGATCTAAAGTTGGTCCAAAAAGTGCAATTTTCTCAAAAATGAAATTCCCCCATTGAAAACACATTTTGGACTATTCAATGAATTATTGTTCAAAAAGTAAAATTTTCAAAATGTTTTCCAATTTTTAATATTGAAGCTCATATATAGGAGAATCTCCAATTCGAAATTTATAACATTCACTAAATAAGAAGTAGGTCTAAAGTTGGTCCAAAAAGTTTGTCCAAAAAGCAATTTTCACGAAAATACAATTCCCTCATTGAAAACACATGGCGGAATATTCAATGAATTATTGTTCAAAAAGTAAAATTTTCAAAGATTTTTCCCGTTTTTAATATTGAAGCTCATATATAGGAGAATCTCCAATTTGAATTTTATAACACTCACTAAATAAGTAGTGGATCTAAAGTTGGTCCAAAAAGTGCAATTTTCTCAAAAATAAAATTCCCCCATTGAAAACACATTTCGGAATATTCAATGAATTATTGTTCAAAAAGTAAAATTTTCAAAATTTTTTCCTTTTTTTTATATTGAAGCTCATACATAGGAAAATCTCCAATTCGAATTTTATAACACTCACTAAATAAGAAGTGGGTCTAAAGTTGGTCCAAAAAGTGCAATTTTCTCAAACGTAAAATTCCCCCATTGAAAACACACGGCGGACTATTCAATGAATTTTTGTTCAACAAGTAAAATTTTCAAAAAATGTTCTCTTTTTTTGATATTGACTCTCATATATAGGAGAATCTCCAATTTGAATTTTATAACACTCACTAAATAAGAAGTGGATCTAAAGTTGGTCCAAAAAGTGCAATTTTCTCAAAAATGAAATTTCCCCATTGAAAACACATTTTGGACTATTCAATGAATTATTGTTCAAAAAGTAAAATTTCAAATTTTTTTCTCGTTTTTTATATTGAAGCTCATACATAGGAAAATCTCCAATTCGAATTTTATATCACTCACTAAATAAGAAGTGGGTCTAAAGTTGGTCCCAAAAGTTGGTCCAAAAAGCAATTTTCACGAAAATACAATTCAGTCATTGAAAACACATTTCGGACTATTCAATGAATTATTGTTCAAAAAGTAAAATTTTCAAAGATTTTTCCCGTTTTTAATATTGAAGCTCATATGTAGGAGAATCTCCAATTCGAATTTTATAACACTCACTAAATAAAAAGTGGGTCTAAAGTTGGTCCAAAAAGTGCAATTTTCTCAAAATTAAAATTCCCCTATTGAAAACACATGGCGGACTATTCAATGAATTATTGTTCAAAAAGTAAAATTTTCAAAAAATGTTCTCTTTTTTTATATTGAATCTCAAATATAGGAGAATCTCCAATTTGAATTTTATAACACTCACTAAATAAGAAGTGGATCTAAAGTTGGTCCAAAAAGTGCAATTTTCTCAAAAATGAAATTCCCCCATTGAAAACACATTTTGGACTATTCAATGAATTATTGTTCAAAAAGTAAAATTTTCCAAATTTTTTCCAATTTTTAATATTGAAGCTCATATATAGGAGAATCTCCAATTCGAAATTTATAACACTCACTAAATAAGAAGTGGGTCTAAAGATGGTCTAAAAAGTTGGTCCAAAAAGCAATTTTCACGAAAATACAATTCCCTCATTGAAAACACATTTCGGACTATTCAATGAATTATTGTTCAAAAAGTAAAATTTTCAAAAAATGTTCTCTTTTTTTGATATTGAATCTCATATATAGGAGAATCTTCAATTTGAATTTTATAACACTCACTAAATAAGAAGTGGATCTAAAGTTGGTCCAAAAAGTGCAATTTTCTCAAAAGTAAAATTCCCCCATTGAAAACATATGGTGGACTATTCAATGAATTATTGTTCAAAGAGAAAAATTTTCAAAAAAATTTCCCTTTTTTTATATGGAAGCTCATATATAGGAAAATCTCCAATTTGAATTTTAAAACATTCACTAAATAAGAAGTGGGTCTAAAGTTGGTCCAAAAAGTGCAATTTTCTCAAAATTAAAATTCCCCTATTGAAAACACATGGCGGACTATTCAATGAATTATTGTTCAAAAAGTAAAATTTTCAAAAAATGTTCTCTTTTTTTATATTGAATCTCAAATATAGGAGAATCTCCAATTTGAATTTTATAACACTCACTAAATAAGAAGTGGATCTAAAGTTGGTCCAAAAAGTGCAATTTTCTCAAAAATGTAATTTCCCCATTGAAAACACATTTTGGACTATTCAATGAATTATTGTTCAAAAAGTAAAATTTTCAAAAATTTTTCTCTTTTTTATATTGAAGCTCATATATAGGAGAATCTCCAATTTGAATTTTATAACACTCACTAAATAAGAAGTGGATCTAAAGTTGGTCCAAAAAGTGCAATTTTCTCAAAAATGAAATTCCCCCATTGAAAACACATTTTGGACTATTCAATGAATTATTGTTCAAAAAGTAAAATTTTCAAATTTTTTTCCAATTTTTAATATTGAAGCTCATATATAGGAGAATCTCCAATTCGAAATTTATAACACTCACTAAATAAGAAGTGGGTCTAAAGATGGTCTAAAAAGTTGGTCCAAAAAGCAATTTTCACGAAAATACAATTCCCTCATTGAAAACACATTTCGGACTATTCAATGAATTATTGTTCAAAAAGTAAAATTTTCAAAAAATGTTCTCTTTTTTTGATATTGAATCTCATATATAGGAGAATCATCAATTTGAATTTTATAACACTCACTAAATAAGAAGTGGATCTAAATTTGGTCCAAAAAGTGCAATTTTCTCAAAAGTAAAATTCCCCCATTGAAAACATATGGTGGACTATTCAATGAATTATTGTTCAAAGAGAAAAATTTTCAAAAAAATTTCCCTTTTTTTATATGGAAGCTCATATATAGGAAAATCTCCAATTTGAATTTTATAACACTCACTAAATAAGAAGTGGATCTAAAGTTGGTCCAAAAAGTGCAATTTTCTCAAAAATGAAATTCCCCCATTGAAAACACATTTTGGACTATTCAATGAATTATTGTTCAAAAAGTAAAATTTTCAAAATTTTTTCCCGTTTTTTATATTGAAGCTCATACATAGGAGAATCTCCAATTCGAAATTTATAACACTCACTAAATAAGAAGTGGGTCTAAAGTTGATCCCAAAAGTTGGTCCAAAAAGCAATTTTCACGAAAATACAATTCCCTCATTGAAAACACATTTCGGACTATTCAATGAATTATTGTTCAAAAAGTAAAATTTTCAAAGATTTTTCCCGTTTTTAATATTGAATCTCATATATAGGAGAATCTCCAATTTGAATTTTATAACACTCACTAAATAAGAAGTGGGTCTAAAGTTGATCCAAATAGTGCACTTTCAAAGTGTTTCGTTTTAAATTTCTCCCATGTTAATCGTATGAAAAATTCACACTTCTAAATTTTCTAACTTTTACAATCCTTTTGCAGCTTGGGTAACAGAAATTATCACCCGAATTGATTTCCACATTCAAATGGTCATTAAAATGAAATTTTACTACTAAAAATTCAGTTATTACCAAAAAAAGTCTTTATATCCATTTGAATATACATTAAACTAGCCAATCCTTAGACAATTTTCAAATTCTCAAATTTCGAATTTTAACCTTAATTTGTAGCTTTGGATAATAAAAGTCATCACCCGATTTCTTTCTTATCATCAATTTGCTCATGAAATAGTATTTTAGCACTCAAAATCGAAGCAATGCTAAGTAAAATAAAGGCTTCAAAACAGTTTCTGAGCGCTTTCATTTCAAAACTTCAACTTCTCTTAAAACTATTCAAAAATAGTTTTTTTTGCCAAAATTTCGAAATTTGTTTGATTTTTAAAGTGTTTTTGGATGAAAAAACACAATTTGGAACCATTCGATAAATATGAAATTTTCCATTCAAATACACTCGAACGTGAAATATTTCAAGATTTTCGAAAAATTAAATTTTGTTTTTTAGAATACTTTTTTTTTAATTAATATTTGCCACAAGAATGTCTATAAAACATATATCCAACTAAAATTAGCAATTTGAAAGAATTTGTGCAATTTTCTCGAAAATACAATTCAACCATTGAAAACACATTTCGGACTATTCAATGAATTATTGTTCAAAAAGTAAAATTTTCAAAATTTTTTCCAATTTTTAATATTGAAGCTCATATATAGGAGAATCTCCAATTAGAAATTTATAACACTCACTAAATAAGAAGTGGGTCTAAAGTTGGTCTAAAAAGTTGGTCCAAAAAGCAATTTTCACGAAAATACAATTTCCTCATTGAAAACACATTTCGGACTATTCAATGAATTATTGTTCAAAAAGTAAAATTTTCAAAGATTTTTCCCGTTTTTAATATTGAAGATCATATATAGGAGAATCTCCAATTTGAATTTTATAACACTCACTAAATAAAAGTGGGTCTAAAGATGGTCCAAAAAGTGCAATTTTCTCAAAAATAAAATTCCCCCATTGAAAACACATGGCGAACTATTCAATGAATTATTGTTCAAAAAGTAAAATTTTCAAAATTTTTTCCTTTTTTTTATATTGAAGCTCATACATAGGAAAATCTCCAATTCGAATTTTATAACACTCACTAAATAAGAAGTGGATCTAAAGTTGGTCCAAAAAGTGCAATTTTCTCAAAAATGAAATTCCCCCATTAAAAACACATTTTGGACTATTCAATGAATTTTTGTTCAAAAAGTAAAATTTTCAAAATGTTTTCCAATTTTTAATATTGAAGCTCATATATAGGAGAATCTCCAATTCGAAAGTTATAACATTCACTAAATAAGAAGTAAGTCTAAAGTTGGTCCAAAAAGTTTGTCCAAAAAGCAATTTTCACGAAAATACAATTCCCTCATTGAAAACACATGGCGGACTATTCAATGAATTATTGTTCAAAAAGTAAAATTTTCAAAGATTTTTCCCGTTTTTAATATTGAAGCTCATATATAGGAGAATCTCCAATTTGAATTTTATAACACTCACTAAATAAGTAGTGGATCTAAAAATGGTCCGAAAAGTGCAATTTTCTCAAAAATAAAATTCCCCCATTGAAAACACATTTCGGAATATTCAATGAATTATTGTTCAAAAAGTAAAATTTTCAAAATTTTTTCCAATTTTTAATATTGAAGCTCATATATAGGAGAATCTCCAATTAGAAATTTATAACACTCACTAAATAAGAAGTGGGTCTAAAGTTGGTCTAAAAAGTTGGTCCAAAAAGCAATTTTCACGAAAATACAATTTCCTCATTGAAAACACATTTCGGACTATTCAATGAATTATTGTTCAAAAAGTAAAATTTTCAAAGATTTTTCCCGTTTTTAATATTGAAGATCATATATAGGAGAATCTCCAATTTGAATTTTATAACACTCACTAAATAAGAAGTGGATCTAAAGTTGGTCCAAAAAGTGCAATTTTCTCAAAAATGAAATTCCCCCATTGAAAACACATTTTGGACTATTCAATGAATTATTTTTCAAAAAGTAAAATTTTCAAAATTTTTTCCAATTTTTAATATTGAAGCTCATATATAGGAGAATCTCCAATTCGAAATTTATAACACTCACTAAATAAGAAGTGGGTCTAAAGTTGGTCTAAAAAGTTGGTCCAAAAAGCAATTTTCACGAAAATACAATTCCCTCATTGAAAACACATTTCGGACTATTCAATGAATTATTGTTCAAAAAGTAAAATTTTCAAAGATTTTTCCCGTTTTTAATATTGAAGATCATATATAGGAGAATCTCCAATTTGAATTTTATAACACTCACTAAATAAAAGTGGGTCTAAAGATGGTCCAAAAAGTGCAATTTTCTCAAAAATAAAATTCCCCCATTGAAAACACATGGCGAACTATTCAATGAATTATTGTTCAAAAAGTAAAATTTTCAAAATTTTTTCCTTTTTTTCATATTGAAGCTCATACATAGGAAAATCTCCAATTCGAATTTTATAACACTCACTAAATAAGAAGTGGGTCTAAAGTTGGTCCAAAAAGTGCAATTTTCTCAAAAGTAAAATTCCCCCATTGAAAATACACGGCGGACTATTCAATGAATTTTTGTTCAACAAGTAAAATTTTCAAAAAATGTTCTCTTTTTTTGATATTGACTCTCATATATAGGAGAATCTCCAATTTGAATTTTATAACACTCACTAAATAAGAAGTGGATCTAAAGTTGGTCCAAAAAGTGCAATTTTCTCAAAAATGAAATTCCCCCATTGAAAACACATTTTGGACTATTCAATGAATTATTGTTCAAAAAGTAAAATTTCAAATTTTTTTCTCGTTTTTTATATTGAAGCTTATACATAGGAAAATCTCCAATTCGAATTTTATATCACTCACTAAATAAGAAGTGGGTCTAAAGTTGGTCCCAAAAGTTGGTCCAAAAAGCAGTTTTCACGAAAATACAATTCAGTCATTGAAAACACATTTCGGACTATTCAATGAATTATTGTTCAAAAAGTAAAATTTTCAAAGATTTTTCCCGTTTTTAATATTGAAGCTCATATATAGGAGAATCTCCAATTCGAATTTTATAACACTCACTAAATAAAAAGTGGGTCTAAAGTTGGTCCAAAAAGTGCAATTTTCTCAAAATTAAAATTCCCCTATTGAAAACACATGGCGGACTATTCAATGAATTATTGTTCAAAAAGTAAAATTTTCCAAATTTTTTCCAATTTTTAATATTGAAGCTCATATATAGGAGAATCTCCAATTCGAAATTTATAACACTCACTAATGAAGAAGTGGGTTTAAAGATGGTCTAAAAAGTTGGTCCAAAAAGCAATTTTCACGAAAATACAATTCCCTCATTGAAAACACATTTCGGACTATTCAATGAATTATTGTTCAAAAAGTAAAATTTTAAAAAAATGTTCTCTTTTTTTGATATTGAATCTCATATATAGGAGAATCTTCAATTTGAATTTTATAACACTCACTAAATAAGAAGTGGATCTAAAGTTGGTCCAAAAAGTGCAATTTTCTCAAAAATGAAATTCCCCCATTGAAAACATATTTTAAACTATTCAATGAATTATTGTTCAAAAAGTAAAATTTTCAAAGATTTTTCCCGTTTTTAATATTGAATCTCATATATAGGAGAATCTCCAATTTGAATTTTATAACACTCACTAAATAAGAAGTGGATCTAAAGTTGGTCCAAAAAGTGCAATTTTCTCAAAAATGAAATTCCCCCATTAAAAACACATTTTGGACTATTCAATGAATTATTGTTCAAAAAGTAAAATTTTCAAAATGTTTTCCAATTTTTAATATTGAAGCTCATATATAGGAGAATCTCCAATTCGAAAGTTATAACATTCACTAAATAAGAAGTAGGTCTAAAGTTGGTCCAAAAAGTTTGTCCAAAAAGCAATTTTCACGAAAATACAATTCCCTCATTGAAAACACATGGCGGACTATTCAATGAATTATTGTTCAAAAAGTAAAATTTTCAAAGATTTTTCCCGTTTTTAATATTGAAGCTCATATATAGGAGAATCTCCAATTTGAATTTTATAACACTCACTAAATAAGAAGTGGATCTAAAGTTGGTCCAAAAAGTGCAATTTTCTCAAAAATGAAATTCCCCCATTGAAAACACATTTTGGACTATTCAATGAATTATTGTTCAAAAAGTAAAATTTTCAAAATTTTTTCCCGTTTTTTATATTGAAGCTCATACATAGGAGAATCTCCAATTCGAAATTTATAACACTCACTAAATAAGAAGTGGGTCTAAAGTTGATCCCAAAAGTTGGTCCAAAAAGCAATTTTCACGAAAATACAATTCCCTCATTGAAAACACATTTCGGACTATTCAATGAATTATTGTTCAAAAAGTAAAATTTTCAAAGATTTTTCCCGTTTTTAATATTGAATCTCATATATAGGAGAATCTCCAATTTGAATTTTATAACACTCACTAAATAAGAAGTGGGTCTAAAGTTGATCCAAATAGTGCACTTTCAAAGTGTTTCGTTTTAAATTTCTCCCATGTTAATCGTATGAAAAATTCACACTTCTAAATTTTCTAACTTTTACAATCCTTTTGCAGCTTGGGTAACAGAAATTATCACCCGAATTGATTTCCACATTCAAATGGTCATTAAAATGAAATTTTACTACTAAAAATTCAGTTATTACCAAAAAAAGTCTTTATATCCATTTGAATATACATTAAACTAGCCAATCCTTAGACAATTTTCAAATTCTCAAATTTCGAATTTTAACCTTAATTTGTAGCTTTGGATAATAAAAGTCATCACCCGATTTCTTTCTTATCATCAATTTGCTCATGAAATAGTATTTTAGCACTCAAAATCGAAGCAATGCTAAGTAAAATAAAGGCTTCAAAACAGTTTCTGAGCGCTTTCATTTCAAAACTTCAACTTCTCTTAAAACTATTCAAAAATAGTTTTTTTTGCCAAAATTTCGAAATTTGTTTGATTTTTAAAGTGTTTTTGGATGAAAAAACACAATTTGGAACCATTCGATAAATATGAAATTTTCCATTCAAATACACTCGAACGTGAAATATTTCAAGATTTTCGAAAAATTAAATTTTGTTTTTTAGAATACTTTTTTTTTAATTAATATTTGCCACAAGAATGTCTATAAAACATATATCCAACTAAAATTAGCAATTTGAAAGAATTTGTGCAATTTTCTCGAAAATACAATTCAACCATTGAAAACACATTTCGGACTATTCAATGAATTATTGTTCAAAAAGTAAAATTTTCAAAATTTTTTCCAATTTTTAATATTGAAGCTCATATATAGGAGAATCTCCAATTAGAAATTTATAACACTCACTAAATAAGAAGTGGGTCTAAAGTTGGTCTAAAAAGTTGGTCCAAAAAGCAATTTTCACGAAAATACAATTTCCTCATTGAAAACACATTTCGGACTATTCAATGAATTATTGTTCAAAAAGTAAAATTTTCAAAGATTTTTCCCGTTTTTAATATTGAAGATCATATATAGGAGAATCTCCAATTTGAATTTTATAACACTCACTAAATAAAAGTGGGTCTAAAGATGGTCCAAAAAGTGCAATTTTCTCAAAAATAAAATTCCCCCATTGAAAACACATGGCGAACTATTCAATGAATTATTGTTCAAAAAGTAAAATTTTCAAAATTTTTTCCTTTTTTTTATATTGAAGCTCATACATAGGAAAATCTCCAATTCGAATTTTATAACACTCACTAAATAAGAAGTGGATCTAAAGTTGGTCCAAAAAGTGCAATTTTCTCAAAAATGAAATTCCCCCATTAAAAACACATTTTGGACTATTCAATGAATTTTTGTTCAAAAAGTAAAATTTTCAAAATGTTTTCCAATTTTTAATATTGAAGCTCATATATAGGAGAATCTCCAATTCGAAAGTTATAACATTCACTAAATAAGAAGTAGGTCTAAAGTTGGTCCAAAAAGTTTGTCCAAAAAGCAATTTTCACGAAAATACAATTCCCTCATTGAAAACACATGGCGGACTATTCAATGAATTATTGTTCAAAAAGTAAAATTTTCAAAGATTTTTCCCGTTTTTAATATTGAAGCTCATATATAGGAGAATCTCCAATTTGAATTTTATAACACTCACTAAATAAGTAGTGGATCTAAAAATGGTCCGAAAAGTGCAATTTTCTCAAAAATAAAATTCCCCCATTGAAAACACATTTCGGAATATTCAATGAATTATTGTTCAAAAAGTAAAATTTTCAAAAATGTTTCTCTTTTTTTATATTGAAGCTCATATATAGGAGAATCTCTTATTCCAATTTTATAACACTCACTAAATAAGAAGTGGGTCTAAAGTTGGTCCAAATAGTGCACTTTCAAAGTGTTTCGTTTTAAATTTCTCCCATGTTAATCGTATGAAAAATTCACACTTCTAAATTTTCAAACTTTTACAATCCTTTTGCAGCTTGGGTAACAGAAATTATCACCCGAATTGATTTCCACATTCAAATGGTCATTAAAATGAAATTTTACTACTAAAAATTCAGTTATTACCAAAAAAAGTCTTTATATCCATTTGAATATACATTAAACTAGCCAATCCTTAGACAATTTTCAAATTCTCAAATTTCGAATTTTAACCTTAATTTGTAGCTTTGGATAATAAAAGTCATCACCCGATTTCTTTCTTATCATCAATTTGCTCATGAAATAATATTTTAGCACTCAAAATCGAAGCAATGCTAAGTAAAATAAAGGCTTCAAAACAGTTTCTGAGCGCTTTCATTTCAAAACTTCAACTTCTCTTAAAACTATTCAAAAATAGTTTTTTTTGCCAAAATTTCGAAATTTGTTTGATTTTTAAAGTGTTTTTGGATGAAAAAACACAATTTGGAACCATTCGATAAATATGAAATTTTCCATTCAAATACACTCGAACGTGAAATATTTCAAGATTTTCGAAAAATTAAATTTTGTTTTTTAGAATACTTTTTTTTTAATTAATATTTGCCACAAGAATGTCTATAAAACATATATCCAACTAAAATTAGCAATTTGAAAGAATTTGTGCAATTTTCTCGAAAATACAATTCAACCATTGAAAACACATTTCGGACTATTCAATGAATTATTGTTCAAAAAGTAAAATTTTCAAAATTTTTTCCAATTTTTAATATTGAAGCTCATATATAGGAGAATCTCCAATTATAAATTTATAACACTCAATAAATAAGAAGTGGGTCTAAAGTTGGTCTAAAAAGTTGGTCCAAAAAGCAATTTTCACGAAAATACAATTTCCTCATTGAAAACACATTTCGGACTATTCAATGAATTATTGTTCAAAAAGTAAAATTTTCAAAGATTTTTCCCGTTTTTAATATTGAATCTCATATATAGGAGAATCTCCAATTTGAATTTTATAACACTCACTAAATAAGAAGTGGATCTAAAGTTGGTCCAAAAAGTGCAATTTTCTCAAAAATGAAATTCCCCCATTGAAAACACATTTTGGACTATTCAATGAATTATTTTTCAAAAAGTAAAATTTTCAAAATTTTTTCTAATTTTTAATATTGAAGCTCATATATAGGAGAATCTCCAATTCGAAATTTATAACACTCACTAAATAAGAAGTGGGTCTAAAGTTGGTCTAAAAAGTTGGTCCAAAAAGCAATTTTCACGAAAATACAATTCCCTCATTGAAAACACATTTCGGACTATTCAATGAATTATTGTTCAAAAAGTAAAATTTTCAAAGATTTTTCCCGTTTTTAATATTGAAGATCATATATAGGAGAATCTCCAATTTGAATTTTATAACACTCACTAAATAAAAGTGGGTCTAAAGATGGTCCAAAAAGTGCAATTTTCTCAAAAATAAAATTCCCCCATTGAAAACACATGGCGAACTATTCAATGAATTATTGTTCAAAAAGTAAAATTTTCAAAATTTTTTCCTTTTTTTTATATTGAAGCTCATACATAGGAAAATCTCCAATTCGAATTTTATAACACTCACTAAATAAGAAGTGGGTCTAAAGTTGGTCCAAAAAGTGCAATTTTCTCAAAAGTAAAATTCCCCCATTGAAAACACACGGCGGACTATTCAATGAATTTTTGTTCAACAAGTAAAATTTTCAAAAAATGTTCTCTTTTTTTGATATTGACTCTCATATATAGGAGAATCTAAAATTTGAATTTTATAACACTCACTAAATAAGAAGTGGATCTAAAGTTGGTCCAAAAAGTGCAATTTTCTCAAAAATGAAATTCCCCCATTGAAAACACATTTTGGACTATTCAATGAATTATTGTTCAAAAAGTAAAATTTCAAATTTTTTTCTCGTTTTTTATATTGAAGCTTATACATAGGAAAATCTCCAATTCGAATTTTATATCACTCACTAAATAAGAAGTGGGTCTAAAGTTGGTCCCAAAAGTTGGTCCAAAAAGCAATTTTCACGAAAATACAATTCAGTCATTGAAAACACATTTCGGACTATTCAATGAATTATTGTTCAAAAAGTAAAACTTTCAAAGATTTTTCCCGTTTTTAATATTGAAGCTCATATATAGGAGAATCTCCAATTCGAATTTTATAACACTCACTAAATAAAAAGTGGGTCTAAAGTTGGTCCAAAAAGTGCAATTTTCTCAAAATTAAAATTCCCCTATTGAAAACACATGGCGGACTATTCAATGAATTATTGTTCAAAAAGTAAAATTTTCAAAAAATGTTCTCTTTTTTTATATTGAATCTCATATATAGGAGAATCTCCAATTTGAATTTTATAACACTCACTAAATAAGAAGTGGATCTAAAGTTGGTCCAAAAAGTGCAATTTTCTCAAAAATGAAATTCCCCCATTGAAAACACATTTTGGACTATTCAATGAATTATTGTTCAAAAAGTAAAATTTTCCAAATTTTTTCCAATTTTTAATATTGAAGCTCATATATAGGAGAATCTCCAATTCGAAATTTATAACACTCACTAATGAAGAAGTGGGTTTAAAGATGGTCTAAAAAGTTGGTCCAAAAAGCAATTTTCACGAAAATACAATTCCCTCATTGAAAACACATTTCGGACTATTCAATGAATTATTGTTCAAAAAGTAAAATTTTAAAAAAATGTTCTCTTTTTTTGATATTGAATCTCATATATAGGAGAATCTTCAATTTGAATTTTATAACACTCACTAAATAAGAAGTGGATCTAAAGTTGGTCCAAAAAGTGCAATTTTCTCAAAAATGAAATTCCCCCATTGAAAACATATTTTAAACTATTCAATGAATTATTGTTCAAAAAGTAAAATTTTCAAAGATTTTTCCCGTTTTTAATATTGAATCTCATATATAGGAGAATCTCCAATTTGAATTTTATAACACTCACTAAATAAGAAGTGGATCTAAAGTTGGTCCAAAAAGTGCAATTTTCTCAAAAATGAAATTCCCCCATTAAAAACACATTTTGGACTATTCAATGAATTATTGTTCAAAAAGTAAAATTTTCAAAATGTTTTCCAATTTTTAATATTGAAGCTCATATATAGGAGAATCTCCAATTCGAAAGTTATAACATTCACTAAATAAGAAGTAGGTCTAAAGTTGGTCCAAAAAGTTTGTCCAAAAAGCAATTTTCACGAAAATACAATTCCCTCATTGAAAACACATGGCGGACTATTCAATGAATTATTGTTCAAAAAGTAAAATTTTCAAAGATTTTTCCCGTTTTTAATATTGAAGCTCATATATAGGAGAATCTCCAATTTGAATTTTATAACACTCACTAAATAAGTAGTGGATCTAAAAATGGTCCGAAAAGTGCAATTTTCTCAAAAATAAAATTCCCCCATTGAAAACACATTTCGGAATATTCAATGAATTATTGTTCAAAAAGTAAAATTTTCAAAAATTTTTCTCTTTTTTTATATTGAAGCTCATATATAGGAGAATCTCTTATTCCAATTTTATAACACTCACTAAATAAGAAGTGGGTCTAAAGTTGGTCCAAATAGTGCACTTTCAAAGTGTTTCGTTTTAAATTTCTCCCATGTTAATCGTATGAAAAATTCACACTTCTAAATTTTCAAACTTTTACAATCCTTTTGCAGCTTGGGTAACAGAAATTATCACCCGAATTGATTTCCACATTCAAATGGTCATTAAAATGAAATTTTACTACTAAAAATTCAGTTATTACCAAAAAAAGTCTTTATATCCATTTGAATATACATTAAACTAGCCAATCCTTAGACAATTTTCAAATTCTCAAATTTCGAATTTTAACCTTAATTTGTAGCTTTGGATAATAAAAGTCATCACCCGATTTCTTTCTTATCATCAATTTGCTCATGAAATAGTATTTTAGCACTCAAAATCGAAGCAATGCTAAGTAAAATAAAGGCTTCAAAACAGTTTCTGAGCGCTTTCATTTCAAAACTTCAACTTCTCTTAAAACTATTCAAAAATAGTTTTTTTTGCCAAAATTTCGAAATTTGTTTGATTTTTAAAGTGTTTTTGGATGAAAAAACACAATTTGGAACCATTCGATAAATATGAAATTTTCCATTCAAATACACTCGAACGTGAAATATTTCAAGATTTTCGAAAAATTAAATTTTGTTTTTTAGAATACTTTTTTTTTAATTAATATTTGCCACAAGAATGTCTATAAAACATATATCCAACTAAAATTAGCAATTTGAAAGAATTTGTGCAATTTTCTCGAAAATACAATTCAACCATTGAAAACACATTTCGGACTATTCAATGAATTATTGTTCAAAAAATAAAATTTTCAAAATTTTTTCCAATTTGTAATATTGAAGCTCATATATAGGAGAATCTCCAATTAGAAATTTATAACACTCACTAAATAAGAAGTGGGTCTAAAGTTGGTCTAAAAAGTTGGTCCAAAAAGCAATTTTCACGAAAATACAATTTCCTCATTGAAAACACATTTCGGACTATTCAATGAATTATTGTTCAAAAAGTAAAATTTTCAAAGATTTTTCCCGTTTTTAATATTGAATCTCATATATAGGAGAATCTCCAATTTGAATTTTATAACACTCACTAAATAAGAAGTGGATCTAAAGTTGGTCCAAAAAGTGCAATTTTCTCAAAAATGAAATTCCCCCATTGAAAACACATTTTGGACTATTCAATGAATTATTTTTCAAAAAGTAAAATTTTCAAAATTTTTTCCAATTTTTAATATTGAAGCTCATATATAGGAGAATCTCCAATTCGAAATTTATAACACTCACTAAATAAGAAGTGGGTCTAAAGTTGGTCTAAAAAGTTGGTCCAAAAAGCAATTTTCACGAAAATACAATTCCCTCATTGAAAACACATTTCGGACTATTCAATGAATTATTGTTCAAAAAGTAAAATTTTCAAAGATTTTTCCCGTTTTTAATATTGAAGATCATATATAGGAGAATCTCCAATTTGAATTTTATAACACTCACTAAATAAAAGTGGGTCTAAAGATGGTCCAAAAAGTGCAATTTTCTCAAAAATAAAATTCCCCCATTGAAAACACATGGCGAACTATTCAATGAATTATTGTTCAAAAAGTAAAATTTTCAAAATTTTTTCCTTTTTTTTATATTGAAGCTCATACATAGGAAAATCTCCAATTCGAATTTTATAACACTCACTAAATAAGAAGTGGGTCTAAAGTTGGTCCAAAAAGTGCAATTTTCTCAAAAGTAAAATTCCACCATTGAAAACACACGGCGGACTATTCAATGAATTTTTGTTCAACAAGTAAAATTTTCAAAAAATGTTCTCTTTTTTTGATATTGACTCTCATATATAGGAGAATCTCCAATTTGAATTTTATAACATTCACTAAATAAGAAGTGGATCTAAAGTTGGTCCAAAAAGTGCAATTTTCTCAAAAATGAAATTCCCCCATTGAAAACACATTTTGGACTATTCAATGAATTATTGTTCAAAAAGTAAAATTTCAAATTTTTTTCTCGTTTTTTATATTGAAGCTTATACATAGGAAAATCTCCAATACGAATTTTATATCACTCACTAAATAAGAAGTGGGTCTAAAGTTGGTCCCAAAAGTTGGTCCAAAAAGCAATTTTCACGAAAATACAATTCAGTCATTGAAAACCCATTTCGGACTATTCAATGAATTATTGTTCAAAAAGTAAAATTTTCAAAGATTTTTCCCGTTTTTAATATTGAAGCTCATATATAGGAGAATCTCCAATTCGAATTTTATAACACTCACTAAATAAAAAGTGGGTCTAAAGTTGGTCCAAAAAGTGCAATTTTCTCAAAAATGAAATTCCCCCATTGAAAACACATTTTGGACTATTCAATGAATTATTGTTCAAAAAGTAAAATTTTCCAAATTTTTTCCAATTTTTAATATTGAAGCTCATATATAGGAGAATCTCCAATTCGAAATTTATAACACTCACTAAATAAGAAGTGGGTTTAAAGATGGTCTAAAAAGTTGGTCCAAAAAGCAATTTTCACGAAAATACAATTCCCTCATTGAAAACACATTTCGGACTATTCAATGAATTATTGTTCAAAAAGTAAAATTTTAAAAAAATGTTCTCTTTTTTTGATATTGAATCTCATATATTGGAGAATCTTCAATTTGAATTTTATAACACTCACTAAATAAGAAGTGGATCTAAAGTTGGTCCAAAAAGTGCAATTTTCTCAAAAGTAAAATTCCCCCATTGAAAACATATGGTGGACTATTCAATGAATTATTGTTCAAAGAGAAAAATTTTCAAAAAAATTTCCCTTTTTTTATATGGAAGCTCATATATAGGAAAATCTCCAATTTGAATTTTATAACATTCACTAAATAAGAAGTGGGTCTAAAGTTGGTCCAAAAAGTGCAATTTTCTCAAAAGTAAAATTCCCCTATTGAAAACACACGGCGGACTATTCAATGAATTATTGTTCAAAAAGTAAAATTTTCAAAAATGTTCTCTTTTTTTGATATTGAATCTCATATATAGGAGAATCTCCAATTTGAATTTTATAACACTCACTAAATAAGAAGTGGATCTAAAGTTGGTCCAAAAAGTGCAATTTTCTCAAAAATGTAATTTCCCCATTGAAAACACATTTTGGACTATTCAATGAATTATTGTTCAAAAAGTAAAATTTTCAAAATTTTTTCTCTTTTTTATATTGAAGCTCATATATAGGAGAATCTCTAATTCCAATTTTATAACACTCACTAAATAAGAAGTGGGTCTAAAGTTGGTCCAAAAAGTGCACTTTCAAAGTGTTTCGTTTTAAATTTCTCCCATGTTAATCGTATGAAAAATTCACACTTCTAAATTTTCAAACTTTTACAATCCTTTTGCAGCTTGGGTAACAGAAATCATCACCCGAATTGATTTCCACATTCAAATGGTCATTAAAATGAAATTTTACTACTAAAAATTCAGTTATTACCAAAAAAAGTCTTTATATCAATTTGAATATACATTAAACTAGCCAATCCTTAGACAATTTTCAAAATTCTCAAATTTCGAAATTTAACCTTAATTTGTAGCTTTGGATAATAAAAGTCATCACCCGATTTCTTTCTTATCATCAATTTGCTCATGAAATAGTATTTTAGCACTCAAAATCGAAGCAATGCTAAGTAAAATAAAGGCTTCAAAACAGTTTCTGAGCGCTTTCATTTCAAAACTTCAACTTCTCTTAAAACAATTCAAAAATAGTTTTTTTTGCCAAAATTTCGAAATTTGTTTGATTTTTAAAGTGTTTTTGGATGAAAAAACACAATTTGGAAACATTCGATAAATATGAAATTTTCCATTCAAATACACTCAAACCTGAAATATTTCAAGATTTTCGAAAAATTAAATTTTGTTTTTTAGAATACTTTTTTTTTAATTAATATTTGCCACAAGAATGACTATAAAACATATATCCAACTCCAATTAGCAATTTGAAAGAATTTGTGCAATTTTCTCGAAAATACAATTCAACCATTGAAAACACATTTCGGACTATTCAATGAATTATTGTTCAAAAAATAAAATTTTCAAAATTTTTTCCAATTTGTAATATTGAAGCTCATATATAGGAGAATCTCCAATTAGAAATTTATAACACTCACTAAATAAGAAGTGGGTCTAAAGTTGGTCTAAAAAGTTGGTCCAAAAAGCAATTTTCACGAAAATACAATTTCCTCATTGAAAACACATTTCGGACTATTCAATGAATTATTGTTCAAAAAGTAAAATTTTCAAAGATTTTTCCCGTTTTTAATATTGAATCTCATATATAGGAGAATCTCCAATTTGAATTTTATAACACTCACTAAATAAGAAGTGGATCTAAAGTTGGTCCAAAAAGTGCAATTTTCTCAAAAATGAAATTCCCCCATTGAAAACACATTTTGGACTATTCAATGAATTATTTTTCAAAAAGTAAAATTTTCAAAATTTTTTCCAATTTTTAATATTGAAGCTCATATATAGGAGAATCTCCAATTCGAAATTTATAACACTCACTAAATAAGAAGTGGGTCTAAAGTTGGTCTAAAAAGTTGGTCCAAAAAGCAATTTTCACGAAAATACAATTCCCTCATTGAAAACACATTTCGGACTATTCAATGAATTATTGTTCAAAAAGTAAAATTTTCAAAGATTTTTCCCGTTTTTAATATTGAAGATCATATATAGGAGAATCTCCAATTTGAATTTTATAACACTCACTAAATAAAAGTGGGTCTAAAGATGGTCCAAAAAGTGCAATTTTCTCAAAAATAAAATTCCCCCATTGAAAACACATGGCGAACTATTCAATGAATTATTGTTCAAAAAGTAAAATTTTCAAAATTTTTTCCTTTTTTTTATATTGAAGCTCATACATAGGAAAATCTCCAATTCGAATTTTATAACACTCACTAAATAAGAAGTGGGTCTAAAGTTGGTCCAAAAAGTGCAATTTTCTCAAAAGTAAAATTCCCCCATTGAAAACACACGGCGGACTATTCAATGAATTTTTGTTCAACAAGTAAAATTTTCAAAAAATGTTCTCTTTTTTTGATATTGACTCTCATATATAGGAGAATCTCCAATTTGAATTTTATAACACTCACTAAATAAGAAGTGGATCTAAAGTTGGTCCAAAAAGTGCAATTTTCTCAAAAATGAAATTCCCCCATTGAAAACACATTTTGGACTATTCAATGAATTATTGTTCAAAAAGTAAAATTTTCCAAATTTTTTCCAATTTTTAATATTGAAGCTCATATATAGGAGAATCTCCAATTCGAAATTTATAACACTCACTAATGAAGAAGTGGGTTTAAAGATGGTCTAAAAAGTTGGTCCAAAAAGCAATTTTCACGAAAATACAATTCCCTCATTGAAAACACATTTCGGACTATTCAATGAATTATTGTTCAAAAAGTAAAATTTTAAAAAAATGTTCTCTTTTTTTGATATTGAATCTCATATATAGGAGAATCTTCAATTTGAATTTTATAACACTCACTAAATAAGAAGTGGATCTAAAGTTGGTCCAAAAAGTGCAATTTTCTCAAAAATGAAATTCCCCCATTGAAAACATATTTTGGACTATTCAATGAATTATTGTTCAAAAAGTAAAATTTTCAAAGATTTTTCCCGTTTTTAATATTGAATCTCATATATAGGAGAATCTCCAATTTGAATTTTATAACACTCACTAAATAAGAAGTGGATCTAAAGTTGGTCCAAAAAGTGCAATTTTCTCAAAAATGAAATTCCCCCATTAAAAACACATTTTGGACTATTCAATGAATTATTGTTCAAAAAGTAAAATTTTCAAAATGTTTTCCAATTTTTAATATTGAAGCTCATATATAGGAGAATCTCCAATTCGAAAGTTATAACATTCACTAAATAAGAAGTAGGTCTAAAGTTGGTCCAAAAAGTTTGTCCAAAAAGCAATTTTCACGAAAATACAATTCCCTCATTGAAAACACATGGCGGACTATTCAATGAATTATTGTTCAAAAAGTAAAATTTTCAAAGATTTTTCCCGTTTTTAATATTGAATCTCATATATAGGAGAATCTCCAATTTGAATTTTATAACACTCACTAAATAAGAAGTGGATCTAAAGTTGGTCCAAAAAGTGCAATTTTCTCAAAAATGAAATTCCCCCATTGAAAACACATTTTGGACTATTCAATGAATTATTTTTCAAAAAGTAAAATTTTCAAAATTTTTTCCAATTTTTAATATTGAAGCTCATATATAGGAGAATCTCCAATTCGAAATTTATAACACTCACTAAATAAGAAGTGGGTCTAAAGTTGGTCTAAAAAGTTGGTCCAAAAAGCAATTTTCACGAAAATACAATTCCCTCATTGAAAACACATTTCGGACTATTCAATGAATTATTGTTCAAAAAGTAAAATTTTCAAAGATTTTTCCCGTTTTTAATATTGAAGATCATATATAGGAGAATCTCCAATTTGAATTTTATAACACTCACTAAATAAAAGTGGGTCTAAAGATGGTCCAAAAAGTGCAATTTTCTCAAAAATAAAATTCCCCCATTGAAAACACATGGCGAACTATTCAATGAATTATTGTTCAAAAAGTAAAATTTTCAAAATTTTTTCCTTTTTTTTATATTGAAGCTCATACATAGGAAAATCTCCAATTCGAATTTTATAACACTCACTAAATAAGAAGTGGATCTAAAGTTGGTCCAAAAAGTGCAATTTTCTCAAAAATGAAATTCCCCCATTAAAAACACATTTTGGACTATTCAATGAATTATTGTTCAAAAAGTAAAATTTTCAAAATGTTTTCCAATTTTTAATATTGAAGCTCATATATAGGAGAATCTCCAATTCGAAAGTTATAACATTCACTAAATAAGAAGTAGGTCTAAAGTTGGTCCAAAAAGTTTGTCCAAAAAGCAATTTTCACGAAAATACAATTCCCTCATTGAAAACACATGGCGGACTATTCAATGAATTATTGTTCAAAAAGTAAAATTTTCAAAGATTTTTCCCGTTTTTAATATTGAAGCTCATATATAGGAGAATCTCCAATTTGAATTTTATAACACTCACTAAATAAGTAGTGGATCTAAAAATGGTCCGAAAAGTGCAATTTTCTCAAAAATAAAATTCCCCCATTGAAAACACATTTCGGAATATTCAATGAATTATTGTTCAAAAAGTAAAATTTTCAAAAATTTTTCTCTTTTTTTATATTGAAGCTCATATATAGGAGAATCTCTTATTCCAATTTTATAACACTCACTAAATAAGAAGTGGGTCTAAAGTTGGTCCAAATAGTGCACTTTCAAAGTGTTTCGTTTTAAATTTCTCCCATGTTAATCGTATGAAAAATTCACACTTCTAAATTTTCAAACTTTTACAATCCTTTTGCAGCTTGGGTAACAGAAATTATCACCCGAATTGATTTCCACATTCAAATGGTCATTAAAATGAAATTTTACTACTAAAAATTCAGTTATTACCAAAAAAAGTCTTTATATCCATTTGAATATACATTAAACTAGCCAATCCTTAGACAATTTTCAAATTCTCAAATTTCGAATTTTAACCTTAATTTGTAGCTTTGGATAATAAAAGTCATCACCCGATTTCTTTCTTATCATCAATTTGCTCATGAAATAGTATTTTAGCACTCAAAATCGAAGCAATGCTAAGTAAAATAAAGGCTTCAAAACAGTTTCTGAGCGCTTTCATTTCAAAACTTCAACTTCTCTTAAAACTATTCAAAAATAGTTTTTTTTGCCAAAATTTCGAAATTTGTTTGATTTTTAAAGTGTTTTTGGATGAAAAAACACAATTTGGAACCATTCGATAAATATGAAATTTTCCATTCAAATACACTCGAACGTGAAATATTTCAAGATTTTCGAAAAATTAAATTTTGTTTTTTAGAATACTTTTTTTTTAATTAATATTTGCCACAAGAATGTCTATAAAACATATATCCAACTAAAATTAGCAATTTGAAAGAATTTGTGCAATTTTCTCGAAAATACAATTCAACCATTGAAAACACATTTCGGACTATTCAATGAATTATTGTTCAAAAAATAAAATTTTCAAAATTTTTTCCAATTTTTAATATTGAAGCTCATATATAGGAGAATCTCCAATTAGAAATTTATAACACTCACTAAATAAGAAGTGGGTCTAAAGTTGGTCTAAAAAGTTGGTCCAAAAAGCAATTTTCACGAAAATACAATTTCCTCATTGAAAACACATTTCGGACTATTCAATGAATTATTGTTCAAAAAGTAAAATTTTCAAACATTTTTCCCGTTTTTAATATTGAATCTCATATATAGGAGAATCTCCAATTTGAATTTTATAACACTCACTAAATAAGAAGTGGATCTAAAGTTGGTCCAAAAAGTGCAATTTTCTCAAAAATGAAATTCCCCCATTGAAAACACATTTTGGACTATTCAATGAATTATTTTTCAAAAAGTAAAATTTTCAAATTTTTTTCCAATTTTTAATATTGAAGCTCATATATAGGAGAATCTCCAATTCGAAATTTATAACACTCACTAAATAAGAAGTGGGTCTAAAGTTGGTCTAAAAAGTTGGTCCAAAAAGCAATTTTAACGAAAATACAATTCCCTCATTGAAAACACATTTCGGACTATTCAATGAATTATTGTTCAAAAAGTAAAATTTTCAAAGATTTTTCCCGTTTTTAATATTGAAGATCATATATAGGAGAATCTCCAATTTGAATTTTATAACACTCACTAAATAAAAGTGGGTCTAAAGATGGTCCAAAAAGTGCAATTTTCTCAAAAATAAAATTCCCCCATTGAAAACACATGGCGAACTATTCAATGAATTATTGTTCAAAAAGTAAAATTTTCAAAATTTTTTCCTTTTTTTTATATTGAAGCTCATACATAGGAAAATCTCCAATTCGAATTTTATAACACTCACTAAATAAGAAGTGGGTCTAAAGTTGGTCCAAAAAGTGCAATTTTCTCAAAAGTAAAATTCCACCATTGAAAACACACGGCGGACTATTCAATGAATTTTTGTTCAACAAGTAAAATTTTCAAAAAATGTTCTCTTTTTTTGATATTGACTCTCATATATAGGAGAATCTCCAATTTGAATTTTATAACACTCACTAAATAAGAAGTGGATCTAAAGTTGGTCCAAAAAGTGCAATTTTCTCAAAAATGAAATTCCCCCATTGAAAACACATTTTGGACTATTCAATGAATTATTTTTCAAAAAGTAAAATTTTCAAATTTTTTTCCAATTTTTAATATTGAAGCTCATATATAGGAGAATCTCCAATTCGAAATTTATAACACTCACTAAATAAGAAGTGGGTCTAAAGTTGGTCTAAAAAGTTGGTCCAAAAAGCAATTTTAACGAAAATACAATTCCCTCATTGAAAACACATTTCGGACTATTCAATGAATTATTGTTCAAAAAGTAAAATTTTCAAAGATTTTTCCCGTTTTTAATATTGAAGATCATATATAGGAGAATCTCCAATTTGAATTTTATAACACTCACTAAATAAAAGTGGGTCTAAAGATGGTCCAAAAAGTGCAATTTTCTCAAAAATAAAATTCCCCCATTGAAAACACATGGCGAACTATTCAATGAATTATTGTTCAAAAAGTAAAATTTTCAAAATTTTTTCCTTTTTTTTATATTGAAGCTCATACATAGGAAAATCTCCAATTCGAATTTTATAACACTCACTAAATAAGAAGTGGGTCTAAAGTTGGTCCAAAAAGTGCAATTTTCTCAAAAGTAAAATTCCACCATTGAAAACACACGGCGGACTATTCAATGAATTTTTGTTCAACAAGTAAAATTTTCAAAAAATGTTCTCTTTTTTTGATATTGACTCTCATATATAGGAGAATCTCCAATTTGAATTTTATAACACTCACTAAATAAGAAGTGGATCTAAAGTTGGTCCAAAAAGTGCAATTTTCTCAAAAATGAAATTCCCCCATTGAAAACACATTTTGGACTATTCAATGAATTATTGTTCAAAAAGTAAAATTTCAAATTTTTTTCTCGTTTTTTATATTGAAGCTTATACATAGGAAAATCTCCAATACGAATTTTATAACACTCACTAAATAAGAAGTGGGTCTAAAGTTGGTCCCAAAAGTTGGTCCAAAAAGCAATTTTCACGAAAATACAATTCAGTCATTGAAAACCCATTTCGGACTATTCAATGAATTATTGTTCAAAAAGTAAAATTTTCAAAAATTTTTCCCGTTTTTAATATTGAAGCTCATATATAGGAGAATCTCCAATTCGAATTTTATAACACTCACTAAATAAAAAGTGGGTCTAAAGTTGGTCCAAAAAGTGCAATTTTCTCAAAATTAAAATTCCCCTATTGAAAACACATGGCGGACTATTCAATGAATTATTGTTCAAAAAGTAAAATTTTCAAAAAATGTTCTCTTTTTTTATATTGAATCTCATATATAGGAGAATCTCCAATTTGAATTTTATAACACTCACTAAATAAGAAGTGGATCTAAAGTTGGTCCAAAAAGTGCAATTTTCTCAAAAATGAAATTCCCCCATTGAAAACACATTTTGGACTATTCAATGAATTATTGTTCAAAAAGTAAAATTTTCCAAATTTTTTCCAATTTTTAATATTGAAGCTCATATATAGGAGAATCTCCAATTCGAAATTTATAACACTCACTAAATAAGAAGTGGGTTTAAAGATGGTCTAAAAAGTTGGTCCAAAAAGCAATTTTCACGAAAATACAATTCCCTCATTGAAAACACATTTCGGACTATTCAATGAATTATTGTTCAAAAAGTAAAATTTTAAAAAAATGTTCTCTTTTTTTGATATTGAATCTCATATATTGGAGAATCTTCAATTTGAATTTTATAACACTCACTAAATAAGAAGTGGATCTAAAGTTGGTCCAAAAAGTGCAATTTTCTCAAAAGTAAAATTCCCCCATTGAAAACATATGGTGGACTATTCAATGAATTATTGTTCAAAGAGAAAAATTTTCAAAAAAATTTCCCTTTTTTTATATGGAAGCTCATATATAGGAAAATCTCCAATTTGAATTTTATAACATTCACTAAATAAGAAGTGGGTCTAAAGTTGGTCCAAAAAGTGCAATTTTCTCAAAAGTAAAATTCCCCTATTGAAAACACACGGCGGACTATTCAATGAATTATTGTTCAAAAAGTAAAATTTTCAAAAATGTTCTCTTTTTTTGATATTGAATCTCATATATAGGAGAATCTCCAATTTGAATTTTATAACACTCACTAAATAAGAAGTGGATCTAAAGTTGGTCCAAAAAGTGCAATTTTCTCAAAAATGTAATTTCCCCATTGAAAACACATTTTGGACTATTCAATGAATTATTGTTCAAAAAGTAAAATTTTCAAAATTTTTTCTCTTTTTTATATTGAAGCTCATATATAGGAGAATCTCTAATTCCAATTTTATAACACTCACTAAATAAGAAGTGGGTCTAAAGTTGGTCCAAAAAGTGCACTTTCAAAGTGTTTCGTTTTAAATTTCTCCCATGTTAATCGTATGAAAAATTCACACTTCTAAATTTTCAAACTTTTACAATCCTTTTGCAGCTTGGGTAACAGAAATCATCACCCGAATTGATTTCCACATTCAAATGGTCATTAAAATGAAATTTTACTACTAAAAATTCAGTTATTACCAAAAAAAGTCTTTATATCCATTTGAATATACATTAAACTAGCCAATCCTTAGACAATTTTCAAATTCTCAAATTTCGAATTTTAACCTTAATTTGTAGCTTTGGATAATAAAAGTCATCACCCGATTTCTTTCTTATCATCAATTTGCTCATGAAATAGTATTTTAGCACTCAAAATCGAAGCAATGCTAAGTAAAATAAAGGCTTCAAAACAGTTTCTGGGCGCTTTCATTTCAAAACTTCAACTTCTCTTAAAACTATTCAAAAATAGTTTTTTTTGCCAAAATTTCGAAATTTGTTTGATTTTTAAAGTGTTTTTGGATGAAAAAACACAATTTGGAACCATTCGATAAATATGAAATTTTCCATTCAAATACACTCGAACGTGAAATATTTCAAGATTTTCGAAAAATTAAATTTTGTTTTTTAGAATACTTTTTTTTTAATTAATATTTGCCACAAGAATGTCTATAAAACATATATCCAACTAAAATTAGCAATTTGAAAGAATTTGTGCAATTTTCTCGAAAATACAATTCAACCATTGAAAACACATTTCGGACTATTCAATGAATTATTGTTCAAAAAATAAAATTTTCAAAATTTTTTCCAATTTGTAATATTGAAGCTCATATATAGGAGAATCTCCAATTAGAAATTTATAACACTCACTAAATAAGAAGTGGGTCTAAAGTTGGTCTAAAAAGTTGGTCCAAAAAGCAATTTTCACGAAAATACAATTTCCTCATTGAAAACACATTTCGGACTATTCAATGAATTATTGTTCAAAAAGTAAAATTTTCAAAGATTTTTCCCGTTTTTAATATTGAATCTCATATATAGGAGAATCTCCAATTTGAATTTTATAACACTCACTAAATAAGAAGTGGATCTAAAGTTGGTCCAAAAAGTGCAATTTTCTCAAAAATGAAATTCCCCCATTGAAAACACATTTTGGACTATTCAATGAATTATTTTTCAAAAAGTAAAATTTTCAAAATTTTTTCCAATTTTTAATATTGAAGCTCATATATAGGAGAATCTCCAATTCGAAATTTATAACACTCACTAAATAAGAAGTGGGTCTAAAGTTGGTCTAAAAAGTTGGTCCAAAAAGCAATTTTCACGAAAATACAATTCCCTCATTGAAAACACATTTCGGACTATTCAATGAATTATTGTTCAAAAAGTAAAATTTTCAAAGATTTTTCCCGTTTTTAATATTGAAGATCATATATAGGAGAATCTCCAATTTGAATTTTATAACACTCACTAAATAAAAGTGGGTCTAAAGATGGTCCAAAAAGTGCAATTTTCTCAAAAATAAAATTCCCCCATTGAAAACACATGGCGAACTATTCAATGAATTATTGTTCAAAAAGTAAAATTTTCAAAATTTTTTCCTTTTTTTTATATTGAAGCTCATACATAGGAAAATCTCCAATTCGAATTTTATAACACTCACTAAATAAGAAGTGGGTCTAAAGTTGGTCCAAAAAGTGCAATTTTCTCAAAAGTAAAATTCCACCATTGAAAACACACGGCGGACTATTCAATGAATTTTTGTTCAACAAGTAAAATTTTCAAAAAATGTTCTCTTTTTTTGATATTGACTCTCATATATAGGAGAATCTCCAATTTGAATTTTATAACATTCACTAAATAAGAAGTGGATCTAAAGTTGGTCCAAAAAGTGCAATTTTCTCAAAAATGAAATTCCCCCATTGAAAACACATTTTGGACTATTCAATGAATTATTGTTCAAAAAGTAAAATTTCAAATTTTTTTCTCGTTTTTTATATTGAAGCTTATACATAGGAAAATCTCCAATACGAATTTTATATCACTCACTAAATAAGAAGTGGGTCTAAAGTTGGTCCCAAAAGTTGGTCCAAAAAGCAATTTTCACGAAAATACAATTCAGTCATTGAAAACCCATTTCGGACTATTCAATGAATTATTGTTCAAAAAGTAAAATTTTCAAAGATTTTTCCCGTTTTTAATATTGAAGCTCATATATAGGAGAATCTCCAATTCGAATTTTATAACACTCACTAAATAAAAAGTGGGTCTAAAGTTGGTCCAAAAAGTGCAATTTTCTCAAAAATGAAATTCCCCCATTGAAAACACATTTTGGACTATTCAATGAATTATTGTTCAAAAAGTAAAATTTTCCAAATTTTTTCCAATTTTTAATATTGAAGCTCATATATAGGAGAATCTCCAATTCGAAATTTATAACACTCACTAAATAAGAAGTGGGTTTAAAGATGGTCTAAAAAGTTGGTCCAAAAAGCAATTTTCACGAAAATACAATTCCCTCATTGAAAACACATTTCGGACTATTCAATGAATTATTGTTCAAAAAGTAAAATTTTAAAAAAATGTTCTCTTTTTTTGATATTGAATCTCATATATTGGAGAATCTTCAATTTGAATTTTATAACACTCACTAAATAAGAAGTGGATCTAAAGTTGGTCCAAAAAGTGCAATTTTCTCAAAAGTAAAATTCCCCCATTGAAAACATATGGTGGACTATTCAATGAATTATTGTTCAAAGAGAAAAATTTTCAAAAAAATTTCCCTTTTTTTATATGGAAGCTCATATATAGGAAAATCTCCAATTTGAATTTTATAACATTCACTAAATAAGAAGTGGGTCTAAAGTTGGTCCAAAAAGTGCAATTTTCTCAAAAGTAAAATTCCCCTATTGAAAACACACGGCGGACTATTCAATGAATTATTGTTCAAAAAGTAAAATTTTCAAAAATGTTCTCTTTTTTTGATATTGAATCTCATATATAGGAGAATCTCCAATTTGAATTTTATAACACTCACTAAATAAGAAGTGGATCTAAAGTTGGTCCAAAAAGTGCAATTTTCTCAAAAATGTAATTTCCCCATTGAAAACACATTTTGGACTATTCAATGAATTATTGTTCAAAAAGTAAAATTTTCAAAATTTTTTCTCTTTTTTATATTGAAGCTCATATATAGGAGAATCTCTAATTCCAATTTTATAACACTCACTAAATAAGAAGTGGGTCTAAAGTTGGTCCAAAAAGTGCACTTTCAAAGTGTTTCGTTTTAAATTTCTCCCATGTTAATCGTATGAAAAATTCACACTTCTAAATTTTCAAACTTTTACAATCCTTTTGCAGCTTGGGTAACAGAAATCATCACCCGAATTGATTTCCACATTCAAATGGTCATTAAAATGAAATTTTACTACTAAAAATTCAGTTATTACCAAAAAAAGTCTTTATATCAATTTGAATATACATTAAACTAGCCAATCCTTAGACAATTTTCAAAATTCTCAAATTTCGAAATTTAACCTTAATTTGTAGCTTTGGATAATAAAAGTCATCACCCGATTTCTTTCTTATCATCAATTTGCTCATGAAATAGTATTTTAGCACTCAAAATCGAAGCAATGCTAAGTAAAATAAAGGCTTCAAAACAGTTTCTGAGCGCTTTCATTTCAAAACTTCAACTTCTCTTAAAACAATTCAAAAATAGTTTTTTTTGCCAAAATTTCGAAATTTGTTTGATTTTTAAAGTGTTTTTGGATGAAAAAACACAATTTGGAACCATTCGATAAATATGAAATTTTCCATTCAAATACACTCAAACCTGAAATATTTCAAGATTTTCGAAAAATTAAATTTTGTTTTTTAGAATACTTTTTTTTTAATTAATATTTGCCACAAGAATGACTATAAAACATATATCCAACTCCAATTAGCAATTTGAAAGAATTTGTGCAATTTTCTCGAAAATACAATTCAACCATTGAAAACACATTTCGGACTATTCAATGAATTATTGTTCAAAAACAAAAATTTTCAAAATTTTTTCCAATTTGTAATATTGAAGCTCATATATAGGAGAATCTCCAATTCGAAATTTATAACACTCACTAAATAAGAAGTGGGTCTAAAGTTGGTCTAAAAAGTTGGTCCAAAAAGCAATTTTCACGAAAATACAATTTCCTCATTGAAAACACATTTCGGACTATTCAATGAATTATTGTTCAAAAAGTAAAATTTTCAAAGATTTTTCCCGTTTTTAATATTGAATCTCATATATAGGAGAATCTCCAATTTGAATTTTATAACACTCACTAAATAAGAAGTGGATCTAAAGTTGGTCCAAAAAGTGCAATTTTCTCAAAAATGAAATTCCCCCATTGAAAACACATTTTGGACTATTCAATGAATTATTTTTCAAAAAGTAAAATTTTCAAAATTTTTTCCAATTTTTAATATTGAAGCTCATATATAGGAGAATCTCCAATTCGAAATTTATAACACTCACTAAATAAGAAGTGGGTCTAAAGTTGGTCTAAAAAGTTGGTCCAAAAAGCAATTTTCACGAAAATACAATTCCCTCATTGAAAACACATTTCGGACTATTCAATGAATTATTGTTCAAAAAGTAAAATTTTCAAAGATTTTTCCCGTTTTTAATATTGAAGATCATATATAGGAGAATCTCCAATTTGAATTTTATAACACTCACTAAATAAAAGTGGGTCTAAAGATGGTCCAAAAAGTGCAATTTTCTCAAAAATAAAATTCCCCCATTGAAAACACATGGCGAACTATTCAATGAATTATTGTTCAAAAAGTAAAATTTTCAAAATTTTTTCCTTTTTTTTATATTGAAGCTCATACATAGGAAAATCTCCAATTCGAATTTTATAACACTCACTAAATAAGAAGTGGGTCTAAAGTTGGTCCAAAAAGTGCAATTTTCTCAAAAGTAAAATTCCACCATTGAAAACACACGGCGGACTATTCAATGAATTTTTGTTCAACAAGTAAAATTTTCAAAAAATGTTCTCTTTTTTTGATATTGACTCTCATATATAGGAGAATCTCCAATTTGAATTTTATAACATTCACTAAATAAGAAGTGGATCTAAAGTTGGTCCAAAAAGTGCAATTTTCTCAAAAATGAAATTCCCCCATTGAAAACACATTTTGGACTATTCAATGAATTATTGTTCAAAAAGTAAAATTTCAAATTTTTTTCTCGTTTTTTATATTGAAGCTTATACATAGGAAAATCTCCAATACGAATTTTATATCACTCACTAAATAAGAAGTGGGTCTAAAGTTGGTCCCAAAAGTTGGTCCAAAAAGCAATTTTCACGAAAATACAATTCAGTCATTGAAAACCCATTTCGGACTATTCAATGAATTATTGTTCAAAAAGTAAAATTTTCAAAGATTTTTCCCGTTTTTAATATTGAAGCTCATATATAGGAGAATCTCCAATTCGAATTTTATAACACTCACTAAATAAAAAGTGGGTCTAAAGTTGGTCCAAAAAGTGCAATTTTCTCAAAAATGAAATTCCCCCATTGAAAACACATTTTGGACTATTCAATGAATTATTGTTCAAAAAGTAAAATTTTCCAAATTTTTTCCAATTTTTAATATTGAAGCTCATATATAGGAGAATCTCCAATTCGAAATTTATAACACTCACTAAATAAGAAGTGGGTTTAAAGATGGTCTAAAAAGTTGGTCCAAAAAGCAATTTTCACGAAAATACAATTCCCTCATTGAAAACACATTTCGGACTATTCAATGAATTATTGTTCAAAAAGTAAAATTTTAAAAAAATGTTCTCTTTTTTTGATATTGAATCTCATATATTGGAGAA
Organism: Linyphia triangularis; assembly: GCA_963978545.1. Lineage (NCBI taxonomy): Eukaryota > Metazoa > Arthropoda > Arachnida > Araneae > Linyphiidae > Linyphia > Linyphia triangularis. The sequence goes on along the minus strand of OZ021721.1, from coordinate 10,966,544 downwards.
TCTTCAATTTGAATTTTATAACACTCACTAAATAAGAAGTGGATCTAAAGTTGGTCCAAAAAGTGCAATTTTCTCAAAAGTAAAATTCCCCCATTGAAAACATATGGTGGACTATTCAATGAATTATTGTTCAAAGAGAAAAATTTTCAAAAAAATTTCCCTTTTTTTATATGGAAGCTCATATATAGGAAAATCTCCAATTTGAATTTTATAACATTCACTAAATAAGAAGTGGGTCTAAAGTTGGTCCAAAAAGTGCAATTTTCTCAAAAGTAAAATTCCCCTATTGAAAACACACGGCGGACTATTCAATGAATTATTGTTCAAAAAGTAAAATTTTCAAAAATGTTCTCTTTTTTTGATATTGAATCTCATATATAGGAGAATCTCCAATTTGAATTTTATAACACTCACTAAATAAGAAGTGGATCTAAAGTTGGTCCAAAAAGTGCAATTTTCTCAAAAATGTAATTTCCCCATTGAAAACACATTTTGGACTATTCAATGAATTATTGTTCAAAAAGTAAAATTTTCAAAATTTTTTCTCTTTTTTATATTGAAGCTCATATATAGGAGAATCTCTAATTCCAATTTTATAACACTCACTAAATAAGAAGTGGGTCTAAAGTTGGTCCAAAAAGTGCACTTTCAAAGTGTTTCGTTTTAAATTTCTCCCATGTTAATCGTATGAAAAATTCACACTTCTAAATTTTCAAACTTTTACAATCCTTTTGCAGCTTGGGTAACAGAAATCATCACCCGAATTGATTTCCACATTCAAATGGTCATTAAAATGAAATTTTACTACTAAAAATTCAGTTATTACCAAAAAAAGTCTTTATATCAATTTGAATATACATTAAACTAGCCAATCCTTAGACAATTTTCAAAATTCTCAAATTTCGAAATTTAACCTTAATTTGTAGCTTTGGATAATAAAAGTCATCACCCGATTTCTTTCTTATCATCAATTTGCTCATGAAATAGTATTTTAGCACTCAAAATCGAAGCAATGCTAAGTAAAATAAAGGCTTCAAAACAGTTTCTGAGCGCTTTCATTTCAAAACTTCAACTTCTCTTAAAACAATTCAAAAATAGTTTTTTTTGCCAAAATTTCGAAATTTGTTTGATTTTTAAAGTGTTTTTGGATGAAAAAACACAATTTGGAAACATTCGATAAATATGAAATTTTCCATTCAAATACACTCAAACCTGAAATATTTCAAGATTTTCGAAAAATTAAATTTTGTTTTTTAGAATACTTTTTTTTTAATTAATATTTGCCACAAGAATGACTATAAAACATATATCCAACTCCAATTAGCAATTTGAAAGAATTTGTGCAATTTTCTCGAAAATACAATTCAACCATTGAAAACACATTTCGGACTATTCAATGAATTATTGTTCAAAAAATAAAATTTTCAAAATTTTTTCCAATTTGTAATATTGAAGCTCATATATAGGAGAATCTCCAATTAGAAATTTATAACACTCACTAAATAAGAAGTGGGTCTAAAGTTGGTCTAAAAAGTTGGTCCAAAAAGCAATTTTCACGAAAATACAATTTCCTCATTGAAAACACATTTCGGACTATTCAATGAATTATTGTTCAAAAAGTAAAATTTTCAAAGATTTTTCCCGTTTTTAATATTGAATCTCATATATAGGAGAATCTCCAATTTGAATTTTATAACACTCACTAAATAAGAAGTGGATCTAAAGTTGGTCCAAAAAGTGCAATTTTCTCAAAAATGAAATTCCCCCATTGAAAACACATTTTGGACTATTCAATGAATTATTTTTCAAAAAGTAAAATTTTCAAAATTTTTTCCAATTTTTAATATTGAAGCTCATATATAGGAGAATCTCCAATTCGAAATTTATAACACTCACTAAATAAGAAGTGGGTCTAAAGTTGGTCTAAAAAGTTGGTCCAAAAAGCAATTTTCACGAAAATACAATTCCCTCATTGAAAACACATTTCGGACTATTCAATGAATTATTGTTCAAAAAGTAAAATTTTCAAAGATTTTTCCCGTTTTTAATATTGAAGATCATATATAGGAGAATCTCCAATTTGAATTTTATAACACTCACTAAATAAAAGTGGGTCTAAAGATGGTCCAAAAAGTGCAATTTTCTCAAAAATAAAATTCCCCCATTGAAAACACACGGCGGACTATTCAATGAATTTTTGTTCAACAAGTAAAATTTTCAAAAAATGTTCTCTTTTTTTGATATTGACTCTCATATATAGGAGAATCTCCAATTTGAATTTTATAACACTCACTAAATAAGAAGTGGATCTAAAGTTGGTCCAAAAAGTGCAATTTTCTCAAAAATGAAATTCCCCCATTGAAAACACATTTTGGACTATTCAATGAATTATTGTTCAAAAAGTAAAATTTTCCAAATTTTTTCCAATTTTTAATATTGAAGCTCATATATAGGAGAATCTCCAATTCGAAATTTATAACACTCACTAATGAAGAAGTGGGTTTAAAGATGGTCTAAAAAGTTGGTCCAAAAAGCAATTTTCACGAAAATACAATTCCCTCATTGAAAACACATTTCGGACTATTCAATGAATTATTGTTCAAAAAGTAAAATTTTAAAAAAATGTTCTCTTTTTTTGATATTGAATCTCATATATAGGAGAATCTTCAATTTGAATTTTATAACACTCACTAAATAAGAAGTGGATCTAAAGTTGGTCCAAAAAGTGCAATTTTCTCAAAAATGAAATTCCCCCATTGAAAACATATTTTGGACTATTCAATGAATTATTGTTCAAAAAGTAAAATTTTCAAAGATTTTTCCCGTTTTTAATATTGAATCTCATATATAGGAGAATCTCCAATTTGAATTTTATAACACTCACTAAATAAGAAGTGGATCTAAAGTTGGTCCAAAAAGTGCAATTTTCTCAAAAATGAAATTCCCCCATTAAAAACACATTTTGGACTATTCAATGAATTATTGTTCAAAAAGTAAAATTTTCAAAATGTTTTCCAATTTTTAATATTGAAGCTCATATATAGGAGAATCTCCAATTCGAAAGTTATAACATTCACTAAATAAGAAGTAGGTCTAAAGTTGGTCCAAAAAGTTTGTCCAAAAAGCAATTTTCACGAAAATACAATTCCCTCATTGAAAACACATGGCGGACTATTCAATGAATTATTGTTCAAAAAGTAAAATTTTCAAAGATTTTTCCCGTTTTTAATATTGAATCTCATATATAGGAGAATCTCCAATTTGAATTTTATAACACTCACTAAATAAGAAGTGGATCTAAAGTTGGTCCAAAAAGTGCAATTTTCTCAAAAATGAAATTCCCCCATTGAAAACACATTTTGGACTATTCAATGAATTATTTTTCAAAAAGTAAAATTTTCAAAATTTTTTCCAATTTTTAATATTGAAGCTCATATATAGGAGAATCTCCAATTCGAAATTTATAACACTCACTAAATAAGAAGTGGGTCTAAAGTTGGTCTAAAAAGTTGGTCCAAAAAGCAATTTTCACGAAAATACAATTCCCTCATTGAAAACACATTTCGGACTATTCAATGAATTATTGTTCAAAAAGTAAAATTTTCAAAGATTTTTCCCGTTTTTAATATTGAAGATCATATATAGGAGAATCTCCAATTTGAATTTTATAACACTCACTAAATAAAAGTGGGTCTAAAGATGGTCCAAAAAGTGCAATTTTCTCAAAAATAAAATTCCCCCATTGAAAACACATGGCGAACTATTCAATGAATTATTGTTCAAAAAGTAAAATTTTCAAAATTTTTTCCTTTTTTTTATATTGAAGCTCATACATAGGAAAATCTCCAATTCGAATTTTATAACACTCACTAAATAAGAAGTGGATCTAAAGTTGGTCCAAAAAGTGCAATTTTCTCAAAAATGAAATTCCCCCATTAAAAACACATTTTGGACTATTCAATGAATTATTGTTCAAAAAGTAAAATTTTCAAAATGTTTTCCAATTTTTAATATTGAAGCTCATATATAGGAGAATCTCCAATTCGAAAGTTATAACATTCACTAAATAAGAAGTAGGTCTAAAGTTGGTCCAAAAAGTTTGTCCAAAAAGCAATTTTCACGAAAATACAATTCCCTCATTGAAAACACATGGCGGACTATTCAATGAATTATTGTTCAAAAAGTAAAATTTTCAAAGATTTTTCCCGTTTTTAATATTGAAGCTCATATATAGGAGAATCTCCAATTTGAATTTTATAACACTCACTAAATAAGTAGTGGATCTAAAAATGGTCCGAAAAGTGCAATTTTCTCAAAAATAAAATTCCCCCATTGAAAACACATTTCGGAATATTCAATGAATTATTGTTCAAAAAGTAAAATTTTCAAAAATTTTTCTCTTTTTTTATATTGAAGCTCATATATAGGAGAATCTCTTATTCCAATTTTATAACACTCACTAAATAAGAAGTGGGTCTAAAGTTGGTCCAAATAGTGCACTTTCAAAGTGTTTCGTTTTAAATTTCTCCCATGTTAATCGTATGAAAAATTCACACTTCTAAATTTTCAAACTTTTACAATCCTTTTGCAGCTTGGGTAACAGAAATTATCACCCGAATTGATTTCCACATTCAAATGGTCATTAAAATGAAATTTTACTACTAAAAATTCAGTTATTACCAAAAAAAGTCTTTATATCCATTTGAATATACATTAAACTAGCCAATCCTTAGACAATTTTCAAATTCTCAAATTTCGAATTTTAACCTTAATTTGTAGCTTTGGATAATAAAAGTCATCACCCGATTTCTTTCTTATCATCAATTTGCTCATGAAATAGTATTTTAGCACTCAAAATCGAAGCAATGCTAAGTAAAATAAAGGCTTCAAAACAGTTTCTGAGCGCTTTCATTTCAAAACTTCAACTTCTCTTAAAACTATTCAAAAATAGTTTTTTTTGCCAAAATTTCGAAATTTGTTTGATTTTTAAAGTGTTTTTGGATGAAAAAACACAATTTGGAACCATTCGATAAATATGAAATTTTCCATTCAAATACACTCGAACGTGAAATATTTCAAGATTTTCGAAAAATTAAATTTTGTTTTTTAGAATACTTTTTTTTTAATTAATATTTGCCACAAGAATGTCTATAAAACATATATCCAACTAAAATTAGCAATTTGAAAGAATTTGTGCAATTTTCTCGAAAATACAATTCAACCATTGAAAACACATTTCGGACTATTCAATGAATTATTGTTCAAAAAATAAAATTTTCAAAATTTTTTCCAATTTTTAATATTGAAGCTCATATATAGGAGAATCTCCAATTAGAAATTTATAACACTCACTAAATAAGAAGTGGGTCTAAAGTTGGTCTAAAAAGTTGGTCCAAAAAGCAATTTTCACGAAAATACAATTTCCTCATTGAAAACACATTTCGGACTATTCAATGAATTATTGTTCAAAAAGTAAAATTTTCAAACATTTTTCCCGTTTTTAATATTGAATCTCATATATAGGAGAATCTCCAATTTGAATTTTATAACACTCACTAAATAAGAAGTGGATCTAAAGTTGGTCCAAAAAGTGCAATTTTCTCAAAAATGAAATTCCCCCATTGAAAACACATTTTGGACTATTCAATGAATTATTTTTCAAAAAGTAAAATTTTCAAATTTTTTTCCAATTTTTAATATTGAAGCTCATATATAGGAGAATCTCCAATTCGAAATTTATAACACTCACTAAATAAGAAGTGGGTCTAAAGTTGGTCTAAAAAGTTGGTCCAAAAAGCAATTTTAACGAAAATACAATTCCCTCATTGAAAACACATTTCGGACTATTCAATGAATTATTGTTCAAAAAGTAAAATTTTCAAAGATTTTTCCCGTTTTTAATATTGAAGATCATATATAGGAGAATCTCCAATTTGAATTTTATAACACTCACTAAATAAAAGTGGGTCTAAAGATGGTCCAAAAAGTGCAATTTTCTCAAAAATAAAATTCCCCCATTGAAAACACATGGCGAACTATTCAATGAATTATTGTTCAAAAAGTAAAATTTTCAAAATTTTTTCCTTTTTTTTATATTGAAGCTCATACATAGGAAAATCTCCAATTCGAATTTTATAACACTCACTAAATAAGAAGTGGGTCTAAAGTTGGTCCAAAAAGTGCAATTTTCTCAAAAGTAAAATTCCACCATTGAAAACACACGGCGGACTATTCAATGAATTTTTGTTCAACAAGTAAAATTTTCAAAAAATGTTCTCTTTTTTTGATATTGACTCTCATATATAGGAGAATCTCCAATTTGAATTTTATAACACTCACTAAATAAGAAGTGGATCTAAAGTTGGTCCAAAAAGTGCAATTTTCTCAAAAATGAAATTCCCCCATTGAAAACACATTTTGGACTATTCAATGAATTATTGTTCAAAAAGTAAAATTTCAAATTTTTTTCTCGTTTTTTATATTGAAGCTTATACATAGGAAAATCTCCAATACGAATTTTATAACACTCACTAAATAAGAAGTGGGTCTAAAGTTGGTCCCAAAAGTTGGTCCAAAAAGCAATTTTCACGAAAATACAATTCAGTCATTGAAAACCCATTTCGGACTATTCAATGAATTATTGTTCAAAAAGTAAAATTTTCAAAGATTTTTCCCGTTTTTAATATTGAAGCTCATATATAGGAGAATCTCCAATTCGAATTTTATAACACTCACTAAATAAAAAGTGGGTCTAAAGTTGGTCCAAAAAGTGCAATTTTCTCAAAATTAAAATTCCCCTATTGAAAACACATGGCGGACTATTCAATGAATTATTGTTCAAAAAGTAAAATTTTCAAAAAATGTTCTCTTTTTTTATATTGAATCTCATATATAGGAGAATCTCCAATTTGAATTTTATAACACTCACTAAATAAGAAGTGGATCTAAAGTTGGTCCAAAAAGTGCAATTTTCTCAAAAATGAAATTCCCCCATTGAAAACACATTTTGGACTATTCAATGAATTATTGTTCAAAAAGTAAAATTTTCCAAATTTTTTCCAATTTTTAATATTGAAGCTCATATATAGGAGAATCTCCAATTCGAAATTTATAACACTCACTAAATAAGAAGTGGGTTTAAAGATGGTCTAAAAAGTTGGTCCAAAAAGCAATTTTCACGAAAATACAATTCCCTCATTGAAAACACATTTCGGACTATTCAATGAATTATTGTTCAAAAAGTAAAATTTTAAAAAAATGTTCTCTTTTTTTGATATTGAATCTCATATATTGGAGAATCTTCAATTTGAATTTTATAACACTCACTAAATAAGAAGTGGATCTAAAGTTGGTCCAAAAAGTGCAATTTTCTCAAAAGTAAAATTCCCCCATTGAAAACATATGGTGGACTATTCAATGAATTATTGTTCAAAGAGAAAAATTTTCAAAAAAATTTCCCTTTTTTTATATGGAAGCTCATATATAGGAAAATCTCCAATTTGAATTTTATAACATTCACTAAATAAGAAGTGGGTCTAAAGTTGGTCCAAAAAGTGCAATTTTCTCAAAAGTAAAATTCCCCTATTGAAAACACACGGCGGACTATTCAATGAATTATTGTTCAAAAAGTAAAATTTTCAAAAATGTTCTCTTTTTTTGATATTGAATCTCATATATAGGAGAATCTCCAATTTGAATTTTATAACACTCACTAAATAAGAAGTGGATCTAAAGTTGGTCCAAAAAGTGCAATTTTCTCAAAAATGTAATTTCCCCATTGAAAACACATTTTGGACTATTCAATGAATTATTGTTCAAAAAGTAAAATTTTCAAAATTTTTTCTCTTTTTTATATTGAAGCTCATATATAGGAGAATCTCTAATTCCAATTTTATAACACTCACTAAATAAGAAGTGGGTCTAAAGTTGGTCCAAAAAGTGCACTTTCAAAGTGTTTCGTTTTAAATTTCTCCCATGTTAATCGTATGAAAAATTCACACTTCTAAATTTTCAAACTTTTACAATCCTTTTGCAGCTTGGGTAACAGAAATCATCACCCGAATTGATTTCCACATTCAAATGGTCATTAAAATGAAATTTTACTACTAAAAATTCAGTTATTACCAAAAAAAGTCTTTATATCCATTTGAATATACATTAAACTAGCCAATCCTTAGACAATTTTCAAATTCTCAAATTTCGAATTTTAACCTTAATTTGTAGCTTTGGATAATAAAAGTCATCACCCGATTTCTTTCTTATCATCAATTTGCTCATGAAATAGTATTTTAGCACTCAAAATCGAAGCAATGCTAAGTAAAATAAAGGCTTCAAAACAGTTTCTGGGCGCTTTCATTTCAAAACTTCAACTTCTCTTAAAACTATTCAAAAATAGTTTTTTTTGCCAAAATTTCGAAATTTGTTTGATTTTTAAAGTGTTTTTGGATGAAAAAACACAATTTGGAACCATTCGATAAATATGAAATTTTCCATTCAAATACACTCGAACGTGAAATATTTCAAGATTTTCGAAAAATTAAATTTTGTTTTTTAGAATACTTTTTTTTTAATTAATATTTGCCACAAGAATGTCTATAAAACATATATCCAACTAAAATTAGCAATTTGAAAGAATTTGTGCAATTTTCTCGAAAATACAATTCAACCATTGAAAACACATTTCGGACTATTCAATGAATTATTGTTCAAAAAATAAAATTTTCAAAATTTTTTCCAATTTGTAATATTGAAGCTCATATATAGGAGAATCTCCAATTAGAAATTTATAACACTCACTAAATAAGAAGTGGGTCTAAAGTTGGTCTAAAAAGTTGGTCCAAAAAGCAATTTTCACGAAAATACAATTTCCTCATTGAAAACACATTTCGGACTATTCAATGAATTATTGTTCAAAAAGTAAAATTTTCAAAGATTTTTCCCGTTTTTAATATTGAATCTCATATATAGGAGAATCTCCAATTTGAATTTTATAACACTCACTAAATAAGAAGTGGATCTAAAGTTGGTCCAAAAAGTGCAATTTTCTCAAAAATGAAATTCCCCCATTGAAAACACATTTTGGACTATTCAATGAATTATTTTTCAAAAAGTAAAATTTTCAAAATTTTTTCCAATTTTTAATATTGAAGCTCATATATAGGAGAATCTCCAATTCGAAATTTATAACACTCACTAAATAAGAAGTGGGTCTAAAGTTGGTCTAAAAAGTTGGTCCAAAAAGCAATTTTCACGAAAATACAATTCCCTCATTGAAAACACATTTCGGACTATTCAATGAATTATTGTTCAAAAAGTAAAATTTTCAAAGATTTTTCCCGTTTTTAATATTGAAGATCATATATAGGAGAATCTCCAATTTGAATTTTATAACACTCACTAAATAAAAGTGGGTCTAAAGATGGTCCAAAAAGTGCAATTTTCTCAAAAATAAAATTCCCCCATTGAAAACACATGGCGAACTATTCAATGAATTATTGTTCAAAAAGTAAAATTTTCAAAATTTTTTCCTTTTTTTTATATTGAAGCTCATACATAGGAAAATCTCCAATTCGAATTTTATAACACTCACTAAATAAGAAGTGGGTCTAAAGTTGGTCCAAAAAGTGCAATTTTCTCAAAAGTAAAATTCCACCATTGAAAACACACGGCGGACTATTCAATGAATTTTTGTTCAACAAGTAAAATTTTCAAAAAATGTTCTCTTTTTTTGATATTGACTCTCATATATAGGAGAATCTCCAATTTGAATTTTATAACACTCACTAAATAAGAAGTGGATCTAAAGTTGGTCCAAAAAGTGCAATTTTCTCAAAAATGAAATTCCCCCATTGAAAACACATTTTGGACTATTCAATGAATTATTGTTCAAAAAGTAAAATTTCAAATTTTTTTCTCGTTTTTTATATTGAAGCTTATACATAGGAAAATCTCCAATACGAATTTTATATCACTCACTAAATAAGAAGTGGGTCTAAAGTTGGTCCCAAAACTTGGTCCAAAAAGCAATTTTCACGAAAATACAATTCAGTCATTGAAAACCCATTTCGGACTATTCAATGAATTATTGTTCAAAAAGTAAAATTTTCAAAGATTTTTCCCGTTTTTAATATTGAAGCTCATATATAGGAGAATCTCCAATTCGAATTTTATAACACTCACTAAATAAAAAGTGGGTCTAAAGTTGGTCCAAAAAGTGCAATTTTCTCAAAATTAAAATTCCCCTATTGAAAACACATGGCGGACTATTCAATGAATTATTGTTCAAAAAGTAAAATTTTCAAAAAATGTTCTCTTTTTTTATATTGAATCTCATATATAGGAGAATCTCCAATTTGAATTTTATAACACTCACTAAATAAGAAGTGGATCTAAAGTTGGTCCAAAAAGTGCAATTTTCTCAAAAATGAAATTCCCCCATTGAAAACACATTTTGGACTATTCAATGAATTATTGTTCAAAAAGTAAAATTTTCCAAATTTTTTCCAATTTTTAATATTGAAGCTCATATATAGGAGAATCTCCAATTCGAAATTTATAACACTCACTAAATAAGAAGTGGGTTTAAAGATGGTCTAAAAAGTTGGTCCAAAAAGCAATTTTCACGAAAATACAATTCCCTCATTGAAAACACATTTCGGACTATTCAATGAATTATTGTTCAAAAAGTAAAATTTTAAAAAAATGTTCTCTTTTTTTGATATTGAATCTCATATATTGGAGAATCTTCAATTTGAATTTTATAACACTCACTAAATAAGAAGTGGATCTAAAGTTGGTCCAAAAAGTGCAATTTTCTCAAAAGTAAAATTCCCCCATTGAAAACATATGGTGGACTATTCAATGAATTATTGTTCAAAGAGAAAAATTTTCAAAAAAATTTCCCTTTTTTTATATGGAAGCTCATATATAGGAAAATCTCCAATTTGAATTTTATAACATTCACTAAATAAGAAGTGGGTCTAAAGTTGGTCCAAAAAGTGCAATTTTCTCAAAAGTAAAATTCCCCTATTGAAAACACACGGCGGACTATTCAATGAATTATTGTTCAAAAAGTAAAATTTTCAAAAATGTTCTCTTTTTTTGATATTGAATCTCATATATAGGAGAATCTCCAATTTGAATTTTATAACACTCACTAAATAAGAAGTGGATCTAAAGTTGGTCCAAAAAGTGCAATTTTCTCAAAAATGTAATTTCCCCATTGAAAACACATTTTGGACTATTCAATGAATTATTGTTCAAAAAGTAAAATTTTCAAAATTTTTTCTCTTTTTTATATTGAAGCTCATATATAGGAGAATCTCTAATTCCAATTTTATAACACTCACTAAATAAGAAGTGGGTCTAAAGTTGGTCCAAAAAGTGCACTTTCAAAGTGTTTCGTTTTAAATTTCTCCCATGTTAATCGTATGAAAAATTCACACTTCTAAATTTTCAAACTTTTACAATCCTTTTGCAGCTTGGGTAACAGAAATCATCACCCGAATTGATTTCCACATTCAAATGGTCATTAAAATGAAATTTTACTACTAAAAATTCAGTTATTACCAAAAAAAGTCTTTTTATCAATTTGAATATACATTAAACTAGCCAATCCTTAGACAATTTTCAAAATTCTCAAATTTCGAAATTTAACCTTAATTTGTAGCTTTGGATAATAAAAGTCATCACCCGATTTCTTTCTTATCATCAATTTGCTCATGAAATAGTATTTTAGCACTCAAAATCGAAGCAATGCTAAGTAAAATAAAGGCTTCAAAACAGTTTCTGAGCGCTTTCATTTCAAAACTTCAACTTCTCTTAAAACAATTCAAAAATAGTTTTTTTTGCCAAAATTTCGAAATTTGTTTGATTTTTAAAGTGTTTTTGGATGAAAAAACACAATTTGGAAACATTCGATAAATATGAAATTTTCCATTCAAATACACTCAAACCTGAAATATTTCAAGATTTTCGAAAAATTAAATTTTGTTTTTTAGAATACTTTTTTTTTAATTAATATTTGCCACAAGAATGACTATAAAACATATATCCAACTCCAATTAGCAATTTGAAAGAATTTGTGCAATTTTCTCGAAAATACAATTCAACCATTGAAAACACATTTCGGACTATTCAATGAATTATTGTTCAAAAACAAAAATTTTCAAAATTTTTTCCAATTTTTAATATTGAAGCTCATATATAGGAGAATCTCCAATTCGAATTTTATAACACTCACTAAATAAAAAGTGGGTCTAAAGTAGGTCCAAAAAGTGCAATTTTCACGAAAATAAAATTCCCCCATGGATAACACATGGCGAACTATTCAATGAATTATTGTTCAAAAAGTAAAATTTTCAAAGATTTTTCCCGTTTTTAATATTGAAGATCATATATAGGAGAATCTCAAATTTGAATTTTATAACACTCACTAAATAAAAGTGGGTCTAAAGTTGGTCCAAAAAGTGCAATTTTCTCAAAAATGAAATTCAACCATTGAAAACACGTTTCGGACTATTCAATGAATTATTGTTCAAAAAGTAAAATTTTAAAATTTTTTTCCAATTTTTAATATTGAAGCTCATTAATAGGAGAATCTCCAATTAGAAATTTATAACACTCACTAAATAAAAGTGGGTCTAAAGATGGTCCAAAAAGTGCAATTTTCTCAAAAATAAAATTCCCCCATTGAAAACACATGGCGAACTATTCAATAAATTATTGTTCAAAAAGTAAAATTTTCAAAATTTTTTCCTTTTTTTTATATTGAAGCTCATACATAGGAAAATCTCCAATTCGAATTTTATAACACTCACTAAATAAGAAGTGGGTCTAAAGTTGGTCCAAAAAGTGCAATTTTCTCAAAAGTAAAATTCCCCCATTGAAAACATATGGTGGACTATTCAATGAATTATTGTTCAAAGAGAAAAAATTTCAAAAAAATTTCCCTTTTTTTTAATGGAAGCTCATATATAGGAAAATTTCCAATTTGAATTTTATAACATTCACTAAATAAGAAGTGGGTCTAAAGTTGGTCCAAAAAGTGCAATTTTCTCAAAAGTAAAATTCCCCTATTGAAAACACACGGCGGACTATTCAATGAATTTTTGTTCAAAAAGTAAAATTTTCAAAAAATGTTCTCTTTTTTTGATATTGACTCTCATATATAGGAGAATCTAAAATTTGAATTTTATAACACTCACTAAATAAGAAGTGGATCTAAAGTTGGTCCAAAAAGTGCAATTTTCTCAAAAATGAAATTCCCAAATTGAAAACACATTTTGGACTATTCAATGAATTATTGTTCAAAAAGTAAAATTTTCAAAATTTTTTCCCGTTTTTTATATTGAAGCTCATACATAGGAGAATCTCCAATTCGAAATTTATAACACTCACTAAATAAGAAGTGGGTCTAAAGTTGATCCCAAAAGTTGGTCCAAAAAGCAATTTTCACGAAAATACAATTCCCTCATTGAAAACACATTTCGGACTATTCAATGAATTATTGTTCAAAAAGTAAAATTTTCAAAGATTTTTCCCGTTTTTAATATTGAATCTCATATATAGGAGAATCTCCAATTTGAATTTTATAACACTCACTAAATAAGAAGTGGATCTAAAGTTGGTCCAAAAAGTGCAATTTTCTCAAAAATGAAATTCCCCCATTGAAAACACATTTTGGACTATTCAATGAATTATTGTTCAAAAAGTAAAATTTTCAAAATGTTTTCCAATTTTTAATATTGAAGCTCATATATAGGAGAATCTCCAATTCGAAATTTATAACATTCACTAAGTAAGAAGTGGGTCTAAAGTTGGTCCAAAAATTTTGTCCAAAAAGCAATTTTCACGAAAATACAATTCCCTCATTGAAAACACATGGCGGACTATTCAATGAATTATTGTTCAAAAAGTAAAATTTTCAAAGATTTTTCCCGTTTTTAATATTGAAGCTCATATATAGGAGAATCTCCAATTTGAATTTTATAACACTCACTAAATAAGAAGTGGATCTAAAGTTGGTCCAAAAAGTGCAATTTTCTCAAAAATGAAATTCCCCCATTGAAAACACATTTTGGACTATTCAATGAATTATTGTTCAAAAAGTAAAATTTTCAAAATGTTTTCCAATTTTTAATATTGAAGCTCATATATAGGAGAATCTCCAATTCGAAATTTATAACATTCACTAAATAAGAAATGGGTCTAAATTTGGTCCAAAAATTGCAATTTTCTCAAAAATAAAATTCCCCCATTGAAAACACATGGCGAACTATTCAATAAATTATTGTTCAAAAAGTAAAATTTTCAAAATTTTTTCCTTTTTTTTATATTGAAGCTCATACATAGGAGAATCTCCAATTCGAAATTTATAACACTCACTAAATAAGAAGTGGGTCTAAAGTTGATCCCAAAAGTTGGTCCAAAAAGCAATTTTCACGAAAATACAATTCCCTCATTGAAAACACATTTCGGACTATTCAATGAATTATTGTTCAAAAAGTAAAATTTTCAAAGATTTTTCCCGTTTTTAATATTGAATCTCATATATAGGAGAATCTTCAATTTGAATTTTATAACACTCACTAAATAAGAAGTGGATCTAAAGTTGGTCCAAAAAGTGCAATTTTCTCAAAAATGAAATTCCCCCATTGAAAACACATTTTGGACTATTCAATGAATTATTGTTCAAAAAGTAAAATTTTCAAAATGTTTTCCAATGCTCATATATAGGAGAATCTCCAATTCGAAATTTATAACATTCACTAAATAAGAAGTAGGTCTAAAGTTGGTCCAAAAAGTTTGTCCAAAAAGTTTGTCCAAAAAGTTTGTCCAAAAAGCAATTTTCACGAAAATACAATTCCCTCATTGAAAACACATGCGGACTATTCAATGAATTATTGTTCAAAAAGTAAAATTTTCAAAGATTTTTCCCGTTTTTAATATTGAAGCTCATATATAGGAGAATCTCCAATTTGAATTTTATAACACTCACTAAATAAGTAGTGGATCTAAAGTTGGTCCAAAAAGTGCAATTTTCTCAAAAATAAAATTCCCCCATTGAAAACACATTTCGGAATATTCAATGAATTATTGTTCAAAAAGTAAAATTTTCAAAAAATTTTCTCTTTTTTTATATTGAAGCTCATATATAGGAGAATCTCTTATTCCAATTTTATAACACTCACTAAATAAGAAGTGGGTCTAAAGTTGGTCCAAATAGTGCACTTTCAAAGTGTTTCGTTTTAAATTTCTCCCATGTTAATCGTATGAAAAATTCACACTTCTAAATTTTCAAACTTTTACAATCCTTTTGCAGCTTGGGTAACAGAAATTATCACCCGAATTGATTTCCACATTCAAATGGTCATTAAAATGAAATTTTACTACTAAAAATTCAGTTATTACCAAAAAAAGTATTTATATCCATTTGAATATACATTAAACTAGCCAATCCTTAGACAATTTTCAAATTCTCAAATTTCGAATTTTAACCTTAATTTGTAGCTTTGGATAATAAAAGTCATCACCCGATTTCTTTCTTATCATCAATTTGCTCATGAAATAGTATTTTAGCACTCAAAATCGAAGCAATGCTAAGTAAAATAAAGGCTTCAAAACAGTTTCTGTGCGCTTTCATTTCAAAACTTCAACTTCTCTTAAAACTATTCAAAAATAGTTTTTTTTTGCCAAAATTTCGAAATTTGTTTGATTTTTAAAGTGTTTTTGGATGAAAAAACACAATTTGGAACCATTCGATAAATATGAAATTTTCCATTCAAATGCACTCGAACGTGAAATATTTCAAGATTTTCGAAAAATTAAATTTTGTTTTTTAGAATACTTTTTTTTAATTAATATTTGCCACAAGAATGTCTATAAAACATATATCCAACTAAAATTAGCAATTTGAAAGAATTTGTGCAATTTTCTCGAAAATACAATTCAACCATTGAAAACACATGGCGAACTATTCAATGAATTATTGTTCAAAAAGTAAAATTTTCAAAATTTTTTCCTTTTTTTTATATTGAAGCTCATACATAGGAAAATCTCCAATTCGAATTTTATAACACTCACTAAATAAGAAGTGGGTCTAAAGTTGGTCCAAAAAGTGCAATTTTCTCAAAAGTAAAATTCCACCATTGAAAACACACGGCGGACTATTCAATGAATTTTTGTTCAACAAGTAAAATTTTCAAAAAATGTTCTCTTTTTTTGATATTGACTCTCATATATAGGAGAATCTCCAATTTGAATTTTATAACACACACTAAATAAGAAGTGGATCTAAAGTTGGTCCAAAAAGTGCAATTTTCTCAAAAATGAAATTCCCCCATTGAAAACACATTTTGGACTATTCAATGAATTATTGTTCAAAAAGTAAAATTTCAAATTTTTTTCTCGTTTTTTATATTGAAGCTTATACATAGGAAAATCTCCAATACGAATTTTATATCACTCACTAAATAAGAAGTGGGTCTAAAGTTGGTCCCAAAACTTGGTCCAAAAAGCAATTTTCACGAAAATACAATTCAGTCATTGAAAACCCATTTCGGACTATTCAATGAATTATTGTTCAAAAAGTAAAATTTTCAAAGATTTTTCCCGTTTTTAATATTGAAGCTCATATATAAGAGAATCTCCAATTCGAATTTTATAACACTCACTAAATAAAAAGTGGGTCTAAAGTTGGTCCAAAAAGTGCAATTTTCTCAAAATTAAAATTCCCCTATTGAAAACACATGGCGGACTATTCAATGAATTATTGTTCAAAAAGTAAAATTTTCAAAAAATGTTCTCTTTTTTTATATTGAATCTCATATATAGGAGAATCTCCAATTTGAATTTTATAACACTCACTAAATAAGAAGTGGATCTAAAGTTGGTCCAAAAAGTGCAATTTTCTCAAAAATGAAATTCCCCCATTGAAAACACATTTTGGACTATTCAATGAATTATTGTTCAAAAAGTAAAATTTTCAAAATTTTTTCCCGTTTTTTATATTGAAGCTCATACATAGGAGAATCTCCAATTCGAAATTTATAACACTCACCAAATAAGAAGTGGGTCTAATGTTGATCCCAAAAGTTGGTCCAAAAAGCAATTTTCACGAAAATACAATTCCCTCATTGAAAACACATTTCGGACTATTCAATGAATTATTGTTCAAAAAGTAAAATTTTCAAAGATTTTTCCCGTTTTTAATATTGAATCTCATATATAGGAGAATCTCCAATTTGAATTTTATAACACTCACTAAATAAGAAGTGGATCTAAAGTTGGTCCAAAGAGTGCAATTTTCTCAAAAATGAAATTCCCCCATTGAAAACACATTTTGGACTATTCAATGAATTATTGTTCAAAAAGTAAAATTTTCCAAATTTTTTCCAATTTTTAATATTGAAGCTCATATATAGGAGAATCTCCAATTCGAAATTTATAACACTCACTAAATAAGAAGTGGGTTTAAAGATGGTCTAAAAAGTTGGTCCAAAAAGCAATTTTCACGAAAATACAATTCCCTCATTGAAAACACATTTCGGACTATTCAATGAATTATTGTTCAAAAAGTAAAATTTTAAAAAAATGTTCTCTTTTTTTGATATTGAATCTCATATATTGGAGAATCTTCAATTTGAATTTTATAACACTCACTAAATAAGAAGTGGATCTAAAGTTGGTCCAAAAAGTGCAATTTTCTCAAAAGTAAAATTCCCCCATTGAAAACATATGGTGGACTATTCAATGAATTATTGTTCAAAGAGAAAAATTTTCAAAAAAATTTCCCTTTTTTTATATGGAAGCTCATATATAGGAAAATCTCCAATTTGAATTTTATAACATTCACTAAATAAGAAGTGGGTCTAAAGTTGGTCCAAAAAGTGCAATTTTCTCAAAAGTAAAATTCCCCTATTGAAAACACACGGCGGACTATTCAATGAATTATTGTTCAAAAAGTAAAATTTTCAAAAATGTTCTCTTTTTTTGATATTGAATCTCATATATAGGAGAATCTCCAATTTGAATTTTATAACACTCACTAAATAAGAAGTGGATCTAAAGTTGGTCCAAAAAGTGCAATTTTCTCAAAAATGTAATTTCCCCATTGAAAACACATTTTGGACTATTCAATGAATTATTGTTCAAAAAGTAAAATTTTCAAAATTTTTTCTCTTTTTTATATTGAAGCTCATATATAGGAGAATCTCTAATTCCAATTTTATAACACTCACTAAATAAGAAGTGGGTCTAAAGTTGGTCCAAAAAGTGCACTTTCAAAGTGTTTCGTTTTAAATTTCTCCCATGTTAATCGTATGAAAAATTCACACTTCTAAATTTTCAAACTTTTACAATCCTTTTGCAGCTTGGGTAACAGAAATCATCACCCGAATTGATTTCCACATTCAAATGGTCATTAAAATGAAATTTTACTACTAAAAATTCAGTTATTACCAAAAAAAGTCTTTTTATCAATTTGAATATACATTAAACTAGCCAATCCTTAGACAATTTTCAAAATTCTCAAATTTCGAAATTTAACCTTAATTTGTAGCTTTGGATAATAAAAGTCATCACCCGATTTCTTTCTTATCATCAATTTGCTCATGAAATAGTATTTTAGCACTCAAAATCGAAGCAATGCTAAGTAAAATAAAGGCTTCAAAACAGTTTCTGAGCGCTTTCATTTCAAAACTTCAACTTCTCTTAAAACAATTCAAAAATAGTTTTTTTTGCCAAAATTTCGAAATTTGTTTGATTTTTAAAGTGTTTTTGGATGAAAAAACACAATTTGGAAACATTCGATAAATATGAAATTTTCCATTCAAATACACTCAAACCTGAAATATTTCAAGATTTTCGAAAAATTAAATTTTGTTTTTTAGAATACTTTTTTTTTAATTAATATTTGCCACAAGAATGACTATAAAACATATATCCAACTCCAATTAGCAATTTGAAAGAATTTGTGCAATTTTCTCGAAAATACAATTCAACCATTGAAAACACATTTCGGACTATTCAATGAATTATTGTTCAAAAACAAAAATTTTCAAAATTTTTTCCAATTTTTAATATTGAAGCTCATATATAGGAGAATCTCCAATTCGAATTTTATAACACTCACTAAATAAAAAGTGGGTCTAAAGTAGGTCCAAAAAGTGCAATTTTCACAAAAATAAAATTCCCCCATGGATAACACATGGCGAACTATTCAATGAATTATTGTTCAAAAAGTAAAATTTTCAAAGATTTTTCCCGTTTTTAATATTGAAGATCATATATAGGAGAATCTCAAATTTGAATTTTATAACACTCACTAAATAAAAGTGGGTCTAAAGTTGGTCCAAAAAGTGCAATTTTCTCAAAAATGAAATTCAACCATTGAAAACACGTTTCGGACTATTCAATGAATTATTGTTCAAAAAGTAAAATTTTAAAATTTTTTTCCAATTTTTAATATTGAAGCTCATTAATAGGAGAATCTCCAATTAGAAATTTATAACACTCACTAAATAAGAAGTGGGTCTAAAGTTGGTCTAAAAAGTTGGTCCAAAAAGCAATTTTCACGAAAATACAATTCCCTCATTGAAAACACATTTCGGACTATTCAATGAATTATTGTTCAAAAAGTAAAATTTTCAAAGATTTTTCCCGTTTTTAATATTGAAGATCATATATAGGAGAATCTCCAATTTGAATTTTATAACACTCACTAAATAAAAGTGGGTCTAAAGATGGTCCAAAAAGTGCAATTTTCTCAAAAATAAAATTCCCCCATTGAAAACACATGGCGAACTATTCAATAAATTATTGTTCAAAAAGTAAAATTTTCAAAATTTTTTCCTTTTTTTTATATTGAAGCTCATACATAGGAAAATCTCCAATTCGAATTTTATAACACTCACTAAATAAGAAGTGGGTCTAAAGTTGGTCCAAAAAGTGCAATTTTCTCAAAAGTAAAATTCCCCCATTGAAAACATATGGTGGACTATTCAATGAATTATTGTTCAAAGAGAAAAAATTTCAAAAAAATTTCCCTTTTTTTTAATGGAAGCTCATATATAGGAAAATTTCCAATTTGAATTTTATAACATTCACTAAATAAGAAGTGGGTCTAAAGTTGGTCCAAAAAGTGCAATTTTCTCAAAAGTAAAATTCCCCTATTGAAAACACACGGCGGACTATTCAATGAATTTTTGTTCAAAAAGTAAAATTTTCAAAAAATGTTCTCTTTTTTTGATATTGACTCTCATATATAGGAGAATCTCCAATTTGAATTTTATAACACTCACTAAATAAGAAGTGGATCTAAAGTTGGTCCAAAAAGTGCAATTTTCTCAAAAATGAAATTCCCAAATTGAAAACACATTTTGGACTATTCAATGAATTATTGTTCAAAAAGTAAAATTTTCAAAATTTTTTCCCGTTTTTTATATTGAAGCTCATACATAGGAGAATCTCCAATTCGAAATTTATAACACTCACTAAATAAGAAGTGGGTCTAAAGTTGATCCCAAAAGTTGGTCCAAAAAGCAATTTTCACGAAAATACAATTCCCTCATTGAAAACACATTTCGGACTATTCAATGAATTATTGTTCAAAAAGTAAAATTTTCAAAGATTTTTCCCGTTTTTAATATTGAATCTCATATATAGGAGAATCTCCAATTTGAATTTTATAATACTCACTAAATAAGAAGTGGATCTAAAGTTGGTCCAAAAAGTGCAATTTTCTCAAAAATGAAATTCCCCCATTGAAAACACATTTTGGACTATTCAATGAATTATTGTTCAAAAAGTAAAATTTTCAAAATGTTTTCCAATTTTTAATATTGAAGCTCATATATAGGAGAATCTCCAATTCGAAATTTATAACATTCACTAAATAAGAAGTGGGTCTAAAGTTGGTCCAAAAATTTTGTCCAAAAAGCAATTTTCACGAAAATACAATTCCCTCATTGAAAACACATGGCGGACTATTCAATGAATTATTGTTCAAAAAGTAAAATTTTCAAAGATTTTTCCCGTTTTTAATATTGAAGCTCATATATAGGAGAATCTCCAATTTGAATTTTATAACACTCACTAAATAAGAAGTGGATCTAAAGTTGGTCCAAAAAGTGCAATTTTCTCAAAAATGAAATTCCCCCATTGAAAACACATTTTGGACTATTCAATGAATTATTGTTCAAAAAGTAAAATTTTCAAAATGTTTTCCAATTTTTAATATTGAAGCTCATATATAGGAGAATCTCCAATTCGAAATTTATAACATTCACTAAATAAGAAATGGGTCTAAATTTGGTCCAAAAATTGCAATTTTCTCAAAAATAAAATTCCCCCATTGAAAACACATGGCGAACTATTCAATAAATTATTGTTCAAAAAGTAAAATTTTCAAAATTTTTTCCTTTTTTTTATATTGAAGCTCATACATAGGAGAATCTCCAATTCGAAATTTATAACACTCACTAAATAAGAAGTGGGTCTAAAGTTGATCCCAAAAGTTGGTCCAAAAAGCAATTTTCACGAAAATACAATTCCCTCATTGAAAACACATTTCGGACTATTCAATGAATTATTGTTCAAAAAGTAAAATTTTCAAAGATTTTTCCCGTTTTTAATATTGAATCTCATATATAGGAGAATCTCCAATTTGAATTTTATAACACTCACTAAATAAGAAGTGGATCTAAAGTTGGTCCAAAAAGTGCAATTTTCTCAAAAATGAAATTCCCCCATTGAAAACACATTTTGGACTATTCAATGAATTATTGTTCAAAAAGTAAAATTTTCAAAATGTTTTCCAATGCTCATATATAGGAGAATCTCCAATTCGAAATTTATAACATTCACTAAATAAGAAGTAGGTCTAAAGTTGGTCCAAAAAGTTTGTCCAAAAAGTTTGTCCAAAAAGTTTGTCCAAAAAGCAATTTTCACGAAAATACAATTCCCTCATTGAAAACACATGGCGGACTATTCAATGAATTATTGTTCAAAAAGTAAAATTTTCAAAGATTTTTCCCGTTTTTAATATTGAAGCTCATATATAGGAGAATCTCCAATTTGAATTTTATAACACTCACTAAATAAGTAGTGGATCTAAAGTTGGTCCAAAAAGTGCAATTTTCTCAAAAATAAAATTCCCCCATTGAAAACACATTTCGGAATATTCAATGAATTATTGTTCAAAAAGTAAAATTTTCAAAAAATTTTCTCTTTTTTTATATTGAAGCTCATATATAGGAGAATCTCTTATTCCAATTTTATAACACTCACTAAATAAGAAGTGGGTCTAAAGTTGGTCCAAATAGTGCACTTTCAAAGTGTTTCGTTTTAAATTTCTCCCATGTTAATCGTATGAAAAATTCACACTTCTAAATTTTCAAACTTTTACAATCCTTTTGCAGCTTGGGTAACAGAAATTATCACCCGAATTGATTTCCACATTCAAATGGTCATTAAAATGAAATTTTACTACTAAAAATTCAGTTATTACCAAAAAAAGTATTTATATCCATTTGAATATACATTAAACTAGCCAATCCTTAGACAATTTTCAAATTCTCAAATTTCGAATTTTAACCTTAATTTGTAGCTTTGGATAATAAAAGTCATCACCCGATTTCTTTCTTATCATCAATTTGCTCATGAAATAGTATTTTAGCACTCAAAATCGAAGCAATGCTAAGTAAAATAAAGGCTTCAAAACAGTTTCTGTGCGCTTTCATTTCAAAACTTCAACTTCTCTTAAAACTATTCAAAAATAGTTTTTTTTTGCCAAAATTTCGAAATTTGTTTGATTTTTAAAGTGTTTTTGGATGAAAAAACACAATTTGGAACCATTCGATAAATATGAAATTTTCCATTCAAATGCACTCGAACGTGAAATATTTCAAGATTTTCGAAAAATTAAATTTTGTTTTTTAGAATACTTTTTTTTAATTAATATTTGCCACAAGAATGTCTATAAAACATATATCCAACTAAAATTAGCAATTTGAAAGAATTTGTGCAATTTTCTCGAAAATACAATTCAACCATTGAAAACACATTTCGGACTATTCAATGAATTATTGTTCAAAAAGTAAAATTTTCAAAATTTTTTCCAATTTTTAATATTGAAGCTCATATATAGGAGAATCTCCAATTAGAAATTTATAACACTCACTAAATAAGAAGTGGGTCTAAAGTTGGTCTAAAAAGTGCAATTTTCTCAAAAATGAAATTCCCCCATTGAAAACACATTTTGGACTATTCAATGAATTATTGTTCAAAAAGTAAAATTTTCAAAATGTTTTCCAATTTTTAATATTGAAGCTCATATATAGGAGAATCTCCAATTCGAAATTTATAACATTCACTAAATAAGAAATGGGTCTAAAGTTGGTCCAAAAATTTTGTCCAAAAAGCAATTTTCACGAAAATACAATTCCCTCATTGAAAACACATGGCGGACTATTCAATGAATTATTGTTCAAAAAGTAAAATTTTCAAAGATTTTTCCCGTTTTTAATATTGAAGCTCATATATAGGAGAATCTCCAATTCGAATTTTATAACACTCACTAAATAAAAAGTGGGTCTAAATTTGGTCCAAAAATTGCAATTTTCTCAAAAATAAAATTCCCCCATTGAAAACACATGGCGAACTATTCAATGAATTATTGTTCAAAAAGTAAAATTTTCAAAATTTTTTCCTTTTTTTTATATTGAAGCTCATACATAGGAGAATCTCCAATTCGAAATTTATAACACTCACTAAATAAGAAGTGGATCTAAAGTTGATCCCAAAAGTTGGTCCAAAAAGCAATTTTCACGAAAATACAATTCCCTCATTGAAAACACATTTCGGACTATTCAATGAATTATTTTTCAAAAAGTAAAATTTTCAAAGATTTTTCCCGTTTTTAATATTGAATCTCATATATAGGAGAATCTCCAATTTAAATTTTATAACACTCACTAAATAAGAAGTGGATCTAAAGTTGGTCCAAAAAGTGCAATTTTCTCAAAAATGAAATTCCCCCATTGAAAACACATTTTGGACTATTCAATGAATTATTGTTCAAAAAGTAAAATTTTCAAAATGTTTTCCAATTTTTAATATTGAAGCTCATATATAGGAGAATCTCCAATTCGAAATTTATAACATTCACTAAATAAGAAGTAGGTCTAAAGTTGGTCCAAAAAGTTTGTCCAAAAAGTTTGTCCAAAAAGTTTGTCCAAAAAGCAATTTTCACGAAAATACAATTCCCTCATTGAAAACACATGGCGGACTATTCAATGAATTATTGTTCAAAAAGTAAAATTTTCAAAGATTTTTCCCGTTTTTAATATTGAAGCTCATATATAGGAGAATCTCCAATTTGAATTTTATAACACTCACTAAATAAGTAGTGGATCTAAAGTTGGTCCAAAAAGTGCAATTTTCTCAAAAATAAAATTCCCCCATTGAAAACACATTTCGGAATATTCAATGAATTATTGTTCAAAAAGTAAAATTTTCAAAAAATTTTCTCTTTTTTTATATTGAAGCTCATATATAGGAGAATCTCTTATTCCAATTTTATAACACTCACTAAATAAGAAGTGGGTCTAAAGTTGGTCCAAATAGTGCACTTTCAAAGTGTTTCGTTTTAAATTTCTCCCATGTTAATCGTATGAAAAATTCACACTTCTAAATTTTCAAACTTTTACAATCCTTTTGCAGCTTGGGTAACAGAAATTATCACCCGAATTGATTTCCACATTCAAATGGTCATTAAAATGAAATTTTACTACTAAAAATTCAGTTATTACCAAAAAAAGTATTTATATCCATTTGAATATACATTAAACTAGCCAATCCTTAGACAATTTTCAAATTCTCAAATTTCGAATTTTAACCTTAATTTGTAGCTTTGGATAATAAAAGTCATCACCCGATTTCTTTCTTATCATCAATTTGCTCATGAAATAGTATTTTAGCACTCAAAATCGAAGCAATGCTAAGTAAAATAAAGGCTTCAAAACAGTTTCTGAGGGCTTTCATTTCAAAACTTCAACTTCTCTTAAAACTATTCAAAAATAGTTTTTTTTTGCCAAAATTTCGAAATTTGTTTGATTTTTAAAGTGATTTTGGATGAAAAAACACAATTTGGAACCATTCGATAAATATGAAATTTTCCATTCAAATGCACTCGAACGTGAAATATTTCAAGATTTTCGAAAAATTAAATTTTGTTTTTTAGAATACTTTTTTTTAATTAATATTTGCCACAAGAATGTCTATAAAACATATATCCAACTAAAGTTAGCAATTTGAAAGAATTTGTGCAATTTTCTCGAAAATACAATTCAACCATTGAAAACACATTTCGGACTATTCAATGAATTATTGTTCAAAAAGTAAAATTTTCAAAATTTTTTTCAATTTTTAATATTGAAGCTCATATATAGGAGAATCTCCAATTATAAATTTATAACACTCACTAAATAAGAAGTGGGTCTAAAGTTGGTCTAAAAAGTTGGTCCAAAAAGCAATTTTCACGAAAATACAATTTCCTCATTGAAAACACATTTCGGACTATTCAATGAATTATTGTTCAAAAAGTAAAATTTTCAAAGATTTTTCCCTTTTTTAATATTGAAGATCATATATAGGAGAATCTCCAATTTGAATTTAATAACACTCACTAAATAAAAGTGGGTCTAAAGATGGTCCAAAAAGTGCAATTTTCTCAAAAATAAAATTCCCCCATTGAAAACACATGGCGAACTATTCAATGAATTATTGTTCAAAAAGTAAAATTTTCAAAATTTTTTCCTTTTTTTTATATTGAAGCTCATACATAGGAAAATCTCCAATTCGAATTTTATAACACTCACTAAATAAGAAGTGGGTCTAAAGTTGGTCCAAAAAGTGCAATTTTCTCAAAAGTAAAATTCCCCCATTGAAAACATATGGTGGACTATTCAATGAATTATTGCTCAAAGAGAAAAATTTTCAAAAAAATTTCCCTTTTTTTATATGGAAGCTCCTCATATATAGGAAAATTTCCAATTTGAATTTTATAACATTCACTAAATAAGAAGTGGGTCTAAAGTTGGTCCAAAAAGTGCAATTTTCTCAAAAGTAAAATTCCCCTATTGAAAACACACGGCGGACTATTCAATGAATTTTTGTTCAAAAAGTAAAATTTTCAAAAAATGTCCTCTTTTTTTGATATTGAATCTCATATATAGGAGAATCTCCAATTTGAATTTTATAACACTCACTAAATAAGAAGTGGATCTAAAGTTGGTCCAAAAAGTGCAATTTTCTCAAAAATGAAATTCCCCCATTGAAAACACATTTTGGACTATTCAATGAATTATTGTTCAAAAAGTAAAATTTTCAAAATTTTTTCCAATTTTTAATATTGAAGCTTATATATAGGAGAATCTCCAATTCGAAATTTATAACACTCACTAAATAAGAAGTGGGTCTAAAGATGGTCTAAAAAGTTGGTCCAAAAAGCAATTTTCACGAAAATACAATTCCCTCATTGAAAACACATTTCGGACTATTCAATGAATTATTGTTCAAAAAGTAAAATTTTCAAAAAATGTTCTCTTTTTTTGATATTGAATCTCATATATAGGAGAATCTTCAATTTGAATTTTATAACACTCACTAAATAAGAAGTGGATCTAAAGTTGGTCCAAAAAGTGCAATTTTCTCAAAAGTAAAATTCCCCCATTGAAAACATATGGTGGACTATTCAATGAATTATTGTTCAAAGAGAAAAATTTTCAAAAAAATTTCCCTTTTTTTATATGGAAGCTCATATATAGGAAAATCTCCAATTTGAATTTTATAACATTCACTAAATAAGAAGTGGGTCTAAAGTTGGTCCAAAAAGTGCAATTTTCTCAAAAGTAAAATTCCCCTATTGAAAACACACGGCGGACTATTCAATGAATTATTGTTCAAAAAGTAAAATTTTCAAAAAATGTTCTCTTTTTTTGATATTGACTCTCATATATAGGAGAATCTCCAATTTGAATTTTATAACACTC
This sequence comes from Linyphia triangularis, assembly GCA_963978545.1. Classification (NCBI taxonomy): domain Eukaryota; kingdom Metazoa; phylum Arthropoda; class Arachnida; order Araneae; family Linyphiidae; genus Linyphia; species Linyphia triangularis. Next base: position 10,939,494 of record OZ021721.1, on the reverse strand, counting down.
ACTAAATAAGAAGTGGATCTAAAGTTGGTCCAAAAAGTGCAATTTTCTCAAAAATGTAATTTCCCCATTGAAAACACATTTTGGACTATTCAATGAATTATTGTTCAAAAAGTAAAATTTTCAAAATTTTTTCTCTTTTTTATATTGAAGCTCATATATAGGAGAATCTCCAATTCGAATTTTATAACACTCACTAAATAAAAAGTGGGTCTAAAGTAGGTCCAAAAAGTGCAATTTTCACAAAAATAAAATTCCCAAATGGATAACACATGGCGAACTATTCAATGAATTATTGTTCAAAAAGTAAAATTTTCAAAGATTTTTCCCGTTTTTAATATTGAAGATCATATATAGGAGAATCTCCAATTTGAATTTTATAACACTCACTAAATAAAAGTGGGTCTAAAGTTGGTCCAAAAAGTGCAATTTTCTCAAAAATGAAATTCAACCATTGAAAACACGTTTCGGACTATTCAATGAATTATTGTTCAAAAAGTAAAATTTTAAAATTTTTTTCCAATTTTTATAATTGAAGCTCATATATAGGAGAATCTCCAATTAGAAATTTATAACACTCACTAAATAAGAAGTGGGTCTAAATTTGGTCTAAAAAGTTGGTCCAAAAAGCAATTTTCACGAAAATACAATTCCCTCATTGAAAACACATGGCGGACTATTCAATGAATTATTGTTCAAAAAGTAAAATTTTCAAAGATTTTTCCCGTTTTTAATATTGAAGCTCATATATAGGAGAATCTCCAATTTGAATTTTATAACACTCACTAAATAAGTAGTGGATCTAAAGTTGGTCCAAAAAGTGCAATTTTCTCAAAAATAAAATTCCCCCATTGAAAACACATTTCGGAATATTCAATGAATTATTGTTCAAAAAGTAAAATTTTCAAAATTTTTTCTCTTTTTTTATATTGAAGCTCATATATAGGAGAATCTCTTATTCCAATTTTATAACACTCACTTAATAAGAAGTGGGTCTAAAGTTGGTCCAAATAGTGCACTTTCAAAGTGTTTCGTTTTAAATTTCTCCCATGTTAATCGTATGAAAAATTCACACTTCTAAATTTTCAAAATTTTACAATCCTTTTACAGCTTGGGTAACAGAAATTATCACCCGAATTGATTTCCACATTCAAATGGTCATTAAAATGAAATTTTACTACTAAAAATTCAGTTATTACCAAAAAAAGTCTTTATATCCATTTGAATATACATTAAACTAGCCAAAATTTCGAAATTTGTTTGATTTTTAAAGTGTTTTTGGATGAAAAAACACAATTTGGAACCATTCGATAAATATGAAATTTTCCATTCAAATACACTCGAACGTGAAATATTTCAAGATTTTCTAAAAACTAAATTTTGTTTTTTAGAATACTTTTTTTTAATTAATATTTGCCACAAGAATGTCTATAAAACATATATCCAACTAAAATTAGCAATTTGAAAGAATTTGTGCAATTTTCTCGAAAATACAATTCAACCATTGAAAACACATTTCGGACTATTCAATGAATTATTGTTCAAAAAGTAAAATTTTCAAAATTTTTTCCAATTTTTAATATTGAAGCTCATATATAGGAGAATCTCCAATTAGAAATTTATAACACTCACTAAATAAGAAGTGGGTCTAAAGTTGGTCTAAAAAGTTGGTCCAAAAAGCAATTTTCACGAAAATACAATTTCCTCATTGAAAACACATTTCGGACTATTCAATGAATTATTGTTCAAAAAGTAAAATTTTCAAAGATTTTTCCCGTTTTTAATATTGAAGATCATATATAGGAGAATCTCCAATTTGAATTTTATAACACTCACTAAATAAAAGTGGGTCTAAAGATGGTCCAAAAAGTGCAATTTTCTCAAAAATAAAATTCCCCCATTGAAAACACATGGCGAACTATTCAATGAATTATTGTTCAAAAAGTAAAATTTTCAAAATTTTTTCCTTTTTTTTATATTGAAGCTCATACATAGGAAAATCTCCAATTCGAATTTTATAACACTCACTAAATAAGAAGTGGGTCTAAAGTTGGTCCAAAAAGTGCAATTTTCTCAAAAGTAAAATTCCCCCATTGAAAACATATGGTGGACTATTCAATGAATTATTGTTCAAAGAGAAAAATTTTCAAAAAAATTTCCCTTTTTTTATATGGAAGCTCATATATAGGAAAATTTCCAATTTGAATTTTATAACATTCACTAAATAAGAAGTGGTTCTAAAGTTGGTCCAAAAAGTGCAATTTTCTCAAAAGTAAAATTCCCCTATTGAAAACACACGGCGGACTATTCAATGAATTTTTGTTCAAAAAGTAAAATTTTCAAAAAATGTTCTCTTTTTTTGATATTGAATCTCATATATAGGAGAATCTCCAATTTGAATTTTATAACACTCACTAAATAAGAAGTGGATCTAAAGTTGGTCTCTTTTTTTATATTGAAGCTCATATATAGGAGAATCTCTTATTCCAATTTTATAACACTCACTAAATAAGAAGTGGGTCTAAAGTTGGTCCAAATAGTGCACTTTCAAAGTGTTTCGTTTTAAATTTCTCCCATGTTAATCGTATGAAAAATTCACACTTCTAAATTTTCAAACTTTTACAATCCTTTTGCAGCTTGGGTAACAGAAATTATCACCCGAATTGATTTCCACATTCAAATGGTCATTAAAATGAAACTATGGACATTAAAATGGACTATTCAATGAATTATTGTTCAAAAAGTAAAATTTTCAAAATTTTTTCCCGTTTTTTATATTGAAGCTCATACATAGGAGAATCTCCAATTCGAAATTTATAACACTCACTAAATAAGAAGTGGGTCTAAAGTTGATCCCAAAAGTTGGTCCAAAAAGCAATTTTCACGAAAATACAATTCCCTCATTGAAAACACATTTCGGACTATTCAATGAATTATTGTTCAAAAAGTAAAATTTTCAAAGATTTTTCCCGTTTTTAATATTGAATCTCATATATAGGAGAATCTCCAATTTGAATTTTATAACACTCACTAAATAAGAAGTGGATCTAAAGTTGGTCCAAAAAGTGCAATTTTCTCAAAAATGAAATTCCCCCATTGAAAACACATTTTGGACTATTCAATGAATTATTGTTCAAAAAGTAAAATTTTCAAAATTTTTTCCCGTTTTTTATATTGAAGCTCATACATAGGAGAATATCCAATTCGAAATTTATAACACTCACTAAATAAGAAGTGGGTCTAAAGTTGATCCCAAAAGTTGGTCCAAAAAGCAATTTTCACGAAAATACAATTCCCTCATTGAAAACACATTTCGGACTATTCAATGAATTATTGTTCAAAAAGTAAAATTTTCAAAGATTTTTCCCGTTTTTAATATTGAAGATCATATATAGGAGAATCTCCAATTTGAATTTTATAACACTCATTAAATAAAAGTGGGTCTAAAGATGGTCCAAAAAGTGCAATTTTCTCAAAAATAAAATTCCCCCATTGAAAACACATGGCGAACTATTCAATGAATTATTGTTCAAAAAGTAAAATTTTCAAAATTTTTTCCTTTTTTTTATATTGAAGCTCATACATAGGAAAATCTTCAATTCGAATTTTATAACACTCACTAAATAAGAAGTGGGTCTAAAGTTGGTCCAAAAAGTGCAATTTTCTCAAAAGTAAAATTCCCCTATTGAAAACACACGGCGGACTATTCAATGAATTTCTGTTCAAAAAGTAAAATTTTCAAAAAATGTTCTCTTTTTTTGATATTGAATCTCATATATAGGAGAATCTCCAATTTGAATTTTATAACACTCACTAAATAAGAAGTGGATCTAAAGTTGGTCCAAAAAGTGCAATTTTCTCAAAAATGAAATTCCCCCATTGAAAACACATTTTGGACTATTCAATGAATTATTGTTCAAAAAGTAAAATTTTCAAAATTTTTTCCCGTTTTTTATATTGAAGCTCATACATAGGAGAATCTCCAATTCGAAATTTATAACACTCACTAAATAAGAAGTGGGTCTAAAGTTGATCCCAAAAGTTGGTCCAAAAAGCAATTTTCACGAAAATACAATTCCCTCATTGAAAACACATTTCGGACTATTCAATGAATTATTGTTCAAAAAGTAAAATTTTCAAAGATTTTTCCCGTTTTTAATATTGAATCTCATATATAGGAGAATCTCCAATTTGAATTTTATAACACTCACTAAATAAGAAGTGGATCTAAAGTTGCTCCAAAAAGTGCAATTTTCTCAAAAATGAAATTCCCCCATTGAAAACATATTTTGGACTATTCAATGAATTATTGTTCAAAAAGTAAAATTTTCAAAATGTTTTCCAATTTTTAATATTGAAGCTCATATATAGGAGAATCTCCAATTCGAAATTTATAACACTCACTAAATAAGAAGTAGGTCTAAAGTTGGTCCAAAAAGTTTGTCCAAAAAGCAATTTTCACGAAAATACAATTCCCTCATTGAAAACACATGGCGGACTATTCAATGAATTATTGTTCAAAAAGTAAAATTTTCAAAGATTTTTCCCGTTTTTAATATTGAAGCTCATATATAGGAGAATCTCCAATTTGAATTTTATAACACTCACTAAATAAGTAGTGGATCTAAAGTTGGTCCAAAAAGTGCAATTTTCTCAAAAATAAAATTCCCCCATTGAAAACACATTTCGGAATATTCAATGAATTATTGTTCAAAAAGTAAAATTTTCAAAAAATGTTCTCTTTTTTTATATTGAAGCTCATATATAGGAGAATCTCTTATTCCAATTTTATAACACTCACTAAATAAGAAGTGGGTCTAAAGTTGGTCCAAATAGTGCACTTTCAAAGTGTTTCGTTTTAAATTTCTCCCATGTTAATCGTATGAAAAATTCACACTTCTAAATTTTCAAACTTTTACAATCCTTTTGCAGCTTGGGTAACAGAAATTATCACCCGAATTGATTTCCACATTCAAATGGTCATTAAAATGAAATTTTACTACTAAAAATTCAGTTATTACCAAAAAAAGTCTTTATATCCATTTGAATATACATTAAACTAGCCAATCCTTAGACAATTTTCAAATTCTCAAATTTCGAATTTTAACCTTAATTTGTAGCTTTGGATAATAAAAGTCATCACCCGATTTCTTTCTTATCATCAATTTGCTCATGAAATAGTATTTTAGCACTCAAAATCGAAGCAATGCTAAGTAAAATAAAGGCTTCAAAACAGTTTCTGAGCGCTTTCATTTCAAAACTTCAACTTCTCTTAAAACTATTCAAAAATAGTTTTTTTTGCCAAAATTTCGAAATTCGTTTGATTTTTAAAGTGTTTTTGGATGAAAAAACACAATTTGGAACCATTCGATAAATATGAAATTTTCCATTCAAATACACTCGAACGTGAAATATTTCAAGATTTTCGAAAAATTAAATTTTGTTTTTTAGAATACTTTTTTTTAATTAATATTTGCCACAAGAATGTCTATAAAACATATATCCAACTAAAATTAACAATTTGAATGAATTTGTGCAATTTTCTCGAAAATACAATTCAACCATTGAAAACACATTTCGGACTATTCAATGAATTATTGTTCAAAAAGTAAAATTTTCAAAATTTTTTCCAATTTTTAATATTGAAGCTCATATATAGGAGAATCTCCAATTAGAAATTTATAACACTCACTAAATAAGAAGTGGGTCTAAAGTTGGTCTAAAAAGTTGGTCCAAAGAGCAATTTTCACGAAAATACAATTTCCTCATTGAAAACACATTTCGGACTATTCAATGAATTATTGTTCAAAAAGTAAAATTTTCAAAGATTTTTCCCGTTTTTAATATTGAAGATCATATATAGGAGAATCTCCAATTTGAATTTTATAACACTCACTAAATAAAAGTGGGTCTAAAGATGGTCCAAAAAGTGCAATTTTCTCGAAAATAAAATTCCCCCATTGAAAACACATGGCGAACTATTCAATGAATTATTGTTCAAAAAGTAAAATTTTCAAAATTTTTTCCTTTTTTTTATATTGAAGCTCATACATAGGAAAATCTCCAATTCGAATTTTATAACACTCACTAAATAAGAAGTGGGTCTAAAGTTGGTCCAAAAAGTGCAATTTTCTCAAAAATGAAATTCCCCCATTGAAAACACATTTTGGACTATTCAATGAATTATTGTTCAAAAAGTAAAATTTTCAAAATTTTTTCCCGTTTTTTATATTGAAGCTCATACATAGGAGAATCTCCAATTCGAAATTTATAACACTCACTAAATAAGAAGTGGGTCTAAAGTTGATCCCAAAAGTTGGTCCAAAAAGCAATTTTCACGAAAATACAATTCCCTCATTGAAAACACATTTCGGACTATTCAATGAATTATTGTTCAAAAAGTAAAATTTTCAAAGATTTTTCCCGTTTTTAATATTGAATCTCATATATAGGAGAATCTCCAATTTGAATTTTATAACACTCACTAAATAAGAAGTGGATCTAAAGTTGGTCCAAAAAGTGCAATTTTCTCAAAAATGAAATTCCCCCATTGAAAACATATTTTGGACTATTCAATGAATTATTGTTCAAAAAGTAAAATTTTCAAAATGTTTTCCAATTTTTAATATTGAAGCTCATATATAGGAGAATCTCCAATTCGAAATTTATAACACTCACTAAATAAGAAGTAGGTCTAAAGTTGGTCCAAAAAGTTTGTCCAAAAAGCAATTTTCACGAAAATACAATTCCCTCATTGAAAACACATGGCGGACTATTCAATGAATTATTGTTCAAAAAGTAAAATTTTCAAAGATTTTTCCCGTTTTTTATATTGAAGCTCATATATAGGAGAATCTCCAATTCGAAATTTATAACATTCACTAAATAAGAAGTGGGTCTAAAGTTGGTCCAAAAAGTGCAATTTTCTCAAAAGTAAAATTCCCCCATTGAAAACATATGGTGGACTATTCAATGAATTATTGTTCAAAGAGAAAAATTTTCAAAAAAATTTCCCTTTTTTTATATGGAAGCTCATATATAGGAAAATTTCCAATTTGAATTTTATAACATTCACTAAATAAGAAGTGGGTCTAAAGTTGGTCCAAAAAGTGCAATTTTCTCAAAAATAAAATTCCCCCATTGAAAACACATTTCAGAATATTCAATGAATTATTGTTCAAAAAGTAAAATTTTCAAAAATTTTTCTCTTTTTTTATATTGAAGCTCATATATAGGAGAATCTCTTATTCCAATTTTATAACACTCACTAAATAAGAAGTGGGTCTAAAGTTGGTCCAAATAGTGCACTTTCAAAGTGTTTCGTTTTAAATTTCTCCCATGTTAATCGTATGAAAAATTCACACTTCTAAATTTTCAAACTTTTACAATCCTTTTGCAGCTTGGGTAACAGAAATTATCACCCGAATTGATTTCCACATTCAAATGGTCATTAAAATGAAATTTTACTACTAAAAATTCAGTTATTACCAAAAAAAGTCTTTATATCCATTTGAATATACATTAAACTAGCCAATCCTTAGACAATTTTCAAATTCTCAAATTTCGAATTTTAACCTTAATTTGTAGCTTTGGATAATAAAAGTCATCACCCGATTTCTTTCTTATCATCAATTTGCTCATGAAATAGTATTTTAGCACTCAAAATCGAAGCAATGCTAAGTAAAATAAAGGCTTCAAAACAGTTTCTGAGCGCTTTCATTTCAAAACTTCAACTTCTCTTAAAACTATTCAAAAATAGTTTTTTTTGCCAAAATTTCGAAATTCGTTTGATTTTTAAAGTGTTTTTGGATGAAAAAACACAATTTGGAACCATTCGATAAATATGAAATTTTCCATTCAAATACACTCGAACGTGAAATATTTAAAGATTTTCGAAAAATTAAATTTTGTTTTTTAGAATACTTTTTTTTAATTAATATTTGCCACAAGAATGTCTATAAAACATATATCCAACTAAAATTAACAATTTGAAAGAATTTGTGCAATTTTCTCGAAAATACAATTCAACCATTGAAAACACATTTCGGACTATTCAATGAATTATTGTTCAAAAAGTAAAATTTTCAAAATTTTTTCCAATTTTTAATATTGAAGCTCATATATAGGAGAATCTCCAATTAGAAATTTATAACACTCACTAAATAAGAAGTGGGTCTAAAGTTGGTCTAAAAAGTTGGTCCAAAGAGCAATTTTCACGAAAATACAATTTCCTCATTGAAAACACATTTCGGACTATTCAATGAATTATTGTTCAAAAAGTAAAATTTTCAAAGATTTTTCCCGTTTTTAATATTGAAGATCATATATAGGAGAATCTCCAATTTGAATTTTATAACACTCATTAAATAAAAGTGGGTCTAAAGATGGTCCAAAAAGTGCAATTTTCTCAAAAATAAAATTCACCCATTGAAAACACATGGCGAACTATTCAATGAATTATTGTTCAAAAAGTAAAATTTTCAAAATTTTTTCCTTTTTTTTATATTGAAGCTCATACATAGGAAAATCTCCAATTCGAATTTTATAACACTCACTAAATAAGAAGTGGGTCTAAAGTTGGTCCAAAAAGTGCAATTTTCTCAAAAGTAAAATTCCCCCATTGAAAACATATGGTGGACTATTCAATGAATTATTGTTCAAAGAGAAAAATTTTCAAAAAAATTTCCCTTTTTTTATATGGAAGCTCATATATAAGAAAATTTCCAATTTGAATTTTATAACATTCACTAAATAAGAAGTGGGTCTAAAGTTGGTCCAAAAAGTGCAATTTTCTCAAAAGTAAAATTCCCCTATTGAAAACACACGGCGGACTATTCAATGAATTTCTGTTCAAAAAGTAAAATTTTCAAAAAATGTTCTCTTTTTTTGATATTGAATCTCATATATAGGAGAATCTCCAATTTGAATTTTATAACACTCACTAAATAAGTAGTGGATCTAAAGTTGGTCCAAAAAGTGCAATTTTCTCAAAAATAAAATTCCCCCATTGAAAACACATTTCAGAATATTCAATGAATTATTGTTCAAAAAGTAAAATTTTCAAAAATTTTTCTCTTTTTTTATATTGAAGCTCATATATAGGAGAATCTCTTATTCCAATTTTATAACACTCACTAAATAAGAAGTGGGTCTAAAGTTGGTCCAAATAGTGCACTTTCAAAGTGTTTCGTTTTAAATTTCTCCCATGTTAATCGTATGAAAAATTCACACTTCTAAATTTTCAAACTTTTACAATCCTTTTGCAGCTTGGGTAACAGAAATTATCACCCGAATTGATTTCCACATTCAAATGGTCATTAAAATGAAATTTTACTACTAAAAATTCAGTTATTACCAAAAAAAGTCTTTATATCCATTTGAATATACATTAAACTAGCCAATCCTTAGACAATTTTCAAATTCTCAAATTTCGAATTTTAACCTTAATTTGTAGCTTTGGATAATAAAAGTCATCACCCGATTTCTTTCTTATCATCAATTTGCTCATGAAATAGTATTTTAGCACTCAAAATCGAAGCAATGCTAAGTAAAATAAAGGCTTCAAAACAGTTTCTGAGCGCTTTCATTTCAAAACTTCAACTTCTCTTAAAACTATTCAAAAATAGTTTTTTTTGCCAAAATTTCGAAATTTGTTTGATTTTTAAAGTGTTTTTGGATGAAAAAACACAATTTGGAACCATTCGATAAATATGAAATTTTCCGTTCAAATACACTTGAACGTGAAATATTTCAAGATTTTCGAAAAATTAAATTTTGTTTTTTAGAATACTTTTTTTTAATTAATATTTGCCACAAGAATGTCTATAAAACATATATCCAACTAAAATTAGCAATTTGAAAGAATTTGTGCAATTTTCTCGAAAATACAATTCAACCATTGAAAACACATTTCGGACTATTCAATGAATTATTGTTCAAAAAGTAAAATTTTCAAAATTTTTTCCAATTTTTAATATTGAAGCTCATATATAGAAGAATCTCCAATTAGAAATTTATAACACTCACTAAATAAGAAGTGGGTCTAAAGTTGGTCTAAAAAGTTGGTCCAAAAAGCAATTTTCACGAAAATACAATTCCCTCATTGAAAACACATTTCGGACTCTTCAATGAATTATTGTTCAAAAAGTAAAATTTTCAAAGATTTTTCCCGTTTTTAATATTGAAGCTCATATATAGGAGAATCTCCAATTCGAATTTTATAACACTCACTAAATAAAAAGTGGGTCTAAAGTTGGTCCAAAAAGTGCAATTTTCTCAAAAATAAAATTCCCCCATTGAAAACATATGGTGGACTATTCAATGAATTATTGTTCAAAGAGAAAAATTTTCAAAAAAATTTACCTTTTTTTATATGGAAGCTCATATATAGGAAAATCTCCAATTTGAATTTTATAACATTCACTAAATAAGAAGTGGGTCTAAAGTTGGTCCAAAAAGTGCAATTTTCTCAAAAGTAAAATTCCCCTATTGAAAACACACGGCGGACTATTCAATGAATTATTGTTCAAAAAGTAAAATTTTCAAAAAATTTTCTCTTTTTTTGATATTGAATCTCATATATAGGAGAATCTCCAATTTGAATTTTATAACACTCACTAAATAAGAAGTGGGTCTAAAGTTGGTCCAAAAAGTGCAATTTTCTCAAAAGTAAAATTCCCCCATTGAAAACATATGGTGGACTATTCAATGAATTATTGTTCAAAGAGAAAAATTTTCAAAAAAATTTCCCTTTTTTTTATATGGAAGCTCATATATAGGAAAATCTCCAATTTGAATTTTATAACACTCACTAAATAAGAAGTGGGTCTAAAGTTGGTCGAAAAAGTGCAATTTTCTCAAAAATAAAATTCCCCCATTGAAAACACATGGCGAACTATTCAATGAATTATTGTTCAAAAAGTAAAATTTTCAAAATTTTTTCCTTTTTTTTATATTGAAGCTCATACATAGGAAAATCTCCAATTCGAATTTTATAACACTCACTAAATAAGAAGTGGGTCTAAAGTTGATCCAAAAAGTGCAATTTTCTCAAAAGTAAAATTCCCCCATTGAAAATATATGGTGGACTATTCAATGAATTATTGTTCAAAAAGAAAAATTTTCAAAAAAATTTCCCATTTTTTATATGGAAGCTCATATATAGGAGAATCTCCAATTTGAATTTTATAACACTCACTAAATAAGAAGTGGGTCTAAAGTTGATCCAAAAAGTGCAATTTTCTCAAAAGTAAAATTCCCCCATTGAAAACATATGGTGGACTATTCAATGAATTATTGTTCAAAGAGAAAAATTTTCAAAAAAATTTACCTTTTTTTATATGGAAGCTCATATATAGGAAAATCTCCAATTTGAATTTTATAACATTCACTAAATAAGAAGTGGGTCTAAAGTTGGTCCAAAAAGTGCAATTTTCTCAAAAGTAAAATTCCCCTATTGATAACACACGGCGGACTATTCAATGAATTATTGTTCAAAAAGTAAAATTTTCAAAAAATTTTCTCTTTTTTTGATATTGAATCTCATATATAGGAGAATCTCCAATTTGAATTTTATAACACTCACTAAATAAGAAGTGGGTCTAAAGTTGGTCCAAAAAGTGCAATTTTCTCAAAAGTAAAATTCCCCCATTGAAAACATATGGTGGACTATTCAATGAATTATTGTTCAAAGAGAAAAATTTTCAAAAAAATTTCCCTTTTTTTTATATGGAAGCTCATATATAGGAAAATCTCCAATTTGAATTTTATAACACTCACTAAATAAGAAGTGGGTCTAAAGTTGGTCGAAAAAGTGCAATTTTCTCAAAAATAAAATTCCCCCATTGAAAACACATGGCGAACTATTCAATGAATTATTGTTCAAAAAGTAAAATTTTCAAAATTTTTTCCTTTTTTTTATATTGAAGCTCATACATAGGAAAATCTCCAATTCGAATTTTATAACACTCACTAAATAAGAAGTGGGTCTAAAGTTGATCCAAAAAGTGCAATTTTCTCAAAAGTAAAATTCCCCCATTGAAAATATATGGTGGACTATTCAATGAATTATTGTTCAAAAAAAAAATTTTCAAAACAATTTCCCATTTTTTATATGGAAGCTCATATATAGGAGAATCTCCAATTTGAATTTTATAACACTCACTAAATAAGAAGTGGGTCTAAAGTTGATCCAAAAAGTGCAATTTTCTCAAAAGTAAAATTCCCCCATTGAAAATATATGGTGGACTATTCAATGAATTATTGTTCAAAAAGAAAAATTTTCAAAAAAATTTCCCTTTTTTTATATGGAAGCTCATATATAGGAGAATCTCCAATTTGAATTTTATAACACTCACTAAATAAGAAGTGGGTCTTAAGTTGGTCCAAAAAGTTGGTCCAAAAAACAATTTTCACGAACATACAATTCCCTCATTGAAAACACATGGCGGACTATTCAATGAATTATTGTTCAAAAAATAAAATTTTCAAAATTTTTTCCCGTTTTTTATATTGAAGCTCATACATAGGAAAATCTCCAATTTGAATTTTATAACACTCACTAAATAAGAAGTGGATCTAAAGTTGGTCCAAAAAGTGCAATTTTCTCAAAAATTAAATTCCCCCATTGAAAACACATTTTGGACTATTCAATGAATTATTGTTCAAAAAGTAAAATTTTCAAAATTTTTTCCAATTTTTAATATTGAAGCTCATATATAGGAGAATCTCCAATTCGAAATTTATAACACTCACTAAATAAGAATTGGGTCTAAAGTTAATCCAAAAAGCAATTTTCACGAAAATATAATTCCCTCATTGAAAACCCATGGCGGACAATTCAATGAATTATTGTTCAAAAAGTAAAATTTTCAAAATTTTTTCCCGTTTCTTATATTGAAGCTCATACATAGGAGAATCTCCAATTCGAAATTTATAACACTCACTAAATAAGAAGTGGGTCTAAAGTTGGTCCCAAAAGTTGGTCCAAAAAGCAATTTTCACGAAAATACAATTCCCTCATTGAAAACACATTTTGGACTATTCAATGAATTATTGTTCAAAAAGTAAAATTTTCAAAATGTTTTCCAATTTTTAATATTGAAGCTCATATATAGGAGAATCTCCAATTCGAAATTTATAACATTCACTAAATAAGAAGTGGGTCTAAAGTTGGTCCAAAAAGTGCAATTTTCTCAAAAGTAAAATTCCCCCATTGAAAACATATGGTGGACTATTCAATGAATTATTGTTCAAAGAGAAAAATTTTCAAAAAAATTTCCCTTTTTTTATATGGAAGCTCATATATAGGAAAATTTCCAATTTGAATTTTATAACATTCACTAAATAAGAAGTGGGTCTAAAGTTGGTCCAAAAAGTGCAATTTTCTCAAAAATAAAATTCCCCCATTGAAAACACATTTCAGAATATTCAATGAATTATTGTTCAAAAAGTAAAATTTTCAAAAATGTTTCTCTTTTTTTATATTGAAGCTCATATATAGGAGAATCTCTTATTCCAATTTTATAACACTCACTAAATAAGAAGTGGGTCTAAAGTTGGTCCAAATAGTGCACTTTCAAAGTGTTTCGTTTTAAATTTCTCCCATGTTAATCGTATGAAAAATTCACACTTCTAAATTTTCAAACTTTTACAATCCTTTTGCAGCTTGGGTAACAGAAATTATCACCCGAATTGATTTCCACATTCAAATGGTCATTAAAATGAAATTTTACTACTAAAAATTCAGTTATTACCAAAAAAAGTCTTTATATCCATTTGAATATACATTAAACTAGCCAATCCTTAGACAATTTTCAAATTCTCAAATTTCGAATTTTAACCTTAATTTGTAGCTTTGGATAATAAAAGTCATCACCCGATTTCTTTCTTATCATCAATTTGCTCATGAAATAGTATTTTAGCACTCAAAATCGAAGCAATGCTAAGTAAAATAAAGGCTTCAAAACAGTTTCTGAGCGCTTTCATTTCAAAACTTCAACTTCTCTTAAAACTATTCAAAAATAGTTTTTTTGCCAAAATTTCGAAATTTGTTTGATTTTTAAAGTGTTTTTGGATGAAAAAACACAATTTGGAACCATTCGATAAATATGAAATTTTCCATTCAAATACCCTCGAACGTGAAATATTTCAAGATTTTCGAAAAATTAAATTTTGTTTTTTAGAATACTTTTTTTTAATTAATATTTGCCACAAGAATGTCTATAAAACATATATCCAACTAAAATTAGCAATTTGAAAGAATTTGTGCAATTTTCTCGAAAGTACAATTCAATCATTGAAAACACATTTCGGACTATTCAATGAATTATTGTTCAAAAAGTAAAATTTTCAAAATTTTTTCCAATTTTTAATATTGAAGCTCATATATAGGAGAATCTCCAATTAGAAATTTATAACACTCACTAAATAAGAAGTGGGTCTAAAGTTGGTCTAAAAAGTTGGTCCAAAAAGCAATTTTCACGAAAATACAATTTCCTCATTGAAAACACATTTCGGACTATTCAATGAATTATTGTTCAAAAAGTAAAATTTTCAAAGATTTTTCCCGTTTTTAATATTGAAGATCATATATAGGAGAATCTCCAATTTGAATTTTATAACACTCACTAAATAAAAGTGGGTCTAAAGATGGTCCAAAAAGTGCAATTTTCTCAAAAATAAAATTCCCCCATTGAAAACACATGGCGAACTATTCAATGAATTATTGTTCAAAAAGTAAAATTTTGAAAATTTTTTCCTTTTTTTTATATTGAAGCTCATACATAGGAAAATCTCCAATTCGAATTTTATAACACTCACTAAATAAGAAGTGGGTCTAAAGTTGGTCCAAAAAGTGCAATTTTCTCAAAAGTAAAATTCCCCCATTGAAAACATATGGTGGACTATTCAATGAATTATTGTTTAAAGAGAAAAATTTTCAAAAAAATTTCCCTTTTTTTATATGGAAGCTCATATATAGGAAAATTTCAAATTTGAATTTTATAACATTCACTAAATAAGAAGTGGGTCTAAAGTTGGTCCAAAAAGTGCAATTTTCTCAAAAATGAAATTCCCTAATTGAAAACACATTTTGGACTATTCAATGAATTATTGTTCAAAAAGTAAAATTTTCAAAATTTTTTCCCGTTTTTTATATTGAAGCTCATACATAGGAGAATCTCCAATTCGAAATTTATAACACTCACTAAATAAGAAGTGGGTCTAAAGTTGATCCCAAAAGTTGGTCCAAAAAGCAATTTTCACGAAAATACAATTCCCTCATTGAAAACACATTTCGGACTATTCAATGAATTATTGTTCAAAAAGTAAAATTTTCAAAGATTTTTCCCGTTTTTAATATTGAATCTCATATATAGGAGAATCTCCAATTTGAATTTTATAACACTCACTAAATAAGAAGTGGATCTAAAGTTGGTCCAAAAAGTGCAATTTTCTCAAAAATGAAATTCCCCCATTGAAAACACATTTTGGACTATTCAATGAATTATTGTTCAAAAAGTAAAATTTTCAAAATGTTTTCCAATTATTAATATTGAAGCTCATATATAGGAGAATCTCCAATTCGAAATTTATAACATTCACTAAATAAGAAGTGGGTCTAAAGTTGGTCCAAAAAGTTTGTCCAAAAAGCAATTTTCACGAAAATACAATTCCCTCATTGAAAACACATGGCGGACTATTCAATGAATTATTGTTCAAAAAGTAAAATTTTCAAAGATTTTTCCCGTTTTTAATATTGAAGCTCATATATAGGAGAATCTCCAATTTGAATTTTATAACACTCACTAAATAAGTAGTGGATCTAAAAATGGCTCAAAAAGTGCAATTTTCTCAAAAATAAAATTCCCCCATTGAAAACACATTTCGGAATATTCAATGAATTATTGTTCAAAAAGTAAAATTTTCAAAAATTTTTCTCTTTTTTTATATTGAAGCTCATATATAGGAGAATCTCTTATTCCAATTTTATAACACTCACTAAATAAGAAGTGGGTCTAAAGTTGGTCCCAAAAGTTGGTCCAAAAAGCAATTTTCACGAAAATACAATTCCCTCATTGAAAACACATTTTGGACTATTCAATGAATTATTGTTCAAAAAGTAAAATTTTCAAAATGTTTTCCAATTTTTAATATTGAAGCTCATATGTAGGAGAATCTCCAATTCGAAATTTATAACATTCACTAAATAAGAAGTGGGTCTAAAGTTGGTCCAAAAAGTGCAATTTTCTCAAAAGTAAAATTCCCTCATTGAAAACATATGGTGGACTATTCAATGAATTATTGTTCAAAGAGAAAAATTTTCAAAAAAATTTCCCTTTTTTTATATGGAAGCTCATATATAGGAAAATTTCCAATTTGAATTTTATAACATTCACTAAATAAGAAGTGGGTCTAAAGTTGGTCCAAAAAGTGCAATTTTCTCAAAAATAAAATTCCCCCATTGAAAACACATTTCAGAATATTCAATGAATTATTGTTCAAAAAGTAAAATTTTCAAAAATGTTTCTCTTTTTTTATATTGAAGCTCATATATAGGAGAATCTCTTATTCCAATTTTATAACACTCACTAAATAAGAAGTGGGTCTAAAGTTGGTCCAAATAGTGCACTTTCAAAGTGTTTCGTTTTAAATTTCTCCCATGTTAATCGTATGAAAAATTCACACTTCTAAATTTTCAAACTTTTACAATCCTTTTGCAGCTTGGGTAACAGAAATTATCACCCGAATTGATTTCCACATTCAAATGGTCATTAAAATGAAATTTTACTACTAAAAATTCAGTTATTACCAAAAAAAGTCTTTATATCCATTTGAATATACATTAAACTAGCCAATCCTTAGACAATTTTCAAATTCTCAAATTTCGAATTTTAACCTTAATTTGTAGCTTTGGATAATAAAAGTCATCACCCGATTTCTTTCTTATCATCAATTTGCTCATGAAATAGTATTTTAGCACTCAAAATCGAAGCAATGCTAAGTAAAATAAAGGCTTCAAAACAGTTTCTGAGCGCTTTCATTTCAAAACTTCAACTTCTCTTAAAACTATTCAAAAATAGTTTTTTTTGCCAAAATTTCGAAATTTGTTTAATTTTTAAAGTGTTTTTGGATGAAAAAACACAATTTGGAACCATTCGATAAATATGAAATTTTCCATTCAAATACCCTCGAACGTGAAATATTTCAAGATTTTCGAAAAATTAAATTTTGTTTTTTAGAATACTTTTTTTTAATTAATATTTGCCACAAGAATGTCTATAAAACATATATCCAACTAAAATTAGCAATTTGAAAGAATTTGTGCAATTTTCTCGAAAGTACAATTCAATCATTGAAAACACATTTCGGACTATTCAATGAATTATTGTTCAAAAAGTAAAATTTTCAAAATTTTTTCCAATTTTTAATATTGAAGCTCATATATAGGAGAATCTCCAATTAGAAATTTATAACACTCACTAAATAAGAAGTGGGTCTAAAGTTGGTCTAAAAAGTTGGTCCAAAAAGCAATTTTCACGAAAATACAATTTCCTCATTGAAAACACATTTCGGACTATTCAATGAATTATTGTTCAAAAAGTAAAATTTTCAAAGATTTTTCCCGTTTTTAATATTGAAGATCATATATAGGAGAATCTCCAATTTGAATTTTATAACACTCACTAAATAAAAGTGGGTCTAAAGATGGTCCAAAAAGTGCAATTTTCTCAAAAATAAAATTCCCCCATTGAAAACACATGGCGAACTATTCAATGAATTATTGTTCAAAAAGTAAAATTTTGAAAATTTTTTCCTTTTTTTTATATTGAAGCTCATACATAGGAAAATCTCCAATTCGAATTTTATAACACTCACTAAATAAGAAGTGGGTCTAAAGTTGGTCCAAAAAGTGCAATTTTCTCAAAAGTAAAATTCCCCCATTGAAAACATATGGTGGACTATTCAATGAATTATTGTTTAAAGAGAAAAATTTTCAAAAAAATTTCCCTTTTTTTATATGGAAGCTCATATATAGGAAAATTTCAAATTTGAATTTTATAACATTCACTAAATAAGAAGTGGGTCTAAAGTTGGTCCAAAAAGTGCAATTTTCTCAAAAATGAAATTCCCCCATTGAAAACACATTTTGGACTATTCAATGAATTATTGTTCAAAAAGTAAAATTTTCAAAATTTTTTCCCGTTTTTTATATTGAAGCTCATACATAGGAGAATCTCCAATTCGAAATTTATAACACTCACTAAATAAGAAGTGGGTCTAAAGTTGATCCCAAAAGTTGGTCCAAAAAGCAATTTTCACGAAAATACAATTCCCTCATTGAAAACACATTTCGGACTATTCAATGAATTATTGTTCAAAAAGTAAAATTTTCAAAGATTTTTCCCGTTTTTAATATTGAATCTCATATATAGGAGAATCTCCAATTTGAATTTTATAACACTCACTAAATAAGAAGTGGATCTAAAGTTGGTCCAAAAAGTGCAATTTTCTCAAAAATGAAATTCCCCCATTGAAAACACATTTTGGACTATTCAATGAATTATTGTTCAAAAAGTAAAATTTTCAAAATGTTTTCCAATTATTAATATTGAAGCTCATATATAGGAGAATCTCCAATTCGAAATTTATAACATTCACTAAATAAGAAGTGGGTCTAAAGTTGGTCCAAAAAGTTTGTCCAAAAAGCAATTTTCACGAAAATACAATTCCCTCATTGAAAACACATGGCGGACTATTCAATGAATTACTGTTCAAAAAGTAAAATTTTCAAAGATTTTTCCCGTTTTTAATATTGAAGCTCATATATAGGAGAATCTCCAATTTGAATTTTATAACACTCACTAAATAAGTAGTGGATCTAAAAATGGCTCAAAAAGTGCAATTTTCTCAAAAATAAAATTCCCCCATTGAAAACACATTTCGGAATATTCAATGAATTATTGTTCAAAAAGTAAAATTTTCAAAAATTTTTCTCTTTTTTTATATGGAAACTCATATATAGGAGAATCTCTTATTCCAATTTTATAACACTCACTAAATAAGAAGTGGGTCTAAAGTTGGTCCAAATAGTGCACTTTCAAAGTGTTTCGTTTTAAATTTCTCCCATGTTAATCGTATGAAAAATTCACACTTCTAAATTTTCTAACTTTTACAATCCTTTTGCAGATTGGGTAACAGAAATTATCACCCGAATTGATTTCCACATTCAAATGGTCATTAAAATGAAATTTTACTACTAAAAATTCAGTTATTACCAAAAAAAGTCTTATATCCATTTGAATATACATTAAACTAGCCAATCCTTAGACAATTTTCAAATTCTCAAATTTCGAATTTTAACCTTAATTTGTAGCTTTGGATAATAAAAGTCATCACCCGATTTCTTTCTTATCATCAATTTGCTCATGAAATAGTATTTTAGCACTCAAAATCGAAGCAATGCTAAGTAAAATAAAGGCTTCAAAACAGTTTCTGAGCGCTTTCATTTCAAAACTTCAACTTCTCTTAAAACTATTCAAAAATAGTTTTTTTTGCCAAAATTTCGAAATTTGTTTGATTTTTAAAGTGTTTTTGGATGAAAAAACACAATTTGGAACCATTCGATAAATATGAAATTTTCCATTCAAATACACTCGAACGTGAAATATTTCAAGATTTTCGAAAAATTAAATTTTGTTTTTTAGAATACTTTTTTTTAATTAATATTTGCCACAAGAATGTCTATAAAACATATATCCAACTAAAATTAGCAATTTGAAAGAATTTGTGCAATTTTCTCGAAAATACAATTCAACCATTGAAAACACATTTCGGACTATTCAATGAATTATTGTTCAAAAAGTAAAATTTTCAAAATTTTTTTCAATTTTTAATATTGAAGCTCATATATAGGAGAATCTCCAATTCGAAATTTATAACACTCACTAAATAAGAAGTGGGTCTAAAGTTGGTCTAAAAAGTTGGTCCAAAAAGCAATTTTCACGAAAATACAATTCCCTCATTGAAAACACATTTCGGACTCTTCAATGAATTATTGTTCAAAAAGTAAAATTTTCAAAGATTTTTCCCGTTTTTAATATTGAAGCTCATATATAGGAGAATCTCCAATTTGAATTTTATAACACTCACTAAATAAGTAGTGGATCTAAAAATGGCTCAAAAAGTGCAATTTTCTCAAAAATAAAATTCCCCCATTGAAAACACATTTCGGAATATTCAATGAATTATTGTTCAAAAAGTAAAATTTTCAAAAATTTTTCTCTTTTTTTATATTGAAGCTCATATATAGGAGAATCTCTTATTCCAATTTTATAACACTCACTAAATAAGAAGTGGGTCTAAAGTTGGTCCAAATAGTGCATTTTCAAAGTGTTTCGTTTTAAATTTCTCCCATGTTAATCGTATGAAAAATTCACACTTCTAAATTTTCTAACTTTTACAATCCTTTTGCAGCTTGGGTAACAGAAATTATCACCCGAATTGATTTCCACATTCAAATGGTCATTAAAATGAAATTTTACTACTAAAAATTCAGTTATTACCAAAAAAAGTCTTTATATCCATTTGAATATACATTAAACTAGCCAATCCTTAGACAATTTTCAAATTCTCAAATTTCGAATTTTAACCTTAATTTGTAGCTTTGGATAATAAAAGTCATCACCCGATTTCTTTCTTATCATCAATTTGCTCATGAAATAGTATTTTAGCACTCAAAATCGAAGCAATGCTAAGTAAAATAAAGGCTTCAAAACAGTTTCTGAGCGCTTTCATTTCAAAACTTCACTTTCTCTTAAAACTATTCAAAAATAGTTTTTTTTGCCAAAATTTCGAAATTTGTTTGATTTTTAAAGTGTTTTTGGATGAAAAAACACAATTTGGAACCATTCGATAAATATGAAATTTTCCATTCAAATACACTCGAACGTGAAATATTTCAAGATTTTCGAAAAATTAAATTTTGTTTTTTAGAATACTTTTTTTTAATTAATATTTGACACAAGAATGTCTATAAAACATATATCCAACTAAAATTAGCAATTTGAAAGAATTTGTGCAATTTTCTCGAAAATACAATTCAACCATTGAAAACACATTTCGGACTATTCAATGAATTATTGTTCAAAAAGTAAAATTTTCAAAATTTTTTCCAATTTTTAATATTGAAGCTCATATATAGGAGAATCTCCAATTCGAATTTTATAACACTCACTAAATAAAAAGTGGGTCTAAAGTTGGTCCAAAAAGTGCAATTTTCTCAAAAGTAAAATTCCCCTATTGAAAACACACGGCGGACTATTCAATGAATTTCTGTTCAAAAAGTAAAATTTTCAAAAAATGTTCTCTTTTTTTGATATTGAATCTCATATATAGGAGAATCTCCAATTTGAATTTTATAACACTCACTAAATAAGAAGTGGATCTAAAGTTGGTCCAAAAAGTGCAATTTTCTCAAAAATGAAATTCCCCCATTGAAAACACATTTTGGACTATTCAATGAATTATTGTTCAAAAAGTAAAATTTTCAAAATTTTTTCCCGTTTTTTATATTGAAGCTCATACATAGGAGAATCTCCAATTCGAAATTTATAACACTCACCAAATAAGAAGTGGGTCTAAAGTTGATCCCAAAAGTTGGTCCAAAAAGCAATTTTCACGAAAATACAATTCCCTCATTGAAAACACATTTCGGACTATTCAATGAATTATTGTTCAAAAAGTAAAATTTTCAAAGATTTTTCCCGTTTTTAATATTGAATCTCATATATAGGAGAATCTCCAATTTGAATTTTATAACACTCACTAAATAAGAAGTGGATCTAAAGTTGGTCCAAAAAGTGCAATTTTCTCAAAAATGAAATTCCCCCATTGAAAACATATTTTGGACTATTCAATGAATTATTGTTCAAAAAGTAAAATTTTCAAAATGTTTTCCAATTTTTAATATTGAAGATCATATATAGGAGAATCTCCAATTTGAATTTTATAACACTCACTAAATAAAAGTGGGTCTAAAGATGGTCCAAAAAGTGCAATTTTCTCAAAAATAAAATTCCCCCATTGAAAACACATGGCGAACTATTCAATGAATTATTGTTCAAAAAGTAAAATTTTCAAAATTTTTTCCTTTTTTTTATATTGAAGCTCATACATAGGAAAATCTCCAATTCAAATTTTATAACACTCACTAAATAAGAAGTGGGTCTAAAGTTGGTCCAAAAAGTGCAATTTTCTCAAAAGTAAAATTCCCCCATTGAAAACATATGGTGGACTATTCAATGAATTATTGTTCAAAAAGTAAAATTTTCAAAATTTTTTCCCGTTTTTTATATTGAAGCTCATACATAGGAGAATCTCCAATTCGAAATTTATAACACTCACTAAATAAGAAGTGGGTCTAAAGTTGATCCCAAAAGTTGGTCCAAAAAGCAATTTTCACGAATATACAATTCCCTCATTGAAAACACATTTCGGACTATTCAATGAATTATTGTTCAAAAAGTAAAATTTTCAAAATTTTTTCCAATTTTTAATATTGAAGCTCATATATAGGAGAATCTCCAATTAGAAATTTATAACACTCACTAAATAAGAAGTGGGTCTAAAGTTGGTCTAAAAAGTTGGTCCAAAAAGCAATTTTCACGAAAATACAATTTCCTCATTGAAAACACATTTCGGACTATTCAATGAATTATTGTTCAAAAAGTAAAATTTTCAAAGATTTTTCCCGTTTTTAATATTCAAGATCATAAATAGGAGAATCTCCAATTTGAATTTTATAACACTCACTAAATAAAAGTGGGTCTAAAGATGGTCCAAAAAGTGCAATTTTCTCAAAAATAAAATTCCCCCATTGAAAACACATGGCGAACTATTCAATGAATTATTGTTCAAAAAGTAAAATTTTCAAAAAATGTTCTCTTTTTTTGATATTGAATCTCATATATAGGAGAATCTCCAATTTGAATTTTATAACACTCACTAAATAAGAAGTGGATCTAAAGTTGGTCCAAAAAGTGCAATTTTCTCAAAAATGAAATTCCCCCATTGAAAACACATTTTGGACTATTCAATGAATTATTGTTCAAAAAGTAAAATTTTCAAAATGTTTTCCAATTTTTAATATTGAAGCTCATATATAGGAGAATCTCCAATTCGAAATTTATAACATTCACTAAATAAGAAGTGGGTCTAAAGTTGGTCCAAAAAGTTTGTCCAAAAAGCAATTTTCACGAAAATACAATTCCCTCATTGAAAACACATGGCGGACTATTCAATGAATTATTGTTCAAAAAATAAAATTTTCAAAGATTTTTCCCGTTTTTAATATTGAAGCTCATATATAGGAGAATCTCCAATTTGAATTTTATAACACTCACTAAATAAGTAGTGGATCTAAAAATGGTTCAAAAAGTGCAATTTTCTCAAAAATAAAATTCCCCCATTGAAAACACATTTCGGAATATTCAATGAATTATTGTTCAAAAAGTAAAATTTTCAAAAATTTTTCTCTTTTTTTATATTGAAGCTCATATATAGGAGAATCTCTTATTCCAATTTTATAACACTCACTAAATAAGAAGTGGGTCTAAAGTTGGTCCAAATAGTGCACTTTCAAAGTGTTTCGTTTTAAATTTCTCCCATGTTAATCGTATTGAAAATTCACACTTCTAAATTTTCAAACTTTTACAATCCTTTTGCAGCTTGGGTAACAGAAATTATCACCCGAATTGATTTCCACATTCAAATGGTCATTAAAATGAAATTTTACTACTAAAAATTCAGTTATTACCAAAAAAAGTCTTTATATCCATTTGAATATACATTAAACTAGCCAATCCTTAGACAATTTTCAAATTCTCAAATTTCGAATTTTAACCTTAATTTGTAGCTTTGGATAATAAAAGTCATCACCCGATTTCTTTCTTATCATCAATTTGCTCATGAAATAGTATTTTAGCACTCAAAATCGAAGCAATGCTAAGTAAAATAAAGGCTTCAAAACAGTTTCTGAGCGCTTTCATTTCAAAACTTCAACTTCTCTTAAAACTATTCAAAAATAGTTTTTTTTGCCAAAATTTCGAAATTTGTTTGATTTTTAAAGTGTTTTTGGATGAAAAAACACAATTTGGAACTATTCGATAAATATGAAATTTTCCGTTCAAATACACTTGAACGTGAAATATTTCAAGATTTTCGAAAAATTAAATTTTGTTTTTTAGAATACTTTTTTTTAATTAATATTTGCCACAAGAATGTCTATAAAACATATATCCAACTAAAATTAGCAATTTGAAAGAATTTGTGCAATTTTCTCGAAAATACAATTCAACCATTGAAAACACATTTCGGACTATTCAATGAATTATTGTTCAAAAAGTAAAATTTTCAAAATTTTTTCCAATTTTTAATATTGAAGCTCATATATAGGAGAATCTCCAATTCGAAATTTATAACACTCACTAAATAAGAAGTGGGTCTAAAGTTGGTCTAAAAAGTTGGTCCAAAAAGCAATTTTCACGAAAATACAATTCCCTCATTGAAAACACATTTCGGACTCTTCAATAAATTATTGTTCAAAAAGTAAAATTTTCAAAGATTTTTCCCGTTTTTAATATTGAAGCTCATATATAGGAGAATCTCCAATTCGAATTTTATAACACTCACTAAATAAAAAGTGGGTCTAAAGTTGGTCCAAAAAGTGCAATTTTCTCAAAAATAAAATTCCCCCATTGAAAACATATGGTGGACTATTCAATGAATTATTGTTCAAAGAGAAAAATTTTCAAAAAAATTTACCGTTTTTTATATGGAAGCTCATATATAGGAAAATCTCCAATTTGAATTTTATAACATTCACTAAATAAGAAGTGGGTCTAAAGTTGGTCCAAAAAGTGCAATTTTCTCAAAAGTAAAATTCCCCTATTGAAAACACACGGCGGACTATTCAATGAATTATTGTTCAAAAAGTAAAATTTTCAAAAATTTTTCTCTTTTTTTGATATTGAATCTCATATATAGGAGAATCTCCAATTCGAATTTTATAACACTCACTAAATAAGAAGTGGGTCTAAAGTTGATCCAAAAAGTGCAATTTTCTCAAAAGTAAAATTCCCCCATTGAAAATATATGGTGGACTCTTCAATGAATTATTGTTCAAAAAGTAAAATTTTCAAAGATTTTTCCCGTTTTTAATATTGAAGCTCATATATAGGAGAATCTCCAATTCGAATTTTATAACACTCACTAAATAAAAAGTGGGTCTAAAGTTGGTCCAAAAAGTGCAATTTTCTCAAAAATAAAATTCCCCTATTGAAAACACATGGCGAACTATTCAATGAATTATTGTTTAAAAAGTAAAATTTTCAAAATTTTTTCCTTTTTTTTATATTGAAGCTCATACATAGGAAAATCTCCAATTCGAATTTTATATCACTCACTAAATAAGAAGTGGGTCTAAAGTTGGTCCAAAAAGTGCAATTTTCTCAAAAGTAAAATTCCCCCATTGAAAACATATGGTGGACTATTCAATGAATTATTGTTCAAAGAGAAAAATTTTCAAAAAAATTTACCTTTTTTTATATGGAAGCTCATATATAGGAAAATCTCCAATTTGAATTTTATAACATTCACTAAATAAGAAGTGGGTCTAAAGTTGGTCCAAAAAGTGCAATTTTCTCAAAAGTAAAATTCCCCTATTGAAAACACACGGCGGACTATTCAATGAATTATTGTTCAAAAAGTTAAATTTTCAAAAATTTTTCTCTTTTTTTGATATTGAATCTCATATATAGGAGAATCTCCAATTTGAATTTTATAACACTCACTAAATAAGAAGTGGGTCTAAAGTTGGTCCAAAAAGTGCAATTTTCTCAAAAATAAAATTCCCCCATTGAAAACACATGGCGAACTATTCAATGAATTATTGTTCAAAAAGTAAAATTTTCAAAATTTTTTCCTTTTTTTTATATTGAAGCTCATACATAGGAAAATCTCCAATTCGAATTTTATAACACTCACTAAATAAGAAGTGGGTCTAAAGTTGATCCAAAAAGTGCAATTTTCTCAAAAGTAAAATTCCCCCATTGAAAATATATGGTGGACTATTCAATGAATTATTGTTCAAAAAGAAAAATTTTCAAAAAAATTTCCCTTTTTTATATGGAAGCTCATATATAGGAGAATCTCCAATTTGAATTTTATAACACTCA
Organism: Linyphia triangularis; assembly: GCA_963978545.1. Classification (NCBI taxonomy): domain Eukaryota; kingdom Metazoa; phylum Arthropoda; class Arachnida; order Araneae; family Linyphiidae; genus Linyphia; species Linyphia triangularis. The sequence goes on along the minus strand of OZ021721.1, from coordinate 10,913,263 downwards.
CTAAATAAGAAGTGGGTCTTAAGTTGGTCCAAAAAGTGCAATTTTCTCAAAAATGAAATTCCCCCATTGAAAACACATTTTGGACTATTCAATGAATTATTGTTCAAAAAGTAAAATTTTCAAAATTTTTTCCAATTTTTAATACTGAAGCTCATATATAGGATAATCTCCAATTCGAAATTTATAACACTCACTAAATAAGAAGTGGGTCTAAAGTTGGTCCAAAAAGTTGGTCCAAAAAACAATTTTCACGAAAATACAATTCCCTCATTGAAAACACATGGCGGACTATTCAATGAATTATTGTTCAAAAAGTAAAATTTTCAAAATTTTTTCCCGTTTTTTATATTGAAGCTCATACATAGGAAAATCTCCAATTTGAATTTTATAACACTCACTAAATAAGAAGTGGATCTAAAGTTGGTCCAAAAAGTGCAATTTTCTCAAAAATGAAATTCCCCCATTGAAAACACATTTTGGACTATTCAATGAATTATTGTTCAAAAAGTAAAATTTTCAAAATTTTTTCCAATTTTTAATATTGAAGCTCATATATAGGAGAATCTCCAATTCGAAATTTATAACACTCACTAAATAAGAATTGGGTCTAAAGTTGGTCCAAAAAGCAATTTTCACGAAAATATAATTCCCTCATTGAAAACACATGGCGGACAATTCAATGAATTATTGTTCAAAAAGTAAAATTTTCAAAATTTTTTCCCGTTTTTTATATTGAAGCTCATACATAGGAGAATCTCCAATTCGAAATTTATAACACTCACTAAATAAGAAGTGGGTCTAAAGTTGGTCCCAAAAGTTGGTCCAAAAAGCAATTTTCACGAAAATACAATTCCCTCATTGAAAACACATTTCGGACTATTCAATGAATTATTGTTCAAAAAGTAAAATTTTCAAAGATTTTTCCCGTTTTTAATATTGAATCTCATATATAGGAGAATCTCCAATTTGAATTTTATAACACTCTCTAAATAAGAAGTGGATCTAAAGTTGGTCCAAAAAGTGCAATTTTCTCAAAAATGAAATTCCCCCATTGAAAACACATTTTGGACTATTCAATGAATTATTGTTCAAAAAGTAAAATTTTCAAAATGTTTTCCAATTTTTAATATTGAAGCTCATATATAGGAGAATCTCCAATTCGAAATTTATAACATTCACTAAATAAGAAGTGGGTCTAAAGTTGGTCCAAAAAGAATTTTCACGAAAATACAATTCCCTCATTGAAAACACATGGCGGACTATTCAATGAATTATTGTTCAAAAAGTAAAATTTTCAAAGATTTTTCCCGTTTTTAATATTGAAGCTCATATATAGGAGAATCTCCAATTTGAATTTTATAACACTCACTAAATAAGTAGTGGATCTAAAGTTGGTCCAAAAAGTGCAATTTTCTCAAAAGTAAAATTCCCCCATTGAAAACATATGGTGGACTATTCAATGAATTATTGTTCAAAAAGTAAAATTTTCAAAATTTTTTCCCGTTTTTTATATTGAAGCTCATACATAGGAGAATCTCCAATTCGAAATTTATAACACTCACTAAATAAGAAGTGGGTCTAAAGTTGATCCCAAAAGTTGGTCCAAAAAGCAATTTTCACGAATATACAATTCCCTCATTGAAAACACATTTCGGACTATTCAATGAATTATTGTTCAAAAAGTAAAATTTTCAAAATTTTTTCCAATTTTTAATATTGAAGCTCATATATAGGAGAATCTCCAATTAGAAATTTATAACACTCACTAAATAAGAAGCGGGTCTAAAGTTGGTCTAAAAAGTTGGTCCAAAAAGCAATTTTCACGAAAATACAATTTCCTCATTGAAAACACATTTCGGACTATTCAATGAATTATTGTTCAAAAAGTAAAATTTTCAAAGATTTTTCCCGTTTTTAATATTCAAGATCATAAATAGGAGAATCTCCAATTTGAATTTTATAACACTCACTAAATAAAAGTGGGTCTAAAGATGGTCCAAAAAGTGCAATTTTCTCAAAAATAAAATTCCCCCATTGAAAACACATGGCGAACTATTCAATGAATTATTGTTCAAAAAGTAAAATTTTCAAAAAATGTTCTCTTTTTTTGATATTGAATCTCATATATAGGAGAATCTCCAATTTGAATTTTATAACACTCACTAAATAAGAAGTGGATCTAAAGTTGGTCCAAAAAGTGCAATTTTCTCAAAAATGAAATTCCCCCATTGAAAACACATTTTGGACTATTCAATGAATTATTGTTCAAAAAGTAAAATTTTCAAAATGTTTTCCAATTTTTAATATTGAAGCTCATATATAGGAGAATCTCCAATTCGAAATTTATAACATTCACTAAATAAGAAGTGGGTCTAAAGTTGGTCCAAAAAGTTTGTCCAAAAAGCAATTTTCACGAAAATACAATTCCCTCATTGAAAACACATGGCGGACTATTCAATGAATTATTGTTCAAAAAATAAAATTTTCAAAGATTTTTCCCGTTTTTAATATTGAAGCTCATATATAGGAGAATCTCCAATTTGAATTTTATAACACTCACTAAATAAGTAGTGGATCTAAAAATGGTTCAAAAAGTGCAATTTTCTCAAAAATAAAATTCCCCCATTGAAAACACATTTCGGAATATTCAATGAATTATTGTTCAAAAAGTAAAATTTTCAAAAATTTTTCTCTTTTTTTATATTGAAGCTCATATATAGGAGAATCTCTTATTCCAATTTTATAACACTCACTAAATAAGAAGTGGGTCTAAAGTTGGTCGAAATAGTGCACTTTCAAAGTGTTTCGTTTTAAATTTCTCCCATGTTAATCGTATGAAAAATTCACACTTCTAAATTTTCAAACTTTTACAATCCTTTTGCAGCTTGGGTAACAGAAATTATCACCCGAATTGATTTCCACATTCAAATGGTCATTAAAATGAAATTTTACTACTAAAAATTCAGTTATTACCAAAAAAAGTCTTTATATCCATTTGAATATACATTAAACTAGCCAATCCTTAGACAATTTTCAAATTCTCAAATTTCGAATTTTAACCTTAATTTGTAGCTTTGGATAATAAAAGTCATCACCCGATTTCTTTCTTATCATCAATTTGCTCATGAAATAGTATTTTAGCACTCAAAATCGAAGCAATGCTAAGTAAAATAAAGGCTTCAAAACAGTTTCTGAGCGCTTTCATTTCAAAACTTCAACTTCTCTTAAAACTATTCAAAAATAGTTTTTTTTGCCAAAATTTCGAAATTTGTTTGATTTTTAAAGTGTTTTTGGATGAAAAAACACAATTTGGAACTATTCGATAAATATGAAATTTTCCGTTCAAATACACTTGAACGTGAAATATTTCAAGATTTTCGAAAAATTAAATTTTGTTTTTTAGAATACTTTTTTTTAATTAATATTTGCCACAAGAATGTCTATAAAACATATATCCAACTAAAATTAGCAATTTGAAAGAATTTGTGCAATTTTCTCGAAAATACAATTCAACCATTGAAAACACATTTCGGACTATTCAATGAATTATTGTTCAAAAAGTAAATTTTCAAAATTTTTTCCAATTTTTAATATTGAAGCTCATATATAGGAGAATCTCCAATTCGAAATTTATAACACTCACTAAATAAGAAGTGGGTCTAAAGTTGGTCTAAAAAGTTGGTCCAAAAAGCAATTTTCACGAAAATACAATTCCCTCATTGAAAACACATTTCGGACTCTTCAATAAATTATTGTTCAAAAAGTAAAATTTTCAAAGATTTTTCCCGTTTTTAATATTGAAGCTCATATATAGGAGAATCTCCAATTCGAATTTTATAACACTCACTAAATAAAAAGTGGGTCTAAAGTTGGTCCAAAAAGTGCAATTTTCTCAAAAATAAAATTCCCCCATTGAAAACATATGGTGGACTATTCAATGAATTATTGTTCAAAGAGAAAAATTTTCAAAAAAATTAACCTTTTTTTATATGGAAGCTCATATATAGGAAAATCTCCAATTTGAATTTTATAACATTCACTAAATAAGAAGTGGGTCTAAAGTTGGTCCAAAAATTGCAATTTTCTCAAAAGTAAAATTCCCCTATTGAAAACACACGGCGGACTATTCAATGAATTATTGTTCAAAAAGTAAAATTTTCAAAAAATTTTCTCTTTTTTTGATATTGAATCTCATATATAGGAGAATCTCCAATTCGAATTTTATAACACTCACTAAATAAGAAGTGGGTCTAAAGTTGATCCAAAAAGTGCAATTTTCTCAAAAGTAAAATTCCCCCATTGAAAATATATGGTGGACTCTTCAATGAATTATTGTTCAAAAAGTAAAATTTTCAAAGATTTTTCCCGTTTTTAATATTGAAGCTCATATATAGGAGAATCTCCAATTCGAATTTTATAACACTCACTAAATAAAAAGTGGGTCTAAAGTTGGTCCAAAAAGTGCAATTTTCTCAAAAATAAAATTCCCCTATTGAAAACACATGGCGAACTATTCAATGAATTATTGTTTAAAAAGTAAAATTTTCAAAATTTTTTCCTTTTTTTTATATTGAAGCTCATACATAGGAAAATCTCCAATTCGAATTTTATATCACTCACTAAATAAGAAGTGGGTCTAAAGTTGGTCCAAAAAGTGCAATTTTCTCAAAAGTAAAATTCCCCCATTGAAAACATATGGTGGACTATTCAATGAATTATTGTTCAAAGAGAAAAATTTTCAAAAAAATTTACCTTTTTTTATATGGAAGCTCATATATAGGAAAATCTCCAATTTGAATTTTATAACATTCACTAAATAAGAAGTGGGTCTAAAGTTGGTCCAAAAAGTGCAATTTTCTCAAAAGTAAAATTCCCCTATTGAAAACACACGGCGGACTATTCAATGAATTATTGTTCAAAAAGTTAAATTTTCAAAAATTTTTCTCTTTTTTTGATATTGAATCTCATATATAGGAGAATCTCCAATTTGAATTTTATAACACTCACTAAATAAGAAGTGGGTCTAAAGTTGGTCCAAAAAGTGCAATTTTCTCAAAAGTAAAATTCCCCCATTGAAAACATATGGTGGACTATTCAATGAATTATTGTTCAAAGAGAAAAATTTTCAAAAAGATTTCCCTTTTTTTTATATGGAAGCTCATATATAGGAAAATCTCCAATTTGAATTTTATGACACTCACTAAATAAGAAGTGGGTCTAAAGTTGGTCGAAAAAGTGCAATTTTCTCAAAAATAAAATTCCCCCATTGAAAACACATGGCGAACTATTCAATGAATTATTGTTCAAAAAGTAAAATTTTCAAAATTTTTTCCTTTTTTTTATATTGAAGCTCATACATAGGAAAATCTCCAATTCGAATTTTATAACACTCACTAAATAAGAAGTGGGTCTAAAGTTGATCCAAAAAGTGCAATTTTCTCAAAAGTAAAATTCCCCCATTGAAAATATATGGTGGACTATTCAATGAATTATTGTTCAAAAAGAAAAATTTTCAAAAAAATTTCCCTTTTTTATATGGAAGCTCATATATAGGAGAATCTCCAATTTGAATTTTATAACACTCACTAAATAAGAAGTGGGTCTTAAGTTGGTCCAAAAAGTGCAATTTTCTCAAAAATGAAATTCCCCCATTGAAAACACATTTTGGACTATTCAATGAATTATTGTTCAAAAAGTAAAATTTTCAAAATTTTTTCCAATTTTTAATACTGAAGCTCATATATAGGATAATCTCCAATTCGAAATTTATAACACTCACTAAATAAGAAGTGGGTCTAAACTTGGTCCAAAAAGTTGGTCCAAAAAACAATTTTCACGAAAATACAATTCCCTCATTGAAAACACATGGCGGACTATTCAATGAATTATTGTTCAAAAAGTAAAATTTTCAAAATTTTTTCCCGTTTTTTATATTGAAGCTCATACATAGGAAAATCTCCAATTTGAATTTTATAACACTCACTAAATAAGAAGTGGATCTAAAGTTGGTCCAAAAAGTGCAATTTTCTCAAAAATGAAATTCCCCCATTGAAAACACATTTTGGACTATTCAATGAATTATTGTTCAAAAAGTAAAATTTTCAAAATTTTTTCCAATTTTTAATATTGAAGCTCATATATAGGAGAATCTCCAATTCGAAATTTATAACACTCACTAAATAAGAATTGGGTCTAAAGTTGGTCCAAAAAGCAATTTTCACGAAAATATAATTCCCTCATTGAAAACACATGGCGGACAATTCAATGAATTATTGTTCAAAAAGTAAAATTTTCAAAATTTTTTCCCGTTTTTTATATTGAAGCTCATACATAGGAGAATCTCCAATTCGAAATTTATAACACTCACTAAATAAGAAGTGGGTCTAAAGTTGGTCCCAAAAGTTGGTCCAAAAAGCAATTTTCACGAAAATACAATTCCCTCATTGAAAACACATTTCGGACTATTCAATGAATTATTGTTCAAAAAGTAAAATTTTCAAAGATTTTTCCCGTTTTTAATATTGAATCTCATATATAGGAGAATCTCCAATTTGAATTTTATAACACTCTCTAAATAAGAAGTGGATCTAAAGTTGGTCCAAAAAGTGCAATTTTCTCAAAAATGAAATTCCCCCATTGAAAACACATTTTGGACTATTCAATGAATTATTGTTCAAAAAGTAAAATTTTCAAAATGTTTTCCAATTTTTAATATTGAAGCTCATATATAGGAGAATCTCCAATTCGAAATTTATAACATTCACTAAATAAGAAGTGGGTCTAAAGTTGGTCCAAAAAGTTTGTCCAAAAAGAATTTTCACGAAAATACAATTCCCTCATTGAAAACACATGGCGGACTATTCAATGAATTATTGTTCAAAAAGTAAAATTTTCAAAGATTTTTCCCGTTTTTAATATTGAAGCTCATATATAGGAGAATCTCCAATTTGAATTTTATAACACTCACTAAATAAGTAGTGGATCTAAAGTTGGTCCAAAAAGTGCAATTTTCTCAAAAATAAAATTCCCCCATTGAAAACACATTTCGGAATATTCAATGAATTATTGTTCAAAAAGTAAAATTTTCAAAATATTTTCTCTTTTTTTATATTGAAGCTCATATATAGGAGAATCTCTAATTCCAATTTTATAACACTCACTAAATAAGAAGTGGGTCTAAAGTTGGTCCAAATAGTGCACTTTCAAAGTGTTTCGTTTTAAATTTCTCCCATGTTAATCGTATGAAAAATTCACACTTCTAAATTTTCAAACTTTTACAATCCTTTTGCAGCTTGGGTAACAGAAATCATCACCCGAATTGATTTCCACATTCAAATGGTCATTAAAATGAAATTTTACTACTAAAAATTCAGTTATTACCAAAAAAAGTCTTTATATCCATTTGAATATACATTAAACTAGCCAATCCTTAGGCAATTTTCAAATTCTCAAATTTCGAATTTTAACCTTAATTTGTAGCTTTGGATAATAAAAGTCATCACCCGATTTCTCTCTTATCATCAATTTGCTCATGAAATAGTATTTTAGCACTCAAAATCGAAGCAATGCTAAGTAAAATAAAGGCTTCAAAACAGTTTCTGAGCGCTTTCATTTCAAAACTTCAACTTCTCTTAAAACTATTCAAAAATAGTTTTTTTTGCCAAAATTTCGAAATTTGTTTGATTTTTAAAGTGTTTTTGGATGAAAAAACACAATTTGGAACCATTCGATAAATATGAAATTTTCCATTCAAATACACTCGAACCTGAAATATTTCAAGATTTTCGAAAAATTAAATTTTGTTTTTTAGAATACTTTTTTTTAATTAATATTTGCCACAAGAATGACTATAAAACATATATCCAACTCCAATTAGCAATTTGAAAGAATTTGTGCAATTTTCTCGAAAATACAATTCCCTCATTGAAAACACATGGCGGACAATTCAATGAATTATTGTTCAAAAAGTAAAATTTTCAAAGATTTTTCCCGTTTTTAATATTGAAGATCATATATAGGAGAATCTCCAATTTGAATTTTATAACACTCACTAAATAAAAGTGGGTCAAAAGATGGTCCAAAAAGTGCAATTTTCTCAAAAATAAAATTCCCCCATTGAAAACACATGGCGAACTATTCAATGAATTATTGTTCAAAAAGTAAAATTTTCAAAATTTTTTCCTTTTTTTTATATTGAAGCTCATACATAGGAATATCTCCAATTCGAATTTTATAACACTCACTAAATAAGAAGTGGGTCTAAAGTTGGTCCAAAAAGTGCAATTTTCTCAAAAATAAAATTCCCCCATTGAAAACACATTTCGGAATATTCAATGAATTATTGTTCAAAAAGTAAAATTTTCAAAAATTTTTCTCTTTTTTTATATTGAAGCTCATATATAGGAGAATCTCTTATTCCAATTTTATAACACTCACTAAATAAGAAGTGGGTCTAAAGTTGGTCGAAATAGTGCACTTTCAAAGTGTTTCGTTTTAAATTTCTCCCATGTTAATCGTATGAAAAATTCACACTTCTAAATTTTCAAACTTTTACAATCCTTTTGCAGCTTGGGTAACAGAAATTATCACCCGAATTGATTTCCACATTCAAATGGTCATTAAAATGAAATTTTACTACTAAAAATTCAGTTATTACCAAAAAAAGTCTTTATATCCATTTGAATATACATTAAACTAGCCAATCCTTAGACAATTTTCAAATTCTCAAATTTCGAATTTTAACCTTAATTTGTAGCTTTGGATAATAAAAGTCATCACCCGATTTCTTTCTTATCATCAATTTGCTCATGAAATAGTATTTTAGCACTCAAAATCGAAGCAATGCTAAGTAAAATAAAGGCTTCAAAACAGTTTCTGAGCGCTTTCATTTCAAAACTTCAACTTCTCTTAAAACTATTCAAAAATAGTTTTTTTTGCCAAAATTTCGAAATTTGTTTGATTTTTAAAGTGTTTTTGGATGAAAAAACACAATTTGGAACTATTCGATAAATATGAAATTTTCCGTTCAAATACACTTGAACGTGAAATATTTCAAGATTTTCGAAAAATTAAATTTTGTTTTTTAGAATACTTTTTTTTAATTAATATTTGCCACAAGAATGTCTATAAAACATATATCCAACTAAAATTAGCAATTTGAAAGAATTTGTGCAATTTTCTCGAAAATACAATTCAACCATTGAAAACACATTTCGGACTATTCAATGAATTATTGTTCAAAAAGTAAATTTTCAAAATTTTTTCCAATTTTTAATATTGAAGCTCATATATAGGAGAATCTCCAATTCGAAATTTATAACACTCACTAAATAAGAAGTGGGTCTAAAGTTGGTCTAAAAAGTTGGTCCAAAAAGCAATTTTCACGAAAATACAATTCCCTCATTGAAAACACATTTCGGACTCTTCAATAAATTATTGTTCAAAAAGTAAAATTTTCAAAGATTTTTCCCGTTTTTAATATTGAAGCTCATATATAGGAGAATCTCCAATTCGAATTTTATAACACTCACTAAATAAAAAGTGGGTCTAAAGTTGGTCCAAAAAGTGCAATTTTCTCAAAAATAAAATTCCCCCATTGAAAACATATGGTGGACTATTCAATGAATTATTGTTCAAAGAGAAAAATTTTCAAAAAAATTAACCTTTTTTTATATGGAAGCTCATATATAGGAAAATCTCCAATTTGAATTTTATAACATTCACTAAATAAGAAGTGGGTCTAAAGTTGGTCCAAAAATTGCAATTTTCTCAAAAGTAAAATTCCCCTATTGAAAACACACGGCGGACTATTCAATGAATTATTGTTCAAAAAGTAAAATTTTCAAAAAATTTTCTCTTTTTTTGATATTGAATCTCATATATAGGAGAATCTCCAATTCGAATTTTATAACACTCACTAAATAAGAAGTGGGTCTAAAGTTGATCCAAAAAGTGCAATTTTCTCAAAAGTAAAATTCCCCCATTGAAAATATATGGTGGACTCTTCAATGAATTATTGTTCAAAAAGTAAAATTTTCAAAGATTTTTCCCGTTTTTAATATTGAAGCTCATATATAGGAGAATCTCCAATTCGAATTTTATAACACTCACTAAATAAAAAGTGGGTCTAAAGTTGGTCCAAAAAGTGCAATTTTCTCAAAAATAAAATTCCCCTATTGAAAACACATGGCGAACTATTCAATGAATTATTGTTTAAAAAGTAAAATTTTCAAAATTTTTTCCTTTTTTTTATATTGAAGCTCATACATAGGAAAATCTCCAATTCGAATTTTATATCACTCACTAAATAAGAAGTGGGTCTAAAGTTGGTCCAAAAAGTGCAATTTTCTCAAAAGTAAAATTCCCCCATTGAAAACATATGGTGGACTATTCAATGAATTATTGTTCAAAGAGAAAAATTTTCAAAAAAATTTACCTTTTTTTATATGGAAGCTCATATATAGGAAAATCTCCAATTTGAATTTTATAACATTCACTAAATAAGAAGTGGGTCTAAAGTTGGTCCAAAAAGTGCAATTTTCTCAAAAGTAAAATTCCCCTATTGAAAACACACGGCGGACTATTCAATGAATTATTGTTCAAAAAGTTAAATTTTCAAAAATTTTTCTCTTTTTTTGATATTGAATCTCATATATAGGAGAATCTCCAATTTGAATTTTATAACACTCACTAAATAAGAAGTGGGTCTAAAGTTGGTCCAAAAAGTGCAATTTTCTCAAAAGTAAAATTCCCCCATTGAAAACATATGGTGGACTATTCAATGAATTATTGTTCAAAGAGAAAAATTTTCAAAAAGATTTCCCTTTTTTTTATATGGAAGCTCATATATAGGAAAATCTCCAATTTGAATTTTATGACACTCACTAAATAAGAAGTGGGTCTAAAGTTGGTCGAAAAAGTGCAATTTTCTCAAAAATAAAATTCCCCCATTGAAAACACATGGCGAACTATTCAATGAATTATTGTTCAAAAAGTAAAATTTTCAAAATTTTTTCCTTTTTTTTATATTGAAGCTCATACATAGGAAAATCTCCAATTCGAATTTTATAACACTCACTAAATAAGAAGTGGGTCTAAAGTTGATCCAAAAAGTGCAATTTTCTCAAAAGTAAAATTCCCCCATTGAAAATATATGGTGGACTATTCAATGAATTATTGTTCAAAAAGAAAAATTTTCAAAAAAATTTCCCTTTTTTATATGGAAGCTCATATATAGGAGAATCTCCAATTTGAATTTTATAACACTCACTAAATAAGAAGTGGGTCTTAAGTTGGTCCAAAAAGTGCAATTTTCTCAAAAATGAAATTCCCCCATTGAAAACACATTTTGGACTATTCAATGAATTATTGTTCAAAAAGTAAAATTTTCAAAATTTTTTCCAATTTTTAATACTGAAGCTCATATATAGGATAATCTCCAATTCGAAATTTATAACACTCACTAAATAAGAAGTGGGTCTAAACTTGGTCCAAAAAGTTGGTCCAAAAAACAATTTTCACGAAAATACAATTCCCTCATTGAAAACACATGGCGGACTATTCAATGAATTATTGTTCAAAAAGTAAAATTTTCAAAATTTTTTCCCGTTTTTTATATTGAAGCTCATACATAGGAAAATCTCCAATTTGAATTTTATAACACTCACTAAATAAGAAGTGGATCTAAAGTTGGTCCAAAAAGTGCAATTTTCTCAAAAATGAAATTCCCCCATTGAAAACACATTTTGGACTATTCAATGAATTATTGTTCAAAAAGTAAAATTTTCAAAATTTTTTCCAATTTTTAATATTGAAGCTCATATATAGGAGAATCTCCAATTCGAAATTTATAACACTCACTAAATAAGAATTGGGTCTAAAGTTGGTCCAAAAAGCAATTTTCACGAAAATATAATTCCCTCATTGAAAACACATGGCGGACAATTCAATGAATTATTGTTCAAAAAGTAAAATTTTCAAAATTTTTTCCCGTTTTTTATATTGAAGCTCATACATAGGAGAATCTCCAATTCGAAATTTATAACACTCACTAAATAAGAAGTGGGTCTAAAGTTGGTCCCAAAAGTTGGTCCAAAAAGCAATTTTCACGAAAATACAATTCCCTCATTGAAAACACATTTCGGACTATTCAATGAATTATTGTTCAAAAAGTAAAATTTTCAAAGATTTTTCCCGTTTTTAATATTGAATCTCATATATAGGAGAATCTCCAATTTGAATTTTATAACACTCTCTAAATAAGAAGTGGATCTAAAGTTGGTCCAAAAAGTGCAATTTTCTCAAAAATGAAATTCCCCCATTGAAAACACATTTTGGACTATTCAATGAATTATTGTTCAAAAAGTAAAATTTTCAAAATGTTTTCCAATTTTTAATATTGAAGCTCATATATAGGAGAATCTCCAATTCGAAATTTATAACATTCACTAAATAAGAAGTGGGTCTAAAGTTGGTCCAAAAAGTTTGTCCAAAAAGAATTTTCACGAAAATACAATTCCCTCATTGAAAACACATGGCGGACTATTCAATGAATTATTGTTCAAAAAGTAAAATTTTCAAAGATTTTTCCCGTTTTTAATATTGAAGCTCATATATAGGAGAATCTCCAATTTGAATTTTATAACACTCACTAAATAAGTAGTGGATCTAAAGTTGGTCCAAAAAGTGCAATTTTCTCAAAAATAAAATTCCCCCATTGAAAACACATTTCGGAATATTCAATGAATTATTGTTCAAAAAGTAAAATTTTCAAAATATTTTCTCTTTTTTTATATTGAAGCTCATATATAGGAGAATCTCTAATTCCAATTTTATAACACTCACTAAATAAGAAGTGGGTCTAAAGTTGGTCCAAATAGTGCACTTTCAAAGTGTTTCGTTTTAAATTTCTCCCATGTTAATCGTATGAAAAATTCACACTTCTAAATTTTCAAACTTTTACAATCCTTTTGCAGCTTGGGTAACAGAAATCATCACCCGAATTGATTTCCACATTCAAATGGTCATTAAAATGAAATTTTACTACTAAAAATTCAGTTATTACCAAAAAAAGTCTTTATATCCATTTGAATATACATTAAACTAGCCAATCCTTAGGCAATTTTCAAATTCTCAAATTTCGAATTTTAACCTTAATTTGTAGCTTTGGATAATAAAAGTCATCACCCGATTTCTCTCTTATCATCAATTTGCTCATGAAATAGTATTTTAGCACTCAAAATCGAAGCAATGCTAAGTAAAATAAAGGCTTCAAAACAGTTTCTGAGCGCTTTCATTTCAAAACTTCAACTTCTCTTAAAACTATTCAAAAATAGTTTTTTTTGCCAAAATTTCGAAATTTGTTTGATTTTTAAAGTGTTTTTGGATGAAAAAACACAATTTGGAACCATTCGATAAATATGAAATTTTCCATTCAAATACACTCGAACCTGAAATATTTCAAGATTTTCGAAAAATTAAATTTTGTTTTTTAGAATACTTTTTTTTAATTAATATTTGCCACAAGAATGACTATAAAACATATATCCAACTCCAATTAGCAATTTGAAAGAATTTGTGCAATTTTCTCGAAAATACAATTCCCTCATTGAAAACACATGGCGGACAATTCAATGAATTATTGTTCAAAAAGTAAAATTTTCAAAGATTTTTCCCGTTTTTAATATTGAAGATCATATATAGGAGAATCTCCAATTTGAATTTTATAACACTCACTAAATAAAAGTGGGTCAAAAGATGGTCCAAAAAGTGCAATTTTCTCAAAAATAAAATTCCCCCATTGAAAACACATGGCGAACTATTCAATGAATTATTGTTCAAAAAGTAAAATTTTCAAAATTTTTTCCTTTTTTTTATATTGAAGCTCATACATAGGAATATCTCCAATTCGAATTTTATAACACTCACTAAATAAGAAGTGGGTCTAAAGTTGGTCCAAAAAGTGCAATTTTCTCAAAAGTAAAATTCCCCCATTGAAAACATATGGTGGACTATTCAATGAATTATTGTTCAAAGAGAAAAATTTTCAAAATGTTTTCCAATTTTTAATATTGAAGCTCATATATAGGAGAATCTCCAATTCGAAATTTATAACACTCACTAAATAAGAAGTAGGTCTAAAGTTGGTCCAAAAAGTTTGTCCAAAAAGTAATTTTCACGAAAATACAATTCCCTCATTGAAAACACATGGCGGACTATTCAATGAATTATTGTTCAAAAAGTAAAATTTTCAAAGATTTTTCCCGTTTTTAATATTGAAGCTCATATATAGGAGAATCTCCAATTTGAATTTTATAACACTCACTAAATAAGTAGTGGATCTAAAGTTGGTCCAAAAAGTGCAATTTTCTCAAAAATAAAATTCCCCCATTGAAAACACATTTCGGAATATTCAATGAATTATTGTTCAAAAAGTAAAATTTTCAAAAAATGTTCTCTTTTTTTATATTGAAGCTCATATATAGGAGAATCTCTTATTCCAATTTTATAACACTCACTAAATAAGAAGTGGGTCTAAAGTTGGTCCAAATAGTGCACTTTCAAAGTGTTTCGTTTTAAATTTCTCCCATGTTAATCGTATGAAAAATTCACACTTCTAAATTTTCAAACTTTTACAATCCTTTTACAGCTTGGGTAACAGAAATTATCACCCGAATTGATTTCCACATTCAAATGGTCATTAAAATGAAATTTTACTACTAAAAATTCAGTTATTACCAAAAAAAGTCTTTATATCCATTTGAATATACATTAAACTAGCCAATCCTTAGACAATTTTCAAATTCTCAAATTTCGAATTTTAACCTTAATTTGTAGCTTTGGATAATAAAAGTCATCACCCGATTTCTTTCTTATCATCAATTTGCTCATGAAATAGTATTTTAGCACTCAAAATTGAAGCAATGCTAAGTAAAATAAAGGCTTCAAAACAGTTTCTGAGCGCTTTCATTTCAAAACTTCAACTTCTCTTAAAACTATTCAAAAATAGTTTTTTTTGCCAAAATTTCGAAATTCGTTTGATTTTTAAAGTGTTTTTGGATGAAAAAACACAATTTGGAACCATTCGATAAATATGAAATTTTCCATTCAAATACACTCGAACGTGAAATATTTCAAGATTTTCGAAAAATTAAATTTTGTTTTTTAGAATACTTTTTTTTAATTAATATTTGCCACAAGAATGTCTATAAAACATATATCCAACTAAAATTAACAATTTGAAAGAATTTGTGCAATTTTCTCGAAAATACAATTCAACCATTGAAAACACATTTCGGACTATTCAATGAATTATTGTTCAAAAAGTAAAATTTTCAAAATTTTTTCCAATTTTTAATATTGAAGCTCATATATAGGAGAATCTCCAATTAGAAATTTATAACACTCACTAAATAAGAAGTGGGTCTAAAGTTGGTCTAAAAAGTTGGTCCAAAGAGCAATTTTCACGAAAATACAATTTCCTCATTGAAAACACATTTCGGACTATTCAATGAATTATTGTTCAAAAAGTAAAATTTTCAAAGATTTTTCCCGTTTTTAATATTGAAGATCATATATAGGAGAATCTCCAATTTGAATTTTATAACACTCACTAAATAAAAGTGGGTCTAAAGATGGTCCAAAAAGTGCAATTTTCTCGAAAATAAAATTCCCCCATTGAAAACACATGGCGAACTATTCAATGAATTATTGTTCAAAAAGTAAAATTTTCAAAATTTTTTCCTTTTTTTTATATTGAAGCTCATACATAGGAAAATCTCCAATTCGAATTTTATAACACTCACTAAATAAGAAGTGGGTCTAAAGTTGGTCCAAAAAGTGCAATTTTCTCAAAAGTAAAATTCCCCCATTGAAAACATATGGTGGACTATTCAATGAATTATTGTTCAAAGAGAAAAATTTTCAAAAAAATTTCCCTTTTTTTATATGGAAGCTCATATATAGGAAAATTTCCAATTTGAATTTTATAACATTCACTAAATAAGAAGTGGGTCTAAAAATGGTCCAAAAAGTGCAATTTTCTCAAAAGTAAAATTCCCCTATTGAAAACACACGGCGGACTATTCAATGAATTTCTGTTCAAAAAGTAAAATTTTCAAAAAATGTTCTCTTTTTTTGATATTGAATCTCATATATAGGAGAATCTCCAATTTGAATTTTATAACACTCACTAATAAAGAAGTGGATCTAAAGTTGGTCCAAAAAGTGCAATTTTCTCAAAAATGAAATTCCCCCATTGAAAACACATTTTGGACTATTCAATGAATTATTGTTCAAAAAGTAAAATTTTCAAAATTTTTTTCCGTTTTTTATATTGAAGCTCATACATAGGAGAATCTCCAATTCGAAATTTATAACACTCACTAAATAAGAAGTGGGTCTAAAGTTGATCCCAAAAGTTGGTCCAAAAAGCAATTTTCACGAAAATACAATTCCCTCATTGAAAACACATTTCGGACTATTCAATGAATTATTGTTCAAAAAGTAAAATTTTCAAAGATTTTTCCCGTTTTTAATATTGAATCTCATATATAGGAGAATCTCCAATTTGAATTTTATAACACTCACTAAATAAGAAGTGGATCTAAAGTTGGTCCAAAAAGTGCAATTTTCTCAAAAATGAAATTCCCCCATTGAAAACATATTTTGGACTATTCAATGAATTATTGTTCAAAAAGTAAAATTTTCAAAATGTTTTCCAATTTTTAATATTGAAGCTCATATATAGGAGAATCTCCAATTCGAAATTTATAACACTCACTAAATAAGAAGTAGGTCTAAAGTTGGTCCAAAAAGTTTGTCCAAAAAGCAATTTTCACGAAAATACAATTCCCTCATTGAAAACACATGGCGGACTATTCAATGAATTATTGTTCAAAAAGTAACATTTTCAAAGATTTTTCCCGTTTTTAATATTGAAGCTCATATATAGGAGAATCTCCAATTTGAATTTTATAACACTCACTAAATAAGTAGTGGATCTAAAGTTGGTCCAAAAAGTGCAATTTTCTCAAAAATAAAATTCCCCCATTGAAAACACATTTCAGAATATTCAATGAATTATTGTTCAAAAAGTAAAATTTTCAAAAATTTTTCTCTTTTTTTATATTGAAGCTCATATATAGGAGAATCTCTTATTCCAATTTTATAACACTCACTAAATAAGAAGTGGGTCTAAAGTTGGTCCAAATAGTGCACTTTCAAAGTGTTTCGTTTTAAATTTCTCCCATGTTAATCGTATGAAAAATTCACACTTCTAAATTTTCAAACTTTTACAATCCTTTTGCAGCTTGGGTAACAGAAATTATCACCCGAATTGATTTCCACATTCAAATGGTCATTAAAATGAAATTTTACTACTAAAAATTCAGTTATTACCAAAAAAAGTCTTTATATCCATTTGAATATACATTAAACTAGCCAATCCTTAGACAATTTTCAAATTCTCAAATTTCGAATTTTAACCTTAATTTGTAGCTTTGGATAATAAAAGTCATCACCCGATTTCTTTCTTATCATCAATTTGCTCATGAAATAGTATTTTAGCACTCAAAATCGAAGCAATGCTAAGTAAAATAAAGGCTTCAAAACAGTTTCTGAGCGCTTTCATTTCAAAACTTCAACTTCTCTTAAAACTATTCAAAAATAGTTTTTTTTGCCAAAATTTCGAAATTTGTTTGATTTTTAAAGTGTTTTTGGATGAAAAAACACAATTTGGAACCATTCGATAAATATGAAATTTTCCATTCAAATACACTCGAACGTGAAATATTTCAAGATTTTCGAAAAATTAAATTTTGTTTTTTAGAATACTTTTTTTTAATTAATATTTGCCACAAGAATGTCTATAAAACATATATCCAACTAAAATTAGCAATTTGAAAGAATTTGTGCAATTTTCTCGAAAATACAATTCAACCATTGAAAACACATTTCGGACTATTCAATGAATTATTGTTCAAAAAGTAAAATTTTCAAAATTTTTTCCAATTTTTAATATTGAAGCTCATATATAGGAGAATCTCCAATTCGAAATTTATAACACTCACTAAATAAGAAGTGGGTCTAAAGTTGGTCTAAAAAGTTGGTCCAAAAAGCAATTTTCACGAAAATACAATTCCCTCATTGAAAACACATTTCGGACTCTTCAATGAATTATTGTTCAAAAAGTAAAATTTTCAAAGATTTTTCCCGTTTTTAATATTGAAGCTCATATATAGGAGAATCTCCAATTTGAATTTTATAACACTCACTAAATAAGTAGTGGATCTAAAAATGGCTCAAAAAGTGCAATTTTCTCAAAAATAAAATTCCCCCATTGAAAACACATTTCGGAATATTCAATGAATTATTGTTCAAAAAGAAAAATTTTCAAAAATTTTTCTCTTTTTTTATATTGAAGCTCATATATAGGAGAATCTCTTATTCCAATTTTATAACACTCACTAAATAAGAAGTGGGTCTAAAGTTGGTCCAAATAGTGCATTTTCAAAGTGTTTCGTTTTAAATTTCTCCCATGTTAATCGTATGAAAAATTCACACTTCTAAATTTTCAAACTTTTACAATCCTTTTGCAGCTTGGGTAACAGAAATTATCACCCGAATTGATTTCCACATTCAAATGGTCATTAAAATGAAATTTTACTACTAAAAATTCAGTTATTACCAAAAAAAGTCTTTATATCCATTTGAATATACATTAAACTAGCCAATCCTTAGACAATTTTCAAATTCTCAAATTTCGAATTTTAACCTTAATTTGTAGCTTTGGATAATAAAAGTCATCACCCGATTTCTTTCTTATCATCAATTTGCTCATGAAATAGTATTTTAGCACTCAAAATCGAAGCAATGCTAAGTAAAATAAAGGCTTCAAAACAGTTTCTGAGCGCTTTCATTTCAAAACTTCAACTTCTCTTAAAACTATTCAAAAATAGTTTTTTTTGCCAAAATTTCGAAATTTGTTTGATTTTTAAAGTGTTTTTGGATGAAAAAACACAATTTGGAACTATTCGATAAATATGAAATTTTCCGTTCAAATACACTTGAACGTGAAATATTTCAAGATTTTCGAAAAATTAAATTTTGTTTTTTAGAATACTTTTTTTTAATTAATATTTGCCACAAGAATGTCTATAAAACATATATCCAACTAAAATTAGCAATTTGAAAGAATTTGTGCAATTTTCTCGAAAATACAATTCAACCATTGAAAACACATTTCGGACTATTCAATGAATTATTGTTCAAAAAGTAAATTTTCAAAATTTTTTCCAATTTTTAATATTGAAGCTCATATATAGGAGAATCTCCAATTCGAAATTTATAACACTCACTAAATAAGAAGTGGGTCTAAAGTTGGTCTAAAAAGTTGGTCCAAAAAGCAATTTTCACGAAAATACAATTCCCTCATTGAAAACACATTTCGGACTCTTCAATAAATTATTGTTCAAAAAGTAAAATTTTCAAAGATTTTTCCCGTTTTTAATATTGAAGCTCATATATAGGAGAATCTCCAATTCGAATTTTATAACACTCACTAAATAAAAAGTGGGTCTAAAGTTGGTCCAAAAAGTGCAATTTTCTCAAAAATAAAATTCCCCCATTGAAAACATATGGTGGACTATTCAATGAATTATTGTTCAAAGAGAAAAATTTTCAAAAAAATTAACCTTTTTTTATATGGAAGCTCATATATAGGAAAATCTCCAATTTGAATTTTATAACATTCACTAAATAAGAAGTGGGTCTAAAGTTGGTCCAAAAATTGCAATTTTCTCAAAAGTAAAATTCCCCTATTGAAAACACACGGCGGACTATTCAATGAATTATTGTTCAAAAAGTAAAATTTTCAAAAAATTTTCTCTTTTTTTGATATTGAATCTCATATATAGGAGAATCTCCAATTCGAATTTTATAACACTCACTAAATAAGAAGTGGGTCTAAAGTTGATCCAAAAAGTGCAATTTTCTCAAAAGTAAAATTCCCCCATTGAAAATATATGGTGGACTCTTCAATGAATTATTGTTCAAAAAGTAAAATTTTCAAAGATTTTTCCCGTTTTTAATATTGAAGCTCATATATAGGAGAATCTCCAATTCGAATTTTATAACACTCACTAAATAAAAAGTGGGTCTAAAGTTGGTCCAAAAAGTGCAATTTTCTCAAAAATAAAATTCCCCTATTGAAAACACATGGCGAACTATTCAATGAATTATTGTTTAAAAAGTAAAATTTTCAAAATTTTTTCCTTTTTTTTATATTGAAGCTCATACATAGGAAAATCTCCAATTCGAATTTTATATCACTCACTAAATAAGAAGTGGGTCTAAAGTTGGTCCAAAAAGTGCAATTTTCTCAAAAGTAAAATTCCCCCATTGAAAACATATGGTGGACTATTCAATGAATTATTGTTCAAAGAGAAAAATTTTCAAAAAAATTTACCTTTTTTTATATGGAAGCTCATATATAGGAAAATCTCCAATTTGAATTTTATAACATTCACTAAATAAGAAGTGGGTCTAAAGTTGGTCCAAAAAGTGCAATTTTCTCAAAAGTAAAATTCCCCTATTGAAAACACACGGCGGACTATTCAATGAATTATTGTTCAAAAAGTTAAATTTTCAAAAATTTTTCTCTTTTTTTGATATTGAATCTCATATATAGGAGAATCTCCAATTTGAATTTTATAACACTCACTAAATAAGAAGTGGGTCTAAAGTTGGTCCAAAAAGTGCAATTTTCTCAAAAGTAAAATTCCCCCATTGAAAACATATGGTGGACTATTCAATGAATTATTGTTCAAAGAGAAAAATTTTCAAAAAGATTTCCCTTTTTTTTATATGGAAGCTCATATATAGGAAAATCTCCAATTTGAATTTTATGACACTCACTAAATAAGAAGTGGGTCTAAAGTTGGTCGAAAAAGTGCAATTTTCTCAAAAATAAAATTCCCCCATTGAAAACACATGGCGAACTATTCAATGAATTATTGTTCAAAAAGTAAAATTTTCAAAATTTTTTCCTTTTTTTTATATTGAAGCTCATACATAGGAAAATCTCCAATTCGAATTTTATAACACTCACTAAATAAGAAGTGGGTCTAAAGTTGATCCAAAAAGTGCAATTTTCTCAAAAGTAAAATTCCCCCATTGAAAATATATGGTGGACTATTCAATGAATTATTGTTCAAAAAGAAAAATTTTCAAAAAAATTTCCCTTTTTTATATGGAAGCTCATATATAGGAGAATCTCCAATTTGAATTTTATAACACTCACTAAATAAGAAGTGGGTCTTAAGTTGGTCCAAAAAGTGCAATTTTCTCAAAAATGAAATTCCCCCATTGAAAACACATTTTGGACTATTCAATGAATTATTGTTCAAAAAGTAAAATTTTCAAAATTTTTTCCAATTTTTAATACTGAAGCTCATATATAGGATAATCTCCAATTCGAAATTTATAACACTCACTAAATAAGAAGTGGGTCTAAAGTTGGTCCAAAAAGTTGGTCCAAAAAACAATTTTCACGAAAATACAATTCCCTCATTGAAAACACATGGCGGACTATTCAATGAATTATTGTTCAAAAAGTAAAATTTTCAAAATTTTTTCCCGTTTTTTATATTGAAGCTCATACATAGGAAAATCTCCAATTTGAATTTTATAACACTCACTAAATAAGAAGTGGATCTAAAGTTGGTCCAAAAAGTGCAATTTTCTCAAAAATGAAATTCCCCCATTGAAAACACATTTTGGACTATTCAATGAATTATTGTTCAAAAAGTAAAATTTTCAAAATTTTTTCCAATTTTTAATATTGAAGCTCATATATAGGAGAATCTCCAATTCGAAATTTATAACACTCACTAAATAAGAATTGGGTCTAAAGTTGGTCCAAAAAGCAATTTTCACGAAAATATAATTCCCTCATTGAAAACACATGGCGGACAATTCAATGAATTATTGTTCAAAAAGTAAAATTTTCAAAATTTTTTCCCGTTTTTTATATTGAAGCTCATACATAGGAGAATCTCCAATTCGAAATTTATAACACTCACTAAATAAGAAGTGGGTCTAAAGTTGGTCCCAAAAGTTGGTCCAAAAAGCAATTTTCACGAAAATACAATTCCCTCATTGAAAACACATTTCGGACTATTCAATGAATTATTGTTCAAAAAGTAAAATTTTCAAAGATTTTTCCCGTTTTTAATATTGAATCTCATATATAGGAGAATCTCCAATTTGAATTTTATAACACTCTCTAAATAAGAAGTGGATCTAAAGTTGGTCCAAAAAGTGCAATTTTCTCAAAAATGAAATTCCCCCATTGAAAACACATTTTGGACTATTCAATGAATTATTGTTCAAAAAGTAAAATTTTCAAAATGTTTTCCAATTTTTAATATTGAAGCTCATATATAGGAGAATCTCCAATTCGAAATTTATAACATTCACTAAATAAGAAGTGGGTCTAAAGTTGGTCCAAAAAGTTTGTCCAAAAAGAATTTTCACGAAAATACAATTCCCTCATTGAAAACACATGGCGGACTATTCAATGAATTATTGTTCAAAAAGTAAAATTTTCAAAGATTTTTCCCGTTTTTAATATTGAAGCTCATATATAGGAGAATCTCCAATTTGAATTTTATAACACTCACTAAATAAGTAGTGGATCTAAAGTTGGTCCAAAAAGTGCAATTTTCTCAAAAATAAAATTCCCCCATTGAAAACACATTTCGGAATATTCAATGAATTATTGTTCAAAAAGTAAAATTTTCAAAAAATTTTCTCTTTTTTTATATTGAAGCTCATATATAGGAGAATCTCTAATTCCAATTTTATAACACTCACTAAATAAGAAGTGGGTCTAAAGTTGGTCCAAATAGTGCACTTTCAAAGTGTTTCGTTTTAAATTTCTCCCATGTTAATCGTATGAAAAATTCACACTTCTAAATTTTCAAACTTTTACAATCCTTTTGCAGCTTGGGTAACAGAAATCATCACCCGAATTGATTTCCACATTCAAATGGTCATTAAAATGAAATTTTACTACTAAAAATTCAGTTATTACCAAAAAAAGTCTTTATATCCATTTGAATATACATTAAACTAGCCAATCCTTAGGCAATTTTCAAATTCTCAAATTTCGAATTTTAACCTTAATTTGTAGCTTTGGATAATAAAAGTCATCACCCGATTTCTCTCTTATCATCAATTTGCTCATGAAATAGTATTTTAGCACTCAAAATCGAAGCAATGCTAAGTAAAATAAAGGCTTCAAAACAGTTTCTGAGCGCTTTCATTTCAAAACTTCAACTTCTCTTAAAACTATTCAAAAATAGTTTTTTTTGCCAAAATTTCGAAATTTGTTTGATTTTTAAAGTGTTTTTGGATGAAAAAACACAATTTGGAACCATTCGATAAATATGAAATTTTCCATTCAAATACACTCGAACCTGAAATATTTCAAGATTTTCGAAAAATTAAATTTTGTTTTTTAGAATACTTTTTTTTTAATTAATATTTGCCACAAGAATGACTATAAAACATATATCCAACTCCAATTAGCAATTTGAAAGAATTTGTGCAATTTTCTCGAAAATACAATTCCCTCATTGAAAACACATGGCGGACTATTCAATGAATTATTGTTCAAAAAGTAAAATTTTCAAAATTTTTTCCTTTTTTTTATATTGAAGCTCATACATAGGAAAATCTCCAATTCGAATTTTATAACACTCACTAAATAAGAAGTGGGTCTAAAGTTGGTCCAAAAAGTGCAATTTTCTCAAAAGTAAAATTCCCCCATTGAAAACATATGGTGGACTATTCAATGAATTATTGTTCAAAGAGAAAAATTTTCAAAAAAATTTCCCTTTTTTTATATGGAAGCTCATATATAGGAAAATTTCCAATTTGAATTTTATAACATTCACTAAATAAGAAGTGGGTCTAAAGTTGGTCCAAAAAGTGCAATTTTCTCAAAAGTAAAATTCCCCTATTGAAAACACACGGCGGACTATTCAATGAATTTTTGTTCAAAAAGTAAAATTTTCAAAAAATGTTCTCTTTTTTTGATATTGAATCTCATATATAGGAGAATCTCCAATTTGAATTTTATAACACTCACTAAATAAGAAGTGGATCTAAAGTTGGTCCAAAAAGTGCAATTTTCTCAAAAATGAAATTCCCAAATTGAAAACACATTTTGGACTATTCAATGAATTATTGTTCAAAAAGTAAAATTTTCAAAATGTTTTCCAATTTTTAATATTGAAGCTCATATATAGGAGAATCTCCAATTCGAAATTTATAACATTCACTAAATAAGAAGTGGGTCTAAAGTTGGTCCAAAAAGTTTGTCCAAAAAGCAATATTTACGAAAATACAATTCCCTCATTGAAAACACATGGCGGACTATTCAATGAATTATTGTTCAAAAAGTAAAATTTTCAAAGATTTTTCCCGTTTTTAATATTGAAGCTCATATATAGGAGAATCTCCAATTTGAATTTTATAACACTCACTAAATAAGTAGTGGATCTAAAGTTGGTCCAAAAAGTGCAATTTTCTCAAAAATAAAATTCCCCCATTGAAAACACATTTCGGAATATTCAATGAATTATTGTTCAAAAAGTAAAATTTTCAAAATTTTTTCTCTTTTTTTATATTGAAGCTCATATATAGGAGAATCTCTTATTCCAATTTTATAACACTCACTAAATAAGAAGTGGGTCTAAAGTTGGTCCAAATAGTGCACTTTCAAAGTGTTTCGTTTTAAATTTCTCCCATGTTAATCGTATGAAAAATTCACACTTCTAAATTTTCAAACTTTTACAATCCTTTTGCAGCTTGGGTAACAGAAATCATCACCCGAATTGATTTCCACATTCAAATGGTCATTAAAATGAAATTTTACTACTAAAAATTCAGTTATTACCAAAAAAAGACTTTATATCCATTTGAATATACATTAAACTAGCCAATCCTTAGACAATTTTCAAATTCTCAAATTTCGAATTTTAACCTTAATTTGTAGCTTTGGATAATAAAAGTCATTACCCGATTTCTTTCTTATCATCAATTTGCTCATGAAATAGTATTTTAGCACTCAAAATCGAAGCAATGCTAAGTAAAATAAAGGCTTCAAAACAGTTTCTGAGCGCTTTCATTTCAAAACTTCAACTTCTCTTAAAACTATTCAAAAATAGTTTTTTTTGCCAAAATTTCGAAATTTGTTTGATTTTTAAAGTGTTT
Source organism: Linyphia triangularis (assembly GCA_963978545.1). Taxonomy (NCBI): domain Eukaryota; kingdom Metazoa; phylum Arthropoda; class Arachnida; order Araneae; family Linyphiidae; genus Linyphia; species Linyphia triangularis. Next base: position 10,887,985 of record OZ021721.1, on the reverse strand, counting down.
TTGGATGAAAAAACACAATTTGGAACCATTCGATAAATATGAAATTTTCCATTCAAATACACTCGAACGTGAAATATTTCAAGATTTTCGAAAAATTAAATTTTGTTTTTTAGAATACTTTTTTTTAATTAATATTTGCCACAAGAATGTCTATAAAACATATATCCAACTAAAATTAGCAATTTGAAAGAATTTGTGCAATTTTCTCGAAAATACAATTCAACCATTGAAAACACATTTTGGACTATTCAATGAATTATTGTTCAAAAAGTAAAATTTTCAAAATTTTTTCCAATTTTTAATATTGAAGCTCATATATAGGAGAATCTCCAACTCGAAATTTATAACACTCACTAAATAAGAAGTGTTTCTAAAGTTGGTCCAAAAAGTGCAATTTTCTCAAAAGTAAAATTCCCCCATTGAAAACATATGGTGGACTATTCAATGAATTATTGTTCAAAGAGAAAAATTTTCAAAAAAATTTCCCTTTTTTTTATATGGAAGCTCATATATAGGAAAATCTCCAATTTGAATTTTATAACACTCACTAAATAAGAAGTGGGTCTAAAGTTGGTCCAAAAAGTGCAATTTTCTCAAAAATAAAATTCCCCCATTGAAAACACATGGCGAACTATTCAATGAATTATTGTTCAAAAAGTAAAATTTTCAAAATTTTTTCCTTTTTTTTATATTGAAGCTCATACATAGGAAAATCTCCAATCCGAATTTTATAACACTCACTAAATAAGAAGTGGGTCTAAAGTTGGTCCAAAAAGTGCAATTTTCTCAAAAGTAAAATTCCCCCATTGAAAACATATGGTGGACTATTCAATGAATTATTGTTCAAAAAGAAAAATTTTCAAAAAAATTTCCCTTTTTTTATATGGAAGCTCATATATAGGAGAATCTCCAATTTGAATTTTATAACACTCACTAAATAAGAAGTGGATCTAAAGTTGGTCCAAAAAGTGCAATTTTCTCAAAAATGAAATTCCCAAATTGAAAACACATTTTGGACTATTCAATGAATTATTGTTCAAAAAGTAAAATTTTCAAAATGTTTTCCAATTTTTAATATTGAAGCTCATATATAGGAGAATCTCCAATTCGAAATTTATAACATTCACTAAATAAGAAGTGGGTCTAAAGTTGGTCCAAAAAGTTTGTCCAAAAAGCAATATTTACGAAAATACAATTCCCTCATTGAAAACACATGGCGGACTATTCAATGAATTATTGTTCAAAAAGTAAAATTTTCAAAGATTTTTCCCGTTTTTAATATTGAAGCTCATATATAGGAGAATCTCCAATTTGAATTTTATAACACTCACTAAATAAGTAGTGGATCTAAAGTTGGTCCAAAAAGTGCAATTTTCTCAAAAATAAAATTCCCCCATTGAAAACACATTTCGGAATATTCAATGAATTATTGTTCAAAAAGTAAAATTTTCAAAATTTTTTCTCTTTTTTTATATTGAAGCTCATATATAGGAGAATCTCTTATTCCAATTTTATAACACTCACTAAATAAGAAGTGGGTCTAAAGTTGGTCCAAATAGTGCACTTTCAAAGTGTTTCGTTTTAAATTTCTCCCATGTTAATCGTATGAAAAATTCACACTTCTAAATTTTCAAACTTTTACAATCCTTTTGCAGCTTGGGTAACAGAAATCATCACCCGAATTGATTTCCACATTCAAATGGTCATTAAAATGAAATTTTACTACTAAAAATTCAGTTATTACCAAAAAAAGTCTTTATATCCATTTGAATATACATTAAACTAGCCAATCCTTAGACAATTTTCAAATTCTCAAATTTCGAATTTTAACCTTAATTTGTAGCTTTGGATAATAAAAGTCATTACCCGATTTCTTTCTTATCATCAATTTGCTCATGAAATAGTATTTTAGCACACAAAATCGAAGCAATGCTAAGTAAAATAAAGGCTTCAAAACAGTTTCTGAGCGCTTTCATTTCAAAACTTCAACTTCTCTTAAAACTATTCAAAAATAGTTTTTTTTGCCAAAATTTCGAAATTTGTTTGATTTTTAAAGTGTTTTTGGATGAAAAAACACAATTTGGAACCATTCGATAAATATGAAATTTTCCATTCAAATACACTCGAACGTGAAATATTTCAAGATTTTCGAAAAATTAAATTTTGTTTTTTAGAATACTTTTTTTTAATTAATATTTGCCACAAGAATGTCTATAAAACATATATCCAACTAAAATTAGCAATTTGAAAGAATTTGTGCAATTTTCTCGAAAATACAATTCAACCATTGAAAACACATTTTGGACTATTCAATGAATTATTGTTCAAAAAGTAAAATTTTCAAAATTTTTTCCAATTTTTAATATTGAAGCTCATATATAGGAGAATCTCCAACTCGAAATTTATAACACTCACTAAATAAGAAGTGTTTCTAAAGTTGGTCCAAAAAGTGCAATTTTCTCAAAAGTAAAATTCCCCCATTGAAAACATATGGTGGACTATTCAATGAATTATTGTTCAAAGAGAAAAATTTTCAAAAAAATTTCCCTTTTTTTTATATGGAAGCTCATATATAGGAAAATCTCCAATTTGAATTTTATAACACTCACTAAATAAGAAGTGGGTCTAAAGTTGGTCCAAAAAGTGCAATTTTCTCAAAAATAAAATTCCCCCATTGAAAACACATGGCGAACTATTCAATGAATTATTGTTCAAAAAGTAAAATTTTCAAAATTTTTTCCTTTTTTTTATATTGAAGCTCATACATAGGAAAATCTCCAATCCGAATTTTATAACACTCACTAAATAAGAAGTGGGTCTAAAGTTGGTCCAAAAAGTGCAATTTTCTCAAAAGTAAAATTCCCCCATTGAAAACATATGGTGGACTATTCAATGAATTATTGTTCAAAAAGAAAAATTTTCAAAAAAATTTCCCTTTTTTTATATGGAAGCTCATATATAGGAGAATCTCCAATTTGAATTTTATAACACTCACTAAATAAGAAGTGGGTCTAAAGTTGGTCCAAAAAGTGCAATTTTCTCAAAAATGAAATTCCCCCATTGAAAACACATTTTGGACTATTCAATGAATTATTGTTCAAAAAGTAAAATTTTCAAAATTTTTTCCAATTTTTAATATTGAAGCTCATATATAGGATAATCTCCAATTCGAAATTTATAACACTCACTAAATAAGAAGTGGGTCTAAAGTTGGTCCAAAAAGTTGGTCCAAAAAAAATTTTTACGAAAATACAATTCCCTCATTGAAAACACATGGCGGACTATTCAATGAATTATTGTTCAAAAAGTAAAATTTTCAAAATTTTTCCCCTTTTTTTATATTGAAGCTCATACATAGGAAAATCTCCAATTTTAATTTTATAACACTCACTAAATAAGAAATGGGTCTAAAGTTGGTCCAAAAAGTGCAATTTTCTCAAAAGTAAAATTCCCCCATTGAAAACCTATGGTGGACTATTCAATGAATTATTGTTCAAAGAGAAAAATTTTCAAAAAAATTTCCCTTTTTTTATATGGAAGCTCATATATAGGAAAATTTCCAATTTGAATTTTATAACATTCACTAAATAAGAAGTGGGTCTAAAGTTGGTCCAAAAAGTGCAATTTTCTCAAAAGTAAAATTCCCCTATTGAAAACACACGGCGGACTATTCAATGAATTTTTGTTCAAAAAGTAAAATTTTCAAAAAATGTTCTCTTTTTTTGATATTGAATCTCATATATAGGAGAATCTCCAATTTGAATTTTATAACACTCACTAAATAAGAAGTGGATCTAAAGTTGGTCCAAAAAGTGCAATTTTCTCAAAAATGAAATTCCCCCATTGAAAACACATTTTGGACTATTCAATGAATTATTGTTCAAAAAGTAAAATTTTCAAAATGTTTTCCAATTTTTAATATTGAAGCTCATATATAGGAGAATCTCCAATTCGAAATTTATAACATTCACTAAATAAGAAGTAGGTCTAAAGTTGGTCCAAAAAGTTTGTCCAAAAAGCAATTTTCACGAAAATACAATTCCCTCATTGAAAACACATGGCGGACTATTCAATGAATTATTGTTCAAAAAGTAAAATTTTCAAAGATTTTTCCCGTTTTTAATATTGAAGCTCATATATAGGAGAATCTCCAATTTGAATTTTATAACACTCACTAAATAAGTAGTGGATCTAAAGTTGGTCCAAAAAGTGCAATTTTCTCAAAAATAAAATTCCCCCATTGAAAACACATTTCGGAATATTCAATGAATTATTGTTCAAAAAGTAAAATTTTCAAAAAATTTTCTCTTTTTTTATATTGAAGCTCATATATAGGAGAATCTCTTATTCCAATTTTATAACACTCACTAAATAAGAAGTGGGTCTAAAGTTGGTCCAAATAGTGCACTTTCAAAGTGTTTCGTTTTAAATTTCTCCCATGTTAATCGTATGAAAAATTCACACTTCTAAATTTTCAAACTTTTACAATCCTTTTGCAGCTTGGGTAACAGAAATTATCACCCGAAATGATTTCCACATTCAAATGGTCATTAAAATGAAATTTTACTACTAAAAATTCAGTTATTACCAAAAAAAGTCTTTATATCCATTTGAATATACATTAAACTAGCCTATCCTTAGACAATTTTCAAATTCTCAAATTTCGAATTTTAACCTTAATTTGTAGCTTTGGATAATAAAAGTCATCACCCGATTTCTTTCTTATCATCAATTTGCTCATGAAATAGTATTTTAGCACTCAAAATCGAAGCAATGCTAAGTAAAATAAAGGCTTCAAAACAGTTTCTGAGCGCTTTCATTTCAAAACTTCAACTTCTCTTAAAACTATTCAAAAATAGTTTTTTTTGCCAAAATTTCGAAATTTGTTTGATTTTTAAAGTGTTTTTGGATGAAAAAACACAATTTGGAACCATTCGATAAATATGAAATTTTCCATTCAAATGCACTCGAACGTGAAATATTTCAAGATTTTCGAAAAATTAAATTTTGTTTTTTAGAATACTTTTTTTTAATTAATATTTGCCACAAGAATGTCTATAAAACATATATCCAACTAAAATTAGCAATTTGAAAGAATTTGTGCAATTTTCTCGAAAATACAATTCAACCATTGAAAACACATTTCGGACTATTCAATGAATTATTGTTCAAAAAGTAAAATTTTCAAAATTTTTTCCAATTTTTAATATTGAAGCTCATATATAGGAGAATCTCCAATTAGAAATTTATAACACTCACTAAATAAGAAGTGGGTCTAAAGTTGGTCTAAAAAGTTGGTCCAAAAAGCAATTTTCACGAAAATACAATTTCCTCATTGAAAACACATTTCGGACTATTCAATGAATTATTGTTCAAAAAGTAAAATTTTCAAAGATTTTTCCCGTTTTTAATATTGAAGATCATATATAGGAGAATCTCCAATTTGAATTTAATAACACTCACTAAATAAAAGTGGGTCTAAAGATGGTCCAAAAAGTGCAATTTTCTCAAAAATAAAATTCCCCCATTGAAAACACATGGCGAACTATTCAATGAATTATTGTTCAAAAAGTAAAATTTTCAAAATTTTTTCCTTTTTTTTATATTGAAGCTCATACATAGGAAAATCTCCAATTCGAATTTTATAACACTCACTAAATAAGAAGTGGGTCTAAAGTTGGTCCAAAAAGTTCAATTTTCTCAAAAGTAAAATTCCCCCATTGAAAACATATGGTGGACTATTCAATGAATTATTGTTCAAAGAGAAAAATTTTCAAAAAAATTTCCCTTTTTTTATATGGAAGCTCATATATAGGAAAATTTCCAATTTGAATTTTATAACATTCACTAAATAAGAAGTGGGTCTAAAGTTGGTCCAAAAAGTGCAATTTTCTCAAAAGTAAAATTCCCCTATTGAAAACACACGGCGGACTATTCAATGAATTTTTGTTCAAAAAGTAAAATTTTCAAAAAATGTTCTCTTTTTTTGATATTGAATCTCATATATAGGAGAATTTCCAATTTAAATTTTATAACACTCACTAAATAAGAAGTGGATCTAAAGTTGGTCCAAAAAGTGCAATTTTCTCAAAAATGAAATTCCCCCATTGAAAACACATTTTGGACTATTCAATGAATTATTGTTCAAAAAGTAAAATTTTCAAAATTTTTTCCCGTTTTTTATATTGAAGCTCATACATAGGAGAATCTCCAATTCGAAATTTATAACACTCACTAAATAAGAAGTGGGTCTAAAGTTGATCCCAAAAGTTGGTCCAAAAAGCAATTTTCACGAAAATACAATTCCCTCATTGAAAACACATTTCGGACTATTCAATGAATTATTGTTCAAAAAGTAAAATTTTCAAAGATTTTTCCCGTTTTTAATATTGAATCTCATATATAGGAGAATCTCCAATTTGAATTTTATAACACTCACTAAATAAGAAGTGGATCTAAAGTTGGTCCAAAAAGTGCAATTTTCTCAAAAATGAAATTCCCCCATTGAAAACACATTTTGGACTATTCAATGAATTATTGTTCAAAAAGTAAAATTTTCAAAATTTTTTCCCGTTTTTTATATTGAAGCTTATACATAGGAGAATATCCAATTCGAAATTTATAACACTCACTAAATAAGAAGTGGGTCTAAAGTTGATCCCAAAAGTTGGTCCAAAAAGCAATTTTCACGAAAATACAATTCCCTCATGGAAAACACATTTCGGACTATTCAATGAATTATTGTTCAAAAAGTAAAATTTTCAAAGATTTTTCCCGTTTTTTATATTGAAGCTCATACATAGGAGAATCTCCAATTAGAAATTTATAACACTCACTAAATAAGAAGTGGGTCTAAAGTTGGTCTAAAAAGTTGGTCCAAAAAGCAATTTTCACGAAAATACAATTTCCTCATTGAAAACACATTTCGGACTATTCAATGAATTATTGTTCAAAAAGTAAAATTTTCAAAGATTTTTCCCGTTTTTAATATTGAAGATCATATATAGGAGAATCTCCAATTTGAATTTAATAACACTCACTAAATAAAAGTGGGTCTAAAGATGGTCCAAAAAGTGCAATTTTCTCAAAAATAAAATTCCCCCATTGAAAACACATGGCGAACTATTCAATGAATTATTGTTCAAAAAGTAAAATTTTCAAAATTTTTTCCTTTTTTTTATATTGAAGCTCATACATAGGAAAATCTCCAATTCGAATTTTATAACACTCACTAAATAAGAAGTGGGTCTAAAGTTGGTCCAAAAAGTGCAATTTTCTCAAAAGTAAAATTCCCCCATTGAAAACATATGGTGGACTATTCAATGAATTATTGTTCAAAGAGAAAAATTTTCAAAAAAATTTCCCTTTTTTTATATGGAAGCTCCTCATATATAGGAAAATTTCCAATTTGAATTTTATAACATTCACTAAATAAGAAGTGGGTCTAAAGTTGGTCCAAAAAGTGCAATTTTCTCAAAAGTAAAATTCCCCTATTGAAAACACACGGCGGACTATTCAATGAATTTTTGTTCAAAAAGTAAAATTTTCAAAAAATGTCCTCTTTTTTTGATATTGAATCTCATATATAGGAGAATCTCCAATTTGAATTTTATAACACTCACTAAATAAGAAGTGGATCTAAAGTTGGTCCAAAAAGTGCAATTTTCTCAAAAATGAAATTCCCCCATTGAAAACACATTTTGGACTATTCAATGAATTATTGTTCAAAAAGTAAAATTTTCAAAATTTTTTCCAATTTTTAATATTGAAACTCATATATAGGAGAATCTCCAATTCGAAATTTATAACACTCACTAAATAAGAATTGGGTCTAAAGTTGGTCCAAAAAGTTGGTCCAAAAAGCAATTTTCACGAAAATATAATTCCCTCATTGAAAACACATGGCGGACAATTCAATGAATTATTGTTCAAAAAGTAAAATTTTCAAAATTTTTTCCCGTTTTTTATATTGAAGCTCATACATAGGAGAATCTCCAATTCGAAATTTATAAAACTCACTAAATAAGAAGTGGGTCTAAAGTTGGTCCCAAAAGTTGGTCCAAAAAGCAATTTTCACGAAAATACAATTCCCTCATTGAAAACACATTTCGGACTATTCAATGAATTATTGTTCAAAAAGTAAAATTTTCAAAGATTTTTCCCGTTTTTAATATTGAATCTCATATATAGGAGAATCTCCAATTTGAATTTTATAACACTCTCTAAATAAGAAGTGGATCTAAAGTTGGTCCAAAAAGTGCAATTTTTTCAAAAATGAAATTCCCCCATTGAAAACACATTTTGGACTATTCAATGAATTATTGTTCAAAAAGTAAAATTTTCAAAATGTTTTCCAATTTTTAATATTGAAGCTCATATATAGGAGAATCTCCAATTCGAAATTTATAACATTCACTAAATAAGAAGTAGGTCTAAAGTTGGTCCAAAAAGTTTGTCCAAAAAGTTTGTCCAAAAAGCAATTTTCACGAAAATACAATTCCCTCATTGAAAACACATGGCGGACTATTCAATGAATTATTGTTCAAAAAGTAAAATTTTCAAAGATTTTTCCCGTTTTTAATATTGAAGCTCATATATAGGAGAATCTCCAATTTGAATTTTATAACACTCACTAAATAAGTAGTGGATCTAAAGTTGGTCCAAAAAGTGCAATTTTCTCAAAAATAAAATTCCCCCATTGAAAACACATTTCGGAATATTCAATGAATTATTGTTCAAAAAGTAAAATTTTCAAAAATGTTTCTCTTTTTTTATATTGAAGCTCATATATAGGAGAATCTCTTATTCCAATTTTATAACACTCACTAAATAAGAAGTGGGTCTAAAGATGGTCCAAATAGTGCACTTTCAAAGTGTTTCGTTTTAAATTTCTCCCATGTTAATCGTATGAAAAATTCACACTTCTAAATTTTCAAACTTTTACAATCCTTTTGCAGCTTGGGTAACAGAAATTATCACCCGAATTGATTTCCACATTCAAATGGTCATTAAAATGAAATTTTACTACTAAAAATTCAGTTATTACCAAAAAAAGTATTTATATCCATTTGAATATACATTAAACTAGCCAATCCTTAGACAATTTTCAAATTCTCAAATTTCGAATTTTAACCTTAATTTGTAGCTTTGGATAATAAAAGTCATCACCCGATTTCTTTCTTATCATCAATTTGCTCATGAAATAGTATTTTAGCACTCAAAATCGAAGCAATGCTAAGTAAAATAAAGGCTTCAAAACAGTTTCTGAGCGCTTTCATTTCAAAACTTCAACTTCTCTTAAAACTATTCAAAAATAGTTTTTTTTGCCAAAATTTCGAAATTTGTTTGATTTTTAAAGTGTTTTTGGATGAAAAAACACAATTTGGAACCATTCGATAAATATGAAATTTTCCATTCAAATGCACTCGAACGTGAAATATTTCAAGATTTTCGAAAAATTAAATTTTGTTTTTTAGAATACTTTTTTTTAATTAATATTTGCCACAAGAATGTCTATAAAACATATATCCAACTAAAATTAGCAATTTGAAAGAATTTGTGCAATTTTCTCGAAAATACAATTCAACCATTGAAAACACATTTCGGACTATTCAATGAATTATTGTTCAAAAAGAAAAATTTTCAAAATTTTTTCCAATTTTTAATATTGAAGCTCATATATAGGAGAATCTCCAATTAGAAATTTATAACACTCACTAAATAAGAAGTGGGTGTAAAGTTGGTCTAAAAAGTTGGTCCAAAAAGCAATTTTCACGAAAATACAATTTCCTCATTGAAAACACATTTCGGACTATTCAATGAATTATTGTTCAAAAAGTAAAATTTTCAAAGATTTTTCCCGTTTTTAATATTGAAGATCATATATAGGAGAATCTCCAATTTGAATTTTATAACACTCACTAAATAAGAAGTGGATCTAAAGTTGGTCCAAAAAGTGCAATTTTCTCAAAAATGAAATTCCCCCATTGAAAACACATTTTGGACTATTCAATGAATTATTGTTCAAAAAGTAAAATTTTCAAAATGTTTTCCAATTATTAATATTGAAGCTCATATATAGGAGAATCTCCAATTCGAAATTTATAATATTCACTAAATAAGAAGTGGGTCTAAAGTTGGTCCAAAAAGTTTGTCCAAAAAGCAATTTTCACGAAAATACAATTCCCTCATTGAAAACACATGGCGGACTATTCAATGAATTATTGTTCAAAAAGTAAAATTTTCAAAGATTTTTCCCGTTTTTAATATTGAAGCTCATATATAGGAGAATCTCCAATTTGAATTTTATAACACTCACTAAATAAGTAGTGGATCTAAAGTTGGTCCAAAAAGTGCAATTTTCTCAAAAATAAAATTCCCCCATTGAAAACACATTTCGGAATATTCAATGAATTATTGTTCAAAAAGTAAAATTTTCAAAATATTTTCTCTTTTTTTATATTGAAGCTCATATATAGGAGAATCTCTAATTCCAATTTTATAACACTCACTAAATAAGAAGTGGGTCTAAAGTTGGTCCAAATAGTGCACTTTCAAAGTGTTTCGTTTTAAATTTCTCCCATGTTAATCGTATGAAAAATTCACACTTCTAAATTTTCAAACTTTTACAATCCTTTTGCAGCTTGGGTAACAGAAATCATCACCCGAATTGATTTCCACATTCAAATGGTCATTAAAATGAAATTTTACTACTAAAAATTCAGTTATTACCAAAAAAAGTCTTTATATCCATTTGAATATACATTAAACTAGCCAATCCTTAGGCAATTTTCAAATTCTCAAATTTCGAATTTTAACCTTAATTTGTAGCTTTGGATAATAAAAGTCATCACCCGATTTCTCTCTTATCATCAATTTGCTCATGAAATAGTATTTTAGCACTCAAAATCGAAGCAATGCTAAGTAAAATAAAGGCTTCAAAACAGTTTCTGAGCGCTTTCATTTCAAAACTTCAACTTCTCTTAAAACTATTCAAAAATAGTTTTTTTTGCCAAAATTTCGAAATTTGTTTGATTTTTAAAGTGTTTTTGGATGAAAAAACACAATTTGGAACCATTCGATAAATATGAAATTTTCCATTCAAATACACTCGAACCTGAAATATTTCAAGATTTTCGAAAAATTAAATTTTGTTTTTTAGAATACTTTTTTTTAATTAATATTTGCCACAAGAATGACTATAAAACATATATCCAACTCCAATTAGCAATTTGAAAGAATTTGTGCAATTTTCTCGAAAATACAATTCCCTCATTGAAAACACATGGCGGACAATTCAATGAATTATTGTTCAAAAAGTAAAATTTTCAAAGATTTTTCCCGTTTTTAATATTGAAGATCATATATAGGAGAATCTCCAATTTGAATTTTATAACACTCACTAAATAAAAGTGGGTCAAAAGATGGTCCAAAAAGTGCAATTTTCTCAAAAATAAAATTCCCCCATTGAAAACACATGGCGAACTATTCAATGAATTATTGTTCAAAAAGTAAAATTTTCAAAATTTTTTCCTTTTTTTTATATTGAAGCTCATACATAGGAATATCTCCAATTCGAATTTTATAACACTCACTAAATAAGAAGTGGGTCTAAAGTTGGTCCAAAAAGTGCAATTTTCTCAAAAGTAAAATTCCCCCATTGAAAACATATGGTGGACTATTCAATGAATTATTGTTCAAAGAGAAAAATTTTCAAAATGTTTTCCAATTTTTAATATTGAAGCTCATATATAGGAGAATCTCCAATTCGAAATTTATAACACTCACTAAATAAGAAGTAGGTCTAAAGTTGGTCCAAAAAGTTTGTCCAAAAAGTAATTTTCACGAAAATACAATTCCCTCATTGAAAACACATGGCGGACTATTCAATGAATTATTGTTCAAAAAGTAAAATTTTCAAAGATTTTTCCCGTTTTTAATATTGAAGCTCATATATAGGAGAATCTCCAATTTGAATTTTATAACACTCACTAAATAAGTAGTGGATCTAAAGTTGGTCCAAAAAGTGCAATTTTCTCAAAAATAAAATTCCCCCATTGAAAACACATTTCGGAATATTCAATGAATTATTGTTCAAAAAGTAAAATTTTCAAAAAATGTTCTCTTTTTTTATATTGAAGCTCATATATAGGAGAATCTCTTATTCCAATTTTATAACACTCACTAAATAAGAAGTGGGTCTAAAGTTGGTCCAAATAGTGCACTTTCAAAGTGTTTCGTTTTAAATTTCTCCCATGTTAATCGTATGAAAAATTCACACTTCTAAATTTTCAAACTTTTACAATCCTTTTACAGCTTGGGTAACAGAAATTATCACCCGAATTGATTTCCACATTCAAATGGTCATTAAAATGAAATTTTACTACTAAAAATTCAGTTATTACCAAAAAAAGTCTTTATATCCATTTGAATATACATTAAACTAGCCAATCCTTAGACAATTTTCAAATTCTCAAATTTCGAATTTTAACCTTAATTTGTAGCTTTGGATAATAAAAGTCATCACCCGATTTCTTTCTTATCATCAATTTGCTCATGAAATAGTATTTTAGCACTCAAAATTGAAGCAATGCTAAGTAAAATAAAGGCTTCAAAACAGTTTCTGAGCGCTTTCATTTCAAAACTTCAACTTCTCTTAAAACTATTCAAAAATAGTTTTTTTTGCCAAAATTTCGAAATTCGTTTGATTTTTAAAGTGTTTTTGGATGAAAAAACACAATTTGGAACCATTCGATAAATATGAAATTTTCCATTCAAATACACTCGAACGTGAAATATTTCAAGATTTTCGAAAAATTAAATTTTGTTTTTTAGAATACTTTTTTTTAATTAATATTTGCCACAAGAATGTCTATAAAACATATATCCAACTAAAATTAACAATTTGAAAGAATTTGTGCAATTTTCTCGAAAATACAATTCAACCATTGAAAACACATTTCGGACTATTCAATGAATTATTGTTCAAAAAGTAAAATTTTCAAAATTTTTTCCAATTTTTAATATTGAAGCTCATATATAGGAGAATCTCCAATTAGAAATTTATAACACTCACTAAATAAGAAGTGGGTCTAAAGTTGGTCTAAAAAGTTGGTCCAAAGAGCAATTTTCACGAAAATACAATTTCCTCATTGAAAACACATTTCGGACTATTCAATGAATTATTGTTCAAAAAGTAAAATTTTCAAAGATTTTTCCCGTTTTTAATATTGAAGATCATATATAGGAGAATCTCCAATTTGAATTTTATAACACTCACTAAATAAAAGTGGGTCTAAAGATGGTCCAAAAAGTGCAATTTTCTCGAAAATAAAATTCCCCCATTGAAAACACATGGCGAACTATTCAATGAATTATTGTTCAAAAAGTAAAATTTTCAAAATTTTTTCCTTTTTTTTATATTGAAGCTCATACATAGGAAAATCTCCAATTCGAATTTTATAACACTCACTAAATAAGAAGTGGGTCTAAAGTTGGTCCAAAAAGTGCAATTTTCTCAAAAGTAAAATTCCCCCATTGAAAACATATGGTGGACTATTCAATGAATTATTGTTCAAAGAGAAAAATTTTCAAAAAAATTTCCCTTTTTTTATATGGAAGCTCATATATAGGAAAATTTCCAATTTGAATTTTATAACATTCACTAAATAAGAAGTGGGTCTAAAAATGGTCCAAAAAGTGCAATTTTCTCAAAAGTAAAATTCCCCTATTGAAAACACACGGCGGACTATTCAATGAATTTCTGTTCAAAAAGTAAAATTTTCAAAAAATGTTCTCTTTTTTTGATATTGAATCTCATATATAGGAGAATCTCCAATTTGAATTTTATAACACTCACTAATAAAGAAGTGGATCTAAAGTTGGTCCAAAAAGTGCAATTTTCTCAAAAATGAAATTCCCCCATTGAAAACATATTTTGGACTATTCAATGAATTATTGTTCAAAAAGTAAAATTTTCAAAATTTTTTTCCGTTTTTTATATTGAAGCTCATACATAGGAGAATCTCCAATTCGAAATTTATAACACTCACTAAATAAGAAGTGGGTCTAAAGTTGATCCCAAAAGTTGGTCCAAAAAGCAATTTTCACGAAAATACAATTCCCTCATTGAAAACACATTTCGGACTATTCAATGAATTATTGTTCAAAAAGTAAAATTTTCAAAGATTTTTCCCGTTTTTAATATTGAATCTCATATATAGGAGAATCTCCAATTTGAATTTTATAACACTCACTAAATAAGAAGTGGATCTAAAGTTGGTCCAAAAAGTGCAATTTTCTCAAAAATGAAATTCCCCCATTGAAAACATATTTTGGACTATTCAATGAATTATTGTTCAAAAAGTAAAATTTTCAAAATGTTTTCCAATTTTTAATATTGAAGCTCATATATAGGAGAATCTCCAATTCGAAATTTATAACACTCACTAAATAAGAAGTAGGTCTAAAGTTGGTCCAAAAAGTTTGTCCAAAAAGCAATTTTCACGAAAATACAATTCCCTCATTGAAAACACATGGCGGACTATTCAATGAATTATTGTTCAAAAAGTAACATTTTCAAAGATTTTTCCCGTTTTTAATATTGAAGCTCATATATAGGAGAATCTCCAATTTGAATTTTATAACACTCACTAAATAAGTAGTGGATCTAAAGTTGGTCCAAAAAGTGCAATTTTCTCAAAAATAAAATTCCCCCATTGAAAACACATTTCAGAATATTCAATGAATTATTGTTCAAAAAGTAAAATTTTCAAAAATTTTTCTCTTTTTTTATATTGAAGCTCATATATAGGAGAATCTCTTATTCCAATTTTATAACACTCACTAAATAAGAAGTGGGTCTAAAGTTGGTCCAAATAGTGCACTTTCAAAGTGTTTCGTTTTAAATTTCTCCCATGTTAATCGTATGAAAAATTCACACTTCTAAATTTTCAAACTTTTACAATCCTTTTGCAGCTTGGGTAACAGAAATTATCACCCGAATTGATTTCCACATTCAAATGGTCATTAAAATGAAATTTTACTACTAAAAATTCAGTTATTACCAAAAAAAGTCTTTATATCCATTTGAATATACATTAAACTAGCCAATCCTTAGACAATTTTCAAATTCTCAAATTTCGAATTTTAACCTTAATTTGTAGCTTTGGATAATAAAAGTCATCACCCGATTTCTTTCTTATCATCAATTTGCTCATGAAATAGTATTTTAGCACTCAAAATCGAAGCAATGCTAAGTAAAATAAAGGCTTCAAAACAGTTTCTGAGCGCTTTCATTTCAAAACTTCAACTTCTCTTAAAACTATTCAAAAATAGTTTTTTTTGCCAAAATTTCGAAATTTGTTTGATTTTTAAAGTGTTTTTGGATGAAAAAACACAATTTGGAACCATTCGATAAATATGAAATTTTCCATTCAAATACACTCGAACGTGAAATATTTCAAGATTTTCGAAAAATTAAATTTTGTTTTTTAGAATACTTTTTTTTAATTAATATTTGCCACAAGAATGTCTATAAAACATATATCCAACTAAAATTAGCAATTTGAAAGAATTTGTGCAATTTTCTCGAAAATACAATTCAACCATTGAAAACACATTTCGGACTATTCAATGAATTATTGTTCAAAAAGTAAAATTTTCAAAATTTTTTCCAATTTTTAATATTGAAGCTCATATATAGGAGAATCTCCAATTCGAAATTTATAACACTCACTAAATAAGAAGTGGGTCTAAAGTTGGTCTAAAAAGTTGGTCCAAAAAGCAATTTTCACGAAAATACAATTCCCTCATTGAAAACACATTTCGGACTCTTCAATGAATTATTGTTCAAAAAGTAAAATTTTCAAAGATTTTTCCCGTTTTTAATATTGAAGCTCATATATAGGAGAATCTCCAATTTGAATTTTATAACACTCACTAAATAAGTAGTGGATCTAAAAATGGCTCAAAAAGTGCAATTTTCTCAAAAATAAAATTCCCCCATTGAAAACACATTTCGGAATATTCAATGAATTATTGTTCAAAAAGAAAAATTTTCAAAAATTTTTCTCTTTTTTTATATTGAAGCTCATATATAGGAGAATCTCTTATTCCAATTTTATAACACTCACTAAATAAGAAGTGGGTCTAAAGTTGGTCCAAATAGTGCATTTTCAAAGTGTTTCGTTTTAAATTTCTCCCATGTTAATCGTATGAAAAATTCACACTTCTAAATTTTCAAACTTTTACAATCCTTTTGCAGCTTGGGTAACAGAAATTATCACCCGAATTGATTTCCACATTCAAATGGTCATTAAAATGAAATTTTACTACTAAAAATTCAGTTATTACCAAAAAAAGTCTTTATATCCATTTGAATATACATTAAACTAGCCAATCCTTAGACAATTTTCAAATTCTCAAATTTCGAATTTTAACCTTAATTTGTAGCTTTGGATAATAAAAGTCATCACCCGATTTCTTTCTTATCATCAATTTGCTCATGAAATAGTATTTTAGCACTCAAAATCGAAGCAATGCTAAGTAAAATAAAGGCTTCAAAACAGTTTCTGAGCGCTTTCATTTCAAAACTTCAACTTCTCTTAAAACTATTCAAAAATAGTTTTTTTTGCCAAAATTTCGAAATTTGTTTGATTTTTAAAGTGTTTTTGGATGAAAAAACACAATTTGGAACTATTCGATAAATATGAAATTTTCCGTTCAAATACACTTGAACGTGAAATATTTCAAGATTTTCGAAAAATTAAATTTTGTTTTTTAGAATACTTTTTTTTAATTAATATTTGCCACAAGAATGTCTATAAAACATATATCCAACTAAAATTAGCAATTTGAAAGAATTTGTGCAATTTTCTCGAAAATACAATTCAACCATTGAAAACACATTTCGGACTATTCAATGAATTATTGTTCAAAAAGTAAATTTTCAAAATTTTTTCCAATTTTTAATATTGAAGCTCATATATAGGAGAATCTCCAATTCGAAATTTATAACACTCACTAAATAAGAAGTGGGTCTAAAGTTGGTCTAAAAAGTTGGTCCAAAAAGCAATTTTCACGAAAATACAATTCCCTCATTGAAAACACATTTCGGACTCTTCAATAAATTATTGTTCAAAAAGTAAAATTTTCAAAGATTTTTCCCGTTTTTAATATTGAAGCTCATATATAGGAGAATCTCCAATTCGAATTTTATAACACTCACTAAATAAAAAGTGGGTCTAAAGTTGGTCCAAAAAGTGCAATTTTCTCAAAAATAAAATTCCCCCATTGAAAACATATGGTGGACTATTCAATGAATTATTGTTCAAAGAGAAAAATTTTCAAAAAAATTAACCTTTTTTTATATGGAAGCTCATATATAGGAAAATCTCCAATTTGAATTTTATAACATTCACTAAATAAGAAGTGGGTCTAAAGTTGGTCCAAAAATTGCAATTTTCTCAAAAGTAAAATTCCCCTATTGAAAACACACGGCGGACTATTCAATGAATTATTGTTCAAAAAGTAAAATTTTCAAAAAATTTTCTCTTTTTTTGATATTGAATCTCATATATAGGAGAATCTCCAATTCGAATTTTATAACACTCACTAAATAAGAAGTGGGTCTAAAGTTGATCCAAAAAGTGCAATTTTCTCAAAAGTAAAATTCCCCCATTGAAAATATATGGTGGACTCTTCAATGAATTATTGTTCAAAAAGTAAAATTTTCAAAGATTTTTCCCGTTTTTAATATTGAAGCTCATATATAGGAGAATCTCCAATTCGAATTTTATAACACTCACTAAATAAAAAGTGGGTCTAAAGTTGGTCCAAAAAGTGCAATTTTCTCAAAAATAAAATTCCCCTATTGAAAACACATGGCGAACTATTCAATGAATTATTGTTTAAAAAGTAAAATTTTCAAAATTTTTTCCTTTTTTTTATATTGAAGCTCATACATAGGAAAATCTCCAATTCGAATTTTATATCACTCACTAAATAAGAAGTGGGTCTAAAGTTGGTCCAAAAAGTGCAATTTTCTCAAAAGTAAAATTCCCCCATTGAAAACATATGGTGGACTATTCAATGAATTATTGTTCAAAGAGAAAAATTTTCAAAAAAATTTACCTTTTTTTATATGGAAGCTCATATATAGGAAAATCTCCAATTTGAATTTTATAACATTCACTAAATAAGAAGTGGGTCTAAAGTTGGTCCAAAAAGTGCAATTTTCTCAAAAGTAAAATTCCCCTATTGAAAACACACGGCGGACTATTCAATGAATTATTGTTCAAAAAGTTAAATTTTCAAAAATTTTTCTCTTTTTTTGATATTGAATCTCATATATAGGAGAATCTCCAATTTGAATTTTATAACACTCACTAAATAAGAAGTGGGTCTAAAGTTGGTCCAAAAAGTGCAATTTTCTCAAAAGTAAAATTCCCCCATTGAAAACATATGGTGGACTATTCAATGAATTATTGTTCAAAGAGAAAAATTTTCAAAAAGATTTCCCTTTTTTTTATATGGAAGCTCATATATAGGAAAATCTCCAATTTGAATTTTATGACACTCACTAAATAAGAAGTGGGTCTAAAGTTGGTCGAAAAAGTGCAATTTTCTCAAAAATAAAATTCCCCCATTGAAAACACATGGCGAACTATTCAATGAATTATTGTTCAAAAAGTAAAATTTTCAAAATTTTTTCCTTTTTTTTATATTGAAGCTCATACATAGGAAAATCTCCAATTCGAATTTTATAACACTCACTAAATAAGAAGTGGGTCTAAAGTTGATCCAAAAAGTGCAATTTTCTCAAAAGTAAAATTCCCCCATTGAAAATATATGGTGGACTATTCAATGAATTATTGTTCAAAAAGAAAAATTTTCAAAAAAATTTCCCTTTTTTATATGGAAGCTCATATATAGGAGAATCTCCAATTTGAATTTTATAACACTCACTAAATAAGAAGTGGGTCTTAAGTTGGTCCAAAAAGTGCAATTTTCTCAAAAATGAAATTCCCCCATTGAAAACACATTTTGGACTATTCAATGAATTATTGTTCAAAAAGTAAAATTTTCAAAATTTTTTCCAATTTTTAATACTGAAGCTCATATATAGGATAATCTCCAATTCGAAATTTATAACACTCACTAAATAAGAAGTGGGTCTAAAGTTGGTCCAAAAAGTTGGTCCAAAAAACAATTTTCACGAAAATACAATTCCCTCATTGAAAACACATGGCGGACTATTCAATGAATTATTGTTCAAAAAGTAAAATTTTCAAAATTTTTTCCCGTTTTTTATATTGAAGCTCATACATAGGAAAATCTCCAATTTGAATTTTATAACACTCACTAAATAAGAAGTGGATCTAAAGTTGGTCCAAAAAGTGCAATTTTCTCAAAAATGAAATTCCCCCATTGAAAACACATTTTGGACTATTCAATGAATTATTGTTCAAAAAGTAAAATTTTCAAAATTTTTTCCAATTTTTAATATTGAAGCTCATATATAGGAGAATCTCCAATTCGAAATTTATAACACTCACTAAATAAGAATTGGGTCTAAAGTTGGTCCAAAAAGCAATTTTCACGAAAATATAATTCCCTCATTGAAAACACATGGCGGACAATTCAATGAATTATTGTTCAAAAAGTAAAATTTTCAAAATTTTTTCCCGTTTTTTATATTGAAGCTCATACATAGGAGAATCTCCAATTCGAAATTTATAACACTCACTAAATAAGAAGTGGGTCTAAAGTTGGTCCCAAAAGTTGGTCCAAAAAGCAATTTTCACGAAAATACAATTCCCTCATTGAAAACACATTTCGGACTATTCAATGAATTATTGTTCAAAAAGTAAAATTTTCAAAGATTTTTCCCGTTTTTAATATTGAATCTCATATATAGGAGAATCTCCAATTTGAATTTTATAACACTCTCTAAATAAGAAGTGGATCTAAAGTTGGTCCAAAAAGTGCAATTTTCTCAAAAATGAAATTCCCCCATTGAAAACACATTTTGGACTATTCAATGAATTATTGTTCAAAAAGTAAAATTTTCAAAATGTTTTCCAATTTTTAATATTGAAGCTCATATATAGGAGAATCTCCAATTCGAAATTTATAACATTCACTAAATAAGAAGTGGGTCTAAAGTTGGTCCAAAAAGTTTGTCCAAAAAGAATTTTCACGAAAATACAATTCCCTCATTGAAAACACATGGCGGACTATTCAATGAATTATTGTTCAAAAAGTAAAATTTTCAAAGATTTTTCCCGTTTTTAATATTGAAGCTCATATATAGGAGAATCTCCAATTTGAATTTTATAACACTCACTAAATAAGTAGTGGATCTAAAGTTGGTCCAAAAAGTGCAATTTTCTCAAAAATAAAATTCCCCCATTGAAAACACATTTCGGAATATTCAATGAATTATTGTTCAAAAAGTAAAATTTTCAAAAAATTTTCTCTTTTTTTATATTGAAGCTCATATATAGGAGAATCTCTAATTCCAATTTTATAACACTCACTAAATAAGAAGTGGGTCTAAAGTTGGTCCAAATAGTGCACTTTCAAAGTGTTTCGTTTTAAATTTCTCCCATGTTAATCGTATGAAAAATTCACACTTCTAAATTTTCAAACTTTTACAATCCTTTTGCAGCTTGGGTAACAGAAATCATCACCCGAATTGATTTCCACATTCAAATGGTCATTAAAATGAAATTTTACTACTAAAAATTCAGTTATTACCAAAAAAAGTCTTTATATCCATTTGAATATACATTAAACTAGCCAATCCTTAGGCAATTTTCAAATTCTCAAATTTCGAATTTTAACCTTAATTTGTAGCTTTGGATAATAAAAGTCATCACCCGATTTCTCTCTTATCATCAATTTGCTCATGAAATAGTATTTTAGCACTCAAAATCGAAGCAATGCTAAGTAAAATAAAGGCTTCAAAACAGTTTCTGAGCGCTTTCATTTCAAAACTTCAACTTCTCTTAAAACTATTCAAAAATAGTTTTTTTTGCCAAAATTTCGAAATTTGTTTGATTTTTAAAGTGTTTTTGGATGAAAAAACACAATTTGGAACCATTCGATAAATATGAAATTTTCCATTCAAATACACTCGAACCTGAAATATTTCAAGATTTTCGAAAAATTAAATTTTGTTTTTTAGAATACTTTTTTTTTAATTAATATTTGCCACAAGAATGACTATAAAACATATATCCAACTCCAATTAGCAATTTGAAAGAATTTGTGCAATTTTCTCGAAAATACAATTCCCTCATTGAAAACACATGGCGGACTATTCAATGAATTATTGTTCAAAAAGTAAAATTTTCAAAATTTTTTCCTTTTTTTTATATTGAAGCTCATACATAGGAAAATCTCCAATTCGAATTTTATAACACTCACTAAATAAGAAGTGGGTCTAAAGTTGGTCCAAAAAGTGCAATTTTCTCAAAAGTAAAATTCCCCCATTGAAAACATATGGTGGACTATTCAATGAATTATTGTTCAAAGAGAAAAATTTTCAAAAAAATTTCCCTTTTTTTATATGGAAGCTCATATATAGGAAAATTTCCAATTTGAATTTTATAACATTCACTAAATAAGAAGTGGGTCTAAAGTTGGTCCAAAAAGTGCAATTTTCTCAAAAGTAAAATTCCCCTATTGAAAACACACGGCGGACTATTCAATGAATTTTTGTTCAAAAAGTAAAATTTTCAAAAAATGTTCTCTTTTTTTGATATTGAATCTCATATATAGGAGAATCTCCAATTTGAATTTTATAACACTCACTAAATAAGAAGTGGATCTAAAGTTGGTCCAAAAAGTGCAATTTTCTCAAAAATGAAATTCCCAAATTGAAAACACATTTTGGACTATTCAATGAATTATTGTTCAAAAAGTAAAATTTTCAAAATGTTTTCCAATTTTTAATATTGAAGCTCATATATAGGAGAATCTCCAATTCGAAATTTATAACATTCACTAAATAAGAAGTGGGTCTAAAGTTGGTCCAAAAAGTTTGTCCAAAAAGCAATATTTACGAAAATACAATTCCCTCATTGAAAACACATGGCGGACTATTCAATGAATTATTGTTCAAAAAGTAAAATTTTCAAAGATTTTTCCCGTTTTTAATATTGAAGCTCATATATAGGAGAATCTCCAATTTGAATTTTATAACACTCACTAAATAAGTAGTGGATCTAAAGTTGGTCCAAAAAGTGCAATTTTCTCAAAAATAAAATTCCCCCATTGAAAACACATTTCGGAATATTCAATGAATTATTGTTCAAAAAGTAAAATTTTCAAAATTTTTTCTCTTTTTTTATATTGAAGCTCATATATAGGAGAATCTCTTATTCCAATTTTATAACACTCACTAAATAAGAAGTGGGTCTAAAGTTGGTCCAAATAGTGCACTTTCAAAGTGTTTCGTTTTAAATTTCTCCCATGTTAATCGTATGAAAAATTCACACTTCTAAATTTTCAAACTTTTACAATCCTTTTGCAGCTTGGGTAACAGAAATCATCACCCGAATTGATTTCCACATTCAAATGGTCATTAAAATGAAATTTTACTACTAAAAATTCAGTTATTACCAAAAAAAGACTTTATATCCATTTGAATATACATTAAACTAGCCAATCCTTAGACAATTTTCAAATTCTCAAATTTCGAATTTTAACCTTAATTTGTAGCTTTGGATAATAAAAGTCATTACCCGATTTCTTTCTTATCATCAATTTGCTCATGAAATAGTATTTTAGCACTCAAAATCGAAGCAATGCTAAGTAAAATAAAGGCTTCAAAACAGTTTCTGAGCGCTTTCATTTCAAAACTTCAACTTCTCTTAAAACTATTCAAAAATAGTTTTTTTTGCCAAAATTTCGAAATTTGTTTGATTTTTAAAGTGTTTTTGGATGAAAAAACACAATTTGGAACCATTCGATAAATATGAAATTTTCCATTCAAATACACTCGAACGTGAAATATTTCAAGATTTTCGAAAAATTAAATTTTGTTTTTTAGAATACTTTTTTTTAATTAATATTTGCCACAAGAATGTCTATAAAACATATATCCAACTAAAATTAGCAATTTGAAAGAATTTGTGCAATTTTCTCGAAAATACAATTCAACCATTGAAAACACATTTTGGACTATTCAATGAATTATTGTTCAAAAAGTAAAATTTTCAAAATTTTTTCCAATTTTTAATATTGAAGCTCATATATAGGAGAATCTCCAACTCGAAATTTATAACACTCACTAAATAAGAAGTGTTTCTAAAGTTGGTCCAAAAAGTGCAATTTTCTCAAAAGTAAAATTCCCCCATTGAAAACATATGGTGGACTATTCAATGAATTATTGTTCAAAGAGAAAAATTTTCAAAAAAATTTCCCTTTTTTTTATATGGAAGCTCATATATAGGAAAATCTCCAATTTGAATTTTATAACACTCACTAAATAAGAAGTGGGTCTAAAGTTGGTCCAAAAAGTGCAATTTTCTCAAAAATAAAATTCCCCCATTGAAAACACATGGCGAACTATTCAATGAATTATTGTTCAAAAAGTAAAATTTTCAAAATTTTTTCCTTTTTTTTATATTGAAGCTCATACATAGGAAAATCTCCAATCCGAATTTTATAACACTCACTAAATAAGAAGTGGGTCTAAAGTTGGTCCAAAAAGTGCAATTTTCTCAAAAGTAAAATTCCCCCATTGAAAACATATGGTGGACTATTCAATGAATTATTGTTCAAAAAGAAAAATTTTCAAAAAAATTTCCCTTTTTTTATATGGAAGCTCATATATAGGAGAATCTCCAATTTGAATTTTATAACACTCACTAAATAAGAAGTGGATCTAAAGTTGGTCCAAAAAGTGCAATTTTCTCAAAAATGAAATTCCCAAATTGAAAACACATTTTGGACTATTCAATGAATTATTGTTCAAAAAGTAAAATTTTCAAAATGTTTTCCAATTTTTAATATTGAAGCTCATATATAGGAGAATCTCCAATTCGAAATTTATAACATTCACTAAATAAGAAGTGGGTCTAAAGTTGGTCCAAAAAGTTTGTCCAAAAAGCAATATTTACGAAAATACAATTCCCTCATTGAAAACACATGGCGGACTATTCAATGAATTATTGTTCAAAAAGTAAAATTTTCAAAGATTTTTCCCGTTTTTAATATTGAAGCTCATATATAGGAGAATCTCCAATTTGAATTTTATAACACTCACTAAATAAGTAGTGGATCTAAAGTTGGTCCAAAAAGTGCAATTTTCTCAAAAATAAAATTCCCCCATTGAAAACACATTTCGGAATATTCAATGAATTATTGTTCAAAAAGTAAAATTTTCAAAATTTTTTCTCTTTTTTTATATTGAAGCTCATATATAGGAGAATCTCTTATTCCAATTTTATAACACTCACTAAATAAGAAGTGGGTCTAAAGTTGGTCCAAATAGTGCACTTTCAAAGTGTTTCGTTTTAAATTTCTCCCATGTTAATCGTATGAAAAATTCACACTTCTAAATTTTCAAACTTTTACAATCCTTTTGCAGCTTGGGTAACAGAAATCATCACCCGAATTGATTTCCACATTCAAATGGTCATTAAAATGAAATTTTACTACTAAAAATTCAGTTATTACCAAAAAAAGTCTTTATATCCATTTGAATATACATTAAACTAGCCAATCCTTAGACAATTTTCAAATTCTCAAATTTCGAATTTTAACCTTAATTTGTAGCTTTGGATAATAAAAGTCATTACCCGATTTCTTTCTTATCATCAATTTGCTCATGAAATAGTATTTTAGCACACAAAATCGAAGCAATGCTAAGTAAAATAAAGGCTTCAAAACAGTTTCTGAGCGCTTTCATTTCAAAACTTCAACTTCTCTTAAAACTATTCAAAAATAGTTTTTTTTGCCAAAATTTCGAAATTTGTTTGATTTTTAAAGTGTTTTTGGATGAAAAAACACAATTTGGAACCATTCGATAAATATGAAATTTTCCATTCAAATACACTCGAACGTGAAATATTTCAAGATTTTCGAAAAATTAAATTTTGTTTTTTAGAATACTTTTTTTTAATTAATATTTGCCACAAGAATGTCTATAAAACATATATCCAACTAAAATTAGCAATTTGAAAGAATTTGTGCAATTTTCTCGAAAATACAATTCAACCATTGAAAACACATTTTGGACTATTCAATGAATTATTGTTCAAAAAGTAAAATTTTCAAAATTTTTTCCAATTTTTAATATTGAAGCTCATATATAGGAGAATCTCCAACTCGAAATTTATAACACTCACTAAATAAGAAGTGTTTCTAAAGTTGGTCCAAAAAGTGCAATTTTCTCAAAAGTAAAATTCCCCCATTGAAAACATATGGTGGACTATTCAATGAATTATTGTTCAAAGAGAAAAATTTTCAAAAAAATTTCCCTTTTTTTTATATGGAAGCTCATATATAGGAAAATCTCCAATTTGAATTTTATAACACTCACTAAATAAGAAGTGGGTCTAAAGTTGGTCCAAAAAGTGCAATTTTCTCAAAAATAAAATTCCCCCATTGAAAACACATGGCGAACTATTCAATGAATTATTGTTCAAAAAGTAAAATTTTCAAAATTTTTTCCTTTTTTTTATATTGAAGCTCATACATAGGAAAATCTCCAATCCGAATTTTATAACACTCACTAAATAAGAAGTGGGTCTAAAGTTGGTCCAAAAAGTGCAATTTTCTCAAAAGTAAAATTCCCCCATTGAAAACATATGGTGGACTATTCAATGAATTATTGTTCAAAAAGAAAAATTTTCAAAAAAATTTCCCTTTTTTTATATGGAAGCTCATATATAGGAGAATCTCCAATTTGAATTTTATAACACTCACTAAATAAGAAGTGGGTCTAAAGTTGGTCCAAAAAGTGCAATTTTCTCAAAAATGAAATTCCCCCATTGAAAACACATTTTGGACTATTCAATGAATTATTGTTCAAAAAGTAAAATTTTCAAAATTTTTTCCAATTTTTAATATTGAAGCTCATATATAGGATAATCTCCAATTCGAAATTTATAACACTCACTAAATAAGAAGTGGGTCTAAAGTTGGTCCAAAAAGTTGGTCCAAAAAAAATTTTTACGAAAATACAATTCCCTCATTGAAAACACATGGCGGACTATTCAATGAATTATTGTTCAAAAAGTAAAATTTTCAAAATTTTTCCCCTTTTTTTATATTGAAGCTCATACATAGGAAAATCTCCAATTTTAATTTTATAACACTCACTAAATAAGAAATGGGTCTAAAGTTGGTCCAAAAAGTGCAATTTTCTCAAAAGTAAAATTCCCCCATTGAAAACCTATGGTGGACTATTCAATGAATTATTGTTCAAAGAGAAAAATTTTCAAAAAAATTTCCCTTTTTTTATATGGAAGCTCATATATAGGAAAATTTCCAATTTGAATTTTATAACATTCACTAAATAAGAAGTGGGTCTAAAGTTGGTCCAAAAAGTGCAATTTTCTCAAAAGTAAAATTCCCCTATTGAAAACACACGGCGGACTATTCAATGAATTTTTGTTCAAAAAGTAAAATTTTCAAAAAATGTTCTCTTTTTTTGATATTGAATCTCATATATAGGAGAATCTCCAATTTGAATTTTATAACACTCACTAAATAAGAAGTGGATCTAAAGTTGGTCCAAAAAGTGCAATTTTCTCAAAAATGAAATTCCCCCATTGAAAACACATTTTGGACTATTCAATGAATTATTGTTCAAAAAGTAAAATTTTCAAAATGTTTTCCAATTTTTAATATTGAAGCTCATATATAGGAGAATCTCCAATTCGAAATTTATAACATTCACTAAATAAGAAGTAGGTCTAAAGTTGGTCCAAAAAGTTTGTCCAAAAAGCAATTTTCACGAAAATACAATTCCCTCATTGAAAACACATGGCGGACTATTCAATGAATTATTGTTCAAAAAGTAAAATTTTCAAAGATTTTTCCCGTTTTTAATATTGAAGCTCATATATAGGAGAATCTCCAATTTGAATTTTATAACACTCACTAAATAAGTAGTGGATCTAAAGTTGGTCCAAAAAGTGCAATTTTCTCAAAAATAAAATTCCCCCATTGAAAACACATTTCGGAATATTCAATGAATTATTGTTCAAAAAGTAAAATTTTCAAAAAATTTTCTCTTTTTTTATATTGAAGCTCATATATAGGAGAATCTCTTATTCCAATTTTATAACACTCACTAAATAAGAAGTGGGTCTAAAGTTGGTCCAAATAGTGCACTTTCAAAGTGTTTCGTTTTAAATTTCTCCCATGTTAATCGTATGAAAAATTCACACTTCTAAATTTTCAAACTTTTACAATCCTTTTGCAGCTTGGGTAACAGAAATTATCACCCGAAATGATTTCCACATTCAAATGGTCATTAAAATGAAATTTTACTACTAAAAATTCAGTTATTACCAAAAAAAGTCTTTATATCCATTTGAATATACATTAAACTAGCCTATCCTTAGACAATTTTCAAATTCTCAAATTTCGAATTTTAACCTTAATTTGTAGCTTTGGATAATAAAAGTCATCACCCGATTTCTTTCTTATCATCAATTTGCTCATGAAATAGTATTTTAGCACTCAAAATCGAAGCAATGCTAAGTAAAATAAAGGCTTCAAAACAGTTTCTGAGCGCTTTCATTTCAAAACTTCAACTTCTCTTAAAACTATTCAAAAATAGTTTTTTTTGCCAAAATTTCGAAATTTGTTTGATTTTTAAAGTGTTTTTGGATGAAAAAACACAATTTGGAACCATTCGATAAATATGAAATTTTCCATTCAAATGCACTCGAACGTGAAATATTTCAAGATTTTCGAAAAATTAAATTTTGTTTTTTAGAATACTTTTTTTTAATTAATATTTGCCACAAGAATGTCTATAAAACATATATCCAACTAAAATTAGCAATTTGAAAGAATTTGTGCAATTTTCTCGAAAATACAATTCAACCATTGAAAACACATTTCGGACTATTCAATGAATTATTGTTCAAAAAGTAAAATTTTCAAAATTTTTTCCAATTTTTAATATTGAAGCTCATATATAGGAGAATCTCCAATTAGAAATTTATAACACTCACTAAATAAGAAGTGGGTCTAAAGTTGGTCTAAAAAGTTGGTCCAAAAAGCAATTTTCACGAAAATACAATTTCCTCATTGAAAACACATTTCGGACTATTCAATGAATTATTGTTCAAAAAGTAAAATTTTCAAAGATTTTTCCCGTTTTTAATATTGAAGATCATATATAGGAGAATCTCCAATTTGAATTTAATAACACTCACTAAATAAAAGTGGGTCTAAAGATGGTCCAAAAAGTGCAATTTTCTCAAAAATAAAATTCCCCCATTGAAAACACATGGCGAACTATTCAATGAATTATTGTTCAAAAAGTAAAATTTTCAAAATTTTTTCCTTTTTTTTATATTGAAGCTCATACATAGGAAAATCTCCAATTCGAATTTTATAACACTCACTAAATAAGAAGTGGG
This sequence comes from Linyphia triangularis, assembly GCA_963978545.1. Taxonomy (NCBI): domain Eukaryota; kingdom Metazoa; phylum Arthropoda; class Arachnida; order Araneae; family Linyphiidae; genus Linyphia; species Linyphia triangularis. The sequence continues at coordinate 10,859,369 of OZ021721.1, read as the reverse complement.
TCTAAAGTTGGTCCAAAAAGTTCAATTTTCTCAAAAGTAAAATTCCCCCATTGAAAACATATGGTGGACTATTCAATGAATTATTGTTCAAAGAGAAAAATTTTCAAAAAAATTTCCCTTTTTTTATATGGAAGCTCATATATAGGAAAATTTCCAATTTGAATTTTATAACATTCACTAAATAAGAAGTGGGTCTAAAGTTGGTCCAAAAAGTGCAATTTTCTCAAAAGTAAAATTCCCCTATTGAAAACACACGGCGGACTATTCAATGAATTTTTGTTCAAAAAGTAAAATTTTCAAAAAATGTTCTCTTTTTTTGATATTGAATCTCATATATAGGAGAATTTCCAATTTAAATTTTATAACACTCACTAAATAAGAAGTGGATCTAAAGTTGGTCCAAAAAGTGCAATTTTCTCAAAAATGAAATTCCCCCATTGAAAACACATTTTGGACTATTCAATGAATTATTGTTCAAAAAGTAAAATTTTCAAAATTTTTTCCCGTTTTTTATATTGAAGCTCATACATAGGAGAATCTCCAATTCGAAATTTATAACACTCACTAAATAAGAAGTGGGTCTAAAGTTGATCCCAAAAGTTGGTCCAAAAAGCAATTTTCACGAAAATACAATTCCCTCATTGAAAACACATTTCGGACTATTCAATGAATTATTGTTCAAAAAGTAAAATTTTCAAAGATTTTTCCCGTTTTTAATATTGAATCTCATATATAGGAGAATCTCCAATTTGAATTTTATAACACTCACTAAATAAGAAGTGGATCTAAAGTTGGTCCAAAAAGTGCAATTTTCTCAAAAATGAAATTCCCCCATTGAAAACACATTTTGGACTATTCAATGAATTATTGTTCAAAAAGTAAAATTTTCAAAATTTTTTCCCGTTTTTTATATTGAAGCTTATACATAGGAGAATATCCAATTCGAAATTTATAACACTCACTAAATAAGAAGTGGGTCTAAAGTTGATCCCAAAAGTTGGTCCAAAAAGCAATTTTCACGAAAATACAATTCCCTCATGGAAAACACATTTCGGACTATTCAATGAATTATTGTTCAAAAAGTAAAATTTTCAAAGATTTTTCCCGTTTTTTATATTGAAGCTCATACATAGGAGAATCTCCAATTAGAAATTTATAACACTCACTAAATAAGAAGTGGGTCTAAAGTTGGTCTAAAAAGTTGGTCCAAAAAGCAATTTTCACGAAAATACAATTTCCTCATTGAAAACACATTTCGGACTATTCAATGAATTATTGTTCAAAAAGTAAAATTTTCAAAGATTTTTCCCGTTTTTAATATTGAAGATCATATATAGGAGAATCTCCAATTTGAATTTAATAACACTCACTAAATAAAAGTGGGTCTAAAGATGGTCCAAAAAGTGCAATTTTCTCAAAAATAAAATTCCCCCATTGAAAACACATGGCGAACTATTCAATGAATTATTGTTCAAAAAGTAAAATTTTCAAAATTTTTTCCTTTTTTTTATATTGAAGCTCATACATAGGAAAATCTCCAATTCGAATTTTATAACACTCACTAAATAAGAAGTGGGTCTAAAGTTGGTCCAAAAAGTGCAATTTTCTCAAAAGTAAAATTCCCCCATTGAAAACATATGGTGGACTATTCAATGAATTATTGTTCAAAGAGAAAAATTTTCAAAAAAATTTCCCTTTTTTTATATGGAAGCTCCTCATATATAGGAAAATTTCCAATTTGAATTTTATAACATTCACTAAATAAGAAGTGGGTCTAAAGTTGGTCCAAAAAGTGCAATTTTCTCAAAAGTAAAATTCCCCTATTGAAAACACACGGCGGACTATTCAATGAATTTTTGTTCAAAAAGTAAAATTTTCAAAAAATGTCCTCTTTTTTTGATATTGAATCTCATATATAGGAGAATCTCCAATTTGAATTTTATAACACTCACTAAATAAGAAGTGGATCTAAAGTTGGTCCAAAAAGTGCAATTTTCTCAAAAATGAAATTCCCCCATTGAAAACACATTTTGGACTATTCAATGAATTATTGTTCAAAAAGTAAAATTTTCAAAATTTTTTCCAATTTTTAATATTGAAACTCATATATAGGAGAATCTCCAATTCGAAATTTATAACACTCACTAAATAAGAATTGGGTCTAAAGTTGGTCCAAAAAGTTGGTCCAAAAAGCAATTTTCACGAAAATATAATTCCCTCATTGAAAACACATGGCGGACAATTCAATGAATTATTGTTCAAAAAGTAAAATTTTCAAAATTTTTTCCCGTTTTTTATATTGAAGCTCATACATAGGAGAATCTCCAATTCGAAATTTATAAAACTCACTAAATAAGAAGTGGGTCTAAAGTTGGTCCCAAAAGTTGGTCCAAAAAGCAATTTTCACGAAAATACAATTCCCTCATTGAAAACACATTTCGGACTATTCAATGAATTATTGTTCAAAAAGTAAAATTTTCAAAGATTTTTCCCGTTTTTAATATTGAATCTCATATATAGGAGAATCTCCAATTTGAATTTTATAACACTCTCTAAATAAGAAGTGGATCTAAAGTTGGTCCAAAAAGTGCAATTTTTTCAAAAATGAAATTCCCCCATTGAAAACACATTTTGGACTATTCAATGAATTATTGTTCAAAAAGTAAAATTTTCAAAATGTTTTCCAATTTTTAATATTGAAGCTCATATATAGGAGAATCTCCAATTCGAAATTTATAACATTCACTAAATAAGAAGTAGGTCTAAAGTTGGTCCAAAAAGTTTGTCCAAAAAGTTTGTCCAAAAAGCAATTTTCACGAAAATACAATTCCCTCATTGAAAACACATGGCGGACTATTCAATGAATTATTGTTCAAAAAGTAAAATTTTCAAAGATTTTTCCCGTTTTTAATATTGAAGCTCATATATAGGAGAATCTCCAATTTGAATTTTATAACACTCACTAAATAAGTAGTGGATCTAAAGTTGGTCCAAAAAGTGCAATTTTCTCAAAAATAAAATTCCCCCATTGAAAACACATTTCGGAATATTCAATGAATTATTGTTCAAAAAGTAAAATTTTCAAAAATGTTTCTCTTTTTTTATATTGAAGCTCATATATAGGAGAATCTCTTATTCCAATTTTATAACACTCACTAAATAAGAAGTGGGTCTAAAGATGGTCCAAATAGTGCACTTTCAAAGTGTTTCGTTTTAAATTTCTCCCATGTTAATCGTATGAAAAATTCACACTTCTAAATTTTCAAACTTTTACAATCCTTTTGCAGCTTGGGTAACAGAAATTATCACCCGAATTGATTTCCACATTCAAATGGTCATTAAAATGAAATTTTACTACTAAAAATTCAGTTATTACCAAAAAAAGTATTTATATCCATTTGAATATACATTAAACTAGCCAATCCTTAGACAATTTTCAAATTCTCAAATTTCGAATTTTAACCTTAATTTGTAGCTTTGGATAATAAAAGTCATCACCCGATTTCTTTCTTATCATCAATTTGCTCATGAAATAGTATTTTAGCACTCAAAATCGAAGCAATGCTAAGTAAAATAAAGGCTTCAAAACAGTTTCTGAGCGCTTTCATTTCAAAACTTCAACTTCTCTTAAAACTATTCAAAAATAGTTTTTTTTGCCAAAATTTCGAAATTTGTTTGATTTTTAAAGTGTTTTTGGATGAAAAAACACAATTTGGAACCATTCGATAAATATGAAATTTTCCATTCAAATGCACTCGAACGTGAAATATTTCAAGATTTTCGAAAAATTAAATTTTGTTTTTTAGAATACTTTTTTTTAATTAATATTTGCCACAAGAATGTCTATAAAACATATATCCAACTAAAATTAGCAATTTGAAAGAATTTGTGCAATTTTCTCGAAAATACAATTCAACCATTGAAAACACATTTCGGACTATTCAATGAATTATTGTTCAAAAAGAAAAATTTTCAAAATTTTTTCCAATTTTTAATATTGAAGCTCATATATAGGAGAATCTCCAATTAGAAATTTATAACACTCACTAAATAAGAAGTGGGTGTAAAGTTGGTCTAAAAAGTTGGTCCAAAAAGCAATTTTCACGAAAATACAATTTCCTCATTGAAAACACATTTCGGACTATTCAATGAATTATTGTTCAAAAAGTAAAATTTTCAAAGATTTTTCCCGTTTTTAATATTGAAGATCATATATAGGAGAATCTCCAATTTGAATTTTATAACACTCACTAAATAAGAAGTGGATCTAAAGTTGGTCCAAAAAGTGCAATTTTCTCAAAAATGAAATTCCCCCATTGAAAACACATTTTGGACTATTCAATGAATTATTGTTCAAAAAGTAAAATTTTCAAAATGTTTTCCAATTATTAATATTGAAGCTCATATATAGGAGAATCTCCAATTCGAAATTTATAATATTCACTAAATAAGAAGTGGGTCTAAAGTTGGTCCAAAAAGTTTGTCCAAAAAGCAATTTTCACGAAAATACAATTCCCTCATTGAAAACACATGGCGGACTATTCAATGAATTATTGTTCAAAAAGTAAAATTTTCAAAGATTTTTCCAGTTTTTAATATTGAAGCTCATATATAGGAGAATCTCCAATTTGAATTTTATAACACTCACTAAATAAGTAGTGGATCTAAAAATGGCTCAAAAAGTGCAATTTTCTCAAAAATAAAATTCCCCCATTGAAAACACATTTCGGAATATTCAATGAATTATTGTTCAAAAAGTAAAATTTTCAAAATTTTTTCTCTTTTTTTATATTGAAGCTCATATATAGGAGAATCTCTTATTCCAATTTTATAACACTCACTAAATAAGAAGTGGGTCTAAAGTTGATCCAAATAGTGCACTTTCAAAGTGTTTCGTTTTAAATTTCTCCCATGTTAATCGTATGAAAAATTCACACTTCTAAATTTTCTAACTTTTACAATCCTTTTGCAGCTTGGGTAACAGAAATTATCACCCGAATTGATTTCCACATTCAAATGGTCATTAAAATGAAATTTTACTACTAAAAATTCAGTTATTACCAAAAAAAGTCTTATATCCATTTGAATATACATTAAACTAGCCAATCCTTAGACAATTTTCAAATTCTCAAATTTCAAATTTTAACCTTAATTTGTAGCTTTGGATAATAAAAGTCATCACCCGATTTCTTTCTTATCATCAATTTGCTCATGAAATAGTATTTTAGCACTCAAAATCGAAGCAATGCTAAGTAAAATAAAGGCTTCAAAACAGTTTCTGAGCGCTTTCATTTCAAAACTTCAACTTCTCTTAAAACTATTCAAAAATAGTTTTTTTTGCCAAAATTTCGAAATTTGTTTGATTTTTAAAGTGTTTTTGGATGAAAAAACACAATTTGGAACCATTCGATAAATATGAAATTTTCCATTCAAATACACTCGAACCTGAAATATTTCAAGATTTTCTAAAAATTAAATTTTGTTTTTTAGAATACTTTTTTTTTAATTAATATTTGCCACAAGAATGACTATAAAACATATATCCAACTCCAATTAGCAATTTGAAAGAATATGTGCAATTTTCTCGAAAATACAATTCAACCATTGAAAACACATTTCGGACTATTCAATGAATTATTGTTCAAAAACAAAAATTTTCAAAATTTTTTCCAATTTTTAATATTGAAGCTCATATATAGGAGAATCTCCAATTCGAATTTTATAACACTCACTAAATAAAAAGTGGGTCTAAAGTAGGTCCAAAAAGTGCAATTTTCACAAAAATAAAATTCCCAAATTGATAACACATGGCGAACTATTCAATGAATTATTGTTCAAAAAGTAAAATTTTCAAAGATTTTTCCCGTTTTTAATATTGAAGATCATATATAGGAGAATCTCCAATTTGAATTTTATAACACTCACTAAATAAAAGTGGGTCTAAAGTTGGTCCAAAAAGTGCAATTTTCTCAAAAATGAAATTCAACCATTGAAAACACGTTTCGGACTATTCAATGAATTATTGTTCAAAAAGTAAAATTTTAAAATTTTTTTCCAATTTTTAATATTGAAGCTCATATATAGGAGAATCTCCAATTAGAAATTTATAACACTCACTAAATAAGAAGTGGGTCTAAATTTGGTCTAAAAAGTTGGTCCAAAAAGCAATTTTCACGAAAATACAATTCCCTCATTGAAAACACATGGCGGACTATTCAATGAATTATTGTTCAAAAAGTAAAATTTTCAAAGATTTTTCCCGTTTTTAATATTGAAGCTCATATATAGGAGAATCTCCAATTTGAATTTTATAACACTCACTAAATAAGTAGTGGATCTAAAGTTGGTCCAAAAAGTGCAATTTTCTCAAAAATAAAATTCCCCCATTGAAAACACATTTCGGAATATTCAATGAATTATTGTTCAAAAAGTAAAATTTTCAAAAATTTTTCTCTTTTTTTATATTGAAGCTTATATATAGGAGAATCTCTTATTCCAATTTTATAACACTCACTTAATAAGAAGTGGGTCTAAAGTTGGTCCAAATAGTGCACTTTCAAAGTGTTTCGTTTTAAATTTCTCCCATGTTAATCGTATGAAAAATTCACACTTCTAAATTTTCAAACTTTTACAATCCTTTTACAGCTTGGGTAACAGAAATTATCACCCGAATTGATTTCCACATTCAAATGGTCATTAAAATGAAATTTTACTACTAAAAATTCAGTTATTACCAAAAAAAGTCTTTATATCCATTTGAATATACATTAAACTAGCCTATCCTTAGACAATTTTCAAATTCTCAAATTTCGAATTTTAACCTTAATTTGTAGCTTTGGATAATAAAAGTCATCACCCGATTTCTTTCTTATCATCAATTTGCTCATGAAATAGTATTTTAGCACTCAAAATCGAAGCAATGCTAAGTAAAATAAAGGCTTCAAAACAGTTTCTGAGCGCTTTCATTTCAAAACTTCAACTTCTCTTAAAACTATTCAAAAATAGTTTTTTTTGCCAAAATTTCGAAATTTGTTTGATTTTTAAAGTGTTTTTGGATGAAAAAACACAATTTGGAACCATTCGATAAATATGAAATTTTCCATTCAAATACACTCGAACGTGAAATATTTCAAGATTTTCGAAAAACTAAATTTTGTTTTTTAGAATACTTTTTTTTAATTAATATTTGCCACAAGAATGTCTATAAAACATATATCCAACTAAAATTTGCAATTTGAAAGAATTTGTGCAATTTTCTCGAAAATACAATTCAACCATTGAAAACACATTTCGGACTATTCAATGAATTATTGTTCAAAAAGTAAAATTTTCAAAATTTTTTCCAATTTTTAATATTGAAGCTCATATATAGGAGAATCTCCAATTCGAAATTTATAACACTCACTAAATAAGAAGTGGGTCTAAAGTTGGTCTAAAAAGTTGGTCCAAAAAGCAATTTTCACGAAAATACAATTTCCTCATTGAAAACACATTTCGGACTATTCAATGAATTATTGTTCAAAAAGTAAAATTTTCAAAGATTTTTCCCGTTTTTAATATTGAAGATCATATATAGGAGAATCTCCAATTTGAATTTTATAACACTCACTAAATAAAAGTGGGTCTAAAGATGGTCCAAAAAGTGCAATTTTCTCAAAAATAAAATTCCACCATTGAAAACACATGGCGAACTATTCAATGAATTATTGTTCAAAAAGTAAAATTTTCAAAATTTTTTCCTTTTTTTTATATTGAAGCTCATACATAGGAAAATCTCCAATTCGAATTTTATAACACTCACTAAATAAGAAGTGGGTCTAAAGTTGGTCCAAAAAGTTCAAATTTCTCAAAAGTAAAATTCCCCCATTGAAAACATATGGTGGACTATTCAATGAATTATTGTTCAAAGAGAAAAATTTTCAAAAAAATTTCCCTTTTTTTATATGGAAGCTCATATATAGGAAAATTTCCAATTTGAATTTTATAACATTCACTAAATAAGAAGTGGGTCTAAAGTTGGTCCAAAAAGTGCAATTTTCTCTAAAAGTAAAATTCCCCTATTGAAAACACACGGCGGACTATTCAATGAATTTTTGTTCAAAAAGTAAAATTTTCAAAAAATGTCCTCTTTTTTTGATATTGAATCTCATATATAGGAGAATCTCCAATTTGAATTTTATAACACTCACTAAATAAGAAGTGGATCTAAAGTTGGTCCAAAAAGTGCAATTTTCTCAAAAATGAAATTCCCCCATTGAAAACACATTTTGGACTATTCAATGAATTATTGTTCAAAAAGTAAAATTTTCAAAATTTTTTCCCGTTTTTTATATTGAAGCTCATACATAGGAGAATCTCCAATTCGAAATTTATAACACTCACTAAATAAGAAGTGGGTCTAAAGTTGATCCCAAAAGTTGGTCCAAAAAGCAATTTTCACGAAAATACAATTCCCTCATTGAAAACACATTTCGGACTATTCAATGAATTATTGTTCAAAAAGTAAAATTTTCAAAGATTTTTCCCGTTTTTAATATTGAATCTCATATATAGGAGAATCTCCAATTTGAATTTTATAACACTCACTAAATAAGAAGTGGATCTAAAGTTGGTCCAAAAAGTGCAATTTTCTCAAAAATGAAATTCCCCCATTGAAAACACATTTTGGACTATTCAATGAATTATTGTTCAAAAAGTAAAATTTTCAAAATTTTTTCCCGTTTTTTATATTGAAGCTCATACATAGGAGAATATCCAATTCGAAATTTATAACACTCACTAAATAAGAAGTGGGTCTAAAGTTGATCCCAAAAGTTGGTCCAAAAAGCAATTTTCACGAAAATACAATTCCCTCATTGAAAACACATTTCGGACTATTCAATGAATTATTGTTCAAAAAGTAAAATTTTCAAAGATTTTTCCCGTTTTTTATATTGAAGCTCATACATAGGAGAATCTCCAATTAGAAATTTATAACACTCACTAAATAAGAAGTGGGTCTAAAGTTGGTCTAAAAAGTTGGTCCAAAAAGCAATTTTCACGAAAATACAATTTCCTCATTGAAAACACATTTCGGACTATTCAATGAATTATTGTTCAAAAAGTAAAATTTTCAAAGATTTTTCCCGTTTTTAATATTGAAGATCATATATAGGAGAATCTCCAATTTGAATTTAATAACACTCACTAAATAAAAGTGGGTCTAAAGATGGTCCAAAAAGTGCAATTTTCTCAAAAATAAAATTCCCCCATTGAAAACACATGGCGAACTATTCAATGAATTATTGTTCAAAAAGTAAAATTTTCAAAATTTTTTCCTTTTTTTTATATTGAAGCTCATACATAGGAAAATCTCCAATTCGAATTTTATAACACTCACTAAATAAGAAGTGGGTCTAAAGTTGGTCCAAAAAGTGCAATTTTCTCAAAAATGAAATTCCCCCATTGAAAACACATTTTGGACTATTCAATGAATTATTGTTCAAAAAGTAAAATTTTCAAAATTTTTTCCCGTTTTTTATATTGAAGCTCATACATAGGAGAATCTCCAATTCGAAATTTATAACACTCACTAAATAAGAAGTGGGTCTAAAGTTGATCCCAAAAGTTGGTCCAAAAAGCAATTTTCACGAAAATACAATTCCCTCATTGAAAACACATTTCGGACTATTCAATGAATTATTGTTCAAAAAGTAAAATTTTCAAAGATTTTTCCCGTTTTTAATATTGAATCTCATATATAGGAGAATCTCCAATTTGAATTTTATAACACTCACTAAATAAGAAGTGGATCTAAAGTTGGTCCAAAAAGTGCAATTTTCTCAAAAATGAAATTCCCCCATTGAAAACACATTTTGGACTATTCAATGAATTATTGTTCAAAAAGTAAAATTTTCAAAATTTTTTCCCGTTTTTTATATTGAAGCTCATACATAGGAGAATATCCAATTCGAAATTTATAACACTCACTAAATAAGAAGTGGGTCTAAAGTTGATCCCAAAAGTTGGTCCAAAAAGCAATTTTCACGAAAATACAATTCCCTCATTGAAAACACATTTCGGACTATTCAATGAATTATTGTTCAAAAAGTAAAATTTTCAAAGATTTTTCCCGTTTTTTATATTGAAGCTCATACATAGGAGAATCTCCAATTAGAAATTTATAACACTCACTAAATAAGAAGTGGGTCTAAAGTTGGTCTAAAAAGTTGGTCCAAAAAGCAATTTTCACGAAAATACAATTTCCTCATTGAAAACACATTTCGGACTATTCAATGAATTATTGTTCAAAAAGTAAAATTTTCAAAGATTTTTCCCGTTTTTAATATTGAAGATCATATATAGGAGAATCTCCAATTTGAATTTAATAACACTCACTAAATAAAAGTGGGTCTAAAGATGGTCCAAAAAGTGCAATTTTCTCAAAAATAAAATTCCCCCATTGAAAACACATGGCGAACTATTCAATGAATTATTGTTCAAAAAGTAAAATTTTCAAAATTTTTTCCTTTTTTTTATATTGAAGCTCATACATAGGAAAATCTCCAATTCGAATTTTATAACACTCACTAAATAAGAAGTGGGTCTAAAGTTGGTCCAAAAAGTGCAATTTTCTCAAAAGTAAAATTCCCCCATTGAAAACATATGGTGGACTATTCAATGAATTATTGTTCAAAGAGAAAAATTTTCAAAAAAATTTCCCTTTTTTTATATGGAAGCTCCTCATATATAGGAAAATTTCCAATTTGAATTTTATAACATTCACTAAATAAGAAGTGGGTCTAAAGTTGGTCCAAAAAGTGCAATTTTCTCAAAAGTAAAATTCCCCTATTGAAAACACACGGCGGACTATTCAATGAATTTTTGTTCAAAAAGTAAAATTTTCAAAAAATGTCCTCTTTTTTTGATATTGAATCTCATATATAGGAGAATCTCCAATTTGAATTTTATAACACTCACTAAATAAGAAGTGGATCTAAAGTTGGTCCAAAAAGTGCAATTTTCTCAAAAATGAAATTCCCCCATTGAAAACACATTTTGGACTATTCAATGAATTATTGTTCAAAAAGTAAAATTTTCAAAATTTTTTCCAATTTTTAATATTGAAACTCATATATAGGAGAATCTCCAATTCGAAATTTATAACACTCACTAAATAAGAATTGGGTCTAAAGTTGGTCCAAAAAGTTGGTCCAAAAAGCAATTTTCACGAAAATATAATTCCCTCATTGAAAACACATGGCGGACAATTCAATGAATTATTGTTCAAAAAGTAAAATTTTCAAAATTTTTTCCCGTTTTTTATATTGAAGCTCATACATAGGAGAATCTCCAATTCGAAATTTATAAAACTCACTAAATAAGAAGTGGGTCTAAAGTTGGTCCCAAAAGTTGGTCCAAAAAGCAATTTTCACGAAAATACAATTCCCTCATTGAAAACACATTTCGGACTATTCAATGAATTATTGTTCAAAAAGTAAAATTTTCAAAGATTTTTCCCGTTTTTAATATTGAATCTCATATATAGGAGAATCTCCAATTTGAATTTTATAACACTCTCTAAATAAGAAGTGGATCTAAAGTTGGTCCAAAAAGTGCAATTTTTTCAAAAATGAAATTCCCCCATTGAAAACACATTTTGGACTATTCAATGAATTATTGTTCAAAAAGTAAAATTTTCAAAATGTTTTCCAATTTTTAATATTGAAGCTCATATATAGGAGAATCTCCAATTCGAAATTTATAACATTCACTAAATAAGAAGTAGGTCTAAAGTTGGTCCAAAAAGTTTGTCCAAAAAGTTTGTCCAAAAAGCAATTTTCACGAAAATACAATTCCCTCATTGAAAACACATGGCGGACTATTCAATGAATTATTGTTCAAAAAGTAAAATTTTCAAAGATTTTTCCCGTTTTTAATATTGAAGCTCATATATAGGAGAATCTCCAATTTGAATTTTATAACACTCACTAAATAAGTAGTGGATCTAAAGTTGGTCCAAAAAGTGCAATTTTCTCAAAAATAAAATTCCCCCATTGAAAACACATTTCGGAATATTCAATGAATTATTGTTCAAAAAGTAAAATTTTCAAAAATGTTTCTCTTTTTTTATATTGAAGCTCATATATAGGAGAATCTCTTATTCCAATTTTATAACACTCACTAAATAAGAAGTGGGTCTAAAGTTGGTCCAAATAGTGCACTTTCAAAGTGTTTCGTTTTAAATTTCTCCCATGTTAATCGTATGAAAAATTCACACTTCTAAATTTTCAAACTTTTACAATCCTTTTGCAGCTTGGGTAACAGAAATTATCACCCGAATTGATTTCCACATTCAAATGGTCATTAAAATGAAATTTTACTACTAAAAATTCAGTTATTACCAAAAAAAGTATTTATATCCATTTGAATATACATTAAACTAGCCAATCCTTAGACAATTTTCAAATTCTCAAATTTCGAATTTTAACCTTAATTTGTAGCTTTGGATAATAAAAGTCATCACCCGATTTCTTTCTTATCATCAATTTGCTCATGAAATAGTATTTTAGCACTCAAAATCGAAGCAATGCTAAGTAAAATAAAGGCTTCAAAACAGTTTCTGAGCGCTTTCATTTCAAAACTTCAACTTCTCTTAAAACTATTCAAAAATAGTTTTTTTTGCCAAAATTTCGAAATTTGTTTGATTTTTAAAGTGTTTTTGGATGAAAAAACACAATTTGGAACCATTCGATAAATATGAAATTTTCCATTCAAATGCACTCGAACGTGAAATATTTCAAGATTTTCGAAAAATTAAATTTTGTTTTTTAGAATACTTTTTTTTTAATTAATATTTGCCACAAGAATGACTATAAAACATATATCCAACTCCAATTAGCAATTTGAAAGAATATGTGCAATTTTCTCGAAAATACAATTCAACCATTGAAAACACATTTCGGACTATTCAATGAATTATTGTTCAAAAACAAAAATTTTCAAAATTTTTTCCAATTTTTAATATTGAAGCTCATATATAGGAGAATCTCCAATTCGAATTTTATAACACTCACTAAATAAAAAGTGGGTCTAAAGTAGGTCCAAAAAGTGCAATTTTCACAAAAATAAAATTCCCAAATTGATAACACATGGCGAACTATTCAATGAATTATTGTTCAAAAAGTAAAATTTCAAAGATTTTTCCCGTTTTTAATATTGAAGATCATATATAGGAGAATCTCCAATTTGAATTTTATAACACTCACTAAATAAAAGTGGGTCTAAAGTTGGTCCAAAAAGTGCAATTTTCTCAAAAATGAAATTCAACCATTGAAAACACGTTTCGGACTATTCAATGAATTATTGTTCAAAAAGTAAAATTTTAAAATTTTTTTCCAATTTTTAATATTGAAGCTCATATATAGGAGAATCTCCAATTAGAAATTTATAACACTCACTAAATAAGAAGTGGGTCTAAATTTGGTCTAAAAAGTTGGTCCAAAAAGCAATTTTCACGAAAATACAATTCCCTCATTGAAAACACATGGCGGACTATTCAATGAATTATTGTTCAAAAAGTAAAATTTTCAAAGATTTTTCCCGTTTTTAATATTGAAGCTCATATATAGGAGAATCTCCAATTTGAATTTTATAACACTCACTAAATAAGTAGTGGATCTAAAGTTGGTCCAAAAAGTGCAATTTTCTCAAAAATAAAATTCCCCCATTGAAAACACATTTCGGAATATTCAATGAATTATTGTTCAAAAAGTAAAATTTTCAAAAATTTTTCTCTTTTTTTATATTGAAGCTCATATATAGGAGAATCTCTTATTCCAATTTTATAACACTCACTTAATAAGAAGTGGGTCTAAAGTTGGTCCAAATAGTGCACTTTCAAAGTGTTTCGTTTTAAATTTCTCCCATGTTAATCGTATGAAAAATTCACACTTCTAAATTTTCAAACTTTTACAATCCTTTTACAGCTTGGGTAACAGAAATTATCACCCGAATTGATTTCCACATTCAAATGGTCATTAAAATGAAATTTTACTACTAAAAATTCAGTTATTACCAAAAAAAGTCTTTATATCCATTTGAATATACATTAAACTAGCCTATCCTTAGACAATTTTCAAATTCTCAAATTTCGAATTTTAACCTTAATTTGTAGCTTTGGATAATAAAAGTCATCACCCGATTTCTTTCTTATCATCAATTTGCTCATGAAATAGTATTTTAGCACTCAAAATCGAAGCAATGCTAAGTAAAATAAAGGCTTCAAAACAGTTTCTGAGCGCTTTCATTTCAAAACTTCAACTTCTCTTAAAACTATTCAAAAATAGTTTTTTTTGCCAAAATTTCGAAATTTGTTTGATTTTTAAAGTGTTTTTGGATGAAAAAACACAATTTGGAACCATTCGATAAATATGAAATTTTCCATTCAAATACACTCGAACGTGAAATATTTCAAGATTTTCGAAAAACTAAATTTTGTTTTTTAGAATACTTTTTTTTAATTAATATTTGCCACAAGAATGTCTATAAAACATATATCCAACTAAAATTTGCAATTTGAAAGAATTTGTGCAATTTTCTCGAAAATACAATTCAACCATTGAAAACACATTTCGGACTATTCAATGAATTATTGTTCAAAAAGTAAAATTTTCAAAATTTTTTCCAATTTTTAATATTGAAGCTCATATATAGGAGAATCTCCAATTAGAAATTTATAACACTCACTAAATAAGAAGTGGGTCTAAAGTTGGTCTAAAAAGTTGGTCCAAAAAGCAATTTTCACGAAAATACAATTTCCTCATTGAAAACACATTTCGGACTATTCAATGAATTATTGTTCAAAAAGTAAAATTTTCAAAGATTTTTCCCGTTTTTAATATTGAAGATCATATATAGGAGAATCTCCAATTTGAATTTTATAACACTCACTAAATAAAAGTGGGTCTAAAGATGGTCCAAAAAGTGCAATTTTCTCAAAAATAAAATTCCCCCTTTGAAAACACATGGCGAACTATTCAATGAATTATTGTTCAAAAAGTAAAATTTTCAAAATTTTTTCCTTTTTTTTATATTGAAGCTCATACATAGGAAAATATCCAATTCGAATTTTATAACACTCACTAAATAAGAAGTGGGTCTAAAGTTGGTCCAAAAAGTTCAAATTTCTCAAAAGTAAAATTCCCCCATTGAAAACATATGGTGGACTATTCAATGAATTATTGTTCAAAGAGAAAAAATTTCAAAAAAATTTCCCTTTTTTTATATGGAAGCTCCTCATATATAGGAAAATTTCCAATTTGAATTTTATAACATTCACTAAATAAGAAGTGGGTCTAAAGTTGGTCCAAAAAGTGCAATTTTCTCTAAAAGTAAAATTCCCCTATTGAAAACACACGGCGGACTATTCAATGAATTTTTGTTCAAAAAGTAAAATTTTCAAAAAATGTCCTCTTTTTTTGATATTGAATCTCATATATAGGAGAATCTCCAATTTGAATTTTATAACACTCACTAAATAAGAAGTGGATCTAAAGTTGGTCCAAAAAGTGCAATTTTCTCAAAAATGAAATTCCCCCATTGAAAACACATTTTGGACTATTCAATGAATTATTGTTCAAAAAGTAAAATTTTCAAAATTTTTTCCCGTTTTTTATATTGAAGCTCATACATAGGAGAATCTCCAATTCGAAATTTATAACACTCACTAAATAAGAAGTGGGTCTAAAGTTGATCCCAAAAGTTGGTCCAAAAAGCAATTTTCACGAAAATACAATTCCCTCATTGAAAACACATTTCGGACTATTCAATGAATTATTGTTCAAAAAGTAAAATTTTCAAAGATTTTTCCCGTTTTCAATATTGAATCTCATATATAGGAGAATCTCCAATTTGAATTTTATAACACTCACTAAATAAGAAGTGGATCTAAAGTTGGTCCAAAAAGTGCAATTTTCTCAAAAATGAAATTCCCCCATTGAAAACACATTTTGGACTATTCAATGAATTATTGTTCAAAAAGTAAAATTTTCAAAATTTTTTCCCGTTTTTTATATTGAAGCTCATACATAGGAGAATATCCAATTCGAAATTTATAACACTCACTAAATAAGAAGTGGGTCTAAAGTTGATCCCAAAAGTTGGTCCAAAAAGCAATTTTCACGAAAATACAATTCCCTCATTGAAAACACATTTCGGACTATTCAATGAATTATTGTTCAAAAAGTAAAATTTTCAAAGATTTTTCCCGTTTTTTATATTGAAGCTCATACATAGGAGAATCTCCAATTAGAAATTTATAACACTCACTAAATAAGAAGTGGGTCTAAAGTTGGTCTAAAAAGTTGGTCCAAAAAGCAATTTTCACGAAAATACAATTTCCTCATTGAAAACACATTTCGGACTATTCAATGAATTATTGTTCAAAAAGTAAAATTTTCAAAGATTTTTCCCGTTTTTAATATTGAAGATCATATATAGGAGAATCTCCAATTTGAATTTAATAACACTCACTAAATAAAAGTGGGTCTAAAGATGGTCCAAAAAGTGCAATTTTCTCAAAAATAAAATTCCCCCATTGAAAACACATGGCGAACTATTCAATGAATTATTGTTCAAAAAGTAAAATTTTCAAAATTTTTTCCTTTTTTTTATATTGAAGCTCATACATAGGAAAATCTCCAATTCGAATTTTATAACACTCACTAAATAAGAAGTGGGTCTAAAGTTGGTCCAAAAAGTGCAATTTTCTCAAAAGTAAAATTCCCCCATTGAAAACATATGGTGGACTATTCAATGAATTATTGTTCAAAGAGAAAAATTTTCAAAAAAATTTCCCTTTTTTTATATGGAAGCTCCTCATATATAGGAAAATTTCCAATTTGAATTTTATAACATTCACTAAATAAGAAGTGGGTCTAAAGTTGGTCCAAAAAGTGCAATTTTCTCAAAAGTAAAATTCCCCTATTGAAAACACACGGCGGACTATTCAATGAATTTTTGTTCAAAAAGTAAAATTTTCAAAAAATGTCCTCTTTTTTTGATATTGAATCTCATATATAGGAGAATCTCCAATTTGAATTTTATAACACTCACTAAATAAGAAGTGGATCTAAAGTTGGTCCAAAAAGTGCAATTTTCTCAAAAATGAAATTCCCCCATTGAAAACACATTTTGGACTATTCAATGAATTATTGTTCAAAAAGTAAAATTTTCAAAATTTTTTCCAATTTTTAATATTGAAACTCATATATAGGAGAATCTCCAATTCGAAATTTATAACACTCACTAAATAAGAATTGGGTCTAAAGTTGGTCCAAAAAGTTGGTCCAAAAAGCAATTTTCACGAAAATATAATTCCCTCATTGAAAACACATGGCGGACAATTCAATGAATTATTGTTCAAAAAGTAAAATTTTCAAAATTTTTTCCCGTTTTTTATATTGAAGCTCATACATAGGAGAATCTCCAATTCGAAATTTATAAAACTCACTAAATAAGAAGTGGGTCTAAAGTTGGTCCCAAAAGTTGGTCCAAAAAGCAATTTTCACGAAAATACAATTCCCTCATTGAAAACACATTTCGGACTATTCAATGAATTATTGTTCAAAAAGTAAAATTTTCAAAGATTTTTCCCGTTTTTAATATTGAATCTCATATATAGGAGAATCTCCAATTTGAATTTTATAACACTCTCTAAATAAGAAGTGGATCTAAAGTTGGTCCAAAAAGTGCAATTTTTTCAAAAATGAAATTCCCCCATTGAAAACACATTTTGGACTATTCAATGAATTATTGTTCAAAAAGTAAAATTTTCAAAATGTTTTCCAATTTTTAATATTGAAGCTCATATATAGGAGAATCTCCAATTCGAAATTTATAACATTCACTAAATAAGAAGTAGGTCTAAAGTTGGTCCAAAAAGTTTGTCCAAAAAGTTTGTCCAAAAAGCAATTTTCACGAAAATACAATTCCCTCATTGAAAACACATGGCGGACTATTCAATGAATTATTGTTCAAAAAGTAAAATTTTCAAAGATTTTTCCCGTTTTTAATATTGAAGCTCATATATAGGAGAATCTCCAATTTGAATTTTATAACACTCACTAAATAAGTAGTGGATCTAAAGTTGGTCCAAAAAGTGCAATTTTCTCAAAAATAAAATTCCCCCATTGAAAACACATTTCGGAATATTCAATGAATTATTGTTCAAAAAGTAAAATTTTCAAAAATGTTTCTCTTTTTTTATATTGAAGCTCATATATAGGAGAATCTCTTATTCCAATTTTATAACACTCACTAAATAAGAAGTGGGTCTAAAGTTGGTCCAAATAGTGCACTTTCAAAGTGTTTCGTTTTAAATTTCTCCCATGTTAATCGTATGAAAAATTCACACTTCTAAATTTTCAAACTTTTACAATCCTTTTGCAGCTTGGGTAACAGAAATTATCACCCGAATTGATTTCCACATTCAAATGGTCATTAAAATGAAATTTTACTACTAAAAATTCAGTTATTACCAAAAAAAGTATTTATATCCATTTGAATATACATTAAACTAGCCAATCCTTAGACAATTTTCAAATTCTCAAATTTCGAATTTTAACCTTAATTTGTAGCTTTGGATAATAAAAGTCATCACCCGATTTCTTTCTTATCATCAATTTGCTCATGAAATAGTATTTTAGCACTCAAAATCGAAGCAATGCTAAGTAAAATAAAGGCTTCAAAACAGTTTCTGAGCGCTTTCATTTCAAAACTTCAACTTCTCTTAAAACTATTCAAAAATAGTTTTTTTTGCCAAAATTTCGAAATTTGTTTGATTTTTAAAGTGTTTTTGGATGAAAAAACACAATTTGGAACCATTCGATAAATATGAAATTTTCCATTCAAATGCACTCGAACGTGAAATATTTCAAGATTTTCGAAAAATTAAATTTTGTTTTTTAGAATACTTTTTTTTAATTAATATTTGCCACAAGAATGTCTATAAAACATATATCCAACTAAAATTAGCAATTTGAAAGAATTTGTGCAATTTTCTCGAAAATACAATTCAACCATTGAAAACACATTTCGGACTATTCAATGAATTATTGTTCAAAAACAAAAATTTTCAAAATTTTTTCCAATTTTTAATATTGAAGCTCATATATAGGAGAATCTCCAATTCGAATTTTATAACACTCACTAAATAAAAAGTGGGTCTAAAGTAGGTCCAAAAAGTGCAATTTTCACAAAAATAAAATTCCCAAATTGATAACACATGGCGAACTATTCAATGAATTATTGTTCAAAAAGTAAAATTTTCAAAGATTTTTCCCGTTTTTAATATTGAAGATCATATATAGGAGAATCTCCAATTTGAATTTTATAACACTCACTAAATAAAAGTGGGTCTAAAGTTGGTCCAAAAAGTGCAATTTTCTCAAAAATGAAATTCAACCATTGAAAACACGTTTCGGACTATTCAATGAATTATTGTTCAAAAAGTAAAATTTTAAAATTTTTTTCCAATTTTTAATATTGAAGCTCATATATAGGAGAATCTCCAATTAGAAATTTATAACACTCACTAAATAAGAAGTGGGTCTAAAGTTGGTCTAAAAAGTTGGTCCAAAAAGCAATTTTCACGAAAATACAATTTCCTCATTGAAAACACATTTCGGACTATTCAATGAATTATTGTTCAAAAAGTAAAATTTTCAAAGATTTTTCCCGTTTTTAATATTGAAGATCATATATAGGAGAATCTCCAATTTGAATTTTATAACACTCACTAAATAAAAGTGGGTCTAAAGATGGTCCAAAAAGTGCAATTTTCTCAAAAATAAAATTCCCCCATTGAAAACACATGGCGAACTATTCAATGAATTATTGTTCAAAAAGTAAAATTTTCAAAATTTTTTCCTTTTTTTTATATTGAAGCTCATACATAGGAAAATCTCCAATTCGAATTTTATAACACTCACTAAATAAGAAGTGGGTCTAAAGTTGGTCCAAAAAGTTCAAATTTCTCAAAAGTAAAATTCCCCCATTGAAAACATATGGTGGACTATTCAATGAATTATTGTTCAAAGAGAAAAATTTTCAAAAAAATTTCCCTTTTTTTATATGGAAGCTCATATATAGGAAAATTTCCAATTTGAATTTTATAACATTCACTAAATAAGAAGTGGGTCTAAAGTTGGTCCAAAAAGTGCAATTTTCTCTAAAAGTAAAATTCCCCTATTGAAAACACACGGCGGACTATTCAATGAATTTTTGTTCAAAAAGTAAAATTTTCAAAAAATGTCCTCTTTTTTTGATATTGAATCTCATATATAGGAGAATCTCCAATTTGAATTTTATAACACTCACTAAATAAGAAGTGGATCTAAAGTTGGTCCAAAAAGTGCAATTTTCTCAAAAATGAAATTCCCCCATTGAAAACACATTTTGGACTATTCAATGAATTATTGTTCAAAAAGTAAAATTTTCAAAATTTTTTCCAATTTTTAATATTGAAGCTCATATATAGGAGAATCTCCAATTCGAAATTTATAACACTCACTAAATAAGAAGTGGGTCTAAAGATGGTCTAAAAAGTTGGTCCAAAAAGCAATTTTCACGAAAATACAATTCCCTCATTGAAAACACATTTCGGACTATTCAATGAATTATTGTTCAAAAAGTAAAATTTTCAAAAAATGTTCTCTTTTTTTGATATTGAATCTCATATATAGGAGAATCTTCAATTTGAATTTTATAACACTCACTAAATAAGAAGTGGATCTAAAGTTGGTCCAAAAAGTGCAATTTTCTCAAAAGTAAAATTCCCCCATTGAAAACATATGGTGGACTATTCAATGAATTATTGTTCAAAGAGAAAAATTTTCAAAAAAATTTCCCTTTTTTTATATGGAAGCTCATATATAGGAAAATCTCCAATTTGAATTTTATAACATTCACTAAATAAGAAGTGGGTCTAAAGTTGGTCCAAAAAGTGCAATTTTCTCAAAAGTAAAATTCCCCTATTGAAAACACACGGCGGACTATTCAATGAATTATTGTTCAAAAAGTAAAATTTTCAAAAAATGTTCTCTTTTTTTGATATTGACTCTCATATATAGGAGAATCTCCAATTTGAATTTTATAACACTCACTAAATAAGAAGTGGATCTAAAGTTGGTCCAAAAAGTGCAATTTTCTCAAAAATGTAATTTCCCCATTGAAAACACATTTTGGACTATTCAATGAATTATTGTTCAAAAAGTAAAATTTTCAAAAATTTTTCTCTTTTTTATATTGAAGCTCATATATAGGAGAATCTCTAATTCCAATTTTATAACACTCACTAAATAAGAAGTGGGTCTAAAGTTGGTCCAAAAAGTGCACTTTCAAAGTGTTTCGTTTTAAATTTCTCCCATGTTAATCGTATGAAAAATTCACACTTCTAAATTTTCAAACTTTTACAATCCTTTTGCAGCTTGGGTAACAGAAATCATCACCCGAATTGATTTCCACATTCAAATGGTCATTAAAATGAAATTTTACTACTAAAAATTCAGTTATTACCAAAAAAAGTCTTTATATCAATTTGAATATACATTAAACTAGCCAATCCTTAGACAATTTTCAAAATTCTCAAATTTCGAAATTTAACCTTAATTTGTAGCTTTGGATAATAAAAGTCATCACCCGATTTCTTTCTTATCATCAATTTGCTCATGAAATAGTATTTTAGCACTCAAAATCGAAGCAATGCTAAGTAAAATAAAGGCTTCAAAACAGTTTCTGAGCGCTTTCATTTCAAAACTTCAACTTCTCTTAAAACTATTCAAAAATAGTTTTTTTTGCCAAAATTTCGAAATTTGTTTGATTTTTAAAGTGTTTTTGGATGAAAAAACACAATTTGGAACCATTCGATAAATATGAAATTTTCCATTCAAATACACTCGAACCTGAAATATTTCAAGATTTTCGAAAAATTAAATTTTGTTTTTTAGAATACTTTTTTTTTAATTAATATTTGCCACAAGAATGACTATAAAACATATATCCAACTCCAATTAGCAATTTGAAAGAATATGTGCAATTTTCTCGAAAATACAATTCAACCATTGAAAACACATTTCGGACTATTCAATGAATTATTGTTCAAAAACAAAAATTTTCAAAATTTTTTCCAATTTTTAATATTGAAGCTCATATATAGGAGAATCTCCAATTCGAATTTTATAACACTCACTAAATAAAAAGTGGGTCTAAAGTAGGTCCAAAAAGTGCAATTTTCACAAAAATAAAATTCCCAAATTGATAACACATGGCGAACTATTCAATGAATTATTGTTCAAAAAGTAAAATTTTCAAAGATTTTTCCCGTTTTTAATATTGAAGATCATATATAGGAGAATCTCCAATTTGAATTTTATAACACTCACTAAATAAAAGTGGGTCTAAAGTTGGTCCAAAAAGTGCAATTTTCTCAAAAATGAAATTCAACCATTGAAAACACGTTTCGGACTATTCAATGAATTATTGTTCAAAAAGTAAAATTTTAAAATTTTTTTCCAATTTTTAATATTGAAGCTCATATATAGGAGAATCTCCAATTAGAAATTTATAACACTCACTAAATAAGAAGTGGGTCTAAATTTGGTCTAAAAAGTTGGTCCAAAAAGCAATTTTCACGAAAATACAATTCCCTCATTGAAAACACATGGCGGACTATTCAATGAATTATTGTTCAAAAAGTAAAATTTTCAAAGATTTTTCCCGTTTTTAATATTGAAGCTCATATATAGGAGAATCTCCAATTTGAATTTTATAACACTCACTAAATAAGTAGTGGATCTAAAGTTGGTCCAAAAAGTGCAATTTTCTCAAAAATAAAATTCCCCCATTGAAAACACATTTCGGAATATTCAATGAATTATTGTTCAAAAAGTAAAATTTTCAAAAATTTTTCTCTTTTTTTATATTGAAGCTCATATATAGGAGAATCTCTTATTCCAATTTTATAACACTCACTTAATAAGAAGTGGGTCTAAAGTTGGTCCAAATAGTGCACTTTCAAAGTGTTTCGTTTTAAATTTTTCCCATGTTAATCGTATGAAAAATTCACACTTCTAAATTTTCAAACTTTTACAATCCTTTTACAGCTTGGGTAACAGAAATTATCACCCGAATTGATTTCCACATTCAAATGGTCATTAAAATGAAATTTTACTACTAAAAATTCAGTTATTACCAAAAAAAGTTTTTATATCCATTTGAATATACATTAAACTAGCCAATCCTTAGACAATTTTCAAATTCTCAAATTTCGAATTTTAACCTTAATTTGTAGCTTTGGATAATAAAAGTCATCACCCGATTTCTTTCTTATCATCAATTTGCTCATGAAATAGTATTTTAGCACTCAAAATCGAAGCAATGCTAAGTAAAATAAAGGCTTCAAAACAGTTTCTGAGCGCTTTCATTTCAAAACTTCAACTTCTCTTAAAACTATTCAAAAATAGTTTTTTTTGCCAAAATTTCGAAATTTGTTTGATTTTTAAAGTGTTTTTGGATGAAAAAACACAATTTGGAACCATTCGATAAATATGAAATTTTCCATTCAAATACACTCGAACGTGAAATATTTCAAGATTTTCGAAAAACTAAATTTTGTTTTTTAGAATACTTTTTTTTAATTAATATTTGCCACAAGAATGTCTATAAAACATATATCCAACTAAAATTAGCAATTTGAAAGAATTTGTGCAATTTTCTCGAAAATACAATTCAACCATTGAAAACACATTTCGGACTATTCAATGAATTATTGTTCAAAAAGTAAAATTTTCAAAATTTTTTCCAATTTTTAATATTGAAGCTCATATATAGGAGAATCTCCAATTAGAAATTTATAACACTCACTAAATAAGAAGTGGGTCTAAAGTTGGTCTAAAAAGTTGGTCCAAAAAGCAATTTTCACGAAAATACAATTTCCTCATTGAAAACACATTTCGGACTATTCAAAGAATTATTGTTCAAAAAGTAAAATTTTCAAAGATTTTTCCCGTTTTTAATATTGAATCTCATATATAGGAGAATCTCCAATTTGAATTTTATAACACTCATTAAATAAAAGTGGGTCTAAAGATGGTCCAAAAAGTGCAATTTTCTCAAAAATAAAATTCCCCCATTGAAAACACATGGCGAACTATTCAATGAATTATTGTTCAAAAAGTAAAATTTTCAAATTTTTTTCCTTTTTTTTATATTGAAGCTCATACATAGGAAAATCTCCAATTCGAATTTTATAACACTCACTAAATAAGAAGTGGGTCTAAAGTTGGTCCAAAAAGTGCAATTTTCTCAAAAGTAAAATTCCCCCATTGAAAACATATAGTGGACTATTCAATGAATTATTGTTCAAAGAGAAAAATTTTCAAAAAAATTTCCCTTTTTTTATATGGAAGCTCATATATAGGAAAATTTCCAATTTGAATTTTATAACATTCACTAAATAAGAAGTGGGTCTAAAGTTGGTCCAAAAAGTGCAATTTTCTCAAAAGTAAAATTCCCCTATTGAAAACACACGGCGGACTATTCAATGAATTTCTGTTCAAAAAGTAAAATTTTCAAAAAATATTCTCTTTTTTTGATATTGAATCTCATATATAGGAGAATCTCCAATTTGAATTTTATAACACTCACTAAATAAGAAGTGGATCTAAAGTTGGTCCAAAAAGTGCAATTTTCTCAAAAATGAAATTCCCCCATTGAAAACACATTTTGGACTATTCAATGAATTATTGTTCAAAAAGTAAAATTTTCAAAATTTTTTCCCGTTTTTTATATTGAAGCTCATACATAGGAGAATCTCCAATTCGAAATTTATAACACTCACTAAATAAGAAGTGGGTCTAAAGTTGATCCCAAAAGTTGGTCCAAAAAGCAATTTTCACGAAAATACAATTCCCTCATTGAAAACACATTTCGGACTATTCAATGAATTATTGTTCAAAAAGTAAAATTTTCAAAGATTTTTCCCGTTTTTAATATTGAATCTCATATATAGGAGAATCTCCCATTTGAATTTTATAACACTCATTAAATAAAAGTGGGTCTAAAGATGGTCCAAAAAGTGCAATTTTCTCAAAAATAAAATTCCCCCATTGAAAACACATGGCGAACTATTCAATGAATTATTGTTCAAAAAGTAAAATTTTCAAAATTTTTTCCTTTTTTTTATATTGAAGCTCATACATAGGAAAATCTCCAATTCGAATTTTATAACACTCACTAAATAAGAAGTGGGTCTAAAGTTGGTCCAAAAAGTGCAATTTTCTCAAAAGTAAAATTCCCCCATTGAAAACATATAGTGGACTATTCAATGAATTATTGTTCAAAGAGAAAAATTTTCAAAAAAATTTCCCTTTTTTTATATGGAAGCTCATATATAGGAAAATTTCCAATTTGAATTTTATAACATTCACTAAATAAGAAGTGGGTCTAAAGTTGGTCCAAAAAGTGCAATTTTCTCAAAAGTAAAATTCCCCTATTGAAAACACACGGCGGACTATTCAATGAATTTCTGTTCAAAAAGTAAAATTTTCAAAAAATATTCTCTTTTTTTGATATTGAATCTCATATATAGGAGAATCTCCAATTTGAATTTTATAACACTCACTAAATAAGAAGTGGATCTAAAGTTGGTCCAAAAAGTGCAATTTTCTCAAAAATGAAATTCCCCCATTGAAAACACATTTTGGACTATTCAATGAATTATTGTTCAAAAAGTAAAATTTTCAAAATTTTTTCCCGTTTTTTATATTGAAGCTCATACATAGGAGAATCTCCAATTCGAAATTTATAACACTCACTAAATAAGAAGTGGGTCTAAAGTTGATCCCAAAAGTTGGTCCAAAAAGCAATTTTCACGAAAATACAATTCCCTCATTGAAAACACATTTCGGACTATTCAATGAATTATTGTTCAAAAAGTAAAATTTTCAAAGATTTTTCCCGTTTTTAATATTGAATCTCATATATAGGAGAATCTCCAATTTGAATTTTATAACACTCACTAAATAAGAAGTGGATCTAAAGTTGGTCCAAAAAGTGCAATTTTCTCAAAAATGAAATTCCCCCATTTAAAACATATTTTGGACTATTCAATGAATTATTGTTCAAAAAGTAAAATTTTCAAAATGTTTTCCAATTTTTAATATTGAAGATCATATATAGGAGAATCTCCAATTTGAATTTTATAACACTCACTAAATAAAAGTGGGTCTAAAGATGGTCCAAAAAGTGCAATTTTCTCAAAAATAAAATTCCCCCATTGAAAACACATGGCGAACTATTCAATGAATTATTGTTCAAAAAGTAAAATTTTCAAAATTTTTTCCTTTTTTTTATATTGAAGCTCATACATAGGAAAATCTCCAATTCAAATTTTATAACACTCACTAAATAAGAAGTGGGTCTAAAGTTGGTCCAAAAAGTGCAATTTTCTCAAAAGTAAAATTCCCCCATTGAAAACATATGGTGGACTATTCAATGAATTATTGTTCAAAAAGTAAAATTTTCAAAATTTTTTCCCGTTTTTTATATTGAAGCTCATACATAGGAGAATCTCCAATTCGAAATTTATAACACTCACTAAATAAGAAGTGGGTCTAAAGTTGATCCCAAAAGTTGGTCCAAAAAGCAATTTTCACGAAAATACAATTCCCTCATTGAAAACACATTTCGGACTATTCAATGAATTATTGTTCAAAAAGTAAAATTTTCAAAATTTTTTCCAATTTTTAATATTGAAGCTCATATATAGGAGAATCTCCAATTAGAAATTTATAACACTCACTAAATAAGAAGTAGGTCTAAAGTTGGTCTAAAAAGTTGGTCCAAAAAGCAATTTTCACGAAAATACAATTTCCTCATTGAAAACACATTTCGGACTATTCAATGAATTATTGTTCAAAAAGTAAAATTTTCAAAGATTTTTCCCGTTTTTAATATTGAAGATAATATATATAGGAGAATCTCCAATTTGAATTTTATAACACTCACTAAATAAAAGTGGGTCTAAAGATGGTAAAAAAAGTGCAATTTTCTCAAAAATAAAATTCCCCCATTGAAAACACATGGCGAACTATTCAATGAATTATTGTTCAAAAAGTAAAATTTTCAAAAAATGTTCTCTTTTTTTGATATTGAATCTCATATATAGGAGAATCTCCAATTTGAATTTTATAACACTCACTAAATAAGAAGTGGGTCTAAAGTTGATCCCAAAAGTTGGTCCAAAAAGCAATTTTCACGAAAATACAATTCCCTCATTGAAAACACATTTCGGACTATTCAATGAATTATTGTTCAAAAAGTAAAATTTTCAAAGATTTTTCCCGTTTTTAATATTGAATCTCATATATAGGAGAATCTCCAATTTGAATTTTATAACACTCACTAAATAAGAAGTGGATCTAAAGTTGGTCCAAAAAGTGCAATTTTCTCAAAAATGAAATTCCCCCATTGAAAACACATTTTGGACTATTCAATGAATTATTGTTCAAAAAGTAAAATTTTCAAAATGTTTTCCAATTTTTAATATTGAAGCTCATATATAGGAGAATCTCCAATTCGAAATTTATAACATTCACTAAATAAGAAGTGGGTCTAAAGTTGGTCCAAAAAGTTTGTCCAAAAAGCAATTTTCACGAAAATACAATTCCCTCATTGAAAACACATGGCGGACTATTCAATGAATTATTGTTCAAAAAATAAAATTTTCAAAGATTTTTCCCGTTTTTAATATTGAAGCTCATATATAGGAGAATCTCCAATTTGAATTTTATAACACTCACTGAATAAGTAGTGGATCTAAAAATGGTTCAAAAAGTGCTATTTTCTCAAAAATAAAATTCCCCCATTGAAAACACATTTCGGAATATTCAATGAATTATTGTTCAAAAAGTAAAATTTTCAAAAATTTTTCTCTTTTTTTATATTGAAGCTCATATATAGGAGAATCTCTTATTCCAATTTTATAACACTCACTAAATAAGAAGTGGGTCTAAAGTAGGTCCAAATAGTGCACTTTCAAAGTGTTTCGTCTTAAATTTCTCCCATGTTAATCGTATGAAAAATTCACACTTCTAAATTTTCAAACTTTTACAATCCTTTTGCAGCTTGGGTAACAGAAATTATCACCCGAATTGATTTCCACATTCAAATGGTCATTAAAATGAAATTTTACTACTAAAAATTCAGTTATTACCAAAAAAAGTCTTTATATCCATTTGAATATACATTAAACTAGCCAATCCTTAGACAATTTTCAAATTCTCAAATTTCGAATTTTAACCTTAATTTGTAGCTTTGGATAATAAAAGTCATCACCCGATTTCTTTCTTATCATCAATTTGCTCATGAAATAGTATTTTAGCACTCAAAATCGAAGCAATGCTAAGTAAAATAAAGGCTTCAAAACAGTTTCTGAGCGCTTTCATTTCAAAACTTCAACTTCTCTTAAAACTATTCAAAAATAGTTTTTTTTGCCAAAATTTCGAAATTTGTTTGATTTTTAAAGTGTTTTTGGATGAAAAAACACAATTTGGAACCATTCGATAAATATGAAATTTTCCGTTCAAATACACTTGAACGTGAAATATTTCAAGATTTTCGAAAAATTAAATTTTGTTTTTTAGAATACTTTTTTTTAATTAATATTTGCCACAAGAATGTCTATAAAACATATATCCAACTAAAATTAGCAATTTGAAAGAATTTGTGCAATTTTCTCGAAAATACAATTCAACCATTGAAAACACATTTCGGACTATTCAATGAATTATTGTTCAAAAAGTAAAATTTTCAAAATTTTTTCCAATTTTTAATATTGAAGCTCATATATAGGAGAATCTCCAATTCGAAATTTATAACACTCACTAAATAAGAAGTGGGTCTAAAGTTGGTCTAAAAAGTTGGTCCAAAAAGCAATTTTCACGAAAATACAATTCCCTCATTGAAAACACATTTCGGACTCTTCAATGAATTATTGTTCAAAAAGTAAAATTTTCAAAGATTTTTCCCGTTTTTAATATTGAAGCTCATATATAGGAGAATCTCCAATTCGAATTTTATAACACTCACTAAATAAAAAGTGGGTCTAAAGTTGGTCCAAAAAGTGCAATTTTCTCAAAAATAAAATTCCCCCATTGAAAACATATGGTGGACTATTCAATGAATTATTGTTCAAAGAGAAAAATTTTCAAAAAAATTTACCTTTTTTTATATGGAAGCTCATATATAGGAAAATCTCCAATTTGAATTTTATAACATTCACTAAATAAGAAGTGGGTCTAAAGTTGGTCCAAAAAGTGCAATTTTCTCAAAAGTAAAATTCCCCTATTGAAAACACACGGCGGACTATTCAATGAATTATTGTTCAAAAAGTAAAATTTTCAAAAAATTTTCTCTTTTTTTGATATTGAATCTCATATATAGGAGAATCTCCAATTTGAATTTTATAACACTCACTAAATAAGAAGTGGGTCTAAAGTTGGTCCAAAAAGTGCAATTTTCTCAAAAGTAAAATTCCCCCATTGAAAACATATGGTGGACTATTCAATGAATTATTGTTCAAAGAGAAAAATTTTCAAAAAAATTTCCCTTTTTTTTATATGGAAGCTCATATATAGGAAAATCTCCAATTTGAATTTTATAACACTCACTAAATAAGAAGTGGGTCTAAAGTTGGTCGAAAAAGTGCAATTTTCTCAAAAATAAAATTCCCCCATTGAAAACACATGGCGAACTATTCAATGAATTATTGTTCAAAAAGTAAAATTTTCAAAATTTTTTCCTTTTTTTTATATTGAAGCTCATACATAGGAAAATCTCCAATTCGAATTTTATAACACTCACTAAATAAGAAGTGGGTCTTAAGTTGGTCCAAAAAGTTGGTCCAAAAAACAATTTTCACGAACATACAATTCCCTCATTGAAAACACATGGCGGACTATTCAATGAATTATTGTTCAAAAAGTAAAATTTTCAAAATTTTTCCCCGTTTTTTATATTGAAGCTCATACATAGGAAAATCTCCAATTTGAATTTTATAACACTCACTAAATAAGAAGTGGATCTAAAGTTGGTCCAAAAAGTGCAATTTTCTCAAAAATTAAATTCCCCCATTGAAAACACATTTTGGACTATTCAATGAATTATTGTTCAAAAAGTAAAATTTTCAAAATTTTTTCCAATTTTTAATATTGAAGCTCATATATAGGAGAATCTCCAATTCGAAATTTATAACACTCACTAAATAAGAATTGGGTCTAAAGTTAATCCAAAAAGCAATTTTCACGAAAATATAATTCCCTCATTGAAAACACATGGCGGACAATTCAATGAATTATTGTTCAAAAAGTAAAATATTCAAAATTTTTTCCCGTTTCTTATATTGAAGCTCATACATAGGAGAATCTCCAATTCGAAATTTATAACACTCACTAAATAAGAAGTGGGTCTAAAGTTGGTCCCAAAAGTTGGTCCAAAAAGCAATTTTCACGAAAATACAATTCCCTCATTGAAAACACATTTTGGACTATTCAATGAATTATTGTTCAAAAAGTAAAATTTTCAAAATGTTTTCCAATTTTTAATATTGAAGCTCATATATAGGAGAATCTCCAATTCGAAATTTATAACATTCACTAAATAAGAAGTGGGTCTAAAGTTGGTCCAAAAAGTGCAATTTTCTCAAAAGTAAAATTCCCCCATTGAAAACATATGGTGGACTATTCAATGAATTATTGTTCAAAGAGAAAAATTTTCAAAAAAATTTCCCTTTTTTTATATGGAAGCTCATATATAGGAAAATTTCCAATTTGAATTTTATAACATTCACTAAATAAGAAGTGGGTCTAAAGTTGGTCCAAAAAGTGCAATTTTCTCAAAAATAAAATTCCCCCATTGAAAACACATTTCAGAATATTCAATGAATTATTGTTCAAAAAGTAAAATTTTCAAAAATTTTTCTCTTTTTTTATATTGAAGCTCATATATAGGAGAATCTCTTATTCCAATTTTATAACACTCACTAAATAAGAAGTGGGTCTAAAGTTGGTCCAAATAGTGCACTTTCAAAGTGTTTCGTTTTAAATTTCTCCCATGTTAATCGTATGAAAAATTCACACTTCTAAATTTTCAAACTTTTACAATCCTTTTGCAGCTTGGGTAACAGAAATTATCACCCGAATTGATTTCCACATTCAAATGGTCATTAAAATGAAATTTTACTACTAAAAATTCAGTTATTACCAAAAAAAGTCTTTATATCCATTTGAATATACATTAAACTAGCCAATCCTTAGACAATTTTCAAATTCTCAAATTTCGAATTTTAACCTTAATTTGTAGCTTTGGATAATAAAAGTCATCACCCGATTTCTTTCTTATCATCAATTTGCTCATGAAATAGTATTTTAGCACTCAAAATCGAAGCAATGCTAAGTAAAATAAAGGCTTCAAAACAGTTTCTGAGCGCTTTCATTTCAAAACTTCAACTTCTCTTAAAACTATTCAAAAATAGTTTTTTTTGCCAAAATTTCGAAATTTGTTTGATTTTTAAAGTGTTTTTGGATGAAAAAACACAATTTGGAACCATTCGATAAATATGAAATTTTCCATTCAAATACCCTCGAACGTGAAATATTTCAAGATTTTCGAAAAATTAAATTTTGTTTTTTAGAATACTTTTTTTTAATTAATATTTGCCACAAGAATGTCTATAAAACATATATCCAACTAAAATTAGCAATTTGAAAGAATTTGTGCAATTTTCTCGAAAATACAATTCAACCATTGAAAACACATTTCGGACTATTCAATGAATTATTGTTCAAAAAGTAAAATTTTCAAAATTTTCAAAATTTTTAATATTGAAGCTCATATATAGGAGAATCTCCAATTCGAAATTTATAACACTCACTAAATAAGAAGTGGGTCTAAAGTTGGTCTAAAAAGTTGGTCCAAAAAGCAATTTTCACGAAAATACAATTCCCTCATTGAAAACACATTTCGGACTCTTCAATGAATTATTGTTCAAAAAGTAAAATTTTCAAAGATTTTTCCCGTTTTTAATATTGAAGCTCATATATAGGAGAATCTCCAATTCGAATTTTATAACACTCACTAAATAAAAAGTGGGTCTAAATTTGGTCCAAAAAGTGCAATTTTCTCAAAAATAAAATTCCCCCATTGAAAACATATGGTGGACTATTCAATGAATTATTGTTCAAAGAGAAAAATTTTCAAAAAAATTTACCTTTTTTTATATGGAAGCTCATATATAGGAAAATCTCCAATTTGAATTTTATAACATTCACTAAATAAGAAGTGGGTCTAAAGTTGGTCCAAAAAGTGCAATTTTCTCAAAAGTAAAATTCCCCTATTGAAAACACACGGCGGACTATTCAATGAATTATTGTTCAAAAAGTAAAATTTTCAAAAAATTTTCTCTTTTTTTGATATTGAATCTCATATATAGGAGAATCTCCAATTTGAATTTTATAACACTCACTAAATAAGAAGTGGGTCTAAAGTTGGTCCAAAAAGTGCAATTTTCTCAAAAGTAAAATTCCCCCATTGAAAACATATGGTGGACTATTCAATGAATTATTGTTCAAAGAGAAAAATTTTCAAAAAAATTTCCCTTTTTTTTATATGGAAGCTCATATATAGGAAAATCTCCAATTTGAATTTTATAACACTCACTAAATAAGAAGTGGGTCTAAAGTTGGTCGAAAAAGTGCAATTTTCTCAAAAATAAAATTCCCCCATTGAAAACACATGGCGAACTATTCAATGAATTATTGTTCAAAAAGTAAAATTTTCAAAATTTTTTCCTTTTTTTTATATTGAAGCTCATACATAGGAAAATCTCCAATTCGAATTTTATAACACTCACTAAATAAGAAGTGGGTCTTAAGTTGGTCCAAAAAGTTGGTCCAAAAAACAATTTTCACGAACATACAATTCCCTC
Source organism: Linyphia triangularis (assembly GCA_963978545.1). Classification (NCBI taxonomy): domain Eukaryota; kingdom Metazoa; phylum Arthropoda; class Arachnida; order Araneae; family Linyphiidae; genus Linyphia; species Linyphia triangularis. The sequence goes on along the minus strand of OZ021721.1, from coordinate 10,826,347 downwards.
ATTGAAAACACATGGCGGACTATTCAATGAATTATTGTTCAAAAAGTAAAATTTTCAAAATTTTTCCCCGTTTTTTATATTGAAGCTCATACATAGGAAAATCTCCAATTTGAATTTTATAACACTCACTAAATAAGAAGTGGATCTAAAGTTGGTCCAAAAAGTGCAATTTTCTCAAAAATTAAATTCCCCCATTGAAAACACATTTTGGACTATTCAATGAATTATTGTTCAAAAAGTAAAATTTTCAAAATTTTTTCCAATTTTTAATATTGAAGCTCATATATAGGAGAATCTCCAATTCGAAATTTATAACACTCACTAAATAAGAATTGGGTCTAAAGTTAATCCAAAAAGCAATTTTCACGAAAATATAATTCCCTCATTGAAAACACATGGCGGACAATTCAATGAATTATTGTTCAAAAAGTAAAATATTCAAAATTTTTTCCCGTTTCTTATATTGAAGCTCATACATAGGAGAATCTCCAATTCGAAATTTATAACACTCACTAAATAAGAAGTGGGTCTAAAGTTGGTCCCAAAAGTTGGTCCAAAAAGCAATTTTCACGAAAATACAATTCCCTCATTGAAAACACATTTTGGACTATTCAATGAATTATTGTTCAAAAAGTAAAATTTTCAAAATGTTTTCCAATTTTTAATATTGAAGCTCATATATAGGAGAATCTCCAATTCGAAATTTATAACATTCACTAAATAAGAAGTGGGTCTAAAGTTGGTCCAAAAAGTGCAATTTTCTCAAAAGTAAAATTCCCCCATTGAAAACATATGGTGGACTATTCAATGAATTATTGTTCAAAGAGAAAAATTTTCAAAAAAATTTCCCTTTTTTTATATGGAAGCTCATATATAGGAAAATTTCCAATTTGAATTTTATAACATTCACTAAATAAGAAGTGGGTCTAAAGTTGGTCCAAAAAGTGCAATTTTCTCAAAAATAAAATTCCCCCATTGAAAACACATTTCAGAATATTCAATGAATTATTGTTCAAAAAGTAAAATTTTCAAAAATTTTTCTCTTTTTTTATATTGAAGCTCATATATAGGAGAATCTCTTATTCCAATTTTATAACACTCACTAAATAAGAAGTGGGTCTAAAGTTGGTCCAAATAGTGCACTTTCAAAGTGTTTCGTTTTAAATTTCTCCCATGTTAATCGTATGAAAAATTCACACTTCTAAATTTTCAAACTTTTACAATCCTTTTGCAGCTTGGGTAACAGAAATTATCACCCGAATTGATTTCCACATTCAAATGGTCATTAAAATGAAATTTTACTACTAAAAATTCAGTTATTACCAAAAAAAGTCTTTATATCCATTTGAATATACATTAAACTAGCCAATCCTTAGACAATTTTCAAATTCTCAAATTTCGAATTTTAACCTTAATTTGTAGCTTTGGATAATAAAAGTCATCACCCGATTTCTTTCTTATCATCAATTTGCTCATGAAATAGTATTTTAGCACTCAAAATCGAAGCAATGCTAAGTAAAATAAAGGCTTCAAAACAGTTTCTGAGCGCTTTCATTTCAAAACTTCAACTTCTCTTAAAACTATTCAAAAATAGTTTTTTTTGCCAAAATTTCGAAATTTGTTTGATTTTTAAAGTGTTTTTGGATGAAAAAACACAATTTGGAACCATTCGATAAATATGAAATTTTCCATTCAAATACACTCGAACGTGAAATATTTCAAGATTTTCGAAAAATTAAATTTTGTTTTTTAGAATACTTTTTTTTAATTAATATTTGCCAAAAGAATGTCTATAAAACATATATCCAACTAAAATTAGCAATTTGAAAGAATTTGTGCAATTTTCTCGAAAATACAATTCAACCATTGAAAACACATTTCGGACTATTCAATGAATTATTGTTCAAAAAGTAAAATTTTCAAAATTTTTTCCAATTTTTAATATTGAAGCTCATATATAGGAGAATCTCCTATTCGAAATTTATAACACTCACTAAATAAGAAGTGGGTCTAAAGTTGGTCTAAAAAGTTGGTCCAAAAAGCAATTTTCACGAAAATACAATTCCCTCATTGAAAACACATTTCGGACTCTTCAATGAATTATTGTTCAAAAAGTAAAATTTTCAAAGATTTTTCCCGTTTTTAATATTGAAGCTCATATATAGGAGAATCTCCAATTTGAATTTTATAACACTCACTAAATAAGTAGTGGATCTAAAAATGGCTCAAAAAGTGCAATTTTCTCAAAAATAAAATTCCCCCATTGAAAACACATTTCGGAATATTCAATGAATTATTGTTCAAAAAGTAAAATTTTCAAAAATTTTTCTCTTTTTTTATATTGAAGCTCATATATAGGAGAATCTCTTATTCCAATTTTATAACACTCACTAAATAAGAAGTGGGTCTAAAGTTGATCCAAATAGTGCACTTTCAAAGTGTTTCGTTTTAAATTTCTCCCATGTTAATCGTATGAAAAATTCACACTTCTAAATTTTCTAACTTTTACAATCCTTTTGCAGCTTGGGTAACAGAAATTATCACCCGAATTGATTTCCACATTCAAATGGTCATTAAAATGAAATTTTACTACTAAAAATTCAGTTATTACCAAAAAAAGTCTTTATATCCATTTGAATATACATTAAACTAGCCAATCCTTAGACAATTTTCAAATTCTCAAATTTCGAATTTTAACCTTAATTTGTAGCTTTGGATAATAAAAGTCATCACCCGATTTCTTTCTTATCATCAATTTGCTCATGAAATAGTATTTTAGCACTCAAAATCGAAGCAATGCTAAGTAAAATAAAGGCTTCAAAACAGTTTCTGAGCGCTTTCATTTCAAAACTTCAACTTCTCTTAAAACTATTCAAAAATAGTTTTTTTTGCCAAAATTTCGAAATTTGTTTGATTTTTAAAGTGTTTTTGGATGAAAAAAGACAATTTGGAACCATTCGATAAATATGAAATTTTCCATTCAAATACACTCGAACGTGAAATATTTCAAGATTTTCGAAAAATTAAATTTTGTTTTTTAGAATACTTTTTTTTAATTAATATTTGCCACAAGAATGTCTATAAAACATATATCCAACTAAAATTAGCAATTTGAAAGAATTTGTGCAATTTTCTCGAAAATACAATTCAACCATTGAAAACACATTTCGGACTATTCAATGAATTATTGTTCAAAAAGTAAAATTTTCAAAATTTTTTCCAATTTAATATTGAAGCTCATATATAGGAGAATCTCCAATTCGAATTTTATAACACTCACTAAATAAAAAGTGGGTCTAAAGTTGGTCCAAAAAGTGCAATTTTCTCAAAAATAAAATTCCCCTATTGAAAACACATGGCGAACTATTCAACGAATTATTGTTTAAAAAGTAAAGTTTTCAAAATTTTTTCCTTTTTTTTATATTGAAGCTCATACATAGGAAAATCTCCAATTCGAATTTTATATCACTCACTAAATAAGAAGTGGGTCTAAAGTTGGTCCAAAAAGTGCAATTTTCTCAAAAGTAAAATTCCCCCATTGAAAACATATGGTGGACTATTCAATGAATTATTGTTCAAAGAGAAAAATTTTCAAAAAAATTTACCTTTTTTTATATGGAAGCTCATATATAGGAAAATCTCCAATTTGAATTTTATAACATTCACTAAATAAGAAGTGGGTCTAAAGTTGGTCCAAAAAGTGCAATTTTCTCAAAAGTAAAATTCCCCTATTGAAAACACACGGCGGACTATTCAATGAATTATTGTTCAAAAAGTAAAATTTTCAAAATTTTTTCCCGTTTTTTATATTGAAGCTCATACATAGGAGAATCTCCAATTTGAATTTTATAACACTCACTAAATAAGAAGTGGATCTAAAGTTGGTCCAAAAAGTGCAATTTTCTCAAAAATGAAATTCCCCCATTGAAAACATATTTTGGACTATTCAATGAATTATTGTTCAAAAAGTAAAATTTTCAAAATGTTTTCCAATTTTTAATATTGAAGATCATATATAGGAGAATCTCCAATTTGAATTTTATAACACTCACTAAATAAAAGTGGGTCTAAAGATGGTCCAAAAAGTGCAATTTTCTCAAAAATAAAATTCCCCCATTGAAAACACATGGCGAACTATTCAATGAATTATTGTTCAAAAAGTAAAATTTTCAAAATTTTTTCCTTTTTTTTATATTGAAGCTCATACATAGGAAAATCTCCAATTCAAATTTTATAACACTCACTAAATAAGAAGTGGGTCTAAAGTTGGTCCAAAAATTGCAATTTTCTCAAAAGTAAAATTCCCCCATTGAAAACATATGGTGGACTATTCAATGAATTATTGTTCAAAAAGTAAAATTTTTAAAATTTTTTCCCGTTTTTTATATTGAAGCTCATACATAGGAGAATCTCCAATTCGAAATTTATAATACTCACTAAATAAGAAGTGGGTCTAAAGTTGATCCCAAAAGTTGGTCCAAAAAGCAATTTTCACGAAAATACAATTCCCTCATTGAAAACACATTTCGGACTATTCAATGAATTATTGTTCAAAAAGTAAAATTTTCAAAATTTTTTCCAATTTTTAATATTGAAGCTCATATATAGGAGAATCTCCAATTAGAAATTTATAACACTCACTAAATAAGAAGTGGGTCTAAAGTTGGTCTAAAAAGTTGGTCCAAAAAGCAATTTTCACGAAAATACAATTCCCTCATTGAAAACACATTTCGGACTCTTCAATGAATTATTGTTCAAAAAGTAAAATTTTCAAAGATTTTTCCCGTTTTTAATATTGAAGCTCATATATAGGAGAATCTCCAATTCGAATTTTATAACACTCACTAAATAAAAAGTGGGTCTAAAGTTGGTCCAAAAAGTGCAATTTTCTCAAAAATAAAATTCCCCCATTGAAAACATATGGTGGACTATTCAATGAATTATTGTTCAAAGAGAAAAATTTTCAAAAAAATTTACCTTTTTTTATATGGAAGCTCATATATAGGAAAATCTCCAATTTGAATTTTATAACATTCACTAAATAAGAAGTGGGTCTAAAGTTGGTCGAAAAAGTGCAATTTTCTCAAAAATAAAATTCCCCCATTGAAAACACATGGCGAACTATTCAATGAATTATTGTTCAAAAAGTAAAATTTTCAAAATTTTTTCCTTTTTTTTATATTGAAGCTCATACATAGGAAAATCTCCAATTCGAATTTTATAACCCTCACTAAATAAGAAGTGGGTCTAAAGTTGATCCAAAAAGTGCAATTTTCTCAAAAGTAAAATTCCCCCATTGAAAATATATGGTGGACTATTCAATGAATTATTGTTCAAAAAGAAAAATTTTCAAAAAAATTTCCCATTTTTTATATGGAAGCTCATATATAGGAGAATCTCCAATTTGAATTTTATAACACTCACTAAATAAGAAGTGGGTCTAAAGTTGATCCAAAAAGTGCAATTTTCTCAAAAGTAAAATTCCCCCATTGAAAATATATGGTGGACTATTCAATGAATTATTGTTCAAAAAGAAAAATTTTCAAAAAAATTTCCCTTTTTTTATATGGAAGCTCATATATAGGAGAATCTCCAATTTGAATTTTATAACACTCACTAAATAAGAAGTGGGTCTTAAGTTGGTCCAAAAAGTTGGTCCAATAAACAATTTTCACGAACATACAATTCCCTCATTGAAAACACATGGCGGACTATTCAATGAATTATTGTTCAAAAAGTAAAATTTTCAAAATTTTTCCCCGTTTTTTATATTGAAGCTCATACATAGGAAAATCTCCAATTTGAATTTTATAACACTCACTAAATAAGAAGTGGATCTAAAGTTGGTCCAAAAAGTGCAATTTTCTCAAAAATTAAATTCCCCCATTGAAAACACATTTTGGACTATTCAATGAATTATTGTTCAAAAAGTAAAATTTTCAAAATTTTTTCCAATTTTTAATATTGAAGCTCATATATAGGAGAATCTCCAATTCGAAATTTTTAACACTCACTAAATAAGAATTGGGTCTAAAGTTAATCCAAAAAGCAATTTTCACGAAAATATAATTCCCTCATTGAAAACACATGGCGGACAATTCAATGAATTATTGTTCAAAAAGTAAAATATTCAAAATTTTTTCCCGTTTCTTATATTGAAGCTCATACATAGGAGAATCTCCAATTCGAAATTTATAACACTCACTAAATAAGAAGTGGGTCTAAAGTTGGTCCCAAAAGTTGGTCCAAAAAGCAATTTTCACGAAAATACAATTCCCTCATTGAAAACACATTTTGGACTATTCAATGAATTATTGTTCAAAAAGTAAAATTTTCAAAATGTTTTCCAATTTTTAATATTGAAGCTCATATATAGGAGAATCTCCAATTCGAAATTTATAACATTCACTAAATAAGAAGTGGGTCTAAAGTTGGTCCAAAAAGTGCAATTTTCTCAAAAGTAAAATTCCCCCATTGAAAACATATGGTGGACTATTCAATGAATTATTGTTCAAAGAGAAAAATTTTCAAAAAAATTTCCCTTTTTTTATATGGAAGCTCATATATAGGAAAATTTCCAATTTGAATTTTATAACATTCACTAAATAAGAAGTGGGTCTAAAGTTGGTCCAAAAAGTGCAATTTTCTCAAAAATAAAATTCCCCCATTGAAAACACATTTCAGAATATTCAATGAATTATTGTTCAAAAAGTAAAATTTTCAAAAATTTTTCTCTTTTTTTATATTGAAGCTCATATATAGGAGAATCTCTTATTCCAATTTTATAACACTCACTAAATAAGAAGTGGGTCTAAAGTTGGTCCAAATAGTGCACTTTCAAAGTGTTTCGTTTTAAATTTCTCCCATGTTAATCGTATGAAAAATTCACACTTCTAAATTTTCAAACTTTTACAATCATTTTGCAGCTTGGGTAACAGAAATTATCACCCGAATTGATTTCCAAATTCAAATGGTCATTAAAATGAAATTTTACTACTAAAAATTCAGTTATTACCAAAAAAGTCTTTATATCCATTTGAATATACATTAAACTAGCCAATCCTTAGACAATTTTCAAATTCTCAAATTTCGAATTTTAACCTTAATTTGTAGCTTTGGATAATAAAAGTCATCACCCGATTTCTTTCTTATCATCAATTTGCTCATGAAATAGTATTTTAGCACTCAAAATCGAAGCAATGCTAAGTAAAATAAAGGCTTCAAAACAGTTTCTGAGCGCTTTCATTTCAAAACTTCAACTTCTCTTAAAACTATTCAAAAATAGTTTTTTTTGCCAAAATTTCGAAATTTGTTTGATTTTTAAAGTGTTTTTGGATGAAAAAACACAATTTGGAACCATTCGATAAATATGAAATTTTCCATTCAAATGCACTCGAACGTGAAATATTTCAAGATTTTCGAAAAATTAAATTTTGTTTATTAGAATACTTTTTTTTAATTAATATTTGCCACAAGAATGTCTATAAAACATATATCCAACTAAAATTAGCAATTTGAAAGAATTTGTGCAATTTTCTCGAAAATACAATTCAACCATTGAAAACACATTTCGGACTATTCAATGAATTATTGTTCAAAAAGTAAAATTTTCAAAATTTTTTCCAATTTTTAATATTGAAGCTCATATATAGGAGAATCTCCAATTAGAAATTTATAACACTCACTAAATAAGAAGTGGGTCTAAAGTTGGTCTAAAAAGTTGGTCCGAAAAGCAATTTTCACGAAAATACAATTTCCTCATTGAAAACACATTTCGGACTATTCAATGAATTATTGTTCAAAAAGTAAAATTTTCAAAGATTTTTCCCGTTTGTAATATTGAAGATCATATATAGGAGAATCTCCAATTTGAATTTTATAACACTCACTAAATAAAAGTGGGTCTAAAGATGGTCCAAAAAGTGCAATTTTCTCAAAAATAAAATTCCCCCATTGAAAACACATGGCGAACTATTCAATGAATTATTGTTCAAAAAGTAAAATTTTCAAAAAAATTTCCCTTTTTTTATATGGAAGCTCATATATAGGAAAATTTCAAATTTGAATTTTATAACATTCACTAAATAAGAAGTGGGTCTAAAGTTGGTCCAAAAAGTGCAATTTTCTCAAAAATGAAATTCCCCCATTGAAAACACATTTTGGACTATTCAATGAATTATTGTTCAAAAAGTAAAATTTTCAAAATTTTTTCCCGTTTTTTATATTGAATCTCATATATAGGAGAATCTCCAATTTGAATTTTATAACACTCACTAAATAAGAAGTGGGTCTAAAGTTGATCCCAAAAGTTGGTCCAAAAAGCAATTTTCACGAAAATACAATTCCCTCATTGAAAACACATTTCGGACTATTCAATGAATTATTGTTCAAAAAGTAAAATTTTCAAAGATTTTTCCCGTTTTTAATATTGAATCTCATATATAGGAGAATCTCCAATTTGAATTTTATAACACTCACTAAATAAGAAGTGGATCTAAAGTTGGTCCAAAAAGTGCAATTTTCTCAAAAATGAAATTCCCCCATTGAAAACACATTTTGGACTATTCAATGAATTATTGTTCAAAAAGTAAAATTTTCAAAATGTTTTCCAATTATTAATATTGAAGCTCATATATAGGAGAATCTCCAATTCGAAATTTATAACATTCACTAAATAAGAAGTGGGTCTAAAGTTGGTCCAAAAAGTTTGTCCAAAAAGCAATTTTCACGAAAATACAATTCCCTCATTGAAAACACATGGCGGACTATTCAATGAATTATTGTTCAAAAAGTAAAATTTTCAAAGATTTTTCCAGTTTTTAATATTGAAGCTCATATATAGGAGAATCTCCAATTTGAATTTTATAACACTCACTAAATAAGTAGTGGATCTAAAAATGGCTCAAAAAGTGCAATTTTCTCAAAAATAAAATTCCCCCATTGAAAACACATTTCGGAATATTCAATGAATTATTGTTCAAAAAGTAAAATTTTCAAAATTTTTTCTCTTTTTTTATATTGAAGCTCATATATAGGAGAATCTCTTATTCCAATTTTATAACACTCACTAAATAAGAAGTGGGTCTAAAGTTGATCCAAATAGTGCACTTTCAAAGTGTTTCGTTTTAAATTTCTCCCATGTTAATCGTATGAAAAATTCACACTTCTAAATTTTCTAACTTTTACAATCCTTTTGCAGCTTGGGTAACAGAAATTATCACCCGAATTGATTTCCACATTCAAATGGTCATTAAAATGAAATTTTACTACTAAAAATTCAGTTATTACCAAAAAAAGTCTTATATCCATTTGAATATACATTAAACTAGCCAATCCTTAGACAATTTTCAAATTCTCAAATTTCGAATTTTAACCTTAATTTGTAGCTTTGGATAATAAAAGTCATCACCCGATTTCTTTCTTATCATCAATTTGCTCATGAAATAGTATTTTAGCACTCAAAATCGAAGCAATGCTAAGTAAAATAAAGGCTTCAAAACAGTTTCTGAGCGCTTTCATTTCAAAACTTCAACTTCTCTTAAAACTATTCAAAAATAGTTTTTTTTGCCAAAATTTCGAAATTTGTTTGATTTTTAAAGTGTTTTTGGATGAAAAAACACAATTTGGAACCATTCGATAAATATGAAATTTTCCATTCAAATACACTCGAACGTGAAATATTTCAAGATTTTCGAAAAATTAAATTTTGTTTTTTAGAATACTTTTTTTTAATTAATATTTGCCACAAGAATGTCTATAAAACATATATCCAACTAAAATTAGCAATTTGAAAGAATTTGTGCAATTTTCTCGAAAATACAATTCAACCATTGAAAACACATTTCGGACTATTCAATGAATTATTGTTCAAAAAGTAAAATTTTCAAAATTTTTTCCAATTTTTAATATTGAAGCTCATATATAGGAGAATCTCCAATTCGAAATTTATAACACTCACTAAATAAGAAGTGGGTCTAAAGTTGGTCTAAAAAGTTGGTCCAAAAAGCAATTTTCACGAAAATACAATTCCCTCATTGAAAACACATTTCGGACTCTTCAATGAATTATTGTTCAAAAAGTAAAATTTTCAAAGATTTTTCCCGTTTTTAATATTGAAGCTCATATATAGGAGAATCTCCAATTTGAATTTTATAACACTCACTAAATAAGTAGTGGATCTAAAAATGGCTCAAAAAGTGCAATTTTCTCAAAAATAAAATTCCCCCATTGAAAACACATTTCGGAATATTCAATGAATTATTGTTCAAAAAGTAAAATTTTCAAAAATTTTTCTCTTTTTTTATATTGAAGCTCATATATAGGAGAATCTCTTATTCCAATTTTATATCACTCACTAAATTAGAAGTGGGTCTAAAGTTGGTCCAAAAAGTGCAATTTTCTCAAAAGTAAAATTCCCCCATTGAAAGCATATGGTGGACTATTCAATGAATTATTGTTCAAAGAGAAAAATTTTCAAAAAAATTTACCTTTTTTTATATGGAAGCTCATATATAGGAAAATCTCCAATTTGAATTTTATAACATTCACTAAATAAGAAGTGGGTCTAAAGTTGGTCCAAAAAGTGCAATTTTCTCAAAAGTAAAATTCCCCTATTGAAAACACACGGCGGACTATTCAATGAATTATTGTTCAAAAAGTAAAATTTTCAAAATTTTTTTCCGTTTTTTATATTGAAGCTCATACATAGGAGAATCTCCAATTCGAAATTTATAACACTCACTAAATAAGAAGTGGGTCTAAAGTTGATCCCAAAAGTTGGTCCAAAAAGCAATTTTCACGAAAATACAATTCCCTCATTGAAAACACATTTCGGAATATTCAATGAATTATTGTTCAAAAAGTAAAATTTTCAAAGATTTTTCCCGTTTTTAATATTGAATCTCATATATAGGAGAATCTCCAATTTGAATTTTATAACACTCACTAAATAAGAAGTGGATCTAAAGTTGGTCCAAAAAGTGCAATTTTCTCAAAAATGAAATTCCCCCATTGAAAACATATTTTGGACTATTCAATGAATTATTGTTCAAAAAGTAAAATTTTCAAAATGTTTTCCAATTTTTAATATTGAAGATCATATATAGGAGAATCTCCAATTTGAATTTTATAACACTCACTAAATAAAAGTGGGTCTAAAGATGGTCCAAAAAGTGCAATTTTCTCAAAAGTAAAATTCCCCCATTGAAAACATATGGTGGACTATTCAATGAATTATTGTTCAAAAAGTAAAATTTTCAAAATTTTTTCCCGTTTTTTATATTGAAGCTCATACATAGGAGAATCTCCAATTCGAAATTTATAACACTCACTAAATAAGAAGTGGGTCTAAAGTTGATCCCAAAAGTTGGTCCAAAAAGCAATTTTCACGAAAATACAATTCCCTCATTGAAAACACATTTCGGACTATTCAATGAATTATTGTTCAAAAGGTAAAATTTTCAAAATTTTTTCCAATTTTTAATATTGAAGCTCATATATAGGAGAATCTCCAATTAGAAATTTATAACACTCACTAAATAAGAAGTGGGTCTAAAGTTGGTCTAAAAAGTTGGTCCAAAAAGCAATTTTCACGAAAATACAATTTCCTCATTGAAAACACATTTCGGACTATTCAATGAATTATTGTTCAAAAAGTAAAATTTTCAAAGATTTTTCCCGTTTTTAATATTGAAGATCATATATAGGAGAATCTCCAATTTGAATTTTATAACACTCACTAAATAAAAGTGGGTCTAAAGATGGTCCAAAAAGTGCAATTTTCTCAAAAATAAAATTCCCCCATTGAAAACACATGGCGAACTATTCAATGAATTATTGTTCAAAAAGTAAAATTTTCAAAAAATGTTCTTTTTTTTTTATATTGAATCTCATATATAGGAGAATCTCCAATTTGAATTTTATAACACTCACTAAATAAAAGTGGGTCTAAAGTTGGTCCAAAAAGTGCAATTTTCTCAAAAATGAAATTCCCTTATTGAAAACACATTTTGGACTATTCAATGAATTATTGTTCAAAAAGTAAAATTTTCAAAATTTTTTCCCGTTTTTTATATTGAAGCTCACACATAGGAGAATCTCCAATTCGAAATTTATAACACTCACTAAATAAGAAGTGGGTCTAAAGTTGATCCCAAAAGTTGGTCCAAAAAGCAATTTTCACGAAAATACAATTCCCTCATTGAAAACACATTTCGGACTATTCAATGAATTATTGTTCAAAAAGTAAAATTTTCAAAGATTTTTCCCGTTTTTAATATTGAATCTCATATATAGGAGAATCTCCAATTTGAATTTTATAACACTCACTAAATAAGAAGTGGATCTAAAGTTGGTCCAAAAAGTGCAATTTTCTCAAAAATGAAATTCCCCCATTGAAAACACATTTTGGACTATTCAATGAATTATTGTTCAAAAGTAAAATTTTCAAAATGTTTTCCAATTTTTAATATTGAAGCTCATATATAGGAGAATCTCCAATTCGAAATTTATAACATTCACTAAATAAGAAGTGGGTCTAAAGTTGGTCCAAAAAGTTTGTCCAAAAAGCAATTTTCACGAAAATACAATTCCCTCATTGAAAACACATGGCGGACTATTCAATGAATTATTGTTCAAAAAATAAAATTTTCAAAGATTTTTCCCGTTTTTAATATTGAAGCTCATATATAGGAGAATCTCCAATTTGAATTTTATAACACTCACTAAATAAGTAGTGTATCTAAAAATGGTTCAAAAAGTGCAATTTTCTCAAAAATAAAATTCCCCTATTGAAAACACATTTCGGAATATTCAATGAATTATTGTTCAAAAAGTAAAATTTTCAAAAATTTTTCTCTTTTTTTATATTGAAGCTCATATATAGGAGAATCTCTTATTCCAATTTTATAACACTCACTAAATAAGAAGTGGGTCTAAAGTTGGTCCAAATAGTGCACTTTCAAAGTGTTTCGTTTTAAATTTCTCCCATGTTAATCGTATGAAAAATTCACACTTCTAAATTTTCAAACTTTTACAATCCTTTTGCAGCTTGGGTAACAGAAATTATCACCCGAATTGATTTCCACATTCAAATGGTCATTAAAATGAAATTTTACTACTAAAAATTCAGTTATTACCAAAAAAAGTATTTATATCCATTTGAATATACATTAAACTAGCCAATCCTTAGACAATTTTCAAATTCTCAAATTTCGAATTTTAACCTTAATTTGTAGCTTTGGATAATAAAAGTCATCACCCGATTTCTTTCTTATCATCAATTTGCTCATGAAATAGTATTTTAGCACTCAAAATCGAAGCAATGCTAAGTAAAATAAAGGCTTCAAAACAGTTTCTGAGCGCTTTCATTTCAAAACTTCAACTTCTCTTAAAACTATTCAAAAATAGTTTTTTTTGCCAAAATTTCGAAATTTGTTTGATTTTTAAAGTGGTTTTGGATGAAAAAACACAATTTGGAACTATTCGATAAATATGAAATTTTCCGTTCAAATACACTTGAACGTGAAATATTTCAAGATTTTCGAAAAATTAAATTTTATTTTTTACAATACTTTTTTTTAATTAATATTTGCCACAAGAATGTCTATAAAACATATATCCAACTAAAATTAGCAATTTGAAAGAATTTGTGCAATTTTCTCGAAAATACAATTCAACCATTGAAAACACATTTCGGACTATTCAATGAATTATTGTTCAAAAAGTAAAATTTTCAAAATTTTTCCCAATTTTTAATATTGAAGCTCATATATAGGAGAATCTCCAATTCGAAATTTATAACACTCACTAAATAAGAAGTGGGTCTAAAGTTGGTCTAAAAAGTTGGTCCAAAAAGCAATTTTCACGAAAATACAATTCCCTCATTGAAAACACATTTCGGACTCTTCAATGAATTATTGTTCAAAAAGTAAAATTTTCAAAGATTTTTCCCGTTTTTAATATTGAAGCTCATATATAGGAGAATCTCCAATTCGAATTTGATAACACTCACTAAATAAAAAGTGGGTCTAAAGTTGGTCCAAAAAGTGCAATTTTCTCAAAAATAAAATTCCCCCATTGAAAACATATGGTGGACTATTCAATGAATTATTGTTCAAAGAGAAAAATTTTCAAAAAAATTTACCTTTTTTTATATGGAAGCTCATATATAGGAAAATCTCCAATTTGAATTTTATAACATTCACTAAATAAGAAGTGGGTCTAAAGTTGGTCCAAAAAGTGCCATTTTCTCAAAAGTAAAATTCCCCTATTGAAAACACACGGCGGACTATTCAATGAATTATTGTTCAAAAAGTAAAATTTTCAAAAAATGTTCTCTTTTTTTGATATTGAATCTCATATATAGGAGAATCTCCAATTTGAATTTTATAACACTCACTAAATAAGAAGTGGGTCTAAAGTTGGTCCAAAAAGTGCAATTTTCTCAAAAGTAAAATTCCCCCATTGAAAACATATGGTGGACTATTCAATGAATTATTGTTCAAAGAGAAAAATTTTCAAAAAAATTTCCCTTTTTTTTATATGGAAGCTCATATATAGGAAAATCTCCAATTTGAATTTTATAACACTCACTAAATAAGAAGTGGGTCTAAAGTTGGTCGAAAAAGTGCAATTTTCTCAAAAATAAAATTCCCCCATTGAAAACACATGGCGAACTATTCAATGAATTATTGTTCAAAAAGTAAAATTTTCAAAATTTTTTCCTTTTTTTTATATTGAAGCTCATACATAGGAAAATCTCCAATTCGAATTTTATAACACTCACTAAATAAGAAGTGGGTCTAAAGTTGATCCAAAAAGTGGAATTTTCTCAAAAGTAAAATTCCCCCATTGAAAATATATGGTGGACTATTCAATGAATTATTGTTCAAAAAGAAAAATTTTCAAAAAAATTTCCCTTTTTTTATATGGAAGCTCATATATAGGAGAATCTCCAATTTGAATTTTATAACACTCACTAAATAAGAAGTGGGTCTAAAGTTGATCCAAAAAGTGCAATTTTCTCAAAAGTAAAATTCCCCCATTGAAAATATATGGTGGACTATTCAATGAATTATTGTTCAAAAAGAAAAAATTTCAAAAAAATTTCCCTTTTTTTATATGGAAGCTCATATATAGGAGAATCTCCAATTTGAATTTTATAACACTCACTAAATAAGAAGTGGGTCTTAAGTTGGTCCAAAAAGTTGGTCCAAAAAACAATTTTCACGAACATACAATTCCCTCATTGAAAACACATGGCGGACTATTCAATGAATTATTGTTCAAAAAGTAAAATTTTCAAAATTTTTTCCCGTTTTTTATATTGAAGCTCATACATAGGAAAATCTCCAATTTGAATTTTATAACACTCACTAAATAAGAAGTGGATCTAAAGTTGGTCCAAAAAGTGCAATTTTCTCAAAAATTAAATTCCCCCATTGAAAACACATTTTGGACTATTCAATGAATTATTGTTCAAAAAGTAAAATTTTCAAAATTTTTTCCAATTTTTAATATTGAAGCTCATATATAGGAGAATCTCCAATTCGAAATTTATAACACTCACTAAATAAGAATTGGGTCTAAAGTTAATCCAAAAAGCAATTTTCACGAAAATATAATTCCCTCATTGAAAACACATGGCGGACAATTCAATGAATTATTGTTCAAAAAGTAAAATTTTCAAAATTTTTTCCCGTTTCTTATATTGAAGCTCATACATAGGAGAATCTCCAATTCGAAATTTATAACACTCACTAAATAAGAAGTGGGTCTAAAGTTGGTCCCAAAAGTTGGTCCAAAAAGCAATTTTCACGAAAATACAATTCCCTCATTGAAAACACATTTTGGACTATTCAATGAATTATTGTTCAAAAAGTAAAATTTTCAAAATGTTTTCCAATTTTTAATATTGAAGCTCATATATAGGAGAATCTCCAATTCGAAATTTATAACATTCACTAAATAAGAAGTGGGTCTAAAGTTGGTCCAAAAAGTGAAATTTTCTCAAAAGTAAAATTCCCCCATTTAAACATATGGTGGACTATTCAATGAATTATTGTTCAAAGAGAAAAATTTTCAAAAAAATTTCCCTTTTTTTATATGGAAGCTCATATATAGGAAAATTTCAAATTTGAATTTTATAACATTCACTAAATAAGAAGTGGGTCTAAAGTTGGTCCAAAAAGTGCAATTTTCTCAAAAGTAAAATTCCCCTATTGAAAACACACGGCGGACTATTCAATGAATTTTTGTTCAAAAAGTAAAATTTTCAAAAAATGTTCTCTTTTTTTGATATTGAATCTCATATATAGAAGAATCTCCAATTTGAATTTTATAACACTAACTAAATAAGAAGTGGGTCTAAAGTTGATCCCAAAAGTTGGTCCAAAAAGCAATTTTCACGAAAATACAATTCCCTCATTGAAAACACATTTCGGACTATTCAATGAATTATTGTTCAAAAAGTAAAATTTTCAAAGATTTTTCCCGTTTTTAATATTGAATCTCATATATAGGAGAATCTCCAATTTGAATTTTATAACACTCACTAAATAAGAAGTGGATCTAAAGTTGGTCCAAAAAGTGCAATTTTCTCAAAAATGAAATTCCCCCATTGAAAACACATTTTGGACTATTCAATGAATTATTGTTCAAAAAGTAAAATTTTCAAAATGTTTTCCAATTATTAATATTGAAGCTCATATATAGGAGAATCTCCAATTCGAAATTTATAACATTCACTAAATAAGAAGTGGGTCTAAAGTTGGTCCAAAAAGTTTGTCCAAAAAGCAATTTTCACGAAAATACAATTCCCTCATTGAAAACACATGGCGGACTATTCAATGAATTATTGTTCAAAAAGTAAAATTTTCAAAGATTTTTCCCGTTTTTAATATTGAAGCTCATATATAGGAGAATCTCCAATTTGAATTTTATAACACTCACTAAATAAGTAGTGGATCTAAAAATGGCTCAAAAAGTGCAATTTTCTCAAAAATAAAATTCCCCCATTGAAAACACATTTCGGAATATTCAATGAATTATTGTTCAAAAAGTAAAATTTTCAAAAAATTTTCTCTTTTTTTATATTGAAGCTCATATATAGGAGAATCTCTTATTCCAATTTTATAACACTCACTAAATAAGAAGTGGGTCTAAAGTTGGTCCAAATAGTGCACTTTCAAAGTGTTTCGTTTTAAATTTCTCCCATGTTAATCGTATGAAAAATTCACACTTCTAAATTTTCTAACTTTTACAATCCTTTTGCAGCTTGGGTAACAGAAATTATTACCCGAATTGATTTCCACATTCAAATGGTCATTAAAATGAAATTTTACTACTAAAAATTCAGTTATTACCAAAAAAAGTCTTTATATCCATTTGAATATACATTAAACTAGCCAATCCTTAGACAATTTTCAAATTCTCAAATTTCGAATTTTAACCTTAATTTGTAGCTTTGGATAATAAAAGTCATCACCCGATTTCTTTCTTATCATCAATTTGCTCATGAAATAGTATTTTAGCACTCAAAATCGAAGCAATGCTAAGTAAAATAAAGGCTTCAAAACAGTTTCTGAGCGCTTTCATTTCAAAACTTCAACTTCTCTTAAAACTATTCAAAAATAGTTTTTTTTGCCAAAATTAAGAAATTTGTTTGATTTTTAAAGTGTTTTTGGATGAAAAAACACAATTTGGAACCATTCGATAAATATGAAATTTTCCATTCAAATACACTCGAACGTGAAATATTTCAAGATTTTCGAAAAATTAAATTTTGTTTTTTAGAATACTTTTTTTTAATTAATATTTGCCACAAGAATGTCTATAAAACATATATCCAACTAAAATTAGCAATTTGAAAGAATTTGTGCAATTTTCTCGAAAATACAATTCAACCATTGAAAACACATTTCGGACTATTCAATGAATTATTGTTCAAAAAGTAAAATTTTCAAAATGTTTTCCAATTATTAATATTGAAGCTCATATATAGGAGAATCTCCAATTCGAAATTTATAACATTCACTAAATAAGAAGTGGGTCTAAAGTTGGTCCAAAAAGTTTGTCCAAAAAGCAATTTTCACGAAAATACAATTCCCTCATTGAAAACACATGGCGGACTATTCAATGAATTATTGTTCAAAAAGTAAAATTTTCAAAGATTTTTCCCGTTTTTAATATTGAAGCTCATATATAGGAGAATCTCCAATTTGAATTTTATAACACTCACTAAATAAGTAGTGGATCTAAAAATGGCTCAAAAAGTGCAATTTTCTCAAAAATAAAATTCCCCCATTGAAAACACATTTCGGAATATTCAATGAATTATTGTTCAAAAAGTAAAATTTTCAAAAAATTTTCTCTTTTTTTATATTGAAGCTCATATATAGGAGAATCTCTTATTCCAATTTTATAACACTCACTAAATAAGAAGTGGGTCTAAAGTTGGTCCAAATAGTGCACTTTCAAAGTGTTTCGTTTTAAATTTCTCCCATGTTAATCGTATGAAAAATTCACACTTCTAAATTTTCTAACTTTTACAATCCTTTTGCAGCTTGGGTAACAGAAATTATTACCCGAATTGATTTCCACATTCAAATGGTCATTAAAATGAAATTTTACTACTAAAAATTCAGTTATTACCAAAAAAAGTCTTTATATCCATTTGAATATACATTAAACTAGCCAATCCTTAGACAATTTTCAAATTCTCAAATTTCGAATTTTAACCTTAATTTGTAGCTTTGGATAATAAAAGTCATCACCCGATTTCTTTCTTATCATCAATTTGCTCATGAAATAGTATTTTAGCACTCAAAATCGAAGCAATGCTAAGTAAAATAAAGGCTTCAAAACAGTTTCTGAGCGCTTTCATTTCAAAACTTCAACTTCTCTTAAAACTATTCAAAAATAGTTTTTTTTGCCAAAATTAAGAAATTTGTTTGATTTTTAAAGTGTTTTTGGATGAAAAAACACAATTTGGAACCATTCGATAAATATGAAATTTTCCATTCAAATACACTCGAACGTGAAATATTTCAAGATTTTCGAAAAATTAAATTTTGTTTTTTAGAATACTTTTTTTTAATTAATATTTGCCACAAGAATGTCTATAAAACATATATCCAACTAAAATTAGCAATTTGAAAGAATTTGTGCAATTTTCTCGAAAATACAATTCAACCATTGAAAACACATTTCGGACTATTCAATGAATTATTGTTCAAAAAGTAAAATTTTCAAAATTTTTTCCAATTTTTAATATTGAAGCTCATATATAGGAGAATCTCCAATTCGAAATTTATAACACTCACTAAATAAGAAGTGGGTCTAAAGTTAATCTAAAAAGTTGGTCCAAAAAGCAATTTTCACGAAAATACAATTCCCTCATTGAAAACACATTTCGGACTCTTCAATGAATTATTGTTCAAAAAGTAAAATTTTCAAAGATTTTTCCCGTTTTTAATATTGAAGCTCATATATAGGAGAATCTCCAATTCGAATTTTATAACACTCACTAAATAAAAAGTGGGTCTAAAGTTGGTCCAAAAAGTGCAATTTTCTCAAAAATAAAATTCCCCTATTGAAAACACATGGCGAACTATTCAATGAATTATTGTTTAAAAAGTAAAATTTTCAAAATTTTTTCCTTTTTTTTATATTGAAGCTCATACATAGGAAAATCTCCAATTCGAATTTTATATCACTCACTAAATAAGAAGTGGGTCTAAAGTTGGTCCAAAAAGTGCAATTTTCTCAAAAGTAAAATTCCCCCATTGAAAACATATGGTGGACTATTCAATGAATTATTGTTCAAAGAGAAAAATTTTCAAAAAAATTTACCTTTTTTTATATGGAAGCTCATATATAGGAAAATCTCCAATTTGAATTTTATAACATTCACTAAATAAGAAGTGGGTCTAAAGTTGGTCCAAAAAGTGCAATTTTCTCAAAAGTAAAATTCCCCTATTGAAAACACACGGCGGACTATTCAATGAATTATTGTTCAAAAAGTAAA
Source organism: Linyphia triangularis (assembly GCA_963978545.1). Taxonomy (NCBI): domain Eukaryota; kingdom Metazoa; phylum Arthropoda; class Arachnida; order Araneae; family Linyphiidae; genus Linyphia; species Linyphia triangularis. The sequence goes on along the minus strand of OZ021721.1, from coordinate 10,806,321 downwards.
ATTTTCAAAAATTTTTCTCTTTTTTTGATATTGAATCTCATATATAGGAGAATCTCCAATTTGAATTTTATAACACTCACTAAATAAGAAGTGGGTCTAAAGTTGGTCCAAAAAGTGCAATTTTCTCAAAAGTAAAATTCCCCCATTGAAAACATATGGTGGACTATTCAATGAATTATTGTTCAAAGAGAAAAATTTTCAAAAAAATTTCCCTTTTTTTTATATGGAAGCTCATATATAGGAAAATCTCCAATTTGAATTTTATAACACTCACTAAATAAGAAGTGGGTCTAAAGTTGGTCGAAAAAGTGCAATTTTCTCAAAAATAAAATTCCCCCATTGAAAACACATGGCGAACTATTCAATGAATTATTGTTCAAAAAGTAAAATTTTCAAAATTTTTTCCTTTTTTTTATATTGAAGCTCATACATAGGAAAATCTCCAATTCGAATTTTATAACACTCACTAAATAAGAAGTGGGTCTAAAGTTGATCCAAAAAGTGCAATTTTCTCAAAAGTAAAATTCCAGCATTGAAAATATATGGTGGACTATTCAATGAATTATTGTTCAAAAAGAAAAATGTTCAAAAAAATTTCCCTTTTTTTATATGGAAGCTCATATATAGGAGAATCTCCAATTTGAATTTTATAACACTCACTAAATAAGAAGTGGGTCTTAAGTTGGTCCAAAAAGTGCAATTTTCTCAAAAATGAAATTCCCCCATTGAAAACACATTTTGGACTATTCAATGAATTATTGTTCAAAAAGTAAAATTTTCAAAATTTTTTCCAATTTTTAATACTGAAGCTCATATATAGGATAATCTCCAATTCGAAATTTATAACACTCACTAAATAAGAAGTGGGTCTAAAGTTGGTCCAAAAAGTTGGTCCAAAAAACAATTTTCACGAAAATACAATTCCCTCATTGAAAACACATGGCGGACTATTCAATGAATTATTGTTCAAAAAGTAAAATTTTCAAAATTTTTTCCCGTTTTTTATATTGAAGCTCATACATAGGAAAATCTCCAATTTGAATTTTATAACACTCACTAAATAAGAAGTGGATCTAAAGTTGGTCCAAAAAGTGCAATTTTCTCAAAAATGAAATTCCCCCATTGAAAACACATTTTGGACTATTCAATGAATTATTGTTCAAAAAGTAAAATTTTCAAAATTTTTTCCAATTTTTAATATTGAAGCTCATATATAGGAGAATCTCCAATTCGAAATTTATAACACTCACTAAATAAGAATTGGGTCTAAAGTTGGTCCAAAAAGCAATTTTCACGAAAATATAATTCCCTCATTGAAAACACATGGCGGACAATTCAATGAATTATTGTTCAAAAAGTAAAATTTTCAAAATTTTTTCCCGTTTTTTATATTGAAGCTCATACATAGGAGAATCTCCAATTCGAAATTTATAACACTCACTAAATAAGAAGTGGGTCTAAAGTTGGTCCCAAAAGTTGGTCCAAAAAGCAATTTTCACGAAAATACAATTCCCTCATTGAAAACACATTTCGGACTATTCAATGAATTATTGTTCAAAAAGTAAAATTTTCAAAATTTTTTCCTTTTTTTTATATCGAAGCTCATACATAGGAAAATCTCCAATTCGAATTTTATAACACTCACTAAATAAGAAGTGGGTCTAAAGTTGGTCCAAAAAGTGCAATTTTCTCAAAAGTAAAATTCCCCCATTGAAAACATATGGTGGACTATTCAATGAATTATTGTTCAAAGAGAAAAATTTTCAAAAAAATTTCCCTTTTTTTATATGGAAGCTCATATATAGGAAAATTTCCAATTTGAATTTTATAACATTCACTAAATAAGAAGTGGGTCTAAAGTTGGTCCAAAAAGTGCAATTTTCTCAAAAGTAAAATTCCCCTATTGAAAACACACGGCGGACTATTCAATGAATTTTTGTTCAAAAAGTAAAATTTTCAAAAAATGTTCTCTTTTTTTGATATTGAATCTCATATATAGGAGAATCTCCAATTTGAATTTTATAACACTCACTAAATAAGAAGTGGATCTAAAGTTGGTCCAAAAAGTGCAATTTTCTCAAAAATGAAATTCCCAAATTGAAAACACATTTTGGACTATTCAATGAATTATTGTTCAAAAAGTAAAATTTTCAAAATGTTTTCCAATTTTTAATATTGAAGCTCATATATAGGAGAATCTCCAATTCGAAATTTATAACATTCACTAAATAAGAAGTGGGTCTAAAGTTGGTCCAAAAAGTTTGTCCAAAAAGCAATATTTACGAAAATACAATTCCCTCATTGAAAACACATGGCGGACTATTCAATGAATTATTGTTCAAAAAGTAAAATTTTCAAAGATTTTTCCCGTTTTTAATATTGAAGCTCATATATAGGATAATCTCCAATTCGAAATTTATAACACACACTAAATAAGAAGTGGGTCTAAAGTTGGTCCAAAAAGTTGGTCCAAAAAATTTTTTACGAAAATACAATTCCCTCATTGAAAACACATGGCGGACTATTCAATGAATTATTGTTCAAAAAGTAAAATTTTCAAAATTTTTCCCCTTTTTTTATATTGAAGCTCATACATAGGAAAATCTCCAATTTGAATTTTATAACACTCACTAAATAAGAAGTGGGTCTAAAGTTGGTCCAAAAAGTGCAATTTTCTCAAAAGTAAAATTCCCCCATTGAAAACATATGGTGGACTATTCAATGAATTATTGTTCAAAGAGAAAAATTTTCAAAAAAATTTCCCTTTTTTTATATGGAAGCTCATATATAGGAAAATTTCCAATTTGAATTTTATAACATTCACTAAATAAGAAGTGGGTCTAAAGTTGGTCCAAAAAGTGCAATTTTCTCAAAAGTAAAATTCCCCTATTGAAAACACACGGCGGACTATTCAATGAATTTTTGTTCAAAAAGTAAAATTTTCAAAAAATGTTCTCTTTTTTTGATATTGAATCTCATATATAGGAGAATCTCCAATTTGAATTTTATAACACTCACTAAATAAGAAGTGGATCTAAAGTTGGTCCAAAAAGTGCAATTTTCTCAAAAATGAAATTCCCCCATTGAAAACACATTTTGGACTATTCAATGAATTATTGTTCAAAAAGTAAAATTTTCAAAATTTTTTCCAATTTTTAATATTGAAACTCATATATAGGAGAATCTCCAATTCGAAATTTATAACACTCACTAAATAAGAATTGGGTCTAAAGTTGGTCCAAAAAGTTGGTCCAAAAAGCAATTTTCACGAAAATATAATTCCCTCATTGAAAACACATGGCGGACAATTCAATGAATTATTGTTCAAAAAGTAAAATTTTCAAAATTTTTTCCCGTTTTTTATATTGAAGCTCATACATAGGAGAATCTCCAATTCGAAATTTATAACACTCACTAAATAAGAAGTGGGTCTAAAGTTGGTCCCAAAAGTTGGTCCAAAAAGCAATTTTCACGAAAATACAATTCCCTCATTGAAAACACATTTTGGACTATTCAATGAATTATTGTTCAAAAAGTAAAATTTTCAAAATTTTTTCCAATTTTTAATATTGAAGTTCATATATAGGAGAATCTCCAATTCGAAATTTATAACACTCACTAAATAAGAAGTGGGTCTAAAGTTGGTCCCAAAAGTTGGTCCAAAAAGCAATTTTCACGAAAATACAATTCCCTCATTGAAAACACATTTCGGACTATTCAATGAATTATTGTTCAAAAAGTAAAATTTTCAAAGATTTTTCCCGTTTTTAATATTGAATCTCATATATAGGAGAATCTCCAATTTGAATTTTATAACACTCTCTAAATAAGAAGTGGATCTAAAGTTGGTCCAAAAAGTGCAATTTTTTCAAAAATGAAATTCTCCCATTGAAAACACATTTTGGACTATTCAATGAATTATTGTTCAAAAAGTAAAATTTTCAAAATGTTTTCCAATTTTTAATATTGAAGCTCATATATAGGATAATCTCCAATTCCAAATTTATAACACTCACTAAATAAGAAGTGGGTCTAAAGTTGGTCCAAAAAGTTGGTCCAAAAAGTTGGTCCAAAAAACAATTTTCACGAAAATACAATTCCCTCATTGAAAACACATGGCGGACTATTCAATGAATTATTGTTCAAAAAGTAAAATTTTCAAAGATTTTTCCCGTTTTTAATATTGAAGCTCATATATAGGAGAATCTCCAATTTGAATTTTATAACACTCACTAAATAAGTAGTGGATCTAAAGTTGGTCCAAAAGTGCAATTTTCTCAAAAATAATATTCCCCCATTGAAAACACATTTCGGAATATTCAATGAATTATTGTTCAAAAAGTAAAATTTTCAAAGATTTTTCCCGTTTTTAATATTGAATCTCATATATAGGAGAATCTCCAATTTGAATTTTATAACACTCTCTAAATAAGAAGTGGATCTAAAGTTGGTCCAAAAAGTGCAATTTTTTCAAAAATGAAATTCCCCCATTGAAAACACATTTTGGACTATTCAATGAATTATTGTTCAAAAAGTAAAATTTTCAAAATTTTTTCCAATTTTTAATATTGAAGCTCATATATAGGATAATCTCCAATTCGAAATTTATAACACTCACTAAATAAGAAGTGGGTCTAAAGTTGGTCCAAAAAGTTGGTCCAAAAAGTTGGTCCAAAAAACAATTTTCACGAAAATACAATTCCCTCATTGAAAACACATGGCGGACTATTCAATGAATTATTGTTCAAAAAGTAAAATTTTCAAAATTTTTTCCCGTTTCTTATATTGAAGCTCATACATAGGAAAATCTCCAATTTGAATTTTATAACACTCACTAAATAAGAAGTGGATCTAAAGTTGGTCCAAAAAGTGCAATTTTCTCAAAAATGAAATTCCCCCATTGAAAACACATTTTGGACTATTCAATGAATTATTGTTCAAAAAGTAAAATTTTCAAAATTTTTTCCAATTTTTAATATTGAAGTTCATATATAGGAGAATCTCCAATTTGAATTTTATAAAACTCACTAAATAAGAAGTGGGTCTAAAGTTGGTCCCAAAAGTTGGTCCAAAAAGCAATTTTCACGAAAATACAATTCCCTCATTGAAAACACATTTCGGACTATTCAATGAATTATTGTTCAAAAAGTAAAATTTTCAAAGATTTTTCCCGTTTTTAATATTGAATCTCATATATAGGAGAATCTCCAATTTGAATTTTATAACACTCTCTAAATAAGAAGTGGATCTAAAGTTGGTCCAAAAAGTGCAATTTTTTCAAAAATGAAATTCCCCCATTGAAAACACATTTTGGACTATTCAATGAATTATTGTTCAAAAAGTAAAATTTTCAAAATGTTTTCCAATTTTTAATATTGAAGCTCATATATAGGATAATCTCCAATTCGAAATTTATAACACTCACTAAATAAGAAGTGGGTCTAAAGTTGGTCCCAAAAGTTGGTCCAAAAAGCAATTTTCACGAAAATACAATTCCCTCATTGAAAACACATTTCGGACTATTCAATGAATTATTGTTCAAAAAGTAAAATTTTCAAAGATTTTTCCCGTTTTTAATATTGAATCTCATATATAGGAGAATCTCCAATTTGAATTTTATAACACTCTCTAAATAAGAAGTGGATCTAAAGTTGGTCCAAAAAGTGCAATTTTTTCAAAAATGAAATTCTCCCATTGAAAACACATTTTGGACTATTCAATGAATTATTGTTCAAAAAGTAAAATTTTCAAAATGTTTTCCAATTTTTAATATTGAAGCTCATATATAGGATAATCTCCAATTCCAAATTTATAACACTCACTAAATAAGAAGTGGGTCTAAAGTTGGTCCAAAAAGTTGGTCCAAAAAGTTGGTCCAAAAAACAATTTTCACGAAAATACAATTCCCTCATTGAAAACACATGGCGGACTATTCAATGAATTATTGTTCAAAAAGTAAAATTTTCAAAGATTTTTCCCGTTTTTAATATTGAAGCTCATATATAGGAGAATCTCCAATTTGAATTTTATAACACTCACTAAATAAGTAGTGGATCTAAAGTTGGTCCAAAAAGTGCAATTTTCTCAAAAATAATATTCCCCCATTGAAAACACATTTCGGAATATTCAATGAATTATTGTTCAAAAAGTAAAATTTTCAAAGATTTTTCCCGTTTTTAATATTGAATCTCATATATAGGAGAATCTCCAATTTGAATTTTATAACACTCTCTAAATAAGAAGTGGATCTAAAGTTGGTCCAAAAAGTGCAATTTTTTCAAAAATGAAATTCCCCCATTGAAAACACATTTTGGACTATTCAATGAATTATTGTTCAAAAAGTAAAATTTTCAAAATTTTTTCCAATTTTTAATATTGAAGCTCATATATAGGATAATCTCCAATTCGAAATTTATAACACTCACTAAATAAGAAGTGGGTCTAAAGTTGGTCCAAAAAGTTGGTCCAAAAAGTTGGTCCAAAAAACAATTTTCACGAAAATACAATTCCCTCATTGAAAACACATGGCGGACTATTCAATGAATTATTGTTCAAAAAGTAAAATTTTCAAAATTTTTTCCCGTTTCTTATATTGAAGCTCATACATAGGAAAATCTCCAATTTGAATTTTATAACACTCACTAAATAAGAAGTGGATCTAAAGTTGGTCCAAAAAGTGCAATTTTCTCAAAAATGAAATTCCCCCATTGAAAACACATTTTGGACTATTCAATGAATTATTGTTCAAAAAGTAAAATTTTCAAAATTTTTTCCAATTTTTAATATTGAAGTTCATATATAGGAGAATCTCCAATTTGAATTTTATAAAACTCACTAAATAAGAAGTGGGTCTAAAGTTGGTCCCAAAAGTTGGTCCAAAAAGCAATTTTCACGAAAATACAATTCCCTCATTGAAAACACATTTCGGACTATTCAATGAATTATTGTTCAAAAAGTAAAATTTTCAAAGATTTTTCCCGTTTTTAATATTGAATCTCATATATAGGAGAATCTCCAATTTGAATTTTATAACACTCTCTAAATAAGAAGTGGATCTAAAGTTGGTCCAAAAAGTGCAATTTTTTCAAAAATGAAATTCCCCCATTGAAAACACATTTTGGACTATTCAATGAATTATTGTTCAAAAAGTAAAATTTTCAAAATGTTTTCCAATTTTTAATATTGAAGCTCATATATAGGATAATCTCCAATTCGAAATTTATAACACTCACTAAATAAGAAGTGGGTCTAAAGTTGGTCCAAAAAGTTTGTCCAAAAAGCAATTTTCACGAAAATACAATTCCCTCATTGAAAACACATGGCAGACTATTCAATGAATTATTGTTCAAAAAGTAAAATTTTCAAAGATTTTTCCCGTTTTTTATATTGAAGCTCATACATAGGAAAATCTCCAATTTGAATTTTATAACACTCACTAAATAAGAAGTGGATCTAAAGTTGGTCCAAAAAGTGCAATTTTCTCAAAAATGAAATTCCCCCATTGAAAACACATTTTGGACTATTCAATGAATTATTGTTCAAAAAGTAAAATTTTCCAAAAATGTTCTCTTTTTTTTTATATTGAAGCTCATACATAGGAAAATCTCCAATTTGAATTTTATAACACTCACTAAATAAGAAGTGGATCTAAAGTTGGTCCAAAAAGTGCAATTTTCTCAAAAATAAAATTCCCCCATTGAAAACACATTTTGGACTATTCAATGAATTATTGTTCAAAAAGTAAAATTTTCAAAATTTTTTCCAATTTTTAATATTGAAGTTCATATATAGGAGAATCTCCAATTCGAAATTTATAACACTCACTAAAAAAGAAGTGGGTCTAAAGTTGGTCCAAAAAGATGGTCCAAAAAGCAATCTTCACGAAAATACAATTCCCTCATTGAAAACACATGGCGGACAATTCAATGAATTATTGTTCAAAAAGTAAAATTTTCAAATTTTTTTCCAATTTTTAATATTGAAGTTCATATATAGGATAATCTCCAATTCGAAATTTATAACACTCACTAAATAAGAAGTGGGTCTAAAGTTGGTCCAAAAAGTTGGTCCAAAAAGTTGGTCCAAAAAACAATTTTCACGAAAATACAATTCCCTCATTGAAAACACATGGCGGACTATTCAATGAATTATTGTTCAAAAAGTAAAATTTTCAAAATTTTTTCCCATTTTTTATATTGAAGCTCATACATAGGAGAATCTCCAATTCGAAATTTATAACACTCACTAAATAAGAAGTGGGTCTAAAGTTGGTCCAAAAAGTTGGTCCAAAAAACAATTTTCACGAAAATACAATTCCCTCATTGAAAACACATGGCGGACAATTCAATGAATTATTGTTCAAAAAGTAAAATTTTCAAAATTTTTTCCCGTTTTTTATATTGAAGCTCATACATAGGAGAATCTCCAATTCGAAATTTATAACACTCACTAAATAAGAAGTGGATCTAAAGTTGGTCCAAAAAGTGCAATTTTCTCAAAAATAAAATTCCCCCATTGAAAACACATTTTGGACTATTCAATGAATTATTGTTCAAAAAGTAAAATTTTCAAAATTTTTTCCAATTTTTAATATTGAAGTTCATATATAGGAGAATCTCCAATTCGAAATTTATAACACTCACTAAAAAAGAAGTGGGTCTAAAGTTGGTCCAAAAAGATGGTCCAAAAAGCAATCTTCACGAAAATACAATTCCCTCATTGAAAACACATGGCGGACAATTCAATGAATTATTGTTCAAAAAGTAAAATTTTCAAATTTTTTTCCAATTTTTAATATTGAAGTTCATATATAGGATAATCTCCAATTCGAAATTTATAACACTCACTAAATAAGAAGTGGGTCTAAAGTTGGTCCAAAAAGTTGGTCCAAAAAGTTGGTCCAAAAAACAATTTTCACGAAAATACAATTCCCTCATTGAAAACACATGGCGGACTATTCAATGAATTATTGTTCAAAAAGTAAAATTTTCAAAATTTTTTCCCATTTTTTATATTGAAGCTCATACATAGGAGAATCTCCAATTCGAAATTTATAACACTCACTAAATAAGAAGTGGGTCTAAAGTTGGTCCAAAAAGTTGGTCCAAAAAACAATTTTCACGAAAATACAATTCCCTCATTGAAAACACATGGCGGACAATTCAATGAATTATTGTTCAAAAAGTAAAATTTTCAAAATTTTTTCCCGTTTTTTATATTGAAGCTCATACATAGGAGAATCTCCAATTCGAAATTTATAACACTCACTAAATAAGAAGTGGGTCTAAAGTTGGTCCCAAAAGTTGGTCCAAAAAGCAATTTTCACGAAAATGCAATTCCCTCATTGAAAACACATTTCGGACTATTCAATGAATTATTGTTCAAAAAGTAAAATTTTCAAAATTTTTTCCAATTTTTAATATTGAAGTTCATATATAGGAGAATCTCCAATTTGAATTTTATAACACTCACTAAATAAGAAGTGGGTCTAAAGTTGGTCCAAAAAGTGCAATTTTCTCAAAAATGAAATTCCCCCATTGAAAACACATTTTTGACTATTCAATGAATTATTGTTCAAAAAGTAAAATTTTCAAAATTTTTTCCAATTTTTAATATTGAAGTTCATATATAGGAGAATCTCCAATTCGAAATTTATAACACTCACTAAATAAGAAGTGGGTCTAAAGTTGGTCCAAAAAGTTGGTCCAAAAAGCAATCTTCATGAAAATACAATTCCCTCATTGAAAACACATGGCGGACAATTCAATGAATTATTGTTCAAAAAGTAAAATTTTCAAAATTTTTTCCAATTTTTAATATTGAAGTTCATATATAGGAGAATCTCCAATTTGAATTTTATAACACTCACTAAATAAGAAGTGGGTCTAAAGTTGGTCCAAAAAGTGCAATTTTCTCAAAAATGAAATTCTCCCATTGAAAACACATTTTGGACTATTCAATGAATTATTGTTCAAAAAGTAAAATTTTCAAAAATTTTTAAAATTTTTAATATTGAAGCTCATATATAGGAGAATCTCCAATTCGAAATTTATAACACTCACTAAATAAGAATTGGGTCTAAAGTTGGTCCAAAAAGTTATTCTAAAAAGCAATTTTCACGAAAATATAATTCCCTCATTGAAAACACATGGCGGACAATTCAATGAATTATTGTTCAAAAAGTAAAATTTTCAAAAATTTTTCCCGTTTTTTATATTGAAGATCATACATAGGAGAATCTCCAATTCGAAATTTATAACACTCACTAAATAAGAAGTGGGTCTAAAGTTGGTTCCAAAAGTTGGTCCAAAAAGCAATTTTCACGAAAATACAATTCCCTCATTGAAAACACATTTCGCACTATTCAATGAATTATTGTTCAAAAAGTAAAATTTTCAAAGATTTTTCCCGTTTTTAATATTGAATCTCATATATAGGAGAATCTCCAATTTGAATTTTATAACACTCTCTATATAAGAAGTGGATCTAAAGTTGGTCCAAAAAGTGCAATTTTCTCAAAAATGAAATTCCCCCATTGAAAACACATTTTGGACTATTCAATGAATTATTGTTCAAAAAGTAAAATTTTCAAAATTTTTTCCAATTTTTAATATTGAAGCTCATATATAGGATAATCTCCAATTCGAAATTTATAACACTCACTAAATAAGAAGTGGGTCTAAAGTTGGTCCAAAAAGTTGGTCCAAAGAACAATTTTCACGAAAATACAATTCCCTCATTGAAAACACATGGCGGACTATTCAATGAATTATTGTTCAAAAAGTAAAATTTTCAAAATTTTTTCCCGTTTTTTATATTGAAGCTCATACATAGGAAAATCTCCAATTTGAATTTTATAACACTCACTAAATAAGAAGTGGATCTAAAGTTGGTCCAAAAAGTGCAATTTTCTCAAAAATGAAATTCCCCCATTGAAAACACATTTTGGACTATTCAATGAATTATTGTTCAAAAAGTAAAATTTTCAAAATTTTTTCCAATTTTTAATATTGAAGTTCATATATAGGAGAATCTCCAATTTGAATTTTATACAACTCACTAAATAAGAAGTGGGTCTAAAGTTGGTCCAAAAAGTGCAATTTTCTCAAAAATGAAATTCCCCCATTGAAAACACATTATGGACTATTCAATGAATTATTGTTCAAAAAGTAAAATTTTCAAAATTTTTTCCAATTTTTAATATTGAAGTTCATATATAGGAGAATCTCCAATTCGAAATTTATAACACTCACTAAATAAGAAGTGGGTCCAAAGTTGGTCCAAAAAGTTGGTCCAAAAAGCAATCTTCACGAAAATACAATTCCCTCATTGAAAACACATGGCGGACAATTCAATGAATTATTGTTCAAAAAGTAAAATTTTCAAAATTTTTTCCAATTTTTAATATTGAAGTTCATATATAGGAGAATCTCCAATTTGAATTTTATAACACTCACTAAATAAGAAGTGGGTCTAAAGTTGGTCCAAAAAGTGCAATTTTCTCAAAAATGAAATTCTCCCATTGAAAACACATTTTGGACTATTCAATGAATTATTGTTCAAAAAGTAAAATTTTCAAAATTTTTTAAAATTTTTAATATTGAAGCTCATATATAGGAGAATCTCCAATTCGAAATTTATAACACTCAGTAAATAAGAATTGGGTCTAAAGTTGGTCCAAAAAGTTGGTCTAAAAAGCAATTTTCACGAAAATATAATTCCCTCATTGAAAACACATTTCGCACTATTCAATAAATTATTGTTCAAAAAGTAAAATTTTCAAAGATTTTTCCCGTTTTTAATATTGAATCTCATATATAGGAGAATCTCCAATTTGAATTTTATAACACTCTCTAAATAAGAAGTGGATCTAAAGTTGGTCCAAAAAGTGCAATTTTCTCAAAAATGAAATTCCCCCATTGAAAACACATTTTGGACTATTCAATGAATTATTGTTCAAAAAGTAAAATTTTCAAAATTTTTTCCAATTTTTAATATTGAAGCTCATATATAGGATAATCTCCAATTCGAAATTTATAACACTCACTAAATAAGAAGTGGGTCTAAAGTTGGTCCAAAAAGTTGGTCCAAAAAACAATTTTCACGAAAATACAATTCCCTCATTGAAAACACATGGCGGACTATTCAATGAATTATTGTTCAAAAAGTAAAATTTTCAAAATTTTTTCCCGTTTTTTATATTGAAGCTCATACATAGGAAAATCTCCAATTTGAATTTTATAACACTCACTAAATAAGAAGTGGATCTAAAGTTGGTCCAAAAAGTGCAATTTTCTCAAAAATGAAATTCCCCCATTGAAAACACATTTTGGACTATTCAATGAATTATTGTTCAAAAAGTAAAATTTTCAAAATTTTTTCCAATTTTTAATATTGAAGTTCATATATAGGAGAATCTCCAATTTGAATTTTATAAAACTCACTAAATAAGAAGTGGGTCTAAAGTTGGTCCCAAAAGTTGGTCCAAAAAGCAATTTTCACGAAAATACAATTCCCTCATTGAAAACACATTTCGGACTATTCAATGAATTATTGTTCAAAAAGTAAAATTTTCAAAGATTTTTCCCGTTTTTAATATTGAATCTCATATATAGGAGAATCTCCAATTTGAATTTTATAACACTCTCTAAATAAGAAGTGGATCTAAAGTTGGTCCAAAAAGTGCAATTTTTTCAAAAATGAAATTCCCCCATTGAAAACACATTTTGGACTATTCAATGAATTATTGTTCAAAAAGTAAAATTTTCAAAATGTTTTCCAATTTTTAATATTGAAGCTCATATATAGGATAATCTCCAATTCGAAATTTATAACACTCACTAAATAAGAAGTGGGTCTAAAGTTGGTCCAAAAAGTTGGTCCAAAAAACAATTTTCACGAAAATACAATTCCCTCATTGAAAACACATGGCGGACTATTCAATGAATTATTGTTCAAAAAGTAAAATTTTCAAAATTTTTTCCCGTTTTTTATATTGAAGCTCATACATAGGAAAATCTCCAATTTGAATTTTATAACACTCACTAAATAAGAAGTGGATCTAAAGTTGGTCCAAAAAGTGCAATTTTCTCAAAAATGAAATTCCCCCATTGAAAACACATTTTGGACTATTCAATGAATTATTGTTCAAAAAGTAAAATTTTCAAAAAATGTTCTCTTTTTTTGATATTGAAGCTCATACATAGGAAAATCTCCAATTTGAATTTTATAACACTCACTAAATAAGAAGTGGATCTAAAGTTGGTCCAAAAAGTGCAATTTTCTCAAAAATAAAATTCCCCCATTGAAAACACATTTTGGACTATTCAATGAATTATTGTTCAAAAAGTAAAATTTTCAAAATTTTTTCCAATTTTTAATATTGAAGTTCATATATAGGAGAATCTCCAATTCGAAATTTATAACACTCACTAAATAAGAAGTGGGTCTAAAGTTGGTCCAAAAAGTTGGTCCAAAAAGCAATCTTCACGAAAATACAATTCCCTCATTGAAAACACATGGCGGACAATTCAATGAATTATTGTTCAAAAAGTAAAATTTTCAAACTTTTTTCCAATTTTTAATATTGAAGTTCATATATAGGATAATCTCCAATTCGAAATTTATAACACTCACTAAATAAGAAGTGGGTCTAAAGTTGGTCCAAAAAGTTGGTCCAAAAAGTTGGTCCAAAAAACAATTTTCACGAAAATACAATTCCCTCATTGAAAACACATGGCGGACTATTCAATGAATTATTGTTCAAAAAGTAAAATTTTCAAAATTTTTTCCCGTTTTTTATATTGAAGCTCATACATAGGAGAATCTCCAATTCGAAATTTATAACACTCACTAAATAAGAAGTGGGTCTAAAGTTGGTCCAAAAAGTTGGTCCAAAAAACAATTTTCACGAAAATACAATTCCCTCATTGAAAACACATGGCGGACAATTCAATGAATTATTGTTCAAAAAGTAAAATTTTCAAAATTTTTTCCCGTTTTTTATATTGAAGCTCATACATAGGAAAATCTCCAAATCGAAATTTATAACACTCACTAAATAAGAAGTGGGTCTAAAGTTGGTCCCAAAAGTTGGTCCAAAAAGCAATTTTCACGAAAATACAATTCCCTCATTGAAAACACATTTCGGACTATTCAATGAATTATTGTTCAAAAAGTAAAATTTTCAAAATTTTTTCCAATTTTTAATATTGAAGTTCATATATAGGAGAATCTCCAATTTGAATTTTATAACACTCACTAAATAAGAAGTGGGTCTAAAGTTGGTCCAAAAAGTGCAATTTTCTCAAAAATGAAATTCCCCCATTGAAAACACATTTTGGACTATTCAATGAATTATTGTTCAAAAAGTAAAATTTTCAAAATTTTTTCCAATTTTTAATATTGAAGTTCATATATAGGAGAATCTCCAATTCGAAATTTATAACACTCACTAAATAAGAAGTGGGTCTAAAGTTGGTCCAAAAAGTTGGTCCAAAAAGCAATCTTCACGAAAATACAATTCCCTCATTGAAAACACATGGCGGACAATTCAATGAATTATTGTTCAAAAAGTAAAATTTTCAAAATTTTTTCCAATTTTTAATATTGAAGTTCATATATAGGAGAATCTCCAATTTGAATTTTATAACACTCACTAAATAAAAAGTGGGTCTAAAGTTGGTCCAAAAAGTGCAATTTTCTCAAAAATGAAATTCTCCCATTGAAAACACATTTCGGACTATTCAATGAATTATTGTTCAAAAAGTAAAATTTTCAAAAATTTTTAAAATTTTTAATATTGAAGCTCATATATAGGAGAATCTCCAATTCGAAATTTATAACACTCACTAAATAAGAATTGGGTCTAAAGTTGGTCCAAAAAGTTGGTCTAAAAAGCAATTTTCAAGAAAATATAATTCCCTCATTGAAAACACATGGCGGACAATTCAATGAATTATTGTTCAAAAAGTAAAATTTTCAAAATTTTTTCCCGTTTTTTATATTGAAGATCATACATAGGAGAATCTCCAATTCGAAATTTATAACACTCACTAAATAAGAAGTGGGTCTAAAGTTGGTTCCAAAAGTTGGTCCAAAAAGCAATTTTCACGAAAATACAATTCCCTCATTGAAAACACATTTCGCACTATTCAATGAATTATTGTTCAAAAAGTAAAAGTTCCCGTTTTTAATATTGAATCTCATATATAGGAGAATCTCCAATTTGAATTTTATAACACTCTCTAAATAAGAAGTGGATCTAAAGTTGGTCCAAAAAGTGCAATTTTCTCAAAAATGAAATTCCCCCATTGAAAACACATTTTGGACTATTCAATGAATTATTGTTCAAAAAGTAAAATTTTCAAAATTTTTTCCAATTTTTAATATTGAAGCTCATATATAGGATAATCTCCAATTCGAAATTTATAACACTCACTAAATAAGAAGTGGGTCTAAAGTTGGTCCAAAAAGTTGGTCCAAAAAGTTGGTCCAAAAAACAATTTTCACGAAAATACAATTCCCTCATTGAAAACACATGGCGCACTATTCAATGAATTATTGTTCAAAAAGTAAAATTTTCAAAATTTTTTCCCGTTTTTTATATTGAAGCTCATACATAGGAAAATCTCCAATTTGAATTTTATAACACTCACTAAATAAGAAGTGGATCTAAAGTTGGTCCAAAAAGTGCAATTTTCTCAAAAATGAAATTCCCCCATTGAAAACACATTTTGGACTATTCAATGAATTATTGTTCAAAAAGTAAAATTTTCAAAATTTTTTCCAATTTTTAATATTGAAGTTCATATATAGGAGAATCTCCAATTCGAAATTTATAACACTCACTAAATAAGAAGTGGGTCTAAAGTTGGTCCAAAAAGTTGGTCCAAAAAGCAATCTTCACGAAAATACAATTCCCTCATTGAAAACACATGGCGGACAATTCAATGAATTATTGTTCAAAAAGTAAAATTTTCAAAATTTTTTCCAAATTTTAATATTGAAGTTCATATATAGGATAATCTCCAATTCGAAATTTATAACACTCACTAAATAAGAAGTGGGTCTAAAGTTGGTCCAAAAAGTTGGTCCAAAAAGTTGATCCAAAAAACAATTTTCACGAAAATACAATTCCCTCATTGAAAACACATGGCGGACTATTCAATGAATTATTGTTCAAAAAGTAAAATTTTCAAAATTATTTCCCGTTTTTTATATTGAAGCTCATACATAGGAGAATCTCCAATTCGAAATTTATAACACTCACTAAATAAGAAGTGGGTCTAAAGTTGGTCCAAAAAGTTGGTCCAAAAAGTTGGTCCAAAAAACAATTTTCACGAAAATACAATTCCCTCATGGAAAACACATTTCGGACTATTCAATGAATTATTGTTCAAAAAGTAAAATTTTCAAAGATTTTTCCCGTTTTTTATATTGAAGCTCATACATAGGAGAATCTCCAATTAGAAATTTATAACACTCACTAAATAAGAAGTGGGTCTAAAGTTGGTCTAAAAAGTTGGTCCAAAAAGCAATTTTCACGAAAATACAATTTCCTCATTGAAAACACATTTTGGACTATTCAATGAATTATTGTTCAAAAAGTAAAATTTTCAAAATTTTTTCCAATTTTTAATATTGAAGCTCATATATAGGATAATCTCCAATTCGAAATTTATAACACTCACTAAATAAGAAGTGGGTCTAAAGTTGGTCCAAAAAGTTGGTCCAAAAAACAATTTTCACGAAAATACAATTCCCTCATTGAAAACACATGGCGGACTATTCAATGAATTATTGTTCAAAAAGTAAAATTTTCAAAATTTTTTCCCGTTTTTTATATTGAAGCTCATACATAGGAAAATCTCCAATTTGAATTTTATAACACTCACTAAATAAGAAGTGGATCTAAAGTTGGTCCAAAAAGTGCAATTTTCTCAAAAATGAAATTCCCCCATTGAAAACACATTTCGGACTATTCAATGAATTATTGTTCAAAAAGTAAAATTTTCAAAATTTTTTCCAATTTTTAATATTGAAGTTCATATATAGGAGAATCTCCAATTTGAATTTTATAACACTCACTAAATAAGAAGTGGGTCTAAAGTTGGTCCAAAAAGTGCAATTTTCTCAAAAATGAAATTCTCCCATTGAAAACACATTTTGGACTATTCAATGAATTATTGTTCAAAAAGTAAAATTTTCAAAATTTTTTAAAATTTTTAATATTGAAGCTCATATATAGGAGAATCTCCAATTCGAAATTTATAACACTCAGTAAATAAGAATTGGGTCTAAAGTTGGTCCAAAAAGTTGGTCTAAAAAGCAATTTTCACGAAAATATAATTCCCTCATTGAAAACACATTTCGCACTATTCAATAAATTATTGTTCAAAAAGTAAAATTTTCAAAGATTTTTCCCGTTTTTAATATTGAATCTCATATATAGGAGAATCTCCAATTTGAATTTTATAACACTCTCTAAATAAGAAGTGGATCTAAAGTTGGTCCAAAAAGTGCAATTTTCTCAAAAATGAAATTCCCCCATTGAAAACACATTTTGGACTATTCAATGAATTATTGTTCAAAAAGTAAAATTTTCAAAATTTTTTCCAATTTTTAATATTGAAGCTCATATATAGGATAATCTCCAATTCGAAATTTATAACACTCACTAAATAAGAAGTGGGTCTAAAGTTGGTCCAAAAAGTTGGTCCAAAAAACAATTTTCACGAAAATACAATTCCCTCATTGAAAACACATGGCGGACTATTCAATGAATTATTGTTCAAAAAGTAAAATTTTCAAAATTTTTTCCCGTTTTTTATATTGAAGCTCATACATAGGAAAATCTCCAATTTGAATTTTATAACACTCACTAAATAAGAAGTGGATCTAAAGTTGGTCCAAAAAGTGCAATTTTCTCAAAAATGAAATTCCCCCATTGAAAACACATTTTGGACTATTCAATGAATTATTGTTCAAAAAGTAAAATTTTCAAAATTTTTTCCAATTTTTAATATTGAAGTTCATATATAGGAGAATCTCCAATTTGAATTTTATACAACTCACTAAATAAGAAGTGGGTCTAAAGTTGGTCCAAAAAGTGCAATTTTCTCAAAAATGAAATTCCCCCATTGAAAACACATTATGGACTATTCAATGAATTATTGTTCAAAAAGTAAAATTTTCAAAATTTTTTCCAATTTTTAATATTGAAGTTCATATATAGGAGAATCTCCAATTCGAAATTTATAACACTCACTAAATAAGAAGTGGGTCCAAAGTTGGTCCAAAAAGTTGGTCCAAAAAGCAATCTTCACGAAAATACAATTCCCTCATTGAAAACACATGGCGGACAATTCAATGAATTATTGTTCAAAAAGTAAAATTTTCAAAATTTTTTCCAATTTTTAATATTGAAGTTCATATATAGGAGAATCTCCAATTTGAATTTTATAACACTCACTAAATAAGAAGTGGGTCTAAAGTTGGTCCAAAAAGTGCAATTTTCTCAAAAATGAAATTCTCCCATTGAAAACACATTTTGGACTATTCAATGAATTATTGTTCAAAAAGTAAAATTTTCAAAATTTTTTAAAATTTTTAATATTGAAGCTCATATATAGGAGAATCTCCAATTCGAAATTTATAACACTCAGTAAATAAGAATTGGGTCTAAAGTTGGTCCAAAAAGTTGGTCTAAAAAGCAATTTTCACGAAAATATAATTCCCTCATTGAAAACACATTTCGCACTATTCAATAAATTATTGTTCAAAAAGTAAAATTTTCAAAGATTTTTCCCGTTTTTAATATTGAATCTCATATATAGGAGAATCTCCAATTTGAATTTTATAACACTCTCTAAATAAGAAGTGGATCTAAAGTTGGTCCAAAAAGTGCAATTTTCTCAAAAATGAAATTCCCCCATTGAAAACACATTTTGGACTATTCAATGAATTATTGTTCAAAAAGTAAAATTTTCAAAATTTTTTCCAATTTTTAATATTGAAGCTCATATATAGGATAATCTCCAATTCGAAATTTATAACACTCACTAAATAAGAAGTGGGTCTAAAGTTGGTCCAAAAAGTTGGTCCAAAAAACAATTTTCACGAAAATACAATTCCCTCATTGAAAACACATGGCGGACTATTCAATGAATTATTGTTCAAAAAGTAAAATTTTCAAAATTTTTTCCCGTTTTTTATATTGAAGCTCATACATAGGAAAATCTCCAATTTGAATTTTATAACACTCACTAAATAAGAAGTGGATCTAAAGTTGGTCCAAAAAGTGCAATTTTCTCAAAAATGAAATTCCCCCATTGAAAACACATTTTGGACTATTCAATGAATTATTGTTCAAAAAGTAAAATTTTCAAAATTTTTTCCAATTTTTAATATTGAAGTTCATATATAGGAGAATCTCCAATTTGAATTTTATAAAACTCACTAAATAAGAAGTGGGTCTAAAGTTGGTCCCAAAAGTTGGTCCAAAAAGCAATTTTCACGAAAATACAATTCCCTCATTGAAAACACATTTCGGACTATTCAATGAATTATTGTTCAAAAAGTAAAATTTTCAAAGATTTTTCCCGTTTTTAATATTGAATCTCATATATAGGAGAATCTCCAATTTGAATTTTATAACACTCTCTAAATAAGAAGTGGATCTAAAGTTGGTCCAAAAAGTGCAATTTTTTCAAAAATGAAATTCCCCCATTGAAAACACATTTTGGACTATTCAATGAATTATTGTTCAAAAAGTAAAATTTTCAAAATGTTTTCCAATTTTTAATATTGAAGCTCATATATAGGATAATCTCCAATTCGAAATTTATAACACTCACTAAATAAGAAGTGGGTCTAAAGTTGGTCCAAAAAGTTGGTCCAAAAAACAATTTTCACGAAAATACAATTCCCTCATTGAAAACACATGGCGGACTATTCAATGAATTATTGTTCAAAAAGTAAAATTTTCAAAATTTTTTCCCGTTTTTTATATTGAAGCTCATACATAGGAAAATCTCCAATTTGAATTTTATAACACTCACTAAATAAGAAGTGGATCTAAAGTTGGTCCAAAAAGTGCAATTTTCTCAAAAATGAAATTCCCCCATTGAAAACACATTTTGGACTATTCAATGAATTATTGTTCAAAAAGTAAAATTTTCAAAAAATGTTCTCTTTTTTTGATATTGAAGCTCATACATAGGAAAATCTCCAATTTGAATTTTATAACACTCACTAAATAAGAAGTGGATCTAAAGTTGGTCCAAAAAGTGCAATTTTCTCAAAAATAAAATTCCCCCATTGAAAACACATTTTGGACTATTCAATGAATTATTGTTCAAAAAGTAAAATTTTCAAAATTTTTTCCAATTTTTAATATTGAAGTTCATATATAGGAGAATCTCCAATTCGAAATTTATAACACTCACTAAATAAGAAGTGGGTCTAAAGTTGGTCCAAAAAGTTGGTCCAAAAAGCAATCTTCACGAAAATACAATTCCCTCATTGAAAACACATGGCGGACAATTCAATGAATTATTGTTCAAAAAGTAAAATTTTCAAACTTTTTTCCAATTTTTAATATTGAAGTTCATATATAGGATAATCTCCAATTCGAAATTTATAACACTCACTAAATAAGAAGTGGGTCTAAAGTTGGTCCAAAAAGTTGGTCCAAAAAGTTGGTCCAAAAAACAATTTTCACGAAAATACAATTCCCTCATTGAAAACACATGGCGGACTATTCAATGAATTATTGTTCAAAAAGTAAAATTTTCAAAATTTTTTCCCGTTTTTTATATTGAAGCTCATACATAGGAGAATCTCCAATTCGAAATTTATAACACTCACTAAATAAGAAGTGGGTCTAAAGTTGGTCCAAAAAGTTGGTCCAAAAAACAATTTTCACGAAAATACAATTCCCTCATTGAAAACACATGGCGGACAATTCAATGAATTATTGTTCAAAAAGTAAAATTTTCAAAATTTTTTCCCGTTTTTTATATTGAAGCTCATACATAGGAAAATCTCCAAATCGAAATTTATAACACTCACTAAATAAGAAGTGGGTCTAAAGTTGGTCCCAAAAGTTGGTCCAAAAAGCAATTTTCACGAAAATACAATTCCCTCATTGAAAACACATTTCGGACTATTCAATGAATTATTGTTCAAAAAGTAAAATTTTCAAAATTTTTTCCAATTTTTAATATTGAAGTTCATATATAGGAGAATCTCCAATTTGAATTTTATAACACTCACTAAATAAGAAGTGGGTCTAAAGTTGGTCCAAAAAGTGCAATTTTCTCAAAAATGAAATTCCCCCATTGAAAACACATTTTGGACTATTCAATGAATTATTGTTCAAAAAGTAAAATTTTCAAAATTTTTTCCAATTTTTAATATTGAAGTTCATATATAGGAGAATCTCCAATTCGAAATTTATAACACTCACTAAATAAGAAGTGGGTCTAAAGTTGGTCCAAAAAGTTGGTCCAAAAAGCAATCTTCACGAAAATACAATTCCCTCATTGAAAACACATGGCGGACAATTCAATGAATTATTGTTCAAAAAGTAAAATTTTCAAAATTTTTTCCAATTTTTAATATTGAAGTTCATATATAGGAGAATCTCCAATTTGAATTTTATAACACTCACTAAATAAAAAGTGGGTCTAAAGTTGGTCCAAAAAGTGCAATTTTCTCAAAAATGAAATTCTCCCATTGAAAACACATTTCGGACTATTCAATGAATTATTGTTCAAAAAGTAAAATTTTCAAAAATTTTTAAAATTTTTAATATTGAAGCTCATATATAGGAGAATCTCCAATTCGAAATTTATAACACTCACTAAATAAGAATTGGGTCTAAAGTTGGTCCAAAAAGTTGGTCTAAAAAGCAATTTTCAAGAAAATATAATTCCCTCATTGAAAACACATGGCGGACAATTCAATGAATTATTGTTCAAAAAGTAAAATTTTCAAAATTTTTTCCCGTTTTTTATATTGAAGATCATACATAGGAGAATCTCCAATTCGAAATTTATAACACTCACTAAATAAGAAGTGGGTCTAAAGTTGGTTCCAAAAGTTGGTCCAAAAAGCAATTTTCACGAAAATACAATTCCCTCATTGAAAACACATTTCGCACTATTCAATGAATTATTGTTCAAAAAGTAAAAGTTCCCGTTTTTAATATTGAATCTCATATATAGGAGAATCTCCAATTTGAATTTTATAACACTCTCTAAATAAGAAGTGGATCTAAAGTTGGTCCAAAAAGTGCAATTTTCTCAAAAATGAAATTCCCCCATTGAAAACACATTTTGGACTATTCAATGAATTATTGTTCAAAAAGTAAAATTTTCAAAATTTTTTCCAATTTTTAATATTGAAGCTCATATATAGGATAATCTCCAATTCGAAATTTATAACACTCACTAAATAAGAAGTGGGTCTAAAGTTGGTCCAAAAAGTTGGTCCAAAAAGTTGGTCCAAAAAACAATTTTCACGAAAATACAATTCCCTCATTGAAAACACATGGCGCACTATTCAATGAATTATTGTTCAAAAAGTAAAATTTTCAAAATTTTTTCCCGTTTTTTATATTGAAGCTCATACATAGGAAAATCTCCAATTTGAATTTTATAACACTCACTAAATAAGAAGTGGATCTAAAGTTGGTCCAAAAAGTGCAATTTTCTCAAAAATGAAATTCCCCCATTGAAAACACATTTTGGACTATTCAATGAATTATTGTTCAAAAAGTAAAATTTTCAAAATTTTTTCCAATTTTTAATATTGAAGTTCATATATAGGAGAATCTCCAATTCGAAATTTATAACACTCACTAAATAAGAAGTGGGTCTAAAGTTGGTCCAAAAAGTTGGTCCAAAAAGCAATCTTCACGAAAATACAATTCCCTCATTGAAAACACATGGCGGACAATTCAATGAATTATTGTTCAAAAAGTAAAATTTTCAAAATTTTTTCCAAATTTTAATATTGAAGTTCATATATAGGATAATCTCCAATTCGAAATTTATAACACTCACTAAATAAGAAGTGGGTCTAAAGTTGGTCCAAAAAGTTGGTCCAAAAAGTTGATCCAAAAAACAATTTTCACGAAAATACAATTCCCTCATTGAAAACACATGGCGGACTATTCAATGAATTATTGTTCAAAAAGTAAAATTTTCAAAATTATTTCCCGTTTTTTATATTGAAGCTCATACATAGGAGAATCTCCAATTCGAAATTTATAACACTCACTAAATAAGAAGTGGGTCTAAAGTTGGTCCAAAAAGTTGGTCCAAAAAGTTGGTCCAAAAAACAATTTTCACGAAAATACAATTCCCTCATGGAAAACACATTTCGGACTATTCAATGAATTATTGTTCAAAAAGTAAAATTTTCAAAGATTTTTCCCGTTTTTTATATTGAAGCTCATACATAGGAGAATCTCCAATTAGAAATTTATAACACTCACTAAATAAGAAGTGGGTCTAAAGTTGGTCTAAAAAGTTGGTCCAAAAAGCAATTTTCACGAAAATACAATTTCCTCATTGAAAACACATTTTGGACTATTCAATGAATTATTGTTCAAAAAGTAAAATTTTCAAAATTTTTTCCAATTTTTAATATTGAAGCTCATATATAGGATAATCTCCAATTCGAAATTTATAACACTCACTAAATAAGAAGTGGGTCTAAAGTTGGTCCAAAAAGTTGGTCCAAAAAACAATTTTCACGAAAATACAATTCCCTCATTGAAAACACATGGCGGACTATTCAATGAATTATTGTTCAAAAAGTAAAATTTTCAAAATTTTTTCCCGTTTTTTATATTGAAGCTCATACATAGGAAAATCTCCAATTTGAATTTTATAACACTCACTAAATAAGAAGTGGATCTAAAGTTGGTCCAAAAAGTGCAATTTTCTCAAAAATGAAATTCCCCCATTGAAAACACATTTTGGACTATTCAATGAATTATTGTTCAAAAAGTAAAATTTTCAAAATTTTTTCCAATTTTTAATATTGAAGTTCATATATAGGAGAATCTCCAATTTGAATTTTATAAAACTCACTAAATAAGAAGTGGGTCTAAAGTTGGTCCCAAAAGTTGGTCCAAAAAGCAATTTTCACGAAAATACAATTCCCTCATTGAAAACACATTTCGGACTATTCAATGAATTATTGTTCAAAAAGTAAAATTTTCAAAGATTTTTCCCGTTTTTAATATTGAATCTCATATATAGGAGAATCTCCAATTTGAATTTTATAACACTCTCTAAAAAAGAAGTGGATCTAAAGTTGGTCCAAAAAGTGCAATTTTTTCAAAAATGAAATTCCCCCATTGAAAACACATTTTGGACTATTCAATGAATTATTGTTCAAAAAGTAAAATTTTCAAAATGTTTTCCAATTTTTAATATTGAAGCTCATATATAGGATAATCTCCAATTCGAAATTTATAACACTCACTAAATAAGAAGTGGGTCTAAAGTTGGTCCAAAAAGTTGGTCCAAAAAACAATTTTCACGAAAATACAATTCCCTCATTGAAAACACATGGCGGACTATTCAATGAATTATTGTTCAAAAAGTAAAATTTTCAAAATTTTTTCCCGTTTTTTATATTGAAGCTCATACATAGGAAAATCTCCAATTTGAATTTTATAACACTCACTAAATAAGAAGTGGATCTAAAGTTGGTCCAAAAAGTGCAATTTTCTCAAAAATGAAATTCCCCCATTGAAAACACATTTTGGACTATTCAATGAATTATTGTTCAAAAAGTAAAATTTTCAAAAAATGTTCTCTTTTTTTGATATTGAAGCTCATACATAGGAAAATCTCCAATTTGAATTTTATAACACTCACTAAATAAGAAGTGGATCTAAAGTTGGTCCAAAAAGTGCAATTTTCTCAAAAATAAAATTCCCCCATTGAAAACACATTTTGGACTATTCAATGAATTATTGTTCAAAAAGTAAAATTTTCAAAATTTTTTCCAATTTTTAATATTGAAGTTCATATATAGGAGAATCTCCAATTCGAAATTTATAACACTCACTAAATAAGAAGTGGGTCTAAAGTTGGTCCAAAAAGTTGGTCCAAAAAGCAATCTTCACGAAAATACAATTCCCTCATTGAAAACACATGGCGGACAATTCAATGAATTATTGTTCAAAAAGTAAAATTTTCAAACTTTTTTCCAATTTTTAATATTGAAGTTCATATATAGGATAATCTCCAATTCGAAATTTATAACACTCACTAAATAAGAAGTGGGTCTAAAGTTGGTCCAAAAAGTTGGTCCAAAAAGTTGGTCCAAAAAACAATTTTCACGAAAATACAATTCCCTCATTGAAAACACATGGCGGACTATTCAATGAATTATTGTTCAAAAAGTAAAATTTTCAAAATTTTTTCCCGTTTTTTATATTGAAGCTCATACATAGGAGAATCTCCAATTCGAAATTTATAACACTCACTAAATAAGAAGTGGGTCTAAAGTTGGTCCAAAAAGTTGGTCCAAAAAACAATTTTCACGAAAATACAATTCCCTCATTGAAAACACATGGCGGACAATTCAATGAATTATTGTTCAAAAAGTAAAATTTTCAAAATTTTTTCCCGTTTTTTATATTGAAGCTCATACATAGGAAAATCTCCAAATCGAAATTTATAACACTCACTAAATAAGAAGTGGGTCTAAAGTTGGTCCCAAAAGTTGGTCCAAAAAGCAATTTTCACGAAAATACAATTCCCTCATTGAAAACACATTTCGGACTATTCAATGAATTATTGTTCAAAAAGTAAAATTTTCAAAATTTTTTCCAATTTTTAATATTGAAGTTCATATATAGGAGAATCTCCAATTTGAATTTTATAACACTCACTAAATAAGAAGTGGGTCTAAAGTTGGTCCAAAAAGTGCAATTTTCTCAAAAATGAAATTCCCCCATTGAAAACACATTTTGGACTATTCAATGAATTATTGTTCAAAAAGTAAAATTTTCAAAATTTTTTCCAATTTTTAATATTGAAGTTCATATATAGGAGAATCTCCAATTCGAAATTTATAACACTCACTAAATAAGAAGTGGGTCTAAAGTTGGTCCAAAAAGTTGGTCCAAAAAGCAATCTTCACGAAAATACAATTCCCTCATTGAAAACACATGGCGGACAATTCAATGAATTATTGTTCAAAAAGTAAAATTTTCAAAATTTTTTCCAATTTTTAATATTGAAGTTCATATATAGGAGAATCTCCAATTTGAATTTTATAACACTCACTAAATAAGAAGTGGGTCTAAAGTTGGTCCAAAAAGTGCAATTTTCTCAAAAATGAAATTCTCCCATTGAAAACACATTTCGGACTATTCAATGAATTATTGTTCAAAAAGTAAAATTTTCAAAAATTTTTAAAATTTTTAATATTGAAGCTCATATATAGGAGAATCTCCAATTCGAAATTTATAACACTCACTAAATAAGAATTGGGTCTAAAGTTGGTCCAAAAAGTTGGTCTAAAAAGCAATTTTCAAGAAAATATAATTCCCTCATTGAAAACACATGGCGGACAATTCAATGAATTATTGTTCAAAAAGTAAAATTTTCAAAATTTTTTCCCGTTTTTTATATTGAAGATCATACATAGGAGAATCTCCAATTCGAAATTTATAACACTCACTAAATAAGAAGTGGGTCTAAAGTTGGTTCCAAAAGTTGGTCCAAAAAGCAATTTTCACGAAAATACAATTCCCTCATTGAAAACACATTTCGCACTATTCAATGAATTATTGTTCAAAAAGTAAAAGTTCCCGTTTTTAATATTGAATCTCATATATAGGAGAATCTCCAATTTGAATTTTATAACACTCTCTAAATAAGAAGTGGATCTAAAGTTGGTCCAAAAAGTGCAATTTTCTCAAAAATGAAATTCCCCCATTGAAAACACATTTTGGACTATTCAATGAATTATTGTTCAAAAAGTAAAATTTTCAAAATTTTTTCCAATTTTTAATATTGAAGCTCATATATAGGATAATCTCCAATTCGAAATTTATAACACTCACTAAATAAGAAGTGGGTCTAAAGTTGGTCCAAAAAGTTGGTCCAAAAAGTTGGTCCAAAAAACAATTTTCACGAAAATACAATTCCCTCATTGAAAACACATGGCGCACTATTCAATGAATTATTGTTCAAAAAGTAAAATTTTCAAAATTTTTTCCCGTTTTTTATATTGAAGCTCATACATAGGAAAATCTCCAATTTGAATTTTATAACACTCACTAAATAAGAAGTGGATCTAAAGTTGGTCCAAAAAGTGCAATTTTCTCAAAAATGAAATTCCCCCATTGAAAACACATTTTGGACTATTCAATGAATTATTGTTCAAAAAGTAAAATTTTCAAAATTTTTTCCAATTTTTAATATTGAAGTTCATATATAGGAGAATCTCCAATTCGAAATTTATAACACTCACTAAATAAGAAGTGGGTCTAAAGTTGGTCCAAAAAGTTGGTCCAAAAAGCAATCTTCACGAAAATACAATTCCCTCATTGAAAACACATGGCGGACAATTCAATGAATTATTGTTCAAAAAGTAAAATTTTCAAAATTTTTTCCAAATTTTAATATTGAAGTTCATATATAGGATAATTTCCAATTCGAAATTTATAACACTCACTAAATAAGAAGTGGGTCTAAAGTTGGTCCAAAAAGTTGGTCCAAAAAGTTGATCCAAAAAACAATTTTCACGAAAATACAATTCCCTCATTGAAAACACATGGCGGACTATTCAATGAATTATTGTTCAAAAAGTAAAATTTTCAAAATTATTTCCCGTTTTTTATATTGAAGCTCATACATAGGAGAATCTCCAATTCGAAATTTATAACACTCACTAAATAAGAAGTGGGTCTAAAGTTGGTCCAAAAAGTTGGTCCAAAAAGTTGGTCCAAAAAACAATTTTCACGAAAATACAATTCCCTCATGGAAAACACATTTCGGACTATTCAATGAATTATTGTTCAAAAAGTAAAATTTTCAAAGATTTTTCCCGTTTTTTATATTGAAGCTCATACATAGGAGAATCTCCAATTAGAAATTTATAACACTCACTAAATAAGAAGTGGGTCTAAAGTTGGTCTAAAAAGTTGGTCCAAAAAGCAATTTTCACGAAAATACAATTTCCTCATTGAAAACACATTTCGGACTATTCAATGAATTATTGTTCAAAAAGTAAAATTTTCAAAGATTTTTCCCGTTTTTAATATTGAAGATCATATATAGGAGAATCTCCAATTTGAATTTAATAACACTCACTAAATAAAAGTGGGTCTAAAGATGGTCCAAAAAGTGCAATTTTCTCAAAAATAAAATTCCCCCATTGAAAACACATGGCGAACTATTCAATGAATTATTGTTCAAAAAGTAAAATTTTCAAAATTTTTTCCTTTTTTTTATATTGAAGCTCATACATAGGAAAATCTCCAATTCGAATTTTATAACACTCACTAAATAAGAAGTGGGTCTAAAGTTGGTCCAAAAAGTGCAATTTTCTCAAAAGTAAAATTCCCCCATTGAAAACATATGGTGGACTATTCAATGAATTATTGTTCAAAGAGAAAAATTTTCAAAAAAATTTCCCTTTTTTTATATGGAAGCTCCTCATATATAGGAAAATTTCCAATTTGAATTTTATAACATTCACTAAATAAGAAGTGGGTCTAAAGTTGGTCCAAAAAGTGCAATTTTCTCAAAAGTAAAATTCCCCTATTGAAAACACACGGCGGACTATTCAATGAATTTTTGTTCAAAAAGTAAAATTTTCAAAAAATGTCCTCTTTTTTTGATATTGAATCTCATATATAGGAGAATCTCCAATTTGAATTTTATAACACTCACTAAATAAGAAGTGGATCTAAAGTTGGTCCAAAAAGTGCAATTTTCTCAAAAATGAAATTCCCCCATTGAAAACACATTTTGGACTATTCAATGAATTATTGTTCAAAAAGTAAAATTTTCAAAATTTTTTCCAATTTTTAATATTGAAACTCATATATAGGAGAATCTCCAATTCGAAATTTATAACACTCACTAAATAAGAATTGGGTCTAAAGTTGGTCCAAAAAGTTGGTCCAAAAAGCAATTTTCACGAAAATATAATTCCCTCATTGAAAACACATGGCGGACAATTCAATGAATTATTGTTCAAAAAGTAAAATTTTCAAAATTTTTTCCCGTTTTTTAT
Organism: Linyphia triangularis; assembly: GCA_963978545.1. Taxonomy (NCBI): domain Eukaryota; kingdom Metazoa; phylum Arthropoda; class Arachnida; order Araneae; family Linyphiidae; genus Linyphia; species Linyphia triangularis. The sequence goes on along the minus strand of OZ021721.1, from coordinate 10,777,041 downwards.
ATTGAAGCTCATACATAGGAGAATCTCCAATTCGAAATTTATAAAACTCACTAAATAAGAAGTGGGTCTAAAGTTGGTCCCAAAAGTTGGTCCAAAAAGCAATTTTCACGAAAATACAATTCCCTCATTGTAAACACATTTCGGACTATTCAATGAATTATTGTTCAAAAAGTAAAATTTTCAAAGATTTTTCCCGTTTTTAATATTGAATCTCATATATAGGAGAATCTCCAATTTGAATTTTATAACACTCTCTAAATAAGAAGTGGATCTAAAGTTGGTCCAAAAAGTGCAATTTTTTCAAAAATGAAATTCCCCCATTGAAAACACATTTTGGACTATTCAATGAATTATTGTTCAAAAAGTAAAATTTTCAAAATGTTTTCCAATTTTTAATATTGAAGCTCATATATAGGAGAATCTCCAATTCGAAATTTATAACATTCACTAAATAAGAAGTAGGTCTAAAGTTGGTCCAAAAAGTTTGTCCAAAAAGTTTGTCCAAAAAGCAATTTTCACGAAAATACAATTCCCTCATTGAAAACACATGGCGGACTATTCAATGAATTATTGTTCAAAAAGTAAAATTTTCAAAGATTTTTCCCGTTTTTAATATTGAAGCTCATATATAGGAGAATCTCCAATTTGAATTTTATAACACTCACTAAATAAGTAGTGGATCTAAAGTTGGTCCAAAAAGTGCAATTTTCTCAAAAATAAAATTCCCCCATTGAAAACACATTTCGGAATATTCAATGAATTATTGTTCAAAAAGTAAAATTTTCAAAAATGTTTCTCTTTTTTTATATTGAAGCTCATATATAGGAGAATCTCTTATTCCAATTTTATAACACTCACTAAATAAGAAGTGGGTCTAAAGATGGTCCAAATAGTGCACTTTCAAAGTGTTTCGTTTTAAATTTCTCCCATGTTAATCGTATGAAAAATTCACACTTCTAAATTTTCAAACTTTTACAATCCTTTTGCAGCTTGGGTAACAGAAATTATCACCCGAATTGATTTCCACATTCAAATGGTCATTAAAATGAAATTTTACTACTAAAAATTCAGTTATTACCAAAAAAAGTATTTATATCCATTTGAATATACATTAAACTAGCCAATCCTTAGACAATTTTCAAATTCTCAAATTTCGAATTTTAACCTTAATTTGTAGCTTTGGATAATAAAAGTCATCACCCGATTTCTTTCTTATCATCAATTTGCTCATGAAATAGTATTTTAGCACTCAAAATCGAAGCAATGCTAAGTAAAATAAAGGCTTCAAAACAGTTTCTGAGCGCTTTCATTTCAAAACTTCAACTTCTCTTAAAACTATTCAAAAATAGTTTTTTTTGCCAAAATTTCGAAATTTGTTTGATTTTTAAAGTGTTTTTGGATGAAAAAACACAATTTGGAACCATTCGATAAATATGAAATTTTCCATTCAAATGCACTCGAACGTGAAATATTTCAAGATTTTCGAAAAATTAAATTTTGTTTTTTAGAATACTTTTTTTTAATTAATATTTGCCACAAGAATGTCTATAAAACATATATCCAACTAAAATTAGCAATTTGAAAGAATTTGTGCAATTTTCTCGAAAATACAATTCAACCATTGAAAACACATTTCGGACTATTCAATGAATTATTGTTCAAAAAGTAAAATTTTCAAAATTTTTTCCAATTTTTAATATTGAAGCTCATATATAGGAGAATCTCCAATTAGAAATTTATAACACTCACTAAATAAGAAGTGGGTGTAAAGTTGGTCTAAAAAGTTGGTCCAAAAAGCAATTTTCACGAAAATACAATTTCCTCATTGAAAACACATTTCGGACTATTCAATGAATTATTGTTCAAAAAGTAAAATTTTCAAAGATTTTTCCCGTTTTTAATATTGAAGATCATATATAGGAGAATCTCCAATTTGAATTTTATAACACTCACTAAATAAGAAGTGGATCTAAAGTTGGTCCAAAAAGTGCAATTTTCTCAAAAATGAAATTCCCCCATTGAAAACACATTTTGGACTATTCAATGAATTATTGTTCAAAAAGTAAAATTTTCAAAATGTTTTCCAATTATTAATATTGAAGCTCATATATAGGAGAATCTCCAATTCGAAATTTATAATATTCACTAAATAAGAAGTGGGTCTAAAGTTGGTCCAAAAAGTTTGTCCAAAAAGCAATTTTCACGAAAATACAATTCCCTCATTGAAAACACATGGCGGACTATTCAATGAATTATTGTTCAAAAAGTAAAATTTTCAAAGATTTTTCCAGTTTTTAATATTGAAGCTCATATATAGGAGAATCTCCAATTTGAATTTTATAACACTCACTAAATAAGTAGTGGATCTAAAAATGGCTCAAAAAGTGCAATTTTCTCAAAAATAAAATTCCCCCATTGAAAACACATTTCGGAATATTCAATGAATTATTGTTCAAAAAGTAAAATTTTCAAAATTTTTTCTCTTTTTTTATATTGAAGCTCATATATAGGAGAATCTCTTATTCCAATTTTATAACACTCACTAAATAAGAAGTGGGTCTAAAGTTGATCCAAATAGTGCACTTTCAAAGTGTTTCGTTTTAAATTTCTCCCATGTTAATCGTATGAAAAATTCACACTTCTAAATTTTCTAACTTTTACAATCCTTTTGCAGCTTGGGTAACAGAAATTATCACCCGAATTGATTTCCACATTCAAATGGTCATTAAAATGAAATTTTACTACTAAAAATTCAGTTATTACCAAAAAAAGTCTTATATCCATTTGAATATACATTAAACTAGCCAATCCTTAGACAATTTTCAAATTCTCAAATTTCAAATTTTAACCTTAATTTGTAGCTTTGGATAATAAAAGTCATCACCCGATTTCTTTCTTATCATCAATTTGCTCATGAAATAGTATTTTAGCACTCAAAATCGAAGCAATGCTAAGTAAAATAAAGGCTTCAAAACAGTTTCTGAGCGCTTTCATTTCAAAACTTCAACTTCTCTTAAAACTATTCAAAAATAGTTTTTTTTGCCAAAATTTCGAAATTTGTTTGATTTTTAAAGTGTTTTTGGATGAAAAAACACAATTTGGAACCATTCGATAAATATGAAATTTTCCATTCAAATACACTCGAACCTGAAATATTTCAAGATTTTCGAAAAATTAAATTTTGTTTTTTAGAATACTTTTTTTTTAATTAATATTTGCCACAAGAATGACTATAAAACATATATCCAACTCCAATTAGCAATTTGAAAGAATATGTGCAATTTTCTCGAAAATACAATTCAACCATTGAAAACACATTTCGGACTATTCAATGAATTATTGTTCAAAAACAAAAATTTTCAAAATTTTTTCCAATTTTTAATATTGAAGCTCATATATAGGAGAATCTCCAATTCGAATTTTATAACACTCACTAAATAAAAAGTGGGTCTAAAGTAGGTCCAAAAAGTGCAATTTTCACAAAAATAAAATTCCCAAATTGATAACACATGGCGAACTATTCAATGAATTATTGTTCAAAAAGTAAAATTTTCAAAGATTTTTCCCGTTTTTAATATTGAAGATCATATATAGGAGAATCTCCAATTTGAATTTTATAACACTCACTAAATAAAAGTGGGTCTAAAGTTGGTCCAAAAAGTGCAATTTTCTCAAAAATGAAATTCAACCATTGAAAACACGTTTCGGACTATTCAATGAATTATTGTTCAAAAAGTAAAATTTTAAAATTTTTTTCCAATTTTTAATATTGAAGCTCATATATAGGAGAATCTCCAATTAGAAATTTATAACACTCACTAAATAAGAAGTGGGTCTAAATTTGGTCTAAAAAGTTGGTCCAAAAAGCAATTTTCACGAAAATACAATTCCCTCATTGAAAACACATGGCGGACTATTCAATGAATTATTGTTCAAAAAGTAAAATTTTCAAAGATTTTTCCCGTTTTTAATATTGAAGCTCATATATAGGAGAATCTCCAATTTGAATTTTATAACACTCACTAAATAAGTAGTGGATCTAAAGTTGGTCCAAAAAGTGCAATTTTCTCAAAAATAAAATTCCCCCATTGAAAACACATTTCGGAATATTCAATGAATTATTGTTCAAAAAGTAAAATTTTCAAAAATTTTTCTCTTTTTTTATATTGAAGCTTATATATAGGAGAATCTCTTATTCCAATTTTATAACACTCACTTAATAAGAAGTGGGTCTAAAGTTGGTCCAAATAGTGCACTTTCAAAGTGTTTCGTTTTAAATTTCTCCCATGTTAATCGTATGAAAAATTCACACTTCTAAATTTTCAAACTTTTACAATCCTTTTACAGCTTGGGTAACAGAAATTATCACCCGAATTGATTTCCACATTCAAATGGTCATTAAAATGAAATTTTACTACTAAAAATTCAGTTATTACCAAAAAAAGTCTTTATATCCATTTGAATATACATTAAACTAGCCTATCCTTAGACAATTTTCAAATTCTCAAATTTCGAATTTTAACCTTAATTTGTAGCTTTGGATAATAAAAGTCATCACCCGATTTCTTTCTTATCATCAATTTGCTCATGAAATAGTATTTTAGCACTCAAAATCGAAGCAATGCTAAGTAAAATAAAGGCTTCAAAACAGTTTCTGAGCGCTTTCATTTCAAAACTTCAACTTCTCTTAAAACTATTCAAAAATAGTTTTTTTTGCCAAAATTTCGAAATTTGTTTGATTTTTAAAGTGTTTTTGGATGAAAAAACACAATTTGGAACCATTCGATAAATATGAAATTTTCCATTCAAATACACTCGAACGTGAAATATTTCAAGATTTTCGAAAAACTAAATTTTGTTTTTTAGAATACTTTTTTTTAATTAATATTTGCCACAAGAATGTCTATAAAACATATATCCAACTAAAATTTGCAATTTGAAAGAATTTGTGCAATTTTCTCGAAAATACAATTCAACCATTGAAAACACATTTCGGACTATTCAATGAATTATTGTTCAAAAAGTAAAATTTTCAAAATTTTTTCCAATTTTTAATATTGAAGCTCATATATAGGAGAATCTCCAATTCGAAATTTATAACACTCACTAAATAAGAAGTGGGTCTAAAGTTGGTCTAAAAAGTTGGTCCAAAAAGCAATTTTCACGAAAATACAATTTCCTCATTGAAAACACATTTCGGACTATTCAATGAATTATTGTTCAAAAAGTAAAATTTTCAAAGATTTTTCCCGTTTTTAATATTGAAGATCATATATAGGAGAATCTCCAATTTGAATTTTATAACACTCACTAAATAAAAGTGGGTCTAAAGATGGTCCAAAAAGTGCAATTTTCTCAAAAATAAAATTCCACCATTGAAAACACATGGCGAACTATTCAATGAATTATTGTTCAAAAAGTAAAATTTTCAAAATTTTTTCCTTTTTTTTATATTGAAGCTCATACATAGGAAAATCTCCAATTCGAATTTTATAACACTCACTAAATAAGAAGTGGGTCTAAAGTTGGTCCAAAAAGTTCAAATTTCTCAAAAGTAAAATTCCCCCATTGAAAACATATGGTGGACTATTCAATGAATTATTGTTCAAAGAGAAAAATTTTCAAAAAAATTTCCCTTTTTTTATATGGAAGCTCATATATAGGAAAATTTCCAATTTGAATTTTATAACATTCACTAAATAAGAAGTGGGTCTAAAGTTGGTCCAAAAAGTGCAATTTTCTCTAAAAGTAAAATTCCCCTATTGAAAACACACGGCGGACTATTCAATGAATTTTTGTTCAAAAAGTAAAATTTTCAAAAAATGTCCTCTTTTTTTGATATTGAATCTCATATATAGGAGAATCTCCAATTTGAATTTTATAACACTCACTAAATAAGAAGTGGATCTAAAGTTGGTCCAAAAAGTGCAATTTTCTCAAAAATGAAATTCCCCCATTGAAAACACATTTTGGACTATTCAATGAATTATTGTTCAAAAAGTAAAATTTTCAAAATTTTTTCCCGTTTTTTATATTGAAGCTCATACATAGGAGAATCTCCAATTCGAAATTTATAACACTCACTAAATAAGAAGTGGGTCTAAAGTTGATCCCAAAAGTTGGTCCAAAAAGCAATTTTCACGAAAATACAATTCCCTCATTGAAAACACATTTCGGACTATTCAATGAATTATTGTTCAAAAAGTAAAATTTTCAAAGATTTTTCCCGTTTTTAATATTGAATCTCATATATAGGAGAATCTCCAATTTGAATTTTATAACACTCACTAAATAAGAAGTGGATCTAAAGTTGGTCCAAAAAGTGCAATTTTCTCAAAAATGAAATTCCCCTATTGAAAACACATTTTGGACTATTCAATGAATTATTGTTCAAAAAGTAAAATTTTCAAAATTTTTTCCCGTTTTTTATATTGAAGCTCATACATAGGAGAATATCCAATTCGAAATTTATAACACTCACTAAATAAGAAGTGGGTCTAAAGTTGATCCCAAAAGTTGGTCCAAAAAGCAATTTTCACGAAAATACAATTCCCTCATTGAAAACACATTTCGGACTATTCAATGAATTATTGTTCAAAAAGTAAAATTTTCAAAGATTTTTCCCGTTTTTTATATTGAAGCTCATACATAGGAGAATCTCCAATTCGAAATTTATAACACTCACTAAATAAGAATTGGGTCTAAAGTTGGTCCAAAAAGTTGGTCCAAAAAGCAATTTTCACTAAAATATAATTCCCTCATTGAAAACACATGGCGGACAATTCAATGAATTATTGTTCAAAAAGTAAAATTTTCAAAATTTTTTCCCGTTTTTTATATTGAAGCTCATACATAGGAGAATCTCCAATTCGAAATTTATAAAACTCACTAAATAAGAAGTGGGTCTAAAGTTGGTCCCAAAAGTTGGTCCAAAAAGCAATTTTCACGAAAATACAATTCCCTCATTGAAAACACATTTCGGACTATTCAATGAATTATTGTTCAAAAAGTAAAATTTTCAAAGATTTTTCCCGTTTTTAATATTGAATCTCATATATAGGAGAATCTCCAATTTGAATTTTATAACACTCTCTAAATAAGAAGTGGATCTAAAGTTGGTCCAAAAAGTGCAATTTTTTCAAAAATGAAATTCCCCCATTGAAAACACATTTTGGACTATTCAATGAATTATTGTTCAAAAAGTAAAATTTTCAAAATGTTTTCCAATTTTTAATATTGAAGCTCATATATAGGAGAATCTCCAATTCGAAATTTATAACATTCACTAAATAAGAAGTAGGTCTAAAGTTGGTCCAAAAAGTTTGTCCAAAAAGTTTGTCCAAAAAGCAATTTTCACGAAAATACAATTCCCTCATTGAAAACACATGGCGGACTATTCAATGAATTATTGTTCAAAAAGTAAAATTTTCAAAGATTTTTCCCGTTTTTAATATTGAAGCTCATATATAGGAGAATCTCCAATTTGAATTTTATAACACTCACTAAATAAGTAGTGGATCTAAAGTTGGTCCAAAAAGTGCAATTTTCTCAAAAATAAAATTCCCCCATTGAAAACACATTTCGGAATATTCAATGAATTATTGTTCAAAAAGTAAAATTTTCAAAAATGTTTCTCTTTTTTTATATTGAAGCTCATATATAGGAGAATCTCTTATTCCAATTTTATAACACTCACTAAATAAGAAGTGGGTCTAAAGTTGGTCCAAATAGTGCACTTTCAAAGTGTTTCGTTTTAAATTTCTCCCATGTTAATCGTATGAAAAATTCACACTTCTAAATTTTCAAACTTTTACAATCCTTTTGCAGCTTGGGTAACAGAAATTATCACCCGAATTGATTTCCACATTCAAATGGTCATTAAAATGAAATTTTACTACTAAAAATTCAGTTATTACCAAAAAAAGTATTTATATCCATTTGAATATACATTAAACTAGCCAATCCTTAGACAATTTTCAAATTCTCAAATTTCGAATTTTAACCTTAATTTGTAGCTTTGGATAATAAAAGTCATCACCCGATTTCTTTCTTATCATCAATTTGCTCATGAAATAGTATTTTAGCACTCAAAATCGAAGCAATGCTAAGTAAAATAAAGGCTTCAAAACAGTTTCTGAGCGCTTTCATTTCAAAACTTCAACTTCTCTTAAAACTATTCAAAAATAGTTTTTTTTGCCAAAATTTCGAAATTTGTTTGATTTTTAAAGTGTTTTTGGATGAAAAAACACAATTTGGAACCATTCGATAAATATGAAATTTTCCATTCAAATGCACTCGAACGTGAAATATTTCAAGATTTTCGAAAAATTAAATTTTGTTTTTTAGAATACTTTTTTTTTAATTAATATTTGCCACAAGAATGACTATAAAACATATATCCAACTCCAATTAGCAATTTGAAAGAATATGTGCAATTTTCTCGAAAATACAATTCAACCATTGAAAACACATTTCGGACTATTCAATGAATTATTGTTCAAAAACAAAAATTTTCAAAATTTTTTCCAATTTTTAATATTGAAGCTCATATATAGGAGAATCTCCAATTCGAATTTTATAACACTCACTAAATAAAAAGTGGGTCTAAAGTAGGTCCAAAAAGTGTAATTTTCACAAAAATAAAATTCCCAAATTGATAACACATGGCGAACTATTCAATGAATTATTGTTCAAAAAGTAAAATTTCAAAGATTTTTCCCGTTTTTAATATTGAAGATCATATATAGGAGAATCTCCAATTTGAATTTTATAACACTCACTAAATAAAAGTGGGTCTAAAGTTGGTCCAAAAAGTGCAATTTTCTCAAAAATGAAATTCAACCATTGAAAACACGTTTCGGACTATTCAATGAATTATTGTTCAAAAAGTAAAATTTTAAAATTTTTTTCCAATTTTTAATATTGAAGCTCATATATAGGAGAATCTCCAATTAGAAATTTATAACACTCACTAAATAAGAAGTGGGTCTAAATTTGGTCTAAAAAGTTGGTCCAAAAAGCAATTTTCACGAAAATACAATTCCCTCATTGAAAACACATGGCGGACTATTCAATGAATTATTGTTCAAAAAGTAAAATTTTCAAAGATTTTTCCCGTTTTTAATATTGAAGCTCATATATAGGAGAATCTCCAATTTGAATTTTATAACACTCACTAAATAAGTAGTGGATCTAAAGTTGGTCCAAAAAGTGCAATTTTCTCAAAAATAAAATTCCCCCATTGAAAACACATTTCGGAATATTCAATGAATTATTGTTCAAAAAGTAAAATTTTCAAAAATTTTTCTCTTTTTTTATATTGAAGCTCATATATAGGAGAATCTCTTATTCCAATTTTATAACACTCACTTAATAAGAAGTGGGTCTAAAGTTGGTCCAAATAGTGCACTTTCAAAGTGTTTCGTTTTAAATTTCTCCCATGTTAATCGTATGAAAAATTCACACTTCTAAATTTTCAAACTTTTACAATCCTTTTACAGCTTGGGTAACAGAAATTATCACCCGAATTGATTTCCACATTCAAATGGTCATTAAAATGAAATTTTACTACTAAAAATTCAGTTATTACCAAAAAAAGTCTTTATATCCATTTGAATATACATTAAACTAGCCTATCCTTAGACAATTTTCAAATTCTCAAATTTCGAATTTTAACCTTAATTTGTAGCTTTGGATAATAAAAGTCATCACCCGATTTCTTTCTTATCATCAATTTGCTCATGAAATAGTATTTTAGCACTCAAAATCGAAGCAATGCTAAGTAAAATAAAGGCTTCAAAACAGTTTCTGAGCGCTTTCATTTCAAAACTTCAACTTCTCTTAAAACTATTCAAAAATAGTTTTTTTTGCCAAAATTTCGAAATTTGTTTGATTTTTAAAGTGTTTTTGGATGAAAAAACACAATTTGGAACCATTCGATAAATATGAAATTTTCCATTCAAATACACTCGAACGTGAAATATTTCAAGATTTTCGAAAAACTAAATTTTGTTTTTTAGAATACTTTTTTTTAATTAATATTTGCCACAAGAATGTCTATAAAACATATATCCAACTAAAATTTGCAATTTGAAAGAATTTGTGCAATTTTCTCGAAAATACAATTCAACCATTGAAAACACATTTCGGACTATTCAATGAATTATTGTTCAAAAAGTAAAATTTTCAAAATTTTTTCCAATTTTTAATATTGAAGCTCATATATAGGAGAATCTCCAATTAGAAATTTATAACACTCACTAAATAAGAAGTGGGTCTAAAGTTGGTCTAAAAAGTTGGTCCAAAAAGCAATTTTCACGAAAATACAATTTCCTCATTGAAAACACATTTCGGACTATTCAATGAATTATTGTTCAAAAAGTAAAATTTTCAAAGATTTTTCCCGTTTTTAATATTGAAGATCATATATAGGAGAATCTCCAATTTGAATTTTATAACACTCACTAAATAAAAGTGGGTCTAAAGATGGTCCAAAAAGTGCAATTTTCTCAAAAATAAAATTCCCCCTTTGAAAACACATGGCGAACTATTCAATGAATTATTGTTCAAAAAGTAAAATTTTCAAAATTTTTTCCTTTTTTTTATATTGAAGCTCATACATAGGAAAATATCCAATTCGAATTTTATAACACTCACTAAATAAGAAGTGGGTCTAAAGTTGGTCCAAAAAGTTCAAATTTCTCAAAAGTAAAATTCCCCCATTGAAAACATATGGTGGACTATTCAATGAATTATTGTTCAAAGAGAAAAATTTTCAAAAAAATTTCCCTTTTTTTATATGGAAGCTCCTCATATATAGGAAAATTTCCAATTTGAATTTTATAACATTCACTAAATAAGAAGTGGGTCTAAAGTTGGTCCAAAAAGTGCAATTTTCTCTAAAAGTAAAATTCCCCTATTGAAAACACACGGCGGACTATTCAATGAATTTTTGTTCAAAAAGTAAAATTTTCAAAAAATGTCCTCTTTTTTTGATATTGAATCTCATATATAGGAGAATCTCCAATTTGAATTTTATAACACTCACTAAATAAGAAGTGGATCTAAAGTTGGTCCAAAAAGTGCAATTTTCTCAAAAATGAAATTCCCCCATTGAAAACACATTTTGGACTATTCAATGAATTATTGTTCAAAAAGTAAAATTTTCAAAATTTTTTCCCGTTTTTTATATTGAAGCTCATACATAGGAGAATCTCCAATTCGAAATTTATAACACTCACTAAATAAGAAGTGGGTCTAAAGTTGATCCCAAAAGTTGGTCCAAAAAGCAATTTTCACGAAAATACAATTCCCTCATTGAAAACACATTTCGGACTATTCAATGAATTATTGTTCAAAAAGTAAAATTTTCAAAGATTTTTCCCGTTTTTAATATTGAATCTCATATATAGGAGAATCTCCAATTTGAATTTTATAACACTCACTAAATAAGAAGTGGATCTAAAGTTGGTCCAAAAAGTGCAATTTTCTCAAAAATGAAATTCCCCCATTGAAAACACATTTTGGACTATTCAATGAATTATTGTTCAAAAAGTAAAATTTTCAAAATTTTTTCCCGTTTTTTATATTGAAGCTCATACATAGGAGAATATCCAATTCGAAATTTATAACACTCACTAAATAAGAAGTGGGTCTAAAGTTGATCCCAAAAGTTGGTCCAAAAAGCAATTTTCACGAAAATACAATTCCCTCATTGAAAACACATTTCGGACTATTCAATGAATTATTGTTCAAAAAGTAAAATTTTCAAAGATTTTTCCCGTTTTTTATATTGAAGCTCATACATAGGAGAATCTCCAATTAGAAATTTATAACACTCACTAAATAAGAAGTGGGTCTAAAGTTGGTCTAAAAAGTTGGTCCAAAAAGCAATTTTCACGAAAATACAATTTCCTCATTGAAAACACATTTCGGACTATTCAATGAATTATTGTTCAAAAAGTAAAATTTTCAAAGATTTTTCCCGTTTTTAATATTGAAGATCATATATAGGAGAATCTCCAATTTGAATTTAATAACACTCACTAAATAAAAGTGGGTCTAAAGATGGTCCAAAAAGTGCAATTTTCTCAAAAATAAAATTCCCCCATTGAAAACACATGGCGAACTATTCAATGAATTATTGTTCAAAAAGTAAAATTTTCAAAATTTTTTCCTTTTTTTTATATTGAAGCTCATACATAGGAAAATCTCCAATTCGAATTTTATAACACTCACTAAATAAGAAGTGGGTCTAAAGTTGGTCCAAAAAGTGCAATTTTCTCAAAAGTAAAATTCCCCCATTGAAAACATATGGTGGACTATTCAATGAATTATTGTTCAAAGAGAAAAATTTTCAAAAAAATTTCCCTTTTTTTATATGGAAGCTCCTCATATATAGGAAAATTTCCAATTTGAATTTTATAACATTCACTAAATAAGAAGTGGGTCTAAAGTTGGTCCAAAAAGTGCAATTTTCTCAAAAGTAAAATTCCCCTATTGAAAACACACGGCGGACTATTCAATGAATTTTTGTTCAAAAAGTAAAATTTTCAAAAAATGTCCTCTTTCTTTGATATTGAATCTCATATATAGGAGAATCTCCAATTTGAATTTTATAACACTCACTAAATAAGAAGTGGATCTAAAGTTGGTCCAAAAAGTGCAATTTTCTCAAAAATGAAATTCCCCCATTGAAAACACATTTTGGACTATTCAATGAATTATTGTTCAAAAAGTAAAATTTTCAAAATTTTTTCCAATTTTTAATATTGAAACTCATATATAGGAGAATCTCCAATTCGAAATTTATAACACTCACTAAATAAGAATTGGGTCTAAAGTTGGTCCAAAAAGTTGGTCCAAAAAGCAATTTTCACGAAAATATAATTCCCTCATTGAAAACACATGGCGGACAATTCAATGAATTATTGTTCAAAAAGTAAAATTTTCAAAATTTTTTCCCGTTTTTTATATTGAAGCTCATACATAGGAGAATCTCCAATTCGAAATTTATAAAACTCACTAAATAAGAAGTGGGTCTAAAGTTGGTCCCAAAAGTTGGTCCAAAAAGCAATTTTCACGAAAATACAATTCCCTCATTGAAAACACATTTCGGACTATTCAATGAATTATTGTTCAAAAAGTAAAATTTTCAAAGATTTTTCCCGTTTTTAATATTGAATCTCATATATAGGAGAATCTCCAATTTGAATTTTATAACACTCTCTAAATAAGAAGTGGATCTAAAGTTGGTCCAAAAAGTGCAATTTTTTCAAAAATGAAATTCCCCCATTGAAAACACATTTTGGACTATTCAATGAATTATTGTTCAAAAAGTAAAATTTTCAAAATGTTTTCCAATTTTTAATATTGAAGCTCATATATAGGAGAATCTCCAATTCGAAATTTATAACATTCACTAAATAAGAAGTAGGTCTAAAGTTGGTCCAAAAAGTTTGTCCAAAAAGTTTGTCCAAAAAGCAATTTTCACGAAAATACAATTCCCTCATTGAAAACACATGGCGGACTATTCAATGAATTATTGTTCAAAAAGTAAAATTTTCAAAGATTTTTCCCGTTTTTAATATTGAAGCTCATATATAGGAGAATCTCCAATTTGAATTTTATAACACTCACTAAATAAGTAGTGGATCTAAAGTTGGTCCAAAAAGTGCAATTTTCTCAAAAATAAAATTTCCCCATTGAAAACACATTTCGGAATATTCAATGAATTATTGTTCAAAAAGTAAAATTTTCAAAAATGTTTCTCTTTTTTTATATTGAAGCTCATATATAGGAGAATCTCTTATTCCAATTTTATAACACTCACTAAATAAGAAGTGGGTCTAAAGTTGGTCCAAATAGTGCACTTTCAAAGTGTTTCGTTTTAAATTTCTCCCATGTTAATCGTATGAAAAATTCACACTTCTAAATTTTCAAACTTTTACAATCCTTTTGCAGCTTGGGTAACAGAAATTATCACCCGAATTGATTTCCACATTCAAATGGTCATTAAAATGAAATTTTACTACTAAAAATTCAGTTATTACCAAAAAAAGTATTTATATCCATTTGAATATACATTAAACTAGCCAATCCTTAGACAATTTTCAAATTCTCAAATTTCGAATTTTAACCTTAATTTGTAGCTTTGGATAATAAAAGTCATCACCCGATTTCTTTCTTATCATCAATTTGCTCATGAAATAGTATTTTAGCACTCAAAATCGAAGCAATGCTAAGTAAAATAAAGGCTTCAAAACAGTTTCTGAGCGCTTTCATTTCAAAACTTCAACTTCTCTTAAAACTATTCAAAAATAGTTTTTTTTGCCAAAATTTCGAAATTTGTTTGATTTTTAAAGTGTTTTTGGATGAAAAAACACAATTTGGAACCATTCGATAAATATGAAATTTTCCATTCAAATGCACTCGAACGTGAAATATTTCAAGATTTTCGAAAAATTAAATTTTGTTTTTTAGAATACTTTTTTTTAATTAATATTTGCCACAAGAATGTCTATAAAACATATATCCAACTAAAATTAGCAATTTGAAAGAATTTGTGCAATTTTCTCGAAAATACAATTCAACCATTGAAAACACATTTCGGACTATTCAATGAATTATTGTTCAAAAAGTAAAATTTTCAAAATTTTTTCCAATTTTTAATATTGAAGCTCATATATAGGAGAATCTCCAATTAGAAATTTATAACACTCACTAAATAAGAAGTGGGTCTAAAGTTGGTCTAAAAAGTTGGTCCAAAAAGCAATTTTCACGAAAATACAATTTCCTCATTGAAAACACATTTCGGACTATTCAATGAATTATTGTTCAAAAAGTAAAATTTTCAAAGATTTTTCCCGTTTTTAATATTGAAGATCATATATAGGAGAATCTCCAATTTGAATTTTATAACACTCACTAAATAAGAAGTGGATCTAAAGTTGGTCCAAAAAGTGCAATTTTCTCAAAAATGAAATTCCCCCATTGAAAACACATTTTGGACTATTCAATGAATTATTGTTCAAAAAGTAAAATTTTCAAAATGTTTTCCAATTATTAATATTGAAGCTCATATATAGGAGAATCTCCAATTCGAAATTTATAATATTCACTAAATAAGAAGTGGGTCTAAAGTTGGTCCAAAAAGTTTGTCCAAAAAGCAATTTTCACGAAAATACAATTCCCTCATTGAAAACACATGGCGGACTATTCAATGAATTATTGTTCAAAAAGTAAAATTTTCAAAGATTTTTCCAGTTTTTAATATTGAAGCTCATATATAGGAGAATCTCCAATTTGAATTTTATAACACTCACTAAATAAGTAGTGGATCTAAAAATGGCTCAAAAAGTGCAATTTTCTCAAAAATAAAATTCCCCCATTGAAAACACATTTCGGAATATTCAATGAATTATTGTTCAAAAAGTAAAATTTTCAAAATTTTTTCTCTTTTTTTATATTGAAGCTCATATATAGGAGAATCTCTTATTCCAATTTTATAACACTCACTAAATAAGAAGTGGGTCTAAAGTTGATCCAAATAGTGCACTTTCAAAGTGTTTCGTTTTAAATTTCTCCCATGTTAATCGTATGAAAAATTCACACTTCTAAATTTTCTAACTTTTACAATCCTTTTGCAGCTTGGGTAACAGAAATTATCACCCGAATTGATTTCCACATTCAAATGGTCATTAAAATGAAATTTTACTACTAAAAATTCAGTTATTACCAAAAAAAGTCTTATATCCATTTGAATATACATTAAACTAGCCAATCCTTAGACAATTTTCAAATTCTCAAATTTCGAATTTTAACCTTAATTTGTAGCTTTGGATAATAAAAGTCATCACCCGATTTCTTTCTTATCATCAATTTGCTCATGAAATAGTATTTTAGCACTCAAAATCGAAGCAATGCTAAGTAAAATAAAGGCTTCAAAACAGTTTCTGAGCGCTTTCATTTCAAAACTTCAACTTCTCTTAAAACTATTCAAAAATAGTTTTTTTTGCCAAAATTTCGAAATTTGTTTGATTTTTAAAGTGTTTTTGGATGAAAAAACACAATTTGGAACCATTCGATAAATATGAAATTTTCCATTCAAATACACTCGAACCTGAAATATTTCAAGATTTTCGAAAAATTAAATTTTGTTTTTTAGAATACTTTTTTTTAATTAATATTTGCCACAAGAATGACTATAAAACATATATCCAACTCCAATTAGCAATTTGAAAGAATATGTGCAATTTTCTCGAAAATACAATTCAACCATTGAAAACACATTTCGGACTATTCAATGAATTATTGTTCAAAAACAAAAATTTTCAAAATTTTTTCCAATTTTTAATATTGAAGCTCATATATAGGAGAATCTCCAATTCGAATTTTATAACACTCACTAAATAAAAAGTGGGTCTAAAGTAGGTCCAAAAAGTGCAATTTTCACAAAAATAAAATTCCCAAATTGATAACACATGGCGAACTATTCAATGAATTATTGTTCAAAAAGTAAAATTTTCAAAGATTTTTCCCGTTTTTAATATTGAAGATCATATATAGGAGAATCTCCAATTTGAATTTTATAACACTCACTAAATAAAAGTGGGTCTAAAGTTGGTCCAAAAAGTGCAATTTTCTCAAAAATGAAATTCAACCATTGAAAACACGTTTCGGACTATTCAATGAATTATTGTTCAAAAAGTAAAATTTTAAAATTTTTTTCCAATTTTTAATATTGAAGCTCATATATAGGAGAATCTCCAATTAGAAATTTATAACACTCACTAAATAAGAAGTGGGTCTAAAGTTGGTCTAAAAAGTTGGTCCAAAAAGCAATTTTCACGAAAATACAATTTCCTCATTGAAAACACATTTCGGACTATTCAATGAATTATTGTTCAAAAAGTAAAATTTTCAAAGATTTTTCCCGTTTTTAATATTGAAGATCATATATAGGAGAATCTCCAATTTGAATTTTATAACACTCACTAAATAAAAGTGGGTCTAAAGATGGTCCAAAAAGTGCAATTTTCTCAAAAATAAAATTCCCCCATTGAAAACACATGGCGAACTATTCAATGAATTATTGTTCAAAAAGTAAAATTTTCAAAATTTTTTCCTTTTTTTTATATTGAAGCTCATACATAGGAAAATCTCCAATTCGAATTTTATAACACTCACTAAATAAGAAGTGGGTCTAAAGTTGGTCCAAAAAGTTCAAATTTCTCAAAAGTAAAATTCCCCCATTGAAAACATATGGTGGACTATTCAATGAATTATTGTTCAAAGAGAAAAATTTTCAAAAAAATTTCCCTTTTTTTATATGGAAGCTCATATATAGGAAAATTTCCAATTTGAATTTTATAACATTCACTAAATAAGAAGTGGGTCTAAAGTTGGTCCAAAAAGTGCAATTTTCTCTAAAAGTAAAATTCCCCTATTGAAAACACACGGCGGACTATTCAATGAATTTTTGTTCAAAAAGTAAAATTTTCAAAAAATGTCCTCTTTTTTTGATATTGAATCTCATATATAGGAGAATCTCCAATTTGAATTTTATAACACTCACTAAATAAGAAGTGGATCTAAAGTTGGTCCAAAAAGTGCAATTTTCTCAAAAATGAAATTCCCCCATTGAAAACACATTTTGGACTATTCAATGAATTATTGTTCAAAAAGTAAAATTTTCAAAATTTTTTCCAATTTTTAATATTGAAGCTCATATATAGGAGAATCTCCAATTCGAAATTTATAACACTCACTAAATAAGAAGTGGGTCTAAAGATGGTCTAAAAAGTTGGTCCAAAAAGCAATTTTCACGAAAATACAATTCCCTCATTGAAAACACATTTCGGACTATTCAATGAATTATTGTTCAAAAAGTAAAATTTTCAAAAAATGTTCTCTTTTTTTGATATTGAATCTCATATATAGGAGAATCTTCAATTTGAATTTTATAACACTCACTAAATAAGAAGTGGATCTAAAGTTGGTCCAAAAAGTGCAATTTTCTCAAAAGTAAAATTCCCCCATTGAAAACATATGGTGGACTATTCAATGAATTATTGTTCAAAGAGAAAAATTTTCAAAAAAATTTCCCTTTTTTTATATGGAAGCTCATATATAGGAAAATCTCCAATTTGAATTTTATAACATTCACTAAATAAGAAGTGGGTCTAAAGTTGGTCCAAAAAGTGCAATTTTCTCAAAAGTAAAATTCCCCTATTGAAAACACACGGCGGACTATTCAATGAATTATTGTTCAAAAAGTAAAATTTTCAAAAAATGTTCTCTTTTTTTGATATTGACTCTCATATATAGGAGAATCTCCAATTTGAATTTTATAACACTCACTAAATAAGAAGTGGATCTAAAGTTGGTCCAAAAAGTGCAATTTTCTCAAAAATGTAATTTCCCCATTGAAAACACATTTTGGACTATTCAATGAATTATTGTTCAAAAAGTAAAATTTTCAAAAATTTTTCTCTTTTTTATATTGAAGCTCATATATAGGAGAATCTCTAATTCCAATTTTATAACACTCACTAAATAAGAAGTGGGTCTAAAGTTGGTCCAAAAAGTGCACTTTCAAAGTGTTTCGTTTTAAATTTCTCCCATGTTAATCGTATGAAAAATTCACACTTCTAAATTTTCAAACTTTTACAATCCTTTTGCAGCTTGGGTAACAGAAATCATCACCCGAATTGATTTCCACATTCAAATGGTCATTAAAATGAAATTTTACTACTAAAAATTCAGTTATTACCAAAAAAAGTCTTTATATCAATTTGAATATACATTAAACTAGCCAATCCTTAGACAATTTTCAAAATTCTCAAATTTCGAAATTTAACCTTAATTTGTAGCTTTGGATAATAAAAGTCATCACCCGATTTCTTTCTTATCATCAATTTGCTCATGAAATAGTATTTTAGCACTCAAAATCGAAGCAATGCTAAGTAAAATAAAGGCTTCAAAACAGTTTCTGAGCGCTTTCATTTCAAAACTTCAACTTCTCTTAAAACTATTCAAAAATAGTTTTTTTTGCCAAAATTTCGAAATTTGTTTGATTTTTAAAGTGTTTTTGGATGAAAAAACACAATTTGGAACCATTCGATAAATATGAAATTTTCCATTCAAATACACTCGAACCTGAAATATTTCAAGATTTTCGAAAAATTAAATTTTGTTATTTAGAATACTTTTTTTTTAATTAATATTTGCCACAAGAATGACTATAAAACATATATCCAACTCCAATTAGCAATTTGAAAGAATATGTGCAATTTTCTCGAAAATACAATTCAACCATTGAAAACACATTTCGGACTATTCAATGAATTATTGTTCAAAAACAAAAATTTTCAAAATTTTTTCCAATTTTTAATATTGAAGCTCATATATAGGAGAATCTCCAATTCGAATTTTATAACACTCACTAAATAAAAAGTGGGTCTAAAGTAGGTCCAAAAAGTGCAATTTTCACAAAAATAAAATTCCCAAATTGATAACACATGGCGAACTATTCAATGAATTATTGTTCAAAAAGTAAAATTTTCAAAGATTTTTCCCGTTTTTAATATTGAAGATCATATATAGGAGAATCTCCAATTTGAATTTTATAACACTCACTAAATAAAAGTGGGTCTAAAGTTGGTCCAAAAAGTGCAATTTTCTCAAAAATGAAATTCAACCATTGAAAACACGTTTCGGACTATTCAATGAATTATTGTTCAAAAAGTAAAATTTTAAAATTTTTTTCCAATTTTTAATATTGAAGCTCATATATAGGAGAATCTCCAATTAGAAATTTATAACACTCACTAAATAAGAAGTGGGTCTAAATTTGGTCTAAAAAGTTGGTCCAAAAAGCAATTTTCACGAAAATACAATTCCCTCATTGAAAACACATGGCGGACTATTCAATGAATTATTGTTCAAAAAGTAAAATTTTCAAAGATTTTTCCCGTTTTTAATATTGAAGCTCATATATAGGAGAATCTCCAATTTGAATTTTATAACACTCACTAAATAAGTAGTGGATCTAAAGTTGGTCCAAAAAGTGCAATTTTCTCAAAAATAAAATTCCCCCATTGAAAACACATTTCGGAATATTCAATGAATTATTGTTCAAAAAGTAAAATTTTCAAAAATTTTTCTCTTTTTTTATATTGAAGCTCATATATAGGAGAATCTCTTATTCCAATTTTATAACACTCACTTAATAAGAAGTGGGTCTAAAGTTGGTCCAAATAGTGCACTTTCAAAGTGTTTCGTTTTAAATTTTTCCCATGTTAATCGTATGAAAAATTCACACTTCTAAATTTTCAAACTTTTACAATCCTTTTACAGCTTGGGTAACAGAAATTATCACCCGAATTGATTTCCACATTCAAATGGTCATTAAAATGAAATTTTACTACTAAAAATTCAGTTATTACCAAAAAAAGTTTTTATATCCATTTGAATATACATTAAACTAGCCAATCCTTAGACAATTTTCAAATTCTCAAATTTCGAATTTTAACCTTAATTTGTAGCTTTGGATAATAAAAGTCATCACCCGATTTCTTTCTTATCATCAATTTGCTCATGAAATAGTATTTTAGCACTCAAAATCGAAGCAATGCTAAGTAAAATAAAGGCTTCAAAACAGTTTCTGAGCGCTTTCATTTCAAAACTTCAACTTCTCTTAAAACTATTCAAAAATAGTTTTTTTTGCCAAAATTTCGAAATTTGTTTGATTTTTAAAGTGTTTTTGGATGAAAAAACACAATTTGGAACCATTCGATAAATATGAAATTTTCCATTCAAATACACTCGAACGTGAAATATTTCAAGATTTTCGAAAAACTAAATTTTGTTTTTTAGAATACTTTTTTTTAATTAATATTTGCCACAAGAATGTCTATAAAACATATATCCAACTAAAATTAGCAATTTGAAAGAATTTGTGCAATTTTCTCGAAAATACAATTCAACCATTGAAAACACATTTCGGACTATTCAATGAATTATTGTTCAAAAAGTAAAATTTTCAAAATTTTTTCCAATTTTTAATATTGAAGCTCATATATAGGAGAATCTCCAATTAGAAATTTATAACACTCACTAAATAAGAAGTGGGTCTAAAGTTGGTCTAAAAAGTTGGTCCAAAAAGCAATTTTCACGAAAATACAATTTCCTCATTGAAAACACATTTCGGACTATTCAAAGAATTATTGTTCAAAAAGTAAAATTTTCAAAGATTTTTCCCGTTTTTAATATTGAAGATCATATATAGGAGAATCTCCAATTTGAATTTTATAACACTCATTAAATAAAAGTGGGTCTAAAGATGGTCCAAAAAGTGCAATTTTCTCAAAAATAAAATTCCCCCATTGAAAACACATGGCGAACTATTCAATGAATTATTGTTCAAAAAGTAAAATTTTCAAATTTTTTTCCTTTTTTTTATATTGAAGCTCATACATAGGAAAATCTCCAATTCGAATTTTATAACACTCACTAAATAAGAAGTGGGTCTAAAGTTGGTCCAAAAAGTGCAATTTTCTCAAAAGTAAAATTCCCCCATTGAAAACATATAGTGGACTATTCAATGAATTATTGTTCAAAGAGAAAAATTTTCAAAAAAATTTCCCTTTTTTTATATGGAAGCTCATATATAGGAAAATTTCCAATTTGAATTTTATAACATTCACTAAATAAGAAGTGGGTCTAAAGTTGGTCCAAAAAGTGCAATTTTCTCAAAAGTAAAATTCCCCTATTGAAAACACACGGCGGACTATTCAATGAATTTCTGTTCAAAAAGTAAAATTTTCAAAAAATATTCTCTTTTTTTGATATTGAATCTCATATATAGGAGAATCTCCAATTTGAATTTTATAACACTCACTAAATAAGAAGTGGATCTAAAGTTGGTCCAAAAAGTGCAATTTTCTCAAAAATGAAATTCCCCCATTGAAAACACATTTTGGACTATTCAATGAATTATTGTTCAAAAAGTAAAATTTTCAAAATTTTTTCCCGTTTTTTATATTGAAGCTCATACATAGGAGAATCTCCAATTCGAAATTTATAACACTCACTAAATAAGAAGTGGGTCTAAAGTTGATCCCAAAAGTTGGTCCAAAAAGCAATTTTCACGAAAATACAATTCCCTCATTGAAAACACATTTCGGACTATTCAATGAATTATTGTTCAAAAAGTAAAATTTTCAAAGATTTTTCCCGTTTTTAATATTGAATCTCATATATAGGAGAATCTCCAATTTGAATTTTATAACACTCATTAAATAAAAGTGGGTCTAAAGATGGTCCAAAAAGTGCAATTTTCTCAAAAATAAAATTCCCCCATTGAAAACACATGGCGAACTATTCAATGAATTATTGTTCAAAAAGTAAAATTTTCAAAATTTTTTCCTTTTTTTTATATTGAAGCTCATACATAGGAAAATCTCCAATTCGAATTTTATAACACTCACTAAATAAGAAGTGGGTCTAAAGTTGGTCCAAAAAGTGCAATTTTCTCAAAAGTAAAATTCCCCCATTGAAAACATATAGTGGACTATTCAATGAATTATTGTTCAAAGAGAAAAATTTTCAAAAAAATTTCCCTTTTTTTATATGGAAGCTCATATATAGGAAAATTTCCAATTTGAATTTTATAACATTCACTAAATAAGAAGTGGGTCTAAAGTTGGTCCAAAAAGTGCAATTTTCTCAAAAGTAAAATTCCCCTATTGAAAACACACGGCGGACTATTCAATGAATTTCTGTTCAAAAAGTAAAATTTTCAAAAAATATTCTCTTTTTTTGATATTGAATCTCATATATAGGAGAATCTCCAATTTGAATTTTATAACACTCACTAAATAAGAAGTGGATCTAAAGTTGGTCCAAAAAGTGCAATTTTCTCAAAAATGAAATTCCCCCATTGAAAACACATTTTGGACTATTCAATGAATTATTGTTCAAAAAGTAAAATTTTCAAAATTTTTTCCCGTTTTTTATATTGAAGCTCATACATAGGAGAATCTCCAATTCGAAATTTATAACACTCACTAAATAAGAAGTGGGTCTAAAGTTGATCCCAAAAGTTGGTCCAAAAAGCAATTTTCACGAAAATACAATTCCCTCATTGAAAACACATTTCGGACTATTCAATGAATTATTGTTCAAAAAGTAAAATTTTCAAAGATTTTTCCCGTTTTTAATATTGAATCTCATATATAGGAGAATCTCCAATTTGAATTTTATAACACTCATTAAATAAAAGTGGGTCTAAAGATGGTCCAAAAAGTGCAATTTTCTCAAAAATAAAATTCCCCCATTGAAAACACATGGCGAACTATTCAATGAATTATTGTTCAAAAAGTAAAATTTTCAAAATTTTTTCCTTTTTTTTATATTGAAGCTCATACATAGGAAAATCTCCAATTCGAATTTTATAACACTCACTAAATAAGAAGTGGGTCTAAAGTTGGTCCAAAAAGTGCAATTTTCTCAAAAGTAAAATTCCCCCATTGAAAACATATAGTGGACTATTCAATGAATTATTGTTCAAAGAGAAAAATTTTCAAAAAAATTTCCCTTTTTTTATATGGAAGCTCATATATAGGAAAATTTCCAATTTGAATTTTATAACATTCACTAAATATGAAGTGGGTCTAAAGTTGGTCCAAAAAGTGCAATTTTCTCAAAAGTAAAATTCCCCTATTGAAAACACACGGCGGACTATTCAATGAATTTCTGTTCAAAAAGTAAAATTTTCAAAAAATATTCTCTTTTTTTGATATTGAATCTCATATATAGGAGAATCTCCAATTTGAATTTTATAACACTCACTAAATAAGAAGTGGATCTAAAGTTGGTCCAAAAAGTGCAATTTTCTCAAAAATGAAATTCCCCCATTGAAAACACATTTTGGACTATTCAATGAATTATTGTTCAAAAAGTAAAATTTTCAAAATTTTTTCCCGTTTTTTATATTGAAGCTCATACATAGGAGAATCTCCAATTCGAAATTTATAACACTCACTAAATAAGAAGTGGGTCTAAAGTTGATCCCAAAAGTTGGTCCAAAAAGCAATTTTCACGAAAATACAATTCCCTCATTGAAAACACATTTCGGACTATTCAATGAATTATTGTTCAAAAAGTAAAATTTTCAAAGATTTTTCCCGTTTTTAATATTGAATCTCATATATAGGAGAATCTCCCATTTGAATTTTATAACACTCATTAAATAAAAGTGGGTCTAAAGATGGTCCAAAAAGTGCAATTTTCTCAAAAATAAAATTCCCCCATTGAAAACACATGGCGAACTATTCAATGAATTATTGTTCAAAAAGTAAAATTTTCAAAATTTTTTCCTTTTTTTTATATTGAAGCTCATACATAGGAAAATCTCCAATTCGAATTTTATAACACTCACTAAATAAGAAGTGGGTCTAAAGTTGGTCCAAAAAGTGCAATTTTCTCAAAAGTAAAATTCCCCCATTGAAAACATATAGTGGACTATTCAATGAATTATTGTTCAAAGAGAAAAATTTTCAAAAAAATTTCCCTTTTTTTATATGGAAGCTCATATATAGGAAAATTTCCAATTTGAATTTTATAACATTCACTAAATAAGAAGTGGGTCTAAAGTTGGTCCAAAAAGTGCAATTTTCTCAAAAGTAAAATTCCCCTATTGAAAACACACGGCGGACTATTCAATGAATTTCTGTTCAAAAAGTAAAATTTTCAAAAAATATTCTCTTTTTTTGATATTGAATCTCATATATAGGAGAATCTCCAATTTGAATTTTATAACACTCACTAAATAAGAAGTGGATCTAAAGTTGGTCCAAAAAGTGCAATTTTCTCAAAAATGAAATTCCCCCATTGAAAACACATTTTGGACTATTCAATGAATTATTGTTCAAAAAGTAAAATTTTCAAAATTTTTTCCCGTTTTTTATATTGAAGCTCATACATAGGAGAATCTCCAATTCGAAATTTATAACACTCACTAAATAAGAAGTGGGTCTAAAGTTGATCCCAAAAGTTGGTCCAAAAAGCAATTTTCACGAAAATACAATTCCCTCATTGAAAACACATTTCGGACTATTCAATGAATTATTGTTCAAAAAGTAAAATTTTCAAAGATTTTTCCCGTTTTTAATATTGAATCTCATATATAGGAGAATCTCCAATTTGAATTTTATAACACTCACTAAATAAGAAGTGGATCTAAAGTTGGTCCAAAAAGTGCAATTTTCTCAAAAATGAAATTCCCCCATTGAAAACATATTTTGGACTATTCAATGAATTATTGTTCAAAAAGTAAAATTTTCAAAATGTTTTCCAATTTTTAATATTGAAGCTCATATATAGGAGAATCTCCAATTCGAAATTTATAACACTCACTAAATAAGAAGTAGGTCTAAAGTTGGTCCAAAAAGTTTGTCCAAAAAGCAATTTTCACGAAAATACAATTCCCTCATTGAAAACACATGGCGGACTATTCAATGAATTATTGTTCAAAAAGTAAAATTTTCAAAGATTTTTCCCGTTTTTAATATTGAAGCTCATATATAGGAGAATCTCCAATTTGAATTTTATAACACTCACTAAATAAGTAGTGGATCTAAAGTTGGTCCAAAAAGTGCAATTTTCTCAAAAATAAAATTCCCCCATTGAAAACACATTTCGGAATATTCAATGAATTATTGTTCAAAAAGTAAAATTTTCAAAAAATTTTCTCTTTTTTTATATTGAAGCTCATATATAGGAGAATCTCTTATTCCAATTTTATAACACTCACTAAATAAGAAGTGGGTCTAAAGTTGGTCCAAATAGTGCACTTTCAAAGTGTTTCGTTTTAAATTTCTCCCATGTTAATCGTATGAAAAATTCACACTTCTAAATTTTCAAACTTTTACAATCCTTTTACAGCTTGGGTAACAGAAATTATCACCCGAATTGATTTCCACATTCAAATGGTCATTAAAATGAAATTTTACTACTAAAAATTCAGTTATTACCAAAAAAAAGTCTTTATATCCATTTGAATATACATTAAACTAGCCAATCCTTAGACAATTTTCAAATTCTCAAATTTCGAATTTTAACCTTAATTTGTAGCTTTGGATAATAAAAGTCATCACCCGATTTCTTTCTTATCATCAATTTGCTCATGAAATAGTATTTTAGCACTCAAAATCGAAGCAATGCTAAGTAAAATAAAGGCTTCAAAACAGTTTCTGAGCGCTTTCATTTCAAAACTTCAACTTCTCTTAAAACTATTCAAAAATAGTTTTTTTTGCCAAAATTTCGAAATTCGTTTGATTTTTAAAGTGTTTTTGGATGAAAAAACACAATTTGGAACCATTCGATAAATATGAAATTTTCCATTCAAATACACTCGAACGTGAAATATTTCAAGATTTTCGAAAAATTAAATTTTGTTTTTTAGAATACTTTTTTTTAATTAATATTTGCCACAAGAATGTCTATAAAACATATATCCAACTAAAATTAACAATTTGAAAGAATTTGTGCAATTTTCTCGAAAATACAATTCAACCATTGAAAACACATTTCGGACTATTCAATGAATTATTGTTCAAAAAGTAAAATTTTCAAAATTTTTTCCCGTTTTTTATATTGAAGCTCATACATAGGAGAATCTCCAATTCGAAATTTATAACACTCACTAAATAAGAAGTGGGTCTAAAGTTGATCCCAAAAGTTGGTCCAAAAAGCAATTTTCACGAAAATACAATTCCCTCATTGAAAACACATTTCGGACTATTCAATGAATTATTGTTCAAAAAGTAAAATTTTCAAAGATTTTTCCCGTTTTTAATATTGAATCTCATATATAGGAGAATCTCCAATTTGAATTTTATAACACTCACTAAATAAGAAGTGGATCTAAAGTTGGTCCAAAAAGTGCAATTTTCTCAAAAATGAAATTCCCCCATTGAAAACACATTTTGGACTATTCAATGAATTATTGTTCAAAAAGTAAAATTTTCAAAATTTTTTCCCGTTTTTTATATTGAAGCTCATACATAGGAGAATATCCAATTCGAAATTTATAACACTCACTAAATAAGAAGTGGGTCTAAAGTTGATCCCAAAAGTTGGTCCAAAAAGCAATTTTCACGAAAATACAATTCCCTCATTGAAAACACATTTCGGACTATTCAATGAATTATTGTTCAAAAAGTAAAATTTTCAAAGATTTTTCCCGTTTTTAATATTGAAGATCATATATAGGAGAATCTCCAATTTGAATTTTATAACACTCATTAAATAAAAGTGGGTCTAAAGATGGTCCAAAAAGTGCAATTTTCTCAAAAATAAAATTCCCCCATTGAAAACACATGGCGAACTATTCAATGAATTATTGTTCAAAAAGTAAAATTTTCAAAATTTTTTCCTTTTTTTTATATTGAAGCTCATACATAGGAAAATCTAAAATTCGAATTTTATAACACTCACTAAATAAGAAGTGGGTCTAAAGTTGGTCCAAAAAGTGCAATTTTCTCAAAAGTAAAATTCCCCCATTGAAAACATATGGTGGACTATTCAATGAATTATTGTTCAAAGAGAAAAATTTTCAAAAAAATTTCCCTTTTTTTATATGGAAGCTCATATATAGGAAAATTTCCAATTTGAATTTTATAACATTCACTAAATAAGAAGTGGGTCTAAAGTTGGTCCAAAAAGTGCAATTTTCTCAAAAGTAAAATTCCCCTATTGAAAACACACGGCGGACTATTCAATAAATTTCTGTTCAAAAAGTAAAATTTTCAAAAAATGTTCTCTTTTTTTGATATTGAATCTCATATATAGGAGAATCTCCAATTTGAATTTTATAACACTCACTAAATAAGAAGTGGATCTAAAGTTGGTCCAAAAAGTGCAATTTTCTCAAAAATGAAATTCCCCCATTGAAAACACATTTTGGACTATTCAATGAATTATTGTTCAAAAAGTAAAATTTTCAAAATTTTTTCCCGTTTTTTATATTGAAGCTCATACATAGGAGAATCTCCAATTCGAAATTTATAACACTCACTAAATAAGAAGTGGGTCTAAAGTTGATCCCAAAAGTTGGTCCAAAAAGCAATTTTCACGAAAATACAATTCCCTCATTGAAAACACATTTCGGACTATTCAATGAATTATTGTTCAAAAAGTAAAATTTTCAAAGATTTGTCCCGTTTTTAATATTGAATCTCATATATAGGAGAATCTCCAATTTGAATTTTATAACACTCACTAAATAAGAAGTGGATCTAAAGTTGGTCCAAAAAGTGCAATTTTCTCAAAAATGAAATTCCCCCATTTAAAACATATTTTGGACTATTCAATGAATTATTGTTCAAAAAGTAAAATTTTCAAAATGTTTTCCAATTTTTAATATTGAAGATCATATATAGGAGAATCTCCAATTTGAATTTTATAACACTCACTAAATAAAAGTGGGTCTAAAGATGGTCCAAAAAGTGCAATTTTCTCAAAAATAAAATTCCCCCATTGAAAACACATGGCGAACTATTCAATGAATTATTGTTCAAAAAGTAAAATTTTCAAAATTTTTTCCTTTTTTTTATATTGAAGCTCATACATAGGAAAATCTCCAATTCAAATTTTATAACACTCACTAAATAAGAAGTGGGTCTAAAGTTGGTCCAAAAAGTGCAATTTTCTCAAAAGTAAAATTCCCCCATTGAAAACATATGGTGGACTATTCAATGAATTATTGTTCAAAAAGTAAAATTTTCAAAATTTTTTCCCGTTTTTTATATTGAAGCTCATACATAGGAGAATCTCCAATTCGAAATTTATAACACTCACTAAATAAGAAGTGGGTCTAAAGTTGATCCCAAAAGTTGGTCCAAAAAGCAATTTTCACGAAAATACAATTCCCTCATTGAAAACACATTTCGGACTATTCAATGAATTATTGTTCAAAAAGTAAAATTTTCAAAATTTTTTCCAATTTTTAATATTGAAGCTCATATATAGGAGAATCTCCAATTAGAAATTTATAACACTCACTAAATAAGAAGTAGGTCTAAAGTTGGTCTAAAAAGTTGGTCCAAAAAGCAATTTTCACGAAAATACAATTTCCTCATTGAAAACACATTTCGGACTATTCAATGAATTATTGTTCAAAAAGTAAAATTTTCAAAGATTTTTCCCGTTTTTAATATTGAAGATAATATATATAGGAGAATCTCCAATTTGAATTTTATAACACTCACTAAATAAAAGTGGGTCTAAAGATGGTAAAAAAAGTGCAATTTTCTCAAAAATAAAATTCCCCCATTGAAAACACATGGCGAACTATTCAATGAATTATTGTTCAAAAAGTAAAATTTTCAAAAAATGTTCTCTTTTTTTGATATTGAATCTCATATATAGGAGAATCTCCAATTTGAATTTTATAACACTCACTAAATAAGAAGTGGGTCTAAAGTTGATCCCAAAAGTTGGTCCAAAAAGCAATTTTCACGAAAATACAATTCCCTCATTGAAAACACATTTCGGACTATTCAATGAATTATTGTTCAAAAAGTAAAATTTTCAAAGATTTTTCCCGTTTTTAATATTGAATCTCATATATAGGAGAATCTCCAATTTGAATTTTATAACACTCACTAAATAAGAAGTGGATCTAAAGTTGGTCCAAAAAGTGCAATTTTCTCAAAAATGAAATTCCCCCATTGAAACACATTTTGGACTATTCAATGAATTATTGTTCAAAAAGTAAAATTTTCAAAATGTTTTCCAATTTTTAATATTGAAGCTCATATATAGGAGAATCTCCAATTCGAAATTTATAACATTCACTAAATAAGAAGTGGGTCTAAAGTTGGTCCAAAAAGTTTGTCCAAAAAGCAATTTTCACGAAAATACAATTCCCTCATTGAAAACACATGGCGGACTATTCAATGAATTATTGTTCAAAAAATAAAATTTTCAAAGATTTTTCCCGTTTTTAATATTGAAGCTCATATATAGGAGAATCTCCAATTTGAATTTTATAACACTCACTGAATAAGTAGTGGATCTAAAAATGGTTCAAAAAGTGCTATTTTCTCAAAAATAAAATTCCCCCATTGAAAACACATTTCGGAATATTCAATGAATTATTGTTCAAAAAGTAAAATTTTCAAAAATTTTTCTCTTTTTTTATATTGAAGCTCATATATAGGAGAATCTCTTATTCCAATTTTATAACACTCACTAAATAAGAAGTGGGTCTAAAGTAGGTCCAAATAGTGCACTTTCAAAGTGTTTCGTCTTAAATTTCTCCCATGTTAATCGTATGAAAAATTCACACTTCTAAATTTTCAAACTTTTACAATCCTTTTGCAGCTTGGGTAACAGAAATTATCACCCGAATTGATTTCCACATTCAAATGGTCATTAAAATGAAATTTTACTACTAAAAATTCAGTTATTACCAAAAAAAGTCTTTATATCCATTTGAATATACATTAAACTAGCCAATCCTTAGACAATTTTCAAATTCTCAAATTTCGAATTTTAACCTTAATTTGTAGCTTTGGATAATAAAAGTCATCACCCGATTTCTTTCTTATCATCAATTTGCTCATGAAATAGTATTTTAGCACTCAAAATCGAAGCAATGCTAAGTAAAATAAAGGCTTCAAAACAGTTTCTGAGCGCTTTCATTTCAAAACTTCAACTTCTCTTAAAACTATTCAAAAATAGTTTTTTTTGCCAAAATTTCGAAATTTGTTTGATTTTTAAAGTGTTTTTGGATGAAAAAACACAATTTGGAACCATTCGATAAATATGAAATTTTCCGTTCAAATACACTTGAACGTGAAATATTTCAAGATTTTCGAAAAATTAAATTTTGTTTTTTAGAATACTTTTTTTTAATTAATATTTGCCACAAGAATGTCTATAAAACATATATCCAACTAAAATTAGCAATTTGAAAGAATTTGTGCAATTTTCTCGAAAATACAATTCAACCATTGAAAACACATTTCGGACTATTCAATGAATTATTGTTCAAAAAGTAAAATTTTCAAAATTTTTTCCAATTTTTAATATTGAAGCTCATATATAGGAGAATCTCCAATTCGAAATTTATAACACTCACTAAATAAGAAGTGGGTCTAAAGTTGGTCTAAAAAGTTGGTCCAAAAAGCAATTTTCACGAAAATACAATTCCCTCATTGAAAACACATTTCGGACTCTTCAATGAATTATTGTTCAAAAAGTAAAATTTTCAAAGATTTTTCCCGTTTTTAATATTGAAGCTCATATATAGGAGAATCTCCAATTCGAATTTTATAACACTCACTAAATAAAAAGTGGGTCTAAAGTTGGTCCAAAAAGTGCAATTTTCTCAAAAATAAAATTCCCCCATTGAAAACATATGGTGGACTATTCAATGAATTATTGTTCAAAGAGAAAAATTTTCAAAAAAATTTACCTTTTTTTATATGGAAGCTCATATATAGGAAAATCTCCAATTTGAATTTTATAACATTCACTAAATAAGAAGTGGGTCTAAAGTTGGTCCAAAAAGTGCAATTTTCTCAAAAGTAAAATTCCCCTATTGAAAACACACGGCGGACTATTCAATGAATTATTGTTCAAAAAGTAAAATTTTCAAAAAATTTTCTCTTTTTTTGATATTGAATCTCATATATAGGAGAATCTCCAATTTGAATTTTATAACACTCACTAAATAAGAAGTGGGTCTAAAGTTGGTCCAAAAAGTGCAATTTTCTCAAAAGTAAAATTCCCCCATTGAAAACATATGGTGGACTATTCAATGAATTATTGTTCAAAGAGAAAAATTTTCAAAAAAATTTCCCTTTTTTTTATATGGAAGCTCATATATAGGAAAATCTCCAATTTGAATTTTATAACACTCACTAAATAAGAAGTGGGTCTAAAGTTGGTCGAAAAAGTGCAATTTTCTCAAAAATAAAATTCCCCCATTGAAAACACATGGCGAACTATTCAATGAATTATTGTTCAAAAAGTAAAATTTTCAAAATTTTTTCCTTTTTTTTATATTGAAGCTCATACATAGGAAAATCTCCAATTCGAATTTTATAACACTCACTAAATAAGAAGTGGGTCTTAAGTTGGTCCAAAAAGTTGGTCCAAAAAACAATTTTCACGAACATACAATTCCCTCATTGAAAACACATGGCGGACTATTCAATGAATTATTGTTCAAAAAGTAAAATTTTCAAAATTTTTCCCCGTTTTTTATATTGAAGCTCATACATAGGAAAATCTCCAATTTGAATTTTATAACACTCACTAAATAAGAAGTGGATCTAAAGTTGGTCCAAAAAGTGCAATTTTCTCAAAAATTAAATTCCCCCATTGAAAACACATTTTGGACTATTCAATGAATTATTGTTCAAAAAGTAAAATTTTCAAAATTTTTTCCAATTTTTAATATTGAAGCTCATATATAGGAGAATCTCCAATTCGAAATTTATAACACTCACTAAATAAGAATTGGGTCTAAAGTTAATCCAAAAAGCAATTTTCACGAAAATATAATTCCCTCATTGAAAACACATGGCGGACAATTCAATGAATTATTGTTCAAAAAGTAAAATATTCAAAATTTTTTCCCGTTTCTTATATTGAAGCTCATACATAGGAGAATCTCCAATTCGAAATTTATAACACTCACTAAATAAGAAGTGGGTCTAAAGTTGGTCCCAAAAGTTGGTCCAAAAAGCAATTTTCACGAAAATACAATTCCCTCATTGAAAACACATTTTGGACTATTCAATGAATTATTGTTCAAAAAGTAAAATTTTCAAAATGTTTTCCAATTTTTAATATTGAAGCTCATATATAGGAGAATCTCCAATTCGAAATTTATAACATTCACTAAATAAGAAGTGGGTCTAAAGTTGGTCCAAAAAGTGCAATTTTCTCAAAAGTAAAATTCCCCCATTGAAAACATATGGTGGACTATTCAATGAATTATTGTTCAAAGAGAAAAATTTTCAAAAAAATTTCCCTTTTTTTATATGGAAGCTCATATATAGGAAAATTTCCAATTTGAATTTTATAACATTCACTAAATAAGAAGTGGGTCTAAAGTTGGTCCAAAAAGTGCAATTTTCTCAAAAATAAAATTCCCCCATTGAAAACACATTTCAGAATATTCAATGAATTATTGTTCAAAAAGTAAAATTTTCAAAAATTTTTCTCTTTTTTTATATTGAAGCTCATATATAGGAGAATCTCTTATTCCAATTTTATAACACTCACTAAATAAGAAGTGGGTCTAAAGTTGGTCCAAATAGTGCACTTTCAAAGTGTTTCGTTTTAAATTTCTCCCATGTTAATCGTATGAAAAATTCACACTTCTAAATTTTCAAACTTTTACAATCCTTTTGCAGCTTGGGTAACAGAAATTATCACCCGAATTGATTTCCACATTCAAATGGTCATTAAAATGAAATTTTACTACTAAAAATTCAGTTATTACCAAAAAAAGTCTTTATATCCATTTGAATATACATTAAACTAGCCAATCCTTAGACAATTTTCAAATTCTCAAATTTCGAATTTTAACCTTAATTTGTAGCTTTGGATAATAAAAGTCATCACCCGATTTCTTTCTTATCATCAATTTGCTCATGAAATAGTATTTTAGCACTCAAAATCGAAGCAATGCTAAGTAAAATAAAGGCTTCAAAACAGTTTCTGAGCGCTTTCATTTCAAAACTTCAACTTCTCTTAAAACTATTCAAAAATAGTTTTTTTTGCCAAAATTTCGAAATTTGTTTGATTTTTAAAGTGTTTTTGGATGAAAAAACACAATTTGGAACCATTCGATAAATATGAAATTTTCCATTCAAATACCCTCGAACGTGAAATATTTCAAGATTTTCGAAAAATTAAATTTTGTTTTTTAGAATACTTTTTTTTAATTAATATTTGCCACAAGAATGTCTATAAAACATATATCCAACTAAAATTAGCAATTTGAAAGAATTTGTGCAATTTTCTCGAAAATACAATTCAACCATTGAAAACACATTTCGGACTATTCAATGAATTATTGTTCAAAAAGTAAAATTTTCAAAATTTTTTCCAATTTTTAATATTGAAGCTCATATATAGGAGAATCTCCAATTCGAAATTTATAACACTCACTAAATAAGTAGTGGGTCTAAAGTTGGTCTAAAAAGTTGGTCCAAAAAGCAATTTTCACGAAAATACAATTCCCTCATTGAAAACACATTTCGGACTCTTCAATGAATTATTGTTCAAAAAGTAAAATTTTCAAAGATTTTTCCCGTTTTTAATATTGAAGCTCATATATAGGAGAATCTCCAATTCGAATTTTATAACACTCACTAAATAAAAAGTGGGTCTAAAGTTGGTCCAAAAAGTGCAATTTTCTCAAAAATAAAATTCCCCCATTGAAAACATATGGTGGACTATTCAATGAATTATTGTTCAAAGAGAAAAATTTTCAAAAAAATTTACCTTTTTTTATATGGAAGCTCATATATATTAAAATCTCCAATTTGAATTTTATAACATTCACTAAATAAGAAGTGGGTCTAAAGTTGGTCCAAAAAGTGCAATTTTCTCAAAAGTAAAATTCCCCTATTGAAAACACACGGCGGACTATTCAATGAATTATTGTTCAAAAAGTAAAATTTTCAAAAAATTTTCTCTTTTTTTGATAATGAATCTCATATATAGGAGAATCTCCAATTTGAATTTTATAACACTCACTAAATAAGAAGTGGGTCTAAAGTTGGTCCAAAAAGTTTAATTTTCTCAAAAGTAAAATTCCCCCATTGAAAACATATGGTGGACTATTCAATGAATTATTGTTCAAAGAGAAAAATTTTCAAAAAAATTTCCCTTTTTTTTATATGGAAGCTCATATATAGGAAAATCTCCAATTTGAATTTTATAACACTCACTAAATAAGAAGTGGGTCTAAAGTTGGTCGAAAAAGTGCAATTTTCTCAAAAATAAAATTCCCCCATTGAAAACACATTTTGGACTATTCAATGAATTATTGTTCAAAAAGTAAAATTTTCAAAATGTTTTCCAATTATTAATATTGAAGCTCATATATAGGAGAATCTCCCATTCGAAATTTATAACATTCACTAAATAAGAAGTGGGTCTAAAGTTGGTCCAAAAAGTTTGTCCAAAAAAGAAATTTTCACGAAAATACAATTCCCTCATTGAAAACACATGGCGGACTATTCAATGAATTATTGTTCAAAAAGTAAAATTTTCAAAGATTTTTCCCGTTTTTAATATTGAAGCTCATATATAGGAGAATCTCCAATTTGAATTTTATAACACTCACTAAATAAGTAGTGGATCTAAAAATGGCTCAAAAAGTGCAATTTTCTCAAAAATAAAATTCCCCCATTGAAAACACATTTCGGAATATTCAATGAATTATTGTTCAAAAAGTAAAATTTTCAAAATATTTTCTCTTTTTTTATATTGAAGCTCATATATAGGAGAATCTCTTATTCCAATTTTATAACACTCACTAAATAAGAAGTGGGTCTAAAGTTGATCCAAATAGTGCACTTTCAAAGTGTTTCGTTTTAAATTTCTCCCATGTTAATCGTATGAAAAATTCACACTTCTAAATTTTCTAACTTTTACAATCCTTTTGCAGCTTGGGTAACAGAAATTATCACCCGAATTGATTTCCACATTCAAATGGTCATTAAAATGAAATTTTACTACTAAAAATTCAGTTATTACCAAAAAAAGTCTTATATCCATTTGAATATACATTAAACTAGCCAATCCTTAGACAATTTTCAAATTCTCAAATTTCGAATTTTAACCTTAATTTGTAGCTTTGGATAATAAAAGTCATCACCCGATTTCTTTCTTATCATCAATTTGCTCATGAAATAGTATTTTAGCACTCAAAATCGAAGCAATGCTAAGTAAAATAAAGGCTTCAAAACAGTTTCTGAGCGCTTTCATTTCAAAACTTCAACTTCTCTTAAAACTATTCAAAAATAGTTTTTTTTGCCAAAATTTCGAAATTTGTTTGATTTTTAAAGTGTTTTTGGATGAAAAAACACAATTTGGAACCATTCGATAAATATGAAATTTTCCATTCAAATACACTCGAACGTGAAATATTTCAAGATTTTCGAAAAATTAAATTTTGTTTTTTAGAATACTTTTTTTTAATTAATATTTGCCAAAAGAATGTCTATAAAACATATATCCAACTAAAATTAGCAATTTGAAAGAATTTGTGCAATTTTCTCGAAAATACAATTCAACCATTGAAAACACATTTCGGACTATTCAATGAATTATTGTTCAAAAAGTAAAATTTTCAAAATTTTTTCCAATTTTTAATATTGAAGCTCATATATAGGAGAATCTCCTATTCGAAATTTATAACACTCACTAAATAAGAAGTGGGTCTAAAGTTGGTCTAAAAAGTTGGTCCAAAAAGCAATTTTCACGAAAATACAATTCCCTCATTGAAAACACATTTCGGACTCTTCAATGAATTATTGTTCAAAAAGTAAAATTTTCAAAGATTTTTCCCGTTTTTAATATTGAAGCTCATATATAGGAGAATCTCCAATTTGAATTTTATAACACTCACTAAATAAGTAGTGGATCTAAAAATGGCTCAAAAAGTGCAATTTTCTCAAAAATAAAATTCCCCCATTGAAAACACATTTCGGAATATTCAATGAATTATTGTTCAAAAAGTAAAATTTTCAAAAATTTTTCTCTTTTTTTATATTGAAGCTCATATATAGGAGAATCTCTTATTCCAATTTTATAACACTCACTAAATAAGAAGTGGGTCTAAAGTTGATCCAAATAGTGCACTTTCAAAGTGTTTCGTTTTAAATTTCTCCCATGTTAATCGTATGAAAAATTCACACTTCTAAATTTTCTAACTTTTACAATCCTTTTGCAGCTTGGGTAACAGAAATTATCACCCGAATTGATTTCCACATTCAAATGGTCATTAAAATGAAATTTTACTACTAAAAATTCAGTTATTACCAAAAAAAGTCTTTATATCCATTTGAATATACATTAAACTAGCCAATCCTTAGACAATTTTCAAATTCTCAAATTTCGAATTTTAACCTTAATTTGTAGCTTTGGATAATAAAAGTCATCACCCGATTTCTTTCTTATCATCAATTTGCTCATGAAATAGTATTTTAGCACTCAAAATCGAAGCAATGCTAAGTAAAATAAAGGCTTCAAAACAGTTTCTGAGCGCTTTCATTTCAAAACTTCAACTTCTCTTAAAACTATTCAAAAATAGTTTTTTTTGCCAAAATTTCGAAATTTGTTTGATTTTTAAAGTGTTTTTGGATGAAAAAAGACAATTCGGAACCATTCGATAAATATGAAATTTTCCATTCAAATACACTCGAACGTGAAATATTTCAAGATTTTCGAAAAATTAAATTTTGTTTTTTAGAATACTTTTTTTTAATTAATATTTGCCACAAGAATGTCTATAAAACATATATCCAACTAAAATTAGCAATTTGAAAGAATTTGTGCAATTTTCTCGAAAATACAATTCAACCATTGAAAACACATTTCGGACTATTCAATGAATTATTGTTCAAAAAGTAAAATTTTCAAAATTTTTTCCAATTTTTAATATTGAAGCTCATATATAGGAGAATCTCCAATTCGAATTTTATAACACTCACTAAATAAAAAGTGGGTCTAAAGTTGGTCCAAAAAGTGCAATTTTCTCAAAAATAAAATTCCCCTATTGAAAACACATGGCGAACTATTCAACGAATTATTGTTTAAAAAGTAAAGTTTTCAAAATTTTTTCCTTTTTTTTATATTGAAGCTCATACATAGGAAAATCTCCAATTCGAATTTTATATCACTCACTAAATAAGAAGTGGGTCTAAAGTTGGTCCAAAAAGTGCAATTTTCTCAAAAGTAAAATTCCCCCATTGAAAACATATGGTGGACTATTCAATGAATTATTGTTCAAAGAGAAAAATTTTCAAAAAAATTTACCTTTTTTTATATGGAAGCTCATATATAGGAAAATCTCCAATTTGAATTTTATAACATTCACTAAATAAGAAGTGGGTCTAAAGTTGGTCCAAAAAGTGCAATTTTCTCAAAAGTAAAATTCCCCTATTGAAAACACACGGCGGACTATTCAATGAATTATTGTTCAAAAAGTAAAATTTTCAAAATTTTTTCCCGTTTTTTATATTGAAGCTCATACATAGGAGAATCTCCAATTTGAATTTTATAACACTCACTAAATAAGAAGTGGATCTAAAGTTGGTCCAAAAAGTGCAATTTTCTCAAAAATGAAATTCCCCCATTGAAAACATATTTTGGACTATTCAATGAATTATTGTTCAAAAAGTAAAATTTTCAAAATGTTTTCCAATTTTTAATATTGAAGATCATATATAGGAGAATCTCCAATTTGAATTTTATAACACTCACTAAATAAAAGTGGGTCTAAAGATGGTCCAAAAAGTGCAATTTTCTCAAAAATAAAATTCCCCCATTGAAAACACATGGCGAACTATTCAATGAATTATTGTTCAAAAAGTAAAATTTTCAAAATTTTTTCCTTTTTTTTATATTGAAGCTCATACATAGGAAAATCTCCAATTCAAATTTTATAACACTCACTAAATAAGAAGTGGGTCTAAAGTTGGTCCAAAAATTGCAATTTTCTCAAAAGTAAAATTCCCCCATTGAAAACATATGGTGGACTATTCAATGAATTATTGTTCAAAAAGTAAAATTTTTAAAATTTTTTCCCGTTTTTTATATTGAAGCTCATACATAGGAGAATCTCCAATTCGAAATTTATAATACTCACTAAATAAGAAGTGGGTCTAAAGTTGATCCCAAAAGTTGGTCCAAAAAGCAATTTTCACGAAAATACAATTCCCTCATTGAAAACACATTTCGGACTATTCAATGAATTATTGTTCAAAAAGTAAAATTTTCAAAATTTTTTCCAATTTTTAATATTGAAGCTCATATATAGGAGAATCTCCAATTAGAAATTTATAACACTCACTAAATAAGAAGTGGGTCTAAAGTTGGTCTAAAAAGTTGGTCCAAAAAGCAATTTTCACGAAAATACAATTCCCTCATTGAAAACACATTTCGGACTCTTCAATGAATTATTGTTCAAAAAGTAAAATTTTCAAAGATTTTTCCCGTTTTTAATATTGAAGCTCATATATAGGAGAATCTCCAATTCGAATTTTATAACACTCACTAAATAAAAAGTGGGTCTAAAGTTGGTCCAAAAAGTGCAATTTTCTCAAAAATAAAATTCCCCCATTGAAAACATATGGTGGACTATTCAATGAATTATTGTTCAAAGAGAAAAATTTTCAAAAAAATTTACCTTTTTTTATATGGAAGCTCATATATAGGAAAATCTCCAATTTGAATTTTATAACATTCACTAAATAAGAAGTGGGTCTAAAGTTGGTCGAAAAAGTGCAATTTTCTCAAAAATAAAATTCCCCCATTGAAAACACATGGCGAACTATTCAATGAATTATTGTTCAAAAAGTAAAATTTTCAAAATTTTTTCCTTTTTTTTATATTGAAGCTCATACATAGGAAAATCTCCAATTCGAATTTTATAACCCTCACTAAATAAGAAGTGGGTCTAAAGTTGATCCAAAAAGTGCAATTTTCTCAAAAGTAAAATTCCCCCATTGAAAATATATGGTGGACTATTCAATGAATTATTGTTCAAAAAGAAAAATTTTCAAAAAAATTTCCCATTTTTTATATGGAAGCTCATATATAGGAGAATCTCCAATTTGAATTTTATAACACTCACTAAATAAGAAGTGGGTCTAAAGTTGATCCAAAAAGTGCAATTTTCTCAAAAGTAAAATTCCCCCATTGAAAATATATGGTGGACTATTCAATGAATTATTGTTCAAAAAGAAAAATTTTCAAAAAAATTTCCCTTTTTTTATATGGAAGCTCATATATAGGAGAATCTCCAATTTGAATTTTATAACACTCACTAAATAAGAAGTGGGTCTTAAGTTGGTCCAAAAAGTTGGTCCAAAAAACAATTTTCACGAACATACAATTCCCTCATTGAAAACACATGGCGGACTATTCAATGAATTATTGTTCAAAAAGTAAAATTTTCAAAATTTTTCCCCGTTTTTTATATTGAAGCTCATACATAGGAAAATCTCCAATTTGAATTTTATAACACTCACTAAATAAGAAGTGGATCTAAAGTTGGTCCAAAAAGTGCAATTTTCTCAAAAATTAAATTCCCCCATTGAAAACACATTTTGGACTATTCAATGAATTATTGTTCAAAAAGTAAAATTTTCAAAATTTTTTCCAATTTTTAATATTGAAGCTCATATATAGGAGAATCTCCAATTCGAAATTTTTAACACTCACTAAATAAGAATTGGGTCTAAAGTTAATCCAAAAAGCAATTTTCACGAAAATATAATTCCCTCATTGAAAACACATGGCGGACAATTCAATGAATTATTGTTCAAAAAGTAAAATATTCAAAATTTTTTCCCGTTTCTTATATTGAAGCTCATACATAGGAGAATCTCCAATTCGAAATTTATAACACTCACTAAATAAGAAGTGGGTCTAAAGTTGGTCCCAAAAGTTGGTCCAAAAAGCAATTTTCACGAAAATACAATTCCCTCATTGAAAACACATTTTGGACTATTCAATGAATTATTGTTCAAAAAGTAAAATTTTCAAAATGTTTTCCAATTTTTAATATTGAAGCTCATATATAGGAGAATCTCCAATTCGAAATTTATAACATTCACTAAATAAGAAGTGGGTCTAAAGTTGGTCCAAAAAGTGCAATTTTCTCAAAAGTAAAATTCCCCCATTGAAAACATATGGTGGACTATTCAATGAATTATTGTTCAAAGAGAAAAATTTTCAAAAAAATTTCCCTTTTTTTATATGGAAGCTCATATATAGGAAA
Source organism: Linyphia triangularis (assembly GCA_963978545.1). Lineage (NCBI taxonomy): Eukaryota > Metazoa > Arthropoda > Arachnida > Araneae > Linyphiidae > Linyphia > Linyphia triangularis. Next base: position 10,735,997 of record OZ021721.1, on the reverse strand, counting down.
ATTTCCAATTTGAATTTTATAACATTCACTAAATAAGAAGTGGGTCTAAAGTTGGTCCAAAAAGTGCAATTTTCTCAAAAATAAAATTCCCCCATTGAAAACACATTTCAGAATATTCAATGAATTATTGTTCAAAAAGTAAAATTTTCAAAAATTTTTCTCTTTTTTTATATTGAAGCTCATATATAGGAGAATCTCTTATTCCAATTTTATAACACTCACTAAATAAGAAGTGGGTCTAAAGTTGGTCCAAATAGTGCACTTTCAAAGTGTTTCGTTTTAAATTTCTCCCATGTTAATCGTATGAAAAATTCACACTTCTAAATTTTCAAACTTTTACAATCATTTTGCAGCTTGGGTAACAGAAATTATCACCCGAATTGATTTCCACATTCAAATGGTCATTAAAATGAAATTTTACTACTAAAAATTCAGTTATTACCAAAAAAAGTCTTTATATCCATTTGAATATACATTAAACTAGCCAATCCTTAGACAATTTTCAAATTCTCAAATTTCGAATTTTAACCTTAATTTGTAGCTTTGGATAATAAAAGTCATCACCCGATTTCTTTCTTATCATCAATTTGCTCATGAAATAGTATTTTAGCACTCAAAATCGAAGCAATGCTAAGTAAAATAAAGGCTTCAAAACAGTTTCTGAGCGCTTTCATTTCAAAACTTCAACTTCTCTTAAAACTATTCAAAAATAGTTTTTTTTGCCAAAATTTCGAAATTTGTTTGATTTTTAAAGTGTTTTTGGATGAAAAAACACAATTTGGAACCATTCGATAAATATGAAATTTTCCATTCAAATGCACTCGAACGTGAAATATTTCAAGATTTTCGAAAAATTAAATTTTGTTTTTTAGAATACTTTTTTTTAATTAATATTTGCCACAAGAATGTCTATAAAACATATATCCAACTAAAATTAGCAATTTGAAAGAATTTGTGCAATTTTCTCGAAAGTACAATTCAATCATTGAAAACACATTTCGGACTATTCAATGAATTATTGTTCAAAAAGTAAAATTTTCAAAATTTTTTCCAATTTTTAATATTGAAGCTCATATATAGGAGAATCTCCAATTAGAAATTTATAACACTCACTAAATAAGAAGTGGGTCTAAAGTTGGTCTAAAAAGTTGGTCCGAAAAGCAATTTTCACGAAAATACAATTTCCTCATTGAAAACACATTTCGGACTATTCAATGAATTATTGTTCAAAAAGTAAAATTTTCAAAGATTTTTCCCGTTTGTAATATTGAAGATCATATATAGGAGAATCTCCAATTTGAATTTTATAACACTCACTAAATAAAAGTGGGTCTAAAGATGGTCCAAAAAGTGCAATTTTCTCAAAAATAAAATTCCCCCATTGAAAACACATGGCGAACTATTCAATGAATTATTGTTCAAAAAGTAAAATTTTCAAAAAAATTTCCCTTTTTTTATATGGAAGCTCATATATAGGAAAATTTCAAATTTGAATTTTATAACATTCACTAAATAAGAAGTGGGTCTAAAGTTGGTCCAAAAAGTGCAATTTTCTCAAAAATGAAATTCCCCCATTGAAAACACATTTTGGACTATTCAATGAATTATTGTTCAAAAAGTAAAATTTTCAAAATTTTTTCCCGTTTTTTATATTGAATCTCATATATAGGAGAATCTCCAATTTGAATTTTATAACACTCACTAAATAAGAAGTGGGTCTAAAGTTGATCCCAAAAGTTGGTCCAAAAAGCAATTTTCACGAAAATACAATTCCCTCATTGAAAACACATTTCGGACTATTCAATGAATTATTGTTCAAAAAGTAAAATTTTCAAAGATTTTTCCCGTTTTTAATATTGAATCTCATATATAGGAGAATCTCCAATTTGAATTTTATAACACTCACTAAATAAGAAGTGGATCTAAAGTTGGTCCAAAAAGTGCAATTTTCTCAAAAATGAAATTCCCCCATTGAAAACACATTTTGGACTATTCAATGAATTATTGTTCAAAAAGTAAAATTTTCAAAATGTTTTCCAATTATTAATATTGAAGCTCATATATAGGAGAATCTCCAATTCGAAATTTATAACATTCACTAAATAAGAAGTGGGTCTAAAGTTGGTCCAAAAAGTTTGTCCAAAAAGCAATTTTCACGAAAATACAATTCCCTCATTGAAAACACATGGCGGACTATTCAATGAATTATTGTTCAAAAAGTAAAATTTTCAAAGATTTTTCCAGTTTTTAATATTGAAGCTCATATATAGGAGAATCTCCAATTTGAATTTTATAACACTCACTAAATAAGTAGTGGATCTAAAAATGGCTCAAAAAGTGCAATTTTCTCAAAAATAAAATTCCCCCATTGAAAACACATTTCGGAATATTCAATGAATTATTGTTCAAAAAGTAAAATTTTCAAAATTTTTTCTCTTTTTTTATATTGAAGCTCATATATAGGAGAATCTCTTATTCCAATTTTATAACACTCACTAAATAAGAAGTGGGTCTAAAGTTGATCCAAATAGTGCACTTTCAAAGTGTTTCGTTTTAAATTTCTCCCATGTTAATCGTATGAAAAATTCACACTTCTAAATTTTCTAACTTTTACAATCCTTTTGCAGCTTGGGTAACAGAAATTATCACCCGAATTGATTTCCACATTCAAATGGTCATTAAAATGAAATTTTACTACTAAAAATTCAGTTATTACCAAAAAAAGTCTTATATCCATTTGAATATACATTAAACTAGCCAATCCTTAGACAATTTTCAAATTCTCAAATTTCGAATTTTAACCTTAATTTGTAGCTTTGGATAATAAAAGTCATCACCCGATTTCTTTCTTATCATCAATTTGCTCATGAAATAGTATTTTAGCACTCAAAATCGAAGCAATGCTAAGTAAAATAAAGGCTTCAAAACAGTTTCTGAGCGCTTTCATTTCAAAACTTCAACTTCTCTTAAAACTATTCAAAAATAGTTTTTTTTGCCAAAATTTCGAAATTTGTTTGATTTTTAAAGTGTTTTTGGATGAAAAAACACAATTTGGAACCATTCGATAAATATGAAATTTTCCATTCAAATACACTCGAACGTGAAATATTTCAAGATTTTCGAAAAATTAAATTTTGTTTTTTAGAATACTTTTTTTTAATTAATATTTGCCACAAGAATGTCTATAAAACATATATCCAACTAAAATTAGCAATTTGAAAGAATTTGTGCAATTTTCTCGAAAATACAATTCAACCATTGAAAACACATTTCGGACTATTCAATGAATTATTGTTCAAAAAGTAAAATTTTCAAAATTTTTTCCAATTTTTAATATTGAAGCTCATATATAGGAGAATCTCCAATTCGAAATTTATAACACTCACTAAATAAGAAGTGGGTCTAAAGTTGGTCTAAAAAGTTGGTCCAAAAAGCAATTTTCACGAAAATACAATTCCCTCATTGAAAACACATTTCGGACTCTTCAATGAATTATTGTTCAAAAAGTAAAATTTTCAAAGATTTTTCCCGTTTTTAATATTGAAGCTCATATATAGGAGAATCTCCAATTTGAATTTTATAACACTCACTAAATAAGTAGTGGATCTAAAAATGGCTCAAAAAGTGCAATTTTCTCAAAAATAAAATTCCCCCATTGAAAACACATTTCGGAATATTCAATGAATTATTGTTCAAAAAGTAAAATTTTCAAAAATTTTTCTCTTTTTTTATATTGAAGCTCATATATAGGAGAATCTCTTATTCCAATTTTATATCACTCACTAAATAAGAAGTGGGTCTAAAGTTGGTCCAAAAAGTGCAATTTTCTCAAAAGTAAAATTCCCCCATTGAAAGCATATGGTGGACTATTCAATGAATTATTGTTCAAAGAGAAAAATTTTCAAAAAAATTTACCTTTTTTTATATGGAAGCTCATATATAGGAAAATCTCCAATTTGAATTTTATAACATTCACTAAATAAGAAGTGGGTCTAAAGTTGGTCCAAAAAGTGCAATTTTCTCAAAAGTAAAATTCCCCTATTGAAAACACACGGCGGACTATTCAATGAATTATTGTTCAAAAAGTAAAATTTTCAAAATTTTTTTCCGTTTTTTATATTGAAGCTCATACATAGGAGAATCTCCAATTCGAAATTTATAACACTCACTAAATAAGAAGTGGGTCTAAAGTTGATCCCAAAAGTTGGTCCAAAAAGCAATTTTCACGAAAATACAATTCCCTCATTGAAAACACATTTCGGAATATTCAATGAATTATTGTTCAAAAAGTAAAATTTTCAAAGATTTTTCCCGTTTTTAATATTGAATCTCATATATAGGAGAATCTCCAATTTGAATTTTATAACACTCACTAAATAAGAAGTGGATCTAAAGTTGGTCCAAAAAGTGCAATTTTCTCAAAAATGAAATTCCCCCATTGAAAACATATTTTGGACTATTCAATGAATTATTGTTCAAAAAGTAAAATTTTCAAAATGTTTTCCAATTTTTAATATTGAAGATCATATATAGGAGAATCTCCAATTTGAATTTTATAACACTCACTAAATAAAAGTGGGTCTAAAGATGGTCCAAAAAGTGCAATTTTCTCAAAAATAAAATTCCCCCATTGAAAAGACATGGCGAACTATTCAATGAATTATTGTTCAAAAAGTAAAATTTTCAAAATTTTTTCCTTTTTTTTATATTGAAGCTCATACATAGGAAAATCTCCAATTCAAATTTTATAACACTCACTAAATAAGAAGTGGGTCTAAAGTTGGTCCAAAAAGTGCAATTTTCTCAAAAGTAAAATTCCCCCATTGAAAACATATGGTGGACTATTCAATGAATTATTGTTCAAAAAGTAAAATTTTCAAAATTTTTTCCCGTTTTTTATATTGAAGCTCATACATAGGAGAATCTCCAATTCGAAATTTATAACACTCACTAAATAAGAAGTGGGTCTAAAGTTGATCCCAAAAGTTGGTCCAAAAAGCAATTTTCACGAAAATACAATTCCCTCATTGAAAACACATTTCGGACTATTCAATGAATTATTGTTCAAAAGGTAAAATTTTCAAAATTTTTTCCAATTTTTAATATTGAAGCTCATATATAGGAGAATCTCCAATTAGAAATTTATAACACTCACTAAATAAGAAGTGGGTCTAAAGTTGGTCTAAAAAGTTGGTCCAAAAAGCAATTTTCACGAAAATACAATTTCCTCATTGAAAACACATTTCGGACTATTCAATGAATTATTGTTCAAAAAGTAAAATTTTCAAAGATTTTTCCCGTTTTTAATATTGAAGATCATATATAGGAGAATCTCCAATTTGAATTTTATAACACTCACTAAATAAAAGTGGGTCTAAAGATGGTCCAAAAAGTGCAATTTTCTCAAAAATAAAATTCCCCCATTGAAAACACATGGCGAACTATTCAATGAATTATTGTTCAAAAAGTAAAATTTTCAAAAAATGTTCTTTTTTTTTTATATTGAATCTCATATATAGGAGAATCTCCAATTTGAATTTTATAACACTCACTAAATAAAAGTGGGTCTAAAGTTGGTCCAAAAAGTGCAATTTTCTCAAAAATGAAATTCCCTTATTGAAAACACATTTTGGACTATTCAATGAATTATTGTTCAAAAAGTAAAATTTTCAAAATTTTTTCCCGTTTTTTATATTGAAGCTCACACATAGGAGAATCTCCAATTCGAAATTTATAACACTCACTAAATAAGAAGTGGGTCTAAAGTTGATCCCAAAAGTTGGTCCAAAAAGCAATTTTCACGAAAATACAATTCCCTCATTGAAAACACATTTCGGACTATTCAATGAATTATTGTTCAAAAAGTAAAATTTTCAAAGATTTTTCCCGTTTTTAATATTGAATCTCATATATAGGAGAATCTCCAATTTGAATTTTATAACACTCACTAAATAAGAAGTGGATCTAAAGTTGGTCCAAAAAGTGCAATTTTCTCAAAAATGAAATTCCCCCATTGAAAACACATTTTGGACTATTCAATGAATTATTGTTCAAAAGTAAAATTTTCAAAATGTTTTCCAATTTTTAATATTGAAGCTCATATATAGGAGAATCTCCAATTCGAAATTTATAACATTCACTAAATAAGAAGTGGGTCTAAAGTTGGTCCAAAAAGTTTGTCCAAAAAGCAATTTTCACGAAAATACAATTCCCTCATTGAAAACACATGGCGGACTATTCAATGAATTATTGTTCAAAAAATAAAATTTTCAAAGATTTTTCCCGTTTTTAATATTGAAGCTCATATATAGGAGAATCTCCAATTTGAATTTTATAACACTCACTAAATAAGTAGTGTATCTAAAAATGGTTCAAAAAGTGCAATTTTCTCAAAAATAAAATTCCCCTATTGAAAACACATTTCGGAATATTCAATGAATTATTGTTCAAAAAGTAAAATTTTCAAAAATTTTTCTCTTTTTTTATATTGAAGCTCATATATAGGAGAATCTCTTATTCCAATTTTATAACACTCACTAAATAAGAAGTGGGTCTAAAGTTGGTCCAAATAGTGCACTTTCAAAGTGTTTCGTTTTAAATTTCTCCCATGTTAATCGTATGAAAAATTCACACTTCTAAATTTTCAAACTTTTACAATCCTTTTGCAGCTTGGGTAACAGAAATTATCACCCGAATTGATTTCCACATTCAAATGGTCATTAAAATGAAATTTTACTACTAAAAATTCAGTTATTACCAAAAAAAGTATTTATATCCATTTGAATATACATTAAACTAGCCAATCCTTAGACAATTTTCAAATTCTCAAATTTCGAATTTTAACCTTAATTTGTAGCTTTGGATAATAAAAGTCATCACCCGATTTCTTTCTTATCATCAATTTGCTCATGAAATAGTATTTTAGCACTCAAAATCGAAGCAATGCTAAGTAAAATAAAGGCTTCAAAACAGTTTCTGAGCGCTTTCATTTCAAAACTTCAACTTCTCTTAAAACTATTCAAAAATAGTTTTTTTTGCCAAAATTTCGAAATTTGTTTGATTTTTAAAGTGGTTTTGGATGAAAAAACACAATTTGGAACTATTCGATAAATATGAAATTTTCCGTTCAAATACACTTGAACGTGAAATTTTTCAAGATTTTCGAAAAATTAAATTTTATTTTTTACAATACTTTTTTTTAATTAATATTTGCCACAAGAATGTCTATAAAACATATATCCAACTAAAATTAGCAATTTGAAAGAATTTGTGCAATTTTCTCGAAAATACAATTCAACCATTGAAAACACATTTCGGACTATTCAATGAATTATTGTTCAAAAAGTAAAATTTTCAAAATTTTTCCCAATTTTTAATATTGAAGCTCATATATAGGAGAATCTCCAATTCGAAATTTATAACACTCACTAAATAAGAAGTGGGTCTAAAGTTGGTCTAAAAAGTTGGTCCAAAAAGCAATTTTCACGAAAATACAATTCCCTCATTGAAAACACATTTCGGACTCTTCAATGAATTATTGTTCAAAAAGTAAAATTTTCAAAGATTTTTCCCGTTTTTAATATTGAAGCTCATATATAGGAGAATCTCCAATTCGAATTTGATAACACTCACTAAATAAAAAGTGGGTCTAAAGTTGGTCCAAAGAGTGCAATTTTCTCAAAAATAAAATTCCCCCATTGAAAACATATGGTGGACTATTCAATGAATTATTGTTCAAAGAGAAAAATTTTCAAAAAAATTTACCTTTTTTTATATGGAAGCTCATATATAGGAAAATCTCCAATTTGAATTTTATAACATTCACTAAATAAGAAGTGGGTCTAAAGTTGGTCCAAAAAGTGCCATTTTCTCAAAAGTAAAATTCCCCTATTGAAAACACACGGCGGACTATTCAATGAATTATTGTTCAAAAAGTAAAATTTTCAAAAAATGTTCTCTTTTTTTGATATTGAATCTCATATATAGGAGAATCTCCAATTTGAATTTTATAACACTCACTAAATAAGAAGTGGGTCTAAAGTTGGTCCAAAAAGTGCAATTTTCTCAAAAGTAAAATTCCCCCATTGAAAACATATGGTGGACTATTCAATGAATTATTGTTCAAAGAGAAAAATTTTCAAAAAAATTTCCCTTTTTTTTATATGGAAGCTCATATATAGGAAAATCTCCAATTTGAATTTTATAACACTCACTAAATAAGAAGTGGGTCTAAAGTTGGTCGAAAAAGTGCAATTTTCTCAAAAATAAAATTCCCCCATTGAAAACACATGGCGAACTATTCAATGAATTATTGTTCAAAAAGTAAAATTTTCAAAATTTTTTCCTTTTTTTTATATTGAAGCTCATACATAGGAAAATCTCCAATTCGAATTTTATAACACTCACTAAATAAGAAGTGGGTCTAAAGTTGATCCAAAAAGTGCAATTTTCTCAAAAGTAAAATTCCCCCATTGAAAATATATGGTGGACTATTCAATGAATTATTGTTCAAAAAGAAAAATTTTCAAAAAAATTTCCCTTTTTTTATATGGAAGCTCATATATAGGAGAATCTCAATTTGAATTTTATAACACTCACTAAATAAGAAGTGGGTCTAAAGTTGATCCAAAAAGTGCAATTTTCTCAAAAGTAAAATTCCCCCATTGAAAATATATGGTGGACTATTCAATGAATTATTGTTCAAAAAGAAAAAATTTCAAAAAAATTTCCCTTTTTTTATATGGAAGCTCATATATAGGAGAATCTCCAATTTGAATTTTATAACACTCACTAAATAAGAAGTGGGTCTTAAGTTGGTCCAAAAAGTTGGTCCAAAAAACAATTTTCACGAACATACAATTCCCTCATTGAAAACACATGGCGGACTATTCAATGAATTATTGTTCAAAAAGTAAAATTTTCAAAATTTTTTCCCGTTTTTTATATTGAAGCTCATACATAGGAAAATCTCCAATTTGAATTTTATAACACTCACTAAATAAGAAGTGGATCTAAAGTTGGTCCAAAAAGTGCAATTTTCTCAAAAATTAAATTCCCCCATTGAAAACACATTTTGGACTATTCAATGAATTATTGTTCAAAAAGTAAAATTTTCAAAATTTTTTCCAATTTTTAATATTGAAGCTCATATATAGGAGAATCTCCAATTCGAAATTTATAACACTCACTAAATAAGAATTGGGTCTAAAGTTAATCCAAAAAGCAATTTTCACGAAAATATAATTCCCTCATTGAAAACACATGGCGGACAATTCAATGAATTATTGTTCAAAAAGTAAAATTTTCAAAATTTTTTCCCGTTTCTTATATTGAAGCTCATACATAGGAGAATCTCCAATTCGAAATTTATAACACTCACTAAATAAGAAGTGGGTCTAAAGTTGGTCCCAAAAGTTGGTCCAAAAAGCAATTTTCACGAAAATACAATTCCCTCATTGAAAACACATTTTGGACTATTCAATGAATTATTGTTCAAAAAGTAAAATTTTCAAAATGTTTTCCAATTTTTAATATTGAAGCTCATATATAGGAGAATCTCCAATTCGAAATTTATAACATTCACTAAATAAGAAGTGGGTCTAAAGTTGGTCCAAAAAGTGAAATTTTCTCAAAAGTAAAATTCCCCCATTTAAACATATGGTGGACTATTCAATGAATTATTGTTCAAAGAGAAAAATTTTCAAAAAAATTTCCCTTTTTTTATATGGAAGCTCATATATAGGAAAATTTCAAATTTGAATTTTATAACATTCACTAAATAAGAAGTGGGTCTAAAGTTGGTCCAAAAAGTGCAATTTTCTCAAAAGTAAAATTCCCCTATTGAAAACACACGGCGGACTATTCAATGAATTTTTGTTCAAAAAGTAAAATTTTCAAAAAATGTTCTCTTTTTTTGATATTGAATCTCATATATAGAAGAATCTCCAATTTGAATTTTATAACACTAACTAAATAAGAAGTGGGTCTAAAGTTGATCCCAAAAGTTGGTCCAAAAAGCAATTTTCACGAAAATACAATTCCCTCATTGAAAACACATTTCGGACTATTCAATGAATTATTGTTCAAAAAGTAAAATTTTCAAAGATTTTTCCCGTTTTTAATATTGAATCTCATATATAGGAGAATCTCCAATTTGAATTTTATAACACTCACTAAATAAGAAGTGGATCTAAAGTTGGTCCAAAAAGTGCAATTTTCTCAAAAATGAAATTCCCCCATTGAAAACACATTTTGGACTATTCAATGAATTATTGTTCAAAAAGTAAAATTTTCAAAATGTTTTCCAATTATTAATATTGAAGCTCATATATAGGAGAATCTCCAATTCGAAATTTATAACATTCACTAAATAAGAAGTGGGTCTAAAGTTGGTCCAAAAAGTTTGTCCAAAAAGCAATTTTCACGAAAATACAATTCCCTCATTGAAAACACATGGCGGACTATTCAATGAATTATTGTTCAAAAAGTAAAATTTTCAAAGATTTTTCCCGTTTTTAATATTGAATCTCATATATAGGAGAATCTCCAATTTGAATTTTATAACACTCACTAAATAAGAAGTGGGTCTAAAGTTGATCCCAAAAGTTGGTCCAAAAAGCAATTTTCACGAAAATACAATTCCCTCATTGAAAACACATTTCGGACTATTCAATGAATTATTGTTCAAAAAGTAAAATTTTCAAAGATTTTTCCCGTTTTTAATATTGAATCTCATATATAGGAGAATCTCCAATTTGAATTTTATAACACTCACTAAATAAGAAGTGGATCTAAAGTTGGTCCAAAAAGTGCAATTTTCTCAAAAATGAAATTCCCCCATTGAAAACACATTTTGGACTATTCAATGAATTATTGTTCAAAAAGTAAAATTTTCAAAATGTTTTCCAATTATTAATATTGAAGCTCATATATAGGAGAATCTCCAATTCGAAATTTATAACATTCACTAAATAAGAAGTGGGTCTAAAGTTGGTCCAAAAAGTTTGTCCAAAAAGCAATTTTCACGAAAATACAATTCCCTCATTGAAAACACATGGCGGACTATTCAATGAATTATTGTTCAAAAAGTAAAATTTTCAAAGATTTTTCCAGTTTTTAATATTGAAGCTCATATATAGGAGAATCTCCAATTTGAATTTTATAACACTCACTAAATAAGTAGTGGATCTAAAAATGGCTCAAAAAGTGCAATTTTCTCAAAAATAAAATTCCCCCATTGAAAACACATTTCGGAATATTCAATGAATTATTGTTCAAAAAGTAAAATTTTCAAAATTTTTTCTCTTTTTTTATATTGAAGCTCATATATAGGAGAATCTCTTATTCCAATTTTATAACACTCACTAAATAAGAAGTGGGTCTAAAGTTGATCCAAATAGTGCACTTTCAAAGTGTTTCGTTTTAAATTTCTCCCATGTTAATCGTATGAAAAATTCACACTTCTAAATTTTCTAACTTTTACAATCCTTTTGCAGCTTGGGTAACAGAAATTATCACCCGAATTGATTTCCACATTCAAATGGTCATTAAAATGAAATTTTACTACTAAAAATTCAGTTATTACCAAAAAAAGTCTTATATCCATTTGAATATACATTAAACTAGCCAATCCTTAGACAATTTTCAAATTCTCAAATTTCGAATTTTAACCTTAATTTGTAGCTTTGGATAATAAAAGTCATCACCCGATTTCTTTCTTATCATCAATTTGCTCATGAAATAGTATTTTAGCACTCAAAATCGAAGCAATGCTAAGTAAAATAAAGGCTTCAAAACAGTTTCTGAGCGCTTTCATTTCAAAACTTCAACTTCTCTTAAAACTATTCAAAAATAGTTTTTTTTGCCAAAATTTCGAAATTTGTTTGATTTTTAAAGTGTTTTTGGATGAAAAAACACAATTTGGAACCATTCGATAAATATGAAATTTTCCATTCAAATACACTCGAACGTGAAATATTTCAAGATTTTCGAAAAATTAAATTTTGTTTTTTAGAATACTTTTTTTTAATTAATATTTGCCACAAGAATGTCTATAAAACATATATCCAACTAAAATTAGCAATTTGAAAGAATTTGTGCAATTTTCTCGAAAATACAATTCAACCATTGAAAACACATTTCGGACTATTCAATGAATTATTGTTCAAAAAGTAAAATTTTCAAAATTTTTTCCAATTTTTAATATTGAAGCTCATATATAGGAGAATCTCCAATTCGAAATTTATAACACTCACTAAATAAGAAGTGGGTCTAAAGTTGGTCTAAAAAGTTGGTCCAAAAAGCAATTTTCACGAAAATACAATTCCCTCATTGAAAACACATTTCGGACTCTTCAATGAATTATTGTTCAAAAAGTAAAATTTTCAAAGATTTTTCCCGTTTTTAATATTGAAGCTCATATATAGGAGAATCTCCAATTTGAATTTTATAACACTCACTAAATAAGTAGTGGATCTAAAAATGGCTCAAAAAGTGCAATTTTCTCAAAAATAAAATTCCCCCATTGAAAACACATTTCGGAATATTCAATGAATTATTGTTCAAAAAGTAAAATTTTCAAAAATTTTTCTCTTTTTTTATATTGAAGCTCATATATAGGAGAATCTCTTATTCCAATTTTATATCACTCACTAAATAAGAAGTGGGTCTAAAGTTGGTCCAAAAAGTGCAATTTTCTCAAAAGTAAAATTCCCCCATTGAAAGCATATGGTGGACTATTCAATGAATTATTGTTCAAAGAGAAAAATTTTCAAAAAAATTTACCTTTTTTTATATGGAAGCTCATATATAGGAAAATCTCCAATTTGAATTTTATAACATTCACTAAATAAGAAGTGGGTCTAAAGTTGGTCCAAAAAGTGCAATTTTCTCAAAAGTAAAATTCCCCTATTGAAAACACACGGCGGACTATTCAATGAATTATTGTTCAAAAAGTAAAATTTTCAAAATTTTTTTCCGTTTTTTATATTGAAGCTCATACATAGGAGAATCTCCAATTCGAAATTTATAACACTCACTAAATAAGAAGTGGGTCTAAAGTTGATCCCAAAAGTTGGTCCAAAAAGCAATTTTCACGAAAATACAATTCCCTCATTGAAAACACATTTCGGAATATTCAATGAATTATTGTTCAAAAAGTAAAATTTTCAAAGATTTTTCCCGTTTTTAATATTGAATCTCATATATAGGAGAATCTCCAATTTGAATTTTATAACACTCACTAAATAAGAAGTGGATCTAAAGTTGGTCCAAAAAGTGCAATTTTCTCAAAAATGAAATTCCCCCATTGAAAACATATTTTGGACTATTCAATGAATTATTGTTCAAAAAGTAAAATTTTCAAAATGTTTTCCAATTTTTAATATTGAAGATCATATATAGGAGAATCTCCAATTTGAATTTTATAACACTCACTAAATAAAAGTGGGTCTAAAGATGGTCCAAAAAGTGCAATTTTCTCAAAAATAAAATTCCCCCATTGAAAAGACATGGCGAACTATTCAATGAATTATTGTTCAAAAAGTAAAATTTTCAAAATTTTTTCCTTTTTTTTATATTGAAGCTCATACATAGGAAAATCTCCAATTCAAATTTTATAACACTCACTAAATAAGAAGTGGGTCTAAAGTTGGTCCAAAAAGTGCAATTTTCTCAAAAGTAAAATTCCCCCATTGAAAACATATGGTGGACTATTCAATGAATTATTGTTCAAAAAGTAAAATTTTCAAAATTTTTTCCCGTTTTTTATATTGAAGCTCATACATAGGAGAATCTCCAATTCGAAATTTATAACACTCACTAAATAAGAAGTGGGTCTAAAGTTGATCCCAAAAGTTGGTCCAAAAAGCAATTTTCACGAAAATACAATTCCCTCATTGAAAACACATTTCGGACTATTCAATGAATTATTGTTCAAAAGGTAAAATTTTCAAAATTTTTTCCAATTTTTAATATTGAAGCTCATATATAGGAGAATCTCCAATTAGAAATTTATAACACTCACTAAATAAGAAGTGGGTCTAAAGTTGGTCTAAAAAGTTGGTCCAAAAAGCAATTTTCACGAAAATACAATTTCCTCATTGAAAACACATTTCGGACTATTCAATGAATTATTGTTCAAAAAGTAAAATTTTCAAAGATTTTTCCCGTTTTTAATATTGAAGATCATATATAGGAGAATCTCCAATTTGAATTTTATAACACTCACTAAATAAAAGTGGGTCTAAAGATGGTCCAAAAAGTGCAATTTTCTCAAAAATAAAATTCCCCCATTGAAAACACATGGCGAACTATTCAATGAATTATTGTTCAAAAAGTAAAATTTTCAAAAAATGTTCTTTTTTTTTTATATTGAATCTCATATATAGGAGAATCTCCAATTTGAATTTTATAACACTCACTAAATAAAAGTGGGTCTAAAGTTGGTCCAAAAAGTGCAATTTTCTCAAAAATGAAATTCCCTTATTGAAAACACATTTTGGACTATTCAATGAATTATTGTTCAAAAAGTAAAATTTTCAAAATTTTTTCCCGTTTTTTATATTGAAGCTCACACATAGGAGAATCTCCAATTCGAAATTTATAACACTCACTAAATAAGAAGTGGGTCTAAAGTTGATCCCAAAAGTTGGTCCAAAAAGCAATTTTCACGAAAATACAATTCCCTCATTGAAAACACATTTCGGACTATTCAATGAATTATTGTTCAAAAAGTAAAATTTTCAAAGATTTTTCCCGTTTTTAATATTGAATCTCATATATAGGAGAATCTCCAATTTGAATTTTATAACACTCACTAAATAAGAAGTGGATCTAAAGTTGGTCCAAAAAGTGCAATTTTCTCAAAAATGAAATTCCCCCATTGAAAACACATTTTGGACTATTCAATGAATTATTGTTCAAAAGTAAAATTTTCAAAATGTTTTCCAATTTTTAATATTGAAGCTCATATATAGGAGAATCTCCAATTCGAAATTTATAACATTCACTAAATAAGAAGTGGGTCTAAAGTTGGTCCAAAAAGTTTGTCCAAAAAGCAATTTTCACGAAAATACAATTCCCTCATTGAAAACACATGGCGGACTATTCAATGAATTATTGTTCAAAAAATAAAATTTTCAAAGATTTTTCCCGTTTTTAATATTGAAGCTCATATATAGGAGAATCTCCAATTTGAATTTTATAACACTCACTAAATAAGTAGTGTATCTAAAAATGGTTCAAAAAGTGCAATTTTCTCAAAAATAAAATTCCCCTATTGAAAACACATTTCGGAATATTCAATGAATTATTGTTCAAAAAGTAAAATTTTCAAAAATTTTTCTCTTTTTTTATATTGAAGCTCATATATAGGAGAATCTCTTATTCCAATTTTATAACACTCACTAAATAAGAAGTGGGTCTAAAGTTGGTCCAAATAGTGCACTTTCAAAGTGTTTCGTTTTAAATTTCTCCCATGTTAATCGTATGAAAAATTCACACTTCTAAATTTTCAAACTTTTACAATCCTTTTGCAGCTTGGGTAACAGAAATTATCACCCGAATTGATTTCCACATTCAAATGGTCATTAAAATGAAATTTTACTACTAAAAATTCAGTTATTACCAAAAAAAGTATTTATATCCATTTGAATATACATTAAACTAGCCAATCCTTAGACAATTTTCAAATTCTCAAATTTCGAATTTTAACCTTAATTTGTAGCTTTGGATAATAAAAGTCATCACCCGATTTCTTTCTTATCATCAATTTGCTCATGAAATAGTATTTTAGCACTCAAAATCGAAGCAATGCTAAGTAAAATAAAGGCTTCAAAACAGTTTCTGAGCGCTTTCATTTCAAAACTTCAACTTCTCTTAAAACTATTCAAAAATAGTTTTTTTTGCCAAAATTTCGAAATTTGTTTGATTTTTAAAGTGGTTTTGGATGAAAAAACACAATTTGGAACTATTCGATAAATATGAAATTTTCCGTTCAAATACACTTGAACGTGAAATTTTTCAAGATTTTCGAAAAATTAAATTTTATTTTTTACAATACTTTTTTTTAATTAATATTTGCCACAAGAATGTCTATAAAACATATATCCAACTAAAATTAGCAATTTGAAAGAATTTGTGCAATTTTCTCGAAAATACAATTCAACCATTGAAAACACATTTCGGACTATTCAATGAATTATTGTTCAAAAAGTAAAATTTTCAAAATTTTTCCCAATTTTTAATATTGAAGCTCATATATAGGAGAATCTCCAATTCGAAATTTATAACACTCACTAAATAAGAAGTGGGTCTAAAGTTGGTCTAAAAAGTTGGTCCAAAAAGCAATTTTCACGAAAATACAATTCCCTCATTGAAAACACATTTCGGACTCTTCAATGAATTATTGTTCAAAAAGTAAAATTTTCAAAGATTTTTCCCGTTTTTAATATTGAAGCTCATATATAGGAGAATCTCCAATTCGAATTTGATAACACTCACTAAATAAAAAGTGGGTCTAAAGTTGGTCCAAAGAGTGCAATTTTCTCAAAAATAAAATTCCCCCATTGAAAACATATGGTGGACTATTCAATGAATTATTGTTCAAAGAGAAAAATTTTCAAAAAAATTTACCTTTTTTTATATGGAAGCTCATATATAGGAAAATCTCCAATTTGAATTTTATAACATTCACTAAATAAGAAGTGGGTCTAAAGTTGGTCCAAAAAGTGCCATTTTCTCAAAAGTAAAATTCCCCTATTGAAAACACACGGCGGACTATTCAATGAATTATTGTTCAAAGAGAAAAATTTTCAAAAAAATTTCCCTTTTTTTTATATGGAAGCTCATATATAGGAAAATCTCCAATTTGAATTTTATAACACTCACTAAATAAGAAGTGGGTCTAAAGTTGGTCGAAAAAGTGCAATTTTCTCAAAAATAAAATTCCCCCATTGAAAACACATGGCGAACTATTCAATGAATTATTGTTCAAAAAGTAAAATTTTCAAAATTTTTTCCTTTTTTTTATATTGAAGCTCATACATAGGAAAATCTCCAATTCGAATTTTATAACACTCACTAAATAAGAAGTGGGTCTAAAGTTGATCCAAAAAGTGCAATTTTCTCAAAAGTAAAATTCCCCCATTGAAAATATATGGTGGACTATTCAATGAATTATTGTTCAAAAAGAAAAATTTTCAAAAAAATTTCCCTTTTTTTATATGGAAGCTCATATATAGGAGAATCTCAATTTGAATTTTATAACACTCACTAAATAAGAAGTGGGTCTAAAGTTGATCCAAAAAGTGCAATTTTCTCAAAAGTAAAATTCCCCCATTGAAAATATATGGTGGACTATTCAATGAATTATTGTTCAAAAAGAAAAAATTTCAAAAAAATTTCCCTTTTTTTATATGGAAGCTCATATATAGGAGAATCTCCAATTTGAATTTTATAACACTCACTAAATAAGAAGTGGGTCTTAAGTTGGTCCAAAAAGTTGGTCCAAAAAACAATTTTCACGAACATACAATTCCCTCATTGAAAACACATGGCGGACTATTCAATGAATTATTGTTCAAAAAGTAAAATTTTCAAAATTTTTTCCCGTTTTTTATATTGAAGCTCATACATAGGAAAATCTCCAATTTGAATTTTATAACACTCACTAAATAAGAAGTGGATCTAAAGTTGGTCCAAAAAGTGCAATTTTCTCAAAAATTAAATTCCCCCATTGAAAACACATTTTGGACTATTCAATGAATTATTGTTCAAAAAGTAAAATTTTCAAAATTTTTTCCAATTTTTAATATTGAAGCTCATATATAGGAGAATCTCCAATTCGAAATTTATAACACTCACTAAATAAGAATTGGGTCTAAAGTTAATCCAAAAAGCAATTTTCACGAAAATATAATTCCCTCATTGAAAACACATGGCGGACAATTCAATGAATTATTGTTCAAAAAGTAAAATTTTCAAAATGTTTTCCAATTTTTAATATTGAAGCTCATATATAGGAGAATCTCCAATTCGAAATTTATAACATTCACTAAATAAGAAGTGGGTCTAAAGTTGGTCCAAAAAGTGAAATTTTCTCAAAAGTAAAATTCCCCCATTTAAACATATGGTGGACTATTCAATGAATTATTGTTCAAAGAGAAAAATTTTCAAAAAAATTTCCCTTTTTTTATATGGAAGCTCATATATAGGAAAATTTCAAATTTGAATTTTATAACATTCACTAAATAAGAAGTGGGTTTAAAGTTGGTCCAAAAAGTGCAATTTTCTCAAAAGTAAAATTCCCCTATTGAAAACACACGGCGGACTATTCAATGAATTTTTGTTCAAAAAGTAAAATTTTCAAAAAATGTTCTCTTTTTTTGATATTGAATCTCATATATAGAAGAATCTCCAATTTGAATTTTATAACACTAACTAAATAAGAAGTGGGTCTAAAGTTGATCCCAAAAGTTGGTCCAAAAAGCAATTTTCACGAAAATACAATTCCCTCATTGAAAACACATTTCGGACTATTCAATGAATTATTGTTCAAAAAGTAAAATTTTCAAAGATTTTTCCCGTTTTTAATATTGAATCTCATATATAGGAGAATCTCCAATTTGAATTTTATAACACTCACTAAATAAGAAGTGGATCTAAAGTTGGTCCAAAAAGTGCAATTTTCTCAAAAATGAAATTCCCCCATTGAAAACACATTTTGGACTATTCAATGAATTATTGTTCAAAAAGTAAAATTTTCAAAATGTTTTCCAATTATTAATATTGAAGCTCATATATAGGAGAATCTCCAATTCGAAATTTATAACATTCACTAAATAAGAAGTGGGTCTAAAGTTGGTCCAAAAAGTTTGTCCAAAAAGCAATTTTCACGAAAATACAATTCCCTCATTGAAAACACATGGCGGACTATTCAATGAATTATTGTTCAAAAAGTAAAATTTTCAAAGATTTTTCCCGTTTTTAATATTGAAGCTCATATATAGGAGAATCTCCAATTTGAATTTTATAACACTCACTAAATAAGTAGTGGATCTAAAAATGGCTCAAAAAGTGCAATTTTCTCAAAAATAAAATTCCCCCATTGAAAACACATTTCGGAATATTCAATGAATTATTGTTCAAAAAGTAAAATTTTCAAAAAATTTTCTCTTTTTTTATATTGAAGCTCATATATAGGAGAATCTCTTATTCCAATTTTATAACACTCACTAAATAAGAAGTGGGTCTAAAGTTGGTCCAAATAGTGCACTTTCAAAGTGTTTCGTTTTAAATTTCTCCCATGTTAATCGTATGAAAAATTCACACTTCTAAATTTTCTAACTTTTACAATCCTTTTGCAGCTTGGGTAACAGAAATTATTACCCGAATTGATTTCCACATTCAAATGGTCATTAAAATGAAATTTTACTACTAAAAATTCAGTTATTACCAAAAAAAGTCTTTATATCCATTTGAATATACATTAAACTAGCCAATCCTTAGACAATTTTCAAATTCTCAAATTTCGAATTTTAACCTTAATTTGTAGCTTTGGATAATAAAAGTCATCACCCGATTTCTTTCTTATCATCAATTTGCTCATGAAATAGTATTTTAGCACTCAAAATCGAAGCAATGCTAAGTAAAATAAAGGCTTCAAAACAGTTTCTGAGCGCTTTCATTTCAAAACTTCAACTTCTCTTAAAACTATTCAAAAATAGTTTTTTTTGCCAAAATTAAGAAATTTGTTTGATTTTTAAAGTGTTTTTGGATGAAAAAACACAATTTGGAACCATTCGATAAATATGAAATTTTCCATTCAAATACACTCGAACGTGAAATATTTCAAGATTTTCGAAAAATTAAATTTTGTTTTTTAGAATACTTTTTTTTAATTAATATTTGCCACAAGAATGTCTATAAAACATATATCCAACTAAAATTAGCAATTTGAAAGAATTTGTGCAATTTTCTCGAAAATACAATTCAACCATTGAAAACACATTTCGGACTATTCAATGAATTATTGTTCAAAAAGTAAAATTTTCAAAATTTTTTCCAATTTTTAATATTGAAGCTCATATATAGGAGAATCTCCAATTCGAAATTTATAACACTCACTAAATAAGAAGTGGGTCTAAAGTTGGTCTAAAAAGTTGGTCCAAAAAGCAATTTTCACGAAAATACAATTCCCTCATTGAAAACACATTTCGGACTCTTCAATGAATTATTGTTCAAAAAGTAAAATTTTCAAAGATTTTTCCCGTTTTTAATATTGAAGCTCATATATAGGAGAATCTCCAATTCGAATTTTATAACACTCACTAAATAAAAAGTGGGTCTAAAGTTGGTCCAAAAAGTGCAATTTTCTCAAAAATAAAATTACCCTATTGAAAACACATGGCGAACTATTCAATGAATTATTGTTTAAAAAGTAAAATTTTCAAAATTTTTTCCTTTTTTTTATATTGAAGCTCATACATAGGAAAATCTCCAATTCGAATTTTATATCACTCACTAAATAAGAAGTGGGTCTAAAGTTGGTCCAAAAAGTGCAATTTTCTCAAAAGTAAAATTCCCCCATTGAAAACATATGGTGGACTATTCAATGAATTATTGTTCAAAGAGAAAAATTTTCAAAAAAATTTACCTTTTTTTATATGGAAGCTCATATATAGGAAAATCTCCAATTTGAATTTTATAACATTCACTAAATAAGAAGTGGGTCTAAAGTTGGTCCAAAAAGTGCAATTTTCTCAAAAGTAAAATTCCCCTATTGAAAACACACGGCGGACTATTCAATGAATTATTGTTCAAAAAGTAAAATTTTCAAAAATTTTTCTCTTTTTTTGATATTGAATCTCATATATAGGAGAATCTCCAATTTGAATTTTATAACACTCACTAAATAAGAAGTGGGTCTAAAGTTGGTCCAAAAAGTGCAATTTTCTCAAAAGTAAAATTCCCCCATTGAAAACATATGGTGGACTATTCAATGAATTATTGTTCAAAGAGAAAAATTTTCAAAAAAATTTCCCTTTTTTTTATATGGAAGCTCATATATAGGAAAATCTCCAATTTGAATTTTATAACACTCACTAAATAAGAAGTGGGTCTAAAGTTGGTCGAAAAAGTGCAATTTTCTCAAAAATAAAATTCCCCCATTGAAAACACATGGCGAACTATTCAATGAATTATTGTTCAAAAAGTAAAATTTTCAAAATTTTTTCCTTTTTTTTATATTGAAGCTCATACATAGGAAAATCTCCAATTCGAATTTTATAACACTCACTAAATAAGAAGTGGGTCTAAAGTTGATCCAAAAAGTGCAATTTTCTCAAAAGTAAAATTCCAGCATTGAAAATATATGGTGGACTATTCAATGAATTATTGTTCAAAAAGAAAAATGTTCAAAAAAATTTCCCTTTTTTTATATGGAAGCTCATATATAGGAGAATCTCCAATTTGAATTTTATAACACTCACTAAATAAGAAGTGGGTCTTAAGTTGGTCCAAAAAGTGCAATTTTCTCAAAAATGAAATTCCCCCATTGAAAACACATTTTGGACTATTCAATGAATTATTGTTCAAAAAGTAAAATTTTCAAAATTTTTTCCAATTTTTAATACTGAAGCTCATATATAGGATAATCTCCAATTCGAAATTTATAACACTCACTAAATAAGAAGTGGGTCTAAAGTTGGTCCAAAAAGTTGGTCCAAAAAACAATTTTCACGAAAATACAATTCCCTCATTGAAAACACATGGCGGACTATTCAATGAATTATTGTTCAAAAAGTAAAATTTTCAAAATTTTTTCCCGTTTTTTATATTGAAGCTCATACATAGGAAAATCTCCAATTTGAATTTTATAACACTCACTAAATAAGAAGTGGATCTAAAGTTGGTCCAAAAAGTGCAATTTTCTCAAAAATGAAATTCCCCCATTGAAAACACATTTTGGACTATTCAATGAATTATTGTTCAAAAAGTAAAATTTTCAAAATTTTTTCCAATTTTTAATATTGAAGCTCATATATAGGAGAATCTCCAATTCGAAATTTATAACACTCACTAAATAAGAATTGGGTCTAAAGTTGGTCCAAAAAGCAATTTTCACGAAAATATAATTCCCTTATTGAAAACACATGGCGGACAATTCAATGAATTATTGTTCAAAAAGTAAAATTTTCAAAATTTTTTCCCGTTTTTTATATTGAAGCTCATACATAGGAGAATCTCCAATTCGAAATTTATAACACTCACTAAATAAGAAGTGGGTCTAAAGTTGGTCCCAAAAGTTGGTCCAAAAAGCAATTTTCACGAAAATACAATTCCCTCATTGAAAACACATTTCGGACTATTCAATGAATTATTGTTCAAAAAGTAAAATTTTCAAAATTTTTTCCTTTTTTTTATATCGAAGCTCATACATAGGAAAATCTCCAATTCGAATTTTATAACACTCACTAAATAAGAAGTGGGTCTAAAGTTGGTCCAAAAAGTGCAATTTTCTCAAAAGTAAAATTCCCCCATTGAAAACATATGGTGGACTATTCAATGAATTATTGTTCAAAGAGAAAAATTTTCAAAAAAATTTCCCTTTTTTTATATGGAAGCTCATATATAGGAAAATTTCCAATTTGAATTTTATAACATTCACTAAATAAGAAGTGGGTCTAAAGTTGGTCCAAAAAGTGCAATTTTCTCAAAAGTAAAATTCCCCTATTGAAAACACACGGCGGACTATTCAATGAATTTTTGTTCAAAAAGTAAAATTTTCAAAAAATGTTCTCTTTTTTTGATATTGAATCTCATATATAGGAGAATCTCCAATTTGAATTTTATAACACTCACTAAATAAGAAGTGGATCTAAAGTTGGTCCAAAAAGTGCAATTTTCTCAAAAATGAAATTCCCAAATTGAAAACACATTTTGGACTATTCAATGAATTATTGTTCAAAAAGTAAAATTTTCAAAATGTTTTCCAATTTTTAATATTGAAGCTCATATATAGGAGAATCTCCAATTCGAAATTTATAACATTCACTAAATAAGAAGTGGGTCTAAAGTTGGTCCAAAAAGTTTGTCCAAAAAGCAATATTTACGAAAATACAATTCCCTCATTGAAAACACATGGCGGACTATTCAATGAATTATTGTTCAAAAAGTAAAATTTTCAAAGATTTTTCCCGTTTTTAATATTGAAGCTCATATATAGGAGAATCTCCAATTTGAATTTTATAACACTCACTAAATAAGTAGTGGATCTAAAGTTGGTCCAAAAAGTGCAATTTTCTCAAAAATAAAATTCCCCCATTGAAAACACATTTCGGAATATTCAATGAATTATTGTTCAAAAAGTAAAATTTTCAAAATTTTTTCTCTTTTTTTATATTGAAGCTCATATATAGGAGAATCTCTTATTCCAATTTTATAACACTCACTAAATAAGAAGTGGGTCTAAAGTTGGTCCAAATAGTGCACTTTCAAAGTGTTTCGTTTTAAATTTCTCCCATGTTAATCGTATGAAAAATTCACACTTCTAAATTTTCTAACTTTTACAATCCTTTTGCAGCTTGGGTAACAGAAATTATCACCCGAATTGATTTCCACATTCAAATGGTCATTAAAATGAAATTTTACTACTAAAAATTCAGTTATTACCAAATAAAAGTCTTTATATCCATTTGAATATACATTAAACTAGCCAATCCTTAGACAATTTTCAAATTCTCAAATTTCGAATTTTAACCTTAATTTGTAGCTTTGGATAATAAAAGTCATCACCCGATTTCTTTCTTATCATCAATTTGCTCATGAAATAGTATTTTAGCACTCAAAATCGAAGCAATGCTAAGTAAAATAAAGGCTTCAAAACAGTTTCTGAGCGCTTTCATTTCAAAACTTCAACTTCTCTTAAAACTATTCAAAAATAGTTTTTTTTGCCAAAATTTCGAAATTTGTTTGATTTTTAAAGTGTTTTTGGATGAAAAAACACAATTTGGAACCATTCGATAAATATGAAATTTTCCATTCAAATACACTCGAACATGAAATATTTCAAGATTTTCGAAAAATTAAATTTTGTTTTTTAGAATACTTTTTTTTAATTAATATTTGCCACAAGAATGTCTATAAAACATATATCCAACTAAAATTAGCAATTTGAAAGAATTTGTGCAATTTTCTCGAAAATACAATTCAACCATTGAAAACACATTTTGGACTATTCAATGAATTATTGTTCAAAAAGTAAAATTTTCAAAATTTTTTCCAATTTTTAATATTGAAGCTCATATATAGGAGAATCTCCAACTCGAAATTTATAACACTCACTAAATAAGAAGTGGGTCTAAAGTTGGTCCAAAAAGTGCAATTTTCTCAAAAGTAAAATTCCCCCATTGAAAACATATGGTGGACTATTCAATGAATTATTGTTCAAAGAGAAAAATTTTCAAAAAAATTTCCCTTTTTTTTATATGGAAGCTCATATATAGGAAAATCTCCAATTTGAATTTTATAACACTCACTAAATAAGAAGTGGGTCTAAAGTTGGTCCAAAAAGTGCAATTTTCTCAAAAATAAAATTCCCCCATTGAAAACACATGGCGAACTATTCAATGAATTATTGTTCAAAAAGTAAAATTTTCAAAATTTTTTCCTTTTTTTTATATTGAAGCTCATACATAGGAAAATCTCCAATCCGAATTTTATAACACTCACTAAATAAGAAGTGGGTCTAAAGTTGGTCCAAAAAGTGCAATTTTCTCAAAAGTAAAATTCCCCCATTGAAAACATATGGTGGACTATTCAATGAATTATTGTTCAAAAAGAAAAATTTTCAAAAAAATTTCCCTTTTTTTATATGGAAGATCATATATAGGAGAATCTCCAATTTGAATTTTATAACACTCACTAAATAAGAAGTGGGTCTAAAGTTGGTCCAAAAAGTGCAATTTTCTCAAAAATGAAATTCCCCCATTGAAAACACATTTTGGACTATTCAATGAATTATTGTTCAAAAAGTAAAATTTTCAAAATTTTTTCCAATTTTTAATATTGAAGCTCATATATAGGATAATCTCCAATTCGAAATTTATAACACACACTAAATAAGAAGTGGGTCTAAAGTTGGTCCAAAAAGTTGGTCCAAAAAATTTTTTACGAAAATACAATTCCCTCATTGAAAACACATGGCGGACTATTCAATGAATTATTGTTCAAAAAGTAAAATTTTCAAAATTTTTCCCCTTTTTTTATATTGAAGCTCATACATAGGAAAATCTCCAATTTGAATTTTATAACACTCACTAAATAAGAAGTGGGTCTAAAGTTGGTCCAAAAAGTGCAATTTTCTCAAAAGTAAAATTCCCCCATTGAAAACATATGGTGGACTATTCAATGAATTATTGTTCAAAGAGAAAAATTTTCAAAAAAATTTCCCTTTTTTTATATGGAAGCTCATATATAGGAAAATTTCCAATTTGAATTTTATAACATTCACTAAATAAGAAGTGGGTCTAAAGTTGGTCCAAAAAGTGCAATTTTCTCAAAAGTAAAATTCCCCTATTGAAAACACACGGCGGACTATTCAATGAATTTTTGTTCAAAAAGTAAAATTTTCAAAAAATGTTCTCTTTTTTTGATATTGAATCTCATATATAGGAGAATCTCCAATTTGAATTTTATAACACTCACTAAATAAGAAGTGGATCTAAAGTTGGTCCAAAAAGTGCAATTTTCTCAAAAATGAAATTCCCCCATTGAAAACACATTTTGGACTATTCAATGAATTATTGTTCAAAAAGTAAAATTTTCAAAATTTTTTCCAATTTTTAATATTGAAACTCATATATAGGAGAATCTCCAATTCGAAATTTATAACACTCACTAAATAAGAATTGGGTCTAAAGTTGGTCCAAAAAGTTGGTCCAAAAAGCAATTTTCACGAAAATATAATTCCCTCATTGAAAACACATGGCGGACAATTCAATGAATTATTGTTCAAAAAGTAAAATTTTCAAAATTTTTTCCCGTTTTTTATATTGAAGCTCATACATAGGAGAATCTCCAATTCGAAATTTATAACACTCACTAAATAAGAAGTGGGTCTAAAGTTGGTCCCAAAAGTTGGTCCAAAAAGCAATTTTCACGAAAATACAATTCCCTCATTGAAAACACATTTTGGACTATTCAATGAATTATTGTTCAAAAAGTAAAATTTTCAAAATTTTTTCCAATTTTTAATATTGAAGTTCATATATAGGAGAATCTCCAATTCGAAATTTATAACACTCACTAAATAAGAAGTGGGTCTAAAGTTGGTCCCAAAAGTTGGTCCAAAAAGCAATTTTCACGAAAATACAATTCCCTCATTGAAAACACATTTCGGACTATTCAATGAATTATTGTTCAAAAAGTAAAATTTTCAAAGATTTTTCCCGTTTTTAATATTGAATCTCATATATAGGAGAATCTCCAATTTGAATTTTATAACACTCTCTAAATAAGAAGTGGATCTAAAGTTGGTCCAAAAAGTGCAATTTTTTCAAAAATGAAATTCTCCCATTGAAAACACATTTTGGACTATTCAATGAATTATTGTTCAAAAAGTAAAATTTTCAAAATGTTTTCCAATTTTTAATATTGAAGCTCATATATAGGATAATCTCCAATTCCAAATTTATAACACTCACTAAATAAGAAGTGGGTCTAAAGTTGGTCCAAAAAGTTGGTCCAAAAAGTTGGTCCAAAAAACAATTTTCACGAAAATACAATTCCCTCATTGAAAACACATGGCGGACTATTCAATGAATTATTGTTCAAAAAGTAAAATTTTCAAAGATTTTTCCCGTTTTTAATATTGAAGCTCATATATAGGAGAATCTCCAATTTGAATTTTATAACACTCACTAAATAAGTAGTGGATCTAAAGTTGGTCCAAAAAGTGCAATTTTCTCAAAAATAATATTCCCCCATTGAAAACACATTTCGGAATATTCAATGAATTATTGTTCAAAAAGTAAAATTTTCAAAGATTTTTCCCGTTTTTAATATTGAATCTCATATATAGGAGAATCTCCAATTTGAATTTTATAACACTCTCTAAATAAGAAGTGGATCTAAAGTTGGTCCAAAAAGTGCAATTTTTTCAAAAATGAAATTCCCCCATTGAAAACACATTTTGGACTATTCAATGAATTATTGTTCAAAAAGTAAAATTTTCAAAATTTTTTCCAATTTTTAATATTGAAGCTCATATATAGGATAATCTCCAATTCGAAATTTATAACACTCACTAAATAAGAAGTGGGTCTAAAGTTGGTCCAAAAAGTTGGTCCAAAAAGTTGGTCCAAAAAACAATTTTCACGAAAATACAATTCCCTCATTGAAAACACATGGCGGACTATTCAATGAATTATTGTTCAAAAAGTAAAATTTTCAAAATTTTTCCCGTTTCTTATATTGAAGCTCATACATAGGAAAATCTCCAATTTGAATTTTATAACACTCACTAAATAAGAAGTGGATCTAAAGTTGGTCCAAAAAGTGCAATTTTCTCAAAAATGAAATTCCCCCATTGAAAACACATTTTGGACTATTCAATGAATTATTGTTCAAAAAGTAAAATTTTCAAAATTTTTTCCAATTTTTAATATTGAAGTTCATATATAGGAGAATCTCCAATTTGAATTTTATAAAACTCACTAAATAAGAAGTGGGTCTAAAGTTGGTCCCAAAAGTTGGTCCAAAAAGCAATTTTCACGAAAATACAATTCCCTCATTGAAAACACATTTCGGACTATTCAATGAATTATTGTTCAAAAAGTAAAATTTTCAAAGATTTTTCCCGTTTTTAATATTGAATCTCATATATAGGAGAATCTCCAATTTGAATTTTATAACACTCTCTAAATAAGAAGTGGATCTAAAGTTGGTCCAAAAAGTGCAATTTTTTCAAAAATGAAATTCCCCCATTGAAAACACATTTTGGACTATTCAATGAATTATTGTTCAAAAAGTAAAATTTTCAAAATGTTTTCCAATTTTTAATATTGAAGCTCATATATAGGATAATCTCCAATTCGAAATTTATAACACTCACTAAATAAGAAGTGGGTCTAAAGTTGGTCCAAAAAGTTTGTCCAAAAAGCAATTTTCACGAAAATACAATTCCCTCATTGAAAACACATGGCAGACTATTCAATGAATTATTGTTCAAAAAGTAAAATTTTCAAAGATTTTTCCCGTTTTTTATATTGAAGCTCATACATAGGAAAATCTCCAATTTGAATTTTATAACACTCACTAAATAAGAAGTGGATCTAAAGTTGGTCCAAAAAGTGCAATTTTCTCAAAAATGAAATTCCCCCATTGAAAACACATTTTGGACTATTCAATGAATTATTGTTCAAAAAGTAAAATTTTCCAAAAATGTTCTCTTTTTTTTTATATTGAAGCTCATACATAGGAAAATCTCCAATTTGAATTTTATAACACTCACTAAATAAGAAGTGGATCTAAAGTTGGTCCAAAAAGTGCAATTTTCTCAAAAATAAAATTCCCCCATTGAAAACACATTTTGGACTATTCAATGAATTATTGTTCAAAAAGTAAAATTTTCAAAATTTTTTCCAATTTTTAATATTGAAGTTCATATATAGGAGAATCTCCAATTCGAAATTTATAACACTCACTAAAAAAGAAGTGGGTCTAAAGTTGGTCCAAAAAGATGGTCCAAAAAGCAATCTTCACGAAAATACAATTCCCTCATTGAAAACACATGGCGGACAATTCAATGAATTATTGTTCAAAAAGTAAAATTTTCAAATTTTTTTCCAATTTTTAATATTGAAGTTCATATATAGGATAATCTCCAATTCGAAATTTATAACACTCACTAAATAAGAAGTGGGTCTAAAGTTGGTCCAAAAAGTTGGTCCAAAAAGTTGGTCCAAAAAACAATTTTCACGAAAATACAATTCCCTCATTGAAAACACATGGCGGACTATTCAATGAATTATTGTTCAAAAAGTAAAATTTTCAAAATTTTTTCCCATTTTTTATATTGAAGCTCATACATAGGAGAATCTCCAATTCGAAATTTATAACACTCACTAAATAAGAAGTGGGTCTAAAGTTGGTCCAAAAAGTTGGTCCAAAAAACAATTTTCACGAAAATACAATTCCCTCATTGAAAACACATGGCGGACAATTCAATGAATTATTGTTCAAAAAGTAAAATTTTCAAAATTTTTTCCCGTTTTTTATATTGAAGCTCATACATAGGAGAATCTCCAATTCGAAATTTATAACACTCACTAAATAAGAAGTGGGTCTAAAGTTGGTCCCAAAAGTTGGTCCAAAAAGCAATTTTCACGAAAATACAATTCCCTCATTGAAAACACATGGCGGACAATTCAATGAATTATTGTTCAAAAAGTAAAATTTTCAAAATTTTTTCCCGTTTTTTATATTGAAGCTCATACATAGGAGAATCTCCAATTCGAAATTTATAACACTCACTAAATAAGAAGTGGATCTAAAGTTGGTCCAAAAAGTGCAATTTTCTCAAAAATGAAATTCCCCCATTGAAAACACATTTTGGACTATTCAATGAATTATTGTTCAAAAAGTAAAATTTTCAAAATTTTTTCCAATTTTTAATATTGAAGTTCATATATAGGAGAATCTCCAATTTGAATTTTATACAACTCACTAAATAAGAAGTGGGTCTAAAGTTGGTCCAAAAAGTGCAATTTTCTCAAAAATGAAATTCCCCCATTGAAAACACATTATGGACTATTCAATGAATTATTGTTCAAAAAGTAAAATTTTCAAAATTTTTTCCAATTTTTAATATTGAAGTTCATATATAGGAGAATCTCCAATTCGAAATTTATAACACTCACTAAATAAGAAGTGGGTCCAAAGTTGGTCCAAAAAGTTGGTCCAAAAAGCAATCTTCACGAAAATACAATTCCCTCATTGAAAACACATGGCGGACAATTCAATGAATTATTGTTCAAAAAGTAAAATTTTCAAAATTTTTTCCAATTTTTAATATTGAAGTTCATATATAGGAGAATCTCCAATTTGAATTTTATAACACTCACTAAATAAGAAGTGGGTCTAAAGTTGGTCCAAAAAGTGCAATTTTCTCAAAAATGAAATTCTCCCATTGAAAACACATTTTGGACTATTCAATGAATTATTGTTCAAAAAGTAAAATTTTCAAAATTTTTTAAAATTTTTAATATTGAAGCTCATATATAGGAGAATCTCCAATTCGAAATTTATAACACTCAGTAAATAAGAATTGGGTCTAAAGTTGGTCCAAAAAGTTGGTCTAAAAAGCAATTTTCACGAAAATATAATTCCCTCATTGAAAACACATTTCGCACTATTCAATAAATTATTGTTCAAAAAGTAAAATTTTCAAAGATTTTTCCCGTTTTTAATATTGAATCTCATATATAGGAGAATCTCCAATTTGAATTTTATAACACTCTCTAAATAAGAAGTGGATCTAAAGTTGGTCCAAAAAGTGCAATTTTCTCAAAAATGAAATTCCCCCATTGAAAACACATTTTGGACTATTCAATGAATTATTGTTCAAAAAGTAAAATTTTCAAAATTTTTTCCAATTTTTAATATTGAAGCTCATATATAGGATAATCTCCAATTCGAAATTTATAACACTCACTAAATAAGAAGTGGGTCTAAAGTTGGTCCAAAAAGTTGGTCCAAAAAACAATTTTCACGAAAATACAATTCCCTCATTGAAAACACATGGCGGACTATTCAATGAATTATTGTTCAAAAAGTAAAATTTTCAAAATTTTTTCACGTTTTTTATATTGAAGCTCATACATAGGAAAATCTCCAATTTGAATTTTATAACACTCACTAAATAAGAAGTGGATCTAAAGTTGGTCCAAAAAGTGCAATTTTCTCAAAAATGAAATTCCCCCATTGAAAACACATTTTGGACTATTCAATGAATTATTGTTCAAAAAGTAAAATTTTCAAAATTTTTTCCAATTTTTAATATTGAAGTTCATATATAGGAGAATCTCCAATTTGAATTTTATACAACTCACTAAATAAGAAGTGGGTCTAAAGTTGGTCCAAAAAGTGCAATTTTCTCAAAAATGAAATTCCCCCATTGAAAACACATTATGGACTATTCAATGAATTATTGTTCAAAAAGTAAAATTTTCAAAATTTTTTCCAATTTTTAATATTGAAGTTCATATATAGGAGAATCTCCAATTCGAAATTTATAACACTCACTAAATAAGAAGTGGGTCCAAAGTTGGTCCAAAAAGTTGGTCCAAAAAGCAATCTTCACGAAAATACAATTCCCTCATTGAAAACACATGGCGGACAATTCAATGAATTATTGTTCAAAAAGTAAAATTTTCAAAATTTTTTCCAATTTTTAATATTGAAGTTCATATATAGGAGAATCTCCAATTTGAATTTTATAACACTCACTAAATAAGAAGTGGGTCTAAAGTTGGTCCAAAAAGTGCAATTTTCTCAAAAATGAAATTCTCCCATTGAAAACACATTTTGGACTATTCAATGAATTATTGTTCAAAAAGTAAAATTTTCAAAATTTTTTAAAATTTTTAATATTGAAGCTCATATATAGGAGAATCTCCAATTCGAAATTTATAACACTCAGTAAATAAGAATTGGGTCTAAAGATGGTCCAAAAAGTTGGTCTAAAAAGCAATTTTCACGAAAATATAATTCCCTCATTGAAAACACATTTCGCACTATTCAATAAATTATTGTTCAAAAAGTAAAATTTTCAAAGATTTTTCCCGTTTTTAATATTGAATCTCATATATAGGAGAATCTCCAATTTGAATTTTATAACACTCTCTAAATAAGAA
This sequence comes from Linyphia triangularis, assembly GCA_963978545.1. Classification (NCBI taxonomy): domain Eukaryota; kingdom Metazoa; phylum Arthropoda; class Arachnida; order Araneae; family Linyphiidae; genus Linyphia; species Linyphia triangularis. Next base: position 10,704,084 of record OZ021721.1, on the reverse strand, counting down.
GTGGATCTAAAGTTGGTCCAAAAAGTGCAATTTTCTCAAAAATGAAATTCCCCCATTGAAAACACATTTTGGACTATTCAATGAATTATTGTTCAAAAAGTAAAATTTTCAAAATTTTTTCCAATTTTTAATATTGAAGCTCATATATAGGATAATCTCCAATTCGAAATTTATAACACTCACTAAATAAGAAGTGGGTCTAAAGTTGGTCCAAAAAGTTGGTCCAAAAAACAATTTTCACGAAAATACAATTCCCTCATTGAAAACACATGGCGGACTATTCAATGAATTATTGTTCAAAAAGTAAAATTTTCAAAATTTTTTCCCGTTTTTTATATTGAAGCTCATACATAGGAAAATCTCCAATTTGAATTTTATAACACTCACTAAATAAGAAGTGGATCTAAAGTTGGTCCAAAAAGTGCAATTTTCTCAAAAATGAAATTCCCCCATTGAAAACACATTTTGGACTATTCAATGAATTATTGTTCAAAAAGTAAAATTTTCAAAATTTTTTCCAATTTTTAATATTGAAGTTCATATATAGGAGAATCTCCAATTTGAATTTTATAAAACTCACTAAATAAGAAGTGGGTCTAAAGTTGGTCCCAAAAGTTGGTCCAAAAAGCAATTTTCACGAAAATACAATTCCCTCATTGAAAACACATTTCGGACTATTCAATGAATTATTGTTCAAAAAGTAAAATTTTCAAAGATTTTTCCCGTTTTTAATATTGAATCTCATATATAGGAGAATCTCCAATTTGAATTTTATAACACTCTCTAAATAAGAAGTGGATCTAAAGTTGGTCCAAAAAGTGCAATTTTTTCAAAAATGAAATTCCCCCATTGAAAACACATTTTGGACTATTCAATGAATTATTGTTCAAAAAGTAAAATTTTCAAAATGTTTTCCAATTTTTAATATTGAAGCTCATATATAGGATAATCTCCAATTCGAAATTTATAACACTCACTAAATAAGAAGTGGGTCTAAAGTTGGTCCAAAAAGTTGGTCCAAAAAACAATTTTCACGAAAATACAATTCCCTCATTGAAAACACATGGCGGACTATTCAATGAATTATTGTTCAAAAAGTAAAATTTTCAAAATTTTTTCCCGTTTTTTATATTGAAGCTCATACATAGGAAAATCTCCAATTTGAATTTTATAACACTCACTAAATAAGAAGTGGATCTAAAGTTGGTCCAAAAAGTGCAATTTTCTCAAAAATGAAATTCCCCCATTGAAAACACATTTTGGACTATTCAATGAATTATTGTTCAAAAAGTAAAATTTTCAAAAAATGTTCTCTTTTTTTGATATTGAAGCTCATACATAGGAAAATCTCCAATTTGAATTTTATAACACTCACTAAATAAGAAGTGGGTCTAAAGTTGGTCCAAAAAGTGCAATTTTCTCAAAAATGAAATTCTCCCATTGAAAACACATTTTGGACTATTCAATGAATTATTGTTCAAAAAGTAAAATTTTCAAAAATTTTTAAAATTTTTAATATTGAAGCTCATATATAGGAGAATCTCCAATTCGAAATTTATAACACTCACTAAATAAGAATTGGGTCTAAAGTTGGTCCAAAAAGTTGGTCTAAAAAGCAATTTTCACGAAAATATAATTCCCTCATTGAAAACACATGGCGGACAATTCAATGAATTATTGTTCAAAAAGTAAAATTTTCAAAAATTTTTCCCGTTTTTTATATTGAAGATCATACATAGGAGAATCTCCAATTCGAAATTTATAACACTCACTAAATAAGAAGTGGGTCTAAAGTTGGTTCCAAAAGTTGGTCCAAAAAGCAATTTTCACGAAAATACAATTCCCTCATTGAAAACACATTTCGCACTATTCAATGAATTATTGTTCAAAAAGTAAAATTTTCAAAGATTTTTCCCGTTTTTAATATTGAATCTCATATATAGGAGAATCTCCAATTTGAATTTTATAACACTCTCTATATAAGAAGTGGATCTAAAGTTGGTCCAAAAAGTGCAATTTTCTCAAAAATGAAATTCCCCCATTGAAAACACATTTTGGACTATTCAATGAATTATTGTTCAAAAAGTAAAATTTTCAAAATTTTTTCCAATTTTTAATATTGAAGCTCATATATAGGATAATCTCCAATTCGAAATTTATAACACTCACTAAATAAGAAGTGGGTCTAAAGTTGGTCCAAAAAGTTGGTCCAAAGAACAATTTTCACGAAAATACAATTCCCTCATTGAAAACACATGGCGGACTATTCAATGAATTATTGTTCAAAAAGTAAAATTTTCAAAATTTTTTCCCGTTTTTTATATTGAAGCTCATACATAGGAAAATCTCCAATTTGAATTTTATAACACTCACTAAATAAGAAGTGGATCTAAAGTTGGTCCAAAAAGTGCAATTTTCTCAAAAATGAAATTCCCCCATTGAAAACACATTTTGGACTATTCAATGAATTATTGTTCAAAAAGTAAAATTTTCAAAATTTTTTCCAATTTTTAATATTGAAGTTCATATATAGGAGAATCTCCAATTTGAATTTTATACAACTCACTAAATAAGAAGTGGGTCTAAAGTTGGTCCAAAAAGTGCAATTTTCTCAAAAATGAAATTCCCCCATTGAAAACACATTATGGACTATTCAATGAATTATTGTTCAAAAAGTAAAATTTTCAAAATTTTTTCCAATTTTTAATATTGAAGTTCATATATAGGAGAATCTCCAATTCGAAATTTATAACACTCACTAAATAAGAAGTGGGTCCAAAGTTGGTCCAAAAAGTTGGTCCAAAAAGCAATCTTCACGAAAATACAATTCCCTCATTGAAAACACATGGCGGACAATTCAATGAATTATTGTTCAAAAAGTAAAATTTTCAAAATTTTTTCCAATTTTTAATATTGAAGTTCATATATAGGAGAATCTCCAATTTGAATTTTATAACACTCACTAAATAAGAAGTGGGTCTAAAGTTGGTCCAAAAAGTGCAATTTTCTCAAAAATGAAATTCTCCCATTGAAAACACATTTTGGACTATTCAATGAATTATTGTTCAAAAAGTAAAATTTTCAAAATTTTTTAAAATTTTTAATATTGAAGCTCATATATAGGAGAATCTCCAATTCGAAATTTATAACACTCAGTAAATAAGAATTGGGTCTAAAGTTGGTCCAAAAAGTTGGTCTAAAAAGCAATTTTCACGAAAATATAATTCCCTCATTGAAAACACATTTCGCACTATTCAATAAATTATTGTTCAAAAAGTAAAATTTTCAAAGATTTTTCCCGTTTTTAATATTGAATCTCATATATAGGAGAATCTCCAATTTGAATTTTATAACACTCTCTAAATAAGAAGTGGATCTAAAGTTGGTCCAAAAAGTGCAATTTTCTCAAAAATGAAATTCCCCCATTGAAAACACATTTTGGACTATTCAATGAATTATTGTTCAAAAAGTAAAATTTTCAAAATTTTTTCCAATTTTTAATATTGAAGCTCATATATAGGATAATCTCCAATTCGAAATTTATAACACTCACTAAATAAGAAGTGGGTCTAAAGTTGGTCCAAAAAGTTGGTCCAAAAAACAATTTTCACGAAAATACAATTCCCTCATTGAAAACACATGGCGGACTATTCAATGAATTATTGTTCAAAAAGTAAAATTTTCAAAATTTTTTCCCGTTTTTTATATTGAAGCTCATACATAGGAAAATCTCCAATTTGAATTTTATAACACTCACTAAATAAGAAGTGGATCTAAAGTTGGTCCAAAAAGTGCAATTTTCTCAAAAATGAAATTCCCCCATTGAAAACACATTTTGGACTATTCAATGAATTATTGTTCAAAAAGTAAAATTTTCAAAATTTTTTCCAATTTTTAATATTGAAGTTCATATATAGGAGAATCTCCAATTTGAATTTTATACAACTCACTAAATAAGAAGTGGGTCTAAAGTTGGTCCAAAAAGTGCAATTTTCTCAAAAATGAAATTCCCCCATTGAAAACACATTATGGACTATTCAATGAATTATTGTTCAAAAAGTAAAATTTTCAAAATTTTTTCCAATTTTTAATATTGAAGTTCATATATAGGAGAATCTCCAATTCGAAATTTATAACACTCACTAAATAAGAAGTGGGTCCAAAGTTGGTCCAAAAAGTTGGTCCAAAAAGCAATCTTCACGAAAATACAATTCCCTCATTGAAAACACATGGCGGACAATTCAATGAATTATTGTTCAAAAAGTAAAATTTTCAAAATTTTTTCCAATTTTTAATATTGAAGTTCATATATAGGAGAATCTCCAATTTGAATTTTATAACACTCACTAAATAAGAAGTGGGTCTAAAGTTGGTCCAAAAAGTGCAATTTTCTCAAAAATGAAATTCTCCCATTGAAAACACATTTTGGACTATTCAATGAATTATTGTTCAAAAAGTAAAATTTTCAAAATTTTTTAAAATTTTTAATATTGAAGCTCATATATAGGAGAATCTCCAATTCGAAATTTATAACACTCAGTAAATAAGAATTGGGTCTAAAGTTGGTCCAAAAAGTTGGTCTAAAAAGCAATTTTCACGAAAATATAATTCCCTCATTGAAAACACATTTCGCACTATTCAATAAATTATTGTTCAAAAAGTAAAATTTTCAAAGATTTTTCCCGTTTTTAATATTGAATCTCATATATAGGAGAATCTCCAATTTGAATTTTATAACACTCTCTAAATAAGAAGTGGATCTAAAGTTGGTCCAAAAAGTGCAATTTTCTCAAAAATGAAATTCCCCCATTGAAAACACATTTTGGACTATTCAATGAATTATTGTTCAAAAAGTAAAATTTTCAAAATTTTTTCCAATTTTTAATATTGAAGCTCATATATAGGATAATCTCCAATTCGAAATTTATAACACTCACTAAATAAGAAGTGGGTCTAAAGTTGGTCCAAAAAGTTGGTCCAAAAAACAATTTTCACGAAAATACAATTCCCTCATTGAAAACACATGGCGGACTATTCAATGAATTATTGTTCAAAAAGTAAAATTTTCAAAATTTTTTCCCGTTTTTTATATTGAAGCTCATACATAGGAAAATCTCCAATTTGAATTTTATAACACTCACTAAATAAGAAGTGGATCTAAAGTTGGTCCAAAAAGTGCAATTTTCTCAAAAATGAAATTCCCCCATTGAAAACACATTTTGGACTATTCAATGAATTATTGTTCAAAAAGTAAAATTTTCAAAATTTTTTCCAATTTTTAATATTGAAGTTCATATATAGGAGAATCTCCAATTTGAATTTTATAAAACTCACTAAATAAGAAGTGGGTCTAAAGTTGGTCCCAAAAGTTGGTCCAAAAAGCAATTTTCACGAAAATACAATTCCCTCATTGAAAACACATTTCGGACTATTCAATGAATTATTGTTCAAAAAGTAAAATTTTCAAAGATTTTTCCCGTTTTTAATATTGAATCTCATATATAGGAGAATCTCCAATTTGAATTTTATAACACTCTCTAAATAAGAAGTGGATCTAAAGTTGGTCCAAAAAGTGCAATTTTTTCAAAAATGAAATTCCCCCATTGAAAACACATTTTGGACTATTCAATGAATTATTGTTCAAAAAGTAAAATTTTCAAAATGTTTTCCAATTTTTAATATTGAAGCTCATATATAGGATAATCTCCAATTCGAAATTTATAACACTCACTAAATAAGAAGTGGGTCTAAAGTTGGTCCAAAAAGTTGGTCCAAAAAACAATTTTCACGAAAATACAATTCCCTCATTGAAAACACATGGCGGACTATTCAATGAATTATTGTTCAAAAAGTAAAATTTTCAAAATTTTTTCCCGTTTTTTATATTGAAGCTCATACATAGGAAAATCTCCAATTTGAATTTTATAACACTCACTAAATAAGAAGTGGATCTAAAGTTGGTCCAAAAAGTGCAATTTTCTCAAAAATGAAATTCCCCCATTGAAAACACATTTTGGACTATTCAATGAATTATTGTTCAAAAAGTAAAATTTTCAAAATTTTTTCCAATTTTTAATATTGAAGTTCATATATAGGAGAATCTCCAATTTGAATTTTATAAAACTCACTAAATAAGAAGTGGGTCTAAAGTTGGTCCCAAAAGTTGGTCCAAAAAGCAATTTTCACGAAAATACAATTCCCTCATTGAAAACACATTTCGGACTATTCAATGAATTATTGTTCAAAAAGTAAAATTTTCAAAGATTTTTCCCGTTTTTAATATTGAATCTCATATATAGGAGAATCTCCAATTTGAATTTTATAACACTCTCTAAATAAGAAGTGGATCTAAAGTTGGTCCAAAAAGTGCAATTTTTTCAAAAATGAAATTCCCCCATTGAAAACACATTTTGGACTATTCAATGAATTATTGTTCAAAAAGTAAAATTTTCAAAATGTTTTCCAATTTTTAATATTGAAGCTCATATATAGGATAATCTCCAATTCGAAATTTATAACACTCACTAAATAAGAAGTGGGTCTAAAGTTGGTCCAAAAAGTTGGTCCAAAAAACAATTTTCACGAAAATACAATTCCCTCATTGAAAACACATGGCGGACTATTCAATGAATTATTGTTCAAAAAGTAAAATTTTCAAAATTTTTTCCCGTTTTTTATATTGAAGCTCATACATAAGAAAATCTCCAATTTGAATTTTATAACACTCACTAAATAAGAAGTGGATCTAAAGTTGGTCCAAAAAGTGCAATTTTCTCAAAAATGAAATTCCCCCATTGAAAACACATTTTGGACTATTCAATGAATTATTGTTCAAAAAGTAAAATTTTCAAAAAATGTTCTCTTTTTTTGATATTGAAGCTCATACATAGGAAAATCTCCAATTTGAATTTTATAACACTCACTAAATAAGAAGTGGATCTAAAGTTGGTCCAAAAAGTGCAATTTTCTCAAAAATGAAATTCTCCCATTGAAAACACATTTTGGACTATTCAATGAATTATTGTTCAAAAAGTAAAATTTTCAAAATTTTTTAAAATTTTTAATATTGAAGCTCATATATAGGAGAATCTCCAATTCGAAATTTATAACACTCAGTAAATAAGAATTGGGTCTAAAGTTGGTCCAAAAAGTTGGTCTAAAAAGCAATTTTCACGAAAATATAATTCCCTCATTGAAAACACATTTCGCACTATTCAATAAATTATTGTTCAAAAAGTAAAATTTTCAAAGATTTTTCCCGTTTTTAATATTGAATCTCATATATAGGAGAATCTCCAATTTGAATTTTATAACACTCTCTAAATAAGAAGTGGATCTAAAGTTGGTCCAAAAAGTGCAATTTTCTCAAAAATGAAATTCCCCCATTGAAAACACATTTTGGACTATTCAATGAATTATTGTTCAAAAAGTAAAATTTTCAAAATTTTTTCCAATTTTTAATATTGAAGCTCATATATAGGATAATCTCCAATTCGAAATTTATAACACTCACTAAATAAGAAGTGGGTCTAAAGTTGGTCCAAAAAGTTGGTCCAAAAAACAATTTTCACGAAAATACAATTCCCTCATTGAAAACACATGGCGGACTATTCAATGAATTATTGTTCAAAAAGTAAAATTTTCAAAATTTTTTCCCGTTTTTTATATTGAAGCTCATACATAGGAAAATCTCCAATTTGAATTTTATAACACTCACTAAATAAGAAGTGGATCTAAAGTTGGTCCAAAAAGTGCAATTTTCTCAAAAATGAAATTCCCCCATTGAAAACACATTTTGGACTATTCAATGAATTATTGTTCAAAAAGTAAAATTTTCAAAATTTTTTCCAATTTTTAATATTGAAGTTCATATATAGGAGAATCTCCAATTTGAATTTTATACAACTCACTAAATAAGAAGTGGGTCTAAAGTTGGTCCAAAAAGTGCAATTTTCTCAAAAATGAAATTCCCCCATTGAAAACACATTATGGACTATTCAATGAATTATTGTTCAAAAAGTAAAATTTTCAAAATTTTTTCCAATTTTTAATATTGAAGTTCATATATAGGAGAATCTCCAATTCGAAATTTATAACACTCACTAAATAAGAAGTGGGTCCAAAGTTGGTCCAAAAAGTTGGTCCAAAAAGCAATCTTCACGAAAATACAATTCCCTCATTGAAAACACATGGCGGACAATTCAATGAATTATTGTTCAAAAAGTAAAATTTTCAAAATTTTTTCCAATTTTTAATATTGAAGTTCATATATAGGAGAATCTCCAATTTGAATTTTATAACACTCACTAAATAAGAAGTGGGTCTAAAGTTGGTCCAAAAAGTGCAATTTTCTCAAAAATGAAATTCTCCCATTGAAAACACATTTTGGACTATTCAATGAATTATTGTTCAAAAAGTAAAATTTTCAAAATTTTTTAAAATTTTTAATATTGAAGCTCATATATAGGAGAATCTCCAATTCGAAATTTATAACACTCAGTAAATAAGAATTGGGTCTAAAGTTGGTCCAAAAAGTTGGTCTAAAAAGCAATTTTCACGAAAATATAATTCCCTCATTGAAAACACATTTCGCACTATTCAATAAATTATTGTTCAAAAAGTAAAATTTTCAAAGATTTTTCCCGTTTTTAATATTGAATCTCATATATAGGAGAATCTCCAATTTGAATTTTATAACACTCTCTAAATAAGAAGTGGATCTAAAGTTGGTCCAAAAAGTGCAATTTTCTCAAAAATGAAATTTCCCCATTGAAAACACATTTTGGACTATTCAATGAATTATTGTTCAAAAAGTAAAATTTTCAAAATTTTTTCCAATTTTTAATATTGAAGCTCATATATAGGATAATCTCCAATTCGAAATTTATAACACTCACTAAATAAGAAGTGGGTCTAAAGTTGGTCCAAAAAGTTGGTCCAAAAAACAATTTTCACGAAAATACAATTCCCTCATTGAAAACACATGGCGGACTATTCAATGAATTATTGTTCAAAAAGTAAAATTTTCAAAATTTTTTCCCGTTTTTTATATTGAAGCTCATACATAGGAAAATCTCCAATTTGAATTTTATAACACTCACTAAATAAGAAGTGGATCTAAAGTTGGTCCAAAAAGTGCAATTTTCTCAAAAATGAAATTCCCCCATTGAAAACACATTTTGGACTATTCAATGAATTATTGTTCAAAAAGTAAAATTTTCAAAATTTTTTCCAATTTTTAATATTGAAGTTCATATATAGGAGAATCTCCAATTTGAATTTTATAAAACTCACTAAATAAGAAGTGGGTCTAAAGTTGGTCCCAAAAGTTGGTCCAAAAAGCAATTTTCACGAAAATACAATTCCCCCATTGAAAACACATTTTGGACTATTCAATGAATTATTGTTCAAAAAGTAAAATTTTCAAAATGTTTTCCAATTTTTAATATTGAAGCTCATATATAGGATAATCTCCAATTCGAAATTTATAACACTCACTAAATAAGAAGTGGGTCTAAAGTTGGTCCAAAAAGTTGGTCCAAAAAACAATTTTCACGAAAATACAATTCCCTCATTGAAAACACATGGCGGACTATTCAATGAATTATTGTTCAAAAAGTAAAATTTTCAAAATTTTTTCCCGTTTTTTATATTGAAGCTCATACATAAGAAAATCTCCAATTTGAATTTTATAACACTCACTAAATAAGAAGTGGATCTAAAGTTGGTCCAAAAAGTGCAATTTTCTCAAAAATGAAATTCCCCCATTGAAAACACATTTTGGACTATTCAATGAATTATTGTTCAAAAAGTAAAATTTTCAAAAAATGTTCTCTTTTTTTGATATTGAAGCTCATACATAGGAAAATCTCCAATTTGAATTTTATAACACTCACTAAATAAGAAGTGGATCTAAAGTTGGTCCAAAAAGTGCAATTTTCTCAAAAATAAAATTCCCCCATTGAAAACACATTTTGGACTATTCAATGAATTATTGTTCAAAAAGTAAAATTTTCAAAATTTTTTCCAATTTTTAATATTGAAGTTCATATATAGGAGAATCTCCAATTCGAAATTTATAACACTCACTAAATAAGAAGTGGGTCTAAAGTTGGTCCAAAAAGTGCAATTTTCTCAAAAATGAAATTCTCCCATTGAAAACACATTTTGGACTATTCAATGAATTATTGTTCAAAAAGTAAAATTTTCAAAATTTTTTAAAATTTTTAATATTGAAGCTCATATATAGGAGAATCTCCAATTCGAAATTTATAACACTCAGTAAATAAGAATTGGGTCTAAAGTTGGTCCAAAAAGTTGGTCTAAAAAGCAATTTTCACGAAAATATAATTCCCTCATTGAAAACACATTTCGCACTATTCAATAAATTATTGTTCAAAAAGTAAAATTTTCAAAGATTTTTCCCGTTTTTAATATTGAATCTCATATATAGGAGAATCTCCAATTTGAATTTTATAACACTCTCTAAATAAGAAGTGGATCTAAAGTTGGTCCAAAAAGTGCAATTTTCTCAAAAATGAAATTCCCCCATTGAAAACACATTTTGGACTATTCAATGAATTATTGTTCAAAAAGTAAAATTTTCAAAATTTTTTCCAATTTTTAATATTGAAGCTCATATATAGGATAATCTCCAATTCGAAATTTATAACACTCACTAAATAAGAAGTGGGTCTAAAGTTGGTCCAAAAAGTTGGTCCAAAAAACAATTTTCACGAAAATACAATTCCCTCATTGAAAACACATGGCGGACTATTCAATGAATTATTGTTCAAAAAGTAAAATTTTCAAAATTTTTTCCCGTTTTTTATATTGAAGCTCATACATAGGAAAATCTCCAATTTGAATTTTATAACACTCACTAAATAAGAAGTGGATCTAAAGTTGGTCCAAAAAGTGCAATTTTCTCAAAAATGAAATTCCCCCATTGAAAACACATTTTGGACTATTCAATGAATTATTGTTCAAAAAGTAAAATTTTCAAAATTTTTTCCAATTTTTAATATTGAAGTTCATATATAGGAGAATCTCCAATTTGAATTTTATACAACTCACTAAATAAGAAGTGGGTCTAAAGTTGGTCCAAAAAGTGCAATTTTCTCAAAAATGAAATTCCCCCATTGAAAACACATTATGGACTATTCAATGAATTATTGTTCAAAAAGTAAAATTTTCAAAATTTTTTCCAATTTTTAATATTGAAGTTCATATATAGGAGAATCTCCAATTTGAATTTTATAACACTCACTAAATAAGAAGTGGGTCTAAAGTTGGTCCAAAAAGTGCAATTTTCTCAAAAATGAAATTCTCCCATTGAAAACACATTTTGGACTATTCAATGAATTATTGTTCAAAAAGTAAAATTTTCAAAATTTTTTAAAATTTTTAATATTGAAGCTCATATATAGGAGAATCTCCAATTCGAAATTTATAACACTCAGTAAATAAGAATTGGGTCTAAAGTTGGTCCAAAAAGTTGGTCTAAAAAGCAATTTTCACGAAAATATAATTCCCTCATTGAAAACACATTTCGCACTATTCAATAAATTATTGTTCAAAAAGTAAAATTTTCAAAGATTTTTCCCGTTTTTAATATTGAATCTCATATATAGGAGAATCTCCAATTTGAATTTTATAACACTCTCTAAATAAGAAGTGGATCTAAAGTTGGTCCAAAAAGTGCAATTTTCTCAAAAATGAAATTTCCCCATTGAAAACACATTTTGGACTATTCAATGAATTATTGTTCAAAAAGTAAAATTTTCAAAATTTTTTCCAATTTTTAATATTGAAGCTCATATATAGGATAATCTCCAATTCGAAATTTATAACACTCACTAAATAAGAAGTGGGTCTAAAGTTGGTCCAAAAAGTTGGTCCAAAAAACAATTTTCACGAAAATACAATTCCCTCATTGAAAACACATGGCGGACTATTCAATGAATTATTGTTCAAAAAGTAAAATTTTCAAAATTTTTTCCCGTTTTTTATATTGAAGCTCATACATAGGAAAATCTCCAATTTGAATTTTATAACACTCACTAAATAAGAAGTGGATCTAAAGTTGGTCCAAAAAGTGCAATTTTCTCAAAAATGAAATTCCCCCATTGAAAACACATTTTGGACTATTCAATGAATTATTGTTCAAAAAGTAAAATTTTCAAAATTTTTTCCAATTTTTAATATTGAAGTTCATATATAGGAGAATCTCCAATTTGAATTTTATAAAACTCACTAAATAAGAAGTGGGTCTAAAGTTGGTCCCAAAAGTTGGTCCAAAAAGCAATTTTCACGAAAATACAATTCCCTCATTGAAAACACATTTCGGACTATTCAATGAATTATTGTTCAAAAAGTAAAATTTTCAAAGATTTTTCCCGTTTTTAATATTGAATCTCATATATAGGAGAATCTCCAATTTGAATTTTATAACACTCTCTAAATAAGAAGTGGATCTAAAGTTGGTCCAAAAAGTGCAATTTTTTCAAAAATGAAATTCCCCCATTGAAAACACATTTTGGACTATTCAATGAATTATTGTTCAAAAAGTAAAATTTTCAAAATGTTTTCCAATTTTTAATATTGAAGCTCATATATAGGATAATCTCCAATTCGAAATTTATAACACTCACTAAATAAGAAGTGGGTCTAAAGTTGGTCCAAAAAGTTGGTCCAAAAAACAATTTTCACGAAAATACAATTCCCTCATTGAAAACACATGGCGGACTATTCAATGAATTATTGTTCAAAAAGTAAAATTTTCAAAATTTTTTCCCGTTTTTTATATTGAAGCTCATACATAGGAAAATCTCCAATTTGAATTTTATAACACTCACTAAATAAGAAGTGGATCTAAAGTTGGTCCAAAAAGTGCAATTTTCTCAAAAATGAAATTCCCCCATTGAAAACACATTTTGGACTATTCAATGAATTATTGTTCAAAAAGTAAAATTTTCAAAAAATGTTCTCTTTTTTTGATATTGAAGCTCATACATAGGAAAATCTCCAATTTGAATTTTATAACACTCACTAAATAAGAAGTGGATCTAAAGTTGGTCCAAAAAGTGCAATTTTCTCAAAAATAAAATTCCCCCATTGAAAACACATTTTGGACTATTCAATGAATTATTGTTCAAAAAGTAAAATTTTCAAAATTTTTTCCAATTTTTAATATTGAAGTTCATATATAGGAGAATCTCCAATTCGAAATTTATAACACTCACTAAATAAGAAGTGGGTCTAAAGTTGGTCCAAAAAGTTGGTCCAAAAAGCAATCTTCACGAAAATACAATTCCCTCATTGAAAACACATGGCGGACAATTCAATGAATTATTGTTCAAAAAGTAAAATTTTCAAACTTTTTTCCAATTTTTAATATTGAAGTTCATATATAGGATAATCTCCAATTCGAAATTTATAACACTCACTAAATAAGAAGTGGGTCTAAAGTTGGTCCAAAAAGTTGGTCCAAAAAGTTGGTCCAAAAAACAATTTTCACGAAAATACAATTCCCTCATTGAAAACACATGGCGGACTATTCAATGAATTATTGTTCAAAAAGTAAAATTTTCAAAATTTTTTCCCGTTTTTTATATTGAAGCTCATACATAGGAGAATCTCCAATTCGAAATTTATAACACTCACTAAATAAGAAGTGGGTCTAAAGTTGGTCCAAAAAGTTGGTCCAAAAAACAATTTTCACGAAAATACAATTCCCTCATTGAAAACACATGGCGGACAATTCAATGAATTATTGTTCAAAAAGTAAAATTTTCAAAATTTTTTCCCGTTTTTTATATTGAAGCTCATACATAGGAAAATCTCCAAATCGAAATTTATAACACTCACTAAATAAGAAGTGGGTCTAAAGTTGGTCCCAAAAGTTGGTCCAAAAAGCAATTTTCACGAAAATACAATTCCCTCATTGAAAACACATTTCGGACTATTCAATGAATTATTGTTCAAAAAGTAAAATTTTCAAAATTTTTTCCAATTTTTAATATTGAAGTTCATATATAGGAGAATCTCCAATTTGAATTTTATAACACTCACTAAATAAGAAGTGGGTCTAAAGTTGGTCCAAAAAGTGCAATTTTCTCAAAAATGAAATTCCCCCATTGAAAACACATTTTGGACTATTCAATGAATTATTGTTCAAAAAGTAAAATTTTCAAAATTTTTTCCAATTTTTAATATTGAAGTTCATATATAGGAGAATCTCCAATTCGAAATTTATAACACTCACTAAATAAGAAGTGGGTCTAAAGTTGGTCCAAAAAGTTGGTCCAAAAAGCAATCTTCACGAAAATACAATTCCCTCATTGAAAACACATGGCGGACAATTCAATGAATTATTGTTCAAAAAGTAAAATTTTCAAAAATTTTTCCAATTTTTAATATTGAAGTTCATATATAGGAGAATCTCCAATTTGAATTTTATAACACTCACTAAATAAGAAGTGGGTCTAAAGTTGGTCCAAAAAGTGCAATTTTCTCAAAAATGAAATTCTCCCATTGAAAACACATTTCGGACTATTCAATGAATTATTGTTCAAAAAGTAAAATTTTCAAAAATTTTTAAAATTTTTAATATTGAAGCTCATATATAGGAGAATCTCCAATTCGAAATTTATAACACTCACTAAATAAGAATTGGGTCTAAAGTTGGTCCAAAAAGTTGGTCTAAAAAGCAATTTTCAAGAAAATATAATTCCCTCATTGAAAACACATGGCGGACAATTCAATGAATTATTGTTCAAAAAGTAAAATTTTCAAAATTTTTTCCCGTTTTTTATATTGAAGATCATACATAGGAGAATCTCCTATTCGAAATTTATAACACTCACTAAATAAGAAGTGGGTCTAAAGTTGGTTCCAAAAGTTGGTCCAAAAAGCAATTTTCACGAAAATACAATTCCCTCATTGAAAACACATTTCGCACTATTCAATGAATTATTGTTCAAAAAGTAAAAGTTCCCGTTTTTAATATTGAATCTCATATATAGGAGAATCTCCAATTTGAATTTTATAACACTCTCTAAATAAGAAGTGGATCTAAAGTTGGTCCAAAAAGTGCAATTTTCTCAAAAATGAAATTCCCCCATTGAAAACACATTTTGGACTATTCAATGAATTATTGTTCAAAAAGTAAAATTTTCAAAATTTTTTCCAATTTTTAATATTGAAGCTCATATATAGGATAATCTCCAATTCGAAATTTATAACACTCACTAAATAAGAAGTGGGTCTAAAGTTGGTCCAAAAAGTTGGTCCAAAAAGTTGGTCCAAAAAACAATTTTCACGAAAATACAATTCCCTCATTGAAAACACATGGCGCACTATTCAATGAATTATTGTTCAAAAAGTAAAATTTTCAAAATTTTTTCCCGTTTTTTATATTGAAGCTCATACATAGGAAAATCTCCAATTTGAATTTTATAACACTCACTAAATAAGAAGTGGATCTAAAGTTGGTCCAAAAAGTGCAATTTTCTCAAAAATGAAATTCCCCCATTGAAAACACATTTTGGACTATTCAATGAATTATTGTTCAAAAAGTAAAATTTTCAAAATTTTTTCCAATTTTTAATATTGAAGTTCATATATAGGAGAATCTCCAATTCGAAATTTATAACACTCACTAAATAAGAAGTGGGTCTAAAGTTGGTCCAAAAAGTTGGTCCAAAAAGCAATCTTCACGAAAATACAATTCCCTCATTGAAAACACATGGCGGACAATTCAATGAATTATTGTTCAAAAAGTAAAATTTTCAAAATTTTTTCCAAATTTTAATATTGAAGTTCATATATAGGATAATCTCCAATTCGAAATTTATAACACTCACTAAATAAGAAGTGGGTCTAAAGTTGGTCCAAAAAGTTGGTCCAAAAAGTTGATCCAAAAAACAATTTTCACGAAAATACAATTCCCTCATTGAAAACACATGGCGGACTATTCAATGAATTATTGTTCAAAAAGTAAAATTTTCAAAATTATTTCCCGTTTTTTATATTGAAGCTCATACATAGGAGAATCTCCAATTCGAAATTTATAACACTCACTAAATAAGAAGTGGGTCTAAAGTTGGTCCAAAAAGTTGGTCCAAAAAACAATTTTCACGAAAATACAATTCCCTCATTGAAAACACATGGCGGACAATTCAATGAATTATTGTTCAAAAAGTAAAATTTTCAAAATTTTTTCCAATTTTTAATATTGAAGTTCATATATAGGAGAATCTCCAATTCGAAATTTATAACACTCACTAAATAAGAATTGGGTCTAAAGTTGGTCCAAAAAGTTGGTCTAAAAAGCAATTTTCACGAAAATATAATTCCCTCATTGAAAACACATGGCGGACAATTCAATGAATTATTGTTCAAAAAGTAAAATTTTCAAAATTTTTTCCCGTTTTTTATATTGAAGATCATACATAGGAGAATCTCCAATTCGAAATTTATAACACTCACTAAATAAGAAGTGGGTCTAAAGTTGGTTCCAAAAGTTGGTCCAAAAAGCAATTTTCACGAAAATACAATTCCCTCATTGAAAACACATTTCGCACTATTCAATGAATTATTGTTCAAAAAGTAAAATTTTCAAAGATTTTTCCCGTTTTTAATATTGAATCTCATATATAGGAGAATCTCCAATTTGAATTTTATAACACTCTCTAAATAAGAAGTGGATCTAAAGTTGGTCCAAAAAGTGCAATTTTCTCAAAAATGAAATTCCCCCATTGAAAACACATTTTGGACTATTCAATGAATTATTGTTCAAAAAGTATAATTTTCAAAATTTTTTCCAATTTTTAATATTGAAGCTCATATATAGGATAATCTCCAATTCGAAATTTATAACACTCACTAAATAAGAAGTGGGTCTAAAGTTGGTCCAAAAAGTTGGTCCAAAAAGTTGGTCCAAAGAACAATTTTCACGAAAATACAATTCCCTCATTGAAAACACATGGCGGACTATTCAATGAATTATTGTTCAAAAAGTAAAATTTTCAAAATTTTTTCCTGTTTTTTATATTGAAGCTCATACATAGGAAAATCTCCAATTTGAATTTTATAACACTCACTAAATAAGAAGTGGATCTAAAGTTGGTCCAAAAAGTGCAATTTTCTCAAAAATGAAATTCCCCCATTGAAAACACATTTTGGACTATTCAATGAATTATTGTTCAAAAAGTAAAATTTTCAAAATTTTTTCCAATTTTTAATATTGAAGTTCATATATAGGAGAATCTCCAATTTGAATTTTATACAACTCACTAAATAAGAAGTGGGTCTAAAGTTGGTCCAAAAAGTGCAATTTTCTCAAAAATGAAATTCCCCCATTGAAAACACATTTTGGACTATTCAATGAATTATTGTTCAAAAAGTAAAATTTTCAAAATTTTTTCCAATTTTTAATATTGAAGTTCATATATAGGAGAATCTCCAATTCGAAATTTATAACACTCACTAAATAAGAAGTGGGTCTAAAGTTGGTCCAAAAAGTTGGTCCAAAAAGCAATCTTCACGAAAATACAATTCCCTCATTGAAAACACATGGCGGACAATTCAATGAATTATTGTTCAAAAAGTAAAATTTTCAAAATTTTTTCCAATTTTTAATATTGAAGTTCATATATAGGAGAATCTCCAATTTGAATTTTATAACACTCACTAAATAAGAAGTGGGTCTAAAGTTGGTCCAAAAAGTGCAATTTTCTCAAAAATGAAATTCTCCCATTGAAAACACATTTTGGACTATTCAATGAATTATTGTTCAAAAAGTAAAATTTTCAAAATTTTTTAAAATTTTTAATATTGAAGCTCATATATAGGAGAATCTCCAATTCGAAATTTATAACACTCAGTAAATAAGAATTGGGTCTAAAGTTGGTCCAAAAAGTTGGTCTAAAAAGCAATTTTCACGAAAATATAATTCCCTCATTGAAAACACATTTCGCACTATTCAATAAATTATTGTTCAAAAAGTAAAATTTTCAAAGATTTTTCCCGTTTTTAATATTGAATCTCATATATAGGAGAATCTCCAATTTGAATTTTATAACACTCTCTAAATAAGAAGTGGGTCTAAAGTTGGTCCAAAAAGTGCAATTTTCTCAAAAATGAAATTCTCCCATTGAAAACACATTTTGGACTATTCAATGAATTATTGTTCAAAAAGTAAAATTTTCAAAATTTTTTCCAATTTTTAATATTGAAGCTCATATATAGGATAATCTCCAATTCGAAATTTATAACACTCACTAAATAAGAAGTGTGTCTAAAGTTGGTCCAAAAAGTTGGTCCAAAAAGTTGGTCCAAAAAACAATTTTCTCGAAAATACAATTCCCTCATTGAAAACACATGGCGGACTATTCAATGAATTAT
This sequence comes from Linyphia triangularis, assembly GCA_963978545.1. Lineage (NCBI taxonomy): Eukaryota > Metazoa > Arthropoda > Arachnida > Araneae > Linyphiidae > Linyphia > Linyphia triangularis. The sequence goes on along the minus strand of OZ021721.1, from coordinate 10,685,676 downwards.
TGTTCAAAAAGTAAAATTTTCAAAATTTTTTCCCGTTTTTTATATTGAAGCTCATACATAGGAAAATCTCCAATTTGAATTTTATAACACTCACTAAATAAGAAGTGGATCTAAAGTTGGTCCAAAAAGTGCAATTTTCTCAAAAATGAAATTCCCCCATTGAAAACACATTTTGGACTATTCAATGAATTATTGTTCAAAAAGTAAAATTTTCAAAATTTTTTCCAATTTTTAATATTGAAGTTCATATATAGGAGAATCTCCAATTTGAATTTTATAAAACTCACTAAATAAGAAGTGGGTCTAAAGTTGGTCCCAAAAGTTGGTCCAAAAAGCAATTTTCACGAAAATACAATTCCCTCATTGAAAACACATTTCGGACTATTCAATGAATTATTGTTCAAAAAGTAAAATTTTCAAAGATTTTTCCCGTTTTTAATATTGAATCTCATATATAGGAGAATCTCCAATTTGAATTTTATAACACTCTCTAAATAAGAAGTGGATCTAAAGTTGGTCCAAAAAGTGCAATTTTTTCAAAAATGAAATTCCCCCATTGAAAACACATTTTGGACTATTCAATGAATTATTGTTCAAAAAGTAAAATTTTCAAAAAATGTTCTCTTTTTTTGATATTGAAGCTCATACATAGGAAAATCTCCAATTTGAATTTTATAACACTCACTAAATAAGAAGTGGATCTAAAGTTGGTCCAAAAAGTGCAATTTTCTCAAAAATAAAATTCCCCCATTGAAAACACATTTTGGACTATTCAATGAATTATTGTTCAAAAAGTAAAATTTTCAAAATTTTTTCCAATTTTTAATATTGAAGTTCATATATAGGAGAATCTCCAATTCGAAATTTATAACACTCACTAAATAAGAAGTGGGTCTAAAGTTGGTCCAAAAAGTTGGTCCAAAAAGCAATCTTCACGAAAATACAATTCCCTCATTGAAAACACATGGCGGACAATTCAATGAATTATTGTTCAAAAAGTAAAATTTTCAAAATTTTTTCCAATTTTTAATATTGAAGTTCATATATAGGATAATCTCCAATTCGAAATTTATAACACTCACTAAATAAGAAGTGGGTCTAAAGTTGGTCCAAAAAGTTGGTCCAAAAAGTTGGTCCAAAAAACAATTTTCACGAAAATACAATTCCCTCATTGAAAACACATGGCAGACTATTCAATGAATTATTGTTCAAAAAGTAAAATTTTCAAAATTTTTTCCCGTTTTTTATATTGAAGCTCATACATAGGAGAATATCCAATTCGAAATTTATAACACTCACTAAATAAGAAGTGGGTCTAAAGTTGGTCCAAAAAGTTGGTCCAAAAAACAATTTTCACGAAAATACAATTCCCTCATTGAAAACACATGGCGGACAATTCAATGAATTATTGTTCAAAAAGTAAAATTTTCAAAATTTTTTCCCGTTTTTTATATTGAAGCTCATATATAGGAGAATCTCCAATTTGAATTTTATAACACTCACTAAATAAGAAGTGGGTCTAAAGTTGGTCCAAAAAGTGCAATTTTCTCAAAAATGAAATTCCCCCATTGAAAACACATTTTGGACTATTCAATGAATTATTGTTCAAAAAGTAAAATTTTCAAAATTTTTTCCAATTTTTAATATTGAAGTTCATATATAGGAGAATCTCCAATTCGAAATTTATAACACTCACTAATTAAGAAGTGGGTCTAAAGTTGGTCCAAAAAGTTGGTCCAAAAAGCAATCTTCACGAAAATACAATTCCCTCATTGAAAACACATGGCGGACAATTCAATGAATTATTGTTCAAAAAGTAAAATTTTCAAAATTTTTTCCAATTTTTAATATTGAAGTTCAAATATAGGAGAATCTCCAATTTGAATTTTATAACACTCACTAAATAAGAAGTGGGTCTAAAGTTGGTCCAAAAAGTGCAATTTTCTCAAAAATGAAATTCTCCCATTGAAAACACATTTTGGACTATTCAATGAATTATTGTTCAAAAAGTAAAATTTTCAAAATTTTTTCCCGTTTTTTATATTGAAGCTCATACATAGGAAAATCTCCAATTTGAATTTTATAACACTCACTAAATAAGAAGTGGATCTAAAGTTGGTCCAAAAAGTGCAATTTTCTCAAAAATGAAATTCCCCCATTGAAAACACATTTTGGACTATTCAATGAATTATTGTTCAAAAAGTAAAATTTTCAAAATTTTTTCCAATTTTTAATATTGAAGTTCATATATAGGAGAATCTCCAATTTGAATTTTATAAAACTCACTAAATAAGAAGTGGGTCTAAAGTTGGTCCCAAAAGTTGGTCCAAAAAGCAATTTTCACGAAAATACAATTCCCTCATTGAAAACACATTTCGGACTATTCAATGAATTATTGTTCAAAAAGTAAAATTTTCAAAGATTTTTCCCGTTTTTAATATTGAATCTCATATATAGGAGAATCTCCAATTTGAATTTTATAACACTCTCTAAATAAGAAGTGGATCTAAAGTTGGTCCAAAAAGTGCAATTTTTTCAAAAATGAAATTCCCCCATTGAAAACACATTTTGGACTATTCAATGAATTATTGTTCAAAAAGTAAAATTTTCAAAATGTTTTCCAATTTTTAATATTGAAGCTCATATATAGGATAATCTCCAATTCGAAATTTATAACACTCACTAAATAAGAAGTGGGTCTAAAGTTGGTCCAAAAAGTTGGTCCAAAAAACAATTTTCACGAAAATACAATTCCCTCATTGAAAACACATGGCGGACTATTCAATGAATTATTGTTCAAAAAGTAAAATTTTCAAAATTTTTTCCCGTTTTTTATATTGAAGCTCATACATAGGAAAATCTCCAATTTGAATTTTATAACACTCACTAAATAAGAAGTGGATCTAAAGTTGGTCCAAAAAGTGCAATTTTCTCAAAAATGAAATTCCCCCATTGAAAACACATTTTGGACTATTCAATGAATTATTGTTCAAAAAGTAAAATTTTCAAAAAATGTTCTCTTTTTTTGATATTGAAGCTCATACATAGGAAAATCTCCAATTTGAATTTTATAACACTCACTAAATAAGAAGTGGATCTAAAGTTGGTCCAAAAAGTGCAATTTTCTCAAAAATAAAATTCCCCCATTGAAAACACATTTTGGACTATTCAATGAATTATTGTTCAAAAAGTAAAATTTTCAAAATTTTTTCCAATTTTTAATATTGAAGTTCATATATAGGAGAATCTCCAATTCGAAATTTATAACACTCACTAAATAAGAAGTGGGTCTAAAGTTGGTCCAAAAAGTTGGTCCAAAAAGCAATCTTCACGAAAATACAATTCCCTCATTGAAAACACATGGCGGACAATTCAATGAATTATTGTTCAAAAAGTAAAATTTTCAAACTTTTTTCCAATTTTTAATATTGAAGTTCATATATAGGATAATCTCCAATTCGAAATTTATAACACTCACTAAATAAGAAGTGGGTCTAAAGTTGGTCCAAAAAGTTGGTCCAAAAAGTTGGTCCAAAAAACAATTTTCACGAAAATACAATTCCCTCATTGAAAACACATGGCGGACTATTCAATGAATTATTGTTCAAAAAGTAAAATTTTCAAAATTTTTTCCCGTTTTTTATATTGAAGCTCATACATAGGAGAATCTCCAATTCGAAATTTATAACACTCACTAAATAAGAAGTGGGTCTAAAGTTGGTCCAAAAAGTTGGTCCAAAAAACAATTTTCACGAAAATACAATTCCCTCATTGAAAACACATGGCGGACAATTCAATGAATTATTGTTCAAAAAGTAAAATTTTCAAAATTTTTTCCCGTTTTTTATATTGAAGCTCATACATAGGAAAATCTCCAAATCGAAATTTATAACACTCACTAAATAAGAAGTGGGTCTAAAGTTGGTCCCAAAAGTTGGTCCAAAAAGCAATTTTCACGAAAATACAATTCCCTCATTGAAAACACATTTCGGACTATTCAATGAATTATTGTTCAAAAAGTAAAATTTTCAAAATTTTTTCCAATTTTTAATATTGAAGTTCATATATAGGAGAATCTCCAATTTGAATTTTATAACACTCACTAAATAAGAAGTGGGTCTAAAGTTGGTCCAAAAAGTGCAATTTTCTCAAAAATGAAATTCCCCCATTGAAAACACATTTTGGACTATTCAATGAATTATTGTTCAAAAAGTAAAATTTTCAAAATTTTTTCCAATTTTTAATATTGAAGTTCATATATAGGAGAATCTCCAATTCGAAATTTATAACACTCACTAAATAAGAAGTGGGTCTAAAGTTGGTCCAAAAAGTTGGTCCAAAAAGCAATCTTCACGAAAATACAATTCCCTCATTGAAAACACATGGCGGACAATTCAATGAATTATTGTTCAAAAAGTAAAATTTTCAAAAATTTTTCCAATTTTTAATATTGAAGTTCATATATAGGAGAATCTCCAATTTGAATTTTATAACACTCACTAAATAAGAAGTGGGTCTAAAGTTGGTCCAAAAAGTGCAATTTTCTCAAAAATGAAATTCTCCCATTGAAAACACATTTCGGACTATTCAATGAATTATTGTTCAAAAAGTAAAATTTTCAAAAATTTTTAAAATTTTTAATATTGAAGCTCATATATAGGAGAATCTCCAATTCGAAATTTATAACACTCACTAAATAAGAATTGGGTCTAAAGTTGGTCCAAAAAGTTGGTCTAAAAAGCAATTTTCAAGAAAATATAATTCCCTCATTGAAAACACATGGCGGACAATTCAATGAATTATTGTTCAAAAAGTAAAATTTTCAAAATTTTTTCCCGTTTTTTATATTGAAGATCATACATAGGAGAATCTCCTATTCGAAATTTATAACACTCACTAAATAAGAAGTGGGTCTAAAGTTGGTTCCAAAAGTTGGTCCAAAAAGCAATTTTCACGAAAATACAATTCCCTCATTGAAAACACATTTCGCACTATTCAATGAATTATTGTTCAAAAAGTAAAAGTTCCCGTTTTTAATATTGAATCTCATATATAGGAGAATCTCCAATTTGAATTTTATAACACTCTCTAAATAAGAAGTGGATCTAAAGTTGGTCCAAAAAGTGCAATTTTCTCAAAAATGAAATTCCCCCATTGAAAACACATTTTGGACTATTCAATGAATTATTGTTCAAAAAGTAAAATTTTCAAAATTTTTTCCAATTTTTAATATTGAAGCTCATATATAGGATAATCTCCAATTCGAAATTTATAACACTCACTAAATAAGAAGTGGGTCTAAAGTTGGTCCAAAAAGTTGGTCCAAAAAGTTGGTCCAAAAAACAATTTTCACGAAAATACAATTCCCTCATTGAAAACACATGGCGCACTATTCAATGAATTATTGTTCAAAAAGTAAAATTTTCAAAATTTTTTCCCGTTTTTTATATTGAAGCTCATACATAGGAAAATCTCCAATTTGAATTTTATAACACTCACTAAATAAGAAGTGGATCTAAAGTTGGTCCAAAAAGTGCAATTTTCTCAAAAATGAAATTCCCCCATTGAAAACACATTTTGGACTATTCAATGAATTATTGTTCAAAAAGTAAAATTTTCAAAATTTTTTCCAATTTTTAATATTGAAGTTCATATATAGGAGAATCTCCAATTCGAAATTTATAACACTCACTAAATAAGAAGTGGGTCTAAAGTTGGTCCAAAAAGTTGGTCCAAAAAGCAATCTTCACGAAAATACAATTCCCTCATTGAAAACACATGGCGGACAATTCAATGAATTATTGTTCAAAAAGTAAAATTTTCAAAATTTTTTCCAAATTTTAATATTGAAGTTCATATATAGGATAATCTCCAATTCGAAATTTATAACACTCACTAAATAAGAAGTGGGTCTAAAGTTGGTCCAAAAAGTTGGTCCAAAAAGTTGATCCAAAAAACAATTTTCACGAAAATACAATTCCCTCATTGAAAACACATGGCGGACTATTCAATGAATTATTGTTCAAAAAGTAAAATTTTCAAAATTATTTCCCGTTTTTTATATTGAAGCTCATACATAGGAGAATCTCCAATTCGAAATTTATAACACTCACTAAATAAGAAGTGGGTCTAAAGTTGGTCCAAAAAGTTGGTCCAAAAAACAATTTTCACGAAAATACAATTCCCTCATTGAAAACACATGGCGGACAATTCAATGAATTATTGTTCAAAAAGTAAAATTTTCAAAATTTTTTCCAATTTTTAATATTGAAGTTCATATATAGGAGAATCTCCAATTCGAAATTTATAACACTCACTAAATAAGAATTGGGTCTAAAGTTGGTCCAAAAAGTTGGTCTAAAAAGCAATTTTCACGAAAATATAATTCCCTCATTGAAAACACATGGCGGACAATTCAATGAATTATTGTTCAAAAAGTAAAATTTTCAAAATTTTTTCCCGTTTTTTATATTGAAGATCATACATAGGAGAATCTCCAATTCGAAATTTATAACACTCACTAAATAAGAAGTGGGTCTAAAGTTGGTTCCAAAAGTTGGTCCAAAAAGCAATTTTCACGAAAATACAATTCCCTCATTGAAAACACATTTCGCACTATTCAATGAATTATTGTTCAAAAAGTAAAATTTTCAAAGATTTTTCCCGTTTTTAATATTGAATCTCATATATAGGAGAATCTCCAATTTGAATTTTATAACACTCTCTAAATAAGAAGTGGATCTAAAGTTGGTCCAAAAAGTGCAATTTTCTCAAAAATGAAATTCCCCCATTGAAAACACATTTTGGACTATTCAATGAATTATTGTTCAAAAAGTATAATTTTCAAAATTTTTTCCAATTTTTAATATTGAAGCTCATATATAGGATAATCTCCAATTCGAAATTTATAACACTCACTAAATAAGAAGTGGGTCTAAAGTTGGTCCAAAAAGTTGGTCCAAAAAGTTGGTCCAAAGAACAATTTTCACGAAAATACAATTCCCTCATTGAAAACACATGGCGGACTATTCAATGAATTATTGTTCAAAAAGTAAAATTTTCAAAATTTTTTCCTGTTTTTTATATTGAAGCTCATACATAGGAAAATCTCCAATTTGAATTTTATAACACTCACTAAATAAGAAGTGGATCTAAAGTTGGTCCAAAAAGTGCAATTTTCTCAAAAATGAAATTCCCCCATTGAAAACACATTTTGGACTATTCAATGAATTATTGTTCAAAAAGTAAAATTTTCAAAATTTTTTCCAATTTTTAATATTGAAGTTCATATATAGGAGAATCTCCAATTTGAATTTTATACAACTCACTAAATAAGAAGTGGGTCTAAAGTTGGTCCAAAAAGTGCAATTTTCTCAAAAATGAAATTCCCCCATTGAAAACACATTTTGGACTATTCAATGAATTATTGTTCAAAAAGTAAAATTTTCAAAATTTTTTCCAATTTTTAATATTGAAGTTCATATATAGGAGAATCTCCAATTCGAAATTTATAACACTCACTAAATAAGAAGTGGGTCTAAAGTTGGTCCAAAAAGTTGGTCCAAAAAGCAATCTTCACGAAAATACAATTCCCTCATTGAAAACACATGGCGGACAATTCAATGAATTATTGTTCAAAAAGTAAAATTTTCAAAATTTTTTCCAATTTTTAATATTGAAGTTCATATATAGGAGAATCTCCAATTTGAATTTTATAACACTCACTAAATAAGAAGTGGGTCTAAAGTTGGTCCAAAAAGTGCAATTTTCTCAAAAATGAAATTCTCCCATTGAAAACACATTTTGGACTATTCAATGAATTATTGTTCAAAAAGTAAAATTTTCAAAATTTTTTAAAATTTTTAATATTGAAGCTCATATATAGGAGAATCTCCAATTCGAAATTTATAACACTCAGTAAATAAGAATTGGGTCTAAAGTTGGTCCAAAAAGTTGGTCTAAAAAGCAATTTTCACGAAAATATAATTCCCTCATTGAAAACACATTTCGCACTATTCAATAAATTATTGTTCAAAAAGTAAAATTTTCAAAGATTTTTCCCGTTTTTAATATTGAATCTCATATATAGGAGAATCTCCAATTTGAATTTTATAACACTCTCTAAATAAGAAGTGGGTCTAAAGTTGGTCCAAAAAGTGCAATTTTCTCAAAAATGAAATTCTCCCATTGAAAACACATTTTGGACTATTCAATGAATTATTGTTCAAAAAGTAAAATTTTCAAAATTTTTTCCAATTTTTAATATTGAAGCTCATATATAGGATAATCTCCAATTCGAAATTTATAACACTCACTAAATAAGAAGTGTGTCTAAAGTTGGTCCAAAAAGTTGGTCCAAAAAGTTGGTCCAAAAAACAATTTTCTCGAAAATACAATTCCCTCATTGAAAACACATGGCGGACTATTCAATGAATTATTGTTCAAAAAGTAAAATTTTCAAAATTTTTTCCCGTTTTTTATATTGAAGCTCATACATAGGAAAATCTCCAATTTGAATTTTATAACACTCACTAAATAAGAAGTGGATCTAAAGTTGGTCCAAAAAGTGCAATTTTCTCAAAAATGAAATTCCCCCATTGAAAACACATTTTGGACTATTCAATGAATTATTGTTCAAAAAGTAAAATTTTCAAAATTTTTTCCAATTTTTAATATTGAAGTTCATATATAGGAGAATCTCCAATTTGAATTTTATAAAACTCACTAAATAAGAAGTGGGTCTAAAGTTGGTCCCAAAAGTTGGTCCAAAAAGCAATTTTCACGAAAATACAATTCCCTCATTGAAAACACATTTCGGACTATTCAATGAATTATTGTTCAAAAAGTAAAATTTTCAAAGATTTTTCCCGTTTTTAATATTGAATCTCATATATAGGAGAATCTCCAATTTGAATTTTATAACACTCTCTAAATAAGAAGTGGATCTAAAGTTGGTCCAAAAAGTGCAATTTTTTCAAAAATGAAATTCCCCCATTGAAAACACATTTTGGACTATTCAATGAATTATTGTTCAAAAAGTAAAATTTTCAAAAAATGTTCTCTTTTTTTGATATTGAAGCTCATACATAGGAAAATCTCCAATTTGAATTTTATAACACTCACTAAATAAGAAGTGGATCTAAAGTTGGTCCAAAAAGTGCAATTTTCTCAAAAATAAAATTCCCCCATTGAAAACACATTTTGGACTATTCAATGAATTATTGTTCAAAAAGTAAAATTTTCAAAATTTTTTCCAATTTTTAATATTGAAGTTCATATATAGGAGAATCTCCAATTCGAAATTTATAACACTCACTAAATAAGAAGTGGGTCTAAAGTTGGTCCAAAAAGTTGGTCCAAAAAGCAATCTTCACGAAAATACAATTCCCTCATTGAAAACACATGGCGGACAATTCAATGAATTATTGTTCAAAAAGTAAAATTTTCAAAATTTTTTCCAATTTTTAATATTGAAGTTCATATATAGGATAATCTCCAATTCGAAATTTATAACACTCACTAAATAAGAAGTGGGTCTAAAGTTGGTCCAAAAAGTTGGTCCAAAAAGTTGGTCCAAAAAACAATTTTCACGAAAATACAATTCCCTCATTGAAAACACATGGCGGACTATTCAATGAATTATTGTTCAAAAAGTAAAATTTTCAAAATTTTTTCCCGTTTTTTATATTGAAGCTCATACATAGGAGAATATCCAATTCGAAATTTATAACACTCACTAAATAAGAAGTGGGTCTAAAGTTGGTCCAAAAAGTTGGTCCAAAAAACAATTTTCACGAAAATACAATTCCCTCATTGAAAACACATGGCGGACAATTCAATGAATTATTGTTCAAAAAGTAAAATTTTCAAAATTTTTTCCCGTTTTTTATATTGAAGCTCATATATAGGAGAATCTCCAATTTGAATTTTATAACACTCACTAAATAAGAAGTGGGTCTAAAGTTGGTCCAAAAAGTGCAATTTTCTCAAAAATGAAATTCCCCCATTGAAAACACATTTTGGACTATTCAATGAATTATTGTTCAAAAAGTAAAATTTTCAAAATTTTTTCCAATTTTTAATATTGAAGTTCATATATAGGAGAATCTCCAATTCGAAATTTATAACACTCACTAATTAAGAAGTGGGTCTAAAGTTGGTCCAAAAAGTTGGTCCAAAAAGCAATCTTCACGAAAATACAATTCCCTCATTGAAAACACATGGCGGACAATTCAATGAATTATTGTTCAAAAAGTAAAATTTTCAAAATTTTTTCCAATTTTTAATATTGAAGTTCAAATATAGGAGAATCTCCAATTTGAATTTTATAACACTCACTAAATAAGAAGTGGGTCTAAAGTTGGTCCAAAAAGTGCAATTTTCTCAAAAATGAAATTCTCCCATTGAAAACACATTTTGGACTATTCAATGAATTATTGTTCAAAAAGTAAAATTTTCAAAATTTTTTCCCGTTTTTTATATTGAAGCTCATACATAGGAAAATCTCCAATTTGAATTTTATAACACTCACTAAATAAGAAGTGGATCTAAAGTTGGTCCAAAAAGTGCAATTTTCTCAAAAATGAAATTCCCCCATTGAAAACACATTTTGGACTATTCAATGAATTATTGTTCAAAAAGTAAAATTTTCAAAATTTTTTCCAATTTTTAATATTGAAGTTCATATATAGGAGAATCTCCAATTTGAATTTTATAAAACTCACTAAATAAGAAGTGGGTCTAAAGTTGGTCCCAAAAGTTGGTCCAAAAAGCAATTTTCACGAAAATACAATTCCCTCATTGAAAACACATTTCGGACTATTCAATGAATTATTGTTCAAAAAGTAAAATTTTCAAAGATTTTTCCCGTTTTTAATATTGAATCTCATATATAGGAGAATCTCCAATTTGAATTTTATAACACTCTCTAAATAAGAAGTGGATCTAAAGTTGGTCCAAAAAGTGCAATTTTTTCAAAAATGAAATTCCCCCATTGAAAACACATTTTGGACTATTCAATGAATTATTGTTCAAAAAGTAAAATTTTCAAAATGTTTTCCAATTTTTAATATTGAAGCTCATATATAGGATAATCTCCAATTCGAAATTTATAACACTCACTAAATAAGAAGTGGGTCTAAAGTTGGTCCAAAAAGTTGGTCCAAAAAACAATTTTCACGAAAATACAATTCCCTCATTGAAAACACATGGCGGACTATTCAATGAATTATTGTTCAAAAAGTAAAATTTTCAAAATTTTTTCCCGTTTTTTATATTGAAGCTCATACATAGGAAAATCTCCAATTTGAATTTTATAACACTCACTAAATAAGAAGTGGATCTAAAGTTGGTCCAAAAAGTGCAATTTTCTCAAAAATGAAATTCCCCCATTGAAAACACATTTTGGACTATTCAATGAATTATTGTTCAAAAAGTAAAATTTTCAAAAAATGTTCTCTTTTTTTGATATTGAAGCTCATACATAGGAAAATCTCCAATTTGAATTTTATAACACTCACTAAATAAGAAGTGGATCTAAAGTTGGTCCAAAAAGTGCAATTTTCTCAAAAATAAAATTCCCCCATTGAAAACACATTTTGGACTATTCAATGAATTATTGTTCAAAAAGTAAAATTTTCAAAATTTTTTCCAATTTTTAATATTGAAGTTCATATATAGGAGAATCTCCAATTCGAAATTTATAACACTCACTAAATAAGAAGTGGGTCTAAAGTTGGTCCAAAAAGTTGGTCCAAAAAGCAATCTTCACGAAAATACAATTCCCTCATTGAAAACACATGGCGGACAATTCAATGAATTATTGTTCAAAAAGTAAAATTTTCAAAATTTTTTCCAATTTTTAATATTGAAGTTCATATATAGGATAATCTCCAATTCGAAATTTATAACACTCACTAAATAAGAAGTGGGTCTAAAGTTGGTCCAAAAAGTTGGTCCAAAAAGTTGGTCCAAAAAACAATTTTCACGAAAATACAATTCCCTCATTGAAAACACATGGCGGACTATTCAATGAATTATTGTTCAAAAAGTAAAATTTTCAAAATTTTTTCCCGTTTTTTATATTGAAGCTCATACATAGGAGAATATCCAATTCGAAATTTATAACACTCACTAAATAAGAAGTGGGTCTAAAGTTGGTCCAAAAAGTTGGTCCAAAAAACAATTTTCACGAAAATACAATTCCCTCATTGAAAACACATGGCGGACAATTCAATGAATTATTGTTCAAAAAGTAAAATTTTCAAAATTTTTTCCCGTTTTTTATATTGAAGCTCATATATAGGAGAATCTCCAATTTGAATTTTATAACACTCACTAAATAAGAAGTGGGTCTAAAGTTGGTCCAAAAAGTGCAATTTTCTCAAAAATGAAATTCCCCCATTGAAAACACATTTTGGACTATTCAATGAATTATTGTTCAAAAAGTAAAATTTTCAAAATTTTTTCCAATTTTTAATATTGAAGTTCATATATAGGAGAATCTCCAATTCGAAATTTATAACACTCACTAATTAAGAAGTGGGTCTAAAGTTGGTCCAAAAAGTTGGTCCAAAAAGCAATCTTCACGAAAATACAATTCCCTCATTGAAAACACATGGCGGACAATTCAATGAATTATTGTTCAAAAAGTAAAATTTTCAAAATTTTTTCCAATTTTTAATATTGAAGTTCAAATATAGGAGAATCTCCGATTTGAATTTTATAACACTCACTAAATAAGAAGTGGGTCTAAAGTTGGTCCAAAAAGTGCAATTTTCTCAAAAATGAAATTCTCCCATTGAAAACACATTTTGGACTATTCAATGAATTATTGTTCAAAAAGTAAAATTTTCAAAAATTTTTAAAATTTTTAATATTGAAGCTCATATATAGGAGAATCTCCAATTCGAAATTTATAACACTCACTAAATAAGAATTGGGTCTAAAGTTGGTCCAAAAAGTTGGTCTAAAAAGCAATTTTCACGAAAATATAATTCCCTCATTGAAAACACATGGCGGACAATTCAATGAATTATTGTTCAAAAAGTAAAATTTTCAAAATTTTTTCCCGTTTTTTATATTGAAGATCATACATAGGAGAATCTCCAATTCGAAATTTATAACACTCACTAAATAAGAAGTGGGTCTAAAGTTGGTCCAAAAAGTTGGTCCAAAAAGTTGGTCCAAAAAACAATTTTCACGAAAATACAATTCCCTCATTGAAAACACATGGCGCACTATTCAATGAATTATTGTTCAAAAAGTAAAATTTTCAAAATTTTTTCCCGTTTTTTATATTGAAGCTCATACATAGGAAAATCTCCAATTTGAATTTTATAACACTCACTAAATAAGAAGTGGATCTAAAGTTGGTCCAAAAAGTGCAATTTTCTCAAAAATGAAATTCCCCCATTGAAAACACATTTTGGACTATTCAATGAATTATTGTTCAAAAAGTAAAATTTTCAAAATTTTTTCCAATTTTTAATATTGAAGTTCATATATAGGAGAATCTCCAATTTGAATTTTATAAAACTCACTAAATAAGAAGTGGGTCTAAAGTTGGTCCCAAAAGTTGGTCCAAAAAGCAATTTTCACGAAAATACAATTCCCTCATTGAAAACACATTTCGGACTATTCAATGAATTATTGTTCAAAAAGTAAAATTTTCAAAGATTTTTCCCGTTTTTAATATTGAATCTCATATATAGGAGAATCTCCAATTTGAATTTTATAACACTCTCTAAATAAGAAGTGGATCTAAAGTTGGTCCAAAAAGTGCAATTTTTTCAAAAATGAAATTCCCCCATTGAAAACACATTTTGGACTATTCAATGAATTATTGTTCAAAAAGTAAAATTTTCAAAATGTTTTCCAATTTTTAATATTGAAGCTCATATATAGGATAATCTCCAATTCGAAATTTATAACACTCACTAAATAAGAAGTGGGTCTAAAGTTGGTCCAAAAAGTTGGTCCAAAAAGTTGGTCCAAAAAACAATTTTCACGAAAATACAATTCCCTCATTGAAAACACATGGCGGAATATTCAATGAATTATTGTTCAAAAAGTAAAATTTTCAAAATTTTTTCCCGTTTTTTATATTGAAGCTCATACATAGGAGAATCTCCAATTCGAAATTTATAACACTCACTAAATAAGAAGTGGGTCTAAAGTTATTCCAAAAAGTGCAATTTTCTCAAAAATGAAATTCCCCCATTGAAAACACATTTTGGACTATTCAATGAATTATTGTTCAAAAAGTAAAATTTTCAAAAAATGTTCTCTTTTTTTGATATTGAAGCTCATACATAGGAAAATCTCCAATTTGAATTTTATAACACTCACTAAATAAGAAGTGGATCTAAAGTTGGTCCAAAAAGTGCAATTTTCTCAAAAATAAAATTCCCCCATTGAAAACACATTTTGGACTATTCAATGAATTATTGTTCAAAAAGTAAAATTTTCAAAATTTTTTCCAATTTTTAATATTGAAGTTCATATATAGGAGAATCTCCAATTCGAAATTTATAACACTCACTAAATAAGAAGTGGGTCTAAAGTTGGTCCAAAAAGTTGGTCCAAAAAGCAATCTTCACGAAAATACAATTCCCTCATTGAAAACACATGGCGGACAATTCAATGAATTATTGTTCAAAAAGTAAAATTTTCAAAATTTTTTCCAATTTTTAATATTGAAGTTCATATATAGGATAATCTCCAATTCGAAATTTATAACACTCACTAAATAAGAAGTGGGTCTAAAGTTGGTCCAAAAAGTTGGTCCAAAAAACAATTTTCACGAAAATACAATTCCCTCATTGAAAACACATGGCGGACTATTCAATGAATTATTGTTCAAAAAGTAAAATTTTCAAAATTTTTTCCCGTTTTTTATATTGAAGCTCATACATAGGAGAATCTCCAATTCGAAATTTATAACACTCACTAAATAAGAAGTGGGTCTAAAGTTGGTCCAAAAAGTTGGTCCAAAAAACAATTTTCACGAAAATACAATTCCCTCATTGAAAACACATGGCGGACAATTCAATGAATTATTGTTCAAAAAGTAAAATTTTCAAAATTTTTTCCCGTTTTTTATATTGAAGCTCATACATAGGAGAATCTCCAATTCGAAATTTATAACACTCACTAAATAAGAAGTGGGTCTAAAGTTGGTCCAAAAGTTGGTCCAAAAAGTTGGTCCAAAAAACAATTTTCACGGAAATACAATTCCCTCATTGAAAACACATTTCGGACTATTCAATGAATTATTGTTCAAAAAGTAAAATTTTCAAAATTTTTTCCCGTTTTTTATATTGAAGCTCATACATAGGAGAATCTCCAATTCGAAATTTATAACACTCACTAAATAAGAAGTGGGTCTAAAGTTGGTCCAAAAAGTTGGTCCAAAAAGTTGGTCCAAAAAACAATTTTCACGAAAATACAATTCCCTCATTGAAAACACATGGCGGACAATTCAATGAATTATTGTTCAAAAAGTAAAATTTTCAAAATTTTTTCCAATTTTTAATATTGAAGTTCATATATAGGAGAATCTCCAATTTGAATTTTATAACACTCACTAAATAAGAAGTGGGTCTAAAGTTGGTCCAAAAAGTGCAATTTTCTCAAAAATGAAATTCTCCCATTGAAAACACATTTTGGACTATTCAATGAATTATTGTTCAAAAAGTAAAATTTTCAAATTTTTTTAAAATTTTTAATATTGAAGCTCATATATAGGAGAATCTCCAATTCGAAATTTATAACACTCAGTAAATAAGAATTGGGTCTAAAGTTGGTCCAAAAAGTTGGTCTAAAAAGCAATTTTCACGAAAATATAATTCCCTCATTGAAAACACATTTCGCACTATTCAATAAATTATTGTTCAAAAAGTAAAATTTTCAAAGATTTTTCCCGTTTTTAATATTGAATCTCATATATAGGAGAATCTCCAATTTGAATTTTATAACACTCTCTAAATAAGAAGTGGGTCTAAAGTTGGTCCAAAAAGTGCAATTTTCTCAAAAATGAAATTCTCCCATTGAAAACACATTTTGGACTATTCAATGAATTATTGTTCAAAAAGTAAAATTTTCAAAATTTTTTCCAATTTTTAATATTGAAGTTCATATATAGGAGAATCTCCAATTTGAATTTTATAAAACTCACTAAATAAGAAGTGGGTCTAAAGTTGGTCCCAAAAGTTGGTCCAAAAAGCAATTTTCACGAAAATACAATTCCCTCATTGAAAACACATTTCGGACTATTCAATGAATTATTGTTCAAAAAGTAAAATTTTCAAAGATTTTTCCCGTTTTTAATATTGAATCTCATATATAGGAGAATCTCCAATTTGAATTTTATAACACTCTCTAAATAAGAAGTGGATCTAAAGTTGGTCCAAAAAGTGCAATTTTTTCAAAAATGAAATTCCCCCATTGAAAACACATTTTGGACTATTCAATGAATTATTGTTCAAAAAGTAAAATTTTCAAAATGTTTTCCAATTTTTAATATTGAAGCTCATATATAGGATAATCTCCAATTCGAAATTTATAACACTCACTAAATAAGAAGTGGGTCTAAAGTTGGTCCAAAAAGTTGGTCCAAAAAACAATTTTCACGAAAATACAATTCCCTCATTGAAAACACATGGCGGACTATTCAATGAATTATTGTTCAAAAAGTAAAATTTTCAAAATTTTTTCCCGTTTTTTATATTGAAGCTCATACATAGGAAAATCTCCAATTTGAATTTTATAACACTCACTAAATAAGAAGTGGATCTAAAGTTGGTCCAAAAAGTGCAATTTTCTCAAAAATGAAATTCCCCCATTGAAAACACATTTTGGACTATTCAATGAATTATTGTTCAAAAAGTAAAATTTTCAAAAAATGTTCTCTTTTTTTGATATTGAAGCTCATACATAGGAAAATCTCCAATTTGAATTTTATAACACTCACTAAATAAGAAGTGGATCTAAAGTTGGTCCAAAAAGTGCAATTTTCTCAAAAATAAAATTCCCCCATTGAAAACACATTTTGGACTATTCAATGAATTATTGTTCAAAAAGTAAAATTTTCAAAATTTTTTCCAATTTTTAATATTGAAGTTCATATATAGGAGAATCTCCAATTCGAAATTTATAACACTCACTAAATAAGAAGTGGGTCTAAAGTTGGTCCAAAAAGTTGGTCCAAAAAGCAATCTTCACGAAAATACAATTCCCTCATTGAAAACACATGGCGGACAATTCAATGAATTATTGTTCAAAAAGTAAAATTTTCAAAATTTTTTCCAATTTTTAATATTGAAGTTCATATATAGGATAATCTCCAATTCGAAATTTATAACACTCACTAAATAAGAAGTGGGTCTAAAGTTGGTCCAAAAAGTTGGTCCAAAAAGTTGGTCCAAAAAACAATTTTCACGAAAATACAATTCCCTCATTGAAAACACATGGCGGACTATTCAATGAATTATTGTTCAAAAAGTAAAATTTTCAAAATTTTTTCCCGTTTTTTATATTGAAGCTCATACATAGGAGAATCTCCAATTCGAAATTTATAACACTCACTAAATAAGAAGTGGGTCTAAAGTTGGTCCAAAAAGTTGGTCCAAAAAACAATTTTCACGAAAATACAATTCCCTCATTGAAAACACATGGCGGACAATTCAATGAATTATTGTTCAAAAAGTAAAATTTTCAAAATTTTTTCCCGTTTTTTATATTGAAGCTCATATATAGGAGAATCTCCAATTTGAATTTTATAACACTCACTAAATAAGAAGTGGGTCTAAAGTTGGTCCAAAAAGTGCAATTTTCTCAAAAATGAAATTCCCCCATTGAAAACACATTTTGGACTATTCAATGAATTATTGTTCAAAAAGTAAAATTTTCAAAATTTTTTCCAATTTTTAATATTGAAGTTCATATATAGGAGAATCTCCAATTCGAAATTTATAACACTCACTAATTAAGAAGTGGGTCTAAAGTTGGTCCAAAAAGTTGGTCCAAAAAGCAATCTTCACGAAAATACAATTCCCTCATTGAAAACACATGGCGGACAATTCAATGAATTATTGTTCAAAAAGTAAAATTTTCAAAATTTTTTCCAATTTTTAATATTGAAGTTCATATATAGGAGAATCTCCAATTTGAATTTTATAACACTCACCAAATAAGAAGTGGGTCTAAAGTTGGTCCAAAAAGTGCAATTTTCTCAAAAATGAAATTCTCCCATTGAAAACACATTTTGGACTATTCAATGAATTATTGTTCAAAAAGTAAAATTTTCAAAAATTTTTAAAATTTTTAATATTGAAGCTCATATATAGGAGAATCTCCAATTCGAAATTTATAACACTCACTAAATAAGAATTGGGTCTAAAGTTGGTCCAAAAAGTTGGTCTAAAAAGCAATTTTCACGAAAATATAATTCCCTCATTGAAAACACATGGCGGACAATTCAATGAATTATTGTTCAAAAAGTAAAATTTTCAAAATTTTTTCCAATTTTTAATATTGAAGTTCATATATAGGATAATCTCCAATTCGAAATTTATAACACTCACTAAATAAGAAGTGGGTCTAAAGTTGGTCCAAAAAGTTGGTCCAAAAAGTTGGTCCAAAAAACAATTTTCACGAAAATACAATTCCCTCATTGAAAACACATGGCGGACTATTCAATGAATTATTGTTCAAAAAGTAAAATTTTCAAAATTTTTTCCCGTTTTTTATATTGAAGCTCATACATAGGAGAATCTCCAATTCGAAATTTATAACACTCACTAAATAAGAAGTGGGTCTAAAGTTGGTCCAAAAAGTTGGTCCAAAAAACAATTTTCACGAAAATACAATTCCCTCATTGAAAACACATGGCGGACAATTCAATGAATTATTGTTCAAAAAGTAAAATTTTCAAAATTTTTTCCCGTTTTTTATATTGAAGCTCATATATAGGAGAATCTCCAATTTGAATTTTATAACACTCACTAAATAAGAAGTGGGTCTAAAGTTGGTCCAAAAAGTGCAATTTTCTCAAAAATGAAATTCCCCCATTGAAAACACATTTTGGACTATTCAATGAATTATTGTTCAAAAAGTAAAATTTTCAAAATTTTTTCCAATTTTTAATATTGAAGTTCATATATAGGAGAATCTCCAATTCGAAATTTATAACACTCACTAATTAAGAAGTGGGTCTAAAGTTGGTCCAAAAAGTTGGTCCAAAAAGCAATCTTCACGAAAATACAATTCCCTCATTGAAAACACATGGCGGACAATTCAATGAATTATTGTTCAAAAAGTAAAATTTTCAAAATTTTTTCCAATTTTTAATATTGAAGTTCATATATAGGAGAATCTCCAATTTGAATTTTATAACACTCACCAAATAAGAAGTGGGTCTAAAGTTGGTCCAAAAAGTGCAATTTTCTCAAAAATGAAATTCTCCCATTGAAAACACATTTTGGACTATTCAATGAATTATTGTTCAAAAAGTAAAATTTTCAAAAATTTTTAAAATTTTTAATATTGAAGCTCATATATAGGAGAATCTCCAATTCGAAATTTATAACACTCACTAAATAAGAATTGGGTCTAAAGTTGGTCCAAAAAGTTGGTCTAAAAAGCAATTTTCACGAAAATATAATTCCCTCATTGAAAACACATGGCGGACAATTCAATGAATTATTGTTCAAAAAGTAAAATTTTCAAAATTTTTTCCCGTTTTTTATATTGAAGATCATACATAGGAGAATCTCCAATTCGAAATTTATAACACTCACTAAATAAGAAGTGGGTCTAAAGTTGGTTCCAAAAGTTGGTCCAAAAAGCAATTTTCACGAAAATACAATTCCCTCATTGAAAACACATTTCGCACTATTCAATGAATTATTGTTCAAAAAGTAAAATTTTCAAAGATTTTTCCCGTTTTTAATATTGAATCTCATATATAGGAGAATCTCCAATTTGAATTTTATAACACTCTCTAAATAAGAAGTGGATCTAAAGTTGGTCCAAAAAGTGCAATTTTCTCAAAAATGAAATTCCCCCATTGAAAACACATTTTGGACTATTCAATGAATTATTGTTCAAAAAGTAAAATTTTCAAAATTTTTTCCAATTTTTAATATTGAAGCTCATATATAGGATAATCTCCAATTCGAAATTTATAACACTCACTAAATAAGAAGTGGGTCTAAAGTTGGTCCAAAAAGTTGGTCCAAAAAGTTGGTCCAAAAAACAATTTTCACGAAAATACAATTCCCTCATTGAAAACACATGGCGCACTATTCAATGAATTATTGTTCAAAAAGTAAAATTTTCAAAATTTTTTCCCGTTTTTTATATTGAAGCTCATACATAGGAAAATCTCCAATTTGAATTTTATAACACTCACTAAATAAGAAGTGGATCTAAAGTTGGTCCAAAAAGTGCAATTTTCTCAAAAATGAAATTCCCCCATTGAAAACACATTTTGGACTATTCAATGAATTATTGTTCAAAAAGTAAAATTTTCAAAATTTTTTCCAATTTTTAATATTGAAGTTCATATATAGGAGAATCTCCAATTTGAATTTTATAAAACTCACTAAATAAGAAGTGGGTCTAAAGTTGGTCCCAAAAGTTGGTCCAAAAAGCAATTTTCACGAAAATACAATTCCCTCATTGAAAACACATTTCGGACTATTCAATGAATTATTGTTCAAAAAGTAAAATTTTCAAAGATTTTTCCCGTTTTTAATATTGAATCTCATATATAGGAGAATCTCCAATTTGAATTTTATAACACTCTCTAAATAAGAAGTGGATCTAAAGTTGGTCCAAAAAGTGCAATTTTTTCAAAAATGAAATTCCCCCATTGAAAACACATTTTGGACTATTCAATGAATTATTGTTCAAAAAGTAAAATTTTCAAAATGTTTTCCAATTTTTAATATTGAAGCTCATATATAGGATAATCTCCAATTCGAAATTTATAACACTCACTAAATAAGAAGTGGGTCTAAAGTTGGTCCAAAAAGTTGGTCCAAAAAGTTGGTCCAAAAAACAATTTTCACGAAAATACAATTCCCTCATTGAAAACACATGGCGGAATATTCAATGAATTATTGTTCAAAAAGTAAAATTTTCAAAATTTTTTCCCGTTTTTTATATTGAAGCTCATACATAGGAAAATCTCCAATTTGAATTTTATAACACTCACTAAATAAGAAGTGGATCTAAAGTTATTCCAAAAAGTGCAATTTTCTCAAAAATGAAATTCCCCCATTGAAAACACATTTTGGACTATTCAATGAATTATTGTTCAAAAAGTAAAATTTTCAAAATTTTTTCCAATTTTTAATATTGAAGTTCATATATAGGAGAATCTCCAATTCGAAATTTATAACACTCACTAAATAAGAAGTGGGTCTAAAGTTGGTCCAAAAAGTTGGTCCAAAAAGCAATCTTCACGAAAATACAATTCCCTCATTGAAAACACATGGCGGACAATTCAATGAATTATTGTTCAAAAAGTAAAATTTTCAAAATTTTTTCCAATTTTTAATATTGAAGTTCATATATAGGATAATCTCCAATTCGAAATTTATAACACTCACTAAATAAGAAGTGGGTCTAAAGTTGGTCCAAAAAGTTGGTCCAAAAAACAATTTTCACGAAAATACAATTCCCTCATTGAAAACACATGGCGGACTATTCAATGAATTATTGTTCAAAAAGTAAAATTTTCAAAATTTTTTCCCGTTTTTTATATTGAAGCTCATACATAGGAGAATCTCCAATTCGAAATTTATAACACTCACTAAATAAGAAGTGGGTCTAAAGTTGGTCCAAAAAGTTGGTCCAAAAAACAATTTTCACGAAAATACAATTCCCTCATTGAAAACACATGGCGGACAATTCAATGAATTATTGTTCAAAAAGTAAAATTTTCAAAATTTTTTCCCGTTTTTTATATTGAAGCTCATACATAGGAGAATCTCCAATTCGAAATTTATAACACTCACTAAATAAGAAGTGGGTCTAAAGTTGGTCCAAAAAGTTGGTCCAAAAAGTTGGTCCAAAAAACAATTTTCACGAAAATACAATTCCCTCATTGAAAACACATTTCGGACTATTCAATGAATTATTGTTCAAAAAGTAAAATTTTCAAAATTTTTTCCAAATTTTAATATTAAAGTTCATATATAGGAGAATCTCCAATTCGAAATTTATAACACTCACTAAATAAGAAGTGGGTCTAAAGTTGGTCCAAAAAGTTGGTCCAAAAAGCAATCTTCACGAAAATACAATTCCCTCATTGAAAACACATGGCGGACAATTCAATGAATTATTGTTCAAAAAGTAAAATTTTCAAAATTTTTTCCAATTTTTAATATTGAAGTTCATATATAGGAGAATCTCCAATTTGAATTTTATAACACTCACTAAATAAGAAGTGGGTCTAAAGTTGGTCCAAAAAGTGCAATTTTCTCAAAAATGAAATTCTCCCATTGAAAACACATTTTGGACTATTCAATGAATTATTGTTCAAAAAGTAAAATTTTCAAAAATTTTTTAAATTTTTAATATTGAAGCTCATATATAGGAGAATCTCCAATTCGAAATTTATAACACTCACTAAATAAGAATTGGGTCTAAAGTTGGTCCAAAAAGTTGGTCTAAAAAGCAATTTTCACGAAAATATAATTCCCTCATTGAAAACACATGGCGGACAATTCAATGAATTATTGTTCAAAAAGTAAAATTTTCAAAATTTTTTCCCGTTTTTTATATTGAAGATCATACATAGGAGAATCTCCAATTCGAAATTTATAACACTCACTAAATAAGAAGTGGGTCTAAAGTTGGTTCCAAAAGTTGGTCCAAAAAGCAATTTTCACGAAAATACAATTCCCTCATTGAAAACACATTTCGCACTATTCAATGAATTATTGTTCAAAAAGTAAAATTTTCAAAGATTTTTCTCGTTTTTAATATTGAATCTCATATATAGGAGAATCTCCAATTTGAATTTTATAACACTCTCTAAATAAGAAGTGGATCTAAAGTTGGTCCAAAAAGTGCAATTTTCTCAAAAATGAAATTCCCCCATTGAAAACACATTTTGGACTATTCAATGAATTATTGTTCAAAAAGTAAAATTTTCAAAATTTTTTCCAATTTTTAATATTGAAGCTCATATATAGGATAATCTCCAATTCGAAATTTATAACACTCACTAAATAAGAAGTGGGTCTAAAGTTGGTCCAAAAAGTTGGTCCAAAAAGTTGGTCCAAAAAGTTGGTCCAAAAAACAATTTTCACGAAAATACAATTCCCTCATTGAAAACACATGGCGGACAATTCAATGAATTATTGTTCAAAAAGTAAAATTTTCAAAATTTTTTCCCGTTTTTTATATTGAAGCTCATACATAGGAAAATCTCCAATTTGAATTTTATAACACTCACTAAATAAGAAGTGGATCTAAAGTTGGTCCAAAAAGTGCAATTTTCTCAAAAATGAAATTCCCCCATTGAAAACACATTTTGGACTATTCAATGAATTATTGTTCAAAAAGTAAAATTTTCAAAATTTTTTCCAATTTTTAATATTGAAGTTCATTTATAGGAGAATCTCCAATTTGAATTTTATAACACTCACTAAATAAGAAGTGGATCTAAAGTTGGTCCAAAAAGTGCAATTTTCTCAAAAATGAAATTCCCCCATTGAAAACACATTTTGGACTATTCAATGAATTATTGTTCAAAAAGTAAAATTTTCAAAATTTTTTCCAATTTTTAATATTGAAGTTCATTTATAGGAGAATCTCCATTTTGAATTTTATAACACTCACTAAATAAGAAGTGGGTCTAAAGTTGGTCCAAAAAGTGCAATTTTCTCAAAAATGAAATTCCCCCATTGAAAACACATTTTGGACTATTCAATGAATTATTGTTCAAAAAGTAAAATTTTCAAAATTTTTTCCAATTTTTAATATTGAAGTTCATATATAGGAGAATCTCCAATTCGAAATTTATAACACTCACTAAATAAGAAGTGGGTCTAAAGTTGGTCCAAAAAGTTGGTCCAAAAAGCAATCTTCACGAAAATACAATTCCCTCATTGAAAACACATGGCGGACAATTCAATGAATTATTGTTCAAAAAGTAAAATTTTCAAACTTTTTTCCAATTTTTAATATTGAAGTTCATATATAGGATAATCTCCAATTCGAAATTTATAACACTCACTAAATAAGAAGTGGGTCTAAAGTTGGTCCAAAAAGTTGGTCCAAAAAACAATTTTCACGAAAATACAATTCCCTCATTGAAAACACATGGCGGACTATTCAATGAATTATTGTTCAAAAAGTAAAATTTTCAAAATTTTTTCCCGTTTTTTATATTGAAGCTCATACATAGGAAAATCTCCAATTTGAATTTTATAACACTCACTAAATAAGAAGTGGATCTAAAGTTGGTCCAAAAAGTGCAATTTTCTCAAAAATGAAATTCCCCCATTGAAAACACATTTTGGACTATTCAATGAATTATTGTTCAAAAAGTAAAATTTTCAAAAAATGTTCTCTTTTTTTGATATTGAAGCTCATACATAGGAAAATCTCCAATTTGAATTTTATAACACTCACTAAATAAGAAGTGGATCTAAAGTTGGTCCAAAAAGTGCAATTTTCTCAAAAATAAAATTCCCCCATTGAAAACACATTTTGGACTATTCAATGAATTATTGCTCAAAAAGTAAAATTTTCAAAATTTTTTCCAATTTTTAATATTGAAGTTCATATATAGGAGAATCTCCAATTCGAAATTTATAACACTCACTAAATAAGAAGTGGGTCTAAAGTTGGTCCAAAAAGTTGGTCCAAAAAGCAATCTTCACGAAAATACAATTCCCTCATTGAAAACACATGGCGGACAATTCAATGAATTATTGTTCAAAGAGAAAAATTTTCAAAAAAATTTCCCTTTTTTTATATGGAAGCTCATATATAGGAAAATTTCCAATTTGAATTTTATAACATTCACTAAATAAGAAGTGGGTCTAAAGTTGGTCCAAAAAGTGCAATTTTCTCAAAAGTAAAATTCCCCTATTGAAAACACACGGCGGACTATTCAATGAATTTTTGTTCAAAAAGTAAAATTTTCAAAAAATGTTCTCTTTTTTTGATATTGAATCTCATATATAGGAGAATCTCCAATTTGAATTTTATAACACTCACTAAATAAGAAGTGGATCTAAAATTGGTCCAAAAAGTTGGTCCAAAAAACAATTTTCACGAAAATACAATTCCCTCATTGAAAACACATGGCGGACTATTCAATGAATTATTGTTCAAAAAGTAAAATTTTCAAAATTTTTTCCCGTTTTTTATATTGAAGCTCATACATAGGAAAATCTCCAATTTGAATTTTATAACACTCACTAAATAAGAAGTGGATCTAAAGTTGGTCCAAAAAGTGCAATTTTCTCAAAAATGAAATTCCCCCATTGAAAACACATTTTGGACTATTCAATGAATTATTGTTCAAAAAGTAAAATTTTCAAAAAATGTTCTCTTTTTTTGATATTGAAGCTCATACATAGGAAAATCTCCAATTTGAATTTTATAACACTCACTAAATAAGAAGTGGATCTAAAGTTGGTCCAAAAAGTGCAATTTTCTCAAAAATAAAATTCCCCCATTGAAAACACATTTTGGACTATTCAATGAATTATTGTTCAAAAAGTAAAATTTTCAAAATTTTTTCCAATTTTTAATATTGAAGTTCATATATAGGAGAATCTCCAATTCGAAATTTATAACACTCACTAAATAAGAAGTGGGTCTAAAGTTGGTCCAAAAAGTTGGTCCAAAAAGCAATCTTCACGAAAATACAATTCCCTCATTGAAAACACATGGCGGACAATTCAATGAATTATTGTTCAAAAAGTAAAATTTTCAAACTTTTTTCCAATTTTTAATATTGAAGTTCATATATAGGATAATCTCCAATTCGAAATTTATAACACTCACTAAATAAGAAGTGGGTCTAAAGTTGGTCCAAAAAGTTTGTCCAAAAAGCAATTTTCACGAAAATACAATTCCCTCATTGAAAACACATGGCGGACTATTCAATGAATTATTGTTCAAAAAGTAAAATTTTCAAAATTTTTTCCCGTTTTTTATATTGAAGCTCATACATAGGAAAATCTCCAATTTGAATTTTATAACACTCACTAAATAAGAAGTGGATCTAAAGTTGGTCCAAAAAGTGCAATTTTCTCAAAAATGAAATTCCCCCATTGAAAACACATTTTGGACTATTCAATGAATTATTGTTCAAAAAGTAAAATTTTCAAAAAATGTTCTCTTTTTTTGATATTGAAGCTCATACATAGGAAAATCTCCAATTTGAATTTTATAACACTCACTAAATAAGAAGTGGATCTAAAGTTGGTCCAAAAAGTGCAATTTTCTCAAAAATAAAATTCCCCCATTGAAAACACATTTTGGACTATTCAATGAATTATTGCTCAAAAAGTAAAATTTTCAAAATTTTTTCCAATTTTTAATATTGAAGTTCATATATAGGAGAATCTCCAATTCGAAATTTATAACACTCACTAAATAAGAAGTGGGTCTAAAGTTGGTCCAAAAAGTTGGTCCAAAAAGCAATCTTCACGAAAATACAATTCCCTCATTGAAAACACATGGCGGACAATTCAATGAATTATTGTTCAAAGAGAAAAATTTTCAAAAAAATTTCCCTTTTTTTATATGGAAGCTCATATATAGGAAAATTTCCAATTTGAATTTTATAACATTCACTAAATAAGAAGTGGGTCTAAAGTTGGTCCAAAAAGTGCAATTTTCTCAAAAGTAAAATTCCCCTATTGAAAACACACGGCGGACTATTCAATGAATTTTTGTTCAAAAAGTAAAATTTTCAAAAAATGTTCTCTTTTTTTGATATTGAATCTCATATATAGGAGAATCTCCAATTTGAATTTTATAACACTCACTAAATAAGAAGTGGATCTAAAATTGGTCCAAAAAGTTGGTCCAAAAAACAATTTTCACGAAAATACAATTCCCTCATTGAAAACACATGGCGGACTATTCAATGAATTATTGTTCAAAAAGTAAAATTTTCAAAATTTTTTCCCGTTTTTTATATTGAAGCTCATACATAGGAAAATCTCCAATTTGAATTTTATAACACTCACTAAATAAGAAGTGGATCTAAAGTTGGTCCAAAAAGTGCAATTTTCTCAAAAATGAAATTCCCCCATTGAAAACACATTTTGGACTATTCAATGAATTATTGTTCAAAAAGTAAAATTTTCAAAAAATGTTCTCTTTTTTTGATATTGAAGCTCATACATAGGAAAATCTCCAATTTGAATTTTATAACACTCACTAAATAAGAAGTGGATCTAAAGTTGGTCCAAAAAGTGCAATTTTCTCAAAAATAAAATTCCCCCATTGAAAACACATTTTGGACTATTCAATGAATTATTGTTCAAAAAGTAAAATTTTCAAAATTTTTTCCAATTTTTAATATTGAAGTTCATATATAGGAGAATCTCCAATTCGAAATTTATAACACTCACTAAATAAGAAGTGGGTCTAAAGTTGGTCCAAAAAGTTGGTCCAAAAAGCAATCTTCACGAAAATACAATTCCCTCATTGAAAACACATGGCGGACAATTCAATGAATTATTGTTCAAAAAGTAAAATTTTCAAACTTTTTTCCAATTTTTAATATTGAAGTTCATATATAGGATAATCTCCAATTCGAAATTTATAACACTCACTAAATAAGAAGTGGGTCTAAAGTTGGTCCAAAAAGTTGGTCCAAAAAACAATTTTCACGAAAATACAATTCCCTCATTGAAAACACATGGCGGACTATTCAATGAATTATTGTTCAAAAAGTAAAATTTTCAAAATTTTTTCCCGTTTTTTATATTGAAGCTCATACATAGGAAAATCTCCAATTTGAATTTTATAACACTCACTAAATAAGAAGTGGATCTAAAGTTGGTCCAAAAAGTGCAATTTTCTCAAAAATGAAATTCCCCCATTGAAAACACATTTTGGACTATTCAATGAATTATTGTTCAAAAAGTAAAATTTTCAAAAAATGTTCTCTTTTTTTGATATTGAAGCTCATACATAGGAAAATCTCCAATTTGAATTTTATAACACTCACTAAATAAGAAGTGGATCTAAAGTTGGTCCAAAAAGTGCAATTTTCTCAAAAATAAAATTCCCCCATTGAAAACACATTTTGGACTATTCAATGAATTATTGCTCAAAAAGTAAAATTTTCAAAATTTTTTCCAATTTTTAATATTGAAGTTCATATATAGGAGAATCTCCAATTCGAAATTTATAACACTCACTAAATAAGAAGTGGGTCTAAAGTTGGTCCAAAAAGTTGGTCCAAAAAGCAATCTTCACGAAAATACAATTCCCTCATTGAAAACACATGGCGGACAATTCAATGAATTATTGTTCAAAAAGTAAAATTTTCAAACTTTTTTCCAATTTTTTATATTGAAGTTCATATATAGGATAATCTCCAATTCGAAATTTATAACACTCACTAAATAAGAAGTGGGTCTAAAGTTGGTCCAAAAAGTTGGTCCAAAAAGTTGGTCCAAAAAACAATTTTCACGAAAATACAATTCCCTCATTGAAAACACATGGCGGACTATTCAATGAATTATTGTTCAAAAAGTAAAATTTTCAAAATTTTTTCCCGTTTTTTATATTGAAGCTCATACATAGGAGAATCTCCAATTCGAAATTTATAACACTCACTAAATAAGAAGTGGGTCTAAAGTTGGTCCAAAAAGTTGGTCCAAAAAACAATTTTCACGAAAATACAATTCCCTCATTGAAAACACATGGCGGACAATTCAATGAATTATTGTTCAAAAAGTAAAATTTTCAAAATTTTTTCCCGTTTTTTATATTGAAGCTCATACATAGGAAAATCTCCAAATCGAAATTTATAACACTCACTAAATAAGAAGTGGGTCTAAAGTTGGTCCCAAAAGTTGGTCCAAAAAGCAATTTTCACGAAAATACAATTCCCTCATTGAAAACACATTTCGGACTATTCAATGAATTATTGTTCAAAAAGTAAAATTTTCAAAATTTTTTCCAATTTTTAATATTGAAGTTCATATTTAGGAGAATCTCCAATTTGAATTTTATAACACTCACTAAATAAGAAGTGGGTCTAAAGTTGGTCCAAAAAGTGCAATTTTCTCAAAAATGAAATTCCCCCATTGAAAACACATTTTGGACTATTCAATGAATTATTGTTCAAAAAGTAAAATTTTCAAAATTTTTTCCAATTTTTAATATTGAAGTTCATATATAGGAGAATCTCCAATTCGAAATTTATAACACTCACTAAATAAGAAGTGGGTCTAAAGTTGGTCCAAAAAGTTGGTCCAAAAAGCAATCTTCACGAAAATACAATTCCCTCATTGAAAACACATGGCGGACAATTCAATGAATTATTGTTCAAAAAGTAAAATTTTCAAAATTTTTTCCAATTTTTAATATTGAAGTTCATATATAGGAGAATCTCCAATTTGAATTTTATAACACTCACTAAATAAGAAGTGGGTCTAAAGTTGGTCCAAAAAGTGCAATTTTCTCAAAAATGAAATTCTCCCATTGAAAACACATTTTGGACTATTCAATGAATTATTGTTCAAAAAGTAAAATTTTCAAAAATTTTTAAAATTTTTAATATTGAAGCTCATATATAGGAGAATCTCCAATTCGAAATTTATAACACTCACTAAATAAGAATTGGGTCTAAAGTTGGTCCAAAAAGTTGGTCTAAAAAGCAATTTTCACGAAAATATAATTCCCTCATTGAAAACACATGGCGGACAATTCAATGAATTATTGTTCAAAAAGTAAAATTTTCAAAATTTTTTCCCGTTTTTTATATTGAAGATCATACATAGGAGAATCTCCAATTCGAAATTTATAACACTCACTAAATAAGAAGTGGGTCTAAAGTTGGTTCCAAAAGTTGGTCCAAAAAGCAATTTTCACGAAAATACAATTCCCTCATTGAAAACACATTTCGGACTATTCAATGAATTATTGTTCAAAAAGTAAAATTTTCAAAGATTTTTCCCGTTTTTAATATTGAATCTCATATATAGGAGAATCTCCAATTTGAATTTTATAACACTCTCTAAATAAGAAGTGGATCTAAAGTTGGTCCAAAAAGTGCAATTTTTTCAAAAATGAAATTCCCCCATTGAAAACACATTTTGGACTATTCAATGAATTATTGTTCAAAAAGTAAAATTTTCAAAATGTTTTCCAATTTTTAATATTGAAGCTCATATATAGGATAATCTCCAATTCGAAATTTATAACACTCACTAAATAAGAAGTGGGTCTAAAGTTGGTCCAAAAAGTTGGTCCAAAAAGTTGGTCCAAAAAACAATTTTCACGAAAATACAATTCCCTCATTGAAAACACATGGCGGAATATTCAATGAATTATTGTTCAAAAAGTAAAATTTTCAAAATTTTTTCCCGTTTTTTATATTGAAGCTCATACATAGGAAAATCTCCAATTTGAATTTTATAACACTCACTAAATAAGAAGTGGATCTAAAGTTATTCCAAAAAGTGCAATTTTCTCAAAAATGAAATTCCCCCATTGAAAACACATTTTGGACTATTCAATGAATTATTGTTCAAAAAGTAAAATTTTCAAAAAATGTTCTCTTTTTTTGATATTGAAGCTCATACATAGGAAAATCTCCAATTTGAATTTTATAACACTCACTAAATAAGAAGTGGATCTAAAGTTGGTCCAAAAAGTGCAATTTTCTCAAAAATAAAATTCCCCCATTGAAAACACATTTTGGACTATTCAATGAATTATTGTTCAAAAAGTAAAATTTTCAAAATTTTTTCCAATTTTTAATATTGAAGTTCATATATAGGAGAATCTCCAATTCGAAATTTATAACACTCACTAAATAAGAAGTGGGTCTAAAGTTGGTCCAAAAAGTTGGTCCAAAAAGCAATCTTCACGAAAATACAATTCCCTCATTGAAAACACATGGCGGACAATTCAATGAATTATTGTTCAAAAAGTAAAATTTTCAAAATTTTTTCCAATTTTTAATATTGAAGTTCATATATAGGATAATCTCCAATTCGAAATTTATAACACTCACTAAATAAGAAGTGGGTCTAAAGTTGGTCCAAAAAACAATTTTCACGAAAATACAATTCCCTCATTGAAAACACATGGCGGACTATTCAATGAATTATTGTTCAAAAAGTAAAATTTTCAAAATTTTTTCCCGTTTTTTATATTGAAGCTCATACATAGGAGAATCTCCAATTCGAAATTTATAACACTCACTAAATAAGAAGTGGGTCTAAAGTTGGTCCAAAAAGTTGGTCCAAAAAACAATTTTCACGAAAATACAATTCCCTCATTGAAAACACATGGCGGACAATTCAATGAATTATTGTTCAAAAAGTAAAATTTTCAAAATTTTTTCCCGTTTTTTATATTGAAGCTCATACATAGGAGAATCTCCAATTCGAAATTTATAACACTCACTAAATAAGAAGTGGGTCTAAAGTTGGTCCAAAAAGTTGGTCCAAAAAGTTGGTCCAAAAAACAATTTTCACGAAAATACAATTCCCTCATTGAAGACACATTTCGGACTATTCAATGAATTATTGTTCAAAAAGTAAAATTTTCAAAATTTTTTCCAAATTTTAATATTGAAGTTCATATATAGGAGAATCTCCAATTCGAAATTTATAACACTCACTAAATAAGAAGTGGGTCTAAAGTTGGTCCAAAAAGTTGGTCCAAAAAGCAATCTTCACGAAAATACAATTCCCTCATTGAAAACACATGGCGGACAATTCAATGAATTATTGTTCAAAAAGTAAAATTTTCAAAATTTTTTCCAATTTTTAATATTGAAGTTCATATATAGGAGAATCTCCAATTTGAATTTTATAACACTCACTAAATAAGAAGTGGGTCTAAAGTTGGTCCAAAAAGTGCAATTTTCTCAAAAATGAAATTCTCCCATTGAAAACACATTTTGGACTATTCAATGAATTATTGTTCAAAAAGTAAAATTTTCAAAAATTTTTAAAATTTTTAATATTGAAGCTCATATATAGGAGAATCTCCAATTCGAAATTTATAACACTCACTAAATAAGAATTGGGTCTAAAGTTGGTCCAAAAAGTTGGTCTAAAAAGCAATTTTCACGAAAATATAATTCCCTCATTGAAAACACATGGCGGACAATTCAATGAATTATTGTTCAAAAAGTAAAATTTTCAAAATTTTTTCCCGTTTTTTATATTGAAGATCATACATAGGAGAATCTCCAATTCGAAATTTATAACACTCACTAAATAAGAAGTGGGTCTAAAGTTGGTTCCAAAAGTTGGTCCAAAAAGCAATTTTCACGAAAATACAATTCCCTCATTGAAAACACATTTCGCACTATTCAATGAATTATTGTTCAAAAAGTAAAATTTTCAAAGATTTTTCTCGTTTTTAATATTGAATCTCATATATAGGAGAATCTCCAATTTGAATTTTATAACACTCTCTAAATAAGAAGTGGATCTAAAGTTGGTCCAAAAAGTGCAATTTTCTCAAAAATGAAATTCCCCCATTGAAAACACATTTTGGACTATTCAATGAATTATTGTTCAAAAAGTAAAATTTTCAAAATTTTTTCCAATTTTTAATATTGAAGCTCATATATAGGATAATCTCCAATTCGAAATTTATAACACTCACTAAATAAGAAGTGGGTCTAAAGTTGGTCCAAAAAGTTGGTCCAAAAAGTTGGTCCAAAAAACAATTTTCACGAAAATACAATTCCCTCATTGAAAACACATGGCGGACAATTCAATGAATTATTGTTCAAAAAGTAAAATTTTCAAAATTTTTTCCCGTTTTTTATATTGAAGCTCATACATAGGAAA
Organism: Linyphia triangularis; assembly: GCA_963978545.1. Taxonomy (NCBI): domain Eukaryota; kingdom Metazoa; phylum Arthropoda; class Arachnida; order Araneae; family Linyphiidae; genus Linyphia; species Linyphia triangularis. The sequence continues at coordinate 10,652,638 of OZ021721.1, read as the reverse complement.
ATCTCCAATTTGAATTTTATAACACTCACTAAATAAGAAGTGGATCTAAAGTTGGTCCAAAAAGTGCAATTTTCTCAAAAATGAAATTCCCCCATTGAAAACACATTTTGGACTATTCAATGAATTATTGTTCAAAAAGTAAAATTTTCAAAATTTTTTCCAATTTTTAATATTGAAGTTCATATATAGGAGAATCTCCAATTCGAAATTTATAACACTCACTAAATAAGAAGTGGGTCTAAAGTTGGTCCAAAAAGTTGGTCCAAAAAGCAATTTTCACGAAAATATAATTCCCTCATTGAAAACACATGGCGGACAATTCAATGAATTATTGTTCAAAAAGTAAAATTTTCAAAATTTTTTCCCGTTTTTTATATTGAAGCTCATACATAGGAGAATCTCCAATTCGAAATTTATAACACTCACTAAATAAGAAGTGGGTCTAAAGTTGGTCCCAAAAGTTGGTCCAAAAAGCAATTTTCACGAAAATACAATTCCCTCATTGAAAACACATTTCGGACTATTCAATGAATTATTGTTCAAAAAGTAAAATTTTCAAAATTTTTTCCAATTTTTAATATTGAAGTTCATATATAGGAGAATCTCCAATTCGAAATTTATAACACTCACTAAATAAGAAGTGGGTCTAAAGTTGGTCCAAAAAGTTGGTCCAAAAAGCAATCTTCACGAAAATACAATTCCCTCATTGAAAACACATGGCGGACAATTCAATGAATTATTGTTCAAAAAGTAAAATTTTCAAAATTTTTTCCAATTTTTAATATTGAAGTTCATATATAGGAGAATCTCCAATTTGAATTTTATAACACTCACTAAATAAGAAGTGGGTCTAAAGTTGGTCCAAAAAGTGCAATTTTCTCAAAAATGAAATTCCCAAATTGAAAACACATTTTGGACTATTCAATGAATTATTGTTCAAAAAGTAAAATTTTCAAAATTTTTTCCCCTTTTTTTATATTGAAGCTCAACATAGGAAAATCTCCAATTTGAATTTTATAACACTCACTAAATAAGAAGTGGGTCTAAAGTTGGTCCAAAAAGTGCAATTTTCTCAAAAGTAAAATTCCCCCATTGAAAACATATGGTGGACTATTCAATGAATTATTGTTCAAAGAGAAAAATTTTCAAAAAAATTTCCCTTTTTTTATATGGAAGCTCATATATAGGAAAATTTCCAATTTGAATTTTATAACATTCACTAAATAAGAAGTGGGTCTAAAGTTGGTCCAAAAAGTGCAATTTTCTCAAAAGTAAAATTCCCCTATTGAAAACACACGGCGGACTATTCAATGAATTTTTGTTCAAAAAGTAAAATTTTCAAAAAATGTTCTCTTTTTTTGATATTGAATCTCATATATAGGAGAATCTCCAATTTGAATTTTATAACACTCACTAAATAAGAAGTGGATCTAAAATTGGTCCAAAAAGTTGGTCCAAAAAACAATTTTCACGAAAATACAATTCCCTCATTGAAAACACATGGCGGACTATTCAATGAATTATTGTTCAAAAAGTAAAATTTTCAAAATTTTTTCCCGTTTTTTATATTGAAGCTCATACATAGGAAAATCTCCAATTTGAATTTTATAACACTCACTAAATAAGAAGTGGATCTAAAGTTGGTCCAAAAAGTGCAATTTTCTCAAAAATGAAATTCCCCCATTGAAAACACATTTTGGACTATTCAATGAATTATTGTTCAAAAAGTAAAATTTTCAAAAAATGTTCTCTTTTTTTGATATTGAAGCTCATACATAGGAAAATCTCCAATTTGAATTTTATAACACTCACCAAATAAGAAGTGGATCTAAAGTTGGTCCAAAAAGTGCAATTTTCTCAAAAATAAAATTCCCCCATTGAAAACACATTTTGGACTATTCAATGAATTATTGTTCAAAAAGTAAAATTTTCAAAATTTTTTCCAATTTTTAATATTGAAGTTCATATATAGGAGAATCTCCAATTCGAAATTTATAACACTCACTAAATAAGAAGTGGGTCTAAAGTTGGTCCAAAAAGTTGGTCCAAAAAGCAATCTTCACGAAAATACAATTCCCTCATTGAAAACACATGGCGGACAATTCAATGAATTATTGTTCAAAAAGTAAAATTTTCAAACTTTTTTCCAATTTTTAATATTGAAGTTCATATATAGGATAATCTCCAATTCGAAATTTATAACACTCACTAAATAAGAAGTGGGTCTAAAGTTGGTCCAAAAAGTTGGTCCAAAAAACAATTTTCACGAAAATACAATTCCCTCATTGAAAACACATGGCGGACTATTCAATGAATTATTGTTCAAAAAGTAAAATTTTCAAAATTTTTTCCCGTTTTTTATATTGAAGCTCATACATAGGAAAATCTCCAATTTGAATTTTATAACACTCACTAAATAAGAAGTGGATCTAAAGTTGGTCCAAAAAGTGCAATTTTCTCAAAAATGAAATTCCCCCATTGAAAACACATTTTGGACTATTCAATGAATTATTGTTCAAAAAGTAAAATTTTCAAAAAATGTTCTCTTTTTTTGATATTGAAGCTCATACATAGGAAAATCTCCAATTTGAATTTTATAACACTCACTAAATAAGAAGTGGATCTAAAGTTGGTCCAAAAAGTGCAATTTTCTCAAAAATAAAATTCCCCCATTGAAAACACATTTTGGACTATTCAATGAATTATTGTTCAAAAAGTAAAATTTTCAAAATTTTTTCCAATTTTTAATATTGAAGTTCATATATAGGAGAATCTCCAATTCGAAATTTATAACACTCACTAAATAAGAAGTGGGTCTAAAGTTGGTCCAAAAAGTTGGTCCAAAAAGCAATCTTCACGAAAATACAATTCCCTCATTGAAAACACATGGCGGACAATTCAATGAATTATTGTTCAAAAAGTAAAATTTTCAAACTTTTTTCCAATTTTTTATATTGAAGTTCATATATAGGATAATCTCCAATTCGAAATTTATAACACTCACTAAATAAGAAGTGGGTCTAAAGTTGGTCCAAAAAGTTGGTCCAAAAAGTTGGTCCAAAAAACAATTTTCACGAAAATACAATTCCCTCATTGAAAACACATGGCGGACTATTCAATGAATTATTGTTCAAAAAGTAAAATTTTCAAAATTTTTTCCCGTTTTTTATATTGAAGCTCATACATAGGAGAATCTCCAATTCGAAATTTATAACACTCACTAAATAAGAAGTGGGTCTAAAGTTGGTCCAAAAAGTTGGTCCAAAAAACAATTTTCACGAAAATACAATTCCCTCATTGAAAACACATGGCGGACAATTCAATGAATTATTGTTCAAAAAGTAAAATTTTCAAAATTTTTTCCCGTTTTTTATATTGAAGCTCATACATAGGAAAATCTCCAAATCGAAATTTATAACACTCACTAAATAAGAAGTGGGTCTAAAGTTGGTCCCAAAAGTTGGTCCAAAAAGCAATTTTCACGAAAATACAATTCCCTCATTGAAAACACATTTCGGACTATTCAATGAATTATTGTTCAAAAAGTAAAATTTTCAAAATTTTTTCCAATTTTTAATATTGAAGTTCATATATAGGAGAATCTCCAATTTGAATTTTATAACACTCACTAAATAAGAAGTGGGTCTAAAGTTGGTCCAAAAAGTGCAATTTTCTCAAAAATGAAATTCCCCCATTGAAAACACATTTTGGACTATTCAATGAATTATTGTTCAAAAAGTAAAATTTTCAAAATTTTTTCCAATTTTTAATATTGAAGTTCATATATAGGAGAATCTCCAATTCGAAATTTATAACACTCACTAAATAAGAAGTGGGTCTAAAGTTGGTCCAAAAAGTTGGTCCAAAAAGCAATCTTCACGAAAATACAATTCCCTCATTGAAAACACATGGCGGACAATTCAATGAATTATTGTTCAAAAAGTAAAATTTTCAAAATTTTTTCCAATTTTTAATATTGAAGTTCATATATAGGAGAATCTCCAATTTGAATTTTATAACACTCACTAAATAAGAAGTGGGTCTAAAGTTGGTCCAAAAAGTGCAATTTTCTCAAAAATGAAATTCTCCCATTGAAAACACATTTTGGACTATTCAATGAATTATTGTTCAAAAAGTAAAATTTTCAAAAATTTTTAAAATTTTTAATATTGAAGCTCATATATAGGAGAATCTCCAATTCGAAATTTATAACACTCACTAAATAAGAATTGGGTCTAAAGTTGGTCCAAAAAGTTGGTCTAAAAAGCAATTTTCACGAAAATATAATTCCCTCATTGAAAACACATGGCGGACAATTCAATGAATTATTGTTCAAAAAGTAAAATTTTCAAAATTTTTTCCCGTTTTTTATATTGAAGATCATACATAGGAGAATCTCCAATTCGAAATTTATAACACTCACTAAATAAGAAGTGGGTCTAAAGTTGGTTCCAAAAGTTGGTCCAAAAAGCAATTTTCACGAAAATACAATTCCCTCATTGAAAACACATTTCGCACTATTCAATGAATTATTGTTCAAAAAGTAAAATTTTCAAAGATTTTTCCCGTTTTTAATATTGAATCTCATATATAGGAGAATCTCCAATTTGAATTTTATAACACTCTCTAAATAAGAAGTGGATCTAAAGTTGGTCCAAAAAGTGCAATTTTCTCAAAAATGAAATTCCCCCATTGAAAACACATTTTGGACTATTCAATGAATTATTGTTCAAAAAGTAAAATTTTCAAAATTTTTTCCAATTTTTAATATTGAAGCTCATATATAGGATAATCTCCAATTCGAAATTTATAACACTCACTAAATAAGAAGTGGGTCTAAAGTTGGTCCAAAAAGTTGGTCCAAAAAGTTGGTCCAAAAAACAATTTTCACGAAAATACAATTCCCTCATTGAAAACACATGGCGCACTATTCAATGAATTATTGTTCAAAAAGTAAAATTTTCAAAATTTTTTCCCGTTTTTTATATTGAAGCTCATACATAGGAAAATCTCCAATTTGAATTTTATAACACTCACTAAATAAGAAGTGGATCTAAAGTTGGTCCAAAAAGTGCAATTTTCTCAAAAATGAAATTCCCCCATTGAAAACACATTTTGGACTATTCAATGAATTATTGTTCAAAAAGTAAAATTTTCAAAATTTTTTCCAATTTTTAATATTGAAGTTCATATATAGGAGAATCTCCAATTCGAAATTTATAACACTCACTAAATAAGAAGTGGGTCTAAAGTTGGTCCAAAAAGTTGGTCCAAAAAGCAATCTTCACGAAAATACAATTCCCTCATTGAAAACACATGGCGGACAATTCAATGAATTATTGTTCAAAAAGTAAAATTTTCAAACTTTTTTCCAATTTTTTATATTGAAGTTCATATATAGGATAATCTCCAATTCGAAATTTATAACACTCACTAAATAAGAAGTGGGTCTAAAGTTGGTCCAAAAAGTTGGTCCAAAAAACAATTTTCACGAAAATACAATTCCCTCATTGAAAACACATGGCGGACAATTCAATGAATTATTGTTCAAAAAGTAAAATTTTCAAAATTTTTTCCCGTTTTTTATATTGAAGCTCATACATAGGAAAATCTCCAAATCGAAATTTATAACACTCACTAAATAAGAAGTGGGTCTAAAGTTGGTCCCAAAAGTTGGTCCAAAAAGCAATTTTCACGAAAATACAATTCCCTCATTGAAAACACATTTCGGACTATTCAATGAATTATTGTTCAAAAAGTAAAATTTTCAAAATTTTTTCCAATTTTTAATATTGAAGTTCATATATAGGAGAATCTCCAATTTGAATTTTATAACACTCACTAAATAAGAAGTGGGTCTAAAGTTGGTCCAAAAAGTGCAATTTTCTCAAAAATGAAATTCCCCCATTGAAAACACATTTTGGACTATTCAATGAATTATTGTTCAAAAAGTAAAATTTTCAAAATTTTTTCCAATTTTTAATATTGAAGTTCATATATAGGAGAATCTCCAATTCGAAATTTATAACACTCACTAAATAAGAAGTGGGTCTAAAGTTGGTCCAAAAAGTTGGTCCAAAAAGCAATCTTCACGAAAATACAATTCCCTCATTGAAAACACATGGCGGACAATTCAATGAATTATTGTTCAAAAAGTAAAATTTTCAAAATTTTTTCCAATTTTTAATATTGAAGTTCATATATAGGAGAATCTCCAATTTGAATTTTATAACACTCACTAAATAAGAAGTGGGTCTAAAGTTGGTCCAAAAAGTGCAATTTTCTCAAAAATGAAATTCTCCCATTGAAAACACATTTTGGACTATTCAATGAATTATTGTTCAAAAAGTAAAATTTTCAAAAATTTTTAAAATTTTTAATATTGAAGCTCATATATAGGAGAATCTCCAATTCGAAATTTATAACACTCACTAAATAAGAATTGGGTCTAAAGTTGGTCCAAAAAGTTGGTCTAAAAAGCAATTTTCACGAAAATATAATTCCCTCATTGAAAACACATGGCGGACAATTCAATGAATTATTGTTCAAAAAGTAAAATTTTCAAAATTTTTTCCCGTTTTTTATATTGAAGATCATACATAGGAGAATCTCCAATTCGAAATTTATAACACTCACTAAATAAGAAGTGGGTCTAAAGTTGGTTCCAAAAGTTGGTCCAAAAAGCAATTTTCACGAAAATACAATTCCCTCATTGAAAACACATTTCGCACTATTCAATGAATTATTGTTCAAAAAGTAAAATTTTCAAAGATTTTTCCCGTTTTTAATATTGAATCTCATATATAGGAGAATCTCCAATTTGAATTTTATAACACTCTCTAAATAAGAAGTGGATCTAAAGTTGGTCCAAAAAGTGCAATTTTCTCAAAAATGAAATTCCCCCATTGAAAACACATTTTGGACTATTCAATGAATTATTGTTCAAAAAGTAAAATTTTCAAAATTTTTTCCAATTTTTAATATTGAAGCTCATATATAGGATAATCTCCAATTCGAAATTTATAACACTCACTAAATAAGAAGTGGGTCTAAAGTTGGTCCAAAAAGTTGGTCCAAAAAGTTGGTCCAAAAAACAATTTTCACGAAAATACAATTCCCTCATTGAAAACACATGGCGCACTATTCAATGAATTATTGTTCAAAAAGTAAAATTTTCAAAATTTTTTCCCGTTTTTTATATTGAAGCTCATACATAGGAAAATCTCCAATTTGAATTTTATAACACTCACTAAATAAGAAGTGGATCTAAAGTTGGTCCAAAAAGTGCAATTTTCTCAAAAATGAAATTCCCCCATTGAAAACACATTTTGGACTATTCAATGAATTATTGTTCAAAAAGTAAAATTTTCAAAATTTTTTCCAATTTTTAATATTGAAGTTCATATATAGGAGAATCTCCAATTCGAAATTTATAACACTCACTAAATAAGAAGTGGGTCTAAAGTTGGTCCAAAAAGTTGGTCCAAAAAGCAATCTTCACGAAAATACAATTCCCTCATTGAAAACACATGGCGGACAATTCAATGAATTATTGTTCAAAAAGTAAAATTTTCAAAATTTTTTCCAATTTTTAATATTGAAGTTCATATATAGGATAATCTCCAATTCGAAATTTATAACACTCACTAAATAAGAAGTGGGTCTAAAGTTGGTCCAAAAAGTTGGTCCAAAAAGTTGGTCCAAAAAACAATTTTCACGAAAATACAATTCCCTCATTGAAAACACATGGCGGACTATTCAATGAATTATTGTTCAAAAAGTAAAATTTTCAAAATTATTTCCCGTTTTTTATATTGAAGCTCATACATAGGAGAATCTCCAATTCGAAATTTATAACACTCACTAAATAAGAAGTGGGTCTAAAGTTGGTCCAAAAAGTTGGTCCAAAAAGTTGGTCCAAAAAACAATTTTCACGAAAATACAATTCCCTCATTGAAAACACATGGCGGACAATTCAATGAATTATTGTTCAAAAAGTAAAATTTTCAAAATTTTTTCCAATTTTTAATATTGAAGTTCATATATAGGAGAATCTCCAATTCGAAATTTATAACACTCACTAAATAAGAATTGGGTCTAAAGTTGGTCCAAAAAGTTGGTCTAAAAAGCAATTTTCACGAAAATATAATTCCCTCATTGAAAACACATGGCGGACAATTCAATGAATTATTGTTCAAAAAGTAAAATTTTCAAAATTTTTTCCCGTTTTTTATATTGAAGATCATACATAGGAGAATCTCCAATTCGAAATTTATAACACTCACTAAATAAGAAGTGGGTCTAAAGTTGGTTCCAAAAGTTGGTCCAAAAAGCAATTTTCACGAAAATACAATTCCCTCATTGAAAACACATTTCGCACTATTCAATGAATTATTGTTCAAAAAGTAAAATTTTCAAAGATTTTTCCCGTTTTTAATATTGAATCTCATATATAGGAGAATCTCCAATTTGAATTTTATAACACTCTCTAAATAAGAAGTGGATCTAAAGTTGGTCCAAAAAGTGCAATTTTCTCAAAAATGAAATTCCCCCATTGAAAACACATTTTGGACTATTCAATGAATTATTGTTCAAAAAGTATAATTTTCAAAATTTTTTCCAATTTTTAATATTGAAGCTCATATATAGGATAATCTCCAATTCGAAATTTATAACACTCACTAAATAAGAAGTGGGTCTAAAGTTGGTCCAAAAAGTTGGTCCAAAAAGTTGGTCCAAAAAACAATTTTCACGAAAATACAATTCCCTCATTGAAAACACATGGCGGACTATTCAATGAATTATTGTTCAAAAAGTAAAATTTTCAAAATTTTTTCCCGTTTTTTATATTGAAGCTCATACATAGGAGAATCTCCAATTCGAAATTTATAACACTCACTAAATAAGAAGTGGGTCTAAAGTTGGTCCAAAAAGTTGGTCCAAAAAACAATTTTCACGAAAATACAATTCCCTCATTGAAAACACATGGCGGACAATTCAATGAATTATTGTTCAAAAAGTAAAATTTTCAAAATTTTTTCCCGTTTTTTATATTGAAGCTCATACATAGGAAAATCTCCAAATCGAAATTTATAACACTCACTAAATAAGAAGTGGGTCTAAAGTTGGTCCCAAAAGTTGGTCCAAAAAGCAATTTTCACGAAAATACAATTCCCTCATTGAAAACACATTTCGGACTATTCAATGAATTATTGTTCAAAAAGTAAAATTTTCAAAATTTTTTCCAATTTTTAATATTGAAGTTCATATATAGGAGAATCTCCAATTTGAATTTTATAACACTCACTAAATAAGAAGTGGGTCTAAAGTTGGTCCAAAAAGTGCAATTTTCTCAAAAATGAAATTCCCCCATTGAAAACACATTTTGGACTATTCAATGAATTATTGTTCAAAAAGTAAAATTTTCAAAATTTTTTCCAATTTTTAATATTGAAGTTCATATATAGGAGAATCTCCAATTCGAAATTTATAACACTCACTAAATAAGAAGTGGGTCTAAAGTTGGTCCAAAAAGTTGGTCCAAAAAGCAATCTTCACGAAAATACAATTCCCTCATTGAAAACACATGGCGGACAATTCAATGAATTATTGTTCAAAAAGTAAAATTTTCAAAATTTTTTCCAATTTTTAATATTGAAGTTCATATATAGGAGAATCTCCAATTTGAATTTTATAACACTCACTAAATAAGAAGTGGGTCTAAAGTTGGTCCAAAAAGTGCAATTTTCTCAAAAATGAAATTCTCCCATTGAAAACACATTTTGGACTATTCAATGAATTATTGTTCAAAAAGTAAAATTTTCAAAAATTTTTAAAATTTTTAATATTGAAGCTCATATATAGGAGAATCTCCAATTCGAAATTTATAACACTCACTAAATAAGAATTGGGTCTAAAGTTGGTCCAAAAAGTTGGTCTAAAAAGCAATTTTCACGAAAATATAATTCCCTCATTGAAAACACATGGCGGACAATTCAATGAATTATTGTTCAAAAAGTAAAATTTTCAAAATTTTTTCCCGTTTTTTATATTGAAGATCATACATAGGAGAATCTCCAATTCGAAATTTATAACACTCACTAAATAAGAAGTGGGTCTAAAGTTGGTTCCAAAAGTTGGTCCAAAAAGCAATTTTCACGAAAATACAATTCCCTCATTGAAAACACATTTCGCACTATTCAATGAATTATTGTTCAAAAAGTAAAATTTTCAAAGATTTTTCCCGTTTTTAATATTGAATCTCATATATAGGAGAATCTCCAATTTGAATTTTATAACACTCTCTAAATAAGAAGTGGATCTAAAGTTGGTCCAAAAAGTGCAATTTTCTCAAAAATGAAATTCCCCCATTGAAAACACATTTTGGACTATTCAATGAATTATTGTTCAAAAAGTAAAATTTTCAAAATTTTTTCCAATTTTTAATATTGAAGCTCATATATAGGATAATCTCCAATTCGAAATTTATAACACTCACTAAATAAGAAGTGGGTCTAAAGTTGGTCCAAAAAGTTGGTCCAAAAAGTTGGTCCAAAAAACAATTTTCACGAAAATACAATTCCCTCATTGAAAACACATGGCGCACTATTCAATGAATTATTGTTCAAAAAGTAAAATTTTCAAAATTTTTTCCCGTTTTTTATATTGAAGCTCATACATAGGAAAATCTCCAATTTGAATTTTATAACACTCACTAAATAAGAAGTGGATCTAAAGTTGGTCCAAAAAGTGCAATTTTCTCAAAAATGAAATTCCCCCATTGAAAACACATTTTGGACTATTCAATGAATTATTGTTCAAAAAGTAAAATTTTCAAAATTTTTTCCAATTTTTAATATTGAAGTTCATATATAGGAGAATCTCCAATTCGAAATTTATAACACTCACTAAATAAGAAGTGGGTCTAAAGTTGGTCCAAAAAGTTGGTCCAAAAAGCAATCTTCACGAAAATACAATTCCCTCATTGAAAACACATGGCGGACAATTCAATGAATTATTGTTCAAAAAGTAAAATTTTCAAAATTTTTTCCAATTTTTAATATTGAAGTTCATATATAGGATAATCTCCAATTCGAAATTTATAACACTCACTAAATAAGAAGTGGGTCTAAAGTTGGTCCAAAAAGTTGGTCCAAAAAGTTGGTCCAAAAAACAATTTTCACGAAAATACAATTCCCTCATTGAAAACACATGGCGGACTATTCAATGAATTATTGTTCAAAAAGTAAAATTTTCAAAATTATTTCCCGTTTTTTATATTGAAGCTCATACATAGGAGAATCTCCAATTCGAAATTTATAACACTCACTAAATAAGAAGTGGGTCTAAAGTTGGTCCAAAAAGTTGGTCCAAAAAGTTGGTCCAAAAAACAATTTTCACGAAAATACAATTCCCTCATTGAAAACACATGGCGGACAATTCAATGAATTATTGTTCAAAAAGTAAAATTTTCAAAATTTTTTCCAATTTTTAATATTGAAGTTCATATATAGGAGAATCTCCAATTCGAAATTTATAACACTCACTAAATAAGAATTGGGTCTAAAGTTGGTCCAAAAAGTTGGTCTAAAAAGCAATTTTCACGAAAATATAATTCCCTCATTGAAAACACATGGCGGACAATTCAATGAATTATTGTTCAAAAAGTAAAATTTTCAAAATTTTTTCCCGTTTTTTATATTGAAGATCATACATAGGAGAATCTCCAATTCGAAATTTATAACACTCACTAAATAAGAAGTGGGTCTAAAGTTGGTTCCAAAAGTTGGTCCAAAAAGCAATTTTCACGAAAATACAATTCCCTCATTGAAAACACATTTCGCACTATTCAATGAATTATTGTTCAAAAAGTAAAATTTTCAAAGATTTTTCCCGTTTTTAATATTGAATCTCATATATAGGAGAATCTCCAATTTGAATTTTATAACACTCTCTAAATAAGAAGTGGATCTAAAGTTGGTCCAAAAAGTGCAATTTTCTCAAAAATGAAATTCCCCCATTGAAAACACATTTTGGACTATTCAATGAATTATTGTTCAAAAAGTATAATTTTCAAAATTTTTTCCAATTTTTAATATTGAAGCTCATATATAGGATAATCTCCAATTCGAAATTTATAACACTCACTAAATAAGAAGTGGGTCTAAAGTTGGTCCAAAAAGTTGGACCAAAGAACAATTTTCACGAAAATACAATTCCCTCATTGAAAACACATGGCGGACTATTCAATGAATTATTGTTCAAAAAGTAAAATTTTCAAAATTTTTTCCCGTTTTTTATATTGAAGCTCATACATAGGAAAATCTCCAATTTGAATTTTATAACACTCACTAAATAAGAAGTGGATCTAAAGTTGGTCCAAAAAGTGCAATTTTCTCAAAAATGAAATTCCCCCATTGAAAACACATTTTGGACTATTCAATGAATTATTGTTCAAAAAGTAAAATTTTCAAAATTTTTTCCAATTTTTAATATTGAAGTTCATATATAGGAGAATCTCCAATTTGAATTTTATACAACTCACTAAATAAGAAGTGGGTCTAAAGTTGGTCCAAAAAGTGCAATTTTCTCAAAAATGAAATTCCCCCATTGAAAACACATTTTGGACTATTCAATGAATTATTGTTCAAAAAGTAAAATTTTCAAAATTTTTTCCAATTTTTAATATTGAAGTTCATATATAGGAGAATCTCCAATTCGAAATTTATAACACTCACTAAATAAGAAGTGGGTCTAAAGTTGGTCCAAAAAGTTGGTCCAAAAAGCAATCTTCACGAAAATACAATTCCCTCATTGAAAACACATGGCGGACAATTCAATGAATTATTGTTCAAAAAGTAAAATTTTCAAAATTTTTTCCAATTTTTAATATTGAAGTTCATATATAGGAGAATCTCCAATTTGAATTTTATAACACTCACTAAATAAGAAGTGGGTCTAAAGTTGGTCCAAAAAGTGCAATTTTCTCAAAAATGAAATTCTCCCATTGAAAACACATTTTGGACTATTCAATGAATTATTGTTCAAAAAGTAAAATTTTCAAAATTTTTTAAAATTTTTAATATTGAAGCTCATATATAGGAGAATCTCCAATTCGAAATTTATAACACTCACTAAATAAGAAGTGGGTCTAAAGTTGGTCCAAAAAGTTGGTCCAAAAAGCAATCTTCACGAAAATACAATTCCCTCATTGAAAACACATGGCGGACAATTCAATGAATTATTGTTCAAAAAGTAAAATTTTCAAAATTTTTTCCAATTTTTAATATTGAAGTTCATATATAGGAGAATCTCCAATTTGAATTTTATAACACTCACTAAATAAGAAGTGGGTCTAAAGTTGGTCCAAAAAGTGCAATTTTCTCAAAAATGAAATTCTCCCATTGAAAACACATTTTGGACTATTCAATGAATTATTGTTCAAAAAGTAAAATTTTCAAAAATTTTTAAAATTTTTAATATTGAAGCTCATATATAGGAGAATCTCCAATTCGAAATTTATAACACTCACTAAATAAGAATTGGGTCTAAAGTTGGTCCAAAAAGTTGGTCTAAAAAGCAATTTTCACGAAAATATAATTCCCTCATTGAAAACACATGGCGGACAATTCAATGAATTATTGTTCAAAAAGTAAAATTTTCAAAATTTTTTCCCGTTTTTTATATTGAAGATCATACATAGGAGAATCTCCAATTCGAAATTTATAACACTCACTAAATAAGAAGTGGGTCTAAAGTTGGTTCCAAAAGTTGGTCCAAAAAGCAATTTTCACGAAAATACAATTCCCTCATTGAAAACACATTTCGCACTATTCAATGAATTATTGTTCAAAAAGTAAAATTTTCAAAGATTTTTCCCGTTTTTAATATTGAATCTCATATATAGGAGAATCTCCAATTTGAATTTTATAACACTCTCTAAATAAGAAGTGGATCTAAAGTTGGTCCAAAAAGTGCAATTTTCTCAAAAATGAAATTCCCCCATTGAAAACACATTTTGGACTATTCAATGAATTATTGTTCAAAAAGTAAAATTTTCAAAATTTTTTCCAATTTTTAATATTGAAGCTCATATATAGGATAATCTCCAATTCGAAATTTATAACACTCACTAAATAAGAAGTGGGTCTAAAGTTGGTCCAAAAAGTTGGTCCAAAAAGTTGGTCCAAAAAACAATTTTCACGAAAATACAATTCCCTCATTGAAAACACATGGCGCACTATTCAATGAATTATTGTTCAAAAAGTAAAATTTTCAAAATTTTTTCCCGTTTTTTATATTGAAGCTCATACATAGGAAAATCTCCAATTTGAATTTTATAACACTCACTAAATAAGAAGTGGATCTAAAGTTGGTCCAAAAAGTGCAATTTTCTCAAAAATGAAATTCCCCCATTGAAAACACATTTTGGACTATTCAATGAATTATTGTTCAAAAAGTAAAATTTTCAAAATTTTTTCCAATTTTTAATATTGAAGTTCATATATAGGAGAATCTCCAATTCGAAATTTATAACACTCACTAAATAAGAAGTGGGTCTAAAGTTGGTCCAAAAAGTTGGTCCAAAAAGTTGGTCCAAAAAACAATTTTCACGAAAATACAATTCCCTCATTGAAAACACATGGCGGACTATTCAATGAATTATTGTTCAAAAAGTAAAATTTTCAAAATTATTTCCCGTTTTTTATATTGAAGCTCATACATAGGAGAATCTCCAATTCGAAATTTATAACACTCACTAAATAAGAAGTGGGTCTAAAGTTGGTCCAAAAAGTTGGTCCAAAAAGTTGGTCCAAAAAACAATTTTCACGAAAATACAATTCCCTCATTGAAAACACATGGCGGACAATTCAATGAATTATTGTTCAAAAAGTAAAATTTTCAAAATTTTTTCCAATTTTTAATATTGAAGTTCATATATAGGAGAATCTCCAATTCGAAATTTATAACACTCACTAAATAAGAATTGGGTCTAAAGTTGGTCCAAAAAGTTGGTCTAAAAAGCAATTTTCACGAAAATATAATTCCCTCATTGAAAACACATGGCGGACAATTCAATGAATTATTGTTCAAAAAGTAAAATTTTCAAAATTTTTTCCCGTTTTTTATATTGAAGATCATACATAGGAGAATCTCCAATTCGAAATTTATAACACTCACTAAATAAGAAGTGGGTCTAAAGTTGGTTCCAAAAGTTGGTCCAAAAAGCAATTTTCACGAAAATACAATTCCCTCATTGAAAACACATTTCGCACTATTCAATGAATTATTGTTCAAAAAGTAAAATTTTCAAAGATTTTTCCCGTTTTTAATATTGAATCTCATATATAGGAGAATCTCCAATTTGAATTTTATAACACTCTCTAAATAAGAAGTGGATCTAAAGTTGGTCCAAAAAGTGCAATTTTCTCAAAAATGAAATTCCCCCATTGAAAACACATTTTGGACTATTCAATGAATTATTGTTCAAAAAGTATAATTTTCAAAATTTTTTCCAATTTTTAATATTGAAGCTCATATATAGGATAATCTCCAATTCGAAATTTATAACACTCACTAAATAAGAAGTGGGTCTAAAGTTGGTCCAAAAAGTTGGTCCAAAAAGTTGGTCCAAAGAACAATTTTCACGAAAATACAATTCCCTCATTGAAAACACATGGCGGACTATTCAATGAATTATTGTTCAAAAAGTAAAATTTTCAAAATTTTTTCCCGTTTTTTATATTGAAGCTCATACATAGGAAAATCTCCAATTTGAATTTTATAACACTCACTAAATAAGAAGTGGATCTAAAGTTGGTCCAAAAAGTGCAATTTTCTCAAAAATGAAATTCCCCCATTGAAAACACATTTTGGACTATTCAATGAATTATTGTTCAAAAAGTAAAATTTTCAAAATTTTTTCCAATTTTTAATATTGAAGTTCATATATAGGAGAATCTCCAATTTGAATTTTATACAACTCACTAAATAAGAAGTGGGTCTAAAGTTGGTCCAAAAAGTGCAATTTTCTCAAAAATGAAATTCCCCCATTGAAAACACATTTTGGACTATTCAATGAATTATTGTTCAAAAAGTAAAATTTTCAAAATTTTTTCCAATTTTTAATATTGAAGTTCATATATAGGAGAATCTCCAATTCGAAATTTATAACACTCACTAAATAAGAAGTGGGTCTAAAGTTGGTCCAAAAAGCAATCTTCACGAAAATACAATTCCCTCATTGAAAACACATGGCGGACAATTCAATGAATTATTGTTCAAAAAGTAAAATTTTCAAAATTTTTTCCAATTTTTAATATTGAAGTTCATATATAGGAGAATCTCCAATTTGAATTTTATAACACTCACTAAATAAGAAGTGGGTCTAAAGTTGGTCCAAAAAGTGCAATTTTCTCAAAAATGAAATTCTCCCATTCAAAACACATTTTGGACTATTCAATGAATTATTGTTCAAAAAGTAAAATTTTCAAAATTTTTTAAAATTTTTAATATTGAAGCTCATATATAGGAGAATCTCCAATTCGAAATTTATAACACTCACTAAATAAGAAGTGGGTCTAAAGTTGGTCCAAAAAGTTGGTCCAAAAAGCAATCTTCACGAAAATACAATTCCCTCATTGAAAACACATGGCGGACAATTCAATGAATTATTGTTCAAAAAGTAAAATTTTCAAAATTTTTTCCAATTTTTAATATTGAAGTTCATATATAGGAGAATCTCCAATTTGAATTTTATAACACTCACTAAATAAGAAGTGGGTCTAAAGTTGGTCCAAAAAGTGCAATTTTCTCAAAAATGAAATTCTCCCATTGAAAACACATTTTGGACTATTCAATGAATTATTGTTCAAAAAGTAAAATTTTCAAAAATTTTTAAAATTTTTAATATTGAAGCTCATATATAGGAGAATCTCCAATTCGAAATTTATAACACTCACTAAATAAGAATTGGGTCTAAAGTTGGTCCAAAAAGTTGGTCTAAAAAGCAATTTTCACGAAAATATAATTCCCTCATTGAAAACACATGGCGGACAATTCAATGAATTATTGTTCAAAAAGTAAAATTTTCAAAATTTTTTCCCGTTTTTTATATTGAAGATCATACATAGGAGAATCTCCAATTCGAAATTTATAACACTCACTAAATAAGAAGTGGGTCTAAAGTTGGTTCCAAAAGTTGGTCCAAAAAGCAATTTTCACGAAAATACAATTCCCTCATTGAAAACACATTTCGCACTATTCAATGAATTATTGTTCAAAAAGTAAAATTTTCAAAGATTTTTCCCGTTTTTAATATTGAATCTCATATATAGGAGAATCTCCAATTTGAATTTTATAACACTCTCTAAATAAGAAGTGGATCTAAAGTTGGTCCAAAAAGTGCAATTTTCTCAAAAATGAAATTCCCCCATTGAAAACACATTTTGGACTATTCAATGAATTATTGTTCAAAAAGTAAAATTTTCAAAATTTTTTCCAATTTTTAATATTGAAGCTCATATATAGGATAATCTCCAATTCGAAATTTATAACACTCACTAAATAAGAAGTGGGTCTAAAGTTGGTCCAAAAAGTTGGTCCAAAAAACAATTTTCACGAAAATACAATTCCCTCATTGAAAACACATGGCGCACTATTCAATGAATTATTGTTCAAAAAGTAAAATTTTCAAAATTTTTTCCCGTTTTTTATATTGAAGCTCATACATAGGAAAATCTCCAATTTGAATTTTATAACACTCACTAAATAAGAAGTGGATCTAAAGTTGGTCCAAAAAGTGCAATTTTCTCAAAAATGAAATTCCCCCATTGAAAACACATTTTGGACTATTCAATGAATTATTGTTCAAAAAGTAAAATTTTCAAAATTTTTTCCAATTTTTAATATTGAAGTTCATATATAGGAGAATCTCCAATTCGAAATTTATAACACTCACTAAATAAGAAGTGGGTCTAAAGTTGGTCCAAAAAGTTGGTCCAAAAAGCAATCTTCACGAAAATACAATTCCCTCATTGAAAACACATGGCGGACAATTCAATGAATTATTGTTCAAAAAGTAAAATTTTCAAAATTTTTTCCAATTTTTAATATTGAAGTTCATATATAGGATAATCTCCAATTCGAAATTTATAACACTCACTAAATAAGAAGTGGGTCTAAAGTTGGTCCAAAAAGTTGGTCCAAAAAGTTGGTCCAAAAAACAATTTTCACGAAAATACAATTCCCTCATTGAAAACACATGGCGGACTATTCAATGAATTATTGTTCAAAAAGTAAAATTTTCAAAATTATTTCCCGTTTTTTATATTGAAGCTCATACATAGGAGAATCTCCAATTCGAAATTTATAACACTCACTAAATAAGAAGTGGGTCTAAAGTTGGTCCAAAAAGTTGGTCCAAAAAGTTGGTCCAAAAAACAATTTTCACGAAAATACAATTCCCTCATTGAAAACACATGGCGGACAATTCAATGAATTATTGTTCAAAAAGTAAAATTTTCAAAATTTTTTCCAATTTTTAATATTGAAGTTCATATATAGGAGAATCTCCAATTCGAAATTTATAACACTCACTAAATAAGAATTGGGTCTAAAGTTGGTCCAAAAAGTTGGTCTAAAAAGCAATTTTCACGAAAATATAATTCCCTCATTGAAAACACATGGCGGACAATTCAATGAATTATTGTTCAAAAAGTAAAATTTTCAAAATTTTTTCCCGTTTTTTATATTGAAGATCATACATAGGAGAATCTCCAATTCGAAATTTATAACACTCACTAAATAAGAAGTGGGTCTAAAGTTGGTTCCAAAAGTTGGTCCAAAAAGCAATTTTCACGAAAATACAATTCCCTCATTGAAAACACATTTCGCACTATTCAATGAATTATTGTTCAAAAAGTAAAATTTTCAAAGATTTTTCCCGTTTTTAATATTGAATCTCATATATAGGAGAATCTCCAATTTGAATTTTATAACACTCTCTAAATAAGAAGTGGATCTAAAGTTGGTCCAAAAAGTGCAATTTTCTCAAAAATGAAATTCCCCCATTGAAAACACATTTTGGACTATTCAATGAATTATTGTTCAAAAAGTATAATTTTCAAAATTTTTTCCAATTTTTAATATTGAAGCTCATATATAGGATAATCTCCAATTCGAAATTTATAACACTCACTAAATAAGAAGTGGGTCTAAAGTTGGTCCAAAAAGTTGGTCCAAAAAGTTGGTCCAAAGAACAATTTTCACGAAAATACAATTCCCTCATTGAAAACACATGGCGGACTATTCAATGAATTATTGTTCAAAAAGTAAAATTTTCAAAATTTTTTCCCGTTTTTTATATTGAAGCTCATACATAGGAAAATCTCCAATTTGAATTTTATAACACTCTCTAAATAAGAAGTGGGTCTAAAGTTGGTCCAAAAAGTGCAATTTTCTCAAAAATGAAATTCTCCCATTGAAAACACATTTTGGACTATTCAATGAATTATTGTTCAAAAAGTAAAATTTTCAAAATTTTTTCCAATTTTTAATATTGAAGTTCATATATAGGAGAATCTCCAATTTGAATTTTATAAAACTCACTAAATAAGAAGTGGGTCTAAAGTTGGTCCCAAAAGTTGGTCCAAAAAGCAATTTTCACGAAAATACAATTCCCTCATTGAAAACACATTTCGGACTATTCAATGAATTATTGTTCAAAAAGTAAAA
Organism: Linyphia triangularis; assembly: GCA_963978545.1. NCBI lineage: Eukaryota > Metazoa > Arthropoda > Arachnida > Araneae > Linyphiidae > Linyphia > Linyphia triangularis. Next base: position 10,632,904 of record OZ021721.1, on the reverse strand, counting down.
TTTTCAAAGATTTTTCCCGTTTTTAATATTGAATCTCATATATAGGAGAATCTCCAATTTGAATTTTATAACACTCTCTAAATAAGAAGTGGATCTAAAGTTGGTCCAAAAAGTGCAATTTTTTCAAAAATGAAATTCCCCCATTGAAAACACATTTTGGACTATTCAATGAATTATTGTTCAAAAAGTAAAATTTTCAAAATGTTTTCCAATTTTTAATATTGAAGCTCATATATAGGATAATCTCCAATTCGAAATTTATAACACTCACTAAATAAGAAGTGGGTCTAAAGTTGGTCCAAAAAACAATTTTCACGAAAATACAATTCCCTCATTGAAAACACATGGCGGACTATTCAATGAATTATTGTTCAAAAAGTAAAATTTTCAAAATTTTTTCCCGTTTTTTATATTGAAGCTCATACATAGGAAAATCTCCAATTTGAATTTTATAACACTCACTAAATAAGAAGTGGATCTAAAGTTGGTCCAAAAAGTGCAATTTTCTCAAAAATGAAATTCCCCCATTGAAAACACATTTTGGACTATTCAATGAATTATTGTTCAAAAAGTAAAATTTTCAAAAAATGTTCTCTTTTTTTGATATTGAAGCTCATACATAGGAAAATCTCCAATTTGAATTTTATAACACTCACTAAATAAGAAGTGGATCTAAAGTTGGTCCAAAAAGTGCAATTTTCTCAAAAATAAAATTCCCCCATTGAAAACACATTTTGGACTATTCAATGAATTATTGTTCAAAAAGTAAAATTTTCAAAATTTTTTCCAATTTTTAATATTGAAGTTCATATATAGGAGAATCTCCAATTCGAAATTTATAACACTCACTAAATAAGAAGTGGGTCTAAAGTTGGTCCAAAAAGTTGGTCCAAAAAGCAATCTTCACGAAAATACAATTCCCTCATTGAAAACACATGGCGGACAATTCAATGAATTATTGTTCAAAAAGTAAAATTTTCAAAATTTTTTCCAATTTTTAATATTGATGTTCATATATAGGATAATCTCCAATTCGAAATTTATAACACTCACTAAATAAGAAGTGGGTCTAAAGTTGGTCCAAAAAGTTGGTCCAAAAAGTTGGTCCAAAAAACAATTTTCACGAAAATACAATTCCCTCATTGAAAACACATGGCGGACTATTCAATGAATTATTGTTCAAAAAGTAAAATTTTCAAAATTTTTTCCCGTTTTTTATATTGAAGCTCATATATAGGAGAATCTCCAATTTGAATTTTATAACACTCACTAAATAAGAAGTGGGTCTAAAGTTGGTCCAAAAAGTGCAATTTTCTCAAAAATGAAATTCCCCCATTGAAAACACATTTTGGACTATTCAATGAATTATTGTTCAAAAAGTAAAATTTTCAAAATTTTTTCCAATTTTTAATATTGAAGTTCATATATAGGAGAATCTCCAATTCGAAATTTATAACACTCACTAATTAAGAAGTGGGTCTAAAGTTGGTCCAAAAAGTTGGTCCAAAAAGCAATCTTCACGAAAATACAATTCCCTCATTGAAAACACATGGCGGACAATTCAATGAATTATTGTTCAAAAAGTAAAATTTTCAAAATTTTTTCCAATTTTTAATATTGAAGTTCATATATAGGAGAATCTCCAATTTGAATTTTATAACACTCACTAAATAAGAAGTGGGTCTAAAGTTGGTCCAAAAAGTGCAATTTTCTCAAAAATGAAATTCTCCCATTGAAAACACATTTTGGACTATTCAATGAATTATTGTTCAAAAAGTAAAATTTTCAAAAATTTTTAAAATTTTTAATATTGAAGCTCATATATAGGAGAATCTCCAATTCGAAATTTATAACACTCACTAAATAAGAATTGGGTCTAAAGTTGGTCCAAAAAGTTGGTCTAAAAAGCAATTTTCACGAAAATATAATTCCCTCATTGAAAACACATTTCGCACTATTCAATGAATTATTGTTCAAAAAGTAAAATTTTCAAAGATTTTTCCCGTTTTTAATATTGAATCTCATATATAGGAGAATCTCCAATTTGAATTTTATAACACTCACTAAATAAGAAGTGGATCTAAAGTTGGTCCAAAAAGTGCAATTTTCTCAAAAATGAAATTCCCCCATTGAAAACACATTTTGGACTATTCAATGAATTATTGTTCAAAAAGTAAAATTTTCAAAATTTTTTCCAATTTTTAATATTGAAGTTCATATATAGGAGAATCTCCAATTTGAATTTTATAAAACTCACTAAATAAGAAGTGGGTCTAAAGTTGGTCCCAAAAGTTGGTCCAAAAAGCAATTTTCACGAAAATACAATTCCCTCATTGAAAACACATTTCGGACTATTCAATGAATTATTGTTCAAAAAGTAAAATTTTCAAAGATTTTTCCCGTTTTTAATATTGAATCTCATATATAGGAGAATCTCCAATTTGAATTTTATAACACTCTCTAAATAAGAAGTGGATCTAAAGTTGGTCCAAAAAGTGCAATTTTTTCAAAAATGAAATTCCCCCATTGAAAACACATTTTGGACTATTCAATGAATTATTGTTCAAAAAGTAAAATTTTCAAAATGTTTTCCAATTTTTAATATTGAAGCTCATATATAGGATAATCTCCAATTCGAAATTTATAACACTCACTAAATAAGAAGTGGGTCTAAAGTTGGTCCAAAAAGTTGGTCCAAAAAGTTGGTCCAAAAAACAATTTTCACGAAAATACAATTCCCTCATTGAAAACACATGGCGGAATATTCAATGAATTATTGTTCAAAAAGTAAAATTTTCAAAATTTTTTCCCGTTTTTTATATTGAAGCTCATACATAGGAAAATCTCCAATTTGAATTTTATAACACTCACTAAATAAGAAGTGGATCTAAAGTTATTCCAAAAAGTGCAATTTTCTCAAAAATGAAATTCCCCCATTGAAAACACATTTTGGACTATTCAATGAATTATTGTTCAAAAAGTAAAATTTTCAAAAAATGTTCTCTTTTTTTGATATTGAAGCTCATACATAGGAAAATCTCCAATTTGAATTTTATAACACTCACTAAATAAGAAGTGGATCTAAAGTTGGTCCAAAAAGTGCAATTTTCTCAAAAATAAAATTCCCCCATTGAAAACACATTTTGGACTATTCAATGAATTATTGTTCAAAAAGTAAAATTTTCAAAATTTTTTCCAATTTTTAATATTGAAGTTCATATATAGGAGAATCTCCAATTCGAAATTTATAACACTCACTAAATAAGAAGTGGGTCTAAAGTTGGTCCAAAAAGTTGGTCCAAAAAGCAATCTTCACGAAAATACAATTCCCTCATTGAAAACACATGGCGGACAATTCAATGAATTATTGTTCAAAAAGTAAAATTTTCAAAATTTTTTCCAATTTTTAATATTGAAGTTCATATATAGGATAATCTCCAATTCGAAATTTATAACACTCACTAAATAAGAAGTGGGTCTAAAGTTGGTCCAAAAAGTTGGTCCAAAAAACAATTTTCACGAAAATACAATTCCCTCATTGAAAACACATGGCGGACTATTCAATGAATTATTGTTCAAAAAGTAAAATTTTCAAAATTTTTTCCCGTTTTTTATATTGAAGCTCATACATAGGAGAATCTCCAATTCGAAATTTATAACACTCACTAAATAAGAAGTGGGTCTAAAGTTGGTCCAAAAAGTTGGTCCAAAAAACAATTTTCACGAAAATACAATTCCCTCATTGAAAACACATGGCGGACAATTCAATGAATTATTGTTCAAAAAGTAAAATTTTCAAAATTTTTTCCCGTTTTTTATATTGAAGCTCATACATAGGAGAATCTCCAATTCGAAATTTATAACACTCACTAAATAAGAAGTGGGTCTAAAGTTGGTCCAAAAAGTTGGTCCAAAAAGTTGGTCCAAAAAACAATTTTCACGAAAATACAATTCCCTCATTGAAAACACATTTCGGACTATTCAATGAATTATTGTTCAAAAAGTAAAATTTTCAAAATTTTTTCCAAATTTTAATATTGAAGTTCATATATAGGAGAATCTCCAATTCGAAATTTATAACACTCACTAAATAAGAAGTGGGTCTAAAGTTGGTCCAAAAAGTTGGTCCAAAAAGCAATCTTCACGAAAATACAATTCCCTCATTGAAAACACATGGCGGACAATTCAATGAATTATTGTTCAAAAAGTAAAATTTTCAAAATTTTTTCCAATTTTTAATATTGAAGTTCATATATAGGAGAATCTCCAATTTGAATTTTATAACACTCACTAAATAAGAAGTGGGTCTAAAGTTGGTCCAAAAAGTGCAATTTTCTCAAAAATGAAATTCTCCCATTGAAAACACATTTTGGACTATTCAATGAATTATTGTTCAAAAAGTAAAATTTTCAAAAATTTTTTAAATTTTTAATATTGAAGCTCATATATAGGAGAATCTCCAATTCGAAATTTATAACACTCACTAAATAAGAATTGGGTCTAAAGTTGGTCCAAAAAGTTGGTCTAAAAAGCAATTTTCACGAAAATATAATTCCCTCATTGAAAACACATGGCGGACAATTCAATGAATTATTGTTCAAAAAGTAAAATTTTCAAAATTTTTTCCCGTTTTTTATATTGAAGATCATACATAGGAGAATCTCCAATTCGAAATTTATAACACTCACTAAATAAGAAGTGGGTCTAAAGTTGGTTCCAAAAGTTGGTCCAAAAAGCAATTTTCACGAAAATACAATTCCCTCATTGAAAACACATTTCGCACTATTCAATGAATTATTGTTCAAAAAGTAAAATTTTCAAAGATTTTTCTCGTTTTTAATATTGAATCTCATATATAGGAGAATCTCCAATTTGAATTTTATAACACTCTCTAAATAAGAAGTGGATCTAAAGTTGGTCCAAAAAGTGCAATTTTCTCAAAAATGAAATTCCCCCATTGAAAACACATTTTGGACTATTCAATGAATTATTGTTCAAAAAGTAAAATTTTCAAAATTTTTTCCAATTTTTAATATTGAAGCTCATATATAGGATAATCTCCAATTCGAAATTTATAACACTCACTAAATAAGAAGTGGGTCTAAAGTTGGTCCAAAAAGTTGGTCCAAAAAGTTGGTCCAAAAAGTTGGTCCAAAAAACAATTTTCACGAAAATACAATTCCCTCATTGAAAACACATGGCGGACAATTCAATGAATTATTGTTCAAAAAGTAAAATTTTCAAAATTTTTTCCCGTTTTTTATATTGAAGCTCATACATAGGAAAATCTCCAATTTGAATTTTATAACACTCACTAAATAAGAAGTGGATCTAAAGTTGGTCCAAAAAGTGCAATTTTCTCAAAAATGAAATTCCCCCATTGAAAACACATTTTGGACTATTCAATGAATTATTGTTCAAAAAGTAAAATTTTCAAAATTTTTTCCAATTTTTAATATTGAAGTTCATTTATAGGAGAATCTCCAATTTGAATTTTATAACACTCACTAAATAAGAAGTGGGTCTAAAGTTGGTCCAAAAAGTGCAATTTTCTCAAAAATGAAATTCCCCCATTGAAAACACATTTTGGACTATTCAATGAATTATTGTTCAAAAAGTAAAATTTTCAAAATTTTTTCCAATTTTTAATATTGAAGTTCATATATAGGAGAATCTCCAATTCGAAATTTATAACACTCACTAAATAAGAAGTGGGTCTAAAGTTGGTCCAAAAAGTTGGTCCAAAAAACAATTTTCACGAAAATACAATTCCCTCATTGAAAACACATGGCGGACAATTCAATGAATTATTGTTCAAAAAGTAAAATTTTCAAAATTTTTTCCCGTTTTTTATATTGAAGCTCATATATAGGAGAATCTCCAATTTGAATTTTATAACACTCACTAAATAAGAAGTGGGTCTAAAGTTGGTCCAAAAAGTGCAATTTTCTCAAAAATGAAATTCCCCCATTGAAAACACATTTTGGACTATTCAATGAATTATTGTTCAAAAAGTAAAATTTTCAAAATTTTTTCCAATTTTTAATATTGAAGTTCATATATAGGAGAATCTCCAATTCGAAATTTATAACACTCACTAATTAAGAAGTGGGTCTAAAGTTGGTCCAAAAAGTTGGTCCAAAAAGCAATCTTCACGAAAATACAATTCCCTCATTGAAAACACATGGCGGACAATTCAATGAATTATTGTTCAAAAAGTAAAATTTTCAAAATTTTTTCCAATTTTTAATATTGAAGTTCATATATAGGAGAATCTCCAATTTGAATTTTATAACACTCACTAAATAAGAAGTGGGTCTAAAGTTGGTCCAAAAAGTGCAATTTTCTCAAAAATGAAATTCTCCCATTGAAAACACATTTTGGACTATTCAATGAATTATTGTTCAAAAAGTAAAATTTTCAAAAATTTTTAAAATTTTTAATATTGAAGCTCATATATAGGAGAATCTCCAATTCGAAATTTATAACACTCACTAAATAAGAATTGGGTCTAAAGTTGGTCCAAAAAGTTGGTCTAAAAAGCAATTTTCACGAAAATATAATTCCCTCATTGAAAACACATTTCGCACTATTCAATGAATTATTGTTCAAAAAGTAAAATTTTCAAAGATTTTTCCCGTTTTTAATATTGAATCTCATATATAGGAGAATCTCCAATTTGAATTTTATAACACTCACTAAATAAGAAGTGGATCTAAAGTTGGTCCAAAAAGTGCAATTTTCTCAAAAATGAAATTCCCCCATTGAAAACACATTTTGGACTATTCAATGAATTATTGTTCAAAAAGTAAAATTTTCAAAATTTTTTCCAATTTTTAATATTGAAGTTCATATATAGGAGAATCTCCAATTTGAATTTTATAAAACTCACTAAATAAGAAGTGGGTCTAAAGTTGGTCCCAAAAGTTGGTCCAAAAAGCAATTTTCACGAAAATACAATTCCCTCATTGAAAACACATTTCGGACTATTCAATGAATTATTGTTCAAAAAGTAAAATTTTCAAAGATTTTTCCCGTTTTTAATATTGAATCTCATATATAGGAGAATCTCCAATTTGAATTTTATAACACTCTCTAAATAAGAAGTGGATCTAAAGTTGGTCCAAAAAGTGCAATTTTTTCAAAAATGAAATTCCCCCATTGAAAACACATTTTGGACTATTCAATGAATTATTGTTCAAAAAGTAAAATTTTCAAAATGTTTTCCAATTTTTAATATTGAAGCTCATATATAGGATAATCTCCAATTCGAAATTTATAACACTCACTAAATAAGAAGTGGGTCTAAAGTTGGTCCAAAAAGTTGGTCCAAAAAGTTGGTCCAAAAAACAATTTTCACGAAAATACAATTCCCTCATTGAAAACACATGGCGGAATATTCAATGAATTATTGTTCAAAAAGTAAAATTTTCAAAATTTTTTCCCGTTTTTTATATTGAAGCTCATACATAGGAAAATCTCCAATTTGAATTTTATAACACTCACTAAATAAGAAGTGGATCTAAAGTTATTCCAAAAAGTGCAATTTTCTCAAAAATGAAATTCCCCCATTGAAAACACATTTTGGACTATTCAATGAATTATTGTTCAAAAAGTAAAATTTTCAAAAAATGTTCTCTTTTTTTGATATTGAAGCTCATACATAGGAAAATCTCCAATTTGAATTTTATAACACTCACTAAATAAGAAGTGGATCTAAAGTTGGTCCAAAAAGTGCAATTTTCTCAAAAATAAAATTCCCCCATTGAAAACACATTTTGGACTATTCAATGAATTATTGTTCAAAAAGTAAAATTTTCAAAATTTTTTCCAATTTTTAATATTGAAGTTCATATATAGGAGAATCTCCAATTCGAAATTTATAACACTCACTAAATAAGAAGTGGGTCTAAAGTTGGTCCAAAAAGTTGGTCCAAAAAGCAATCTTCACGAAAATACAATTCCCTCATTGAAAACACATGGCGGACAATTCAATGAATTATTGTTCAAAAAGTAAAATTTTCAAAATTTTTTCCAATTTTTAATATTGAAGTTCATATATAGGATAATCTCCAATTCGAAATTTATAACACTCACTAAATAAGAAGTGGGTCTAAAGTTGGTCCAAAAAGTTGGTCCAAAAAACAATTTTCACGAAAATACAATTCCCTCATTGAAAACACATGGCGGACTATTCAATGAATTATTGTTCAAAAAGTAAAATTTTCAAAATTTTTTCCCGTTTTTTATATTGAAGCTCATACATAGGAGAATCTCCAATTCGAAATTTATAACACTCACTAAATAAGAAGTGGGTCTAAAGTTGGTCCAAAAAGTTGGTCCAAAAAACAATTTTCACGAAAATACAATTCCCTCATTGAAAACACATGGCGGACAATTCAATGAATTATTGTTCAAAAAGTAAAATTTTCAAAATTTTTTCCCGTTTTTTATATTGAAGCTCATACATAGGAGAATCTCCAATTCGAAATTTATAACACTCACTAAATAAGAAGTGGGTCTAAAGTTGGTCCAAAAAGTTGGTCCAAAAAGTTGGTCCAAAAAACAATTTTCACGAAAATACAATTCCCTCATTGAAAACACATTTCGGACTATTCAATGAATTATTGTTCAAAAAGTAAAATTTTCAAAATTTTTTCCAAATTTTAATATTGAAGTTCATATATAGGAGAATCTCCAATTCGAAATTTATAACACTCACTAAATAAGAAGTGGGTCTAAAGTTGGTCCAAAAAGTTGGTCCAAAAAGCAATCTTCACGAAAATACAATTCCCTCATTGAAAACACATGGCGGACAATTCAATGAATTATTGTTCAAAAAGTAAAATTTTCAAAATTTTTTCCAATTTTTAATATTGAAGTTCATATATAGGAGAATCTCCAATTTGAATTTTATAACACTCACTAAATAAGAAGTGGGTCTAAAGTTGGTCCAAAAAGTGCAATTTTCTCAAAAATGAAATTCTCCCATTGAAAACACATTTTGGACTATTCAATGAATTATTGTTCAAAAAGTAAAATTTTCAAAAATTTTTTAAATTTTTAATATTGAAGCTCATATATAGGAGAATCTCCAATTCGAAATTTATAACACTCACTAAATAAGAATTGGGTCTAAAGTTGGTCCAAAAAGTTGGTCTAAAAAGCAATTTTCACGAAAATATAATTCCCTCATTGAAAACACATGGCGGACAATTCAATGAATTATTGTTCAAAAAGTAAAATTTTCAAAATTTTTTCCCGTTTTTTATATTGAAGATCATACATAGGAGAATCTCCAATTCGAAATTTATAACACTCACTAAATAAGAAGTGGGTCTAAAGTTGGTTCCAAAAGTTGGTCCAAAAAGCAATTTTCACGAAAATACAATTCCCTCATTGAAAACACATTTCGCACTATTCAATGAATTATTGTTCAAAAAGTAAAATTTTCAAAGATTTTTCTCGTTTTTAATATTGAATCTCATATATAGGAGAATCTCCAATTTGAATTTTATAACACTCTCTAAATAAGAAGTGGATCTAAAGTTGGTCCAAAAAGTGCAATTTTCTCAAAAATGAAATTCCCCCATTGAAAACACATTTTGGACTATTCAATGAATTATTGTTCAAAAAGTAAAATTTTCAAAATTTTTTCCAATTTTTAATATTGAAGCTCATATATAGGATAATCTCCAATTCGAAATTTATAACACTCACTAAATAAGAAGTGGGTCTAAAGTTGGTCCAAAAAGTTGGTCCAAAAAGTTGGTCCAAAAAGTTGGTCCAAAAAACAATTTTCACGAAAATACAATTCCCTCATTGAAAACACATGGCGGACAATTCAATGAATTATTGTTCAAAAAGTAAAATTTTCAAAATTTTTTCCCGTTTTTTATATTGAAGCTCATACATAGGAAAATCTCCAATTTGAATTTTATAACACTCACTAAATAAGAAGTGGATCTAAAGTTGGTCCAAAAAGTGCAATTTTCTCAAAAATGAAATTCCCCCATTGAAAACACATTTTGGACTATTCAATGAATTATTGTTCAAAAAGTAAAATTTTCAAAATTTTTTCCAATTTTTAATATTGAAGTTCATTTATAGGAGAATCTCCAATTTGAATTTTATAACACTCACTAAATAAGAAGTGGGTCTAAAGTTGGTCCAAAAAGTGCAATTTTCTCAAAAATGAAATTCCCCCATTGAAAACACATTTTGGACTATTCAATGAATTATTGTTCAAAAAGTAAAATTTTCAAAATTTTTTCCAATTTTTAATATTGAAGTTCATATATAGGAGAATCTCCAATTCGAAATTTATAACACTCACTAAATAAGAAGTGGGTCTAAAGTTGGTCCAAAAAGTTGGTCCAAAAAGCAATTTTCACGAAAATATAATTCCCTCATTGAAAACACATGGCGGACAATTCAATGAATTATTGTTCAAAAAGTAAAATTTTCAAAATTTTTTCCCGTTTTTTATATTGAAGCTCATACATAGGAGAATCTCCAATTCGAAATTTATAACACTCACTAAATAAGAAGTGGGTCTAAAGTTGGTCCCAAAAGTTGGTCCAAAAAGCAATTTTCACGAAAATACAATTCCCTCATTGAAAACACATTTCGGACTATTCAATGAATTATTGTTCAAAAAGTAAAATTTTCAAAATTTTTTCCAATTTTTAATATTGAAGTTCATATATAGGAGAATCTCCAATTCGAAATTTATAACACTCACTAAATAAGAAGTGGGTCTAAAGTTGGTCCAAAAAGTTGGTCCAAAAAGCAATCTTCACGAAAATACAATTCCCTCATTGAAAACACATGGCGGACAATTCAATGAATTATTGTTCAAAAAGTAAAATTTTCAAAATTTTTTCCAATTTTTAATATTGAAGTTCATATATAGGAGAATCTCCAATTTGAATTTTATAACACTCACTAAATAAGAAGTGGGTCTAAAGTTGGTCCAAAAAGTGCAATTTTCTCAAAAATGAAATTCCCAAATTGAAAACACATTTTGGACTATTCAATGAATTATTGTTCAAAAAGTAAAATTTTCAAAATTTTTTCCCCTTTTTTTATATTGAAGCTCAACATAGGAAAATCTCCAATTTGAATTTTATAACACTCACTAAATAAGAAGTGGGTCTAAAGTTGGTCCAAAAAGTGCAATTTTCTCAAAAGTAAAATTCCCCCATTGAAAACATATGGTGGACTATTCAATGAATTATTGTTCAAAGAGAAAAATTTTCAAAAAAATTTCCCTTTTTTTATATGGAAGCTCATATATAGGAAAATTTCCAATTTGAATTTTATAACATTCACTAAATAAGAAGTGGGTCTAAAGTTGGTCCAAAAAGTGCAATTTTCTCAAAAGTAAAATTCCCCTATTGAAAACACACGGCGGACTATTCAATGAATTTTTGTTCAAAAAGTAAAATTTTCAAAAAATGTTCTCTTTTTTTGATATTGAATCTCATATATAGGAGAATCTCCAATTTGAATTTTATAACACTCACTAAATAAGAAGTGGATCTAAAATTGGTCCAAAAAGTTGGTCCAAAAAACAATTTTCACGAAAATACAATTCCCTCATTGAAAACACATGGCGGACTATTCAATGAATTATTGTTCAAAAAGTAAAATTTTCAAAATTTTTTCCCGTTTTTTATATTGAAGCTCATACATAGGAAAATCTCCAATTTGAATTTTATAACACTCACTAAATAAGAAGTGGATCTAAAGTTGGTCCAAAAAGTGCAATTTTCTCAAAAATGAAATTCCCCCATTGAAAACACATTTTGGACTATTCAATGAATTATTGTTCAAAAAGTAAAATTTTCAAAAAATGTTCTCTTTTTTTGATATTGAAGCTCATACATAGGAAAATCTCCAATTTGAATTTTATAACACTCACTAAATAAGAAGTGGATCTAAAGTTGGTCCAAAAAGTGCAATTTTCTCAAAAATAAAATTCCCCCATTGAAAACACATTTTGGACTATTCAATGAATTATTGTTCAAAAAGTAAAATTTTCAAAATTTTTTCCAATTTTTAATATTGAAGTTCATATATAGGAGAATCTCCAATTCGAAATTTATAACACTCACTAAATAAGAAGTGGGTCTAAAGTTGGTCCAAAAAGTTGGTCCAAAAAGCAATCTTCACGAAAATACAATTCCCTCATTGAAAACACATGGCGGACAATTCAATGAATTATTGTTCAAAAAGTAAAATTTTCAAACTTTTTTCCAATTTTTAATATTGAAGTTCATATATAGGATAATCTCCAATTCGAAATTTATAACACTCACTAAATAAGAAGTGGGTCTAAAGTTGGTCCAAAAAGTTGGTCCAAAAAACAATTTTCACGAAAATACAATTCCCTCATTGAAAACACATGGCGGACTATTCAATGAATTATTGTTCAAAAAGTAAAATTTTCAAAATTTTTTCCCGTTTTTTATATTGAAGCTCATACATAGGAAAATCTCCAATTTGAATTTTATAACACTCACTAAATAAGAAGTGGATCTAAAGTTGGTCCAAAAAGTGCAATTTTCTCAAAAATGAAATTCCCCCATTGAAAACACATTTTGGACTATTCAATGAATTATTGTTCAAAAAGTAAAATTTTCAAAAAATGTTCTCTTTTTTTGATATTGAAGCTCATACATAGGAAAATCTCCAATTTGAATTTTATAACACTCACTAAATAAGAAGTGGATCTAAAGTTGGTCCAAAAAGTGCAATTTTCTCAAAAATAAAATTCCCCCATTGAAAACACATTTTGGACTATTCAATGAATTATTGCTCAAAAAGTAAAATTTTCAAAATTTTTTCCAATTTTTAATATTGAAGTTCATATATAGGAGAATCTCCAATTCGAAATTTATAACACTCACTAAATAAGAAGTGGGTCTAAAGTTGGTCCAAAAAGTTGGTCCAAAAAGCAATCTTCACGAAAATACAATTCCCTCATTGAAAACACATGGCGGACAATTCAATGAATTATTGTTCAAAAAGTAAAATTTTCAAACTTTTTTCCAATTTTTTATATTGAAGTTCATATATAGGATAATCTCCAATTCGAAATTTATAACACTCACTAAATAAGAAGTGGGTCTAAAGTTGGTCCAAAAAGTTGGTCCAAAAAGTTGGTCCAAAAAACAATTTTCACGAAAATACAATTCCCTCATTGAAAACACATGGCGGACTATTCAATGAATTATTGTTCAAAAAGTAAAATTTTCAAAATTTTTTCCCGTTTTTTATATTGAAGCTCATACATAGGAGAATCTCCAATTCGAAATTTATAACACTCACTAAATAAGAAGTGGGTCTAAAGTTGGTCCAAAAAGTTGGTCCAAAAAACAATTTTCACGAAAATACAATTCCCTCATTGAAAACACATGGCGGACAATTCAATGAATTATTGTTCAAAAAGTAAAATTTTCAAAATATTTTCCCGTTTTTTATATTGAAGCTCATACATAGGAAAATCTCCAAATCGAAATTTATAACACTCACTAAATAAGAAGTGGGTCTAAAGTTGGTCCCAAAAGTTGGTCCAAAAAGCAATTTTCACGAAAATACAATTCCCTCATTGAAAACACATTTTGGACTATTCAATGAATTATTGTTCAAAAAGTAAAATTTTCAAAATTTTTTCCAATTTTTAATATTGAAGTTCATATATAGGAGAATCTCCAATTTGAATTTTATAACACTCACTAAATAAGAAGTGGGTCTAAAGTTGGTCCAAAAAGTGCAATTTTCTCAAAAATGAAATTCCCCCATTGAAAACACATTTTGGACTATTCAATGAATTATTGTTCAAAAAGTAAAATTTTCAAAATTTTTTCCAATTTTTAATATTGAAGTTCATATATAGGAGAATCTCCAATTCGAAATTTATAACACTCACTAAATAAGAAGTGGATCTAAAGTTGGTCCAAAAAGTGCAATTTTCTCAAAAATGAAATTCTCCCATTGAAAACACATTTTGGACTATTCAATGAATTATTGTTCAAAAAGTAAAATTTTCAAAATTTTTTAAAATTTTTAATATTGAAGCTCATATATAGGAGAATCTCCAATTCGAAATTTATAACACTCACTAAATAAGAATTGGGTCTAAAGTTGGTCCAAAAAGTTGGTCTAAAAAGCAATTTTCACGAAAATATAATTCCCTCATTGAAAACACATGGCGGACAATTCAATGAATTATTGTTCAAAAAGTAAAATTTTCAAAATTTTTTCCCGTTTTTTATATTGAAGATCATACATAGGAGAATCTCCAATTCGAAATTTATAACACTCACTAAATAAGAAGTGGGTCTAAAGTTGGTTCCAAAAGTTGGTCCAAAAAGCAATTTTCACGAAAATACAATTCCCTCATTGAAAACACATTTCGGACTATTCAATGAATTATTGTTCAAAAAGTAAAATTTTCAAAGATTTTTCCCGTTTTTAATATTGAATCTCATATATAGGAGAATCTCCAATTTGAATTTTATAACACTCTCTAAATAAGAAGTGGATCTAAAGTTGGTCCAAAAAGTGCAATTTTTTCAAAAATGAAATTCCCCCATTGAAAACACATTTTGGACTATTCAATGAATTATTGTTCAAAAAGTAAAATTTTCAAAATGTTTTCCAATTTTTAATATTGAAGCTCATATATAGGATAATCTCCAATTCGAAATTTATAACACTCACTAAATAAGAAGTGGGTCTAAAGTTGGTCCAAAAAGTTGGTCCAAAAAGTTGGTCCAAAAAACAATTTTCACGAAAATACAATTCCCTCATTGAAAACACATGGCGGAATATTCAATGAATTATGGTTCAAAAAGTAAAATTTTCAAAATTTTTTCCCGTTTTTTATATTGAAGCTCATACATAGGAAAATCTCCAATTTGAATTTTATAACACTCACTAAATAAGAAGTGGATCTAAAGTTATTCCAAAAAGTGCAATTTTCTCAAAAATGAAATTCCCCCATTGAAAACACATTTTGGACTATTCAATGAATTATTGTTCAAAAAGTAAAATTTTCAAAAAATGTTCTCTTTTTTTGATATTGAAGCTCATACATAGGAAAATCTCCAATTTGAATTTTATAACACTCACTAAATAAGAAGTGGATCTAAAGTTGGTCCAAAAAGTGCAATTTTCTCAAAAATAAAATTCCCCCATTGAAAACACATTTTGGACTATTCAATGAATTATTGTTCAAAAAGTAAAATTTTCAAAATTTTTTCCAATTTTTAATATTGAAGTTCATATATAGGAGAATCTCCAATTCGAAATTTATAACACTCACTAAATAAGAAGTGGGTCTAAAGTTGGTCCAAAAAGTTGGTCCAAAAAGCAATCTTCACGAAAATACAATTCCCTCATTGAAAACACATGGCGGACAATTCAATGAATTATTGTTCAAAAAGTAAAATTTTCAAAATTTTTTCCAATTTTTAATATTGAAGTTCATATATAGGATAATCTCCAATTCGAAATTTATAACACTCACTAAATAAGAAGTGGGTCTAAAGTTGGTCCAAAAAGTTGGTCCAAAAAACAATTTTCACGAAAATACAATTCCCTCATTGAAAACACATGGCGGACTATTCAATGAATTATTGTTCAAAAAGTAAAATTTTCAAAATTTTTTCCCGTTTTTTATATTGAAGCTCATACATAGGAGAATCTCCAATTCGAAATTTATAACACTCACTAAATAAGAAGTGGGTCTAAAGTTGGTCCAAAAAGTTGGTCCAAAAAACAATTTTCACGAAAATACAATTCCCTCATTGAAAACACATGGCGGACAATTCAATGAATTATTGTTCAAAAAGTAAAATTTTCAAAATTTTTTCCCGTTTTTTATATTGAAGCTCATACATAGGAGAATCTCCAATTCGAAATTTATAACACTCACTAAATAAGAAGTGGGTCTAAAGTTGGTCCAAAAAGTTGGTCCAAAAAGTTGGTCCAAAAAACAATTTTCACGAAAATACAATTCCCTCATTGAAAACACATTTCGGACTATTCAATGAATTATTGTTCAAAAAGTAAAATTTTCAAAATTTTTTCCAAATTTTAATATTGAAGTTCATATATAGGAGAATCTCCAATTCGAAATTTATAACACTCACTAAATAAGAAGTGGGTCTAAAGTTGGTCCAAAAAGTTGGTCCAAAAAGCAATCTTCACGAAAATACAATTCCCTCATTGAAAACACATGGCGGACAATTCAATGAATTATTGTTCAAAAAGTAAAATTTTCAAAATTTTTTCCAATTTTTAATATTGAAGTTCATATATAGGAGAATCTCCAATTTGAATTTTATAACACTCACTAAATAAGAAGTGGGTCTAAAGTTGGTCCAAAAAGTGCAATTTTCTCAAAAATGAAATTCTCCCATTGAAAACACATTTTGGACTATTCAATGAATTATTGTTCAAAAAGTAAAATTTTCAAAAATTTTTAAAATTTTTAATATTGAAGCTCATATATAGGAGAATCTCCAATTCGAAATTTATAACACTCACTAAATAAGAATTGGGTCTAAAGTTGGTCCAAAAAGTTGGTCTAAAAAGCAATTTTCACGAAAATATAATTCCCTCATTGAAAACACATGGCGGACAATTCAATGAATTATTGTTCAAAAAGTAAAATTTTCAAAATTTTTTCCCGTTTTTTATATTGAAGATCATACATAGGAGAATCTCCAATTCGAAATTTATAACACTCACTAAATAAGAAGTGGGTCTAAAGTTGGTTCCAAAAGTTGGTCCAAAAAGCAATTTTCACGAAAATACAATTCCCTCATTGAAAACACATTTCGCACTATTCAATGAATTATTGTTCAAAAAGTAAAATTTTCAAAATGTTTTCCAATTTTTAATATTGAAGCTCATATATAGGATAATCTCCAATTCGAAATTTATAACACTCACTAAATAAGAAGTGGGTCTAAAGTTGGTCCAAAAAACAATTTTCACGAAAATACAATTCCCTCATTGAAAACACATGGCGGACTATTCAATGAATTATTGTTCAAAAAGTAAAATTTTCAAAATTTTTTCCCGTTTTTTATATTGAAGCTCATACATAGGAAAATCTCCAATTTGAATTTTATAACACTCACTAAATAAGAAGTGGATCTAAAGTTGGTCCAAAAAGTGCAATTTTCTCAAAAATGAAATTCCCCCATTGAAAACACATTTTGGACTATTCAATGAATTATTGTTCAAAAAGTAAAATTTTCAAAAAATGTTCTCTTTTTTTGATATTGAAGCTCATACATAGGAAAATCTCCAATTTGAATTTTATAACACTCACTAAATAAGAAGTGGATCTAAAGTTGGTCCAAAAAGTGCAATTTTCTCAAAAATAAAATTCCCCCATTGAAAACACATTTTGGACTATTCAATGAATTATTGTTCAAAAAGTAAAATTTTCAAAATTTTTTCCAATTTTTAATATTGAAGTTCATATATAGGAGAATCTCCAATTCGAAATTTATAACACTCACTAAATAAGAAGTGGGTCTAAAGTTGGTCCAAAAAGTTGGTCCAAAAAGCAATCTTCACGAAAATACAATTCCCTCATTGAAAACACATGGCGGACAATTCAATGAATTATTGTTCAAAAAGTAAAATTTTCAAAATTTTTTCCAATTTTTAATATTGAAGTTCATATATAGGATAATCTCCAATTCGAAATTTATAACACTCACTAAATAAGAAGTGGGTCTAAAGTTGGTCCAAAAAGTTGGTCCAAAAAGTTGGTCCAAAAAACAATTTTCACGAAAATACAATTCCCTCATTGAAAACACATGGCGGACTATTCAATGAATTATTGTTCAAAAAGTAAAATTTTCAAAATTTTTTCCCGTTTTTTATATTGAAGCTCATACATAGGAGAATCTCCAATTCGAAATTTATAACACTCACTAAATAAGAAGTGGGTCTAAAGTTGGTCCAAAAAGTTGGTCCAAAAAACAATTTTCACGAAAATACAATTCCCTCATTGAAAACACATGGCGGACAATTCAATGAATTATTGTTCAAAAAGTAAAATTTTCAAAATTTTTTCCCGTTTTTTATATTGAAGCTCATATATAGGAGAATCTCCAATTTGAATTTTATAACACTCACTAAATAAGAAGTGGGTCTAAAGTTGGTCCAAAAAGTGCAATTTTCTCAAAAATGAAATTCCCCCATTGAAAACACATTTTGGACTATTCAATGAATTATTGTTCAAAAAGTAAAATTTTCAAAATTTTTTCCAATTTTTAATATTGAAGTTCATATATAGGAGAATCTCCAATTCGAAATTTATAACACTCACTAATTAAGAAGTGGGTCTAAAGTTGGTCCAAAAAGTTGGTCCAAAAAGCAATCTTCACGAAAATACAATTCCCTCATTGAAAACACATGGCGGACAATTCAATGAATTATTGTTCAAAAAGTAAAATTTTCAAAATTTTTTCCAATTTTTAATATTGAAGTTCATATATAGGAGAATCTCCAATTTGAATTTTATAACACTCACTAAATAAGAAGTGGGTCTAAAGTTGGTCCAAAAAGTGCAATTTTCTCAAAAATGAAATTCTCCCATTGAAAACACATTTTGGACTATTCAATGAATTATTGTTCAAAAAGTAAAATTTTCAAAAATTTTTAAAATTTTTAATATTGAAGCTCATATATAGGAGAATCTCCAATTCGAAATTTATAACACTCACTAAATAAGAATTGGGTCTAAAGTTGGTCCAAAAAGTTGGTCTAAAAAGCAATTTTCACGAAAATATAATTCCCTCATTGAAAACACATGGCGGACAATTCAATGAATTATTGTTCAAAAAGTAAAATTTTCAAAATTTTTTCCCGTTTTTTATATTGAAGATCATACATAGGAGAATCTCCAATTCGAAATTTATAACACTCACTAAATAAGAAGTGGGTCTAAAGTTGGTTCCAAAAGTTGGTCCAAAAAGCAATTTTCACGAAAATACAATTCCCTCATTGAAAACACATTTCGCACTATTCAATGAATTATTGTTCAAAAAGTAAAATTTTCAAAGATTTTTCCCGTTTTTAATATTGAATCTCATATATAGGAGAATCTCCAATTTGAATTTTATAACACTCTCTAAATAAGAAGTGGATCTAAAGTTGGTCCAAAAAGTGCAATTTTCTCAAAAATGAAATTCCCCCATTGAAAACACATTTTGGACTATTCAATGAATTATTGTTCAAAAAGTAAAATTTTCAAAATTTTTTCCAATTTTTAATATTGAAGCTCATATATAGGATAATCTCCAATTCGAAATTTATAACACTCACTAAATAAGAAGTGGGTCTAAAGTTGGTCCAAAAAGTTGGTCCAAAAAGTTGGTCCAAAAAACAATTTTCACGAAAATACAATTCCCTCATTGAAAACACATGGCGCACTATTCAATGAATTATTGTTCAAAAAGTAAAATTTTCAAAATTTTTTCCCGTTTTTTATATTGAAGCTCATACATAGGAAAATCTCCAATTTGAATTTTATAACACTCACTAAATAAGAAGTGGATCTAAAGTTGGTCCAAAAAGTGCAATTTTCTCAAAAATGAAATTCCCCCATTGAAAACACATTTTGGACTATTCAATGAATTATTGTTCAAAAAGTAAAATTTTCAAAATTTTTTCCAATTTTTAATATTGAAGTTCATATATAGGAGAATCTCCAATTTGAATTTTATAAAACTCACTAAATAAGAAGTGGGTCTAAAGTTGGTCCCAAAAGTTGGTCCAAAAAGCAATTTTCACGAAAATACAATTCCCTCATTGAAAACACATTTCGGACTATTCAATGAATTATTGTTCAAAAAGTAAAATTTTCAAAGATTTTTCCCGTTTTTAATATTGAATCTCATATATAGGAGAATCTCCAATTTGAATTTTATAACACTCTCTAAATAAGAAGTGGATCTAAAGTTGGTCCAAAAAGTGCAATTTTTTCAAAAATGAAATTCCCCCATTGAAAACACATTTTGGACTATTCAATGAATTATTGTTCAAAAAGTAAAATTTTCAAAATGTTTTCCAATTTTTAATATTGAAGCTCATATATAGGATAATCTCCAATTCGAAATTTATAACACTCACTAAATAAGAAGTGGGTCTAAAGTTGGTCCAAAAAGTTGGTCCAAAAAGTTGGTCCAAAAAACAATTTTCACGAAAATACAATTCCCTCATTGAAAACACATGGCGGAATATTCAATGAATTATTGTTCAAAAAGTAAAATTTTCAAAATTTTTTCCCGTTTTTTATATTGAAGCTCATACATAGGAAAATCTCCAATTTGAATTTTATAACACTCACTAAATAAGAAGTGGATCTAAAGTTATTCCAAAAAGTGCAATTTTCTCAAAAATGAAATTCCCCCATTGAAAACACATTTTGGACTATTCAATGAATTATTGTTCAAAAAGTAAAATTTTCAAAAAATGTTCTCTTTTTTTGATATTGAAGCTCATACATAGGAAAATCTCCAATTTGAATTTTATAACACTCACTAAATAAGAAGTGGATCTAAAGTTGGTCCAAAAAGTGCAATTTTCTCAAAAATAAAATTCCCCCATTGAAAACACATTTTGGACTATTCAATGAATTATTGTTCAAAAAGTAAAATTTTCAAAATTTTTTCCAATTTTTAATATTGAAGTTCATATATAGGAGAATCTCCAATTCGAAATTTATAACACTCACTAAATAAGAAGTGGGTCTAAAGTTGGTCCAAAAAGTTGGTCCAAAAAGCAATCTTCACGAAAATACAATTCCCTCATTGAAAACACATGGCGGACAATTCAATGAATTATTGTTCAAAAAGTAAAATTTTCAAAATTTTTTCCAATTTTTAATATTGAAGTTCATATATAGGATAATCTCCAATTCGAAATTTATAACACTCACTAAATAAGAAGTGGGTCTAAAGTTGGTCCAAAAAGTTGGTCCAAAAAACAATTTTCACGAAAATACAATTCCCTCATTGAAAACACATGGCGGACTATTCAATGAATTATTGTTCAAAAAGTAAAATTTTCAAAATTTTTTCCCGTTTTTTATATTGAAGCTCATACATAGGAGAATCTCCAATTCGAAATTTATAACACTCACTAAATAAGAAGTGGGTCTAAAGTTGGTCCAAAAAGTTGGTCCAAAAAACAATTTTCACGAAAATACAATTCCCTCATTGAAAACACATGGCGGACAATTCAATGAATTATTGTTCAAAAAGTAAAATTTTCAAAATTTTTTCCCGTTTTTTATATTGAAGCTCATACATAGGAGAATCTCCAATTCGAAATTTATAACACTCACTAAATAAGAAGTGGGTCTAAAGTTGGTCCAAAAAGTTGGTCCAAAAAGTTGGTCCAAAAAACAATTTTCACGAAAATACAATTCCCTCATTGAAAACACATTTCGGACTATTCAATGAATTATTGTTCAAAAAGTAAAATTTTCAAAATTTTTTCCAAATTTTAATATTGAAGTTCATATATAGGAGAATCTCCAATTCGAAATTTATAACACTCACTAAATAAGAAGTGGGTCTAAAGTTGGTCCAAAAAGTTGGTCCAAAAAGCAATCTTCACGAAAATACAATTCCCTCATTGAAAACACATGGCGGACAATTCAATGAATTATTGTTCAAAAAGTAAAATTTTCAAAATTTTTTCCAATTTTTAATATTGAAGTTCATATATAGGAGAATCTCCAATTTGAATTTTATAACACTCACTAAATAAGAAGTGGGTCTAAAGTTGGTCCAAAAAGTGCAATTTTCTCAAAAATGAAATTCTCCCATTGAAAACACATTTTGGACTATTCAATGAATTATTGTTCAAAAAGTAAAATTTTCAAAAATTTTTTAAATTTTTAATATTGAAGCTCATATATAGGAGAATCTCCAATTCGAAATTTATAACACTCACTAAATAAGAATTGGGTCTAAAGTTGGTCCAAAAAGTTGGTCTAAAAAGCAATTTTCACGAAAATATAATTCCCTCATTGAAAACACATGGCGGACAATTCAATGAATTATTGTTCAAAAAGTAAAATTTTCAAAATTTTTTCCCGTTTTTTATATTGAAGATCATACATAGGAGAATCTCCAATTCGAAATTTATAACACTCACTAAATAAGAAGTGGGTCTAAAGTTGGTTCCAAAAGTTGGTCCAAAAAGCAATTTTCACGAAAATACAATTCCCTCATTGAAAACACATTTCGCACTATTCAATGAATTATTGTTCAAAAAGTAAAATTTTCAAAGATTTTTCTCGTTTTTAATATTGAATCTCATATATAGGAGAATCTCCAATTTGAATTTTATAACACTCTCTAAATAAGAAGTGGATCTAAAGTTGGTCCAAAAAGTGCAATTTTCTCAAAAATGAAATTCCCCCATTGAAAACACATTTTGGACTATTCAATGAATTATTGTTCAAAAAGTAAAATTTTCAAAATTTTTTCCAATTTTTAATATTGAAGCTCATATATAGGATAATCTCCAATTCGAAATTTATAACACTCACTAAATAAGAAGTGGGTCTAAAGTTGGTCCAAAAAGTTGGTCCAAAAAGTTGGTCCAAAAAGTTGGTCCAAAAAACAATTTTCACGAAAATACAATTCCCTCATTGAAAACACATGGCGGACAATTCAATGAATTATTGTTCAAAAAGTAAAATTTTCAAAATTTTTTCCCGTTTTTTATATTGAAGCTCATACATAGGAAAATCTCCAATTTGAATTTTATAACACTCACTAAATAAGAAGTGGATCTAAAGTTGGTCCAAAAAGTGCAATTTTCTCAAAAATGAAATTCCCCCATTGAAAACACATTTTGGACTATTCAATGAATTATTGTTCAAAAAGTAAAATTTTCAAAATTTTTTCCAATTTTTAATATTGAAGTTCATTTATAGGAGAATCTCCAATTTGAATTTTATAACACTCACTAAATAAGAAGTGGGTCTAAAGTTGGTCCAAAAAGTGCAATTTTCTCAAAAATGAAATTCCCCCATTGAAAACACATTTTGGACTATTCAATGAATTATTGTTCAAAAAGTAAAATTTTCAAAATTTTTTCCAATTTTTAATATTGAAGTTCATATATAGGAGAATCTCCAATTCGAAATTTATAACACTCACTAAATAAGAAGTGGGTCTAAAGTTGGTCCAAAAAGTTGGTCCAAAAAGCAATTTTCACGAAAATATAATTCCCTCATTGAAAACACATGGCGGACAATTCAATGAATTATTGTTCAAAAAGTAAAATTTTCAAAATTTTTTCCCGTTTTTTATATTGAAGCTCATACATAGGAGAATCTCCAATTCGAAATTTATAACACTCACTAAATAAGAAGTGGGTCTAAAGTTGGTCCCAAAAGTTGGTCCAAAAAGCAATTTTCACGAAAATACAATTCCCTCATTGAAAACACATTTCGGACTATTCAATGAATTATTGTTCAAAAAGTAAAATTTTCAAAATTTTTTCCAATTTTTAATATTGAAGTTCATATATAGGAGAATCTCCAATTCGAAATTTATAACACTCACTAAATAAGAAGTGGGTCTAAAGTTGGTCCAAAAAGTTGGTCCAAAAAGCAATCTTCACGAAAATACAATTTCCTCATTGAAAACACATGGCGGACAATTCAATGAATTATTGTTCAAAAAGTAAAATTTTCAAAATTTTTTCCAATTTTTAATATTGAAGTTCATATATAGGAGAATCTCCAATTTGAATTTTATAACACTCACTAAATAAGAAGTGGGTCTAAAGTTGGTCCAAAAAGTGCAATTTTCTCAAAAATGAAATTCCCAAATTGAAAACACATTTTGGACTATTCAATGAATTATTGTTCAAAAAGTAAAATTTTCAAAATTTTTTCCCCTTTTTTTATATTGAAGCTCAACATAGGAAAATCTCCAATTTGAATTTTATAACACTCACTAAATAAGAAGTGGGTCTAAAGTTGGTCCAAAAAGTGCAATTTTCTCAAAAGTAAAATTCCCCCATTGAAAACATATGGTGGACTATTCAATGAATTATTGTTCAAAGAGAAAAATTTTCAAAAAAATTTCCCTTTTTTTATATGGAAGCTCATATATAGGAAAATTTCCAATTTGAATTTTATAACATTCACTAAATAAGAAGTGGGTCTAAAGTTGGTCCAAAAAGTGCAATTTTCTCAAAAGTAAAATTCCCCTATTGAAAACACACGGCGGACTATTCAATGAATTTTTGTTCAAAAAGTAAAATTTTCAAAAAATGTTCTCTTTTTTTGATATTGAATCTCATATATAGGAGAATCTCCAATTTGAATTTTATAACACTCACTAAATAAGAAGTGGATCTAAAATTGGTCCAAAAAGTTGGTCCAAAAAACAATTTTCACGAAAATACAATTCCCTCATTGAAAACACATGGCGGACTATTCAATGAATTATTGTTCAAAAAGTAAAATTTTCAAAATTTTTTCCCGTTTTTTATATTGAAGCTCATACATAGGAAAATCTCCAATTTGAATTTTATAACACTCACTAAATAAGAAGTGGATCTAAAGTTGGTCCAAAAAGTGCAATTTTCTCAAAAATGAAATTCCCCCATTGAAAACACATTTTGGACTATTCAATGAATTATTGTTCAAAAAGTAAAATTTTCAAAAAATGTTCTCTTTTTTTGATATTGAAGCTCATACATAGGAAAATCTCCAATTTGAATTTTATAACACTCACTAAATAAGAAGTGGATCTAAAGTTGGTCCAAAAAGTGCAATTTTCTCAAAAATAAAATTCCCCCATTGAAAACACATTTTGGACTATTCAATGAATTATTGTTCAAAAAGTAAAATTTTCAAAATTTTTTCCAATTTTTAATATTGAAGTTCATATATAGGAGAATCTCCAATTCGAAATTTATAACACTCACTAAATAAGAAGTGGGTCTAAAGTTGGTCCAAAAAGTTGGTCCAAAAAGCAATCTTCACGAAAATACAATTCCCTCATTGAAAACACATGGCGGACAATTCAATGAATTATTGTTCAAAAAGTAAAATTTTCAAACTTTTTTCCAATTTTTAATATTGAAGTTCATATATAGGATAATCTCCAATTCGAAATTTATAACACTCACTAAATAAGAAGTGGGTCTAAAGTTGGTCCAAAAAGTTGGTCCAAAAAACAATTTTCACGAAAATACAATTCCCTCATTGAAAACACATGGCGGACTATTCAATGAATTATTGTTCAAAAAGTAAAATTTTCAAAATTTTTTCCCGTTTTTTATATTGAAGCTCATACATAGGAAAATCTCCAATTTGAATTTTATAACACTCACTAAATAAGAAGTGGATCTAAAGTTGGTCCAAAAAGTGCAATTTTCTCAAAAATGAAATTCCCCCATTGAAAACACATTTTGGACTATTCAATGAATTATTGTTCAAAAAGTAAAATTTTCAAAAAATGTTCTCTTTTTTTGATATTGAAGCTCATACATAGGAAAATCTCCAATTTGAATTTTATAACACTCACTAAATAAGAAGTGGATCTAAAGTTGGTCCAAAAAGTGCAATTTTCTCAAAAATAAAATTCCCCCATTGAAAACACATTTTGGACTATTCAATGAATTATTGCTCAAAAAGTAAAATTTTCAAAATTTTTTCCAATTTTTAATATTGAAGTTCATATATAGGAGAATCTCCAATTCGAAATTTATAACACTCACTAAATAAGAAGTGGGTCTAAAGTTGGTCCAAAAAGTTGGTCCAAAAAGCAATCTTCACGAAAATACAATTCCCTCATTGAAAACACATGGCGGACAATTCAATGAATTATTGTTCAAAAAGTAAAATTTTCAAACTTTTTTCCAATTTTTTATATTGAAGTTCATATATAGGATAATCTCCAATTCGAAATTTATAACACTCACTAAATAAGAAGTGGGTCTAAAGTTGGTCCAAAAAGTTGGTCCAAAAAGTTGGTCCAAAAAACAATTTTCACGAAAATACAATTCCCTCATTGAAAACACATGGCGGACTATTCAATGAATTATTGTTCAAAAAGTAAAATTTTCAAAATTTTTTCCCGTTTTTTATATTGAAGCTCATACATAGGAGAATCTCCAATTCGAAATTTATAACACTCACTAAATAAGAAGTGGGTCTAAAGTTGGTCCAAAAAGTTGGTCCAAAAAACAATTTTCACGAAAATACAATTCCCTCATTGAAAACACATGGCGGACAATTCAATGAATTATTGTTCAAAAAGTAAAATTTTCAAAATATTTTCCCGTTTTTTATATTGAAGCTCATACATAGGAAAATCTCCAAATCGAAATTTATAACACTCACTAAATAAGAAGTGGGTCTAAAGTTGGTCCCAAAAGTTGGTCCAAAAAGCAATTTTCACGAAAATACAATTCCCTCATTGAAAACACATTTCGGACTATTCAATGAATTATTGTTCAAAAAGTAAAATTTTCAAAATTTTTTCCAATTTTTAATATTGAAGTTCATATATAGGAGAATCTCCAATTTGAATTTTATAACACTCACTAAATAAGAAGTGGGTCTAAAGTTGGTCCAAAAAGTGCAATTTTCTCAAAAATGAAATTCCCCCATTGAAAACACATTTTGGACTATTCAATGAATTATTGTTCAAAAAGTAAAATTTTCAAAATTTTTTCCAATTTTTAATATTGAAGTTCATATATAGGAGAATCTCCAATTCGAAATTTATAACACTCACTAAATAAGAAGTGGGTCTAAAGTTGGTCCAAAAAGTGCAATTTTCTCAAAAATGAAATTCTCCCATTGAAAACACATTTTGGACTATTCAATGAATTATTGTTCAAAAAGTAAAATTTTCAAAATTTTTTAAAATTTTTAATATTGAAGCTCATATATAGGAGAATCTCCAATTCGAAATTTATAACACTCACTAAATAAGAATTGGGTCTAAAGTTGGTCCAAAAAGTTGGTCTAAAAAGCAATTTTCACGAAAATATAATTCCCTCATTGAAAACACATGGCGGACAATTCAATGAATTATTGTTCAAAAAGTAAAATTTTCAAAATTTTTTCCCGTTTTTTATATTGAAGATCATACATAGGAGAATCTCCAATTCGAAATTTATAACACTCACTAAATAAGAAGTGGGTCTAAAGTTGGTTCCAAAAGTTGGTCCAAAAAGCAATTTTCACGAAAATACAATTCCCTCATTGAAAACACATTTCGGACTATTCAATGAATTATTGTTCAAAAAGTAAAATTTTCAAAGATTTTTCCCGTTTTTAATATTGAATCTCATATATAGGAGAATCTCCAATTTGAATTTTATAACACTCTCTAAATAAGAAGTGGATCTAAAGTTGGTCCAAAAAGTGCAATTTTTTCAAAAATGAAATTCCCCCATTGAAAACACATTTTGGACTATTCAATGAATTATTGTTCAAAAAGTAAAATTTTCAAAATGTTTTCCAATTTTTAATATTGAAGCTCATATATAGGATAATCTCCAATTCGAAATTTATAACACTCACTAAATAAGAAGTGGGTCTAAAGTTGGTCCAAAAAGTTGGTCCAAAAAGTTGGTCCAAAAAACAATTTTCACGAAAATACAATTCCCTCATTGAAAACACATGGCGGAATATTCAATGAATTATGGTTCAAAAAGTAAAATTTTCAAAATTTTTTCCCGTTTTTTATATTGAAGCTCATACATAGGAAAATCTCCAATTTGAATTTTATAACACTCACTAAATAAGAAGTGGATCTAAAGTTATTCCAAAAAGTGCAATTTTCTCAAAAATGAAATTCCCCCATTGAAAACACATTTTGGACTATTCAATGAATTATTGTTCAAAAAGTAAAATTTTCAAAAAATGTTCTCTTTTTTTGATATTGAAGCTCATACATAGGAAAATCTCCAATTTGAATTTTATAACACTCACTAAATAAGAAGTGGATCTAAAGTTGGTCCAAAAAGTGCAATTTTCTCAAAAATAAAATTCCCCCATTGAAAACACATTTTGGACTATTCAATGAATTATTGTTCAAAAAGTAAAATTTTCAAAATTTTTTCCAATTTTTAATATTGAAGTTCATATATAGGAGAATCTCCAATTCGAAATTTATAACACTCACTAAATAAGAAGTGGGTCTAAAGTTGGTCCAAAAAGTTGGTCCAAAAAGCAATCTTCACGAAAATACAATTCCCTCATTGAAAACACATGGCGGACAATTCAATGAATTATTGTTCAAAAAGTAAAATTTTCAAAATTTTTTCCAATTTTTAATATTGAAGTTCATATATAGGATAATCTCCAATTCGAAATTTATAACACTCACTAAATAAGAAGTGGGTCTAAAGTTGGTCCAAAAAGTTGGTCCAAAAAACAATTTTCACGAAAATACAATTCCCTCATTGAAAACACATGGCGGACTATTCAATGAATTATTGTTCAAAAAGTAAAATTTTCAAAATTTTTTCCCGTTTTTTATATTGAAGCTCATACATAGGAGAATCTCCAATTCGAAATTTATAACACTCACTAAATAAGAAGTGGGTCTAAAGTTGGTCCAAAAAGTTGGTCCAAAAAACAATTTTCACGAAAATACAATTCCCTCATTGAAAACACATGGCGGACAATTCAATGAATTATTGTTCAAAAAGTAAAATTTTCAAAATTTTTTCCCGTTTTTTATATTGAAGCTCATACATAGGAGAATCTCCAATTCGAAATTTATAACACTCACTAAATAAGAAGTGGGTCTAAAGTTGGTCCAAAAAGTTGGTCCAAAAAGTTGGTCCAAAAAACAATTTTCACGAAAATACAATTCCCTCATTGAAAACACATTTCGGACTATTCAATGAATTATTGTTCAAAAAGTAAAATTTTCAAAATTTTTTCCAAATTTTAATATTGAAGTTCATATATAGGAGAATCTCCAATTCGAAATTTATAACACTCACTAAATAAGAAGTGGGTCTAAAGTTGGTCCAAAAAGTTGGTCCAAAAAGCAATCTTCACGAAAATACAATTCCCTCATTGAAAACACATGGCGGACAATTCAATGAATTATTGTTCAAAAAGTAAAATTTTCAAAATTTTTTCCAATTTTTAATATTGAAGTTCATATATAGGAGAATCTCCAATTTGAATTTTATAACACTCACTAAATAAGAAGTGGGTCTAAAGTTGGTCCAAAAAGTGCAATTTTCTCAAAAATGAAATTCTCCCATTGAAAACACATTTTGGACTATTCAATGAATTATTGTTCAAAAAGTAAAATTTTCAAAAATTTTTAAAATTTTTAATATTGAAGCTCATATATAGGAGAATCTCCAATTCGAAATTTATAACACTCACTAAATAAGAATTGGGTCTAAAGTTGGTCCAAAAAGTTGGTCTAAAAAGCAATTTTCACGAAAATATAATTCCCTCATTGAAAACACATGGCGGACAATTCAATGAATTATTGTTCAAAAAGTAAAATTTTCAAAATTTTTTCCCGTTTTTTATATTGAAGATCATACATAGGAGAATCTCCAATTCGAAATTTATAACACTCACTAAATAAGAAGTGGGTCTAAAGTTGGTTCCAAAAGTTGGTCCAAAAAGCAATTTTCACGAAAATACAATTCCCTCATTGAAAACACATTTCGCACTATTCAATGAATTATTGTTCAAAAAGTAAAATTTTCAAAGATTTTTCTCGTTTTTAATATTGAATCTCATATATAGGAGAATCTCCAATTTGAATTTTATAACACTCTCTAAATAAGAAGTGGATCTAAAGTTGGTCCAAAAAGTGCAATTTTCTCAAAAATGAAATTCCCCCATTGAAAACACATTTTGGACTATTCAATGAATTATTGTTCAAAAAGTAAAATTTTCAAAATTTTTTCCAATTTTTAATATTGAAGCTCATATATAGGATAATCTCCAATTCGAAATTTATAACACTCACTAAATAAGAAGTGGGTCTAAAGTTGGTCCAAAAAGTTGGTCCAAAAAGTTGGTCCAAAAAGTTGGTCCAAAAAACAATTTTCACGAAAATACAATTCCCTCATTGAAAACACATGGCGGACAATTCAATGAATTATTGTTCAAAAAGTAAAATTTTCAAAATTTTTTCCCGTTTTTTATATTGAAGCTCATACATAGGAAAATCTCCAATTTGAATTTTATAACACTCACTAAATAAGAAGTGGATCTAAAGTTGGTCCAAAAAGTGCAATTTTCTCAAAAATGAAATTCCCCCATTGAAAACACATTTTGGACTATTCAATGAATTATTGTTCAAAAAGTAAAATTTTCAAAATTTTTTCCAATTTTTAATATTGAAGTTCATTTATAGGAGAATCTCCAATTTGAATTTTATAACACTCACTAAATAAGAAGTGGGTCTAAAGTTGGTCCAAAAAGTGCAATTTTCTCAAAAATGAAATTCCCCCATTGAAAACACATTTTGGACTATTCAATGAATTATTGTTCAAAAAGTAAAATTTTCAAAATTTTTTCCAATTTTTAATATTGAAGTTCATATATAGGAGAATCTCCAATTCGAAATTTATAACACTCACTAAATAAGAAGTGGGTCTAAAGTTGGTCCAAAAAGTTGGTCCAAAAAGCAATTTTCACGAAAATATAATTCCCTCATTGAAAACACATGGCGGACAATTCAATGAATTATTGTTCAAAAAGTAAAATTTTCAAAATTTTTTCCCGTTTTTTATATTGAAGCTCATACATAGGAGAATCTCCAATTCGAAATTTATAACACTCACTAAATAAGAAGTGGGTCTAAAGTTGGTCCCAAAAGTTGGTCCAAAAAGCAATTTTCACGAAAATACAATTCCCTCATTGAAAACACATTTCGGACTATTCAATGAATTATTGTTCAAAAAGTAAAATTTTCAAAATTTTTTCCAATTTTTAATATTGAAGTTCATATATAGGAGAATCTCCAATTCGAAATTTATAACACTCACTAAATAAGAAGTGGGTCTAAAGTTGGTCCAAAAAGTTGGTCCAAAAAGCAATCTTCACGAAAATACAATTCCCTCATTGAAAACACATGGCGGACAATTCAATGAATTATTGTTCAAAAAGTAAAATTTTCAAAATTTTTTCCAATTTTTAATATTGAAGTTCATATATAGGAGAATCTCCAATTTGAATTTTATAACACTCACTAAATAAGAAGTGGGTCTAAAGTTGGTCCAAAAAGTGCAATTTTCTCAAAAATGAAATTCCCAAATTGAAAACACATTTTGGACTATTCAATGAATTATTGTTCAAAAAGTAAAATTTTCAAAATTTTTTCCCCTTTTTTTATATTGAAGCTCAACATAGGAAAATCTCCAATTTGAATTTTATAACACTCACTAAATAAGAAGTGGGTCTAAAGTTGGTCCAAAAAGTGCAATTTTCTCAAAAGTAAAATTCCCCCATTGAAAACATATGGTGGACTATTCAATGAATTATTGTTCAAAGAGAAAAATTTTCAAAAAAATTTCCCTTTTTTTATATGGAAGCTCATATATAGGAAAATTTCCAATTTGAATTTTATAACATTCACTAAATAAGAAGTGGGTCTAAAGTTGGTCCAAAAAGTGCAATTTTCTCAAAAGTAAAATTCCCCTATTGAAAACACACGGCGGACTATTCAATGAATTTTTGTTCAAAAAGTAAAATTTTCAAAAAATGTTCTCTTTTTTTGATATTGAATCTCATATATAGGAGAATCTCCAATTTGAATTTTATAACACTCACTAAATAAGAAGTGGATCTAAAATTGGTCCAAAAAGTTGGTCCAAAAAACAATTTTCACGAAAATACAATTCCCTCATTGAAAACACATGGCGGACTATTCAATGAATTATTGTTCAAAAAGTAAAATTTTCAAAATTTTTTCCCGTTTTTTATATTGAAGCTCATACATAGGAAAATCTCCAATTTGAATTTTATAACACTCACTAAATAAGAAGTGGATCTAAAGTTGGTCCAAAAAGTGCAATTTTCTCAAAAATGAAATTCCCCCATTGAAAACACATTTTGGACTATTCAATGAATTATTGTTCAAAAAGTAAAATTTTCAAAAAATGTTCTCTTTTTTTGATATTGAAGCTCATACATAGGAAAATCTCCAATTTGAATTTTATAACACTCACCAAATAAGAAGTGGATCTAAAGTTGGTCCAAAAAGTGCAATTTTCTCAAAAATAAAATTCCCCCATTGAAAACACATTTTGGACTATTCAATGAATTATTGTTCAAAAAGTAAAATTTTCAAAATTTTTTCCAATTTTTAATATTGAAGTTCATATATAGGAGAATCTCCAATTCGAAATTTATAACACTCACTAAATAAGAAGTGGGTCTAAAGTTGGTCCAAAAAGTTGGTCCAAAAAGCAATCTTCACGAAAATACAATTCCCTCATTGAAAACACATGGCGGACAATTCAATGAATTATTGTTCAAAAAGTAAAATTTTCAAACTTTTTTCCAATTTTTAATATTGAAGTTCATATATAGGATAATCTCCAATTCGAAATTTATAACACTCACTAAATAAGAAGTGGGTCTAAAGTTGGTCCAAAAAGTTGGTCCAAAAAACAATTTTCACGAAAATACAATTCCCTCATTGAAAACACATGGCGGACTATTCAATGAATTATTGTTCAAAAAGTAAAATTTTCAAAATTTTTTCCCGTTTTTTATATTGAAGCTCATACATAGGAAAATCTCCAATTTGAATTTTATAACACTCACTAAATAAGAAGTGGATCTAAAGTTGGTCCAAAAAGTGCAATTTTCTCAAAAATGAAATTCCCCCATTGAAAACACATTTTGGACTATTCAATGAATTATTGTTCAAAAAGTAAAATTTTCAAAAAATGTTCTCTTTTTTTGATATTGAAGCTCATACATAGGAAAATCTCCAATTTGAATTTTATAACACTCACTAAATAAGAAGTGGATCTAAAGTTGGTCCAAAAAGTGCAATTTTCTCAAAAATAAAATTCCCCCATTGAAAACACATTTTGGACTATTCAATGAATTATTGTTCAAAAAGTAAAATTTTCAAAATTTTTTCCAATTTTTAATATTGAAGTTCATATATAGGAGAATCTCCAATTCGAAATTTATAACACTCACTAAATAAGAAGTGGGTCTAAAGTTGGTCCAAAAAGTTGGTCCAAAAAGCAATCTTCACGAAAATACAATTCCCTCATTGAAAACACATGGCGGACAATTCAATGAATTATTGTTCAAAAAGTAAAATTTTCAAACTTTTTTCCAATTTTTTATATTGAAGTTCATATATAGGATAATCTCCAATTCGAAATTTATAACACTCACTAAATAAGAAGTGGGTCTAAAGTTGGTCCAAAAAGTTGGTCCAAAAAGTTGGTCCAAAAAACAATTTTCACGAAAATACAATTCCCTCATTGAAAACACATGGCGGACTATTCAATGAATTATTGTTCAAAAAGTAAAATTTTCAAAATTTTTTCCCGTTTTTTATATTGAAGCTCATACATAGGAGAATCTCCAATTCGAAATTTATAACACTCACTAAATAAGAAGTGGGTCTAAAGTTGGTCCAAAAAGTTGGTCCAAAAAACAATTTTCACGAAAATACAATTCCCTCATTGAAAACACATGGCGGACAATTCAATGAATTATTGTTCAAAAAGTAAAATTTTCAAAATTTTTTCCCGTTTTTTATATTGAAGCTCATACATAGGAAAATCTCCAAATCGAAATTTATAACACTCACTAAATAAGAAGTGGGTCTAAAGTTGGTCCCAAAAGTTGGTCCAAAAAGCAATTTTCACGAAAATACAATTCCCTCATTGAAAACACATTTCGGACTATTCAATGAATTATTGTTCAAAAAGTAAAATTTTCAAAATTTTTTCCAATTTTTAATATTGAAGTTCATATATAGGAGAATCTCCAATTTGAATTTTATAACACTCACTAAATAAGAAGTGGGTCTAAAGTTGGTCCAAAAAGTGCAATTTTCTCAAAAATGAAATTCCCCCATTGAAAACACATTTTGGACTATTCAATGAATTATTGTTCAAAAAGTAAAATTTTCAAAATTTTTTCCAATTTTTAATATTGAAGTTCATATATAGGAGAATCTCCAATTCGAAATTTATAACACTCACTAAATAAGAAGTGGGTCTAAAGTTGGTCCAAAAAGTTGGTCCAAAAAGCAATCTTCACGAAAATACAATTCCCTCATTGAAAACACATGGCGGACAATTCAATGAATTATTGTTCAAAAAGTAAAATTTTCAAAATTTTTTCCAATTTTTAATATTGAAGTTCATATATAGGAGAATCTCCAATTTGAATTTTATAACACTCACTAAATAAGAAGTGGGTCTAAAGTTGGTCCAAAAAGTGCAATTTTCTCAAAAATGAAATTCTCCCATTGAAAACACATTTTGGACTATTCAATGAATTATTGTTCAAAAAGTAAAATTTTCAAAAATTTTTAAAATTTTTAATATTGAAGCTCATATATAGGAGAATCTCCAATTCGAAATTTATAACACTCACTAAATAAGAATTGGGTCTAAAGTTGGTCCAAAAAGTTGGTCTAAAAAGCAATTTTCACGAAAATATAATTCCCTCATTGAAAACACATGGCGGACAATTCAATGAATTATTGTTCAAAAAGTAAAATTTTCAAAATTTTTTCCCGTTTTTTATATTGAAGATCATACATAGGAGAATCTCCAATTCGAAATTTATAACACTCACTAAATAAGAAGTGGGTCTAAAGTTGGTTCCAAAAGTTGGTCCAAAAAGCAATTTTCACGAAAATACAATTCCCTCATTGAAAACA
Source organism: Linyphia triangularis (assembly GCA_963978545.1). Taxonomy (NCBI): domain Eukaryota; kingdom Metazoa; phylum Arthropoda; class Arachnida; order Araneae; family Linyphiidae; genus Linyphia; species Linyphia triangularis. The sequence continues at coordinate 10,597,961 of OZ021721.1, read as the reverse complement.
CATTTCGCACTATTCAATGAATTATTGTTCAAAAAGTAAAATTTTCAAAGATTTTTCCCGTTTTTAATATTGAATCTCATATATAGGAGAATCTCCAATTTGAATTTTATAACACTCTCTAAATAAGAAGTGGATCTAAAGTTGGTCCAAAAAGTGCAATTTTCTCAAAAATGAAATTCCCCCATTGAAAACACATTTTGGACTATTCAATGAATTATTGTTCAAAAAGTAAAATTTTCAAAATTTTTTCCAATTTTTAATATTGAAGCTCATATATAGGATAATCTCCAATTCGAAATTTATAACACTCACTAAATAAGAAGTGGGTCTAAAGTTGGTCCAAAAAGTTGGTCCAAAAAGTTGGTCCAAAAAACAATTTTCACGAAAATACAATTCCCTCATTGAAAACACATGGCGCACTATTCAATGAATTATTGTTCAAAAAGTAAAATTTTCAAAATTTTTTCCCGTTTTTTATATTGAAGCTCATACATAGGAAAATCTCCAATTTGAATTTTATAACACTCACTAAATAAGAAGTGGATCTAAAGTTGGTCCAAAAAGTGCAATTTTCTCAAAAATGAAATTCCCCCATTGAAAACACATTTTGGACTATTCAATGAATTATTGTTCAAAAAGTAAAATTTTCAAAATTTTTTCCAATTTTTAATATTGAAGTTCATATATAGGAGAATCTCCAATTCGAAATTTATAACACTCACTAAATAAGAAGTGGGTCTAAAGTTGGTCCAAAAAGTTGGTCCAAAAAGCAATCTTCACGAAAATACAATTCCCTCATTGAAAACACATGGCGGACAATTCAATGAATTATTGTTCAAAAAGTAAAATTTTCAAAATTTTTTCCAATTTTTAATATTGAAGTTCATATATAGGATAATCTCCAATTCGAAATTTATAACACTCACTAAATAAGAAGTGGGTCTAAAGTTGGTCCAAAAAGTTGGTCCAAAAAGTTGGTCCAAAAAACAATTTTCACGAAAATACAATTCCCTCATTGAAAACACATGGCGGACTATTCAATGAATTATTGTTCAAAAAGTAAAATTTTCAAAATTATTTCCCGTTTTTTATATTGAAGCTCATACATAGGAGAATCTCCAATTCGAAATTTATAACACTCACTAAATAAGAAGTGGGTCTAAAGTTGGTCCAAAAAGTTGGTCCAAAAAGTTGGTCCAAAAAACAATTTTCACGAAAATACAATTCCCTCATTGAAAACACATGGCGGACAATTCAATGAATTATTGTTCAAAAAGTAAAATTTTCAAAATTTTTTCCAATTTTTAATATTGAAGTTCATATATAGGAGAATCTCCAATTCGAAATTTATAACACTCACTAAATAAGAATTGGGTCTAAAGTTGGTCCAAAAAGTTGGTCTAAAAAGCAATTTTCACGAAAATATAATTCCCTCATTGAAAACACATGGCGGACAATTCAATGAATTATTGTTCAAAAAGTAAAATTTTCAAAATTTTTTCCCGTTTTTTATATTGAAGATCATACATAGGAGAATCTCCAATTCGAAATTTATAACACTCACTAAATAAGAAGTGGGTCTAAAGTTGGTTCCAAAAGTTGGTCCAAAAAGCAATTTTCACGAAAATACAATTCCCTCATTGAAAACACATTTCGCACTATTCAATGAATTATTGTTCAAAAAGTAAAATTTTCAAAGATTTTTCCCGTTTTTAATATTGAATCTCATATATAGGAGAATCTCCAATTTGAATTTTATAACACTCTCTAAATAAGAAGTGGATCTAAAGTTGGTCCAAAAAGTGCAATTTTCTCAAAAATGAAATTCCCCCATTGAAAACACATTTTGGACTATTTAATGAATTATTGTTCAAAAAGTATAATTTTCAAATTTTTTTCCAATTTTTAATATTGAAGCTCATATATAGGATAATCTCCAATTCGAAATTTATAACACTCACTAAATAAGAAGTGGGTCTAAAGTTGGTCCAAAAAGTTGGTCCAAAGAACAATTTTCACGAAAATACAATTCCCTCATTGAAAACACATGGCGGACTATTCAATGAATTATTGTTCAAAAAGTAAAATTTTCAAAATTTTTTCCCGTTTTTTATATTGAAGCTCATACATAGGAAAATCTCCAATTTGAATTTTATAACACTCACTAAATAAGAAGTGGATCTAAAGTTGGTCCAAAAAGTGCAATTTTCTCAAAAATGAAATTCCCCCATTGAAAACACATTTTGGACTATTCAATGAATTATTGTTCAAAAAGTAAAATTTTCAAAATTTTTTCCAATTTTTAATATTGAAGTTCATATATAGGAGAATCTCCAATTTGAATTTTATACAACTCACTAAATAAGAAGTGGGTCTAAAGTTGGTCCAAAAAGTGCAATTTTCTCAAAAATGAAATTCCCCCATTGAAAACACATTTTGGACTATTCAATGAATTATTGTTCAAAAAGTAAAATTTTCAAAATTTTTTCCAATTTTTAATATTGAAGTTCATATATAGGAGAATCTCCAATTCGAAATTTATAACACTCACTAAATAAGAAGTGGGTCTAAAGTTGGTCCAAAAAGTTGGTCCAAAAAGCAATCTTCACGAAAATACAATTCCCTCATTGAAAACACATGGCGGACAATTCAATGAATTATTGTTCAAAAAGTAAAATTTTCAAAATTTTTTCCAATTTTTAATATTGAAGTTCATATATAGGAGAATCTCCAATTTGAATTTTATAACACTCACTAAATAAGAAGTGGGTCTAAAGTTGGTCCAAAAAGTGCAATTTTCTCAAAAATGAAATTCTCCCATTGAAAACACATTTTGGACTATTCAATGAATTATTGTTCAAAAAGTAAAATTTTCAAAATTTTTTAAAATTTTTAATATTGAAGCTCATATATAGGAGAATCTCCAATTCGAAATTTATAACACTCACTAAATAAGAAGTGGGTCTAAAGTTGGTCCAAAAAGTTGGTCCAAAAAACAATTTTCACGAAAATACAATTCCCTCATTGAAAACACATGGCGGACTATTCAATGAATTATTGTTCAAAAAGTAAAATTTTCAAAATTATTTCCCGTTTTTTATATTGAAGCTCATACATAGGAGAATCTCCAATTCGAAATTTATAACACTCACTAAATAAGAAGTGGGTCTAAAGTTGGTCCAAAAAGTTGGTCCAAAAAGTTGGTCCAAAAAACAATTTTCACGAAAATACAATTCCCTCATTGAAAACACATGGCGGACAATTCAATGAATTATTGTTCAAAAAGTAAAATTTTCAAAATTTTTTCCAATTTTTAATATTGAAGTTCATATATAGGAGAATCTCCAATTCGAAATTTATAACACTCACTAAATAAGAATTGGGTCTAAAGTTGGTCCAAAAAGTTGGTCTAAAAAGCAATTTTCACGAAAATATAATTCCCTCATTGAAAACACATGGCGGACAATTCAATGAATTATTGTTCAAAAAGTAAAATTTTCAAAATTTTTTCCCGTTTTTTATATTGAAGATCATACATAGGAGAATCTCCAATTCGAAATTTATAACACTCACTAAATAAGAAGTGGGTCTAAAGTTGGTTCCAAAAGTTGGTCCAAAAAGCAATTTTCACGAAAATACAATTCCCTCATTGAAAACACATTTCGCACTATTCAATGAATTATTGTTCAAAAAGTAAAATTTTCAAAGATTTTTCCCGTTTTTAATATTGAATCTCATATATAGGAGAATCTCCAATTTGAATTTTATAACACTCTCTAAATAAGAAGTGGATCTAAAGTTGGTCCAAAAAGTGCAATTTTCTCAAAAATGAAATTCCCCCATTGAAAACACATTTTGGACTATTCAATGAATTATTGTTCAAAAAGTATAATTTTCAAAATTTTTTCCAATTTTTAATATTGAAGCTCATATATAGGATAATCTCCAATTCGAAATTTATAACACTCACTAAATAAGAAGTGGGTCTAAAGTTGGTCCAAAAAGTTGGTCCAAAAAGTTGGTCCAAAGAACAATTTTCACGAAAATACAATTCCCTCATTGAAAACACATGGCGGACTATTCAATGAATTATTGTTCAAAAAGTAAAATTTTCAAAATTTTTTCCCGTTTTTTATATTGAAGCTCATACATAGGAAAATCTCCAATTTGAATTTTATAACACTCACTAAATAAGAAGTGGATCTAAAGTTGGTCCAAAAAGTGCAATTTTCTCAAAAATGAAATTCCCCCATTGAAAACACATTTTGGACTATTCAATGAATTATTGTTCAAAAAGTAAAATTTTCAAAATTTTTTCCAATTTTTAATATTGAAGTTCATATATAGGAGAATCTCCAATTTGAATTTTATACAACTCACTAAATAAGAAGTGGGTCTAAAGTTGGTCCAAAAAGTGCAATTTTCTCAAAAATGAAATTCCCCCATTGAAAACACATTTTGGACTATTCAATGAATTATTGTTCAAAAAGTAAAATTTTCAAAATTTTTTCCAATTTTTAATATTGAAGTTCATATATAGGAGAATCTCCAATTCGAAATTTATAACACTCACTAAATAAGAAGTGGGTCTAAAGTTGGTCCAAAAAGTTGGTCCAAAAAGCAATCTTCACGAAAATACAATTCCCTCATTGAAAACACATGGCGGACAATTCAATGAATTATTGTTCAAAAAGTAAAATTTTCAAAATTTTTTCCAATTTTTAATATTGAAGTTCATATATAGGAGAATCTCCAATTTGAATTTTATAACACTCACTAAATAAGAAGTGGGTCTAAAGTTGGTCCAAAAAGTGCAATTTTCTCAAAAATGAAATTCTCCCATTGAAAACACATTTTGGACTATTCAATGAATTATTGTTCAAAAAGTAAAATTTTCAAAATTTTTTAAAATTTTTAATATTGAAGCTCATATATAGGAGAATCTCCAATTCGAAATTTATAACACTCACTAAATAAGAAGTGGGTCTAAAGTTGGTCCAAAAAGTTGGTCCAAAAAGCAATCTTCACGAAAATACAATTCCCTCATTGAAAACACATGGCGGACAATTCAATGAATTATTGTTCAAAAAGTAAAATTTTCAAAATTTTTTCCAATTTTTAATATTGAAGTTCATATATAGGAGAATCTCCAATTTGAATTTTATAACACTCACTAAATAAGAAGTGGGTCTAAAGTTGGTCCAAAAAGTGCAATTTTCTCAAAAATGAAATTCTCCCATTGAAAACACATTTTGGACTATTCAATGAATTATTGTTCAAAAAGTAAAATTTTCAAAAATTTTTAAAATTTTTAATATTGAAGCTCATATATAGGAGAATCTCCAATTCGAAATTTATAACACTCACTAAATAAGAATTGGGTCTAAAGTTGGTCCAAAAAGTTGGTCTAAAAAGCAATTTTCACGAAAATATAATTCCCTCATTGAAAACACATGGCGGACAATTCAATGAATTATTGTTCAAAAAGTAAAATTTTCAAAATTTTTTCCCGTTTTTTATATTGAAGATCATACATAGGAGAATCTCCAATTCGAAATTTATAACACTCACTAAATAAGAAGTGGGTCTAAAGTTGGTTCCAAAAGTTGGTCCAAAAAGCAATTTTCACGAAAATACAATTCCCTCATTGAAAACACATTTCGCACTATTCAATGAATTATTGTTCAAAAAGTAAAATTTTCAAAGATTTTTCCCGTTTTTAATATTGAATCTCATATATAGGAGAATCTCCAATTTGAATTTTATAACACTCTCTAAATAAGAAGTGGATCTAAAGTTGGTCCAAAAAGTGCAATTTTCTCAAAAATGAAATTCCCCCATTGAAAACACATTTTGGACTATTCAATGAATTATTGTTCAAAAAGTAAAATTTTCAAAATTTTTTCCAATTTTTAATATTGAAGTTCATATATAGGAGAATCTCCAATTTGAATTTTATAACACTCACTAAATAAGAAGTGGGTCTAAAGTTGGTCCAAAAAGTGCAATTTTCTCAAAAATGAAATTCCCAAATTGAAAACACATTTTGGACTATTCAATGAATTATTGTTCAAAAAGTAAAATTTTCAAAATTTTTTCCCCTTTTTTTATATTGAAGCTCAACATAGGAAAATCTCCAATTTGAATTTTATAACACTCACTAAATAAGAAGTGGGTCTAAAGTTGGTCCAAAAAGTGCAATTTTCTCAAAAGTAAAATTCCCCCATTGAAAACATATGGTGGACTATTCAATGAATTATTGTTCAAAGAGAAAAATTTTCAAAAAAATTTCCCTTTTTTTATATGGAAGCTCATATATAGGAAAATTTCCAATTTGAATTTTATAACATTCACTAAATAAGAAGTGGGTCTAAAGTTGGTCCAAAAAGTGCAATTTTCTCAAAAGTAAAATTCCCCTATTGAAAACACACGGCGGACTATTCAATGAATTTTTGTTCAAAAAGTAAAATTTTCAAAAAATGTTCTCTTTTTTTGATATTGAATCTCATATATAGGAGAATCTCCAATTTGAATTTTATAACACTCACTAAATAAGAAGTGGATCTAAAATTGGTCCAAAAAGTTGGTCCAAAAAACAATTTTCACGAAAATACAATTCCCTCATTGAAAACACATGGCGGACTATTCAATGAATTATTGTTCAAAAAGTAAAATTTTCAAAATTTTTTCCCGTTTTTTATATTGAAGCTCATACATAGGAAAATCTCCAATTTGAATTTTATAACACTCACTAAATAAGAAGTGGATCTAAAGTTGGTCCAAAAAGTGCAATTTTCTCAAAAATGAAATTCCCCCATTGAAAACACATTTTGGACTATTCAATGAATTATTGTTCAAAAAGTAAAATTTTCAAAAAATGTTCTCTTTTTTTGATATTGAAGCTCATACATAGGAAAATCTCCAATTTGAATTTTATAACACTCACTAAATAAGAAGTGGATCTAAAGTTGGTCCAAAAAGTGCAATTTTCTCAAAAATAAAATTCCCCCATTGAAAACACATTTTGGACTATTCAATGAATTATTGTTCAAAAAGTAAAATTTTCAAAATTTTTTCCAATTTTTAATATTGAAGTTCATATATAGGAGAATCTCCAATTCGAAATTTATAACACTCACTAAATAAGAAGTGGGTCTAAAGTTGGTCCAAAAAGTTGGTCCAAAAAGCAATCTTCACGAAAATACAATTCCCTCATTGAAAACACATGGCGGACAATTCAATGAATTATTGTTCAAAAAGTAAAATTTTCAAACTTTTTTCCAATTTTTAATATTGAAGTTCATATATAGGATAATCTCCAATTCGAAATTTATAACACTCACTAAATAAGAAGTGGGTCTAAAGTTGGTCCAAAAAGTTGGTCCAAAAAACAATTTTCACGAAAATACAATTCCCTCATTGAAAACACATGGCGGACTATTCAATGAATTATTGTTCAAAAAGTAAAATTTTCAAAATTTTTTCCCGTTTTTTATATTGAAGCTCATACATAGGAAAATCTCCAATTTGAATTTTATAACACTCACTAAATAAGAAGTGGATCTAAAGTTGGTCCAAAAAGTGCAATTTTCTCAAAAATGAAATTCCCCCATTGAAAACACATTTTGGACTATTCAATGAATTATTGTTCAAAAAGTAAAATTTTCAAAAAATGTTCTCTTTTTTTGATATTGAAGCTCATACATAGGAAAATCTCCAATTTGAATTTTATAACACTCACTAAATAAGAAGTGGATCTAAAGTTGGTCCAAAAAGTGCAATTTTCTCAAAAATAAAATTCCCCCATTGAAAACACATTTTGGACTATTCAATGAATTATTGCTCAAAAAGTAAAATTTTCAAAATTTTTTCCAATTTTTAATATTGAAGTTCATATATAGGAGAATCTCCAATTCGAAATTTATAACACTCACTAAATAAGAAGTGGGTCTAAAGTTGGTCCAAAAAGTTGGTCCAAAAAGCAATCTTCACGAAAATACAATTCCCTCATTGAAAACACATGGCGGACAATTCAATGAATTATTGTTCAAAAAGTAAAATTTTCAAACTTTTTTCCAATTTTTTATATTGAAGTTCATATATAGGATAATCTCCAATTCGAAATTTATAACACTCACTAAATAAGAAGTGGGTCTAAAGTTGGTCCAAAAAGTTGGTCCAAAAAGTTGGTCCAAAAAACAATTTTCACGAAAATACAATTCCCTCATTGAAAACACATGGCGGACTATTCAATGAATTATTGTTCAAAAAGTAAAATTTTCAAAATTTTTTCCCGTTTTTTATATTGAAGCTCATACATAGGAGAATCTCCAATTCGAAATTTATAACACTCACTAAATAAGAAGTGGGTCTAAAGTTGGTCCAAAAAGTTGGTCCAAAAAACAATTTTCACGAAAATACAATTCCCTCATTGAAAACACATGGCGGACAATTCAATGAATTATTGTTCAAAAAGTAAAATTTTCAAAATATTTTCCCGTTTTTTATATTGAAGCTCATACATAGGAAAATCTCCAAATCGAAATTTATAACACTCACTAAATAAGAAGTGGGTCTAAAGTTGGTCCCAAAAGTTGGTCCAAAAAGCAATTTTCACGAAAATACAATTCCCTCATTGAAAACACATTTCGGACTATTCAATGAATTATTGTTCAAAAAGTAAAATTTTCAAAATTTTTTCCAATTTTTAATATTGAAGTTCATATATAGGAGAATCTCCAATTTGAATTTTATAACACTCACTAAATAAGAAGTGGGTCTAAAGTTGGTCCAAAAAGTGCAATTTTCTCAAAAATGAAATTCCCCCATTGAAAACACATTTTGGACTATTCAATGAATTATTGTTCAAAAAGTAAAATTTTCAAAATTTTTTCCAATTTTTAATATTGAAGTTCATATATAGGAGAATCTCCAATTCGAAATTTATAACACTCACTAAATAAGAAGTGGGTCTAAAGTTGGTCCAAAAAGTGCAATTTTCTCAAAAATGAAATTCTCCCATTGAAAACACATTTTGGACTATTCAATGAATTATTGTTCAAAAAGTAAAATTTTCAAAATTTTTTAAAATTTTTAATATTGAAGCTCATATATAGGAGAATCTCCAATTCGAAATTTATAACACTCACTAAATAAGAATTGGGTCTAAAGTTGGTCCAAAAAGTTGGTCTAAAAAGCAATTTTCACGAAAATATAATTCCCTCATTGAAAACACATGGCGGACAATTCAATGAATTATTGTTCAAAAAGTAAAATTTTCAAAATTTTTTCCCGTTTTTTATATTGAAGATCATACATAGGAGAATCTCCAATTCGAAATTTATAACACTCACTAAATAAGAAGTGGGTCTAAAGTTGGTTCCAAAAGTTGGTCCAAAAAGCAATTTTCACGAAAATACAATTCCCTCATTGAAAACACATTTCGGACTATTCAATGAATTATTGTTCAAAAAGTAAAATTTTCAAAGATTTTTCCCGTTTTTAATATTGAATCTCATATATAGGAGAATCTCCAATTTGAATTTTATAACACTCTCTAAATAAGAAGTGGATCTAAAGTTGGTCCAAAAAGTGCAATTTTTTCAAAAATGAAATTCCCCCATTGAAAACACATTTTGGACTATTCAATGAATTATTGTTCAAAAAGTAAAATTTTCAAAATGTTTTCCAATTTTTAATATTGAAGCTCATATATAGGATAATCTCCAATTCGAAATTTATAACACTCACTAAATAAGAAGTGGGTCTAAAGTTGGTCCAAAAAGTTGGTCCAAAAAGTTGGTCCAAAAAACAATTTTCACGAAAATACAATTCCCTCATTGAAAACACATGGCGGAATATTCAATGAATTATGGTTCAAAAAGTAAAATTTTCAAAATTTTTTCCCGTTTTTTATATTGAAGCTCATACATAGGAAAATCTCCAATTTGAATTTTATAACACTCACTAAATAAGAAGTGGATCTAAAGTTATTCCAAAAAGTGCAATTTTCTCAAAAATGAAATTCCCCCATTGAAAACACATTTTGGACTATTCAATGAATTATTGTTCAAAAAGTAAAATTTTCAAAAAATGTTCTCTTTTTTTGATATTGAAGCTCATACATAGGAAAATCTCCAATTTGAATTTTATAACACTCACTAAATAAGAAGTGGATCTAAAGTTGGTCCAAAAAGTGCAATTTTCTCAAAAATAAAATTCCCCCATTGAAAACACATTTTGGACTATTCAATGAATTATTGTTCAAAAAGTAAAATTTTCAAAATTTTTTCCAATTTTTAATATTGAAGTTCATATATAGGAGAATCTCCAATTCGAAATTTATAACACTCACTAAATAAGAAGTGGGTCTAAAGTTGGTCCAAAAAGTTGGTCCAAAAAACAATTTTCACGAAAATACAATTCCCTCATTGAAAACACATGGCGGACTATTCAATGAATTATTGTTCAAAAAGTAAAATTTTCAAAATTTTTTCCCGTTTTTTATATTGAAGCTCATACATAGGAGAATCTCCAATTCGAAATTTATAACACTCACTAAATAAGAAGTGGGTCTAAAGTTGGTCCAAAAAGTTGGTCCAAAAAACAATTTTCACGAAAATACAATTCCCTCATTGAAAACACATGGCGGACAATTCAATGAATTATTGTTCAAAAAGTAAAATTTTCAAAATTTTTTCCCGTTTTTTATATTGAAGCTCATACATAGGAGAATCTCCAATTCGAAATTTATAACACTCACTAAATAAGAAGTGGGTCTAAAGTTGGTCCAAAAAGTTGGTCCAAAAAGTTGGTCCAAAAAACAATTTTCACGAAAATACAATTCCCTCATTGAAAACACATTTCGGACTATTCAATGAATTATTGTTCAAAAAGTAAAATTTTCAAAATTTTTTCCAAATTTTAATATTGAAGTTCATATATAGGAGAATCTCCAATTCGAAATTTATAACACTCACTAAATAAGAAGTGGGTCTAAAGTTGGTCCAAAAAGTTGGTCCAAAAAGCAATCTTCACGAAAATACAATTCCCTCATTGAAAACACATGGCGGACAATTCAATGAATTATTGTTCAAAAAGTAAAATTTTCAAAATTTTTTCCAATTTTTAATATTGAAGTTCATATATAGGAGAATCTCCAATTTGAATTTTATAACACTCACTAAATAAGAAGTGGGTCTAAAGTTGGTCCAAAAAGTGCAATTTTCTCAAAAATGAAATTCTCCCATTGAAAACACATTTTGGACTATTCAATGAATTATTGTTCAAAAAGTAAAATTTTCAAAAATTTTTAAAATTTTTAATATTGAAGCTCATATATAGGAGAATCTCCAATTCGAAATTTATAACACTCACTAAATAAGAATTGGGTCTAAAGTTGGTCCAAAAAGTTGGTCTAAAAAGCAATTTTCACGAAAATATAATTCCCTCATTGAAAACACATGGCGGACAATTCAATGAATTATTGTTCAAAAAGTAAAATTTTCAAAATTTTTTCCCGTTTTTTATATTGAAGATCATACATAGGAGAATCTCCAATTCGAAATTTATAACACTCACTAAATAAGAAGTGGGTCTAAAGTTGGTTCCAAAAGTTGGTCCAAAAAGCAATTTTCACGAAAATACAATTCCCTCATTGAAAACACATTTCGCACTATTCAATGAATTATTGTTCAAAAAGTAAAATTTTCAAAGATTTTTCTCGTTTTTAATATTGAATCTCATATATAGGAGAATCTCCAATTTGAATTTTATAACACTCTCTAAATAAGAAGTGGATCTAAAGTTGGTCCAAAAAGTGCAATTTTCTCAAAAATGAAATTCCCCCATTGAAAACACATTTTGGACTATTCAATGAATTATTGTTCAAAAAGTAAAATTTTCAAAATTTTTTCCAATTTTTAATATTGAAGCTCATATATAGGATAATCTCCAATTCGAAATTTATAACACTCACTAAATAAGAAGTGGGTCTAAAGTTGGTCCAAAAAGTTGGTCCAAAAAGTTGGTCCAAAAAGTTGGTCCAAAAAACAATTTTCACGAAAATACAATTCCCTCATTGAAAACACATGGCGGACAATTCAATGAATTATTGTTCAAAAAGTAAAATTTTCAAAATTTTTTCCCGTTTTTTATATTGAAGCTCATACATAGGAAAATCTCCAATTTGAATTTTATAACACTCACTAAATAAGAAGTGGATCTAAAGTTGGTCCAAAAAGTGCAATTTTCTCAAAAATGAAATTCCCCCATTGAAAACACATTTTGGACTATTCAATGAATTATTGTTCAAAAAGTAAAATTTTCAAAATTTTTTCCAATTTTTAATATTGAAGTTCATTTATAGGAGAATCTCCAATTTGAATTTTATAACACTCACTAAATAAGAAGTGGGTCTAAAGTTGGTCCAAAAAGTGCAATTTTCTCAAAAATGAAATTCCCCCATTGAAAACACATTTTGGACTATTCAATGAATTATTGTTCAAAAAGTAAAATTTTCAAAATTTTTTCCAATTTTTAATATTGAAGTTCATATATAGGAGAATCTCCAATTCGAAATTTATAACACTCACTAAATAAGAAGTGGGTCTAAAGTTGGTCCAAAAAGTTGGTCCAAAAAGCAATTTTCACGAAAATATAATTCCCTCATTGAAAACACATGGCGGACAATTCAATGAATTATTGTTCAAAAAGTAAAATTTTCAAAATTTTTTCCCGTTTTTTATATTGAAGCTCATACATAGGAGAATCTCCAATTCGAAATTTATAACACTCACTAAATAAGAAGTGGGTCTAAAGTTGGTCCCAAAAGTTGGTCCAAAAAGCAATTTTCACGAAAATACAATTCCCTCATTGAAAACACATTTCGGACTATTCAATGAATTATTGTTCAAAAAGTAAAATTTTCAAAATTTTTTCCAATTTTTAATATTGAAGTTCATATATAGGAGAATCTCCAATTCGAAATTTATAACACTCACTAAATAAGAAGTGGGTCTAAAGTTGGTCCAAAAAGTTGGTCCAAAAAGCAATCTTCACGAAAATACAATTCCCTCATTGAAAACACATGGCGGACAATTCAATGAATTATTGTTCAAAAAGTAAAATTTTCAAAATTTTTTCCAATTTTTAATATTGAAGTTCATATATAGGAGAATCTCCAATTTGAATTTTATAACACTCACTAAATAAGAAGTGGGTCTAAAGTTGGTCCAAAAAGTGCAATTTTCTCAAAAATGAAATTCCCAAATTGAAAACACATTTTGGACTATTCAATGAATTATTGTTCAAAAAGTAAAATTTTCAAAATTTTTTCCCCTTTTTTTATATTGAAGCTCAACATAGGAAAATCTCCAATTTGAATTTTATAACACTCACTAAATAAGAAGTGGGTCTAAAGTTGGTCCAAAAAGTGCAATTTTCTCAAAAGTAAAATTCCCCCATTGAAAACATATGGTGGACTATTCAATGAATTATTGTTCAAAGAGAAAAATTTTCAAAAAAATTTCCCTTTTTTTATATGGAAGCTCATATATAGGAAAATTTCCAATTTGAATTTTATAACATTCACTAAATAAGAAGTGGGTCTAAAGTTGGTCCAAAAAGTGCAATTTTCTCAAAAGTAAAATTCCCCTATTGAAAACACACGGCGGACTATTCAATGAATTTTTGTTCAAAAAGTAAAATTTTCAAAAAATGTTCTCTTTTTTTGATATTGAATCTCATATATAGGAGAATCTCCAATTTGAATTTTATAACACTCACTAAATAAGAAGTGGATCTAAAATTGGTCCAAAAAGTTGGTCCAAAAAACAATTTTCACGAAAATACAATTCCCTCATTGAAAACACATGGCGGACTATTCAATGAATTATTGTTCAAAAAGTAAAATTTTCAAAATTTTTTCCCGTTTTTTATATTGAAGCTCATACATAGGAAAATCTCCAATTTGAATTTTATAACACTCACTAAATAAGAAGTGGATCTAAAGTTGGTCCAAAAAGTGCAATTTTCTCAAAAATGAAATTCCCCCATTGAAAACACATTTTGGACTATTCAATGAATTATTGTTCAAAAAGTAAAATTTTCAAAAAATGTTCTCTTTTTTTGATATTGAAGCTCATACATAGGAAAATCTCCAATTTGAATTTTATAACACTCACCAAATAAGAAGTGGATCTAAAGTTGGTCCAAAAAGTGCAATTTTCTCAAAAATAAAATTCCCCCATTGAAAACACATTTTGGACTATTCAATGAATTATTGTTCAAAAAGTAAAATTTTCAAAATTTTTTCCAATTTTTAATATTGAAGTTCATATATAGGAGAATCTCCAATTCGAAATTTATAACACTCACTAAATAAGAAGTGGGTCTAAAGTTGGTCCAAAAAGTTGGTCCAAAAAGCAATCTTCACGAAAATACAATTCCCTCATTGAAAACACATGGCGGACAATTCAATGAATTATTGTTCAAAAAGTAAAATTTTCAAACTTTTTTCCAATTTTTAATATTGAAGTTCATATATAGGATAATCTCCAATTCGAAATTTATAACACTCACTAAATAAGAAGTGGGTCTAAAGTTGGTCCAAAAAGTTGGTCCAAAAAACAATTTTCACGAAAATACAATTCCCTCATTGAAAACACATGGCGGACTATTCAATGAATTATTGTTCAAAAAGTAAAATTTTCAAAATTTTTTCCCGTTTTTTATATTGAAGCTCATACATAGGAAAATCTCCAATTTGAATTTTATAACACTCACTAAATAAGAAGTGGATCTAAAGTTGGTCCAAAAAGTGCAATTTTCTCAAAAATGAAATTCCCCCATTGAAAACACATTTTGGACTATTCAATGAATTATTGTTCAAAAAGTAAAATTTTCAAAAAATGTTCTCTTTTTTTGATATTGAAGCTCATACATAGGAAAATCTCCAATTTGAATTTTATAACACTCACTAAATAAGAAGTGGATCTAAAGTTGGTCCAAAAAGTGCAATTTTCTCAAAAATAAAATTCCCCCATTGAAAACACATTTTGGACTATTCAATGAATTATTGTTCAAAAAGTAAAATTTTCAAAATTTTTTCCAATTTTTAATATTGAAGTTCATATATAGGAGAATCTCCAATTCGAAATTTATAACACTCACTAAATAAGAAGTGGGTCTAAAGTTGGTCCAAAAAGTTGGTCCAAAAAGCAATCTTCACGAAAATACAATTCCCTCATTGAAAACACATGGCGGACAATTCAATGAATTATTGTTCAAAAAGTAAAATTTTCAAACTTTTTTCCAATTTTTTATATTGAAGTTCATATATAGGATAATCTCCAATTCGAAATTTATAACACTCACTAAATAAGAAGTGGGTCTAAAGTTGGTCCAAAAAGTTGGTCCAAAAAGTTGGTCCAAAAAACAATTTTCACGAAAATACAATTCCCTCATTGAAAACACATGGCGGACTATTCAATGAATTATTGTTCAAAAAGTAAAATTTTCAAAATTTTTTCCCGTTTTTTATATTGAAGCTCATACATAGGAGAATCTCCAATTCGAAATTTATAACACTCACTAAATAAGAAGTGGGTCTAAAGTTGGTCCAAAAAGTTGGTCCAAAAAACAATTTTCACGAAAATACAATTCCCTCATTGAAAACACATGGCGGACAATTCAATGAATTATTGTTCAAAAAGTAAAATTTTCAAAATTTTTTCCCGTTTTTTATATTGAAGCTCATACATAGGAAAATCTCCAAATCGAAATTTATAACACTCACTAAATAAGAAGTGGGTCTAAAGTTGGTCCCAAAAGTTGGTCCAAAAAGCAATTTTCACGAAAATACAATTCCCTCATTGAAAACACATTTCGGACTATTCAATGAATTATTGTTCAAAAAGTAAAATTTTCAAAATTTTTTCCAATTTTTAATATTGAAGTTCATATATAGGAGAATCTCCAATTTGAATTTTATAACACTCACTAAATAAGAAGTGGGTCTAAAGTTGGTCCAAAAAGTGCAATTTTCTCAAAAATGAAATTCCCCCATTGAAAACACATTTTGGACTATTCAATGAATTATTGTTCAAAAAGTAAAATTTTCAAAATTTTTTCCAATTTTTAATATTGAAGTTCATATATAGGAGAATCTCCAATTCGAAATTTATAACACTCACTAAATAAGAAGTGGGTCTAAAGTTGGTCCAAAAAGTTGGTCCAAAAAGCAATCTTCACGAAAATACAATTCCCTCATTGAAAACACATGGCGGACAATTCAATGAATTATTGTTCAAAAAGTAAAATTTTCAAAATTTTTTCCAATTTTTAATATTGAAGTTCATATATAGGAGAATCTCCAATTTGAATTTTATAACACTCACTAAATAAGAAGTGGGTCTAAAGTTGGTCCAAAAAGTGCAATTTTCTCAAAAATGAAATTCTCCCATTGAAAACACATTTTGGACTATTCAATGAATTATTGTTCAAAAAGTAAAATTTTCAAAAATTTTTAAAATTTTTAATATTGAAGCTCATATATAGGAGAATCTCCAATTCGAAATTTATAACACTCACTAAATAAGAATTGGGTCTAAAGTTGGTCCAAAAAGTTGGTCTAAAAAGCAATTTTCACGAAAATATAATTCCCTCATTGAAAACACATGGCGGACAATTCAATGAATTATTGTTCAAAAAGTAAAATTTTCAAAATTTTTTCCCGTTTTTTATATTGAAGATCATACATAGGAGAATCTCCAATTCGAAATTTATAACACTCACTAAATAAGAAGTGGGTCTAAAGTTGGTTCCAAAAGTTGGTCCAAAAAGCAATTTTCACGAAAATACAATTCCCTCATTGAAAACACATTTCGCACTATTCAATGAATTATTGTTCAAAAAGTAAAATTTTCAAAGATTTTTCCCGTTTTTAATATTGAATCTCATATATAGGAGAATCTCCAATTTGAATTTTATAACACTCTCTAAATAAGAAGTGGATCTAAAGTTGGTCCAAAAAGTGCAATTTTCTCAAAAATGAAATTCCCCCATTGAAAACACATTTTGGACTATTCAATGAATTATTGTTCAAAAAGTAAAATTTTCAAAATTTTTTCCAATTTTTAATATTGAAGCTCATATATAGGATAATCTCCAATTCGAAATTTATAACACTCACTAAATAAGAAGTGGGTCTAAAGTTGGTCCAAAAAGTTGGTCCAAAAAGTTGGTCCAAAAAACAATTTTCACGAAAATACAATTCCCTCATTGAAAACACATGGCGCACTATTCAATGAATTATTGTTCAAAAAGTAAAATTTTCAAAATTTTTTCCCGTTTTTTATATTGAAGCTCATACATAGGAAAATCTCCAATTTGAATTTTATAACACTCACTAAATAAGAAGTGGATCTAAAGTTGGTCCAAAAAGTGCAATTTTCTCAAAAATGAAATTCCCCCATTGAAAACACATTTTGGACTATTCAATGAATTATTGTTCAAAAAGTAAAATTTTCAAAATTTTTTCCAATTTTTAATATTGAAGTTCATATATAGGAGAATCTCCAATTCGAAATTTATAACACTCACTAAATAAGAAGTGGGTCTAAAGTTGGTCCAAAAAGTTGGTCCAAAAAGCAATCTTCACGAAAATACAATTCCCTCATTGAAAACACATGGCGGACAATTCAATGAATTATTGTTCAAAAAGTAAAATTTTCAAAATTTTTTCCAATTTTTAATATTGAAGTTCATATATAGGATAATCTCCAATTCGAAATTTATAACACTCACTAAATAAGAAGTGGGTCTAAAGTTGGTCCAAAAAGTTGGTCCAAAAAGTTGGTCCAAAAAACAATTTTCACGAAAATACAATTCCCTCATTGAAAACACATGGCGGACTATTCAATGAATTATTGTTCAAAAAGTAAAATTTTCAAAATTATTTCCCGTTTTTTATATTGAAGCTCATACATAGGAGAATCTCCAATTCGAAATTTATAACACTCACTAAATAAGAAGTGGGTCTAAAGTTGGTCCAAAAAGTTGGTCCAAAAAGTTGGTCCAAAAAACAATTTTCACGAAAATACAATTCCCTCATTGAAAACACATGGCGGACAATTCAATGAATTATTGTTCAAAAAGTAAAATTTTCAAAATTTTTTCCAATTTTTAATATTGAAGTTCATATATAGGAGAATCTCCAATTCGAAATTTATAACACTCACTAAATAAGAATTGGGTCTAAAGTTGGTCCAAAAAGTTGGTCTAAAAAGCAATTTTCACGAAAATATAATTCCCTCATTGAAAACACATGGCGGACAATTCAATGAATTATTGTTCAAAAAGTAAAATTTTCAAAATTTTTTCCCGTTTTTTATATTGAAGATCATACATAGGAGAATCTCCAATTCGAAATTTATAACACTCACTAAATAAGAAGTGGGTCTAAAGTTGGTTCCAAAAGTTGGTCCAAAAAGCAATTTTCACGAAAATACAATTCCCTCATTGAAAACACATTTCGCACTATTCAATGAATTATTGTTCAAAAAGTAAAATTTTCAAAGATTTTTCCCGTTTTTAATATTGAATCTCATATATAGGAGAATCTCCAATTTGAATTTTATAACACTCTCTAAATAAGAAGTGGATCTAAAGTTGGTCCAAAAAGTGCAATTTTCTCAAAAATGAAATTCCCCCATTGAAAACACATTTTGGACTATTTAATGAATTATTGTTCAAAAAGTATAATTTTCAAATTTTTTTCCAATTTTTAATATTGAAGCTCATATATAGGATAATCTCCAATTCGAAATTTATAACACTCACTAAATAAGAAGTGGGTCTAAAGTTGGTCCAAAAAGTTGGTCCAAAGAACAATTTTCACGAAAATACAATTCCCTCATTGAAAACACATGGCGGACTATTCAATGAATTATTGTTCAAAAAGTAAAATTTTCAAAATTTTTTCCCGTTTTTTATATTGAAGCTCATACATAGGAAAATCTCCAATTTGAATTTTATAACACTCACTAAATAAGAAGTGGATCTAAAGTTGGTCCAAAAAGTGCAATTTTCTCAAAAATGAAATTCCCCCATTGAAAACACATTTTGGACTATTCAATGAATTATTGTTCAAAAAGTAAAATTTTCAAAATTTTTTCCAATTTTTAATATTGAAGTTCATATATAGGAGAATCTCCAATTTGAATTTTATACAACTCACTAAATAAGAAGTGGGTCTAAAGTTGGTCCAAAAAGTGCAATTTTCTCAAAAATGAAATTCCCCCATTGAAAACACATTTTGGACTATTCAATGAATTATTGTTCAAAAAGTAAAATTTTCAAAATTTTTTCCAATTTTTAATATTGAAGTTCATATATAGGAGAATCTCCAATTCGAAATTTATAACACTCACTAAATAAGAAGTGGGTCTAAAGTTGGTCCAAAAAGTTGGTCCAAAAAGCAATCTTCACGAAAATACAATTCCCTCATTGAAAACACATGGCGGACAATTCAATGAATTATTGTTCAAAAAGTAAAATTTTCAAAATTTTTTCCAATTTTTAATATTGAAGTTCATATATAGGAGAATCTCCAATTTGAATTTTATAACACTCACTAAATAAGAAGTGGGTCTAAAGTTGGTCCAAAAAGTGCAATTTTCTCAAAAATGAAATTCTCCCATTGAAAACACATTTTGGACTATTCAATGAATTATTGTTCAAAAAGTAAAATTTTCAAAATTTTTTAAAATTTTTAATATTGAAGCTCATATATAGGAGAATCTCCAATTCGAAATTTATAACACTCACTAAATAAGAAGTGGGTCTAAAGTTGGTCCAAAAAGTTGGTCCAAAAAACAATTTTCACGAAAATACAATTCCCTCATTGAAAACACATGGCGGACTATTCAATGAATTATTGTTCAAAAAGTAAAATTTTCAAAATTATTTCCCGTTTTTTATATTGAAGCTCATACATAGGAGAATCTCCAATTCGAAATTTATAACACTCACTAAATAAGAAGTGGGTCTAAAGTTGGTCCAAAAAGTTGGTCCAAAAAGTTGGTCCAAAAAACAATTTTCACGAAAATACAATTCCCTCATTGAAAACACATGGCGGACAATTCAATGAATTATTGTTCAAAAAGTAAAATTTTCAAAATTTTTTCCAATTTTTAATATTGAAGTTCATATATAGGAGAATCTCCAATTCGAAATTTATAACACTCACTAAATAAGAATTGGGTCTAAAGTTGGTCCAAAAAGTTGGTCTAAAAAGCAATTTTCACGAAAATATAATTCCCTCATTGAAAACACATGGCGGACAATTCAATGAATTATTGTTCAAAAAGTAAAATTTTCAAAATTTTTTCCCGTTTTTTATATTGAAGATCATACATAGGAGAATCTCCAATTCGAAATTTATAACACTCACTAAATAAGAAGTGGGTCTAAAGTTGGTTCCAAAAGTTGGTCCAAAAAGCAATTTTCACGAAAATACAATTCCCTCATTGAAAACACATTTCGCACTATTCAATGAATTATTGTTCAAAAAGTAAAATTTTCAAAGATTTTTCCCGTTTTTAATATTGAATCTCATATATAGGAGAATCTCCAATTTGAATTTTATAACACTCTCTAAATAAGAAGTGGATCTAAAGTTGGTCCAAAAAGTGCAATTTTCTCAAAAATGAAATTCCCCCATTGAAAACACATTTTGGACTATTCAATGAATTATTGTTCAAAAAGTATAATTTTCAAAATTTTTTCCAATTTTTAATATTGAAGCTCATATATAGGATAATCTCCAATTCGAAATTTATAACACTCACTAAATAAGAAGTGGGTCTAAAGTTGGTCCAAAAAGTTGGTCCAAAAAGTTGGTCCAAAGAACAATTTTCACGAAAATACAATTCCCTCATTGAAAACACATGGCGGACTATTCAATGAATTATTGTTCAAAAAGTAAAATTTTCAAAATTTTTTCCCGTTTTTTATATTGAAGCTCATACATAGGAAAATCTCCAATTTGAATTTTATAACACTCACTAAATAAGAAGTGGATCTAAAGTTGGTCCAAAAAGTGCAATTTTCTCAAAAATGAAATTCCCCCATTGAAAACACATTTTGGACTATTCAATGAATTATTGTTCAAAAAGTAAAATTTTCAAAATTTTTTCCAATTTTTAATATTGAAGTTCATATATAGGAGAATCTCCAATTTGAATTTTATACAACTCACTAAATAAGAAGTGGGTCTAAAGTTGGTCCAAAAAGTGCAATTTTCTCAAAAATGAAATTCCCCCATTGAAAACACATTTTGGACTATTCAATGAATTATTGTTCAAAAAGTAAAATTTTCAAAATTTTTTCCAATTTTTAATATTGAAGTTCATATATAGGAGAATCTCCAATTCGAAATTTATAACACTCACTAAATAAGAAGTGGGTCTAAAGTTGGTCCAAAAAGTTGGTCCAAAAAGCAATCTTCACGAAAATACAATTCCCTCATTGAAAACACATGGCGGACAATTCAATGAATTATTGTTCAAAAAGTAAAATTTTCAAAATTTTTTCCAATTTTTAATATTGAAGTTCATATATAGGAGAATCTCCAATTTGAATTTTATAACACTCACTAAATAAGAAGTGGGTCTAAAGTTGGTCCAAAAAGTGCAATTTTCTCAAAAATGAAATTCTCCCATTGAAAACACATTTTGGACTATTCAATGAATTATTGTTCAAAAAGTAAAATTTTCAAAATTTTTTAAAATTTTTAATATTGAAGCTCATATATAGGAGAATCTCCAATTCGAAATTTATAACACTCACTAAATAAGAAGTGGGTCTAAAGTTGGTCCAAAAAGTTGGTCCAAAAAGCAATCTTCACGAAAATACAATTCCCTCATTGAAAACACATGGCGGACAATTCAATGAATTATTGTTCAAAAAGTAAAATTTTCAAAATTTTTTCCAATTTTTAATATTGAAGTTCATATATAGGAGAATCTCCAATTTGAATTTTATAACACTCACTAAATAAGAAGTGGGTCTAAAGTTGGTCCAAAAAGTGCAATTTTCTCAAAAATGAAATTCTCCCATTGAAAACACATTTTGGACTATTCAATGAATTATTGTTCAAAAAGTAAAATTTTCAAAAATTTTTAAAATTTTTAATATTGAAGCTCATATATAGGAGAATCTCCAATTCGAAATTTATAACACTCACTAAATAAGAATTGGGTCTAAAGTTGGTCCAAAAAGTTGGTCTAAAAAGCAATTTTCACGAAAATATAATTCCCTCATTGAAAACACATGGCGGACAATTCAATGAATTATTGTTCAAAAAGTAAAATTTTCAAAATTTTTTCCCGTTTTTTATATTGAAGATCATACATAGGAGAATCTCCAATTCGAAATTTATAACACTCACTAAATAAGAAGTGGGTCTAAAGTTGGTTCCAAAAGTTGGTCCAAAAAGCAATTTTCACGAAAATACAATTCCCTCATTGAAAACACATTTCGCACTATTCAATGAATTATTGTTCAAAAAGTAAAATTTTCAAAGATTTTTCCCGTTTTTAATATTGAATCTCATATATAGGAGAATCTCCAATTTGAATTTTATAACACTCTCTAAATAAGAAGTGGATCTAAAGTTGGTCCAAAAAGTGCAATTTTCTCAAAAATGAAATTCCCCCATTGAAAACACATTTTGGACTATTCAATGAATTATTGTTCAAAAAGTAAAATTTTCAAAATTTTTTCCAATTTTTAATATTGAAGCTCATATATAGGATAATCTCCAATTCGAAATTTATAACACTCACTAAATAAGAAGTGGGTCTAAAGTTGGTCCAAAAAGTTGGTCCAAAAAACAATTTTCACGAAAATACAATTCCCTCATTGAAAACACATGGCGCACTATTCAATGAATTATTGTTCAAAAAGTAAAATTTTCAAAATTTTTTCCAATTTTTAATATTGAAGTTCATATATAGGATAATCTCCAATTCGAAATTTATAACACTCACTAAATAAGAAGTGGGTCTAAAGTTGGTCCAAAAAGTTGGTCCAAAAAGTTGGTCCAAAAAACAATTTTCACGAAAATACAATTCCCTCATTGAAAACACATGGCGGACTATTCAATGAATTATTGTTCAAAAAGTAAAATTTTCAAAATTATTTCCCGTTTTTTATATTGAAGCTCATACATAGGAGAATCTCCAATTCGAAATTTATAACACTCACTAAATAAGAAGTGGGTCTAAAGTTGGTCCAAAAAGTTGGTCCAAAAAGTTGGTCCAAAAAACAATTTTCACGAAAATACAATTCCCTCATTGAAAACACATGGCGGACAATTCAATGAATTATTGTTCAAAAAGTAAAATTTTCAAAATTTTTTCCAATTTTTAATATTGAAGTTCATATATAGGAGAATCTCCAATTCGAAATTTATAACACTCACTAAATAAGAATTGGGTCTAAAGTTGGTCCAAAAAGTTGGTCTAAAAAGCAATTTTCACGAAAATATAATTCCCTCATTGAAAACACATGGCGGACAATTCAATGAATTATTGTTCAAAAAGTAAAATTTTCAAAATTTTTTCCAATTTTTTATATTGAAGATCATATATAGGATAATCTCCAATTCGAAATTTATAACACTCACTAAATAAGAAGTGGGTCTAAAGTTGGTCCAAAAAGTTGGTCCAAAAAACAATTTTCACGAAAATACAATTCCCTCATTGAAAACACATGGCGCACTATTCAATGAATTATTGTTCAAAAAGTAAAATTTTCAAAATTTTTTCCAATTTTTAATATTGAAGTTCATATATAGGATAATCTCCAATTCGAAATTTATAACACTCACTAAATAAGAAGTGGGTCTAAAGTTGGTCCAAAAAGTTGGTCCAAAAAGTTGGTCCAAAAAACAATTTTCACGAAAATACAATTCCCTCATTGAAAACACATGGCGGACTATTCAATGAATTATTGTTCAAAAAGTAAAATTTTCAAAATTATTTCCCGTTTTTTATATTGAAGCTCATACATAGGAGAATCTCCAATTCGAAATTTATAACACTCACTAAATAAGAAGTGGGTCTAAAGTTGGTCCAAAAAGTTGGTCCAAAAAGCAATCTTCACGAAAATACAATTCCCTCATTGAAAACACATGGCGGACAATTCAATGAATTATTGTTCAAAAAGTAAAATTTTCAAAATTTTTTCCAATTTTTAATATTGAAGTTCATATATAGGAGAATCTCCAATTTGAATTTTATAACACTCACTAAATAAGAAGTGGGTCTAAAGTTGGTCCAAAAAGTGCAATTTTCTCAAAAATGAAATTCTCCCATTGAAAACACATTTTGGACTATTCAATGAATTATTGTTCAAAAAGTAAAATTTTCAAAAATTTTTAAAATTTTTAATATTGAAGCTCATATATAGGAGAATCTCCAATTCGAAATTTATAACACTCACTAAATAAGAATTGGGTCTAAAGTTGGTCCAAAAAGTTGGTCTAAAAAGCAATTTTCACGAAAATATAATTCCCTCATTGAAAACACATGGCGGACAATTCAATGAATTATTGTTCAAAAAGTAAAATTTTCAAAATTTTTTCCCGTTTTTTATATTGAAGATCATACATAGGAGAATCTCCAATTCGAAATTTATAACACTCACTAAATAAGAAGTGGGTCTAAAGTTGGTTCCAAAAGTTGGTCCAAAAAGCAATTTTCACGAAAATACAATTCCCTCATTGAAAACACATTTCGCACTATTCAATGAATTATTGTTCAAAAAGTAAAATTTTCAAAGATTTTTCCCGTTTTTAATATTGAATCTCATATATAGGAGAATCTCCAATTTGAATTTTATAACACTCTCTAAATAAGAAGTGGATCTAAAGTTGGTCCAAAAAGTGCAATTTTCTCAAAAATGAAATTCCCCCATTGAAAACACATTTTGGACTATTCAATGAATTATTGTTCAAAAAGTAAAATTTTCAAAATTTTTTCCAATTTTTAATATTGAAGCTCATATATAGGATAATCTCCAATTCGAAATTTATAACACTCACTAAATAAGAAGTGGGTCTAAAGTTGGTCCAAAAAGTTGGTCCAAAAAACAATTTTCACGAAAATACAATTCCCTCATTGAAAACACATGGCGCACTATTCAATGAATTATTGTTCAAAAAGTAAAATTTTCAAAATTTTTTCCAATTTTTAATATTGAAGTTCATATATAGGATAATCTCCAATTCGAAATTTATAACACTCACTAAATAAGAAGTGGGTCTAAAGTTGGTCCAAAAAGTTGGTCCAAAAAGTTGGTCCAAAAAACAATTTTCACGAAAATACAATTCCCTCATTGAAAACACATGGCGGACTATTCAATGAATTATTGTTCAAAAAGTAAAATTTTCAAAATTATTTCCCGTTTTTTATATTGAAGCTCATACATAGGAGAATCTCCAATTCGAAATTTATAACACTCACTAAATAAGAAGTGGGTCTAAAGTTGGTCCAAAAAGTTGGTCCAAAAAGTTGGTCCAAAAAACAATTTTCACGAAAATACAATTCCCTCATTGAAAACACATGGCGGACAATTCAATGAATTATTGTTCAAAAAGTAAAATTTTCAAAATTTTTTCCAATTTTTAATATTGAAGTTCATATATAGGAGAATCTCCAATTCGAAATTTATAACACTCACTAAATAAGAATTGGGTCTAAAGTTGGTCCAAAAAGTTGGTCTAAAAAGCAATTTTCACGAAAATATAATTCCCTCATTGAAAACACATGGCGGACAATTCAATGAATTATTGTTCAAAAAGTAAAATTTTCAAAATTTTTTCCCGTTTTTTATATTGAAGATCATACATAGGAGAATCTCCAATTCGAAATTTATAACACTCACTAAATAAGAAGTGGGTCTAAAGTTGGTTCCAAAAGTTGGTCCAAAAAGCAATTTTCACGAAAATACAATTCCCTCATTGAAAACACATTTCGCACTATTCAATGAATTATTGTTCAAAAAGTAAAATTTTCAAAGATTTTTCCCGTTTTTAATATTGAATCTCATATATAGGAGAATCTCCAATTTGAATTTTATAACACTCTCTAAATAAGAAGTGGATCTAAAGTTGGTCCAAAAAGTGCAATTTTCTCAAAAATGAAATTCCCCCATTGAAAACACATTTTGGACTATTCAATGAATTATTGTTCAAAAAGTAAAATTTTCAAAATTTTTTCCAATTTTTAATATTGAAGCTCATATATAGGATAATCTCCAATTCGAAATTTATAACACTCACTAAATAAGAAGTGGGTCTAAAGTTGGTCCAAAAAGTTGGTCCAAAAAACAATTTTCACGAAAATACAATTCCCTCATTGAAAACACATGGCGCACTATTCAATGAATTATTGTTCAAAAAGTAAAATTTTCAAAATTTTTTCCAATTTTTAATATTGAAGTTCATATATAGGATAATCTCCAATTCGAAATTTATAACACTCACTAAATAAGAAGTGGGTCTAAAGTTGGTCCAAAAAGTTGGTCCAAAAAGTTGGTCCAAAAAACAATTTTCACGAAAATACAATTCCCTCATTGAAAACACATGGCGGACTATTCAATGAATTATTGTTCAAAAAGTAAAATTTTCAAAATTATTTCCCGTTTTTTATATTGAAGCTCATACATAGGAGAATCTCCAATTCGAAATTTATAACACTCACTAAATAAGAAGTGGGTCTAAAGTTGGTCCAAAAAGTTGGTCCAAAAAGTTGGTCCAAAAAACAATTTTCACGAAAATACAATTCCCTCATTGAAAACACATGGCGGACAATTCAATGAATTATTGTTCAAAAAGTAAAATTTTCAAAATTTTTTCCAATTTTTAATATTGAAGTTCATATATAGGAGAATCTCCAATTCGAAATTTATAACACTCACTAAATAAGAATTGGGTCTAAAGTTGGTCCAAAAAGTTGGTCTAAAAAGCAATTTTCACGAAAATATAATTCCCTCATTGAAAACACATGGCGGACAATTCAATGAATTATTGTTCAAAAAGTAAAATTTTCAAAATTTTTTCCCGTTTTTTATATTGAAGATCATACATAGGAGAATCTCCAATTCGAAATTTATAACACTCACTAAATAAGAAGTGGGTCTAAAGTTGGTTCCAAAAGTTGGTCCAAAAAGCAATTTTCACGAAAATACAATTCCCTCATTGAAAACACATTTCGCACTATTCAATGAATTATTGTTCAAAAAGTAAAATTTTCAAAGATTTTTCCCGTTTTTAATATTGAATCTCATATATAGGAGAATCTCCAATTTGAATTTTATAACACTCTCTAAATAAGAAGTGGATCTAAAGTTGGTCCAAAAAGTGCAATTTTCTCAAAAATGAAATTCCCCCATTGAAAACACATTTTGGACTATTCAATGAATTATTGTTCAAAAAGTATAATTTTCAAAATTTTTTCCAATTTTTAATATTGAAGCTCATATATAGGATAATCTCCAATTCGAAATTTATAACACTCACTAAATAAGAAGTGGGTCTAAAGTTGGTCCAAAAAGTTGGTCCAAAAAGTTGGTCCAAAGAACAATTTTCACGAAAATACAATTCCCTCATTGAAAACACATGGCGGACTATTCAATGAATTATTGTTCAAAAAGTAAAATTTTCAAAATTTTTTCCCGTTTTTTATATTGAAGCTCATACATAGGAAAATCTCCAATTTGAATTTTATAACACTCACTAAATAAGAAGTGGATCTAAAGTTGGTCCAAAAAGTGCAATTTTCTCAAAAATGAAATTCCCCCATTGAAAACACATTTTGGACTATTCAATGAATTATTGTTCAAAAAGTAAAATTTTCAAAATTTTTTCCAATTTTTAATATTGAAGTTCATATATAGGAGAATCTCCAATTTGAATTTTATACAACTCACTAAATAAGAAGTGGGTCTAAAGTTGGTCCAAAAAGTGCAATTTTCTCAAAAATGAAATTCCCCCATTGAAAACACATTTTGGACTATTCAATGAATTATTGTTCAAAAAGTAAAATTTTCAAAATTTTATCCAATTTTTAATATTGAAGTTCATATATAGGAGAATCTCCAATTCGAAATTTATAACACTCACTAAATAAGAAGTGGGTCTAAAGTTGGTCCAAAAAGTTGGTCCAAAAAGCAATCTTCACGAAAATACAATTCCCTCATTGAAAACACATGGCGGACAATTCAATGAATTATTGTTCAAAAAGTAAAATTTTCAAAATTTTTTCCAATTTTTAATATTGAAGTTCATATATAGGAGAATCTCCAATTTGAATTTTATAACACTCACTAAATAAGAAGTGGGTCTAAAGTTGGTCCAAAAAGTGCAATTTTCTCAAAAATGAAATTCTCCCATTCAAAACACATTTTGGACTATTCAATGAATTATTGTTCAAAAAGTAAAATTTTCAAAATTTTTTAAAATTTTTAATATTGAAGCTCATATATAGGAGAATCTCCAATTCGAAATTTATAACACTCACTAAATAAGAAGTGGGTCTAAAGTTGGTCCAAAAAGTTGGTCCAAAAAGCAATCTTCACGAAAATACAATTCCCTCATTGAAAACACATGGCGGACAATTCAATGAATTATTGTTCAAAAAGTAAAATTTTCAAAATTTTTTCCAATTTTTAATATTGAAGTTCATATATAGGAGAATCTCCAATTTGAATTTTATAACACTCACTAAATAAGAAGTGGGTCTAAAGTTGGTCCAAAAAGTGCAATTTTCTCAAAAATGAAATTCTCCCATTGAAAACACATTTTGGACTATTCAATGAATTATTGTTCAAAAAGTAAAATTTTCAAAAATTTTTTAAATTTTTAATATTGAAGCTCATATATAGGAGAATCTCCAATTCGAAATTTATAACACTCACTAAATAAGAATTGGGTCTAAAGTTGGTCCAAAAAGTTGGTCTAAAAAGCAATTTTCACGAAAATATAATTCCCTCATTGAAAACACATGGCGGACAATTCAATGAATTATTGTTCAAAAAGTAAAATTTTCAAAATTTTTTCCCGTTTTTTATATTGAAGATCATACATAGGAGAATCTCCAATTCGAAATTTATAACACTCACTAAATAAGAAGTGGGTCTAAAGTTGGTTCCAAAAGTTGGTCCAAAAAGCAATTTTCACGAAAATACAATTCCCTCATTGAAAACACATTTCGCACTATTCAATGAATTATTGTTCAAAAAGTAAAATTTTCAAAGATTTTTCCCGTTTTTAATATTGAATCTCATATATAGGAGAATCTCCAATTTGAATTTTATAACACTCTCTAAATAAGAAGTGGATCTAAAGTTGGTCCAAAAAGTGCAATTTTCTCAAAAATGAAATTCCCCCATTGAAAACACATTTTGGACTATTCAATGAATTATTGTTCAAAAAGTAAAATTTTCAAAATTTTTTCCAATTTTTAATATTGAAGCTCATATATAGGATAATCTCCAATTCGAAATTTATAACACTCACTAAATAAGAAGTGGGTCTAAAGTTGGTCCAAAAAGTTGGTCCAAAAAGTTGGTCCAAAAAACAATTTTCACGAAAATACAATTCCCTCATTGAAAACACATGGCGCACTATTCAATGAATTATTGTTCAAAAAGTAAAATTTTCAAAATTTTTTCCCGTTTTTTATATTGAAGCTCATACATAGGAAAATCTCCAATTTGAATTTTATAACACTCACTAAATAAGAAGTGGATCTAAAGTTGGTCCAAAAAGTGCAATTTTCTCAAAAATGAAATTCCCCCATTGAAAACACATTTTGGACTATTCAATGAATTATTGTTCAAAAAGTAAAATTTTCAAAATTTTTTCCAATTTTTAATATTGAAGTTCATATATAGGAGAATCTCCAATTCGAAATTTATAACACTCACTAAATAAGAAGTGGGTCTAAAGTTGGTCCAAAAAGTTGGTCCAAAAAGCAATCTTCACGAAAATACAATTCCCTCATTGAAAACACATGGCGGACAATTCAATGAATTATTGTTCAAAAAGTAAAATTTTCAAAATTTTTTCCAATTTTTAATATTGAAGTTCATATATAGGATAATCTCCAATTCGAAATTTATAACACTCACTAAATAAGAAGTGGGTCTAAAGTTGGTCCAAAAAGTTGGTCCAAAAAGTTGGTCCAAAAAACAATTTTCACGAAAATACAATTCCCTCATTGAAAACACATGGCGGACTATTCAATGAATTATTGTTCAAAAAGTAAAATTTTCAAAATTATTTCCCGTTTTTTATATTGAAGCTCATACATAGGAGAATCTCCAATGCGAAATTTATAACACTCACTAAATAAGAAGTGGGTCTAAAGTTGGTCCAAAAAGTTGGTCCAAAAAGTTGGTCCAAAAAACAATTTTCACGAAAATACAATTCCCTCATTGAAAACACATGGCGGACAATTCAATGAATTATTGTTCAAAAAGTAAAATTTTCAAAATTTTTTCCAATTTTTAATATTGAAGTTCATATATAGGAGAATCTCCAATTCGAAATTTATAACACTCACTAAATAAGAATTGGGTCTAAAGTTGGTCCAAAAAGTTGGTCTAAAAAGCAATTTTCACGAAAATATAATTCCCTCATTGAAAACACATGGCGGACAATTCAATGAATTATTGTTCAAAAAGTAAAATTTTCAAAATTTTTTCCCGTTTTTTATATTGAAGATCATACATAGGAGAATCTCCAATTCGAAATTTATAACACTCACTAAATAAGAAGTGGGTCTAAAGTTGGTTCCAAAAGTTGGTCCAAAAAGCAATTTTCACGAAAATACAATTCCCTCATTGAAAACACATTTCGCACTATTCAATGAATTATTGTTCAAAAAGTAAAATTTTCAAAGATTTTTCCCGTTTTTAATATTGAATCTCATATATAGGAGAATCTCCAATTTGAATTTTATAACACTCTCTAAATAAGAAGTGGATCTAAAGTTGGTCCAAAAAGTGCAATTTTCTCAAAAATGAAATTCCCCCATTGAAAACACATTTTGGACTATTCAATGAATTATTGTTCAAAAAGTATAATTTTCAAAATTTTTTCCAATTTTTAATATTGAAGCTCATATATAGGATAATCTCCAATTCGAAATTTATAACACTCACTAAATAAGAAGTGGGTCTAAAGTTGGTCCAAAAAGTTGGTCCAAAAAGTTGGTCCAAAGAACAATTTTCACGAAAATACAATTCCCTCATTGAAAACACATGGCGGACTATTCAATGAATTATTGTTCAAAAAGTAAAATTTTCAAAATTTTTTCCCGTTTTTTATATTGAAGCTCATACATAGGAAAATCTCCAATTTGAATTTTATAACACTCACTAAATAAGAAGTGGATCTAAAGTTGGTCCAAAAAGTGCAATTTTCTCAAAAATGAAATTCCCCCATTGAAAACACATTTTGGACTATTCAATGAATTATTGTTCAAAAAGTAAAATTTTCAAAATTTTTTCCAATTTTTAATATTGAAGTTCATATATAGGAGAATCTCCAATTTGAATTTTATACAACTCACTAAATAAGAAGTGGGTCTAAAGTTGGTCCAAAAAGTGCAATTTTCTCAAAAATGAAATTCCCCCATTGAAAACACATTTTGGACTATTCAATGAATTATTGTTCAAAAAGTAAAATTTTCAAAATTTTTTCCAATTTTTAATATTGAAGTTCATATATAGGAGAATCTCCAATTCGAAATTTATAACACTCACTAAATAAGAAGTGGGTCTAAAGTTGGTCCAAAAAGTTGGTCCAAAAAGCAATCTTCACGAAAATACAATTCCCTCATTGAAAACACATGGCGGACAATTCAATGAATTATTGTTCAAAAAGTAAAATTTTCAAAGATTTTTCCCGTTTTTAATATTGAATCTCATATATAGGAGAATCTCCAATTTGAATTTTATAACACTCTCTAAATAAGAAGTGGGTCTAAAGTTGGTCCAAAAAGTGCAATTTTCTCAAAAATGAAATTCTCCCATTGAAAACACATTTTGGACTATTCAATGAATTATTGTTCAAAAAGTAAAATTTTCAAAATTTTTTCCAATTTTTAATATTGAAGCTCATATATAGGATAATCTCCAATTCGAAATTTATAACACTCACTAAATAAGAAGTGGGTCTAAAGTTGGTCCAAAAAGTTGGTCCAAAAAGTTGGTCCAAAAAACAATTTTCACGAAAATACAATTCCCTCATTGAAAACACATGGCGGACTATTCAATGAATTATTGTTCAAAAAGTAAAATTTTCAAAATTTTTTCCCGTTTTTTATATTGAAGCTCATACATAGGAAAATCTCCAATTTGAATTTTATAACACTCACTAAATAAGAAGTGGATCTAAAGTTGGTCCAAAAAGTGCAATTTTCTCAAAAATGAAATTCCCCCATTGAAAACACATTTTGGACTATTCAATGAATTATTGTTCAAAAAGTAAAATTTTCAAAATTTTTTCCAATTTTTAATATTGAAGTTCATATATAGGAGAATCTCCAATTTGAATTTTATAAAACTCACTAAATAAGAAGTGGGTCTAAAGTTGGTCCCAAAAGTTGGTCCAAAAAGCAATTTTCACGAAAATACAATTCCCTCATTGAAAACACATTTCGGACTATTCAATGAATTATTGTTCAAAAAGTAAAATTTTCAAAGATTTTTCCCGTTTTTAATATTGAATCTCATATATAGGAGAATCTCCAATTTGAATTTTATAACACTCTCTAAATAAGAAGTGGATCTAAAGTTGGTCCAAAAAGTGCAATTTTTTCAAAAATGAAATTCCCCCATTGAAAACACATTTTGGACTATTCAATGAATTATTGTTCAAAAAGTAAAATTTTCAAAATTTTTTCCAATTTTTAATATTGAAGCTCATATATAGGATAATCTCCAATTCGAAATTTATAACACTCACTAAATAAGAAGTGGGTCTAAAGTTGGTCCAAAAAGTTGGTCCAAAAAACAATTTTCACGAAAATACAATTCCCTCATTGAAAACACATGGCGGACTATTCAATGAATTATTGTTCAAAAAGTAAAATTTTCAAAATTTTTTCCCGTTTTTTATATTGAAGCTCATACATAGGAAAATCTCCAATTTGAATTTTATAACACTCACTAAATAAGAAGTGGATCTAAAGTTGGTCCAAAAAGCGCAATTTTCTCAAAAATGAAATTCCCCCATTGAAAACACATTTTGGACTATTCAATGAATTATTGTTCAAAAAGTAAAATTTTCAAAAAATGTTCTCTTTTTTTGATATTGAAGCTCATACATAGGAAAATCTCCAATTTGAATTTTATAACACTCACTAAATAAGAAGTGGATCTAAAGTTGGTCCAAAAAGTGCAATTTTCTCAAAAATAAAATTCCCCCATTGAAAACACATTTTGGACTATTCAATGAATTATTGTTCAAAAAGTAAAATTTTCAAAATTTTTTCCAATTTTTAATATTGAAGTTCATATATAGGAGAATCTCCAATTCGAAATTTATAACACTCACTAAATAAGAAGTGGGTCTAAAGTTGGTCCAAAAAGTTGGTCCAAAAAGCAATCTTCACGAAAATACAATTCCCTCATTGAAAACACATGGCGGACAATTCAATGAATTATTGTTCAAAAAGTAAAATTTTCAAAATTTTTTCCAATTTTTAATATTGAAGTTCATATATAGGATAATCTCCAATTCGAAATTTATAACACTCACTAAATAAGAAGTGGGTCTAAAGTTGGTCCAAAAAGTTGGTCCAAAAAGTTGGTCCAAAAAACAATTTTCACGAAAATACAATTCCCTCATTGAAAACACATGGCGGACTATTCAATGAATTATTGTTCAAAAAGTAAAATTTTCAAAATTTTTTCCCGTTTTTTATATTGAAGCTCATACATAGGAGAATCTCCAATTCGAAATTTATAACACTCACTAAATAAGAAGTGGGTCTAAAGTTGGTCCAAAAAGTTGGTCCAAAAAACAATTTTCACGAAAATACAATTCCCTCATTGAAAACACATGGCGGACAATTCAATGAATTATTGTTCTAAAAGTAAAATTTTCAAAATTTTTTCCCGTTTTTTATATTGAAGCTCATATATAGGAGAATCTCCAATTTGAATTTTATAACACTCACTAAATAAGAAGTGGGTCTAAAGTTGGTCCAAAAAGTGCAATTTTCTCAAAAATGAAATTCTCCCATTGAAAACACATTTTGGACTATTCAATGAATTATTGTTCAAAAAGTAAAATTTTCAAAAATTTTTAAAATTTTTAATATTGAAGCTCATATATAGGAGAATCTCCAATTCGAAATTTATAACACTCACTAAATAAGAATTGGGTCTAAAGTTGGTCCAAAAAGTTGGTCTAAAAAGCAATTTTCACGAAAATATAATTCCCTCATTGAAAACACATGGCGGACAATTCAATGAATTATTGTTCAAAAAGTAAAATTTTCAAAATTTTTTCCCGTTTTTTATATTGAAGATCATACATAGGAGAATCTCCAATTCGAAATTTATAACACTCACTAAATAAGAAGTGGGTCTAAAGTTGGTTCCAAAAGTTGGTCCAAAAAGCAATTTTCACGAAAATACAATTCCCTCATTGAAAACACATTTCGCACTATTCAATGAATTATTGTTCAAAAAGTAAAATTTTCAAAGATTTTTCCCGTTTTTAATATTGAATCTCATATATAGGAGAATCTCCAATTTGAATTTTATAACACTCTCTAAATAAGAAGTGGATCTAAAGTTGGTCCAAAAAGTGCAATTTTCTCAAAAATGAAATTCCCCCATTGAAAACACATTTTGGACTATTCAATGAATTATTGTTCAAAAAGTAAAATTTTCAAAATTTTTTCGAATTTTTAATATTGAAGCTCATATATAGGATAATCTCCAATTCGAAATTTATAACACTCACTAAATAAGAAGTGGGTCTAAAGTTGGTCCAAAAAGTTGGTCCAAAAAGTTGGTCCAAAAAACAATTTTCACGAAAATACAATTCCCTCATTGAAAACACATGGCGCACTATTCAATGAATTATTGTTCAAAAAGTAAAATTTTCAAAATTTTTTCCTGTTTTTTATATTGAAGCTCATACATAGGAAAATCTCCAATTTGAATTTTATAACACTCACTAAATAAGAAGTGGATCTAAAGTTGGTCCAAAAAGTGCAATTTTCTCAAAAATGAAATTCCCCCATTGAAAACACATTTTGGACTATTCAATGAATTATTGTTCAAAAAGTAAAATTTTCAAAATTTTTTCCAATTTTTAATATTGAAGTTCATATATAGGAGAATCTCCAATTTGAATTTTATAAAACTCACTAAATAAGAAGTGGGTCTAAAGTTGGTCCCAAAAGTTGGTCCAAAAAGCAATTTTCACGAAAATACAATTCCCTCATTGAAAACACATTTCGGACTATTCAATGAATTATTGTTCAAAAAGTAAAATTTTCAAAGATTTTTCCCGTTTTTAATATTGAATCTCATATATAGGAGAATCTCCAATTTGAATTTTATAACACTCTCTAAATAAGAAGTGGATCTAAAGTTGGTCCAAAAAGTGCAATTTTTTCAAAAATGAAATTCCCCCATTGAAAACACATTTTGGACTATTCAATGAATTATTGTTCAAAAAGTAAAATTTTCAAAATGTTTTCCAATTTTTAATATTGAAGCTCATATATAGGATAATCTCCAATTCGAAATTTATAACACTCACTAAATAAGAAGTGGGTCTAAAGTTGGTCCAAAAAGTTGGTCCAAAAAGTTGGTCCAAAAAACAATTTTCACGAAAATACAATTCCCTCATTGAAAACACATGGCGGAATATTCAATGAATTATTGTTCAAAAAGTAAAATTTTCAAAATTTTTTCCCGTTTTTTATATTGAAGCTCATACATAGGAAAATCTCCAATTTGAATTTTATAACACTCACTAAATAAGAAGTGGATCTAAAGTTATTCCAAAAAGTGCAATTTTCTCAAAAATGAAATTCCCCCATTGAAAACACATTTTGGACTATTCAATGAATTATTGTTCAAAAAGTAAAATTTTCAAAAAATGTTCTCTTTTTTTGATATTGAAGCTCATACATAGGAAAATCTCCAATTTGAATTTTATAACACTCACTAAATAAGAAGTGGATCTAAAGTTGGTCCAAAAAGTGCAATTTTCTCAAAAATAAAATTCCCCCATTGAAAACACATTTTGGACTATTCAATGAATTATTGTTCAAAAAGTAAAATTTTCAAAATTTTTTCCAATTTTTAATATTGAAGTTCATATATAGGAGAATCTCCAATTCGAAATTTATAACACTCACTAAATAAGAAGTGGGTCTAAAGTTGGTCCAAAAAGTTGGTCCAAAAAGCAATCTTCACGAAAATACAATTCCCTCATTGAAAACACATGGCGGACAATTCAATGAATTATTGTTCAAAAAGTAAAATTTTCAAAATTTTTTCCAATTTTTAATATTGAAGTTCATATATAGGATAATCTCCAATTCGAAATTTATAACACTCACTAAATAAGAAGTGGGTCTAAAGTTGGTCCAAAAAGTTGGTCCAAAAAACAATTTTCACGAAAATACAATTCCCTCATTGAAAACACATGGCGGACAATTCAATGAATTATTGTTCAAAAAGTAAAATTTTCAAAATTTTTTCCCGTTTTTTATATTGAAGCTCATACATAGGAGAATCTCCAATTCGAAATTTATAACACTCACTAAATAAGAAGTGGGTCTAAAGTTGGTCCAAAAAGTTGGTCCAAAAAACAATTTTCACGAAAATACAATTCCCTCATTGAAAACACATGGCGGACAATTCAATGAATTATTGTTCAAAAAGTAAAATTTTCAAAATTTTTTCCCGTTTTTTATATTGAAGTTCATATATAGGAGAATCTCCAATTCGAAATTTATAACACTCACTAAATAAGAAGTGGGTCTAAAGTTGGTCCAAAAAGTTGGTCCAAAAAACAATTTTCACGAAAATACAATTCCCTCATTGAAAACACATTTCGGACTATTCAATGAATTATTGTTCAAAAAGTAAAATTTTCAAAATTTTTTCCAATTTTTAATATTGAAGTTCATATATAGGAGAATCTCCAATTCGAAATTTATAACACTCACTAAATAAGAAGTGGGTCTAAAGTTGGTCCAAAAAGTTGGTCCAAAAAGCAATCTTCACGAAAATACAATTCCCTCATTGAAAACACATGGCGGACAATTCAATGAATTATTGTTCAAAAAGTAAAATTTTCAAAATTTTTTCCAATTTTTAATATTGAAGTTCATATATAGGAGAATCTCCAATTTGAATTTTATAACACTCACTAAATAAGAAGTGGGTCTAAAGTTGGTCCAAAAAGTGCAATTTTCTCAAAAATGAAATTCTCCCATTGAAAACACATTTTGGACTATTCAATGAATTATTGTTCAAAAAGTAAAATTTTCAAAATTTTTTAAAATTTTTAATATTGAAGCTCATATATAGGAGAATCTCCAATTCGAAATTTATAACACTCAGTAAATAAGAATTGGGTCTAAAGTTGGTCCAAAAAGTTGGTCTAAAAAGCAATTTTCACGAAAATATAATTCCCTCATTGAAAACACATTTCGCACTATTCAATAAATTATTGTTCAAAAAGTAAAATTTTCAAAGATTTTTCCCGTTTTTAATAT
Organism: Linyphia triangularis; assembly: GCA_963978545.1. Lineage (NCBI taxonomy): Eukaryota > Metazoa > Arthropoda > Arachnida > Araneae > Linyphiidae > Linyphia > Linyphia triangularis. Next base: position 10,560,132 of record OZ021721.1, on the reverse strand, counting down.
TGAATCTCATATATAGGAGAATCTCCAATTTGAATTTTATAACACTCTCTAAATAAGAAGTGGGTCTAAAGTTGGTCCAAAAAGTGCAATTTTCTCAAAAATGAAATTCTCCCATTGAAAACACATTTTGGACTATTCAATGAATTATTGTTCAAAAAGTAAAATTTTCAAAATTTTTTCCAATTTTTAATATTGAAGTTCATATATAGGAGAATCTCCAATTTGAATTTTATAAAACTCACTAAATAAGAAGTGGGTCTAAAGTTGGTCCCAAAAGTTGGTCCAAAAAGCAATTTTCACGAAAATACAATTCCCTCATTGAAAACACATTTCGGACTATTCAATGAATTATTGTTCAAAAAGTAAAATTTTCAAAGATTTTTCCCGTTTTTAATATTGAATCTCATATATAGGAGAATCTCCAATTTGAATTTTATAACACTCTCTAAATAAGAAGTGGATCTAAAGTTGGTCCAAAAAGTGCAATTTTTTCAAAAATGAAATTCCCCCATTGAAAACACATTTTGGACTATTCAATGAATTATTGTTCAAAAAGTAAAATTTTCAAAATGTTTTCCAATTTTTAATATTGAAGCTCATATATAGGATAATCTCCAATTCGAAATTTATAACACTCACTAAATAAGAAGTGGGTCTAAAGTTGGTCCAAAAAGTTGGTCCAAAAAACAATTTTCACGAAAATACAATTCCCTCATTGAAAACACATGGCGGACTATTCAATGAATTATTGTTCAAAAAGTAAAATTTTCAAAATTTTTTCCCGTTTTTTATATTGAAGCTCATACATAGGAAAATCTCCAATTTGAATTTTATAACACTCACTAAATAAGAAGTGGATCTAAAGTTGGTCCAAAAAGTGCAATTTTCTCAAAAATGAAATTCCCCCATTGAAAACACATTTTGGACTATTCAATGAATTATTGTTCAAAAAGTAAAATTTTCAAAAAATGTTCTCTTTTTTTGATATTGAAGCTCATACATAGGAAAATCTCCAATTTGAATTTTATAACACTCACTAAATAAGAAGTGGATCTAAAGTTGGTCCAAAAAGTGCAATTTTCTCAAAAATAAAATTCCCCCATTGAAAACACATTTTGGACTATTCAATGAATTATTGTTCAAAAAGTAAAATTTTCAAAATTTTTTCCAATTTTTAATATTGAAGTTCATATATAGGAGAATCTCCAATTCGAAATTTATAACACTCACTAAATAAGAAGTGGGTCTAAAGTTGGTCCAAAAAGTTGGTCCAAAAAGCAATCTTCACGAAAATACAATTCCCTCATTGAAAACACATGGCGGACAATTCAATGAATTATTGTTCAAAAAGTAAAATTTTCAAAATTTTTTCCAATTTTTAATATTGAAGTTCATATATAGGATAATCTCCAATTCGAAATTTATAACACTCACTAAATAAGAAGTGGGTCTAAAGTTGGTCCAAAAAGTTGGTCCAAAAAGTTGGTCCAAAAAACAATTTTCACGAAAATACAATTCCCTCATTGAAAACACATGGCGGACTATTCAATGAATTATTGTTCAAAAAGTAAAATTTTCAAAATTTTTTCCCGTTTTTTATATTGAAGCTCATACATAGGAGAATCTCCAATTCGAAATTTATAACACTCACTAAATAAGAAGTGGGTCTAAAGTTGGTCCTAAAAGTTGGTCCAAAAAACAATTTTCACGAAAATACAATTCCCTCATTGAAAACACATGGCGGACAATTCAATGAATTATTGTTCAAAAAGTAAAATTTTCAAAATTTTTTCCCGTTTTTTATATTGAAGCTCATATATAGGAGAATCTCCAATTTGAATTTTATAACACTCACTAAATAAGAAGTGGGTCTAAAGTTGGTCCAAAAAGTGCAATTTTCTCAAAAATGAAATTCCCCCATTGAAAACACATTTTGGACTATTCAATGAATTATTGTTCAAAAAGTAAAATTTTCAAAATTTTTTCCAATTTTTAATATTGAAGTTCATATATAGGAGAATCTCCAATTCGAAATTTATAACACTCACTAATTAAGAAGTGGGTCTAAAGTTGGTCCAAAAAGTTGGTCCAAAAAGCAATCTTCACGAAAATACAATTCCCTCATTGAAAACACATGGCGGACAATTCAATGAATTATTGTTCAAAAAGTAAAATTTTCAAAATTTTTTCCAATTTTTAATATTGAAGTTCATATATAGGAGAATCTCCAATTTGAATTTTATAACACTCTCTAAATAAGAAGTGGGTCTAAAGTTGGTCCAAAAAGTGCAATTTTCTCAAAAATGAAATTCTCCCATTGAAAACACATTTTGGACTATTCAATGAATTATTGTTCAAAAAGTAAAATTTTCAAAATTTTTTCCAATTTTTAATATTGAAGTTCATATATAGGAGAATCTCCAATTTGAATTTTATAAAACTCACTAAATAAGAAGTGGGTCTAAAGTTGGTCCCAAAAGTTGGTCCAAAAAGCAATTTTCACGAAAATACAATTCCCTCATTGAAAACACATTTCGGACTATTCAATGAATTATTGTTCAAAAAGTAAAATTTTCAAAGATTTTTCCCGTTTTTAATATTGAATCTCATATATAGGAGAATCTCCAATTTGAATTTTATAACACTCTCTAAATAAGAAGTGGATCTAAAGTTGGTCCAAAAAGTGCAATTTTTTCAAAAATGAAATTCCCCCATTGAAAACACATTTTGGACTATTCAATGAATTATTGTTCAAAAAGTAAAATTTTCAAAATGTTTTCCAATTTTTAATATTGAAGCTCATATATAGGATAATCTCCAATTCGAAATTTATAACACTCACTAAATAAGAAGTGGGTCTAAAGTTGGTCCAAAAAGTTGGTCCAAAAAACAATTTTCACGAAAATACAATTCCCTCATTGAAAACACATGGCGGACTATTCAATGAATTATTGTTCAAAAAGTAAAATTTTCAAAATTTTTTCCCGTTTTTTATATTGAAGCTCATACATAGGAAAATCTCCAATTTGAATTTTATAACACTCACTAAATAAGAAGTGGATCTAAAGTTGGTCCAAAAAGTGCAATTTTCTCAAAAATGAAATTCCCCCATTGAAAACACATTTTGGACTATTCAATGAATTATTGTTCAAAAAGTAAAATTTTCAAAAAATGTTCTCTTTTTTTGATATTGAAGCTCATACATAGGAAAATCTCCAATTTGAATTTTATAACACTCACTAAATAAGAAGTGGATCTAAAGTTGGTCCAAAAAGTGCAATTTTCTCAAAAATAAAATTCCCCCATTGAAAACACATTTTGGACTATTCAATGAATTATTGTTCAAAAAGTAAAATTTTCAAAATTTTTTCCAATTTTTAATATTGAAGTTCATATATAGGAGAATCTCCAATTCGAAATTTATAACACTCACTAAATAAGAAGTGGGTCTAAAGTTGGTCCAAAAAGTTGGTCCAAAAAGCAATCTTCACGAAAATACAATTCCCTCATTGAAAACACATGGCGGACAATTCAATGAATTATTGTTCAAAAAGTAAAATTTTCAAAATTTTTTCCAATTTTTAATATTGAAGTTCATATATAGGATAATCTCCAATTCGAAATTTATAACACTCACTAAATAAGAAGTGGGTCTAAAGTTGGTCCAAAAAGTTGGTCCAAAAAACAATTTTCACGAAAATACAATTCCCTCATTGAAAACACATGGCGGACTATTCAATGAATTATTGTTCAAAAAGTAAAATTTTCAAAATTTTTTCCCGTTTTTTATATTGAAGCTCATACATAGGAGAATCTCCAATTCGAAATTTATAACACTCACTAAATAAGAAGTGGGTCTAAAGTTGGTCCAAAAAGTTGGTCCAAAAAACAATTTTCACGAAAATACAATTCCCTCATTGAAAACACATGGCGGACAATTCAATGAATTATTGTTCAAAAAGTAAAATTTTCAAAATTTTTTCCCGTTTTTTATATTGAAGCTCATATATAGGAGAATCTCCAATTTGAATTTTATAACACTCACTAAATAAGAAGTGGGTCTAAAGTTGGTCCAAAAAGTGCAATTTTCTCAAAAATGAAATTCTCCCATTGAAAACACATTTTGGACTATTCAATGAATTATTGTTCAAAAAGTAAAATTTTCAAAAATTTTTAAAATTTTTAATATTGAAGCTCATATATAGGAGAATCTCCAATTCGAAATTTATAACACTCACTAAATAAGAATTGGGTCTAAAGTTGGTCCAAAAAGTTGGTCTAAAAAGCAATTTTCACGAAAATACAATTCCCTCATTGAAAACACATTTCGCACTATTCAATGAATTATTGTTCAAAAAGTAAAATTTTCAAAGATTTTTCCCGTTTTTAATATTGAATCTCATATATAGGAGAATCTCCAATTTGAATTTTATAACACTCTCTAAATAAGAAGTGGATCTAAAGTTGGTCCAAAAAGTGCAATTTTCTCAAAAATGAAATTCCCCCATTGAAAACACATTTTGGACTATTCAATGAATTATTGTTCAAAAAGTAAAATTTTCAAAATTTTTTCCAATTTTTAATATTGAAGCTCATATATAGGATAATCTCCAATTCGAAATTTATAACACTCACTAAATAAGAAGTGGGTCTAAAGTTGGTCCAAAAAGTTGGTCCAAAAAGTTGGTCCAAAAAACAATTTTCACGAAAATACAATTCCCTCATTGAAAACACATGGCGCACTATTCAATGAATTATTGTTCAAAAAGTAAAATTTTCAAAATTTTTTCCCGTTTTTTATATTGAAGCTCATACATAGGAAAATCTCCAATTTGAATTTTATAACACTCACTAAATAAGAAGTGGATCTAAAGTTGGTCCAAAAAGTGCAATTTTCTCAAAAATGAAATTCCCCCATTGAAAACACATTTTGGACTATTCAATGAATTATTGTTCAAAAAGTAAAATTTTCAAAATTTTTTCCAATTTTTAATATTGAAGTTCATATATAGGAGAATCTCCAATTTGAATTTTATAAAACTCACTAAATAAGAAGTGGGTCTAAAGTTGGTCCCAAAAGTTGGTCCAAAAAGCAATTTTCACGAAAATACAATTCCCTCATTGAAAACACATTTCGGACTATTCAATGAATTATTGTTCAAAAAGTAAAATTTTCAAAGATTTTTCCCGTTTTTAATATTGAATCTCATATATAGGAGAATCTCCAATTTGAATTTTATAACACTCTCTAAATAAGAAGTGGATCTAAAGTTGGTCCAAAAAGTGCAATTTTTTCAAAAATGAAATTCCCCCATTGAAAACACATTTTGGACTATTCAATGAATTATTGTTCAAAAAGTAAAATTTTCAAAATGTTTTCCAATTTTTAATATTGAAGCTCATATATAGGATAATCTCCAATTCGAAATTTATAACACTCACTAAATAAGAAGTGGGTCTAAAGTTGGTCCAAAAAGTTGGTCCAAAAAGTTGGTCCAAAAAACAATTTTCACGAAAATACAATTCCCTCATTGAAAACACATGGCGGAATATTCAATGAATTATTGTTCAAAAAGTAAAATTTTCAAAATTTTTTCCCGTTTTTTATATTGAAGCTCATACATAGGAAAATCTCCAATTTGAATTTTATAACACTCACTAAATAAGAAGTGGATCTAAAGTTATTCCAAAAAGTGCAATTTTCTCAAAAATGAAATTCCCCCATTGAAAACACATTTTGGACTATTCAATGAATTATTGTTCAAAAAGTAAAATTTTCAAAAAATGTTCTCTTTTTTTGATATTGAAGCTCATACATAGGAAAATCTCCAATTTGAATTTTATAACACTCACTAAATAAGAAGTGGATCTAAAGTTGGTCCAAAAAGTGCAATTTTCTCAAAAATAAAATTCCCCCATTGAAAACACATTTTGGACTATTCAATGAATTATTGTTCAAAAAGTAAAATTTTCAAAATTTTTTCCAATTTTTAATATTGAAGTTCATATATAGGAGAATCTCCAATTCGAAATTTATAACACTCACTAAATAAGAAGTGGGTCTAAAGTTGGTCCAAAAAGTTGGTCCAAAAAGCAATCTTCACGAAAATACAATTCCCTCATTGAAAACACATGGCGGACAATTCAATGAATTATTGTTCAAAAAGTAAAATTTTCAAAATTTTTTCCAATTTTTAATATTGAAGTTCATATATAGGATAATCTCCAATTCGAAATTTATAACACTCACTAAATAAGAAGTGGGTCTAAAGTTGGTCCAAAAAGTTGGTCCAAAAAACAATTTTCACGAAAATACAATTCCCTCATTGAAAACACATGGCGGACTATTCAATGAATTATTGTTCAAAAAGTAAAATTTTCAAAATTTTTTCCCGTTTTTTACATTGAAGCTCATACATAGGAGAATCTCCAATTCGAAATTTATAACACTCACTAAATAAGAAGTGGGTCTAAAGTTGGTCCAAAAAGTTGGTCCAAAAAACAATTTTCACGAAAATACAATTCCCTCATTGAAAACACATGGCGGACAATTCAATGAATTATTGTTCAAAAAGTAAAATTTTCAAAATTTTTTCCCGTTTTTTATATTGAAGCTCATACATAGGAGAATCTCCAATTCGAAATTTATAACACTCACTAAATAAGAAGTGGGTCTAAAGTTGGTCCAAAAAGTTGGTCCAAAAAGCAATCTTCACGAAAATACAATTCCCTCATTGAAAACACTTGGCGGACAATTCAATGAATTATTGTTCAAAAAGTAAAATTTTCAAAATTTTTTCCAATTTTTAATATTGAAGTTCATATATAGGATAATCTCCAATTCGAAATTTATAACACTCACTAAATAAGAAGTGGGTCTAAAGTTGGTCCAAAAAGTTGGTCCAAAAAACAATTTTCACGAAAATACAATTCCCTCATTGAAAACACATGGCGGACTATTCAATGAATTATTGTTCAAAAAGTAAAATTTTCAAAATTTTTTCCCGTTTTTTATATTGAAGCTCATACATAGGAGAATCTCCAATTCGAAATTTATAACACTCACTAAATAAGAAGTGGGTCTAAAGTTGGTCCAAAAAGTTGGTCCAAAAAACAATTTTCACGAAAATACAATTCCCTCATTGAAAACACATGGCGGACAATTCAATGAATTATTGTTCAAAAAGTAAAATTTTCAAAATTTTTTCCCGTTTTTTATATTGAAGCTCATATATAGGAGAATCTCCAATTTGAATTTTATAACACTCACTAAATAAGAAGTGGGTCTAAAGTTGGTCCAAAAAGTGCAATTTTCTCAAAAATGAAATTCCCCCATTGAAAACACATTTTGGACTATTCAATGAATTATTGTTCAAAAAGTAAAATTTTCAAAATTTTTTCCAATTTTTAATATTGAAGTTCATATATAGGAGAATCTCCAATTCGAAATTTATAACACTCACTAATTAAGAAGTGGGTCTAAAGTTGGTCCAAAAAGTTGGTCCAAAAAGCAATCTTCACGAAAATACAATTCCCTCATTGAAAACACATGGCGGACAATTCAATGAATTATTGTTCAAAAAGTAAAATTTTCAAAATTTTTTCCAATTTTTAATATTGAAGTTCATATATAGGAGAATCTCCAATTTGAATTTTATAACACTCACTAAATAAGAAGTGGGTCTAAAGTTGGTCCAAAAAGTGCAATTTTCTCAAAAATGAAATTCTCCCATTGAAAACACATTTTGGACTATTCAATGAATTATTGTTCAAAAAGTAAAATTTTCAAAAATTTTTAAAATTTTTAATATTGAAGCTCATATATAGGAGAATCTCCAATTCGAAATTTATAACACTCACTAAATAAGAATTGGGTCTAAAGTTGGTCCAAAAAGTTGGTCTAAAAAGCAATTTTCACGAAAATATAATTCCCTCATTGAAAACACATGGCGGACAATTCAATGAATTATTGTTCAAAAAGTAAAATTTTCAAAATTTTTTCCCGTTTTTTATATTGAAGATCATACATAGGAGAATCTCCAATTCGAAATTTATAACACTCACTAAATAAGAAGTGGGTCTAAAGTTGGTTCCAAAAGTTGGTCCAAAAAGCAATTTTCACGAAAATACAATTCCCTCATTGAAAACACATTTCGCACTATTCAATGAATTATTGTTCAAAAAGTAAAATTTTCAAAGATTTTTCCCGTTTTTAATATTGAATCTCATATATAGGAGAATCTCCAATTTGAATTTTATAACACTCTCTAAATAAGAAGTGGATCTAAAGTTGGTCCAAAAAGTGCAATTTTCTCAAAAATGAAATTCCCCCATTGAAAACACATTTTGGACTATTCAATGAATTATTGTTCAAAAAGTAAAATTTTCAAAATTTTTTCCAATTTTTAATATTGAAGCTCATATATAGGATAATCTCCAATTCGAAATTTATAACACTCACTAAATAAGAAGTGGGTCTAAAGTTGGTCCAAAAAGTTGGTCCAAAAAGTTGGTCCAAAAAACAATTTTCACGAAAATACAATTCCCTCATTGAAAACACATGGCGCACTATTCAATGAATTATTGTTCAAAAAGTAAAATTTTCAAAATTTTTTCCCGTTTTTTATATTGAAGCTCATACATAGGAAAATCTCCAATTTGAATTTTATAACACTCACTAAATAAGAAGTGGATCTAAAGTTGGTCCAAAAAGTGCAATTTTCTCAAAAATGAAATTCCCCCATTGAAAACACATTTTGGACTATTCAATGAATTATTGTTCAAAAAGTAAAATTTTCAAAATTTTTTCCAATTTTTAATATTGAAGTTCATATATAGGAGAATCTCCAATTTGAATTTTATAAAACTCACTAAATAAGAAGTGGGTCTAAAGTTGGTCCCAAAAGTTGGTCCAAAAAGCAATTTTCACGAAAATACAATTCCCTCATTGAAAACACATTTCGGACTATTCAATGAATTATTGTTCAAAAAGTAAAATTTTCAAAGATTTTTCCCGTTTTTAATATTGAATCTCATATATAGGAGAATCTCCAATTTGAATTTTATAACACTCTCTAAATAAGAAGTGGATCTAAAGTTGGTCCAAAAAGTGCAATTTTTTCAAAAATGAAATTCCCCCATTGAAAACACATTTTGGACTATTCAATGAATTATTGTTCAAAAAGTAAAATTTTCAAAATGTTTTCCAATTTTTAATATTGAAGCTCATATATAGGATAATCTCCAATTCGAAATTTATAACACTCACTAAATAAGAAGTGGGTCTAAAGTTGGTCCAAAAAGTTGGTCCAAAAAGTTGGTCCAAAAAACAATTTTCACGAAAATACAATTCCCTCATTGAAAACACATGGCGGAATATTCAATGAATTATTGTTCAAAAAGTAAAATTTTCAAAATTTTTTCCCGTTTTTTATATTGAAGCTCATACATAGGAAAATCTCCAATTTGAATTTTATAACACTCACTAAATAAGAAGTGGATCTAAAGTTATTCCAAAAAGTGCAATTTTCTCAAAAATGAAATTCCCCCATTGAAAACACATTTTGGACTATTCAATGAATTATTGTTCAAAAAGTAAAATTTTCAAAAAATGTTCTCTTTTTTTGATATTGAAGCTCATACATAGGAAAATCTCCAATTTGAATTTTATAACACTCACTAAATAAGAAGTGGATCTAAAGTTGGTCCAAAAAGTGCAATTTTCTCAAAAATAAAATTCCCCCATTGAAAACACATTTTGGACTATTCAATGAATTATTGTTCAAAAAGTAAAATTTTCAAAATTTTTTCCAATTTTTAATATTGAAGTTCATATATAGGAGAATCTCCAATTCGAAATTTATAACACTCACTAAATAAGAAGTGGGTCTAAAGTTGGTCCAAAAAGTTGGTCCAAAAAGCAATCTTCACGAAAATACAATTCCCTCATTGAAAACACATGGCGGACAATTCAATGAATTATTGTTCAAAAAGTAAAATTTTCAAAATTTTTTCCAATTTTTAATATTGAAGTTCATATACAGGATAATCTCCAATTCGAAATTTATAACACTCACTAAATAAGAAGTGGGTCTAAAGTTGGTCCAAAAAGTTGGTCCAAAAAACAATTTTCACGAAAATACAATTCCCTCATTGAAAACACATGGCGGACTATTCAATGAATTATTGTTCAAAAAGTAAAATTTTCAAAATTTTTTCCCGTTTTTTACATTGAAGCTCATACATAGGAGAATCTCCAATTCGAAATTTATAACACTCACTAAATAAGAAGTGGGTCTAAAGTTGGTCCAAAAAGTTGGTCCAAAAAACAATTTTCACGAAAATACAATTCCCTCATTGAAAACACATGGCGGACAATTCAATGAATTATTGTTCAAAAAGTAAAATTTTCAAAATTTTTTCCCGTTTTTTATATTGAAGCTCATACATAGGAGAATCTCCAATTCGAAATTTATAACACTCACTAAATAAGAAGTGGGTCTAAAGTTGGTCCAAAAAGTTGGTCCAAAAAGCAATCTTCACGAAAATACAATTCCCTCATTGAAAACACATGGCGGACAATTCAATGAATTATTGTTCAAAAAGTAAAATTTTCAAAATTTTTTCCAATTTTTAATATTGAAGTTCATATATAGGATAATCTCCAATTCGAAATTTATAACACTCACTAAATAAGAAGTGGGTCTAAAGTTGGTCCAAAAAGTTGGTCCAAAAAACAATTTTCACGAAAATACAATTCCCTCATTGAAAACACATGGCGGACTATTCAATGAATTATTGTTCAAAAAGTAAAATTTTCAAAATTTTTTCCCGTTTTTTATATTGAAGCTCATACATAGGAGAATCTCCAATTCGAAATTTATAACACTCACTAAATAAGAAGTGGGTCTAAAGTTGGTCCAAAAAGTTGGTCCAAAAAACAATTTTCACGAAAATACAATTCCCTCATTGAAAACACATGGCGGACAATTCAATGAATTATTGTTCAAAAAGTAAAATTTTCAAAATTTTTTCCCGTTTTTTATATTGAAGCTCATATATAGGAGAATCTCCAATTTGAATTTTATAACACTCACTAAATAAGAAGTGGGTCTAAAGTTGGTCCAAAAAGTGCAATTTTCTCAAAAATGAAATTCCCCCATTGAAAACACATTTTGGACTATTCAATGAATTATTGTTCAAAAAGTAAAATTTTCAAAATTTTTTCCAATTTTTAATATTGAAGTTCATATATAGGAGAATCTCCAATTCGAAATTTATAACACTCACTAATTAAGAAGTGGGTCTAAAGTTGGTCCAAAAAGTTGGTCCAAAAAGCAATCTTCACGAAAATACAATTCCCTCATTGAAAACACATGGCGGACAATTCAATGAATTATTGTTCAAAAAGTAAAATTTTCAAAATTTTTTCCAATTTTTAATATTGAAGTTCATATATAGGAGAATCTCCAATTTGAATTTTATAACACTCACTAAATAAGAAGTGGGTCTAAAGTTGGTCCAAAAAGTGCAATTTTCTCAAAAATGAAATTCTCCCATTGAAAACACATTTTGGACTATTCAATGAATTATTGTTCAAAAAGTAAAATTTTCAAAAATTTTTAAAATTTTTAATATTGAAGCTCATATATAGGAGAATCTCCAATTCGAAATTTATAACACTCACTAAATAAGAATTGGGTCTAAAGTTGGTCCAAAAAGTTGGTCTAAAAAGCAATTTTCACGAAAATATAATTCCCTCATTGAAAACACATGGCGGACAATTCAATGAATTATTGTTCAAAAAGTAAAATTTTCAAAATTTTTTCCCGTTTTTTATATTGAAGATCATACATAGGAGAATCTCCAATTCGAAATTTATAACACTCACTAAATAAGAAGTGGGTCTAAAGTTGGTTCCAAAAGTTGGTCCAAAAAGCAATTTTCACGAAAATACAATTCCCTCATTGAAAACACATTTCGCACTATTCAATGAATTATTGTTCAAAAAGTAAAATTTTCAAAGATTTTTCCCGTTTTTAATATTGAATCTCATATATAGGAGAATCTCCAATTTGAATTTTATAACACTCTCTAAATAAGAAGTGGATCTAAAGTTGGTCCAAAAAGTGCAATTTTCTCAAAAATGAAATTCCCCCATTGAAAACACATTTTGGACTATTCAATGAATTATTGTTCAAAAAGTAAAATTTTCAAAATTTTTTCCAATTTTTAATATTGAAGCTCATATATAGGATAATCTCCAATTCGAAATTTATAACACTCACTAAATAAGAAGTGGGTCTAAAGTTGGTCCAAAAAGTTGGTCCAAAAAGTTGGTCCAAAAAACAATTTTCACGAAAATACAATTCCCTCATTGAAAACACATGGCGCACTATTCAATGAATTATTGTTCAAAAAGTAAAATTTTCAAAATTTTTTCCCGTTTTTTATATTGAAGCTCATACATAGGAAAATCTCCAATTTGAATTTTATAACACTCACTAAATAAGAAGTGGATCTAAAGTTGGTCCAAAAAGTGCAATTTTCTCAAAAATGAAATTCCCCCATTGAAAACACATTTTGGACTATTCAATGAATTATTGTTCAAAAAGTAAAATTTTCAAAATTTTTTCCAATTTTTAATATTGAAGTTCATATATAGGAGAATCTCCAATTTGAATTTTATAAAACTCACTAAATAAGAAGTGGGTCTAAAGTTGGTCCCAAAAGTTGGTCCAAAAAGCAATTTTCACGAAAATACAATTCCCTCATTGAAAACACATTTCGGACTATTCAATGAATTATTGTTCAAAAAGTAAAATTTTCAAAGATTTTTCCCGTTTTTAATATTGAATCTCATATATAGGAGAATCTCCAATTTGAATTTTATAACACTCTCTAAATAAGAAGTGGATCTAAAGTTGGTCCAAAAAGTGCAATTTTTTCAAAAATGAAATTCCCCCATTGAAAACACATTTTGGACTATTCAATGAATTATTGTTCAAAAAGTAAAATTTTCAAAATGTTTTCCAATTTTTAATATTGAAGCTCATATATAGGATAATCTCCAATTCGAAATTTATAACACTCACTAAATAAGAAGTGGGTCTAAAGTTGGTCCAAAAAGTTGGTCCAAAAAGTTGGTCCAAAAAACAATTTTCACGAAAATACAATTCCCTCATTGAAAACACATGGCGGAATATTCAATGAATTATTGTTCAAAAAGTAAAATTTTCAAAATTTTTTCCCGTTTTTTATATTGAAGCTCATACATAGGAAAATCTCCAATTTGAATTTTATAACACTCACTAAATAAGAAGTGGATCTAAAGTTATTCCAAAAAGTGCAATTTTCTCAAAAATGAAATTCCCCCATTGAAAACACATTTTGGACTATTCAATGAATTATTGTTCAAAAAGTAAAATTTTCAAAAAATGTTCTCTTTTTTTGATATTGAAGCTCATACATAGGAAAATCTCCAATTTGAATTTTATAACACTCACTAAATAAGAAGTGGATCTAAAGTTGGTCCAAAAAGTGCAATTTTCTCAAAAATAAAATTCCCCCATTGAAAACACATTTTGGACTATTCAATGAATTATTGTTCAAAAAGTAAAATTTTCAAAATTTTTTCCAATTTTTAATATTGAAGTTCATATATAGGAGAATCTCCAATTCGAAATTTATAACACTCACTAAATAAGAAGTGGGTCTAAAGTTGGTCCAAAAAGTTGGTCCAAAAAGCAATCTTCACGAAAATACAATTCCCTCATTGAAAACACATGGCGGACAATTCAATGAATTATTGTTCAAAAAGTAAAATTTTCAAAATTTTTTCCAATTTTTAATATTGAAGTTCATATATAGGATAATCTCCAATTCGAAATTTATAACACTCACTAAATAAGAAGTGGGTCTAAAGTTGGTCCAAAAAGTTGGTCCAAAAAACAATTTTCACGAAAATACAATTCCCTCATTGAAAACACATGGCGGACTATTCAATGAATTATTGTTCAAAAAGTAAAATTTTCAAAATTTTTTCCCGTTTTTTATATTGAAGCTCATACATAGGAGAATCTCCAATTCGAAATTTATAGCACTCACTAAATAAGAAGTGGGTCTAAAGTTGGTCCAAAAAGTTGGTCCAAAAAACAATTTTCACGAAAATACAATTCCCTCATTGAAAACACATGGCGGACAATTCAATGAATTATTGTTCAAAAAGTAAAATTTTCAAAATTTTTTCCCGTTTTTTATATTGAAGCTCATACATAGGAGAATCTCCAATTCGAAATTTATAACACTCACTAAATAAGAAGTGGGTCTAAAGTTGGTCCAAAAAGTTGGTCCAAAAAGTTGGTCCAAAAAACAATTTTCACGAAAATACAATTCCCTCATTGAAAACACATTTCAGACTATTCAATGAATTATTGTTCAAAAAGTAAAATTTTCAAAATTTTTTCCAAATTTTAATATTGAAGTTCATATATAGGAGAATCTCCAATTCGAAATTTATAACACTCACTAAATAAGAAGTGGGTCTAAAGTTGGTCCAAAAAGTTGGTCCAAAAAGCAATCTTCACGAAAATACAATTCCCTCATTGAAAACACATGGCGGACAATTCAATGAATTATTGTTCAAAAAGTAAAATTTTCAAAATTTTTTCCAATTTTTAATATTGAAGTTCATATATAGGAGAATCTCCAATTTGAATTTTATAACACTCACTAAATAAGAAGTGGGTCTAAAGTTGGTCCAAAAAGTGCAATTTTCTCAAAAATGAAATTCTCCCATTGAAAACACATTTTGGACTATTCAATGAATTATTGTTCAAAAAGTAAAATTTTCAAAAATTTTTAAAATTTTTAATATTGAAGCTCATATATAGGAGAATCTCCAATTCGAAATTTATAACACTCACTAAATAAGAATTGGGTCTAAAGTTGGTCCAAAAAGTTGGTCTAAAAAGCAATTTTCACGAAAATATAATTCCCTCATTGAAAACACATGGCGGACAATTCAATGAATTATTGTTCAAAAGGTAAAATTTTCAAAATTTTTTCCCGTTTTTTATATTGAAGATCATACATAGGAGAATCTCCAATTCGAAATTTATAACACTCACTAAATAAGAAGTGGGTCTAAAGTTGGTTCCAAAAGTTGGTCCAAAAAGCAATTTTCACGAAAATACAATTCCCTCATTGAAAACACATTTCGCACTATTCAATGAATTATTGTTCAAAAAGTAAAATTTTCAAAGATTTTTCTCGTTTTTAATATTGAATCTCATATATAGGAGAATCTCCAATTTGAATTTTATAACACTCTCTAAATAAGAAGTGGATCTAAAGTTGGTCCAAAAAGTGCAATTTTCTCAAAAATGAAATTCCCCCATTGAAAACACATTTTGGACTATTCAATGAATTATTGTTCAAAAAGTAAAATTTTCAAAATTTTTTCCAATTTTTAATATTGAAGCTCATATATAGGATAATCTCCAATTCGAAATTTATAACACTCACTAAATAAGAAGTGGGTCTAAAGTTGGTCCAAAAAGTTGGTCCAAAAAGTTGGTCCAAAAAGTTGGTCCAAAAAACAATTTTCACGAAAATACAATTCCCTCATTGAAAACACATGGCGGACAATTCAATGAATTATTGTTCAAAAAGTAAAATTTTCAAAATTTTTTCCCGTTTTTTATATTGAAGCTCATACATAGGAAAATCTCCAATTTGAATTTTATAACACTCACTAAATAAGAAGTGGATCTAAAGTTGGTCCAAAAAGTGCAATTTTCTCAAAAATGAAATTCCCCCATTGAAAACACATTTTGGACTATTCAATGAATTATTGTTCAAAAAGTAAAATTTTCAAAATTTTTTCCAATTTTTAATATTGAAGTTCATTTATAGGAGAATCTCCAATTTGAATTTTATAACACTCACTAAATAAGAAGTGGGTCTAAAGTTGGTCCAAAAAGTGCAATTTTCTCAAAAATGAAATTCCCCCATTGAAAACACATTTTGGACTATTCAATGAATTATTGTTCAAAAAGTAAAATTTTCAAAATTTTTTCCAATTTTTAATATTGAAGTTCATATATAGGAGAATCTCCAATTCGAAATTTATAACACTCACTAAATAAGAAGTGGGTCTAAAGTTGGTCCAAAAAGTTGGTCCAAAAAGCAATTTTCACGAAAATATAATTCCCTCATTGAAAACACATGGCGGACAATTCAATGAATTATTGTTCAAAAAGTAAAATTTTCAAAATTTTTTCCCGTTTTTTATATTGAAGCTCATACATAGGAGAATCTCCAATTCGAAATTTATAACACTCACTAAATAAGAAGTGGGTCTAAAGTTGGTCCCAAAAGTTGGTCCAAAAAGCAATTTTCACGAAAATACAATTCCCTCATTGAAAACACATTTCGGACTATTCAATGAATTATTGTTCAAAAAGTAAAATTTTCAAAATTTTTTCCAATTTTTAATATTGAAGTTCATATATAGGAGAATCTCCAATTTGAATTTTATAACACTCACTAAATAAGAAGTGGGTCTAAAGTTGGTCCAAAAAGTGCAATTTTCTCAAAAATGAAATTCCCCCATTGAAAACACATTTTGGACTATTCAATGAATTATTGTTCAAAAAGTAAAATTTTCAAAATTTTTTCCAATTTTTAATATTGAAGTTCATATATAGGAGAATCTCCAATTCGAAATTTATAACACTCACTAAATAAGAAGTGGGTCTAAAGTTGGTCCAAAAAGTTGGTCCAAAAAGCAATCTTCACGAAAATACAATTCCCTCATTGAAAACACATGGCGGACAATTCAATGAATTATTGTTCAAAAAGTAAAATTTTCAAAATTTTTTCCAATTTTTAATATTGAAGTTCATATATAGGAGAATCTCCAATTTGAATTTTATAACACTCACTAAATAAGAAGTGGGTCTAAAGTTGGTCCAAAAAGTGCAATTTTCTCAAAAATGAAATTCCCAAATTGAAAACACATTTTGGACTATTCAATGAATTATTGTTCAAAAAGTAAAATTTTCAAAATTTTTTCCCCTTTTTTTATATTGAAGCTCAACATAGGAAAATCTCCAATTTGAATTTTATAACACTCACTAAATAAGAAGTGGGTCTAAAGTTGGTCCAAAAAGTGCAATTTTCTCAAAAGTAAAATTCCCCCATTGAAAACATATGGTGGACTATTCAATGAATTATTGTTCAAAGAGAAAAAATTTCAAAAAAATTTCCCTTTTTTTATATGGAAGCTCATATATAGGAAAATTTCCAATTTGAATTTTATAACATTCACTAAATAAGAAGTGGGTCTAAAGTTGGTCCAAAAAGTGCAATTTTCTCAAAAGTAAAATTCCCCTATTGAAAACACACGGCGGACTATTCAATGAATTTTTGTTCAAAAAGTAAAACTTTCAAAAAATGTTCTCTTTTTTTGATATTGAATCTCATATATAGGAGAATCTCCAATTTGAATTTTATAACACTCACTAAATAAGAAGTGGATCTAAAATTGGTCCAAAAAGTGCAATTTTCTCAAAAATGAAATTCCCCCATTGAAAACACATTTTGGACTATTCAATGAATTATTGTTCAAAAAGTAAAATTTTCAAAATTTTTTTAAATTTTTAATATTGAAGCTCATATATAGGAGAATCTCCAATTCGAAATTTATAACACTCACTAAATAAGAATTGGGTCTAAAGTTGGTCCAAAAAGTTGGTCTAAAAAGCAATTTTCACGAAAATATAATTCCCTCATTGAAAACACATGGCGGACAATTCAATGAATTATTGTTCAAAAAGTAAAATTTTCAAAATTTTTTCCCGTTTTTTATATTGAAGCTCATACATAGGAGAATCTCCAATTCGAAATTTATAACACTCACTAAATAAGAAGTGGGTCTAAAGTTGGTTCCAAAAGTTGGTCCAAAAAGCAATTTTCACGAAAATACAATTCCCTCATTGAAAACACATTTCGGACTATTCAATGAATTATTGTTCAAAAAGTAAAATTTTCAAAGATTTTTCCCGTTTTTAATATTGAATCTCATATATAGGTGAATCTCCAATTTGAATTTTGTAACACTCTCTAAATAAGAAGTGGATCTAAAGTTGGTCCAAAAAGTGCAATTTTCTCAAAAATGAAATTCCCCCATTGAAAACACATTTTGGACTATTCAACGAATTATTGTTTAAAAAGTAAAATTTTCAAAATGTTTTCCAATTTTTAATATTGAAGCTCATATATAGGAGAATCTCCAATTCGAAATTTATAACATTCACTAAATAAGAAGTGGGTCTAAAGTTGGTCCAAAAAGTTTGTCCAAAAAGCAATTTTCACGAAAATACAATTCCCTCATTGAAAACACATGGCAGACTATTCAATGAACTATTGTTCAAAAAGTAAAATTTTCAAAGATTTTTCCCGTTTTTAATATTGAAGCTCATATATAGGAGAATCTCCAATTTGAATTTTATAACACTCACTAAATAAGTAGTGGGTCTAAAGTTGGTCCAAAAAGTGCAATTTTCTCAAAATTGAAATTCCCCCATTGAAAACACATTTTGGACTATTCAATGAATTATTGTTCAAAAAGTAAAATTTTCAAAATTTTTTCCAATTTTTAATATTGAAGCTCATATATAGGATAATCTCCAATTCGAAATTTATAACACTCACTAAATAAGAAGTGGGTCTAAAGTTGGTCCAAAAAGTTGGTCCAAAAAACAATTTTCACGAAAATACAATTCCCTCATTGAAAACACATGGCGGACTATTCAATGAATTATTGTTCAAAAAGTAAAATTTTCAAAATTTTTTCCCGTTTTTTATATTGAAGCTCATACATAGGAAAATCTCCAATTTGAATTTTATAACACTCACTAAATAAGAAGTGGATCTAAAGTTGGTCCAAAAAGTGCAATTTTCTCAAAAATGAAATTCCCCCATTGAAAACACATTTTGGACTATTCAATGAATTATTGTTCAAAAAGTAAAATTTTCAAAATTTTTTAAAATTTTTAATATTGAAGCTCATATATAGGAGAATCTCCAATTCGAAATTTATAACACTCACTAAATAAGAATTGGGTCTAAAGTTGGTCCAAAAAGTTGGTCCAAAAAGCAATTTTCACGAAAATATAATTCCCTCATTGAAAACACATGGCGGACAATTCAATGAATTATTGTTCAAAAAGTAAAATTTTCAAAATTTTTTCCCGTTTTTTATATTGAAGCTCATACATAGGAGAATCTCCAATTCGAAATTTATAACACTCACTAAATAAGAAGTGGGTCTAAAGTTGGTCCCAAAAGTTGGTCCAAAAAGCAATTTTCACGAAAATATTATTCCCCAATTGAAAACACATTTTGGACTATTCAATGAATTATTGTTCAAAAAGTAAAATTTTCAAAATTTTTTCCAATTTTTAATATTGAAGTTCATATATAGGAGAATCTCCAATTCGAAATTTATAACACTCACTAAATAAGAAGTGGGTCTAAAGTTGGTCCAAAAAGCAATCTTCACGAAAATACAATTCCCTCATTGAAAACACATGGCGGACAATTCAATGAATTATTGTTCAAAAAGTAAAATTTTCAAAATTTTTTCCAATTTTTAATATTGAAGTTCATATATAGGAGAATCTCCAATTTGAATTTTATAACACTCACTAAATAAGAAGTGGGTCTAAAGTTGGTCAAAAAAGTGCAATTTTCTCAAAAATGAAATTCCCCCATTGAAAACACATTTTGGACTATTCAATGAATTATTGTTCAAAAAGTAAAATTTTCAAAATTTTTTAAAATTTTTAATATTGAAGCTCATATATAGGAGAATCTCCAATTCGAAATTTATAACACTCACTAAATAAGAATTGGGTCTAAAGTTGGTCCAAAAAGTTGGTCTAAAAAGCAATTTTCACGAAAATATAATTCCCTCATTGAAAACACATGGCGGACAATTCAATGAATTATTGTTCAAAAAGTAAAATTTTCAAAATTTTTTCCCGTTTTTTATATTGAAGCTCATACATAGGAGAATCTCCAATTCGAAATTTATAACACTCACTAAATAAGAAGTGGGTCTAAAGTTGGTTCCAAAAGTTGGTCCAAAAAGCAATTTTCACGAAAATACAATTCCCTCATTGAAAACACATTTCGGACTATTCAATGAATTATTGTTCAAAAAGTAAAATTTTCAAAGATTTTTCCCGTTTTTAATATTGAATCTCATATATAGGAGAATCTCCAATTTGAATTTTATAACACTCTCTAAATAAGAAGTGGATCTAAAGTTGGTCCAAAAAGTGCAATTTTCTCAAAAATGAAATTCCCCCATTGAAAACACATTTTGGACTATTCAATGAATTATTGTTTAAAAAGTAAAATTTTCAAAATGTTTTCCAATTTTTAATATTGAAGCTCATATAGGAGAATCTCCAATTCGAAATTTATAACATTCACTAAATAAGAAGTGGGTCTAAAGTTGGTCCAAAAAGTTTGTCCAAAAAGCAATTTTCACGAAAATACAATTCCCTCATTGAAAACACATTTTGGACTATTCAATGAATTATTGTTCAAAAAGTAAAATTTTCAAATTTTTTTCCAATTTTTAATATTGAAGCTCATATATAGGATAATCTCCAATTCGAAATTTATAACAGTCACTAAATAAGAAGTGGGTCTAAAGTTGGTCCAAAAAGTTGGTCCAAAAAACAATTTTCACGAAAATACAATTCCCTCATTGAAAACACATGGCGGACTATTCAATGAATTATTGTTCAAAAAGTAAAATTTTCAAAATTTTTTCCCGTTTTTTATATTGAAGCTCATACATAGGAAAATCTCCAATTTGAATTTTATAACACTCACTAAATAAGAAGTGGATCTAAAGTTGGTCCAAAAAGTGAAATTTTCTCAAAAATGAAATTCCCCCATTGAAAACACATTTTGGACTATTCAATGAATTATTGTTCAAAAAGTAAAATTTTCAAAATTTTTTCCAATTTTTAATATTGAAGCTCATATATAGGAGAATCTCCAATTCGAAATTTATAACACTCACTAAATAAGAAGTGGGTCTAAAGTTGGTCCAAAAAGTTGGTCCAAAAAGCAATCTTCACGAAAATACAATTCCCTCATTGAAAACACATGGCGGACAATTCAATGAATTATTGTTCAAAAAGTAAAATTTTCAAAATTTTTTCCAATTTTTAATATTGAAGTTCATATATAGGAGAATCTCCAATTTGAATTTTATAACACTCACTAAATAAGAAGTGGGTCTAAAGTTGGTCCAAAAAGTGCAATTTTCTCAAAAATGAAATTCCCCCATTGAAAACACATTTTGGACTATTCAATGAATTATTGTTCAAAAAGTAAAATTTTCAAAATTTTTTAAAATTTTTAATATTGAAGCTCATATATAGGAGAATCTCCAATTCGAAATTTATAACACTCACTAAATAAGAATTGGGTCTAAAGTTGGTCCAAAAAGTTGGTCTAAAAAGCAATTTTCACGAAAATATAATTCCCTCATTGAAAACACATGGCGGACAATTCAATGAATTATTGTTCAAAAAGTAAAATTTTCAAAATTTTTTCCCGTTTTTTATATTGAAGCTCATACATAGGAGAATCTCCAATTCGAAATTTATAACACTCACTAAATAAGAAGAGGGTCTAAAGTTGGTTCCAAAAGTTGGTCCAAAAAGCAATTTTCACGAAAATACAATTCCCTCATTGAAAACACATTTCGGACTATTCAATGAATTATTGTTCAAAAAGTAAAATTTTCAAAGATTTTTCCCGTTTTTAATATTGAATCTCATATATAGGAGAATCTCCAATTTGAATTTTATAACACTCTCTAAATAAGAAGTGGATCTAAAGTTGGTCCAAAAAGTGCAATTTTCTCAAAAATGAAATTCCCCCATTGAAAACACATTTTGGACTATTCAATGAATTATTGTTTAAAAAGTAAAATTTTCAAAATGTTTTCCAATTTTTAATATTGAAGCTCATATAGGAGAATCTCCAATTCGAAATTTATAACATTCACTAAATAAGAAGTGGGTCTAAAGTTGGTCCAAAAAGTTTGTCCAAAAAGCAATTTTCACGAAAATACAATTCCCTCATTGAAAACACATTTTGGACTATTCAATGAATTATTGTTCAAAAAGTAAAATTTTCAAATTTTTTTCCAATTTTTAATATTGAAGCTCATATATAGGATAATCTCCAATTCGAAATTTATAACAGTCACTAAATAAGAAGTGGGTCTAAAGTTGGTCCAAAAAGTTGGTCCAAAAAACAATTTTCACGAAAATACAATTCCCTCATTGAAAACACATGGCGGACTATTCAATGAATTATTGTTCAAAAAGTAAAATTTTCAAAATTTTTTCCCGTTTTTTATATTGAAGCTCATACATAGGAAAATCTCCAATTTGAATTTTATAACACTCACTAAATAAGAAGTGGATCTAAAGTTGGTCCAAAAAGTGCAATTTTCTCAAAAATGAAATTCCCCCATTGAAAACACATTTTGGACTATTCAATGAATTATTGTTCAAAAAGTAAAATTTTCAAAATTTTTTCCAATTTTTAATATTGAAGCTCATATATAGGAGAATCTCCAATTCGAAATTTATAACACTCACTAAATAAGAAGTGGGTCTAAAGTTGGTCCAAAAAGTTGGTCCAAAAAGCAATCTTCACGAAAATACAATTCCCTCATTGAAAACACATGGCGGACAATTCAATGAATTATTGTTCAAAAAGTAAAATTTTCAAAATTTTTTCCAATTTTTAATATTGAAGTTCATATATAGGAGAATCTCCAATTTGAATTTTATAACACTCACTAAATAAGAAGTGGGTCTAAAGTTGGTCCAAAAAGTGCAATTTTCTCAAAAATGAAATTCCCCCATTGAAAACACATTTTGGACTATTCAATGAATTATTTTCAAAAAGTAAAATTTTCAAAATTTTTTAAAATTTTTAATATTGAAGCTCATATATAGGAGAATCTCCAATTCGAAATTTATAACACTCACTAAATAAGAATTGGGTCTAAAGTTGGTCCAAAAAGTTGGTCTAAAAAGCAATTTTCACGAAAATATAATTCCCTCATTGAAAACACATGGCGGACAATTCAATGAATTATTGTTCAAAAAGTAAAATTTTCAAAATTTTTTCCCGTTTTTTATATTGAAGCTCATACATAGGAGAATCTCCAATTCGAAATTTATAACACTCACTAAATAAGAAGTGGGTCTAAAGTTGGTTCCAAAAGTTGGTCCAAAAAGCAATTTTCACGAAAATACAATTCCCTCATTGAAAACACATTTCGGACTATTCAATGAATTATTGTTCAAAAAGTAAAATTTTCAAAGATTTTTCCCGTTTTTAATATTGAATCTCATATATAGGAGAATCTCCAATTTGAATTTTATAACACTCACTAAATAAGTAGTGGGTCTAAAGTTGGTCCAAAAAGTGCAATTTTCTCAAAAATGAAATTCCCCCATTGAAAACACATTTTGGACTTTTCAATGAATTATTGTTCAAAAAGTAAAATTTTCAAAATTTTTTCCAATTTTTAATATTGAAGCTCATATATAGGATAATCTCCAATTCGAAATTTATAACACTCACTAAATAAGAAGTGGGTCTAAAGTTGGTTCCAAAAGTTGGTCCAAAAAGCAATTTTCACGAAAATACAATTCCCTCATTGAAAACACATTTCGGACTATTCAATGAATTATTGTTCAAAAAGTAAAATTTTCAAAGATTTTTCCCGTTTTTAATATTGAAGCTCATATATAGGAGAATCTCCAATTCGAATTTTATAACACTCACTAAATAAAAAGTGGGTCTAAAGTTGGTCCAAAAAGTGCAATTTTCTCAAAATTAAAATTCCCCTATTGAAAACACATGGCGGACTATTCAATGAATTATTGTTCAAAAAGTAAAATTTTCAAAAAATGTTCTCTTTTTTTATATTGAATCTCATATATAGGAGAATCTCCAATTTGAATTTTATAACACTCACTAAATAAGAAGTGGATCTAAAGTTGGTCCAAAAAGTGCAATTTTCTCAAAAATGAAATTCCCCCATTGAAAACACATTTTGGACTATTCAATGAATTATTGTTCAAAAAGTAAAATTTTCCAAATTTTTTCCAATTTTTAATATTGAAGCTCATATAGGAGAATCTCCAATTCGAAATTTATAACATTCACTAAATAAGAAGTGGGTCTAAAGTTGGTCCAAAAAGTTTGTCCAAAAAGCAATTTTCACGAAAATACAATTCCCTCATTGAAAACACATTTTGGACTATTCAATGAATTATTGTTCAAAAAGTAAAATTTTCAAATTTTTTTCCAATTTTTAATATTGAAGCTCATATATAGGATAATCTCCAATTCGAAATTTATAACAGTCACTAAATAAGAAGTGGGTCTAAAGTTGGTCCAAAAAGTTGGTCCAAAAAACAATTTTCACGAAAATACAATTCCCTCATTGAAAACACATGGCGGACTATTCAATGAATTATTGTTCAAAAAGTAAAATTTTCAAAATTTTTTCCCGTTTTTTATATTGAAGCTCATACATAGGAAAATCTCCAATTTGAATTTTATAACACTCACTAAATAAGAAGTGGATCTAAAGTTGGTCCAAAAAGTGCAATTTTCTCAAAAATGAAATTCCCCCATTGAAAACACATTTTGGACTATTCAATGAATTATTGTTCAAAAAGTAAAATTTTCAAAATTTTTTCCAATTTTTAATATTGAAGCTCATATATAGGAGAATCTCCAATTCGAAATTTATAACACTCACTAAATAAGAAGTGGGTCTAAAGTTGGTCCAAAAAGTTGGTCCAAAAAGCAATCTTCACGAAAATACAATTCCCTCATTGAAAACACATGGCGGACAATTCAATGAATTATTGTTCAAAAAGTAAAATTTTCAAAATTTTTTCCAATTTTTAATATTGAAGTTCATATATAGGAGAATCTCCAATTTGAATTTTATAACACTCACTAAATAAGAAGTGGGTCTAAAGTTGGTCCAAAAAGTGCAATTTTCTCAAAAATGAAATTCCCCCATTGAAAACACATTTTGGACTATTCAATGAATTATTGTTCAAAAAGTAAAATTTTCAAAATTTTTTAAAATTTTTAATATTGAAGCTCATATATAGGAGAATCTCCAATTCGAAATTTATAACACTCACTAAATAAGAATTGGGTCTAAAGTTGGTCCAAAAAGTTGGTCTAAAAAGCAATTTTCACGAAAATATAATTCCCTCATTGAAAACACATGGCGGACAATTCAATGAATTATTGTTCAAAAAGTAAAATTTTCAAAATTTTTTCCCGTTTTTTATATTGAAGCTCATACATAGGAGAATCTCCAATTCGAAATTTATAACACTCACTAAATAAGAAGTGGGTCTAAAGTTGGTTCCAAAAGTTGGTCCAAAAAGCAATTTTCACGAAAATACAATTCCCTCATTGAAAACACATTTCGGACTATTCAATGAATTATTGTTCAAAAAGTAAAATTTTCAAAGATTTTTCCCGTTTTTAATATTGAATCTCATATATAGGAGAATCTCCAATTTGAATTTTATAACACTCTCTAAATAAGAAGTGGATCTAAAGTTGGTCCAAAAAGTGCAATTTTCTCAAAAATGAAATTCCCCCATTGAAAACACATTTTGGACTATTCAATGAATTATTGTTTAAAAAGTAAAATTTTCAAAATGTTTTCCAATTTTTAATATTGAAGCTCATATATAGGAGAATCTCCAATTCGAAATTTATAACATTCACTAAATAAGAAGTGTTTCTAAAGTTGGTCCAAAAAGTTTGTCCAAAAAGCTATTTTCACGAAAATACAATTCCCTCATTGAAAACACATGGCAGACTATTCAATGAATTATTGTTCAAAAAGTAAAATTTTCAAAGATTTTTCCCGTTTTTAATATTGAAGCTCATATATAGGAGAATCTCCAATTTGAATTTTATAACACTCACTAAATAAGTAGTGGGTCTAAAGTTGGTCCAAAAAGTGCAATTTTCTCAAAAATGAAATTCCCCCATTGAAAACACATTTTGGACTATTCAATGAATTATTGTTCAAAAAGTAAAATTTTCAAAATTTTTTCCAATTTTTAATATTGAAGCTCATATATAGGATAATCTCCAATTCGAAATTTATAACACTCACTAAATAAGAAGTGGGTCTAAAGTTGGTTCCAAAAGTTGGTCCAAAAAGCAATTTTCACGAAAATACAATTCCCTCATTGAAAACACATTTCGGACTATTCAATGAATTATTGTTCAAAAAGTAAAATTTTCAAAGATTTTTCCCGTTTTTAATATTGAATCTCATATATAGGAGAATCTCCAATTTGAATTTTATAACACTCTCTAAATAAGAAGTGGATCTAAAGTTGGTCCAAAAAGTGCAATTTTCTCAAAAATGAAATTCCCCCATTGAAAACACATTTTGGACTATTCAATGAATTATTGTTTAAAAAGTAAAATTTTCAAAATGTTTTCCAATTTTTAATATTGAAGCTCATATATAGGAGAATCTCCAATTCGAAATTTATAACATTCACTAAATAAGAAGTGGGTCTAAAGTTGGTCCAAAAGGTTTGTCCAAAAAGCAATTTTCACGAAAATACAATTCCCTCATTGAAAACACATGGCAGACTATTCAATGAATTATTGTTCAAAAAGTAAAATTTTCAAAGATTTTTCCCGTTTTTAATATTGAAGCTCATATATAGGAGAATCTCCAATTTGAATTTTATAACACTCACTAAATAAGTAGTGGGTCTAAAGTTGGTCCAAAAAGTGCAATTTTCTCAAAAATGAAATTCCCCCATTGAAAACACATTTTGGACTATTCAATGAATTATTGTTCAAAAAGTAAAATTTTCAAAATTTTTTCCAATTTTTAATATTGAAGCTCATATATAGGATAATCTCCAATTCGAAATTTATAACACTCACTAAATAAGAAGTGGGTCTAAAGTTGGTCCAAAAAGTTGGTCCAAAAAGTTGGTCCAAAAAACAATTTTCACGAAAATACAATTCCCTCATTGAAAACACATGGCGGACTATTCAATGAATTATTGTTCAAAAAGTAAAATTTTCAAAATTTTTTCCCGTTTTTTATATTGAAGCTCATACATAGGAAAATCTCCAATTTGAATTTTATAACACTCTCTAAATAAGAAGTGGATCTAAAGTTGGTCCAAAAAGTGCAATTTTCTCAAAAATGAAATTCCCCCATTGAAAACACATTTTGGACTATTCAATGAATTATTGTTTAACCCTTTAAATCCCATGGAGTCAGCGTTGTGGGTTTCACAAAACCCCGATGACTTTCCATTCATAAAAACTGGAAATGAACTCGCCCAACTCGTTCTCCTGTCTGCCACTCTTGGGATTGCTGTGGGGGGTCACTGTCGACCATTAAAAGATCATTACTATATATATACAGCCTGCAATAGGGGTGTGCGTTGGGTCATCTGCTTGATATGTCAGAGAATTTAGTTGGCATCTTATCAATGAAACAAACGCCACCGCTAAGTACATGACAAGATTCGCATAAAAGAAAAGTCCCTGACTATCTTACTCCATGTCCAAAGGGTGGGGCAGTTTGACATTGAGTACTTTAAATCCATGTCTCCCCTCTACATGCCCCACAATAGCCTATTGTTGAGGACCGTCACGCTTTAAACAACTAAGGCAGGGCAGTTCCCCTCACTTGAAAATATACGTTTACCCCTGGTTTACCCCTGCAACCGCCCGAAAGGCGGTTAGCTGGGAAATTCTCTACAAGGCGGTATAGGGCGGGTTGGGATTTAAAGTGTTAAAAAGTAAAATTTTCAAAATGTTTTCCAATTTTTAATATTGAAGCTCATATATAGGAGAATCTCCAATTCGAAATTTATAACATTCACTAAATAAGAAGTGGGTCTAAAGTTGGTCCAAAAAGTTTGTCCAAAAAGCAATTTTCACGAAAATACAATTCCCTCATTGAAAACACATGGCGGACTATTCAATGAATTATTGTTCAAAAAGTAAAATTTTCAAAGATTTTTCCCGTTTTTAATATTGAAGCTCATATATATGAGAATCTCCAATTTGAATTTTATAACACTCACTAAATAAGTAGTGGGTCTAAAGTTGGTCCAAAAAGTGCAATTTTCTCAAAAATGAAATTCCCCCATTGAAAACACATTTTGGACTATTCAATGAATTATTGTTCAAAAAGTAAAATTTTCAAAATTTTTTCCAATTTTTAATATTGAAGCTCATATATAGGATAATCTCCAATTCGAAATTTATAACACTCACTAAATAAGAAGTGGGTCTAAAGTTGGTCCAAAAAGTTGGTCCAAAAAGTTGGTCCAAAAAACAATTTTCACGAAAATACAATTCCCTCATTGAAAACACATGGCGGACTATTCAATGAATTATTGTTCAAAAAGTAAAATTTTCAAAATTTTTTCCCGTTTTTTATATTGAAGCTCATACATAGGAAAATCTCCAATTTGAATTTTATAACACTCACTAAATAAGAAGTGGATCTAAAGTTGGTCCAAAAAGTGCAATTTTCTCAAAAATGAAATTCCCCCATTGAAAACACATTTTGGACTATTCAATGAATTATTGTTCAAAAAGTAAAATTTTCAAAATTTTTTCCAATTTTTAATATTGAAGCTCATATATAGGAGAATCTCCAATTCGAAATTTATAACACTCACTAAATAAGAATTGGGTCTAAAGTTGGTCCAAAAAGTTGGTCCAAAAAGCAATTTTCACGAAAATATAATTCCCTCATTGAAAACACATGGCGGACAATTCAATGAATTATTGTTCAAGAAGTAAAATTTTCAAAATTTTTTCCCGTTTTTTATATTGAAGCTCATACATAGGAGAATCTCCAATTCGAAATTTATAACACTCACTAAATAAGAAGTGGGTCTAAAGTTGGTCCCAAAAGTTGGTCCAAAAAGCAATTTTCACGAAAATACAATTCCCTCATTGAAAACACATTTCGGACTATTCAATGAATTATTGTTCAAAAAGTAAAATTTTCAAAATTTTTTCCAATTTTTAATATTGAAGTTCATATATAGGAGAATCTCCAATTTGAATTTTATAACACTCACTAAATAAGAAGTGGGTCTAAAGTTGGTCCAAAAAGCAATCTTCACGAAAATACAATTCCCTCATTGAAAACACATGGCGGACAATTCAATGAATTATTGTTCAAAAAGTAAAATTTTCAAAATTTTTTCCAATTTTTAATATTGAAGTTCATATATAGGAGAATCTCCAATTTGAATTTTATAACACTCACTAAATAAGAAGTGGGTCTAAAGTTGGTCCAAAAAGTGCAATTTTCTCAAAAATGAAATTCCCCCATTGAAAACACATTTTGGACTATTCAATGAATTATTGTTCAAAAAGTAAAATTTTCAAAATTTTTTAAAATTTTTAATATTGAAGCTCATATATAGGAGAATCTCCAATTCGAAATTTATAACACTCACTAAATAAGAATTGGGTCTAAAGTTGGTCCAAAAAGTTGGTCTAAAAAGCAATTTTCACGAAAATATAATTCCCTCATTGAAAACACATGGCGGACAATTCAATGAATTATTGTTCAAAAAGTAAAATTTTCAAAATTTTTTCCCGTTTTTTATATTGAAGCTCATACATAGGAGAATCTCCAATTCGAAATTTATAACACTCACTAAATAAAAGTGGGTCTAAAGTTGGTTCCAAAAGTTGGTCCAAAAAGCAATTTTCACGAAAATACAATTCCCTCATTGAAAACACATTTCGGACTATTCAATGAATTATTGTTCAAAAAGTAAAATTTTCAAAGATTTTTCCCGTTTTTAATATTGAATCTCATATATAGGAGAATTTCCAATTTGAATTTTATAACACTCTCTAAATAAGAAGTGGATCTAAAGTTGGTCCAAAAAGTGCAATTTTCTCAAAAATGAAATTCCCCCATTGAAAACACATTTTGGACTATTCAATGAATTATTGTTTAAAAAGTAAAATTTTCAAAATGTTTTCCAATTTTTAATATTGAAGCTCATATATAGGAGAATCTCCAATTCGAAATTTATAACATTCACTAAATAAGAAGTGGGTCTAAAGTTGGTCCAAAAAGTTTGTCCAAAAAGCAATTTTCACGAAAATACAATTCCCTCATTGAAAACACATGGCGGACTATTCAATGAATTATTGTTCAAAAAGTAAAATTTTCAAAGATTTTTCCCGTTTTTAATATTGAAGCTCATATATAGGAGAATCTCCAATTTGAATTTTATAACACTCACTAAATAAGTAGTGGATCTAAAGATGGTCCAAAAAGTGCAATTTTCTCAAAAATAAAATTCCCCCATTGAAAACACATTTCGGAATATTCAATGAATTATTGTTCAAAAAGTAAAATTTTCAAAATTTTTTCCAATTTTTAATATTGAAGTTCATATATAGGAGAATCTCCAATTTGAATTTTATAACACTCACTAAATAAGAAGTGGGTCTAAAGTTGGTCAAAAAAGTGCAATTTTCTCAAAAATGAAATTCCCCCATTGAAAACACATTTTGGACTATTCAATGAATTATTGTTCAAAAAGTAAAATTTTCAAAATTTTTTAAAATTTTTAATATTGAAGCTCATATATAGGAGAATCTCCAATTCGAAATTTATAACACTCACTAAATAAGAATTGTGTCTAAAATTGGTCCAAAAAGTTGGTCTAAAAAGCAATTTTCACGAAAATATAATTCCCTCATTGAAAACACATGGCGGACAATTCAATGAATTATTGTTCAAAAAGTAAAATTTTCAAAATTTTTTCCCGTTTATTATATTGAAGCTCATACATAGGAGAATCTCCAATTCGAAATTTATAACACTCACTAAATAAGAAGTGGGTCTAAAGTTGGTTCCAAAAGTTGGTCCAAAAAGCAATTTTCACGAAAATACAATTCCCTCATTGAAAACACATTTCGGACTATTCAATGAATTATTGTTCAAAAAGTAAAATTTTAAAAGATTTTTCCCGTTTTTAATATTGAATCTCATATATAGGAGAATCTCCAATTTGAATTTTATAACACTCTCTAAATAAGAAGTGGGTCTAAAGTTGGTCCAAAAGGTTTGTCCAAAAAGCAATTTTCACGAAAATACAATTCCCTCATTGAAAACACATTTCGGACTATTCAATGAATTATTGTTTAAAAAGTAAAATTTTCAAAATGTTTTCCAATTTTTAATATTGAAGCTCATATATAGGAGAATCTCCAATTCGAAATTTATAACATTCACTAAATAAGAAGTGGGTCTAAAGTTGGTCCAAAAGGTTTGTCCAAAAAGCAATTTTCACGAAAATACAATTCCCTCATTGAAAACACATGGCAGACTATTCAATGAATTATTGTTCAAAAAGTAAAATTTTCAAAGATTTTTCCCGTTTTTAATATTGAAGCTCATATATAGGAGAATCTCCAATTTGAATTTTATAACACTCACTAAATAAGTAGTGGGTCTAAAGTTGGTCCAAAAAGTGCAATTTTCTCAAAAATGAAATTCCCCCATTGAAAACACATTTTGGACTATTCAATGAATTATTGTTCAAAAAGTAAAATTTTCAAAATTTTTTCCAATTTTTAATATTGAAGCTCATATATAGGATAATCTCCAATTCGAAATTTATAACACTCACTAAATAAGAAGTGGGTCTAAAGTTGGTCCAAAAAGTTGGTCCAAAAAGTTGGTCCAAAAAACAATTTTCACGAAAATACAATTCCCTCATTGAAAACACATGGCGGACTATTCAATGAATTATTGTTCAAAAAGTAAAATTTTCAAAATTTTTTCCCGTTTTTTATATTGAAGCTCATACATAGGAAAATCTCCAATTTGAATTTTATAACACTCTCTAAATAAGAAGTGGATCTAAAGTTGGTCCAAAAAGTGCAATTTTCTCAAAAATGAAATTCCCCCATTGAAAACACATTTTGGACTATTCAATGAATTATTGTTTAACCCTTTAAATCCCATGGAGTCAGCGTTGTGGGTTTCACAAAACCCCGATGACTTTCCATTCATAAAAACTGGAAATGAACTCGCCCAACTCGTTCTCCTGTCTGCCACTCTTGGGATTGCTGTGGGGGGTCACTGTCGACCATTAAAAGATCATTACTATATATATACAGCCTGCAATAGGGGTGTGCGTTGGGTCATCTGCTTGATATGTCAGAGAATTTAGTTGGCATCTTATCAATGAAACAAACGCCACCGCTAAGTACATGACAAGATTCGCATAAAAGAAAAGTCCCTGACTATCTTACTCCATGTCCAAAGGGTGGGGCAGTTTGACATTGAGTACTTTAAATCCATGTCTCCCCTCTACATGCCCCACAATAGCCTATTGTTGAGGACCGTCACGCTTTAAACAACTAAGGCAGGGCAGTTCCCCTCACTTGAAAATATACGTTTACCCCTGGTTTACCCCTGCAACCGCCCGAAAGGCGGTTAGCTGGGAAATTCTCTACAAGGCGGTATAGGGCGGGTTGGGATTTAAAGTGTTAAAAAGTAAAATTTTCAAAATGTTTTCCAATTTTTAATATTGAAGCTCATATATAGGAGAATCTCCAATTCGAAATTTATAACATTCACTAAATAAGAAGTGGGTCTAAAGTTGGTCCAAAAAGTTTGTCCAAAAAGCAATTTTCACGAAAATACAATTCCCTCATTGAAAACACATGGCGGACTATTCAATGAATTATTGTTCAAAAAGTAAAATTTTCAAAGATTTTTCCCGTTTTTAATATTGAAGCTCATATATATGAGAATCTCCAATTTGAATTTTATAACACTCACTAAATAAGTAGTGGGTCTAAAGTTGGTCCAAAAAGTGCAATTTTCTCAAAAATGAAATTCCCCCATTGAAAACACATTTTGGACTATTCAATGAATTATTGTTCAAAAAGTAAAATTTTCAAAATTTTTTCCAATTTTTAATATTGAAGCTCATATATAGGATAATCTCCAATTCGAAATTTATAACACTCACTAAATAAGAAGTGGGTCTAAAGTTGGTCCAAAAAGTTGGTCCAAAAAGTTGGTCCAAAAAACAATTTTCACGAAAATACAATTCCCTCATTGAAAACACATGGCGGACTATTCAATGAATTATTGTTCAAAAAGTAAAATTTTCAAAATTTTTTCCCGTTTTTTATATTGAAGCTCATACATAGGAAAATCTCCAATTTGAATTTTATAACACTCACTAAATAAGAAGTGGATCTAAAGTTGGTCCAAAAAGTGCAATTTTCTCAAAAATGAAATTCCCCCATTGAAAACACATTTTGGACTATTCAATGAATTATTGTTCAAAAAGTAAAATTTTCAAAATTTTTTCCAATTTTTAATATTGAAGCTCATATATAGGAGAATCTCCAATTCGAAATTTATAACACTCACTAAATAAGAATTGGGTCTAAAGTTGGTCCAAAAAGTTGGTCCAAAAAGCAATTTTCACGAAAATATAATTCCCTCATTGAAAACACATGGCGGACAATTCAATGAATTATTGTTCAAGAAGTAAAATTTTCAAAATTTTTTCCCGTTTTTTATATTGAAGCTCATACATAGGAGAATCTCCAATTCGAAATTTATAACACTCACTAAATAAGAAGTGGGTCTAAAGTTGGTCCCAAAAGTTGGTCCAAAAAGCAATTTTCACGAAAATACAATTCCCTCATTGAAAACACATTTCGGACTATTCAATGAATTATTGTTCAAAAAGTAAAATTTTCAAAATTTTTTCCAATTTTTAATATTGAAGTTCATATATAGGAGAATCTCCAATTTGAATTTTATAACACTCACTAAATAAGAAGTGGGTCTAAAGTTGGTCCAAAAAGCAATCTTCACGAAAATACAATTCCCTCATTGAAAACACATGGCGGACAATTCAATGAATTATTGTTCAAAAAGTAAAATTTTCAAAATTTTTTCCAATTTTTAATATTGAAGTTCATATATAGGAGAATCTCCAATTTGAATTTTATAACACTCACTAAATAAGAAGTGGGTCTAAAGTTGGTCCAAAAAGTGCAATTTTCTCAAAAATGAAATTCCCCCATTGAAAACACATTTTGGACTATTCAATGAATTATTGTTCAAAAAGTAAAATTTTCAAAATTTTTTTAAATTTTTAATATTGAAGCTCATATATAGGAGAATCTCCAATTCGAAATTTATAACACTCACTAAATAAGAATTGGGTCTAAAGTTGGTCCAAAAAGTTGGTCTAAAAAGCAATTTTCACGAAAATATAATTCCCTCATTGAAAACACATGGCGGACAATTCAATGAATTATTGTTCAAAAAGTAAAATTTTCAAAATTTTTTCCCGTTTTTTATATTGAAGCTCATACATAGGAGAATCTCCAATTCGAAATTTATAACACTCACTAAATAAAAGTGGGTCTAAAGTTGGTTCCAAAAGTTGGTCCAAAAAGCAATTTTCACGAAAATACAATTCCCTCATTGAAAACACATTTCGGACTATTCAATGAATTATTGTTCAAAAAGTAAAATTTTCAAAGATTTTTCCCGTTTTTAATATTGAATCTCATATATAGGAGAATTTCCAATTTGAATTTTATAACACTCTCTAAATAAGAAGTGGATCTAAAGTTGGTCCAAAAAGTGCAATTTTCTCAAAAATGAAATTCCCCCATTGAAAACACATTTTGGACTATTCAATGAATTATTGTTTAAAAAGTAAAATTTTCAAAATGTTTTCCAATTTTTAATATTGAAGCTCATATATAGGAGAATCTCCAATTCGAAATTTATAACATTCACTAAATAAGAAGTGGGTCTAAAGTTGGTCCAAAAAGTTTGTCCAAAAAGCAATTTTCACGAAAATACAATTCCCTCATTGAAAACACATGGCGGACTATTCAATGAATTATTGTTCAAAAAGTAAAATTTTCAAAGATTTTTCCCGTTTTTAATATTGAAGCTCATATATAGGAGAATCTCCAATTTGAATTTTATAACACTCACTAAATAAGTAGTGGATCTAAAGATGGTCCAAAAAGTGCAATTTTCTCAAAAATAAAATTCCCCCATTGAAAACACATTTCGGAATATTCAATGAATTATTGTTCAAAAAGTAAAATTTTCAAAATTTTTTCCAATTTTTAATATTGAAGTTCATATATAGGAGAATCTCCAATTTGAATTTTATAACACTCACTAAATAAGAAGTGGGTCTAAAGTTGGTCAAAAAAGTGCAATTTTCTCAAAAATGAAATTCCCCCATTGAAAACACATTTTGGACTATTCAATGAATTATTGTTCAAAAAGTAAAATTTTCAAAATTTTTTAAAATTTTTAATATTGAAGCTCATATATAGGAGAATCTCCAATTCGAAATTTATAACACTCACTAAATAAGAATTGTGTCTAAAATTGGTCCAAAAAGTTGGTCTAAAAAGCAATTTTCACGAAAATATAATTCCCTCATTGAAAACACATGGCGGACAATTCAATGAATTATTGTTCAAAAAGTAAAATTTTCAAAATTTTTTCCCGTTTATTATATTGAAGCTCATACATAGGAGAATCTCCAATTCGAAATTTATAACACTCACTAAATAAGAAGTGGGTCTAAAGTTGGTTCCAAAAGTTGGTCCAAAAAGCAATTTTCACGAAAATACAATTCCCTCATTGAAAACACATTTCGGACTATTCAATGAATTATTGTTCAAAAAGTAAAATTTTAAAAGATTTTTCCCGTTTTTAATATTGAATCTCATATATAGGAGAATCTCCAATTTGAATTTTATAACACTCTCTAAATAAGAAGTGGATCTAAAGTTGGTCCAAAAAGTGCAATTTTCTCAAAAATGAAATTCCCCCATTGAAAACACATTTTGGACTATTCAATGAATTATTGTTCAAAAAGTAAAATTTTCAAAATGTTTTCCAATTTTTAATATTGAAGCTCATATATAGGAGAATCTCCAATTCGAAATTTATAACATTCACTAAATAAGAAGTGGGTCTAAAGTTGGTCCAAAAAGTTTGTCCAAAAAGCAATTTTCACGAAAATACAATTCCCTCATTGAAAACACATGGCGGACTATTCAATGAATTATTGTTCAAAAAGTAAAATTTTCAAAGATTTTTCCCGTTTTTAATATTGAAGCTCATATATAGGAGAATCTCCAATTTGAATTTTATAACACTCACTAAATAAGTAGTGGATCTAAAGTTGGTCCAAAAAGTGCAATTTTCTCAAAAATAAAATTCCCCCATTGAAAACACATTTCGGAATATTCAATGAATTATTGTTCAAAAAGTAAAATTTTCAAAAAATTTTCTCTTTTTTTATATTGAAGCTCATATATAGGAGAATCTCTAATTCCAATTTTATAACACTCACTAAATAAGAAGTGGGTCTAAAGTTGGTCCAAATAGTGCACTTTCAAAGTGTTTCGTTTTTAATTTCTCCCATGTTAATCGTATGAAAAATTCACACTTTTAAATTTTCAAACTTTTACAATCCTTTTGCAGCTTGGGTAACAGAAATTATCACCCGAATTGATTTCCACATTCAAATGGTCATTAAAATGAAATTTTACTACTAAAAATTCAGTTATTACCAAAAAAAGTCTTTATATCCATTTGAATATACATTAAACTAGCCAATCCTTAGACAATTTTCAAATTCTCAAATTTCGAATTTTAACCTTAATTTGTAGCTTTGGATAATAAAAGTCATCACCCAATTTCTTTCTTATCATCAATTTGCTCATGAAATAGTATTTTAGCACTCAAAATCGAAGCAATGCTAAGTAAAATAAAGGCT
This sequence comes from Linyphia triangularis, assembly GCA_963978545.1. Classification (NCBI taxonomy): domain Eukaryota; kingdom Metazoa; phylum Arthropoda; class Arachnida; order Araneae; family Linyphiidae; genus Linyphia; species Linyphia triangularis. The sequence goes on along the minus strand of OZ021721.1, from coordinate 10,523,131 downwards.
TCAAAACAGTTTCTGAGCGCTTTCATTTCAAAACTTCAACTTCTCTTAAAACTATTCAAAAATAGTTTTTTTTGCCAAAATTTCGAAATTTGTTTGATTTTTAAAGTGTTTTTGGATGAAAAAACACAATTTGGAACCATTCGATAAATATGAAATTTTCCATTCAAATACACTCGAACGTGAAATATTTCAAGATTTTCGAAAAATTAAATTTTGTTTTTTAGAATACTTTTTTTTAATTAATATTTGCCACAAGAATGTCTATAAAACATATATCCAACTAAAATTAGCAATTTGAAAGAATTTGTGCAATTTTCTCGAAAATACAATTCAACCATTGAAAAAACATTTCGGACTATTCAATGAATTAATGTTCAAAAAGTAAAATTTTCAAAAATTTTTCCAATTTTTAATATTGAAGCTCATATATAGGAGAATCTCCAATTTGAATTTTATAACACTCACTAAATAAGAAGTGGGTCTAAAGTTGGTCCAAAAAGTGCAATTTTCTCAAAAATGAAATTCCCCCATTGAAAACACATTTTGGACTATTCAATGAATTATTGTTCAAAAAGTAAAATTTTCAAAATTTTTTCCAATTTTTAATATTGAAGTTCATATATAGGAGAATCTCCAATTCGAAATTTATAACACTCACTAAATAAGAAGTGGGTCTAAAGTTGGTCCAAAAAGTTGGTCCAAAAAGCAATCTTCACGAAAATACAATTCCCTCATTGAAAACACATGGCGGACAATTCAATGAATTATTGTTCAAAAAGTAAAATTTTCAAAATTTTTTCCAATTTTTAATATTGAAGTTCATATATAGGAGAATCTCCAATTTGAATTTTATAACACTCACTAAATAAGAAGTGGGTCTAAAGTTGGTCAAAAAAGTGCAATTTTCTCAAAAATGAAATTCCCCCATTGAAAACACATTTTGGACTATTCAATGAATTATTGTTCAAAAAGTAAAATTTTCAAAATTTTTTAAAATTTTTAATATTGAAGCTCATATATAGGAGAATCTCCAATTCGAAATTTATAACACTCACTAAATAAGAATTGGGTCTAAAGTTGGTCCAAAAAGTTGGTCTAAAAAGCAATTTTCACGAAAATATAATTCCCTCATTGAAAACACATGGCGGACAATTCAATGAATTATTGTTCAAAAAGTAAAATTTTCAAAATTTTTTCCCGTTTTTTATATTGAAGCTCATACATAGGAGAATCTCCAATTCGAAATTTATAACACTCACTAAATAAGAAGTGGGTCTAAAGTTGGTTCCAAAAGTTGGTCCAAAAAGCAATTTTCACGAAAATACAATTCCCTCATTGAAAACACATTTCGGACAATTCAATGAATTATTGTTCAAAAAGTAAAATTTTCAAAGATTTTTCCCGTTTTTAATATTGAAGCTCATATATAGGAGAATCTCCAATTCGAATTTTATAACACTCACTAAATAAAAAATGGGTCTAAAGTTGGTCCAAAAAGTGCAATTTTCTCAAAAATAAAATTCCCCCATTGAAAACACATGGCGAACTATTCAATGAATTATTGTTCAAAAAGTAAAATTTTCAAAATTTTTTCCTTTTTTTTATATTGAAGCTCATACATAGGAAAATCTCCAATTCGAATTTTATAACACTCACTAAATAAGAAGTGGGTCTAAAGTTGGTCCAAAAAGTGCAATTTTCTCAAAAGTAAAATTCCCCCATTGAAAACATATGGTAGACTATTCAATGAATTATTGTTCAAAGAGAAAAATTTTCAAACAAATTTCCCTTTTTTTTATATGGAAGCTCATATATAGGAAAATCTCCAATTTGAATTTTATAACATTCACTAAATAAGAAGTGGGTCTAAAGTTGGTCCAAAAAGTGCAATTTTCTCAAAAGTAAAATTCCCCTATTGAAAACGCACGGCGGACTATTCAATGAATTATTGTACAAAAAGTAAACTAACTACCAGGCGCGTCGGCAGGTGGTGGATAGCCGAACGTCCTGTAATGGGACAGCTACGAATATTAAATAAGTGGCCGCGAACCAACTCCCGTAACCCTGGTGTTATGCGACCCGTGCCCAGGGTGAATGACACTGCGGTTATAGTGTCTTAACGGAGCCTCTAGTAAGCCTGGCAAACTTCTAGAGTAACTGCCTTACCCAGTAACTCAGGCAATACTGGGCGGACCTTTTTTATCCTGAGTTTTTTTTTTTATATGAATTTTATGGAAGAAATAAACACTAATTCAAAACCCTCTGTTTTTACAGATAAAACTTCTGAGGTAGACCCGTCGGTAGACAAGGAAACCCAGAAGGAGCCAACCGAAGGAGTAGAAATGAATCCTTCAATGGAGGTAGAAATGACCTCCAGTCAACCATCAACATCCAGAGAAGGACAGGAAGCTATAACTAGCATGACTGCCTCTCTGGATAGAATAAAATTGAAAAAAAGAATTTCCGGAGCGCAAAAGAAAAAGCTCAGCCGGGAAAAAAAGATCGCTGCTGGCACTTGGGTTGAAAAACCCCAAAGGAAAAGTGAAAAAAGACAGAGTGACAGGATGGATCAGGATGTAGCCAAAAAGACTGCCAAGAGAGACAGACCTGGGGGTGAAACCTACAGGGAGGCTCTTACGGCGGTCAAGATGGCTATACTCCTTGATGGACATCCTGAAAAACGTTTTTCAGAGGAGCAGGCTATTGACCTAGAACTCTTGATAACAAACAAGATAGAAAGGAATGAGGAACACCCCGCCCCTACCTTTCTATCTTGTAGACTTGAGAATGGGGCTCTTATCATCAACTGCGCAGATCTGGAGAGCTCTAAGTGGCTGGAACAGACTGTCAGTGGTATAACCCCCTGGCAAGATCAAAAACTTTTGGTGGGTGAGGCAAGGAAACTTGTCAGAACCACCAAAATTATTGCTAAGCTTCCGAAAGTTTGCAACAAACTGGATGCAAAGGACATTTTGAAAAAAATTGAGGTGCAGAACGGTGGGCTCACTCCAACAGAGTGGAACATCTTAAACATGAAGAAAGACCCATCCGGACATACGATCGTCCTCAATGTCCCTGAATTGGACGCGGCTACGCTTGGTAGAAGAGGATATAAATTCTATATCGGACTTCACCAAGTACAAGCCAAAGTCCTTGAAAAATCCACAAAAACTGATGGTGAAGCTTCTTCAAGCCAACCTCCACCACAGTAGAAGTGGTACAACTAACCTCAGTAAGAAATTTCTTACTGAGGACATACACTTGGCCCTGATTCAAGAACCCTGGCTCGTCAGGGGTAGAATCAGCGGCCTAAAAGGAACCAAGGGTAAGTTAATCTATGATTATAATAGTAATGCTAGAACCTGTATCCTTATAGACAAAAACATCGAAGTTTTACCCCTTACTGAATTCATTAATAGGGATCTAACAGCAGTGAAGGTCAGACTCAACATAGAGGGAAGAGACCGAGAAATTGTTCTAGGCTCTGTCTACTTGCCCTATGAAGAGAAGACACCACCTGACCAATCCCTGCACAAACTAATGCAATTTTGTGCAGCCAACAAATTGCAGGCAGTCCTTGGACTAGACTGCAATGCACACCACGTAGTCTGGAATAGTACAGACACGAACAAAAGAGGTGAGTGTCTTTTAGAATTCATTCTTAATTATAACCTTGATATTCTAAATAAAGGCAACGATCCGACTTTTATTACTTCTAATAGATCTGAGGTAATTGATATTACTATTGCTACGCAGACTATTAGTAAAAATATCAATAAATGGAAAGTAGATAGTAGACCATCAGGCTCAGACCATCAGAACATCCATTTTGAAATTAACTCTAACGTTAAACTTGATCGAAGCTTCAGAGACCCTTTGAGCACAGACTGGAAAAAGTTCCAGGAGGAGCTTAAGGGGCTAACTGAGCTAGGGAACAAACCAATTAGAGATATATATGATCTAGAAATTGCAGCAGAGAATCTGCATAGTAATATTTTTGAATCATATAATAACAACTGCCCAGTTCGGACTAAGAGAGCAAAACACCAATGTCCATGGTGGAACAACTCTCTAGCAACCGAAAAAGCAGAAGTCAGAAAACTCTTCAATAGAGCTAAGAAAAATGGTGAATGGGATAACTATAGGAAATCCCTCACCAAATATAACAAAAATGTAAGGAAAAGCAAAGAAGACTCTTGGAGAAAGTTCTGTGAAGAGATTGAATCTATCTCTGAAGGAGCTAGAATCCAAAGAATCCTTAGAAGGGATGAACCAATAATGGTAGGCACCTTAAAGGATGATGATGGTAACTTTGCTAATACTGGGAAAGAAGTCATGGAAATCATGGCAAAAAACCACTTTCCAGGATCTAGGGATATTCATAGCGATGATGGCCAACACTTCATTGGCTCAAATAATAGAGTTGGTAGAAGTCAATGGGCCTATGCGAAGAATATCCTTAATCACAATAGCGTTAGATGGGCTATATCCACTTTTAAACCACTCAAAAGCCCTGGACCAGATGGAATAATGCCCATCATGATACAGAAGGCAGAAGAACTAATTATCCCAGTACTTACTAGAATTTATAGAGCTAGTTTGGCCCTGGGATATATCCCAAAGATATGGCAGAAGACAAGGGTTGTATTCATCCCTAAGCCTGGAAAAAATAGCTATGACCAGGCAAAGTCCTTCAGACCAATCAGCCTATCTTCATTCTTTCTTAAAATCATGGAGAAAATTATTGACAGGCATATTAGAGAATACATGGGAAGCAACTGTCCCTTGCATGATCTACAGTTTGCCTATCAACCTGGAAAATCTACAGAAACAGCACTTCATCAGCTTGTTTCCAAGATAGAAGACACCCTGGAAAGAAAGGAAATTGCTCTTGCTACTTTTCTTGACATACAGGGTGCATTTGATAATACCCCACATCTATCTATCCTTAATTCCTTAAGGGACACAGGGATAAACCATATACTATGTACATGGATTGAGAACCTGCTATCAGATAGAACTATTCAAATGAACATCTTTGATGAATCTCTTGAAAAAAAGGCTACCAGAGGTTGCCCTCAAGGAGGTGTCTTATCACCATTACTTTGGAACCTGGTAGTAAATAACCTTATTAAGCACCTGAATAATATAGGTTATTATACGCAAGGTTATGCGGATGACATTGTCATCCTTATCCTTGGTAAAGATTTCAACATAACTTGTTTACTTATGCAGAATGCATTAAGTTATGTTAGTAAATGGTGTACAGAGAGGAATTTGAAGGTTAGTCCGCAGAAAACCAATCTTGTACCATTCACCCGCAAAAGAAAATGGGATGGTTTTTTCATCCCTAAACTTTTTGACGTTGAAATCAATGTGGCTTCTGAGGTGAAGTATTTAGGCTTATATCTTGACCAAAAACTCGCATGGAATAAACATGTTGACTACAAAATAAATCAAGCAAAAAAATGCATTATGACATGTAGGCGCATGCTTGGAAAAAACTGGGGTCTACAACCAAAAATGATGTTTTGGATGTACTCAGCAGTCATCAGACCTATGATTACTTATGCCTCTGTGATCTGGTGGTGTAAAGTGGAACAAAGAACTGTGAAGGACAGGCTGGGTAGTCTGCAAAGACTAGCCTGCTTGTGTATCACAGGTGCAATGTCCTCGGCACCCACCAGAGCATTAGAGACCATATTAGATCTGACCCCATTAGACATCTTCATTTGCAGCACTGCAAGAATGACTGCATACAGAATGATGTTAAAACAACAATGGTATGACAAGCCTACGGCTAAAGGGCATATCAGCATCACCAGAAAAATCCATGAACCTACTCTTCTGATGCCTTCAGACACCTTGGAGAAGAAATACATGTTTGAAAGACCATTCAAGGTAGTAATACCCACCAGAGATGAATGGAATGACTACATGTTTAACCAAACAAACAATGATCTTATCTGGTTCACAGATGGATCAAAGAAAGACAACCTCTCAGGACTGGGAGTACATGGCGTATCAACAAGAATTAACTTCTTTAGAGGTCTTGGAAGGTATGCCACTGTGTTCCAGGCAGAGGTCCTTGCAATCACTGACTGTCTACGGATTAATATGAGAAAAGGCTACCGAGGTAAGCAGATTCTCATTTATAGTGACAGTCAAGCAGCCTTAAAGGCACTTAATTCATTCCAAATCAATTCAAAGGCTGTATTGGAATGTAGAAACCTTCTAGAAGAACTGGCATTAGAAAATGAGGTTACTCTTGTATGGGTGCCAGGACACAAGGGTATAGAAGGTAACGAAAAGGCTGATGAACTTGCAAAACAGGGATCGTCTTATAATCCAATAGGTGCGGAGCCCTTCTGCGGGATCAATTTGAAGACTGCAAAAGGTGTTCTTCATAAATGGGAAAAACAGGAGATGAATAAAACGTGGCGAAGTTCTTCTGGACAAAAACACGCTAAAAGCATGATTATCAGATCATCTGCGAAGATTGCTTCTGAAATTCTTAGATACCCAAGACTGAAGATGCAAGCAATTGTGGGCTTCATCACAGGGCATTATCATTTCAGAAAACACCTCCATACAATGGGACTCTGTCAACAAGACCCCATATGCAGGAAATGTCACAAAAACGAGGAAACGGCACATCATGTTATATATGAATGTGATGCTCTTGCCCTCACTCGATTAACTACTTTAGGAACCACCAACACTAAAGAATTACACCTTAGTTCCATTAGAGGTTAGTCGGACTTTATTGCTAAAGTGGGCGATCCGAACAAATGGATCTAAGAAACATTGGGTTTGGAGTATGGTACAAAATGCTACCCTAAAGCAGAGGTGCCACATATCTGACTAATCCAATACAAAGAAGAAGAAGAAGAATTGTTCAAAAAGTAAAATTTTCAAAAAATTTTCTCTTTTTTTGATATTGAATCTCATATATAGGAGAATCTCCAATTTGAATTTTATAACACTCACTAAATAAGAAGTGGATCTAAAGTTGGTCCAAAAAGTTGGTCTAAAAAGCAATTTTCACGAAAATATAATTCCCTCATTGAAAACACATTTCGGACAATTCAATGAATTATTGTTCAAAAAGTAAAATTTTCAAAATTTTTTCCCGTTTTTTATATTGAAGCTCATACATAGGAGAATCTCCAATTCGAAATTTATAACACTCACTAAATAAGAAGTGGGTCTAAAGTTGGTTCCAAAAGTTGGTCCAAAAAGCAATTTTCACGAAAATACAATTCCCTCATTGAAAACACATTTCGGACTATTCAATGAATTATTGTTCAAAAAGTAAAATTTTCAAAGATTTTTCCCGTTTTTAATATTGAATCTCATATATAGGAGAATCTCCAATTTGAATTTTATAACACTCTCTAAATAAGAAGTGGATCTAAAGTTGGTCCAAAAAGTGCAATTTTCTCAAAAATGAAATTCCCCCATTGAAAACACATTTTGGACTATTCAATGAATTATTGTTCAAAAAGTAAAATTTTCAAAATGTTTTCCAATTTTTAATATTGAAGCTCATATATAGGAGAATCTCTAATTCGAAATTTATAACATTCACTAAATAAGAAGTGGGTCTAAAGTTGGTCCAAAAAGTTTGTCCAAAAAGCAATTTTCACGAAAATACAATTCCCTCATTGAAAACACATGGCGGACTATTCAATGAATTATTGTTCAAAAAGTAAAATTTTCAAAGATTTTTCCCGTTTTTAATATTGAAGCTCATATATAGGAGAATCTCCAATTTGAATTTTATAACACTCACTAAATAAGTAGTGGATCTAAAGTTGGTCCAAAAAGTGCAATTTTCTCAAAAATAAAATTCCCCCATTGAAAACACATTTCGGAATATTCAATGAATTATTGTTCAAAAAGTAAAATTTTCAAAAAATTTTCTCTTTTTTTATATTGAAGCTCATATATAGGAGAATCTCTAATTCCAATTTTATAACACTCACTAAATAAGAAGTGGGTCTAAAGTTGGTCCCAAAAGTTGGTCCAAAAAGCAATTTTCACGAAAATACAATTCCCTCATTGAAAACACATTTCGGACTATTCAATGAATTATTGTTCAAAAAGTAAAATTTTCAAAGATTTTTCCCGTTTTTAATATTGAAGATCATATATAGGAGAATCTCCAATTTGAATTTTATAACACTCACTAAATAAAAGTGGGTCTAAAGATGGACCAAAAAGTGCAATTTTCTCAAAAATAAAATTCCCCATATGAAAACACATGGCGAACTATTCAATGAATTATTGTTCAAAAAGTAAAATTTTCAAAATTTTTTCCTTTTTTTTATATTGAAGCTCATACATAGGAAAATCTCCAATTCGAATTTTATAACACTCACTAAATAAGAAGTGGGTCTAAAGTTGGTCCAAAAAGTGCAATTTTCTCAAAAGTAAAATTCCCCAATTGAAAACATATGGTGGACTATTCAATGAATTATTGTTCAAAGAGAAAAAATTTCAAAAAAATTTCCCTTTTTTTATATGGAAGCTCATATATAGGAAAATTTCCGATTTGAATTTTATAACATTCACTAAATAAGAAGTAGGTCTAAAGTTGGTCCAAAAAGTGCAATTTTCTCAAAAGTAAAATTCCCCTATTGAAAACACACGGCGGACTATTCAATGAATTTTTGTTCAAAAAGTAAAATTTTCAAAAAATATTCTCTTTTTTTGATATTGAATCTCATATATAGGAGAATCTCCAATTTGAATTTTATAACACTCACTAAATAAGAAGTGGATCTAAAGTTGGTCTAAAAAGTGCAATTTTCTCAAAAATGAAATTCCCCCATGGAAAACACATTTTGGACTATTCAATGAATTTTTGTTCAGAAAGTAAAATTTTCAAAAAATTTTCTCTTTTTTTATATTGAAGCTCATATATAGGAGAATCTCTTATTCCAATTTTATAACACTTACTAAATAAGAAGTGGGTCTAAAGTTGGTCCAAATAGTGCACTTTCAAAGTGTTTCCTTTTAAATTTCTCCCATGTTAATCGTATGAAAAATTCACACTTCTAAATTTTCAAACTTTTACAATCTTTTTGCAGCTTGGGTAACAGAAATTATCACCCGAATTGATTTCCACATTCAAATGGTCATTAAAATGAAATTTTACTACTAAAAATTCAGTTATTACCAAAAAAAGTCTTTATATCCATTTGAATATACATTAAACTAGCCAATCCTTAGACAATTTTCAAATTCTCAAATTTCGAATTTTAACCTTAATTTGTAGCTTTGGATAATAAAAGTCATCACCCGATTTCTTTCTTATCATCAATTTGCTCATGAAATAGTATTTTAGCACTCAAAATCGAAGCAATGCTAAGTAAAATAAAGGCTTCAAAACAGTTTCTGAGCGCTTTCATTTCAAAACTTCAACTTCTCTTAAAACTATTCAAAAATAGTTTTTTTTGCCAAAATTTCGAAATTTGTTTGATTTTTAAAGTGTTTTTGGATGAAAAAACACAATTTGGAACCATTCGATAAATATGAAATTTTCCATTCAAATACACTCGAACGTGAAATATTTCAAGATTTTCGAAAAATTAAATTTTGTTTTTTAGAATACTTTTTTTTAATTAATATTTGCCACAAGAATGTCTATAAAACATATATCCAACTAAAATTAGCAATTTGAAAGAATTTGTGCAATTTTCTCGAAAATACAATTCAACCATTGAAAACACATTTCGGACTATTCAATGAATTATTGTTCAAAAAGTAAAATTTTCAAAATTTTTTCCAATTTTTAATATTGAAGCTCATATATAGGAGAATCTCCAACTCGAAATTTATAACACTCACTAAATAAGAAGTGGGTCTAAAGTTTTTCTAAAAAGTTGGTCCAAAAAGCAATTTTCACGAAAATACAATTCCCTCATTGAAAACACATTTCGGACTCTTCAATGAATTATTGTTCAAAAAGTAAAATTTTCAAAGATTTTTCCCGTTTTTAATATTGAAGCTCATATATAGGAGAATCTCCAATTCGAATTTTATAACACTCACTAAATAAAAAATGGGTCTAAAGTTGGTCCAAAAAGTGCAATTTTCTCAAAAATAAAATTCCCCCATTGAAAACACATGGCGAACTATTCAATGAATTATTGTTCAAAAAGTAAAATTTTCAAAATTTTTTCCTTTTTTTTATATTGAAGCTCATACATAGGAAAATCTCCAATTCGAATTTTATAACACTCACTAAATAAGAAGTGGGTCTAAAGTTGGTCCAAAAAGTGCAATTTTCTCAAAAGTAAAATTCCCCCATTGAAAACATATGGTGGACTATTCAATGAATTATTGTTCAAAGAGAAAAATTTTCAAACAAATTTCCCTTTTTTTTATATGGAAGCTCATATATAGGAAAATCTCCAATTTGAATTTTATAACATTCACTAAATAAGAAGTGGGTCTAAAGTTGGTCCAAAAAGTGCAATTTTCTCAAAAGTAAAATTCCCCTATTGAAAACACACGGCGGACTATTCAATGAATTATTGTTCAAAAAGTAAACTAACTACCAGGCGCGTCGGCAGGTGGTGGATAGCCGAACGTCCTGTAATGGGACAGCTACGAATATTAAATAAGTGGCCGCGAACCAACTCCCGTAACCCTGGTGTTATGCGACCCGTGCCCAGGGTGAATGACACTGCGGTTATAGTGTCTTAACGGAGCCTCTAGTAAGCCTGGCAAACTTCTAGAGTAACTGCCTTACCCAGTAACTCAGGCAATACTGGGCGGACCTTTTTTATCCTGAGTTTTTTTTTTATATGAATTTTATGGAAGAAATAAACACTAATTCAAAACCCTCTGTTTTTACAGATAAAACTTCTGAGGTAGACCCGTCGGTAGACAAGGAAACCCAGAAGGAGCCAACCGAAGGAGTAGAAATGAATCCTTCAATGGAGGTAGAAATGACCTCCAGTCAACCATCAACATCCAGAGAAGGACAGGAAGCTATAACTAGCATGACTGCCTCTCTGGATAGAATAAAATTGAAAAAAAGAATTTCCGGAGCGCAAAAGAAAAAGCTCAGCCGGGAAAAAAAGATCGCTGCTGGCACTTGGGTTGAAAAACCCCAAAGGAAAAGTGAAAAAAGACAGAGTGACAGGATGGATCAGGATGTAGCCAAAAAGACTGCCAAGAGAGACAGACCTGGGGGTGAAACCTACAGGGAGGCTCTTACGGCGGTCAAGATGGCTATACTCCTTGATGGACATCCTGAAAAACGTTTTTCAGAGGAGCAGGCTATTGACCTAGAACTCTTGATAACAAACAAGATAGAAAGGAATGAGGAACACCCCGCCCCTACCTTTCTATCTTGTAGACTTGAGAATGGGGCTCTTATCATCAACTGCGCAGATCTGGAGAGCTCTAAGTGGCTGGAACAGACTGTCAGTGGTATAACCCCCTGGCAAGATCAAAAACTTTTGGTGGGTGAGGCAAGGAAACTTGTCAGAACCACCAAAATTATTGCTAAGCTTCCGAAAGTTTGCAACAAACTGGATGCAAAGGACATTTTGAAAAAAATTGAGGTGCAGAACGGTGGGCTCACTCCAACAGAGTGGAACATCTTAAACATGAAGAAAGACCCATCCGGACATACGATCGTCCTCAATGTCCCTGAATTGGACGCGGCTACGCTTGGTAGAAGAGGATATAAATTCTATATCGGACTTCACCAAGTACAAGCCAAAGTCCTTGAAAAATCCACAAAAACTGATGGTGAAGCTTCTTCAAGCCAACCTCCACCACAGTAGAAGTGGTACAACTAACCTCAGTAAGAAATTTCTTACTGAGGACATACACTTGGCCCTGATTCAAGAACCCTGGCTCGTCAGGGGTAGAATCAGCGGCCTAAAAGGAACCAAGGGTAAGTTAATCTATGATTATAATAGTAATGCTAGAACCTGTATCCTTATAGACAAAAACATCGAAGTTTTACCCCTTACTGAATTCATTAATAGGGATCTAACAGCAGTGAAGGTCAGACTCAACATAGAGGGAAGAGACCGAGAAATTGTTCTAGGCTCTGTCTACTTGCCCTATGAAGAGAAGACACCACCTGACCAATCCCTGCACAAACTAATGCAATTTTGTGCAGCCAACAAATTGCAGGCAGTCCTTGGACTAGACTGCAATGCACACCACGTAGTCTGGAATAGTACAGACACGAACAAAAGAGGTGAGTGTCTTTTAGAATTCATTCTTAATTATAACCTTGATATTCTAAATAAAGGCAACGATCCGACTTTTATTACTTCTAATAGATCTGAGGTAATTGATATTACTATTGCTACGCAGACTATTAGTAAAAATATCAATAAATGGAAAGTAGATAGTAGACCATCAGGCTCAGACCATCAGAACATCCATTTTGAAATTAACTCTAACGTTAAACTTGATCGAAGCTTCAGAGACCCTTTGAGCACAGACTGGAAAAAGTTCCAGGAGGAGCTTAAGGGGCTAACTGAGCTAGGGAACAAACCAATTAGAGATATATATGATCTAGAAATTGCAGCAGAGAATCTGCATAGTAATATTTTTGAATCATATAATAACAACTGCCCAGTTCGGACTAAGAGAGCAAAACACCAATGTCCATGGTGGAACAACTCTCTAGCAACCGAAAAAGCAGAAGTCAGAAAACTCTTCAATAGAGCTAAGAAAAATGGTGAATGGGATAACTATAGGAAATCCCTCACCAAATATAACAAAAATGTAAGGAAAAGCAAAGAAGACTCTTGGAGAAAGTTCTGTGAAGAGATTGAATCTATCTCTGAAGGAGCTAGAATCCAAAGAATCCTTAGAAGGGATGAACCAATAATGGTAGGCACCTTAAAGGATGATGATGGTAACTTTGCTAATACTGGGAAAGAAGTCATGGAAATCATGGCAAAAAACCACTTTCCAGGATCTAGGGATATTCATAGCGATGATGGCCAACACTTCATTGGCTCAAATAATAGAGTTGGTAGAAGTCAATGGGCCTATGCGAAGAATATCCTTAATCACAATAGCGTTAGATGGGCTATATCCACTTTTAAACCACTCAAAAGCCCTGGACCAGATGGAATAATGCCCATCATGATACAGAAGGCAGAAGAACTAATTATCCCAGTACTTACTAGAATTTATAGAGCTAGTTTGGCCCTGGGATATATCCCAAAGATATGGCAGAAGACAAGGGTTGTATTCATCCCTAAGCCTGGAAAAAATAGCTATGACCAGGCAAAGTCCTTCAGACCAATCAGCCTATCTTCATTCTTTCTTAAAATCATGGAGAAAATTATTGACAGGCATATTAGAGAATACATGGGAAGCAACTGTCCCTTGCATGATCTACAGTTTGCCTATCAACCTGGAAAATCTACAGAAACAGCACTTCATCAGCTTGTTTCCAAGATAGAAGACACCCTGGAAAGAAAGGAAATTGCTCTTGCTACTTTTCTTGACATACAGGGTGCATTTGATAATACCCCACATCTATCTATCCTTAATTCCTTAAGGGACACAGGGATAAACCATATACTATGTACATGGATTGAGAACCTGCTATCAGATAGAACTATTCAAATGAACATCTTTGATGAATCTCTTGAAAAAAAGGCTACCAGAGGTTGCCCTCAAGGAGGTGTCTTATCACCATTACTTTGGAACCTGGTAGTAAATAACCTTATTAAGCACCTGAATAATATAGGTTATTATACGCAAGGTTATGCGGATGACATTGTCATCCTTATCCTTGGTAAAGATTTCAACATAACTTGTTTACTTATGCAGAATGCATTAAGTTATGTTAGTAAATGGTGTACAGAGAGGAATTTGAAGGTTAGTCCGCAGAAAACCAATCTTGTACCATTCACCCGCAAAAGAAAATGGGATGGTTTTTTCATCCCTAAACTTTTTGACGTTGAAATCAATGTGGCTTCTGAGGTGAAGTATTTAGGCTTATATCTTGACCAAAAACTCGCATGGAATAAACATGTTGACTACAAAATAAATCAAGCAAAAAAATGCATTATGACATGTAGGCGCATGCTTGGAAAAAACTGGGGTCTACAACCAAAAATGATGTTTTGGATGTACTCAGCAGTCATCAGACCTATGATTACTTATGCCTCTGTGATCTGGTGGTGTAAAGTGGAACAAAGAACTGTGAAGGACAGGCTGGGTAGTCTGCAAAGACTAGCCTGCTTGTGTATCACAGGTGCAATGTCCTCGGCACCCACCAGAGCATTAGAGACCATATTAGATCTGACCCCATTAGACATCTTCATTTGCAGCACTGCAAGAATGACTGCATACAGAATGATGTTAAAACAACAATGGTATGACAAGCCTACGGCTAAAGGGCATATCAGCATCACCAGAAAAATCCATGAACCTACTCTTCTGATGCCTTCAGACACCTTGGAGAAGAAATACATGTTTGAAAGACCATTCAAGGTAGTAATACCCACCAGAGATGAATGGAATGACTACATGTTTAACCAAACAAACAATGATCTTATCTGGTTCACAGATGGATCAAAGAAAGACAACCTCTCAGGACAGGGAGTACATGGCGTATCACCAAGAATTAACTTCTTTAGAGGTCTTGGAAGGTATGCCACTGTGTTCCAGGCAGAGGTCCTTGCAATCACTGACTGTCTACGGATTAATATGAGAAAAGGCTACCGAGGTAAGCAGATTCTCATTTATAGTGACAGTCAAGCAGCCTTAAAGGCACTTAATTCATTCCAAATCAATTCAAAGGCTGTATTGGAATGTAGAAACCTTCTAGAAGAACTGGCATTAGAAAATGAGGTTACTCTTGTATGGGTGCCAGGACACAAGGGTATAGAAGGTAACGAAAAGGCTGATGAACTTGCAAAACAGGGATCGTCTTATAATCCAATAGGTGCGGAGCCCTTCTGCGGGATCAATTTGAAGACTGCAAAAGGTGTTCTTCATAAATGGGAAAAACAGGAGATGAATAAAACGTGGCGAAGTTCTTCTGGACAAAAACACGCTAAAAGCATGATTATCAGATCATCTGCGAAGATTGCTTCTGAAATTCTTAGATACCCAAGACTGAAGATGCAAGCAATTGTGGGCTTCATCACAGGGCATTATCATTTCAGAAAACACCTCCATACAATGGGACTCTGTCAACAAGACCCCATATGCAGGAAATGTCACAAAAACGAGGAAACGGCACATCATGTTATATATGAATGTGATGCTCTTGCCCTCACTCGATTAACTACTTTAGGAACCACCAACACTAAAGAATTACACCTTAGTTCCATTAGAGGTTTGTCGGACTTTATTGCTAAAGTGGGCGATCCGAACAAATGGATCTAAGAAACATTGGGTTTGGAGTATGGTACAAAATGCTACCCTAAAGCAGAGGTGCCACATATCTGACTAATCCAATACAAAGAAGAAGAAGAAGAAGAAGAAGAATTGTTCAAAAAGTAAAATTTTCAAAAAATTTTCTCTTTTTTTGATATTGAATCTCATATATAGGAGAATCTCCAATTTGAATTTTATAACACTCACTAAATAAGAAGTGGATCTAAAGTTGGTCCAAAAAGTGCAATTTTCTCAAAAATGAAATTCCCCCATTGAAAACACATTTTGGACTATTCTATGAATTATTGTTCAAAAAGTAAAATTTTCAAAATTTTTTCCGAAATTTATAACACTCACTAAATAAGAAGTGGGTCTAAAGTTGGTCCAAAAAGCAATTTTCACGAAAATACAATTCCCTCATTGAAAACACATGGCGGACTATTCAATGAATTATTGTTCAAAAAGTAAAATTTTCAAAATTTTTTCCTTTTTTTTATATTGAAGCTCATACATAGGAAAATCTCCAATTCGAATTTTATAACACTCACTAAATAAGAAGTGGGTCTAAAGTTGGTCCAAAAAGTGCAATTTTCTCAAAAGTAAAATTCCCCCACTGAAAACATATGGTGGACTATTCAATGAATTATTGTTCAAAAAGCAAAATTTTCAAAAAAATTTCCCTTTTTTTATATGGAAGCTCATATATAGGAGAATCTCCAATTTGAATTTTATAACACTCACTAAATAAGAAGTGGGTCTAAAGTTGGTCCAAAAAGTGCAATTTTCTCAAAAATGAAATTCCTCCATTGAAAACACATTTTGGACTATTCAATGAATTATTGTTCAAAAAGAAAAATTTTCAAAAAAATTTCCCTTTTTTTATATGGAAGCTCATATATAGGAGAATCTCCAATTCGAAATTTATAACACTCACTAAATAAGAAGTGGGTCTAAAGTTGGTCCAAAAAGTTGGTCCAAAAAACAATTTTCACGAAAATACAATTCCCTCATTGAAAACACATGGCGGACTATTCAATGAATTATTGTTCAAAAAGTAAAATTTTCAAAATTTTTTCCCGTTTTTTATATTGAAGCTCATACATAGGAGAATCTCCAATTCGAAATTTATAACACTCACTAAATAAGAAGTGGGTCTAAAGTTGGTCCCAAAAGTTGGTCCAAAAAGCAATTTTCACGAAAATACAATTCCCTCATTGAAAACACATTTCGGACTATTCAATTAATTATTGTTCAAAAAGTAAAATTTTCAAAGATTTTTCCCGTTTTTAATATTGAATCTCATATATAGGAGAATCTCCAATTTGAATTTTATAACACTCTCTAAATAAGAAGTGGATCTAAAGTTGGTCCAAAAAGTACAATTTTCTCAAAAATAAAATTCCCCCATTGAAAACACATTTCGGAATATTCAATGAATTATTGTTCAAAAAGTAAAATTTTCAAAAAATTTTCTCTTTTTTTATATTGAAGCTCATATATAGGAGAATCTCTAATTCCAATTTTATAACACTCACTAAATAAGAAGTGGGTCTAAAGTTGGTCCAAATAGTGCACTTTCAAAGTGTTTCGTTTTTAATTTCTCCCATGTTAATCGTATGAAAAATTCACACTTCTAAATTTTCAAACTTTTACAATCCTTTTGCAGCTTGGGTAACAAAAATTATCACCCGAATTGATTTCCACATTCAAATGGTCATTAAAATGAAATTTTACTACTAAAAATTCAGTTATTACCAAAAAAAGTCTTTATATCCATTTGAATATACATTAAACTAGCCAATCCTTAGACAATTTTCAAATTCTCAAATTTCGAATTTTAACCTTAATTTGTAGTTTTGGATAATAAAAGTCATCACCCGATTTCTTTCTTATCATCAATTTGCTCATGAAATAGTATTTTAGCACTCAAAATCGAAGCAATGCTAAGTAAAATAAAGGCTTCAAAACAGTTTCTGAGCGCTTTCATTTCAAAACTTCAACTTCTCTTAAAACTATTCAAAAATAGTTTTTTTTGCCAAAATTTCGAAATTTGTTTGATTTTTAAAGTGTTTTTGGATGAAAAAACACAATTTGGAACCATTCGATAAATATGAAATTTTCCATTCAAATACACTCGAACGTGAAATATTTCAAGATTTTCGAAAAATTAAATTTTGTTTTTTAGAATACTTTTTTTTAATTAATATTTGCCAAAAGAATGTCTATAAAACATATATCCAACTAAAATTAGCAATTTGAAAGAATTTGTGCAATTTTCTCGAAAATCAATTCAACCATTGAAAACACATTTCGGACTATTCAATGAATTATTGTTCAAAAAGTAAAATTTTCAAAATTTTTTCCAATTTTTAATATTGAAGCTCATATATAGGAGAATCTCCAACTCGAAATTTATAACACTCACTAAATAAGAAGTGGGTCTAAAGTTTTTCTAAAAAGTTGGTCCAAAAAGCAATTTTCACGAAAATACAATTCCCTCATTGAAAACACATTTCGGACTCTTCAATGAATTATTGTTCAAAAAGTAAAATTTTCAAAGATTTTTCCCGTTTTTAATATTGAAGCTCATATATAGGAGAATCTCCAATTCGAATTTTATAACACTCACTAAATAAAAAATGGGTCTAAAGTTGGTCCAAAAAGTGCAATTTTCTCAAAAATAAAATTCCCCCATTGAAAACACATGGCGAACTATTCAATGAATTATTGTTCAAAAAGTAAAATTTTCAAAATTTTTTCCTTTTTTTTATATTGAAGCTCATACATAGGAAAATCTCCAATTCGAATTTTATAACACTCACTAAATAAGAAGTGGGTCTAAAGTTGGTCCAAAAAGTGCAATTTTCTCAAAAGTAAAATTCCCCCATTGAAAACATATGGTGGACTATTCAATGAATTATTGTTCAAAGAGAAAAATTTTCAAACAAATTTCCCTTTTTTTTATATGGAAGCTCATATATAGGAAAATCTCCAATTTGAATTTTATAACATTCACTAAATAAGAAGTGGGTCTAAAGTTGGTCCAAAAAGTGCAATTTTCTCAAAAGTAAAATTCCCCTATTGAAAACACACGGCGGACTATTCAATGAATTATTGTTCAAAAAGTAAAATTTTCAAAAAATTTTCTCTTTTTTTTATATTGAATCTCATATATAGGAGAATCTCCAATTTGAATTTTATAACACTCACTAAATAAGAAGTGGATCTAAAGTTGGTCCAAAAAGTGCAATTTTCTCAAAAATGAAATTCCCCCATTGAAAACACATTTTGAACTATTCTATGAATTATTGTTCAAAAAGTAAAATTTTCAAAATTTTTTCCGAAATTTATAACACTCACTAAATAAGAAGTAGGTCTAAAGTTGGTCCAAAAAGTTGGTCCAAAAAGCAATTTTCACGAAAATACAATTCCCTCATTGAAAACACATGGCGGACTATTCAATGAATTATTGTTCAAAAAGTAAAATTTTCAAAATTTTTTCCCGTTTTTATATTGAAGCTCATACATAGGAAAATCTCCAATTTGAATTTTATAACACTCACTAAATAAGAAGTGGGTCTAAAGTTGGTCCAAAAAGTGCAATTTTCTCAAAAGTAAAATTCCCCTATTGAAAACACACGGCGGACTATTCAATGAATTATTGTTCAAAAAGTAAAATTTTCAAACAAATTTCCCTTTTTTTTATATGGAAGCTCATATATAGGAAAATCTCCAATTTGAATTTTATAACACTCACTAAATAAGAAGTGGATCTAAAGTTGGTCCAAAAAGTGCAATTTTCTCAAAAATGAAATTCCCCCATTGAAAACACATTTTGGACTATTCTATGAATTATTGTTCAAAAAGTAAAATTTTCAAAATTTTTTCCGAAATTTATAACACTCACTAAATAAGAAGTGGGTCTAAAGTTGGTCCAAAAAGTTGGTCCAAAAAGCAATTTTCACGAAAATACAATTCCCTCATTGAAAACACATGGCGGACTATTCAATGAATTATTGTTCAAAAAGTAAAATTTTCAAAATTTTTTCCCGTTTTTATATTGAAGCTCATACATAGGAAAATCTCCAATTTGAATTTTATAACACTCACTAAATAAGAAGTGGGTCTAAAGTTGGTCCAAAAAGTGCAATTTTCTCAAAAATAAAATTCCCCCATTGAAAACACATGGCGAACTATTCAATGAATTATTGTTCAAAAAGTAAAATTTTCAAAATTTTTTCCTTTTTTTTATATTGAAGCTCATACATAGGAAAATCTCCAATTCGAATTTTATAACACTCACTAAATAAGAAGTGGGTCTAAAGTTGGTCCAAAAAGTGCAATTTTCTCAAAAGTAAAATTCCCCCATTGAAAACATATGGTGGACTATTCAATGAATTATTGTTCAAAAAGAAAAATTTTCAAAAAAATTTCCCTTTTTTTATATGGAAGCTCATATATAGGAGAATCTCCAATTTGAATTTTATAACACTCACTAAATAAGAAGTGGGTCTAAAGTTGGTCCAAAAAGTGCAATTTTCTCAAAAATGAAATTCCTCCATTGAAAACACATTTTGGACTATTCAATGAATTATTGTTCAAAAAGAAAAATTTTCAAAAAAATTTCCCTTTTTTTATATGGAAGCTCATATATAGGAGAATCTCCAATTCGAAATTTATAACACTCACTAAATAAGAAGTGGGTCTAAAGTTGGTCCAAAAAGTGCAATTTTCTCAAAAATAAAATTCCCCCATTGAAAACACATGGCGAACTATTCAATGAATTATTGTTCAAAAAGTAAAATTTTCAAAATTTTTTCCTTTTTTTTATATTGAAGCTCATACATAGGAAAATCTCCAATTCGAATTTTATAACACTCACTAAATAAGAAGTGGGTCTAAAGTTGGTCCAAAAAGTGCAATTTTCTCAAAAGTAAAATTCCCCCATTGAAAACATATGGTGGACTATTCAATGAATTATTGTTCAAAAAGAAAAATTTTCAAAAAAATTTCCCTTTTTTTATATGGAAGCTCATATATAGGAGAATCTCCAATTTGAATTTTATAACACTCACTAAATAAGAAGTGGGTCTAAAGTTGGTCCAAAAAGTGCAATTTTCTCAAAAATGAAATTCCTCCATTGAAAACACATTTTGGACTATTCAATGAATTATTGTTCAAAAAGAAAAAATTTCAAAAAAATTTCCCTTTTTTTATATGGAAGCTCATATATAGGAGAATCTCCAATTCGAAATTTATAACACTCACTAAATAAGAAGTGGGTCTAAAGTTGGTCCAAAAAGTTGGTCCAAAAAACAATTTTCACGAAAATACAATTCCCTCATTGAAAACACATGGCGGACTATTCAATGAATTATTGTTCAAAAAGTAAAATTTTCAAAATTTTTTCCCGTTTTTTATATTGAAGCTCATACATAGGAGAATCTCCAATTCGAAATTTATAACACTCACTAAATAAGAAGTGGGTCTAAAGTTGGTCCCAAAAGTTGGTCCAAAAAGCAATTTTCACGAAAATACAATTCCCTCATTGAAAACACATTTCGGACTATTCAATTAATTATTGTTCAAAAAGTAAAATTTTCAAAGATTTTTCCCGTTTTTAATATTGAATCTCATATATAGGAGAATCTCCAATTTGAATTTTATAACACTCACTAAATAAGAAGTGGGTCTAAAGTTGGTCCAAATAGTGCACTTTCAAAGTGTTTCGTTTTTAATTTCTCCCATGTTAATCGTATGAAAAATTCACACTTCTAAATTTTCAAACTTTTACAATCCTTTTGCAGCTTGGGTAACAAAAATTATCACCCGAATTGATTTCCACATTCAAATGGTCATTAAAATGAAATTTTACTACTAAAAATTCAGTTATTACCAAAAAAAGTCTTTATATCCATTTGAATATACATTAAACTAGCCAATCCTTAGACAATTTTCAAATTCTCAAATTTCGAATTTTAACCTTAATTTGTAGTTTTGGATAATAAAAGTCATCACCCGATTTCTTTCTTATCATCAATTTGCTCATGAAATAGTATTTTAGCACTCAAAATCGAAGCAATGCTAAGTAAAATAAAGGCTTCAAAACAGTTTCTGAGCGCTTTCATTTCAAAACTTCAACTTCTCTTAAAACTATTCAAAAATAGTTTTTTTTGCCAAAATTTCGAAATTTGTTTGATTTTTAAAGTGTTTTTGGATGAAAAAACACAATTTGGAACCATTCGATAAATATGAAATTTTCCATTCAAATACACTCGAACGTGAAATATTTCAAGATTTTCGAAAAATTAAATTTTGTTTTTTAGAATACTTTTTTTTAATTAATATTTGCCAAAAGAATGTCTATAAAACATATATCCAACTAAAATTAGCAATTTGAAAGAATTTGTGCAATTTTCTCGAAAATACAATTCAACCATTGAAAACACATTTCGGACTATTCAATGAATTATTGTTCAAAAAGTAAAATTTTCAAAATTTTTTCCAATTTTTAATATTGAAGCTCATATATAGGAGAATCTCCAACTCGAAATTTATAACACTCACTAAATAAGAAGTGGGTCTAAAGTTTTTCTAAAAAGTTGGTCCAAAAAGCAATTTTCACGAAAATACAATTCCCTCATTGAAAACACATTTCGGACTCTTCAATGAATTATTGTTCAAAAAGTAAAATTTTCAAAGATTTTTCCCGTTTTTAATATTGAAGCTCATATATAGGAGAATCTCCAATTCGAATTTTATAACACTCACTAAATAAAAAATGGGTCTAAAGTTGGTCCAAAAAGTGCAATTTTCTCAAAAATAAAATTCCCCCATTGAAAACACATGGCGAACTATTCAATGAATTATTGTTCAAAAAGTAAAATTTTCAAAATTTTTTCCTTTTTTTTATATTGAAGCTCATACATAGGAAAATCTCCAATTCGAATTTTATAACACTCACTAAATAAGAAGTGGGTCTAAAGTTGGTCCAAAAAGTGCAATTTTCTCAAAAGTAAAATTCCCCCATTGAAAACATATGGTGGACTATTCAATGAATTATTGTTCAAAGAGAAAAATTTTCAAACAAATTTGCCTTTTTTTTATATGGAAGCTCATATATAGGAAAATCTCCAATTTGAATTTTATAACATTCACTAAATAAGAAGTGGGTCTAAAGTTGGTCCAAAAAGGGCAATTTTCTCAAAAGTAAAATTCCCCTATTGAAAACACACGGCGGACTATTCAATGAATTATTGTTCAAAAAGTAAAATTTTCAAACAAATTTCCCTTTTTTTTATATGGAAGCTCATATATAGGAAAATCTCCAATTTGAATTTTATAACACTCACTAAATAAGAAGTGGGTCTAAAGTTGGTCCAAAAAGTGCAATTTTCTCAAAAGTAAAATTCCCCTATTGAAAACACACGGCGGACTATTCAATGAATTATTGTTCAAAAAGTAAAATTTTCAAACAAATTTCCCTTTTTTTTATATGGAAGCTCATATATAGGAAAATCTCCAATTTGAATTTTATAACACTCACTAAATAAGAAGTGGATCTAAAGTTGGTCCAAAAAGTGCAATTTTCTCAAAAATGAAATTCCCCCATTGAAAACACATTTTGGACTATTCTATGAATTATTGTTCAAAAAGTAAAATTTTCAAAATTTTTTCCGAAATTTATAACACTCACTAAATAAGAAGTGGGTCTAAAGTTGGTCCAAAAAGTTGGTCCAAAAAGCAATTTTCACGAAAATACAATTCCCTCATTGAAAACACATGGCGGACTATTCAATGAATTATTGTTCAAAAAGTAAAATTTTCAAAATTTTTTCCCGTTTTTATATTGAAGCTCATACATAGGAAAATCTCCAATTTGAATTTTATAACACTCACTAAATAAGAAGTGGGTCTAAAGTTGGTCCAAAAAGTGCAATTTTCTCAAAAATAAAATTCCCCCATTGAAAACACATGGCGAACTATTCAATGAATTATTGTTCAAAAAGTAAAATTTTCAAAATTTTTTCCTTTTTTTTATATTGAAGCTCATACATAGGAAAATCTCCAATTCGAATTTTATAACACTCACTAAATAAGAAGTGGGTCTAAAGTTGGTCCAAAAAGTGCAATTTTCTCAAAAGTAAAATTCCCCCATTGAAAACATATGGTGGACTATTCAATGAATTATTGTTCAAAAAGAAAAATTTTCAAAAAAATTTCCCTTTTTTTATATGGAAGCTCATATATAGGAGAATCTCCAATTTGAATTTTATAACACTCACTAAATAAGAAGTGGGTCTAAAGTTGGTCCAAAAAGTGCAATTTTCTCAAAAATGAAATTCCCCCATTGAAAACACATTTTGGACTATTCAATGAATTATTGTTCAAAAAGAAAAATTTTCAAAAAAATTTCCCTTTTTTTATATGGAAGCTCATATATAGGAGAATCTCCAATTCGAAATTTATAACACTCACTAAATAAGAAGTGGGTCTAAAGTTGGTCCAAAAAGTTGGTCCAAAAAGCAATTTTCACGAAAATATAATTCCCTCATTGAAAACACATGGCGGACAATTCAATGAATTATTGTTCAAAAAGTAAAATTTTCAAAATTTTTTCCCGTTTTTTATATTGAAGCTCATACATAGGAGAATCTCCAATTCGAAATTTATAACACTCACTAAATAAGAAGTGGGTCTAAAGTTGGTCCCAAAAGTTGGTCCAAAAAGCAATTTTCACGAAAATACAATTCCCTCATTGAAAACACATTTCGGACTATTCAATTAATTATTGTTCAAAAAGTAAAATTTTCAAAGATTTTTCCCGTTTTTAATATTGAATCTCATATATAGGAGAATCTCCAATTTGAATTTTATAACACTCTCTAAATAAGAAGTGGATCTAAAGTTGGTCCAAAAAGTGCAATTTTCTCAAAAATAAAATTCCCCCATTGAAAACATATGGTGGACTATTCAATGAATTATTGTTCAAAAAGAAAAATTTTCAAAAAAATTTCCCTTTTTTTATATGGAAGCTCATATATAGGAGAATCTCCAATTTGAATTTTATAACACTCACTAAATAAGAAGTGGGTCTAAAGTTGGTCCAAAAAGTGCAATTTTCTCAAAAATGAAATTCCTCCATTGAAAACACATTTTGGACTATTCAATGAATTATTGTTCAAAAAGAAAAATTTTCAAAAAAATTTCCCTTTTTTTATATGGAAGCTCATATATAGGAGAATCTCCAATTCGAAATTTATAACACTCACTAAATAAGAAGTGGGTCTAAAGTTGGTCCAAAAAGTTGGTCCAAAAAACAATTTTCACGAAAATACAATTCCCTCATTGAAAACACATGGCGGACTATTCAATGAATTATTGTTCAAAAAGTAAAATTTTCAAAATTTTTTCCCGTTTTTTATATTGAAGCTCATACATAGGAGAATCTCCAATTCGAAATTTATAACACTCACTAAATAAGAAGTGGGTCTAAAGTTGGTCCCAAAAGTTGGTCCAAAAAGCAATTTTCACGAAAATACAATTCCCTCATTGAAAACACATTTCGGACTATTCAATTAATTATTGTTCAAAAAGTAAAATTTTCAAAGATTTTTCCCGTTTTTAATATTGAAGCTCATATATAGGAGAATCTCCAATTTGAATTTTATAACACTCACTAAATAAGAAGTGGGTCTAAAGTTGGTCCAAATAGTGCACTTTCAAAGTGTTTCGTTTTTAATTTCTCCCATGTTAATCGTATGAAAAATTCACACTTCTAAATTTTCAAACTTTTACAATCCTTTTGCAGCTTGGGTAACAAAAATTATCACCCGAATTGATTCCCACATTCAAATGGTCATTAAAATGAAATTTTACTACTAAAAATTCAGTTATTACCAAAAAAAGTCTTTATATCCATTTGAATATACATTAAACTAGCCAATCCTTAGACAATTTTCAAATTCTCAAATTTCGAATTTTAACCTTAATTTGTAGTTTTGGATAATAAAAGTCATCACCCGATTTCTTTCTTATCATCAATTTGCTCATGAAATAGTATTTTAGCACTCAAAATCGAAGCAATGCTAAGTAAAATAAAGGCTTCAAAACAGTTTCTGAGCGCTTTCATTTCAAAACTTCAACTTCTCTTAAAACTATTCAAAAATAGTTTTTTTTGCCAAAATTTCGAAATTTGTTTGATTTTTAAAGTGTTTTTGGATGAAAAAACACAATTTGGAACCATTCGATAAATATGAAAATTTCCATTCAAATACACTCGAACGTGAAATATTTCAAGATTTTCGAAAAATTAAATTTTGTTTTTTAGAATACTTTTTTTTAATTAATATTTGCCAAAAGAATGTCTATAAAACATATATCCAACTAAAATTAGCAATTTGAAAGAATTTGTGCAATTTTCTCGAAAATACAATTCAACCATTGAAAACACATTTCGGACTATTCAATGAATTATTGTTCAAAAAGTAAAATTTTCAAAATTTTTTCCAATTTTTAATATTGAAGCTCATATATAGGAGAATCTCCAACTCGAAATTTATAACACTCACTAAATAAGAAGTGGGTCTAAAGTTTTTCTAAAAAGTTGGTCCAAAAAGCAATTTTCACGAAAATACAATTCCCTCATTGAAAACACATTTCGGACTCTTCAATGAATTATTGTTCAAAAAGTAAAATTTTCAAAATTTTTTCCCGTTTTTATATTGAAGCTCATACATAGGAGAATCTCCAATTTGAATTTTATAACACTCACTAAATAAGAAGTGGGTCTAAAGTTGGTCCAAAAAGTGCAATTTTCTCAAAAGTAAAATTCCCCTATTGAAAACACACGGCGGACTATTCAATGAATTATTGTTCAAAAAGTAAAATTTTCAAACAAATTTCCCTTTTTTTTATATGGAAGCTCATATATAGGAAAATCTCCAATTTGAATTTTATAACACTCACTAAATAAGAAGTGGATCTAAAGTTGGTCCAAAAAGTGCAATTTTCTCAAAAATGAAATTCCCCCATTGAAAACACATTTTGGACTATTCTATGAATTATTGTTCAAAAAGTAAAATTTTCAAAATTTTTTCCGAAATTTATAACACTCACTAAATAAGAAGTGGGTCTAAAGTTGGTCCAAAAAGTTGGTCCAAAAAGCAATTTTCACGAAAATACAATTCCCTCATTGAAAACACATGGCGGACTATTCAATGAATTATTGTTCAAAAAGTAAAATTTTCAAAATTTTTTCCCGTTTTTATATTGAAGCTCATACATAGGAAAATCTCCAATTTGAATTTTATATCACTCACTAAATAAGAAGTGGGTCTAAAGTTGGTCCAAAAAGTGCAATTTTCTCAAAAATAAAATTCCCCCATTGAAAACACATGGCGAACTATTCAATGAATTATTGTTCAAAAAGTAAAATTTTCAAAATTTTTTCCTTTTTTTTATATTGAAGCTCATACATAGGAAAATCTCCAATTCGAATTTTATAACACTCACTAAATAAGAAGTGGGTCTAAAGTTGGTCCAAAAAGTGCAATTTTCTCAAAAGTAAAATTCCCCCATTGAAAACATATGGTGGACTATTCAATGAATTATTGTTCAAAAAGAAAAGTTTTCAAAAAAATTTCCCTTTTTTTATATGGAAGCTCATATATAGGAGAATCTCCAATTTGAATTTTATAACACTCACTAAATAAGAAGTGGGTCTAAAGTTGGTCCAAAAAGTGCAATTTTCTCAAAAATGAAATTCCCCCATTGAAAACACATTTTGGACTATTCAATGAATTATTGTTCAAAAAGAAAAATTTTCAAAAAAATTTCCCTTTTTTTATATGGAAGCTCATATATAGGAGAATCTCCAATTCGAAATTTATAACACTCACTAAATAAGAATTGGGTCTAAAGTTGGTCCAAAAAGTTGGTCCAAAAAGCAATTTTCACGAAAATATAATTCCCTCATTGAAAACACATGGCGGACAATTCAATGAATTATTGTTCAAAAAGTAAAATTTTCAAAATTTTTTCCCGTTTTTTATATTGAAGCTCATACATAGGAGAATCTCCAATTCGAAATTTATAACACTCACTAAATAAGAAGTGGGTCTAAATTTGGTCCCAAAAGTTGGTCCAAAAAGCAATTTTCACGAAAATACAATTCCCTCATTGTAAACACATTTCGGACTATTCAATTAATTATTGTTCAAAAAGTAAAATTTTCAAAGATTTTTCCCGTTTTTAATATTGAATCTCATATATAGGAGAATCTCCAATTTGAATTTTATAACACTCTCTAAATAAGAAGTGGATCTAAAGTTGGTCCAAAAAGTGCAATTTTCTCAAAAATAAAATTCCCCCATTGAAAACACATTTCGGAATATTCAATGAATTATTGTTCAAAAAGTAAAATTTTCAAAATTTTTTCCTTTTTTTTATATTGAAGCTCATACATAGGAAAATCTCCAATTCGAATTTTATAACACTCACTAAATAAGAAGTGGGTCTAAAGTTGGTCCAAAAAGTGCAATTTTCTCAAAAGTAAAATTCCCCCATTGAAAACATATGGTGGACTATTCAATGAATTATTGTTCAAAAAGAAAAATTTTCAAAAAAATTTCCCTTTTTTTATATGGAAGCTCATATATAGGAGAATCTCCAATTTGAATTTTATAACACTCACTAAATAAGAAGTGGGTCTAAAGTTGGTCCAAAAAGTGCAATTTTCTCAAAAATGAAATTCCCCCATTGAAAACACATTTTGGACTATTCAATGAATTATTGTTCAAAAAGAAAAATTTTCAAAAAAATTTCCCTTTTTTTATATGGAAGCTCATATATAGGAGAATCTCCAATTCGAAATTTATAACACTCACTAAATAAGAAGTGGGTCTAAAGTTGGTCCAAAAAGTTGGTCCAAAAAGCAATTTTCACGAAAATATAATTCCCTCATTGAAAACACATGGCGGACAATTCAATGAATTATTGTTCAAAAAGTAAAATTTTCAAAATTTTTTCCCGTTTTTTATATTGAAGCTCATACATAGGAGAATCTCCAATTCGAAATTTATAACACTCACTAAATAAGAAGTGGGTCTAAAGTTGGTCCCAAAAGTTGGTCCAAAAAGCAATTTTCACGAAAATACAATTCCCTCATTGAAAACACATTTCGGACTATTCAATTAATTATTGTTCAAAAAGTAAAATTTTCAAAGATTTTTCCCGTTTTTAATATTGAAGCTCATATATAGGAGAATCTCTAATTCCAATTTTATAACACTCACTAAATAAGAAGTGGGTCTAAAGTTGGTCCAAATAGTGCACTTTCAAAGTGTTTCGTTTTTAATTTCTCCCATGTTAATCGTATGAAAAATTCACACTTCTAAATTTTCAAACTTTTACAATCCTTTTGCAGCTTGGGTAACAAAAATTATCACCCGAATTGATTTCCACATTCAAATGGTCATTAAAATGAAATTTTACTACTAAAAATTCAGTTATTACCAAAAAAAGTCTTTATATCCATTTGAATATACATTAAACTAGCCAATCCTTAGACAATTTTCAAATTCTCAAATTTCGAATTTTAACCTTAATTTGTAGCTTTGGATAATAAAAGTCATCACCCGATTTCTTTCTTATCATCAATTTGCTCATGAAATAGTATTTTAGCACTCAAAATCAAAGCAATGCTAAGTAAAATAAAGGCTTCAAAACAGTTTCTGAGCGCTTTCATTTCAAAACTTCAACTTCTCTTAAAACTATTCAAAAATAGTTTTTTTTGCCGAAATTTCGAAATTTATTTGATTTTTAAAGTGTTTTTGGATGAAAAAACACAATTTGGAACCATTCGATAAATATGAAATTTTCCATTCAAATACACTCGAACGTGAAATATTTCAAGATTTTCGAAAAATTAAATTTTGTTTTTTAGAATACTTTTTTTTAATTAATATTTGCCAAAAGAATGTCTATAAAACATATATCCAACTAAAATTAGCAATTTGAAAGAATTTGTGCAATTTTCTCGAAAATACAATTCAACCATTGAAAACACATTTCGGACTATTCAATGAATTATTGTTCAAAAAGTAAAATTTTCAAAATTTTTTCCAATTTTTAATATTGAAGCTCATATATAGGAGAATCTCCAACTCGAAATTTATAACACTCACTAAATAAGAAGTGGGTCTAAAGTTTTTCTAAAAAGTTGGTCCAAAAAGCAATTTTCACGAAAATACAATTCCCTCATTGAAAACACATTTCGGACTCTCTAATGAATTATTGTTCAAAAAGTAAAATTTTCAAAGATTTTTCCCGTTTTTAATATTGAAGCTCATTTATAGGAGAATCTCCAATTCGAATTTTATAACACTCACTAAATAAAAAATGGGTCTAAAGTTGGTCCAAAAAGTGCAATTTTCTCAAAAATAAAATTCCCCCATTGAAAACACATGGCGAACTATTCAATGAATTATTGTTCAAAAAGTAAAATTTTCAAAATTTTTTCCTTTTTTTTATATTGAAGCTCATACATAGGAAAATCTCCAATTCGAATTTTACAACACTCACTAAATAAGAAGTGGGTCTAAAGTTGGTCCAAAAAGTGCAATTTTCTCAAAAGTAAAATTCCCCCATTGAAAACATATGGTGGACTATTCAATGAATTATTGTTCAAAGAGAAAAATTTTCAAACAAATTTCCCTTTTTTTTATATGGAAGCTCATATATAGGAAAATCTCCAATTTGAATTTTATAACATTCACTAAATAAGAAGTGGGTCTAAAGTTGGTCCAAAAAGTGCAATTTTCTCAAAAGTAAAATTCCCCTATTGAAAACACACGGCGGACTATTCAATGAATTATTGTTCAAAAAGTAAAATTTTCAAAAAATTTTCTCTTTTTTTGATATTGAATCTCATATATAGGAGAATCTCCAATTTGAATTTTATAACACTCACTAAATAAGAAGTGGATCTAAAGTTGGTCCAAAAAGTGCAATTTTCTCAAAAATGAAATTCCCCCATTGAAAACACATTTTGGACTATTCTATGAATTATTGTTCAAAAAGTAAAATTTTCAAAATTTTTTCCGAAATTTATAACACTCACTAAATAAGAAGTGGGTCTAAAGTTGGTCCAAAAAGTTGGTCCAAAAAGCAATTTTCACGAAAATACAATTCCCTCATTGAAAACACATGGCGGACTATTCAATGAATTATTGTTCAAAAAGTAAAATTTTCAAAATTTTTTCCCGTTTTTATATTGAAGCTCATACATAGGAAAATCTCCAATTTGAATTTTATAACACTCACTAAATAAGAAGTGGGTCTAAAGTTGGTCCAAAAAGTGCAATTTTCTCAAAAATAAAATTCCCCCATTGAAAACACATGGCGAACTATTCAATGAATTATTGTTCAAAAAGTAAAATTTTCAAAATTTTTTCCTTTTTTTTATATTGAAGCTCATACATAGGAAAATCTCCAATTCGAATTTTATAACACTCACTAAATAAGAAGTGGGTCTAAAGTTGGTCCAAAAAGTGCAATTTTCTCAAAAGTAAAATTCCCCCATTGAAAACATATGGTAGACTATTCAATGAATTATTGTTCAAAAAGAAAA
Source organism: Linyphia triangularis (assembly GCA_963978545.1). Classification (NCBI taxonomy): domain Eukaryota; kingdom Metazoa; phylum Arthropoda; class Arachnida; order Araneae; family Linyphiidae; genus Linyphia; species Linyphia triangularis. The sequence continues at coordinate 10,492,113 of OZ021721.1, read as the reverse complement.
ATTTTCAAAAAAATTTCCCTTTTTTTATATGGAAGCTCATATATAGGAGAATCTCCAATTTGAATTTTATAACACTCCCTAAATAAGAAGTGGGTCTAAAAATGGTCCAAAAAGTGCAATTTTCTAAAAAATGAAATTCCCCCATTGAAAATACATTTTGGACTATTCAATGAATTATTGTTCAAAAAGAAAAATTTTCAAAAAAATTTCCCTTTTTTTATATGGAAGCTCATATAAAGGAGAATCTCCAATTCGAAATTTATAACACTCACTAAATAAGAAGTGGGTCTAAAGTTGGTCCAAAAAGTTGGTCCACAAAACAATTTTCACGAAAATACAATTCCCTCATTGAAAACACATGGCGGACTATTCAATGAATTATTGTTCAAAAAGTAAAATTTTCAAACTTTTTTCCCGTTTTTTATATTGAAGCTCATACATAGGAAAATCTCCAATTTGAATTTTATAACACTCACTAAATAAGAAGTGGATCTAAAGTTGGTCCAAAAAGTGCAATTTTCTCAAAAATGAAATTCCCCCATTGAAAACACATTTTGGACTATTCAATGAATTATTGTTCAAAAAGTAAAATTTTCAAAATTTTTTCCAATTTTTAATATTGAAGCTCATATATAGGATAATCTCCAATTCGAAATTTATAACACTCACTAAATAAGAATTGGGTCTAAAGTTGGTCCAAAAAGTTGGTCCAAAAAGCAATTTTCACGAAAATATAATTCCCTCATTGAAAACACATGGCGGACAATTCAATGAATTATTGTTCAAAAAGTAAAATTTTCAAAATTTTTTCCCGTTTTTTATATTGAAGCTCATACATAGGAGAATCTCCAATTCGAAATTTATAACACTCACTAAATAAGAAGTGGGTCTAAAGTTGGTCCCAAAAGTTGGTCCAAAAAGCAATTTTCACGAAAATACAATTCCCTCATTGAAAACACATTTCGGACTATTCAATTAATTATTGTTCAAAAAGTAAAATTTTCAAAGATTTTTCCCGTTTTTAATATTGAATCTCATATATAGGAGAATCTCCAATTTGAATTTTATAACACTCTCTAAATAAGAAGTGGATCTAAAGTTGGTCCAAAAAGTGCAATTTTCTCAAAAATAAAATTCCCCCATTGAAAACACATTTCGGAATATTCAATGAATTATTGTTCAAAAAGTAAAATTTTCAAAAATTTTTCTCTTTTTTTATATTGAAGCTCATATATAGGAGAATCTCTAATTCCAATTTTATAACACTCACTAAATAAGAAGTGGGTCTAAAGTTGGTCCAAATAGTGCACTTTCAAAGTGTTTCGTTTTTAATTTATCCCATGTTAATCGTATGAAAAATTCACACTTCTAAATTTTCAAACTTTTACAATCCTTTTGCAGCTTGGGTAACAGAAATTATCACCCGAATTGATTTCCACATTCAAATGGTCATTAAAATGAAATTTTACTACTAAAAATTCAGTTATTACCAAAAAAAGTCTTTATATCCATTTGAATATACATTAAACTAGCCAATCCTTAGACAATTTTCAAATTCTCAAATTTCGAATTTTAACCTTAATTTGTAGCTTTGGATAATAAAAGTCATTACCCAATTTCTTTCTTATCATCAATTTGCTCATGAAATAGTATTTTAGCACTCAAAATCGAAGCAATGCTAAGTAAAATAAAGGCTTCAAAACAGTTTCTGAGCGCTTTCATTTCAAAACTTCAACTTCTCTTAAAACTATTCAAAAATAGTTTTTTTTGCCAAAATTTTGAAATTTGTTTGATTTTTAAAGTGTTTTTGGATGAAAAAACACAATTTGGAACCATTCGATAAATATGAAATTTTCCATTCAAATACACTCGAACGTGAAATATTTCAAGATTTTCGAAAAATTAAATTTTGTTTTTTAGAATACTTTTTTTTAATTAATATTTGCCACAAGAATGTCTATAAAACATATATCCAACTAAAATTAGCAATTTGAAAGAATTTGTGCAATTTTCTCGAAAATACAATTCAACCCTTGAAAACACATTTCGGACTATTCAATGAATTATTGTTCAAAAAGTAAAATTTTCAAAATTTTTTCCAATTTTTAATATTGAAGCTCATATATAGGAGAATCTCCAACTCGAAATTTATAACACTCACTAAATAAGAAGTGGGTCTAAAGTTGGTCTAAAAAGTTGGTCCAAAAAGCAATTTTCACGAAAATACAATTCCCTCATTGAAAATACATTTCGGACTCTTCAATGAATTATTGTTCAAAAAGTAAAATTTTCAAAGATTTTTCCTGTTTTTAATATTGAAGCTCATATATAGGAGAATCTCCAATTCGAATTTTATAACACTCACTAAATAAAAAATGGGTCTAAAGTTGGTCCAAAAAGTGCAATTTTCTCAAAAATAAAATTCCCCCATTGAAAACACATGGCGAACTATTCAATGAATTATTGTTCAAAAAGTAAAATTTTCAAAATTTTTTCCTTTTTTTTATATTGAAGCTCATACATAGGAAAATCTCCAATTCGAATTTTATAACACTCACTAAATAAGAAGTGTGTCTAAAGTTGGTCCAAAAAGTGCAATTTTCTCAAAAGTAAAATTCCCCCATTGAAAACATATGGTGGACTATTCAATGAATTATTGTTCAAAGAGAAAAATTTTCAAAAAAATTTCCCTTTTTTTTATATGGAAGCTCATATATAGGAAAATCTCCAATTTGAATTTTATAACATTCACTAAATAAGAAGTGGGTCTAAAGTTGGTCCAAAAAGTGCAATTTTCTCAAAAGTAAAATTCCCCTATTGAAAACACACGGCGGACTATTCAATGAATTATTGTTCAAAAAGTAAAATTTTCAAAAAATGTTCTCTTTTTTTGATATTGAATCTCATATATAGGAGAATCTTCAATTTGAATTTTATAACACTCACTAAATAAGAAGTGGATCTAAAGTTGGTCCAAAAAGTGCAATTTTCTCAAAAATGAAATTCCCCCATTGAAAACACATTTTGGACTATTCTATGAATTATTGTTCAAAAAGTAAAATTTTCAAAATTTTTTCCGAAATTTATAACACTCACTAAATAAGAAGTGGGTCTAAAGTTGGTCCAAATAGTGCACTTTCAAAGTGTTTCGTTTTTAATTTATCCCATGTTAATCGTATGAAAAATTCACACTTCTAAATTTTCAAACTTTTACAATCCTTTTGCAGCTTGGGTAACAGAAATTATCACCCGAATTGATTTCCACATTCAAATGGTCATTAAAATGAAATTTTACTACTAAAAATTCAGTTATTACCAAAAAAAGTCTTTATATCCATTTGAATAAACATTAAACTAGCCAATCCTTAGACAATTTTCAAATTCTCAAATTTCGAATTTTAACCTTAATTTGTAGCTTTGGATAATAAAAGTCATTACCCAATTTCTTTCTTATCATCAATTTGCTCATGAAATAGTATTTTAGCACTCAAAATCGAAGCAATGCTAAGTAAAATAAAGGCTTCAAAACAGTTTCTGAGCGCTTTCATTTCAAAACTTCAACTTCTCTTAAAACTATTCAAAAATAGTTTTTTTTGCCAAAATTTTGAAATTTGTTTGATTTTTAAAGTGTTTTTGGATGAAAAAACACAATTTGGAACCATTCGATAAATATGAAATTTTCCATTCAAATACACTCGAACGTGAAATATTTCAAGATTTTCGAAAAATTAAATTTTGTTTTTTAGAATACTTTTTTTTAATTAATATTTGCCACAAGAATGTCTATAAAACATATATCCAACTAAAATTAGCAATTTGAAAGAATTTGTGCAATTTTCTCGAAAATACAATTCAACCATTGAAAACACATTTCGGACTATTCAATGAATTATTGTTCAAAAAGTAAAATTTTCAAAGATTTTTCCCGTTTTTAATATTGAAGCTCATATATAGGAGAATCTCCAATTCGAATTTTATAACACTCACTAAATAAAAAGTGGGTCTAAAGTTGGTCCAAAAAGTGCAATTTTCTCAAAAATAAAATTCCCCCATTGAAAACACATGGCGAACTATTCAATGAATTATTGTTCAAAAAGTAAAATTTTCAAAATTTTTTCCTTTTTTTTATATTGAAGCTCATACATAGGAAAATCTCCAATTCGAATTTTATAACACTCACTAAATAAGAAGTGGGTCTAAAGTTGGTCCAAAAAGTGCAATTTTCTCAAAAATGAAATTCCCCCATTGAAAACACATTTTGGACTATTCTATGAATTATTGTTCAAAAAGTAAAATTTTCAAAAATTTTTCCGAAATTTATAACACTCACTAAATAAGAAGTGGGTCTAAAGTTGGTCCAAAAAGTTGGTCCAAAAAGCAATTTTCACGAAAATACAATTCCCTCATTGAAAACACATGGCGGACTATTCAATGAATTATTGTTCAAAAAGTAAAATTTTCAAAATTTTATCCCGTTTTTTATATTGAAGATCATACATAGGAAAATGTCCAATTTGAATTTTATAACACTCACTAAATAAGAATTGGATCTAAAGTTTATCCAAAAAGTGCAATTTTCTCAAAAATGAAATTCCCCCATTAAAAACACATCATGGACTATTCAATGAATTTGTTCAAAAAGTAAAATTTTCAAAATTTTTTCCAATTTTTAATATTGAAGCTCATATATAGGAGAATCTCCAATTCGAAATTTATAACACTCACTAAATAAGAAGTGGGTCTAAAGTTGGTCCAAAAAGTTGGTCCAAAAAGCAATTTTCAAGAAAATACAATTCCCTCATTGAAAACACATGGCGGACAATTCAATGAATTATTGTTCAAAAAGTAAAATTTTCAAAATTTTTTCCCGTTTTTTATATTGAAGCTCATACATAGGAGAATCTCCTATTCGAAATTTATAACACTCACTAAATAAGAAGTGGGTCTAAAGTTGGTCCCAAAAGTTGGTCCAAAAAGCAATTTTCACGAAAATACAATTCCCTCATTGAAAACACATTTCGGACTATTCAATGAATTATTGTTCCAAAAGTAAAATTTTCAAAGATTTTTCCCGTTTTTAATATTGAAGCTCATATATAGGAGAATCTCCAATTCAAATTTTGTAACACTCACTAAATAAAAAGTGGGTCTAAAGTTGGTCAAAAAGTGCAATTTTCTCAAAATTAAAATTCCTCTAGTGAAAACACATGGCGAACTATTCAATGAATTATTGTTCAAAAAGTAAAATTTTCAAAAAATGTTATCTTTTTTTATATTGAATCTCATATATAGGAGAATCTCCTATTTGAATTTTATAACCCTCACTAAATAAGTAGTGGATCTAAAGTTGGTCCAAAGAGTGCAATTTTCTCAAAATTAAAATTCCCCTAGTGAAAACACATGGCGGACTATTCAATGAATTATTGTTCAAAAAGTAAAATTTTCAAAAAATTTTCTCCTTTTTTATATTGAAGCTCATATATAGGAGAATCTCTAATTCCAATTTTATAAATCTCACTAAATAAGAAGTGGGTCTAAATTTGGTCTAAAAAGTTGGTCCAAAAAGCAATTTTCACGAAAATACAATTCCCTCATTGAAAACACATGGCGGATTATTCAATGAATTATTGTTCAAAAAGTAAAATTTTCAAAAAATGTTCTCTTTTTTTGATATTGAAGCTCATACATAGGAAAATCTCCAATTTGAATTTTATAACACTCACTAAATAAGAAGTGGATCTAAAGTTGGTCCAAAAAGTGCAATTTTCTCAAAAATAAAATTCCCCCATTGAAAACACATTTTGGACTATTCAATGAATTATTGTTCAAAAAGTAAAATTTTCAAAATTTTTTCCAATTTTTAATATTGAAGTTCATATATAGGAGAATCTCCAATTCGAAATTTATAACACTCACTAAATAAGAAGTGGGTCTAAAGTTGATCCAAAAAGCAATCTTCACGAAAATACAATTCTCTCATTGAAAACACATGGCGGACAATTCAATGAATTATTGTTCAAAAAGTAAAATTTTCAAAATTTTTTCCAATTTTTAATATTGAATTTCATATATAGGAGAATCTCCAATTTGAATTTTATAACACTCACTAAATAAGAAGTGGGTCTAAAGTTGGTCCAAAAAGTGCAATTTTCTCAAAAATAAAATTCCCCCATTGAAAACACATTTTGGACTATTCAATGAATTATTGTTCAAAAAGTAAAATTTTCAAAATTTTTTCCAATTTTTAATATTGAAGCTCATATATAGGATAATCTCCAATTCGAAATTTATAACACTCACTAAATAAGAAGTGGGTCTAAAGTTGGTCCAAAAAGTTGGTCCAAAAAACAATTTTCACGAAAATACAATTCCCTCATTGAAAACACATGGCGGACTATTCAATGAATTATTGTTCAAAAAGTAAAATTTTCAAAATTTTTTCCAATTTTTAATATTGAAGCTCATATATAGGAGAATCTCCAATTTGAATTTTATAACACTCTCTAAATAAGAAGTGGATCTAAAGTTGGTCCAAAAAGTGTAATTTTCTCAAAAATGAAATTCCCCCATTGAAAACACATTTTGGACTATTCAATGAATTATTGTTCAAAAAGTAAAATTTTCAAAATGTTTTCCAATTTTTAATATTGAAGCTCATATATAGGAGAATCTCCAATTTGAATTTTATAACACTCACTAAATAAGTAGTGGATCTAAAGTTGGTCCAAAAAGTGCAATTTTCTCAAAAATAAAATTCCCCCATTGAAAACACATTTCGGAATATTCAATGAATTATTGTTCAAAAAGTAAATTTTTCAAAAAATTTTCTCTTTTTTTATATTGAAGCTCATATATAGGAGAATCTCTAATTCCAATTTTATAACACTCACTAAATAAGAAGTGGGTCTAAAGTTGGTCCAAATAGTGCACTTTCAAAGTGTTTCGTTTTTAATTTCTCCCATGTTAATCGTATGAAAAATTCACACTTCTAAATTTTCAAACTTTTACAATCCTTTTGCAGCTTGGGTAACAGAAATCATCACCCGAATTGATTTCCACATTCAAATGGTCATTAAAATGAAATTTTACTACTAAAAATTCAGTTATTACCAAAAAAAGTCTTTATATCCATTTGAATATACATTAAACTAGCCAATCCTTAGACAATTTTCAAATTCTCAAATTTCGAATTTTAACCTTAATTTGTAGCTTTGGATAATAAAAGTCATCACCCAATTTCTTTCTTATAATCAATTTGCTTATGAAATAGTATTTTAGCACTCAAAATCGAAGCAATGCTAAGTAAAATAAAGGCTTCAAAACAGTTTCTGAGCGTTTTCATTTCAAAACTTCAACTTCTCTTAAAACTATTCAAAAATAGTTTTTTTTGCCAAAATTTCGAAATTTGTTTGATTTTTAAAGTGTTTTTGGATGAAAAAACACAATTTGGAACCATTCGATAAATATGAAATTTTCCATTCAAATACACTCGAACGTGAAATATTTCAAGATTTTCGAAAAATTAAATTTTGTTTTTTAGAATACTTTTTTTTAATTAATATTTGCCACAAGAATGTCTATAAAACATATATCCAACTAAAATTAGCAATTTGAAAGAATTTGTGCAATTTTCTCGAAAATACAATTCAACCATTGAAAACACATTTCGGACTATTCAATGAATTATTGTTCAAAAAGTAAAATTTTCAAAATTTTTTCCCTTTTTTAATATTGAAGCTCATATATAGGAGAATCTCCAATTCGAATTTTATAAAACTCACTAAATAAAAAGTGGGTCTAAAGTTGGTCCAAAAAGTGCAATTTTCTCAAAATTAAAATTCCCCTATTGAAAACACACGGCGGACTATTCAATGAATTATTGTTCAAAAAGTAAAATTTTCAAAAAATGTTCTCTTTTTTTGATATTGAATCTCATATATAGGAGAATCTCCAATTTGAATTTTATAACACTCAATAAATAAGAAGTGGATCTAAAGTTGGTCCAAAAAGCAATTTTCACGAAAATACAATTCCCTCATTGAAAACACATGGCGGACTATTCAATGAATTATTGTTCAAAATGTGAAATTTTCAAAATTTTTTCCCGTTTTTTATATTGAAGCTCATACATAGGAAAATCTTCAATTTGAATTTTATAACACTCACTAAATAAGAAGTGGATCTAAAGTTGGTCCAAAAAGTGCAATTTTCTCAAAAGTAAAATTCCCCCATTGAAAACATATGGTGGACTATTCAATGAATTATTGTTCAAAGAGAAAAATTTTCAAAAAATTTTCCCTTTTTTTATATGGAAGCTCATATATAGGAAAATCTCCAATTTGAATTTTATAACATTCACTAAATAAGAAGTGGGTCTAAAGTTGGTCCAAAAAGTGCAATTTTCTCAAAAGTAAAATTCCCCTATTGAAAACACACGGCGGATTATTCAATGAATTATTGTTCAAAAAGTAAAATTTTCAAAAAATGTTCTCTTTTTTTGATATTGAATCTCATATATAGGAGAATCTCCAATTTGAATTTTATAACACTCACTAAATAAGAAGTGGATCTAAAGTTGGTCCAAAAAGTGCAATTTTCTCAAAAATGAAATTCCCCCATTGAAAACACATTTTGGACTATTCAATGAATTATTGTTCAAAAGTAAAATTTTCAAAAATTTTTTCAATTTTTAATATTGAAGCTCATATATAGGAGAATCTCCAATTCGAAATTTATAACACTCACTAAATAAGAAGTGGGTCTAAAGTTGGTCCAAAAAGCAATTTTCACGAAAATACAATTCCCTCATTGAAAACACATGGCGGACTATTCAATGAATTATTGTTCAAAAAGTGAAATTTTCAAAATTTTTTCCCGTTTTTTATATTGAAGCTCATACATAGGAAAATCTTCAATTTGAATTTTATAACACTCACTAAATAAGAAGTGGATCTAAAGTTGGTCCAAAAAGTGCAATTTTCTCAAAAGTAAAATTCCCCCATTGAAAACATATGGTGGACTATTCAATGAATTATTGTTCAAAGAGAAAAATTTTCAAAAAATTTTCCCTTTTTTTATATGGAAGCTCATATATAGGAAAATCTCCAATTTGAATTTTATAACATTCACTAAATAAGAAGTGGGTCTAAAGTTGGTCCAAAAAGTGCAATTTTCTCAAAAGTAAAATTCCCCTATTGAAAACACACGGCGGATTATTCAATGAATTATTGTAAAAAAGTAAAATTTTCAAAAAATGTTCTCTTTTTTTGATATTGAATCTCATATATAGGAGAATCTCCAATTTGAATTTTATAACACTCACTAAATAAGAAGTGGATCTAAAGTTGGTCCAAAAAGTGCAATTTTCTCAAAAATGAAATTCCCCCATTGAAAACACATTTTGGACTATTCAATGAATTATTGTTCAAAAGTAAAATTTTCAAAAAATTTTTCAATTTTTAATATTGAAGCTCATATATAGGAGAATCTCCAATTCGAAATTTATAACACTCACTAAATAAGAAGTGGGTCTAAAGTTGGTCCAAAAAGCAATTTTCACGAAAATACAATTCCCTCATTGAAAACACATGGCGGACTATTCAATGAATTATTGTTCAAAAAGTGAAATTTTCAAAATTTTTTCCCGTTTTTTATATTGAAGCTCATACATAGGAAAATCTCCAATTTGAATTTTATAACACTCACTAAATAAGAAGTGGATCTAAAGTTGGTCCAAAAAGTGCAATTTTCTCAAAAATGAAATTCCCCCATTGAAACACATTTTGGACTATTCAATGAATTATTGTTCAAAAAGTAAAATTTTCAAATTTTTTTCCAATTTTTAATAGTGAAGCTCATATATAGGAGAATCTCCAATTCGAAATTTATAACACTCACTAAATAAGAAGTGGGTCTAAAGTTGGTCCAAAAAGTTGGTCCAAAAAGCAATTTTCACGAAAATACAATTCCCTCATTGAAAACACATGGCGGACAATTCAATGAATTATTGTTCAAAAAGTAAAATTTTCAAAATTTTTTCCCGTTTTTTATATTGAAGCTCATACATAGGAGAATCTCCAATTCGAAATTTATAACACTCACTAAAAAAGAAGTGGGTCTAAAGTTGGTCCCAAAAGTTGATCCAAAAAGCAATTTTCACGAAAATACAATTCCCTCATTGAAAACACATTTCGGACTATTCAATGAATTATTGTTCAAAAAGTAAAATTTTCAAAGATTTTTCCCGTTTTTAATATTGAAGCTCATATATAGGAGAATCTCCAATTCAATATTTATAACACTCACTAAATAAAAAGTGGGTCTAAAGTTGGTCCAAAAAGTGCAATTTCCTCAAAATTAAAATTCCCCTATTGAAAACACATGGCGGACTATTCAATGAATTATTGTTCAAAAAGTAAAATTTTCAAAAAATTTTCTCTTTTTTTATATTGAAGCTCATATATAGGAGAATCTCTAATTCCAATTTTATAACACTCACAAAATAAGAAGTGGATCTAAAGTTGGTCCAAAAAGTGCAATTTTCTCAAAAATGAAATTCCCCCATTGAAAACACGTTTTGGACTATTCAATGAATTATTGTTCAAAAAGTAAAATTTTCAAAATTTTTTCCAATTTTTAATATTGAAGCTGATATATAGGAGAATCTCCAATTCGAAATTTATAAATCTCACTAAATAAGAAGTGGATCTAAAGTTGGTCCAAAAAGTTGGTCCAAAAAGCAATTTTCACAAAAATACAATTCCCTCATTGAAAACACATGGCGGTCTATTCAATGAATTATTGTTCAAAAAGTAAAATTTTCAAAGATTTTTCCCGTTTTTAATATTGAAGCTCATATATAGGAGAATCTCCAATTCGAAATTTATAACACTCACTAAATAAGAAGTGGGTCTAAAGTTGGTCCAAAAAGCAATTTTCACGAAAATACAATTCCCTCATTGAAAACACATGGCGGACTATTCAATGAATTATTGTTCAAAAAGTGAAATTTTCAAAATTTTTTCCCGTTTTTTATATTGAAGCTCATACATAGGAAAATCTCCAATTTGAATTTTACAACACTCACTAAATAAGTAGTGGATCTAAAGTTGGTCCAAAAAGTGCAATTTTCTCAAAAATAAAATTCCCCCATTGAAAACACATTTCGGACTATTCAATGAATTATTGTTCAAAAAGTAAAATTTTAAAAAAAATTCTCTTTTTTTATATTGAAGCTATAGAGAAGGCTATAGATAGGAGAATCTCTAATTCCAATTTTATAACACTCACTAAATAAGAAGTGGGTCTAAAGTTGGTCCAAAAAGTGCACTTTCAAAGTGTTTCGTTTTAAATTTCTCCCATGTTAATAGTATGAAAAATTCACACTTCTAAATTTTCAAACTTTTACAATCCTTTTGCAGCTTGGGTAACAGAAATCATCACCCGAATTGATTTCCACATTCAAATGGTCATTAAAATGAAATTTTACTACTAAAAATTCAGTTATTACCAAAAAAAGTCTTTATATCCATTTGAATATACATTAAACTAGCCAATCCTTAGACAATTTTCAAATTCTCAAATTTCGAATTTTAACCTTAATTTGTAGCTTTGGATAATAAAAGTCATCACCCGATTTCTTTCTTATCATCAATTTGCTCATGAAATAGTATTTTAGCACTCAAATTCGAAGCAATGCTAAGTAAAATAAAGGCTTCAAAACAGTTTCTGAGCGCTTTCATTTCAAAACTTCAACTTCTCTTAAAACTATTCAAAAATAGTTTTTTTTGCCAAAATTTCGAAATTTGTTTGATTTTTAAAGTGTTTTTGGATGAAAAAACACAATTTGGAACAATTCGATAAATATGAAATTTTCCATTCAAATACACTCGAACCTGAAATATTTCAAGATTTTCGAAAAATTAAATTTTGTTTTTTAGAATACTTTTTTTTTAATTAATATTTGCCACAAGAATGACTATAAAACATATATCCAACTCCAATTAGCAATTTGAAAGAATTTGTGCAATTTTCTCGAAAATACAATTCAACCATTGAAAACACATTTCGGACTATTCAATGAATTATTGTTCAAAAAGTAAAATTTTCAAAGATTTTTCCAGTTTTTTATATTGAAGCTCATATATAGGAGAATCTCCAATTCGAATTTTATAACAGTCAATAAATAAAAAGTGGGTCTAAAGTTGGTCCAAAAAGTGAAAATTTTCTTAAAAATAAAATTCCCCCATTGAAAACACAAGGCGAACTATTCAATGAATTATTGTTCAAAAAGTAAAATTTTCAAAAAATGTTCTCTTTTTTTGATATTGAATCTCATATATAGGAGAATCTCCAATTTGAATTTTATAACACTCACTAAATAAGAAGTGGATCTAAAGTTGGTCCAAAAAGTGCAATTTTCTTAAAAATAAAATTCCCCCATTGAAAACACATTTTGGACTATTCAATGAATTATTGTTCAAAAAGTAAAATTTTCAAAATTTTTTCCAATTTTTAATATTGAAGTTCATATATAGGAGAATCTCCAATTCGAAATTTATAACACTCACTAAATAAGAAGTGGGTCTAAAGTTGGTCCAAAAAGTTGGTCCAAAAAGCAATCTTCACGAAAATACAATTCCCTCATTGAAAACACATGGCGGACAATTCAATGAATTATTGTTCAAAAAGTAAAATTTTCAAAAATTTTTCCCGTTTTTTATATGGAAGCTCATACATAGGAGAATCTCCAATTCGAAATTCATAACACTCACTAAATAAGAAGTGGGTCTAAAGTTGGTCCCAAAAGTTGGTCCAAAAAGCAATTTTCACGAAAATACAATTCCCTCATTGAAAACACATTTCGGACTATTCAATGAATTATTGTTCAAAAAGTAAAATTTTCAAAGATTTTTCCCGTTTTTAATATTGAAGCTCATATACAGGAGAATCTCCAATTCGAATTTTATAACACTCACTAAATAAAAAGTGGGTCTAAAGTTGGTCCAAAAAGTGCAATTTTCTCAAAAATAAAATTCCCCCATTGAAAACACATTTTGGACTATTCAATGAATTATTGTTCAAAAAGTAAAATTTTCAAAATTTTTTCCAATTTTTAATATTGAAGTTCATATATAGGAGAATCTCCAATTCGAAATTTATAACACTCACTAAATAAGAAGTGTGTCTAAAGTTGTTCCAAAAAGTGCAATTTTCACAAAAGTAAAATTCCCCATTGAAAACACATGGCGGACTATTCAATGAATTATTGTTCAAAAAGTAAAATTTTCAAAACATTTTCCCTTTTTTATATTGAAGCTCATGTATAGGAGAATCTTCAATTTGAATTTTATAACATTCACTAAAAAAGAAGTAGGTCTAAAGTTGGTCCAAAAACTGCAATTTTCTCAAAAATAAAATTCCTCATTGAAAACACTTGGCGGACTATTCAATGAGTTATTGTTCAAAAAGTAAAATTTTTAAAAATTGTTACTATTTGTTAATTTGAAGCTTATACATAGGAGTATCTCCGATTTCAATTTTATAACACTGACTAAATAAGAAGTGGGTCTAAAGTTGGTCCAAAAAGTGCACTTTCAAAGTGTTTCGTTAAACAAATTTTCCCCATGTTAACCGTATGGAAAATTTCACACTTCTAAATTTTCAAACTTTTACAATCTTTTTGCAACAAGGGTAACAGAAATTATCACCCGAATCGATTTCCATATTAAAATCGTCTTTAAAGTGAAATTTTACTATTCACAATCCAGTTATTGCACCTAAAAAAGTCCTTAGGCAATTTTCAAATTCTCAATCTTTGAAATTTAACCTTAATTTGCTGCGTAGTATCATAAAATTCATCACCCGATTTTATTCTGATCATCAATTTGCTTATAAAATGGTATTTTAGCACTAAAAATCGAACTAATGCAAATTTAAAAAACATCTTAAAAACATTTTCTGAGCACTTTCGTTTCAAAATTTCAACTTCTCATATAGCTATTAAAAAATAGTTTTTTGGCAAAAATTTAGAACTTAGTTCGATTTATAACGTGTTTTTGAATAAAAAAAACACATTTTGGAACTATTTGTTAAAAATGTAATTTTCCATTCAAATACATTCAAAACTGAAATATTTCACGATTTTCGAAATATAGATTTTTTAATTTTAGAATACTTTTTGAATTAAAATTTGGTACAGTAATAACTATAAAACATATATCCAACTCAAATTCACAATTTGAAAGTATTTGAGCCATTTTCTTGAAAATACAATTCCCATATTGAAAACACATGGCCGAATCTTCAATGAATTATTGTTCAAAAAGTAAAATTTTCAAAATTTTTTGCCGTTCGTGACTTTGAAGCTTATGTATAGGAGAATCTCCAATTCCAATTTTATAACACTCATTAAATAAGAATTGGGTCTATGGTTGGTCTCAAAAACTGCAGTTTCTAAACTTTTAATTTTTAATTTTTCCTGTGTTAACTGTATAGAAAATTTCACACTTCTAAATTTTCAATATTTTACAATATTTTCGCAACTAGGGTAACAGAAATCTTCACCCGAATCGATTTCCACATGCAAATCGTCATAAAAGTAAAATTTTACTGCTCAAAATCCACTTATTGCAACAAAAAAAAGTCTTTATAACCGTTCGAAATTACATAAAACTTATCAATACTTAGGCAATTTTCAAATCCTCAATTTTCAAAATTTTACATTAAATTGTTGAACAGGATCATAAAAGTCGACAACCGAATTAATTCTGATCATCAATTTGCTTATAAAATGGCATTTTAGCACTTAATATCGAAGTAATGCAAACAAAAAAAACGGCTTAAAAACATTTTCTGAGCGTTAACCTTTCAAAATTTCAACTTCTAATAAAGCTCGTCAAAAATAGTTTTTTGGCCAAAATTTTGAACTTAAATTGATTTATAAAGAGTTTTTGAAAAAAAAAACACAATTTATAACCATTTGTTAAAAATGAAATTTTCCTTTCAGATGCATTCAAAACTGAAATATTTCACGATTTTCGAAAAATAGATTTTTGATTTTTAGAATACTTTTTTTAATTAAAATTTGGTACAGTAATAACTATAAAACATATATCCAACTCAAATTCACAATTTGAAAGCATTTGAGCCATTTTCTTGAAAATACAATTCCCCCATTGAAAACGCATGGCCGACTCTTCAATGAATTATTGTTCAAAAAGTAAAATTTCAAAATTTTTTGCCGTTCGTGACTTTGAAGCTTATGTATAGGAGAATGTCCAATTCCAATTTTATAACACTCATTAAATAAGAAGTGGATATATGGTTGGTCTCAAAAACTGCAGTTTCTAAACTTTTAATTTTTAATTTTTCCTGTGTTAACAGTATAGAAAATTTCACACTTCTAAATTTTCAATATTTTACAATATTTTCGCAACTACTGTAACAGAAATCATCACCCGAATCGATTTCCACATGCAAATCGTCATAAAAGTAAAATTTTACTGCTAAAAATCCACTTATTGCAAAAAAAAAGTCTTTACAACCGTTCGAAGATACATAAAACTTATCAATACTTAGGCAATTTTCAAATCCTCAATTTTCAAAATTTAACATTAAATTGTTGAATAGGATCATAAAAGTCGACAACCGAATTAATTCTGATCATCAATTTGCTTATTAAATTTCATTTTAGCACTTAATATCGAAGTAATGCAAACAAAAAAAAAGGCTTAAAAACATTTTCTGAGCGCTTTCATTTCCAAATTTAAAATTCTCATATAGCTAGTCAAAAACAGTGTTTTCACCAAAATTTTGAACTTATTTTGATTTATAAAGTGTTTTTGAATAATAAAACACAATTTGGAACCATTTGTTAAAAATTAAATTTTCCATGAAATACACTTGAAACTGAAATATATCATGATTTTCGAAAAATTGCGTTTTTTGTTTTTTAGAATACTTTTTCTATTAATTAAAATTTAGTACAATAATGACTATAAAACAAA
Organism: Linyphia triangularis; assembly: GCA_963978545.1. Lineage (NCBI taxonomy): Eukaryota > Metazoa > Arthropoda > Arachnida > Araneae > Linyphiidae > Linyphia > Linyphia triangularis. The sequence continues at coordinate 10,476,106 of OZ021721.1, read as the reverse complement.
TATCCAACTCAAATTCAAAATTTGAAAGCATTTGAGCCATTTTCGCGAAAATACAATTACCCCATTTAAAACACATGGTCGACTCTTCAATGAATTATTGTTCAAAAAGTAAAATTTTGAAAATTTTTTGCCGATCGTGACATTGAAGCTTATGTATAGGAGACTCTCCAATTCCAATTTTATAACATTCATTAAATAAGAAATGAGTCTATGGTTGGTCCCAAAAATTGCAGTTTCTAAATTTTTCATTTTTCCTATGTTAACTGTAAAGAAAATTTCGCACTTCTAAATTTTCAAAATTTTACAATCTTTTTGCAACAAGGGAAACAGAAATCATCACCCGAATTGATTTCCAAATTCAAATCATCATCATAGTGAAATTTTCCTACTCAAAATCCACTTATTGCAAACAAAATGTCTTTATAACCATTCGAAAATACATTAAAAACAAAACATACTTAGGAAATTTTCAAATTCTCACTTTTCAAAATTTATCCTTAATTTGTTGCCTTGGATCATGAAATTCGTCACCCGATATCATTCTGATCATCAATTTGCTTATAAAATGGTATATTAGCACTCAATATCGAAATAATGCAAACTTAAAAAACATCTTAAAAACATTTTCTGAGTACTTTCGTTTCAAAATTTCAACTTCTCATATAGCTATTGAAAAATAGTTTTTTGGCCAAAATTTAGAACTTAGTTTGATTTATAACGTGTTTTTGAATAAAAAAAACTCATTTTGGAACTATTCGTTAAAAATGTAATTTTCCATTCATATACATTCAAAACTGAAATATTTCACGATTTTCGAAAAATAGATTTTTTAATTTTAGAATACTTTTTGAATTAAAATTTGGTACAGTAATAACTATAAAACATATATCCAACTCAAATTCACAATTTGAAAGTATTTGAGCCATTTTCTTGAAAATACAATTCCCATATTGAAAACACATGGCCGAATCTTCAATGAATTATTGTTCAAAAAGTAAAATTTTCAAAATTTTTTGCCGTTCGTGACTTTGAAGCTTATGTATAGGAGAATCTCCAATTCTAATTTTATAACACTCATTAAATAAGAAGTGGGTCTATGGTTGGTCTCAAAAACTGCAGTTTCTAAACTTTTAATTTTTAATTTTTCCTGTGTTAACCGTATAGAAAATTTCACACTTCTAAATTTTCAATATTTTACAATATTTTCGCAACTAGGGTAACAGAAATCTTCACCCGAATCGATTTCCACATGCAAATCGTCATAAAAGTAAAATTTTACTGCTCAAAATCCACTTATTGCAACAAAAAAAAGTCTTTATAACCGTTCGAAATTACATAAAACTTATCAATACTTAGGCAATTTTCAAATCCTCAATTTTCGAAATTTTACATTAAATTGTTGAACAGGATCATAAAAGTCGACAACCGAATTAATTCTGATCATCAATTTGCTTATAAAATGGCATTTTAGCACTTAATATCGAAGTAATGCAAACAAAAAAAACGGCTTAAAAACATTTTCTGAGCGCTTTCATTTCCAAATTTAGAATTCTCATATAGCTAGTCAAAAACAGTGTTTTCACCAAAATTTTGAACTTATTTTGATTTATTAAGTGTTTTTGAATAATAAAACACAATTTGGAACCATTTGTTAAAAATTACATTTTCCATGAAATACACTTGAAACTGAAATATTTCACGATTTTCGAAAAATGGCATTTTTTGTTTTTTAGAATACTTTTTTTATTAATTAAAATTTAGTACAATAATGACTATTAAACAAATATCCAACTCAAATTCAAAATTTGAAAGCATTTGAGCCATTTTCTCGAAAATACAATTACCCCATTTAAAACACATGACCGACTCTTCAATGAATTATTATTCAAAAAGTAAAATTTTCAAAATTTTTTCCCGTTTATAATATTGAAGCTCATACATAGGAGAATCTCCAATTTGAATTTTATAACATTCACTAAATAAGAAGTGGGTCTAAAGTTGGTCCAAAATGTGCAATTTTCTCAAAAGTAAAATTCCCCTATTGAAAACACATTTCGGACTATTCAATGAATTATTGTTCAAAAAGTAAAATTTTCAAAATTTTTTCTCTTTTTCTATATTGAAGCTCATATATAGGAGAATCTCCAATTCGAAATTTATAACACTCACTAAATAAGAAGTGGGTCTAAAGTTGGTCTAAAAAGTTGGTCCAAAAAGCAATTTTCACGAAAATACAATTCCCTCATTGAAAACACATTTCGGACTATTCAATGAATTATTGTTCAAAAAGTAAAATTTTCAAAGATTTTTCCCGTTTTTAATATTGAAGCTCATATATAGGAGAATCTCCAATTCTAATTTTATAACAGTCAATAAATAAAAAGTGGGTCTAAAGTTGGTCCAAAAAGTGAAAATTTTCTCAAAAATAAAATTCCCCCATTGAAAACACATGGCGAACTATTCAATGAATTATTGTTCAAAAAGTAAAATTTTCAAAAAATGTTCTCTTTTTTTGATATTGAATCTCATATATAGGAGAATCTCCAATTTGAATTTTATAACACTCACTAAATAAGAAGTGGGTCTAAAGTTGGTCCAAAAAGTGCAATTTTCTCAAAAGTAAAATTCCCCTATTGAAAATACACGGCGGACTATTCAATGAATTATTGTTCAAAAAGTAAAATTTTCAAAAAATGTTCTCTTTTTTTTATATTGAATCTCATATATAGGAGAATCTCCAATTTGAATTTTATAACACTCACTAAATAAGAAGTGGGTCTAAAGTTGGTCCAAAAAGTGCAATTTTCTCAAAAGTAAAATTCCCCTATTGAAAACACACGGCTGACTATTCAATGAATTATTGTTCAAAGAGAAAAATTTTCAAAAAATTTTCCCTTTTTTTATATGGAAGCTCATATATAGGAAAATCTCCAATTTCAATTTTATAACATTCACTAAATAAGAAGTGGATCTAAAGTTGGTCCAAAAAGTGCAATTTTCTCAAAAATGAAATTCCCCCATTGAAAACACATTTTAGACTATTCAATGAATTATTGTTCAAAAAGTAAAATTTTCAAAATTTTTTTCAATTTTTAATATTGAAGCTCATATATAGGAGAATCTCCAATTCGAAATTTATAACACTCACTAAATAAGAAGTGGGGCTAAAGTTGGTCCAAAAAGCAATTTTCACGAAAATACAATTCCCTCATTGAAAACACATGGCGGACTATTCAATGAATTATTGTTCAAAAAGTAAAATTTTCAAAATTTTTTCCCGTTTTTTATATGGAAGCTCATACATAGGAGAATCTCCAATTCGAAATTTATAACACTCACTAAATAAGAAGTGGGTCTAAAGTTGGTCCCAAAAGTTGGTCCAAAAAGCAATTTTCACGAAAATACAATTCCCTAATTGAAAACACATTTCGGACTATTCAATGAATTATTATTCAAAAAGTAAAATTTTCAAAGATTTTTCCCGTTTTTAATATTGAAGCTCATACATAGGAAAATCTCCAATTTGAATTTTATAACACTCACTAAATAAGAAGTGGATCTAAAGTTGGTCCAAAAAGTGCAATTTTCTCAAAAGTAAAATTCCCCCATTGAAAACATATGGTGGACTATTCAATGAATTATTGTTCAAAGAGAAAAATTTTCAAAAAATTTTCCCTTTTTTTATATGGAAGCTCATATATAGGAAAATCTCCAATTTGAATTTTATAACATTCACTAAATAAGAAGTGGGTCTAAAGTTGGTCCAAAAAGTGCAATTTTCTCAAAAGTAAAATTCCCCTATTGAAAACACACGGCGGATTATTCAATGAATTATTGTTCAAAAAGTAAAATTTTCAAAAAATGTTCTCTTTTTTTGATATTGAATCTCATATATAGGAGAATCTCCAATTTGAATTTTATAACACTCACTAAATAAGAAGTGGATCTAAAGTTGGTCCAAAAAGTGCAATTTTCTCAAAAATGAAATTCCCCCATTGAAAACACATTTTGGACTATTCAATGAATTATTGTTCAAAAAGTAAAATTTTCAAAATTTTTTTCAATTTTTAATATTGAAGCTCATATATAGGAGAATCTCCAATTCGAAATTTATAACACTCACTAAATAAGAAGTGGGTCTAAAGTTGGTCCAAAAAGCAATTTTCACGAAAATACAATTCCCTCATTGAAAACACATGGCGGACTATTCAATGAATTATTGTTCAAAAAGTGAAATTTTCAAAATTTTTTCCCGTTTTTTATATTGAAGCTCATACATAGGAGAATCTCCAATTCGAAATTTATAACACTCACTAAAAAAGAAGTGGGTCTAAAGTTGGTCCCAAAAGTTGATCCAAAAAGCAATTTTCACGAAAATACAATTCCCTCATTGAAAACACATTTCGGACTATTCAATGAATTATTGTTCAAAAAGTAAAATTTTCAAAGATTTTTCCCGTTTTTAATATTGAAGCTCATATATAGGAGAATCTCAAATTCAATATTTATAACACTCACTAAATAAAAAGTGGGTCTAAAGTTGGTCCAAAAAGTGCAATTTTCTCAAAATTAAAATTCCCCTATTGAAAACACATGGCGGACTATTCAATGAATTATTGTTCAAAAAGTAAAATTTTCAAAAAATTTTCTCTTTTTTTATATTGAAGCTCATATATAGGAGAATCTCTAATTCCAATTTTATAACACTCACAAAATAAGAAGTGGATCTAAAGTTGGTCCAAAAAGTGCAATTTTCTCAAAAATGAAATTCCCCCATTGAAAACACATTTTGGACTATTCAATGAATTATTGTTCAAAAAGTAAAATTTTCAAAATTTTTTCCAATTTTTAATATTGAAGCTGATATATAGGAGAATCTCCAATTCGAAATTTATAAATCTCACTAAATAAGAAGTGGGTCTAAAGTTGGTCCAAAAAGTTGGTCCAAAAAGCAATTTTCACAAAAATACAATTCCCTCATTGAAAACACATGGCGGACTATTCAATGAATTATTGTTCAAAAAGTAAAATTTTCAAAGATTTTTCCCGTTTTTAATATTGAAGCTCATATATAGGAGAATCTCCAATTCGAAATTTATAACACTCACTAAATAAGAAGTGGGTCTAAAGTTGGTCCAAAAAGCAATTTTCACGAAAATACAATTCCCTCATTGAAAACACATGGCGGACTATTCAATGAATTATTGTTCAAAAAGTGAAATTTTCAAAATTTTTTCCCGTTTTTTATATTGAAGCTCATACATAGGAAAATCTCCAATTTGAATTTTACAACACTCACTAAATAAGTAGTGGATCTAAAGTTGGTCCAAAAAGTGCAATTTTCTCAAAAATAAAATTCCCCCATTGAAAACACATTTCGGACTATTCAATGAATTATTGTTCAAAAAGTAAAATTTTAAAAAAAATTTCTCTTTTTTTATATTGAAGCTATAGAGAAGGCTATAGATAGGAGAATCTCTAATTCCAATTTTATAACACTCACTAAATAAGAAGTGGGTCTAAAGTTGGTCCAAAAAGTGCACTTTCAAAGTGTTTCGTTTTAAATTTCTCCCATGTTAATAGTATGAAAAATTCACACTTCTAAATTTTCAAACTTTTACAATCCTTTTGCAGCTTGGGTAACAGAAATCATCACCCGAATTGATTTCCACATTCAAATGGTCATTAAAATGAAATTTTACTACTAAAAATTCAGTTATTACCAAAAAAAGTCTTTATATCCATTTGAATATACATTAAACTAGCCAATCCTTAGACAATTTTCAAATTCTCAAATTTCGAATTTTAACCTTAATTTGTAGCTTTGGATAATAAAAGTCATCACCCGATTTCTTTCTTATCATCAATTTGCTCATGAAATAGTATTTTAGCACTCAAATTCGAAGCAATGCTAAGTAAAATAAAGGCATCAAAACAGTTTCTGAGCGCTTTCATTTCAAAATTTCAACTTCTCATAAAACTATTCAAAAATAGTTTTTTTGGCCAAAATTTGGAAATTTGTTTGATTTTTAAAGTGTTTTTGGATAAAAAAACACAATTTGGAACCATTCGATAAATATGAAATTTTCCATTCAAATACACTCGAACCTGAAATATTTCAAGATTTTCGAAAAATTAAATTTTGTTTTTTAGAATACTTTTTTTTTAATTAATACTTGCCACAAGAATGACTATAAAACATATATCCAACTCCAATTAGCAATTTGAAAGAATTTGTGCAATTTTCTCGAAAATACAATTCAACCATTGAAAACACATTTCGGACTATTCAATGAATTATTGTTCAAAAAGTAAAATTTTAAAATTTTTTTCCAATTTTTAATATTGAAGCTCATATATAGGAGAATCTCCAATTCGAAATTTATAACACTCACTAAATAAGAAGTGGGTCTAAAGTTGGTCCAAAAAGTTGGTCCAAAAAGCAATCTTCACGAAAATACAATTCCCTCATTGAAAACACATGGCGGACAATTCAATGAATTATTGTTCAAAAAGTAAAATTTTCAAAATTTTTTCCCGTTTTTTATATGGAAGCTCATACATAGGAGAATCTCCAATTCGAAATTCATAACACTCACTAAATAAGAAGTGGGTCTAAAGTTGGTCCCAAAAGTTGGTCCAAAAAGCAATTTCCACGAAAATACAATTCCCTCATTGAAAACACATTTCGGACTATTCAATGAATTATTGTTCAAAAAGTAAAATTTTCAAAGATTTTTCCCGTTTTTAATATTGAAGCTCATATACAGGAGAATCTCCAATTCGAATTTTATAACACTCACTAAATAAAAAGTGGGTCTAAAGTTGGTCCAAAAAAAGCAATTTTCTCAAAAATAAAATTCCCCCATTAAAAACACATGGCGAACTATTCAATGAATTATTGTTCAAAAAGTTAAATTTTCAAAATTTTTTCTCTTTTTCTATATTGAAGCTCATATATAGGAGAATCTCCAATTTGAATTTTATAACATTTTCTAAATAAGAAGTGGGTCTAAAATTGGTCCAAAAAGTGAAATTTTCTCAAAAATAAAATTCCCCCATTGAAAACACATGGCGGACTATTCAATGAATTATTGTTCAAAAAGTAAAATTTTCAAAAAATTTTCCCATTTTTTATATTGAAGCTCATATATAGGAGAATCTCTAATTCCAATTTTATAACACTCACTAAATAAGAAGTTGGTCTAAAGTTGGTCCAAATAGTGCACTTTCAAAGTGTTTCGTTTTAAATTTCCCCCATGTTAATCGTATGAAAAATTCACACTTCTAAATTTTCAAACTTTTACAATCCTTTTGCAGCTAGAGTAACAGAAATCATCACCCGAATTGATTTCCACATTCAAATGGTCATTAAAATGAAATTTTACTACTAAAAATTCAGTTATTACCAAAAAAAGTCTTTATATCCATTTGAATATACATTAAACTAGCAAATCCTTAGGCAATTTTCAAAATCTCAATTTTCGAATTTTAACCTTAATTTGTAGCTTTGGATAATAAAAGTCATCACCCGATTTCTTTCTTATCATCAATTTGCTCATGAAATAGTATATTAGCACTCAAAATCGAAGCAATGCTAAGTAAAATAAAGGCTTCAAAACAGTTTCTGAGCGCTTTCATTTCAAAATTTCAACTTCTCATAAAACTATTCAAAAATAGTTTTTTTGGCCAAAATTTGGAAATTTGTTTGATTTTTAAAGTGTTTTTGGATAAAAAAACAAAATTTGGAACCATTTGATAAATATGAAATTTTCCATTCAAATACACTCGAACCTGAAATATTTCAAGATTTTCGAAAAATTAAATTTTTTTTTAGAATACTTTTTTTTTAATTAATATTTGCCACAAGAATGACTATAAAACATATATCCAACTCCAATTAGCAATTTGAAAGAATTTGTGCAATTTTCTCGAAAATACAATTCAACCATTGAAAACACATGGCAGACTATTCAATGAATTTTTGTTCAAAAAGTAAAATTTTCAAAAAATTTTCCCGTTTTTTATATTGAAGCTCATATATAGGAGAATCTCCAATTCGAAATTTATAACACTCACTAAATAAGAAATGGGTGTAAAGTTGGTCTAAAAAGTTGGTCTAAAAAGTTGGTCTAAAAAGTTGGTCCAAAAAGCAATTTTCACGAAAATACAATTCCCTCATTGAAAACACATGGCGGACTATTCAATGAATTATTGTTCAAAAAGTAAAATTTTCAAAAATTTTTCCCGTTTTTTATATTGAAGTTCATATATAGGAGAATCTTCAATTCGAATTTTATATCACTCACTAAATAAGAAGTGGGTCTTAAGTTGGTCCAAAAAGTGCAATTTTCTCAATAATTAAATTCCCTTATTGAAAACACATGGCGGACTATTCAATGAGTTATTGTTCAAAAAGTTAAATTTTCAACATTTTTTCCCGTTTTTTATATTGAAGCTCATATATAGGAGAATCTCCAATTTGAATTTTATAACATTCACTAAATAAGAAGTGGGTCTAAAGTTGGTTCAAAAAGTGCAATTTTCTCAAAAATAAAATTCCCTTATTGAAAACACATGGCGGACTATTCAATGAGTTATTGTTCAAAAAGTTAAATTTTCAACATTTTTTCCCATTTTTTAAATTGAAGCTCATATATAGGAGAATCTCTAATTCCAATTTTATAACACTCACTAAATAAGAAGTGGGTCTAAAGTTGGTTCAAAAAGTGCAATTTTCTCAAAAATAAAATTCCCTTATTGAAAACACATGGCGGACTATTCAATGAGTTATTGTTCAAAAAGTTAAATTTTCAACATTTTTTCCCATTTTTTATATTGAAGCTCATATATAGGAGAATCTCTAATTCCAATTTTATAACACTCACTAAATAAGAAGTGGGTCTAAAGTTGGTCCAAAAAGTGCACATTCAAAGTGTTTCGTTTTAAATTTCCTCGATGTTAATCGTATGAAAAATTCACACTTCTAAATTTTCAAACTTTTACAATCCTTTTGCAGCTAGGGTAACAGAAATCATCACCCGAATTGATTTCCACATTCAAATGGTCATTAAAATGAAATTTTACTACTAGAAATTCAGTTATTACCAAAAAAAGTCTTTATATCCATTTGAATATACATTAAACTAGCCAATACTTAGGCCATTTTCAAATTCTCAATTTTCGAATTTTAACCTAAATTTGTAGCTTTGGATAATAAAAGTCATCACCCGATTTCTTTCTTATCATCAATTTGCTCATGAAATAGTATTTTAGCACTCAAAATGGAAGCAATGCTAAGTAAAATAAAGGCTTCAAAACAGTTTCTGAGCGCTTTCATTTCAAAACTTCAACTTCTCATAAAACTATTCAAAAATAGTTTTTTTGGCCAAAATTTGGAAATTTGTTTGATTTTTAAAGTGTTTTTGGATAAAAAAAACACAATTTGGAACCATTTGATAAATATGAAATTTTCCATTCAAATACACTCGAACCTGAAATATTTCAAGATTTTCGAAAAATTAAATTTTTGTTTTTTAGAATACTTTTTTTAATTAATATTTGCAACAAGAATGACTATAAAACAAATATCCAACTCAAATTAGCAATTTGAAAGCATTTGTGCAATTTTCTCGAAAATACAATTCAACCATTGAAAACACATGGCGGACTATTCAATGAATTAATGTTCAAAAAGTAAAATTTTTAAAAAATTGTCTTGTTTTTTATATTGAAGCTCATATATAGGAAAATATCCAATTCGAATTTTAGAAAACTCAGTAAATAAGAAGTGGGTCTAAAGTTGGTTCAAAAAGTGCAATTCTCTCAAAAATAAAATTCTTCTATTGAAAACACATGGCGGACTATTCAATAAATTATTGTTCAAAAAGTTAAATTTTCAAAAAATTTTCCCGTTTTTTATATTGAAGTTCATATATAGGAGAATCTTCAATTCGAATTTTATATCACTCACTAAATAAGAAGTGGGTCTTAAGTTGGTCCAAAATGTGCAATTTTCTCAATAATTAAATTCCCTTATTGAAAACACATGGCGGACTATTCAATGAGTTATTGTTCAAAAAGTTAAATTTTCAACATTTTTTCCCGTTTTTTATATTGAAGTTCATATATAGGAGAATCTTCAATTCGAATTTTATATCACTCACTAAATAAGAAGTAGGTCTTAAGTTGGTCCAAAAAGTGCAATTTTCTCAATAATTAAATTCCCTTATTGAAAACACATGGCGGACTATTCAATGAGTTATTGTTCAAAAAGTAAAATTTTCAACATTTTTTCCCGTTTTTTATATTGAAGCTCATATATAGGAGAATCTCCAATTTGAATTTTATAACATTCACTAAATAAGAAGTGGGTCTAAAGTTGGTTCAAAAAGTGCAATTTTCTCAAAAATAAAATTCCCTTATTGAAAACACATGGCGGACTATTCAATGAGTTATTGTTCAAAAAGTTAAATTTTCAACATTTTTTCCCATTTTTTATATTGAAGCTCATATATAGGAGAATCTCTAATTCCAATTTTATAACACTCACTAAATAAGAAGTGGGTCTAAAGTTGGTCCAAAAAGTGCACATTCAAAGTGTTTCGTTTTAAATTTCCTCGATGTTAATCGTATGAAAAATTCACACTTCTAAATTTTCAAACTTTTACAATCCTTTTGCAGCTAGGGTAACAGAAATCATCACCCGAATTGATTTCCACATTCAAATGGTCATTAAAATGAAATTTTACTACTAGAAATTCAGTTATTACCAAAAAAAGTCTTTATATCCATTTGAATATACATTAAACTAGCCAATACTTAGGCCATTTTCAAATTCTCAATTTTCGAATTTTAACCTAAATTTGTAGCTTTGGATAATAAAAGTCATCACCCGATTTCTTTCTTATCATCAATTTGCTCATGAAATAGTATTTCAGCACTCAAAATCGAAGCAATGCTAAGTAAAATAAAGGCTTCAAAACAGTTTCTGAGCGCTTTCATTTCAAAACTTCAACTTCTCATAAAACTATTCAAAAATAGTTTTTTTGGCCAAAATTTGGAAATTTGTTTGATTTTTAAAGTGTTTTTGGATAAAAAAAACACAATTTGGAACCATTTGATAAATATGAAATTTTCCATTCAAATACACTCGAACCTGAAATATTTCAAGATTTTCGAAAAATTAATTTTTTGTTTTTTGGAATACTTTTTTTAATTAATATTTGCAACAAGAATGACTGTAAAACAAATATCCAAATCAAATTAGCAATTTGAAAGCATTTGTGCAATTTTCTCGAAAATACAATTCAACCATTGAAAACACATGGCGGACAATTCAATGAATTAATGTTCAAAAAGTAAAATTTTCAAAAAATTGTCCCGTTTTTTATATTGAAGCTCATATATAGGAAAATATCCAATTCGAATTTTATAAAACTCAGTAAATAAGAAGTGGGTCTAAAGTTGGTCCAAAAAGTGCAATTTTCTCAATAATTAAATTCCCTTATTGAAAACACATGGCGGACTATTCAATGAGTTATTGTTCAAAAAGTTAAATTTTCAACATTTTTTCCCGTTTTTTATATTGAAGCTCATATATAGGAGAATCTCCAATTTGAATTTTATAACATTCACTAAATAAGAAGTGGGTCTAAAGTTGGTCCAAAAAGTTGGTTCAAAAAGATATTTTCACGAAAATAAAATTCCCTCAATGAAAACACATTTCGGACAATTCAATAAATTATTGTTCAAAAAGTAAAATTTTCAAAAATTTTTCCCATTTTTAATATTGAAGCTCATATATAGGAGAATCTCCAATTCGAATTTTATAACACTCACTAAATAAGAAGTGGGTTTAAAGTTGGTCCAAAAAGTGCAATTTTCTCAAAAGTAAAATTCCCCTATTGAAAACACATGGCGGACTATTCAATGAATTATTGTTCAAAAAGTAAAATTTTCAAAAAATGTTCTCTTTTTTATTTATTGAATCTCATATATAGGAGAATCTCCAATTTGAATTTTATAACACTCACTAAATAAGAAGTGGATCAAAAGTTGGTCCAAAAAGTGCAATTTTCTCAAAAATAAAATTCCCCCATTGAAAACACATTTCGGACTATTCAATGAATTATTGTTCAAAAAGTAAAATTTTCAAAAAATTTTCTCTTTTTTTATATTGAAGCTCATATATAGGAGAATCTCCAATTCGAATTTTATAACACTCACTAAATAAAAAGTGTGTCTAATGTTGGTCCAAAAAGTGCAATTTTCTCAAAAATAAAATTTCCCCATTTGAAACACATGGCGGACTATTCAATGAAGTATTGTTCAAAAAGTAAAATTTTCAAAATTTTTTCCTGTTTTTTATATTGAAGCTCATATATAGGAGAATCTCCGATTTGAATTTTATAACATTCACTAAATAAGAAGTGAGTCTAAAATTGGTCCAAAAAGTGCAATTTTATCAAAAATAAAATTCCCCAATTGAAAACACATGGCGGACTATTCAATGAATTATTGTTCAAAAAGTAAAATTTTCAAAAAATGTTCTCTTTTTTTTTTATTGAATCTAATATATAGGAGAATCTCCAATTTGAATTTTATTACACTCACTAAATAAAAAGTGGGTCTAAAGTTGGTCAAAAAGTGCAATTTTCTCAAAAATAAAATTCCCCCATTTGAAACACATGGCGGACAATTCAATGAATTATTGTTCAAAAAGTAAAATTTTCAAAATTTTTTCCTGTTTTTCATATTGAAGCTCATACATAGGAAAATCTTCAATTCGAATTTTATAACACTCACTAAATAGGAAGTGGGTCTAAAGTTGGTCCAAAAAGTTGGTCCAAAAAGCAATTTTCAAGAAAATACAATTCCCTCATTGAAAACACATGGCGGAATATTCAATGAATTATTGTTCAAAAAGTATAATTTTCAAAAAATTTTCTCTTTTTTTATATTGAAGCTCATATATAGGAGAATCTCCAATTTGAAATTTATAACATTCACTAAATAAGAAGTGGGTCTAAAGTTGGTCCAAAAAGTTGGTACAAAAAGCAATTTTCAAGAAAATACAATTCTCTCATTGAAAATACATGGTGGACTATTCAATGAATTATTGTTTAAAAAGTAAAAATTTCAACAAATTTTCTCTTTTTTTATATTGAAGCTCATATATAGTAGAATCTCCAATTTGAATTTTATAACCTTCACTAAATAACTATGGTAACTTTATAACACTCATTAAATAAGAAATGGGTCTATGGTTTGTCCCAAAAATTGCAGTTTCTAAATTTTTCATTTTTCCTATGTTAACTGTATAGAAAATTTCGCACTTCTAAATTTTCAAAATTTTACAATCTTTTTGCAACAAGGGAAACATAAATCATCACCCGAATCGATTTCCACATGCAAATCGTCATAAAAGTAAAATTTTACTACTCAAAATCCACTTATTGCAAAAAAATGTCTTTATAACCGTTCGAAAATACATTAAAAACAAAACATACTTAGGAAATTTTCAAATTCTCACTTTTCAAAATTTATCCTTAATTTGTTACCTTGGATCATGAAATTCGTCACCCGATATCATTCTGATCATCAATTTGCTTATAAAATGGTATATTAGCACTCAATATCGAAATATAATGCAAACTTAAAAAACATCTTAAAAACATTTTCTGAGCACTTTCGTTTCAAAATTTCAACTTCTCATATAGCTATTAAAAAATAGTTTTTTGGCCAAAATTTAGAACTTAGTTTGATTTATAACGTGTTTCTGAATAAAAAAAACACAATTTGGAACAATTTGTTAAAAATGGGATTTTCCATTCAAATACTCTCGAAACAGAAATACTTCACGATTTTCAAAAAATAGATTTTTTAATTTTAGAATACTTTTTTTAATTAAAATTTCGTACAGTAATAACTATAAAACATATATCCAACTCAAATTCACAATTTGAAAGCATTTGAGCCATTTTCTCGAAAATACAATTAACCCATTAAAAACACATGTCCGACTCTTCAATGAATTATTGTTCAAAAAGTAAAATTTTAAAAAAATTTTGCCGTACGTGACATTGAAGCTTATGTATAGGAGAATCTCCGATTCCAATTTTATCGCACTCACTAAATAAGAAGTGGGTCTATGGTTGGTCTCAAAAATTGCAGTTTCTAATTTTTAATTTTTCCTATGTTAACCGTATAGAAAATTTCACACTTAAAAATTTTCAATATTTTACAATATTTTTGCAACTAGGGTAACAGAAATCATCATCCGAATCGATTTCCACATGCAAATCGTCATGAAAGTAAAATTTTACTACTCAAAATCCACTTATTGCAATAAAAAGTGTTTATAACCGTTCGAAAATACATTAAAAACAAAACATACTTAGGAAATTTTCAAAATCTCACTTTAGGAAATTTATCCTTAATTTGTTGCCTTGGATCATGAAATTCGTCACCCGTTATCATTCTGATGATCAATTTGCTTATAAAATTGAATTTTAGCAGTTAATATCGAAGTAATGCAAACTTAAAGAACGTCTTAAAAACATTTTCTGAGCACTTTTGTTTCAAAATTTGAACTTCTCATATAGCAATTCAAAAATAGTTTTTTGGAAAAAATTTAGAACTTAGTTTGATTTATAAAGTGTTTTTGAATAAAAAAACACAATTTGGAAACATTTGTAAAAATTAAATTTTCCATTCAGATGCATTCAAAACTGAAATATTTCACGATTTTCGAAAAATAGATTTTTGATTTTCAGAATACTTTTTTTTAATTAAAATTTGGTACAATAACGACTATAAAACATATATCCAACTCAAATTCACAATTTGAAAGCATTTGAGCCATTTTATCCAAAATACAATTCCCCCATTGAAAACACATGTCCGACTCTTCAATAAATTATTGTTCAAAAAGTAAAATTTTTAAAATGTTTTGCCGATTGTGACATTGAAGCTTATGCATAGGAGAATCTCCGATTCCAAATTTATCACACTCACTAAATAAGGAGTAGGTCTATAGATGGTCTCAAAAATTGCAGTTTCTAAATTTTTCATTTTTCCTATGTTAACTTTATAGAAAATTTCGCACTTCTAAATTTTCAAAATTTTACAATCTTTTTGCAACAAGGGAAACAGAAAGCATCACCCTAATTGATTTCCAAATTCAAATCATCATCATAGTGAAATTTTCCTACTCAAAATCCACTTATTGCAAACAAAATGTCTTTATAACCATTCGAAAATACATTAAAAACAAAACATACTTAGGAAATTTTCAAATTCTCACTTTTCAAAATTTATCCTTAATTTGTTGCCTTGGATCATGAAATTCGTCACCCGATATCATTCTGATCATCAATTTGCTTATAAAATGGTATATTAGCACTCAATATCGAAATAATGCAAACTTAAAAAACATCTTAAAAACATTTTCTGAGTACTTTCGTTTCAAAATTTCAACTTCTCATATAGCTATTGAAAAATAGTTTTTTGGCCAAAATTTAGAACTTAGTTTGATTTATAACGTGTTTTTGAATAAAAAAAACTCATTTTGGAACTATTCGTTAAAAATGTAATTTTCCATTCAGATACATTCAAAACTGAAATATTTCACGATTTTCGAAAAATAGATTTTTTAATTTTAGAATACTTTTTGAATTAAAATTTGGTACAGTAATAACTATAAAACATATATCCAACTCAAATTCACAATTTGAAAGTATTTGAGCCATTTTCTTGAAAATACAATTCCCCCATTGAAAACGCATGGCCGACTCTTCAATGAATTATTGTTCAAAAAGTAAAATTTCAAAATTTTTTGCCGTTCGTGACTTTGAAGCTTATATATAGGAGAATCTCCAATTCCAATTTTATAACACTTATTAAATAAGAAGTGGGTCTATGATTGGTCTCAAAAACTGCAGTTTCTAAACTTTTAATTTTTCCTGTGTTAACGGTATAGAAAATTTCACACTTCTAAATTTTCAATATTTTACAATATTTTCGCAACTAGGGTAACAGAAATCTTCATACGAATCGATTTCCACATGCAAATCGTCATAAAAGTAAAATTTTACTGCTAAAAATCCACTTATTGCAAAAAAAAAGTCTTTACAGCCGTTCGAAAATACATAAAACTTATCAATACTTAGGCAATTTTCAAATCGTCAATTTTCGAAATTTAACATTAAATTGTTGAATAGGATCATAAAAGTCGACAACCGAATTAATTCTGATCATCAATTTGCTTATCGAATGGCATTTTAGCACTTAATATCGAAGTAATCAAACAAAAAAAACGGCTTAAAAACATTTTCTGAGCGCTTTCATTTCCAAATTTAGAATTCTCATATAGCTAGTCAAAAACAGTGTTTTCACCAAAATTTTGAACTTATTTTGATTTATTAAGTGTTTTTGAATAATAAAACACAATTTGGAACCATTTGTTAAAAATTAAATTTTCCATGAAATACACTTGAAACTGAAATATTTCACGATTTTCGAAAAATGGCATTTTTTGGTTTTTAGAATACTTTTTTTATTAATTAAAATTTAGTACAATAATGACTATTAAACAAATATCCAACTCAAATTCAAAATTTGAAAGAATTTGAGCCATTTTCTCGAAAATACAATTACCCCATTTAAAACACATGACCGACTCTTCAATGAATTATTGTTCAAAAAGTAAAATTTTCAAAATTTTTTCCCGTTTATAATATTGAAGCTCATACATAGGAGAATCTCCAATTTGAATTTTATAACATTCACTAAATAAGAAGTGGTTCTAAAGTTGGTCCAAAATGTGCAATTTTCTCAAAAGTAAAATTCCCCTATTGAAAACACATTTCGGACTATTCAATGAATTATTGTTCAAAAAGTAAAATTTTCAAAAAATTTTCTCTTTTTCTATATTGAAGCTCATATATAGGAGAATCTCCAATTTGAATTTTATAACATTTTCTAAATAAGAAGTGGGTCTAAAATTGGTCCAAAAAGTGAAATTTTCTCAAAAATAAAATTCCCCCATTGAAAACACATGGCGGACTATTCAATGAATTATTGTTCAAAAAGTAAAATTTTCAAAAATTTTTCCCATTTTTTATATTGAAGCTCATATATAGGAGAATCTCTAATTCCAATTTTATAACACTCACAAAATAAGAAGTGGGTCTAAAGTTGAACTATTGGACTATTCAATGAATTAATGTTCAAAAAGTAAAATTTTCAAAAAATTGTCCCGTTTTTTATATTGAAGCTCATATATAGGAGAATCTCCAATTCGAAATTTATAACACTCACTAAATAAGAAGTGGGTGTAAAGTTGGTCTAAAAAGTTGGTCCAAAAAGCAATTTTCACGAAATTACAATTCCCTCATTGAAAACACATGGCGGACTATTCAATGAATTATTGTTCAAAAAGTAAAATTTTCAAAATTTTTTCCCGTTTTTTATATTGAAGCTCATACATAGGAAAATCTCCAATTCGAATTTTTTAACACTCACTAAATAAGAAGTGGGTCTAAAGTTGGTCCCAAAAGTTGGTCCAAAAAGAAATTTTCACGAAAATACAATTCCCTCATTGAAAACACATTTCGGACTATTCAATGAATTATTGTTCAAAAAGTAAAATTTTCAAAGATTTTTCCCGTTTTTAATATTAAAGCTCATATATAGGAGAATCTCCAATTCGAATTTTATAACACTTATGACACTCCAAAATATGTCCACTAAATGAGAAGACTTTTAGTAGCGCTTAAGTATCTTTTTATTTTTACTTTCAACACATTTATGGGTACGGCAACAAAACACACAGACTGGTACCTGGGGAGGATGGGGAAACATGCAAACACAATTAAATAAAAACAACACCGCTCACCGTGGTAGCTGGATTAAGACGTCGGTAGTGCAAAATATCATCAAAAGTGCAACATATCAGGTACTGCAACGTGGTAAACATAACTGCACACAAAAAAATAGACGAGACGAACACTAAACGCGAAACTATAACATTACGAAACTGTATAAAACTATGAAACTGTACAAAACTACGAAACTGAGGATTACACCTCAAGTTGCCGGTTTTATATCGGCGGTCGCAGGTCCGCACATGCGCCGTGCCGTGCCTCTCATACCGGTCAAAAGACTAACTACAGGTGAATGCGTTAAAGACATGCGCATTGGGAAGAGTGACGTGCGATGCACCGTCACATCTCCCCTCCGCTCCCTTATGCTAAAACTCGGGGTTACAAATTTTTCAAAAACTCAGGTCCAGTCTGTATATAAAGAAAATCTAATTACATAATTAATACAGTTGACACCCCTATGGTGTTTGCATAGAAGGTCTCCACAGCAGAGACTTGAGGCGACAAACAATAAAGCTAAAAAGGAAACACAGGAAAACATTGCATAAGTAAGAATAACTATCAACTAAACAAAACGTCACCAAAAGCTCCGTAGAATACACTGCGTCGACTCAGTGCATAAATTTCAAAAAACATTTATTTAACTATTATTTCAATACTTCCAAAAATTTAAATTCAACCCTATTATTTACGTAAATCCCCTTTCCCATCATCGATAAGGCACCAGCTGAAAATAGATACATAATATAAATACAAAAAATGCATGATATTCAAAATTCGTGACTCGAGCAGACTGTCCAAATCGTCTAGAATATCCAAAGCGTCTGGAATGTCCGGTGTACAGACAAATATGCAGTCGCACTTCCAATCCCTCTGCATACAGACGAGGTAAACAGGCGAAACACACAGAGGATGAGGCGCACAGATGAGGCACACAGACGACGAGGCGCACAGATGAGGCACACAGACGACGAGGCGCACAGACGACGAAGCACACAGACGATGAGGTACTCCTTGGTGAGCGAGCTTCACTGAGCCCCCTCTCCCCCCGTCACACACAAAACCTGCCACTGTGCCAAAGTAACCAAACCAGAAAACATGAACCCTACCAATTAACAATTTTTACTACTACCAACATATCCAGGAAAAATTTCCAGCAAACTAACACAAATACTTAAAAGATGAACACCCAGTAACTCTCTCAGCCCACGTCGAGTACAAATCCCTAAAATCTTCTGCGCAGTACAAGAGACAAACACTACCCGACTCGAACCTAACTACACCGAATACTGTAAATTCCAATCACATACACTTAAACAATCCATGCAAAACAAACACAATTACACAACACTTTCAACAACAATTAAATCTGACACAAAAATAACTAATAACCTAACACAACACTGTACCATATTCCAGTATTACCATTCACAATGAACTCAGCAAAATTTTACAACCATTTTCCCGAAACGAAGTCCCAAACCCTAATTAAAACATTACAACCTTTATTATCTCAAAAACACCTTATTTATACCAAAAATTGAAATCCACAAAGCCCGAAACGACGCCCTATCCCACAAAAACTTCTAATCCCAACAAAAAAAACTCAAAACCCCAATTATTTATTAACTTTCTTATCACGCAAAACCTGCCAATTTCCAATAATCCTCTCTAGGAACTGGACAAGATTTCAAGAAGAGTTCAATATAGCAGTGCTGAATCTTTCCCCCGTCCTTTATCATTCCTCTCATTGCATCGTCGTAAGTAGCAAAAACAGCATCAGCATAACCCGAAGAACGACCATTACGCCCATACTTGATCCTTACTGCGATAGGTTTCACTGGCGCAAAGAATTCAAGTACATCCTTTTCCACAGCTTTGAAAGGCAAACCTCTCAGATGAAGGCTATGTTCAGTGTTTCGAGTATTTCTACCATCAGGGCCACCACGTCTGTTATCAATGTTTAGTCGAGCATTTAGACCACCACTTCGTCCTCTTCCAAAACCAGGAACTTCAGGTCTATTACAAGAGTTCGAATTGTTCGAGCCAACTAACCTATACTCTCGGACCCTCATGTCCTTTGACGAACGGATTTCTTGCATACCGCCTCTTAGAATTCCCATGGACTTAACTGCCATTTTCTGCAAAGCAAGCTGCATATAAGCTTTCGAATCACACTGTTCCACACACTCTGAACAACACACAACTAGCTTATCTCCCAAATCCGCTCTACTGTAGATTCTATCACACTGCCTCAACAATTCGTTTTTGAGCTTTTCCCAACTTAAAAACTCAACATCAAAATTACGAGAACCAAACCATTGAACAGCGTTGTCATGTAGCCGAGAAATGGCAAAATCAACTCGGTCTTTCTCAGTTAACCAACCCGTAATACCCTCGATATTTGAAATGAAATTAAATACATTTTCACCAGGCATACCAGAAAATACCACCTCTGACCTTTCAGTACTCCTAATATGCCGTGTACCATGTACAACAACAACATTCCCCTGCCTGAACCTATACCAGCAAACCAAGTAAATACCGACGGCAATAACGCAAAATGCCAAATATTGATCAAAGGTATCCATCTTACAACTTAAATTCAATTTATAAATTTAATACTATACACAGTAACTACTAATGAACACAACACCGAAACATCAATAATATCTCCCAAAAATGACAACAACAAAAATACTAGCACAGTGGCAATTGTGGCGAGGTACGGAGAAGAAAGCACAGACTTTTCAATGTGCGCTATATCTCCCCTCCACCCAAACCAGACGTGTCCGTGCCGTTGTGTTGAAAAAAAAAAGACTTGAAATTTAGGTATACTAAAGTCGCGGTCAGGTTATGACATCGCAAAAAGTTATGCCCAATTGTCGCGGACGCCAGTTTATGACTAATTGTCGCGGACGCCAGTTTCTGACACTCCAAAATATGTCCACTAAATGAGAAGACTTTTAGTAGCGCATAAGTATCTTTTTATTTTTACTTTCAACACATTTATGGTTACGGCAACAAAACCAACAGACTGGTACCTGGGGAGGATGGGGAAACATGCAAGCACAATTAAATAAAAACAACACCGCTCACCGTGGTAGCTGGATTAAGACGTCGGTAGATGAGAGCATCAAAAGTGCAACATATCAGGTACTGCAACGTGGTAAACATAACTGCACACAAAAAAATAGACGAGACGAACACTAAACGCGAAACTATAACATTACGAAACTGTATAAAACTATGAAACTGTACAAAACTACGAAACTGAGGATTACACCTCAAGTTGCCGGTTTTATAGCGGCGGTCGCAAGTCCGCACATGCGCCGTGCCGTGCCTCTCCTACCGGTCAAAAGACTAACTACAGGTGAATGCGTTAAAGACATGCGCATTGGGAAGAGTGACGTGCGATGCACCGTCACACACTCACTAAATAAAAAGTGGGTCTAAAGTTGGTCCAAAAAGTGCAATTTTCTCAAAAATAAAATTCCCCCATTGAAAACACATGGCGGACTATTCAATGAATTATTGTTCAAAAAGTAAAATTTTCAAAATTTTTTCCTGTTTTTTATATTGAAGATCATACATAGGAAGATCTCCAATTCGAATTTTATAACACTCACTAAATAAGAAGTGGGTCTAAAGTTGGTCCAAAAAGTTGGTCCAAAAAGCAATTTTCAAGAAAATACAATTCCCTCATTGAAAACACATGACGGACTATTCAATGAAGTATTGTTCAAAAAGTTAAATTTTCAAAAAATGTTCTCTTTTTTTATATTGAAGCTCATATATAGGAGAATCTCCAATTTGAATTTTATAACATTCACTAAATAAGAAGTGGGTTTAAAATTGGTCCAAAAAGTGCAATTTTATCAAAAATAAAATTCCCCCATTGAAAACAAATGGCGGACTATTCAATGAATTATTGTTCAAAGAGTAAAATTTTCAAAAAAATTTCCCTATTTTTATATGGAAGCTCATATATAGGAAAATCTCCAATTTGAATTTTATAACATTCACTAAATAAGAAGTGGGTCTAAAGTTGGTCCAAAAAGTGCAATTTTCTCAAAAATAAAATTCCCCTATTGAAAACACATGGCGGACTATTCAATGAATTATTGTTCAAAAAGTAAAATTTTCAAAATTTTTTTCCGTTTATAATATTGAAGCTCATACATAGGAGAATCTCCAATTTGAATTTTATAACATTCACTAAATAAGAAGTGGGTCTAAAGTTGGTCCAAAATGTGCAATTTTCTCAAAAGTAAAATTCCCCTATTGAAAACACATTTCGGACTATTCAATGAATTATTGTTCAAAAAGTAAAATTTTCAAAAAATTTTCTCATTTTCTATATTGAAGCTCATATATAGGAGAATCTCCAATTTGAATTTTATAACATTTACTAAATAAGAAGTGGGTCTAAAATTGGTCCAAAAAGTGAAATTTTCTCAAAAATAAAATTCCCCCATTGAAAACACATGGCGGACTATTCAATGAATTATTGTTCAAAAAGTAAAATTTTCAAAAAATTTTCCCATTTTTTATATTGAAGCTCATATATAGGAGAATCTCTAATTCCAATTTTATAACACTCACTAAATAAGAAGTGGGTCTAAAGTTGGTCCAAAAAGTGCACTTTCAAAGTGTTTTGTTTTAAATTTCCCCCATGTTAATCGTATGAAAAATTCACACTTCTAAATTTTCAAATTTTTACAATCCTTTTGCAGCTAGAGTAACAGAAATCATCCCCCGAATTGATTTCCACATTCAAATGGTCATTAAAATGAAATTTTACTACTAAAAATTCAGTTATTACCAAAAAAAGTCTTTATATCCATTTGAATATACATTAAACTAGCCAATCCTTAGGCAATTTTCAAATTCTCAATTTTCGAATTTTAACCTTAATTTGTAGCTTTGGATAATAAAAGTCATCACTCGATTTCTTTCTTATCATCAATTTGCTCATGAAATAGTATATTAGCACTCAAAATCGAAGCAATGCTAAGTAAAATAAAGGCTTCAAAACAGTTTCTGAGCGCTTTCATTTCAAAATTTCAACTTCTCATAAAACTATTCAAAAATAGTTTTTTTGGCCAAAATTTGGAAATTTGTTTGATTTTTAAAGTGTTTTTGGATAAAAAAACACAATTTGGAACCATTTGATAAATATGAAATTTTCCATTCAAATACACTCGAACCTGAAATATTTCAAGATTTTCGAAAAATTAAATTTTTTTTTAGAATACTTTTTTTTTAATTAATATTTGCCACAAGAATGACTATAAAACAAATATCCAACTCAAATTAGCAATTTGAAAGCATTTGTGCAATTTTCTCGAAAATACAATTCGACCATTGAAAACACATGGCGGACTATTCAATGAATTAATGTTCAAAAAGTAAAATTTTCAAAAAATTTTCCCGTTTTTTATATTGAAGCTCATATATAGGAAAATCTCCAATTCGAATTTTATAAAACTCAGTAAATAAGAAGTTAAGGTAAGGTAAGGTTAAGGCAGGTTAAGGTAGAAGAGGTCATTTTCCCATAGGGGTGAATAATTGTCACGACAAAAGGCAAAAGGCAACGTTTTCGCTGTCAAGGGGAATCGGTCCCCTTACTTTATGGGACCGTCCACATATTTTTTTACCAACCTTATTGAGTAAAGCCGCTATGTTTTGTTGGAAAGTTGTGATATTAAATACTAACTGTTATTTCGGTCATAAATTCAGAAAAGGTCTCAAATTGAATACAGTTTCATTTTTTTTATTTAAATATTTGTGATATTTTTGACTAATTTTCCAGTTTGTCTTGACTAGGATCATCGAAAATATATGGCTTTAAAGTTACTAAAAATAAAGCATTGTCGAAAAAAGATTCTAATTTAAAATTACATTATCCAAAGGTTGTGACAAAAAAAAAAAAACAAAAAAAAAAAACCTACCGTTACCTTAAATTTTAAGTTAATATAATAAATTTTAAATAACTAAGTAATAAAGTTTTGACTTTCAGTAAAAAAACAATAACTCTATTATATATTGAAGGGAACTACACTTAATGAAATTTCATAAATTTAAACTAGCGAAACAAACCATTCAAAAGTACCACAGTGTTTCGATAGCTTAGAGAGTATGCTTTTTTTAATGGCTCGTAATGTAGTATAGGTGTGAAAAACGAGAATTTATCATTATTATTTATCATTTTTTCATTCCGTAAAAAGAAGTCAAAATAATATATTTTTTTTTATGTTAGTTTATGTAAATATCTGTTTGACTGTTTGTTCGTCAGTAAAATAAAAACAACGGGAGGACATTTTAATCGGCCTTAAATTGCATCAGACATAAATAGTGAAATACATTAATTTTCCTGACTGGAACTTCAGTAGAAAATTATTTAGATGTGTTCAATCATGGTAAAGACATTTCCATACAACTTTTGCCTAACTAAGTCGAGCTAAAAACATAGTATTTAAATTACACAGATATTTGGTACCCTTGAACCAATGGTACTTACTAGAGGCATGGACCAAAATCATAACTAAACTTCCTTTGCATTTTTTTTTTTTTTTAATTATTATTATTATTATTATACAAATGGTATCAACGCATTTATTATTAAAGGTATTTTTACTTTCAATTACCCATATGTAATACATAGGGTAATGAAAGTATAGGATTCGGTCAAACAAATTTTCGATTTTTTTTTGCATTTCTCCACGTTTTTGAACATCCTGATCTCAAAAAAGTGATCTAGAAAAAATATATGTCTGTGTGTACGTGGTCAGCATAACTCTCTAACAAATTGACCAACGATGTTAAAATTTGGTGAACAGGTTGGTGATGGTCCAAAGACCTACCATTAAGGTTTTCGTCAAAATCGCGCATGCGCATTAAGTTGAAATCACGATAAAAACATGTTCTCCAACGATTGCTAAAAAACGGCTCTAACGATTTTAATAAAAATTGCTCTGCTAATGCCTCTTAAGGTGTTCTAAACATCCTCACCTCCGAAATTCCCGTAAAAATGCCTTAATGGCGTAAAAAGTTGAAAAACAAATGCCTTTAACACAGAGTTCTCTTTCCTTGAGCATACCTCATCAACGATTGTTTTTTCCCTTTCCTCAGTTTCGCTTATAATAATGGATAATATAAAGATTATCGAAAAGTATATCGCCATTTTGGCGGAGGGATAGTTTTTTTTTTTTTTACAATTATCGCAAAAAAATATCGCGAAACTGGCAATTTTTTCGAAGCGAATGATGGAAATATAAAAACGGTATTTGACACAAATCCATCACATCAGTAATATATTGTAATTGAAAGTTGTGCGATGTCCCACACCTCTAGTTTTTTTGCAAACTTACAATGGCTCTTTACATTAATATAGATTATCGCAAAATAGTTAATTATGCAACTAGTTGCGTAAGATATACTTTTTCAAATTTTGGCAAAATGCTTCGTTGCCGAAGTGCGTGTATAATAATCATGTCAAATAATCTACCTAGTTATTTTATCGAAATTTTACATAAGAAAAAGCACAGCGTTTTTCTGATCAAATGGTTTCAGGTTATAAGTTGTTTCTCATTAGAAGTCAAAAGTAAATTGTACGCAACAAATGCAACAGTAAAGCTGGGGATGTTATATGTTCTCATACTTGAGGAAGGAACGAAAAACCTTCAAATCATGAAATAATGTAACAAAAAGGTAACATAATTTTTAACGTAAAAGTATACTGCCCTCCTGAGCCCAACAAAGCCGTATCATATTTTGAAACCGTAGAAAATCAGTAATCTAATAGGACTTTTCTGAAAAAGGAGTAAAAATTACATTTACTAAAATTCTCATAGCTTAAATTTAGTTTTTTTTAGGTATGTCTTTTAGATCTAGGATGGCAATATTGATGCATTTTGTATATAGATATATCACAGAATGCCACAATACGTAACTAAGTTGTTGTTGTACATCAGTGTTCACGGATATGACAAATAATTTTAGAATATTAAAGAACAACTATTAAAAGTACGATAAAATATATTTAGTCCGTTAATATTACTTTATATAAAATTGCAATTATATATTTCTTTTAATATGTCAAATAATAGCTTATATAAATTAATATCAACGGGATAAATTAATGCAAACGAGTAGAAATTCCGTCCGTTAAGGGAACTCAGTAACCTAAAAATAAACCGATTTTAAGAATTTTATTTCATGTTACTCTATGTATTTTCCCTTTTCCATTGATGTATACTTTTGTTTCTAGTCAAATCAGTAGTATGTTATATTTTGTTTTAAAAAAGCAAATTATCAATATCTCTATAAGGCAAAGCCCTCACTCACTCACTGATTCATTCACTCACTCACTGATTCTTTCACTCACTCATCACTAATTCTCCCACTTCCCGCATGTCCACAACTTTGAAAATTGGTTCAAATATTAAAAATGGTAAACATAGAAAAAGTAAGCTATTCCGATCTCGATTAACCCACTTTAAGGCATGGAAAAGGGGTTAAACGTCCCAAACGAGGGATATTCGAATGCCCCATTTCCCACATGGTCACAACATTGAAAGTTGGTGCAAATGACAACAAAGCCAAACATAGAAAAAGTAATACCATTTCGATCACGATTAACCCTCTTAAAGGGGTGGAAAAGGGGTTAAATGTTCCAAACGAGGGATATCCGAATGACCCATTTCCAATGCTGTCACAATTCTGATATTTGGTGCAAATGTTAAGAAGGGCAAAAATAGAAAAAAATTATTTATTAGTTAAAATTATTAAATAAAAAGTACCAAAGGGGGTTAAATGTTCTAAACGAGAGATATTCAGATGTCTCAATTCCAATATATTCTGATTATAAATTTTGGAAAACATTTCAACGAAGGAAAGTTCCTATTTTGATAATTGAAATTGTCGGAATCGAAATGGAACCAAATGTCTGAAGTGTAGAATACATGAATGTCTTTTGATTGCTAAAAGGCACATGGTAAAATTTCGTAGCGCAGCACGGGTATTCAGCTAGTGTTAACTATATAAGTCTTTCACCTTTAACTTTAATTTTCTCTAAAAGTGATGTTTTAAACTTCAATGTACCTTTTCTAACTAACTAGTAGAGATATACCAATAATTTTTTTTATGAAATTGTAGTACGAAATCTACTGAATAAACTGAGATTAAAGTTTGGTAAAAAAAATATCAAAATTTTTCTTGTTAAATTTTTATCAATTTCCCAATTTTTTTTTCGAAAAAACACCTTTTTTCTTACAAATATTTGGTATTTAAAAAATATTTAAGCTAGATGTCTTGGAACATACTATTTTGAAAAAATGTCTGTGAGTGTATGTTTTCAGAATAATTATCGAATGGATTGACCTACGACCTCATTAAAGTTTTCGTCAAAATTGCGCACTCGCAAAAGATAGCTGCCATTGAAAAAATCATGTTTTTCAGAAATTGCCAAAAACAGCTTCATTGATTTTTATCAAAATCGCAGTTGTAATGTCTTTTAAGGTGTACTAAACATCACCACCGAAATTCTCGTAGACATGCGATAACGGCATAAAAAGTTAAAAAACAAATGTCTATAAGCCAGAGTTCTCTTACTTTGAGCAGCGCTCTTGAACGACTATTAATCCTTGTTTCACTTAAGAGAAAGGATATTGTAATATTTATTGAAAAGCATATAGCTTTCGATAATTTTTTTACATTTAATGAAAACGAAAACAGTAAATTTCACCTATTCAAAGCAAATTTAAATACAGTGACCAGTATTACGTGTATTAATAGAAAACTGTACGATGTTCCACTCCCCTAGTGCCGTACTCGCATTAATAACACTAGGTTGGCTACTCACAAGTCAGATGAAGATTTGGTCAGATCAAACTGAAGATAAGATTTTTGCATAACGTGTCATTTGTTGTGTTTATTTGCATTTGTATCGGATTAAATTGTAATTTAGTGTTATGAGATCAGAGCCATTAGTTCAGATATTACCAAGTAGCGACCACAGCCCGATCATACCGGATGCAATTGTTGTGAATTTCTTTCAGCCAATAAATAGCTAAAGATAAAAGAGTTTGTGTCCATTTTCTGGAGCAATCAGGATCTTTTTTTTTTTTTTTTTTAAATTGCTGGCTTCATAAAAAAAAATGCATTAAAAAACGATAAACACGTTCATAAAACATGTTTTCTTTAGCAAATTAGAAAAAAAGTCCGCAACAAGAAACACATTTTATTAAGGATTGTATGCTTAATGTTAATGGGTAAAAATTAAAAAATAATCCGGAGCAACCAACCCAGTTTGAAAGAACCTCAGAATCATGATTAATTTCTTTTCTAAAATCTTCTCAGCTGCCCCATTGAAAGGAAATGTCTCATTTTTGCATTATTTACTGATCTTTTACAGCTCCAGAAAGTATAACACAAGTGCATTAAGTTTTTTGTATGATAAATTTTTTTTTGATTTGGTCCGTCGGGACTTTTGGCTCTTTCGTCCCACTGTGCCCTCTGGGGCCAAAACTTTTTAACATCAGATAATTTTAACTGAAAATAATATTTTCAGTCTCATGAGTAATATTGGACTTTAGAAAGAACTGTAGAAAGTTGGGAATATGATATTACGTGGTAAATGCCAATTCAAGATACCGATTTGGTGGGGAGAGAGTTTTGATCTTTTGATGCAATATGTTGGATTGCTTTATTAAGCTCCCCAGGAGCTCAAAAGATAATTAAATATGACTTTTTTGCTGTAATTACGTTAAGAGGATCTAGACAAATCTCTAATGGTAAAATATCGGTCTCTAAATCATGTTTATTGATATTTGTGGCACATTTTATGCCACTTTTGCTTTTGATAGACGATTAAAAACTATGAATATCGCCCCTTTACGTAAGCCAGATTATTCATTTGATCCAAATTTCATCAAGTATACGTGGGACAATTCTACCATATCCATTGTGGAAAGATTTAATGTATTGAGAATTTTCCATCACTTGGCAAACAGTTCAAAAGGTGGGACGAGCAATTTATTCTTTAGAATTCATCAAGAAAATCATGTTAAGTATGAGAAAACATTGATGACAGGGGAGGTCATATCTCACACTAAAGATGAATTCCTTGAGTTGCCTGATTTTTTATGTGGATGCATCGATACAACTGCACACTAATGGTACTCCATTCTTTGCATATGCTCAACTGAACACTTTGCATTTCAATATGTGACTGGGCAATGGCGGATCCAGCCAGGGGGCGCGCGCCCCTCCCTCAGCTTGATTCTATATATATTTTTTAAATAAGTTCACACAACAAACATATTTCGACCTTCATCTAATTTCCGGAAAAAAAAAAGCAAAAAAAAAGCTTATTTTTTTATCAATATTCTTTTTATAGCCTTCTCCCTTCTCATTCAAATGGACGTTGAAAGACTGCACTAGCATTCAAACCTCCTCCCCCTCGATCTTGAAGACATCTTCACAGCACTTCAAAACACATCCCTTTCTGTTAAAAGTATCCTGGGATCGAATTATCAATAAATATTTTTCTCGTCCTCCAGGACCAAAGATACCTTTTTCTGTCGGTTGGGAGGAAGAGATGTTGACTCTCACATGCGCGTAATGTTCAACGCCAACCGGGGAGGGGGGGGGGGAGAATAATGAGAGGTTGACTATTTGGGTTACCCACCCTCCTCGGAAATTGCCACCTTCATTCAGCTGGACATGGTAATTGGCTAAACTTTAAAGTTTTGATAGAAAAGAAGAGGGAGGTTGTTTATAAACTGCATAAGAAATCGTCCAGCTCTAGCTCGTGCTTCGGCTTGTAAATAAGCGCCATGTTTGAATTCAGATTAAAAATCCTCCTTTGCAACACCACAGTGGAAAGGTAGGCCAATTTTTTTTACAAGAAATAGACTTACAAACCGTTTTGTAAAAAGTATTATCTGTGTAAATTAGCAGTACTCGCTGGGTGCCCATGGAAAGCAGGAATATCTACTTTTTTTAGTGATTATTTCAGAAGGGGGGGGGGGGGTCTTGTTTTACGATATTATATAATGCCAAATTTTATCACTGGACTTTTTCATTTAATTTTATCATTATACTTTTTTATGTATAAGTATAACTATTGGCAATAAAGACTTCGAAACTGGAATTTGTTTTGTAATTACTGATCAATAAATAAATTGTATTTGTTTCTATTGCCTTATTAAAAATACTACTTATAATTATTAGTAAAACATTCTCTTTGGAAAACAATTTTTCCCTACATACTTTAGATTACTCGAGTAGCTATGGATTATCCAGTAAAACTACGTATTTTTACTTATTAAGCTCACTGCATTAATATTTTATGAATATGTTAAATTTTGATGTACAATTACTGATTTTCCAGTTTGATGTAAGTACAGGGTGTCCAGAAAAGGACTCACTGATTTCAAAATTAAATATCTCGAAAACAAAGATCGATAGAGGAATGCAGTAAACGGTATGTTTATTGTGAAAGCTGTAAGAATTTTATACAGCAGTTTGAAATAATAGTTACAAAAGCTGCTAACAGATGGCGCTGTATGCTGTACAGCTCATTATCAGCATACATAAATGAAGTAATCGTATGAAAACATTCTTTGCAAAAAATCACATCACAATGTTTTCAAAATGTTCACCATTGGCATTATAGAGGTGGCGCAAACGAAGAATGAAATTTGCCATCACATTTCGTAGTGTCTCAACAGAAATGGATTCACATGCCACACAGATCGCCGATTCAAGCTCGTCCAGCGTGGCGGGATGCTTCGGGTAGACAATGTCTTTCAATGTGCCCCACAAAAAATAGTCACAGGGAGTCAAATCCGGCGAATATGGAGGCCAATCCATGCCTTCACCAGTAAATTTGGGATATTCCAAAGCAATGACTCGATTCCCGAAGTATTCATCAAGAAAGCGAAACACTTGTTCGGTACGATGTGGTCGGGCTCCATCTTGCATAAACCATTCAGTACGTGGTCGATCCTCTAACACTTGCTGTGTGGTGACAAATTGTTCCAAAATTGCAACGTAACGTTCACTAGTGACCGTTTCTCGAATGAAAAAAGGGCCAATAATGCCTCTGCTGCATACTGCAGCCCACATTGTAACTTTAGGAGAATACAGGGGTTTCGCTTCACACCAATATGGATTTTCGGAACCCCAAAATCGCCAGTTCTGTTTATTCACGAATCCATTCAGGTGGAAGTGTGCTTCATCTGTAAACCAGATGCAGCCAACATCAAATCCTTCACTATCAATCATTGTGAGCATCTGATTAGCAAAGTCAATCCTTTGTTGCACAGCTCGTACGGGTATGGCCTGGTGAGTTTGAATTTTGAATGGAAACATGTGTAGGCTCTTTCTCGGTATTTTCTGCGAGCTGGAACGCTTCAAACCAGTCTCAGATGCAATTCTACGGACGGATGACATTGGATTTTGCTGAATAATTCCAGAAACTGTGGCGACATTTTCAGGCGTAACTGCAGTTTGCTTGCGGCCAACATTCCCCACTAGATCATCAGTTACGCTGCCTGTTCGTTGAAATTTGGCGAAGAGCGTACGAATGGTTTTCGCATCGGGTCCTTTTGGAACATTAAATCGTGCTTGAAAACTGCGCCTTGTTGCCGTAGGACTCTCTTTTAACCTGTGGTACTCTAGCACCAGAAAAACGCGTTGTTCAATGGAGTACATGGTTTTAATCTCTTCCTTCGGAAAAGCTAACCTCCTTTTACGCTTCAATAGTGGAACTGATCGCTCTGGGCTTCGGATCACTATTTATACTAGGCATTACGTATGGCGATTACAGCGCCATCTGTTAGCAGCTTTTGTAACTATTATTTCAAACTGCTGTATAAAATTCTTACAGCTTTCACAATAAACATACGGTTTACTGCATTCCTCTATTGATCTTTGTTTTCGAGATATTTAATTTTGAAATCAGGGAGTCCTTTTCTGGACACCCTGTATAATGTAAGGTTTATACTTAGTCAGTTAGTCACAAATAAAAGTAGCACATTTCCGCTTTCATTGGTACCATATGTACGGTACATTTTGAATACAATTTTTTTATTAAACAAAATAGTAAATGAAAAAACAAAAGGACAGTGTTAACCACCCTACACTAAGTTATCCCTTTGTTCCCCGAGTTAGAACTATCTGCTCCCTGAGTTAGAACTCTCTACTCCCTGGGTTAGAACTCCCTGATCCCTTTGTTCCCTGAGTTATAACTATCTGCTCCCCTTGCTCCCTGAGTTAGAACTCTCTACTCCCTGGGTTAGAACTCCCTGATCCCCTATCTCCTTGTTCCCTGAGTTAGAACTCTCTGCTCCCCTTGCTCCCTGAGTTAGAACACCCTGATCCCCTATCCCCTTGTTCCCTGAGTTAGAACTCTCTGCTCCCCTTGCTCCCTGGGTTAGAACTCCCTGATCCCCTATCCCCTTGTTCCCTGAGTTAGAACTCTCTGCTCCCCTTTCTCCCTGAGTTAGAACTCTCTGCTCCCCTTGCTCCCTGGGTTAGAACTCCCTGATCCTCTATCCCCTTGTTCCCTGAGTTAGAACTCTCTGCTCCCCTTGCTCCCTGAGTTAGAACTCCCTGATCCCCTATCCCCTTGTTCCCTGAGTTAGAACTCTCTGCTCTCCTTGCTCCCTGAGTTAGAACTCTCTGCTCCCCTTGCTCCCTGGGTTAGAACTCCCTGATCCCCTTGTTCCCTGAGTTAGAACTCTCTGCTCCCCTTGCTCCCTGAGTTAGAACTCCCTGATCCCCTATCCCCTGAGTTAGAACTCTCTGCTCCCCTTGCTCCCTGGGTTAGAACTCCCTGATCTCCTATCCCCTGAGTTAGAACTCTCTGCTCCCCTTGCTCCCTGAGTTAGAACTCTCTGCTTCCCTTACTCCCTGAGTTAGAACTCTCTGCTCCCTGGGTTAGAACTCCCTGATCCCCTTGTTCCCCGAGTTAGAACTCTCATGGTTGACATTTAGAGAAATTTCATGATTTTTGAAAATTTGAATTTCTGATTTTACGAAATATAATATTTTTAAATTAACGTTGGACCAAAAACGAATAAAAAAAGCATTTCCAAACCAAAATCACAATTTACAAGGCATTTGAAAGATTTTCTCGAAAAATAACTCTTTCCCATATTTTTTCCATGTTTTTTTTCGGGGAGGACCACCTTGCAAGAATTACTGAAAAAAAAAAGCGATTTTTCCAGATTTGAGTCCAGATATGGACATGGAAATTAACATCTTGAGTTCAAAAAAAAAATTTGAAAATTAAAAGAACTAAAAAAAAAAAAATTTCAGTACTTGTACACATGAAGTAATTGCGCACAGGCTCTACACAAAAAATTTAAAAATCAGATAAATAGCTAGAAAATCACTCCAAGAGCTCGAATTCATCAAAGAAATTCGAATTCTCCCAATCGCCAAATCCTTATATTCTATCATCAGATGACCTCAGAAATGGTCACATTTGCTAAAAATTGCCAAACCTGGCATTCGCAAATACGAAAGGTGATGTAAAATGCTGATGAGTTGCTTCCACTTAAAGGGCCTTTTTTTTAAATCTTTTTCCAAGTAGCATTTTCCTGCATTTATAAATCAATTCTCATGGCAGCTAAATGAAAAAAGAAATATCTGCAAGTCTACTAAAATGTTTTGATAGTTTAAAAGCTTCTAAGCAAAATCTCAAATCGAATTAAAAAAAAATGTGCGCACAAATAACCTAGCTACAAAACCATCTTTATTCACTTCTATTTAATGTACATATATATATTAATATACATACATATTACATATATATATATTTGTGTGTGTGTGTGTATATTCATATGTGTGTATGTGTGGTTCGAAAAAGAAAATTTTAAATCGCAAGAAGTGAAAAAAGTTGATACACATCTTGATAAGAAAAACCGTAAAAAAAATATATATCTTCCGATCGCGCATTTGCCTCAAAGTTTGGAGAAAATGTAAAAAATAGCTATTTTTCTTAAATTTTTTTAAATTGCAAAACGAAATATTTGAAAGGCAATAGTTTGCAATGAGTAGTGAAAGGGTGGTATAACACAGGAAAACACTATTCTATACATTTTAAATACATTTATTAATAATTAAAAATATTAAAAAATAATTTTAACATCTTGAGAAATTAACATCCTGAGTTTAAAAAAATGTTTTTAAAATTAAAAGAACTTAAAAAAAAAAATTTTTGACATGAAGTAATTGCGCACAGGCTCTACACGAAAAATTTAAAAATCAGATAAATAGCAAGAAAATCAGTCCAAGAGCTCGAATTCATCAAAGAAATTCGAATTCTCCCAATCGCCAAAACCTCAAATTCTATCACCAGATGACCTCAAAAATGGTCACATTTGCTAAAAATCGCCAAACCTGGCAGTCGCAAATACGAAAGGTGATGTAAAGTACTGATGAGTTGCTTCCACTTAAAGGGCCTTTTTTAAATATCTTTTTCCAAGTAGCATTTTCCTGCATTTATAAATCAATTCTCATGGCAGCTAAATGAAAAAAGAAATATCTGCAAGTCTACGTCAAGTGTACTAAAATGTTTTGATGGTTTAAAATCTTCTAAGCAAAATCTCAAATCGAATTCAAAGAAATTTGCGCACAAATAACCTAGCTACAAAACCATCTTTATTCACTTCTATTTAATGTACAGTGATGAAAAAAGTTTTTTTTCATTTCGATTCATGATTTTAAGCATATAATGTTTTAAAAAGTTCAAGAAAAGGTTTTTTCTACTAAAACATACCAGTGTAGGAAAAGACCATGTAATACCACCATTGTTTTACATTTTAAAGTAAAAATTGATTTTACAATTGAGCAACTCACAATTGCATAAAATAATAATGAGGAAACATAATAAAAAATAAGTTGATAGTTTACTGTTTAAGATGGCTAGTAATGAAAAAAAGTTCTTTATCAATTCCATTCAAGATTTTAAACATGTAATGTTTTAAAAAATTCAAGAAAAGGGTTTTTTTTTTTATTAAAACATAATACCATTGTAGAAACACTACCATGTAATGCCACCATAATATAGTTCCACAATTCTATGTACAAAATTGATTTTACAACTGAGCAACTCACAACTGCATAACATAATAGAGAGGAAATGTAATCACAAATACGTCGATGTTTTTATACGTTGATATTTTTTTTATGTCAATTTTAGATGATTAGTACAGTGACAAAAAAAAAATTTCATTTCGATTCATAATTTTATGCATATAATTTTTTTTTAAAAGTTCAAGAAAAGGTTTTTTTTCTATTAAAACAACCATTGTCGGAGAAGACCATGTAATACCACCAATGTTTTACAATTCTATGTAATATTTGATTTTACAATTGAGCAACTCACAACTGCATAAAATAATAATGAGGAAATACAATCAAAAATAAGTTGATAGTTTACAATTTAAGATTACTAGTAATGAAAAAAAGTTCCGTTTCAATTCCATTCATAATTTTAAGCATATAATGTTTTAAAATGTTCAAGAAAAGGTGGTTTTTTTTCCAATTAAAACAACACCATTGTAGAAATACTACCATAATATAGTTCCACAATTCTATGTACAAAGTTAATTCTACAATTGAGCAACTCACAACTGCATAAAATAATAATGAGGAAACATATTTAAAAATAAGTTGATAGTTTACAATTTAAGATGACTAGTAATGGGAAAAAGTTATTTTTTAATTCGATTCATGAATTCAGGTATTTAATGTTTATAAATGTTCAAGAAAATTTGTATATTCTATTAAAACATAAATACCATTTATAAATCATATTGTTTCTTTATGATATTGCTCTACCATTCTAAGTGAAAGTCTTTTGCAATTTGGAAACTCACAATTGCCGTAAACTATTGTTATTATTAGAGATAAAACGTAATCACAAATAAGTTGATGGCTTATAATTTTAGATGATTAGTATAATGAAAAAAATCTCTTTCATTTTGATTCATGATTTTAGGCATGTAATGTTTTAAAAAGTTCAAGAAAAAGTTTTTTCTATTAAAAAATACCATTGTAGGAAAAGACCACCATTGTTTTACAATTCTATGTAAAAGTTGATTTTACAATTGAACAACACACAACTGCATAAAATAATAATGAGGAAACATAATAAAAAATAAGTAAATAGTTTACAATTTAAGATGACTAGTAATGAAATTAGTTCTTTTTCAATTCCAATAAAGTATATATTCCAATAATTAAGTATATAATGTTTTAAAAAGTTCAAGAAAAGGTTTTTTTTTTTTATTAAAACATAATACCATTGTAGAAACACTACCATGTAATGCCACCATAATATAGTTCCACAATTCTAAGTACAAAGTTGATTTTACAATTGAGCAACTCACAACTGCATAAAATAATAGAGAGGAAATGTAATCACAAATAAGTTGATGGCTTACAATTTTAGATTAGCATAATGAAAAAAAGTTCTCTTTCATTTCGATTCCTGATTTTAGGCATATAATGTTTTAAAAAGTTTAAGAAAAGGATTTTTCTATTAAAACATTACATTGTTGGCATTAAAACATTACATGTAATCCCACCATTGTCTCACAATTCTATGTAAAAGTTGATTTTACAAGTAAGCAACTCACAACTGCATAAAATAATAATGAGGAAATATATTCAAAAATAAGTTGATAGTTTACAATTTAAGAAGACTAGTAATGAAAAAAAGTTCTTTTTCAATTCGATTCATGATTTCAGGTATTTAATGTTTATAAATGTTCAAGAAAATGTGTATATTCTATTAAAACATAAATACCATTTATAACCCACATTGTTTTTTTATAATATTGCTCTACCATTCTAAGTAAAAGTCTTTTGCAACTTGAAAACATACAATTGCCGTAAAATATTGTAATATTGTTCCTCAATTTTATGTATTTATAGGCACTGTGGTGTCAGATTAGGTGGAGTCAGATTCAGTGGTGTCAGATTAGGTGGAGTCAAATTCGGTGATGTCAAATTTAGTGGTGTCATATTTGGAAGATGCACAAAGTTGAAATTCAAGGAGATGAGTACGAAACTCAAGGAGGGCCTATTTTAAAGTATATTTTGAAAGTTCAATTCAAAAATATTATATTCAATTAAAAAACTCAAAAGTATTAAATTCAAAAAGCAAAAATCTTCAATTCAATAAAAAAAAACTCAAAATTATTAAATTAAAAAAAAAGCAAAAATATTCATTTTAATTAAAAAAATCTAAATTATTGAATTCAAAAAGCAAAAATATTCAATTCAATAAAAAACTTATACTTATTAAATTCAACAAAAAAATATTCAAATCAATTAAAAAACACTTCAAAATTATTAAATTCAAAAAGCCAAACTGTTCCAATTCAATTAAAAAACTCAAAATTATTAAATTAGTTTGATATCAATCAGTAAAGAGAAAAATAGTTTTGAAAATTCGTTTATATTAATTCTGGCCAAAATTAACTACTAATTGCTATTGATAACTAATTAAAATTGCAATAAAAAAAAAGGTTCCGGAACTTTTAACATTCTTTCTCAAGTTTAAAATTTAATTTAAATTCAAGCAGTTGTAATTAAAGAAAAATCTTGAAATGGCTGGAATTATTATTTTTTAATTATTTAAGATTAAAATAGGAAGAAAATTAATCAAGAAAAGAAAATATATTTAATTAAAAACTCAAAATTATTAAATTAATCAAATCTCAATTAGCAAGGAAATATATTCCAGAAATAAAAAATTAAAAAAAATAAAAATCCAATAAAATTGGGAATAAAAGTACTGGAGCTTTACATTCATAATTATGTGTCATGTCACCAAACAATCCATAACTAAAATACTTAAAAAGTTAATCCTGTAGTGAATTTATTGTAATGAAATATTAATACACAAAATAGCTTTAAACTGCTATCTTTAAAAATACGTACAAAATTTCCTTATGAAAAAAATATTAAAATGCGAAAGCTTTTAAACTGTTTTATCAAATACGTACAAAATTATTTAAATTTAATAAACTAGAAACTTGAATTAAAAAACATTCTCAAAAATTTACTTATGAAATAAATATTAATACGTGAAATAGCTTTAAACTGTTTTATCAAGTATTATTTAATCAACTTGAAACTTTAAAAAATTCCCTAATTTACTTACAACATTTATTGCTAAGTAATTAAAGTCTGATTTAAAAAAAAAAAAAAAAATTAGCTAAAACTCCAAAACGAAATTTATACCATATTAAATTTAAGAAAATATTTTGTGAAACAACTGTTATTAAATCTATTTACTATAGTTACTGTCTCTTTAATGCTTTATCCTTAAAAATACGTTTACAATAATTTAAATTTAATTAACTTAAAGCATAAAACAAATTCTCCAACAATTTACTTATGAAAATAATTTTAATTTGTGAAAAAGCTTTAAACTGTTTTATCAAATACATACAAAATTATTTTTATTTAATCAACTTGAAACTTTAGAAAAAATTCCAATTTACTTACGACATTTATTGCTAAGTCCGATTAATGACCGATTTTGGGAGGAAAAAAATTACCTAAAACTCCAAAACGAAATGTACTTAATTTTTTAATGTAAGGAAATATTTTGTGAAACACGTGTCATAAATTCAAATTACTGTAGTTTTTCCTTAAAAATGCGTTTACAATTATTTGAATTTAATAGATTTGAAACTTAAGAAAAATTCTTCAATTTATTTACAAAATTGTATGTTTATTCTCTGTTTGATTTTGAACAAAAACTATATTTTTTTTACTAAATGCCAAAAACAAAATTGACTTTATATATTAAATGGTAATTTATGGAAAGGCCCATCTGATGGCGGTATGGTTAGAGCTCTGGTCTCGCATGCCAAAGTTGCTGTGTTCGAATCCAGGATTAGGCATGGATGTTTGTTGTGGTTCGGAATCCACGTTAAGCTGTAGGTCTGGGCCGGATAAGGCGTCAATATGCATAAAAATAGGTTGTTGAGCGTACAAAAAGATAAGAAAGATTAATTAAAGATTAAAGATTATCTTAAAGAAAGATTTGTGGAACAGTTTTACGGTTTATGAAACAGCTATTATTCAATAATTCAATTAACTTGTATTTTAAAAAAATTACTATTCAGTTACACAACTTGTTGATACTTTGGTTGCAGCCAATATAAACTGCTAAAAGAACCACCTTCAAAGCTTAACTTACAGTAATATGATTTTTCTCTAGTGGCTTAGCCGATTGGTAGAGCACCGGCCCGCAGCTGACCAACAACAAGTCTGTACTACAACCTGACTGATGAATGGAGCAGTTGGAGAGGCACCACCACAAATCCAGTAGGGCTTCGAAGTCTTTCATGATGTAGAAACTTGGATAGTGAGGTGTCAGCTCAGGTGTAGACCTCCCCTAGAAAACAGCTCACGAACTACAATGCGCAAACCCCGCCCGCCCGTGCTTCGCCTCATCAGGTAAGTTGGCACGATTGGGTTGCAGGCAAACCTGAAACCTCTCCACGTTTTCTCTTTCCTTACATGCTAGAATGAGTGAAAGACCATCGAGACTTCACTTCTTTTCCTTCTTTGAGGTTTTTCCATTTTATAAGTCATTTCGCGAACCAGGGAGATTTGTGATGAGGTATATAAAGTTAAAGAATTACATTTGTTATCTTTGTGGCTATTTCGTTCTCATTCTCACTACATGAATTGGGCATGAATTTTCCCCTTTTGTTGAATTCAACTCTGAAGGAATGAAGTGACGAGTAATATTGAGGTGGTATTCTCTGCGTACTGAAAGGATTTTGAAGAGAATATTGTAACATGCCGTAGAAATTGGGATCATTTTAGGGATTTTTTAATTCTACAAAAGTAGGGGGTGGGTTGTCTCTACTGCTGATTATTTCTAGAAACAAACTGATTATTTTGTTGGTAAAAACAAAGTGATTGTTTTCAGTTTGAAAGTGATTGCTTCTACAAAACAATCAGCATTATTGTAATTTGTTCGCGAAATTTCTGATATCCCTAAGAATGAGATTTTCCATATAAATTTAAGCCTTTCATTTGGAAAACAAACAATAATAAAAATTTATATGATTCTTTCTCATTAAAAAGTAATTTGATCAATTAAGAACATGAACATTTGAAGTTTATTTAAAGTCTGCTAGAGAGTCAAGACTTTCAAGAATTTGACAAAATTGAAGCATCTATTTTTTTTCTTCAAAATTTAGGAACCAGAACTGATTGTCTGCTGTCTATATAACACTTGAGTGATTCAAAATCACAAGCAGATGCGCACGATATAAACAAAGTCTCCCTGAAAAAGTTAACCTGCAGTGACAGAAAATCAAAGTACCAAAATGCCGAAAGTCAGAAATTTAATCTATGGAGTTGCAAAAGTGCCAAAAGGCATACTTTCCGCAAAATTTGGAGCAAGTATAGAGTGGTTCCAGCAAACACGATTATTTCCTAACTCAATATGAGCAACTGACTATTCTTCCAACTCGAGCAATATGTGAACGAAAGTTGGAAAATTCATTTTCATAGTTGGCAAAGTTAAAGTGCCCAAATGCTTATTTTTCTTCGTCTGATAAGATTCTCAGAAAAACTTACACAAATGTCGGAAATTTTAACTTTGTAATTGGTAAAAGCAAAGTGCCTAAATGATTATTCTTCCTCTTACTTTACAGCATATACGAAAATGTTCATCACAATAAGCAATCTTAGGACACCTACACTCTTCGGAATAGTGCGAAATTTGCACGAAAGTCGGAAATTCCTTTGTTGTAATTGACAAAAGCAAAGTACCAAAATGCTTATTTTTTTTCAAACTTATACAATAATATGTTGACTCAAAACGAGCAATCAGGGACCTACTGACTCATCAAAATCGAGCAAAATTTTTACTTATGTCGGATATTTCATCTATGTTATTGGCAAAAGCAAAGTGCCTAAATGATTATTCTTCCTCTTACTTTCAAGCATATACGAAAATTTTCATCACAATAAGCAATCTTAGGATACCTACTCTTCGGAATAGTGCGAAATTTGTAGCAAAAAATGGAAATTCCTTTGTTGTAAAGGGCAAGAGTAAAGTGCCAAAATGCTTAATTTTTTTCTCAAACTTATACAATAGTGTGCTGACTCAGAATGAGCAATCAGGAACCTACTGACTCTTCCAACTCCTGCAAAATGTGCACGTTTGTCGGATATTTCATCTATGTTATTGGCAAAACCAAAGTTTTAAAAAGCTTATTTTTCCTCTCTAACTTTACAACCTATATAGTAATGCCTTGATTCAGAATGAGCAATCAGAGAATACCTATTGACTCTTCGAACTTATGCAAATTTGCACGAAAGTAGGAAATTTCCCTTTTGTAGAAAGTACAACCGAAATGTCTAAGCATATATGATAATTTCCCAGTTCAAAAGGAGCAATTAGAGAATATCTACTGACTCATATAACAGTGCAGAACTAGCACGAAAGTTGAAAATTTCATACATGTAATTGTCAAAAGCAAAGTGACTAAATGCTTATTTTTCCTCTAACTTTGCAGCATATACGAAAATGTCCATCACAATAAGCAATCTTAGGATACCTACACTCTTGAAAATAGTGCGAAATTTGCACGAAAGTCGAAAATTCCTTTGTTGTAATTGACAAAAGTAAAGTGCCAAAATGCTTATTTTTTTTTCAAACTTATACAATAATATGCTGACTCAAAACGAGCAATCAGGGACCTACTGACTCTTCAAAATCGAGCAAATTTTTTACTTATGTCGGATATTTCATCTATGTTATTGGCAAACGCAAAGAGCCTAAATGATTATTCTTCCTCTTATTTTACAGCATATACGAAAATGTTCATCACAATAAGCAATCTTAGGATACCTACACTCTTCGGAATAGTGCGAAATTTGCACAAAAATCGGAAATTCCTTTGTTGTAATTGACAAAAGCAAAGTACCAAAATGCTTATTTTTTTTCAAACTTATACAATAATATGTTGACTCAAAACGAGCAATCAGGGACCTACTGACTCATCAAAATCGAGCAAAATTTTTACTTATGTCGGATATTTCATCTATGTTATTGGCAAAAGCAAAGTGCCTAAATGATTATTCTTCCTCTTACTTTCAAGCATATACGAAAATTTTCATCACAATAAGCAATCTTAGGATACCTACACTCTTCGGAATAGTGCGAAATTTGTAGCAAAAAATGGAAATTCCTTTGTTGTAAAGGGCAAGAGTAAAGTGCCAAAATGCTTAATTTTTTTTCTCAAACTTATACAATAGTGTGCTGACTCAGAATGAGCAATCAGGAACCTACTGACTCTTCCAATTCGTGCAAAATGTGCACGTTTGTCGGATATTTCATCTATGTTATTGGCAAAACCAAAGTTTTAAAAAGCTTATTTTTTCTCTCTAACTTTAGAACCTATATAGTAATGCCTTGATTCACAATGAGCAATCAGAGAATACCTATTGCAGAGTTCATCCTAGGCATTTTTCGAGGGGCGACGCGCTCTGCCTGCCCTTTTTCTATAAAAATAATGCCCTTCTTGCCCTTTTTCTATAAAAATAGATCCCTTCCTGCCCTTTTTCAGAAAAACTTTCATCCTGAAAGAATTTGAAAAACCTTCGTTTTTTTCCCTCCCAACAGTACGCAATATGTGGATCACCCCTACTGAAATCGGCTGTCGCGCATGCGCATTCATGTTCAAACGCACAACGTATATATCAGGGACTGAAACCATTGAGTAGATGTCTATATAACGTGCTTCATTAGTAGGTGGATTGTAGGGCGCCGTCTTACAATTTCCCAAGTGCACATTAGTGAACTGATGGCCATTTTGTACGTGTTTTGATTAAGTGTATTTCGCTGGATTTTTACCATGCCTCATTCAAAATAGTGAAAAAAGGAATTTGAAAGACTTGAATAACTTAGTTAAAGGTTTATAACTATCAAATGCTTACACTAAGAATTTAAAAAGACTATTTCCGTTTGGACACGCGTAATCGCGATGACCTCCTGTTAAATTTAGGGGGTGTTTTTGGTACTTTGCCTGTTACCAATTAATTTCTAAACATCCGTTTCATATTTAAAATTAAACATAACAGGAATGCAACCAAAATCCCAGATTATTTCTGATTTTTAAAAAAATAAAACTTATATTATAACTTACATAATAGCGGCATGCACGGCAAAAAAATCGCCGTTTTGACGCTAAATTTGATCCGATTTTGAAAATAAAAAAAATGCAAAAATTTCAGGACATAGTCCAAGTTCTTTAGTCGGAATACTCCTTGTGATATCCCCCACAATGAATAATGTTAAATTTAGAGAAACTCTATTCTCTATCTGATAATAGCAAAACAAAGAGATGAAGTTTAAGGTTGATTCATTCAAACTTAAGAAATTTTCACTCTTTCAAAATTTTCAAATCTTAACACATTTTCAATATATTAAAACATTGTTATCTTAATTTTACTGTATTATAAATTGATAATTTTATAAAAATTACTATTTGATGAAAATTTTACTGTGTATATTGCACATTAATTTTAATAATTTTGTCAGTCTCATTCCAGCAGATAGGACTGAAGCATTTCATCAGTATTTTGATATCTTTTAAGTTTCTGAGCGAGTTTTGATTCACATATTTTTGCATTATAACTTTTTTTTCAGAATATTGAAAATTATTTATCGTGGTAGAAAAGTAAAACAATATTGAAATTGTGGCAGAAAACGCGTATTTCTGCAATTTGCCATAAAAGTGCCCTCGTAAACAGGAAGTGCCCTTTTTTTGGAAAATAGCACACTGCCCTTTTTCATTTCTAGGATGAACTCTGCCTATTGAATCGTCGAACTTATGCAAATTTGCACGAAAGTAGGAAATTTCCCTTTTGTAGAAAGTACAACCGAAATGTCTAAGCATATATGATAATTTCCCAGTTCAAAAGGAGCAATTCGAGAATATCTACTGACTCATATAACAGTGCAGAACTAGCACGAAAGTTGAAAATTTCATACATGTAATTGTCAAAAGCAAAGTGACTAAATGCTTATTTTTCCTCTAACTTTGCAGCATATACGAAAAT
This sequence comes from Linyphia triangularis, assembly GCA_963978545.1. Taxonomy (NCBI): domain Eukaryota; kingdom Metazoa; phylum Arthropoda; class Arachnida; order Araneae; family Linyphiidae; genus Linyphia; species Linyphia triangularis. The sequence continues at coordinate 10,432,094 of OZ021721.1, read as the reverse complement.
GTCCATCACAATAAGCAATCTTAGGATACCTACACTCTTCAAAATAGTGCGAAATTTGCACGAAAGTCGAAAATTCCTTTGTTGTAATTGACAAAAGTAAAGTGCCAAAATGCTTATTTTTTTTTCAAACTTATACAATAATATGCTGACTCAAAACGAGCAATCAGGGACCTACTGACTCTTCAAAATCGAGCAAATTTTTTACTTATGTCGGATATTTCATCTATGTTATTGGCAAACGCAAAGAGCCTAAATGATTATTCTTCCTCTTATTTTACAGCATATACGAAAATGTTCATCACAATAAGCAATCTTAGGATACCTACACTCTTCGGAATAGTGCGAAATTTGCACAAAAGTCGGAAATTCCTTTGTTGTAATTGACAAAAGCAAAGTGCCAAAATGCTTATTTTTTTTCAAACTTATGCAATAATATGCTGACTCAAAGCGATCAATCAGGGACCTACTGACTCTTCAAAATCATGCACAATTTGTACTTATGTCGGATATTTCATCTATGTTATTGGCAAAAGCAAAGTGCCTAAATGATTATTCTTCCTCTTACTTTCAAGCATATACGAAAATTTTCATCACAATAAGCAATCTTAGGATACCTACACTCTTCGGAATAGTGCGAAATTTGTAGCAAAAAATGGAAATTCCTTTGTTGTAAAGGGCAAGAGTAAAGTGCCAAAATGCTTAATTTTTTTTCTCAAACTTATACAATAGTGTGCTGACTCAGAATGAGCAATCAGGAACCTACTGACTCTTCCAACTCCTGCAAAATGTGCACGTTTGTCGGATATTTCATCTATGTTATTGGCAAAACCAAAGTTTTAAAAAGCTTATTTTTCCTCTCTAACTTTACAACCTATATAGTAATGCCTTGATTCAGAATGAGCAATCAGAGAATACCTATTGACTCTTCGAACTTATGCAAATTTGCACGAAAGTAGGAAATTTCCCTTTTGTAGAAAGTACAACCGAAATGTCTAAGCATATATGATAATTTCCCAGTTCAAAAGGAGCAATTAGAGAATATCTACTGACTCATATAACAGTGCAGAACTAGCACGAAAGTTGAAAATTTCATACATGTAATTGTCAAAAGCAAAGTGACTAAATGCTTATTTTTCCTCTAACTTTGCAGCATATACGAAAATGTCCATCACAATAAGCAATCTTAGGATACCTACACTCTTCAAAATAGTGCGAAATTTGCACGAAAGTCGAAAATTCCTTTGTTGTAATTGACAAAAGTAAAGTGCCAAAATGCTTATTTTTTTTTCAAACTTATACAATAATATGCTGACTCAAAACGAGCAATCAGGGACCTACTGACTCTTCAAAATCGAGCAAATTTTTTACTTATGTCGGATATTTCATCTATGTTATTGGCAAACGCAAAGAGCCTAAATGATTATTCTTCCTCTTATTTTACAGCATATACGAAAATGTTCATCACAATAAGCAATCTTAGGATACCTACACTCTTCGGAATAGTGCGAAATTTGCACAAAAATCGGAAATTCCTTTGTTGTAATTGACAAAAGCAAAGTACCAAAATGCTTATTTTTTTTCAAACTTATACAATAATATGTTGACTCAAAACGAGCAATCAGGGACCTACTGACTCATCAAAATCGAGCAAAATTTTTACTTATGTCGGATATTTCATCTATGTTATTGGCAAAAGCAAAGTGCCTAAATGATTATTCTTCCTCTTACTTTCAAGCATATACGAAAATTTTCATCACAATAAGCAATCTTAGGATACCTACACTCTTCGGAATAGTGCGAAATTTGTAGCAAAAAATGGAAATTCCTTTGTTGTAAAGGGCAAGAGTAAAGTGCCAAAATGCTTAATTTTTTTTCTCAAACTTATACAATAGTGTGCTGACTCAGAATGAGCAATCAGGAACCTACTGACTCTTCCAATTCGTGCAAAATGTGCACGTTTGTCGGATATTTCATCTATGTTATTGGCAAAACCAAAGTTTTAAAAAGCTTATTTTTTCTCTCTAACTTTAGAACCTATATAGTAATGCCTTGATTCACAATGAGCAATCAGAGAATACCTATTGCAGAGTTCATCCTAGGCATTTTTCGAGGGGCGACGCGCTCTGCCTGCCCTTTTTCTATAAAAATAATGCCCTTCTTGCCCTTTTTCTATAAAAATAGATCCCTTCCTGCCCTTTTTCAGAAAAACTTTCATCCTGAAAGAATTTGAAAAACCTTCGTTTTTTTCCCTCCCAACAGTACGCAATATGTGGATCACCCCTACTGAAATCGGCTGTCGCGCATGCGCATTCATGTTCAAACGCACAACGTATATATCAGGGACTGAAACCATTGAGTAGATGTCTATATAACGTGCTTCATTAGTAGGTGGATTGTAGGGCGCCGTCTTACAATTTCCCAAGTGCACATTAGTGAACTGATGGCCATTTTGTACGTGTTTTGATTAAGTGTATTTCGCTGGATTTTTACCATGCCTCATTCAAAATAGTGAAAAAAGGAATTTGAAAGACTTGAATAACTTAGTTAAAGGTTTATAACTATCAAATGCTTACACTAAGAATTTAAAAAGACTATTTCCGTTTGGACACGCGTAATCGCGATGACCTCCTGTTAAATTTAGGGGGTGTTTTTGGTACTTTGCCTGTTACCAATTAATTTCTAAACATCCGTTTCATATTTAAAATTAAACATAACAGGAATGCAACCAAAATCCCAGATTATTTCTGATTTTTAAAAAAATAAAACTTATATTATAACTTACATAATAGCGGCATGCACGGCAAAAAAATCGCCGTTTTGACGCTAAATTTGATCCGATTTTGAAAATAAAAAAAATGCAAAAATTTCAGGACATAGTCCAAGTTCTTTAGTCGGAATACTCCTTGTGATATCCCCCACAATGAATAATGTTAAATTTAGAGAAACTCTATTCTCTATCTGATAATAGCAAAACTAAGAGATGAAGTTTAAGGTTGATTCATTCAAACTTAAGAAATTTTCACTCTTTCAAAATTTTCAAATCTTAACACATTTTCAATATATTAAAACATTGTTATCTTAATTTTACTGTATTATAAATTGATAATTTTATAAAAATTACTATTTGATGAAAATTTTACTGTGTATATTGCACATTAATTTTAATAATTTTGTCAGTCTCATTCCAGCAGATAGGACTGAAGCATTTCATCAGTATTTTGATATCTTTTAAGTTTCTGAGCGAGTTTTGATTCACATATTTTTGCATTATAACTTTTTTTTCAGAATATTGAAAATTATTTATGGTGGTAGAAAAGTAAAACAATATTGAAATTGTGGCAGAAAACGCGTATTTCTGCAATTTGCCATAAAAGTGCCCTCGTAAACAGGAAGTGCCCTTTTTTTGGAAAATAGCACACTGCCCTTTTTCATTTCTAGGATGAACTCTGCCTATTGAATCGTCGAACTTATGCAAATTTGCACGAAAGTAGGAAATTTCCCTTTTGTAGAAAGTACAACCGAAATGTCTAAGCATATATGATAATTTCCCAGTTCAAAAGGAGCAATTCGAGAATATCTACTGACTCATATAACAGTGCAGAACTTGCACGAAAGTTGAAAATTTCATACATGTAATTGTCAAAAGCAAAGTGACTAAATGCTTATTTTTCCTCTAACTTTGCAGCATATACGAAAATGTCCATCACAATAAGCAATCTTAGGATACCTACACTCTTCAAAATAGTGCGAAATTTGCACGAAAGTCGAAAATTCCTTTGTTGTAATTGACAAAAGTAAAGTGCCAAAATGCTTATTTTTTTTTCAAACTTATACAATAATATGCTGACTCAAAACGAGCAATCAGGGACCTACTGACTCTTCAAAATCGAGCAAATTTTTTACTTATGTCGGATATTTCATCTATGTTATTGGCAAACGCAAAGAGCCTAAATGATTATTCTTCCTCTTATTTTACAGCATATACGAAAATGTTCATCACAATAAGCAATCTTAGGATACCTACACTCTTCGGAATAGTGCGAAATTTGCACAAAAGTCGGAAATTCCTTTGTTGTAATTGACAAAAGCAAAGTGCCAAAATGCTTATTTTCTTTCAAACTTATGCAATAATATGCTGACTCAAAGCGATCAATCAGGGACCTACTGACTCTTCAAAATCATGCACAATTTGTACTTATGTCGGATATTTCATCTATGTTATTGGCAAAAGCAAAGTGCCTAAATGATTATTCTTCCTCTTACTTTCAAGCATATACGAAAATTTTCATCACAATAAGCAATCTTAGGATACCTACACTCTTCGGAATAGTGCGAAATTTGTAGCAAAAAATGGAAATTCCTTTGTTGTAAAGGGCAAGAGTAAAGTGCCAAAATGCTTAATTTTTTTTCTCAAACTTATACAATAGTGTGCTGACTCAGAATGAGCAATCAGGAACCTACTGACTCTTCCAACTCCTGCAAAATGTGCACGTTTGTCGGATATTTCATCTATGTTATTGGCAAAACCAAAGTTTTAAAAAGCTTATTTTTCCTCTCTAACTTTACAACCTATATAGTAATGCCTTGATTCAGAATGAGCAATCAGAGAATACCTATTGACTCTTCGAACTTATGCAAATTTGCACGAAAGTAGGAAATTTCCCTTTTGTAGAAAGTACAACCGAAATGTCTAAGCATATATGATAATTTCCCAGTTCAAAAGGAGCAATTAGAGAATATCTACTGACTCATATAACAGTGCAGAACTAGCACGAAAGTTGAAAATTTCATACATGTAATTGTCAAAAGCAAAGTGACTAAATGCTTATTTTTCCTCTAACTTTGCAGCATATACGAAAATGTCCATCACAATAAGCAATCTTAGGATACCTACACTCTTCAAAATAGTGCGAAATTTGCACGAAAGTCGAAAATTCCTTTGTTGTAATTGACAAAAGTAAAGTGCCAAAATGCTTATTTTTTTTTCAAACTTATACAATAATATGCTGACTCAAAACGAGCAATCAGGGACCTACTGACTCTTCAAAATCGAGCAAATTTTTTACTTATGTCGGATATTTCATCTATGTTATTGGCAAACGCAAAGAGCCTAAATGATTATTCTTCCTCTTATTTTACAGCATATACGAAAATGTTCATCACAATAAGCAATCTTAGGATACCTACACTCTTCGGAATAGTGCGAAATTTGCACAAAAGTCGGAAATTCCTTTGTTGTAATTGACAAAAGCAAAGTGCCAAAATGCTTATTTTTTTTCAAACTTATGCAATAATATGCTGACTCAAAGCGATCAATCAGGGACTTACTGACTCTTCAAAATCATGCACAATTTGTACTTATGTCGGATATTTCATCTATGTTATTGGCAAAAGCAAAGTGCCTAAATAATTATTCTTCCTCTTACTTTCAAGCATATACGAAAATTTTCATCACAATAAGCAATCTTAGGATACCTACACTCTTCGGAATAGTGCGAAATTTGTAGCAAAAAATGGAAATTCCTTTGTTGTAAAGGGCAAGAGTAAAGTGCCAAAATGCTTAATTTTTTTCTCAAACTTATACAATAGTGTGCTGACTCAGAATGAGCAATCAGGAACCTACTGACTCTTCCAACTCCTGCAAAATGTGCACGTTTGTCGGATATTTCATCTATGTTATTGGCAAAACCAAAGTTTTAAAAAGCTTATTTTTCCCCTCTAACTTTACAACCTATATAGTAATGCCTTGATTCAGAATGAGCAATCAGAGAATACCTATTGACTCTTCGAACTTATGCAAATTTGCACGAAAGTAGGAAATTTCCCTTTTGTAGAAAGTAGAACCGAAATGTCTAAGCATATATGATAATTTCCCAGTTCAAAAGGAGCAATTAGAGAATATCTACTGACTCATATAACGTTGCAGAACTAGCACGAAAGTTGAAAATTTCATACATGTAATTGTCAAAAGCAAAGTGACTAAATGCTTATTTTTCCTCTAACTTTGCAGCATATACGAAAATGTCCATCACAATAAGCAATCTTAGGATACCTACACTCTTAAAAATAGTGCGAAATTTGCACGAAAGTCGAAAATTCCTTTGTTGTAATTGACAAAAGTAAAGTGCCAAAATGCTTATTTTTTTTTCAAACTTATACAATAATATGCTGACTCAAAACGAGCAATCAGGGACCTACTGACTCTTCAAAATCGAGCAAATTTTTTACTTATGTCGGATATTTCATCTATGTTATTGGCAAACGCAAAGAGCCTAAATGATTATTCTTCCTCTTATTTTACAGCATATACGAAAATGTTCATCACAATAAGCAATCTTAGGATACCTACACTCTTCGGAATAGTGCGAAATTTGCACAAAAGTCGGAAATTCCTTTGTTGTAATTGACAAAAGCAAAGTGCCAAAATGCTTATTTTTTTTCAAACTTATGCAATAATATGCTGACTCAAAGCGATCAATCAGGGACCTACTGACTCTTCAAAATCATGCACAATTTGTACTTATGTCAGATATTTCATCTATGTTATTGGCAAAAGCAAAGTGCCTAAATGATTATTCTTCCTCTTACTTTCAAGCATATACGAAAATTTTCATCACAATAAGCAATCTTAGGATACCTACACTCTTCGGAATAGTGCGAAATTTGTAGCAAAAAATGGAAATTCCTTTGTTGTAAAGGGCAAGAGTAAAGTGCCAAAATGCTTAATTTTTTTCTCAAACTTATACAATAGTGTGCTGACTCAGAATGAGCAATCAGGAACCTACTGACTCTTCCAACTCCTGCAAAATGTGCACGTTTGTCGGATATTTCATCTATGTTATTGGCAAAACCAAAGTTTTAAAAAGCTTATTTTTCCTCTCTAACTTTACAACCTATATAGTAATGCCTTGATTCAGAATGAGCAATCAGAGAATACCTATTGACTCTTCGAACTTATGCAAATTTGCACGAAAGTAGGAAATTTCCCTTTTGTAGAAAGTACAACCGAAATGTCTAAGCATATATGATAATTTCCCAGTTCAAAAGGAGCAATTAGAGAATATCTACTGACTCATATAACAGTGCAGAACTAGCACGAAAGTTGAAAATTTCATACATGTAATTGTCAAAAGCAAAGTGACTAAATGCTTATTTTTCCTCTAACTTTGCAGCATATACGAAAATGTCCATCACAATAAGCAATCTTAGGATACCTACACTCTTCAAAATAGTGCGAAATTTGCACGAAAGTCGAAAATTCCTTTGTTGTAATTGACAAAAGTAAAGTGCCAAAATGCTTATTTTTTTTTCAAACTTATACAATAATATGCTGACTCAAAACGAGCAATCAGGGACCTACTGACTCTTCAAAATCGAGCAAATTTTTTACTTATGTCGGATATTTCATCTATGTTATTGGCAAACGCAAAGAGCCTAAATGATTATTCTTCCTCTTATTTTACAGCATATACGAAAATGTTCATCACAATAAGCAATCTTAGGATACCTACACTCTTCGGAATAGTGCGAAATTTGCACAAAAGTCGGAAATTCCTTTGTTGTAATTGACAAAAGCAAAGTGCCAAAATGCTTATTTTTTTTCAAACTTATGCAATAATATGCTGACTCAAAGCGATCAATCAGGGACCTACTGACTCTTCAAAATCATGCACAATTTGTACTTATGTCGGATATTTCATCTATGTTATTGGCAAAAGCAAAGTGCCTAAATAATTATTCTTCCTCTTACTTTCAAGCATATACGAAAATTTTCATCACAATAAGCAATCTTAGGATACCTACACTCTTCGGAATAGTGCGAAATTTGTAGCAAAAAATGGAAATTCCTTTGTTGTAAAGGGCAAGAGTAAAGTGCCAAAATGCTTAATTTTTTTCTCAAACTTATACAATAGTGTGCTGACTCAGAATGAGCAATCAGGAACCTACTGACTCTTCCAACTCCTGCAAAATGTGCACGTTTGTCGGATATTTCATCTATGTTATTGGCAAAACCAAAGTTTTAAAAAGCTTATTTTTCCCCTCTAACTTTACAACCTATATAGTAATGCCTTGATTCAGAATGAGCAATCAGAGAATACCTATTGACTCTTCGAACTTATGCAAATTTGCACGAAAGTAGGAAATTTCCCTTTTGTAGAAAGTACAACCGAAATGTCTAAGCATATATGATAATTTCCCAGTTCAAAAGGAGCAATTAGAGAATATCTACTGACTCATATAACGTTGCAGAACTAGCACGAAAGTTGAAAATTTCATACATGTAATTGTCAAAAGCAAAGTGACTAAATGCTTATTTTTCCTCTAACTTTGCAGCATATACGAAAATGTCCATCACAATAAGCAATCTTAGGATACCTACACTCTTCAAAATAGTGCGAAATTTGCACGAAAGTCGAAAATTCCTTTGTTGTAATTGACAAAAGTAAAGTGCCAAAATGCTTATTTTTTTTTCAAACTTATACAATAATATGCTGACTCAAAACGAGCAATCAGGGACCTACTGACTCTTCAAAATCGAGCAAATTTTTTACTTATGTCGGATATTTCATCTATGTTATTGGCAAACGCAAAGAGCCTAAATGATTATTCTTCCTCTTATTTTACAGCATATACGAAAATGTTCATCACAATAAGCAATCTTAGGATACCTACACTCTTCGGAATAGTGCGAAATTTGCACAAAAGTCGGAAATTCCTTTATTGTAATTGACAAAAGCAAAGTGCTAAAATGCTTATTTTTTTTCAAACTTATGCAATAATATGCTGACTCAAAGCGATCAATCAGGGACCTACTGACTCTTCAAAATCATGCACAATTTGTACTTATGTCAGATATTTCATCTATGTTATTGGCAAAAGCAAAGTGCCTAAATGATTATTCTTCCTCTTACTTTCAAGCATATACGAAAATTTTCATCACAATAAGCAATCTTAGGATACCTACACTCTTCGGAATAGTGCGAAATTTGTAGCAAAAAATGGAAATTCCTTTGTTGTAAAGGGCAAGAGTAAAGTGCCAAAATGCTTAATTTTTTTCTCAAACTTATACAATAGTGTGCTGACTCAGAATGAGCAATCAGGAACCTACTGACTCTTCCAACTCCTGCAAAATGTGCACGTTTGTCGGATATTTCATCTATGTTATTGGCAAAACCAAAGTTTTAAAAAGCTTATTTTTCCTCTCTAACTTTACAACCTATATAGTAATGCCTTGATTCAGAATGAGCAATCAGAGAATACCTATTGACTCTTCGAACTTATGCAAATTTGCACGAAAGTAGGAAATTTCCCTTTTGTAGAAAGTACAACCGAAATGTCTAAGCATATATGATAATTTCCCAGTTCAAAAGGAGCAATTAGAGAATATCTACTGACTCATATAACAGTGCAGAACTAGCACGAAAGTTGAAAATTTCATACATGTAATTGTCAAAAGCAAAGTGACTAAATGCTTATTTTTCCTCTAACTTTGCAGCATATACGAAAATGTCCATCACAATAAGCAATCTTAGGATACCTACACTCTTCAAAATAGTGCGAAATTTGCACGAAAGTCGAAAATTCCTTTGTTGTAATTGACAAAAGTAAAGTGCCAAAATGCTTATTTTTTTTTCAAACTTATACAATAATATGCTGACTCAAAACGAGCAATCAGGGACCTACTGACTCTTCAAAATCGAGCAAATTTTTTACTTATGTCGGATATTTCATCTATGTTATTGGCAAACGCAAAGAGCCTAAATGATTATTCTTCCTCTTATTTTACAGCATATACGAAAATGTTCATCACAATAAGCAATCTTAGGATACCTACACTCTTCGGAATAGTGCGAAATTTGCACAAAAGTCGGAAATTCCTTTGTTGTAATTGACAAAAGCAAAGTGCCAAAATGCTTATTTTTTTTTCAAACTTATGCAATAATATGCTGACTCAAAGCGATCAATCAGGGACCTACTGACTCTTCAAAATCATGCACAATTTGTACTTATGTCGGATATTTCATCTATGTTATTGGCAAAAGCAAAGTGCCTAAATAATTATTCTTCCTCTTACTTTCAAGCATATACGAAAATTTTCATCACAATAAGCAATCTTAGGATACCTACACTCTTCGGAATAGTGCGAAATTTGTAGCAAAAAATGGAAATTCCTTTGTTGTAAAGGGCAAGAGTAAAGTGCCAAAATGCTTAATTTTTTTCTCAAACTTATACAATAGTGTGCTGACTCAGAATGAGCAATCAGGAACCTACTGACTCTTCCAACTCCTGCAAAATGTGCACGTTTGTCGGATATTTCATCTATGTTATTGGCAAAACCAAAGTTTTAAAAAGCTTATTTTTCCCCTCTAACTTTACAACCTATATAGTAATGCCTTGATTCAGAATGAGCAATCAGAGAATACCTATTGACTCTTCGAACTTATGCAAATTTGCACGAAAGTAGGAAATTTCCCTTTTGTAGAAAGTACAACCGAAATGTCTAAGCATATATGATAATTTCCCAGTTCAAAAGGAGCAATTAGAGAATATCTACTGACTCATATAGCAAGTGCAGAACTAGCACGAAAGTTGAAAATTTCATACATGTAATTGTCAAAAGCAAAGTGACTAAATGCTTATTCTTCCTCTAACTTTGCAGCATATACGAAAATGTCCATCACAATAAGCAATCTTAGGATACCTACACTCTTCAAAATAGTGCGAAATTTGCACGAAAGTCGAAAATTCCTTTGTTGTAATTGAAAAATGCAAAGTGCCAAAATGCTTATTTATTTTTCAAACTTATGCAATAATATGCTGACTCAAAGCGATCAATCAGGGACCTACTGACTCTTCAAAATCATGCACAATTTGTACTTATGTCGGATATTTCATCTATGTTATTGGCAAAATCAAAGTGCCTAAATGTTTATTCTTCCTCTTACTTTCAAACATATACGAAAATTTTCATCACAATAAGCAATCTTAGGATACCTACACTCTTCGGAATAGTGCGAAATTTGTAGCAAAAAATGGAAATTCCTTTGTTGTAAAGGGCAAGAGTAAAGTGCCAAAATGCTTAATTTTTTTCTCAAACTTATACAATAGTGTGCTGACTCAGAATGAGCAATAAGGAACCTACTGACTCTTCCAACTCGTGCAAAATGTGCACGTTTGTCGGATATTTCATCTATGTTATTGGCAAAACCTAAGTTTTAAAAAGCTTATTTTTCCTCTCTAACTTTACAACCTATATAGTAATGCCTTGATTCAAAATGAGCAATCAGAGAATACCTATTGACTCTTCGAACTTATGCAAATTTGCACGAAAGTATGAAATTTCCCTTTTGTAGAAAGTACAACCGAAATGTCTAAGCATATATGATAATTTCGCAGTTCAAAAGGAGCAATTAGAGAATATCTACTGACTCATATAGCAAGTGCAGAACTAGCACGAAAGTTGAAAATTTCATACATGTAATTGTCAAAAGCAAAGTGACTAAATGCTTATTCTTCCTCTAACTTTGCAGAATATACGAAAATGTCCATCACAATAAGCGATCTTAGGATACCTACACTCTTCAAAATAGTGCGAAATTTGCACGAAAACCTTATTTTTTATTTGCAAAAGCTTATTTTTCCTCTCTAACTTGACAACCTATATAGTAATGCCTTGATTCAAAATGAGCAATCAGAGAATACCTATTGACTCTTCGAACTTGTGCAAATTTGAAAGAAAATATGAAATTTCCCTTTTGTAGAAAGTACAACCGAAATGTCTAAGCATATACGATAATTTCGCAGTTCAAAAGGAGCAATTAGAGAATATCTACTGACTCATATAGCAAGTGCAGAACTAGCACGAAAGTGGAAAATTTCATTCATGTAATTGTCAAAAGCAAAGTGAATAAATGCTTATTCTTCCTCTAACTTTTCAGCATATACGAAAATGTTCATCACAATAAGCAATCTTAGGATACCTACACTCTTCGGAATAGTGCAAAATTTGCACAAAACTCGGAAATTCCTTTGTTGTAATTGACAAAAGCAAAGTGCCAAAATACTTATTTTATTTTTCAAACTTATACAATAATATGCTGACTCAAAACGAGCAATCATGGACCTACTGACTCTTCAAAATCGAGCAAATGTTTTACTTATGTCGAATATTTCATCTATGTTATTGGCAAAAGCAAAGAGCCTAAATGATTATTCTTCCTCTTATTTTTCAGCATATACGGAAATGTTCATCACAATAAGCAATCTTAGGATACCTACACTCTTCGGAATAGTGCGAAATTTGCACGAAAGTCGGAAATTCCTTTGTTGTAAAGGACAAGAGTAAAATGCCAAAATGCTTATTTTTTCCTCAAACTTATACAATATTATGCTGACTCAGAATGAGCAATCAGGAACCTACTGACTCTTCCAACTCGTGCAAAATGTGCACGTTTGTCGGATATTTCATCTATGTTATTGGCAAAACCAAAGTTCTAAAATGCTTATTTTTCCTCTCTAACTTTACAACCTATACAGTAATGCCTTGATTCACAATGATCAATTAGAGAATACCTATTGACTCTTCGAACTTATGTAAATTTGCACGAAAGTAGGAAATTTCACTTTTGTAGAAAGTACAACCGAAATGTCTAAACATATATGATAATTTCCCAGTTCAAAAGGAGCAATTAGAGAATATCTACTGACTCATATAGCAAGTGCAGAACTAGCACGAAAGTTGAAAATTTCATACATGTAATTGTCAAAAGCAAAGTGAATAAATGCTTATTCTTCCTCTAACTTTGCAGCATATACGAAAATGTCCATCACAATAAGCAATCTTAGGATACCTACACTCTTCAAAATAGTGCGAAATTTGCACGAAAAGCTTATTTTTTATTTGCAAAAGCTCATTTTACAACCTATATAGTAATGCCTTGATTCAAAATGAGCAATCAGAGAATACCTATTGACTCTTCGAACTTATGCAAATTTGCACGAAAGTATGAAATTTCCCTTTTGTAGAAAGTACAACCGAAATGTCTAAGCATATATGATAATTTCGCAGTTCAAATGGAGCAACTAGAGAATATCTACTGACTCATATAGCAAGTGCAGAACTAGCACGAAAGTTGAAAATTTCATACATGTAATTGTCAAAAGCAAAGTGAATAAATGCTTATTCTTCCTCTAACTTTGCAGCATATACGAAAATGTTCATCACAATAAGCAATCTTAGGATACCTACACTCTTCGGAATAGTGCAAAATTTGCACAAAACTCGGAAATTCCTTTGTTGTAATTGACAAAAGCAAAGTGCCAAAATGCTTATTTTTTTTTCAAACTTATACAATAATATGCTGACTCAAAACGAGCAATCAGGGACCTACTGAATCTTCAAAATCGAGCAAATTTTTTACTTATGTCGGATATTTCATCTATGTTATTGGCAAAAGCAAAGAGCCTAAATGATTATTCATCCTCTTATTTTACAGCATATACGAAAATGTTCATCACAATAAGCAATCTTAGGATACCTACACTCTTCGGAATAGTGCGAAATTTGCACAAAAGTCGGAAATTCCTTTGTTGTAATTGACAAAAGCAAAGTGCCAAAATGCTTATTTTCTTCAAACTTATGCAATAATATGCTGACTCAAAGCGATCAATCAGGGAACTACTGACTCTTCAAAATCATGCACAATTTGTACTTGTGTCGGATATTTCATCTATGTTATTGGCAAAAGCAAAGTGCCTAAATGTTTATTCTTCCTCTTACTTTCAAGCATATACGAAAATTTTCATCACAATAAGCAATCTTAGGATACCTACACTCTTCGGAATAGTGCGAAATTTGTAGCAAAAAATGGAAATTCCTTTGTTGTAAAGGGCAAGAGTAAAGTGCCAAAATGCTTAATTTTTTTCTCAAACTTATACAATAGTGTGCTGACTCAGAATGAGCAATCAGGAACCTACTGACTCTTCCAACTCGTGCAAAATGTGCACGTTTGTCGGATATTTCATCTATGTTATTGACAAAACCAAAGTTCTAAAATGCTTATTTTTCCTCTCTAACGTTACAACCTATATAGTAATGCCTTGATTCAAAATGAGCAATCAGAGAATACCTATTGACTCTTCGAACTTATGCAAATTTGCACGAAAGTATGAAATTTCCCTTTTGTAGAAAGTACAACAGAAATGTCTAAGCATATATGATAATTTCCCAGTTCAAAAGGAGCAATTAGAGAATATCTACTGACTCATATAGCAAGTGCAGAACTAGCACGAAAGTTGAAAATTTCATACATGTAATTGTCAAAAGCAAAGTGAATAAATGCTTATTCTTCCTCTAACTTTGCAGCATATACGAAAATGTCCATCACAATAATCAATCTTAGGATACCTACACTCTTTAAAATAGTGCGAAATTTGCACGAAAGTTGAAAATTCCTTTGTTGTAATTGACAAAAGTAAAGTGCCAAAATGCTTATTTTTTTTTCAAACTTATACAATAATATGCTGACTCAAAACGAGCAATCAGGGACCTACTGACTCTTCAAAATCGAGCAAATTTTTTACTTATGTCGGATATTTCATCTATGTTATTGGCAAACGCAAAGAGCCTAAATGATTATTCTTCCTCTTATTTTACAGCATATACGAAAATGTTCATCACAATAAGCAATCTTAGGATACCTACACTCTTCGGAATAGTGCGAAATTTGTAGCAAAAAATGGAAATTCCTTTGTTGTAAAGGGCAAGAGTAAAGTGCCAAAATGCTTAATTTTTTTCTCAAACTTATACAAATGTGTGCTGACTCAGAATGAACAATCAGGAACCTACTGACTCTTCCAACTCGTGCAAAATGTGCACGTTTGTCGGATATTTCATCTATGTTATTGGCAAAACCAAAGTTTTAAAAAGCTTATTTTTCCTCTCTAACTTTACAACCTATATAGTAATGCCTTGATTCAAAATGAGCAATCAGAGAATACCTATTGACTCTTCGAACTTGTGCAAATTTGCACGAAAGTATGAAATTTCCCTTTTGTAGAAAGTACAACCGAAATGTCTAAGCATATATGATAATTTCGCAGTTCAAAAGGAGCAATTAGAGAATATCTACTGACTCATATAGCAAGTGCAGAACTAGCACGAAAGTTTAAAATTTCATACATGTAATTGTCAAAAGCAAAGTGACTAAATGCTTATTCTTCCTCTAACTTTGCAGAATATACGAAAATGTCCATCACAATAAGCAATCTTAGGATACCTACACTCTTCAAAATAGTGCGAAATTTGCACGAAAAGCACTTATTTTTCATAAAATTTGACAGACTACACAATAATGTCCTGACTCACAATGAATAATTAGATAATATATTTGCTGACTCTTCGAACTTGTGGAAAATTCGTGGCTGAATTTCGTACATTTCTTCTATGCAGTGGTAAAAAGTGGCAAATTTCCAATATTTTCTGAAAATTGGACCATATTTTTTGTAATTTGTAGCTGATATTAAGTAACTACTGCATAGACCTTTACTTGTACATTTAGTATGAAAGTTTGAATTTTCATTTCAGGATTGGTAAAATAATTGCTCCAAAAATGCTGACTTCTGTTGTTTTTGCTGAACTTTAAAAGGCTGCAGAATATCAGAAGGCTCCTAAACTTAAACAAGTAGAATAAATAATATGTAGGCAGATTATTTTTTTAAGTTTTCGTCTTTTAGATAGGAAAAATCGGCAAATCCACTTTCCCCAATCATTCTTAATTTTGTGCTTAATGAAGTGTCAGATAAATAAGATATTACAGGGTGGCCACAAAATTCAGGAACAAAAATTCACTGATAGATTTCTTAAAAATTGCCCGATTTTATTGCAAACTATTTTTTTTAATTTCTCCAACTTTTCGAGATGTGTAGAGATATTTTCTGATCAAATAGAACATGTATGCTAAGGGAGTAATATGCGATTCCATCATCCTTCTAACGATTACCATCACAATTGTCCGCGTAAATGACGCCAAAATACGGATAAATGTAGACATGTACTTTCAGAACAAAGAAAATTTCTCTGATTTTCGTGAAATTTAAAAAAAAAATTCCTGACATTTCCAGAATCAGAAAGCTCCTGGACATTTCGCTGATTACCAGGTTCTGTTCCAATTATATTTTCAGAATACTCATCTCTATAAATTAGTAGTAACTTTCAGATCAGAATTTACCAGCAACGGAAACTCGCCAGATAGTAAGTAGAAACATCACTAGCTGCAAACCTGTAAAACTTGAATATACATGATCATGTATGAGCCGAGAAGCTTGAGCCTGTTAGAAATGGATGACATTGGAGCTTTAGTGAAAAACATGAAGTGCTGGCGTACAATGCTGGTCGACTGAAATTAATATAATGTTTTATTTAATCTACAACTTGTAGTTGAGTTGAGTTGATCTTGAATTAGGGGCAAAATGTTGCTTTCCTTTCATGAATTTGTTAAAACAGCGAGGAAAATCAACCTCTAGCGTGCTATAAAAGAAATTTCTTTTCTTATCGTCCAGTAGAAAAGTGCCAACTTCATGCATATGTACCAGTTTGAAAATTCTAACTACCAATAGAAAGAGTCTAACATCCTTTTTAACTTCTAAAGGTTATGAAAATCAGAGTTTTTTTATGCGAAAGAATTAAATAACTTGATTCTGAATTACAAATAAAAATCTAAATTCAAATAGAAAACCCCAAATGGAACATTTGTATAAATTGTTTTAAGAAATATTGTTTCTTGAGCAGAACTTGGGAAAAAATTGACGAAATTAAAAAAAAAAATCCCTTCAAATTTGTATGCGCTAGTTGCAAAACTAGTAAAAGTTTCATTTAAAGCAAGACCATAAAATATAGCTTAGGTTAATGCACCTCAGAAAGGCTCTTGAGTTCTATTAACCCTCTAGTGCAGGGGTCGACAACCTACGGCTCTTTTGATGTAAAGTTGCGGCTCTCCATTTCCATACGAAAAAATTAATAATTTATTATCAAAACCCTTAAAAATAAAAAAATATATTTTTAAATATATGTTGAAGAGCTCCAATAAAACAACAGTCAAGTTCCATGCTAAGTAACTGGGCGCAATCTTCCAATAATGTAAATCTGGCAAGTTTTGCAGTATCATTAGAAAATGCAATAAGAGGAAAACCATTCACAGATGGTAAGTACGTCAAAGATTGTTTTATAAGAGCATCTGAAGAACTGTTTCGTTATTTAAAAAACAAAGCAGAAATCATGAAAAAAATCAAAGATTTGCTATTATCTGCTAAAACAGTACAAGATAGAACTGCTAAAATGTCTTCAAATATAACACATATGCAAGTGGAAGACATTCAACTGGCTTCTGCCTTATCACTTGCCATAGATGAGTCTTGCGACATAAAAGATACGGCACAAGTTACCCTTTTCGTCAGGTATATGTCGTCCCAAGGTCCAAAAGAGCTCTCAGAGCAAACTCGTGGAGAAGATATGGCAAATGATGTGCAAAAATGCCTGGAACACAATGGAATCGATATAAATAAAATCGTTTCTATAGAAAGTGATGGAGCCAGAAGTATGGCAGGAATACATAGAGGGGTAACATCAATTCTTCAGAAAAAAAATAAACCACGAAATTCTAACGTTTCACTGCATAATTCATCAAGAAGCGCTTTGTGCCCAAACATTTCTGGCCAAAATAGATGAAGTCCTGAACTTGGTAATTAAGATTATTAACAGCATCTTGGCAAAAGCACTCTACCATCGCCAGTTTAAAGATTTTCTTGAAGAAATAGATAGCCAGTTTTCTGACCTACTTCTGCACAATAAAGTGCGTTGGCTTTCCAGAGGTAACGTATTGCAACTTTTTGCTTTGTGCTTGAGTAAAATAAAAACATTCCTCAATGAAAAAAGCATTGACCATTCCGAATTGGAAGAAGACAAATGGCTGCAAAAATTCAACTTCATGGTAGGTACAATTGGTAGTGGTTTCATTGTGGTAGATACCACAATGAAACTAAATGAAATCAATCTAAAACTGCAAGGAAAGGGCAAACCAGCCTACGCCTTGCTTGAAGAAGTAGTTTGTTTCGAAAAAAATTACTTCTTTTTGTTGAAGACATGGAGAGCGGTAAATTACTTCATTTTAAAAATCTGAAGCAATATCACGATGAGACCAATGCAACTATTGACACGAATTACTTCAGCATAGCTTTAAAAAACATGAAAGATGGATTCGCTGAGAGATTCGTACAATTCAAAAGAAACAAAAGTACTCCCGCATTCATAGTAAATCCTCTCAACACAAATACAAATAAGATCAACATTGAGCCATTTGAAATTGCTTCTGGATCACTACAAATGCAATTGCACGATTTGAAAACCAAAGACTTGTGGAGTGGCAAGTTCACAGAATTCAAGAGCAAGTTGGATGAGTTGGAGGTCTAAAAATGCATGCATATCTCTCAGCACAAATGGACAGCTCTAAAAGAAATTCCACGAGTTGAGGCTCTCATGTTCAGCGCATGGAATAGTCTTCCAGAATGCTACAGTGAGGTGAAGAAGTTGGCATATGGAGTGCTAACATATCCGAGTCGACATATTCGTGCGAGCAAGCGTTCTCTTGCATGAATGTAATAAAAAGTAAGGTTAGAAGTCAACTAACAAATAAAAATCTAGAGTCATGCTTGAAACTTAAAACAAAAATTTATAAGCCAGATTTAATCAAACTTTCAAAAGGCATGCAAAGCCAATGCTCCTATAGATGTAACTATCTATATTTGTGTTTTTATATGAATAAATATTATTCTGCATTTAAAGCCGTTAATTTTAAATCAAAAATAGAATATATAAAAGCAAATACTATAATATTGAAACGAAAAAATTTAGTGGCTCTTTAAAAACTGGGAAATTTTGTAAATTGTAACTTTTGGCTCTTCTTTTTCAATAGGTTGCCGACCCCTGTTCTAGTGCATAGTGTTACATATATGCTACACAATGTGCAGACAGATTACGAAAGTAAGGAATATCAGCTTTAGTAATAGAAAACATACATTTTTCCTTATATTTGTAAAAAATAATTAAAAAAAACCACCCTAAAATGAAACTAATTTCCAAATAATGTAACAACATTCACTCCAAAATCCCTTCCGTTCGCAAAGAATTCCAACTGAATATTATTCGACATTTAATTCCCACAACATTGAATTAAACAAAAGAAAAAAAATTCTTCACCAATTCATGTATCGAGAATGTACACGAAATAGTTGCAAGGAGAACAAAATGCATTTTCAACTTTGTACACCCCATCGCAAATCGATCTGGTGGGCGAAACGACCCATAAAATGGTGCACCACAAAGAAGGAAAATAAGTGAGGCTAGATGGTCTCGCATTCATTCTAACATGTAAGGAAAGAGAAAACGTGAAGAGGTTTTAGGTTTACCTGTAGCCCAATCACTCCAACTTACTTGATGGCGCGAAGTATGAGCGGGCGAGGGTTGTGCATTGCAGTTGTGAGCTGTTTTCAAGGGGAGGTCAACATCTGGGTAGGCACCTCATTGTCCAAGCTTCTACATCATGAAAGACTTTGAAGCAGTATTGGATATGTGGTGATGCCTCTCCAACTGCTCCATTCGTCGGTCGGATTGTAGTACAGATATGCTGCAAGTCGGTTGCGAGGTCGGTGCTCTACCTATCGGCTGCAGCCGCGAGAGAAAAGTCATATTACTGGAAGCTGAACTTTGATGGTGGTCCTTTCAGGAGTTTACATCGGCTGTAAACAAGTATCAACAAGTGGAGAAAATAAATAGCAATCTTTATGTTTTTAAATATAAACAAAGCAATTTTTTTTTTTTACTCGACTAACTCTGTTGGGCCTCCAGTCTGTTGTTGGTCTTAAAATTTGTATTTGTGTTTGCTTAGCAAGAAATGTGTTAAGTAAATTATCAATTTTTTTTTTTTTTAGTTTAATTTTATTTGATTTACTATAAAAATTTACAAATATAAAATTAAGTTAGTTTCACAAATATAGATATACTAAAGTTACCCGAATTTAGCTAAAAAAAACTAATTTCTGTACATTAAAAGAGCTTCAATATGTTAAGTAAATTGTAGAATTATTTTTTTACTTTAATTTTCTTTGATTTCTTAAACAATTTACAAATTATAAAGTTCGGTTTACAAATTACAAATAAGGATTTACTAAAGTAATGTGAATTTAGCTATAAAAATAAACAATTTTCTTCGTATTAAACTAGCTATATGCTTGGTTTGCAGACAAGACACATATTTGCAAATGAAAAACATTAAATCTTTTCTTTTTTTTTAATCAAATTTGTAAATCTTTTAAAGACATTGCTTTTAGTTAAATCTTGAAAATATATTTTATTTATAAATAAAAATTATGCCATGCTTGAACTGTTGAAATTACTCATTCTTAGTTTAAAATTTCAATTAAATTTGCTTTTAAAATGCCATTTGTAGAATTTTTAATTCTTTAAGTGCTTTATTCAATTATTGTTGAATAAAATTTATTCAACTATGACATTTTATTTGATTTAGAAAATAAAGAAATTTAATTTAGAAAATAATGAAATTTGATTTAGAAAATAATGAAATTTGATTTAGAAAATAATGAAATTTGATTTAAAAGAATGATGAAAATGAAATTTGATTTAAAAGAATGATGAAAATAAATTTTAAAAAAAAATAATTAAATTAAATTTAAAAAAAAATAATTAAATTGAATTTAAAAAAAAATTAAATTAAATTTAAAAAAAAATGATTAAATTAAAATATAATTAAATTAAACAAAAATTAAATCAAAATAAAAATTGAATTGAGTAAGTTTGAAAACAATTCAATTTCTTTTAAAAAATATATATGCAACTGAGTTTGAAAACAATTCAATTTTGTTAAAAAAAACTATTCAATTTTGTTAAAAAAAACTATTCAATTAAATTTAGAAAAAATTCAATTAATTTAGAAAATAATTCAATTAATATAGAAAATAATTCAAGTTTTAATATATTTTTAAGGCCTCCTCGATAAATCGTGTTGTGCTTTTTTAACTGCACCCCTTGTGATCATGCGTGTCGAGATGGGGACTGGAGGCAATACTTCGCTTCCGAGACGCCTGTAAACGAATGGCAATTTCGTTACCTAGAAGGGAAAAAAGTCTTTTAAAAACTTGTTCAAATTAAAACTTTCAATTGGATTTAATAATAAAAATGTGCTCCTCCCAGATCTGAAAATTGAAATTGTTAGATTGTAGCCACTTCCCCCCTGAACTTTTTTCTTGACCAGTGGGCCAGCCAAAGGAAAGGAAGATGAGCGTAACTCCTCCCCCCCCCCCCCCCCCCGGAGAAAAAAATGGGCAGTAAAGAAAGCAGGTATTTGAATTTCAGCTCTTTTAGAAAGGAAGATTTTCATTAATTGGAAAATTTTACGAAAATTTCAGTATATTCGGTAAAAAAATTGCAGGGGAAAAAATATGGCTGGTTGATTGGTTCATTTATTTGCCTCATCACACCATTTAATCAACCTGTGGCAAATAGATATTTGCAGGTCTAGCTCCTCCAAAGTGCTCTTGCCTATTAGACAAATTTAGATATTTACGTATTATCCTGTCGACCGTTTGCTAACATTTTGTTTTCAGATTAGAAGCCCAAACCGTCTTCTCAGACGTGTGGTTCATCCCTGACCAAAGGCTTCGGTTCATACTATTGATTGAAGGACCTAAACATTTTATCTCGCCAACGGTCGACGTGATAACACATAAATGGCCAATTTTTTTTTTTTTTTTTAAGGAGTGGCAAAGGATGTACAGAAAGAAAACAATTCCCTAACAGGAGGTACCCCACAACTATTATCAATAAATAAGAAACAGTTAATAATTGTAAATAATTTCAAAAGAATAAGTTTGTAATTTACTAACAATCCAACAGGGAACGGTATCGCACATGAATAGCTGATGGGTCCAAGAAAATAAAGAATGGATTTGTAAATCTCATAGCATCGAAAAATCATTTTTGCATTATCACTTTCAATTACGGTAATGAAAGTAATGCATTCGGTCAAAATGTAAGATTTAACGAATCCGTACTGAACACCCTAAAAATTAGAGATGAAAATGCCGAGGACAAAGCTAGACAGCAAGAGTGCTCTGCAAAATATTCATTTCAAGAAAATTATGAAATTTGGTATATGTTTTGGAAGAACGTTTTCGTAAAAAAAACACAAGCAAAAGTCTTAGAATTCTTTAACTATATGCACTTTTTGTTCAAAATGGTGCTTGTTATATAAAAAAAGTCAAATAAGAATAACGTTTTTGTAGCTTAGATCTAAATTTGTTCTATTAAATACATTGGAAATTATTATTTTGGAATCCCATGGTGCAGTAGTATAACTTAAAAAGCAAAAAATTTTATCTTAAATATTCAACAGCCCAAAACTTAAAAAATGTCTGTCCCCTCCGTAATAATACTCTGGATTCGCCCTTGCAGAGTACCAAAATCCGACCAAACCAATCAAAATCACTTTATTTCTACTCTACCAATCAGCAAATACAAACCAAACAATGTACAAGTTGATGCATGCGTAATACAAATATATCAGAAAATTCTGGTGTAGCGCGGATAAGTGACAAAAATTAAGGACCTTTAATCATTTTCAAATACTTTTAAGACCTAGACAATCCAGACATTTTTTAAAAGGAACCTCAAACCAAACACAAAGATTTTTACTGGGATTGTGGAGCATGTTTTTGGCAAACCCTGTCATTCATGGACAATAGGCCTAATACCTGTGGTGTCATTGTCATCAAGTCTTTTGCAATGTCCCCCCTTTCAGACAGTTTGGCATTCTGTAAGACCACTGATCTGTTTGAACATGCCATATGCAGTTTTCTTTTTAGTATGATTTTAGAGAGGTACAATGGGCCAACAGGCCTAAGTACGCATGACTTTGCCAATCTCTTTTCTATTCTAATCTAATCTAATCTAATCTAATCTAAGGCCTGGAAAGCAAGTTAAAAAATACTAATAACTTTAAGTGATCATGGGAACTCTGTGAAAGTCACAATAGAAATAAACCTTACCTTCGGATGTGGTTTCAGATCTATGAGATTAAGATTTTTCTGGAGTAACCACTCCTTCTCGGCTATGAGTCTCTTAGGTGGTGGTGGTGGTGGTGGTTCGGAATTGCTACTGCTTGTGGTGGTGGCAGGGGGTGGTGGTATCCAAGGAGAAGAGGTGCCCGATGTTGGTGGTGCTACCCAAGGAGAAGAGGTGCCCGCTGTTGGTGGTGGTACCCAAGGAGAAGAGGTGCCCTCTGTTGGTGGTGGCAGGCCTTGGGTAGCCTTTCTCGGCTTGCTTCCTCCCCTTTTCGTCTTCTTGGGTCGCCCTCTACCCCTTTTCAATTTCTGCTCTGGTTCCTCCACAGCCGCCTGTTCTGCCAAGGGCTCTGCCCTATAATAAAGGAAGAAAAACTGCAATAAATAGCCTATTCATTTTTAAAGTATACTTAACCCATTAAAGATGACTTTGAAATGGATAAACAGTCATTGTTTTTAACATTTACCTTGTTTATTTCGATCGTATTAGATGTATTTTGATTTTTTTAAAGATTTGTTGAAAAAATTTCTTCCTCTGAAAGCTTATCTGGGTTTTTTCATGGATTTTGGAGGAAAATCGGGGAAATTTTGAGTTTTTAAATTTGTTTTTAGGAATTATCGAAAAATTTAAGTGCAATTTTAGGAATTTTAAGAAAATTTGGAAAAATATTAGGAATTTTAAGAAAATTTGGAAAAATATTAGGAATTTTAAGGCGAATGTGACCCCTGGAATCCTGAACTTTATGTAAAGTTGTGACAAATAACAAAAACTTCACAGAAGACAATTATCAATAATTTACTTACGGGATTTCTTGCTCTTGATCATCCAGTTCACCTTCATTGAATCTACATTAAAGAAAGGATGTCACAGATGAGTAAACGATTAAAAAATAAAACAATTATCTTGTGTTAGTCTATCTTCAAATGAGGTGCTGAGCGCTAGGACATTACCATCCCACAATCTGATTTTTTGTAGTTTCTATCTCGTTTTTTTTTTTTTTTTTTTTTTTTTTTAACCATTTATGCCAGAACCGACCAAATGTAATTTATTTAATGGCCAACTTTGTTGGACATTATGTAAACAACATTTGGTCCGTTCTAGTATGACTTGGTTTTTCAAAAACCAGGTAGAAACAGCAAAAAACAAACTGTGGGATGGACCGATCTTATGCTCAATGCATCATTTTTTGTAAAGGACCAAAATTTTACTTCAAAATGCAAGAATAAATACATACAAGATGTGTACCAGGGTGGCTACAAAACTCAGGAAAAAAAGTTCCCTGATAATTCCCAGAAAAAACAGAAAAATTTCTAAAAAAATTTCCTGATTTTACAGATTTTTTTTTTTTTAAATGTCTCAAACTTTTCCAAAAGTGTTGATCAAATAGAACATGTATACTAAAGAGATAATATGCCCATTTTTTAAAAAAGTTTTGGCGATAATGAAAAGTTTAAATTATTCCGTAACATTAAACTCCTAACGATTACCACAAATCTCCGGGAAAATGACACCAAAATACGGATGAACGAGGAAACGTACCTCTAAAACAGCGTTCGCCTCTAACTTATAGAGACGGGCAGTATGACTTATGTTGGAACTTTCTGCGGGCCGCAGATTTACTGAATGCGCCAATGAATATATTGCTTTACTACAAATGTTCAATGTTAGAAATGTGATAATTACTAAAGATTCAACAATATAAAACAATTTTAGAAACTGAAACAATAATTTAACTTTTTTATATTAATAAACTAACAATTGATATTTGATTCTTGTTTCAAATAATTAAAAACATAATTTTCTTTACATCGTAAATCAAAGTCATAAAAGAAGTTAATCTTTAGTGACAATATTACAATGTGATTTGATATGAACTTATAATCAATAAAGATATTTAAACCATACCTCCTAAATCTTCCATTTTAACCGATGTTAATTGTGAGACGATGACGGCCACTCCACTTTTCACTATCTACTTTGCATTTAAAACTAGTCTTCGACCTGGACTGATAGAGATCGCGATACTTCTTTTCACGTCAAAACAAAAGAGGTATGCATTAAAACACATAACTCCTACCTATCACATTCAGAAAAGCAGAAATCGAATTGTGTCATTCACGAATCGAGGGGGTAGGGTATCATAAGTACAAAACCAAGCAATGCGAAAGAATTGGTTTTTTTATTTTTTCTGGCAATCTCAGAAAAAAAAGGATTTTTTAGACTTACTGACGCGGACCACTTAATAAAAAACGTGGTTTTTGGTAGTAAACATATACTATTGTGGACAAATTAAAATTATTTCCCCAAAATTTGATTTTTGCTCTTCTGTACTGCCGGTGGGCCGGAGAAAAAGTTGTCGCGTGCCGTCTAGTGGCTGACGCTGCTCTAAAACAAAGATAGATAGTTTCCCTGATTTTCTTGAAATTTAAAAAAATTCCCAGACATTTCCCTAATTTCCAGGTTCTGTGGCCATTCTGTTGCA
Source organism: Linyphia triangularis (assembly GCA_963978545.1). Taxonomy (NCBI): domain Eukaryota; kingdom Metazoa; phylum Arthropoda; class Arachnida; order Araneae; family Linyphiidae; genus Linyphia; species Linyphia triangularis. The sequence goes on along the minus strand of OZ021721.1, from coordinate 10,406,481 downwards.
GCATTGATTTTTTCCTTTTGAGGTTTTGCAATTGCATTAAGAGAAAGTCATAGTATTAAGGATCATTTCCTATTGTACTCACTATGTTAAAATCTTCTACCTCAATTCATTAAGAGACTATTTTGAATAAATCCTTGAAATTTGGTGAAGGTGCGAAAATGATTACTTAATGAAATGACATAAATTAAAAACTCGAAAATAACGCCTAATATATCTTATTTTATATTTCAAATCCGTATAATAATGCATATGCAGTGGGGCCAGCTGCAATAGTTTGTTTTTCTTTTTTAATTTTCATTTATTATAGACAGACATTAAATAAAAACTACTTATGTCATTTCATTAAGTTATCATTTCCGTATCTACTCACCAATTTTCAAGGGTTTACACAAAGTAGTTTCTAAATGAACTGGGCTAGAAGATTGTAACATAGAGAGTAAAGGGAATGATCCTTACTAAACTTTCTCTTAAAAGATATTTAATTCAAAGTAGAAAATTTAATTAGACTTAAATTATAAATTGAATGTTTAATTTTTTTTTATACAATCGATGAAAATTAACTCATGTTTTAAAGGAATATTTTCATCCGAAGTGTGTTTTGATCTATAGATGTGAGATAGACAATAAAAAATAGCGGTGGTATAAGGGAAGCAACGTTATTAATAGCTAAATTTATCAACTTAGACAACAGACCCATAATTAAAAGAATTATAAAATGAATCAGATATAATAATATAGGTACAGATTATTTCATATAGAAAGTTTAAATTAATAATCTTTTAACGAAGGAGATTCTCAAAGAAAAACATAATAATAGAAATTTAAAAGAAAGAAACCTAAATAAAATCTCAATATTGATAATAATTATGCTCATAGATGGCAGCTCACTCGTTTGAAAGCAATTTTAAATTTGTTTCTCTTTCGATAGCTCACAGTAGCATTAAACTTTAAAAAAAGCATATGATATTGTTTAAAAGAACCTTACTCACGAATTAAATTTTAAAAAAAAATTAAAAAAAAAGTTTATTCTGTATAAGAACACTTGAAAAGAAATAATATTTAAGTTCGCTGTTGTACTATGGTCTTTACGGAACCAGATGCAAATTCCGAAATGCTTGACTAACCCTATCACAAAAGCTTCGTAGCCACCTGGGGGAAAAAATTTATAAAGACTAATGCCAACATTTATATCTTACAAATAATTTAATATGGGCAATATTATTTTTAACCGAAAACTGCTGGATTAGTAACAAAAAAATCGAAATACATTCGATTTTTTTTATTATTATTTAGAAGCAAGCATTGCTACTATGGATGCACGCCACTGACTCAGTAATATTAATAAATAATTTACTCACGGTGGTAACGGAGCTAGGGCAGCCTCCCTGCTCAGTTCTTCCTCAGATTCCCTCATCACAAGGACCAGCTCATCATAAACCCACTTCAACTTTTGTCGTTCTTTGCTATAATAAGATAAGAAAAGCTTTCGTAAATGGTGGTTAAGTTTATATTTTTGCAAAGAAGTTAAACAAACTAGAGAATCTGTGTAAGTAAACATGTTTTGCGACAGCCACTACATAACCGCTTCTACACATTTTTATTCCAGTACTACATTTCTCGATTTTAAATAAAAAAATTATTTGCAAATAGCGATGGCAGGCTGAAAATACTGAATAAAAGTTTTTAAATGTTGAATACTTTATTCAAACCTTTTAAACGATATTACAAACCACCATCACCAGACTCATCACCGGACATACTCGCACACTTGCATATGTTCAGGGACAAAAGGAGTACCCTGTGTGCCTCAAGTGTGTCTCCCATCAAGCTTCACCTGACCATCTGCTTTCCTGTTCGAATTTGGAGAAGAGCGATCTCTTTAAAAACCCTGCGCTGGTTCGAGACTTTCTTTGGGAGTACGGTCTCTTGGACTTGGTCTAGACTTGTTCTAGATCAAGTGGAATAAGAAACAACAACAACAAAGCAAAATTTTATATCCTGCACAACTTTAAAACAATACCAAACAAACATATACACAGCAGGTTTTTTTTTGTATAAAAAATAACTCATTCACAAAATGATGAGTATCTACAAGCTCTATAAATGAGAGTTAATACGTCTATGAAATGTTTTCCTTTCTTATTTAAACAAAGAGTTACATTCTTCTTCGCAATATAGTTACGTGTGCAATAGCAACGAGCTAGAAATATGTTAAAATATGGGTTTGATGGATTTTAGTCAATTTCCTTTTACACAGTTACTATGTTTTTAAAATATAGAATCACTCGAGAAAATAGTCTCCAATGCTGTTAAGCACGAATGAAACATGTAATAATTAACAAAGCCCTAACAAATTCACCAAAGAATTGAGCAAGAGAAATTACTTTTCTTTTCTATCGTTGTTTTAATATTAAGCAATCGAAAAGCTTCAATAGCTTGTAAGCTTGTATTTAAAGATGTGAGAAATGTATAACGCTTCATTGTAACATAAACTACATATTTTGTTTATTCAATAAAACACCTTTTAGAGAAAAATGGCTTTGTTTGTAATTGGCTGTCAACAAAAATTTAATGGAATCACAATTTATGATATGTTTCATCTACTCAACATGTTTTAAAAGGAATGGCTTGGAGAGTCGCCCTTTCTTATTATCACATCTGTAAATGTAGTTATGATTTTTTATTGGAATAAAAATTTGTGAAACATGTTTAGTGTTTTTATTATTTATTCCTCTCTTGCACAGTGGTCTCTATTTTTCAAAAGTTTAGTTAGAAGACCAAACATATCTTGAAAATTTCATAACCTTACGCCTATTAGAAGTAGCTTTCTATAGAATAGAGGAACAGATACACAGACTCTTTGTTGTTTCGTTATAGATTAGTGCTTTAAAAAAAAGAACTGAAACTAGTTTAATAATAAAAATTTAACAGCTGTAATGAAATATGTGTAAGTAACAAAGTAAAATAAGAATTAAAATACTCACGTGTATGCTTCTTTGTATTTGTTTCCACGTTTCCTCGCGCATTGTAACTTTGCTTCGTTTTCCCTGGAAACTCTTTTCAAATTTTCAATCTAAAATTGGTCACATAAACAGACTTTAGAGATGTGATGACAAAAATATGCAGTATAATAGTAATTGAATTAAATCTAAGCATCTCAAACAACAATCAGAAAAGAAATGGCTCAAGGTCTGAATGTAAACCCAGCAAAATTTAAACACAGACCGGTTTACACAGTTTAAGTGTTAATATAGGCGTCTTTATAAGAAACCAATTTAGAACGTTTCTTTGACTAGCCTTTTAATGAATTACACATAACTGAAACGTATCCCCTCACTACCCTTTTAAAGATGACGAAATATGATGCACTGTCAAATTGGAGATTTTCTAACGAACAAAAATGTTGCATTACATTTAATGGGAACTCATGTAGAGAAGACCTATCACTTGACATATTGCCCTTGTATTTGTAGTTCCGACTAGAAATGTTGACCTAATACAAACTGTATACAAGTTTCTCGCTGCATCATTGGAATATTGTAAAAGCTAAAAATGAGTAGACATATTGCCGAAATTATCGCAAACGGTCACTGATAAATATGGATTCTTATGTAATCCAGATCTAGTTCTAATAATGTTCCGCTGCAGTTGTGTAGCTCTTGCACCAGAAAATCTCTAATACAACAAACCTACATGATGAACAACACCCAGAAAAAAGGGTCATCCAAAAAACTTGGTATAAAACTCATATTGTATTTTTTTAGGCAAGTAGTTGTTTAGCAATTATTTTGGGAAGCTTGCTAAACTCATTCATAATAGTCCAAGAGGCGACTGCAATTTTTGGACCACATCGAACATCATTCTGAATTTTTTATAGAAATTGGAGAAAAATGAGTAGATTAGGAATCCACTGGTCTGCCGTGGCAAAAATGGCCGAAACTGATCAATAATCGACTTGGAAGAGTTGAACTAAAATCCGATTGCCAAATATGTCATAACTTGCCAAAAATAGAACAAACTTATTCGTCTGGCAACCCATTTCATTTTGATTTTCAATGAGAAAAAGCGCAAAAGATTTCCGATCTTTGGCTCGGAAAACTTATATCTTTTAAAAGTAAGCCAAATTGGCGACATCAGTTACGTCATATGTGACGTAATATTTTTTGCCAACTTGGCTCCCTTTTAATAGATGCAAGTAGACCGTCGCCAGATATCTGAATCGTCTGCAACCTTCTTAATTGAAAATTAAAGAGTGAGGGTTACCAAATAAAAAAAATGCTCATATTTTGGCAAGTTACGGCGCATTTTGGCAGTTGGATTTAGTTCAACTTATTAAAAGTCAATTTTTGACCAGTTTCGGCCATTTTTGCCACGGCAGACCAGTGGATTCGTAATCTACTCACTTTTCTCTAATTTCTATAAAAAATTCAGAATGATGTTCGATGGGGTCCAAAAATTACAGTCGCCTCTCAGTCTATAAGTTCAGTCTGGAAATATATAAAACATTTAAGAGGAAGTCCTAGTAAGGATCATTCCCTATACTCGCTATGTTACAGTCTTCTATACCAGTGCAAACTACTCTCTATAACCACCTTGACATTTGGTGACGAAAATAATCACTAAATGAAATGACACGAATTAAAAACTCGAAAATAGCGTCTAATATATTGTATTTTATACTTGAAATCATTACGTCAATGCCTATGCAGGTGCGCCATTTGCAATAGTCTTTCGCTATTTTAATTTATAATAGAGAGACATTAAATGAAAACAATTTATGTCATTTCATTATGTGATCATTTGTGTACCTATTCACCAAATGGCAAGGTGGTTATACAAAATAGTTTCCAAATGAACTGGCTTAGAAGATTGTAACATAACGAGTATATTGAATTGTCCTTCCTCTTAATCATTAGGTACAGGCTGACAGTCTAGAAATTCACCAAAATCGTAAATAAGAATTAAAAACCAAATATTTCACGTTTCTTACCTGTTTTTTTAGATTTATTATTTCTTGTGTTGCACGGGCAAGTCTTGATACTTCCATAACGTCCTTATAAAAAAATCAGTACAAATCAGTAATCATGCTGAGATATTTCAAAACTCGCAAAAAGTTCTATTAGGGTGTTTCAGAAAGGAAAAACATCTTAACTTACCAGACCTTCAAAACTACAAAGAGAACAACTTTCAATTATACTAATACACTGACGTGCGTTTGTGTTATTAACTATATTTATATCTCCATCATTCATTTAGAAAAAATTACTATTTATTTTTGGCGACAATTCTTTTATGTTACTTTAAAAAAAAAAATCACCACCAAAATGATGACTTTAACAGTACACTTTTCGATAATTCTTACAGTTAACCTTTCTTGTAAGTGAAACAGCGAAAAGATAAAAACGGTCGTGGATGAGCGACGCTCAAGGGAATAGAATTGTGTGTTGAAGATAATCGTTTTTCAACTTTTTACGTCTTTATTGCATTTTTATAGAAATTTCGTAGGTGGGGATGTTTTGAACACCTTAGGAGGCACTACCCAGCGATTTTAATCAAAATCGTTTTTTATCAGATACTGAAAACATGATTTTTTTTTCAATGGCAACCACCTTAGGAGTTTATGCAATTTTGACGAAAACTTTAATGGTAGGTCCCCATACACCAAATTTGAACATAGTAGGACAATTCGTTCATGCTGACCACGTACATACTGGCACATAGACATTCATTCTAAACCACTTTTTTGAAGTAGGACGTTCCAAAACGTACAGAAATGAAAAAAAAAAAAAAAAAAAAATTGACCGTAAACAATACATACAAAAGTAAACTTTTCACATAAACTTATCACAACATTTTGTGAATAAGAAAAATGTTGAATGTTTTGATGCAATATTTCATGAAGCTAGTAATGTTCAGTTAGGTCAATGAGGTAGAACAGGTTCCGCTCTTAAAGCTTCTCCATCATTGATTCAAAAGAGAATTAATCTTCTTAACCTTATTACTTCAAACCCAAGTTTGTTTATTTTTAATGGATATTTTTACACTTTTTAAATCCTCATTAGAAAATGACAATTCATGCCATTAAAAAAACTAGGGGTGAGGAACATCGCACAACTTTCAATTACAATATAATATTGGTCATTGCATTAAAATTTATGGTGTTATTTACCGTTTTAATATTTTCACTCATTTAAATCAAAATGGTCAATTTGGCGATATAATTGGGAAAAAAAACACACCCTAAGATGGCGAAATTGGCGATGTTATTTGATAGATATTACAGTATTCTTTCTTTAGCGTGTAACAAGAAAAAAATCAATCATTGATGGGCGGTGCTCAAGCAGGGATGGCACAGTTTCATTGGTATCAGCTGCGTATCAGTTGAAATCCGATTTTGTATCAGCTTCGTATCAGCCGATATCCAATTTTGTATCAATTTCGTATCAGCCAAAATCCAATTTTGTATCAATTTCGTATCAGTTGAAATCGGATTTTTATCACCTTCATGACAGGAAAAATCATATTTTGTTTCTGGCTTGTATAAGTTAAAATCAAAATTTGAATCGATTGAAATAGGTGTTTATAATAAGTTTAAATCAAGATTTGTATTATGTTAAGAATGATTGTTTTGTTTTGTTTAGAAGGATATTACATTTATTGCAATTATTTAATATATTTACTACACAACTAATATACAAATCTTCTTTATAAGAACAATTTAACTCCTCAAATTATGTTATAGTAATATTCATGTCAATTACTACTACTCAAAACAGTAAACAAATAAAAGATAGTGTCCATAAAAAAAATTAAGAAATAGAAGAATAAAATAAAATATTAATGTTACACATTTGTAAATATAAATAATCAATGGACAATCATATGGTGCACAAGTTTAACAATTATATAAAAATAAATTACTCCAACTTTTAAACTATTATTTATAGTTATAGCTAAAAAGTGAAATTGTTTGTCAAGCTAAAATAGACAAACAATTTTACATAAAATTATAGTAAAAATTACAATTTTAAATATGGACAACATATAAAAATTTTATAATCGGTACAAATTTCTTGCACAATATTATGTTAAAATTTTAGCAACCCTGAATTGATATAAAATAAGTAGAGATCTCATACGCAAGCATTAATCACGGAGATAGCTATCACACCAGAGAAAGCCTAGGCGAATGCCCCCAAAACTACCTCGCAAATTTCGGCAATAACCGATATAACTTCAGCATAAATCTCGGCGAAAATGACAGTCACAGCAACGTATATACCGGTGATAGAGCCCACCATACCGGTGCAAAATTCGGTAATATCACCACATAACATGGGCGTAAACCACGATAATATCGTATATCACAACAGCTCGCAACCAAAATGTCTTCACACCAATACAAAAATTAATTTAAATGCCCAATATGCAGGGGTAAATTTCGACAATAGCGGCTATTACATTGTCCCAATGACCGTCAAAAATTATCATCACGTAACGTAAATCTCGGTAATGGCGCTCGCCATATCGGCACAAATCACGGAAATAACTGCTTACAGCCCTGTGCTTATGTGTCAATGAACCTTACAACGAGCGAAGCGAGCCTGTTCGTGAAGCGCCAAAAGCTGGTATCTATACACCAATGATGGGTTTCTGCAACGCGGGGCCATGCAGCTAGTTTGATATAAAAGTTCAATTAAATTCAGGTTGCATTACAGATTTTCTGACGCAAACAGCTAAACAAGGGCATTACTGATCAGGAGCATTGTTAGATCATGGTTTTGAAACACAAAAATCAAAACACAAAACAACAGATTTATGAAAAGTAGGGAGTGGAGCCTTCTGGAAGGTCTTTCGATCAGAAACTCCCTCATATATATTGCCTCGAATGGGAGAAGTCCTGAATAATCTCCCAACAAACAGCCTAGTAACTGAATCCACTGTCTGCTACAATGGACAATTTCCGCATTTTTTGAAATTTTTTTCTATTCAATTCTAAATGTTTCGGGAAGGCCACACACACAAAAATTTAAATTATCTGTCCTTTTTTCTTTTTTTAATTTGCAATTTAAGCTCGCCTCTCAGATTTTGGCGGGGAAAAGACGCATGACGTCACTTCATCCGGAACAGCTTTTCAACAAAAAAAACTCCGGAGGAATAAAAACCGGTTCCTAGACATTCCGACCGGGTTGACTGACAGCTGACTTGAAAGTGATAAGATTCAATGGGAATTTGCGACTGTACTGCAGTTAAACAGTAAATAATCAAGTTTCAATCAACTAATTCATTAAACAGACTTATTTATCAATGACATCAAATTTCGACGAAATCGAGGTGAAGAGAGCTGATTTCGGCTGGCAACGTAGAGAATAATCGGTCGTATGATATCACGTGCCCCTCGAGTTAATAGAAGGATGTCGTGAAGTCACAGCCGATAGCTGGTCGTTATTGGCGGAATTGCAATTTAATGGTTTTTGCGCATAACAAATAATACATTTTTTAAAGAACTTTCCTTTAAATATTTGGAATCGGAAAGAAATTCTTCATAAATATAAATAAATTTCACTAAAAAGTGTGGGAATTGTCCACTGTTGCTCTGTGTCCTAACTTGGGAAAAAAGACTGAAGTCTCTATACCGAGAAGCAGGGGCGTACTGGTCATAGGGTTGTCCGGTGCAATCACCAGTCTGGTAAAAAATGGTCTGGTACAAAAGTTGTTTTCTTTTTGTTTTTGCAATTGAGATTTCTTTGTTTTAGTTTTTGCAACAAACTATCAATGGTTTATGGAAACAAAGTTCACTGAAAGGAGGTATAAATAAGATGCAAAGATTTGTTTTAATTTAACTAAGTATTATAACAATTCAATTATTTAACTTAATTAACACTATTTTATAATTTAAACTGATTATAAATATACATATTTAAATAATAAAATATGCTAATTACTAGAACTATTTAATTATGTAATTAACTATTTAATTATGTAATTAACTATTTAATTATTAAATTAACTATTTAATTATTCAGTTAACTATTTAATTAAATATTTAATTAATTAAAAAATTGTTTTATTATAGATAATAATTATTTTATTATTATTAAAAATTGATTAATGATTATGGCAAAACTAAAAATTTGCAAAAAAATAAGACATTGATATATCTTGCAAGTCTTTAAATGAACAGAGAAAAAAATTATATAGTTATTTAATAATTATTTTTAAAAAAATATATAGATAAGATTTTTTTAAGCTATGATGAGTTTTACAATTTAATAACATAATGATTTCAGAACATAAATATTGGAGATTTATTTAATATTATATTTATTATTGATTTATTACGTGTCGTACTCCATGTTGTTAAGCAAATTTCATAGTTATTTCTGTAACCGTAATTGTTGTAAAAGGTATATATACAGGATTGGATTGTGATAAGATGAGGCTTCATACTTGTAAACTTTACTTATTAAATTGATTTTGTTCATGATGATGGGCTGGCTGACTTATTTGTGGCATCCTGAGTTTCTTTTGGTTTGAAATGACCAAGAGGGTTATGGGCTCAGTACAGGGTGCCCAGAATAGGATTCTCAGAGAATACGAGAAAGCCAGTAGAAAAGCCCAATGAGTTAATAGAAGCCAAAAGTATGTAGAAGTGTATTGGCGTGATAGAGCGTACTTTAAAATTATTTAAGATAAAAGCGTGCTGAAGATGACTCAACTATCTGAGTCAAGTTTTAATCTTCCGAAGAATTCGACGAACTATGTTAGTTGGAAATGTGACGTTAAAGTGCAGCTGATAGACAGACGTTCTTGGGAGTTTATTACGAACGAGGCGACGCCATGTCCGGATGAAGCATCAGACAGAGAAAGGCGAATGTACAGTAGCCCCCAAAAAAAACAGAACAATGGCTATATCTTTTGTTCTAATTGTTGAAATAACAAACAAAAGATACCGTTGTAAATCGTGAAAGGTTTTTAATAATTGTATGTAGTGTTTTTTATCATGAGGGGTCATCTACATGTTAAAACAGAACCAAACTTTAAAAAGTTCAATAGCAACCTCATAATATTATTTCATATTTGGATTCAGCATTAAAAAAGAATGCGAAATACAAAAATTCGTAATTTTCTAATGAATGGTTTGTAATTTAAATGATAAAAAGAAAATGATAAATTAATGTTAAATAAAAAAGTTGGTTTTTTGGCCATAAATACTTAAATAATTCATATATTTCAGTAATTTTTTTTTCAAAAGGTAGTTTGTAAATGGCCAAACATAAATAGCAATCAGCTTTTGAATCAATTTTTTTTTAATAATTAATTATCAATTAATAAAGAAATTTAAAAAAAAATTGAATAGAAACATATATGTTTTTTGCTTTCATTAGATTTACCATGGTCTAACCCCCCCCCCCCCCATAATTTTTTTCTTTCCATTTTGACTATTAGTTCTCGATTTTTTAGAGAAAATGTAAAAAACGCTCACTTTAAGGGACCGTATAGTAGACGACTTTTGAAAACTATCAAAGATTAATTCAAGGTAAACTAGAAGTGTGGAAAATCGCATAACGTTCAATTATCGTATAACCGATAGTTTAAAAACTATGAAACACGCTTTAATAGGAAAGTGAACTAAAAAGTAGAAGATAATTTTAAATAAGTTTGAAATAAGAATAGTGATTAACAAGAAATATTTATTCTATCGTAAAAAAGCGTGGGGTGCTTGATGTCAATTTTTGTAAATATTTAATGACAGATATTGGTAAAAGTAGAGCCATTATGAAAATATCTTAAAAAGCACCCCACGCTTTTTTACGATAAAATAAATATTTCTTGTTAATCACTCTATTCTTATTTCAAACTTATTTAAAATTATCTTCTACTTTTTAGTTCACTTTTCTATTAAAGCGTGTTTCTTAGTTTTTTAATCTATTGATTATTTTCTTCTTTTTAGTTTGATTTTCTATTAAAGCGTGTTTTTTAGTTTTTTAAATTATTAATTATTTTTTCTGTAAACTATAATTTTTTTTTTTTTTTTTTTTATTTTTTTTTAATTTGCTTTCTTAAATTCCATTTATTTAAAACAACATTTTTTAAGCAATTTCAATAAGTTATCCTTTAAAAATTTTACTGAATCATGTGACTTTTTCATTTTATAAATAATTTCAACGATCTAGTTACATTTGTGTTTATAGTGAAATATTTCTGTAAAATAACATAACATTCATGCTTTGCTAAATACTGTTTACTAATGCCTACATTTAATATTTATTAATTTTCTAATTATCAGTAGTATTCGTTATATTTCTGCAATTACAGTTTTCGATATTTTATTTATTTCGTGTGAAGAATGCACATCTTTAATGTTGTAAATAAATTATGTTACTTTTGCGTTTACTTGCTATTTTTGTATTAATCTTAAACATGACACTATAAATCCAAGTAGTTTCTATGCAATTTTAGACTAATACTTGTATTTTTTAATCTTCGTGAAACGTGCCACATCGACCGTTCGATTTCTCCCGCTGTGAAGAAGAACCTTAAAAATACCTTTCGTTTTATGGAAATTCTCCCTGAAGATCTGTCAAAAAATGGTCGAAATATTTTCGCTCATAAGTGACGTGTTTTTCAACATAATGCATTGAAATTTGGTATATAAGGTAAATGATGTATTCTGAATCGAATGAAATGATAAAAAATAAGGGTTCGTATTGAAATTTTCGAAGATAGCGTTACTTTTACTTAGCAAACGGTCCCTCAAGAAAAAAAAATTGCATCAGATATATAGAAAATCGTAAGCAAAACATTTTGGTGCAAACCGTAAGATTCTACGATAATTAGAACCGAAGATATAGCTATCGTTCTGTTTTTTTTGGGGGGGGGGCGGGGGTGGTACTGTACAACTGGAGAAAAGATCGAGCATGTACAACAATATATCAAGCAGTGGAACGGAAGTATCAATCCCTGATTTCAGCTACAACAGACGGAAAAGGAGCGTGGGAAATTCTGAAAAAGAATTTTAAACCAGTTTCAAGAGCACGTCTGGCTGGACTTGTTGACGAATTCTACGATCTACGGTTCGAACCAGAGAACGAGACGATTGGGATCTTCAACAAAAGAGTTGCGGAGAAAGCACAACAGGCAAAAGAAGCTGGATTTGCAATACCCGAGTTGGTACAGTGTTTCCAGTTAATCAGAAGGCTTCCGGCTGAATACGACAATATAGTTCAAGTGTTATATCGACTTGATGAAGACAACTTTAAGATGGAAAATGTGGAAGATAGTCTTATAAATGAATCTGGCCGCATATTACAGAAGAAAGACAGTGAAGTTGTGGGGATAGCGGATGCTTTCATTGCAAAAGGGCCGAAGACGACAAAGCCTAATTATCATCCAAGAGCTACAGAACGAAGAATTGTGGGGCCGTGCTGGAGATGCAAGCAAAAAGGACATATAATGCGAGATTGCAGGGTTCAATTACAGAAACAGCCAGCCACACAAAAACAGTATAATACATCGAGAAGACAAGACCGAAATTTTCAAAGCGGCATGTACTATGTGGGGTCAGAAAGTGATTTGGATCCACATGTAGTTGTTCAGGATAAGAATCTAAAAAGCGAGTGGCTCGTAGATTCAGCGGCAACTTCCCATTTTTGTAACAAAAAGGAGTATTTCGAGGATTTCAAAAGTCTAGTATCGACAACAGCTTTTGTAGGAGACAAGAACACAAATCTAAAGATTGAAGGTACAGGTACTGTAAAGTTAGTTTTTATAGATGCTAATCGCAAGATAAATTTGATTTTGAGAAATGTATTGTACGCACCTAACATACGCCGTAACTTAATAAGTGGTGCATGCATTGATATAGCAAAGCATATAGTGTTTTGGGGAAATGATAAAATGATTGTATATAATGAATTGAGCGAGTATTTTTATTCTGTACGTAGGAAGGGTAGATTGTATATTTTATATGCATATTGCAATAGTAAAAGGTCTGAATGTAATTTTACTTATAGTACGAACATTAAAATAGTTCATAAGCGTTTTGGTCATGTAAATATTACTTTATTAAGGCAGATGAGTCGAAATAATGCGGTATATGGTTTGGAAAAGTTAGTTGGTAAATTAGACTCGTGTGATACATGTAAAATAGCGAAATCAACTAGGTCATCATTAAAATTAAATTACGAACGAAGAACTAGTAATGTTCTGGATAGAATACATATGAATTTATGGGGACCTGCATCAACAAAAACTTTAGGTGGGAAAAGATATTTTTTGTCAATAATTGATGAATTTTCAAGGAGAGTAGAAGTATATACGGTCAAGGAGAAAACGGAGGTTTTTGGTTGTTTCAAAAACTACTTGGCGATATCCGAAAGGCAACATAATACTAAATCAAAGTGCGTGAGAACTGACAATGGTTTAGAATTTTGTCATAAAGAATTCGAAAGTTATTTGCGTGAGTTGGGGATCAGAATTGAAAGATCGTCCGTAGCAACACCAGAGCAGATGGGAATTTGCGAAAAATTTAATAGAACTAGTATGGACGAGGTCAGATCTATGCTTTTAGATAACGGATTAAAGCCCCAATTTTGGGGAGAAGCGTTATACGCGTTTACATACATAAGAAACCGCTGTGAACATAAGTTGTTAAACGGAAAAACTCCAATTGAACTTTGGACTGGTCACAAGCCGTCAGTAAGCATTTTAGAATATTCGGATCATTGGCATTTGTCCATTTACCTAAAGTTAACAGAAATAAGTAACAGCCAAGGGTAAAGATAGGTATCTTAATTGGCTATGCAAGTAAAACCAAGGGGTATAGGATTTATCTACCAAAAGAAAGGAAAATTGTAGAAACGATACACGTGAAAATAGACGAAGGTAAGAGAGCTGTTGATGTTTTATTTGGTAAAGATAGAGCATGTGAATACGTAAAAATTAAAAGTCTTGATGGTGAACATTTTAGCGAAGATGAACAGGAAAATGAGAGAACCATTTCAGTCCCAAAGGTTAAAACTCAAGTAGAGGAGTTAGATGGTAAGAACGAGATGCGTCCTGAGAGAGCAGATAAACAAAAACTGGATGTTAAATCATGGAGACGAGAGGAAAAGATGAATACATTATGCAATAGGGTCTATGTGTATTATTTTACACCTGATAATGCAAGACTAAGATCACAAAATGACGTTCAAAAATATTGCGAAATGCATGACATTGTGTACGATTCGAGTGTGTGTTCTTTTGAACCAGAATCTACAGTTCAAGCTCAGTCTGAAATTGTAAATATCAATAATGAAAATCGAGAAATTAATTCAGAAGAACAAAGTAATGAGTCTATGTATTTTGAAAACTACATAGAAGATGTATTTCAAGATGAAATATATAGCCTGGAATTGCCAAAGAGCTTTGCAGATACACAGAAGAGCGAAAATAAGAGCGAGTGGGATTCTGCTATGTTAGATGAAATTCAAACAATGAAAGACAGACAGGTTTGGAAGTTAGTTAACCCGCCGCCAAATGCAAAGATTATAGGATGTAGGTGGGTGTACACGGTTAAATGCGATGATAACAATAAAGTACAACGGTTCAAAGCGAGGCTTTGTGCACAAGATTTCAAACAGGGACAAGGACGACATATTTTTGAATACACTGATATTTTTTCACCTGTGATAAATTTTTCTGTACTAAAATTTATTTTTATACTTTTAGTGTGTTTGTTAGGTTGGAATCATTTTCAGCTTGATGTCAAGTCTGCATATTTGTACAGTAAATTGGACACGATAGTGTATATGAGACAACCACCTAGTTTTGTAGAAAGTGGTAATGAACAAAAGATCTGTAAACTAGAAAAAGCCATTTATGGACTAGAGTATCTTCAAGGCAATGGGCAACAGAGTTTGATTCGATAGTTAAGAAACTTGGATTTGAAAGTTTGTGTTGGGTAAAACTTTACGGAGATTATTTAAAGAAGGATCGGAATTTGCTCATGGAGTCCGATGGGGCCGAATATTGGAGATTTATTTAATATTGTATTTATTATTGATTTATTATGTGTCGTACTCCATGTTATGCAAATTTCATAGTTATTTCTGTAACCGTAATTGTTGTAAAAGGTGTATATATATACAGGATTGGATTGTGATAAGATGAGGCTTCATACTTGTAAACTTTACTTATTAAATTGATTTTGTTCATGATGATGGGCTGGCTGACTTATTTGTGGCATCCTGAGTTTCTTTTGGTTTGAAATAACCAACAATAAAGGTGAACATATTGCGCCTGATCGAAGGTTAAGATAAGCTCAGTGCACATCAGGAAATAGGAATAACAGGCTGCCACATCTTAATAGCATTGAAAATAGTTGCTTTAGTAGCCTCAGGTGTAAAAAATAGTAGCCAAAATAATATCCTCAAATACTAAAATTAATGGTGGGACAATTCTGAAAAACTGTATTTTGAACCATACTAAACTCCAACATAACCTGACATCACTAGACGGGTAGACCTTCACTGTGCCCATAGGCAATTCATCCATTTTGGCGGCGTGAAGAGATAGTTCTTGCCAAACCTAATAGCCTTTTGTTCTCTACAGGGTTCTACGTTGTGAAACAAAAACTATTTATGTTGGAAACTTCGGAGCTGTACGCCTATTAGAAATGGCTTCGGGAAAAAAAATGTAATTAAACTTTTTACATTCTGTTTGTCAGAAGTCCAATTAGAAGGCCAAAACTCTGGATTGCTGGAAATTTCAGAACTGTACGCCAATTAGAAGTCGCTTTGCAAAAAAAAAAAAAAAAAAAAATTTTAACGTTATGTTTGCCAACTGTCTAATTAGAAGGCCAAAACTACTTACGTTGAAAATTTCAGAACTCTATTCCTATAGGAAGTCACTTTGCAAAACAATTCAAAATTAATTAAAATTTTAACATTCTAGCTGTCAAAAGTCAAATTAGAAGGTCAAAAACACTTATGTTGAACATTTCAGCGTTCTGCGTCTATTTTAAGTATCTTTATATAGAGGGACAGACACATAGAAACTTTGTTTTTATTACTATAGATATCCGAGCTGCAACTGTATATATACAATTAAAAAAAAACAAAAAAAAAAAAAAAAAACGTGGTGCTTGACCGGTGACGTACGTACCGCATGATATCAGAGTAAAATACGAAGTCACGTGATCCACAGTTTCGATTTCTAATTCGAAGTTACATAAAAACGACACTTCTGTTGCAACGTCAGAGTGGGGTGTCAGCCACTAGAGGGTCAAATGATCCTTAAATTTTGGTTTGATCAGAATATCGACAACTTATGTAACTTCTGAATATGGATTGCAAAAGTTAGTGATTCCCCCATCGAACTAGGATTCACCACATAACCAATAAAAGCAGAAAAACTAAAGTAGTTCTCTTGAAGAAATACTTTCAACCCTCTTCACTTCAGTTCCAATCAAGCTCTATAAGTGACACCGACTTTAAGATCAGAGACCGCCTACTTTTGACGCCACAACCGAACTTTGATGATTGATTTCGTTTCCATTCCTCACGCGTTTTCAGTTGTAAATAAATGTAAAATTACCAATTGTTTTTCAAAATAGTCGCCGAATATTTTAAACAGTTATCGCATACGCTGAAAAAGTCGCTCTTAAGCCAATTTTAGCGAAAAAAGCCGCCATAGTAGCCTTGTCTCGAAAATAGTAGCTTTAGTTGCCTGTGGCAACCCTGGAATAAGTTTTACGAGGCGTAAAAGTTGAATTTTTAGTGCATATTTTTTTAAATAACAACTTATAAAATTTAGTGAAAATGACCAAAACATTTTGAATGTATTATACTCATGAATAAATAGCGATAAATTTTTTTTTAAAGTATTTTGGCGGTTAGAGGTTAGATGAGAAAATTTGCCACTTATAAATACTATGAAATATAATGAAATAACACGAGTATGCAAATAAATTAATTACATTTTATGCTACTTGTCAATACGGCAAATGGAAGAGCTGTTGTTGCTAGTTTTAAGCTCTTATAGAAAAAATATTTTTAATAAGTGTTACTTAAATTTAATTAAATCAATATTTTTTAATCATTGTGTAGCTTAAATTAAATTAATTTAACTATGCAAACCCTTTACCAACTATTTTTAACAACTACATTAGTTAACCAACTAGTCTGCTAACTAAACACTGCAATAGTAAAATATTGAAAAATTCTCTAACATTCATTTCAAGACATTTTAATATTCACGTTAAGTTGATAAATTCCCACGGTTAAATTTTTTTAACAGCCTCATAATATAAACTGTCAAGTGAAATAAGTTTTAGTTTTTATGACATATATTTTAGATTTGAAACTGAGGTAAGCTTGAATATTGGTTGTAGTTTAAAATTTGTGTCAACTGTATAGATTCCGTGCCTGTTTTGCTGCCAATGTGCAAAAGAAAGTTACTGGGCGTACAAAACTATTCTCTCTGCAGAAATGTTTCAATAAATCATCAGTTTTTACTTCCGTTAAAACAATTGTATCTTTACAGTTCGAAAATCCCTACCATCAACTAATAAATACGATCTAAAGGATGTACATGTTGATACATGTGTAATGCAAATATACTAAAAATTTTTGATGCTGCCAAGATAAGTGACAAAAATTAAGGACTTTTAAGGATTTCCAAGTATTTTTAAGCCCTGGGAAAAAGTTAACAAATATGAAGCACTTTTAATGACCGTGGGAACCCTGCTCAACCATTTTGGGTTCAGTAAGATCGTCTTCGAAAAACAAGGTCTGTTTTGTACGCTGAACAACCATTCTGTGCACAAAAAAGGCAGGACCTATACTTGAATACAAATTTCCAACCAAAACTTTTTGTTAATATTGACTTGTGATGTGATATAATATGAATCATATAAAAATGCTAACCACTCTCTACTTCCCTAATTAGCATTTCAACTGTGTAGTAAATGAAGTTGAATAAGTAATATACCTGTTTAAAAGGTTTCTTTTTCAGGATACCATCAGTTGTCATGTTTTTGAATTTCGCTTCTTCACCTACGCCGTCCTTGTTTCCATCATCACTAGAACTATCACTTAGTTCAATGACTTCAGTGACTTTCTCTGGTTGTCTGGTAAGGAAACCAGATTCATTATCTTCCTCTGCACTTACATTCGGTTTTGACTTATCTGCATTGGAAGTCCATTTCTCCAGCGATTCCGTGACAGCGGCAATTCGCTGCCAGTCTTCCTCAGCAGTAGGATTAACGTTAAGGCTAGGTTTTGTTTCCTTTTTCTGCTTTTTATTGGTTGTCCCATTTTGGGAATAAGCTCTTTTTCTAGCGTTTCCTTCACTTCCTTGTTTACTCATATCATTCACTGCAAATGTAATATTTTTGGCATTTATTTCACTCTTTTTATCAGATGAAGCTGTTCGTACTGTAACATCACTATTAGATCTTGGAGATTCGAGTTCTATGCAATTCTCTGTGGAGTTAGATGACGTCATCTGAACGTGGTTGGCATCTCCATTGTCCACTACCGGCAACTGACAAAACGTAGGGTCAGGCTCTTTTGTTATGGTTGCAACAGGCATTCCACTTCTTGCAGTAGTTTTTTTAGATCTCACATCCTTTCTCACAGTGGCTGTAGCTTCAACCTGTTGAAATATAAACCATTTACACATATACCTGGGAATATCAACAGAATACTGGAAGGTGCAGACCAAAAAAGAAACATAATACAGTATTAGGGTGGGCCGACAATGGCCAAAAAAAATTTGTTTTCGAAATCGTTTAGGGAATAGTGCGAAAAGATTGCCTAATGGGTCAATTAGTACACACACAAAATTTCGTCAATTTTTCTCAATATCTAGCCGCGCCCCTCTGGCACTGAAAATGTAAAAAGTGACAAAAAAAATGCACTTTTAAGCCATTTTTGGGGGGAATTTTGGAAATATTTTTTAAAAACCGGTTTTGGTATAGCATGGAATAGTTGAGTAATGTATCAGTTGGAACACACACAAAATTTCGTCCATTTTGCTCAATATTTAACCACGCCCCTTTTGCTTTGAACAAAATTGGGCCTAAATGTCGCAAATCATAACAGATTCGACGTTAGGGGGAATAAAATAATATTTGTCCGAAATCGGTCCTGGAATAGCGTGAAAAAGTTACCCAATGGGTCAGTTAAAACGCACAACCAATTTCGTCAATTTTGTTCAATTTCTATCCGTGCCCCTCTGGCATTGAACATGTCCAAAAACGCACACAAAATTCACTTTTAAGCCATTTTTTTGAAATTTTTGGAAATAATTTTTAAAAAATGGCATTGACATAGCATAGAATAGTTTCCTAATTTGTCAGTTAGAACACACACAAAATTTGGTCTGTTTTGCTCAATATTTAGCCACTCCCCCTGTTGCTATAAGCAAAAAAGTGTCTAAATGTCACAAAATCGTAAGATAGGACGTTAGGGTGGAACAATTTTTTTTTTTAAATCGGTTTTGACATAGCGTGGAAAAGTTGCCTAACGGGTCGATCAAAACACACACAAAATTTCGTCAATTTCGTTCAATATCTAGCTTCGTCCGCGTGGTATCAAAAATGTAAATGTCCATAACATACAAAAAATGCACTTTTAAGCCAATTTTTGAGCGATTACTTAAATTTTTTTAAAAACCAGCATTTGCATAACATGGAATGGTTACATAATGGGTCAGTTAGAATACACAAAAAGTTTCATCCATTTTGATCGGAATCTAAGGGCACTCCTTTGAGTAAAAGTTTAAAAATAAGGTTGAAAAGCAACGTAATTTGAATGGGTCACTTAGAAACCACATATAAATGTCGTCAATGTTGCTCAATATCTAGGTACTCCTGGCAATTCAAAAATCACAAAAATAAATACTATGCATATTAAAAATCAGAAGTATATTTACCCCCTAGTATAATACTTATTTATATTTAGAAATCGAGAAATTCAAATATTACAAATTAAAAAAGAGTAGGCATAAAATGCTTATAAAGTGTAGTTTTCAGAATAGTACTGTCCCTTTTTATCAAATGTTGGAAATTCTCATCTTGCTTGAATCTTAGTCCGTATATAACCGTCTTTTACAGCATCACCACAAACTTTCGTTAAAGCTTCAGATATGAGTTTAACATATCTCTCGACTGCTTGCGTGTGACATGGAAAATTCTCAAATGGTTTATAGGAACCTGTTCTTGCCACATATCTTCCAATTCGTTATCTTCTCTATCCATTGTAAGCGGTGGTTCTGTTATGGTGTACTACAGTGGCGGATCGTGGGTATTAAAAGTGAGGGGGCCCAAATTAACAATTGCATGTCATGGGGGAGGGGGGGGGGGGGACATGCAAATATCAAGACACATGAATTTCATGTAATTTTGTAAATGTTACTTAAATATATATGGGAAAACAAAACTACAAGATTAATAAACAGTTAAATTATCTAAGCACACTGATATCTGTTAAAGTAAATATTTCAATAAAAGGAATTATTATTACAAAAACGACGCGACGTTTCGTTTGAGAATGGACGACGTCAGGAAGGGTAAATGAATACACTTGCACCTTTTGCTTTTGAAAATTAAAATTGAAGCGAAGAATTCCTAAGCAAAAAAAGTAAAGTGCAGGCTTCAAATTATTCAATTGAACGTAAAATTACGGCATATCTATTTATAAATTGTTCCGTAAGAAATCCGATATTCATTCACGGTTGAAATCCGATACTCATTCACTGTTGGTTTGAAGCTTTAGCTGCTTTGCATCCTTTTGTATGCGATCTGCACCCCCTTGCCACTATCACAAAAAAATAAGTGAAAGTATGAAAACCGGTGTCACTCAATTTCTATTCTGTATTTAAGAAAAAGAAAACAAAGAGTTAGGGAAGAGTTATAAAATAAATAAAGTCAAAACCTTGGTTAAAAATTCTGTAGAAATCACAGGAGAAAATTTTTCAAATATTACATGATTCATAGAAAGAAAAAAAAAAAGGGGGGGGGGGAGAAATGCCGACAGCAACAATTTCACTTTTCGTAACTTTAGAGTAAATACTTAAATAAATAAATTTATAATGTTTTAAAATAATTTAAATAAATCCTTTTAAAGAAATCGGTATTGCTCCTAATATTCAAGTCAATGATATTTCATGAATCAATTCATGCAAAATAATTTTGGCTTAACAGTAGAACTAATGAAAAATACCATTAACTTAGAATGTGCAATATTTATAAATTTGCAACCTAAGTCAAAGGTATTGTTATATTGACAAGTTCAACAGTTTTAATTTAAATTCATGAAAAAATGAATAATTACTTGATTTGAGGATGAATAATTACTTGAAAAATGCATTGCATATGCATCTCAAATTTGAGATGTCTACTTACATTGAAACCAACCTGCAAAACATCCGATGGGGCTCGATTCGACGACGTTTCACATGTGAATTGAATATATTGTCTCTGGTCAATGAGTTTTGACATGGCGATAGTTAAAAATAGGTGTTTTACCGTGATTCTTGATATTTTGAAAAGAAGTTGAGCAAACATGGAACTCGCTTCAAATTTTAATATTTTATTTAATTCAGAATTTATTTTGAGATTTGGATCCTACCTGAGTTAAAAATAAACATCGTTTCTTCAATTTTAAGTATGCACAAATTTTGACAATTTCAAATTGCTTGTATGATTTAGCTTTTAAAGGGTGTAGGTTCATGACTCAGATTTTTTTCTAAATGCTCATGAATTTTTTTTCTGGTAACAGTAACTAGGTTTGCTTTATCTACATTTTACATATTATTTGGGAGAGAGGGAGATGTTTTTTTTTTTTTTTTTTAATTCTGTAACTGTGACGTTTATCTTTTAACTTTAACACAGCATTATACGATGGCTTAGTTCTAGTGGAGCCACTTATTTAGAGAAGAACATTTTTTATTCTCTGTATAGAAATTCTTCCGTTGATGGCATCGGATTGTAAGTTACGTTAATAATTTAATAGGATATCAAATATTAATGTGAGACAAATCACTTCTTCCGATCATATGGATGACATTTAAATACTCACATTTTTCGGGAAAAAAGTAAATATCTAAATAAAAATAATTTGCCGAGAAAATCCTACTCTTACATTTTTAAAAACAAAGAGCGAAAATGAATGCAATGAATATTTATTGTAGACACTTTTTTCGCACCGTCATACTAGAGGACCAACGTGCAATCGCCGTCTTTACAAAAAATGGCCATTCCTTTACAAAGAAGTCCACTCCAGAGCAGAGCGATCAGGGTTGTATTAGAAATTTTGCATTTATGCTTTGGCAAAACAAGATGTCACGTGAAAGTCGCAACCTTATATGCCCTATCGGTTTCAAATTAAAGGTCGTCTGAAGAAGGGGTCATATTGTCCCAGGAAAACTAGCATCTTTAAGAGAAGGGTCGCTTTTTTGCAGTAATGATTGTGATTGATTAAAAAATTTTCGAGTTTGTTGCAAGAGCTCCCTGCTCCCTTCGCAATAGTTAGTTTCTAATGACAGAATAAATAAGTTTAAAGGTTTTTTTTTTTTTTAATTTAAAAAAAAATCCCACAACAAAACAATATTAACAAACATATATGTAAGTGAGGCCAGGGTCCAAAAAAGTGAGAGGGCCCAGGCCCCCCCTGGCCCCCTGCACCAGCCGCCACTGGTGTACTAGTACTTAGACCAGTAAATGAGATCAAACAGCATTAATGTTGAGTTCGGCAGGTTATGAAAAGGCGTACCTATGTATATTATACATCGGTACCGAAAATCCAACCGATAAGCTTCGTATATAATCCTAAAGTTTCTGATTCTGGTTTATGCACCAATGTGGTTCGAGATAAAAATAAAACCACATTTCACGGTGGGGCTAGACATGCCTGGAAAATGATTTCTCTTTCAAGGAAGTTGCCTAACCATGTCAAGAAAATTAGACAAAAATAATTTCAAACAATGCATATTTTGCACATCCGGAAAATATGCTAGTGGCAATACTAACGGATTCTCAATATCATATCCGGGAATTAGCAATGAGCCTGAACCTGAACATCAGGAATAAGAAATCTGAAGACATACGCTTTTTCAAACCTCCTGAACTCAAATTTAATACCGTTGATTACATTGATCTCATCGACTGGTCAAAATACACCATAACACTACCATCGCGTAGGCTCCTTTCACATTATCCGACTTTTGTCGGTCGACAAGAAGTAGGAAGACAATTTCGGTAGCTTCTGCTTTCACACTAGGCTCCTTTCACACTATCCGATTTCTGTCGGACGAAAAAAGTTGGGTGAAGCAAAGCGTTCACACTAAATGCACGTTTTTTCCATTACAAGTTCAGTTTGTGTTTGAGTGGTTATTATAGAGCTTACGAAATTTGATTCACAATGAATCACAAAAAAAAAAAATTATTGCATTATGGTTTTATAATCGCCGCTGAAAGAGGCAATAAAGTAAACGGACGTGTTTGAATGCATCCTATCAATGAAAGAAGAGAGGAAGTGGGTTTATTTTATACTTTGTTTGAGGATTTACGTGAAGAGGAAAATAAGTCATCTTCAAGTAAATGATAAAAGTTTTTCAATTATTTTCGAATGTCCATTGCCTCCTTTAATGAGCTACATCAGCGTTCGCCACTAACTTTTAGAGGCGGGCAGTATAGATTTAGGTTGAAGCTTCTCGCGGTCCGGATACATAATATATGTATCTTTAATTATTATCGATTTAACATTATATAGCATTTCTGACAACTGAAAAAAAATATTGATTTTTTTATCTTCATAAAATAGCAATCGGTAATTAATTATTTTTTTCAAATAATTAAAAAATAATTATTTTCGTTATTAGTAATTTAAAGTCTAAAAAATAAGTAAATCTTTCGTTCCAACGTAACAATGGGACTTGGTCTAACTTTAAAAAAAAAAAGTATTTAAACTGTGCATCCAGTTTACTCACTCTTTTAGGCAATATCAATTGTGAGACGATGGTGATCGAAATCGTTCAGTTTTTTTATAATAGAGAAGATGGGGGGTCTGTTGCAGTATTTGTAGTAGTCAGTCTTAATAAATTGGCCAAATGAGATTCAGTTAAGTTATTACTGTAATTTATTCTTGATGAAAACCACCTTGCTGAAAGCTTTTTTATGTAGATTCTTCGGAAACATAGTAGATAACTCTGTTCTACATAATTAACTCATGCTATTTCGGGAAATTTACAGTTATGTAAAAGGAAGTCCACTAAGTGAAATTTTATTTTTTAATCCCCTATGCGGTCGACGGTCCTCATAAAAATCTGTTGCGGGCCAAATACGGCCCGCGAGCCGCGTAAGCTACAACTAAGTAACGCTGAGCTACATGAAAAACTCAAGGATGTCCTTCAGCGCCAAAACACACAATTTAGGAATTCCATATAAGCAATTGAGATGCTGGCTATTACATTGAGGTAAATATAAATAGTAGTAGTGTTATAGCAAAATATAATATACATATAATATGCTGTATTCGTAGAGGATGTCCATTAAAAGACCGATCTATGATGAACTTAAATACTAAAACACAATTTTGAGATAAAAATTAAGGTACATTCCTATTTCGAATCGTATTTTATTCAAGTTTAAAAATGGTGGGGGGGGGGACAGTCCAGTCATTTACACCCTGTATTTACTTGTACTGCACTCGTGAAATATGTTATTAAGGCTTTGGAAATTGAAAGAAAAATCAACTCAATGTGGTCAATTTTTTTAAATAATGAATTAACACTTAATTAGTTATTTATACCAAAATCAATATTGTCTGCCAAACACATTTTTATTATTGACATCAAAAGCATTAAATTCAGAGTGTAGTTCAACGCAAACTTCATGCCAAGCATCGTTCGTAGCATTTCACTCTTTGTTGGCGTCAAGAAATTTGTCCCACATCACATGTCCGGCTTCAACAAGCGTAATCAAAACTTCCAAATCAATATCTTCTATTATTTTATTAAAAAGAATGAGTCTGTTTTTATGTGCGTAATTATGTAAAAGTTATTAGTATTTCTTATTTATTAATAATTGATGAATAACCAAACTATTAAGTAATCAAAATGCAATTGCAGTGGCTCAAGGTCAACTCGTCATCCGACATGACGTCGGCTAATGTGAAAGCGCCCATTTGGTTACGTGGTCTACTGAATCATTCGCAGTCAGTCTGACGCCGGACGATTCAGTGGCACCCGACGGCTGCAAACACGCGTTCTTCCGACTTTTTTACTCTGTCGGATAATGTGAAAAGAGCAATTCACTTCTTCACCCCACTAAAAGAATTTCGTCTTCCTACTTTTTGTCGATCGACAAAAGTCGGATAATGTGAAAGGAGCCTTACAGTGTGTATAAAAGATGAAGAATTGGAATCTTGGGCGCCATTAGATTCCAATCAAAATGGATGAAACTTTTTGTGTGTTCTAACTGACCTATTATGCAACCATTCTGTGCTATACAAATGTTGGTTTTTGAAAAAGTGCATTTTTTTTTAATGTTACAGACATTTTTGTTAACAGAGGGACGCGGCTAGATATTTAATAAAATTAACGAAATTGAGTGTGTGTTTTAACCGACCCATTAGGCAACTTTTCCATGCTATGCCAAGAACAGTTCAAAAAAAAAAAAAAAATGGTCCACCCTAACGTCTAATCTTACGATTTTGTGACATTTAGACTTTTTTTTGTTTATAGCAAAAGGGGCGCGGCTAAATATTTATCAAAACGGACCAAATTGTTTGTGTGTTCTAACTGACATATTAGGCAACCTATTCCATGCTATGCCATTTTTAAATAATAATTTCCAAAAATTTCAAAAAAATGGCTTAAAAGTGCATTTTTTGTGTGTTTTTGGACATTTTCAATGCCAGAGGGGCGCGGCTAAAAATTGAACAAAATTGACGAAATTTTTTGTGCGTTTTAACTCACCCACAAGATAACTTTTTCACGCTATTCCAAGACCGATTTCGAAAAAATATTTCTTTTTATCCCCCCTAACGTCGAATCTGTCACGATTTTGCGACATTTAGGCACATTTTTGTTCAAAGCAAAAGGGGCGCGGTTAAATATTGAGCAAAATGGACGAAATTTTGTATGTTCCAACTGATACATTAGGCAAACATTTCATGCTATACCAATGCCGATTTTTAAATTTTTTTAATTTTTTCCAAAAAATGGCTCAAAAGTTATTTTTTTTTGGTCACTTTTTACATTTTCAATGCCAGAGGGGCACGGCTAGATATTGAGCAAAATTGACGAAATTTTGTGTGTGTTCTAATTGACCCATTAGGCAACTTTTCCGCACTATTCCCAAACCGATTTCGAAAAAAAGTTTTCTTGGCCCACCCTAATACACAGTATGAAATCATAATTTGTCAGCATTCAGGAAATTCTAAACTCTAGATATATCTAAAATTAAAATTGTTTGAACTCATGATAATTGATAGAGATTTCATGGGAAATTAAAATTTCCAAAAACATGAAAGTTTTTCCTACAATTAAAAGCATTTTGCACTGTATTGTTATGAATTTTTCGCAGAGGCAATGATGGCATAGTTGTTACTAGATGAAAACTATTATTTATTCAGTTCAAAAGCTCACAAAATTTATTCAAAGACAACAGTAAAATCACTCGCAAGCTTCAATACAAGCTTCAGTAAGAACAACTTCAAATACAGCGATTATAAAAATCCACTCCAGTAGGTAAACAAAGCGATCAGCTTTCATCGAAATCCGATGTCAAAACTCCCCCACTTTCTCGGTCTGTGGTCTTATTTAAACAGGCGCGTGAAAACATTCTAGAAATATCCAGCCAATTCGTCGAAAAAGAAACATCTCGAAATTTCTCGATTGCTTTAGGTGTTGCCACCTTTTCTAACCTGTATAATCACTGTTGATAAATAAAATAAGATAAAATAAATTACAATAGAATTTTAAAATAAGACGTTTTGTGCAACAGTATACAAACTTTATATTACAGAGTACAAAGTAGTTTCTAAATGGGCTAGTGTTGGATTGCTACTCTTTTAATTATCGAAGCAATCAACAGTTATTATTTTTTATCCTTTGGTTGTTGTTTTTAATTCGGAGATATTGGCGTTAAACTCGATTTTGTAGAATAAAGAATTTATCGGGAAACTGAATGTTCCGACGTGCTCTTATCAGAATCTAAAGGCAAGCAAACAATTGAGGGTTCACTAGAGTTGGTCACTAACACGGGTTAGGAAGGGTAGGGTATTGACCGCTGATAGCATGCAAACGAAAATCACATGTAAAGAAGGATTAGAACAATTCATTATTTGAATTAGGATGATTAAATTGGAACTTTGACTTATTTGGAAAGTTTAAATTCGCGAAGGAAAGGACACACGACACACACGGAGTTGAGGTCTCCAAGTCGGACGGGTTTGCAGCAAAGATGATCCAACATAGTACGTACCATTTCTCTGTCTCTCGCTCCAATCACAGCCCTACTAACTTATATTTTTTAAACTAAGCACGCATTTACCTGCGTATTTTGTATCTAGTGCTTTATTACCCGTATGTGGATGTTTTCCCTTATGTCTAATATTATGTGAGAGCTGTAATAAATAGTAATTTCTTTATTTGAATCTGAGTTGCTCCTTCCCTCGGTGTTACTTTGCATTCCTGATTCCCAATTTAAAACGGTGTCAGCACAACGCCGCCCAAGGCACCCACTAACGATCACGATGGCAGCCTAACAAATGCCTAACACTAGGTAACATTGCGAGTATAGAGAGTGATCATTACTAACACTTCCTCTTAATTTATTTAATTACACCACTAATTCGAAGTTAAAATACTCAACTAAAACATATATGTTGGGTTACATACTTCTTCGTCCACCATTGGGCGTTTTGGCCAACGACTTCTTTGGAGGCTTTTTGGAGAACTTTTTTCTTGTTTCTTTGTTTCTTGTTTCTTTGTTTTTTGTTTTTTCATTGGCGGCTCAACCACTAAAAACAAAATGAAAATAACTGTAATAATAACTTCAGTAAGACTTTCTGAGTAATTTAATTAAAGATTCATGCTGTCTTTAAGAAATGTAACAATTTTATAAACTAATCTTCCTACTTTTTAACAACAAACACCTAGAAAACTACTGGTGTGGAACATCGCACATCTTTCAATTACATTATAATACTGGCCACTACATTTAAACTTGACGTGGAATAGAGTGATTGCCATTGTCAAATTTTCATTTATTTGAAAAAATAGCCAGTTAGGCTATATTTTGGTAATAATTCTTAAATGGGGAAAAAGAAAAAAGAAGAAAAAACCATCCCTAAACTGGCTGATTTGGCGATTACTTTTCAATAATTTTAACATTATCCTTTGTTGTAAGTGAAACAGAGAGGAGAAAAACAGTCGTTGATGAGCGATGCTCAAGGAATGAGAACTCGGCGGTGAAGACAATCGTTTCTACATTTTACACCTATTTAGGTGGGGATGCTTATAACTCCTTAATAGACATCATCATAGAGACTACCCTAAAAATTACAATATCTTTCAGTTTTTTCTTTGTTTTTATTATTTATTAATAGCTATAATTATAGTTTGGGACCTTCTAAATAAGCATGCAAAATTTAAAAACTGTAAATACTTTTTTGAATGAGTTATGTGACATTTTACGCTGGATGATGGGATGGTGTTCTTAAAAAATGAAAACTTAAAATCGATTTTTCTCACTGTTTGTTTTTTGTTGATATTAGGTTTTATGAAAAGCTCAGTCTTTTTTTTTTTTTTCTAATTAATGAAGAAATCTTACATTTTTAGAACATGTTGTAATACATATCTATTTTATAAATTGGCAAAATATATTGTGGTTTTCATTTCTTAAACACTAAGTAAAATTATTGTAGATTTATCGAATTTTGTTATTTTTTTTATTATGATTAAACATTTATTACATTATAATTAATTACTGCGAGTATTAAATATTTATTACCAATTCCTATACCTATATAGTATAGTTTCAATAATTTTTGAGAAATAAAATTTTAGTATTTAAAAAATCCTTAGCAGTTATAAAATGTGTAAAAAAAAAATTAAATTTTCAAAGAATTTTTTTTTTTTTTTTTTTTAATTTTTTTTTTGTGAAATATTGTTCTTTCATAGAAATTTAAATAACGGACATCTATTTTTTTTTTTTTAATTTATTTAATAATATAATCCATAAAAACAAAGTTTTAAAAAAATCCTTTATATGCATTGTCAATTTTTATATTCATTAACACAGCGCAGATATTATAAACATTTTTATCAGCAAAATGTGCGACAAACTACGTTTCAAAATTTATTTATTAAAAATGAACGTGAATTTATATTCTCACATCCAAATCTCATTTATTTATCCTGATTAAAGTAATTTTATAATTTATTTATCAAAAAAACTTTTGGCAACAGGAAAGAGTTTCAACAATGATCGGTTCAATGCTATTTTAATGCGATTGGATGACGGAAAGTTGGTTTATTAGTATTCCGTAAAAGCGACCTTTAAGTGACAGTAACAGCCCCAAAATTTGATAGAATGCATTGTCATCAACATCGAACCTATCTGCAAAGTTTCAACCCGATTGGATGACGGCAAGGGGGTTAATTAGGCATCCGCAGATTCCGCTCCCATCGGCTAACTAACACACATAATCAAGGTTAATATATAAAGGATTTAAAAATACAATAATAAAAAAAAGTTTAGATGCCCCCTTAGCAAAGAATCGTGTTTCTTTTCTTTTTGCTGTTTTTATGAAAGTTATAATTTAATAAATTAATTTTGCTACTTTTAACAACAAACATCTAGAAAACTAGAGGTGTGGAACATCGCACAACTTTCAATTACGCTATAATACCGGTCACTACATTTAAATTAGACGTGGAATAATGTTATTGCCATTTTCATTCATTTGAAAAAGTGAACAGTTTGGCGATAATTCGTTGGGGGTGGGGGGGGGTTGAATCACAATTTCACTTTGGTAAAGAGAATATCTTAAACATGTTATTTTCAAGTTAAAGTTATTTTTTTTTTTTTTAAAGAACAAAAACGTTAGTTTGCAATTGTGGGGCAATTGGAAAAGAGACAAAGGGAAAATAAAAATAGCAGATGAGATGATACTTGTGAGAAACTTATTGTCAAGGAACAAAAATTTTAAGGAGAAGCATTTAAAATAGCTTAATTCTAGAATTTAGGTGCTAGTGCTAATTTGTCATAGAATTACATGTATACATGGAATATTGAAAAATCACTTTTGAGCTTGAAAACAATTTTTTTTTTTTAATATAAAATTTTTTAGTTTTGGCTAATTAATATTTTTATTCAATTTTCCTTCCGTTTCGAATTTTAAAGTGCCCCTCCTCTCTCAATTACAACAGTCAATTGCTGCCACACACACAAATATATGTGTGTGTGTGTGTGTGTGTGTGTGTGTGTGTGTGTGTGTGTGTGTGTGTGTGTGTGTGTGTGTGTGTGTGTGTGTGTGTGTGTGTGTGTGTGTGTGTGTGTGTGTGTGTGTGTGTGTGTGTGTGTGTGTGTGTGTATATATATATACAAGCAAAACAATCGGACAATAAAATATGGAATCACACTGGTTGAGTTCCTATATGTTTTTAATTAACTTAATTATTGTATTTAATGTTATTAATTTAGAGAAATTAATTTTTGAATTTAATCAAAGTAAAACCCTGATCTTACTAGATGTGGAGGCGCCTTCGTTGATGGCATGGTGCCTTGGTGTCGTGGTCGGTGTCTGTTGAAGTGGGGTGGTCTCTTCTAAAAAGCAAAAAGAAAATAATTATGCCAAGGCTAATAGTTTAGCATGACTTTCATTTAATGATGATATAACCCATAAAAACAAAATTTTTAATATAAATCTCTATATGCATTGCCAATTTTTATTTTCACTAACATTGCACCGCTTCGGTTGTCAGCATGTGCTTGGTGTTTGCATCTCATTTTAAACATTAAAAACATCTATCCCTATCAGCAAAATATGCAGTTAATAACGTTTCAACTTTTATTAAAAAGGCATGTGAATCCCAGTTCATCAGGAGATAGGTCAAATATCTCTAGCATATATACTTTTAGACCCAGATACTAAGAATGAATCTAATGAGAAGAAAGGTAAAAGATGGGTAGGTATAGAACTTTCCTTACCCTCACTAGGAAAGGCTCTTTTCATTATTTGAGAAAAGACAACTGATTGTACTGTAAAGAATGATACAAAGGCAGAACTGGTTAAGGAATACATTTTTAAAGGATGTTAAAGTGTATTCAGTATTGAAAGCTTCATCTCTCATCAATAACATGCCTAAAATGCTATGAGATTTTTTTCATTTGGTTTAAATCAATATGCTCCACACATTTATAGACACTTTTATGAATTTAATTAAAATTTTAAAAGTACCTACTTAAAATCTTTATGGAAAATCTTTAGATTTGATATTCTTTTAATTAAATAAAATGGACAACCTGTCAATTAAAGGCCACTTAAATAATTTTTTACTCTGCGTTACTTAAATTACACTAAGCTAGTAAAAAAAATATATAGTTCTGTAACGATCATTCGATATACTCTCAATGTGTCTATGAGCATTTAAAAACTACCTTGAAATTTGTTGATTAGATACGAAAAGGATCACTAAATGAAATGACATCAATTAAAAACTCAAAAATAACGTCTAATATATTAAATTTTATGTTTGAAATAATTACGTCAATGCCTATATAGCGGCTCCACCTGGTTTTGTCTTTGCGTTATATATAAAATATTAAAAAATAAAAAAGATAAAAAATTTAAAATTCTGAAAATTTAGAGCATCTTTCAATTACATTATAATACTGGCCACTACATTTAAACTTGACGTGGAATAGAGTGATTGCCATTGTCAAATTTTCATTTATTTGAAAAAATAGCCAGTTAGGCTATATTTTGGTAATAATTCTTAAATGGGGAAAAAGAAAAAAGAAGAAAAAACCATCCCTAAACTGGCTGATTTGGCGATTACTTTTCAATAATTTTAACATTATCCTTTGTTGTAAGTGAAACAGAGAGGAGAAAAACAGTCGTTGATGAGCGATGCTCAAGGAATGAGAACTCGGCGGTGAAGACAATCGTTTCTACATTTTACACCTATTTAGGTGGGGATGCTTATAACTCCTTAATAGACATCATCATAGAGACTACCCTAAAAATTACAATATCTTTCAGTTTTTTCTTTGTTTTTATTATTTATTAATAGCTATAATTATAGTTTGGGACCTTCTAAATAAGCATGCAAAATTTAAAAACTGTAAGTACTTTTTTGAATGAGTTATGTGACATTTTACGCTGGATGATGGGATGGTGTTCTTAAAAAATGAAAACTTAAAATCGATTTTTCTCACTGTTTGTTTTTTGTTGATATTAGGTTTTATGAAAAGCTCAGTCTTTTTTTTTTTTCTAATTAATGAAGAAATCTTACATTTTTAGAACATGTTGTAATACATATCTATTTTATAAATTGGCAAAATATATTGTGGTTTTCATTTCTTAAACACTAAGTAAAATTATTGTAGATTTATCGAATTTTGTTATTTTTTTTATTATGATTAAACATTTATTACATTATAATTAATTACTGCGAGTATTAAATATTTATTACCAATTCCTATACTTATATAGTATAGTTTCAATAATTTTTGAGAAATAAAATTTTAGTATTTAAAAAAGCCTTAGCAGTTATAAAATGTGTAAAAAAAAAATTAAATTTTCAAAGAATATTTTTTTTTTTTTTTAATTTTTTTTTTTGTGAAATATTGTTCTTTCATAGAAATTTAAATAACGGACATCTATTTTTTTTTTTTTAAATTTATTTAATAATATAATCCATAAAAACAAAGTTTTAAAAAAATCCTTTATATGCATTGTCAATTTTTATATTCATTAACACAGCGCAGATATTATAAACATTTTTATCAGCAAAATGTGCGACAAACTACGTTTCAAAATTTATTTATTAAAAATGAACGTGAATTTATATTCTCACATCCAAATCTCATTTATTTATCCTGATTAAAGTAATTTTATAATTTATTTATCAAAAAAACTTTTGGCAACAGGAAAGAGTTTCAACAATGATCGGTTCAATGCTATTTTAATGCGATTGGATGACGGAAAGTTGGTTTATTAGTATTCCGTAAAAGCGACCTTTAAGTGACAGTAACAGCCCCAAAATTTGATAGAATGCATTGTCATCAACATCGAACCTATCTGCAAAGTTTCAACCCGATTGGATGACGGCAAGGGGGTTAATTAGGCATCCGCAGATTCCGCTCCCATCGGCTAACTAACACACATAATCAAGGTTAATATATAAAGGATTTAAAAATACAATAATAAAAAAAAGTTTAGATGCCCCCTTAGCAAAGAATCGTGTTTCTTTTCTTTTTGCTGTCTTTATGAAAGTTATAATTTAATAAATTAATTTTGCTACTTTTAACAACAAACATCTAGAAAACTAGAGGTGTGGAACATCGCACAACTTTCAATTACGCTATAATACCGGTCACTACATTTAAATTTGACGTGGAATAATGGTATTGCCATTTTCATTCATTTGAAAAAGTGAACAGTTTGGCGATAATTCGTTGGGGGTGAGGGGGGGGGGAGGTTGAATCACAATTTCACTTTGGTAAAGAGAATATCTTAAACGTGTTATTTTCAAGTTAAAGTTTTTTTTTTTTTTTTAAAAGAACAAAAACGTTAGTTTGCAATTGTGGGGCAATTGGAAAAGAGACAAAGGGAAAATAAAAATAGCAGATGAGATGATACTTGGGAGAAACTAATTGTCAAGGAACAAAAATTTTAAGGAGAAGCATTTAAAATAGCTTAATTCTAGAATTTAGGTGCTAGTGCTAATTTGTCATAGAATTACATGTATACATGGAATATTGAAAAATCACTTTTGAGCTTGAAAACAATTTTTTTTTTAATTTAAAATTTTTTAGTTTTGGCTAATTAATATTTTTATTCAATTTTCCTTCCGTTTCGAATTTTAAAGTGCACCTCCTCTCTCAATTACAACAGTCAATTGCTGCCACACACACAAATATGTGTGTTTGTGTGTGTGTGTGTGTGTGTGTGTGTGTGTGTGTGTGTGTGTGTGTGTGTGTGTGTGTGTGTGTGTGTGTGTGTGTGTGTGTGTGTGTGTGTGTGTGTGTGTGTGTGTGTGTGTGTGTGTGTGTGTGTGTGTGTGTGTGTGTGTATATATATACAAGCAAAACAATCGGACAATAAAATATGGAATCACACTGGTTGAGTTCCTATATGTTTTTAATTAACTTAATTAATATATTTAATGTTATTAATTTAGAGAAATTAATTTTTGAATTTAATCAAAGTAAAACCCTGATCTTACTTGATGTGGAGGCGCCTTCGTTGATGGCATGGTGCCTTGGTGTCGTGGTCGGTGTCTGTTGAAGTGGGGTGGTCTCTTCTAAAAAGCAAAAAGAAAATAATTATGCCAAGGCTAATAGTTTAGCATGACTTTCATTTAATGATGATATAACCCATAAAAACAAAATTTTTAATATAAATCTCTATATGCATTGCCAATTTTTATTTTCACTAACATTGCACCGCTTCTGTTGTCAGCATGTGCTTGGTGTTTGCATCTCATTTTAAACATTAAAAACATCTATCCCTATCAGCAAAATATGCAGTTAATAACGTTTCAACTTTTATTAAAAAGGCATGTGAATCCCAGTTCATCAGGAGATAGGTCAAATATCTCTAGCATATATACTTTTAGACCCAGATACTAAGAATGAATCTAATGAGAAGAAAGGTAAAAGATGGGTAGGTATAGAACTTTCCTTACCCTCACTAGGAAAGGCTCTTTTCATTATTTGAGAAAAGACAACTGATTGTACTGTAAAGAATGATACAAAGGCAGAACTGGTTAAGGAATACATTTTTAAAGGATGTTAAAGTGTATTCAGTATTGAAAGCTTCATCTCTCATCAATAACATGCCTAAAATGCTATGAGATTTTTTTCATTTGGTTTAAATCAATATGCTCCACACATTTATAGACACTTTTATGAATTTAATTAAAATTTTAAAAGTACCTACTTAAAATCTTTATGGAAAATCTTTAGATTTATATTCTTTTAATTAAATAAAATGGACAACCTGTCAATTAAAGGCCACTTAAATAATTTTTTACTCTGCGTTACTTAAATTACACTAAGCTAGTAAAAAAAATATATAGTTCTGTAACGATCATTCGATATACTCTCAATGTGTCTATGAGCATTTAAAAACTACCTTCTATAAAACCTTGAAATTTGTTGATTAGATACGAAAAGGATCACTAAATGAAATGACATCAATTAAAAACTCAAAAATAACGTCTAATATATTAAATTTTATGTTTGAAATAATTACGTCAATGCCTATATAGCGGCTCCACCTGGTTTTGTCTTTGCGTTATATATAAAATATTAAAAAATAAAAAAGATAAAAAAAAATTAAATTCTGAAAATTTAGAGCATCTTTCAATTACATTATAATACTGGCCACTACATTTAAACTTGACGTGGAATAGAGTGATTGCCATTGTCAAATTTTCATTTATTTGAAAAAATAGCCAGTTAGGCTATATTTTGGTAATAATTCTTAAATGGGGAAAAAGAAAAAAGAAGAAAAAACCATCCCTAAACTGGCCGATTTGGCGATTACTTTTCAATAATTTTAACATTATCCTTTGTTGTAAGTGAAACAGAGAGGAGAAAAACAGTCGTTGATGAGCGATGCTCAAGGAATGAGAACTCGGCGGTGAAGACAATCGTTTCTACATTTTACACCTATTTAGGTGGGGATGCTTATAACTCCTTAATAGACATCATCATAGAGACTACCCTAAAAATTACAATATCTTTCAGTTTTTTCTTTGTTTTTATTATTTATTAATAGCTATAATTATAGTTTGGGACCTTCTAAATAAGCATGCAAAATTTAAAAACTGTAAGTACTTTTTTGAATGAGTTATGTGACATTTTACGCTGGATGATGGGATGGTGTTCTTAAAAAATGAAAACTTAAAATCGATTTTTCTCACTGTTTGTTTTTTGTTGATATTAGGTTTTATGAAAAGCTCAGTCTATTTTTTTTTTCTAATTAATGAAGAAATCTTACATTTTTAGAACATGTTGTAATAAATATCTATTTTATAAATTGGCAAAATATATTGTGGTTTTCATTTCTTAAACACTAAGTAAAATTATTGTAGATTTATCGAATTTTGTTATTTTTTTTTATTATGATTAAACATTTATTACATTATAATTAATTACTGCGAGTATTAAATATTTATTACCAATTCCTATACCTATATAGTATAGTTTCAATTATTTTTGAGAAATAAAATTTTAGTATTTAAAAAAGCCTTAGCAGTTATAAAATGTGTAAAAAAAAATTAAATTTTCAAAGAATATTTTTTTTTTTTTTTTAATTTTTTTTTTTGTGAAATATTGTTCTTCCATAGAAATTTAAATAACGGACATCTATTTTTTTTTTTTTTTAATTTATTTAATAATATAATCCATAAAAACAAAGTTTTAAAAAAATCCTTTATATGCATTGTCAATTTTTATATTCATTAACACAGCGCAGATATTATAAACATTTTTATCAGCAAAATGTGCGACAAACTACGTTTCAAAATTTATTTATTAAAAATGAACGTGAATTTATATTCTCACATCCAAATCTCATTTATTTATCCTGATTAAAGTAATTTTATAATTTATTTATCAAAAAAACTTTTGGCAACAGGAAAGAGTTTCAACAATGATCGGTTCAATACTATTTTAATGCGATTGGATGACGGAAAGTTGGTTTATTAGTATTCCGTAAAAGCGACCTTTAAGTGACAGTAACAGCCCCAAAATTTGATAGAATGCATTGTCATCAACATCGAACCTATCTGCAAAGTTTCAACCCGATTGGATGACGGCAAGGGGGTTAATTAGGCATCCGCAGATTCCGCTCCCATCGGCTAACTAACACACATAATCAAGGTTAATATATAAAGGATTTAAAAATACAATAATAAAAAAAAGTTTAGATGCCCCCTTAGCAAAGAATCGTGTTTCTTTTCTTTTTGCTGTCTTTATGAAAGTTATAATTTAATAAATTAATTTTGCTACTTTTAACAACAAACATCTAGAAAACTAGAGGTGTGGAACATCGCACAACTTTCAATTACGCTATAATACCGGTCACTACATTTAAATTTGACGTGGAATAATGGTATTGCCATTTTCATTCATTTGAAAAAGTGAACAGTTTGGCGATAATTCGTTGGGGGTGGGGGTGGGGGGGGGGGGTTGAATCACAATTTCACTTTGGTAAAGAGAATATCTTAAACATGTTATTTTCAAGTTAAAGTTTTTTTTTTTTTTTTTTAAGGAACAAAAACGTTAGTTTGCAATTGTGGGGCAATTGGAAAAGAGACAAAGGGAAAATAAAAATAGCAGATGAGATGATACTTGAGAGAAACTAATTGTCAAGGAACAAAAATTTTAAGGAGAAGCATTTAAAATAGCTTAATTCTAGAATTTAGGTGCTAGTGCTAATTTGTCATAGAATTACATGTATACATGGAATATTGAAAAATCACTTTTGAGCTTGAAAACAATTTTTTTTTTTTAATTTAAAATTTTTTAGTTTTGGCTAATTAATATTTTTATTCAATTTTCCTTCCGTTTCGAATTTTAAAGTGCACCTCCTCTCTCAATTACAACAGTCAATTGCTGCCACACACACAAATATATATGTGTGTGTGTGTGTGTGTGTGTGTGTGTGTGTGTGTGTGTGTGTGTGTGTGTGTGTGTGTGTGTGTGTGTGTGTGTGTGTGTGTGTGTGTGTGTGTGTGTGTGTGTGTGTGCGTGTGTGTGTGTATATATATACAAGCAAAACAATCGGACAATAAAATATGGAATCACACTGGTTGAGTTCCTATATGTTTTTAATTAACTTAATTATTGTATTTAATGTTATTAATTTAGAGAAATTAATTTTTGAATTTAATCAAAGTAAAACCCTGATCTTACTTGATGTGGAGGCGCCTTCGTTGATGGCATGATGCCTTGGTGTCGTGGTCGGTGTCTGTTGAAGTGGGGTGGTCTCTTCTAAAAAGCAAAAAGAAAATAATTATGCCAAGGCTAATAGTTTAGCATGACTTTCATTTAATGATGATATAACCCATAAAAACAAAATTTTTAATATAAATCTCTATATGCATTGCCAATTTTTATTTTCACTAACATTGCACCGCTTCTGTTGTCAGCATGTGCTTGGTGTTTGCATCTCATTTTAAACATTAAAAACATCTATCCCTATCAGCAAAATATGCAGTTAATAACGTTTCAACTTTTATTAAAAAGGCATGTGAATCCCAGTTCATCAGGAGATAGGTCAAATATCTCTAGCATATATACTTTTAGACCCAGATACTAAGAATGAATCTAATGAGAAGAAAGGTAAAAGATGGGTAGGTATAGAACTTTCCTTACCCTCACTAGGAAAGGCTCTTTTCATTATTTGAGAAAAGACAACTGATTGTACTGTAAAGAATGATACAAAGGCAGAACTGGTTAAGGAATACATTTTTAAAGGATGTTAAAGTGTATTCAGTATTGAAAGCTTCATCTCTCATCAATAACATGCCTAAAATGCTATGAGATTTTTTTCATTTGGTTTAAATCAATATGCTCCACCATTTATAGACACTTTTATGAATTTAATTAAAATTTTAAAAGTACCTACTTAAAATCTTTATGGAAAATCTTTAGATTTATATTCTTTTAATTAAATAAAATGGACAACCTGTCAATTAAAGGCCACTTAAATAATTTTTTACTCTGCGTTACTTAAATTACACTAAGCTAGTAAAAAAAATATATAGTTCTGTAACGATCATTCGATATACTCTCAATGTGTCTATGAGCATTTAAAAACTACCTTCTATAAAACCTTGAAATTTGTTGATTAGATACGAAAAGGATCACTAAATGAAATGACATCAATTAAAAACTCAAAAATAACGTCTAATATATTAAATTTTATGTTTGAAATAATTACGTCAATGCCTATATAGCGGCTCCACCTAGTTTTGTCTTTGCGTTATATATAAAATATTAAAAAATAAAAAAGATAAAAAAAAATTAAATTCTGAAAATTTAGAGCATCTTTCAATTACATTATAATACTGGCCACTACATTTAAACTTGACGTGGAATAGAGTGATTGCCATTGTCAAATTTTCATTTATTTGAAAAAATAGCCAGTTAGGCTATATTTTGGTAATAATTCTTAAATGGGGAAAAAGAAAAAAGAAGAAAAAACCATCCCTAAACTGGCCGATTTGGCGATTACTTTTCAATAATTTTAACATTATCCTTTGTTGTAAGTGAAACAGAGAAGAGAAAAACAGTCGTTGATGAGCGATGCTCAAGGAATGAGAACTCGGCGGTGAAGACAATCGTTTCTACATTTTACACCTATTTAGGTGGGGATGCTTATAACTCCTTAATAGACATCATCATAGAGACTACCCTAAAAATTACAATATCTTTCAGTTTTTTCTTTGTTTTTATTATTTATTAATAGCTATAATTATAGTTTGGGACCTTCTAAATAAGCATGCAAAATTTAAAAACTGTAAGTACTTTTTTGAATGAGTTATGTGACATTTTACGCTGGATGATGGGATGGTGTTCTTAAAAAATGAAAACTTAAAATCGATTTTTCTCACTGTTTGTTTTTTGTTGATATTAGGTTTTATGAAAAGCTCAGTCTATTTTTTTTTTCTAATTAATGAAGAAATCTTACATTTTTAGAACATGTTGTAATACATATCTATTTTATAAATTGGCAAAATATATTGTGGTTTTCATTTCTTAA
This sequence comes from Linyphia triangularis, assembly GCA_963978545.1. Classification (NCBI taxonomy): domain Eukaryota; kingdom Metazoa; phylum Arthropoda; class Arachnida; order Araneae; family Linyphiidae; genus Linyphia; species Linyphia triangularis. The sequence goes on along the minus strand of OZ021721.1, from coordinate 10,366,477 downwards.
ACACTAAGTAAAATTATTGTAGATTTATCGAATTTTGTTATTTTTTTTATTATGATTAAACATTTATTACATTATAATTAATTACTGCGAGTATTAAATATTTATTACCAATTCCTATACCTATATAGTATAGTTTCAATAATTTTTGAGAAATAAAATTTTAGTATTTAAAAAAGCCTTAGCAGTTATAAAATGTGTAAAAAAAAATTAAATTTTCAAAGAATATTTTTTTTTTTTTTTTAAATTTTTTTTTTTGAAATATTGTTCTTTCATAGAAATTTAAATAACGGACATCTATTTTTTTTTTAAATTTATTTAATAATATAATCCATAAAAACAAAGTTTTAAAAAAATCCTTTATATGCATTGTCAATTTTTATATTCATTAACACAGCGCAGATATTATAAACATTTTTATCAGCAAAATGTGCGACAAACTACGTTTCAAAATTTATTTATTAAAAATGAACGTGAATTTATATTCTCACATCCAAATCTCATTTATTTATCCTGATTAAAGTAATTTTATAATTTATTTATCAAAAAAACTTTTGGCAACAGGAAAGAGTTTCAACAATGATCGGTTCAATGCTATTTTAATGCGATTGGATGACGGAAAGTTGGTTTATTAGTATTCCGTAAAAGCGACCTTTAAGTGACAGTAACAGCCCCAAAATTTGATAGAATGCATTGTCATCAACATCGAACCTATCTGCAAAGTTTCAACCCGATTGGATGACGGAAAGGGGGTTAATTAGGCATCCGCAGATTCCGCTCCCATCGGCTAACTAACACACATAATCAAGGTTAATATATAAAGGATTTAAAAATACAATAATAAAAAAAAGTTTAGATGCCCCCTTAGCAAAGAATCGTGTTTCTTTTCTTTTTGCTGTCTTTATGAAAGTTATAATTTAATAAATTAATTTTGCTACTTTTAACAACAAACATCTAGAAAACTAGAGGTGTGGAACATCGCACAACTTTCAATTACGCTATAATACCGGTCACTACATTTAAATTTGACGTGGAATAATGGTATTGCCATTTTCATTCATTTGAAAAAGTGAACAGTTTGGCGATAATTCGTTGGGGGTGAGGGGGGGGGGAGGTTGAATCACAATTTCACTTTGGTAAAGAGAATATCTTAAACGTGTTATTTTCAAGTTAAAGTTTTTTTTTTTTTTTTAAAAGAACAAAAACGTTAGTTTGCAATTGTGGGGCAATTGGAAAAGAGACAAAGGGAAAATAAAAATAGCAGATGAGATGATACTTGGGAGAAACTAATTGTCAAGGAACAAAAATTTTAAGGAGAAGCATTTAAAATAGCTTAATTCTAGAATTTAGGTGCTAGTGCTAATTTGTCATAGAATTACATGTATACATGGAATATTGAAAAATCACTTTTGAGCTTGAAAACAATTTTTTTTTTAATTTAAAATTTTTTAGTTTTGGCTAATTAATATTTTTATTCAATTTTCCTTCCGTTTCGAATTTTAAAGTGCACCTCCTCTCTCAATTACAACAGTCAATTGCTGCCACACACACAAATATGTGTGTGTGTGTGTGTGTGTGTGTGTGTGTGTGTGTGTGTGTGTGTGTGTGTGTGTGTGTGTGTGTGTGTGTGTGTGTGTGTGTGTGTGTGTGTGTGTGTGTGTGTGTGTGTGCGTGTGTGTGTGTATATACAAGCAAAACAATCGGACAATAAAATATGGAATCACACTGGTTGAGTTCCTATATGTTTTTAATTAACTTAATTATTGTATTTAATGTTATTAATTTAGAGAAATTAATTTTTGAATTTAATCAAAGTAAAACCCTGATCTTACTTGATGTGGAGGCGCCTTCGTTGATGGCATGGTGCCTTGGTGTCGTGGTCGGTGTCTGTTGAAGTGGGGTGGTCTCTTCTAAAAAGCAAAAAGAAAATAATTATGCCAAGGCTAATAGTTTAGCATGACTTTCATTTAATGATGATATAACCCATAAAAACAAAATTTTTAATATAAATCTCTATATGCATTGCCAATTTTTATTTTCACTAACATTGCACCGCTTCTGTTGTCAGCATGTGCTTGGTGTTTGCATCTCATTTTAAACATTAAAAACATCTATCCCTATCAGCAAAATATGCAGTTAATAACGTTTCAACTTTTATTAAAAAGGCATGTGAATCCCAGTTCATCAGGAGATAGGTCAAATATCTCTAGCATATATACTTTTAGACCCAGATACTAAGAATGAATCTAATGAGAAGAAAGGTAAAAGATGGGTAGGTATAGAACTTTCCTTACCCTCACTAGGAAAGGCTCTTTTCATTATTTGAGAAAAGACAACTGATTGTACTGTAAAGAATGATACAAAGGCAGAACTGGTTAAGGAATACATTTTTAAAGGATGTTAAAGTGTATTCAGTATTGAAAGCTTCATCTCTCATCAATAACATGCCTAAAATGCTATGAGATTTTTTTCATTTGGTTTAAATCAATATGCTCCACACATTTATAGACACTTTTATGAATTTAATTAAAATTTTAAAAGTACCTACTTAAAATCTTTATGGAAAATCTTTAGATTTGATATTCTTTTAATTAAATAAAATGGACAACCTGTCAATTAAAGGCCACTTAAATAATTTTTTACTCTGCATTACTTAAATTACACTAAGCTAGTAAAAAAAATATATAGTTCTGTAACGATCATTCGGTATACTCTCAATGTGTCTATGAGCATTTAAAAACTACCTTCTATAAAACCTTGAAATTTGTTGATTAGATACGAAAAGGATCACTAAATGAAATGACATCAATTAAAAACTCAAAAATAACGTCTAATATATTAAATTTTATGTTTGAAATAATTACGTCAATGCCTATATAGCGGCTCCACCTGGTTTTGTCTTTGCGTTATATATAAAATATTAAAAAATAAAAAAGATAAAAAATTTAAAATTCTGAAAATTTAGAGCATTATATGAACATTTTTTTTAAATAAAATTTAGTTTTGACTTAGTAATTTCCAAAAATGTCAAAATTATAATTTTAAAGGCTTAAATAAAAAAAAAAGTTTGAAGGGTACCAAGTCCCCTTAAATTTTTCCGTATACTGATTTTTGATGTCATGTCTATTTACTAATCAATCAAACCAAAAAAACGAAGAACTTAATTTAAAAACTCACACACACATCCGATTTCGTATTTCGAACTACACTGGTGTGCAAAACTTAAGCAACAGGTGGGTTTTTCGCCATAACTTCACGAGAAATCATCTGAGCGACATGAAATTCAGAAATGAGAGAAAGTATTATGTACGTAAAGGATGACGAAAGTATCGGCGCTGAAAAAGGAACACAATGCATACGGTATGGAATCAAACAAAAACAAGCTTTATTGAATGCATAGTGTCGTGACTCATGATTGTCTTTCGAAGAGGAAGAACAACAAGCAGATATTTCTTAATATGGGATATGCCCTCCCCTCACTAGAAGGGTTGCTTCGCACCGTCTCCGCATACTCAGAACCAGCTGGTGCAATATTTCTTGCAGTAGGAGTGCCCATTCCTCAATCAGCATCTGTTTGAGTTGTTGGGTGTTCTCCGAAGGATGTAAGCGTGCTGTAATGCGTCTCCCCAAAGCATCCCACACATGTTCGATGGAATTTAAATCTGGGGAGTACGCTGGCCAATCCATTCGAGTGATATCTTCACTTTCCAGTAGCTCCTCAACAGCAAGAGTCTGATGTGGCCATTCATTGTCATCCATAAAAATGAAGTCTGGGCCAATGGCACCTCGGAACAGATGCCCATGGGGAAGGAGTACCTCCTCACAATAGTGATCCCCGGTTACAGACACTCTGTCGAAAACGTGGAGCTCAGTTCGCATAATGCCTCCCCAGACAAGAACTCCAGGACCACCGTTACGGTGTCTTTCCTTGATGTTACTGGGATAAAACGGGTCCCGACCTCTCTCCAAATCAAAACGAGTTGAGAATCGCTTTCGATACTGAACCGACTCTCATCCGTAAAGAGGACACGACTCCATTGATTAGTTCTCCAGTTTTTGGGCTCTATGCACCAATGTAAACTGTGGCGTCGATGGCCAACTTTCAACGGGAGGCAGAGTTCAGGACAGCGGGCGAATAGGACCCCTCTGTGAAGGTGTCTGGCCATAGTAAACCGCGACACTTGTAGCCCCGATGCTGTACAGAGTTGCTGAGCAATGGCGCTTACTGACTGATGTCGGCCTCTTTTCGCCTGCGGACGATATATCGGTCCTCCCCTGCAGTTGTCGTCCTCGGGCGGCCACCACCAACCTTTCTAACAGCTGTACCTGTGGTTTGGAACGCTTTCCAAGCGCGCGAAACAACTCTTTTGTTGATTCCGAACTCTGCAGCTACACTGGTGACATTACGCTCCTCCTCCTGCTTTCCGATCATTCTTCCACGTGTGAAGTCGTCCAGGTGATTTCTTCTAGCCATATTTCACGAACTGACTCACTGGCACTTGCAGAGAATGTGTTGAATTGCGTCTCCGTCCTTCCTTTTATTTTACTGTTGAGCTACGAGCGCCGACATCACGCGTTTTGCGTACGCTCACGTCGCCTCTGACGTTTCGTTCCTGATATTTGCATACGCATGACATTTCTACTGACTTACGTGTTCATTGTACTGATCTCCAGACCTCCTTTTCTGCAATTTCATGGCTATTTGCTAAATTTTTACATTGTTGCTTAAGTTTTGCACACCAGTGTATATAAAAACGAACACAGATAAGCCGATTAAATCACTCGGTTGCATTACGTGGCACAATAATCGGGGGAAATTCCCAGAACATTGAGAACAAGTGGGGTGGGGGAGGGGTGTAAAAAACCCTCATCTCCTTTCACTTGCTGTCAGACAGTGGCGGCTGGTGCAGGGGGCCAGGGGGGGCCCGAGCCCCCTCACTTTTTTGAGCCTAAGTCCCACTTATATATTTTGTTTGGCTGTGGAATTTAAAAAAAAAAAAAAAAAATTGAAGAAATTATTATTGAAGCAGTCATCGGCTTCACCACATTAACGATTGTGGATAGAGCAACATTTCTCTTGTCACAAATTCTTAAAAATGTCAATCAATTACTATCCTTCCTAAAAAACCCCCCGCCCCCCTGTCTCCCCTCATTCTCTTCAATGGATATTAGTTTTTCCCCACAGCTTGGGGACAAAATGACCCCTTCTTCGGACGATCTTGAATTTGAAACTATAGGGGGTAGAAAACCGTGGTTGCGACTTTCGTATGACATCCTGGTTTTTGCAATGAGTTTTAGTAATGTGATACCATGAGTATCACATTACCAAAACACCCCTGCTTTCTCTGCTCTCGGGTGGAAGATTTTTTTAAATTTCACTCTTATTTTGCAAAATATATGAGTATGATTTGCTCAGCAATTTGTTTTTGTTTCGATAATTTCTTCTCCTTCCCCTCTCCCCCGAAAAAAGTTTGAGTACTTAAATTTCGTCCAAATGTTCGGCAGTGGGTATTTGTCTTACCACTCACACAGATATTTAGCCTCATATTCAATTTTAAACGTAACTTTCAATTCGAAACCTTTAACAAAAGAATTTCTATACTGACAGTAAAAAGTTTCATTCTTCATAAAATGAGTGATTTTACTAGAACTAAGTCATCGCATAATGATCTGTTAAAAATAAACGTCACACGTAATTGTCGAAACATCTTTTTTCCCCAAACAGTCTTGTAAAGTCAAGTATTAATTTAATTTTAAAATTTTTAACTGGTCAACATAACAACAACTTAACTGATTGCAAATTTGTTATTATAGCACATTCAAAGCTTTTAAAAAATTTCATTAGATCCTTTAAGCGATGTCTTAAAAATAATTTACTTCATTTTTTTAAAAATAAAATAAAATTCTTTATTTTATATAATTAATGTAATATTTAATAGAATTTTTTTCACTGGGTTTTCTACTGAATTTTTAATTGTGTTATTAAATTTATTTTTTTTAGTCCTAACATTTATTTCTAAATTTTGGCTTTCTTTTTTTATATATACAGAATCGTTTTTATACTTTCACTTATTTTATGTAATTCAGTTAACTTCGGAAGTTATCAAGGGACCTTATAGATAAGGAGCTTTATGTTCCTACAGTATTGGCTGAAGTTGTAAAAATCTAAATCTGCCACCTTTATTGTGCATAAAATGATATTATGATGTTAAAAATATTGGTATCTTGCATTAAAAAAGTTTAATCTTCAGGGTTGTTGAACTTTTAAACTTCTCCCCATCAACATGAGCTCATTTTAATTTGCTCTTAAGGCTGTTAGCCGACCAAACGGTATAGTGGTTAGCGTGCTAGCTTCTGGACCGCGAGGTTGCGGGTTCGAGTCCCGTGTTGGCATGGGTGTTTGTAAATGTATGTTGGCTTGTCTAATGACGAATGTTTCGGCGCATTATATCCCTCGTGTTGCTGACGGCGCCAGATAATCTGAATACAACCAACCAAGTTAAGGCTGAGATTTTCATATAAATAATCACAACACTGTGCTAAAAAACTTTAAAATATTCGAATTATTTTTTCACCATAAAAAAATTCGAAATGTTTTTTAAGGTGATGCGTAATGATGGCTTAGTATTTTATTGAGAAGTATTTTTTAAATATTTTCAAAAAATTCCATCTTTTCAAGTTGAAGTTCAAACGCTAATAAAAATTCTTTACAACACCAAAAAGAAAAATATAAATGCAGCAATCTGTAGAATTATTCATTTTCTTTCAAATGGTCCAAAATTTATAATTTTAAGAATTGTATTTAAACGGCTACAATTTAATTACTCTAAATTTTATGATTTTCTTGAATGCACGACTGAATACATCGTAGGTGACAGTGATTTATAATGGCTTCAGTTGTAAGAAAAGTATAAACATAATGAGGTTTGTTTTGTCTTTTTCATTCATGGAACGAGAGGCACCATTTGGGGTTATTTTTTTTTCCTTCTTTTTTTCGTATTGCATTTTTAGGCCGACACGAAGTGTTCAATGTTTACAAGTACATTTAATATTTCTTCTACGCTACGATTTCTGCTACGCTCTACGCTTGGGATGGAGTTTAGTTATTCTTTTATTTTTTAATTGTTAGCTAGTTGTAAAGAAGTGACTAAATCTAAAGAATACGATATTGGATAATTTTATTTATGTGATTTTTGGTCAAATAATTTAAACAATATTTTTTAAATCCTTTATATTCACTTCGATTTATTTTGTGTGTGGTTATGTTTGTGGCAGATAAATATGTGGAGAGTTAATTAACCGCCTTGGGCTGTCACCCAATCAAACCGAAACTTTGCAGACAGATTCGTTTTCGGTGAGAATGTATTCTATCAAGTTTTGGGGACTTTCACTAAAAGGACGCTATTACAAACGCTGTTATTGTTGTTTTGTAGGGTTAAGGGCCACTTCATCCAATCGATCTTAAATTCGGCGGATGAATTCGTTATCAATGACATTTTGCTTTCTATCGTTTTGGGTGCTATCGTTTAAAAAGGTAGCTTTTACACACGCTTCCATTTTCACTTCGGAGGACTAATTAATCTACTTGCCTTCATCCAATCGAGATAAAACTTGGCTGATGGACACGCTATTAATGACAATGCATTTTCTTAAGTTTTGGAGGCAAAAAGGTGTTAGTTCAATTGCATGGAATGAATGATTTTTTTTTTTACATTGTGGTCAAACACTATGAAAAGTCGATCTGAGTTCAAAATTATTTTAATTAGTTGCACATAAAAGTTGGCAATCTAAATAAAGTATTAATTTTAAAAACTTTGTTTTTAGGGTAAATTATTACTTTCAATTGCTCATACGTTAACATACTGATGAAAGAATTGCATTCGGTTTAAAAAAAAAAAATCGATTATTATTAATATATATATATATTTTTTTTTCTTCTTTTTTTTCAATACCACACGTTTAGCTGAGTTCAAGAAAGTGGTCTAGAAAAGTGTCCGATGTGTTTGTGTGTGTGTGCGAGGTCAAAATTTCTCCCGAATGGATTTACCTATGATGTTTAAATTTTGTATACGGGTTAGCGGTGGCCATGGAACCTGATGTCATTAAGGTTTTCGTGAAAATTGCGCATGTGCAAAAGGTAGTTGTTATTGAAAAATTTAAGTTTTTCAACAATTGTCAAAACACTGATCTTAGCGGTTTCAATCAAGTAAGTGCACTAAATCTCATCCGCCACTTCCAAAATCCCATTAGAATTTCGATTATGGTGTAAACAGTTAAAAAAGGAGTTCACAAAGTTCTTTTTCCTTGAGCATCGCCCATCAACGACTGTTTCTCCTCTGTTTCACTTACATCAAAGTCTTATCTATTATTTATTGTAAAAATTTCCATTTAGGCGGTGTTTTTTTTTTTGGGGGGAAGAGGTTGTCAATGAGATAATTATCACCAAATTGAATTTTTTTTTTTAAATTAATGAAAAACGGTCAATTGCACCATGGCTGGTATTAAGTGTAATTGAAAGTTGTACGGTGTTCCATAATCCCAGTTTTTAAATCCTTTTACATTAAATTCGATGTCGTTTGTTTGTGGCCGGGAAATTTGCGGATGGCTAAACTCACTTGTTATCATCCAATCAAATTGAAACTTGGTAGTTAGATTCGTTGCCGGTGATAGTGCAAAAAAGAGTTACTCCATAGCAAAGAATCTGTGGTTTCTTAGTAGTGATCAAACACTAGGAAAACTCGAACTGAGCACAAAATCGCTTAAATAAGTTGCGATTGCACATAAAAGTTTACAATGCATATTATTGACTTCCATTAAAAAATGTTTGCTGGCCGCCTGTGAATGTTGCAGTCTCTTTCGGTTAACTGCTCATATGTCTGTTCATAAGCTATAAAATTTTAAAAACCAAAAATGAAAGAGCACACGAGTTTAGAATAAGACTTACGATCTCTCGCACCCAATGTGTGTATTGTTTTTTTGCGAGCTATGTGTTCATTGCACTAAATCAGATTTTAAGTGCAAAGACAACTCTACTTGATACAATCTTAAAGAATATACAGTCTCTTTTGAAAGGGAATATACTTTAAAATTATTTTTGCTGCCTCCACTATTTGAAGCCTGTAGCCTTTCTTGTTACTTTTTTTAAAAATTATTATTATTTTCAGCTATAGATTTAAATGTTTTCAATTGCAATGTCAATCTTTTCCGATGTCCTAGCGAAGTGTGGATGGTGATGTGGTAGGGGGGCTTGTGTTTCCCGTATAGCTCCGCCTGCAACAAGGTAAGGCTGTGTTGCGCTGGTTTGTGTCATTTTTTTTAAAAAAAATTTATCGTGGATCGAACTCTTTCAAAGTGAAAATGTTAATTTTTTGGGGATTTAAGTAATATTAAATGCATTATGTTACTAGTCTACGATGATGTTAGAAAGTTCTATGACTGAAACCGGCATAAGATAAAACGTAATAATGAAACTAACAAAAAACCTCGTATATGGAAATAGAGGACATTGTCGTGGCAAAGACCAAAAAAATATGGTCAAGAGTTTCCATATCCTACTGTCAAACGAGTAAACATGATGTTGAAGGCGCATAATTTAAAACGCATCTTTTTTAAGTCTCACTCTTAAATACCAAAGGAGAATTTAGAAGACTTTATCCAAATCCTTCTAGAAGACTAGTAAGTATTGTTTGACATTTTATCCTGCAAGTTTAAGAAAATTTATGAGTTCATTTGTCCCAGGCACTAAAATGTACCAGTCGGAGAATTCAGATTCCTAATCGATCAAAATGGTAGTCGAAGACTTAGATATTGCTATCTATAATAATAAAACAAGCTGTGTGTCTGTCTATCTGTTTCTGGATCTATAGAAACCTACTTAAAATTGGAGTAGAGCTCTGAAATTTTCAGCACAAGTAATTTTGGCCTTCTGATTGGACTTTTGAAAAACAGAATTTTAAACTTTTATTTAGTTTTTTTTTTAAGTAAATTTCTTTAATTAATTAATATATATTTTACAAAACGATTTCAAATAGGGCTACAGCTTTGAAATTTTCAACATAAGTAGTTGTGGCCATCTAATTGGATTTTTAAAAAACAGAATTTTAAAATTTTATTTGTTTTTTAATTTTTTTTAATTAATTAACAAGTATTTTACATATAAATTTGTAATTGAGCTACAGTTGTGAAATATTCAACACAAGTAGCTTTGGCCTTCTAATTAGACTGACAAAAAGAATGTTAAAATTTTAATTTGTTTTTTAATTACTTTTTTCACAAAAAGTGACTTTTAATAGGCCTGGAGCTCTGAAAGTTTCAACATAATAAGTTTTGGCTTCTAATTTTACTTTTCACAAACACGTGTTAAAATAATCTTAAAGGGGTGTTGTATTATTGTATTAACGGGGAATTTTTTTTTTCTCGACAAGGAATAGGCTTCCAATATTAAGGCTTTACGTAGCAAGTAGATTTTAATGAATGAAGCTAGCTTATGCTTACGCAGCAATGAACCTTTGAGCGAAGGAAGCGAGCTCGATTTTGCGTAGCGATGAAACATCCTGCGGGCGAAGCGTCAAAAACTGGGACCTATACACGAATGGCAGGTTTTCGCAACGCGAGATCTCACAGCTAACTAAAATACTGCACATGTTAAAATTTCGTAGCGAAGCATGGGTATTAAACTAGTAATGAATAAAATGAAGAACACTTTGAGAAGGGAAATTCTGAAGTAAAAATCACAGTTTCAGCTTCAAAAAGTAAACATATAGAAGCCTATAATGATTCAACTTTATCTAGTCATTTGGACAGTGACGATGTACTCCAGGCACATTCTTCAAGAACGTGTATAATAGATATGAAGTATCGGATAGGGCTGGGACAGTTATTGCTTCAGCAGTTCTTCTAACATCCATTTCGAAAATTGTTAAAAATACGTTTCACAGAAAAATCTAAATAGCACGAAAATTGACCGCAGAAAAAAACGAAGTTCTACAAATACCTGCTTTGTACTTCAGGCAAAATGATAAAATTTAAATCATATCAGAAAAGAATGACAAAGTGTATTTATAGAGCATTCTTGGAGAAAATATTTCATTGATTATTAAAGAGCATATTTCTTTATAATGGAACCAAAGTCGATGCTCTTGGGTTATATTACTCCATCATCCAGCACATCTGAATCACTGATTTCTTCCTGGAATTAGAATATCTATGGTGGCATTTAGGTGGGTTGGAACTAACGTGAACGTTGAAAAATTTGGAGGTTTACCCGAGTTTTTTTTATTAAAGGTATTAGCATAGGACAAACATATCGCCTCAACGATTTTAACAGGCATATTTTCTAAGAATTTAGCAAACAAATCTCTAGGTAAAATGTCTTATGGTCGATGGCTAACTCGAGCTAATCAAATTCTATGTGTCTAACTTTCTATGAGGGTTTATGCTTTGGTTTACAATAAAAACTAACTCTTCTTGTAGCCTGTTCAAACTCATCACTGCAACTATAGGTATTTGTCCATGGAACTAAAAACTAAAATAGATCCAGTAATTCAAAGAAAAAGTTTCCTCGCTCACCCTGTAAATTTATTGACCGCAATGTTGACCATCTTTAAACCATACATCCAGGAAATGATAGCCGTCGCATTTTGAAATTCCACTTCATTCATACAAATAAAACTAAAACTGTTTCAACTCCCCACTATTAAAAATTTTAGGCATTAACTTACACCGATCTCGTTGATTGTCAAGAGACTATATCTGATCAACAATTATTGAGATCCATTCCTGATGAAGATATCTAATTGTTTGTTGCTGAAAAAGGCAGAAGGAGAACTGTCGTTACACAATATTGTAATACAATATTTGAAAATGCGATCAAGACTGTGTCAGAAGCTTCAGCCACATAGCGCAAAAAAATCTGAGAGAGAAGGCTTCATAAAAAGAAGCAAATGCAGTCGTGAAAAGGCATGCCGAAATTCTATGGCAAGAAGGATTTTCGCGTTATTTGAAATATTATAATAGTAATATAAATGTAATTTTTGTCAACATTTTACTGTAATAAATAAATGTAACTCTTGTAATTTAATTATATATATACTAGCTAAATACCCGTGCTTCGCTACGAAATTTTAACATGTGCAATATTTTAGCTAGCTGTGAGGCCTCTCGTTGCGGAAATCTGTCATTCGTGTATAGGACCCAGTCTTTGGCGCTTCGCTCGCAGGAAGGTTCATCGCTACGCAAAATCGAGCTCGCTTCGTTCGCTGAAAAGTTCATGGACACATAAACACAGATGTTCAGTAACTTTCTTCATACAGTCCACTAGATGGCGCTATGCGCAATTGTTTTTATATTTTTTCTTTTCTACTTGAATGTAACCGTCAGTAGAGGGTAGCCATGTGAACTTTCTTGCTACCACGTACCTTTCAAGCTGAGATGACGGTTCAAATAAAATGTACCAGAAACCTGTAAGTAATTCTTTACTGTCTTGTCAAGAGTACCATACGAAACAGAACGAGTTAATTAAGTATAAACAACAGGCTTATTTCACTCGTTAAAAGGTTAATTACTGTGCAAGCATAGGCTCGCTTCTTTCGCTGAAAGGTTCATTGCTGCGTAAGCATAAGCTCGCTTCAATAACTAAAATCTAATTGCTACGTAAAGCCTTAATATTAGAAGCCTCTCCTTTGTCAAGACAAAAAATTCCCCTTTAATACAATAGTACAGCACCCCTTTAAGATTATTATAACACAAGTTAGTGGAAAGCAAAATTAGAAGGCCAAAACGGCCTATGTTGAAACTTTCAGAGCTCTATACTAAACTTCAACTTAACTAGACATCACTTAGACGATAGATCGTCACAGTGCTCATAGGTATTTAATCCATTTTGGCGGCGTGAAAGCATATCGTTCGCCAAACCACAACCCTATAGAGAACAAAAGGCTATAAGGTTTGGCGAGAATTATGTCTTCACTCCGCCAAAATGGATTAAATACCTATGAGCACTGTCACGATCTACCGTCTAAGTGATGTCTAGTTAAGTTGAAGTTTAGTATAGGCCAATTAGAATTCCCTTTTTGTGAAAATATTAATAAAAAAATAAATTTAAAAAAAAATTAAAATTGTAACATTCTTTTTGTCAAAGTCCAATTAGATGGCCAAAACTTCTTGTGAAATCTCAGAAATGTAGCCCAATTACAAATCGTTTTGTAAAATATTTGTTAATTAATTAAAAAAAAATAATAATAATAATTTAAATGTTAAATTCTGTTTTTCAAAAATCCAATTAGAAGGGCACAACTATTTATGTCGAAAATTTCAAATCTGTAGCCCTTTTTGAAATCGTTTTGTAATATATATATTAATTAATTAAAAAAATTAATTAATAACGAACTGAACAAAAATTTTAAATTCTGTTTTTCTGAAGTTCAATTAAAAGGCCAAAACTACTTATGCTGAAAATTTCAGAGGTGTAGCCCTTTTAGACATCGTTTTGTAACATATATTTATTAATTAATTAAAAAAATTAATTAAAAAAGAACTAATTACAATTTTAACATTCTGTTTATGATGCTTAAAATTAGAACGCCAAAACTACTTAGGCTGAAAATTTCAAATCTCTACTCCAATTTTAAGTAGGTTTCTATAGATCCACAGAGCCACACACAGCTTGTTTTATTATATATATATATATATATATATATATATACACGTTTTTTAAACTTATGTGTAACACAGGGATGAGAGTTTTCCTCCTTTTGATGGATTTCTTTCTTTTTTGTTTCTTATGTAACATTTTCCTTGTTTTCATCCCTTTTTCGAGGATCCGCATTTTTATGATCTGAACCAGTTTTTCCTGCAAAAAGTATACTTTTCCTCATATCTAAACAAAAGATTTTCCCTCTTAGCTCCCCTTTCCTCACAGATTACATCACAAGCTTCTAATTTTTGAAATGTAATTATTATATAGTATGAGAAATGTCATTGTATCTTTAAAATTATTGAATCATCCTTCCACGAACTTTTTTTTATGAAACTTTTGGGTATCGTCCCTTCCGCTTGTTTATTTTTGGACTTCCTCCTTTTTGCTCTCTGATCACTCTGATCCCTGTAGTAACAAAAGATAAAAAATAGGGGTGTTTTTTTCTCCAAAATTTGCATTCTTTAACGTCAATCCGGAAGCAGAAGATGACATCCCATTCTAATAAAATTTTATATGTACTTTAAGAACATCATTTGGCACCCTTTCCTTGCTGTGCCGGACAGAAATCTGAAACTTTTTTTTGGAACATGGAATGGTGATCCACCCTCATACTACGCTAGTATGACGGGTCCCATGGCCACCACTGGGCCGTATATAAAGTTTGAACATCGTTCATTACCTTATGCTAACATATGGGAAATTGAAAATAAAAAGTTTCACTACACTATTTTTATAATGTGTGTGTATGTATTTATGTTGCTAACTGATGCACCGTACTAGGTACAGAAACCTTGAGTATTCGCAAATGCTAGTTCGCAAAAGAATAGTTTTTCATTAAATAGTCAAATGCCACGTAAGTTATGTATGAGTGACAAAATATGTAGGGCAGCTATCGTGTTTTAAAACAGTCTGCTGGAGCCTGTACAAATCAATTGATTTTCATAAAAATTTGTGTACGAATATGTTCTTCAATTACAATAAGGAACCAAATCATTAAAGAATAATTAAAATTTTCAAAAAGATCAAAATATTGTCCACTTTTGATTACTAAGTAAAATATTAGTTCATATTTGTGTAAAAATATTTAAATTGCAATATCAGTGATTTATAGAAATATTTTTGTATTTAGCTAATATCATTTGAGTAATCGACTGACATTTATCTAGAGATAGATTTTTATTTACTTTATTACTCTCGGTATGCAGTCTATTATTACTCAGCAGAATGTAATAAAGATTTTTTTTTTTTTTTTTTTTTTTGTAGGTCGAGACCCATTGATGGGTCGTGAACCAATTTTTTTATACGAGAGTAGTTTTTAAACCTGTGAGTTTTTCATATACTTAAAGTAGAAGTTAGAAGAAATACCAAAATGGGGGGGGGGATTTAATAAGCAGCGGCTGAGCGATTATTTTGTGACACGTCTATCAATACTAAATTGTTTTATCACAGTTCTTACCACTTTGTAACAAAAAAGCAATTTAAAAATTACCATTGAATTATACGCTTTTTCAAACCATACAATAAGTGTGCATTACTTTTAAGAGCTGGAAATATATTTAGTAATTTTAACTAATTTAATTATTTTTAGTAATTAAAAATTAAGAAATTTAATACTTTTTTTTTTTAAAAATTACAATTTGAATTAAGTTATTTTATGAGTAATCCAAAGTAATGTTAAAAACAATGATGTAGTGAAAAAGTGGGTCGCCATTGTTCACCTTTCTAAAAAGGTGGGTTTTGAACTGTGAAGGTTTTGGAACTGATTTGTAATACATATTTGAAAAGATAAACTGTAGGATCATTGCAATTTAGGGGGGGGGGCTTGGTTTTTATTTTTGAGACCCAATCAGTGCCTAATTTCCTTATTGGCTGGCGGAATACTTGATCAGGGCCAACTTTATTTGGATGGGCGACTTTTACCTCATCGAAATTAATTACAATTTTGTTTACACAAATCCGACAACTGTATAATATTTTCATTTCACGTATACTTTGAATTTTTTTTTTATTTCTGATTAAGTTTTTTTCATGTTTAAATCAATTTTGATCAGAAAGACAAATTGAAAAATTGTCCTCTTAAAAAAATTATTAAAAATCCACTTTTAAAACTTTTTGTTTATTTTGTAATTATTTTACTGGTGTATCCGATCTCAGTTGTTTCTATAAAACACTTATTATTATATTTTAGATATGTTACTATTTCTATTACTTATCAATCCACTTCTTGGAATCATTATTTTTCCTTTAAATAAAACAGCGCGAACATTTTGCAAAACACTCCGATAAAATATAAAGAAGCAAAAACGCTGACATTGCAGTCAGCTCTATTTTGAATTATGACGCTTTCGAAGTGGCCTTGGCTCTGGTTACTCGTATAGTGAAAGAGATACTTGGTTTTCTACCGTTCAAATTTCAATATGTGTATTTTAAATAAAGAATATAACCAAAGCTATTTCAAGTCATAATTGGAACTGAAAAAATTGTCTGACTAATATTTGTGAAATGAATACTTGATAGTAGACTTAATCAAGAAAAAACTACCATTATAATGCGGAACTCTTTACTAGTAGTGGAAGTGGATAAACCTAACCTAAATTGAAGATGTGATTCGGTTAATTTGCACACGCCTACTACACCGCCCATTGTAGAGGCGCTGACATCGTTTTCTAGTTTCGGTTTGACTAGATAGCGCCCTTAAGTATTCTTAATATAATAAAAATATAAAATATTTCTAGCATGTTTTTCAATCCATTTTTAGAGGTGATTAGTTATAATGGGGAGGGAGCAAAAAGGTGTGTTCCAAATCTCTCTTTTTTTTTTCTTTTCTCTTTTCAATATTTAGAGTAAGACCCAGTAGTATTCGAGCAACTCTATAAAAAATAACACTGTCCACGGTCGTCATAATCACTGACCACTGGTAACCATTTGAGGAAGCCAATTCTCACATTTAAATCCTCAACGCATGGACTGTGGAATGTTTTATGTATAAGGGGATGTATATTGCATACAAAAGGATAAAGGCGTCTAATGCTTCAAACACCGTGAATTTTCAACCGTGAATGAGTATTTCTTACTGAAATATTAATAAATAGATATGCATTAATTTTAAGTTCGAAAGAATAATTTGAAACTCAAACTTTATATTTTTTTCCTATAAATTCTCCACTACATTTTTTAATTTTCAAAAGTCCTGAAGGAGTAAAGGCATTCTTGATAACTCAAAATGTCGTCCCCCATGCTCAAACGAAACACCATCTTTGTTACAATAATTCCTTTTATTGAAATATTTATTTTATTAAGATTTATTTAGATAATTTAAATATGTTATTAATCTTGTAGTTTTGTTTGTAGTTCTTGTAGTTTTTTAATTCGGGCCCCCTCACTTTTACTACCCACGAGTCGCCACTGGTCAGAGATATAGGTAGCATGAAGAGACAAGAAAAAGTATACTTTTCTTCAAAAGTTGCAAAGTTTCAACTGTGTTGCGGGAACAGAAGATATAGTTCGATCGAACAAATACTGTACACCTTTCTTATTGAACCCAGTAAGCACCTCTTCCGTACTATTAGAAAAACAATGAGGAAAAATAATTATATTTCCTACCCCGAGTAAAAATTGCCAATTTTACCCAAATTTCCAAAATCCAATCGCGTGGCGGGAGCAGAAGATATTATCCAATCAAAAATATATTTTACAACGAAACCCAAAGAGAACCATTTCTGCAGTATTAGAATAGCAATTTCGAAAAAAATATTTTACGGCCCACCCTAGTGCACATTATAATGTACTAAAGATGTGTCCTGGTATGATGTATGTTTGATTAATAGAGTAATTTAAGCATTAAAATTTGATTATCACAAGAATGTATAGTTACTTTATAAACAACCTTTATTAATCGGCAGTAATTTTGCTTTTGAATAATAAAGGTAATATTTTTTTAAAATTTATTTAGGATTTTTAGATGAACATGATGGATGAAAACAATTTATTTAGGAGACAAGATTTCAGGTAAAAAAATACACCGTATAAAGTTAATTGGCAGTTCAAATTAAAAAAAAAATTATACTAACTTTTCAATTATTAACCAAGTATAATATCTAATTGTTAACATATTACAAGAAATAAAATTATTTCTTTGAAGAATATTAATTATTGTGAACAATTTTTTTAGCAATTATAAAGACAAGTTTAAAGACAATTACAGTTTTTTCGATGAATTTTTGTCTAAAAAAAAAAAACTAATAATTTTAGGAAAAGAAAAGAATAGTTACATATAAATTTAATGGGTTTGTATTATTATTATTTATTTTATATATAATAATTATTATGCAAGTTATTTTTTAATATACATTATAATTATTTAAAGTAGTTTTATGAGTTAAAGTTTTTTTGTTTTTTTTTTGCTATAAGAAATATTACAAATGCATGTTTTAAAAAGATATTTTATAACGTATTTTAATGATTTCCTGTAACTCTAAAGGCACCGGATAAAAACAAAACTCTTATGAAGAAGTAATGCACCACGCCATTGGGCCAACACGAATATGTGTGAAGTGTAAATGCTGAACAAGTTCTTTCTTCAGTTTATTTAATTAAAATTAAATTAAATTTTTGCCCTAGCAATGAGCATTAATTTTCATTATATCTAGTCAAAATATCTTCTTGGTATATTTTCTAACGCTGCATAAAGAAAATTATGCACGATGGTGCATGAATAAAATTGTTTCGCTACATGAGAAGAATGAATCATACTGTGCCTTTTTAAACCATATTTAACCTTATATTTAATATGAACGTATCTTAGTATTTTTTTTAATTAATCAAATCCATGCTATTTTTACTTAATCCAAGATAGTTTTACGAATTTCTTCTAAACTCTGAAACTTCCAAGGCGACCAAACGGTATAGTGGTTAGCGTGCTAGCTTCTAGACCGCGAGGTTGCGGGTTCGAGTCCCGTGTTAGGCATGGGTGTTTGTAAATGTATGTTGGCTTGTCTAATGACGAATGTTTCGGCGCATTATAGACCTCGTGTTGCTGACTGCGCCAGATAATCTGAAAACAACCAACTGAAACTTCCAAATGAATGTGTCAATCGGATATTCAAAGGTAGAAAATCGACATGCGTTTGTATTTACAATATTGTAATTTTTTTAAAGCTCGTCTTTAATCATATACAAAAAATGGCAAGTCCTGTACAGTGGGAATAATTCAAAAGAATTATTTCAATAAAATCGGCTCCACGATTGAGGATTCGACTATCAACTTGTGGCGAAAAGCTGCAATATTTTCCAAACGGCTGGAATCAAGAAAACTTGCAGATCTAGTATCCACGAGAGGATTTTCGGACGTCGCAAGGCTTGTTGCAACTAACTAAAACTTCCCGATAGTGGACTTGCAAGGGTGTGCACACGAGCGAGAAGCTGTTTTGTATCAAAATCGGGCGCGTTTTCTCTCCCGTGGACACTTACCTTTATGGCTTACAGGAGCCGCCTTCCAATTATGCGTTGCCTCTGTTGTGCCAGCATCCTCTATTGCCATCAGTATCAGTCGCCTGGCCGGCTTTTCCTCATACTTTCCCCATTTTTTTCCAAGAGGGCGCGTGACCCTGTTAAAAATAAAATCAAGATTAGTAGAAATAATCTGAATTTAACATTTTAACTTTCTTGTGAATATCCATGAAGTTTTGTATGATTCAAATGCAAATATAACATTATTAAGGGTCATTTGCGGATGTAACAGGGGTAAAAATATTCCGCTTTCATGTGGATTTCCGCTTTTATTCTCTTAGAAGATTTTACAATATTCTACAATTTTGTTATTTTTAGTTGACTTTAGGGCTTTTTCAGACCTAACTTGTCTATAACACCAACTCAAAAAAAAAAATATGACTGCAATACTGTTCTGTACACACATAATACACAATTTTATTCTGCTTTATTTGTAGTTCAAAATAATGCTGCGTATATTTTCTTCTTTTTTACATTTCGACTGTTTTTACCCGATTGTCTTGTGAATTAATAGTTTACTGGGTGATATCATTCCCATTCATGACCGACACTTTAGCTTATATCAGGGGTGAAAACAGTCAACACGTAAAAAAGAGGAAAATATACGCAGCATTATTTTGAACAACAAAAATAAATGAATAAGAATATAACTGTGTACTAATGTGTGTATAGGCATGCCTATAGGGAGAAGTGGGGGGGAATCGGGATGCAGCCTGCATCAAAGAAAAACAAGAACATTGTTGAAAATCGTAATATAATCAAAGACGCACAAAATAAGAATCGTATGAATAAAAGTAAATCAGCAATAAGTCGGAAATTATAATTTATAAATTAACACTAAGTTTTAGATTGCATTTGAAAATATAATGAAAAAAGTGAGGATTTATGTGTGGGTATCGCTAGGATCAATTTGCAGCGATGTGTAGATTGCATACAGGGAGGCATACAGGTTTGTGTTCACACCTGGATTTATCAAAAATTTATAATTGGCATTTTTTTCCTATTCATAATTTTAAAAACGGTATTATTCTAAATGCTCCTATGAACTTAACCACTTTTCCCAATTTATATATTTAATTTAATGAATTTATGAAAACTTTGTCAACTCTACATCATGCTGTATTGACACACACGCTTTATATTTAAATAAGGTTAGCAGTGGCCACAGTGAGCTTTCCTACAATAAGCCAGATCACTTAATTTTAGAACAATTTAGGGATAAAAAGGGAAAATCGGGGAATTTTCAAGATTTTGAATTTTCTTAGGAATTATTGAAAAATTGTTGTAAATATTTTATGCCAGATATTGGTAAAAGTAGAACCATTCTGAAAATATATTAAAAAGCACCCCACGCTTTTTTACGATAAAATAAATATTTCTTGTTAATCACTCTTATTCTCATTTCAAACTTATTTAAAATTATTTTCGACTTTTTAGTTCACTTTTCTATTAATGCATGTTTTTTAGTTTCTTAAAATATTATTTATTTTTGTTGAGAACTATAATTTTTTTTAGTTAATTTTTTTAGTTAAGTGTGCAAAACTCTCCAGTTGTTCCTGACAATAGTCAGATAATGCTTGTCTCAAATTTAAGTCATGTGTATGCCTTAGTACACGCCATATTACTTGGCACAAAAACTACCGTGTTTCTGAATATGAAAAATCACTAATCCTGAAGATCATGGTAAGGATAATGAGACTAAAAAAACACTCTTTCTATTAAAGCATGAGTTTTTAGTTTTTTTAATTATTAATTATTCAATTATGAAACGTGAATTAAACTCCCTATTAGTTGATCCGGCCAGTAGTCATATGCTTGTCTCAGTGATTAACTCATGCATGTCTCCGTACACGTCATATTAAGGTGAAACCGCGAATAGTTCATTAATTTGGTTATGACCCCTTAGATCGTGTCCGCATTTACATGGAAAACTGTGGTATTTCTAGAGCTAATCCTTGCAATCCACAGTTCTGACCAGATGAAAGGAACGCTTTAATATTACATCAAACCAATCGGTGACTTGTCCATCATTATTACATGATAAATCTAGATAACTTTTTGCTAATGGTATAAGCGTAGTGCCCACGACAGATCTTTCAAATGTCTGCCTTATCAACCGTCGATGGTAGGTTCTGTGACTAGTGGGGTTGTAACGGGTAACGGGACACCAGGGTTCGATACCGAAGAAAGTTGTTTGGTTGGAGTTTAAAGGCGCAAGGGCAACACGAGCTAATCCTTGCAATAATGCGACAAAATTACTGAATTATTGTATTGGCATCGGTCCTTGATAACTGTGTAAAATTTCATATTAATTCAAAGTTTTGAAATAGACAAAAATTAAGTTCGAAGATTCCGTTACATAAATACATACGAAGCTAATAAGAGCATGTTAAAATATCAGTTAAAGTTCGGAAAATTGAAATAGTTTCATAAGCAAATGGCATTGGTCGGTCTAGGATTATTTTAACAGAACACTGTTTCCATGAACTTTAATCAAGTATATAAAAAATAACTTAATGAAAAATTTAATATTTTCTTTCAAACAAAAGCAAATGGAGAATATAAAACTAGAAAAACTCTCCTACATAAAATTCAGCAAAATATGCAAATACATATCAAGTAAACATTTAAAAATTGTTTTTCTTTAAACATACACTTTTGTGAAGTGTTCTTTTTTTCATAAATGAAATTTTGTAAAGGGCGTTTTTCAAAAATATAAAATGTTGTGAAGGATCTTAAAAATATAAAATGTTGTGAAGGATCTTAAAAAAATTAAAAAAATTGAAGGATCAGTAATAGGACACAAATTTCTTGTTACACAGATCCCTGAACAGTTTGATCATTTGTATTTTATACTTGAAAAAAGAAGTTTCAAAAGTGAAACCTTAATTTCTGAGAATATAACCATGCATTTTTTAAAATACCTTTCAAATTGTTTTTCTTTGTTCTTTTCCTTATCATTAGATGAATCATCATCTGATAATATTCGTCTAGTCAATGATTTGTCCAACTTTTTCTTCTTTCGTGCCTGAAAATCGTCTGAAGAGTCACTCTTGGGTATTCCACCCTTTTTTGATTTCTTCTTTGCAACTTCTTCTTCAGAATCTATTAAACAGAGAAGATAATTTAGTTTTATTTAAAAAAAAAAAAATCAAAATGTCCACCAAAATTAGATATAAAATGCAACACAACTTTTTTAATTGCAGGTAGTACAAACTAACCTATGATTTCTATTTGAAGTAAAATGTATTAGAATAAGAAAAGAAATAACTAAATCACCTGAGCTATCACTTCTTTCCCTTCTCTCATCAGAATCTGCAGCAAGCAAACCTTTCGTAGCTGAAGTATTTGCAACCTCCTTTTCATTAGTTTTAACAAACTTGCTCTGAAGATTAATGGAAAATATAAAAAGAAATATTGTTATTTCATATATTATATAAAATAATAAATTATTGTTATTTTAAAGTGTCTATAGAAATTATGCAAAAAAGAGCATATACTTTGAATGTTGATTTCTTTTCATCTTCAGATGATGATGACCAAATGGAACTTGACGATGAACCACTAATTTTAAGTGGCATCTTGCCTTTGCTTTCTAAAAAACAACACAAATAAAAAGATTAGACTGTATTATGAAAAGGAAAAAGAAAAGAAGAAAAAAAAAAAAAAAGGAAAAGGGGGGGGGGGGGGAAAGGGAAAAAAAAAAACAGCTTTACTATAATTTACAATAATGTGAAATGAAACTAAAATGTAGGAGACAGAATATGCTGATAAAATTCCTTATAGGTGTACCTTTTTTTCAGAAAGAAATGTAAAAAGTTAGTTAATTCTGGAACTTTTAAGACAATTTCAATAATTTTGGTAAGAGTTATGCTATAAATCTGGGATGTAATTAGCCAAAAAGTAAAAATGAGGAAATCCAAAAATTTTACATGAAAGAACAAGCAAAAGAAAATTATATAAAACATAAGAATTAAAAACTCGATATACAGAAAAATTTACAAATTTACAGTTCAAACGGGTTGCATTTTTGTATCAAAACATTTGTAAGAGTAAGAAATCAATAAATAACGTATGATTTCAGGGCTGCCACTGACTATAAGCTTTGAAAATAGTTTCTTTAGTAACCCCAGATATTAAAAATAGTAGGCTCAGACGTTGAAAATAGTAGTCCCTTCTTTCAAGTCGACAATTGAGGACTAGAAATGGGAAACGATCTAAGTACCAAAAAAATCAAAAACCTCTTTTTTACGAAAAAATGTCCTAAAGACCAAGCTAAACATAATGGAGAACGCCCAAAGTGCAAACTCCAGTACAAAGAGTTCAAATTCAATCTGGTACTTAGTCATAGCCTTAAGTATCAGATGCGAGTGTTTTTCATTTTTCGGATCTACTGAAAGATTTTCTTTTTTTGGACTTGGGTCGTTTTCCTTTTCTAGTCCTCAATCGTCTTGCTTTGAAGGTTTAAGTGTTCAACAAGATTCAACACGACAATGTTCAACACGAAACAATGTTCAACACGAAAATGACAATCACTTCAATGTAAATATAAACGATAGTGCCTTCCATACCGATTCAAATCCCGCAATGGGTCAATTACATCAGCGTACTACGCGGCAAAAATGGCCGTCAGAAAAACGTAAATCTCGGCGATCACTCGGCAATAGCGGCCATTATATCGGCAAAACAATCACAGGGCTGCCAAAGCTTAATGGCATTGAAAATAGTTGCTTTGGAAAAAAAATTGAAAACAATTGTAGCCAAAATAGTATCCTCTAATATTAAAACTAATAGCGTGACAATTCTAAAAAATTATATTTTGAAGTAGCTGCATGGCCCTGCGTTAAGGAAACCCATCATTGTGTATAGGTCCCAGCTTTTGACACTGGAAAATTTCAGAGCTGTATGTCTATTATGTGAACATTTCAAAGCTGCACGTCTATTAGAAGTCACTTTATAAAAATTTAATTAACAAAAGTTCATAAAAACTACATAAATTTTAACATTCTCTTTATCAAAAGTCTAATTAGCAGATAAAACTAGTTATGTTGAAAATTTCAGACCTATAGGCCTATTAGAAGTCACTTAGTAAAAAATTAATCAAATAA
Organism: Linyphia triangularis; assembly: GCA_963978545.1. NCBI lineage: Eukaryota > Metazoa > Arthropoda > Arachnida > Araneae > Linyphiidae > Linyphia > Linyphia triangularis. The sequence continues at coordinate 10,342,168 of OZ021721.1, read as the reverse complement.
TATTTATTAACATGCTCGCTGAATGGTTCAGTGCTGCACAAGCATAAGATCGTTTCACTTAATAAAGGATAAATTGCTATATAAACCCTTAATATTAGAATCCCTCCCCTGTCGAGAAACTAAACAAAAAATAATATTCCCTGTTAGTATAATAACATAATCTCTCGACCCCCCCCCCCCCCCTCCCTGAGAATATTTAACAATGTGTTTGTCAAAAGTTAAATTAGAAAGGCAAAACTACTTCTATTGAATATTCCAGAGCTGTACCCCTATTTGAAATCGCTTTGAAAAAAAATTAAAATTAATACACTTGTCGTAATAAATTTAACAAAATCTTTTACTCCAAAAAAGAAAAAAAACCTCGGCGCTTGACCTTGTCGTAATTCCAGAGGAGTGTGCTAGTGTTAGAGGGTCCCGTGATAGTTAGGTTTTTAAGTTGATCCGAACGCCATTTATGTGACTTCTGAAATATGCATCGTAAAAGTTACGGTGATTCACCTCAGAACCAATAAAAGCAGAAAACAAAAGAAGTTCTCTTGAAGAAAAATTTTCAATCCTTTCCAGTTAAGACTCAATCAACCTCTATAAGTGCGACATCATTGGTGGAAGCCACAGACCTAAAGAACAGAGACCGCCTACATTTGACGTCATGACCAAACTTACGTTTCACCCGCATTTTTACTTGGAAATAAAAATACGATTTTTTTTCCCCAAAAATAGTCGCCGAATTCTTCAAAAAGTAACAATATTAGCTAAAAAGATAGTTTTAGACCAATTTTGGCGAAAAAAGTCACCATAGTAGCCTTGCCTTGAAAATAGTCGCTTTAGTCGCCAGTGGCAGCCCTGTAAGAATGAAAAGATTAAATTATTCCGTAAGACATTAAACGCCTAACAATTGAACCATAATTCTCTGGGTAAATGATGCCAAAATACAGATGAACGGAAAAACATACATTCAAAACAATGATAGAAAATTTCACACATTTTTGTGACATTTTTTAAAGTCCCCCAATTTTTTCCAGAATCATAGCGCCTCCTTAACATTTCCCATAATTCCAGATTCTGTGACCACTTTGAAGAAGAATACGTACAAAGAATAAAACTTTGTTTTTCTCCAACATCTTACAGACCTAAATTATGCATGCAGGGACGACGCGAATTTGGAGCGAAGGGGACTTTCCATCGGGAACAAATGATTATTATTGATAAAAAGATGTAATATTTGCAGAAATTATTGATGAAAAACCTAAAAAAAATCATTAAATTCAATCCAGCAGTTTCGGCAAAAAAATGTGTACACGAAGTAACTATTTTTAAGAAGTAAATTCCTAAATTAAATTGCTAAAAAAAAAATAAGTTTTACAATTAATATACTTTTCAAGAGAAAGTAAAATCCTCTTTTCTTTTATGGTTAGGAAAATATGTTAAAAAGTATTTAAAAATTAATTAACAAAACGTTTTTAATAATTATTGCGTTTTGAAATGCGATTATATTGTCCATGAGCGCCGACAGGATTATTTGCAGGGAGGTGCAGATCGCTACCATTGAGTATAAGGCAACAAGAATCTTTGTTTAATCTTAGATTTATCGAAAATGGGAATTACTAAAATGGGAATTACTAAAATGGGAATAACTAATTTGATGTTAGTTAATAGCTGTACATAATTTTTTGCTCGAATTGATAATTTACTACCTATATATTTTGTTCTTGTGAATTACTTCTTCCACATTACTTTATTTTTCGAAAGGCAGGAGGGAGTGTAAGTGCATGTTTCATATATGTCCCTGACATTGTCTCTAATATTATAAAAATCGCAGTGTTTCGCTTAGGTAATTTTGTGTGATGCAATAATCTGCCAAGATTTTACAAAGAAGAATTTTTCCAGAATTTGTTTAACTTTTTTTACAACTCTTAAATTAGAGTCACCTATTTGATAAATATTTTTCATTCATTTTATTTCGTGTTGTAGTGCAATTTCCATCCACTTTTACACGTTTAATTAATTTCTTCGAAACTACAATTTGAAAATTAAAAAAAAAAATGGTATTGAAATGGAGCCTTTGTACTACTCATGTTACTGAATTGGTTCAAGATTGTGAGAATGCATTCTATCTGCAAGTGATAAATGCCTCCCCTTTCCTCAAAAAAGCACTTCGAAAAATTATCCCCTTTGTTCGGGAAAGAGGGTGTTATTTATTAAAAAAATGTAATTGAATTTGAAGCAACTTTAACTAAAATGTGAAGGGAATTTACTTAAAATATTACATTAATTACGTATTAATAAAATGCCATAAAATATTAAAAACACTAATTAAAATTAATTACACATTAAATAAAATAATTCACAATTAAATATAAATAAAATAACAATTAGTTAGAAACTCGTTAACAATTAATCCCGCATTAATTAACAAATAATTAAATATTAATTAAAAAATATGCATTAATTTTGCATTAATAAAATTTTATTAATAATAGATAGACACCTTAATAGATATTTTCTACATTTACACGGTACTTGTCTTGATTTTAGTCGGCAAAAGTACGTCTAACGCCCCCCTAATCGAAAATCTTCGCGACAGCCCTGTTTGCATGATATGCCTGTATGAGTAGATGATTTAACAAAATAAATTAAATATGATTCTAAAAAAGCTGTCAATACAGATTAGAAAGATTTACTTTGTTCCCATTACATAATCAAATAAATAATTAAAAAAAGCTTGATATAAGCAGTGTTTAAGATGAGGCAAAAAAGCTAAAATCCAAGTATTATTTTAGGAAAACGCTAATATAATTGTGAGTTCCATCACTTATGTTTTTTAATTTAACACTTTTTATTATAAAATCATTAACATTAAATAAAAAGTTATATTATAGCAAATATAAACTGGAAAAATACTTTTCATCCTCGAGCTTATTTGTTCTTTCAGATCGATGACTAATCTTAGAGTAACAAAAATTGATAGCATTGCAAATTTTATGCCAAAATGTTTTAGCAAAAAAGCTAAACCACACTTTCTAATTTTAGTATTTAAGAAAGTTAAGCATTTTGCAAAATAAAATCTTAATCCTTGGCGTACTGTTAATATTGTGTTTTTGAATTTTATAAAATTACGTTTCTGGTATTTAGAAGCGTAGCACAAACTTTTTGAACATATTGGAGAAAGAAAGAAAAAAAAAAACATGAAATAGTAACCATCATCTCCAAAATTAATATTTAAAAACATTTCCGAAACTGCTTGATTGCTCTCCACCAAAGATGCACAATGAAACATACTGTAAGGTTAACAGGGTTTCTGCCAAAATGTCACAAATCCATGACATTTCATCACTTTCCTAGATTGAAGCTTTTCCATGACTCAAGAAATCAAATCACAAAATAATAACCTATATGAATTTTACAAACACGAACACAGTAGGTATATCAATGTACCACAAAATGATTTGTATAAAGTTTTGTTTTAAATTAAGTAAAAAAATCCTTATTTCAGTAACTTCTAAATTAGAAAAAAAAGGGAAAAATAATTTTTCCATTCTTTGATATTTCAGTGTTAAAAAAGCTAATCTTTCATAATAAAGAATAAATCAATAATAATAAATTATATCATCAAAAATCAATATCATCAATGCAAAACAGAAGACAGGAAAAAAATATTTAAAAAATTTAAACACAAGCTTATCAAAACTGTTCATTTCAGTTCTCATATTATGAATTTTTTTTGGACTAGAGACCTATGAGACCTTACTCGAATGATGTAACAAATTTAGTGATCAGATATGTTTTCATTGGCCGCAGTTTTTAACTATGACTGTTGCTTCTGTCAAAAAGTAATTATAAACATAGAGGAATTGTGGATGAGTTAAATAGCGATCATGGCGTTTATGACGTCACAGTTACTTGATTTTACTTTAAATGCTTAGAAATCCATGAAACTCACTGAATTTCCATAACTTAAGACCATTTTTTTGCTCAAAATTATGACTTAAAATTCTTGAGTAAAAATTGCCAACTTTACTCAAATTTCCAAAATCCAAGCTCGATGCGGGAGCAGGAGATATTATCCAATCAAAAAAATATTTTACACCGAAACCCAAAGAGAACCATTTCCGCAGTATTAGAATAGCAATTTCGAAAAAAAGTGTTTTTCGGTCCACCCTACTGCACATTATAATGTACTAAAGATGTGTCCTGGTATGATATATGTTTGATTAATCGAGTAATTTGAGCATTAAAATGTGATTGTCACAAGAATGTATAGTTACTTTATAAACAACCTTTATTAATCGGCAGTAATTTTGCTTTTGGATAATAAAGGTAATATTTTTATTTTTTTTATTTATTCAGGATTTTTAGATGAACATGTTAGATGAAAACAATTTATTCAGGAGACAAGATTTCAGGTAAAAAAATACACCTTATCAATTTAATTGACATTTCAATTGAAAAAAAAAATTATATTATCATTTAAATTATTTACCATGTATAATATATAATTGTTAACATATAACAAGAAATAAAATTAGGAAAAGAAAAGTATCGTTATTTATAAATTTGATAGTATTGTATTATTATCTGTTTTATATATAATAATTATTATGCAAATTATTTTTTAATATACATTATAATGATTTAAAGTAGAGTTTTATGTGCTGAAGGTTTTTTTTTTTCTTTTTCATTTTTGCTATAAGAAGAAATATTACAAATATATGTTTTAAAAGATATTTTGTAACATATATCAATGATTTCCTGTAATTCTACATGCACCGGATAAAAACTCTTATGAAGAAGTAATTATTTGATTGGATAGTGAATATACATTTAAGAAAGTTGAGTAAATTAAATCTAAAAAATCAAAATAAGAATCAATAGTAATTTTGCATTATATAGTTAACCTGAATAATACAATACCTTGCACTATTATAACAATAAAATTAATTTAATCCAAATAATAATAAAAAAATTCCAAATTGAAAACTAAAAAAAAAGTTTACGAACCAGGAACCTTTCTAGTACAAACGAGGACTCAACGCACTACACCATTGGGCCAACACGAAGATGTGTGAAGTATAAATGTTGTACAAGTCATTTTTTCAGTTTATTTAATTAAAATAAAATGAAGTTTTGCACTAGCAATAATCATTAATTGGACATAGCCTGTGGACACTTACCTTTACTGTATATAGGTGCCGCCTCCCAAATATGCGTTGAATATGTTGTATCAGCACCAGCACCCTCTACCGCCGTCAGTATCAGTCGCCTGGCCGGCTTTTCCTCATACTTTCCCAATTTTTTTCCAGGCGGGCGCGTGACCCTGTAAAAAATAAAATAAATATTAGTAGAAATAATTTGAATTTAACATTTTAACTTTCTTATGAATGCCCATGAAGTTTTGTATGATTCAAATGCAAATATAGTATTATTAAGGGTAATTTGCAGATATAACTGGGGTAAAAATATTCCGCTTTCACACGGATTTCCGCTTGTATTCTCTTAGAAGTTCTGCTTTTTCTACAGTTTTGTTATTTTTAGTTGACTTTTTAAGGCTTTTTCAGACCTAACTTATCTATAATACAAACTGAAAAAAAAAAAAAAATAATAAGGGGCCGTTCAAATATTACGTAAGCACGTAGGGGGGGGGAGGGGGTTAGCTTATTTTTGCTGACAAGGAGGGGGAGGGGGTTAGCTTATTTTTGCTGACAAGGGGGGGGAGGGGGTATGAATGATGCTTACGTAAGCATTTAATAATCCCTTTATTTCTAAAAAAAATTAAAACTTACAAAAAAATTTCACTTTTGTACACCGAGTTCTAGGATAGGCGACTTTCCATTCACATCTATCTAAGGGATTTAAACTTACGTCACATAAGAGTGACGTACTCTGCCTTCAGCCAATTGCAATTAACATTGATGATGCAAAATACTGCAGTTTCAAAATGAATAAAGGGGATTCCCCTCTTTTGGGTGTTTGGAGAAGTGAATCCTTCATTAAACCTAACTTATTTGAAAGACAATTTTTGTTTTTATTTCGCTTGGCGACTGGCGGGCACCAAAGATGGAACAGTAGTTGGTTTAAGGTTTAAGATTCCGAATTGAGTTGTGTTTTGAACAAGTTTCTTTTTCCACTGAAATCATTCTTGAACGTTTTGAAGATTAAGCAAATATAGTTGCTCTGCTTTCTGTTTGCTTTTTTAAAAAAAAACATGTCTTCATTTCGTGAAATTTTATATAAAAAGCTGTTTGAAGCTTTTAAAAAGTCTACATCAAACAAACCCTTGAAAGATATTCAGGATATAAATAATGAGGTATGGCGTCATTTTAAAAATGCCTCTAAAAATGACGAAGAGCTAGAAGTGTTGGTGTTAAAAAGAGTCGAAGAAGAGTTGCGAAAGGCAACTAGAAAAAAATCCCTTCTCCTTGATTATTTTATAAAGGTAATTATAAACAATTTATTCATAATATGTTAAGACAAATTTATGTTAAGTATATTTTATCAGAACTTTTTATATTTTTTATATTCACCTTGGTTTTGTCTATTTACATATTTTGAAAAATGTAGCGAAAACTAAAATAAGTATAGTATACTAGATTTGGTAATACGTAATTGTGTTAAAATTGACATCTTCTTTCTTTAATTATACAGATAGTTTATGAATAATTTACAGAAAATGCCATATGACTATTTTTGTCCGTCCATCAGATCACAATTGTCTGCAAGGACTTGTGGGAAATGTGGTTTGTATCACGCTTCACTAAAATCGACAATTCGTCATAAGATAATCGTTCATGGCGAAAATAGCCAGAGAGCCTGCCTAGTTCGGCCTATGAGAATTGCTGCTCGTCGAGCAAATGAACTGATGTGCGTCATCAATTATGTAGAAGGAATGGAAGATACCGAGTGAATAAGCGAAGAGGAAGTTAGCCCAGATTCCATGTGCGAAACAAGTGATGAAGCAATAACATCAGATGCCAGAAACCCTATAATTTCAGACATTAAAAACTGGCTAGAGCAACCCTGGATAACATATGACTAAATAGACTTAATTGATTATGAAAATTACATTTATGTGCCATTAAAATTGTGATAAACTTAAGATTTAAAAAAAATTAAAAATATATATTTTTTTCCCTTTTGAGGCGAGTTAAAGTTCATTATTTGCATTGAATCCTAACCTTTTTTTTAGATTATTAACGTTACAAAAAAAAAAAAAATCAGGAGCAGGGGGGGTTACCGTATGCTTACGTAATAATAGAGGGGGGGGGGGTGAGCGATTTGCTTATTTTTGCTGACAACGGGAGGAGGGGAGGGTCAAAAATTACCAAAACCATGCTTACGTAATATTTGAACGACCCCTAATAATAATAATAATAAATCTGACTGCACCACTGTTCTGTACACACATAGAACACAATAATATTCTGCTTTATTTATAGTTCAGAATAATGCTGCGTATATTTTCCTCTTTTTTACATTTTGACTGTTTTTACCAGATTGTCTTGTGAATTAATATTTTACTGGGTGATATGATTCCCATTCATGACCGACGCTTTAGCTTATATCAGGGGTGAAAACAGTCAACACGTAAAAAAGAGGAAAATATACAAAGCATTATTTTGAACTACAAAAATAGATGAATAAGAATATAACTGTGTACTAATGTGTGTATAGAACAGTTAAATAGGGATGCCTATAGGGAGAAGCAGGCGCGGATTTAGGGGGGGGGGGGGGTGCGGGGGGTGCGACCGCACCCCCATGATGTATCTCGTCAAAATTATTTTTAAATGGCAGTTTCCTCCAAATTCAAAGTAAAAAAAAAAAAATTGAAATTTCTTTAATATTTGTAAGATCTATTTTTTACTTAATATCAATATCGATGGATTTAGAGGGGGTAAAGAAAATTAAGCTTTTTCTGACATTTTTCATGTTTTCTTAATACAGATTTTTAAGCCACCTAACCGAGCTCCTTATTTCACAACCCGTAGAAGGAATAGGCTTGAGAGGGGACGAGTAGATCGGGATTATGATGACATGCAATGTACCGGTCAACGAATCTTTACCCCTTGTGTGATTCTCAAATTAAAAAATTTCTGAATTTCAGCACGATTTTCTCATTTGTGAGTAGAAGATTGGACCAATAACTAGCAAGTTTTTAATTGCAATTAGCATTCTGCAGGTCTACTTCTTGTCTTCTTGATCAGAGGGCAATTAATTATAAATGTTTAATATCGGGGTGCCATCGCACCCCTAAAACTTCATTCTATGTACAAAAATCATGCACTAAAATAACTTTAAAAAAAAAAACTTTAATTATAATTGGAAAATAAAATGCCTAATTCATAATTAAGAAAAAGCTTTGATCAAATCAGTACAATAGCCTTATTGCAATTCTACAGAGTGTTGTAAGAACTTACAGTTCCGATGAAGAAGCTATCGCTAAATTAGGACCAAGAAAAGTTTCCCTTCGTTCTCTCCAGAAGATCAACAAAAACGACCCCTTCTTTCTTGACCTTGAATTTGAAACTGAGGACACAAAGCAATAAAACTTGTGGGGCATACTGTCCCCTCCCATGCACGTGACATTGCACCATTGTGAGTTGCAAATTACTAAAACGCCTCTACTTTGGGGTGGAAGTGACAAGTGAATGGAATGGTCATTCTTGCTTGAGTTGGAGTGTGCGTGCGATGTCAAGATTTAGTTTGTTTCTTCAATTGGTGTGGCAGTGCAAGATAATTGACAGTAATATATAAACATGATAAGATTTTTTAAATGTTACTATTTATTTTACAAAATGTAATATTTCATTAACAATTTGTTTTAGTTTAGACGTTTGCTTTTTTTTTCTAAATATGTTTGAATATTTCATTTTTTAACGAATGATCAGAAGTAGTGATTTATCCTACACACTGATATTTGGCATTTTATGCAATTATCAATGTAACTCTCAATTCAATACCATCAGTATATGAATAGATTATAATAAAATATTTAATTCTTATAAAAATAAACTGGTTTTACTGGATTAACCCATTGTATTTGCACCCTTTCATATGCAAAATCATAAAAGCCCTTTGATAAGGTCAAACAAAATTGCTTTCGTAAATTATAAAATGTAATTTATCCTTAACAGTATAAAGTGAGTTCCATACAGCTTTTAACTTCTTTTCAAAATATTCAGGATCATAGCCAAACACGTTTTTAAATATTGCTATGCTCCAATCTCACACCTCGCGAAAATTCACCGGATCGAGCAATATTTGGTTCTCTGTAGTCTGTTTTCAAATTGAGTAAACACTTTAAAAATTTTGACTTGTAATCTCGCGTCGATTGTTGAGCTACTTCCTGATAGTTTTCTGAGGTTTCTCTTATTTAAGATGAAGTCCATTTTTCCCTTGAAAGACCATCTGGTAGATGTTTTCTGCTTGATAAACAAACTAATCAGAATCTAACGTTGTTCCGGTGCAATGCCTTGAAATATCCGATACAGCGACATTTATTGCTACTAGAAGAATATCAAGTAATTTAACATATAATTTCAAAACTTTTCAGCTTAGATTGCAAATTTGTAAATATTGCGCATTCGCAGCTTTTGGCAGTTTTTATTTGCTCTGTTAAATAAAAGCCAAAATTGTTCTGTACGAGTTGATTATTTAAGTAAAAATTACTGAAATATTACGAACAATACCGATGACTTACAAATAATTTAAATCATTTAATGTTAAAATCTTTTTAAATGTTCTTTTTCTTTCTTTCTTTTTTCTTCTTCTTTCTTTTAATTCTAATTTTAAATGTGTTTTTGTGTGTGTGACTCAAACTTGATGGTAATATGAGTAATAATATATCTAATATGAGACACAATATGTAACCGATTAGAGATGCTACTTGTGTTGAAAAAGCAGGTCCTATGGTTATATGAAAATTATTATTATTACAATTTCACCTGCTGTAACTAATTTAGTTTGGAATTTTATTTGAGTAAAACGCAGAGAGTTAAACGAACTAATTTTCAGATAATGTTAAGTTTATTAGTTTATTGTTTGAAAAACCTGCTGCTTTTTTTTCCTTTTTTTTTCTTTTTTTCTTTTTTTTTTAAATATGAGGATTTGTGTGTTGACGGTTTAAGATGGGCTTTGAGTATATTTTCCTAATTTAAGTTCTTCTTAAATAATATTTATAAGAGAAAATATACAGTTATGTTAAACCAATCTCAAAATTTATATTAAAGTACAGGTTGGGCACAATTAAAATCCATCTTTTTAGAGAAATAGTAACTTAGTTTTAGTATGATACTACATAGTGATGAGTAACTTAAGTTATGATGTGATGAAATGAGTAGAGATGATATGAGTGATAGAAATGAATAACTTAGTTTTTGCAACTAAAGGAAAATATATAACTTTAAGATGAAAAGGGCTTATATGGCTGTTCGCTTTACATGCTATTCCTTATAAATGAAATAATAAACCAAAATGAATTCAACCCAATGAAGTTTTAAATATATTGTTGTTCTTGAAGCTTAATTAGCAAAAATCCTATCAGTTATTTCTTAAAGTTTTCATTTCAAAATTTTTATGATAATGTTTAAACAGCATTTCCAGATTTTCCCAGCAGTACCAATACAAAATTTCAAAATTATTTACTAATTTCTACAGACTTCGGATTGATTTAAATAGCACCAGTTTAATTATAGCTTGCCTGCACCTTAAAAACTTTCGAAGCTGTCAGAAATAAAGCACATGTACCGTTTGGTATTATAGTCCTCTAACCAAATTAGAATTATATTAAAGTTTTAAAAGAAGTTTATACTGGATTAATACAGAAAATATTATAGATTTTTTATACTAATATTGTTGATGCGCATTTAACCAATAAAAAGAAAAGAAAGTTTACATAATAAATAAAAAAATCTTGAGAGAGCCATAGTAAAAACTATCTTATATTTGAAGATAATTTATTTTTTTTAATAAAAAAACGGTAGACACATTCACCTTGACTCTTTTTTTACTATAAAGTTCGAATATATGTTAATTTAGTTAGAGTAGTCTTAGTGCATCAATATATAGTGTTAATGTGACTAAACATTGGTAATATATATATATATATATATATATATATATATATATATATATATATATATATATTTTAATTTTATTTTACTTCTTATTTCACAAAATGTAATTTTTCATTAACAATATTTGTTTAGACATTTGTTTTTTCCATTTTTAAATTTTTTTTTTTAATATTTCATTTTTGTCCGAATGATTCGAAGAAGGGACTTACCGTACACACTGATATTCGATATTTTATGCAATTATCAACATAATATTTGAATATATTATAATAAAATATTTCATTATTATAAAATATTTCATTATTATAAAATATTTCATTATTATAAAAATAAACTGTTTTTACAGGAATAAGCATTGTATAAGCACGCTCTCATATTCAAAATCATAAATACCCTTTGACGATGTCAAACAAAATTACTTTCTTAAATTATAAAAAAGTTATTCATCCTTAACATTTTAAAGTGAGTTCAATGTTGTAATTATACTTCTTTTCAAAATATTGAGAATCATAGCCAAACACGTTTTTACTTATCTATCAATTACCTATATGTTTACATAGGGCAATGAAAATGTATAGTATTCAGGAAAAAAAAAGAAGGAAAAAAATCGATTTTTCTTTCATTTCCTCAGGTTTTGAAACATCATGATTTCAAAAAAGTGGTCTAGATAAAATGTCTATGCGTACATGGTCAGCATAGCTCCTAAGCGAATTGACGTACGATATTCAAATTTGGTGTGCGGGCTAGTGGTAGCCATGTGACCTACGATTAGGTTTGAGCATTCACTTAAGGGTGAAATCATGAATCTAATGCTTCTTAAGGTGTTTTAATCGCCCCCACCTCCGAATTTTCCGTAGAAATCCGATAAAAGCGTAAAAAGTTGAAAAATGAGTGTCTTTAACGCAGAGCTCTCTGCCCTTGTGCATCGCCCATCAACTATTGATATCTTTCTGATTTCATTCAAATAAAGGACAGTGTAATGTCTATTGAATATCATCACCAATTTCGTCGGTTATGCGGTGTTTTTTTTTATCATTATTTTTTTTTCTTGTCCCACGTAAAAATTAATGCCAAAAATATCGTCATATTCTCCATTTTCATTTAAATGAAGGAACATTTGGAAACAGTAAATAATACCATATCAAATTTGAATGCAGTGACCAATATTATAGTGTGTAGTCTCAAGTTTATGTAACTTATATTTTAATTTACTAATGTGATGTCAAACAGAGTTGAAAAGCATTGTTTAACTTTGGAAATTATTAAAACCTTATGAATATAGAGTTTTACGTATCTGCAATGTTGTCTAAAGTTGTTAAAAGATCTATCGCCTTTTTCTGCATCAATTGATTTATGATGTTGAATGTATCGGTAAATTAACTTGTATAAAAAAGTTGAATTTTCAAGGTTGCTGAACTTTTTACACTTCACCTAATCTGCATGAGATAAATTTTTGTGCTCTTAAATATTTTTTATTTAATAAAAAATTAATTTTTAAAATTTTATTTTTTATTACATTTACATTTTTATTACATTACAATTTTATTGTCAAACCCTCTAATTTTTATGTTTCATTGAACCCTGGTAGTATCATACTAATTGATGATACCCCTCCCCCCCTCTTCCCCAAGTTGACAAACTATCACCGCCACTGTAAACACTCACGTTCATAATCGCACCCCCCTTGATTGACCTCTAAATCCGCCCCTGGGGAGAAGGGGGGGAGGGGAATCGAGATGCAGCCTGCATCAACGAAAAACAAGAACATTGTTGAAAATCGTAATATAATCAAAGACGCACAAAATAAGAATCGTATGAATAAAAGTAAATCAGCAATAAGTCGGAAATTATAATTTATAAATTAACACTAAGTTTTAGATTGCATTTGAAACTTAAAATGAAAAAAGTGAGGATTTATGTGTGGGTATCGCTAAGATCAATTTGCAGAGATGTGCAGATTGCATACAGGGAGAAAAAATTGGTATAAGTTTGTGTTCTCACCTTGATTTATCAAAAATTTATAATTGGCGTTTTTTTCCTATTCAAAATTTTAAAAACGGTATTATTCTAAATGCTCCTATGAACTTAACCACTTTTCCCAATTTATATATTTAATTTAATGAATTTATGAAAACTTTGTCAACTCTACATCATGCTGTATTGACACACACGCTTTATATTTAAATAAGGTTAGCAGTGGCCACAGTGAGCTTTCCAAAAAATTTTAGAACATTTTAGGGATAAAAAGGGAAAATCGGGGAATTTTCAAGATTTTGAATTTTCTTAGGAATTATTGAAAAATTGTTGTAAATATTTTATGACAGATATTGGCAAAAGTAGAACCATTCTGAAAATATATTAAAAAGCACCCCACGCTTTTTTACGATAAAATAAATATTTCTTGTTAATCACTCTTATTCTCATTTCAAACTTATTTAAAATTATTTTCGACTTTTTAGTTCACTTTTCTATTAATGCATGTTTTTTAGTTTCTTAAAATATTATTTATTTTTGTTGTGAACTATAATTTTTTTTAGTTAATTTTTTTTGTTAAGTGTGCAAAAATCTCCAGTTGTTCCTGACAATAGTCAGACAATGCTTGTCTCAAATTTAAGTCATGTGTATGCCTTAGTACACGCCGTATTACTTGGCACAAAACACTACCGTGTTTTCTGAATATGAAAAATTGCTAATCTTGAAGATCCTGGTAAGGATAATGCGACTAAAAAAACACTCTTTCCATTAAAGCATGAGTTTTTAGTTTTTTAATTATTACTTATTCAATTATGAAACGTGAATTAAACTCCCTATTAGTTGATCCGGCCAGTAGTCACATGCTTGTCTCAGTGATTAACTCATGCATGTGTCAGTACATGTCATATTAAGGTGAAACCGCGAATAGTTCATTAATTCGGTTATGGCCCATTAAATCGTGTCCGCATTTACATAGAAAACTGTGGTATTTCTAGAGCTAATCCTTGCAATCCACAGTTCCGACCAGATGAAAGGAACGCTTTAATATTAGATCAAACCAATCGGTGGCTTGTCCATCATTATTACATGATAAATCTGAATAAATTTTTGCTAATAGTATAAGCGTAGTGCTCACGACAGATCTTTCAAATGTCTGCCTTACCAACTGTCGATGGTAGGTTCTGTGACTGCTGGGGTTGTAACGGGTAACGGGGGACACCAAGGTTCGATTCCGGAGAAGGTTGGTTGGAGTTTAACGGCGCAAGGGCAACACGAGCTAATCCTTGTGATAATGCGACAAACTTATTGAATTATTGTACTGGCATCGGTCCTTGATAACTGTGCAAAAATTTCAAATTAATCCAACGATTTTAAGTGGTCAAAATTTGAGTTCAAAGATTCCGTTACATAGTTACATACGAAGCTAATAAAAGCATGTCAAAATATCAGTTAATCAATCAAAATTCAGGAAAATAAATAACCCAACACAAAATATTATTAAACCAACCTTTCATGAAGGAAAATTAAATCTCAACATTAAGTTCAGCTGAGCTGATACAAAAGGTAAACAATAGTTTAAAAAGTGGGATCAATCACAGGCTGGACTGATTGGATTTTATTGTCGCAAGGGCAATGCCTTCATAGGTTTTGAAAAACGTGAAGACAAACAATAAGTGTAAATGAAAGAAACTGTATACGTAACAGGATTAATAAAAACGTAAAAATCTGTCGGAATCAATTGGAAATATTACGAAATTTAGGGTTCTAATATATTCTGTTGACAAAAAGCGCAAGACAAGAAAAATAATCATGCTTGAAAGGATGGCCATCAGATTGAAGTTTTATAATTTTTTTAACAGCAAGGCTACCGGTGGCCACGCTTTTAAGTAATAGGATAGTTAAAAATATAGCATAAATAATGCACAAATAATTAAGGTTCCAATATATTTTGTTGACAAAAACGCTAGACAAGAAGAAAAATAATTATGTCTGTTAAGGATGCAGTTAGACTTAAGTTTGAATATTTTTTTATTTTTTAAAACAATAAGGCGGTGTCTGCACCCGCACTGGGAACTCAAGAAGGGAAACTCAAGAATTTCAAAATTCCCTGACATTTCTCTGATTTTCCTCTATTCCCGGTTGAATCGCCATCCTGTCAACTCATGAATCCATATCGTGGATGAATGGATTTTAACGGCGTATACACACCCGATTACAAAATTTCAAGAAAGGGAAGGAAGGTTTTCATTAATTTGGAAATTTCGGTATATTCGGTAACAATTTTAAAAAATTGTCGTGGAGGGGAGAAAAGAAAGGTGGCCGGTTGATTAGTTTATTTAGTCACCTCATCATGCCGTTGAATCGACCTATGCAGGGCCCGATCATGACAAGTAGGGGCCCAAGGCCCGGACACATTCGCGGGCCTTTTTTTCGTAATTTATTGGAAATGGACTCGACCCAAAGTCAAATGAATTAACATAAAATATAAAAAATTTGATGAATTAATATTAATATTGTTTTCTAAAAGTTGTTTTTTTATCACAAATAAAGAACCAAATTTCAAACAATCAAATTTAAAAAACAAAAAAGGAAAACTTTTTATGTATAACATTGCATTTCACTAAAACAATGTGTATATCCGTGACGACAATATCTGCAGCATTATTCACAACTTCAGAGTCGACATTTACTGATCTCACAATTAATTCAAGACTTCCTTTCAATTTTTTTTCCTTCTTTTTTTCCCCCCTCTATCTTTCAAAAAAGCTTGTGTTTCACGCTTTTGGTTTATTTGAATTAATACACTCTGGGATACTAAAGACGGTTCAAGATCAATACAAAATAATTTTTATGTAAAAATTATTTTATACAGGTTATGAGAGATATTTTCATAGCTTTTGTGAAACAAAAATGGTTTACAGCCAATTTCGGGGCCCCCTAAAATCATGGGCCCAAGGCCCGGGCCTTGTGCGCCTAGGCGATGATCAGGCCCTGGACCTATGGCGAGTGATGAGTAGATATTTTCAGGGCTAGCACTAACCACTCAGCCAACAGGTGGGCCTGTACTCTGGGGATTCTAATAACCAATGTTTTAGCCAAATGAACAAAATTAACACAAATATATTGCAATCTGTTTTAAAAGCTATAAATTCAAGTAATTTGAAGGGTTAAAATAATATCACTACTATATAATATACCAAAACATATACACATAACAATAACCATCTACAAGAACTATTTAAGTAGTAAAATATAAGCAAAAAGGAGAATTTTGATTAGTTTTACCACTTTGATTATACCTGAAGTATTTTTGTTTACTTTATTAATATTCATTAATAACTCAAATAAGTGGAACTTTTATTCATTGAATTCTTTCTTAAAAAAAAATTATAAATGTAATAATAAAAAAAATTGCTGAAATACAAATGAAATAGTTTTATAAACAAATGGCAGGGGTCGGTCTAAGATTATTTTAACAGAACACTGTTTCCATGAACTTTAATCAAGTATATAAAAATTAACTTAATGAAAAATTTAATTTTTTTTTTTCAAACAAAAGCAAATCGAGAATTTAAAACTTTAACTTTCCTACATAAAATTCAGCAAAATTTGCAAATACATATCAAGTATAAATTTAAAAATTTCTTTTCTTAAACATTCACTTTTGTGAAGTATTCTTTTTCTTCAGAAATGAAATTTTGTAAAGGCAATTTTTAAAAAAATAAAATGTTGTGAAGGATCTTAAAAAAATAAAATTTTCTAAAGGATCAGTAATAGGACACAAATTTCTTTTTACACAGATCCCTGAACAGATAGATCATTTGTATTTTATACTTGAAAAAAAAAAGTTTCAAAAGTGAAACCTTAATTTCTGAGAATATAACCATGCATTTTTTAAAATACCTTTCAAATTGTTTTTCTATGTTCTTTTCCTTATCATTAGATGAATCATCATCTGATGATATTCTTCTGGTCAGAAATTTGTTCAACTTTTTCTTCTTTCGTGGCTGATAATCGTCTGAAGAGTCACTCTTGGGAATTCCACACTTTTTTGATTTCTTCTTTGCAACTTCTTGTTCAGAATCAATTAAACAGAGAAGATAAATTAATTTTATTTAAAAAAAAAAAAAAAATCAAAATGTCCACCAAAATTAGATATAAAATGCAACACAACTTTTTTAATTGCAGGTATTGCAAACTAACCTATGATTTCTATTTGAAGTAAAATGTATTAGAATAAGAAAAGAAATAACTAAATCACCTGAGCTATCACTTCTTTCACTTCTCTCATCAGAATCTGCAGCAAGCAAACCTTTCTTAGCTGAAGTATTTGCAACCTTCTTTTCATTAGTTTTAACAAACTTGCTCTGAAGATTAATGGAAAATATAAAAAGAAATATTGTTATTTCATATATTATATAAAATAATAAATTATTGTTATTTTAAAGTGTCTATAGAAATTATGCAATAAAGAGCATATACTTTGAATGTTGATTTCTTTTCAGCTTCAGATGATGATGATGATAAACGAATTGAACTTAAATATGAACCACTAATTTTAAGTGGCTTCTTGCTTTTGCTTTCTAAAAAATCATACAAATTAAAAGTTTAGAGTATATTATGAAGGGGAAAAAAAACAGCTTTACTATAATTTACAATAATAAAAATGAAACTGAAATGTTACAACTTCTTCTTCAGAATCTATGAAACAGAGAAGATAATTTAGTTTTATTTAAAAAAAAAAAAAATCAAAATGTCCACCAAAATTAGATATAAAATGCAACACAACTTTTTTAATTGCAGGTAGTACAAAATAACCTATGATTTCTATTTGTAGTAAAATGTAGTAGAATAAGAAAAGAAATAACTAAATCACCTGAGCTATCACTTCTTTCACTTCTCTCATCAGAATCTGCAGCAAGCAAACCTTTCTTAGCTGAAGTATTTGCAACCTCCTTTTCATTAGTTTTAACAAACTTGCTCTGAAGATTAATGGAAAATATAAAAAGAAATATTGTTATTTCATATATTATATAAAATAATAAATTATTGTTATTTTAAAGTGTCTATAGAAATTATGCAAAAAAGAGCATATACTTTGAATGTTGATTTCTTTTCATCTTCAGATGATGATGACCAAATGGAACTTGACGATGAACCACTAATTTTAAGTGGCATCTTGCCTTTGCTTTCTAAAAAACAACACAAATAAAAAGATTAGACTGTATTATGAAAAGGAAAAAGAAAAGAAGAAAAAAAAAAAAAAAGGAAAAGGGGGGGGGGGGGGGAAAGGGAAAAAAAAAACAGCTTTACTATAATTTACAATAATGTGAAATGAAACTAAAATGTAGGAGACAGAATATGCTGATAAAATTCCTTATAGGTGTACCTTTTTTTCAGAAAGAAATGTAAAAAGTTAGTTAATTCTGGAACTTTTAAGACAATTTCAATAATTTTGGTAAGAGTTATGCTATAAATCTGGGATGTAATTAGCCAAAAAGTAAAAATGAGGAAATCCAAAAATTTTACATGAAAGAACAAGCAAAAGAAAATTATATAAAACATAAGAATTAAAAACTCGATATACAGAAAAATTTACAAATTTTCAGTTCAAACGGGTTGCATTTTTGTATCAAAACATTTGTAAGAGTAAGAAATCAATAAATAACGTATGATTTCAGGGCTGCCACTGACTATAAGCTTTGAAAATAGTTTCTTTAGTAACCCCAGATATTAAAAATAGTAGGCTCAGACGTTGAAAATAGTAGTCCCTTCTTTCAAGTCGACAATTGAGGACTAGAAATGGGAAACGATCTAAGTACCAAAAAAATCAAAAACCTCTTTTTTACGAAAAAATGTCCTAAAGACCAAGCTAAACATAATGGAGAACGCCCAAAGTGCAAACTCCAGTACAAAGAGTTCAAATTCAATCTGGTACTTAGTCATAGCCTTAAGTATCAGATGCGAGTGTTTTTCATTTTTCGGATCTACTGAAAGATTTTCTTTTTTTGGACTTGGGTCATTTTCCTTTTCTAGTCCTCAATCGTCTTGCTTTGAAGGTTTAAGTGTTCAACAAGATCGGAATAAAACTATTGATTAACGTAAAACACGAAAACCCAGAGACACTCCCCAAACATATATATATATATGGTCTTTCGATTCAAAATAGTGTCTTAATACCAAGTAAACACGACATCCCATATGATTAAGACAATGTATCGTAACACTCTTAACGATACTTTATCCAGTCAAACGTTCAAAAGAATCGAATATCCAGACTCTTTTTCGTGCTTTTTTTTTATAAAAGAAAAAAAAAAAAATTTTTTTTTAAGCATTCAAAGCAAAAAAAGTTGAACTTAACCCAAAAGCGACAGGCAAAAAAAAACATATATTTTTTTTAAATTTCCCAAAGTCAAACAACATTTTGGCAAAAAAAAAAGTTTCATGTTTAAACAATTATACTGTATTGATAATAACAGGCGGGTTTTTCATTTTTTAAGCGACATTCAAAGTAATTAAACAAACTGCTTCGAAATTTAAATTATTTTTTATTAACTTAGCTACAATATTAAAATTTTAGTCATTCTTCATCGACTGACCTACACGGCGAAATCGATCCTCACAGTGACACACATCACGGACATAACGTCTGTAACATCAACGGAAGCCTTGACGCAAGCCCCATTACAATAACGTAAATCTCAGCATTTAATAGCATCAGCACCAAAACGGCTGCGCAAATATTGGGAAAAGCATTTGTTAAATCCTGTAATCAGGCTAACCTTTGGCGAAAATGACAATCACTTCAATGTAAATATAAACGATAGTGCCTTCCGATACAAATCCCGCAATGGGTCTATTACATCAGCGTACTACGCGGCAAAAATGGCCGTCACAAAAACGTAAATGTCGGCGATCATTCGGCAATAGAGGCCATTATATAGGCAAAACAATCACAGGACTGCCAAAGCTTAATGGCATTGAAAATAGTTGCTTTAGAAAAAAAATTGAAAAAAATTGTAGCCAAAATAGTATCCTCAAATACTAAAACTAATAGCGTGACAATTCTAAAAAATTATATTTTGAAGTAGCTGCATGGCCCTGCGTTAAGGAAACCCATCATTGTGTATAGGTCCCAGCTTTTGACACTGGAAAATTTCAGAGCTGTATGTCTATTATGTGAAAATTTCAAAGCTGCATGTCTATTAGAAGTCACTTTGTAAAAATTTAATTAACAAAAGTAAATAAAAACTACATAAATTTTAACATTCTCTTTATCAAAAGTCTAATTAGCAGATAAAACTAGTTATGTTGAAAATTTCAGACCTATAGGCCTATTAGAAGTCACTTAGTAAAAAATTAATCAAATAATATTTATTAACATGCTCTTTGAATGGTTCAGTGCTGCACAAGCATAAGATCGTTTCACTCACTAAAGGATTAATTGCTATATAAACCCTTAATATTAGAATCCTTCCCCTGTCGAGAAACAAAACAAAAAAAAATATTCCCTGTTAATATAATAACACAATCTTTCGCCCCCCCCCCCCCAAGAATATTTAACAATGAATGTATTTGTCAAAAGTCCAATTAGAAGGGCAAAACTACTTCTATTGAAAATTTCAGAGATCTATTCTTATTGAAAGTCGATTAATACAAAAATTTCAAATTAATTAAAAAAAGTAATCAAAATTTTAACATTATATTTTTTAAAAATTCAATTAGATGGCCTATGTTGAAAGTTTCATAGGTGTGGCCATATTAGAAGTCATTTCGTAAAAAAAAAAATCAAAATACTTAGATAAATTTTAACATTCTGTTTTCCAAAAGTTCAATTGAACGCCCAACCTTCTTATGTTGAATATTCCAGAGCTGTAACAGTATTTAAAATCGCTTTGGAAAAAAATTAAAATTAATACACTTGTCGTAATAAATTTAACAAAATCTTTTATTCCAAAAAAGAAAAAAAACCTCGGCGCTTGACCTTGTCGCAATTCCAGAGGAGTGTGCTAGCATTAGAGGGTCCCGTGATAGTTAGGTTTTTAAGTTGATCCGAACGCCATTTATGTGACTTCTGAAATATGCATCGTAAAAGTTACAGAGATTCCCAACAGAACCAATAAAAGCAGAAAACAAAAGAAGTTCTCTTGAAGAAAAATGTTCAATCCTTTCAAGTTAAGACTCAATCAACCTCTATAAGTGCGACATCATTGGTGGAAGCCACACACCTAAAGAACAAAGACCGCCTACATTTGACGTCATGACCAAACTTATGTTTCACCCGCATTTTTACTTGTAAATAAAAATACGATTTTTTCCCCAAAAAAAATATTCGCCAAATTCTTCAAAAAGTAACAATATTAGCTAATAAGATAGCTTTTAGGCCAATTTTGGTGAAAAAAGTCACCATAGTAGCCTTGCCTTGAAAAGAGTCGCTTTAGTCGCCAGTGGCAGCCCTGTAAGAATGAAAAGATTTAATTATTCCGTAAGACATTAAACGCCTAACAATTGAACCATAATTCTCTGGGTAAATGATGCCAAAATACAGATGAACGGAAAAACATACATTCAAAACAATGATAGAAAATTTCACACATTTTTGTGACATTTTTTAAAGTCCCCCAATTTTTTCCAGAATCATAGCGCCTCCTTAACATTTCCCATAATTCCAGATTCTGTGACCACTTTGAAGAAGAATACGTACAAAGAATAAAACTTTGTTTTTCTCCAACATCTTACAGACCTAAATTATGCATGCAGGGACGACGCGAATTTGGAGCGAAGGGGACTTTCCATCGGGAACAAATGATTATTATTGATAAAAAGATGTAATATTTGCAGAAATTATTGATGAAAAACCTAAAAAAACTCAATAAATTCAATCCAGCAGTTTCGGCAAAAAAATGTGTACACGAAGTAACTATTTTTAAGAAGTAAATTCCTAAATTGAATTGCTAAAAAAAAGGAAATATTAGGAAAATATGTTAAAAAGTATTTAAAAATTAATTAACAAAACGTTTTTAATAATTATTGCTTTTTGAAATGCAATTATATTGTCCATGAGCGCCGACAGGATTATTTGCAGGGAGGTGCAGATCGGTACCATTGAGTATAAGGCAACAAAAATCTTTGTTTAATCTTAGATTTTTCGAAAATGGGAATTACTAAAATGGGAATACCTAATTTGATGTTAGTTAATAGCTGTACATAATTTTTTGCTCGAACTGATAATTTACTACCTATATATTTTGTTCTTGTGAATTACTTCTTCCACATTACTTTATTTTTCGAAAGGCAGGAGGGAGTGTAAGTGCATGTTTCATATATGTCCCTGACATTGTCTCTAATATTATAAAAATCGCAGTGTTTCGCTTAGGTAATTTTGTGTGATGCAATAATCTGCCAAGATTTTACAAAGAAGAATTTTTCCAGAATTTGTTTAACTTTTTTTACAACTCTTAAATTAGAGTCACCTATTTGATAAATATTTTTCATTCATTTTATTTCGTGTTGTAGTGCAATTTCCATCCACTTTTACACGTTAAAATTAATTTCATCGAAACTGCAATTTGAAAATTTAAAAAAAAAAATGGTATTGAAATGGAGCCTTTGTACTACTCATGTTACTGAATTGGTTCAAGATTGTGAGAATGCATTCTATCTGCAAGTGATAAATGCCTCCCCTTCCCTCAGAAAGGCAGTTCGAAAAATTATCCCCTTTGCTCGGGAAAGAGGGGGGTTATTTATTAAAAAAAATTAATTGAATTTGAAGGAACTTTAATAAAATGTGAAGGGAATTTACTTAAAATATTACATTAATTACGTATTAATAAAATGCCATAAAATATTAAAAACACTAATTAAAATTAATTACACATTAAATAAAATAATTCACAATTAAATATAAATAAAATAACAATTAGTTAGAAACTCATTGACAATTAATTCCGCATTAATTAACAAATTATTAAATATTAATTAAAAAATATGAATTAATTTTGCATTAGTAAAATTTTATTAATAATAGATTGACACCTTTATAGATATTTTCTACATTTACACCGTACTTGTCTTGATTTTAGTCGGCAAAAGTATGTCTAACGCCCCCCCAATCGAAAATCTTAGCGACAGCCCTGTTTGCATGATATGCCTGTATGAGTAGATGAATTAAAAAAATAAATTAAATATGATGCTAAAAAGGCTGTCAATACAGATTAGAAAGATTTACTTTGTTCCCATTACATAATCAAATAATTAATTAAAAAAAGCTTGATATAAGCAGTGTTTAAGATGAGGCAAAAAAGCTAAAATCCAAGTATTATTTTAGGAAAACGCTAATATAATTGTGAGTTCCATCACTTATGTTTTTTAATTTAACACTTTTTATTATAAAATCATTAACATTAAATAAAAAGTTATATTATACCAAATATAAACTGGTAAAATACTTTTCATCCTCGAGCTTATTTGTTCTTTCAGATCGATGACTAATCTTAGAATAACAAAAATTGGTAGCATTGCAAATTTTGTGCCAAAATGTTTTGCAAAAAGCTAAACCACACTTTCTAATTTTAGTATTTAAGAAAGTTAAGCATTTTGCAAAATAAAATCTTAATCCTTGGCGTACTGTTAATATTGTGTTTTTGAATTTTATAAAATTACGTTTCTGGTATTTAGAAGCGTAGCACAAATTTCTTGAACATATTGGGAAAAAAAAAAACATGAAATAGTAACCATCATCTCCAAAATTAATATTTAAAAACATTTCCGAAACTGCTTGATTGCATTCCACCCAAGATGCACAATGAAACATACTGTAAGGTTAACAGTGTTTCTGCCAAAATGTCACAAATCCATGACATTTCATCACTTTCCTAGACTGAAGCTTTTCCATGACTCAAGAAATCAAATCACAAAATAATAACCTATATGAATTTTACAAACACGAACACAGTAGGTAAATCAATGTACCACAAAATGATTTGTATAAAGTTTTGTTTTAAATTAAGTAAAAAAATCCTTATTTCAGTAACTTCTAAATTAGAAGAAAAAGGGAAAAATAATGTTCCATTCTTTGATATTTCAGTGTTAAAAAAGCTAATCTTTCATAATAAAGAATAAATCAATAATAATAAATTATATCATGAAAAATCAATATCATCAATGTAAAAGAGAAGACAGGAAAAAAATATTTAAAAAATGTAAACATAAGCTTATCAAAACTGTTCATTTCAGTTCTCATATTATGAATTTTTTTTGGACTAGAGACCTATGAGACCTTACTCGAATGATGTAACAAATTTAGAGATCAGATATGTTTTCATTGGATAAAGTTTTTAACTATGACTGTTGCTTCTGTCAAAACGTAATTAAAAGCATAGAGGAATTTTGGATGAGCTAAATAGCGATCATGGCGTTTATGACGTCACAGTTACTTGATTTTACTTTAAATGCTTAGAAATCCATGAAACTCACTGAATTTCCATGACTTATGACCATTTTTTTGCTCAAAATTATGACTTAAAAATCATGAGTAAAAATTGCCAACTTTACTCAAATTTCCAAAATCCAAGCTCGATGCGGGAGCAGGAGATATTATCCAATCAAAAAAATATTTTCACCGAAACCCAAAGATAACCATTTCTGCAGTATTAGAATAGCAATTTCGAAAAAAAGTGTTTCGGTCCACCCTACTGCACATTATAATGTACTAAAGATGTGTCCTGGTATGATATATGTTTAATTAATCGAGTAATTTGAGCATTAAAATGTGATTGTCACAAGAATGTATAGTTACTTTATAAACAACCTTTATTAATCGGCAGTATTTTTGCCTTTGGATAATAAAGGTAATATTTTTTTATTTTTTTTATTTATTTATTCAGGATTTTTAGATGAACATGTTAGATGAAAACAATTTATTCAGGAGACAAGATTTCAGGTAAAAAAATACACCTTATCAATTTAATTGACATTTCAATTGAAAAAAAAATTATATTATCATTTAAATTATTTACCATGTATAATATATAATTGTTAACATATAACAAGAAATAAAATTAGGAAAAGAAAAGTATCGTTATTTATAAATTTGATAGTATTGTATTATTATCTGTCTTATATATAATAATTATTATGCAAATTATTTTTTACTGTTTAAAAGAAGTAATTATTTGATTGAATAGTGAATATACATTTGAGAACGTTGAGTAAAATAAATCTAAAAAATCAAAATAAGAAACAATAGTAATTTTGCATTACATAGTTAACCTGAATAATGCAATACCTCGCACTATTATAACAATAAAATTAATTTAATCCAAATAATAATAAAAAAAATTCCAAATTGAAAACTAAAAAAAAAAAGTTTACGAACCATGAACCTTTCTAGTACAAACGACGGCTCTACGCACTTCGCCATTTGCCAACACGAAGATGTGTGAAGTATACATGTTGTACAAGTTATTTTTTCAGTTTATTTAATTAAAATAAAATGAAGTTTTGAACTAGCAATAAGCATCAATTGGACATAGCCTGTGGACACTTACCTTTACTGTATATAGGTGCCGCCTCCGAAATATGCGTTGCCTTTGTTGTACCAGCATCCTCTACCGCCGTCAGTATCAGTCGCCTGGCCGGCTTTTCCTCATACTTTCCCCGTTTTTTTCCAGGCGGGCGCGTGACCCTGTAAAAAATAAAATAAAGATTAGTAGAAATAATTTGAATTTAACATTTTAACTTTCTTATGAATGCCCATGAAGTTTAGTATGATTCAAATGTAAATATAATATTATTAAGGGTAATTTGCAGATATAACAGGAGTAAAAATATTCCGCTTTCACACGGATTTCAGCTTGTATTCTCTTAGAAGTTCCGCTTTTTCTACAGTTTTGTTATTTTTAGTTTACTTTTAACTAATAACACTCTCTAAAGTATATAATGTTTACTAATAACACGAACTCAAAAAAAAAATCTGACTGCACCACTGTTCTGTACACACATAGTACACAATTATGCTCTGCTTTATTTGTAGTTCAAAATAATGCTGCGTATATTTTCCTCTTTTTTACATTTTGACTTTTTTTTCCCAATTGTCTTGTGAATTAATATTTTATTGGGTTATATGATTCCCATTCATGACCGACGCTTTAGCTTATATCAGGGGGGGGGGGGAAGTGAACACGTAAAAAAGAGGAAAATATACGCAGTATTATTTTGAACTACAAAAATAACTGAATAAGAATACAACTGTGTACTAATGTGTGTATGGAACAGTTAAATAGGGATGCCTATAGGGAGAAGGGGGGGGGGGGGGAATCGGGATGCAGCCTGCATCAAAGAAAAACGAGAACATTGTTGAAAATCGTAATATAATTAAAGACGCACAAAATAAAAATCGTATGAATAAAAGTAAATCTGCAGTAATTCGGAAATTATAATTTATATATTAATACTAAGTTTTAGATTGCATTTGAAACTTATAATGGAGAAAGTGAGGACTTATGTTTGGGTATCGCTACGAATAATTTGCAGAGATGTGCAGATTGCATATAGGGAGAAAAAAAATGGTATAAGTTTGTGTTCTCACATTGATTTATCAAAATTTTTTAATTTGCATTTTTTTCCTACTCAAAATTTTAAAAAAAGGTATTATTCTAAATATTCCTATGAACTTGACCACTTTTTCCCACTTTATATTTGTAATTTGATGAATTTGTGACTATTTTGTCAACACAATTCATGCTGTATTGACAAGCACACTTTATATTTAAATAGGGTTAGCAGGGGCCATAGTGAGTTTTCTAAAAAATTTAGGTATGAATTTTAGGGATAATTCAAAAAAAATTTGAGAACATTTTAGGGATACAAAGCGAAAATCGGGGAATTTTCAAGATTTTTTATTTTCTTAGGAATTATTGAAAAATTTAAGTACAATTTCAGGAACTTTTGGGGGACACAAAAATTTAAGGAATATTTTTAATTTTTGGGCTAATGCGACACCTGCAAGATTGTAAATATTAAGAATTTTTATTGACCATGAGGAACCCTGTGATTGAATGACCTTAAGTAGGTTAATTTTTCCACAAACAAACAGAATCGAAATTAACCATAAAGTATTATTTTTTTAAAAAATAAGATTTTTGAAAACTTACACTTTTTTCTTCATACTGGCAGCTTTCAACTTGTGATATAGTTACATTCTATAGTGTGAGAAGAAAACATTGAATTAGTAAAGAGATTACATAATATTAGGTGTATAAAAAAGTTTTAAGGATTCTGGAATATTGCTAAGGATCGGAAAAATTGCCAAAATCAAAAACACACAAACGAAAGTAAAATATATATATATATATATATATATATATATATATATATATATATATATATATATATATATATATATATATATATATATATATATATATATATATATGTTACCGTTAAAGTATATAATGCAGTTATTTCATAGCATACCTATTTATTCCATGAAATAACTTATCGTGTCCGTTAAAGTGTGTAATATGTTATTAAATTGACACTTTAACGAGTTATTCTATGAAATAACTAGGTATTCTATAAATTAACTAATGAGAGACAGTTAAAGTGTAAATTAAACAATTTATCTAAAATTAAATTAAACTAATGATAGACAATTAAAATGAAAAAGAAGGAATTTATCTAATTTATACAGCGTATAAATGGTATTTATGGAAACGTACCATAAAATCATTTGTTACAACAAGGATTACTAAAATGACACTTGGAATTACAAAGAACATTATTTCTAAAACAAAAACATTTTTTGTTGACACACTGGGTTTTACACGAACATTTTTTAAATCCCTGACCAGTACCTAAAGTTTGAGCTGTAGCAACCGACCGGAGCGATATTTCTACATCCGGTACTTCTTCGATTTTAATTAATTTTACACTTTAACGGGCTGCAAATCGTTATTCTATGATATAACTAGTTAAACCATGAAATACAAAAGAGTTTTACACTTTAACGGACATGATCAGTTATTTCATGAAATAACTAGGTATTCTATGAAATAACTGCATTATATACTTTAACGGTAACATATGTTTATATATATATATATATATATATATATGTGTGTTAAACCATGAAAGACAAAAGAGTTTTACACTTTAACGGACACGATCAGTTATTTCATGAAATAACTAGGTATTCTATGAAATAACTGCATTATATACTTTAACGGTAACATATGTTTATATATATATATATATATATATATATATATATATATATATATATAATATAATAAAATATATATAATAAAATTAAGTTGAAATATAAATAATAATATAACTAAATAAATAATATTGAATCAAATAAACAGTTTAAAATAAGTTACATAAATTTAATTACTTAAGTGGAAGTTCAAGTAAGGATCATTCCCTATACTCGCTATGTTACAAACTTCTAGCCCAGTGCATTTAGAAGCTGCTTGTATAAAACCTAGAAATTTGGCTCGCAGAAACGAAAAATATCACTTGAAATGACTTAAAATGTTTTCATTTTTAAGAGTCATTCCAAGCCAGATCATCCAGGCTCGTCACCCCACCTTCTCAGATTTGGCTGAAACTTGGTACATGGTAACTTTAGACAAATATAAGAACCCATATTTTTTATTTTTGAAATATTGACTTTAGTTTGGATATTAAAGAATTTCGAAAATTTTACGTATTTGAGGTATTACCTTTCGGTTACACTGCATACACAATGACGCGTGTTTGCATTAATCTTGCTACTTACCACAATTATCGAAATAAAAACCTAAAATTTTTCATACTTGCTCAGAATTTAATGCAGATTCGAAATATGGTTTGCAAAATATAATTGAGTTCTGCTAAAGGGGTGGAAATTGAGCTAAAAGTCGAAAAAGTACATGTTCAGAAATCATAAAACATGCTTGATTTATACTCTTATAACTTTTTTCTGCCATTTTTAAAATTTTTTTGCTTTATGTCATTTCAAAGAGCATAAAATTTCCTATAAGAATGTGATATTTTTTTTAAAGTGGGTTATTTTGTTTTTAACCCCCCCCCCCCCCCCTCCCCTCCCAATTTCATTTTTTACTTCTATGCTTCATTTGGGTTAAGAAAATTGTTGACAACTACCACAGTAAAATTATTTTTAAAAAAATAAAAAAATGTAATGATTCTTTTTAAACAGATACTTGCAAAAGAGAGAGAGATACCATTTTAAAACTAATTAGAAGTATATTTAGTGCATTTTAGGGAGGGTTATTTGATCGCACTTTTCACAGAAATGATTTTCAGTGAGAAAAATTGTATGGTAGGTACAATAAAATAAATTATATTTTAAAAGTAAAAAAGTAACTTCCACATAAATAGAAATTTGTTAAAGAACAGTTAATTAGAATGATATGTTTATATCAAGAAAAATATAAATTAAAGTACTTTATTTACTATTTGATAGTTATATTAAGAAGTCAAAAGTACCTCATTTGGTAAGCCACTTATTCCGTTTAGACATAATTTTCTTTTCACTCTTAGATGTTAGTTTATATTGTATTCTTCCAATCTGAGTATTAAGTTCTGGAACATCGACAGTACAAAGAATGTTTCTGAATGGAACCCAACAAGCATTGTTTTTGCTCATCATCACTAGAACTATTCTCAGCATTTCCTAAGTCATCACCACAATAACCTATGAGTAGTTTCTTCCTACAATTGGAGCACAGTTTTTGTCCAGGAACTAATAGAATACCAGATAATACTTTTACATATCTAGCCATTTGCAAGGAAATAGTTTGTAGGCAAGTTTTAACCATTTCACGCTCAAGGGAAATATTTTTCCCTTCTACAAAAATCTTTATCAATTGTTCAATTATTATTGAATCTATATTTTTTTTACTGAATGTCAAAATAAAACGTATGTCCAAGGAGGCAAATGTGTTTCTGAACGAATAAAAAAAAACGTATAGAAAATAGGACACATAATAAATGTGTTATGTGCAATGTCCACTTGTGCTTCTCAAGTAAACGAAATTGTTTCGTAGAATATCATAACTATTTATTTTACTTTCCTGATAATTTTTATTATGTTTTTTGTATTACAAAGCAATAAATAAAATACTGATATAATAAACCTAACTCTTCGTTTATTTACTTTTATGGTCCATAGGGAAAAATATTTCCCATGAAATTATAGGATACCTATACACCCTGCTATGTTTTTCTGGTGATATTATCTTACACCCACAATAGCTAAAATATTGTGTTGTATTGGCATATTTAGTCTTGGACATCTTATGGTCCTGTAAGGGTTAATAGGCTTTTTATGTATTGGGCCTTTTATGTATGTTTCTTTGGGATATCTGCAATTATTTCAATGCGATACTTTAATAGAAGTGTTACCTTTATTAATTTTCATAAATAATTTCAGACGTGCTCCATTTATGGAATTTAATAATAATACAATTTTGTGCTTTAATAACCAACTTATGTTTGTTTTCTCTTGTTCCAAGTTGTCCTTCTTATGTCATCACTATAGTTAGCCTTTGTAATGCTATCCATTTCCTACAAAGGCATGGCAATACAGGGTAATTCCACACAAAGGGAGTTGCTCACTTACGGTCTGCACATTTACGGGCAGAGGGGGAGATTTGAGATAAACTACTGTTTGCTGCGGGACCAGCAGGGGACGATAAACAAATATCTTACGTACTTTTAGACCCAAACTTTTACTATTTCCTGGTACATGTATATTTTTTCTTTTTGTAAATTTTTTACAAAAACTTCCGAAATTTATCAAATTACCAAATCGTGGTTATATGGTACATATTAAAACTTCTGTGATCTCACTTAACGAGGTTTAGAGAAATTCAGTAAATACATATTTTTATCACGAATTTTAATATTATCGTAGAAACTTTGTATGTTCTCACCAATTAGGGACGTAAAGAGGTGCGCAACAAGGGACATAAAGAAAGACAAGTAACTGTGTAGAGATAATATATAATATTTACATAACCTCTTAAATTATTAGAAAGTCCAATTAAACATTATATTTAGAAATAAATTACATTACATTGACATACTTCAACCACCACACTTTTGCATGGAAGATATTCAACTTTTATGTACTTCACACATGTTTTTAAGAAATATATTAAAAAAAGTGTAGTTTTCGTGAACTTTTGAAATTTGTTTGTAAAAACTAGTATAAAATATAAGTTTAATACTTTTACTATTTAAATAATATTTAAGTAAAGAATATTTAAGTATATATTTCTTCATAATATGTGTCTGTTTATGTAAAATATGTTATAAATACGCCTAAAAAGTTTCAAAGTAAAATACTTGATATCTTTAAGAAAATAATCTATTTGCATGAAAAATCGGCTTTTAGTGATAATGGCGGTTTTATTATAAAGAGTTGATGCAATTTTCCAAAAATATTTATTGAGTGCATGGTTAACAGAACCATTCTATTATGTGTCATACAATTTTTCATAATATCACATAGAATATTTTATCAACCGCATACTTCATTATTAAATGCCATTAATCAGTATTTTTTATCATACAATTTTAATCAGAATGTTTTGTCGTATTATTAATTATAAAATACTGTTTGAATTGATTGAAAATATCTGAACGTCAATTCATACAATATGCTTATTAGCTACATATTTTTAAATTAATACTTAATACCTTTACACATTTATGATATATATACTATAGGAAATATTGTCTTTGCAAACTCAGTGTCATTTTTTAAATCCAATTTCCAAAATAAAATCCAATTTACAAAGTTAAAATGCTCCAAGTACAATTTATTTGTTCCCTATAAAGAGTAGTAGAGACAAGAGTTCTGAAATAGGCGTTGAATCAATTATAAATTTTAGAACTAAACAATGCAATACGTAGACATAGTTATTAATAAAACTTCTGTGATAATCAGTCTTTAAAATTTGAATTTGAGTAATTTATCGGAGTGGGGATAATTTTTGTCTTTTTAGGGCGTTTTAAAAAACATTTAATTTTTTAAAAAGCATTTCGTCATTTTTAATATGCAGTGAAAAACCTTACATTCGAACTCTTTACGGGAGTAATACGATTTAGATGTTCTTGAGTAACTTAGAAATTAATTCAGTATTCTACTAGAAAGAAATATGATGAATGAATAGTTCAAGTTGTTCGTCACTTAATAGGAGTTATCGAGAATTTGATATCAATTTACTATTGAATTCTTCTAATATCCATTGTATTTATCCAAATCCTAAACAATTAAGTTTTCTCAGCCCTCATTTTTAAACTTGAAGTAGCTAAACAGCTATCAAACATTTGATTAAAAAAAATGTATCTTATCTGAAACCAGTTTTAGTTGTAATTAAGGGGATTATTTATATCCTAAAATTTCAAATACAATGACACTGTTTTGTTTTTCTGACTTAATGTTTTATAACTAAATCACTATAGTTAATAAATTATAAAGCACTTGCTTAAATATTTTGTTTTTGTGCTTGGACTGGTGTATTTGAAATAGTTGTGAACATTCCAAATGGATGGATTGTAGATAACATGGCGTAGCAGGATTTACGTTATATCCAAAAATTACTTTCTCAGTCATTAAAAGTCTGTAAGTAGTTTTAACTTGTACTAGGCATATTTCCCACAGTAAAATTTTTCACACAATTTTAGTAATTTTAATCTAATAAAAGATGCTGAATTAGTGCAAAATAGGATTGAATGTGTCATGATATTTGCACTTTTCCTTACAATATTAATAGGTATAGATAAAACATTTTTATGGTTAAACGGCGTGTTAAATAATTTAAAGAACAAATTCTTACTGCGAAATTTCCCCACCTCCTTACAATCAGTTTTTTAGAAAATATTTCTTAGTTTCTGATAAAATAAAAACCTTTAAATATTTCTGAATAATTCATTAGTTTTACAATTAAATATTAACTTTAAGACATACTGTACTTAAAAATTGCAGTTAGAATACAAAATGGCTCGTAAACTTTTTGTGATATTTATGTTTTATTACCAGTTATGATTCTGTTTAATTTTCGAATCAAAATGTCCAATTCATTAGAAAAATAATAACCAACTCAGACGATCTCATGTGATCACCCAGTACAGCACCCCCTCCCCCCCACCCACCCATTCTCCTTTAAGAACTGCTGATCACAACGCTTCGCGCAATTTTTCTTGGCCCCAGAACACTGAACACCTGCTAGTGGCCATAAAAACTCAGTGATGCCCGTACTGACCGGAACTGTTCTCGACCGGATCGGGGGTACATTCATTCACAAACAGCATATTTTCCCCTTACTGCAGTTGGAGGAAAATATAAAGTGGGGATTTGTCTCCTTATCTCTGACTACCCCATCCCGGAAAGGGAAATAAACCCATAACTCCCCCCCCCCCCCTCCTCTTTTTCAAAGAAAAACCTTTAACATTTTGGGTGGGATATTACTTAAAGCAGGCTTTTTGTTTACTCATTGGAATCATGATTCTATTTTTTGGGGAGAGTGGGAAGGGTGTTAGAATGTGTGGAAAAAAAAGTTATGGTACCACCTGATTGAGAGGCTACAGTTGTTTTCCATGATTTTTTTTTTTTTTTTTTTTTGCTACTATATTTATTATTTGCTGTCCAGAGATTTTGGTAGAATCTCCTTCATTTTCCGTAGGAATGTCATACTGAAAAGACATGTCTTCAAACGTTTATGAAAAGTGCAGTGTGGGTCTTTTTAAAAATTATGAGTGTCATACAAAAAGATATTTCACAATATTGTTAAAGAACTTTCTAATGAAGAATGTGAGATACTATGTTTGAGAGCAGAAGGGTTTACTCTGCATTCAAATATGAGCGTTTGTTCACACCACTATTCAACACTGATCAAGTATTATGACAATCAGTTTAGAATATGTTCTGATCCAAGAAAGATAAATAAAAGGCCTATTAAAACTTGCCTACAAACTATTTCCTTGCAAATGGCTAGATATGTAAGAGTATTATCTGGTATTCTATTAGTTCCTGGACAAAAACTGTGCTCCAATTGTAGGAAGAAACTACTCATAGGTTATTGTGGTGATGACTTAGGAAATGCTGAGAATAGTTCTAGTGATGATGAGCAAAAACAATGCTTGTTGGGTTCCATTCAGAAACATTCTTTGTACTGTCGATGTTCCAGAACTTAATACTCAGATTGGAAGAATACAATATAAACTAACATCTAAGAGTGAAAAGAAAATTATGTCTAAACGGAATAAGTGGCTTACCAAATGAGGTACTTTTGACTTCTTAATATAACTATCAAATAGTAAATAAAGTACTTTAATTTATATTTTTCTTGATATAAACATATCATTCTAATTAACTGTTCTTTAACAAATTTCTATTTATGTGGAAGTTACTTTTTTACTTTTAAAATATAATTTATTTTATTGTACCTACCATACAATTTTTCTCACTGAAAATCATTTCTGTGAAAAGTGCGATCAAATAACCCTCCCTAAAATGCACTAAATATACTTCTAATTAGTTTTAAAATGGTATCTCTCTCTCTTTTGCAAGTATCTGTTTAAAAAGAATCATTACATTTTTTTATTTTTTTAAAAATAATTTTACTGTGGTAGTTGTCAACAATTTTCTTAACCCAAATGAAGCATAGAAGTAAAAAATGAAATTGGGAGGGGAGGGGGGGGGGGGTTAAAAACAAAATAACCCACTTTAAAAATATCACATTCTTATAGGAAATTTTATGCTCTTTGAAATGACATAAAGCAAAAAAAATTTAAAAATGACAGAAAAAAGTTATAAGAGTATAAATCAAGCATGTTTTATGATTTCTGAACATGTACTTTTTCGACTTTTAGCTCAATTTCCATCCCTTTAGCAGAACTCAAT
The DNA here is from genome assembly GCA_963978545.1 of Linyphia triangularis. Lineage (NCBI taxonomy): Eukaryota > Metazoa > Arthropoda > Arachnida > Araneae > Linyphiidae > Linyphia > Linyphia triangularis. The sequence goes on along the minus strand of OZ021721.1, from coordinate 10,307,206 downwards.
TATATTTTGCAAACCATATTTGGAATCTGCATTAAATTCTGAGCAAGTATGAAAAATTTAAGGTTTTTATTTCGATAATTGTGGTAAGTAGCAAGATTAAGGCAAACACGCGTCATTGTGTATGCAGTGTAACCGAAAGGTAATACCTCAAATACGTAAAATTTTCGAAATTCTTTAATTTCCAAACTAAAGTCAATATTTCAAAAATAAAAAATATGGGTTCTTATATTTGTCTAAAGTTACCATGTACCAAGTTTCAGCCAAATCTGAGAAGGTGGGATGACGAGCCTGGATGATCTTCCTTGGAATGACTCTTAATGTCTATGAATGTGCTATGTGTGTTATGAAAATTAAAATAGCAAAAGACAAAACCAGGTGGAGCCACTACATAGGCATTGAAGTAAGGATTTCAAACATAAAATATACTATATTAGATGTTATTTTTGAGTTTTGAATTGATGTCATTTCATTAAGGTGATCCTTTTCGTATCTACTCATCAAATTTCATGGTTTTGTACAGTACCCCCAAAAAAAACAGAACGATGGCTATATCTTCGGTTCTAATTATCGTAGAATCTTACGGTTTGCACCAAAATGTTTTGCTTACGATTTTCTATATATCTGATGCAATTTTTTTTTCTTGAGGGACCGTATACTAAGTAAAAGTAACGCTATCTTCGAAAATTTCAATACGAACCCTTATTTTTATCATTTCATTCGATTCAGAATACATCATTTACCCTATATACCAAATTTCAATGCATTATGTTGAAAAACACGTCACTTATGAGAGAAAATATTTCGACCATTTTTTGACCGATCTTCAGGGAGAATTTCCATAAAACGAAAGGTATTTTTAAGGTTCTTCACAGCGGGAGAAATCGAACGGTTAAAGTGGCGCGTTTCACGAAGATTAAAAAATACAAGTATTAGTCTAAAATTGCATAGAAAGTACTTGGATTTATAGTGTCATGTTTAAGATTAATACAAAAATAGCAAGTAAACGCAAAAGTAACATAATTTATTTACAACATTAAAGATGTGCATTCTTCACACGAAATAAATAAAATATCGAAAACTGTAATTGCAGAAATATAACGAATACTACTGATAATTAGAAAATTAATAAATATTAAATGTAGGCATTAGTAAACAGTATTTAGCAAAGCATGAATATTTTACAGAAATATTTCACTATAAACACAAATGTAACTAGATCGTTGAAATTATTTATAAAATGAAAAAGTCACATGATTCAGTAAAATTTTTAAAGCATAACTTATTGAAATTGCTTAAAAAATGTTGTTTTAAATAAATGGAATTTAAGAAAGCAAATTAAAAAAAAAAATTGATAGTTTACAGAAAAAATAATTAATAATTTAAAAAACTAAAAAACACGCTTTAATAGAAAATCAAACTAAAAAGAAGAAAATAATCAATAGATTAAAAAACTAAGAAACACGCTTTAATAGAAAAGTGAACTAAAAAGTAGAAGATAATTTTAAATAAGTTTGAAATAAGAATAGAGTGATTAACAAGAAATATTTATTTTATCGCAAAAAAGCGTGGGGTGCTTTTTAAGATATTTTCATAATGGCTCTACTTTTACCAATATCTGTCATTAAATATTTACAAAAATTGACATCAAGCACCCCACGCTTTTTTACGATAAAATAAATATTTCTTGTTAATCACTCTATTCTTATTTCAAACTTATTTAAAACCCATTGACGGTCATGCACGTATATATACGTCTTAGGATCCCCAGTTTTTCTAGCTATACACAACATTTTTAAGTTTATAAATAAAATTTGAAATAAGATATATTTCAGATATTTTTACTAGGATGATAGTCTATAACATATCTAAAACAAAATAAATAAAAAATAATTTTAAAAAATTGTGTATTTGAATTAGAAATATAATTTAAAAATTATTGCAGGGAAAACAACTGGGGAATTTCGCCCATTCCCATGACCGTCAGTGGGTTAAAATTATCTTCTACTTTTTAGTTCACTTTCCTATTAAAGCGTGTTTCTTAGTTTTTAAACTATTGGTTATACGATAATTGAACGTTATGGGATTTTCCACATCTCTAGTTTACCTTGAATTAATCTTTGATAGTTTTCAAAAGTCATCTACTATACGGTCCCTTAAAGTGAGCGTTTTTTACATTTTCTCTAAAAAATCGAGAACTAATAGTCAAAATGGAAAGAAAAAAAATATGGGGGGGTTTTAGACCGGTAAATCTAATGAAAGCAAAAAAAATATATGTTTCTATTCAAAAAAAAAATTAATTGCTTTATTAATTAATAATTAATTATTAAAAAAGAAATTGATTCAAAAGCTGATTGCTATTTATGTTTGGCCATTTACAAACTACCTTTTGAAAAAAAATTACTGAAATATATTAATTATTTAAGTATTTATGGCCAAAAAACCAACTTTTTTATTTAACATTAATTTATCATTTTCTTTTTATCATTTAAATTACAAACCATTCATTAGAAAATTACGAATTTTTGTATTTCGCATTCTTTTTTAATGCTGAATCCAAATATGGAATAATATTATGAGGTTGCTATTGAACTTTTTAAAGTTTGGTTCTGTTTTAATATGTAGATGACCCCTCATGATAAAAAAAAAACTACATGCAATTATTAAAAACCTTTCACGATTTACAACGGTAACTTTTGTTTGTTATTTCAACAATTAGAACAAAAGATATAGCTATCGTTCTGTTTTTTTTTTGGGGGGGGGGGGGTACTGTACAAGGGAGTTTCTAAATGCACATAAACACATTGAGAGTATGGGAATGATCGTTTCTAGAACTTCCTCTTAAATAAATAGAATAACAAAAATTAAATAAATTGAATAAAGTAAATAAAATACCACATTTAAAATAAAACTTGTTGCAGGAACCGCGTTTATCTGAGAGAAAAAACGCCAAATAAAATCGTGCTTAAGAAATGGCGTATACTTTTACCATAAGAAACAATTTTTTTTTTTTTAAATATAAATCCTTTTTATGCCTTGCCAATTTTCATATTCATTAACATAGCGCCATTTCTGTTGCCAGCGTGTGCTTCTTTTTAATATTTAAAATTAGATGCAAACACCATTTGTATCAGCAAAATAGACGGTAAACTACTTTTCAAAATTCATCCATTAAAAATGAATGTGAATTAATGGTTTTACATTCAAATATCTTTTATTTATTCTGATTAAAACAATTTTGCCAATAAGAAAGAGTTTCTTCAATGTTCGGCTATTTCAGCGCGATTGGATGACGGCAAGTTGATTTATCAGTATTCCGTAAAAGAGATCTTTTAGTGACAGTTACAACCCCGAAATTTGATAGAAGGCATTGTTATCGACATCGCATCTATCTGTTAAGTTTCAGACCGATTGGATGACGGTAAGTAGGATAATTGCTAGGCCTCCGCAGATTTGCCCGCCATCGACAAACAGACCCACAAATTTAAATACGTATAAAAATCGAAGAAAATATAAAGGATTTAAAAAAGAGCAAAAATTAACGTTTCGGTATGTGAGAAGGAATTAACATTATCTGTATAATCCGCTAAAATGGATGTCTATTAGAATTCGAATGTTAGAGTAAACTTCTGTGGTTGGTTAAAAAAGTGGTTGGCGCAAGGGCAGCAAACAAACTGGTGAACATTTCTTTAAATTTTATAAACATATTATATGGAAAAAATTTATAATATAAATGTCGAAGAAATATTTGACGCGGGGTGGAAGCGTTCCACAAAAAATTATTTGCATACAGCAACCCATTAACGGCGGTTGACAAGTCGAAATTTTAGCTTTTTTCTTTGTTCATAAATAGCGATTGTGGTTCTACTTAGTGTATTTTAAAAATCATAAAAATAAAAATGTGGAAAATTAAAAATACACCCAAAATGATCTATATAAACAAGGTAATATTTTAAAACAATGTCTGTGTATACATTTCAAAGTCGTCTTTAATGAGTTAAAATTAATTCGAATTTGTTGTTCGAACCACATTGTGGATTTGGGAGTTTTTTGCAATTTTGAGAGCTCTATATTTTTGCCATTTTCATGTTCCAATTTTTATAGTTTCACAAGGCTCTTATTTACCCGCTGATTGCGTGTATGTAAAAAAGAACAAACAATTATTCCAACAAAGCTTAAGTTAGCAAGACTGACTTTCACTTACAAGCCATGAAAAACTTTTATAGAGACAGATACATTTTAATTTTAATATACAGCACCCAGAGAAAAAAATTAAACAGATGCTTCATTTCATCACAAATAAATTTTTTTCTTTGATAACCTTCTCAATTCAGATTTACAGTCTGCACATAATTTATTATTGCTTTTCAACTAAGAAATAAAATATGAATGAGCAAAAAAGTCAGGATTTTTTATTTTATGTTTTTGGCCGAAGTTTCTAAAGGACAAAAACTCAACAAACAAAATTATTTAAAGTGCCTTCAAGGATCGTACAAAAAACCTGTCTTAACATTATGGTTGGTTGGTAAAATTTTAATGGTGCATACTCATGGGACATTATCCCATTAACTAAACCATTAACTTAACATTAACTAACTATCCCATTAACTTAACATGGGCCATTATCCCATTAAAGGTAAATAAATTTGCCAATCGACATTTTAGTTTTTTTCTTTGCTAATAAATGGTGATTGCACTTAGTGTTTTCTAAAAGAAGTTAACAAACTAAATAGCAAACTAGTATTCAATTTATATTTGGTGATGGCAAATGGATATCAGCATTTCGAAGATTTGCTCGCTACAAACAAAGAATTCGAAAAAAAGGCAACTAAAAAAAATAAAATTAGCATATAAACTTACCCGGCGTTGTCAGAAGGGATTAAAAATAACACATAATTTAAAAATTACACATATTTACAACTTTACGACATTTCAATATGGACCAAGACAAATTAAAACCATCGTCTTTGTCTCAGAACAAACCAGTAGAACTCTGAACTCCAAAGAAAGTTTCCCCTCGTTCTTGTGGAAGGGGGCGGGGCTTACTTATGATTTCACACAAACAGTGCACCCGGATCTGGCAAATATTTGCCCATTTGGCAATTTTTAAGAAACTGTTGGCGAAAGAAATTTATGGTTTGGCGATTGGACATGTCAGGACAACAAAAAAAAATTCATGCGATTTTTTTTTTTTCATGTTCTTCGATTCATTTTCTGCTTTAATTATTTTCAAGACTTTCGGATGATTTTTTTTTTGTTTTTAAAGCTCGTTTTTTAAAAAAATAATAGTACGTGATTGTGGATTTGTTTTTCGACAAAATACCACGCCATTTATTTCACAGAAATTTTCTGGTTGCGCCACTACATAGTGTTTGATACCACTACGAAGAAAACGTTCATACCGTCCCATCGACTTTCCCCCTCGAAAAACTTAATAGAATGAATTATCATCAACAATGAATCTATCTGCCAAGTTTCAGATAGGTTGAATTTCTGAAAGTTTTTTAATTACAACTTCCGAAAATGTTGCCCGTCACAAATACATAAGCAAATTCAGATTTATAAAATGTTTTCGAAAAATTCGATTACATGTAATGTGTTAATTAAAGATATGAAAAGTATTTTTGAAGCGCAATCACTTTTCGTTTAGCAAGTGGCCTAACATCATTTCGGGGGAGAAGGGGGGGATTGAGACTATTGTTACACACATTTTTTGTATAGAGTTGTAAATAGTGACATATTCATTTAAAGTTCTATTGTACTTTGTTTTATCTAATTTTATTTGTTAACAGCGAGAATACAGGTTATAAAAAGGTGGCGACATCTAAAGCAATCGGGAATTTGCGAGATATTTTCGTTTGACTGGATATTTCGAGAAAGTTCTCACGCGCACCTATAAATTAGACGGTAGCATAAGATCGGGGATCAGTTTAATTTTGGATGTCGAATTGAAAGAAACTGAACGCTTTGTTTACTTTTCTTGTTGACTTATCGCTGTGTTGGAAGTTGTTTTAATTGAAGCTTGATAGTGATTGCACTGTTCTTCGAATAAATTTGGTGAGCCTTTAAAGAGAGAATAAATAATAGATTTTATCTAATAAAAACTGCCATCATTGCCTCTGAGAAAAATTCACAAAGCTACTTTTTGAAGAATAGTGATTTTTGAATGTTTCATAAAGGTGAAAGAGCAAAACTGATTTTTTAACTAACACACATTTTAATTCATCTAAATCTAATGCTGTAGTGTAAAATAAAAAGGTGTGGGAACGCTATACCCCCTCATTACAAACATGTACTTTTTTTCAGAAGAGAGAAAAGGGGGGGGGGGGTGTTAAAATGACAACTAAGAATAAATAACTTTATTAATATAATATTAATAATCTCAAAATAGATAATGAGTATCAATGAGGAAACTTGAAGTGCGGAACATCACTCATGTTTCATTTATACTATAACAATAGTCAATGCATTCAAATTTGATATGGAATGGTGTTATTTACCGTTTCCATATTTTCACTGCAGTAATTTTTACATGGGTCAACAAAATAATAAAAAAAACGGTGAAATATGCGTTTGATAAAAATTACATTATCCTTTCTTGTGCGTGAAACAGAGGAAAATCAATCGTTGATGGGCAATGCTCCAAGGCAGAAAACTGTGTGTGAAGGCATTCATTTTTCAACTTTTTCTGTTTTTATTGCATTTCTACCGGAATTTAGGTTGGTTGGTTGGTTTGTAAGCTCAACGACCTACTTTGTGCACAATAACGGCTAATCAGGCCGGGACCTACAGCTTAACGCGGATTCTGAACCAGGATGAACATCTATTTCAAAAACAGGATTGGAACCCAGCATCTTTGGAATGCGAGGCCAGAGTGCTAACCACGCAAGAACAGATGGCACATTAACAACTAGATAAATATCAATTAGAAAGCTAGAATCCATCAGTCGATTTACGATTTCTTGATAAAATATTAATTTATGTACCACCCCAATTCAAATAACCTCTAATTTTAAAAGAGATCCAAATGTAAGATAATCATTTGCCAAACGTATAAATTTGCTTAGGACAATCCTGGGTTTTTGAATCTTGTCTAATATGGTTTGTCATTTCGTTCGTCTGTGGCGATGATAATAATCAAAACAGGGTATGAATGGGAGGTAGAAAACTGCAAAACGTATACGGTTTTGCCATCAAAATCAGTCAAGTTTAAAAGGCCATATTCCTCCTCTTATCGCCGTCAGTGCATTTAGTGTTTGAAACTTGGGAAAAGAGTTTTTCTCTCTTTTTTTTTTTCAAAGAACAGCCGCTACATTTTTGTAATAAACTCTAAAATAACTGTAAATGTAAGTTTTGTAATTCCCATATCGAAAAGTAATTTACTTCTGAGTTTTAAAATAAATTTAATTGCTTTCCTACTATTTCACAGCAAAATTTCGATGTACTGTATCCGTTTAAAAAGCCATTAACAATTTTATATTAAGGAAAATGAAATTTATAATAACATCAACAAATGTGAACGCTTTCACTTTTTCGAAAAAGACAGATAATTAGCATGGGTTCGTCAGTAGAAGATTGCAAGGCAAACAAAAATTTTGCTCAAACATTGATTTATCAAAACTATTTTTCTTCTCACAATGGCCAATATAAAATTTATAATTAAATGTCACACAGTTTATTTTTTTCGGTGGATTTTGCCCTTTTCTCTACTCTTAAAAAGCCTTGTCCCACTTATATGTACTTGATAATGTTGTTTTGGAATTTCTGTGAAATATTTAAAAAATGCAAGACAAATGAAAGCAGTTATTAACGTCAGAATATTAACTATTGTGCATGGAGCAATAGCTCTCTTGTCACAAACTCGTGAAAATGTCAATCAACCGCACCCATTTCAATAAAAACACATTCAATAAATCCATCCCTTCTCTTATCAAAATGACCTTGAAGTCTATCCGCGGGGACGCAATTCTTGAGGGAAAACGACCCCTTTCTCGGAGACCTTGAAAATAATATAAATTTAAGCTTGTAGCCAGGTCTTCCAGTGTTTTTAGGGGGGGGGGGGAAGGAGGTTCTTTCTCCTACAAGGGTATCAATTTACAAGGAAAAGTAGTCGAGCTTCAACTGTAGAAAAAAGTGTTGGAATTTTCTACAGCGCAAGCGTACAAGAAAATGACGGTAAATTAAATTGGGAGAAAATAGACAGAAAACTACTATTACAAGTGGTGAAATGGGAATTAATATTTCAACAAAAAACTCGGTAAGATCATTTAATTTCACCCTTTATATTTCAAATAAAAGCGTAAACTTTTCTTAAAAAATAAATTTTAAACAGAATCGTGATTTTTCAAAAAATATTTACAGACGCATTTTGTCCGAGTAATCCCAGGTCCAGTGGCGGCTGGTGCAGGGGGCCAGGTGGGCCTGGGCCCCCTCACTTTTTTGGACCCTGGCCCCACTTACATATATGCTTGTTAATATTGTTTTGTTGTGGGATTTCTTTAATATTCAAAAAAAAAAAAAAAAGCTTAAAACTTATTTAATCTGTCATTAGACATTAACTATTGTGAAGGGAGCAGGGAGCTCTTGCAACAAACTCGAAAAAATGTCAATCAATCACAATCATTCTGCAAAAAAGCGACCCTTAAGATGCTAGTTTTCCTGGGGACAAAATGACCTCTTCTTCGGATGACCTTGAATTTCAAACCGATAGGGCATATTAGGTTGCGACTTTCACGTGACATCCTGTTTTGCCAAAGCATAAATACAAAATTGCTAAAACATCCCTGATCGCTCTGCTCTAGGGTGGACTTCTCTGTAAAAGAATGGCCTTTTTTTGTAGACGGTGATTGCACGTTGGTCCTCTAGTATTACGGTGCGAAAAAAGTGGCTACAATAAATAACCATTGCATCCATTTTCGCTCTTTGTTTTTCAAAATGTAAGAGTAAGATTTTCTCTGCAAATTGTTTTTATTTAGATATTTTTTTTTCCCCGAAAATTTTTTAAGTATTTAAATGTCGTCCAAATGATTGGAAGAAGTGATTTGTCTCACATTAATATTAGATATCGTATTAAATTATTAACGTAACTTATTTCAATCCGATGCCATCAATGGAAGAATTTCTATAAAAAATGTCGTTCTTCTCTAAATAAGTGGCTCCACTAGAACTAAGCCATCGTGTAATGCTGTGTTAAAGTTAAAAGATAAACGTCACAGCTACAGAATTTTCAAAACTCCCCCACCCCCCTCCCTCTCTCAAATAATATGTAAAATGTAGATAAAGCAAACCTAGTTACTGTTACCAGAAAAAAATTTCATGGGCATTTAATAAAGAATCTGGGTCGTGAACCTACACTCTTTAAAAAGCAAAATCATACAAGCAATTTGAAATTGTCAAATAAAATTTGTATATTCTTAAAATTAAAGAAACGATGTTTATTCTTAACTCAGGTAGGATAAAATTCTCAAAATAAATTCTGAATTAAATAAAATATTAAAATTTGAAGCGAGTTCCATGTTTGCTCAACTTCTTTTCAAAATATCAAGAATCATGGTAAAACGCCTATTTTTGACTATCGCTATGTCAAAACTCCCATTGACCAGAGGCAATATATTCAATTCACATGTGAAACGTCGCCGAATCGAGCCCCATCGGATGCTTTGCAGGTTGGTTTCAATGTGAGTAGACATCTCAAATTTGAGATGGATATGCAATGCATTTTTCAAGTAATTATTCATCCTCAAATCAAGTAATTATTCATTTTTTCATGAATTTAAATTAAAACTTTTGAACTGGTCAGTATAACAATACTTTTGACTTCGGTTGCAAATTTATAAATATTGCACATTCTAAGTTAATGGCATTTTTCATTAGTTCTACTCAGCGGTGTAGTGTAAAATAAAAAGGTGTGGGAACGTTGTGTCGCGTCTTTAAAATAAACGTACACTTTTTTTAATGTGGGGGGGGGGGGAGGAGAAATTACAACTAAGAATAAATAACTTTACTAATACTATTTTAATAATCTCAAAACAGATTATGAGCACCTCAAAAATTTAAAAGAAAATAAATTGTGTTTTGGCATTTTTGATTTAAATAATTTTTTAAACTATTAAGTTATAGGATTTTTAAACAATTTGCTTTACACAGCCCATTTTAATAGATAATTTAAGACTTTTTAAATGGATTATCAAGAAATTTTCAAACATATTACTGGCACAATATCTACAAAATCTTTTAAGCAGATTATTTTCATGATTTTTTTAACAATTTTCAATCAGAAAAATTCCCATGAGAGATCGAGTTTCTATTCAGACACATTTGACTTAAAACTCCTTCTAATTGAGTCATCACCTGATCTGCGTTTTCATGGCCTAGATTTAATATAAACATCTGACTTCCATAATTCTGTTAAGATGCAATGATTCGGATAAATTCCCAGACTCTGTAGCTCCTCGAAATATGTTTTCAAAATGAATTTAAAAGATTGCGATTGTTGCAGATGTCAATTAAGAGTTTTATGGTTTTTCTCCTTCTCGAGCTGAAAATGTAGATATGCTATTTATATTATAAATTAATATGAAATTTTTTCGTTTATTTAAATGCAATTACAGAAGGAATAATGTTTTCGGTTAAAGAACAAACACCAATATCAGGCTGATTTTACTAAATATTTTTGGCGCCTTAAATACAAAGGCATGTAGAGCACCTTAAATCAATTATAACAACGTTTGAAGTATACATAGTTTTACATTTCCTTTAAACGACACTTTATATTGAATTTAAATAGACAAAAAATAATGCTTAGTGATTTTTTTGATGCTAGGAGATTTACAAATCCGTTATTTATTTCCAAGTTCTTGTACGTAATAGCTACTTGATTGTGATACGGTAGGCAAACTCTGTCTGAATAATGATATTTTTAAAAAAAATTATTTTGCAATTATTTACGATTGCTAAGAGTTTCTTATTTAATTATTATAAAACACCAGAATGTTATGGGGATCCTTGGGGAGTCTGACCCTAAAAATCCCCCCCCTGGATACGTGTTTGCTTGATAAACCCTTTCTTTCCTTTTAAAAATTTGCTCCATAAATTAAAATGAAATTAACAGCTAGAAGAAGCTCAATTGGAAAATCCATCAGTCGATTTAAAATTTCTTGATAAAATATTAATTCGTGTAACATTCCAATCATCTCTAATTTTAAGGGGGATAACCAAATGTAGACCCATCTGGGAGCAACTTGTTCTCCTTATCGTCTCCAATGCACATTCAGTGTTGATTTTTTTAAACTTGAGAAAACAGATTTTTCCTAAATGTCTGCTGCATTTTTGGAATAAAATCTCAAATAACTATAAATGTTTATTTCTAAAAACCCATTTCCAAATTGAAAAGTAATTTACTTCTACGTTTAAAAATAAAATACATTTGAATTGTTTTCCTACTATTTCACAATCCAATTTCGATGTATTATATCCATTTAAAACCATTAGAAATTTATATTAAGGGAAATGAAATATATAACATCAACAAACGTGAATACTTTTACTTTTGGGAAAAGATAGACTCATTAGCATGAGTGCCGGCAGCATTGTTTGTGGAAGTTTGCAAAGGGAAAAAAATTGTTTTTGTTCAAACCTTGATTTTTCAAAATATTTTGCTTCTTACAATGGCAAATATAAAATCTATTATTAAAAGGCACATAGTTTATTTTTTTCGGTGTATTTTGTCTTTTCTCTACTTTTATAAAACTTTAAGCAACTAGGGGACTGCAAATCATCCTCCCATGCACCTTCCTGATTCCATCCAATTTCATTATTTTTATATATTAAGTTAAAGTAAGTAACAGTTAAAAAATCAATACAGTAATGAATATATTTTGTCATGTTCAAACAACGTATCAATTTTATTTTAAAAATATCTGGCGAACCAATATAAATGCATAATTTCGTGGTCTCAAAACACCCTAAAAGCTCATACAAAATATCAACATTCTACACTTATCTATCTGGATTCTTAGGGCCCAAGTAGTTTATTCCGTCAGAATCGCAGGTTTACTTCGCTTTTTTGGATTGTCCAAAAAACAGATCTCTTATTGTCATTAGTTTTATCCTCTTGTACGAATTCATTTCTTTGGTACGAAGCGAAGTCTACAAATAAATTATTAAGTGGGCGATATAAAAAAAAAAGTGACATAACTTTATTTGATATATCGGTTAGCTTACCCGTTAAAATTAGAGGAGAAGAGACAATCTTCAGGAGAGGACGCAAAGATCAGCATATGCCAAACCACAGTTTTGTTATTTAAAAATGGAGAGTGTTGGCGTCAATTTGTGAGTGGAAATTGTAGTCCGTATTCATGAAGAACCATACAAATTTAACGGCTGGAATTCATCCACTAACACATCATGATAATTGACATTGGATGAATCATAGTTTAATGTAAACATACGTCAGCTCATTTCTAAAGAAGAGCATAGAAACATTGAAGGAAAGGAGGGGGTGGGAGTCTAATGCATGTATCGGATTGTTGATGGATTGCCACTTTCAAGTGTTTTACAAACGCTTGAACTTCCTTTCTCAGCTCTGAAGTTGTGGATCGTAAACGAAAGTATATTTCTCACGAAAAAACTTTTTCATTTTCTTACTTGAATTTTCGTTAAGTGTCATGTAAAGAAAAAAAAGAATTTTAAAAAAAAATGCAAATTTAAAAAATTTTATGTGAGGGAACACCTAAAATTCTCACCGTTCCTCCTTCTAAAAAGGTAAAGGATCGCCGTTCTCACGCGTTCCCGCTCCACTACACCTCTGGGGGGGGGGGGGTCGGAAGTAGAGGTCGGTGATATATAAATACGACGATATTTAAAAAAAATATCGATTAAAGTCACCGATATATCAATATTTTCAAACATTTACAATTTTTTGATGATCGATTTGTAGTTCCATGTGTCGATTTTCATTATTCCCTTTTCAAAAGTATTAAAATTAAAGTTTGGACTTGGCTGGGAGGGAGTTAAAAATGGTACCCCTACCAAAAAAGTAAAGTCTTGGGTCAGGGGCGGATTTAAAGGTCAATCAAAGGTATTGCGATTATGATGGTGAGTGTTTACAGTGGCGGTGATAGTTTGTCAACTTGGGGAACAGGGGGGGAGGGGTATCATCAATTAGTATGATACTACCGGGTTCAATGAAAGATAAAAATTAGAGGGTTTAACTATATTCTTTTGCGCTCCATATAACAAATTACCCAGAAAATGTAATACAAAATTAAATTATAAATATTTAGTATTTTTTATTACATAAAAAATATTTAAGAGCACAAAAGAATATTTCATGCAGATCAGATGAAGTGTAAAAAGTTCAACAACCCCGAAAATTCAACTTATTTCCAGATCATCCAACTTATTCAACATCATAAATCATTTAATGCAGAAAAGAGGCGGCAGATCTTTTAACAACTTTAGACAACACTGCAGGTACGTAAAACTCTATATTTATAAGGTTTTAATAATTTACAAAGTTAAACAATGCTTTTCAACTCTGTTTGACCTTAAATTAGTATTAAATTAAAATATAAGTTACATAAACTTGAGACTATATACTATAACTGTACACTATAATATTGAGACTGTACACTATAATATTGATCATAGTATTCAAATTTGATATGGTATTATTTACTGTTTCCATATTTTCCTTCATTAAAATGAAAATGGAGAAGTTGGCGATATTTTGGCAATGATTTTTACATGGGACAAGGAAAAAAAAAAAAACGCGAAACGGCGAAATTGGTGATGATATTCAATAAACATTACACTGTCCTTTCTTGTGCGAAAAAAGGAAAAATATCAATCGTTAATGGACGATGCTCAAGGGCAGAGAGGTATGTGTTAAAAACACTCGTTTTTCAACTTTTTACGCTTTTATCAGATTTCTAAGGGAGTTTCGGAGGTGGGGACGATTAAAATTCCTTAAGAGGCATTAGATTCATTATTTCACCCTTATGCGTATGCGCAACCTTAATCGTAGGTCCCATGGCTACCACTAACCAAATTTGAATATCGTACGTCAATTCGTTTAGGAATTATGCTTACCACATACAAATATGCATTTTAACTAGACCACTTTTTTGGCATCAGGATGTTTCAAAACCTGGGAAAATAAAAAAATAAAAAGTTTTTCTGAATTAATCCAGTATAAATTTCTTTTAAAATTTTAATATAATTCTGATTTGGTTAAAGGATTGCTAATACCAAACGGTAGGTGTGCTTTATTTATGACAGCATCGAAAGTTTTTTAGGTGCAGGTGGGGAAAATCTGGAAATATTTTTTAAACATTATCATAAAAATTTTGAAATGAAAACTTTAAGAAATAATTGTTCGGATTTATGCTAATTACGCTTCAAGAACAACACTATATTTAAAACTTCATTGGATTGATTTCATTTTGGTTTATTATTTCATTTATAAGGAATAGCATGTAAAGCTAACAGCCATATAAGCCATTTTCACCTTAAAGTTTTATATTTTCCTTTAGTTGCAAACATTCTCTAAATAGATGGATTTTAATTATACCCAACCTGTATTTTAATATAAATTTTGAGATTGGTTTAACACAACTGTATGTTTTCTCTTATAAATATGATTTAAAGAGAGCTTAAATTAGGAAAATGTACTCAAAGCCCACCTTAAACCGTCAACACACAAATCCTCATATTAAAAAAAAAAAAAAAAAAAAAAGGGTTTTCAAACAATCAACTTTACATTATCTGAAAATTAGTTTGTTTAACTCTCTGCGTTATATTCAAATAAAATTCCAAATTAGATTAGTTACAGCAGGTAAAATTGTAATAATAATAATACAAGACTAATACAGAATGCAACTACAAGATAATGCCCCGAGACAACGTTAGATTCTGATTAATTTGTTTATCAAGCAGGGAACATATACCAGATGGTCTTTCAAGGGAAAAATTGACTTCATTTGCATCTTAAATAAGAGAAACCTCGGAAAACTATCAGGAAATAGCTCAACAATTGACGTAACATCACTAGTCAAAATTTCTAAAGTGCTTACTCAATCTGAAAACAGACTACAGAGCGCCAAATATTGCTCGATCCGATGACTTTTCGCATGGTAGGCGAGTATATTGAATCTTGAGTGAGATAGGAGCATAACAATATTTAAAAACGTGTTTGGCTATGGTCCTCAATATTTTGAAAAAAAGTTTAAAACTATATGGAACTCACTTTAAACTGTTACGGATAAATTACATTTTTATAATTTAAGAAAGTAATAAGTAATTTTATTTTACATTATCAAAGGGCTTTTATGATTTTGCATATGAAAGAGTGCATATACAATGGGTTAATCCAGTAAAATCAGTTTATTTCTATAAGAATTAAGTCTTTTATTATAATCTATTCATATACTGATGGTATTGAATAGAGAGTTACCTTGATGATTCCATAAAATACCAAATATGAGTGTGTGGGATAAATCACAACTTCTGATCATTCGGTCAAAAATGAAATATTCAAACATATTTAGAAAAAAAAGGCAAATGTCTAAACTAAAACAAATTGTTAATGATATATTACATTTTGTAAAATAAATAGTAACATTAAAAAATCTTATCATGGTTATATATTACTGTCAATTATCTTGTACTGTCATACCAATCGAAGTCTGCGAACAATCTAAGTCTTGACATTGCACACACAGTCCAACTCAAGCAAGAATGACGATTCCATTCACTTCCACTCCAGAGTAAAGGGTAGAGGCATTTTAGTAATTTTCAAAGCACATGTGATATAATGCAATGTCACGTGCAAGATCACCCAAAGAAGGGGTCATTTTTGCTCCCTTCTTTGGGTGACCTTGAAACTAAGGACACAGACAAAGCAATAAAACTTAAGGGGTCATAAATTATAAGGGGTCATTTTTGCAACCTTCTCTGAGCTGTTTTAAGATTTTTTGGAGAGAACGAAGGAAAAGATCTTGGTCTTAATTTAACGATAGCTTCTTGGTCGGAACTGTAAGTTCTTACAATATTCTGTAGAATTGCAATAATGCTATAGTACTGATTTGATCAAAGTTTTTTCTTAATTATGAATTAGGCATTTTATTTTCCAATTATAATTAAAGGTTTTTTCAAAAGTTATTTTAGTACATGATTATTTGTACAGTACCCAAAAAAAAAACAGAACGATGGACGATGGCTATATCTTCGGTTCTAATTATCGTAGAATCTTACGGTTTGCACCAAAATGTTTTGCTTACGATTTTCTATATATCTGATGCAATTTATTTTTCTTGATGGACCGTATACTAAGTAAAAGTAACGCTATCTTCGAAAATTTTAATACGAACCCTTATTTTTTATCATTTTATTCGATTCAGAATACATCATTTACCCTATATACCAAATTTCAATGCATTATGTTGAAAAACACGTCACTTATGAGCGAAAATATTTCTGCCATTTTTTGACCGATCTTCAGGGAGAATTTCCATAAAACGAAAGGAATTTTTAAGGTTCTTCACAGCGGGAGAAATCGAACGGTTAAAGTGGCGCGTTTCACGAAGATTAAAAAATACAAGTATTAGTCTAAAATTGCATAGAAAGTACTTGGATTTATAGTGTCATGTTTAAGATTAATACAAAAATAGCAAGTAAACGCAAAAGTAACATAATTTATTTACAACATTAAAGATGTGCATTCTTCACACGAAATAAATAAAATATCGAAAACTGTAATTGCAGAAATATAACGAATACTACTGATAATTAGAAAATTAATAAATATTAAATGTAGGCATTAGTAAACAGTATTTAGCAAAGCATGAATATTTTACAGAAATATTTCACTATAAACACAAATGTAACTAGATCGTTGAAATTATTTATAAAATGAAAAAGTCACATGATTCAGTAAAATTTTTTAAGGATAACTTATTGAAATTGCTTTAAAAATGTTGTTTTAAATAAATGGAATTTAAGAAAGCAAATTAAAAAAAAAAAAAAATTGATAGTTTACAGAAAAAATAATTAATAATTTAAAAAACTAAAAAACACGCTTTAATAGAAAATCAAACTAAAAAGTAGAAAATAATCAATAGATTAAAAAACTAAGAAACACGCTTTAATAGAAAAGTGAACTAAAAAGTAGAAGATAATTTTAAATAAGTTTGAAATAAGAATAGAGTGATTAACAAGAAATATTTATTTTATCGTAAAAAAGCGTGGGGTGCTTTTTAAGATATTTTCATAATGGCTCTACTTTTACCAATATCTATCATTAAATATTTACAAAAATTGACATCAAGCACCCCACGCTTTTTTACTATAAAATAAATATTTCTTGTTAATCACTCTATTCTTATTTCAAACTTATTTAAAATTATCTTCTACATTTTAGTTCACTTTCCTATTAAAGCGTGTTTCTTAGTTTTTAAACTATTGGTTATACGATAATTGAACGTTATGCGATTTTCCACACCTCTAGTTTACCTTGAATTAATCTTTGATAGTTTTCAAAAGTCGTCTACTATACGGTCCCTTAAAGTGAGCGTTTTTTACATTTTATCTAAAAAATCGAGCACTAACAGTCAAAATGGAAAGAAAAAAATTATGGGGGGGGGGGGTTAGACCATGGTAAATCTAATGAAAGAAAAAAAAATATATGTTTCTATTCAAAAAAAAATTTAATTGCTTTATTAATTAATAATTAATTATTAAAAAAGAAATTGATTCAAAAGCTGATTGCTATTCATGTTTGTCCATTTACAAACTACCTTTTGAAAAAAAAATTACTGAAATATATTAATTATTTAAGTATTTAAGGCCAAAAACCAACTTTTTTTTTAACATTAATTTATCATTTTCTTTTTATCATTTAAATTACAAACCATTCATTAGAAAATTACGAATTTTTGTATTTCGCATTCTTTTTTAATGCTGAATCCAAATATGGAATAATATTATGAGGTTGCTATTGAACTTTTTAAAGTTTGGTTCTGTTTTAATATGTAGATGACCCCTCATGATAAAAAAAAACCTACATACAATTATTAAAAACCTTTCACGATTTACAACGGTACCTTTTGTTTGTTATTTCAACAATTAGAACAAAAGATATAGCCATCGTTCTGTTTTTTTTTTGGGGGGGTACTGTACATAGAATGAAGCTTAGGGGAGGGGGGGGGGCGATGTCACCCCGATATTAAACCTTTATAATTAATTGGCCTCTGATCAAGAAGTAGACCTGCAGAATGCTAATTGCAATCAAAAACTTGTCTTTCTTTGGTCCCATCTCATACTCTATACTCCCAAATGAGAAAATCGTGTTGAAATTGAGAAATTTTTTAATGGTATTGTGAGGAATTTTTTAATTTGAGAATCACACAATGGGGGTCAAGATTCGTTGACCGGTACATTGTAGGTCATCACAATCCCGATCTACTCGTCCTCTCTCAAGCCCATTCCTTCTACGGATAATGAAATAAGGAGCTCGGTTAGGTGGCTTAAAAATCTGTATTAATGAGGCGTGTAAAATGTCAGAAAGAGCTTAATTTTGTTTGCTGGTTTCCATCGATATTGATATTAAGTAAAAAATATATCTTACAAATATTAATGAAACTTCAATTTTTTTTTAACTTTGAACTCGGTGGAAACTGCCATTTAAAAATAATTTAGACGAGATACTTCACGGGGGGTGCGGTCCCTCATGGTGAAGGGGGATTCATTTGAAGATAAAACATAATGTAATGTAAACCAAGATCATTTATTAGTATTAAGCTATTGTGTTTAGGTTGGTATTGCATTCAGCCGTTTTTTAATTTTTATTTGAGAATAAATTCAAATCTGTTCAAGGGATGAATGGTTTAATTTTTTGTGTTATGATTTTTCATACATTTATTATGCATTTTGTAAGAAGTAGGAAGTTGTGCTGCGATCCCAAAATTTTCTCTGAACATCACCACTTTTTAGTTCCAATTTTGTAAAATTAGAATATTTCATTAATCAAAAACTCACTATAGTTAAATTCGCACAGAAGACATTATTCATTAAAAATTTCAATGTCTGAGACAGAAAGGAATACTAAGAAAAACTGATTTAGCCTCATGATCTGCTAAATTCTAAATCCTCCTCTGCACTGTGCTAGCCTACGAGCAAGTTATGATTAATATGCAGTTCAAATTGCATATTTTCCAAAAATGTGTATTTAATTTTAATGGAAATAAGCAGACTTCATTTAAAAATATATAAGATAAATGGCAGACTGCATGGAGTAGACATGGTACCATTATACCCATGCCTGGAATTTTTAAAAAATAAACTATTATTTTACCAATATTCAACATTTTGCCACTCACTTCAGAATCATATTTTATTTTTTGTATGTTCTATTTGCAAGCTGTACTTGTAACTCAGCTATATAAAATGTCACGTTTCAAATAGAATGACTCCTATACATTTATATACATATATATAAAGTAAATTTTTCAGGTTGGTTGTTTTCAGATTATCTGGCGCCGTCAGCGATGCGCCGAAACATTCATCATTTGACAAGCCAACATGCGTGATATTTTTTTTTATTTTTTTTAGGAGAACCGAAAAATGATTGCATCTGGTACTTAAGGCAATGGGTAAGTACATACTTCAGATTGAATTTGAACTATTGCTAAGGTAGTTCGCACTTTGGGTGTTCTCCACTTTGTTTAGCATGGCCTTTAGGACATTTTTCCGTAAAAAGAAAGATTTTCGATTTTTTTTGGTACTTAGGTCGTTTTCCATTTTTAGTCCTCAATTATTCATTCACTGTAGATAATTTGTGGATATTGATACTTGTGCAACAATACTGTGTACGTACTGTTTATATTTAATTTAAGTTAGAAGCTGTCAGTGACGATATCAACTTAAATGTTCCTGCAAAAGAAGGATATACTTACTCCAATTTAAAATTGTCGACCGCCAACTTGGGCTGAATTGTGATCAGGATTTTGTAATACTATTGACGATAATAATTATTTATATTTTCTTTTATTCAATATGTTTTAAAAAATCCATCACTTTGGTTCTTTTAAAGGAATTGATGAAATTTTGGAAATTTGCCGTGTGCCGTCTTTCTTTTTTAAACACTTTGGCGGGATGAGATAATGATTGAGTGATTTGTGTTCGCAAGATACCTATTACATTTGTATACGCAGTCCATCAATGTATACGGGAAAACAATAGACTTCTGGTATAAAAATGCCGATTTGTGAAACTCGAGTCGATATTTTTAATATCTTTATGTTCGATTTTTTTTTTTTTTTTTAATATTTTTTTTATTCAACTCGATTTTATTGTGGATCAACTTTAAAAAAAGGGCTCGATAAAATTTCGAAAATTTGCCGAGTGTTCAACTTTCTAAATCTTTAAGGGGGGGGGGGACGCCCCCTTCGCCCCCCGTTCACGTCGTCCCTGGGTAGGTCCTATATGGCCACCGATAACGCGCACATCAAATTTTTAAACATCGTCGGTCAATTTGCTCGGAAGTTATGTTGATTAAGTACACACAAACATAAATTTTTTTAGACCAATTTTTTGAAATCGGGATGTTCCAAAGCGTGGAGATATGTCAAAGAAACCGAATACTATTCCTTTTTGACCGAATACTATACTTTTTTGACCCAATACTATACTTTTTTGACCCAATACTATACTTTCATTACCTTATGTAAATAAATGGGTATTTAAAAATAAAAAATAAACCTTACAAAAAGCAATTATGAAAAGTAGAAATTTGCCCCGAAAAACTTCGTTTCTGACAAAACTGAAAACCCAATAAAAAATCATGAAACATGTAGGCAGGGTTGGGGCAAGGGGCGGCAACCTTAGGAGGCTGCAAATTGGCTGTAAAATTAACTAGTTTATGAAGAAAATGATTTAACCAAGATTCATTTGAATACTTATGAAAAAGCTAATAGGTGGAATTTTAATAAAATGTGCTTTTAATATGTTTACGAACTTTTAAGTATAGGTATCCACTCAGTTCAAAATCCTCAAGCATGAGAACGACCTAAGAAGGTTGAAGTATGTAGTGCTTACATAAAAACACGTTTTGAAAGATGAGTAGAGCTTTCGTGCATTAAAAACCAAATCCAAAACCGACAAAATATTAAAATATTTCAAGGAAACCGCTCCCAAGCATAATAAACTCATGCTTAAAAATGTATAAAATAAAAAATGACCTTTTTATTATTATTTAAATAAATGAACATACATACAAAGTACTATAAAAGATTTTTTTATAATTTCAATTTAATGCCTAAATCATAAATCAAGAAATTTGCATTTTGACAAATCAAAACTTCAACATTTTTTGTACCAATTTTTTGGCTCACGTTTTGTTTTACTACTAAGCGCGGGAAGGTTTTAAGTTATCTTTTTTAATTTTTGCCCCTGGGCGGCGAAACTGCTAGCGCCAGCCCTGATGTAGGATATCGATGTAAATACTTTTTCCATGCAACGATAATGTATCGATATATTTTTTTATTGATATTTCCGACCTCTTGTCGGATGACAAAAAATTTTCTCGGAATTCATTTTGAGGATTTTAGCGCAACACTATATTTGAAATGTTATCTACAAAATGGTTTAACTTGGTAGGCAATGAATGCGCTATGTGAAGTTGTTTTTTAAAAATATTTTTCGAAAAAATAACATGAAAAATACCGTAATTTAAACTCTGTTTTCTCAAAATGCTGGTTGGTTGTATTCAGATTATCTGGCGCCGTCAGCAACACGAGTGCTATAATGCTCCGAAACATTCGTCATTAGACAAGCCAACATACATTTACAAACACCCATGCCAACACGGGACTCGAACCCGTAACCTCGCTGTCAGTGGTGTAGTGTAAAATAAAAAGGTGTGGGAACGCTAAGTCGTGTCGTTGTGCAAAAGTATGCTTTTTTTCTGGGGGAGGGGAGGTGAAAATGACTACTAAAAATAAATAATACTTATTAATATTACTTTAATAATCTTAAAACAGATAACGAACACTTCAAAAACTGAAAAAAAAAGTGTTTACACTTTTTTTTATTTAAATTATTTTTTAAACTATTAAGTTATATGAATTTACGAACAATTTGCCTTGCACAACCCATTTTAACAGATTGTTTGACACTTCATAAATGGTTTATAATACATTTTCAAACATATTATTGACACAAATTTTTAAACAGATTTTTTACGACAATTTTTAAACAGATTACCTACAACACATTTTAAACGGGATTTATTTTTATTTACATGATTTTTTTGACAATTTTCATTCAAAACAATTTCCCTAAGAGATCGAGTTTCAATTCAGACCCTCTCGAAATCTGTTTTCAAAACGAATTTTGAAATATTACGATTGTTGCAGATGTCGATTGAGAGATTCATTGAGACATTCATTGAGACTCAATTTACATTGAGAGTTTTACGGATTTTCTCCTTCTTGAGATGAAAATATAGAGAAGTTCTCCTAGCTTGATAGACCCATCCTTACCTTTTCAAAATTTGCGCCATTAATAAAATGAAATTAACACCTAGAAGCGTGTTAGCAACTAGTATGTGTTTTGCAAATACTTGAACTTACTTGCTCAGCTTTGAAATTGTGGATCAAAAACGAAAGCATAGTTCTCAGGAAGAACTTTTTCGTTTTCTTACTTGATTTTGCGTTTAGTGTCACGTAAAAAAAAATGTAAAATACAAATTAAAAAAAAGAAAAAAATTAGGTGAGGGAACGCCGTTCCCCCTTTAAAAAAGGTAAAGGATCGTCGTTCCCACGCGTTCCCGCTCCACTACACCCCTGCTCGCTGTCTAGAAGCTAGCACTCTAACCACTATACCGTTTGGTCGGCCTCAAAATGCTGGGGTTTTTCTTACACAAATACACATTTTTCTCAGGATTTACTCTATATTTTGCTTTTAATTTTTTTCTTGGTACATATTGTACTTCACAAATAGGCATATGCTTTGACAGAAATTTTGATTAGATTTTTTTAAAAAAATTCCTAACCATGCTTTTTGGAAAATTTTGTAAAAAAATTTCAAAACATCATAAATCCTTTACAAAAGCATATGTCAGTCTGTTTAAAAGTGTTTTAATATTGGCTGTACAAAATTTTAAACCAATGCTATAAGTAGTTTCTGGGAAAAAGATGCATAAAAGAGATCCTTTTGAGCCGACCCTAATTTACTTCAAAAAACGCCGTCATTGCGAAGCGGTCTACTTGTTGTTGCTCCACTTGTTGTGGTAGGAGAAGTTTTTCCCCTTTGGGTGATGAAAGTACAAGGGCTCAGATAAAGATCTCCAAGAGGTGATGAAGGATCTGGCTTCCGAAAATTTCGGAGTGTTGAGTTTCACCTAAGCAGGGATGACGATATCGGATATCATAAACCAGGGGTTCCCAACCTTTTTAGTTGTGCAGACCATCCACTTAGTAAAAAAAAACTTAGTCTCTCTAGTTAATTCAATGTGTATGTGTGTAGCATGGGCGTACTGGCCATAGGGTTGTCCGGTGCAATCACCGGGCCGGTCAGTGTCTGAAAAAAATGGGCCGGTCCGGTATGGAAGTTCGTTCTTTTCTTTCAATATAAGTAATCGTCTTCTTGAACTTTTTTTTCTTCTTTTTTCTAACCCATTGCATTTGAATCCCAATTGTTTCCATCGTTCGCTCCCTTTTTTGGTTAGTCGGGGAGATAAGGTATTCTAGGAAAAGTATGGGGTATTGTGGAGAAGCGGCCGATGACTGCTACTTAACGCCCGAGGTGAGGAAAGGACCAAGGAGATTTGAGACTACCCGCATAGTCCAGTCGTGGATGAGCTATTAACTCATTACTATAATGGCCCCCCAAGATCGTTGGCGACAGAGTATATATTGTTCGGACATCTTAAAAGCAGAAACTTTAAGTAAAGCTTCTCGGGGGGGTCAATTTTTCGAGGCGGTAAAGACTCTAGCTCTAATTACATTACTAGTCGAACGGAATTGACAAATGATGGAACACAAGTCACAACAACAAGAAAAGAGTGGTCGTTGTTTTGTTAGAGGCCATTTCCATTTCACAAATTGGTATGGTTCCATGCGAAGCTAAGCTGGTAGCAATTACATACTATAGTCAATACCAAACGAAAATGTTGCAACTGATTACATAAAACTTCAAATATACATTTCAAGTGTCTTTATTTAAAATTATTTATATATAATGGTTCTTAATTCTTAAAAACTTGAAATGAATTAATCTAATTCATACATAAAATTATGTTTAGTAGAGAAAAGATTTTTATTTAAATTTTATCTCTCCTTATATATATATATATATATATATATATATATATATATATATATATATATATATATATATATATATATATATATATATATATATATATATATATATATATATATATATATATATATATATATATATATATATATATAAAATTCCACGTTTATCTATGTTTATTTACGCCTATAACTCCAGATTAACTGAACCAATTTGGATCATGTTTGTGTCGATTTATAACTTTTTAATACGAATGTAAACACATATTTAACATTGCATTGTGTTAGTGATCTGCCTGACATTGTGGGTTTAGAGTACAATTCAAAATCTAAGCTTTTTATACGTTTTGTTTTCGAAATCAGAAAAATTAAATTTTCTGTATTACACATTTTCCATTCATAGTTATTTTTTTAAGTCCGTATAATCTTTTTTTTTTAAAATTTAGTACTATTAATTAAGATGTTATTGAGAGTGATTTAATTGTAAATGAAAATTATTAAACCATTTTTATAAATAATAAGAGATACATCTCTTATTATAATCATAAGTATACGATTTTATGTAGATAATTTGATTCACTCCATAGACAAGGGGTAATTATTTAATTTTGTGTTGTAATGCAATTTCATTTTGTCTAAAATTATTTAAATAGAATTGAATGGCAATTGGGTATGTGCCAAATAATCTTCCATTATGAACTGTTTAAAAATAATTATTAAAAAAAGAAATTAAGTAGTGGTAAATTTAAAAAAGAATAAAATCTTCACGAGTTTAACCGATAACACGTTAAAATATATTTCGTAGAAATCAAAGTTATCTGTTGAAGAAATTAGAAAGTTAAGATATGTTTGCTAAAAACTAACTGAAATGTCAAAGCATTAAAACTTGATAAACCTATTTATATATGCAAGTTCCTCAATTTATGTATACGTTTAATTATAACAGTATTGTCACGAATTTGTGCATGTTATGATCCATCACATATTTTTCTATATCTGAACTCTGAACTTCTTCTTTCCATCCCTGTTCTCCTCAATAATTTTGAATAATTTACGCCTAACTTTACGCCATCACGTAATTTTTCCAAGTTCCAAGTTTTCGATTAATTTTGCAACAAAATGGATTTTAAAGTTTTTTTAACGATGACAGTTTTTATTTATTCAGATTTTTGTCTAATTTGGTAAAATGGAGAGTAAAAAAAGAAAATGTCTTGCAAAGCAATGTTTATCTATAAAAGATATATTCTTTGGATCAACGGATCAAAATATTGTTACAAATCATAACGTAGCAATCGACACTACTGAGATTAATAATCATTTAAACAAAACTTTAGAAGTTTCATCTACGTGTGCAGATACAGAACCAAAGAGCAATGATATTTGTTCAAATGACAAAGATCTCTAGTATTACAACTCTTTACTTATTTTATACCTTTTAAAGTTAAGTATATAGTATAATTTCGAAAGTCATTTTCTTATAAACATTTTTTATAAACCTAAGCATTCTTTATTTTACAATTTAGATATTGTTTTATTTTGTAACAAACTATCAATAGTTTATTAAACCAAGTTTACTCAAAGGGGATATAAGGCTTAAAAACAGAGAAAAATTTAGTTAATTAAACTAATTATTAAAACAATTCAATTATAAAAATTTATAAATAAATTTATATAATCATTGCAATTAATTATTCATTATAAATATTTAAATAACAAAATGTATTAGTTATTCAAAATATTTCATTATTAAAATTAATTAGTGGAATTTTATTAACAAAAAAAGTTAAAATTTGATAAATGATTATAGTTAAAATTTGGGCCGGCATAAATCTAAAATCACCGGGCCGGTTTTATGTCCCAGTACGCCCCTGGTGCGTAGTAATTAGTAAATTATTTGTTAATCAGTCTTGTACAGTGTACAAGACTTATTAATAACTATTTTTTTATAAAGAAAGGAACTTTATTATATTCACTTTGCTGTAGCTAAGCAATCGAGTGTCTCCCATCTCTTCCCCTGAAGCTCTTATAATATTTATCTTAGATTCTCGACCAGTGTCTACGGTCCAGTTCCAAGCTACTCGCGGCCCATGGGTCGCTGACATAAACTGTTGGAGATGCTTACAGAGTTGTCCGTTTGATTAAAATTGTTGATAATAACTTCGAATTTGCATTAGCGGAAGCCTAATCAACCCATTTGCCGTCATCCAATCGGCATGAAACTTAGCAGATAGATTCGATGTCGATGGCAATGCATTCTATCAAATTTTGGGGCTGTAACTGTCACTAAAAGATCACTTTTGCGGACTACTAATAAACTCCCCTTGAAGAAACTCTTTTCTGTAGCCAAAATTGTTTTAACAAACAAACAAATAAACAAATAAATAAATAAACAAACAAACAAATAAACACACACACACACATACATAAATAAATGAATGAATAAATAGTTTTAATTAGAATGGATAAAAGATATTTGGATGGTGAGTGCACAAAATCACGTTGATTTTAATCAATAAAATTTGAGACGTAGTTTGCCGCGTGCTGATAGAAATGTATTTGATATTTCAAATTAGATGCCAATACCAAGCACGCACTGTTTACAGAATTGGCGCTGTGTTAACGAATATAAAAATTGGCAGTGCATGAAAAGGATTTGTATGCATTTTTGGCTCGATAATTTCCCCCTTTGTTGCAGAATGAAAGGATATACCAGGCACTGAGCTAGAATACTGAACTGGAGTAACTTCTCCAAGGGACCAAGGCCGACCAAACGGTATAGTGGTTAGCGTGCTAGCTTCTAGACCGCGAGCTTGCGGGTTCGAGTCCCGTGTTAGGCATGGGTGTTTGTAAATGTATATTGGCTTGTCTAATGACGAATGTTTCGGCGCATTATAGCCCTCGTGTTGCTGACGGCGCCAGATAATCTGAAAACAACCAACCAATCCAAGGGATCAAGCGAGCTTCCTCGAAAGCGCATTCCAGACAGCCAAATAGGCAAAACATGCTCTTTCTCCCAATTGTCTAGCACGTTATAGTAAAACATTCTGCGGTTTTCGCTTTTCAAGCTGTGCAACTAAATTCATTATTATTATTTATTTAATTATTTTCGAACGGTAATTTCTAGTTCAGAATTTAATTGTAGAAACAGATAGGGAAAATTGTTAGAAGATGGATCGGAACTTCAATTTCATATCTTTAAGTTTAAGCACGTAGTGCGAGCTTTAGTCTTTTTTATATACATTTTGGATTTTAAAACTAACTTGTAAGGAATATTTTTTTTCCCCATGATTTGATGAAATTATCATTCATTGTTTCAAACTTATTTATTGTTCAGATACTTTTAATGACTGGTTACAACAATGCTTCTTTTATGCATTCGTTTACTACTTTTTTTCGGTAAATCGAATGCTAGACATAATTAGGAAACCGTATTCTTCTTTTTAGATATGAATATTTTCACCAAAAATCTGTTTTGCAAAAAAATATGCTGTAATATTGGAACGAAAATTAATCGCCGAAATTCTATGTGCTTAAGCTTTACATGTGATAAGCTTTTATGTTCAACTAGTATTTTGAATTTCACTTGAATAACTGAGCAACCACACAGGAATGCACTGAGTGTATAAAACTATAATTTTATGAGCCAAGCTCATGATGTTGAAGGAAAACTGCCAAACTACTATAAATATCAATTTTAAATTAACTGAAAACTATTAACTGAACTATTAACTGAAAAAAATTCAATTTTATCATCGAATTGAAAACAAAGTGTGTTTTGAAAACCTTCACGAGTCACAAATGACGAAGCAAATTATAGATCAGTATCTTAGATTGCGTTTAAAAATTATGGTAAAAGTTTAACTTTAAAGGAAATACAAAAAAATAATCGAACTTAAAGACAGAAGTTGACAAATTCTCTCTAGTATATTAGTTGCTTTTCAATTAGACCACATGAAATGTAAATATTTCAGATATGACACATTGTAGAGATAATCAGGATTTTGAAAAAATGCGTGTGTGAAGTTCTGTACGTTTTAGTTTTATTTAATTATTGTGGAAGAATTAAATATATACAATTTTCAAAAGCATGTCTTCAAAATTAGCTATTTTCAAACATCTCTAGCTAAAAGAATTATAAAACACCATGATTGAATTGCAATTACTATCCGTTTTAGAGTTTAAAATATTTTGCACAACCAAAGGGATAACTTTTAATGTCTTACAGCATACATACTACAGTAGTAATACAATAATGTTTTTCTCTTATTGAAACTGCCTCACTATTTCAAGATGATTTTATACATAATATACTTAATATAACATTACTTAAATAGGTACTTAGGAAGATATCAGTGATTCTACTCTTAATTAACAACGCTCAGTTTCTTATTAAAATTTTTCATTTAAATCAAAAGAACTAAATATAAACGTTTGAACTTGAAATTTCATAAATATTGAAAAATAATTTCACTTTGCTTTCCCTTCACGGTGATAAGACGCGAAGAAAAATTTCCCCTCTTTTACCTATTTGCGCACTCACATTTCGGAATGGGGTGTGATGCGGTCTTAGTTCTTTAGCTCAGTGGTACCAAGTGTCTGAAGTTATCGATAAGGAATTAAAATCCTAGAAATTTCCCCCTCAACAGGCAAGCACTCGCGTATGTTTTTCAATCGTTAATTGATGGCACTTTTGAAAATCGTACCAAGCACTTTTGAGACCCCCCCCCCCCTCCAGGAAAAAAAAAAACGAAAAAAAAAAAAACGTTTTCTCCCGTGTCATTGTAAAGTTTCCGAACTTCAAGCTTTTTTCCCCCAATGATGACCAGGAGTGCTTTTCTGCCCTATTGACCAAACAAATTGTTTCTATTACATAAAAACATTTGATTTTTTGTTCTCTTTCTGACATAAAAACAAGAGTGCCTTTTGTTTTGCCAATACTTTCTATCGTTTTGTATTTATTAAAGCATTTTATCGTTTGCATTTACAGTAAAAACTTTGTTTTTTATTAAATCCTTTATATTAACTTCGATGTTGTGTGTGGCTGGGTATGTCGATGACAATCAATCTGAAGAGGCTCAATTAATCTCCTTGCAGTCATCCGATCGGGCTGAACCTTGGCAGATAGATTCGAAGTCGATAACAAGGCTTTCTATCAAATTTTGGGAGCTGTCACTAAAAGGTAGCTTTTACGGACTACTAATAAACCAGCTTGCCATCATCCAATCGCACTGCAATAGCTTTTAACCGATCATTGAAGAAACTCTTTCCTGTTGGCAAAATAGTTCTAATATAAATTATAAAATTTTTAATGAAAATAAATAAAAGTTTTTTGGATGTCGATGCATAAATTCACATTTATTTTTAATAAAGAAATTTTGAAAAGTAGTTTATCGCATATTTTGCTGATAGAGATGTTTTAATATTTAAAATTAGATGCAAACACCAAGCACACACTGACAAAAGAAACGGCGCTATGTTAATGAATATAAAAATTGCATGTAAAGGATTTATATTAAAAACTTTATATTTATGGGTATTATTATTATGGGTTAATTTCTTTTTAATTATTACAGTCTTTACCGCAGTCTGCTATTTTCCCTCTAAGTTATTTATTTTGGTTCTGAGTATTTCAATCTGATTTCGATTGAAAGATGCAATGGAAGTTTGATTTAAAACTTTTGTTATGCTGGAAAATTTTCTCTATGCTGGTGACAGAGTATTTTTTTAAATTAATGGCACGAAAAATTATATTTTAATTCCCCTATGTTTCATTAGCTAGTTTTCTTAAAAAATTCGAAAAACTCACGGAATCTGACTTTTAACACATTCGCTGCCGATCATGCGCCGGCGCTGATTGTCGTGTTGTTTCCCAGTAGTCTGATAATGGCATACAGTCTGACCTGGTCAGACTGTATGCCATCGGAGTTTCCGTTCCCGATGGAATTAACTGAAGTAACAAAATAATATTTGTCATGTGACATAAATATCAGCTCCATAAGGTTAGCTGGAAGCTTGTGTATTTAAAACGTAGTTTCAGGGAATTCCAGCAAAGAACGACAACTCTGATCAGGTGCACCATAGTCTAATTGCCAGATTCCAACCCTACGTAATCTCCTGGGTTACATCCGAACGGACCAAATTTTTTTCGACCAAAAAAAACTCGTTAGAACGTACTCATCAGAACGGGATTTCGACAGAATGATATTTGGACAGAATGAATTTCGACCTAATAAACGCGATTAGAATGAAATTGGTTAGAATTATTGTCATTAGAATTTTTTGGTTAAAATGCAAAGAGCTTAGAAAGGCAATGAAAATTTCCTTTCTCCCACTTTTGGTGATAAATGCAGTGCTAGAAGTGCGAGTAGACGCGGGATGACGCGTCCCCCCACTTGTCCAGAAAATACCCATGCGTCTCCCCACTTCTTGGTTGGTTGGTTGTATTCAGATTATCTGGCGCCGTCAGCAACACGAGGGCTATAATGCGCCGAAACATTCGTCATTAGACAAGCCAACATACATTTACAAACACCCATGCCAACACGGGACTCGAACCCGCAACCTCGCGGTCTAGAAGCTAGCACGCAAACCACTATACCGTTTGGTCGGCATCTCCCCACTTCTAAAAACTCCTGAAATCCATCCCCCCACTTCTAAAACCACTGAAATCCATCCCCTCACTTCTAAAACTACCGAAATCTATTCCCCCAATTAATTCGTCTAAAAACTAAAAGGGGAGGGGGGGGAAATAGAATTAACCATTTCCATTACTTCTGCTTTCTGCTTTTTCTGACTGTTTGTTATTTTTTATACTTTCATTTTTGTTTTGTTTAAAGCAGATTCAGTCAATTTTTCTTGGAAATGCGCAGCGAGTTTCGGCGCCGCAGGAAAAATTATCCATGAAGCCAAACGAGAAAGCTGAAAAATGCAAACATTTCCTATAAGAAGGTAAAATATCATTTTGCATTTTTTTTTACTTTCAATTTTTGAATGCACGATACAATACGTATATACTATCAATCCAAAATTGTTGAAACAAATTCATCTTATCACTGTCTTCCGAGTCATGTAATTCAAAATTGTATAATTTTTTTTTATTTATTCCCGACTATATTTTTCAGTTTTTATCACTAATTATGTTTATAAATTTCTTTGAACATTAAGCAGTACTGGGCATGGGATATTAGATAGTACTAAAATTAATTAAGCATAGATTTTCTTCTTAAAAAATATACCAATCATGTAGGGAATGTAATGACACTGAGAAAAAGTTTTAAGTCACTGAAAAAAAATCTATTTATGTCATAGTGTTATAAAAATGTATTATACTACTTTGTATAAAGATATAGGTATTTTCACTTGGTCAAATTTTAACTTTGGAGGAACTAGAAAAAAATATAAATAAAAAAGTATTTAAAAAAAAATTGAATTCCTTATTAATTTAATTTTATGAATGTATGCTTATTTAGAGGCAATATTTAAATCTAAATAAACAGTTATGTATATAATATTGACTTATTACTTCACTTCATCTCTTACTTCCTAGTAAAAAAACTAAGTCGCAGAATATTCATTAAAATAACAATAAATTTTGGACCCTTGTTCATGTTGAAAATTGTTTCCTTTCAACTAGTTAATTGTTATTTATTTAATTGTTATAAATTTATTGTTATTAGAAACGAAATTATAAAATTTATCGTTGCCACCAACTTTTGGCCGTCCCCCCACCTTTTTTTCCCCACTTCTACCACTGGATAAATGAGTGTGACTGGTTTTCTGCTCAAAAATTAAGGAATGTTTATTAACCTACACATCCTCTTTGGGAATATTTCGGGGAGCCAGTGGTCATTGTGTTCAATTCGTGTCATAGTCTGCGGTCGTAATAATGTCCCATTCGATGTAAAAAAAAAAAGTTCATCCAGTGATTTTTTTTATACCTTCTGTACTATTGGCGGGCCGCAGAAATATCCGTCGGGGGCCGCGTAGTGGCTGACGCTGCACTAGACGGTAGCGCTTCACCCTACTCATAGGCTTTAAATCCATTTTGGCGCTGTAAAGGCGTTTTGCTTGCCAACAACCACTGATCTCTTTTGGCATCGTGCAATGCTCGCCAAATCTTACAGCGGCTGTTTTGTTTGTTTGCGTTTTTGACCGCGTTGTTCATCGCAGTTCAATTAAATGATTTAGAGTATAAGAGAGTGATTGATTAATTGAATGAAGTCTCACTTTAAAATGAGATTTGGACAAGGACGGTGTCTTAATGAACTACAAGTGATCCTAAAGTAGCTTTAATGATCCAAGACATTCTTTACCACAAAATATTCCTACCAGTTCTTCTTCGAACTTGAAGAAAGTAAATCGATCTTCTTAACAGATGCAAATAATCATTTCATTATGAACTCTAGGCGATTGTGAGTCCAGCAAGTATATATGATGCTTTAAAAACTGTTCCTATTAATGTATATATATTTAGAAGGTAGTTTTTTTTTTTTACTTCTGTAACTATAAGTAGTCCGAATGTTCAGCTCCTGAAATTTCTAAAATGACATCTATAATAATAAAACAAGCTGTGTGTCTGTCTGTGGATCTATAGAAACCTACTTAAAATTGGAGTAGAGCTCTGAATTTTTTAGTATAAGTAGTTTTGGCCTTCTAATTGTATACATCGCAAACATAATGTTAAAATTTTTATTATTTCTTTTTTAATTCATTTTTTAATTAATTAATAAATATGTTTCAAAACGATATCTAATAGGACTACATCTCTGAAATTTTCAACATAAGTAGTTTTGGCCTTTTAATCGGACTTTTAAAAAACAGAATTTTAAATTTTTATTTTGTTCTTTTTTAATATTTTTTTTTAATTAATAAACATTTTACAAAACGACTACTTATAGGTCTACAGCTCTTAAATTTTCAACATAAGTAGTTTTGGCCTTCTAATTGGACTTTAGAAAAACAGAATTTCGAAACAGAATCGAAATTATTGTTTAGTTCGTTATTAATTATTTTAATTAATTAATATATATATATTACAAAACTATTTCAAATAGGGCTACAGCTCTGAAATTTTCAACATAAATAGTTGTGACTTTCTAGTTGGACTTTTGAAAAACAGAATTTAATATATATTTTTTTTTGTTTAATGAATTAACAAATATTTTACAGAACAATTTGTAATTGGGCTACATTTCTGAAATTTTCAACATAAGTAATTTTGGCCTTCTAATTGGACTGACAAAAAGAATATTAAAATTTTAATTTGTTTTTCAATTAATTTTTTAAAGCGACTTCGAATAGGCCTAGATCTCTGAAAGTTTCAACATAAGTAGTTTTAGCCTCTAATTTTGCTTTCCACAAACATGTTGAAGCGTTAAGCTTTCGTTGCGGGCGACGGGATTTGATCCGAGGACTATGATGTCTAGAGACAGATGCGTTACCTCTGTGCAAAAGAGTACACCGAAGCATTATCTGATATTTGAGTTCGCCACAATGTGTTAAAGTAATCTCAAAGGGGAGTTGAATTATTCTATTAAAGGGGAATTTTTTTTTTCTTGACAAGGGAGAGGCTTCCAATGTAAAGTCTTTAAGTAGCAACTAATAGATTTTAGTAAGTGAAGCGAGCCTATGCTTGCATAGCAATGAACCTTTTAACGAGTAAAATAAGCCTGTGTTTATGTGTCCATGAACTTTTCAGCGAACGAAGCGAGCTCGATTTTGCGTAGCGATGAACTTTCCTGCGAGCGAAGCGCCAAAAACTGGGTCCTATACACGAATGACAGATTTCGGCAACGCGGGGCCTCACAGCTAGCTAAAATATTGCATATGTTAAAATATCGTAGTGAAGCACGGGTATTTAGCTAGCTAGAAATAATTGTAACTCCCATCTGCATACTGACCATCAGATTGTCCGGTGCAATCACCGGACCCGTCTATGTCTATAAAAATGGGTCTGTCCAGTTAGTTTTTCAAGTTTTTTTTTTTTTTTTTTAGATTTAAGGTTTGATATATATCATTATTTCGGATGGCATTTTTTTGATAAAAAAAACCTAGTTATTTACATAGACATTCTTTATTTTGAAATTTAGATTTCTATGTTTTGTACTCTGTGGATTTTACTACAAACTAATGGAAACCAAGTTCACAAAAATACGAGTTATAAATAGTAGAGTCGGAGAAAACTTAATTTAATTGAGCGAATTATTAAAACAATTTAATTAGAATTATTAAAACAATTTAATTAGAATTATTAAAACAATTTAATTAGAATTATTAAAACAATTTAATTAGAATTAATAAATCAAACTATTTAGATATTGAAACTAATTATTGAATATGAATATTTATATAATAAAATAGATAAATTATTAAAATTAATAATTTAATTATTAAAATAACGAAAAATGGGCCTTGGACTGGTGTACCGTCTATCTGTACGGCAATTAAGCCCTGATTTATAAATTGAGAAAGAAACACACATTGTTCGAAAACTGCCATTTGCCATAACTTGTGGTTCCTTTAAACATCAGGGGCGTAGCCAGACATTTTTTTTCGAGAGTTGATATTATACGTCCACAACAAATAATAATAATCCATTTTGTGGATGCCTCATGTATTTGTATTTGGTAATCGAAATAACAGGCACTTATTTCTACGTATGTTTAGAAACTTAACTTTTAAGATAAATTTACCCTTTAAAAAAAAATCCTTTGATTTTTATGGTTTATTGGTTGGTTTGTACGCTCAACGACCTATTTTTATGCACAATAACAGCTTTTCAGGCTGGGATCTACTACTTAACGTGTATTCCGAACCACAACGAACGTCTATAAGTAACCCAGGGTTCGAACCCTGCACCTTTGGCATGCGAGGTCAAAGCGCTAACCCCACAACCATCAGGTGGGCTTCATGTTTATGTTCTAACAGTAAACACAACAATTTCGGATGGGGACATATCCCCATATATCACTCCCCCTGGCTACCATCTTGTTAAACATGGCAGCCGTCATTGAAGGTGCCGTTTGAAAGTTCAAAATTAATCTGTTATTATATTATATTAAAATTAACCCTGAACTCCCTTGCAAATATTCTTGCCGGCCACCATTTCTAAATAGAATTTCTTCACTCTTCTTATGTAAGTATTAAAAACGCTAAATATATATATTAATCAATGATGTGTTTTCAATATCTTTTTAGATTTTTAGCCCTTGTGAACTCAGATGTATCCCGGATACATGGGGTTTGGCCAGATTGAAGTTTATGTATAGGAGATTCTTAAAAACGAAATTCACAACAACCACGAAGTGTTAAATGAGTCGAAACTTGCCATGCTTTTTTTTTTAATTGTAGGTTGCATGAATTATAGCTCAAAAAGTTACAGGAGTAGAATATTGCGACTTGGTCACATTTAAGTTCATACTTTTGGAGATTCTTAAAAACGAAATATATAACATCCACGAAATGGGAAGAAGTGGGTCAAAAGTTGGCCCAAAACAAATTATTAAATTTTATAATTTAAAATTAGATTCAAGCAAAACACAAGTATTTTACTATTGTTTATTAATAATCCAGGATAAAAATTAAAGAAAGGAGGACCAGATAGGAGGACTAAATAGGAGTACCAGATAGCACAACAAAAATCCTATAAATACATCGAAGGAACAAAATTAATATATGCACTTACTACATAAGAATGAGATGTAGAGGTCGGAAATATCGATCAAAATAAATATCGATACTATATCGTTGCATAGAAAAAAATATCTATAAAATATCGATATATCGATACTTGATATTTTTTTTTTTCAGAGTTTGTCGGGGCAAGTTTCTACTTCTCATGATTTTATGCCAAAATTGTTTTAATAAATTATAAAAATTGTTTTAGTAAATAAATTACAAAAATTGTTTTAATAAATAAATTATATTATCAATCAGAATAAATTAAATACATTTGGATGTCAATGCATAAATTCACATTTATTTTTAAAGAAGAAATTTTGAAAACTAGTTTATCGTATATTTTGCTGATAGAAATGTTTTCAATATTTAAAATTAGATGCGAATTCCAGCACACGCTGGCAACAGAAACGGCGCTATGTTAATGACTACTAATAAATGATCTTATCTTTCTATTACATCATGTTTTCTTTTTTGTTAGGGTGCCATTTAACTGTCTCTCAGCTCTCAGCCAAGTCTAAACCTTAGTTGTGAAGTTTTTGAAAAGGGAATAAAGAAAATCGAAAAAACACATGGAACTACAAAACGATCATCAAAAAATTAAAAATGTTTGAAAATATCGATATATCGGTGACTTGTATCGATTTTTTTATGATCAATAATTAATTTTTTTTTAAAATATCGATAAAAATATAGTCGTATCGATGTATCGCCGACCTCTAATGTAAATGCGTGGGTTGCGAATACTTCTGACAATACCAACGTCAGAGGAGTGAAGTTTATCCAAATTAAAATTAATAAAAACCTACCTAAGATCGCAAGAAAGACTCAATATCAATTTTGTCAATTGAAAATGATATTTCATCGTCATTAGATTATGATGCCCTAATTAAAAAACATTTTTGGCTGTTTCTTTAGCCTTTAACTGCTGTATGCGATCTGACAGACCGCGATTTATTTTTTGTGGAATGTTTCCACCCCCTAAAATATTTCATCTTTGATTTTTATATTAATTTTTCTAATACTATATTTCTTAAACTTTAAAATGGTGTGTACCAATTTGTTTGGCACAGCATGGACCACATGTTGCCCTTGTGCTAAAATTATCAAACCACCCAACCACAGCAGGTAGAGGTTAGTAAGGTTTTCATTAGGAAGGTTCAGTGCTAAGTGTGTATAACAGATTATTTTAATCAATTTTCTGAGCAAACACTTCCAAAAACATCATCTGAAATGTTGTTTCCCAGATTAAATCCGCTCTTGCCATGACACAAAGAGGCGTATTTGGAAAGTGAAACACGATCCGTTCCAATCATAGAGTTCAATGCTATGGCGGATCTAATTTCTCTAATTTCTGCTTCGGCTTGTAAATAAGCGTCATATTTGAATTTCGATTAACAATCCTCTCTTGCACCACACTGGAAAGGTATGCCAATTGTTTTTTTTACATAAAATAGACTTATAAACAATTTTGTAAGAAGTATTATCTGTGTAAAGTAGCACTACAGTAGCAGAATTAATTATTTAAAAAAATATCGCTTTCAAACCCTGTACGAAATTAAACGAATGAATTAACAAAATAAATGTGTATGACTTTTACGATAATTTGAAAAGTTTTGTACAAATATTCACCTGGACATGCTTTCAATTTTTTTTTTTTTTTTTTGCAGAAGTAATGGCACTTTATAAGAAATTATAACGCTTACGGCATAATATATATACATACTTTTAGAGAAGGCTAAGATTATTCTAAGCCGATTCTTCCAAAACATATTTTTTACGAAACTTCTGATTCTTGTTCAAAAGTTTTGTGAAAGAAGTAAAATGATATTGCAACTCAAAATGAAGTTCTTAAAATTTTTTAAATACAATGATCCTCCTACAATCTCTCTCTTCCAGTTATAATTGAAGAATTGGAACAAAATATTTCAGTATGCGATGTTTTTTTAATTTGTCATGGATTGATAAAATTTACCTATTTTGTTTTCATTATTTAAAAAAAATGCCCAGTTTGGCGGTTATTCTAAAAAAACGCCGCTGAAACGGTGAAAATTGTGATATATTTTTCAATAAACACTGCATTATCCTTTCTTTTAATCTCAACAGAGCAGAAACAGTCGTTGATGGGGGTTCGCATTATCTCATTTCTACGGAGTTGGGAATGATTAGATTAGAACACCTTTAAAGGCATTTTTATAGCGATTTTAATCAAAATCGTTAAAACCATTTTTTGGTAATCGCTGAAAAACGTAATTTTTTCAATATCAGCTACTTAATGCACATGTGCAATTTTGACGAAAACCGTAATGCCAGGTCCCATGGCCATCAATAACCTATGCATAAAAATTGAACATCGCAAGTCAATCCGTTTTGGGAGTTATGCTGATAACTAACAGGCAGAAAATTTTTTTTTAACTCATCACTTTCCAAAACGTGTAGAAATGCAATAAAATCGATTTTTTTTTTTACCGAATTCAATACTTTTATACCATAGGGGTAATTGAAAGTAAAAAAAAAATATGAATGTATATAATCGCACCAAATATATATATTAGTGCTGGTAAAATAGTACCTAAGACCATAAGAAAAACAAAAAAATTGGTTCGTTGATCAAACTTGGCAAAAATGTTCTATACTTGTCATGATAATGAATATTCAAAATGAGTCCATAAAAATATCTAGCAAAGAAGGGGGGGGTGGGTCAAGGGGTTTTGTGGCTCAAAAATTAATTTTGGAGCAATCTAGGCATGTGACACATGTTTTTAAAGTACTTTTTTTTATGCTGAATCGAATGAAAAAAAGCAAAACGATATAACTAATCTAAAAAAAGTTACAGTTCTTTTTTATAAACAAAAACACATGTAATATCCAAGGAAAGGTAAAATACATTAAAAAATAAAAAATTGGTCCGTTCATGAAACTTTGCAAAAACGTTTTATTTGTCATGAGTATAAAGAAACAAAAGAGTTCATCAAAATATCTAGCATAGAAGGGTGTTTTTTGAGGAGTGGGAGAGGGGAGTTTTTTATTTTTTTTAAACTGAAA
Organism: Linyphia triangularis; assembly: GCA_963978545.1. NCBI lineage: Eukaryota > Metazoa > Arthropoda > Arachnida > Araneae > Linyphiidae > Linyphia > Linyphia triangularis. The sequence goes on along the minus strand of OZ021721.1, from coordinate 10,268,171 downwards.
AGTAATTTTGGTATAACCTAGGCATTTCATCTTACGCTAAGATAGCGAGTCAGAAATGTGACGAAAAAGGGTGGGTCAATCAATGGATACGGATTATCTTGAAGTATATTTCTAGAACACTGCATAGATTTATTTTTTTAACTTTATATAAATATTCGATTTCATCCTGGTTAAAGCATAGGTGTTGCACCCCCCCCCCCCTCAGGAAAATCCTAGATCCGCCACTGGTTCAATGAACTCCCATCATCATTTATCTCTTCCTTTTGAAATTCTTCTGGATATGGAAATGATCTTTGAATTCCTTTAACATTTAGTTTGTTTACTCATTGCGAAGAGGAAGCCGATTTATTCTTCCACTCTCCATAAAGATGTCAAACTATTCCACAGACCATGTTGCAAGAGCCTCCAGAATCTCCTCCCGGTTAACAGCTGTGAGGGGAAGGAAGGGGTTCCGAAAGCTTCAACTTTGACATCTTTATGATGCGCGGTGTTGGAACTGGAAAAGTCGGTGTTTATTTTCTAAAAGACGTGTCTCCCTTTTCAATTAGTCATGAGCTCCAGGGTTGTATTAGTCCCTGCCCGATTGTGGTAAAAATGGGTGCCTTTACATTCCTGACTCATTTCAAAGACATGCTCATCATACTAAATAATATTATTACTAAGATTAAAACTATTAAGTTAATTTTAAGTAATTTTCCACTTGGAAGGGTAAGTGAGAGGTATGTAATTGAGATATTCTCTCTCTTCAAGTATTTACTTTAGCATTCTTTTTTATGAATAGCTAAATGTATGTTTTGATGGATGTGTGTAATGGAGATGCCAAAGCTTTGTTTTAAGTTTAGAAAAAGTGTTCTCGTCTCTAGAAACTGAGAAAAAACCTTGGTTTACCACTGATAATTTTCCAAAACAAGGATTATTCTTTGATAAAACTTGCAAAAATCAAAAAAATGGATGACGAATTTCAGTGCACCTACCATTAATTCAATAAAAAGTCGTCCTCGGGAGAATTTCTTTGGTTCCCTGTCTGATAGCAGTTTGTATAAAAGACAAAGCTTAATAGCGTATTGCCCACCTGATGACCGTGTGGTTAGGGCTCTGGTTTCACATGCCAAAGGTGCTGGGTTCGAAACCCGAGTTAGGCGTGGATGTTCGTTGCGGTTTAGAATCCACGTTAAGCTGTAGGTCCGATGCAAAATCTTCGGAGTTCTTCGGAAATATTTGAAACAGTTTTGTTCTGAATTTTATACGAAAAGTTATTCCGCTCAGTTATTTTTGTCTTAACGCGTTTTAACCCATCTTCATCTTTGAAGACATTAATTATCGGAATACAACTTGGATCAGTTAATAGAAAGTTAAATCGGATTTTTGTGACCTTGAATCTAAAATCCCCCGGACAATCTGTTCACGACCATTACCATTTATTTTAAGAGCCATGGTTTGTAAATAAATATTTTCTGACACTAATTTCTGGTTCCGCAGTAGTGGTGTTACTACGGTCCGAAGGTGTATCGTCACGCTGAGGGCACATTAAAATATAATGACCTTTTTCACACTGTAGACATTTAACTGTGCCTCTGCAATTACGACTCATGTGGCCAAAACCTAAACATTAAAACAAGTTCTTTTTTTTTCATAATAATACTCTTTCTACCATTATAAGACATTTTGCGAGCTAAAAAACATTCAGAACTTAAGTGATGTTTACTACAAAATATACACTGAATTTTGCCGGACCCCTCTTCCTTACCTGAATTTATTAACACTGCACTTGTGGGATTCATTCGTACTACACTACTATTTTTTCTTTCCTAAATACTCTTCTGAGGGTCATCAAGTTCAGAGCGAGCGAGTAATATCATTTCTTCGCTCTGAACTTCTCCACGAAGAAAGAACATGAGCTTCTCCAAGGAACGCACACTGGAAAGCTGGGGAGAATCTTCATCAGTAGGACTGCGGGATAACTCATCCAAGGAGCGGCTCCTTTCCCACGCACGTATTTCGGGCAAACACGACTCCACAAATGGTCCAATAGACTCCACAAATGGTTCTAGAAAGTCCGCACATTTTTCTTTTGTCCTCCCTAGGCTTTCCAAAGCCATTAACTTGCCTTCTAGAAGGTCGTAGAGTTCGCATAAGTCAATTTTGCATTTTCCCGATGCATTTCTCATCACTATACTCAGCAAGTCGTATATTTAGACGAGAAGGTCTTCATGGCCAAATCGTTCAGTAAGCTGCTTAATCACTTTAGAATTATTTTCCCTGGTTGGTAGGAAACTCTCAACCAGTGGCGGATCTAGGATTTTCCTGAGGGGGGGGGGGGGGGGCGCAACACCTGTGCCTTAGCTAGGTTGAAATCGAAAATTTAAAAAAAGTTTAAAAAAAAAAAAAAAAAAAATCAATGCAGTGTTCTAAAAATATACTTCAAGATAATCCGTATTTATTGATTGACCCCCCCCCCTTTTTTCGTCACATTTCTGACTCGCTACCTTAGCGTAAGATGAAATGCCCAGGTTATACCAAAATTACTTTTCAGTTTAAAAAAAACCTCCCCCCCTTCCACTTATAAAAAAAAGCCCTTCTATGCTAGATATTTTTATGAACTCCTTTGTTTATTTATACTCGTGACAAATAAAACGTTTTTGCAAAGTTTCATGAACGGACCAATTTTTTATTTTTTAATCTCGTATTTTACATTTCCTTGGATTTTGCCTGTGTTTTCGTTTATAAAAAATAACTGTAACTTTCTTTAGTAGTTATAGCGTTTTGCTTTTTTTCATTCGATTCAGCATAAAAAAAAAAGTACTCTAAAAACATGTGTCACATGCCTAGATTGCTCCAAAATTAATTTTTCAGCCACAAAACCCCCTGACCCCCCCCCAACCCCCCCCCCCTTCTTTGCTAGATATTTTTATGGACTCATCTCATCATTTTCATGACAAATGTAGAACATTTTTGCCAAGTTTGATCAACGAACCAATTTTTTTGTTTTTCTTATGGTCTTAGGTACTATTTTACCAGCACTAATATTTATATTTGGTGCGATTTTATACATCCATAATTTTTTTTTTTTACTTTCAATTACCCGTATGGTGTAAAAGTATTGAATTCGGTAAAAAAAAATATCGATTTTATTGCATTTCTACACGTTTTGGAACGTGATGATTTCAAAAAAATGTTTGTGCCTGTTAGTTATCAGCATAACTCCCAAAACGGATTGACCTGCGATGTTCAATTTTTATGTACAGGTTATTGATGGCTATGAGACCTGGCATTAAGGTTTTCGTCAAAATTGCACGTGTGCATTAAGTAGCTGATATTGAAAAAATTACGTTTTTCAGCGATTACCAAAAAATGGTTTTAACGATTTTGATTAAAATCGCTATAAAAATGCCTTTAAAGGTGTTCTAATCTAATCATTCCCAACTCCGTAGAAATGAGATAACGGCGAACGCCCATCAACGACTGTTTCTGCTCTGCTGCACTTAAAAGAAAGGATAATGCAGTGTTTATTGAAAAATATATCACAATTTTCCCCGTTTCAGCGGCGTTTTTCTAGAATAATCACCAAACTGGGCATTTTTTTAAATAATGAAAACAAAATAGGTAAATTATATCAATCCGTGAAAAATTAAAAAAACATCGCATACTGAAATATTTTGTTCCAATTTTTCAAGTTTAACTGGAAGAGAGAGATTGTAGGAGGATCACTGTATTTAAAAATTTTTAAGAACTTCATTTTGTGTTGCAATATCATTTTACTTCTTTCACGAAACTTTTGAACAAGAATCATAAGTTTCATAAAAAATATGTTTTAGAAAAACTGGCTTAGAATAAAATTAGAGTAATCTTAGCCTTCTCTAAAAGTATGTATAGCTATTATGCCGTAAGCGTTATAATTACTTATAAAGTGGAATATTTCTTGCATTACTTCTGCAATAACGGAAAAAAAAAATTGAAAGCATGTCCAGGTAAATATTTGTACAAAACTTTTCAAATTATCGTAAAAAACATACATATTTATTTTGTTAATTCATTCGTTTAATTTCGTACAGGGTTTGAAAGCGATATTTTTTTAAATAATTAATTCTGCTACTGTAGTGCTACTTTACACAGATAATACTTCTTACAAAATCGTTTATAAGTCTATTTTATGTAAAAAAAAAAGCAATTGGCATACCTTTCCAGTGTGGTGCAAGAGAGGATTGTTAATCGAAATTCAAATATGACGCTTATTTACAAGCCGAAGCAGAAATTAGAGCTGGACGAGTTGTTATGCAGTTAATAAATAACCTTCCTCTTCCTTTCTTTCAAAAGTTTTAAGTTTAGCCTATTACCATGTCCAGTTGAATGGGGGTGGCCATTTCCGGGAGTAACCCAAATAGTCAACCTCTCATTATTCTTTTTTTTCCCCTGGTTGGCGTTGGACATTACGCATGTGAGTCAAAATCTCTTCCTCCCACTCGACAGAAAAGGGAGCGGGTATCAGGGGTCCACGATATCTTCAAGGTCAAGAGGGTGGAGGTTTGAATACTTGTACAGTCTTCCAACATCCGTTTGAATGGGAAGAGAGATGGCTATAAATAGAACCTTGGTACAAAAATAAGTTTTTTTTGTTGTTGCTTTTTTCGGAAATTAGATGAAGGTTAAAATATAATTGTTGCGTGAACTTATTGAAAAAAACTTAGGAAAAAAAATATATGTATATATTTTCATTATTATTATTTATTTCTGTAAATTGTAAAAAAAGACTCCACCTGAGGCCCCCAAACTCTTTGGGATCGCCGCTGAAACGTTTAAATTCTAATCTGGGTAACTTGAAGCGACGTTTTCCTCCTGTAGATTCAGCGTACTCCTATGCGGTTACAATGGTGGACAAATTGGCAATCGCCGTTTCCAACATAGCAGACCATAGAGCAACCAGAAGGTTTCTAGATACTTCCTCCTGGGCGGCACACAGACGATCAAATTTATCCCTAAGCTTGTTTTGTAAAGCTTGCAGATCCGAGAGTGATTGTTCATTGTTCAATTCATTCAATATTTTTTTATATTTTTTCAATATTTTTTATAATAACTGAAATTGATTGAGGAAATTTTTTTGTAGTTATCTTGAGAAACTGAGAAAATTAAAATTTCTTAACTGTCTCAAGAATTGGACGGAAAATGTATGGAATACGTTTACGGTTGAAAATTTAAATGTCTTTAAAATGTTTTCCTCTGTATGCAAATGTATTTTTTAGTAATTTCAATAGTAACGTACAAAATTCCTTTAATTGTTTTTATGAATAGTTTATAATATTCATGTTAACTAAAATGTTATAAAGTTTGCTTAGTGAGCTGTCGAGTTTATAAAAGAAGAGCTGAGTTTAAAAATTATCCTAAAACACTTTGTAAACAAAATTACTAAGGTGGCATAAATGGCGGCAGGTGCAGTGGGCCAGGGGGGGGGGGGGGGACGTTGTTCCGACTTAAATATGCTTGATAATATTGATTTGTCGTGAAATTTTTGGAAAACAATATTTAAAAAAATATAAAATTAATGAACGCAGTCACAATCACAATATTAGCTATTGATTCATAATATTAACTATTACAGAGGGAGCAAAAGTTCTCTTGTCACAAATTCGTGAAAATATCAATCAATCATAACCATTTCAACAAAAACACAGTTCTTTAAAAGAAAAGAAAACAAGCTCCGCCAATTTCAAGGGATATGTTTAAAGACAAGAAATTTACAAAAAAGTTGTCCACGAACTACACAATTTTAAAAGCAGTTAAATATGCCATCACACCCCGGTAAAACTTATTTTACATAAGAAAAGGTGTCACTAAAGATTTTTTTTCTGCATGAATGTATGTTTTTTAGAAATTCCGTTTAAAAGAACAAAATATTTACATAATTAAAAAGAAAAGGGGGGGGGGGGAAGAACGATGATCAAAGTGCCACGTTAATATAATACACACTGAATACATATAATCCTGATTAGGATACTCGAAGTCTATCCGAGGTGGGATGAAATTTTTTCCGACAGCTTGTGGGATGGGGTGTGTTTTAGCTATCATTGAAAAACATGATTTTTCAGTGGCAGCTACCTTAACGCGCATGTGCAATTTTGACGAAAACCTTAATGGTATGTGCCATGGCTACCACCAACCCGCACACCAAATTTGAACATCGTAGGTCAATTTGTTCGGAAGTTATGCTGACCACATACACACAGATAGACATATTTTCTAGATCACTTTATTGAAATCAGAATGTTTAAAAACTTGGAGAAATGCAAAAAAATTGAAAATCTTTTTTGACCGAATGCCATACTTTCATTACCCTTTGTATAATACATATGGGTAATTGAAAGTAAAAAGTATTAATTTACACTTGCGTAAAGTAACATTACGCATTCCCCCCCCCCCCTTTTTTTTTTTTTTTTTTTTTTTTTTGATTATTTATTTGGCTTTTATCCCACTCCATACAGCCTTAATTTTATATAAATAAAATAGCTGGAAATTACGTTGCACATTTAGTTTCATTTCATCAGGAAAAGAAAACCCAAATTTAAATATTTATATTTACATTGTTTTAAATATTTTGTATTGTTATTCAACTTTAAATTGATGAAATTTCATTTGAAGTGTAACTTAGTGTAAAAATAAATCGTAAAAGAAAATTGCAATTAAAATTAGTGAAAAACTAAATTATACAAAGTGAATGTTACATTAGACATTACAACAGAATAATTTAGATTAATCTATTGTTTACACTTTATGCTCAGTATTTCAATCGGTACGTTGACATAAAATTATTACAGATTTTTTTCCCTTTCAAGGGCAAATAATTTAAACTAATAAAATAGTTTTTCAAATGGATAAACCTAGGGATGGCGATTAAGGAGCTAAAGGGAACAATCACCCTCCTACTCTTTCCTTCATACTTTTTTGATGCATTTAATGATTTATTGTTCAAGAAATCTGCATTATGGTACATGATTGCATAGGGATTGAGGCGAAAAAAATTTAAAGACGAGATAAATGTAACTATCGTAAAAGAAAATTAATGTTTTCATGTCAAAAAACATTATTAACACAAAAAACATTAATAAACGAGTCCTTCTTAGGACGTTAAGCAATAATAATTTGACAAACAATTGACTTACTTGCTCATAATATAATCTGTATGAAAATTCGGTCCATATAACTTATGTGTTTGAAAAGCAACGACTAAATAATTTTGCAGATTAAGAAGTTTACTACACGTTTTGTTCAGTAAAAATCCAAATAGTTTTGTCAACAAGCCGAAGAGCAATGGTCATTTAAGGGTTTTTTTCGGTCTTGGTTAAACAGTTTCCTTAACCAATAAAAGTAGCTCCCGCCCTCTCTCTGAATAGAACTCATACGATGACTTTGCCTTTTATTGTATGCCCCCCCCCCCCCCCCACACACACACACAACAACAAAGAATGGGCAGAAAAAAAAAAGCACGGGTAGACTGGTTTTGCGAGTTTCCACATTGGGGGTTGCGTCGCCCGTGGCAATCCCACGCCGGAGTTATACGCCGGAGTTGTATAAGTTATTCCATCTTCAAAGATACAGATTAACTCACTTTAAAATCAAAAACTTAATTATTTAATATTAAGATTTATATTTAAAATGTTTTCCACTGTTCTCGGAGGGCGCCGTGCCAAGGTTCTGGAGAGGGCGCACCGGGATATGGCCCGGTATCCCGGTGGGCCAGGCCGAGCCTGGCTATAGTTGAAACGCATGTGGTAACGATGGATCTCCGTTCTAGTTGATCTTCTTTTAATGTCGTTGACCAGTGGCGGATGGTGCAGGGGGCCAGGGGGGGGGGCCTGGGCCTCCTCACTTTTTTGGACCCTGGCCCCACTTACATATATGTTTGTTAATATTGTTTTGTTGTGGGATTTTTTTAATATTTAAAAAAAAAAAAGCTTTAAACTTATTTATTCTGTCATTAGACATTAACTATTGTAAAGGGAGCAGGGAGCTCTTGCAATAAACCCGAAAAAATGTAAATCAATCACAATCATTACTACAAAAAAGCGACCCTTCTCTTAAAGACTTAAAGATGCTAGTTTTCCTGGGGACAAAATGACCCCTTCTTCGGACGACCTTGAATTTGAAACCGATAGGGCATATAAGATTGCAACTTTCACGTGACATCTTGTTTTGCCAAAGCATAAATACAAAATTTCTAAAAAATCCCTGATAACTCTGCTCTGGGGTGGACATCTCTGTAAAGGAATGGCTATTTTTTGTAGAGACGGCGATTGCACGTTGGTCCTCTAGTATGACGGTGCGAAAAAAGTGGCTACAATAAATATCCATTGCATTCATTTTCGCACTTTGTTTTTCAAAATGTAAGAGTAAGATTTTCTCTGCAAATTGTTTTTATTTAGAAATTTAATTTTTTCCCGAAAAATGTTTGAGTATTTTCTCTGCAAATTGTTTTTATTTAGAAATTTAATTTTTTCCCGAAAAATGTTTGAGTATTTAAATGTCGTCCATTTGATCGGAAGAAGTGATTTGTCTCACATTAATATTTGATATCCTATTAAACTATTAACGTAACTTACAATCCGATGCCATCAACGGAAGAATTTCTATACAGAGAATAAAAAATGTTCTTCTCTAAATAAGTGGCTCCACTAGAACTAAGCCATCGTATAATGCTGTGTTAAAGTTAAAAGATAAACGTCACCAGTTACAGAATTTTCAAAAATCCCCTCCCCCCTCTCCCAAATAATATGAAAATGTAAATAAAGCAAACCTAGTTACTGTTACTAGAAAAAAATTCATGAGCGCTTAGTAAAGAATCTGAGTCATGAACCTACACCCTTTAAAAAACAAAATGATACAAGCAATTTGAAATTGTCAAATAAAATTTGGGCATTCTTAAAATTGAAGAAACGATGTTTATTCTTAACTCAGGTAGGATCCAATTTTCAAAATAAATTCTGAATAAAATAAAATATTAAAATTTGAAGCGAGTTCCATGTTTGCTCAACTTCTTTTCAAAATATCAAGAATCATGGTAAAATACCTATTTTCAACTATCGCTATGTCAAAACTCATTGACCAGAGGCAATATATTCAATTCGCATGTGAAATGTCGTCGAATCGAGCCCCATCGGATGTTTTGCAGGTTGGTTTCAATGTAAGTAGACATCTCAAATTTGAGATGCATATGCAATGCATTTTTCAAGTAATTATTCATCCTCAAATCAAGTAATTATTAATTTAAATTAAAACTGTTGAACTGGTCAATATAACAATACCTTTGACTTTGGTTGCAAATTTATAAATATTGCCCATTCTAAGTTAATGGCATTTTTCATTAGTTCTAATGTTAAGCCAAAATTATTTTGCATGAATTGATTCATAAAATATCATTGACTTGAATATTAGGAGCAATACCGATGTCTTTAAAAGGATTTATTTAAATTATTTTAAAACATTATAAAATTATTTATTTAAGTATTTATTCTAAAGTTACGAAAAGTGAAATTGTTGCTGTCGGCATTTTTTTCTCTTGTTTCTTTTTTCTATGATTCATGTAATATTTGATGAAAATTTTTCCCCTGTGATTTCTACAGAATTTTTAACCACGGTTTTGACTTTATTTTTTTTATAACTCTTCCCTAACTCTTTGTTTTCTTTTTCTTAAATACAGAATAGAAATTGAGTGACATCGGTTTTCATACTTTAACTTATTTTTTTTGTGATTAGTATTTTAATTTATTATGTCAAACAAAATAAAAAAGCTTTTGCTTCCTACACTGTTGGTATCTAATCCAGCCACCTGTATTGTACATAAAATGTTTTATACTGTTGAAAATATTGGTAACTTTTCTTATATTAAAAAAGTTTTGTCTTCAAAGCTGTTTAGCTTTTACACTTCGTCCAATCGACATGAGTTCATTTTAATGTGTTCTCTATTCTTAATTTAATAAAATTATTAATTATAACATGCTTTTCATTATATGATTAGGAGTAACTATTTATATTTAACGGGGGGAGGGGGGGAGCAAAAAGGTAAACTTTAACACTCTTTTTTTTTTTTTAATTAATTTTTTTTTTTTTTTAATCTTACAGTGAGTCCCGATAATATTGTACTTATGGCTGTTCCTAATCACTGACCACTGGTCATTGAGATAGCATCCAGCTCTTGGTAGGCTTCCCGGAAGACCAGAAGATCCTTAAAATAATCTCCATAAATAAAATATTTAAACCCTCAAACGCATAGACAGTGGCAAGGGGGTGCAGATCGCATACAAAAGGGTGCAAAGCAGCTAAAGCTTCAAACCAGGAATTTTCAACCTTGAATGAGTATCGGATTTCTTACGGAACAATTTATAAATAGATATGCCGTAATTTTACGTTCAATTGAATAATTTGAGGCCTGTACTTTACTTTTTTGCCTAAGAATTCTTCGCTTCATTTTTAATTTTCAAAAGCAAAAGGTGCAAGTGCATTTATTTTACCCTTCCTGACGTCGTCCATTCTCAAACGAAACGTCGCGTCGTTTTTGTAATAATAACTCCTTTTATTGAAATATTTACTTTATCAGATATCAGTATGCTTAGATAATTTAACTGTTTAATATTGTTGTCTTTTCCCACATATATTTAAGTAACATTTACAAAATTACATGAAATTCATGTGTCTTGATATTTGCATGTTTCCTTCCCCCCATGACATGCAATTGTTAATTTGGGCCCCCTCACTTTTAATACCCACGAGCCGCCACTGTCGTTGAGTGTTGAGTAGGCCAAAGTTCAGGTGAACACCTCAGCCATGGTGGACCCGAAAACCAGATGTTGTCGATGAGAAGAGATGCTGCTGGTATTCCACGTGTCAGTTTGTCTGCCGGATTCTCTAGTCCTGGACAATGTCCCCAATTTTCAGGACCAGTTGAACACTGAATTTCCAACACTCGGTTTGAGACAAATTGCTTCCAATCCCTTGCAGAACCCTTAATCCAATGCAAACAAATTTCCGAATCTGACCAAAAGAAAACCTCTTCTAATAAATTCTCAAACAACCCTACTAGAAACTTCCATATTCTTGCCGCTACTACTGCTCCCATCAACTCAAGCCTTGGAAGTGATAATTTCTTTAACGGCGACACCCTACTTTTCGACATGATGAAGGACGTAATCAACTCACCTCTATCATTCCGAAACCTAAAATACGAAACTGCACCATATGCTATAGGAGACGAGTCACAAAATATATGCACCTGAACCTTCAATTTATCCATATTTACACAGTTCGAAAAATACACCCTCGATATTCCCAGATTTTTCAGACACTGGACCTCCCTACACCAATCACTCCACTTCTTTTTAAGATCATCCGGTAATTCCTGATCCCAATCTAGACCCCTTTGCCAAATTTGTTGTAACAGACACTTAATCCTAATTACAAATGGAGCTATAAACCCGACAGGATCAAAAACCATTGCAGCAAAATGTAAGACAAGTCTTTTGGTTGGTCTTCCACAACTCAAACCCTCTATCAGCGAACCCAACTCCAAAGACAAAATATCCCTTTCCGGATTCCAATTCAAGCCCAAAACCTTTGATTGGAGTTTTGAGTTATCATCTGCTGAATCAATTCCCTTTTCCAACCATAATGAGTTTAACTCCTCCGAATTAGTTGTAAATTTTCTCAAATTAAAGCCTCCATTTTTCAAAATAGAAACTGCATCCATGGACAACTGAAAGGCCTCTTCGACAGATTGTCCTCCAAAGTACAAATCATCAACATAAAGAGAAGAATTTAGCATTTCTACAGCTTTAGGTTTAATTTCCTGATATTGCTTAATGTGTTTCTTAAATGTCGCACTCAAAATAAAAGGCGATGTCGTACACCCGAATGGTAAACGAGTCATTTGCATAACTTTATAATTTTCATTTTCTTTATCGGAAACCCATAAAAATTTTAAGAATTTTCTGTCTTCCTCAGCGATACCTATCATTAAGAATGCCTTTTCTATATCGCTACTAAAAGCAATATCAAATTTCCTAAATTTTAAAATAACATTCAATATGTTGGGATTTAAATTCGGACCCGTTTCTAAACAATCATTTAACGACAAGTTATCCTTCGTTTTAGAACTACAATTAAAAACACAACGAACGCGTGTAGTAGTCTTATTTTCTCTTACGACTAGTTTATGAGGCATAAAATAACCTTCACCACCGCTAGTAGCTTCTTCAATTATACCCCGTATCAAACTGTTCTTTAATAATTTCCTTATATTCAGAAGCTACCCATTTATTATTTTGAAAACCTTCTATCAAATTATCAAACTGTCTTTTCGTCAAGCCAAAATTATTCATTAAATGAACTGGCGGAGATTTCCACAATAGTTTTGTTTGATATTTTCCATTTAAGAAATTTCGCCCATTTTCAAAATCGGTGATGAATTCTTTATCTGCGATGCTTAAACCCTCGTCGTCTTTCAAACCCAAGGTTTCCAAATCCCACAAAACTTCCATACTTTTTCCAATACTTAAGTTTGTTGATACTATCCCAACGTTAGTCTCATTAAAATTGCGATCTTGCTTTCCTTGAAGTGTAAACCCAAATAAAGTTGGAATGCAACTCAAAGTTTCAGTAAGAGAAACCACTTCGTCCGCATATACGATTTTCCAAAACATATCGCCACCGATGAGACACTGCACATTCAAATCTGATGAATTGCAGGCGTCAGCCAACATCCATTCCTTTTCTCTAACGATGTTTTGACTTACTGAGTTTGTAATCGAGATTGGAGCAGCTGTTATAGTATCTGTAATTAATGCCTCTATTTCAATTGATTTCTCAGGGTCATGCCTGTTCCTCAATTTCAGTTTAGCAACGCTATGTAATTTTTCTGCTGGCTTTATGTTGCCAAAGGAGAAAATAGATAATCTTTCTTTATTAATCGGTTTAACTTTTAAAGCTTCTGCTAAACTTTGAGTTATCCACGTTCTTTCAGATCCATTGTCAAGAAGAATTCTAACTAATTTTGATCTTTCTCCGAACAAGCAATTACACTATACGTTTGCAATAAAATACTATTTGACTTACCAGTTGAGGAATTACATTGAGTTACTGCATTTGTTTCCTCTTCAACTAACTCCTTAGCGGCTAATTTTATTACTTTTATAACATAATAGATAGAAGGAGAATTGAAACATTGAAAGACTACTTAATTTCAAAACCATGTAGGAAAGGGGGGGGGGGGGGAGAGTAAAAAGCATGTGTCGGATTGTTGATGCGTGGGTCGCGCGCCTCTTTTAAGTGTTTGAAAATACTTGAACTTGCTTACTCAGCTCTGTAGTTGCAGATAGAAAACGACAGCATATTTCTCAGGAAAGAACCTTTTCGTTTTCTTTACTTTGCATTTAATGTCACGTAATGAAATTTTTTTTAAAAAATAGATGAGGGAACGCCGTTTCGCCCTCTAAAAAGGTAAAGGATCGCCGTTCCCACGCGTTCCCGCTCCACTACACCCCTGCTTAAATGTGACCAAGTCGCAATATTCTACTCCTGTAACTTTTTGAGCTATAATTCATGCAACCTACAATTAAAAAAAAAAGCATGGCAAGTTTCGACTCATTTAACACTTCGTGGTTGTTGTGAATTTCGTTTTTAAGAATCTCCTATACATAAACTTCAATCTGGCCAAACCGCAGCATCGTGCTCCTATAAGTTTTTGGACTAGAATTCTTGTAAGGTACAATCCCATGTATTTTTAATGGGAAATTTTGAAATTTCGAGATAGTGGCTCGAATGACCCGAAATTGTGGTTAAGGACTGGCAAAATGTTTTATAGTCATACTCTGACCAAATGTGGCTCCAAAAAAATTTTTCGTGAATTTTTCAATTTTTTCAAAAGACTTACGAAATTTTAGGAAAAAATCAGTTTTCCAGAAATTGGCTCAAATGGCTCCCACTTGTGGTTTTGGAGTAGAAAAGTAATTTTTTCTCACCACTGTCCCCTTATAGCCCTCTAATAAAGTAACATTCAGAAATTTTAAAATTGGGCCAATTTACTTTAAAATATGAATTTGAGTTGGAAATGTGTTTTATACTTATTTTTTGTCACCACTGTCCCCTTAGAGCTATCTCATTAAGAAAAATTCATAAATTTTTAAAAAGTCCTCCTATCTGGTTACAAATTTTAGCTGATTATTTTCCTAAATATTAGTGCTATTGTAGAAAAAATTTACTCTTTCATTTTTATCCTGGATTATTAATAAATAATACTAAAATATTTGTGTTTTCCTTAAAAAAATTGTACACATTGTTACAAATGTTTGTGCTTTCATACTTATCATTGTACGAAACAAATACCAAAATTTTTTGTAATTTCAAATCCATAAAGAGTTATCTACATTTGAAAGCTAAATCACACTTAAAAGTTGTATAGCAACACCATATTATTATTCCATAATTAAGCCTATTAAAAAATGGGAATTATAATAAGTTATTATTAAGAGCAAGATTCTGAGAAGTTGAGCCACCCTTGATTCACACCATCTCCGATTTCCCCCCAAAAACTACAAGTTGCTACTACCATTAGTAGATGATAAAATCTGAAATTATTTATTCCGTAGTTGTACCGTTCAAATTTTATGACATGTCAAAGATCACCTTTAAGTATTAAAAAATTGGTGTTTTTGTGACACATGAAAACTATTTTTATCCATATAATACTTTGCAAACAACTTCCCGCCTGCATTTCTTCTGTTATGGAATGTACGAGAATAGATCTTTATGAAACATATAAAAAGTTCATGCCAAGTCAATTGCACAAGGTCACGAAATGTCCAGGTTTTCACGTTTTTTACCATTTTCAAGCCTGAATTATATCTCGCGCATTTGGTTTCCCACTGCAAACAAGGTGTCATTGGGTAGAGCTATATAAGTACTGTATATTAATGTATAAAACATTGAGGCAAGTTGAACGCGTTGGAAGTTATGTGGTGCCAAAATCGAAAAATCTCCGAATTAGACACAAATTTCAGCTCGTATTTCTTGCTGCGGGAATAATATATTGACACAACGCTGAGACTATTTAAACACTCCTTTATTATACTTAATGAGAAATTAAACTTTATTGAGGCAAATTGAAGATAATTTTTTTTTTTTTTGCACCCCATCCTTACGTATAGATGCATTTCTGTTTTCATTCGTGTTTTCAAAAATTAATCTCCTTTCACTTCACTCTTCCTCATGTTTATAATATTGGTTGTAGTGTGTCTTTTTAGTTAGGAACTTTGACTGGATCTTCTACAGAAAGCTGCAAAGGACCAAAGAAAACCGGGCTTCGGTGCACTGTGTCGATATCATCACGAAATGGCCACTTAAACTCAGGGGCGGATTTAGAGGTCAATCAAGGGGGTTGCGATTATGACCGTGAGTGTTTATAGTGGCGGTGATAGTCAACTTGGGGGAGGGGTATAATCAATTAGTATGATACTACCAGGGTTCAAACTATCCTCTTTTGCGCCCCATATAACAAATTATCCCGAAAATGTAATAACAAATTAAATTATAAATATTTAGTATTTTTTATTAGATAAAAAAATATTTAAGAGCACAAAAAAATATCTCATGCAGTGCAGGTGAAGTTTAAAAAGTTCAACAGCCCGGAAAATTCAACTTTTTTATAAAAGTTAATTTACCAATCTATTCAACATCATAAATCATTTAATGCAGAAAAAAGGTGACAGATCTTTTAACAACTTTTGACAACACTGAAAGTTCGTAAACCTCTATATTCATCGGGTTTAAATAATTTCCAAAGTTAATAAACGCTTTTCAACTCTGTTTGACATCACATTAGTAAATTAAAATATAAGTTACATAAATGTGAGACTATACATAATAACTATACACTATGATATTTAGACTATACACTATAATATTAATCATTGCATTCAAATTTGATATTTACTGTTTCCATATTTTCCTTCATTTAAATGGAAATGGAGAGTTTTGCAATATTTTTGATGATAATTTCTACATGGGACGAAAAAAAAAAAAAAAAAAAAACATGCCGAAACAGCGATATTTGTGATGATATTCAATAGACATTACACTGTCCTTTCTTGTACGAAAAACAGCAAAATATTAATCGTTGATGGGCGATGCTCTAGGGCAGAGAGCTCCATGTTAAAGACACTCATTTTTCAACTTTTTACGCTTTTACCAGATTTCCACGGGAATTTCAGAGGTGGGGACGATTAAAACATCTTAAGAGGTATTAGATTCATGATTTCACCCTTATGCAAATGCGCAACCTTAATCGTAGGTCCCATGGCTACCGCTAACCGGCACACCAAATTTGAATATTGTACGTCAATTCGTTTAGGAGTTATGCTGACTACGTTCACATAGACATTTTATCTCGACCACCTTTTTTGAAATTAAGATGTTTCAAAACCAGGGGAAATGAAAAAAAAATTCGATTTTTTACTGAATGCTATACACTTTCATTGCCCTATGTAAACATATGGGTGATCGAAAGTAAAAACGTGTTAGGCTATGATTCTCAATAATTTGAAAAGAAGTACAAAACAACATGGAACTCACTTTAAACTGTTAAGGATAAATTACTTTTTTATAATTTAAGAAAGTAATTTTGTTTGACATTGTCAAAGGGATTTTATGATTTTGCATATGATAGGGTCAGATACTCAGATACAATGCTTATTCCAGTAAAATCAGTTGATTTTTATAAGAATGAAATATTTTATACAGTGGTGTAGTGTAAAATTAAAAGGTATGGGAACGCTATATTGCGTCGTTACAGACGAAAATATATTTTTTTACGTGGGGGGGGGGGGGGAATGACAACTAAGAATAAATAACTTTATTAATATTACTTTAATAATCTCAAAACAGATAATGAGCGCATCAAAAATTAAAAAGAAAAAAAAAATTGTGTTTAAACTGTTTTTTTTATTTAAATCACTTTTTTTAAACTATTAAGTTATATGGAATTTTAAACAATTTGCTTTGTACGACCCATTTTAAAAGATTGTTTGACACTTTATATTATAAGACATTTTCAAACATATATTGACATAAATTTTTAAACAGATTTTTTACAACAATTTTTCAACAGATTTTTTTACTTATTTTTTTTTCCAACAATTTTCATTCCGAAAAATTTCAATGGGAGATCGAATTTCCATTCAGACATGTTTGACTTCGAACGCACTCTAATAGGGTCATCAGCTGATCTGGGTTTTCGAAGCCTAGATTTAATATAATCATCTGACTTCCAGAATTTCAGAGATGCCTTACAAGCAATGGGTTCGGAAAAAATTTCAAATTCTGTAGCTCCTCGAAATCGGTTTTCAAACTAAATTAAAAAGATTGTGATTGTTACAGATGTCAATTAAAAGTTTTAGGGTTTTTCTCCAACTCGAGATGAAAATATAGAGAAATTCCTGGTGCTTGATAGACCCTTCCTTTTCTTTTCAAAATTTCTTTCATTAATAAAATGAAATTAACAACTTGAAGAATATCAAATGAAAAGTTAAAATTTCTTGATAAAATATTCATTTGTGTAACTATCTCTTACTTTAAGAGGGATATCCTGCTGTAGACTCACTTGCCAAACGTATAGATTTGCTTAGGACATTCCTGGTTTTTTAATTTTATGCACTTCGGTTTGTCATTTCGACAGTGGTGACAATCGTCAAAAGTGTGTATGAATCGGGCTATGGAATCGAGAGAGAAAGCAAACTGCAAAATTTATATGATATTGCCATCAAAATCACTAGATTTTAAAAACGATCGGGGCAATTTCTTTATCTTATCGCCGACATTATATTTAGTGTTGATTTTTTTTAAACTTGGGGATAAAGATTTTTTTTTTTTTTTACGAACTTCTGCTACATTTTTGGAATAAACTCAGAAAAAACTGTAAATGTAAGCATTCTCATTCTCAAACCGAAAAGCAATTTACTTTTGCATTTTGAAATACATTTGAACTGCTTTTCTACTATTTCACAGCCCAATTTCGATGTATTATACCCATTTACAAAACCATTAGCAATTTTATATTAAGCAAAATTAAATATATAACATCAACAAATGTGAATACCTTCACTTTTTGAAAAAGGACTGATTTATTATCATGGGTGCCGGCAGCATTATTTGTAGAAAGTTGCAAGGGAAAAAAATCTTTGCTCAAACCTTGATTTTTCAAAACTATTTTCCTTCTCACAATGATAAATATAAAATCTGTTATTAAATGGCACACAATTTATTTTTTCCGTGGAATTTGGGACTTTCCTTCAATTTTATAAAAATTTAAGCAACTAGGAGCGTCTTTCCATGCATCTTACAGGCGCCACTCATTTCCATTATTTTTACTTATTGAGTTAAATTAAGAAAGAGTAAAAAATCAATACAGTTTTGAATACATTTTGTCATGTTCAAATAACGTATCAGTTCGATTTTCCCTTCATCAGGCAAGCCAATATAACTGCATAATTCCGTGATATCAAAACACCCTAAAAGCTAATACAAAATATCAGCATTCTTCATTCATCCTTTCATCTAGATTCTTAACACCAACCAGTTTATTCCGTCAGAACCCCAGGTTTTTTTTACTTTTTTGGATTGTCCAAAAAAATGCATCTTTTATGGTCATTTGTTTTTTCCTTTTGAAAGAGTTAATTTTTTAAATACGGCTCGAGGTTTACAAATATATTATTAAGTGGGTGATATAAAAATTAAAAAAAAACCAAAAAAAACTAAAAAACGTTGTATCACTTTTGTTAATAAATCGGTGAGCGTTCCCGTTAAAATTTGAGGAGGATAAACATTCTTCAAGGAAAGGACACAAGGAACTGTAAGTGGCAAACCACAGTTTTGTTCTTTAAAAATGGAAATAGTTGGCGTGAACTTGTGTATGGAAGTTTTATCCGTATTCATAACAAGCCATACACATTTGACCTCTGGAATTCATCCACAAATACAGATCATTCGTTGAAGAAGATACTGCCTCCTAAATTTCAACACCATGTAGGAGAGATGGGGGTGGGGGGGACAGTTTAATAGATGTGTCGGATAGTTGATGGAATGGCCATGTGCGAGTTGCCGCGCCTCGTTAAAGTGTTTTGCAAATACTTGAATTTGCCTGCTCAGCTATGAAATTGTGGATTGAAAACGATAGTATAGTTTACACGAAAGAACTTTTCGTTTTCTTACTTAATTTTACGTTGAGTGACACATAAAGAAAAAAAAATAATAAATACAAATTAAAAAAAAAATAATAATTAGGTGAGGGAACGTCGTTCCTCCTTCTAAAAAGGTAAAGGATCGTCGTTCCCGTGCGTTCCCACTCCACTACACCCCTGCGGAATATAGTGTAATTGAAATTTGTTCAATGTTCCACACCCCTAGTTTTGTTGATGGTGTCAAGTACCTTTTTATTAATGCTGTTTATTACAATAAGTATGTGGTATTTGTGAGAATTTGTATCATCTTGGTGCTGAATAAAGGTAAAGCATTTAATGAAATTGCACTGTTTTTGTCGAATAATCTATTATTATAGGCATACTATTAATTGGTCTTTTTTCAGGTGTCCAAAAAATCAATGGTATCTAAAACACAAGAAGGATCGAATACTGCTGAGTTAGGTGATAATGGTGACGCCGGAACTTGTCCGCTGAGTTAGGTGATAATGGTGACGCCGGAACTTGTCCGCGCCGCAGCTGCTATTTCTGACATTGCCACAATTGTTTTGTCTGGAGAAGCTGGTAATAAAACAACAGTGGAGATTAGCCCAACCAGAGTTAAACTGAGGCGAAAAATAAAGCTGCTGCAGCAAAAGTTAAGGTGGGGTACTTAAAAAAAAAAAAAATAGAAAGTTTGGAATCCATGTTGGCGGCAGGCAGTGGTGTAGTGTAAAATGAAAACATAAAAAGGTTTGGGAACGCTATGTCGCGTCGTTACTAACGTATTTTTTTTTCTGTGTGTATAGGGAGAGGGGAGGGAAGAGTGAAAATGACAATTTTAAATAGTTTTATTAATATTACTTTAATAATCTCAAAACAGATAACGAGCACCTCAAAAATGATATGTGTGCAAGAATGAGTTTTGAACAATGAAAATGGGGTCTAGAAAACCCTCCAAAAATGGTATGGGTGTAAATTATTAAAATCGTGGCGTTTTCTGCACTAAATAACATTATTTTACGTCAGGTTTTATTAAGGGATACAATTTTTTTTATAAAATATAAAAATTTTAATAAAATTAATTTCATAAGAATTTAATAAAATACATGTTATTAAAATTAATGATTTTTGCTACGCATTACTTTTTTTATAGTAGTCCTCTTGCTCTTAGCGCAAGCCTTGGTTACCCTTCCCTACCCTAGGTTGTGAAGGGCTGCAATTCAGCTAATATAGTATTATCAGTACTGACAAGTTAAACTGAAACAAAGTTAACAACTGTTCAGTTCTGTCAAAACAACGTAGCAGAGCGCTTGAAGCCAGTCTCTTTATTGTACTTTCAAGCAACATTTTATCTGTTGAACTAAACATATTTAAACTCACAAACATACAAAAGCGAAGTTAATATAATGGCTTTAAAAATCAATACTGTCTTGAATCAATTTTTTCTTCTTCAAACAAGTTATCTGTTTGATTTTCCAAATACCTGACAAAATATAATTGCATAATTCCGTAATCTCAAAACACCTTAAAAGCTAATACCAAATATCAACATTCTGCTCTTACCTGTTTGGATTTTTAGCACCAACCAGTTTATTCCGTCAGAATCGCAGGTTTACTTAACTTTTTTGGATTATCAAAAAAAATAAAAATCTTTTATTATCATTAGTATTTTCTTCTTGAACGAATTCATTTCTTAGGTACGGAGAGAGGTTTACAAATAATTTATTAAATCGGTGATATATAGAAAGAAAACAACAAAATAAATAAATAAACGTTACATAACTTTTGTTGATAAATCGGTTCGAGTTCCCGTTAAAATTAGATGAGGGGAAGCATTCTTCAAGGAAAGGGTGCAAAGAACTGTATGTGGGTAGGCCACAGTTCTAAGTTTTGTTCTTGAAAAATGTAGATACTTAGCGTGAATTTGTGAATGGAATTTTTAGCCTATAAATATAACGAGAACTCTGAAATTTTCAACATAGGAAGTTATGGCTTTCTAATTTTATGTATGTCAAACAGAATGTTGAAATTTTAATTAGTTCTTTTTTAATTGATTTATTTTTTACAAAGTGACTTCAAATAGAGACACAGCTCTGAAATTTTCAACATAAGTAGTTTTAGCCTTCTAATTGGCCTTTTGAAAAACAGAATGTTAAAAATTTAGTTATTTTTAATTAATTCTCTTAATTTATTAAAAAAAAAATTACAAAACGACTTTTAATAGAGCTACAGTTCTGAAATTTTCAACATAAGAAGTTTTGGCCTTCTAATAGGACTTTTGAAGAACAGAATTTTGAAATTTTATTTGATTTTTAATTAATTAACAAATATTTTACAAAACGACTTCTAACTGGGCTACATTTCTGAAATTTTCAACACAAATAGTTTTGGCCTTCTAATTGGACTTTTGACAAAGAGAACATTAAAATTTTAATTTGTTTTTTAATGAATTTTTAAGTAATATTTCCACAAAAAACGCTTTTTAATTGGCCTAGAGCTCTGAAATTTTCAACCTAAGTAGTTTTGACCTTCTAATTTTGCTTTTTACAAACATAACTTGTTCAAATATTCTTAAAGGGGTGTTGTATTATATAATTAACGGGGAATTTTTTTAGGCTTTACGTAGCAATTAGTTTTTAGTATGTGAAGCGACCTTTAGCTTACGCAGAAATGAACCTTTCATCGAGCAAAGCGAGCTCATGTTTGCATAGTAATGAACCTTTAAACAAATTCAGTAAGCCAGTGCTTATGTGTCAATTTTTTTTTCAGCTAGTGAAGTGAACTTGATTTTGAGTTGCGATGAACCTTCCTGCGCCAAAAATTGGGGCCTATGCACCATTGACGGATTTCCGCAGCGCAGCTGCCTAAAATATTTCACATGGTAAAATTTCGTTGCTAAGCAACTCTTCAGTCTTGCTCAACAACTTATCAGTTTGAGTTTTCCAATATCTGGCAATAAAATAAATGTTTCCCAACATATGGAAAAATATAAATGCAAAATACCTCTTTTGCACTCATCTCTATTATGGTCAATACTTAGTTCATCTGGCCGACCAAACGGTATAGTGGTTAGCGTGCTAGCCTCTAGACCGCAAGGTTGCGGGTTCGAGTCCCGTCTTAGGCATGGGTGTTTGTAAATGTATGTTGGCGTGTCTAATGACGAATGTTTCGGGCGCATTATAGCCCTCGTGTTGCTGACGGCGCCAGATAATCTGAATACAACCAACAACCAACCAACTTAGTTCATCTGAGTTCAGACTCGAAATCACAATTTGGAGCCAATATACTAACGCCTGACAGTTGCTAAGGAAACGCCTTCTGGTGCAAAGTTTCAAGTTCTGTTGGGCTAAACGTAAGTTTGTGTCTGTATATGGTTGGTTGTATTCAGATTATCTGGCGCCGTCAGCAACACGAGGGCTATAATGCGCCGAAACTTTCGTCATTAGACAAGCCTACACACATTTACAAACACCCATGCCCTTACACGGGACCCGCAACCTCGCGGTCTAGAAGCCAGCACGCTAACCACTATACCGTTTGGTCGGCTGTGTCCATTGGCGGCTTCAAGGGGGGGGCCATGGGGGCCATGGCCCCCTCCTTGAAGGGTTCCCTCTTCCTTCCTAGCCCTTTCAAATATCCCAAAACTCTTTGAGAATTTCCAGTTTAAAAAACGGTGAAAATACAGATTTTTAAGCACAATTTCATTAACGTAAATTTTTTGTTTACAGTACAAAAAATTATAGCCCCCCCCCTCAGAAAAAACCCTGGTTTTAAATGTATTTACGTACACAGCACACGACACAATATACGAGTTTATAGTACACAACACAAGTACACAGGTAGTGACCATCCCCCTCCTAAACGACGATTTCCTTTTTCCCGGGGGCCTCTGCCCCTTTTTGGAACAACCATGCTCTTCTAAGCAACCATGGCGCCGAGGGTAATTTCAACACGTGATGTCTGGACTAGTGTGTTACTTTTGTCACTTGGGCATGGAATCGGTACTGTGTTATTGTTATAACTAGTTTAGACAGGCCATTTATTGTGAAAATATCTGTTGAACTAGCAACACTTTTATTCGTTGTTTAAAGATTTCGTGATCATTTTACCTCGAGTAATTAGTGATGAATATCTACAATATGTCTTCAAAAAGAAAAAATGAGAGCATTTTTAAATACTTCTCTAAAAAGAAATACTCAAATACCAGAAGAGTATTTTAGAATCTCGGTTTACATACCTTTATTGGATAATATAATTGAAGACCTAATAGGAAGATTTCCAAAAGAAAATTTGGATTGTGTTGGCTTTCGATTACTGATTCCAACCTCCGATATGGAAAAGCCAACAGAATCAGAAAGCAACGAGCTTTAAAACTTATTAAAGAAGTTCATACCAATTTTACACAAATGAGTGTTATTCTGATTGAAAGTGAGCTAGCACTATGGAGAGAGAAATGGAAAAAAGAAGAATAGCTCCCCACTTCTGCCATAGATACAATGAGAGCTTGTGACAAATATGTATATCCTACTATTTACGAGTTACTTAAAATTTTGGCAACACTACCAGTTAGCGTTGCCTCTGCTGAAGAAGCTTGATGAAGTTGCTGATGAAGTTTCTCTACCCTTCGACGCTTGAAAACGTGGCTAAGAGCTAGAATGGGGGAAGAAAGGTTAGCAGGACTTAGCTTGTTGCATACTCACAGAGACATAAACATTGATGTGAGCTGTGTCATAGGCAGATTTAAAAAACAAAGCAGAGGACATTGGATTTTGTTCTTTAGGCTTTCAAAGAGTAAAGAAGTGTGATTGTAAAACAATTATTAACTATTTTTATTTTTTTGTAATTTCTTTGTTTTACTCTTTTCTTATTTTTCAGGAGAGCAATTCAAGCTTAAATTAACTTTTTTAATTCTGCATCAAATGAAAATTACTAATTTAGAAAATTCTACACTTATCATTGCAATCAAGCATTTAATCAGCAGTTAGTTTATTATAATTAGGTTACATAGTGCATACATTTTACGAACTTAAAGTTTAAAATGGCCCCCCCTGAAAAATGAACCTAGGGCCGCCTTTGGCTGTGTCTGTATATGAAAATTACCTACATTTTCAAATTGTTATATGGCATTGAACTGTTTTTTTTTTTTTTTTTTTGAGTTGAAAATTTGTACTTAGGGCGCAATTGAAGACTCGCACTGCTATCGAAATTATGCTGTATAAACGATGACAAAATTTCAAGTTTTAAAAACAGGCTTTCACCAAATGATATGCTTTCACCAAATGATATGACATTTAATAAACTGTGGATTATTTAATCCTACACAAAAAGAAAGAAAAAAAAAATGCATTTGTACTTTGTACATACAACAAATAGCTTATTACATCCTAGCCGAGTTTCATTTCAAACAAGCTTCAGTTACTGAAAAATTGTTGAAGAGTTTACAATTCAGTTATTTTGTTTAGTTTGTGGTTTGGGCGCAATATATCAGTTGGCCGTACGGCCTTGAACCGAAGCTGCTCGAGGGGTGGCTAGAAATGGTAGAAGCTATTTAGATAACGGGGTGGGGATATTGCATCGACGTGGGTGGGATGAGAGAAAAGGAGAAATTTACGAATTTGTGATGATTAAACACAAAAAAGCAAATAAAAACAGAAACCTCCCCTCCCCAACCATCTCCTATAAGCGTACAAGTACCGACTTGCTAATGCATATTCCAATCGACATCGAATCTATCTGCCAAATTTAAGATCGATTGGATGACTGCAAGTGGGTTAATTAGCCGTTCGCAGGTTTCCCCCCCCCCACATACCCAAGCACAAACTATATTGAAGTAATCAATTTTATTTGTAAATCAATTATGAGAAATTAAATATTTATATTGGAAATGAAACTTAGATTTTGTATAAAAATTTTATTTTAATTATTACGCAAATATAAATGTTTGTATTTAAAAAAAAAAAAAAAAAGACTCGAATTATATTGAACTAATTCACTGATTAAATCATACCGTGTTTGTCATTTTTTCTCTACTTAATTCCTGCTCTTTGTAAAAGCAATTTATATCTTTAATAACCCATTCATAGGATTAAATTTTCTTCCTACAAATGCGAAACCACATTCATTTCTTAAATATATATATCCCCATAAAAGTCCTCTGTTTCTAACACCAGATGAATGAATAAAAACACGTCTCGTTTTGTTGATCTACTAGTAAACCCTTAGCTTTCTAAAATATTTTTTTTTTTTTTTTTTTTTAATTTATGGTTAAAAAAATAATCCGAATATCTTAAAATCCCTTAGAACCATGTTGTAATTATCTAAATAAAAATCTCCTCTACTTTAACATTGAGATTCAAAATGTAGGGGACGTGTCGATCACAACCTTAACTGTTCAAATTAGTAAATAGCTTTTAGTTACTTGTGCCAATTAATGCCCGTGAATTAAACGAGCTGAAGAGACAGTGAGATAAATAGACAGTGATACAAAGAGTCAACAAAGAGAGTCACTATAAGGTATTTTTTTAGTGGGGTGAGGGATCGACAGGAATTTTGAAGCTGAGTAGTGTAGTATGTCAACGGGTTGGGTGTCCCCTTATCTTTTCGGTCATGAATCCTACCATCTTCAATTACATGCACTTGGGAATCTTTCTTTCTCTCCTCGACGGAATCGAGACAAAGAAGTTTTGGGGGGTGCTACTGGACTTCTTTAGCCGCAATTTATTGCTTGTTTACTGAGTATATCGCTCAAGATGCAAAGGATTATGGGAAAGATTTCGCAGCTGTGTTTGTAATAAATAAGTCTTCATCCGACGTCGGCGTTGTATATAGAGTTGGCAAAGTATTTATTACAATATGTGAGACTTGTCCTTGGTTTTAAAAGTGGTGGTACAAGGATACTATGACGCTGGTTTATGGGATCAGGTTTTGGAATTGCCGACTGGGAACTTCTTTTAAACTTTCCCCAGAAATGTATATTGCGGACTAATGTTTCTGCTGCTACGAAAAGAGACGCGGTACTAGTTAGTTAGCCGATATACTACATCTATCGTATTTGCACTTGTACACAATGAACTATTTTAGGATTATTGAGAAAAATGCCCAACGGCAATCGGTACTTGGCGAACTAGAGTTTTTATAAAATCTACCTCAATTTGGTGCAATATGGGTACAAAGTAGCTCAAGTAGGGAGGGAGGTTAATTTACAAAAATATGCACTCGCTACACCAAAAAAGAAGAAAAAAAAATTAAGAAAAAAAAAAAAAGGAAAAAAAAAAAGAAGAAGAAAAGGTCGAGTGGGGGTGGGGGGTAGAGAGAGAGGGGAAAGAATCTTTCTGAAAAAGTTCGAATCATTTTCCAAACCTGCAGGGAAGGGAAGTTTCTTAAAAAAGAGCAGCTCAGGAAAATGTTCTTAAACACATGGAAATTGAAAGGGCCTGGATATAATTGTAAAATACATGAATACAATATTTTCGGAGAAACTTTACCAGGCTCAGCAAACAAGATACGGATTAGTGAGCGAACCTCTCGAAATATTTCGAACATACACTTATAGTAAAGGATAATATAAGGATTATCGTAAAGTATATCGCCACCATTTTAGCTAGGCTTTTTATTTTTGCTCGTGTAAAAATTATTGCCAAAAATAACCCCATTTTTTTTCAAATGAGAGAAAAATAAGAAAATGGTAATTAACACAATGTAAAATTTTACTGCAATGACCTACGTTATATAGTGAAGTTGTGCGTTGTTCCACACCCCTAGTTTTTTTAACCCAAATACTTACAGTCACTTGATTAGTGGTTACAGTCACTTGGCCACTACATGACCGGTAGCTATAGGAACTTGTGAAGGTGCACCCAGTGGGAGGGACAACTTAGGACATCCGTGTCTTGCCCTGGATTCGAACCGAGATCCACCAGTGTTGTAGTCTGATGCGCTAACCACTATACTGAATAAGCGACACTTTATTAACCCTTTGCACTCGTAATTATGCTTTAGAAAGTTAGCAAATAACTCGGAATTTTTTTTTATGTTCGATCAAGAAGATTTTTTTTTATGGAAATGTGTTCCAATTTAACTAGAAGGTGGTTTACCATCCTTAAATCAAAAATTTAAAAATATAGCCTCTGGATACACCCCTTGACCTAGGATGGTAATGTGGCCACATAATATTTTATTTTTCAACGTGTCAAAATAATTTATTGAAACTATTAAGAATACTTAAGTATATTACACTACACCGCATTGACCCTTTGCACTCCACTGAACCCATTCAGGGAACATCGTAATTCTAGCATATTACTCTGATGTGCCCTCTCAGGGGACATTGAAGTTTATTAGTGATTACGGAGCTTTCTCCAGCACAACTTTTTGAGAAATACATGTTTTCCTGAAGTTTTCTCTCGAAATGGCACAAGAAATCAAATCAAAATATGGTATGGCTCAGCGGAGTTTTATGTCAAATGAGAATTTGTTAAATGACGAAATGTTTCGGCGCATTATAGCCCTCGTGTTGCTGACGGCGCCAGATAATCTGAATACAACCAACCACGACGGTCCGAGCCCTTCTCTGCGCCACTTGAAAGGAGCATTAAGGAGAGTTTGTCGATGGTTGGGTTTGTTGAAATTTACTGGCGCAAGGGCAAGATGCGATGTCCCCTGTACGGGGACATACGAGCGCGATGGTAAAACGAGTGATGTCCCCCATACGGGGGACATAAGAGTGAAAAGGGTTAAACAACATAGAGCATTATTATAATGTTAATTAATAAGTTTATGTCATACAACATTTATACTAAATTCTAAACACCCAAAATACCATCATCCCAAACATGACCTGCTTCTGCCATCACTGTTGGATTTCATTATACCCTAGTTTTTATAAAGGAGATGGGAATTTGGGCAGTTGTAAATAAGCCTTGATCTGAATCTAACTAAAAGTTATGCAATAGACTGACACATGGTGCTGACCCCACTTGATCCTTTCAAGTTATTTCTGAATCGCTTTTATGACTTTGTAGGACATAAAATGGACAAA
The DNA here is from genome assembly GCA_963978545.1 of Linyphia triangularis. Classification (NCBI taxonomy): domain Eukaryota; kingdom Metazoa; phylum Arthropoda; class Arachnida; order Araneae; family Linyphiidae; genus Linyphia; species Linyphia triangularis. The sequence goes on along the minus strand of OZ021721.1, from coordinate 10,239,926 downwards.
TGACAGTCTGCAATTCTATACACATTTTAAGGTTGGTTGTTTTCAGATTATCCGGCGCCGTCAGCAACGCGAGGGCCCGAAACATTCCTCATTTGAGCCAACCAAATGGTATAGTGGTTAGCGTGCTAGATTCTAGACCGCGAGGTTGCGGGTTCGAGTCCCGAGTTAGGCATGGGTGTTTGTAAATGTACGTTGGCTTGTCTAATGACGATATGTTTCCGCGCATTATAGCCCTCGTGTTGCTGAAGGCGCCAGGTAATCTGAAAACAACCAACCAACCATTTCTTATTTGACAAGCCAACGTACATTTACAAACACCTATGCCTTACACGGGACTCGAACCCGCAACCTCGTGTTCTAAAAGCTAGCACGCTAACCACTATACCATTTGATCGGCATACACATTTTAAGGTACCCGACTATGTTCGGAGCAGTTTTTCTAAAAAATCTTATTAATGAATATTTTATTGCATTAAAATGGGCATTATATGGCAAAAACATGAAATTAATAAAAATTTTAACTTTTTAATTTTATTTTTCTGAAGAAAAAAAATAGATTTTTAGTCTATATTGATCAACAGTAGTTTATGATTTACATATACTTTTTTGAACTTCTTATATTAATATGCGATTTTTTTAATTTTTTTTTTTTTTTTTGGACTTGGGGGAAATCTTATTTTTTAAGATTCGAGATGTTAGTTTTTCTTTCAGTCACAAAGGGCAATTGAAGAGCTCATCAGGAGTAAATATTTTCACTTAGGCCAAAGAGAGTTGATTTTTTGTGTGTGTTTATTAGACGTTTTGATCTTAAAAAGGCAATTTTGCATCAGACAGGGGCCGCAGCCAAAGGATGTTTTCGGGAAGACTCTATGAAATTATGTCAACTAATCATTGCAGGATGAAGAGAATTTTTAGTGTCACCCCCCCCCCCCCCTTCTTCTTCTGGACCCAATATCCCGATGTATTCCTATGTATGCGTCGAAAGTAATACTAGGTACTAGTCTTAAGTAATGCGAAATCATTTTAAAAGGAAACTTTTTAATTTTCCTTATTCAAATAGGGTAAGCCTTCTAATCTCCACACCTTCGAAATTCCCGTATAAATGCTTTAATGGCGTAAAAGTTGAAAAACGAATGCCTTTAACACCGAGTTCTTTTTCCTTGAGCATAGCCTCATCAACAATCGTAATTTTCTTCTCTCATCAGTTTCACTTACAAGAAAGGAAAATATAAGAATTATAGAAAAGCATAACGCCAAAATCATCAATTTGGTGAAGGGCCCATCATACAAGAATTATCGCAAAAAAATATCGCCAAACTGGCAATTTTTTCTAAATGAATGATGTAATTATAAAAACGGTAAATGACACAAATTGACATCAGTATTAAAGTGTAATTAATTGGCAGTACACTCCTAGTTTTAAGAATTGAAGTCTCACAAACTGTGCCAAATGTGGTTCTTTGTATTCAAAGTAAAAAGCAGAGCCTTGAGCACCGGGAGTTGCTCACTTACGGTCTGCGCATTTACGGGCAAAGGGGGAGATTTAAGATAAACTACAGTTAGCTGCGGGACCAGCAGGGGACGATAAAAAAATATCTTACGTACTTTTAGACCCAAACTTTTACTATTTCCTGGTACATGTATTTTTTTTTTTTTTTTTTTCTTTTTGTAAATTTTTTACAAAAACTTCCGAAATTTATCAAATTACCAAATTGTGGTTATATGGTACATATTAAAACTTCTGTGATCTCACTTAACGAGGTTTAGAGAAATTCAGTAAATACATATTTTTATCACGAATTTTAATATTATTATCGTAGAAACTTTATATGTTCTCGCCAATTGGGGACGTAAAAAGGTGCGCAACAAGGGACATAAAGACAAGTAACTGTGTGGAGATAATATATAATATTTACATAACCTCTTAAATTATTAGAAAGTCCAATTAAACATTATATTTAGAAATAAATTACATTACATTGACATACTTCAACCACCACACTTTTGCCTGGAAGATATTAAACTTTTATGTACTTCGCACACGTTTTTAAGAAATATATTAAAAAAATTGTAGTTTTCGTGAACTTTTGAAATTTGTTTGTAAAAACTAGTATAAAATATAAGTTTAATACTTTTACTATTTAAATAATATTTAAGTAAAGAATATTTAAGTATATATTTCTTCATAATATGTGTCTGTTTATGTAAAATATGTTATAAATACGCCTAAAAAGTTTCAAAGTAAAATACTTGATATCTTTAAGAAAATAATCCATTTGCATGAAAAATCGGCTTTTTGTGATAATGGCGGTTTTATTATACAGAGTTGATGTAATTTTCCAAAAATATTTATTGAGTGCATGGTTAACAGAACCATTCTATTACGTGTCATACAATTTTTCATAATATCATATAGAATATTTTATCAACCGCATGCTTCATTATTAAATGCCATTAATCAGTATTTTTTACCATACAATTTTAATCAGAATGTTTTGTCGTATTATTAATTATAAAATAAAAATACTGTTTGAATTGATTGAAAATATCTGAATGTCAATTCATACAATATGCTTATTAGCTACATATTTTTAAATTAATACTTAATACCTTTACACATTTATGATATATATACTATAGAAAATATTGTCTTTGCAAACTCATTGTCATTTTTTAAATCCAATTTCCAAAATAAAATCCAATTTCCAAAATAAAATCCAATTTACAAAGTTAAAATGCTCCAAGTACAATTTATTTGTTCCCTTTAAAGAGTAGTAGAGACAAGAGTTCTGAAATAGGCGTTGAATCAATTATAAAATTTAGAACCAAACCATGCAATACGTAGACATAGTTATTAATAAAACTTCTGTGATAATCAGTCTTTAAAATTTGAATTTGAGTAATTTGTCGGAGTGGAGATAATTTTTGTCTTTTTAGGGCGTTTTAAAAAACATTTAATTTTTTAAAAAGCATTTCTTCATTATTAATATGCAGTGAAAAACCTTACATTCAAACTCTTTAACTTAGAAATTAATTCAGTATTCTACTAGAAAGAAATATGATAAATGAATAGTTCAAGTTATTCGTCACTTAATAGGAGTTATCGAGAATTTGATATCAAATTACTATTGAATTCTTCTAATATCCATTGTATTTATCCAAATCCTAAACAATTAAGTTTTCTCAGCCCTCATTTCTAAATTTGAAGTAGCTAAACAGCTATCAAACATTTGATTTAAAAAAATGTATCTTATCTGAAACCAGTTTTAGTTGTAATTAAGGGGATTATTTATATCCTAAAATTTCAAATACAATGATACTGCTTTGTTTTTCTGACTTAATGTTTTATAACTAAATCACTATAGTTAATAAATTATAATGCACTTGCTTAAATATTTTGTTTTTGTTCTTGGACTGGTGTATTTGAAATAGTTGTGAACATTCCAAATGGATGGATTGTAGATAACATGCCGTAGCAGGATTTACGTTATGTCCAAAAATTACTTTCTCAGTCATTAAAAGTCTGTAAATAGTTTTAACTTGTACTAGGCATATTTCCCACAGTAAAATTTTTCACAATTTTAGTAATTTTAATCTAATAAAAGATGCTGAATTAGTGCAAAATAGGATTGAATGTGTCATGATATTTGCACTTTTCCTTACAATATTAATAGGCATAGATAAAACATTTTTATGGTTAAACGGCGTGTTAAATAATTTAAAGAACACATTCTTACTGTGAAATTTCCCCACCTCCTTACAAACAGTTTTTTCGAAAATATTTCTTAGTTTCTGATAAAATAAAAACCTTTAAAGATTTCTGAATAATTCATTAGTTTTACAATTAAATATTAACTTTAAGACATACTGTTCTTAAAAATTGCAGTTAGAATACAAAATGGCTCGTGAACTTTTTGTGATATTTATGTTTTATTACCAGTTATGATTCTGTTTAATTTTCGAATCAAAATGTCCAATTCATTAGAAAAATAATAACCAACTCAGACGATTTCATGTGATCACCCAATACAGCACCCCCCCCCCCCCCATTCTCCTTTAAGAACGGCTGATCACAACTCTTCGCGCAATTTTTCTTGGCCCCAGAACACTGAACACCTGCTACTGGCCATAAAAACTCAGTGATGCCCGTACTGACCGGAACTGTTCTCGACCGGATCGGGGGTACATTCTTGAGCACCAGGGTCAGAGGTCTTCGTGCAAGGCGTGCTATTGTAGTTAATATAAATTGATCTAACTTCATATTGCACGATATGTGGGGCAATTTTGATGAGTTATAAACAAAGTAAGCTTTCTTCTTTGACTAATCGTATTCCTGGTTTTGCCCCAGTATACGTCATGGTCTTGCCTAATTACATTCAATGTCACAATCCAAGGAATGCGAATGCATTTTGCATCGATGTTCCCGCGCCTGGTTGGCGGGAATGTAGAAGGCAGCTGCAAAATGTTTGTCTTTTTACAGTTGATAGGATTGCATTTTGTTTGGGCCAGAATAAATTTGATTCAGCAGATGTAAATCCATCTTTATATTCTGCTGACTAAACATTTTTGAGGAGACCCTTCCCATCTCGCCTAAAGTAAATACTTTTTTTTAGTATTTTTTTTTTTTTTTTTTTGTTCTTTACTGAGCAACAAAACTTCGATAACTCATCCAGCGCTGTAATAGTCTGCGGTTTCATGTCTTTCTAAAGTGTTCGGACCACATACTATGTAAAAAAAAAAATACTTTGAGAGCCATTTGCTAATAGAATGAGTGCGCGTGTTCTTCAGTTATTAGTAAAGTATACTGTTGAAGATGGATTAACTGGTAAGAATAACACGATGTTTGGATGAATTAAAAAAAAAAAAAAATTCTATCATCTAGATAAATTCGTATTCCGAGAATCAACAGAAATAAATAAATAATGTGGATGAAAAGCTTATGGGAATACTCATAAACTTCAATCACAAATGTTACAGAACTGTGCTTTGTGCTATATACCAAATTTATGGTTTCGGCAAGGTAATTATGTTAAAAAAAAATTCTCTAAGTGAACTTGCTTAAAAATCTGTACCGAAGAAGTGTAGAATATCTCTATTTCAAGTTATGTATAAAATAATGCTAGTAAAGTTTACAAATAGCGAAATTGGATTTAGTCGGTAGGTTTTAGATTCAATTTTCTTTGGAGCAAGTTATACAAGGGGATAGACTGCCGTCATAAGCAAAGAGCCCGAAATCCAAAAAAAAAAAAAAAAAAAAATGCAATTGTGTATTTTGAAGTCAATTGCATACTTTTGTGTTCGTCCTTTGAAAACACATTTTTTTTTTATTGTTGTATAGATATGTATGACCTAAAAACTTGAGTCATTAAATGAAATAAAAAGATTATTTTCTATGGATTAATCGAAAAGAATATATGCAATTAAATTGTTTTGGATTTAGAGCTTTTTAACTTATGAGGGCAGTATACTTCTCCGAATGTATGTTCCGAGTGCGATTCAAAGGGCCTTTTCGAAGGAAAGCTGCCCCACATTTATGTCTCGAACTGAGGAAAACAAGAAAAACTCTCACCAAGTAACCTAAATTTAAAAATCAGGAAGACCTGAAATTATAAACGTATAAATGACTTTTTGATAGACAGCATGCAGGAGATGAAAGTATCATATCATGAGGCACCTTAATAAGCCTAAATTTGAATATATATATATATATTTTTTCATTCTGTGTTTGGTGTAATAATGTAAGTAATGAGAGGGGGGGGGGGGATCGGACGTTTGAGCAGTCATAAAATTTCCTTAGAATAGGCCTTGCTCTGTAGAATTGCAATAATGCTATTGTACTGATTTGATCAAAGCTTTTTCTTAATTAGGAATTAGGCATTTTATTTTCCAATTATAATTAAAGGTTGTTTTTTTTTTAATATTTTTTAGTGCATGATTTTTTGCACGTAGAATGAAGTTTAGGGGGTGCGATGGCACCCCGATATTAAACCTTTATAATTAATTGCTCTCTGATTAAAAAGACAACCTGCAGAATGCTGATTGCAATCAAAAACTTGCCAGTTATTGGTCCCATCTCCTACTCACAAATGAGAAAATCGTGCTGAAATTGAGAAACTTTTTAATGGTATTGTGAGAAATTTTTTAATTTGAGAATCACACAAGAGGTAAAGATTCGTTGACCAGTACATTGCATGTCGTCACAATCCCGATCCACTCGTCCCCTCTTAAGCCTATTCCTTCTACGGGTTGTGAAATAAGGAGCTCGGTTAAGTGGCTTAAAAATCTGTATTAATGAGGCATGAAAAATCTCAGAAAAAGCTTAATTTTGTTTACCCCCTCTAAATCCATCGATATTGATATTAAGTAAAAAATAGATCTTACAAATATTAAAGAAATTTCAATTTTTTTTTTTTTTTTTTACTTTGAATTTGGAGGAAACTGCCATTTAAAAATAATTTTGACGAGATACATCATGGGGGGTGGGGTCGCACATCCCCCTAAATCCGCGCCTGGTGCAAATGCAGGACACTTTCCTCATGAAAGGAAGATGCCATTGACATTCGAACTCCCCTTAGAAGTCCTGATGTTAAGGCCCACCTGATAGCTGTGTGGTTAGCGCTCTGACCTCGCATGCAGGGCCCGATTTAGAATTTTTTTTACTGTAGGCCCAACATTCAGAGAGGAGCCCCCAATAGCAAATATTTATTTCCCTACGTCACAAATTACCAGATCAACTAACTAACTAACTTTTAAGACTAACTTTTTACAATTAAAACTCATAGTTTACTTTCACACGATTTTTTTATTATAATTAGTATGATCTTGATTTCCTCAAAACTTTTGAATTAATCAAGACCCCCCCCCCCCCATGAACACTGATTTTAAAGCTCACTTTTCTGTATTTTAAACTTACATTTTACCGCAGGGTCCACAAATTATATAATAATAAAGATTACTTAATTTTATAACAATAATTGTAAATAATACAAAGTAACCTTTCCACTGTTTCCACGATCTCACCAAAAAGAAGGGCCAAAAAAGTTAGAAAAAAGTCCACGGAAGAGCCTGCAAACCAACCAATCACAAAGACTCTTTCATTTCATAATATAAGAAGTTGTATATGGTTGGTTGGTTGGTTGGTGAACATCTCTTTACAAGAGGCGAGAGAAGGAGAACAGCGGCGTAAAGCCCTTGTCTCTGTGTACATATGAAGAAGTTGTATATGATTGACTGAACAGGAAAGATTTGCTTAGTTAGGTTTATCTATCTAACTTAACTCTCTGTGACTATAAGAAATATGGAATTTGCGGATGTGTAACTAAAATTTTTTTATTATTTTTGTTCAGTACTTCCCATAAAAAGACCATTATATTTAAAATTTTCAGAAAACTTTCAAAATTTGGGGGCCCCCAAATTTAGTGGCCCCTAGGCCCGGGCCTAGTGGTAAATCAGGCCCTGCTCGCATGTCAAAGGTGTCGGATTTGAATTCTGGTTAAGGCCTGAATGTTCACTGAAATCCATATTAAGCTGTAGGCTTTGACCTGATTAATCGTCATTGTGTATAAAAATAGGTCGTTGAGCGTACAAACCAACCAATCAACCAACTTGATGGTTAAGTTCAGGGATTAAGCTGTGGGTGCTTTTTTAGCAAAATGCTTAAGAACTTTCTTAAATGCTAAAATCAAAAAGTATGGTTTAGCTCTTTTATTAAAACATTTTGAAACGCAATGTCTAAATTTACCATTTTTGTTATCCAAAGGTTAGTCATCCTCAACCTAAAAGGCCGACCAAACGGTATAGTGGTTAGCGTGCTGGCTTCTAGACCGCGAGGTTACGGGTTCCGAGTCCCGTGTTAGGCATGGGTGTTTGTAAATGTATGTTGGCTTGTCTAATGACGAATGTTTCGGCGCATTATAGCCCTCGTGTTGCTGACGGCGCCAGATAATCTGAAAACAACCAACCTCAACCTAAAAGAACAAATAATCTAAAGGGTGTAAAGTATTTTTCCGTTTGACATTGGTATAAAATAGCTTTATATTTAAAGTTAATAATGATTTAACAATAAAAAAAGTGTTTCGATTGTGTTAAATTAAACATCCGGAATGATGGAACTCGTAATCATTTTAGCAAAATGCTAAAATCAAAATTGGGATTTTAGCTTTTTTTGCTAAAGAAAGTATTTTGTACCCCAGCTTAAAACATTGGTGAAGTTGTTGAATGGTTTGAGGGCCCAATGTTAGCGTTATCGAGATTTTTCGTTGCTTGTATCGAATCTTGCGTAAGAACTACACGGGTGTTATATTACCCCGGATCGTCATTTTAAAAGCTGGGCTGCTATTAGTCTTCTTATCCAGTTTTTTTGCATTTTGAAATTCAGTTATCATTTTTGGCTGTGCATCCGAGCGGTTTGGGATTGGAGGGATTCGAATACCTAGTAGGCTTGAATGGGCGTTTTCTGGTTTGAAACTTTCCAACCATCAGGTGCGCTGACCAAACGGTATAGTGGTTAGCGGCTTCTAGACCGCGAGGTTGCGGGTTCGAGTCCCGTGTTAGGCATGGGTGTTTGTAAATGTATGTTGGCTTGTCTAATGACGAATGTTTCGGCGCATTATAGCCCTCGTGTTGCTGACGGCGCCAGATAATCTGAAAACAACCAACCTCAACCTAAAAGAACAAATAATCTAAAGGGTGTAAAGTATTTTTCCGTTTGACATTGGTATAAAATAGCTTTATATTTAAAGTTAATAATGATTTAACAATAAAAAAAGTGTTTCGATTGTGTTAAATTAAACATCCGGAATGATGGAACTCGTAATCATTTTAGCAAAATGCTAAAATCAAAATTGGGATTTTAGCTTTTTTTGCTAAAGAAAGTATTTTGTACCCCAGCTTAAAACATTGGTGAAGTTGTTGAATGGTTTGAGGGCACAATGTTAGCGTTATCGAGATTTTTCGTTGCTTGTATCGAATCTTGCGTAAGAACTACACGGGTGTTATATTACCCCGGATCGTCATTTTAAAAGCTGGGCTGCTATTAGTCTTCTTATCCAGTTTTTTTGCATTTTGAAATTCAGTTATCATTTTTGGTTGTGCATCCGAGCGGTTTGGGATTGGAGGGATTCGAATACCTAGTAGGCTTGAATGGGCGTTTTCTGGTTTGAAACTTTCCAACCATTAGGTGCGCTGACCAAACGGTATAGTGGTTAGCGTGCTGGCTTCTAGACCGCGAGGTTGCGGGTTCGAGTCCCGTGTTAGGCATGGGTGTTTGTAAATGTATGTTGGCTTGTCTAATGACGAATGTTTCGGTGCATTATAGCCCTCGTGTTGCTGACGGCCAGATAATCGGCCCCAGATAATCTGAATGCAACCAACCAACCATCAGGTGCAAATATGCTTGTGAATTGAGTTCGATTGGTCAGTTGGTTTGTACACTCAACGACCTTATATTTTTTGCACAATTACGGCTAATCAGGCCGGGACTTACAGCTTGACATGGGTTCTGAAGCGCAACGAACATCCGTGCCTAAACCAAGATTCGAACCCTGCACTTTTGGCCTGCGAGGCAGAACGCTAATCTCTCACAGCGGACAGAATCAAGTACAAAATTTGCACATGCAGCTTGTTGCTCAAATGACATCATATTATAATGCATCTATTTCTGAACCAAAAGGGAAATTGTTACGTCATGCAAATGATTACCCCGTCACGTTTTTGATGATGGAATTCCAGGGCCGTCGCTAGGGGGGGGGGGCGTAGACATCCTTTTGCTGACTGAAATCAAGGTATGTCCTGTGTAAATGTAGAAAATATATTTCAAGGTGTAAATAAATTGTTAACTAATTTTTATTAATGTAAAATTAACTTATAAATAATTTGTAATTTATATATAATTAATTATTAATACATAATTGTTAATTAATGTAAAACTAATTGTTAATGCATTTTTTTATTTAATTGTTGTTATTTTATTTAATGTGCAATTAATAGTTTTAATTACTTTTAAATTACCGTCTATACAATTTTTAATATTTTATGGCATTTTATTAATACGCAATTAATGTCAAATTTTAATTAAATTCCCATCACATTATAGCTTAAGTTCCTTCAAATTCATTTAATTTTTCATTTCTTTTTAGTAAATTTCCCCTTCCTCTACAAACAAGGAAGATTATTTTTGGAAGCGTTCTAATTTTGGGGGGAGGGAAGACATTTATACCTTGCAGGTAGATAGAATTTCCCCCCACAATTTTAAACTAATTCAGTAACCTCAGTAGTACGAGTGCTCCATTTGGGTACAACTTTTTTTTTTAAATGTTCAAATTTCAGTTTCGAAAAAAAATTAATTAAACGTGTAAAAGTGGTTGGACTTTAACACGAAATTAAATAAATGAAAATTATTGATCAAATAGGTGACTTTTTTCACAAAGAATTGTATAAAGGTTGATCAAAAAACAAATTCTGAAAAAATTCTTCTTTTTAAAATTCTGGCGGACTATTGCTATTTCAGAAAATTCCCTACGTGAAGCACTGCAATTTTTATAATCGATACAATGTTAGGGACATAAGAAACATGCACCTGCACTCCCTCCCCTCTGGCTTTCAAAAAGTAAAGTAACGTGGGAAAAAAAAGTGGGAAAATTTACAAGAAAAAATATATAGATATTAATTTATCAATTTGAACAGAACATTAATGCACAATTATTAAGTAACATCCAATTAGAAAATCCAATTCCCATCTTCAAAAAATCAAGGATTAAACAAAAACCTTTTTGTCGCCTTACACCTCCCAGCAAATAATCATGTAGGCGCTCATGGACACTATAATTGTATTGCAAAATACAATAATTATTAAAAACGTTTTGTTAATTATTTAATTTTTAAATACTTTTTAACACAATTTCCTAACTAAAAAATAAAAGATTTTGATTTTTCTTGAAAAGTGTGTGAATAATAAAGCTTAATTATTTTGTAACATTTCAATCCAGGAACCTTTTCTTAAAAGTAGTTACTTCGAGTATATATTTTTGTTAAAATTGCTGGATTTAATTAAATGATTTTTTTTTTTTGGTTTTTCACTGATGTGGTGTGGTTTTTCAGCAATAATTTCTACAAATATTACTCGTTTTTTGAACAGTAATCATTTGTTCAAGAAGGAAAATAAACTTGAAAATGCTAGTTTTTTTTCCCCTATGCGGAATTAAAATGAAATGGATTACTTTAGCATTAAACCAAACTATAATATTTATATGCAGAAAAGTTAATTATTCGCAAATAATTGAACTTCGAATTTAGTGACAAAATATTCAGATCTATAAAAAAGCATGTCATACACACAACAATCCAAACTATATAAGGAATAATACCTGTGGTTTTTTTTGGGAAAGGTGAGGGGGAGGGGGGAGGTATTCAAATCTATAGTGTTATTTCGATCTTGAGGAAGAAGAAATTGCACATTTGATCTTCAAAGCAAGAGAAACGTCACTGTCAGCATGAAATTTCCAAAAACCCACCCCCCATTTCCCTTACCCACATGCAATGGGTATGATCCTAATTTGAAATTTATTTATCCAATTTGAAATATTTTTAAAGGTATTTCGACTAAAAAATCTTAGTTTATCTGAAAAACAATTTTTTCCCGATGTTTAGAGTATAAAGCAAAGGCGGCCCTAGGTTCATTTTTCAGGGGGGGGGGGGCATTTTAAACTTTAAGTTCGTAAAATGTATGCACTATATAACCTAATTGTAATAAACTAACTGCTGATTAAATGCTTGATTGCAATGATAAGTGTAGAATTTTCTAAATTAGTAATTTTCATTTGATGCAAAATTAAAAAAGTTAATTTAAGCTTGAATTGCTCTCCTGAAAAATAAGAAAAAAGTCAAACAAAGAAATGAAAAAAAAAAAAAAGTTAATAATTGTTTTACAATCACACTTCTTTATTCTTTAAAAGCCTAAAAAACAAAATCCAATTTCCTCTGTTTTGTTTTGGCAAATCTGTCTATGACACAGCTCACATCAATGTTTATGTCTCTGTGAGTGTGCAACAAGCAAAGTCCTGCTAACCTTTCTTCTCCCATTCTAGTTCTTAGCCACGTTTTCAAGCGTCGAAGGGTAGTTGGTTGGTTGTTTTCAGATTATCTGTCACCGTCAGCAACACGAGGGCTATAATGCGCCGAAACATTCGTCATTAGACAAGCCAACATTTGCGAACACCCATGCCTAATACGGGACTCGAACCCGCAACCTCGCGGTCTAGAAGCTAGCACGCTAACCACTACACCGTTTGGTCGGCGCGTCGAAGGGTAGAGAAACTTCTTTCAGCAGAGGCAACGCTAACTAGTAGTGTTGCCAAAATTTTAAGTAACGCGTAAATAGTAGGATATACATCTTTGTCACAAGCTCTCATTGCATCTATGGCAGAAGAGGGGAGCTTTTCTTCTTTTTTCCATTTTTCTCTCCATGGTGCTAGCTCATTTTCAATCAGAATAACACTCATTTGTATCAGTCCTAAAATTGGTATGAAGTTCTTTATAAAGTTTTGAAGCTCGTTGCTTTCTGATTCTGTTGGTTTTTTCCATATCGGGGGTTGGAATCGGTAATCGAAGGCCAAAACAATCCAAATTTTCTTTTGGAAATCTTCCTATTAGGTCTTCAATTACATTATCCAATAAAGGTATGTAAACCGAGATTCTAAAATACTCTTCTGGTATTTGAGTATTGTAGTTCTCACGGTGTTTTTGACGTCTGGCTAGGCGTGAAAGATTCACATCAACTTCAAGCTCCGAACATATATCTTCAACCTCACTGAATAGAATAGAAAAAAATTCCACGCAGTCTTGGCGCTTCTTCTGCAAAACCGAAATTGTATCTTCAACAATGGACGTAGCTTTTCGCAAATCGAGATCAGGAGCCTGAAGTTTTCTGCTTAGTGGTAGAGTTTGCTTCAAGACATCAATTAATGGTACTAAAGCTGAAACAAACTGGACACTGCAAAGTGAGCATAGAAGAGAAGATGCATTAGAGGAAGTGGTTAGGTCCGACCAGCTTGAAATCGATTCAAGCGCTTCAATTATGTAAGGTAGAGCTTCGCAGAATTGAATAACACCATCATGCCTTTCAACACAGCACACACTAGTCCAGACATCACGTGTGAAAAAATAATTACCCTCGGTGCCATGGTTGCTTAGAAGAGCATAGTTGTTCCAAAAAGGGGCAGAGGCCCCTGGGAAAAAGGAAATCGTCGTTTGGGAGGGGGATGGTCACTACCTGAGTACTTGTTTTGTGTACCGCGTATTGTATCGTGTGTTGTGTACATAAATACATTTAAAATCAGGGTTTTTTCTGAGGGGGGCTATAATTCTTTGTATTGTAAAGAAAAAATTTACGTTAATGAAATTGTGCTTAAAAATCTGTATTTTCACCATTTTTTAAACTGGAGATTTTCAAAAAATTTTGGGATATTCGAAAGGGCTAGGGAGGAAGAGGGAACACTTCAAGGGGGGGGGGCATGGCCCCCATGGCCCCCCCCTTGAAGCCGCCAATGGTATAAAGTGGTGAAATCCAGGATAGGTTAGTTAGTTGTTTGTCAGATTTACTAGGCGCAAGGGCAACATAAAGGACAAACTGCGTCAGAAATCGAGGATATGAGTGAAAGGATACTCACAATTTGCAATAGACTGAACTTGGTTGTACCGGACAATGTCGGGCCACAGCTATTTGAGCACGGGAAACATTTAGATAGTATTATAATAAACCTTTCGATACTTTTCCAAAGATTATTTTGTTGGAATAAATTCGATATCGCCTTCCAGTTTACATGTGGCATGCACTATTTTGGGAATGCATTTTCAATATATGAAGTACAAGGTGGCCGAAAAGAAACTTTGCCGATATATGGGGGTCTAGCTTCCGTTCCAGATAGAGATGAGATTTCAGGTATAGTTATTCAGAGGTGTGAGCTCGAGATTCTGTGAATTTCAACAAGTGGCGGTAATGGTTATAGTTAGATACACTTGAAATTTTCGAATGACAGCGCCTACTTTTTCCTGTCTCAAAATGCTCAGAGCATGAGAAAACCCTAAAGATTGGTGGAACGGTACCTGTATCACAAAAAAAAACGAACGCATTATATACGCACAAAAAAAAAAAGCTCTGCGAACGGCCACAAAAACGCGATCGAGGCGCACGATGGAAATTTACATTTGACAGAGGCCTAAGTTCACATGAGTGCCATCACAATCAATTTAATCGGTTTTTTAAGCTGAATATTTGGCGAGCGACCTCCATTGCTCCGATCGTGTTTTTGTTGGCCGTTCGCAAATCTGTATTTTGTGCGTCCATTACGCGTCCGTTTTTTGTGATACACGTACCGTTCCAACGCTCTTTAGAGCTTTCACATGCGGTGATCATTTTTCGATAGGAAAAAGCAATCGTTGCCATTCGTAACTAAAACTGGCGTAATCGTGAGCACCATTTTGTTGAAATTCACAGAATTCCGATCCCATACCTCTATAACTATACCTGAAATCTCATCTCGATCTGTTGAACGAGACTGTCGCTAGATGTCCATTTAACGACCAAGTTTCTTTATGACCATCCTGTATAAAACATCATTTATGGAGTTCTACTTGACATTAATTGCAATAGCTTTGTAAAATGTGGGTCAATTTTCGTATACAAAAATTTGGGGGTTTTGATATTTTGTATAAAACCTTTAACTCATATGACGTACATTACATACTTAATATAAGTGATGTTTAATGTGTATGTCATGGTTTTTGAAGCGTTATCTGACGTACCACAAATATATCATCTTCTGTAACACATCAAAGTTATCTAATGTCTGAAGATATCAATGATTAGATTATTTTAATGTTCATATCAAAAAAGATATACTTACTCCAATACAAAATTGCCGACCGTCAACTTAGGCTACAGTGTGATCACAATTTTGTAATAATAATGATGATTTTAATTATTTGTACTTTTTTCCATTCAATGTTTTGTAACATCCGTCATTTGGCATTTTCAAAAGAAGGCATGAAATTTCGGAAATTTGCCAACTACCAGCCTTTCTAAAAACTTTGACGGAATGAGATAATGAAGATATTTATAAGGTAATATATGCGTTCGGGCAGTTCATCATTGTAGGCAGCAAAAAAGACACACGACTCCCCTATAATTGACTTCTAGAGTAAAAATGCCGATTCGTCAAACTCGGGTCACGCTGCATTCCGATATTTTGAACATTTTTGCTAAAAAAAAACAAAAAAAAAATCTTTTTTTGGTACTTTTTTTTATTCAGTTCAATTTTATTGTGGTTCGACTTTAAAAAAAGAAAGATCTCGATGAAATTCAGAAAATTTGCCGACTGTCCAACTTTCTAAAACTTTGGGGGGGGGGGGGGCGAGTCGCCCCCTACGCCCCCCATTCGCGTCGTCCCTGTGGAATTCTTTTAATTTGTTTTAAAAGTCTAAAAGACTTATACTTACCTGTAACCGTAATACATAAGCAGTTGAATAAACGATCTTCATACTAGAAAGACGTCTTGTTAGCCCTCTCCCTATTTAACGCAGAACGCTACAGTTAGATTTGATAACAAGAGGATTAATTAGTCCTCCACGGATTTATTCCTCACAAACACACAAATTCGAAGTTAATATATAAAAAAGGGTTTAAAAATTAAGCCACTAGCAACAAAGATTAACTTACTTTTCTCGAAGAAAAGTATTCCCAAGCATATGACAAAAATGGGTAATGACAGGTACATTTCCAAAAATCGCTATAGAATAACTTTTTAAAACTATTTTTTGAGTGCCAAACACAAAGCAATTCTTTTTAAAAAGTCCTCCACGCCAGTAAGGCGTTCTTTCTGACTTCTCGTAACGATTGCTTTCATTTTTAAATCAAATAAATAGTATTTATAATTTCAGAATAGAAAAAGAAACGCTAAAAAAATGTGTTCCCACTTACTTTTTGTCGCTTGGATGCATTTATGTATTACAACCTACCCTACTCTTTGGTTAACTTCGGAAGTGTACAGTTTGTAAACCGAATATAAGTCTCAACACTCTCACCACGCGTTCAAAAATTTCTTCTCCTTGTGCTAACTAGTAAACCACACCACAACCATTTAAAAGAGGGCTTCAAGGACAAAGACCCAGAAGGGTGGAGATGTTATCTCATTCAGTGTCCAGTGATATTCCTCCCCACGTCCATCCCTTGTGCGAAATCAGGAGAGAAAGATGACATCCGGTGTATTCCCCCTCCCTTCCCCCTCTTGTGATCGTCTAAAAGTTAGAAGTTCAGAGAGGAAAATTCGCTTTGGTTTCGGCTCCTTATTGTTACAAAATAAAAGTAAACAATTATTATTTTGTAAAAGAGTTTTTACCTAACTCAACTCCAACGGTAAAGTGTTGTGGAGATGTCTTCAAAGTCAAGGGGGTGGAGGTTTGATTACTTGTACAGTC
This sequence comes from Linyphia triangularis, assembly GCA_963978545.1. Classification (NCBI taxonomy): domain Eukaryota; kingdom Metazoa; phylum Arthropoda; class Arachnida; order Araneae; family Linyphiidae; genus Linyphia; species Linyphia triangularis. The sequence continues at coordinate 10,223,456 of OZ021721.1, read as the reverse complement.
TTCTAACGTCCGTTTGAATGGGAAGGGAGAGGGCTATAAAAAGAACCTTGAACCAAAAATAAACTCTTTTTTGGGGGAGGGGGGGGGGGGGCTTTTTTCGGAAATTAGACGAAGGTCGAAATATACTCGTTAAGTGAACTTATTAAAAAAAAAATTAAATTTTTTGTGTGCCAATTATAAAAAAAATAAAAATAATAATAATAATAATAATCTGAGGAGGGGGCGCGCGCCCCCCGCGCCCCCTGGCTGAATCCGCCATTGACTCAGGGCCTGATCATGACAAGTTGGGGCCCAAGGCCCGGACGAATTCGGGGGCCCCTTTTCCAAACGCTTGATTTATCGGAAATGGATTTGATACAAAATCAAATGAATTAATATTAAATATAGAAAAAGTTGATAAATTGATGTTAATATTTTATTTTCTAAAAGTTATTTTTTTATCACAAAAAAAAATAAACAAACAAATTTAAAACAATTAAAATGTATAGATCAAAAGAGGAAAACCTTTGTTTTGTAGAGCATTGCATTATCAAAATGTGTAATCCGTGACAACGATATCAGCAGTATTATTCACAACTTAAGAGTCGATATTTGCTGATTTCACAATTTCTTCAAGACTTCCCTCCAATCTTTGTTTCAAGAAAGCTTGTTTTTTACACTTTTAAATGATGGTTTGGTTCATTTGAATAATTACTCTCTGGGATCCTAAAGACGATTCAGGATCAATAATTATTGTATTGTAAAAACTCTTTTATACAAAATATAAACGATATTCACCTAGCTTTTGTGAAACAAAATTATAGGTTTACAGCCAATTTCGGGGCCCCCTAAAATCATGGGCTCAAGTCCCGAGCCTTGTGGGCCTAGGCGTTGATCAGGGCCTGCCGCCACTGGATAATTTTATGGCCAGTACACCCCTGGAGGTCAACTCAAGTTTCACTCACGGATTAGATTTCTTCAACGACCTATTTTAACAATAGATCGGAACCTACTAAGGGTCGGAAATATCGATACTATATCGTTGCTGAGAAAAAAATATCAATACATCAATACGAGATTTTTTTTTTTATTTGATTTTCAATTTTGCCAGATACGAAGGTTTTCGGGACAATTTTCTACTGTTCATGAATTCATGCCAAAATCGTTTTAATAAATAAATTATAAAAATTGTTTTAATAAATAAGTTATATTAATCGGAATAAATAAAATACATTTGGATGTCAATGCATAAATTCTAAAGAAGAAATTTTGAAAAGTAGTTTATCGCATATTTTGCTGATAGAGATGTTTTTAATATTTAAAATTAGATGCAAATTCCAGGCACACGCTGGCAACAGAAACGGCGCTACGTTAATGACTACTAATAAATGATCTTATCTTTCCATTACATCGTGCTTTCTTTTTGGTTAGGGTGCCATTTCAAATGTCTCTCAGCCAAGTCCAAACTTTAGTTTTGAAGTTTTTGAAAAGGGAATAAAGAAAATCGAAAAAACACATGGAACTACAAAACGATCATCAAAAAACTAAAAATGTTTGAAAATATCAATATATCGGTAACTTGTATAGATATTTTTACAATCGATATATTTTTTAAAATATCGATAAAAATATCGTCGTATCGATACATCGCCGACCTTTAGAACCTACAGTTAAATGATTATTACAATTGAATCATAAAGAAACATCTAACCAAAACTTGGATACCTTGGCAGGAAAGAACTAACCACATAACCATCAGATGATCTGATTACTGAATAAATTTTAAGTGATTAAGTAGGGGGGGGGGGGGTAAGTAATTTTAAATACGGGGAGGATGTTATTTCAGGCAAGGGAGTGAATCAAACGTAACTGAAAGGAGGGTGGTATAAAAAAAAATGTTGCAGTACGTAATTTAGGTATTGGTAAGGTAGGGCCTTCCTCCTGTCCTATCTTTTTTAGACTTAATTTAGGTACCATTTATCCGCATCCTTCGTTTCTGAACTTAAAATCTCGCACCACCAATTCTGTTCTAATGACCTGTGGAGTGTTGGCCTGTGGTCCATCCTCGGGCCTTATCTTATCTCTCTTTCTGAAGAACTTAGGTGCGAAATCTGATCTTTGTTTTCACCCCAAGAGCGTCATAAAACCACTCTTCATCCTTCATGACTCCCCCCCCCCCCCCCCTAACTTTCTTTCCGACTAAATTTATGACTGGGCGATATCCTGTTTATTTGTTCACCTCCTTTCTAGTTGATACTTTTTATCGACACAACTCAACTCCTCGGCATCTTTGTCCATGTCTAAGGTCACTGCTGAAGGTCAAACATGTGGTCGACAGCAGGGTTGCCATATTGGCCTTCTTAAGGCCAAATTTGGGAAATTTGGCCTTTTTTAGAACTGCCTGGCCTTAAGAATTTATGTTTGGCCTTTTCTTCAATTTGGCCTTATTTTTGGCCTTTTTTCTCCACAACTTCCGAAGTCAGAAAAAAAATCCTAATTAAAATAAATTTTACCCATTTTTTCAAACTTTTTGAGTGAGAAGATACGCTTTTCGCCTGAAGTTAAGTGCGATACCTTCTTTAATCTTGTTTTTTGGCCTCAGGAGCTGACCAGTGACGACCGCAGTTGGCAAGAAGCGGGGTAGGGGGTCGAATGATTGTCCGAATACAGGATGTAAGGTGGCTCTAGGCAGAATAACCGCAGGTTCTTTTTAAAAGGGTAAAGGGCGACATCAATTAAGATAAGTGATAGAGGGACTGGGTTTCCAAGAATCTTGCCCCAAAAGGGATGGTGAAATTAGTCGTTCTGTCTTGCCAACGGACCTCAAAATGCTAAGCATTGCGAATGCCATCTGCCACCCATCTAAATCCAAGCATGGTGGTCCGTCCTAAAGTGGATGGTTATTGTGATGGCTGTAGAGTAGTAAAAGTTTAATTCGGTTAGATTAGTGAAATTTAGGTTTTTCTAAATAACTTTTAAGAATGGATTCATCATGCATCTTTATGAACAAATAATTCAGAGAGAAAATTTACATTTAAAAAGGAAACTTCGATCAATCGTACTACTTATAACATATGCGCCTTGTAAAATAGTGAAAATTCAGATAAATGTCCAGTTTCAATGTTTATAGTATCTAGGAATCCAGTCGAGCAGTAAAACGGGAATTTTGTAAAGCTCCATCATTCACGTTTTCTAAATATTCATTAGTATAAAAACCAAACACATGTAACAATTTAAGTTTTTATTTGGATTTGATGGGATTTGCACACATATCAAATGTCTCTTCTACCTAAATAGAGACAAAAGGAAACAACTGAGAAACTGAAAAATAAAGAAGAATGAAACGGAAGAAGAAAGAATGTAAAAGATATTATAAATTTTCAAGTATTTTTTTAAGTTACACTTTAAATATTTAAAAAAAAATTCCAATTTTTTTTTTTTTTAAAACTGTTTGATAACTAAATAATCTAATAAACATATACATTTTGATACTAATAGCTATCTAGAAAATTATGCTCATCTTAATGATGATAGAGATATTGCAAAATTTTTGGTCCCCCCTCTTCCTACCCGTTTCCCTTTAATTTATGCATTCATGTATTTCACATTTTTAACAAGGAGTTCAAATTGCACACACACACAAATTCCGTGGGTATGATTTTATATCAATCCATTATCCATTGTACCTTGTATGGAAAGTATTCATAGTTTTCTATGTTTAACGAATTATGTGTCCAAAGGTAGGTATATATTTTTAGAAATAAATTTTTTTTAAAGCATTTATGTGATACCAAACACAAATATTTTAGACAAAAATATTTCTTGAACGATTTTGAAAATTAAAAAAATTAATCAATTTTTAATTAAAAAATTAAAATATTAAAATGTTTGTTCTTAAGGACGACCGAAAAGACATCCTAGTGAATCTAGAGTACTATTTTTTAAACATTGTCATACAGAACACTAAAATCATGCATTTTTTCCCATTTGGCATCAATTTATCGATGACGTCACAGTTTGGCCTTTTTTTGGCCTTATTTTAACAGCAATTTGGCATTATTTTACTTTTTTCATCTGGCAACCCTGGTCGACAGTTGCACTTATTAGTGGATTCAATCAGGGCCGCTGACAGGATTTTCGGGCCCCTGTGCAACTGCACCTCGGGCCCCCACACCTAGCCCGTAGCTAGGAAATTTTTAGGGGGGGGAGGGTATGGTCGAAGATTTCATTATGTACACAAAACAAGTTTCACAAAAAAAAGGGAAAGTGGTAAAGCGTGATTTCACACAATTTCGGGGGGGGGGGAGGGTGTCCTTCCCTGACTACAGCCCTGCCCCGTGCCCCCCCCCCACTACTTGCTCATATACACATACTGCGGTCCCTACTAAAAAGGTAATATCTCCACAGGTATTATTTTTGAAATGGGGTGGTATTTGTAATTAGAGAAGCGGTCATTAGACGGCAGCTCTGGAGCCGTCTGATGGATATTTGTGGTTCTTAAATTTCTGATTCATTTAACCTAGCAATAAACTGAAGCACTAATGATAATAAATTTATTCTTTGTCGGTGTAAACTCATTATAAGCTTACTGCGTAATTTCAAACTAGAAAAATCGAGAAAACGCAAAGAAACAGAGAAATTAGTAGGATTGACTGGTAATACTGTTCTTAAATACCAACCAGTGGCGGATGGTGCAGGCCCTAGTAGCAATTTTACCTCGGCCGGTGATCGGAATTCCATCCTCGGGTGAATCGCCGATGATTGGCGATTCACCGGAAACTCACCCTAAACTTATCTTTCCATTGGCAACTAATCCATTTTGTCCCCGTGGCCGGCCATTGGCCGATGTCCGGAAACTGATCGAATTCGAGCAGAAGCCGAGCAGAATTAGTTCGAAGGCCGAGCGAAAAGAGGAAAATACGAGCACTATCCGAGGAAAATTTTGCTCTCAAGAAATATCGAAACGATGGTCGTTATTTTGTCGAAAATATCAATTAAAATATTTGCAAATTAAAATATACCCAGAGCGCGTAATTCTTATATTGTAGTATTTCCAGTGACATATTAAGAGTACAAATCGGAGTTATAACACCACCAAATTACTCACGCCAGATTTGTCTATATTACTTATCCTGGGATCGAACCTGGGACTGTCTTCTCCGAAGCGCGATGACATGGCCACTGGACTGATGGTACTCACGATTCTTGGTATAGCAATTGTATTGTAGTACAAAACTCTACTATCATACAGACTTTGCAAGGAAATTGACCGAAATTTTTTTTTTATATATATAGGGAATTTTCGGAAAATAGCAAATCTTTTTAAATTTGGGAAAATGATATTAATTTATTTATTATAGCAAAAAAATATATATATCCCATATGAAAACATATTTAGTTTTTGTATTCTTATACGTAACCTTATGTAAATATATATAACCTTATGTATAATCCTACAAATTAAATTAATATTAAATATAGTGCTTAATATTTGTTTCCCTAAATGTGTACAAGCTTTTGTCTCGTATATTAGGGCATGAAGTATTAGTGTTTCATAACATTTATAAAGGTTTCATAGAAAATTAATATTTATGGAAAAAAAGGTACCGTCCCAAAAATTGTAAAATTTATCATGCCCCTGTACCGTTTTTTTAAAACTTATATTAAACTTCTATATGAATAGAAAATATTTTATTTTGTATCTATGATCTTGTCAAAGACTTTTTCTTTGATTCTCGCTCACCAGAGGGCACTGTGCGGTTTCCCGCCAAATCATAGTTACTGGCGATAAAAAAAAGGCGATAAAGTTCTATTTCTGACGGAAGATGCATACTAGTAAATTACCTTCCTCCCCGATCACGCCTACCCTCCCATCTACTCGGAGTGCTGAGTGGCCATTGTCCATATTGTGGGAATGTCTGGGGCTCGCTTGTAGAGCTCGCTCGCTTTTTAGAATAAATTGTGGAAAATTTTTAAGGACTTCCCAACGCTTTTTCGAACCGCAAAAAAATGTGTTAATTAACAAAAAAAAGTTGTTTCTGTAGAAAAAGACGCTGCATCATTCACAGCTAGGTTTAAAGAATTACATGCAGTGGCGGCTCGTGGGTATTAAAAGTGAGGGGCCCAAATTAACAATTGCATGTCATGGGGGGAAGGAAACATGCAAATATCAAGACACATGAATTTCATGTAATTTTGTAAATGTTACTTAAATATATATGGGAAAAGACAACAATATTAAACAGTTAAATTATCTAAGCATACTGATATCTGATAAAGTAAATATTTCAATAAAAGGAATTATTATTACGAAAACGACGCGATGTTTCGTTTGAGAATGGACGACGTCAGGACGTGAATGTACTTGCACCTTTTGCTTTTGAAAATTAAAAATGAAGCGAAGAATTCCTAGGCAAAAAAGTAAAGTACAAGCCTCAAATTATTCAGTTGAACTAAAAATTACGGCATATCTATTTATAAATTGTTCCGTAAGAAATCCGATACTCATTCAAGATTGAAAATTCCTGGTTTGAAGCTGTAGCCGCTTTGCACCCTTTTGTATGCGATATGCACCCCCTTGCCACTGTCTATGCGTTTGAGGGTTTAAATTTTTTATTTATGGAGATTATTTTAAGGATCTTCTGGTCTTCCGGGAAGCCTACCAAGAGCTGGACGCTATCTCAATGACCAGAGGTCAGTGATTAGGAACAGCCATAAGTACAATATTATCGAGACTCACTGTAAGATTTAAAAAAAAAAAAAAAAAAAAAAAAATAGTGTTAAAGTTTACCTTTTTGCTCCCCCCCCCTCCCCCCCGTTAAATATAAATAGTTACTCCTAATCATATAATGAAAAGCATGTTATAATTAATAATTTTATTAAATTAAGAATAGAGAACACATTAAAATGAACTCATGTCGATTGGACGAAGTGTAAAAGCTAAACAGCTTTGAAGATAAAACTTTTTTAATATAAGAAAAGTTACCAATATTTTCAACAGTATAAAACATTTTATGTACAATACAGGTGGCTGGATTAGATACCAAGAGTGTAGGAAGCAAAAGCTTTTTTATTTTGTTCGACATAATAATAAATTAAAATACTAATCACAAAAAAATAAGTTAAAGTATGAAAACCGATGTCACTCAATTTCTATTCTGTATTTAAGAAAAAGAAAATAAAGAGTTAGGGAAGAGTTATAAAAAAAATAAAGTCAAAACCGTGGTTAAAAATTCTGTAGAAATCACAGGGGAAAATTTTTCATCAAATATTACATGAATCATAGAAAAAAGAAACAAGAAAAAAATCCCGACAGCAACAATTTCACTTTTCGTAACTTTAGAGTAAATACTTAAATAAATAATTTTATAATATTTTAAAATAATTTAAATAAATCCTTTTAAAGACATTGGTATTGCTCCTAATATTCAAGTCAATGATATTTTATGAATCAATTCATGCAAAATAATTTTGGCTTAACATTAGAACTAATGAAAAATGCCATTAACTTAGAATGGGCAATATTTATAAATTTGCAACCAAAGTCAAAGGTATTGTTATATTGACCAGTTCAACAGTTTTAATTTAAATTCATGAAAAAATGAATAATTACTTGATTTGAGGATGAATAATTACTTGAAAAATGCATTGGATATGCATCTCAAATTTGAGATGTCTACTTACATTGAAACCAACCTGCAAAACATCCGATGGGGCTCGATTCGACGACATTTCACATGCGAATTGAATATATTGCCTCTGGTCAATGAGTTTTGACATAGCGATAGTTGAAAATAGTTATTTTACCATGATTCTTGATATTTTGAAAAGAAGTTGAGCAAACATGGAACTCGCTTCAAATTTTAATATTTTATTTAATTCAAAATTTATTTTGAGAATTGGATCCTACCTGAGTTAAGAATAAACATCGTTTCTTCAATTTTAAGAATGCCCAAATTTTATTTGTCAATTTCAAATTGCTTGTATCATTTTGCTTTTTAAAGGGTGTAGGTTCATGACTCAGATTCTTTACTAAACGCTCATGAATTTTTCTGGTAACAGTAACTAGGTTTGCTTTATCTACATTTTACATATTATTTGGGAGAGAGGGAGAGGGGGGAGGGGAGTTTTGAAAATTCTGTAACTGTGACGTTTATCTTTTAACTTTAACACAGCATTATACGATGGCTTAGTTCTAGTGGAGCCACTTATTTAGAGAAGAACATTTTTTATTCTCTGTATAGAAATTCTTCCGTTGATGGCATCGGATTGTAAGTTACGTTAATAGTTTAATAGGATATTAATGTGAGACAAATCACTTCTTCCGATCATATGGACGACATTTAAATACTCAAACATTTTTCGGGAAAAAATTAAATTTCTAAATAAAAACAATTTGCAGAGAAAATCTTACTCTTACATTTTGAAAAACAAAGTGCGAAAATGAATGCAATGGATATTTATTGTAGCCACTTTTTTCGCACCGTCATACTAGAGGACCAACGTGCAATCGCCGTCTCTACAAAAAATGGCCATTCCTTTACAGAGATGTCCACCCCAGAGCAGAGTTATCAGGGATGTTTTAGAAATTTTGTATTTATGCTTTGGCAAAACAGGATGTCACGTGAAAGTTGCAATCTTATATGCCCTATCGGTTTCAAATTCAAGGTCGTCCGAAGAAGGGGTCGTTTTGTCCCCAGGAAAACTAGCATCTTTAAGTCTTTAAGAGAAGGGTCGCTTTTTTGTAGTAATGATTGTGATTGATTAACATTTTTTCGGGTTTATTGCAAGAGCTCGCCCTGCTCCCTTCACAATAGTTAATGTCTAATGACAGAATAAATAAGTTTAAAGCTTTTTTTTTTAAATATTAAAAAAATCCCATAACAAAACAATATTAACAAGCATATATGTAAGTGGGGCCAGGGTCCAAAAAAGTGAGGGGGCCCAGCCCCCCCCCCCCCTTGGCCCCCTGCACCAGCCGCCACTGATTACATGGACACATAAAAATGCTCTTTTCGAGTATTGAATTCTGTACATCCTTTTTTATTCCTTTAATATGAGTCCGGCCATAATCTTGTCTTCGAAACCACTTTCCGAATATGTCAGAATAAGTTAAGAAGAAACATTATAAACAAAACTGGTTTGGCGCTGTCGGTTGTCACACCAAAAGTTTTTCAGCGAACTCGATTGGAACCGAAATTAACTGTACCGAATACGCTTAATCAGAAATGCGCGATAAATCAAAAATTGTATTAATGTCCAGACTGTATTGTGTCCAGAAAAAGTATCATTCAGTAAAATATATATGCTTTCTCTCAAATGATTTTTACCAAATTTTCTTATTATAAATATAACCCATAAAAAACAAAAATTTTAATGTAAATCCTTTATATGCATTGAAAACATATTGAGCTCAGATCGGGTTTTCATAGTGTTTGACAGCCAAGAACAAAAGATACATTCACGTCCAAATATCTTTTATTTATTATGATTATTAAAGCAATTGTGGCTACAGAATAGGTTAAAATTCTTTTACTTTCTGCATTGCTACGTTCAATTGAACACAGCGTTCAATTGACTCAATACTCCATAATAAACTTATGCTTTTACGTGTTCCAGTTATTTATTTATTTTAATTAAAAAAATGATGGCAATAGGAAAGTTTCATCCAATAATCGGATCAAATGCGCTTTCATTTAGTAGTATTCAGTAATGATTATAGAGTAAAATCGACCTTTTGGTGACAGTGACAGCTCCTAAAATTTTATACAATGCATTGTCACCGACATCTAACCTACTGGCCAAGTTTCAGACAGATCGGAATATGGCAAGGGGGTTAATTAAGCCTCCGCAGATTTGCCCGCCACAAACAGACAAACCAACAAACAGACAGAATCGAAGTTAATATAAAAGATTTAATAAAAATTAATAAAAGCAATTTGTTTTGGAATTGAATACAAAATTATGGGCATTGATATATGAAAATATTGATTTTAAAAATGTATTAAAAAAAGTATAACAATCACAGGCAATACATTCGAATATGTTTCCAAACTTTTTAATAATGTTGGACTGTCCCATTTAGTGTCACCCTGAGAAAAGCCGTGAATAAAAATAAAAATAATAGAATCAAAATTAAGTTTGGAAGTTCATTAAAGTAATTTAAAACAAATAAATGCAGTTCCATTTATAAAGATGGAAGCTTTAATATAAAATTATATTTTTGATATCCTTGAAACCTACAAAATGGAAGTTTCTTTTTTTACAATAGAAAATTAAATATATTGAAATCAAAATGAGTTAAGGAGCCATAAAATTGTACCTTTAAATAAAAAAATAAAAAACTATTTTCAGAAATACTTATCAAAATAACAAATCAAAGAATCACTGGTTTCGAGACAGTTCTAAGAAATGAAAACTTTCAATTTCACATGCTTGGTTCCTGTTTTATTTTATTAATTGCGAGACTTCCTACATTTTATAAAATGTCTAATTTGCATAAAAACTCACATCAATATCTTTAAAATGTTAAAAACGTATTTTCACAAGAAATTTTTTTTACAACATCTTTCGGAAAAGTTTTCTTTACATTCAAAATTTCCTAATCTGAATATATGATCGAAAATGTTCTATACCATTAAGTTAAACTAGTGACTTTTTATAAACTTTATTTTTCTCAAAAAAAAGTCACCTCATCGTCATTCGAAAGGGAACATCATTTCATTCATTCTCCTGTCAAACTATTGAACTTTCCTTTCGGCTAACTACGAGAGCAGACAAGATCCCTCCCCCCCCCGCCCCCTCATAGGGTCAGGGCGGGGTGACCTTTCGTGACCCAGAGAGTGACAAAGTCTGAGGTCGGAGGGTTATAAGTTAAGAGGGGTAGGAAGGCAATTTTTTTTCTCGGAACCCATTTTGAAGTTTTTAGCACATCACAATATTTGAAATGTTATCTACAAAATAGTTTAACTTGGTGGGCAATGCGCACATCCGAAGTATTTCCAAATATTTTTTTGAAACAATAACATCACTGAAAAAAAAAAGCCCGTCTGCTTTGTACTTTAAACGCTGTTTTCTCAAAATGCTGTTTTTTCATACCAATGTACCTTTTTCTCAGGATCTACTCGATATTTTGCTTTGAAATTTTTTTCCCTCGTACATATTGTATTTTTACACAAACAGACATATTCTTTTACAGAAATGTTGATTAGATTTTTAAAAAAAAATCCTAACCATGTTGGTTTTTTTTGGAAAATTTATTAAAAAATTACAAAACATCATAAATCCTATACAAAACTTTTTTTTGTTTTACAAGAGGATATCTTAGTCTATGTCAAAGTGTTTTAATATTGGCTGTACAAAATCTTAAGCTGATGCTACGAGTAATTCTGAGTAAAGGTACATAAAAAAGGCCTTTTTAAGATGGACTCGATAAAGCCTTCCGATCCCCATTAAGTTGGTTGTATTCAGATTATCTGGCGCCGTCAGCAACACGAGGGCTATAATGCGCCGAAACATTTCGTCATTTAACAAACCAACATACATTTACAAACACCCATGCCTACACGGGACTCGAACCCGCAACCTCGCGGTCTAGAAGCCAGCACGCTAACCACTATACCGTTTGGTCGGCCCGATCCCCATTAAGAACATTTAGAAATGGTGTAGCACTAACGTACACGTCTATAATTGATTTTAAAGTAGAAATTGCATAACGCCTATGGGATTCAATCATGAGTTTAATTGCATGCTAGGCACCCGATGTTGTTAATAAAAGCTTTGAAAGTTTCATCATTGACGACGTTATCTCGCCAACTTGGTATGTTGACAAAATTATAAATTGTTTTTGGTATTCGGCGACATGATTTAAAATCGCAATGAGGAAAGGTTACTGCGTTTTCATACTATAGCGAGATATGGAATATTTAGCCAGTTTCATTTCAACCCTTTCAATTCCTTCGGTTTTTAGCTTAGTTGATGGCTGTATTGTTAGCGATCTGGCCTTGCATGCCAAAGGTGTGACGAGTTCGAATCACAGGTTAGGCACATATGCTCTTTTTGGCTTGGATTCTACTTTAAGCTGTAGTTGTCGCTTGATGAGCCGTCATTGTGCATAAAAATAGATCGTTAAGCGTAAAAAACAACATCCTGTTTTTTCTCTTTTCTTTCAGATAACACTAACACAAAATTAATACGAGTTAATTAAGTACTCAATCAATATTAACTTATTAAAACTGCAAAGATATTTCCTTTTTTTTCCCTAACGGTAAGTGTTTTGAAATTTAAATAACTTTAATAACAGCATATAATATTAAGAAAGTTTTTAGTTATTAACTAACAGTGACTTAGTGAAGAATACATCATTAGATGCTGCTTCTGCATGCGTTAGTCGCAAATCGAAAAAAAAAAAAAAATGCTTTTGAAACATCAAAAAATAAAACAAATTTATTTAACAAAAGTTCATTTTTTAATACAAAAACACATCACGAATATAAAATATTTCAGTATTATGAATCATTATTTACAGTAGTTCCCATAATTTTTTGAATGATGAAAACTCAATAATATAAATTGGTTAAGAAATTAATTTCTAAATGGTACGTTTTATAAATTTTACTTTATATTTTTTCATGGTTACTTTATGAAAATGTGAGAAAAAGCTATTTTATCTAGAAATTTAAATGAAGATACAAACATGAAGAATGATTGTCAAACGGAAGTGTATTTAAAAATAATATTAATAGATTTTTCATTGCCTAAAAAGTGTGTTTATATCTTTTTTATTAAATTAAACAGTTTCGAAATTCAGATTTCTACCTACTAAAAAATATATAACTACTGTAAAAGATGGATTTTGAAAGTTAAAATTTAAAAAATAATAACTTAAGCAAGCATTTAAGGGGAGACAAAAGTCTTAGATAACCAGATCAATCGTATTTTTATACAACTTCCTATTGCTCTAAATTCTTTAAAATGCAATATTTTTAATTTATTTTTTGACATAGTTAATAATAACATATTTATTATGATTATTACTCTGATAATTTTTTAAAATTTAATTTATACTTTATGTATTTTGTCTATATTTGAGACTTTGAATTTTAAAATTATTATAAGGCAACCTTTGGTTAAATACACTTTTCAGAGTAAACATAAAATAAATTTATATAAAAATATCACCAAATGCAAATAAACTCTCTATTTCAAACAATTGACCATTTCTTTTACCTAATATGCAGTTAAAATTATTTTTTAAAAAATAATATACTTCGCGCATCCAAAAGTTGCAATTTTTCACAACATAAAATATTTATTTTTCCTAATTTAAGAAATATTTTAGCCTCACTAGATAAATCTTGTGCGTTTTCATTATCACGGAAAAAAGATTTAAATATTTATTTCAGAAGGGAGGGTTTGGAGAGTTTCCATTTGCAGCCTAAATGTGTTTTACAAGTAATATAAATTACTTTCAATAGACTTTTTAACATTTAATTATGCCTTATTTTTAAAGGTTGAAAGTTTCAGTTTAAAAAAGTATCTGGCGTATTTTTTTTTTCTCCCCCTTTTTTTTTTTTTATCTTTTCTCTACTCCATAATTGTGCTACTATTTGAGCAAAATGCATAACTTAATAATAGTAACTGCATAACTTCACTTTGAGTAATACGCATAGCTTCGTTATACATATTATGTGCATTTGCTCATTCGACTGTTTTTTTTTTCCTTGTTTTTTTCCCCCCACACTATTTTGTGCGAATATCCATCTTGTACATCTTACTGTTGAATAAATCCCTTCAGCTGTAAGTGAAAAGGTAGATCAAGAATTTAGCGCCAGTCCCCCCCCCATGGTGTTAATTGATGGACTATCGCGTTTGAAGGGGTTTTTTCTTTTTCACACAAGGGCTTCGGAATAAAATATCAAGCTGCATGTGCCTGCAGCTAATAGGGTGGGGGAAAATACAAAAGAATCCCTGATGAGGGTAAATGATTTTCGGGAACTACTCTCTACCAAGGAGAGGCAGTCACTGCTATTTTGTATCCTTATGTTAAGTTGATGAAAATGTGCGAAAACACGTAGAAAAACAAATTAGTTTTTTTCTGAGAAAAGAAAACCACATTTTCTGTGCAGTGGTTGGTGTCCATTGTCGGGCGACAATGAACTATTAATGTTGTAAAATCTACTTTGTAGTTGGAATTTTTATTAAAATATAAAATTGGAAATAATTAGATTATAAAAAATGCTGTTTCAATTCTGATTTGACTATTAAATGGAAGATATTGATTAACACAAAATATATAAAGTAAAATAAAGCAAATTTAAATAAATAATTATTTATACAACGAAAGGAGTGGAGAGTAACTTTTGACGATATTACCGTCAAGTATATTGTAGTAACATTAAAAGTTCAAAATGTCAGCGTAGGAGTCATAAAAGATCGACTTTCTAAGAAGTGTGTGCAAAGACTAAAGGTTTAGAAATATCTTTTAGAACTTTCCATTGAACATGGCGTCTCTAAAATTGAAACACTTATAAGTAGGAACTATTTTTTTAATAGATATCTATATAGAACCATTTCATGTGTAATTCATGCAAAAGGATAAATAATATAATCATCAGTGTAATAATACTATGAAATAGTAGACTCAGCTTTCATAACATAATTATTTATTGAGAAGTTTATACAGAAGCATAGAAAAACATTTTAATTTTTCTGTCAAATTCTAGTTATTAAAACTTACAATGATGATAAAGTAATCTAAAATGTGGGTCTGGAAGAATTTTAGTAATTAAGAAATGTTAACTTAAAACTTTGGAAGTCTTACATTTACTGTAGATATATGTAGAATCACATCACTGAAGATTGAGTGGGTAGATAAAGAAATTTGTATTAAATGGAAATAAAACTGTTTATCAATACAACTTTAGTTTTAGTTGAAGACTTGTTGTTCATTATAAGTACCAACATATCCGTATAAACATGCCAGAATAAAATCTTATAAATATTTCCTTTTTTAAAATTGCTATTTTTATATTTAGTATTTCTGTCTTTTATTTTTGTTTAAAATCTGATAAAATCCTTTAAAAGTCAAAAACTAAGAGCAGAGGCAGATGTATGAAAAACCCATTTTAGTCAGGTTACTTAAGATACAATGGGTTGTCCATTGTCGGACAACTCTTTTTCAGTATCCGCTTTGTATGTTTAACTGTGCTGAACTTCACACCAGTTACGATAAAAGGAATTTCGTTAAAGGTTGTGCCCGAGAAGTTGTTGGAATGCCTGGGAGGAAAAGGATTTAGTACTCCTTTAAACACATTGCATGAGCTTTTGAGTTAACCTATGGCATGCAAGAACGTCAACAACACAGCCATCAACTATGCTGAAAATAGAAGGAATTGAAAGGGTTGAAATGAAAATGGCCAAATATTCTCCTTATAGTATGAAAACGCCGTAACCTTTCCTCATTGCGATTTTAAGCCATGTCATCGAATACCAAAAACAATTTATTATTTTTTCAACATACCGCGTTGGCGAGAAAACGTCGTCGACGGTAAAAATTTCAAAGCTCTTACTGACAATGTTGTGTGCCTAGCGTGCAATTAGTCTCACGATTGAATCCCGTTGGCGTTATGCAATACCTAATTTAAAATCGATGATAGGCTTGTAACAGTTAGTGCATCACCATTTTTAAATTCGCTTGAGCAGCTCGGATATTCTTCCTAATAAATCCTCCCAAGATCCTTGCCTGGTTATACCTCACTGGATCCTTGAAGTGTCATAACTCACTCATGTCTATATATTCTCGATACTATAAAATGTCTTTTCCTCTAAGTCAAAAAGGGGAAAAAATCTTCGAAATATAAAAATTTCATAATTTAAATACTAATTATAATAAAAAATATTAATAAAAACTTACCCCATACGTACGCAATACGCACCCCTCCCCTACTATATCTCTCTAGATCCGCGCCTGACAATCATCTTACACATACATCAACTTGCTTTGCATTATATCAGATTTACGAAATGTTATAACTCACTCATGTCTATATATTCTCGATACTATTAAATGTCTTTGCATCTACGTTCCAAAAAGAAAAAGAAATATCCGGAGTATAAAAATTCCATAATTTAATGACTTTTTACTTATTAAAGATATTAATAAAAACTTTCCCCATATGTACGCAACATGCCCCTCGCCCCTCCTAATATATATCTCTAGATCCGCGCCTGACAACCATCTGACACCTCACTCTTACCCAGCATCATATCAAACGTACGAAGTGTCTTTATATTCTCGATACTATCAAATCTCTTTCGTCAAAAAGAAACGTCAATACGTCAAGAAAGAAAAAGAAAATCTTAAATATAACAATTCCATATTTTAATAACTTAATACAGATATTAATAAAAACTTTCCCCATATGTATGCAACGCGCACCTCCGCCTCTCTAGATCCGCGCCTGACAGTCACCTGTGAGACATCAGTCTTACCTTTTATCATATCTAATACATGATGTGTCTATATATTCTCGATACTATTAAATCTCCTTTCATCTAAATAAAAAAAAAGAAAGAAAAAAAAATATCCGAAATATACAAATTCCATACTTTACTAACTTATTACTTATTAAATATATTAATAAAAACTTTCTCCATATGGCAACACGCACCTCCGTCTCTCCTAATATATATATCTCGATCCGCGCCTGATAACCATCTGACACATCAGTGTTACTTTGCATCATTAAATATACAAAGTTTCTATATATTCTCGATACTATTACATCTCTTTCGTCAAAAAGAAACGTCTCTACGCAGGGCTACATCCGAACGGACCGAATTTTTTTCGACCGAAAAAAACTCGCCAGAAAAATCTCGTTAGAATCGTACTCATCAGAACGGAATTTCGACAGAACGATATTGGACAGAATTAATTTCGATCTAATAAACGCGATTAGAATGAAATTGGTTAGAATTATTGTCATTAGAATTTTTCTCGTTCGAATTTTTTTGGTTAGAATGTAAAGAGCTTAGAAAGGCAATAAAAATTTTCCTTTCTCCCACTTTTGGCGATAAATGAGTGTGACTGGTTTTCTGTTCAAAAATAAAGGAATGTATATTAACCTACACATCCTCTTTAGGAATATTTTGGGGAGCCAGTGGTCATTGTGTTCAATTCGTGTCATAGTCTGCGGTTGATTGCCGATGACGATAAGGCCGCAGGGCCGTCGCTAAGAATTTCGATTGAGGAGAATGAGCGTTTTAGACATCTCTTTGCCGACTGAAATCAAGGCAATTCTCGTGTAAAAGTAGAAATTAACAATAAAAGTATTTATTAATTGTTAATTAATGTATAATTAACTGTTACTATATTTTGAAATTTCTAATTTTTGGAAGTAAAACTAAAATTGAAATGGCTCCACTTTAGCGTTAAACCAAACTATAATACTGTTTATAAGCAGAAACAAATATTATAAGTATTAATATAATATATAAATTAATATAAGTATTAATATTTTTAGTTTTAGTTTCGAGGTGATCTTTTTGTTTTACAAGATAAATTATTTTCAACTAACTCACTAACATTATGAACTAGTGACAACATATTCAGCTCTATAATAAGGCATACCATAATTTTTAGCTCTAAAACTGAGGATTTTGTTCTTAGAGAGGGACGGAGAATATTCAAATTTACAGTATTATTTCGATCTTGAGGAATTGAACGTTGCTCATTTGTGCGGGAAAAAAAAAAAGGAAAAAAAAACCCGTCAATGTCAACATGAGATTTCAAAGATTTAAAAAAAAAAAAAAAATCTCTTTCCCATTTTTAAAGGATATGATCCTAACTTGAAATATGTGGATCCACTTTTGAAATAGTTTTTAAAAGTATTTTGACTAATCTAGTTTATCTGAAACACAATTTCTTTCCTATGTTTCGTGTGTAAACACAATTACATAATCGAAGATAGACGTGTAAGGGGGCATACTCACGATTCGCAATGGGACGGTTGTGCCAATGCCGATTTGTATTATTGCAAATAGACTGGTATTGTCAATTGACAACGCCGGGCCAAAGCTATTTGAGAATGGAAAACGCCAGAAAATTTAGAGAGTATTATAAGGGGAGTTTAAACCTTTTGACATCAACAAAAACAGCCTTTTGGTGTAATTTTCGATATGCTTTAAAATAAAATGTATTTTCTATTTTTATTTGATATTTTAATACGGCACAATATTTAATTCCTTCTTGAAAAATAATAATTATTGTAAGCATAAGTATATTTTTTTAAAGTTATAAAATTTGAAACGTAACGAGAAGAAATTGAGAAAAAAAAATCTGAACATAAGTTACCCACAAGATATTTTATTAACTTTCTGGAATAAGCTCAATATTAATTGTAAAAATTAAAGCTAATTTATGGGTTTATTCTCTGAGTCAGAATTATTCTTTTTAATACAATATAGAGATATTTTTATTAACGAAGGAAAAATAAAATATATAAATTTAAAAAAAAAATCTCTAACTATAAATACCATTTTATAAAAAAAATTATATTTATATATTTAGATATTTTTTAAACGATATGGTAATATTATTTTTAATATTGTGGGTAACTTTTATTCAGATTCTTTTTCTAAATTTCCCATCATTAAGCTTTATTTGATAACTTTAAAAAAAAAGACTTATGCTAAAATAATTATTGCTTTTCAAGATGGAATTAAGCCTTATGTTTTATAAAAATATTAGTTAAAAAGTGCAAATACATTTTTCTTAAAGCATATCAGTTTTTGTTGTCGTTAAAAGTTTTAACTCCACACTATAAATCTTTTTCACCTTTTCAATGATTTTGTTGAAATAAATACGATAGTGCCTTCTGCTTTCCAGTTTCTGTGTGGCATGCACTATTACGGGAATGCATTTTTAATATATGAAATTTAACACCATTTATGGAGCTCTACTCGACATTAATTGCCATAATTTAGTAAAATGAACAACAGAAATATTTTTCAACAGAATTTTATGCTGGTTCAAAACCTTCATTTTTACTTAATTTCACTTTCGTAGTATAAAAAAAAAAAAAAAATCCTCGTTGAATAACCTTAAAATTGTATATATTATTTTTATCTTTGCCAAAAAATTAAGCAAGATTCATTCTAAATTGAAACTTCAGTTTTCTCCAAGACCAGTGGCGGTATGGAGCTGATTTTCCGGTTGTTGAAATTTCGGTGTTTAGAAATTTTGTACAAAATGTTTAATTAATATGACACACATTATATACTTTAAACGTAAATGACGTTTAATGTGTGTATCATGATTTTTGAGGTGTTACTTAACCAGGGGCGTATTGGGACATAAAATCGGCCCGGTGATTTTAGATTTATGCCGGCCCAACTTTTCGATATAATTATAATCAAATGTTATTAATTAATGTTAATAATAAAATAATGCCAATAATTAAGTTATTAGTTTTAATAATTAATAAAAAAATTTCATTAATTTTAATAATCAACAAATTTTTATTAATTAATTTTAATAAATGTATTGCTCTAATAATTAGTTTAATTGTATCAAATGTTCTCTGTCTCTACTATTTATAGTTCCCTTAAGTGAACTTGATTTTCATAAGCCATTAATAGTTTGTATCAAAAACTAAAAATCTACATTGCAAAATAAAGAATGTCCAGGTATACAACTAGTATGTTTATTAGAAAATTATATCTGAAATGGTAATATATCATACCTAGCATTACCGTAGGCGAAATCCAATATAAGTAGACTTTGAAAATTTAAACATAAGTAGCTTTGGCCTTTTTAATGTGCCTTTGGCAAACAGAATGTTAAAATTTTAATGAGTTTTTTAATCAGTTTTTTAAAAATGTGTTTTTTATAAAGTAATTTCTAATGGGAGTACTGCTCTGGAATTTTGAACATATACAGTAATGGTCTTCTAGTTGTACTTTTGACAAACATAATGTTTACATTTTTGTTAGTTTTTTATTTTTTTCATTTTCTTATAGTTTCTTTAATAATTGACTTCCAGCAAGCGTAAAATTCTGAAAATTCAAACATAAGCAGTTTTGACCTTCTAATTTTGCTTTTCATAACAGAATGTTAAAATATTCTCATAGGGGTAAGGTAGGTTGTATAAACGGAGAAAAGTCTTGTTTTTTTTCTAGATGGTGGGGGAGAGGAAGAGGTTATGATAAGTAATAAGGGTTTACAAAACAATTGACTTTTTAGAGAACGAATCGAGCACATGCTTGCACAGCAATGAACCTTTCTGCCAGCAAAGAGAAGCTGTGCTTGCATAGCGCTTGAGCTTGTGTTTACGTACTAAAGATTTTTTCCGTGAGCGAAGCGAACCTGTGTTTGCGTTGCAATGAAACTTTTACTGAATGTAGAAAGCTTGATTTTGCGTAGAAAAGAAGCTTTGAGCAAGCATAGCGAGCCTTGCTCACAAAGCATCAAAAGCTGGAACCTATACAAAATGAAGGGTGTCTGCAATGCATGAGGCAACTATCATATAGAAAAACTAGGGGTTTTGGACATCGCACAACTTCAATTGCGCTTAACACTGAACACTGCATTTATATTTGCCATAAATTGGTGTAAAACACCGTTTTCATATTTTCATTAATTTTTTTTAAAGAAATATGTAGCTTGGCTATAGAAATATTTTACCCCCCACCCCACCCCACATCCCAAAGTGGTGAATTTGGAGATATGCTTTTCGATAAATATTACATTATCCTGTCTCGTAAGTAAAACACAGAAGAAACAGTCACTGATGAATACTCAAGAGAAGAGTCTGTGTTAATGACATTCGTTGTTCATCTTTTTACATCTTTATCGTATTTCTAAAAAGGAATTTCGGTAGTGGAGATGTTTAGATCACTTATAATAAATATAAGGATTATCGGAAAGTATATAGCTAAAATCACCATTTTGGAGAGTTTTTTTTTTTTTTAAACCCATACAAGAATTAACGCAAAAAATATCAGTAAACTGGCAATTTTTCTAAATGAATGATGAAAATATAATAACTGTAAATGACGCAAATCCACTTCAGTATTATAGTGTAATTGAAAGTTGTGCGATGTTCCACACCCTTAATTTCTTTTAATATGTATAAAAAAAAATTCTAAAATATTTATCGGAAGTAATTTGAACTGTCATGTTCTAAGAAACAAGTTTTTTGCTTAACAGTTTTTAGAATGAAAATTTTTAGTTTGTAGAAAAGTTCATCCTCACACAGCTTCACGATATATTTCCTCTTGTTAAGAAGGAATTCGAATG
The DNA here is from genome assembly GCA_963978545.1 of Linyphia triangularis. NCBI lineage: Eukaryota > Metazoa > Arthropoda > Arachnida > Araneae > Linyphiidae > Linyphia > Linyphia triangularis. The sequence goes on along the minus strand of OZ021721.1, from coordinate 10,202,179 downwards.
TTAAGCCACTTTTGAAAAATCCTTATTAATAGGGTATAAAGAGAAGGATAAAATATAGAAAAATAAAAGTAAAGACGAAATAAGGAGTCACAGTCAGACCTCCTGATTTGTGTACATATTCAGGGGCAAACTTCTTGTCTTGTACTATTACTTCACGAAAATCGAAATACATGTTAAATCTCCCTATACCACTTTTCTAAGCCGCCAATCCTTGCTTTGAATCTAAACAAAAATTATTCGACTGATTACAAATTTGTAAGCTTGAACTAAAAATTGTATTTAATTCTCTGTCACTACCACGGAAGGAAAAAAGAGCAATTTTCCTTGACTACATTATCTAAATGAGAAAATTAAATATTTGTTTCATATTTAGCAATCTCAGGTAACACAGCAATTGAAAAATGTCGTAACCAAGGTTTCTCGAAAATTGGACAAATTTAACCAAAACTCGAACATCGTTCCAAATAACACGATATTTTTTTCTTTTTTTTTCTTTTAAATAAATATGTCAAAAACATGTATTTTTTTCTTCCATCCATTCTTATAAATGAAATATTTCAATTTTAAAATAGTGCATCAACATTTCAAATCTTCCATTATACTTTATCCAGCTTTGGACGAGATTAGCCAATAACTGTAACAAAGGTCGATTTATAACATTCTACATCATGATTGGATGTACTAATATTTTGGAAGCAGTACGTAACTAAAGTCTAAGAGTAGAGAACTATTTATTACAATATAGAAAAAAAATTACATTAAATGTGTCCGATACCTTAAAAAAAAATCAAATTCTGTTTCCATAATTTAAATATAATAATCCAACATTTCTTACCAATTAATAAAACTGATACAAAAGTATTTATACTCTTAAAAGTATATATTTTTTTTACTTATTTTTCCTTAAACATAGTTGTTAACTGTAACTAAACTTCAAAAACGCATATTTTATTCACACGGCTTTCTAATTTCGACAACATTAAGAATGTCCAGGCGTTTTAACTATACTCATGTCTATAAATTAAGGATAATTAAGTTTTTCTCTAATAATTTCTCAGTGGAGGAGCATAGATACATGAAATTCACATCAAAGAGACACCTTTATGTAACACATCGATAAGTAAAACAACTCAGCCGCAAATTGAAATGCAAAGTGTACAGTGTGGGGAATAGGCAAAAGAATGGAGTATCATTAGTAGGGATGGAATGGATATCCGGCAAATATCCCATATCCGGCATATCCGGCTGATTTTTCAATATCCGAAACCCTGTCGGATATCCGATTTGAAATACCGGACATCCGATAATTTCATTCGGATATCCGGCTGTATATCCGACCACCAGGTATCCACAAGAAATAATTTTTTAAAAAAAATAATGATCTTTTTCGGACAAAGGAAACACCGCATCCTACACTTTTTTTTTAAATTTTTTTCTTTCTTGGACATAAATTGTAGTCAAATTAGAAAACGAAAACAGAAAGAGACGCCGTATTATTGACGCCGAGTTGATAAGCATAAACCATTCCTCCAATCTTTTTCCATACACATCCTTCATACGTGTTTTGCAATATGTTCTTTTCATTTCAAGTTTATGATCTGATTAATTCCAGATGTTATATTTGAATGTTTCTCCGTAAAACTCGAACCGAAATACTAATAAATAGTACTTTTTTTCCATAACATAAGTGACTTAAGAGTTTTAGTTATTCTCACTTCCTCCTTTTTTTCTGACATTTGCTAGCGAGTAAAAAGCAATAAATAGTCAATGCGCAATCCTCAATGCTTTTTTTTTTCTTTCTATCGACGATAATACCCTACCCCTTTATGCTGTGAATGGTATGGTCTAATTTCTGATTTTTCATTGGCAGAAGTTGAAAGCTGGTGTATTTTTTCTGACGTAAAATGAAGTATTGTAATTTTTAGGTCTTTAAAGCAGCGCCACAATGTGGAATTATATTTAGCTCTCTAAAATGCCTTGAATTTTAGTTTTCTCCAATTACAATCCAATTTATAATTTTTAATAATGGCTCATTTAAAATCACCCATTTGGAAGTATTTTAAAATTAATGGGAAATGACGAAAGCAAAGCCCTATGTGTTACTTGCTCCACAGAATCGTTTAAAAAATGTGCGCGGCAAAAGCCCAAAATCCTTTTCCACAAAACCCTTATGGAACCATTTAATGAGTGTGCATAAGGAAATTCACCAAAACTTTAAAGACTCAATAAATGCATCAAATATTGATTAACAAGAAAAAACAATTAATCAAAACAAGAAATGCACGCAGACAACATTGGAATAGAAATTATTTGTACCAAAATTGTGGAATTTAGATGATCCTAAAACAAAAGCCTTAACCACAAAAATATGTAAGTACTAATTTTGTTTGTTTATATTAAATATATATTTTAAATATAGTATAACATAATGTTGATGAATTTTGGGTTCGAAATTTTTTAAGTTTATATTTAAAGACGAAATATTCCGATAGATTCAATTGGTAAATTCCTAGTTCACGTTTATGGGTTGGCGCACTTTTGAAAAGTTGGCGACAAAGCCAGAATGTCGCCAATTCGGAATTCCAATATGAAAAATTGAGAAACGAACCAGCTCCATGATTTGTGGTATAGGAACGTTGAAGCCAAAACGCGTCAATAAAAAAAATGGGGTTGCCAAATTTAGAACTGTATCGCCTATAAAACCGCGCCAAATCGGCTTGGCGATATTTTAACGTCAACTAGGAATAGACCGATCCAATTTAAGTTTTCTACGAGATTTCTTTAAATCCGTAATGTTTTAGGTGCATTACAAAAAAAAAATAGACTTCAATTTCATAAAATATTTAAAATAAATCTTTTATTATTAACAAATGCCTCCGGTATAATTTTGTAATCATTTATCAATTATAAACAATGCATGAAGTAAATTGAAAGTAGCTATATTTTGCACTTCAACATTGTAAAAAAAAAAATTAATATAATTTTAGGTGAGTTAATGGCTCTTGATGCTGAACCATTCTCCATTGTGAATAGAGAAGGCTTTGGTCAGTTATTAAAATACCTAGCTCCTCGTTATCCGCTTCCAAATAGAAATTATTTTCGTGATAAAGCCCTGCCAGAACTATATGAAAAACTAAAAGTATCAATATTACAAGATATAAATCAGCAACAAAGATCACTCATCAACTAAAGTTTAAATAAAAAAAATTAACTCACCCTAATAGCACACATCCTCCCAGAGAGGTCCCTAGGAAGTCCCCAGTCATCCCCGGGACTACGAATGACTTCCCAGGGACCTCCTTGGGAGGATGTGTGCTATTAGGGCAGTGGCGCGACAGCCCGTGTGGACTAAGGCCTGCTGGGCCCAGCTCAGCTTTCTCGACTGTGGCATTTGTGTGTCACATAGCAGATGTTTCAGTCAGATGGTCATTCTGACGCCGAACCCCAGTGTTTAGTTCCCATGCATGGTCCATGGATGCATGGTCCCAAGCATGCATGGTCCTCCTCAGTTTATTTCTTTCAGGTATAAACAGCTAAGTCAACCTTGCCCAGTCCGCGAATCAAACCATGGACCTGTGGCATGCAGTGCGGTGCGCTAACCACTAATTATAATTTACTTAATACTTCATATCATGACCATTTTTTTCGTATAGCATATCGTATAACTATCGTTTTTAGTATATAGACCGAATATCCGGCCGGATATCCGGCGAAATCCGTTTCGGATATCCGTATCCGGTAGACATGGTACCCCGGATATCCGAAATCCGGTATCCGGCAAAACTCACATACGTTCCACTAATACAGATGCATTTACATTAAAAATCACGCAACTCATTAAGTTGACTTGACTTTTCGTTGTCTTTTAGTGTGAGATATGATATCCTCTGTCATCAGTGCCTACTTGCACTGTATTCTCATACTTAACGTGAGTTTCTTGAGGAATTCTAGTGGATAAATTGTTCGTCCCACATTTTGAACTATTTGCAAGTGATGTAAAGTTCTCAATGCATTCAATCTTTACACAATGCATTATCTTGATGACATTTGGATTAGAGGAGTGATCTGGCTTACTTATAGGGACGATATTCATATTTTTTAATCGTTTATCCAAAGCAAAAGCGGGATAAAATTTGCCATAAGTATCAATAAACACGATTTAGAAACCGATATTTCACCATTAAAGACTTGTAGAGATTAAGTTAACGTAATTAAAGTGAAAAAGTCGAATTAATTATTTTTTGCTCTCTTGAGGAGCTTATTGAACCAATTTAACTTTATTGCACCTAAAGACCAAATCCTTTTTAACATCAGATACTGTGTACTGAAACTTATTTTTTCAGTCTCATGAAATAATATTGGACTTCAGAGGATCTGTAAAAAGGTGAGAACATGATATTTTAAGGTAAATTCCAATTAAAGAAAAAAGATTTGATGAAAACGAGTTTTTGTCTTTATGTTCAATACGTTGTATTTGTTTAAAAAACTCTCCAAGATCATAAAAGATAATTAAATCCCACTTTTTCACTATAACTAAGTTAACTTGATCTAGACAAGTCTTTGATTGTGAAACATCAGTTCCTAAATCGTGTTTATTAACACTTATGGCAAATTTTATCCCACTTTTGCTTTGGATAAACGATTAAAAATATGAATATCGCCCCTATAACTAAGCTAGATTACTCCTCTAATCCAAACTTCATGAAACATGCGTGGGCCGCTTGTTTCTACATTATGCATTGTGTAAAGATTTAATGTATTGGGAACTTTCCATCACTTGCAAACAATTTAAAATGTGGGGTGAGCAATTTAGTCACTAGAAATCATCAAGAAATTCATGTTAAGTATGAGAATACATTGCCATGTAAACACTGATGACAAAGGATATCATATCTCACACTAAAAGTCAATGACTAGCCAAGTGAACTCTATGAGTTGCGTGATTTTTAATGTAAATTCATTTGTATAACTGCACACTAATGGTTCTCCATTCTTTTACATATGCCCCCACTGTACATTTTGCATTTCAATATGTTACATACAGATGTGTCTTTGATGTAAATTTCATGTGTCTAGGCTGCTCCACTACAAAGTTATTTTAGACCAACACTGAATTATTATTAATTCTTAATTTATAGACATTTGTGTTTTATATTTAAAATCGTTTTATTTATCCAACTTTTTTCCCCCAACAATATAAATATATACTAAATAGATATATGCATTCAAGTTTTCTATTTATGCCACTTTTTTTTTTTTTTTAATTCTCAATTTTTTTTATGCATCTTTGGGGAGAAATCGATATATATAAATATATATGGATTTAAAAAAACTGAAAAGTAAAAAAATTAAAAATTCTAAAATCGTTAAAAATGTTTTAAACATTTATATTTTTGGATAAATAATTTAATAATTTTAAATACTAAGGAGTATTTGTTATCTATGCACAACGAAAAAAAAAAGTTTTGGAAAGTGTAATTTCAAAAATAATAAGCTAGTAAAAGATCAAAAAAGTTTCAAAAGTTTGGTACTATATAACATACTCAATACCATAAAATGTTGGTATGCTTTTTTTTTAATTATTTAATTTTTTATTATTATTATTAATTTTTTTTAAAGAAACTGCAATTTAAAACAATTTGTTAAAAATGAAATTTTTCATTCAATACCCTGGCAAGTGAAAAATTTCACGATTTTTAAAAAATAGAATTTTTGATTTTTTGAATACTGTTTTTTTATTTCAAATTTGGTACCAAGAATGTCAATAAAAATCCAGCTTAAAATCACACTTTGAAAGCATTTGGGCCATTTTCACGAAAATACAATTCCCCTTTAAAACACATGGGGGACTTTTCAATGAATTATTGTCCAAAAAGTAAAATTTTCTAAATTTTTTCCCATTTGAGAAATTGAAGCTTATATGTAGGAGAATCTCCAATTCCAATTTTATAACACTCACTAAATAACAAGTGCGCCTAAAGTTGGTCCAAAAATTTCATTTTTGCTTTCTCCCATGTTAATCGTATGGAAAGTTTCACATTTCTAAATTTTCAAAATTTTACAATCTTTTTGTAACTAGGGTAACCAAAATCATCACCCGAATCGATTTCCACTTTCAAATAGTCATTAAAGTGAAATTTTACTACTCAAAACCCAGTTATTGCAGAAAAATACATTAGCCTTGTCAATCCTAAGGCAAATCTCAAATTCTCAATTTTCAAAATTGAACCTTAATTGGTTGCCTAGGATCATAAAAGTCATTACCCGATTTATTTCTAATCAAATAATTTGTTTATAAAATGGTACTTTAGCACACAAAATCAAAGTAATGCAAAGTAAAAATACGGGTTCAAAACAGTTCCTGAGCGCTTTCGTTTCAAAATTTCAACTTCTCATATACCTTATCAAAAATGATTTGTTTGCTAAAATTTGAACTTAGTTTGATTTATAAAGTTTTTTTGATAAAGAAACTGCAATTTAAAACAATTTGTTAAAAATGAAATTTTCCATTCAATACCCTGGCAAGTGAAAAATTTCACGATTTTTAAAAAATAGAATTTTTGATTTTTTGAATACTGTTTTTTTATTTCAAATTTGGTACCAAGAATGTCTATAAAAATATATCCAGCTTAAAATCACACTTTGAAAGCATTTGGGCCATTTTCACGAAAATACAATTCCCCTTTAAAACACATGGGGGACTTTTCAATGAATTATTGTCCAAAAAGTAAAATTTTCTAAATTTTTTCTCACTTGAGAAATTGAAGCTAATATGTAGGAGAATCTCCAATTCCAATTTTATAACACTCACTAAATAACAAGTGCGTCTAAAGTTGGTCCAAAAAAGTGCACTTTCAAAAAATTTCTATTTTTATTTCCCCCATGTTACTCGTATGGAAAGTTTCACATTTCTAAATTTTCAAAATTTTACAATCTTTTTGTAACTAGGGTAACCAAAATCATCACCCGAATCGATTTCCACTTTCAAATAGTCATTAAAGTGAAATTTTACTACTCAAAACCCAGTTATTGCAGAAAAATACATTAGCCTTGTCAATCCTAAGGCAAATCTCAAATTCTCAATTTTCAAAATTGAACCTTAATTGGTTGCCTAGGATCATAAAAGTCATTACCCGATTTATTTCTAATCAAATAATTTGTTTATAAAATGGTACTTTAGCACACAAAATCAAAGTAATGCAAAGTAAAAATACGGGTTCAAAACAGTTCCTGAGCGCTTTCGTTTCAAAATTTCAACTTCTCATATACCTTATCAAAAATGATTTGTTTGCTAAAATTTGAACTTAGTTTGATTTATAAAGTTTTTTTGATAAAGAAACTGCAATTTAAAACAATTTGTTAAAAATGAAATTTTCCATTCAATACCCTGGCAAGTGAAAAATTTCACGATTTTTAAAAAATAGAATTTTTGATTTTTTGAATACTGTTTTTTTATTTCAAATTTGGTACCAAGAATGTCTATAAAAATATATCCAGCTTAAAATCACACTTTGAAAGCATTTGGGCCATTTTCACGAAAATACAATTCCCCTTTAAAACACATGGGGGACTTTTCAATGAATTATTGTCCAAAAAGTAAAATTTTCTAAATTTTTTCTCACTTGAGAAATTGAAGCTAATATGTAGGAGAATCTCCAATTCCAATTTTATAACACTCACTAAATAACAAGTGCGTCTAAAGTTGGTCCAAAAAAGTGCACTTTCAAAAAATTTCTATTTTTATTTCCCCCATGTTACTCGTATGGAAAGTTTCACATTTCTAAATTTTCAAAATTTTACAATCTTTTTGTAACTAGGGTAACCAAAATCATCACCCGAATCGATTTCCACTTTCAAATAGTCATTAAAGTGAAATTTTACTACTCAAAACCCAGTTATTGCAGAAAAATACATTAGCCTTGTCAATCCTAAGGCAAATCTCAAATTCTCAATTTTCAAAATTGAACCTTAATTGGTTGCCTAGGATCATAAAAGTCATTACCCGATTTATTTCTAATCAAATAATTTGTTTATAAAATGGTACTTTAGCACACAAAATCAAAGTAATGCAAAGTAAAAATACGGCTTCAAAACAGTTCTTGAGCGCTTTCGTTTCAAAATTTCAACTTCTCATATACCTTATCAAAAATGATTTGTTTGCTAAAATTTGAACTTAGTTTGATTTATAAAGTTTTTTTGATAAAGAAACTGCAATTTAAAACAATTTGTTAAAAATGAAATTTTCCATTCAATACCCTGGCAAGTGAAAAATTTCACGATTTTTAAAAAATAGAATTTTTGATTTTTAGAATACTGTTTTTTTTTATTTCAAATTTGGTACCAAGAATGTCTATAAAAATATATCCAGCTTAAAATCACACTTTGAAAGCTTTGGGCCATTTTCACGAAAATACAATTCCCCTTTAAAACACATGGGGGACTTTTCAATGAATTATTGTCCAAAAAGTAAAATTTTCTAAATTTTTTTCCATTTGAGAAATTGAAGCTAATATGTAGGAAAATCTCCAATCCCAATTTTATAACACTAACTAAATAACAAGTGGGTCTAAAGTTGGTCCAAAAATGGGCACTTTCAAAAAATTTCTATTTTTATTTTCCCCATGTTAATCGTATGGAAAGTTTCATATTTCTAAATTTTCAAAATTTTACAATCTTTTTGTAACTAGGGTAACCAAAATCATCACCCGAATCGATTTCCACTTTCAAATAGTCATTAAAGTGAAATTTTACTACTCAAAACCCAGTTATTGCAGAAAAATACATTAGCCTTGTCAATCCTAAGGCAAATCTCAAATTCTCAATTTTCAAAATTGAACCTTAATTGGTTGCCTAGGATCATAAAAGTCATTACCCGATTTATTTCTAATCAAATAATTTGTTTATAAAATGGTACTTTAGCACACAAAATCAAAGTAATGCAAAGTAAAAATACGGCTTCAAAACAGTTCTTGAGCGCTTTCGTTTCAAAATTTCAACTTCTCATATACCTTATCAAAAATGATTTGTTTGCTAAAATTTGAACTTAGTTTGATTTATAAAGTTTTTTTGATAAAGAAACTGCAATTTAAAACAATTTGTTAAAAATGAAATTTTCCATTCAATACCCTGGCAAGTGAAAAATTTCACGATTTTTAAAAAATAGAATTTTTGATTTATTGAATACTGTTTTTTTATTTCAAATTTGGTACCAAGAATGTCAATAAAAATATATCCAGCTTAAAATCACACTTTGAAAGCATTTGGGCCATTTTCACGAAAATACAATTCCCCTTTAAAACACATGGGGGACTTTTCAATGAATTATTGTCCAAAAAGTAAAATTTTCTAAATTTTTTCCCATTTGAGAAATTGAAGCTTATATGTAGGAGAATCTCCAATTCCAATTTTATAACACTCACTAAATAACAAGTGCGCCTAAAGTTGGTCCAAAAAAGTGCACTTTCAAAAAATTTCATTTTTGCTTTCCCCCATGTTAATCGTATGGAAAGTTTCACATTTCTAAATTTTCAAAATTTTACAATCTTTTTGTAACTAGGGTAACCAAAATCATCACCCGAATCGATTTCCACTTTCAAATAGTCATTAAAGTGAAATTTTACTACTCAAAACCCAGTTATTGCAGAAAAATACATTAGCCTTGTCAATCCTAAGGCAAATCTCAAATTCTCAATTTTCAAAATTGAACCTTAATTGGTTGCCTAGGATCATAAAAGTCATTACCCGATTTATTTCTAATCAAATAATTTGTTTATAAAATGGTACTTTAGCACACAAAATCAAAGTAATGCAAAGTAAAAATACGGCTTCAAAACAGTTCCTGAGCGCTTTCGTTTCAAAATTTCAACTTCTCATATACCTTATCAAAAATGATTTGTTTGCTAAAATTTGAACTTAGTTTGATTTATAAAGTTTTTTTGATAAAGAAACTGCAATTTAAAACAATTTGTTAAAAATGAAATTTTCCATTCAATACCCTGGCAAGTGAAAAATTTCACGATTTTTAAAAAATAGAATTTTTGATTTTTTGAATACTGTTTTTTTATTTCAAATTTGGTACCAAGAATGTCTATAAAAATATATCCAGCTTAAAATCACACTTTGAAAGCATTTGGGCCATTTTCACGAAAATACAATTCCCCTTTAAAACACATAGGGGACTTTTCAATGAATTATTGTCCAAAAAGTAAAATTTTCTAAATTTTTTCCCATTTGAGAAATTGAAGCTTATATGTAGGAGAGTCTCCAATTCCAATCTTATAACACTCACTAAATAACAAGTGCGCCTAAAGTTGGTCCAAAAATTTCATTTTTGCTTTCCCCCATGTTAATCGTATGGAAAGTTTCACATTTCTAAATTTTCAAAATTTTACAATCTTTTTGTAACTAGGGTAACCAAAATCATCACCCGAATCGATTTCCACTTTCAAATAGTCATTAAAGTGAAATTTTACTACTCAAAACCCAGTTATTGCAGAAAAATACATTAGCCTTGTCAATCCTAAGGCAAATCTCAAATTCTCAATTTTCAAAATTGAACCTTAATTGGTTGCCTAGGATCATAAAAGTCATTACCCGATTTATTTCTAATCGAATAATTTGTTTATAAAATGGTACTTTAGCACACAAAATCAAAGTAATACAAAGTAAAAATACGGCTTCAAAACAGTTCCTGAGCGCTTTCGTTTCAAAATTTCAACTTCTCATATACCTTATCAAAAATGATTTGTTTGCTAAAATTTGAACTTAGTTTGATTTATAAAGTTTTTTTGATAAAGAAACTGCAATTTAAAACAATTTGTTAAAAATGAAATTTTCCATTCAATACCCTGGCAAGTGAAAAATTTCACGATTTTTAAAAAATAGAATTTTTGATTTTTAGAATACTGTTTTTTTTTATTTCAAATTTGGTACCAAGAATGTCTATAAAAATATATCCAGCTTAAAATCACACTTTGAAAGCTTTGGGCCATTTTCACGAAAATACAATTCCCCTTTAAAACACATGGGGGACTTTTCAATGAATTATTGTCCAAAAAGTAAAATTTTCTAAATTTTTTTCCATTTGAGAAATTGAAGCTAATATGTAGGAAAATCTCCAATCCCAATTTTATAACACTAACTAAATAACAAGTGGGTCTAAAGTTGGTCCAAAAATGGGCACTTTCAAAAAATTTCTATTTTTATTTTCCCCATGTTAATCGTATGGAAAGTTTCACATTTCTAAATTTTCAAAATTTTACAATCTTTTTGTAACTAGGGTAACCAAAATCATCACCCGAATCGATTTCCACTTTCAAATAGTCATTAAAGTGAAATTTTACTACTCAAAACCCAGTTATTGCAGAAAAATACATTAGCCTTGTCAATCCTAAGGCAAATCTCAAATTCTCAATTTTCAAAATTGAACCTTAATTGGTTGCCTAGGATCATAAAAGTCATTACCCGATTTATTTCTAATCAAATAATTTGTTTATAAAATGGTACTTTAGCACACAAAATCAAAGTAATGCAAAGTAAAAATACGGCTTCAAAACAGTTCCTGAGAGCTTTCGTTTCAAAATTTCAACTTCTCATATACCTTATCAAAAATGATTTGTTTGCTAAATTTTGAACTTAGTTTGATTTATAAAGTGTTTTTGATAAAGAAACTGCAATTTAAAACAATTTGTTAAAAATGAAATTTTCCATTCAATACCCTGGCAAGTGAAAAATTTCACGATTTTTAAAAAATAGAATTTTTGATTTTTAGAATACTGTTTTTTTTTATTTCAAATTTGGTACCAAGAATGTCTATAAAAATATATCCAGCTTAAAATCACACTTTGAAAGCTTTGGGCCATTTTCACGAAAATACAATTCCCCTTTAAAACACATGGGGGACTTTTCAATGAATTATTGTCCAAAAAGTAAAATTTTCTAAATTTTTTTCCATTTGAGAAATTGAAGCTAATATGTAGGAAAATCTCCAATCCCAATTTTATAACACTAACTAAATAACAAGTGGGTCTAAAGTTGGTCCAAAAATGGGCACTTTCAAAAAATTTCTATTTTTATTTTCCCCATGTTAATCGTATGGAAAATTTCACATTTCAACATTTTCGAAATTTTACAATCTTTTTGTAACTAGGGTAACCAAAATCATCACCCGAATCGATTTCCACTTTCAAATAGTCATTAAAGTGAAATTTTACTACTCAAAACCCAGTTATTGCAGAAAAATACATTAGCCTTGTCAATCCTAAGGCAAATCTCAAATTCTCAATTTTCAAAATTGAACCTTAATTGGTTGCCTAGGATCATAAAAGTCATTACCCGATTTATTTCTAATCAAATAATTTGTTTATAAAATGGTACTTTAGCACACAAAATCAAAGTAATGCAAAGTAAAAATACGGCTTCAAAACAGTTCTTGAGCGCTTTCGTTTCAAAATTTCAACTTCTCATATACCTTATCAAAAATGATTTGTTTGCTAAAATTTGAACTTAGTTTGATTTATAAAGTTTTTTTGATAAAGAAACTGCAATTTAAAACAATTTGTTAAAAATGAAATTTTCCATTCAATACCCTGGCAAGTGAAAAATTTCACGATTTTTAAAAAATAGAATTTTTGATTTTTTGAATACTGTTTTTTTATTTCAAATTTGGTACCAAGAATGTCTATAAAAATATATCCAGCTTAAAATCACACTTTGAAAGCATTTGGGCCATTTTCACGAAAATACAATTCCCCTTTAAAACACATGGGGGACTTTTCAATGAATTATTGTCCAAAAAGTAAAATTTTCTAAATTTTTTCCCATTTGAGAAATTGAAGCTTATATGTAGGAGAATCTCCAATTCCAATTTTATAACACTCACTAAATAACAAGTGCGCCTAAAGTTGGTCCAAAAAAGTGCACTTTCAAAAAATTTCATTTTTGCTTTCCCCCATGTTAATCGTATGGAAAGTTTCACATTTCTAAATTTTCAAAATTTTACAATCTTTTTGTAACTAGGGTAACCAAAATCATCACCCGAATCGATTTCCACTTTCAAATAGTCATTAAAGTGAAATTTTACTACTCAAAACCCAGTTATTGCAGAAAAATACATTAGCCTTGTCAATCCTAAGGCAAATCTCAAATTCTCAATTTTCAAAATTGAACCTTAATTGGTTGCCTAGGATCATAAAAGTCATTACCCGATTTATTTCTAATCAAATAATTTGTTTATAAAATGGTACTTTAGCACACAAAATCAAAGTAATGCAAAGTAAAAATACGGCTTCAAAACAGTTCTTGAGCGCTTTCGTTTCAAAATTTCAACTTCTCATATACCTTATCAAAAATGATTTGTTTGCTAAAATTTGAACTTAGTTTGATTTATAAAGTTTTTTTGATAAAGAAACTGCAATTTAAAACAATTTGTTAAAAATGAAATTTTCCATTCAATATCCTGGCAAGTGAAAAATTTCACGATTTTTAAAAAATAGAATTTTTGATTTTTTGAATACTGTTTTTTTATTTCAAATTTGGTACCAAGAATGTCAATAAAAATATATCCAGCTTAAAATCACACTTTGAAAGCATTTGGGCCATTTTCACGAAAATACAATTCCCCTTTAAAACACATGGGGGACTTTTCAATGAATTATTGTCCAAAAAGTAAAATTTTCTAAATTTTTTCCCAATTGAGAAATTGAAGCTAATATGTAGGAGAATCTCCAATTCCAATTTTATAACACTCACCAAATAACAAGTGCGTCTAAAGTTGGTCCAAAAAAGTGCACTTTCAAAAAATTTCTATTTTTATTTCCCCCATGTTACTCGTATGGAAAGATTCACATTTCTAAATTTTCAAAATTTTACAATCTTTTTTAAACTAGGGTATCCGAAATCATCACCCGAATCGATTTCCACTTTCAAATAGTCATTAAAGTGAAATTTTACTACTCAAAACCCAGTTATTGCAGAAAAATATATTAGCCTTGTCAATCCTAAGACAAATCTCAAATTCTCAATTTTCAAAATTGAACCTTAATTGGTTGCCTAGGATCATAAAAGTCATTACCCGATTTATTTCTAATCGAATAATTTGTTTATAAAATGGTACTTTAGCACACAAAATCAAAGTAATGCAAAGTAAAAATACGGCTTCAAAACAGTTCCTCAGCGCTTTTGTTTCAAAATTTCAACTTCTCATATACCTTATCAAAAATGATTTGTTTGCTAAATTTTGAACTTAGTTTGATTTATAAAGTGTTTTTGATAAAGAAACTGCAATTTAAAACAATTTGTTAAAAATGAAATTTTCCATTCAATACCCTGGCAAGTGAAAAATTTCACGATTTTTAAAAAGTAGAATTTTTGATTTTTAGAATACTGTTTTTTTTATTTCAAATTTGGTACCAAGAATGTCTATAAAAATATATCCAGCTTAAAATCACACTTTGAAAGCATTTGGGCCATTTTCACGAAAATACAATTCCCCTTTAAAACACATGGGGGACTTTTCAATGAATTATTGTCCAAAAAGTAAAATTTTCTAAATTTTTTTCCATTTGAGAAATTTGAAGCTAATATGTAGGAAAATCTCCAATCCCAATTTTATAACACTAACTAAATAACAAGTGGGTCTAAAGTTGGTCCAAAAATGGGCACTTTAAAAAAATTTCTATTTTTATTTTCCCCATGTTAATCGTATGGAAAATTTCACATTTCAAAATTTTCGAAATTTTACAATCTTTTTGCAACTAGGGTAACCGAAATCATCACCCGAATCGATTTCCACTTTCAAATCTTTATTAAAGTGGAATTTTACTACTCAAAACCCAGTTATTGCAGAAAAATACATTAGCCTCAATTTTCGTAATTGAACCTTAATTTGTTGCCTAGGAACATAAATGTGATCACCCGATTTCATTCTGAACTTCAATTTGCTTATGAAATGGTACTTTAGCACTCAAAATCAAAGTAATCCAAAATAAAAATACGACTTAAAAACAGTTCCCGAGTTCTTTCGTTTCAAAATTTCAACTTCACATATACGTTATGAAAAATAATTTGTTTGCCAAATTTTGAATTTAGTTTGATTTATAAAGTATTTTTTATTAAAAGAATGCAATATCATCTGTTGGATTAAAATTGTAACACATACCTTTATTTGTTTGCGCTGAAAATTTCAATCTTTGACTAGGACTGTTAGCGAAAAAGACCAACTGCTCAAATATTGGCTTTTCAAAATTTTTTGCTCAAAAGGTACTCAAAAGACATTTGCATCTGAAATTCAAATTGAAGAATAAGGTTATCTATGCAATATATATAATAGAAAGAAACAATTTATGTCAATACATAGAATGCAGATTTCATGTATTTTTTTACCTATTTATCGTTAGATGCTTATTTCTTCTATAAGAGAAAGGTATCCATAGAATCGTCCTTATCTCTTTGGAATCTGGAAATAAACAAATACAATTTAGGAGACATCAAAAATATTGAAAATAAATGACAAAAACTAAATTAATATATGTACTTACCACATAAGAATAGAGTGCCATCTAAAATGTCCCTGCAGTTAATTTGATGTAAACATTCTGCCAATATTGGTAAACATGTGAAAAAAGAAATGCAAATTAGTAAGAAATTTTACCAATAAACAATTAAAATATATACTTTGCTCTTTGGAATTCTTTACTTCATTCATTTGTGTCTTCTGGCTATTTTAAATTTTATATTTTCCTTTACAAATCTAGTCCTCAAATCTCATCCAATCAAAGTTCTACCAATCCAGCTAAATCTAAGAAAATAGACTTGGTTTGGATGAGAATGTATTCTATGAAGTTTTAGGGGGAAAAAGAAGTTAGTAAATAGTTCGGAATAGATATTTTGTGCTAAGTGGTCAAACACTATGAATTATCGATCTGAGTTCTAGAATTTGCAATTGTATATAATAATTGGTAATGAATATAAATTATTTTTTTCAAAATTTCTTTATGGGTTATATTTTAGACATTACTTTACGATTTAATGAAAATTATGTATCTTAATTATTTAAAAGAATAATAATAATATTAATAAAGTACCTATTTTAATTTTATCAAGAAAAAAAAAATCCAGTTAAATTATTTATTCAGAAATATTTTAATACCGTTGAATCTTTATCAAATATTACTTTTTTGTATTTTAAATTGTATAGTGAATATATATTAGGGTACTCGGTATAAATTTGAGAACCGCGAGAATCTCTCAAATAAGTCATACACTTCAGAAGTAAGTTGCAAACGCTGCTTTACTAGATAGTTGTATCCCAAATGATCACTTTTTCAGAATACAGTGGCTTTGCAAGTCACATTTACGGGTTTTCAATACCTCGTATTCACCAATTTCATTTATTTTGAAAAATCCGTCCAAATTAAAATAGCTTTCATCAGGAAACCATATGCAGTCATTGTCAAATTTACTACCAGCAATCAATTTTGGAACCCGAATACCACTTGACTTTTGGCTTCTTACTGTGTCTTATTTATGTTATTCCAAGTTAGGGATTATTTTCAAAAAGTCCTTGTATGAATGGAGGGGGAAAATTTATAATAAAATATATTGCATTAAATGCATGTTCGACATAAACGGTTGAGCTTTAAAAATGTAACATCATTGAGAATCCCCATTAGTGAGGTGTTTTGCTTAGACTTAAAGTGGATGCACAAGATTGCTGAAATTCGACTTAAAATGCATTAACACAAGATTGAAACGTTGAGTTAAGAGGATGGTTTCAGGATTCTGAACACTCATAGAAAATAATTAAAGATTCATACCTTCAACATTGAATGCTATTGTTAACTTGAGTAATTTAGTAGAAGTAGGTATCTTAAAAATGGAAATGATGTTCATCAATCTTGATTCCGCCTAATGTTCCGTAAACACACTGTTGGAAAAAGAACGTTTTATTTTAAGAAAAGCAGTTCAAAATTATCGTAAAGATAATATTTTTTGTTAAAATGCAGCTGCTATTAAATTCAATTAAAATAACATAATTAAAAGAAAATATACTAAAACTAAAAAAAAAGTTTGGGAATAGATGGGAACTTGTAGGTAAAATATAAACAAAATGTAAAAAGTTGTCAAATAATACTACAAAATGAGATAAAATATACTATAATGTAAGATTTACAAGACTTGCATACTGCAGTTTTCAAGGAATTATAATTGCGAATTTATAATAAAATCTTGTTTTCAAGTGAGTCGAAATATTATTAAAATACATGGTTTAGTTTTATAAGCAAGGAATGTTATATATAAGAGTAAATATTACACACCAAAGCAAAAGTTCACGCCTCTCACTTATTTAAATCACTTTTAGAAATAGGAAAAGTCTTGCATAAACTGTGCAGTCAGTTTTTTCTCAAAATGGCGTCGAAATGAGTGATATAGCAATAATGCTCATCAGACATATTTTACACCATTGTTGGAAGTTAACAATGTGAGATTGCAACAACACTGAATCGTCTGACATAAAGAGTGATCTAAGTAAACTAATTTATTCTAACGTTCCAACAATGCATTCGCTTAAAGGGTCTTTGGACACCTTGTTTTCAGAAAATATAATAAAAATATAAATTTTTCTATTTTTTTGCTTGTTTATAATCTTTGAAACCTTCTTAATATTCTGGCAAGTTTTTGAACTGATCCGATAACAGCAATTGCAGAAAAATTATATTTTTATGGAGAATTTAGCATGGCTGTAATAGCTCCTTCGATGTTTCGAACGCATTTTCCTCAGTTCGTGTTTTTGAGATTCCCACCTTATTCCAAATGCTGAAACCTAAGCAAATATGAATGACATGACTTGAAAAAAAGTTTGTGGCATTCTAAAGATCAATTTGACAAATATAGGCATGGATTTTTGAATAATATATGAACTTTTTTTTTACAAATTTAAATGTTGAAAAATATCCGTTTTTTAAGGTTTTTTTTTTTCTTTTTTTAATTTATACGTGCAGTAATTATCGTTTTTCTCGAAAACTATTTTACTTATACTACATCCGATGCCCAAAAAGTTGGAGTATATTACTAAGAACATTTTTTTAAATCAATCAGGAAAGAATTAACGAAAATTAAATAAGAAAATTTCAAATTTTTTTGAATTTTTAAAATTTAGAGCAATACGTGAACTTTTTTTGAAAATAAAATTTAATTTTTACTTAGTAATAATAGTTCCACATATGTAAAAGTTATAATTTTAAAGGCTTGAATAAAAAGTATCAATTTCCCGTAAGGTTTTCAATTACGAACTATTCATGATTAATTGCCTGAATATAAAAGCTTATAATATTTAAGGCTGCATGCCTGCATGGCAAAGTGGGCGTGTTTCAAAAGTCATTTTTCAAAATCGATCTTGCAAATTCTGAAAAATCCCCTTATGTACTTAAGTACAAATAAGGTACGGTAAATGTTTTTCAATGTACAGATTTGCTCTTCAAGCACTGAAAAAAATTGTTGAAAATCAAAAAATTCACAATTGAGTAATTTTGATGGAATTACGTTTTCAAATCTGTACTGATGTAGAATGGAAAAGTTCCTTAAAGAAAATATTTGTAATTAAAAACGTTCTGTGAATTGCTTTACATTCAATTACGGTTTTCTTGGGATAAAAAAAATAGAATATAATGTTATATAATACTATATGTTGTTTCGCACACTATATTTTCCAATTACAGCGTTATTTGAAGCAAATACACTGTAATTTAACTTTAATTATAAGTTACTTTTTATAAGTTAGACAATCTGAAGGAAGCAGTTTATGAGCGTTGTTTTGCCAAGCTAAAAGATTTTGAAAAACAAGAAACTAAAATGACTTAAGTTAGGAAGTTATTTATTTACACAATTGTCTAAACTTAAGACATGCTAGAAGTAAACCTAAATTTTGAAAATCAAATAACTTTTAAATGGTTGTGAGTGGAGTAATGAAGAAAATGTTTATCTGTAGTAATTTAGAAACAGGAAAATGAGAATTCGGCAATTTGAAGCCTAACTAGTTGTGTTTTACTTAGTTTATATATTCTCTATTACAAACTCTGAAATATAAACAAGCAAAGTTTTAAGCAAAGATACACAAACAATTTTTTTTACAAACATTATCATCTGTTTGAATTAAAATTGTGACACATACTATTTTAAGTTTGCGTTGACACTTTCCTTCTTTGACTAGGACTGTTTGCGAAAAAGGCTAGTTTTTCAAATATTGGCTTCCAAAAGTTTTTCCCTCCAAAAGATACTCAAGGGACATTTGCATCTGAAAATAAATTAAAGAATCAGTTTATCTATGCAATATATAAAATCTGAGGAAACAAATGATGTCAATACATAGAATGTAGATTTCATGTATTTATTTATCTCTTTATCGTCCGATGCTTATTTCTTCTATAAGAGTAAAGCATTCATAGAATTATTAATTATCTCTTTGGCATCTGAAAATAAGCAATTACTATTTAGGAGACATCAAAAATATTGCAAATAAATGACAAGAATTAAATGAATATCTCTACTTGACACATACGAATGGGATGCCAGATAAAATGTCCCTGCAATTCCTTTGAGGTAAATTTCCTGCCAATATTGGTAAACATGTGAAAAAAGAAAAACTAAGTAGTAAGAAAATTATCTAATAAACAAAAAAAATATATACTTTATTCTTTGGAATTTTTAATTTCATTCAATTGTTGCTCGTTGCTATTTTTTTAAAAAAAATTCTCCTAGACAAGCAATATCCTCAAATCTCATCCATTCAAAGTTATGGAGCTTTGACGCCGTTATCTGCCGTATTTCTTGGTGCAATTGAAGAGTTTATCAGAAACCTATGCATTGTGAAAATACTAATGTTGTCCTCGCCAAATTATATTTTCTAAAAAACTTACATCATTACTCTTGATATTATCGAATTGTAAAATTTTTATCTCAAATAGAAAGGATATGAAGTAATTGAAAAACATTTATTTTTTTACATATAATATTATCTGTTGAATTAAAATTGTAACACATAATCTTTTAAGTTTGCGTAGACACTTTCCTTTTTTGACTAGGACTGTTTGGGAAAAAGACCACCTCTTCAAATATTGGCTTCCAAAAGTTTTTCGCTCAAAAAGGTACTCAAGGGACATTTGCATCTGAAAATAAATTAAAGAATCAGTTTATCTGTGCAATATATAAAATCAGAAGAAACAATTAATGTCATTACATAAAATGCAGATTTCATGCATTTACCTCTTTATCCTTAGATGCATATTTCTTCAATAAGAGTAAGGCATCCATAGAATCGTTCCTTATCTCTTCGGCATCTGGAAATAAAAAATTACAATTTAGGGGACATAAAAATATAAAAAATAACCCAGATAGCATGCAAGGTTACGAAAACCTTGTCATATACTTGTCATTAGACTTTCGTGATAAGGTTACAATGTAACCCAACGGCAAGCTAATGAAAACCTTTTCATATACTTGTCAGCGACAACGTTGACGGTAACCTAACATCGC
The DNA here is from genome assembly GCA_963978545.1 of Linyphia triangularis. Lineage (NCBI taxonomy): Eukaryota > Metazoa > Arthropoda > Arachnida > Araneae > Linyphiidae > Linyphia > Linyphia triangularis. Next base: position 10,181,650 of record OZ021721.1, on the reverse strand, counting down.
AAGCTTACGAAAACCTTGTCATATACTTGTCATTAGACTTTCGTGATAAGGTTACAATGTAACCCAACGGCAAGCTTATGAAAACCTTTTCATATACTTGTCAGCGACAACCTTGACGTTAACCTAAAATTGCAAGCAAACGAAAACCTTTTCATATACTTGTCATGACAAGGTTGCAGGGTATCCCCTATGACAAGGATTCGAAAAGGATAAAGAGAAAAGCTTTCTTTTTAACCTATTATGAAAAGCTTTTGTAAAGGTTGGCAGTGAAAGGTTTTTAAAAGGTTTTCAAAGTAAACCCAATATTGCTGAGACGTGTCTGGCAACAAGTTTTTAAAAACAAGCCTCCATTGCTTCAATTGAGAAGGATCTCTTTTCGCCTTTTACTCGTTGTAAAAGTCAGTAAGTGCGTTATTTCGTAATGGTATTGATTTTTTTATATATATTACTACTATAAGATTATTAAAATTAAAACGAAATGTTTTATCAATGTATCATATTCGTAAGAAAATAGGCTTAATCTGTTATTTATACGTAGTACGCAATCTAAAAAGCAGCAACTAAATTATCACTTTTGTGGTTTTGGGGGAGCTGTAGAATTTGTCATAGGAATTATTTATGAAAGAATTTTCTTATTAGTTTTTAAAAAAATTAATTCCTTTTTCTCATTCTGTATAATGGTTTGCTGTAATTCCCTAATCGCTAATTGCGCGTGGCACAAGTTTCCTAAATTTTTTTGTTTAATTAAAATATTAATGTGCGGCCGATGTTTGAGGACACCAGTAGCTCGAACCAAGATCTTTGCCTTGTAAATAACAGTAACCACCGTTGAAATCAAATTGGAAAAGCTTGTTTTTGAACTCAAACATTTGGCAAATAGTTTTTGTGGGAGTTTTTGTCCTCATCATTAAGTAAATAACATATATTAGGCTGTATATTGCAATCCCAATATCAAAAAGTTCGTATACAACAAAATCTTTTTATGGAAAAATCATGTATATTGAGTTGGGAGACTACAAAAGTTTCAAAATCACAAAATGTTGCCTCTGGCTGGAATCTAGGCTGTTACCCCCAATTTATCACCAAAATATATGGCATGTGTATTAACCCCTTGACATACAAATAAAATGCGCTTACAAATAAATGTGGATGGTTTCAGAAATCACTGCTATACTGACTTCCGCTTTCATTGCGCTTCTTTCTGTTTACTTGTTTGCTGATACGATTTTTTTATCGGTACTATTGAGAGGGAGAAAGCATCTTCAACAGTCTAAACAAAACAGCATCGATGCATGACAGAAACAGATAATCTATTAATATAATGCCCAATGTTCATCAAAGCCAGTTCTTGACATCTCGGAGACGTGAAATTCTACAATGGCACATGAAATGAATGACGTCTCCGAGATGTGATTGTATGTCAAGGTTTTGAGTTCGGGGATTTTAAATAAGTAAACAATGTCTTGTGCTTTAATTTATTGTACTTAACCTTTGTTGCCAACTATATAGGGTGAACCTACCAGTAATTGACCAGTTAGTGCAAGTTTCTACACATTTAATTTTTTTTCTTAAAAAATTATTAACGGAATGTTATGAAAATTTCCCAAAATATCAATTGAATAATGAAGCTCAATAATAAATGAACATGGTGTTCCAGTCCTTTTTACAATTTAAAATATCATCAGAATTTCTTACCAAAAGCAATTTTGCCAGTAATTGACCACAGCCATGCTAGTAATTGACCACTTCCATTTCCAGAATAAAACCAAAAGTTAATTGTTAAATTCTGTTATAAAATGCTCTAATATTCATAAATTAACTATTAAATGAATTAAAAAAAGAAAGTAAAAATAAATATAATCAATTTTAATCCATGAAAATACAGGAACATCAGTGTAAAATATAGTATGATGGTTTTATAAACTTTAGTTATCAAAGTTAGTTTTACTGGTAGGTAATTATGCGTATTTTATTCAAAAAATTAAAACAAGAAAATCAAAATAATATAGAAAAGATTATCTAATCCTATACTTTCAATTCTGAATAAATTTAGATGAAAAGAATCGAATGTAGAGGATATTATTTCTTGAATAGTTTCAAAATCATCCGTTTTTCTAATGGAAATCATTTTCTTGCATTGGCATTTATCCAATTACATAGAAGAGTTTCTTCTGAGGGTGTAAGAATTGTTGAGGGCCCATTTTTCTAAATTCTGGGGTTTTCCCTCTTAGCTTATTAATCAACGTAGAATGAGAAATGTATTTTCTGGCAGTTTCTCTTATTTTCCCAATATTTTCTCTTGAAAAAGCGTAGATTTCAAGACCTCTTCGGTGTACTTGAGAAAGGATTTTTTCCCTTCCATGAGTTTAAAGAAAAACTACTAGTATATTAATATAAAACAAACATAAATGATCTACATACATTATTTGTATTAAACTATTTAGGAATTATTCATGTTGATGCTAAAAAATCAAAGAGAAGCTAAACCACCCTTCACTAATAGTGTCAGTCACTCATATGAGACCCTGTGACATACCTTTGTGTTTGTTAATTTTTATCATCCAATTGGAAGCTTGGTTACCCCTATAACTTTTGGCATTGGCTTTCATTAGTTATTGGATATATTTTAACCAATAAAAATTAGAATACCATCACAACAATTCTTGTTTACTTCCTTTTTGTGTCATTTTGGTCAACTACTGGCATGTGGTCAATTACTGGCGTATCACCCTATATAGCACGTCCATAAATTTCCCATTTTGCATCCTTTTTTCTTTTCTATTTATTGCTATTCTTGAGCTGCTTTTTGCGTATCCACTTTCAATTGTTAAGAGCTATATTTGTACCTAAAAAGTGTGTTGACAAAATTTGGGTACTATTTCCAGATAAAAACTGGCGAATTGAAGCTCTAACTCATCCAAACAACCTTCAGATAATTTATCATTCCTGTTAAAAATCATTATAGGGTTTGCAACCCTATAACAAACTGTTAACATTGCTTGCAATACATTTACACATCATGTAAACATTTGGGCTTAGCGCCAACTGGTACATAGTTAAAGGAAGGCCAAATTTATTTTGTGTTGCTCATCATTTTTACTTTTTTAGAATGTTCAATAAGGAAACTGCCAGCTTGTGAAAAATTGTAAGTAAATTAGAGAATATCATTTGGTCCATTAGTTTGTTTAAAAATTATGGTACTTTTCCGTTAAAGGGAGCTGTTGGCCATTTGTCTATTTTGTGTTTGGTGTTTGATTTGGGTAAAAAAATTTAACCATTTCAAAAACAAATTCAAACAAAAATTAACCATTTTAAAAGTTTTATCACAAAAATGTTTAAAAATTTTCATTGAAAAGTACCATAATTTTTTTTTTAAATCAAACACCAAACATAAAATAGGCAAATGGTCAATGGTGCCCTTTAACAGAAAAGTACTAAAATTATAATTTAAGCTCATTTTCAATCAATAACACTAATATTTTTTGGAAAATTAAATTAATCTTTTGTATGATGATTTTTATTTAATTTACTTCTTAACCTCATAGACTAGACTCCTTCCTAACAAAGCGGAAGGGAAGGTAGGATATAATAATAAAAACTGAATGGGCTAAAGCAGGGGTTCTCCAACTTTTAACATTACGATCCACTTTTAAGAACCCTAATGTATAGCAACCCTCTTCTTCCTCTGTCAATATAATTTTTTGGAAGATAAGCAGCTCACATTTTTTCGAAAAAAGGTTTTATAGGATCCAAAAGGAACTTGTAAAGAAAAAATGTTTCATATTGAATATAATTTTGCTAGAAATATTTTCTAATAAGGTCTGTGTGAAAGACTTGCCACCCTCGGTTTGGAAAGTGCAACGATAATGTTTTATAAATAATACTTGCTTCGTTATAATACGTGTTATTTGGATATTCTCCAAATTAAAAGAAATTAGCCAAGTAACATGTATTTCAAAAGTTGGAAGTGAATAATATTTTATCGTATTTGGTACAATTCCATTATAGTGACCCTGATTGTCACCAAATGTAGAACTAAATTACAACTACCATATGAAATTGATATTGAATTTAAAAAAAATTATGTTTTCCAGTGTGCTAAAAATATATTTTCTGATTACAAATTGTATGTTTAGTAAAAATGGAGGATACTAAAGAAAAAAAAATTATATGTATATATATAGAGATAGAATATTTCTCTATGTAAAAAACTGATAGTTTTGGTCCTGAAATTAAACCTGAATGATTCAATTTAATTTGATATATCAATTAATTTTAATTAAATATTTTAAAACTATTTAATATTATAGCTATCATTTAATAAATGGTGTAGTCAGTTTAGGCATTCCAAATTTGGTGCATGTGGATTGCCCAAATTAGATTTGGGGGACACTAGCAAGGAGTGAATTTGACCTTGGTAATTTGAATAACAAAAGGCAAAATCATTGCTCTAGTTTCACTAGTTTGAGCCTAAAACTATATCAAACACTTAAAGGAATAATGGAAGCTGCAGCATGTTAAACTTTTTGAGACCGCAATGAACTTATGTTGGCGTAGAATGCTGATAGTTCGGTTGTTGATATCTCGTTATCTACTTGGAATTCAAAACTATAAGGTGTAAGATATTTTTAAATATATATATACAATAAGAGAATCAATAACTTATTAAAAAACTAACCTAAATGTATATTTGTTTATCTTCTCGAATACAATTTCAGTTTAATTTATAGCAAATATTCTTTTCAAATTTTGTTTAAGTACGTTTTCTAATATTTTTTTAGAAATCTCTGCATTCTATGACTCAAAAGGTATCCGACTGCAAGATACTACTACACAACTGAGAGCTATCTGCTGAAGTTTTAGGTAAGCTTCTTATTTTAACTTTTGTAAGTTTGCATACTTAAAAAAAAAAAAAAAAGTCACTGATCAAAGGCACCTACTTTCACCTAAAATGTGCTTACATATTTTGTAGCATAAAGCACATATCGCACCTATCGCATTATTCATCGACAACTCTTTAGCAATTTATTTCGCCTGTTTCTCGGTTTTCTGATAACTTGGCTTGATTGACTTATCCCTATTTTAACATTTTATACTCTCGGCTTGATATTCATTAAAAAAATTGTGTTCATTTTTAAACTTTTCGGAGTGGTTTCTTATCGTTATTCTGAATTGAATTTATTCTTCTAACGTTTATTTTATCATTTAATAATTTTTTCCACTGTTTATATATCACAATATTTTTGAGTAACACATTCAAAGTATTTTTTTTTTTTAAAAACTCTTTTAGGAGATGGGTACCAAATAACAGAGATAACTCATTCAAATTAATAATCTTCTGATCATTTATAGCAACCTCATGAGAAAAACATTTCAGTTTCACGATAATTGCGCCAACTTTCAAACTTGGCAACTTATGGTACCCGTCTACCAGAAGAGTACCATTTTCTTTCCTAAAATTTTATTACATCATTTCATAGTTTTTTGTTTTTTACATTTTGTAATTGGCGGATTAGTACTGCACTTCAGTAGCGTTATTATTCACAATTTATATTTTTACAATGTATGTTTTGAAAAAATGTAGACTTTTGTTCACTCTCATCATATACATGTACAGCCAAACTGAAAACTAATTATTTGATCATAGCGATAGGGTTGGGCGACTAATATGAAAGAAAAAACTAGTTATAAACTAAACATATCCATTTTTTAACAAATTGGAATGAAATTTAAAATGCCACGTTTTGCCGACATTCTAATCATGACCTTCCATCCTTTTTAAGGCTGACCAAACGGTATAGTGGTTAGCTTGCTAGCTTCTAGACCGCAAGGTTGCGTGTTCGAGTCCCGTGTTGGCATGGGTGTTTGTAAATGTATGTTGGCTTGTCTAATGACAAATGTTTCGGCGCATTATAGCCCTCGTGTTGCTGACGGCGCCAGATAATCTGAAACCAACCAACCATCCTTTTAAGCTATAGCCTGTGTTATTAAAACATCATATGCACGGGTGTTATATAAAATCAATGTAAACACGTGTAATATAAACGTTAGAAATAAAATGTTAAAAATTCAATGCTAGTTTGTACTTTAAAATTTATGTTTTCTTGTCATGAAAACAGTTTTTGCAGCTTTAACTAAATATTTACTAGATTAAACTAAAATGCTTATGTTACTGTAATGATATAACATAAACACCGTTTATTGACGAATTTCAAATTGCCAAAATTTCATGAGAGCTTGAAAAAATTGGCAAAACCAACTATTCATTGTTACTCTCTGAGGAATCGTCTACTAAGTTGCTAGGTGTATTATGCGCTTAAGAAAGAAATTTGCAGGAACATTGTTCCAACATCTAAAGAGTGAAGATTATTTCTAATCGTTAAAAGTAGGCTTTTTATTGGAAGCGTTTCAATGGGCATATTTAAATTTATGCTTGGACTACAAGAAAGAAAATACTCTCCATCCAATATAATGGATCATTCAAATAAGGTGTATATTCTTAATGGACAAATGTCTTGTATTCTAGAAACTGAATGTAGTAAGCCTTAAAATTGTTCCCTTCTGAAGTGAAGCTATTGCTTTTTATTAATAGGAAAGCTTACTTATGAAATATCAAATTGTTATTGAATTTTAAATTGTTTCTTTTTTCAGAGAGAAATGAATGTGATTCCCTTTAGTTTTCCTCAAGAATCTGTCTCCAGAAGTTTCTTGTCAGATACAGCAGATTAGTTAAGAAATATTTGTAACACATTGAAAATCATTTTTAAGTTATGTTTTTTGTATAAAATAAAAAAAGGTTGTTTTTTTTATCTTTTTTTTTTTTTTATCTCTCTGTTTACTTTAAAATAAAGAATTATGTAAATTTTTTTTTCAATAAATATGTATTTTTAATAGTTTATAGTAATTCCTTGTAATACATTACTATTTTTTGCTGGTATTTGTGCAAGTTATGGGCCATTTATTGTTATGTATTTCGTGCATAGATCTGTTTAAAAGTCGATTTGAAAGTGTAAATGCAGTACGTTAAATATTTCTATTCATATAACAGAATAAAAAGCATCAAAGTTGAAAGGAAGAAAAAAATTTACGACATATCCCATCGGTGCTTATTGTGACACTAAGTATTTGTATTGCATCAAGAAACACAGTATCCATGTAGGTGTATTGCCACATATCTTCCAGTAGGCAAGTCTACAAGGGCCATCTTAGTGCTTAAAAAGATTTGTATCCATAGCTAACTAAAACCCTGCAGAGTTTATTTTTCACCTAGGCTTGCATGTTTCAACAAAAACCATTTGATAGCACGAAAAATGATTCTTTACATGGTTAATATTCCCTGTCATAAACTTGAAATTTTTTTCTAAAAAAGGGTGTTTCCATCATTTCTAGGAAAGAAATTCAGCATGGTATGTGTTGATACTTTATTTTTTATAAAATATTTTAGACATCAAAAGCTTTAAATTTCTTACAATGCCAGTATACTTTGGAAATTGCAAATTCATTGAAATTTGTTTTTTCCAAAATGTTCTCAAACTTGTATATATTTAAAATATTCTAGGAAAAAAGACTGCTATATTTACAATTTTAATAGGTTCCATCTAGTAAAATATGAATCATTTGCAATTTTACATTTAATTTCTAAATTACAAACTGAGTTATTATTGATGCCATTAAAGAATAAGGAACAGATATAGCATAAGACATTTGGCAAATTTTTTCACTTGGCATTTAGAAAATTCACCAGAATTAAAAATGCAGGAACTGAATTAAAATATAAATAACAAATTAAAGTAAAAACCGTTGGCAGAAACAGCACTTATTTGGAAAAAAGTGCCCTATACTACAACTGTACCAAGAATAAGTTTAATTAAACAGCCACCAAATTTCAATAATGCAGTGTTAATCCATTTTCCAGACAATATTGCAACTCTCGCAATAAAATGCTTCTCTTTGACCCGAAAAACTCGGAATGTTTTCAGTATTACTTTATGAAGGAAATTCAATCTTTCCTCTATCTACCTTGAAACAACCTTAAAATGAAAAGGTTTACACACCCTTTAACTGTAAACCTTATAGCAACCTTATAACGAAAAGGTTTTCGTACCCTTTACATGAAAACCTTGTCGCAAGCTTGTTACGACAAGGCTACGAAAAGGTTACTGTGAAACCTTGTCGCGACAAGGCTACGAAAAGGTTTACAATGAAAACCTTGTCGCAAGCTTGGTCGCGACAAGGTTACGACAAGCTTTTCAGGTGTAAACTAGGACCCTTTTTTTAGGCTTGTGAAAAGGTTATACCCTTGTCGTGACAAGCTTGCGACAAGGGTGAAACCTTTTCGTTTATAGGGTTTACACAAGGTTTTGAAAAGGTTAAAATGCTATCTGGGAAATGACAAGATTTAAATGAATATTAGTTCTTACCACATAAGAATGGAATGCCAGCTAAAATGTCCCTGCAATTCCTTTGATGTAAACTTTCTGCCAATATTGGTAAACATGAGAAAAAAGAAATGCAAATTAGTAAGAATTTTAACTACTAAACAATTAAAATATATACTTTACTCCTTTGAATTTTTGACTTGATTCACTTGCTGCTTCTGCCTATTTTAAATTTTATTTTCTCCTAGACAAAGAATGCCCTCAAATATCATCCACTCAAAGTTCTGGTGTTTTGAAGTTGTTCTCTGTCGTATTTCTGTGTGCAATTGAAGAGTTTGTGAGCAATCCATGCATTGTTAAAATATTAACATTGTCCCCGCCAAATTATATTTCCTACAAAAACTGACATCAATACTTCTTGAAGTTTTCGAAATGTCAAATTTTTATCTAAAAAAGAAAGGATATGAATTAATTAAAAAACCTATTTTTTTTTTATATAGAATATCATCAGTAAAATTAAAATTGTAACATATAATAATTTAAGTTTGTTTTGAAACTTACTAGGACTGTTTGGGGAAAAGACCAACTCTTCAAATATTGGCTTCCAAAAGTTTTTCCCTCCAAAAGGAACTCAAGGGACATTTGCATCTGAAAATAAATTAAAGAATCAGTTTATCTATGCAATATATAAAATCAGAAGAAACAATTAATGTCAATACATAGAATGCAGATTTCATGTATTTATTTACCTCTGTATCGTTAGATGCTTATTTCTTCAATAAAAGTAAGGCATCCATAGAATCCTTCCTTATCTCTTCGGCATCTGGAAATAAAAAATTACAATTTAGGGGATTTAAAAAATATTGAAAATATATGACAAGAACTAAAGGAATATCAGTACTTACCACATAAGAATGGGAGGCCAGCTAAAATGTCCCTGCAATTCGTTTGAGGTAAACTCTCTGCCAATATTGGTAAACATGTGAAAAAAGAAAACAAATTAGTAAGAATTTTAACTAATAAACAATTAAATTATATACTTTACTCTTTGTAAATCTTAACTTCATTAACTTGTTTCTTTTATGCATTTTTTAACCCTTTATCTCCTAGTCAAAGAATGTCTTCAAATTTCAACCATTCAAAGAATGGGTTTGGGGAGAGAACAGTTTTCAAAAAGTAACCTAAACACTGCCTAGATACAGTGATAGAAAAAAAAAATTTAAAAATATGGAGTAATAAGTGTTCTATCAACATCTAAGCGATAAAAATGGAGTTAATTAAACTGATTTTTAGGTTAAACCAATTGCTGTGATGAAGTGCTAAACAAAAAATTACACTTTGCTACTTTTCGTTTCGTAAAAACACATATAAACATGTTTTACAATCCCAATAAAAAGTGCAAACTTTCAAATTACTATAGTGATTATCATGGAAAATATATGAAGTATTTAATAAAGCTATTTTAAAACATTGGAATGGCATCGGTGCTATGTTGAATAGAAAAATAATCAATTTGGTTGATGGTAACTATTAAATCAATTTTAGCTCCTATTCCGTAACTTCATTAATCGCTTCGAATTACTCATTACCAAATTAACGTCATCCAATCACACTGAAATCTGACAGATAGATTCGTTGTCGATAAGGTGGAGTTATATCAAGTTTTGGGACTATCACAAGAAAGTCGCTTTTACACACGTTTATATTATCCAGATAACAAGATTAATTAAAAAATGTTCAATTTGGCGATATATAATGGTTGAAACCCTCTCCTATTAAGGTTGAAGAAGCAAAATCTTTGAAAGGCTAATTAATGAAGTTTCCGTCATCCAATGCAACTGAATCTTGGCAAATAGACTCGTTTTGGATGACAATGTTTTCAGTCAAGTTTTAGGATCAAAAAAGAAGTTAGTAAATAGTTCGGAATGGATACTATGTTCTTAGGGGTCAAACACTATGAATACTCGATTTGAGTTCAATAAGTTGTAATTGCTCCTAAAAATTGGCAAAGCATCAAAGGATTTATTTGAAAAAAAGTTATGGATTTTATTTTAGACAATAACTTTTGATTTAGTTAAAATTATGGTAAGTTCAATTATTTATTTTAGTGTTCAGAAATATTTTATACTGTTGAGTCTTTATTAATGATCACATTTCTAGCGTTTAAATTGAATAGTGAAAGCAAGATATACATTGATGTACTCGGTATAAATCTGTGACCTGCGAAATTCTCCAGTATAAGTCATGCGGCCCAACTTTAAAAGTTAGGGGCGAAAAATGTTTTACAATAGTGGCAGCACAAGCGGTCACTTTTGCAGAATATAATACTTTTACCAGACATACGGGTTTTCAACACCTCGAATTCACCAGTTTCGTTTATTTTGACAAATCCGTTCAAATGAAAATGGGTTTCATGGGAAAACCAAATGCAGTCGTCACTCAATTTACTCTCAGAAATCAATTCTGATAGCGGTGTGTTTGTAATTCCAAACCTTTTGTACTTTCCATATCACTTGTCCCTTCTTTCTGTTTAGCTGTTTTTGTCACTCAAATTTAGGGATAATTTTCAGAAAGACCTTGTTTGAATGGAGGGATAAAATTCATAATAAAATATAGAAACTTCAATAAGTGCATTTTGACATGAGCCTTAAAGCTGAAATAACATTGGGAATCTCCATTAATACGCTGTTTTCCTTAGACAGAAAGTGGTTGTCAACGTTAAATGCATAAACACAACATTGAAATGATGTGTTAGAAGAATGGTTTGAAAACTCATTAAAAATAATGAAAGTTTCATCCCTTGTCAACTTAAATAATTTAGTAGAAAGAGGTGTCTAAAAGATGGAAATGATATTCTTCAATCTTGATTCCGCATGATGTTCCAAAAGAGCACCGTTGGAAATAGAATGTTTTATTTTAAGAAAAGCAGTTCAAAATTAATCGTAAAGGTAATAGTTGTTAATTAAATGCAACTGCTTTTTATGCAATGTAAGTGACATAATAGCGAGAAACTATATTAAAACTAAATAAAATATTTTGAGAATAGATGGGAACTAATGGATTAAAATAAAACATTAAAGTTGTCATATAATTCAGCAAAACGAGATAAAATATACAATAAATACAATGCGGTGATTTACAAGACTTGCATACAGCAGTTTTCAAGGAATTATAATCGCGAATTTATAATAAAATCTAGTTTTCAAGTGAATCGAAATATTATAAAAATACACTAACAGCTTTTTTATGCGAGTAATGTTATAGATGCAAATAAATATTACATACCAAAGCAAAAGTGCATGGCTCTCATATCTTTAAATCAATTTTAAAAATAGGAAAAGTCTTGCTAAAACTGCGCAGTCAATTTTTTCTCAAAATGGCGTCGAAACGAGCTATATCTCAATAATAATCTACACATATTTTACCAATACACCAATACCCGTCTGTCCCGACTTGCTAGTGGTCACCTTAAAGGCCTAACATATTCCGGGGGAAGCAAAAATTTTCCTCTTTGCCCTAAATGCCAAAAAAAACAGGCATCACCTCAGCACATTTTGGACTGCCTTGGACTGGACTAGAAGGACATTTATAACTGTCCACAACTAGTGTCAGACTTCATTAATGTCAATGGCTTCACTGATATTGTCTGATTTCGTCAGACAAAAGGGAGATTAGAAACAACAACAACAACATATTTTAATCCTTTGTTGGAAGTTAACAAAGTAAAATTGCAGAAACAATGATTTTTTTAAACAAAGTGTGATTTAATTGAACTGAATTTATACAAAGGTTCCAACAATACATTTGCTAACGATTTTTAATTATGAACTCTAAGAGTTTAATTGCCTGAATAAAAAAGATTATAATATATAAGGCTGCATGGCAATATGGGCTTATTACAAAAGTTATATTTCGAAATCGATCTTGCTAAGTCCTAAAAATGACTTTTTGTATCAAAGTACAAATAAGGTTCATAAAATGTTTAATATGCATCCGTGATCCTCTAGCATTGAAAAAAGTTTTTAAAAATCTAAAATTTCACATTTGAGTAATTTTGAGGGAATTATTTTTTGAAATCAGTACTGAATTAGAAAGGAAGAGCTCCTTAAGGAACATATTTGTACTTAAAAAGGATTATTTCTTTACATTCAATTACGTTTTCCTTGGGGAAAAAATAGATTATAATGTGATGTAAGACTAAGTGCTGTTTCACACATAATAATTTCCAATTACAAGCGTTACCTTGCAGCAAATACGTGGTAATATAACTTGAATTAATAAATTTGCCGGTGGTTGGTTATGAGCGTTGTTTTGCCACTCAATGTTTTTGGAAAACAAGACACTAATATGAATTTAGATTAAGAACTTATTTATTTATACAAATGTAAACTTGTTAGAGTATGCTGGGTGCAAACTAAAGATTGGAACACTCAAATAACTTTGAAATAGTTTTGGCTGGAGTAATGAACCAAGCGTCACTATTGTAGCATGGGGAAAACGCGAATTCGCTATCACGTGGGAGTAATTTACAGTTTCCCTAGTGGTCATTTACTGAAGTTATATATTCTCACTCAGAAACTATGAAAGATGCTTAAGCAATGTTCATCACAAAAAGTTAGAGTATTGGGGGATTTACGATTATGTTTGAACAAATCAGTATGAAATGTAATGTAGTAAACACTCAGTGCAGTCTCGGATATTTTACAAGCTTTTACTCAAAATGATGAATTTTGAATAATGTCATTTCTGTAGAAAGGATGTAAAATATGTGTATGAAAAGAAAATATTTTATTCAATAATTACCAGCATTATACAGAATTTTTTAACCTTTAACTGTTGTCAGGGGCGTAGCCAGAGATTTTTTTCTGGGTGGGATATGAAATTTTAAGTTGACAAATCATAACAATTTTTATTTGTTATAAGTGCTGCCTTTACCTGATAATCAAGATAATAGGGATTTAGACATTTAAAATCGTTTTTAATAAATTTACCACTTTAAACATGATGATTCCTATGATTTTTGTGTTATAGTAAACTGAAAACTTTCCGGAGGTGATATCCCCATATCCCACCCCCTGCCTATACGCCTGACTGTTGTATGCAGTTTCAGACCCGAGTCAATTTTCGTGAAACGTTTTCACCCCTTAGAGTGAAGACTGGCCTCTTCCCTTCCCAAATAGATACAGTCAAACCCTGTTAACGTGAAATCGCTTAACATGAAGTCCCTTTTAACACGAAGTAAAAGCAGTTCCCAATACTTAAAAATTAACGCTATTTATTCGTTTAGCACAAAATTCGGTTAACATGAACCATTTCAGTGGTCCAACAAACAATTTCAGTTATAGTTATATTAAATATTCTGCCTCAGTTTGCAAGATGTCAACCAGAAACTACAGAAGTGAAGCTCGAAAGAGGAAGAAGCAGAGAGCTGAAGAAGAGCTTAGAAAGTCAACAAATTTATAAAGTTACTTAATGGCAAAGATAGATAAGGGGCCTGATGAACCAAAAACCTCTACCACAGTGAGTCAGTCACGGGATATTCATCCTATTCCTGATACTAACCTGGTACATCTAATTGTATAGAATCTACTTGAACAAATATTATGATTTATAAACCAGATAGTAGTACAAGCATGGAAGATTCAGCAGCAAAGAATCATATTTGACACTGACATAAAATATCTGGACTTATGAAGGACCCCATATCTCAAATAGCTTAGGGCCTCATCAAGTCTAATACCGGCCCTGGAAACACTGCAACTGAAGCGTAAAAAAAAGGATACCAAACTCCAGTTCCAATATGTCACTAATCGCGTGGCGGAGTGTAGCAAACATTACAATGCGCATTTACCAACATAATTATTACATGTGCTCGAGGTAAAAATTTAAAGCCATTTTAATAAAAAGGACAATTTATAATGAAAATCAAATTCAGTGTAATGGATGTAGCCACCTTCGGCAACAATACAACTTGGCATTTGATATACATCTTGTTATGCATCATGTTTCATTTCACATAAGGATTTTCGTAAAATTAAATTAACATTTCAGATCTTGTAATTGAATTGATTAATGGGTAAAACTTTATTTCATACAAAATCGATTTTTCATTATATTTTATAACTGAATTTTTCTCCATCTGTAATAGTTTTTGTGAAAAAAATCAAAAACTTTCGTAATTCAAATAGCTATGGGCAATTAACTTCATTTAACTCTTTTACTACAAGTAGAAAGGACCTTCACTACTCCAGGTTTACACATTTAACTAGGGGTGTGGAATATCGCAGAACATTCAAGTTCTTATATTACCCTTTTCTTGTAAATAAAACAGGAGAATAACAGTATTTGATGGGTAGTCTCAACGGAAGAGAAATCTGTATTGAAGATAATTCATTGTTTTTCCACTTTTTACCCATCTATAACCTAAAGTTGATGTAAAGAATTTAAAAATATGAAAATAACGAGTTTCTTTTATCATATGTCACCAAACTTAACAGGGGAAAGTTTACAGTTATTAAATATATTTGACTATGGTTTGGTATCTGGGTCTGACGAATGGTAATTTAAACGTGCGTATAAGCGGCATCTTAGAGGCAGTTCCAAGCCTTCCGGAGATTATCTCACTATACACATACACAAACAGACAAAATCGAAGTTAATATAAATGATTTTAAAAGATTCAAGAAACTTCAGAAATTTAAATTTCGAATATCCACATAAACACTTCTTCCTACTCAGTCATATCGAAGAAACTTGGTACAAATATTCTGAGGTCCTGCAGAGCCAAATTACACAATCCTGTTTTTATTAAACAAATTCTAAGTGGGTGGAATAAGGGTAAAACTTTCTAAGTATAGAATTTCTCAGTGTACTACTTCCCATGTTCTCAGGATGTTGAAAATTGGTACAATTGTTCACAGCAATGATCCATTGCAAATTTAAGCTATCGATATTTATATTGACCAACCCTAAAAGAGTAGTAGAAGGCAAAATATTCAAAATGTAGAACTCTTCAGCAGCCTACTCCTTGATTAACCTTAATTTATATTCAATTTGTGAAACAAGGCCATGAAAAGAATTACAGCATGAAAATTTATAGTAAAATATCTGAATTGAACCTAATTCAAATAACTTGATTTTACTTAAATAGAGAAGAATGCATGTTAAAGCTTATATCTTAACTGAATTTCACCATTTCTAGAATTCTAAGAAATGGCATCTAAAATTGACAATATTCAAACAACCTTTACTTTCAATTTACAAAATTACAAAAACTGTCAGTGAAATTTCATGCTTGGAATATTTCAAATCTTTTTTATGCAGAAACAATAGTGATAATGTATTGATTTAAATGCAATTAATTATATCATATACATATACTGACCTTTTGTAAACGTTTAAAAAAACTAGGATACTTAATTTTTCTCACTAGATTTTCATAGTTTGATATTCAATTAATTGCTGGTCTGCATTAAAGTTACAAGTAATAATGTTTGCTTGGTTATGAATATATATAAAATTATAAGAACTCTAAAAAAAAATTATATGAAAATAACGTAAAGAAATGTTAAAACAAAGCATCATTGGAATCAATTAAGTTAAGTAAAAACTGTGAATAAAAATGCACAGTAAAAAGTAACTACATAAGGCAAAATTAGAAAACAAACGGCAAATACAAAGATGTAGAATTTACAGAGCTGTACTTCTCATGATATTATAATCGAAAGATGTATTTAAAATTTTGCTTTTAAATAAGTTTGAAATATTATCGAAAACCCTGAAAACATTAAACATGTTTTGGCCATTGAATATTCAAGTAAACATTACGTACCAAAGCGAAAATACAAGTATTTCATTTCCTTAAAACACTTTTAAAAACAAGAAAAGTCATCCGCTATTGTATGCTATAAATTTTTGTTCAAAATGGCGTCGAAATGAGTAAAATTGCAATAATGGTTTTCAGTTATATTTCATTCCATTGTTGGAAAATAGTAATCAGAGATTGTTATAACACTGAATTTTCTAGATCCCAATCGTTATTTTAATTTCATTATTGTGGACAATGTTTCCAATAATCAGTTCGAAATGGATTTTGAAATACTAGCTTTTCTTGTTTATAAACCTGCATTTGAAAGCTTGGAAAATTTGTATGCAAATCGGGTTAGTCAAATGTTGTTTTCCGGAATCGATCTTGAGACATCGAAAAAAAAAATTACCTGATGTGTCAATTAGAACACATAAAATTGTACAAATGTTTTTTTAATACAGAGCTGTAAAGAAACTCTGGTCAGAATGATTTGAAATTTGACATGTTTTATATATTCGAAATAGAGATAAACGGTATGGCATTGGGAAAAAAAAATACTCTTTCAATCAATTATTTTCTCATGCCGTATCTCTTTCCTTCTTCCCGTATATTTATGTCAAAGTTTAGGTGATTCTGGTGAAGGTTTATTTTTTTACAGCATTTTGATAGTTGGTCTTATATATTATCACCCCGGGGAGATTATAATTCAAGTTCAACTTTAAGAAAGAATGATTTCAAACACATGGTATTTTATTTTCTGTCTTTAAAACAGGCTCGTCCTGGCCTTTCGGGATTCGGAGACGCCCTCCCTAGAAACTTAACTCTTTGTTTCCAGACGAAGAAAGAAAGAGGGAAAGAAAGGAAACGTCAAATGAATGACCTATCACCCACAGCAGTGACAAAACAAATTTGAAATAAAAACATAATTAACAATTTTTGATAACATTTGTTTAAATATGGAACATTATCTTTCCAATAATATCCATTTGTATGTTTCAGGGTTATGTCTAGCTTAATTTAAAAATGGATTGTGTTTTTAAGATTGAGAAAACATATCAATGAAATTTTTTAGCCATTTCTTGCCTGCTCTTGAGTCTTGTTTGATTTAGTAATGTAAAAACTAATAGTTATTCTTTGAAGTATGGCTACAAAAGTGGTGATCCATCAATCTTGCTTAAATAATAAAAAAATATCATACTAATGGGTAAAAACTACCACCCTAATTGAATAACAACCTTTTTTAACGGTAGAAAAAACCCTTATCTGTGCCTATATAGTCTTCTAGGGGATTTTGTAAAAAAAAAGTTAGTCAGATAATAAGTCATAATAACATAATATCTACAAAAAATATTTACAATGATATTTCAAATCTAGTTAATTGTAATTTTTTGCGAATTTATACATAATCGTTTTCAAAATTCGACTTTTAAAGACAATAGAATAATGTCTGGAAATAGGAAAAGTAGATTTAATATTCAATAAGCAAATAAACATTACGTACCAAAGCAAAAATGCGTGCGTTTTATTCCTTCTTAACACTTTTCATACAGAAAAAGTTCTTAATTTGCCAGTCCTAGTTTTTTTCAAGATGGTGTAGAACTGAAAAAGAATGCAATAATGTTTTTTTTTTTCTAACATTTTACTTTATTGCTGGAATCTAGTATTCGGAGATTGTTTCAACACTGCATTTTCTCAAGAAAAGCAAATTTAAAACAAAGTTTCTATAAAACGTCTCGAATGGATACTTAAAAATGAACTATTTATTATATACTCCTTTCCGAATTATTAAAAATATTGTTAATTATCAACTTTAAATCCCAAAATTGAATATCATGTTCGGAATCCAATTTAAAATTGTCAGGTTTTTTTTTTTTTTTCAGATTTTCAAAAAAAAATTAAAACTGGAAAACTTCCACAATGATTGGATTTACCCTATTTCGAGTTAATTAGGTAATAATTATTAGGATAAGTACAGAATTAAGGAACATGGTTTTCTAAAAACAAAACGTGCTGAATTAAAAGTTCCAAGTAATCGGGTGTTGCAAAATTTATTCAGAACTCTTATTTAGGTTCCGAAAATTTTTTGTAGCTCTAAAGCTTGAAATGCGGTAATTCACAGTAAGCTTTACAGACAAACACACAAACATACATAACCACATTTTACTTTAAGCTTAGGATACCACTTTTACCTTGCATCCTTCCCACTGCAATTTTAATGATAAGCAAATGACAAGGTTTTCATGAGCTTACATGCTATCTGGAGGTAAAGGGTTTTTTGTGTTAACCGGAGAAAAGGTTCAAAAACTGGTTCACGAAGAATTATGTTAAGGGATGTCGGAGTTTAAGAAAGTCAAAAAATCAATTTTGAAATAATAATATAAAAATATATACAAACAATTTTGAATCCGACGGTGCAAAAAGTTTTCACACTAAATTAGAAATATTTTTTTATAAATTAAAAAAAAAAAAAAAAAAAAAAAAAAAACTAGGATTGTTCCTCAATTTGTATTATCGTTTTCAACTTCAACGGTGTTTATCTTCAAACGCAATTTTGGAGATGTAAGGAGCATTTTCTAAAAAACTATTGAAGATAAATGCCTAAAACCCATTTAACACATATTCTTATTAATATATTACACAATTTGAGCTTCACTTTTTTAATTATTTTGTTTTGTTTCTCGAAAAAAAAATTAAAAGGTCCGACATTCTATAGAATATTACAAATTGTCATTTTTGGTAGGTATAAAACTGTATAAAATCTTTAATTTTAAAAATATTAAAAAATCCTACACTCAAATTGTGTGATATATTAATAAGAATATATATATATAAATTTTAGGCATTTATCTTTAATAGTTTTTTAGTAAATGTTCCTTATGTCTCCAAAATTGCAATTGGAAATATGAGCTGATACAGTTGAAAACGATCATACAAATTGATGCACAAAACTTTTTTTTTTTTTTTTTTTTTAAATATACTTCTACTTAGAGAGATTAAAACTTTTTACACCGTCGGATTCAAAATTGTTTTTAGTTTGTTTTACAATATTAATCTCAAAATTGATTTTTTGACGTTCTTCAACTCCGACTCCCCTTAAGAAAAGATTACGTAGATACTTTTCGCATGGTAAGACTGATTCGACAGGATTTATACATATTGGCAACTGACAAGCTGAAGCAACACAGTACATCGGCTGGGTGGCTTTATTGGTCGGCTTACCGTCCCCAAGGATTATTTTGAAACTTTGATAGGTAAGTTGAAACTTTTTATGTTGAATGGTTTAACGTAGGTGAAAGGTGTAAAAAAATCAAGTACCATGTGGTTGTAGTTAGATCTAACATGGTGAAGGCTTAGAAGAAAGGACAATTTTCCTTACCGTCCCAGTTACATTTTACAATTGAAAGGAACAGTAATTCGGGACAGTAATGAATTATGAATTATTAGAATTGGTGTGGTAGAGGGATAAAGGATTTTATATTTAAAATGAATTTTTAGAAATATCAAAATATATATTACTTAATTTTTTTCCATTACTTTACAATTTTTGGTAATTATAGGTATGATAAAGAAAATTTTATGTAAAATTTGTAATAACTCTAAAAAAAATATATAAAAAAAAAAATTAAGTGCATAGTTACTATTTACTGTTTATATAACAAACGTCCTTCCTATGTTTCGCTTTTATTTGTAATCTAGTAAATAATTCAAAACACCATTAGGACAATTTAAAATCATGAATATGAAATGGATGATTAATGGATACTGTAACTTTCAAAAACAACATCTTAATCTGAAATCGATGGGTTTAAATTTCGTTTTTAACAGAGTGCTTTCATCTTTACAAAAAATATTGGTTTTTGTTTACTAATAATTTGCGTTTCCTTATTTTTAGATTAAACAATGGAGATCAGTTGAAAATCAGGTGATGCCTTAGCTACTTCTGTTACATCACAGATACAAAGATGTAAAACTTAAACATAAAGAAAAAACAAAGCAGCATTGGCATTAAGGCCATAATAAAGGGAATTAGACTATAAAAAGAGTCAGTGTAAAAGAGTAAAGAAGAAAAAAATTATTGAAATTGATGTATTCAATTCTCAACTAAGAAAATGTGCGTCATGACTCGAATGACGTTTGGGAACATTTTATGTCAGTTTTAGATATGATACAAAAGACATGGCCACGTATTAATAACTTTCATTTCCAAAGCGATGACCCAATAACATAGTACAAAAATAAAACGAACTTGTACTTGCTTACACAATTTGTTCAAGAACTGGGTTTTACAGAAACCACATTGAACTTCACTGAGTTCTAAAGTTCTGCTGATGGTTTTGGAGGGTAGCTGAAAGAAGACACCAGTTTATAGCACATTTCACATAGATTACGGATGCTTAGACTTTATACATAGCTTTGAAAAATTCGTAGCTTAAAGTTAAATTGTTTCAAAATATTCATTATAGACATTGAAGTTGTTAACACAAAATTTGAAACCAATACCAAATACAATGAAGTTAAGGCACATCGTATGGAGTTCCACATCTCCAAATCATCTTGGTCTCCGCACTGTTTCATGTTTTGCTTGAGAAGGAGTAAAATGTAAAAAATTTTAATCAAATCCCAGCATATGGGTGATTGGGGGTGGTCAAGAGAGTTGGTTGGTTGTTTTTCAGATTATCTTCCGCCGTCAGCAACACGAGGGCTATAATGCACTAAAACATTCGTCATTAGACAAGCCAACATACATTTACAAACACCCATGCCTAACACGGGACTCGAATCCGCAACCTCGCGGTCTAGAAGCTAGCACGCTAACCACTATACCGTTTGGTCGGCCCCAGCATATGGGACTTTACCAGTATCCCAACTTGTCATAAGAAAACAGCCTCTTCTCACAAAGATGATGGGGACCACAAACAGGGACGACGGGAACGGGGGGCGTAGGGGGCGACTCGCCCCCCCCCCCCCTCCCACAAGTTTTGGAAAGTTGGACAGTCGGCAAATTTTCAAAAATTTTATCGAGATATTTCTTTTTCTAAAGTCGATCCACAATAAAATCGAATTAAATGGGGGGGAAAAAAATGGAACAAAAATATTAAAAATATCTGAATGCAGCGTGACCAGAGTTTGACGAATCGGCAGTATAGGGGAGTCTGTCTTTTTTTACCGGCTACAATGATGGACTGCGAACGCAAATATTACCATATAAATATTACCATAAATGTTTAGAAAGGCTGGTAGTCGGCAAATTTCTGAAATTTCATCCCTTCTTTTAAAAATCCCTACTGACGCATGTTTCAAAACATATTGAATGGAAAAAGTACAAATAATTAAACTCATCATTAGTATTATAAAATTGTGATCACAATGCAGCCTCAGTTGACGGTCGGCAATTTTGAATTGGAGTAAGTATATCCTTTTTGACAGGAGCATTAAAATAATCTAATCATTGGTATCTTCACTGACATTAGATAACTTTGATGTTACAGTCAATGGTATACTTGTATTTGTGGTACGTAAGACAACGCCTCAAAAACCATGACATACACATTAAACGTCATTTACATAAAGTATGTAATGTATACATCATATGAGTTAAAGGTTTTATACAAAATTTCAAAACAACAAAATTTTGTATACGAAAATTGACCCCCATTTTACAAAGTTATTGCAATTAATGTCAAGTAGAACTCCATAAGTGATGTTATGTACAGGATGGTCATAAAGAAACTTTGCCGATATGTGGAACTCTAAAGGCAGATTTCAGGTATAGTTATTCAGAGATATAAGGTAGGAATTCTGTGAATTTCGGCAAAATGGCGCTCACGATTACCCCGGTTATAGTTACGAATAGCAACGCCTATTTTTTCCTATCTAGAAATGATCACCGCATGCGAAAACCCTAAAGAGCGTTGGAATGGTACGTGTATCACAAAAAATGGACGCACAAAATACAGATCTGCGAACTTCCAACAAAAACACTATCGGAGCAATGGAGGCCGCTCTCCAAATATTCAGCTTAGAAAACCGATTAAATTGCCTGTGATGGCACTCGTGAACTTTGGCCTCTGCGACTTTTCCATCGTGCGTCTTAATCGAGTTTTTGTTGGCCGTTCGCAGAGCTTTTTTTTTTTGGGAGGGGGGTGCATAATGCGTCCGTTTTTTATGATACACGTACCGTTCTATCTCTCTAGGGTTTCCTTATGCGCTGAACATTTTGCGACAGGAAAAAGTAGACGTTGTCATTTGAAAATGTCGTGCATGTAACTATAACCATAACCGTGAGCGCCATTTGTTGAAATTCACAGATTCTCGAGCTCATACCTCTGAATAACTATACCTGAAATCTCATCTCGATCTGTTAAACGGAACGGAAGCTAAAGGCCCATATATCGGCAAAGTTTCTTTATGACCACCTTGTACTTCATATATTGAAAATGCATTCCCAAAATAATGCATGCCACTTGTAAACTGGAAGGCGATATCGAATTTATTCTAACAAAATAATCTTTAGAAAAGTGTTGAAAGGTTTATTATAATACTATCTAAAATTCTTAATGTTCCCCGTGCTCAAATAGCTGTGGACCGACATTGTCCAATACAAACAACCAGGTTCAGTGTATTGCAAATTGTGATTTTCACTCCTATCCTCGATTTCTGACGCAGTTTGGCCTTCGTGCTTCCCTTGCGCCTAAAAAATTTGAAAAACATCCAACCAACCTATCCTGGATTTCACCACTTTAATATTCGAAACACCGGGAAAAAATTGTCTTTCAGATAAATTAAGATTTTTTAGTCTAAATACCTTTAAAAATATTTCAAATTGGATCAATAAATCTCAAATTAGGATCATAACCATTACATGTGGGTAAGCGAAATGGGGGTGGGTTTTTGGAAATTTCATGTTGACAGTGATGTTTCTCTTGCTTTGAAGATCAAATGTGCAACTTGTTCTTCCTCAAGATCGGATTAACACTGTAGATTTGAATAACTTCCCCCTTTCCCCACACCTTTCCCAAAAAAACTCACACGTACTATTCCTTATATAGTTTGGTATGTTGTGCTAAAAATTATGGCATGCTTTTTTATAGAGTATTTTGTCTCTAAATTCGAAGTTCCATTAGTTGCGAATAACTTACCTTTTTGCACATAAATATTATAGTTTGGTTTAATGCTAAAGTAATCCATTTCATTTTTAATCCCGCTTAGGAAAAAAAAACTTGCATTTTCAAGTATACTTTCCTTCTTGAACAAACGATTATTGTTCAAAAAATGAGTAATATTTGCAGAAATTATTGCTGAAAAACCATACAACATCAGTGAAAAACCACAAAAAAATCATTAAATTAAATCCAGCAATTTTGATAAAAATATATACTCGAAGTAACTACTTTTAAGAAGTAGGTTCCTGGATTGAATTGTTACAAAAACATTAAGTTTTACTATTAACACACGTTTCAAGAAAAATCAAAATCTTTTCTTTTTTAGTTAGGAAAAGTGTTAAAAAGTATTTAAAAATTAAATAATTAACAAATTGTTTTTAATAACAGTTGTGTTTTGCAATGCAATTATAGTATCCATGAATGCCTATATGATTACTTGCAGGGAGATGTAAGGCGACAAAAGTTTTTGTTTAATCCTTGATTTTTCGAAGATGGGAATTGGATTTCCTAATTGGATGTTAGTTAATAATTGTTCATTAATGTTCTGTTCAAATTGATGAATTAATATCCATATATATATTTTTCTTGTAAATTTTACCACTTTTTTTCCCACGTTACTTTATTTTTCGAAATCCAGAGGAGAAGGAGGGCAAGTGCATGTTTCTTATGTCCCTGACATTGTATCTATTATAAAAATTGCATTGCTTCGCGTAGGGAATTTTCTGTAGTAGCAATAGTCCGCCAGAATTTTAAAAAGAAGAATTTTTTCAGAATTCGTTTTTTGATCAACCGTTATACAATTCATTATACAAAAGTCACCAATTTGATCAATAATTTTCATCTATTTAATTCCGTGTTAAAGTGCTATTTTCCAACCACTTTTACACGTTTAATTTTTTTTTTCCTTTTCGAAACTGCAATTTGAAAATATAAAAAAAAAAATGTATCGAAATGAAAATTCAGTAAACTGAGAATCAGTTTACTGAATTGGTTTAAGATTGTCGGGGAAACTTCTAACTATCTGCAAGGTATAAAAGTCTCTCCCCCCCCCCTCCCCTGCCCCCAAATAAAAACGCTTCCAAAAATAATTTCCTTTGTTTGGAGAGGAAGGGTTAATTTACTAAAAAGAAATGAAAAATTAAATGTATTTGAAAGAACTTTAACTATAATGTGATGGAAATTGGTTGGTTGGTTGTATTCAGATTATCTGGCGCCGTCAGCAACACGAGGGCTATAATGTGCCACAACATTTCGTCATTTGACAAACCAACATACATTTACAAACACCCATGCCTAACACGGGACCCGAACCCGCACCCTCGCGGTCTAGAATCTAGCACGCTAACCACTATACCGTTTGATCGACTCAATTCGACGTGAAAAAATAGTTTCACTAAATACAAAATTCGACAAGTTTAATTATAAAAAAAAATTATAAGCAGTTTACATTTTAGCACACTGCACTACAAAAAGAAATGGAATTTAAAAGCATGTCGAGGTAAAAATGTGTCATGATATTGCAACATTTGTACCAAAATTTCAAATTACCGTAAAAAAAAAATTAGTTTGTCAATTCATTCGACTACTGAAGAAGAGTATTTAAAAAAACTGGGGTTTTTTTATAACGAGTTTTGTTATTCAATTATGCAAGACCTCTACATAGTTAATATTATTTCTAGGGTATTTAAGTTTATACCATGTAAAATAATTTGCATACCTTTTCACTGTGATATCGCACAAAAGCAAAGGATGGACGTGGTTCTTTCACATTAATGTCTGTGAATTTTGTTTTTTTCATACTGCAGCCGGTTAACCAAGTCCAGCAGAAGAAAAGGAGACGGCATTTCCGAGGGTCATCCTACACACTTGTCATTCTTTCACCCAACCTCTTCCCATCTCCACTCACACACACTAAAGTCATTTCCTGTCTAAACACTACTAGGTAGCAATTGGAAGAAGTTTGGCAGAAGCAAAAACACCGCCTAAAAACATCTCAAATCACTACCTAGCTAAAAGCTTCGTCAAGCTCCTCTCCCCTGCCTTCGAACTGTTCAAACGACACGTTTCATAACAACGAACTGTTTAAGTCTGTGTTGCCAAATGCTCACCAGTTAATCCACAAAATGACGAAGGATGATGTGGTTTCCTACGTGCATGGCCCAGCAAATTGACGCGCGTCGGCGGATGTAAGTTCAAGCTTCCAATCAAGTAACATCATCCTAGCATGCCGTTGGTGCCACTGCAGACCATGAAACCTGCTGATATTCAAATGGCCTTCTTGCAAATATTCGGAACTGACCAGGCTACTTAAGAAGACGGATTCGAGGATTATCAGAGAGGACTCGCGACTTGCTAATTTCTTTGCAAGAGCTCCGAAATGCTATTTCCTTACTTTGTAAATATGGCTGTAAATAATCGTTTCTAATATAAATAAGTATTTTTAACTAACAAGTAATTTTTATTTAAGCCTTTTTTTACTGCTAGGTGGCCAGATATGTTTTTAAATAAAAAGTATGAAAAAATACATAGTTTTCATCAAAAAATTAAATATATATAAAAATTTGTGTATAACAGTATATATTAGATTCTAGTAGGAAGCACATTCACAACTATTGTCTACAAAAGAATCTTAGAATTTTGTAAACCGGACCATTTATAATGAAATTATGACCGTTAGAGTAAAGTCGTATTATCGCACCAAAATGTCATTCTTCAGAAAACGCGTTTAAAGTTTACTACTCTAATTAATGTGATACAAAATAGGTTCACTAAACATACTGTAATTTAAAAAGTAATTTGAGTCTCAGAAAGAAAATGTTATCATTTTAAAAGAAATGAATTCGGAAATATTTATTTAAAAAAAAAAAAAAAAAAAAAAACGCATACTTGAGTCACCTTAAAAAGTCATTTTAGATTTCATTGCAATCAAATTCAAATAGATGAATATTATTTGCACTCTTTTTTATAAAATCATTTTCGTAATTACCTTTTTTTTTCCCCTTTATTTTTTACGATTGCCCAATTATTTGACAGGAGGAAAAAACTTAAAAGAGCCCCAATATACGACTACACAAAACTCATTCTTCATTCAAGAGGAAATAATTTTGAGTTTTTCTGTAGTGCGCATACACTTGTACAAATGAATAGCGACAGAACCATAAGTTGTCAGGTAAGACGTTTTGGAAAATAATAATAGTAATAATGATAACAATAAATAAATTACAATTGCCCTCTATAAGGTTCGTGACGTCCATGAGCATGTGGCGGGTACATAAGAGAAACATTCAATTTAAAATTGATACACGGTGCTCGTTTTTAGTGTATTTATGATTTTGATGCAAATATGATATTCAGTTGGGACAACTATCGACGGGCCCTTTTCTAAGGTCAATGCTTGATATTTAATTCTTATTTGCTTAGGTGAACGTTCGTCTATGAAATGACAACAACAAAAAACTTTTGTGTGAAGTTTCACGTTTAAGAATAAACACGGTTTTTCAAATGGCCTGGACCCTTCAAAAATATCTATAGGGCACGAGCTCAATAGTGCTTTGAAGATTAATTCTTACTTGATACTAAACCTTTGTCTACGAAATAACACTATATTTATTATTATTATTATTATTATTATTATTTTGACTACAATTAAGTTTCTTCTATAAACATTGATGTTTACCTTTGAGGTCGGAGCTTGTTAGGGGCTCTGTTCGCTCGAAACAAAAAGATTATTACTGAGCTTCAAAATGACAACACAAACTAAATATAGGGTAGTTCTCATTCTTATAGAGCAAATATCCATCAGACGCATACATATGGCTAATATAGAAAGTTGCCTTGGCAACACAAACTGTTGGTGGTTAAAGGTTCTCTTGACCAATTTCCCCTTCTCATTCCCATGGTCCCTTCCTCCACTTATGGTTTGCGTTCCTGGGACGGTGTTTAATAATAAAAAATAAAAAAATAAAAGACAGGTTTTAAGAGTCGTTTGCAAAAGAATTTTCGATATCTTTTGTCTTTTTGTTTGTTATAAAATCGATAAATTTTAAAAAAATGGTTAGTAAAATTCTTATTTTCAAGATTATGTTAACAAGAAATCGCGGGCCCTTCTTAGAAAGGCGGGCCGGCCCCTATAGTGTGCACTGTTTTGTCCCCCCCCCCCCTTATCATCGGCCCTTCCAGGGGACAGCACACATTCCTGCGCTAAGGCTCAAACATTCAATAATCAGAATCACAATACATTTAAAGAGCCGAAATACGAAATTTTAACTACGAACTTTTTTACATTTTTTATAGTATATTATTACTTCAGTTTATTCTTAGGTATAATTAGTTAGAACTTTAAAAGCTTCAAATATCCATCAGATGAACTGCTTGTGGCTCCGGAGCCGCCGTCTATTGACACCTGTTATACACGCTTCTCTATTTACAAAAACCACCCTATTTCAAAACCAATAACTGTGGAGATATTATATTTTTAGTATGGACGACAGTATGTGTATATGGGCGAGGAGAAGGGGGGGGGGGAGGTAAGGGGGCCCGATGTACACTTGCATAGTGGCCCAAAAATCCTGTCGGCAGCTCTGCTTGGTGTCCAATTGAAATAATTATGAAAAAATCGATTGAGAACTAATTTTCTTTTGTGTGGTATCATTATCTTTTTCTAGTTATAAATTGCATCAAACTGCTTCTATTTTTAAATATCAAAGTTGGTGAGAGTAGTTTTTGACATGCATGTTAAAAAATTTGATATAAAGCAATAAATGTAGTGATTTCGGTGAAATTGTTTGTAAAAGTAATATATTTGTGATTTAATAAGAAATCAAATCAAGTAAATAAAAGTATTTCTTATGTTATTACTATCAAAAAGTTATTTAAATAGAATGTGTTTCTAGTTGATAAGGTTAAGATTTATAACCCTTTTATTTGGTACATATTTGCTGGAAATCTGAGCCCGGAAGCATTAATTATGGGCATTTTACTATAACGACAGTTTTTCAGACTTTCCCCATTTGCGTAGTGTTATTGGTCTTCGGAGTGCGAAAGATTTGAGTTGTAAGTAGGTGGGTCAGGTTCACCGAGTAACCGATGGTATTGATTCCGGTATTTGCTTCAGCCAGAGACTATGAAAAGCAAAATATTCATTATGAGTATAACCGCTGGGTTACATCTTCATCAGTAAGGAGAAAAGACCCAAAAGTAAGTGTAGTTTTTTTTTTTTTTGGAATAATTAGTAAGGAATACGAGTGAAATAGCGTCAATCCATGGTGTAATTGTACAAAAAAAGAAGACATACATCTAATTAAAAGTAAAAAATTTTGGCGGCATCAGATATTTCTTATTAGTGTAACCGCCGTGTTGCAACTTCTTCAGTATGCAGAAAAGACCCAAAAGTATGCGTAGTTTCTTAAAAATTTTTAAGACAATAGACGGTATTATTGAAAGTAATATGACCCATTAAAAACAAATTTTTTTAATATGAATCCTTTATATGGATCGCTAATTTCTATGTTCATTTACATAGCGCTGTTTCTGTTGTCAGCTTGTGCTTAGTGTTTGCATCCAATTTAAAATATTCCAAAAATCTCTATCAGCAACATATGCGGCAAACTATTATTCAAAATTTATTTATTAAAAATAAATGTGAATTTATGTGTACACATCCAAATATTTTTAATTTTTTCTGATTAAAGCAATTTTATTGTTTATTTATTAAAACAATTTTGCTACAGGAAAGAGTTTCTTCAATGTTAGGTTAAATGTTATTTCAGTGCGACTAGATGACGGCAAGTTGGTTTTTATTCCGTAAAAGTAGCCATTTAGTAACAGTGACAACCCCCCAAAATCTGATAGAATGAATTATCATCGACGTCGAATCCATCTGCCAAGTTTCAGCCAGATCGGATGACGAAAAGAGGGTTTGTTAGGCCTCCACAGATTTACCCGTCATCGACATACCCAGCTATCCACCCAAACACACACACACACAAAATTGAAGTTAATATACAGGATTTAAAAATAAGACATATATCTAACTGAATATATATATATATATATATATATATATATATATATATATATATATATATATATATATATATATATATATATATATATATATATATATATATTACTAATTATTATTACTAATATTATACTATATATTACGAATATTAAATTATTAATAGGGGGCTTCGACCCCTGCTCGCTAACGCTCGCCAACCCCCAAACGCCTCGCTGCGCTCGGATTGAGCGGCTTTGCCTCTCGAATTTGTGGTTTTAAAACATCTTGCTGCGCTCGAATAGGTTTGCCAGCCATAAAAAATGTAACCAAATTCTTATAAATTTAATGTAAGGCCTAATAGAGAAAACACCCAAATTGCAAGTTTCATAATAGAAAGTTAAATATACTATCCGCCAACATTCTGACTTAAAACTTCATTAGCTATGCCCTAACATTGAAGTCCCAATATCTTTTATTTATTCTGATAAGTCGCCCCGTTAGAGAACGACGTCCAACGCGAAGCATTTTCTGGATAGAAATTCTTCAAAATAATAATTACTCTAATACAAAAATGCTTCAGAAAAACAGAAAAAATCAACTTTGAAACGAAGAGTTTAAAAAGAGCTTTAAAATTAGCAACGGTTTGTTGTTTACATACGTAAGGATAGCTTTAAAATTAGCAACGGTTGGTTGGTTGAACCCCCGAGCAGCCGGTTTGTTGTTTACATACGTAAGGATGTTGCCAATCATATATTCAAAGTCATTGAGGCTTTGTAGTAGCTTAATGATGAAAAATATTGAAATTTAACTAATTCATAAAGTGTTAATAAATTATTTTGGCACGTTTTGGCAAATCTACAGCTTATTTCCTTTAAAATGACATCTTGATCATTGAAATTGGTTGAGCAGTTTAGGCGGACGGACTAACCCCAAAAAACGTATTGCCTATTAAATATATAGATTACTAATATTACCATGTATATTATACTAATATTAAATATTAAATACCTCTCCATCAGCAAAATACGTGGTAAACTACTTTTCAAAATTTATTCATTGAAAATTAATGCGAACTCACAACCAAATATCTTTTATTTCTTCTGATTAAAACAATTTTATTTTTTATTTATTAAAAGGATTTTGGCAACAGGAAAGAGTTTCTTCAGTGATAGGTTAAATTTTATTTCAGTGTGATTGGATGACGGCAAGTTCATTAATTAGTATTTCGTAAAAACTACCTCTTAGTGACAGCCACCAAAATTTGATAGAATGCATTGTTATCGAATCTATCTGCCAAGTTTCAGACCGATTGGATGACGGCAAGAGGGTAAATTATGCCTCCGCAGACTGCTCGACATCGACAAACGTACATACAAAAACTTTATTTTTAAGATAATAGCTTTTTATGCTACTTAGATAGCACTTATGATGTTCTCACTGCCAAAGAAAAACATCAAGCTTGATATGATGAATTTAAAACTCTAAATAACTGTATCAATTAATAAAAATTAATGAACATAACCTTTTCGACTCTAATAGGCTTATAATTCCTTATATTTGTGGGATATCTAATCCCGATTGTTTTTAACAGTGATAGAATATATCCCATCAGTGATCAAATTGCTACAAAAATATACTATTTGTATATTTATGAAAAGTATATTGTTAAAATATCTTTAGCGATTGTGACACATATTCTTAGTTCATTTTACGTTTGGGATTCGTTGTCAAAGGATAAAGTGTTACAACCTACTATGTTACCTCACTCAAAAAAAAAATCAACATTCTACGGTGATCACTTTTTGTATAAAAATTCAAAACTTGATATTTTTTTTTTTTTTTTTTTTTTTTTGAACAATAAATGCTTTTTGAACGAAATTCCAATCAAAAAGTAAACATAACAGAATCATGCAATTTCAGGCATGTATATAAGGACTGTTCGTTTATGTAATTAGAATATTTTTCGAAAATGTGAACTTTAAGAAATACAAATACAAATTATAAGACCAACAACAAGTTCAACTCACTATTCAGGAAAATTCTCAAGGATAAAAGAAAAAAATCTTATTATTGTTCTAACAAAATATTTTTAATTAATTACCAAATATTAGTTAATTGTCAGAGGATTCTTTAAACCTGAGGTTACACTACCGTAATTCACTCAGAATTTTACAACTTTCTACGACAATAACTTATCTTGTGAAAAATCATAAATGTTGAAATGTTGAATTTGGTTGTGAAAAAAATGACCATCGAGTAAATTTTTAGTCAAAAAGTAAACTTATAAGGTCTTTCAATTTCACGCACGTGTAGACACATATAAGACCTTTTCATTGCCAAAGTTATAATATTTAAAAAAAAAAATATTTGAAAGATTCTAATTGCTCAAGGATCCTTTAATTTCGACCTTAAGTTTTATTACAGTACGCTACTTCTCAAAAAAATTCAAAATTCTACGATAGTAACTTCTCTTGGAAAAAATCAGAAAAGTTGAATTTGGTTGGGGAACAAATGTACAAAGTTATATAAGACCACCTCATTCAAATTGTTACATTTTTAAAAACAAAATTTTTTGAGAGAAAGTTTAAAAACTTTTTTTTTAAGTTGAAAAAATAAATTTTAAAAAATTACCGAAAAAGAAATTGCTCCAAAATATTATTTTATGAGGCTATGTTACCCTACAATGTTTCACTCACAAATTTTCGACTCACCACTTTTACTAACTTCTCTCTTAGAAAATCAAAAATGTTGTATTTAGTTGGGGGGGAAATGCCCACTGAGCAAATTTTTTAAACTCATAAGGTCTTGCAATGTCAAGTACATATAGAAGCATATTACCAAAGTTGTAAAAAATTTTGAAAAAGTGAACTTTGAGAAAATTTAAAAAAAAAAAAAAAAACTTTTTTTATATATATATTAAACTACAAACGACTATTTTTTGCGACTCTTGTAAACAACAATTCGTCATATGTTAACATAAGGTAAGGAAAGTAATGTTTTCAGTTAAAAATTTACGATTTTTTTTCTTTCATGCATTTATCCGCGTTTTTTGGAACATTCTGACATCAAAAAAGTGATTTAGAAAAAATATCTGTCCTTGTGTACGTAGTCAGCATAACTCCTGAACGAAATGACGATGTTCAAATTTAGTGTACAGATTGGTGGTGGCCATGGACCTGTCATTAACGT
The DNA here is from genome assembly GCA_963978545.1 of Linyphia triangularis. NCBI lineage: Eukaryota > Metazoa > Arthropoda > Arachnida > Araneae > Linyphiidae > Linyphia > Linyphia triangularis. The sequence goes on along the minus strand of OZ021721.1, from coordinate 10,149,112 downwards.
ATTTATCAATATTGCTCAAGCACTAAACAGGAAAAAATCATGTTTTTCAGCAAACGTTAAAAAACGGTTCAAACGATTTTGATCAAAATCTCCAAGGTATCAATCAAGAGGTATTCTCTAGAGATGTTCTAAACAACCTTTCCTCTTAAATTCCCGTAAAAATGCTATAAAGGCGTAAAAGTTGAAAAACGAATGTCTTTAACACAGAGTTCTCTTCCCTTGAGCATTACAAGTAATTAACCGTTTTTCTCCTCTGTCACTCCTCTTCACTAACAAGAAACGGATAATGTAAGAGTTATTGAAAAGTACATCGCCAAATTCAACATTTTGGCGATTTTTATTCCCCTATAGGAATTATCGCCAAAAATAACGCCAAACTGGCCATTTTTTTTTTCTCAAATAAATGAAATTAAGAAAATGGTAACAACACTATTCCACGTAAAATTTAAATGTAGTGACCACTGACCAGTATTATAGTGTACTTGAAAGTTGAGCGATGTTTCACACCCTTAATTAGTTCTCTGTCAGGCACAGCTGTGTTTAGAAATCTGATATCCCATACCAGCCGTAGAGACAGACCTAGTCATCCATCAGTCGCACCCTTTTATTCTCGTTGAGCATTGCTCTCGATTCTGTCTGAAAATTGCTATCTTTCCCCAAAAAAAGAACTAATAAACATTTCAGTCCCTTAATCCCCAAATAAACATTTCAGTCCAATGTTCACTTCTCATACAAGATCACCGCCCTACCCTTCTTCGGGAACATTTCTTTTTAGAAACATGCCGACATTCCATTCCTGGTTGATGTGGTCTGAAACCTCCTCTTTCGGCACCTTGTCAAAGTTTTGCACTTTCTTGCATCGTAAAGTCCGAAATGCCGCCTGCGACGTCTTTCAAACTTTAGTTCGATCTTTCCAGGAACAGTGTGAGCAATGGGAGGGGGAAAGAATCCCCCCTCCCTTGTTTACATAGGGCAATGAAAGTATAGCATTCGTTCAAAAAGATTTTTTTTTTTTTTTTTTTTTTTTTTTTGCATTTCTCCACGTTGTGGAACACCCTGATTTCAAAAAAGTGGTCCAGAAATATTGTATGTCTGTGTCCAAACAGTCAGCATAACTCCCGAATAAATTGACCTATGATGTTTGAAATTTTGTGTGCGGGTTAGTGGTGGTCATGGGACCAACCATTTAGGTTTCCGTCAAAATCGCGTTTGCGCATGTGGTGGAAATTATGAAAAATCACGAAAGGAACCTGTTTTCCATCAATTACTAAAAGACGACTCTAAAGATTTGGATTAAAATCTCTGTGTAAAATCTAATCGTCCCCACCTTCAAAATTTCAGTAGAAATGTAATAAAAGGGTAAAAAGATGAGAAACGTTGTTGGATGTTTGTTTTTCAGATTATCTGGCGCCGTCAGCAACACGAGGGCTATAATGCGCCGAAACATTTGTCATTAGATAAGCCAACATACATTTACAAACACCCATGCCTAACATGGGACTCGGAACCCGCAATCTCGCGGTCAAGAAGCTAGCACGCTAACCACTATACCGTTAGATGAGAAACGAGTGTCGTTAACCCAGAGCTCTCTGCCCTTGAACATCGCTCATCAACGACGATTGATTTTTTTTTTCTGTTTCCCGCACAAGAAAGGACAATGCAATACCGATCAAATAACATCGCCAATTTTGCCATCTTGGTGGGGGGGGGGGGGTTTGTCCATGCAAACATTTTTGCCAAAAATATCTCCAAATTGGCCCTTTTTAATTAAATGAGAAAACACCATAAATTTTAATACAATGACCAAAATTATAGTGTAATTGAAAGTTGCGTGGTATTCCACACCCCTAGTTTTACTTTGACTGATCTTGTTAGTAAAAAAAATATTGTAGTTTGAACCAGGGCCTATTCTAACGGGCAGTCGTGGCCTAATTGGGCAGTCGTAAACTAAAAATGGGCAGTCGTAAATCCAAAATTGGGCAGTAGTAAAAAGCAATTAAAAGTATATGTGAGCCAATTATATTTTTATTTCTTCATCTTTCTCTAAATTGTCAATATTTTTGTTATCTTATTTTTGTTAACTTTCCGAAGTTTACCAGGCGCTTAATTTCTTGCAAAGTTATACATAATATTTGTTTTATTTTTAATTTTTAATTAACCTATATGTAAATAAATCATTTGGTAAAAAAAATCACTTTTATTTTGAATTTTTTCACGTTTTGGAAAGTTCCGAGTACAAAAAAGTGGTCATGAAAAAATGACAGTGATATAGCTCCCCAAATCAGCATAACTCTTAAGTGTTTTGACCTACGATGTTGCACTTTTATATACGGATTGGCAGTGGCCCTGGACCTGTCATTAAGGTTTTCGTCAAAATTGCTCATGCGCATAAGGTAGCTGCCATTAAATAATTTATCTTTAACAACAATTGCCACAAAACGGTTCTAATGATTTTGATCAAATCACTAAGGAGTTCTAAACATCTCCAAATCCGAAAATCTCATAAAAATTCGCTTAAATTGTAAAAAGTTGAACAACGAACGTCTACCATAGATTTATCTTTTTGGGGGCATTGTCCATCAACCACCACTGTGCTGTTCCCCCTCAATTCACTTACACAAGAGTATAAAGTAATTTTTATCGATAAAAAAAAATAACAATAACAACTTTGCCAATTTTCTCGGCCAATGTATTAAATATCGCAAATATGACTAATTTTTGTTTAAATTAATGAAAACGAACACGGTAAATTACACCAATCTATGTCACACTTAACAGTGATCAGTATTATAGTCTAATTGAAAGTTTTGCTACGTTTTACAGCTCTAGTTTTACTTTCGACTTTGATTATATATTACGTTATTACTAAACCAAACATTAAGTTGCGTTTCAAATTTACTTTAAATGCTTTAATGATATGGTTTTTATAAAGCTCTTTCTTTTTAAAACATTAGCCTTATTATTATTTATTTTTTTAATTCAGGGATATTTACTATAGAACCATAATTCTTCCCCCAACAAATGTCTTGTTTGCTTAAAAAAAATATTCGTTCACACTTGTTAATATGTATGCGGGTATTTCATTTGTATGGGTCGGCTTTTTATTATATTTTGTTTGTATACTTACAAACTTTTATTTTCTTGAGATATCTTAGAGGCTTGTAGACTAATACAGCCATGTATCCATTTTGAAAATTTAACACGTAAACTGCAATATTAAAGAATTTATCATAAAAAAGAAATTTCAATGTACATTATTGATGAAAAGAATTTTATTAACGTTTAAAAATTTGCCAACTCTAGTACAAATGTAGTCAAATTTATGTATAAATTTTCTCAAACAAAGTATATGTCAAAACTAAGTTTCTGATTATTTGCCATCTTTAGCTATCCTCTTCATTTTAAGAATAATTGTACACTTTTACTGTCTAAATATATCTCGGCAGGGCTTATTTTACGAGTAGTCGTGGCTTATTTGAGAATAGGGGGAGGATACGAAATATGTTTCACTTTAGTGTCCACTGTCAGCTGATCAGTTCCTCTTCGGCTGTTTGCGGTCAAACTCCTATTGTGTGTCCTGTCCTTTGGAATTTTCTTGGGAGATGACCACTGTATTTTTAGGGGGTGGGTGGCAACAGTTGTTTTGACGAAACTAGTTAGCGATTCCAAGTCCCAAGATTACAAAAACAGCAATGAATAGTTGACTAGAGGGAAGCGAAAGATGCAGTATCTTTCCTTTCCGAAGAAAGTGGTTCTATTGAATGTTTGCCTTGTAAGTGTAAACTAAATAATCTTTTAATGTTTGGTATCAAAAACATTGAATTTGTATTCACGATTGTTTAATTGTCTTTTGCGACTTCTTAAAATTGGAGTATAGCTCTGAAATGTTCAACATAAGTAGTTTTGACCTTCTAATTGTACCCATGACAAACAAAATGTTAAAATTTTAATTAGTTATTTTTTAATTATTTTTTTTAATTATTATCATTATTATTATTATTTTTTATTTTTTTTTTCAAAACAATATCTAACAGGGCTACACCTCTGAAATTTTCAACATAAGTAGTTTTAGCCTTTTAATTAATCTTTTGAAAAATAGAAAGTTAAAATTTTGGTTAGTTTTTTTTTAAATTAATTTTTTAATTAATTAATAAGTATTTTATAAAACGATTTCTAATAGGGCTATTGTTCTGAAATTTTCCACATAAATGGTCTTGGCCTTCTAATTGGATATAAAAAACAGAACTTTAAAATTTGATTAGTTTTTAATTAATTAATAAATATTTCACAAAACCATTTCTAATAGGTCTACAATTCTGAAATTTTCGACATAAGTAGTTTTGGCCTTCTAATTGGACTTTAATCAAACATAATTTAAAATTTTGATTAGCTTTTTTTTATAATTTTTTTTTTTATCATTAACAAATACTTCACGAAATGATTTCCATTAAAGCTACAGTATTGAAATTTTCAACATAAGTAGTATTGAACTTTTGGCAAAAAGAATGTTAAAATTTTAATTTGTTTTCAATTAATTTTTTAATTAATAGTTAAATAAAATGCGCCTTCTAATGAGCCAAAGAGCTCTGAAAATTTCAACGTAAGTAGTTTTTGTCTTCTAATATTGTTTTTCACAAACACGTGTTAAAATATTCTCAAAGGGGTGTTGTATTAATGGGAATTTTTTTTTTCTCGACAAGGGAGGGGCTTCTAATATTAAGGTTCACGCAGCAATTATTTTTTAGTAAGTGAAGCGAGCTTACGCTCACGCAGCAATGAACCTTTTTAGGCTCCTTTCACACTATCCGATTCCTGTCGAACGACAAAAAGTAGGAAGACAAAAAGTCGGGTGTTTCAAAGCAGCCTGTTAGCACCCGACGGCTGCTAACGGCTGTGGCCGGCCGGATAATGCGAAAGGAGCAATTCACTTCTTCACGCCTCTAAAAGAATTTTTGTATCCCTACTTTTTGTCTTCCGATAGAAATCGGCTAGTGTGAAAAGTGCCTTAAGCGAGCCCATGCTTGCACAGCAATGATCCTTTCAAGGAGTGAAGTAAGCCTGTGCTTATTATGAACTTTTCAGCGAACGAAGCGAGCTTGGTCTAACGAAGCAAGGAACCTTCCTGAGAGCGAAGCGCCAAAAACTGGGCGGGGCCACGCAGCTAGGTAAAAAATTGCACATGGTAAAATTTCGTAGCGAAGCACGGGTATTCAGCTAATAGATTTATAAATATTAATTAATTAACCTCATGAAGTAAGGTAATACAAACCTCTTTTTAAAATTTGAGTGCTACTGTTATATTCAAAGATCAATTATCGGATTTTATTATTTCAAATTAACTTGCTGTAGGGGTTGAAAGGGAGATGAGAAGGGGGGGGGGGAAGAGGCGATGGACTTTTGGGCAGTCGTAAATTTTCCTTGGAATAGGCCTTGGTTTGAACTCAATCGACTTTGGCAACCCATTCGCTATGACTTAAGGTCACCCGGAATCGAACATCTTGAAATATGTCGGTTTTGAGATTTTAATTGTTTCATAACAGCACACAGACATATGGTTCAGGTATACTAAGAATTAAGGTGGATTGTTTAATTTAAACTTGATATACTCAGAACCATGTTTTTGGTTTTTGATGTAACTTTTCTAAGTAATTATAAGAGATTTTGAATTGAAATTTTTTGTTGTCATAAATCAGACATTGTTTATTACTTTAACAAGGGCTTTTTCAAAAATATTGCCTAGTTTCTTAAGAAAGCAATTTTTTACTAAAACATTACCAAGAAAAAGACAAAAAAAAAATTTAATGTTTGAAGTTCAATAACTTTTTTTTATGGTGAAATATTTCTAAAAGTCCATGCTAAAGTAAGTAACAATATTCAATGAATATTTCAGTGACTAAACTTTGTTTCTAGCTGTAATAGTCCCCAAGAAAATGCACATCTTACCTCAGCTTGTTTATGTTTTGTAGCTTAATTTCATGCCGTGTTTCTGCCTGAAAAAACGCTCCTGTGGGCCTTAGCCTTAAAGGGAAAGTCCTCTTTAAAGTTTAAATTGACAACTCCCGCATTTTTTAAAAACGAGTGGAATTAGTTTATATTTATGAAGAATTTCTTTATGATTCCAAATATTCAAACAAAAGTTCCTTAAAAAAAATAGTTATTTAAATATTAAGAAAAGAAAATGGCCGAAAACTTGGTACGATCGCAGTCCGATCAAAACGACCGTTGATAAGCGGTGCTCAAGGGCAGAGAGCTCTGTGTTAAAAGCACTCGTTTTTCAACTTTTTAAGCTTTTATCACATTTCTACGGAAATTTTGAAGGTGAGGAAGGTGGGTTTTGAATATTTCGATTGTTAGAGCCGTTTTTTTAGCAATTGCTGAAAAGCATGATTTTTCATAATTTCAACCTTATGCCCATGCGCGATTTTGACGAAAATCTTAACGGTAAGTCCCATGGCCAGCGAACAAAATTTGAACTTCGTAGGTCAATTTGTTCAGGAGTTATGCTTACTACGTACCCCTGCATATGCATTGACATAAGGTTTTCAAATGCAAAATAAATTATACTAGACGCTATTTTCTAGTTTTTAATTTATGAACATTTAAGTGACCATTAAGTGAGATTTAAAGAGATCAAGCCTATTCATCAAATGTCAAGATGGTTATAGAAAGTCGTTTCTAAATGCACTGTGTTAGAAGACTGTAACACAGCGTGCATAGGAAAAGTCTATACTAGGACTTCCTCTTAACGAACCACATATCGAACCAGATTCCTGGCAAATGTCTTTCTGGGAGGTCTATCAATAATGAACTATTCTGCATTCGCGCATCGAAAAGAAGGAAACCACTGAACTTGTATATACTTGACTAAGCCAACTTACTACTTGTTATGTGTAACTCACCTCACTTGGTTCCTTTGATATACAGTGTTTAAATGAGTAAATACTGAAAATGTTAAATCATTAATTTCCCTTGATGTTTGTGCTTTCAGATGCGCTTGCCTGATGCCCCCAGCTGGAAGAAGTCCCTACTTTAGTGACTAGGCTATCCTTGGCACTTCACGGGAGTAAGTATCTAATTGAAATAATGATAAAAACAAAATCCACAAATCTCGTGATTATCAAAACGTAAAGAAAAACTGGCCAACTACGATTTTTGAAGATGGTGCCAGTTGAAAAGAAAAACCAATTTATTATTTCATTCTATGTAAGTAAAGTAGTAACTAAAACCGAAAATAAAGTGTACCACTTGAAAAATAATAAAATTGCCAATTTTCAAGTATTTTAAGATCTAGCGATTTCACAACAAAAGATTGAGAATTAACCTTTTGTAATAAAAAATGCATATCTTTCCCTTTGACCAGTCACTTACTTTTCTCACTAAGGTATTTACAAAGATTGTAGACTCCCCAGTCTATCACTTTGATATAATCAATTGTCGCAAAATTAAATGTAGATTGTTGCAAACCAAATGTGCCGTAAGGTGGGAAAAATCCAGGATTTAGTTTGTTTTTCCCACCACGTCAAAAGGTTTTCTTTATGTAAATACTTTATAGTAAATAAGCCCACTGTGTAGCAGTTTTTATTTTATGCTATGCTCTGCATTTGTTATGTAGGATATGAAACACATTAATAAAGAAAGCAAAATAACCCAATAGCGTAAGTCTATTTATTTTCATGTCGAATTTTTTTAGTACAGTCCCCATTTGCTAGATAAGTGTCATAAAACCCCGAATTAGCTTTCCTTAATGAACTTTATGTCGTGCTTTTTTTTCTTCTTCTGAGCTCTAATTCCCATGGCAAATTATATTCAATACTCAGCCGACCTGATGGCTGTGGGGTTAACGCTCTGGTCTCACATGCCAAAGTTAACGGATCCGAATCCAGGGTTAGGCATGGATGATCGTTGTGGTTCAGAATCTACGTTAAGCTGTAGGACCCGGCCTTATTTGCCGTTATTGTGCACAAAAATAGGTCGTTGAGAGTACAACCCCCCCCCCCCCCCTTCTCACATCGGACAACCGAGCAGCCAAGGCGTTTCATGAGAAGGCCCCACTGCTCTGTTTTGAACCGAGCCTCAGAGAATGCCTGGCGGTTCCAACTTTTTGTCGCCAAATATAAGTTTTCCAACGGTCGATGAGCCCACCTGATCGTTGTGTGGTTAGTGCCCTTTCCTCGCATGGCAAAAGAGCCTGTTTCAAATCCTGGTGTAAGCATGGATGTTCGTTGTAGTTCGAAATCCACGTTAAACTGTAGATCCCGGCCTAATTAGCCATCATTGTGCATAAAAACAGGTCGTTGAACGTACAAACCAACCAACGGTCGACGGTATAATAGGCAAGAACCATTTTCGGCAGCAACACATATACAAAATAAGTTTATTTGGGCTCACCCCACCCTTTATATCTTTCTACAATTTTTTAAAGTTTTTCTTTGATTTAATTCGAAGATTTAATTTTAAAACCATAAAACTATCACATTATGAAAATATCTTAAAAAGGGTAAAAGGACGACAGAGGTAGTTCGTTTTTAAACAACAGCAATATTCGACATTATAAAAAGTTTTCATTTTACCATAAGAATTGAGTGTGGGTTTATTTTGCATTAGAAATATCGATAGATAATGTGAATGATGACTCTTTTTCTTTCCCTTTCAGTTTCTTTTGGAACCTCAACAGGAGATATTTTGAAGACGACTTCAAATTAGAGGTAAGGTAATTTAAAATATTGTAGGTGTCTCGATATTTTCATTTCCAGTATTTTAAAACTATGCTTTTGTGGGAGTGTTATTTAAAAAAAAAAAAATATTTAAAAAAACTAAAAAACACGCTTTAATAGAAAATTAAACTAAAAAGCAGAAAATAATTTTAAATGTGTTTGAAATAAGAATGGAGTAATTAACAAGAAATATTTATTTTACCGTAAAAAAGCGTGGGGTGCTTTTTAAGATATTTTCATAATGGCTCTACTTTTACCAATATCTGTCATTAAATATTTACAACAATTGACATCAAGCACCCCACGCTTTTTTACGATAAAATAAATATTTCTTGTTAATCACTCTATTCTTATTTCAAACTTACACGTATTTAAAATTATTTTCTACATTTTAGTTTAGTTTTCTATTAAATCGTGTTTTTTAGTTTTTTCAACTATTAATTATTTTTAGTGTATCTATATATAAGGTTAAATTTCACAAAAGGAAAACATTGTGAGGCTGTAACTTTTTGATGGAAAAATCGTTCAAGTTGATCTCCCTTTGCATTTCGGGCCGACCAAACGGTATAGTGATTAGCGTGCTGGCTTCTAGACCGCGAGGTTGCGGGTTCGAGTCCCGTGTTAGGCATGGGTGTTTGTAAATGTATGTTGGCTAGTCTAATGACGAATGTTTCGGTTCATTATAGACCTCGTATTGCTGACGGCGCCAGATAATCTGATAACAACCAACCAACCCTTTGCATTTCGATAGAATTTTTTTTTTTTTGTGTAATTTTTTATTGAAAATGATTTTTTATATGCATTTATAATCCAAATTTGCCCAAATTTGATAGAAAAACCGCCGAAGGTGCTCTCCCATGTTGTTTGAAAAGGGCTTTTTTTTTAAGTGGAGAGGAGGGGAGGGGAAGCTTTTGTATTGAAAATTACTTTCTATACTCATCCAAGATCCAAAATTGCCCCTCAAAAAATTTTATTAGTAAAATCAGAAGTTCCTTTTCTGAAAATATTGTGCTTTAATACTGATTTTAAGAAACTTTTTTTTTTACTTTGCAATATCTTCGATTTTGAGTATTAAAATATTATTTTAAGCGTAAATTGATATTCAAAATTGATTCGAGAGATGTCTTCTAGTATTCTAGACTGAAAAAATATTAATTTTGAACTAACATGGCATGTTATTTCAATAAGGAATATATTTTTCCAAATTTTTTTTTGGCTGAAAATTTCTGGTGATATTTCAAGTAAAAAGTTAAAGCAAAATATTGTCTCTTTTTTTCTTCTTAAACTTCTTAGTTTTTCTAGAACAAAGTTACTGTAGCAAAATGTTGCCATTTTAAAATTAATTACTTATTAAGACGGGAGCCTTTAATTTATATTATAGAACACCCATGAAATTGGAAGTGGATCAAAACTTAGCCAAATCTGTCCTAGAAATTAAATTTGTAAATTACTTAAATTTCAGAAGTTTTTTTTTTTTTTTTCACCACATAAAATGCTTTCAAGCCTCATCACCCGTGCCAGTTCTGACCCTCATTTGATAATTTGGTACTCAAATTTGAATAAATAGCTCAAAAATGCCAACTTAACTCCTTCACAATTTTCCAATTTTAACATTTTTTAGCTTCCAAAATGCTTTTATTCTTCACTCGAACCGTGTCCAGTCTCCGTTTCTAGAGAGGAGTGGGCGAAGTAAAATCTGATATCCAGTTTGGCAGCCCCCTTTTGGGGCCCCCAAGAAGGGAGGCTCGAGTGGGTATTGTCCGAATTCCGAAATGGACACCACGTTTTGGAAGACAACTTCGAATGGAAGCATCGTGTGCTCTTCTCTTTGGAAATGGAGACGCATAATAATGCAGTGCCATATTTCACAAATCGATGGTATAGTGTAAAAACAAACCCAATTTAACTTTCATTCGGTGCAAGTAAAAGAGTCTAAATCAATTTGAGAGCACTTTTCTCAAAAGAGGAATTTATGATTTTCCTGCATTTTTGTGCGTGTGTGTGCAAATTCTGATCTTAAATTAAGATAGAAAGCATTTTCTATACAAAAAAACAAACTTTTTCGACATCCTCCCCAATCCCCCACTTAAAAAAATATTTTTTCCTGGTAGACGTGTGGAAAATATTTGGATATTTTTCTAGTAAAAAATTACATTAGTTAAATTCTGTCTTTTTTTTTTTTAATTTAGGCTTACATCTAATCAAAATAATAGAACGGTCATAAAATTTGAAGATTTTAAGAAAACTTTGCTCATTTTTCTAGAACAAAGTTACCATACAGTCAGTACTAGAAGTGTGGGTAGACGCGAGGTGACGCCCTCCCCCCCCCCCCTCATTTTTCAAGAAAATACCCATGCGTCTCCCCACTTCTAAAACAACTGAAATCCATCCCCCCACTTTCAAAAACTCTCAATCCGTCTAAAATTAAAGAAAAATAACATTAACTTTTAAATGTAGAGGCAATGTAGACCAAAAAAAAAAAAATGGGGGGTGGGGGTGGAAACCTGAGATTCTGACGGAAGAAACTGGCTGGGCGCTAAGAATCCAGATAGATAGCTAAATGTATTAGAATGTTAATATATTGTATTAGCTCTTAGGGTGTTTTGAGAATACGGAATTATGCATTTACATTGGCTTGCCAGATATTTGGAAAATCAAACTGATATGTTGTTTGAACATGAAAAAATATATATTCAAAACAGCATTGATTTCTTAACTGTTACTTACTTTAAACTCTAAACGTAAAAATAACGGAATTGGGTGCTGCCAAGAAGGTGCATGGGGGGATGCTTGAATTCCCCTAGTTGCTTAAATTTTTATAAAAATGGAGAAAAGGACAATATTCACCGAAAAAAACCCATGTGCGTTTTAATAATATAGATGTTATATTTGTCATTGTTAGAAGAAAAATAGTTTTGAAAAATCAAGGTTTGAACAAAAACATTTTTTTCCCCTTGCAACCTATGTTAATGAGTCTGTTTTTTTCCAAAAAGTAAGGGTATTCATATTTGTTGATGTTATATATTTCATTTTCCTTAATATAAAATTGCTAATGGTTTTGTAAATGGATATAACACATCGAAATTGGGCTGTGAAATAGTAGAAAAACAATTCAAATGTATTTTATTTTTAAACGTAGAAGTAAATTATTTTTCAATTTGGGAATGGAAAAACTTAAGAGTTTATTCCAAAAATGTAGCAGCAGTTAAGAAAAATCTGTTTTCTCAAGTTTCAAAAAATCAACACTAATTAATGCATCAGTGGTGGCGATCAGGAGAAGAATCCGCTCTTTTTGAAACTCTAGTGATTTTGATGGCAGTATCATATAAATTTTGCAGTTTGCTTTCTCTTTCGATTCATATCCATTTTTGAAGATCATTATCTCCTAATCGTCTCCATTGTCGATATGACAAACCGAACTGGATAAGATTAAAAAACCAGGAATGACCCAAGATAATCTATTCGTCTGGCAAGTGATGAGTTTATATTTGGATATCCCTCTTAAGATTAAAGATGATTGGGATGGTACACAAATTAATATTTTATCAAGACATTTTAAGTCGACTGGCGGATTTTAACTTAATAATTTCATTTTAATTAATGGTGCAAATTCTGGTAAAGGAAGGGTATCAAGAAAGAACTTCTCCAAGTTTTCCTCTCGAGAAGGAGAAAAACTATAAAACTCTCCAATCGACATCTGCAACAATCTCTTTAACACGTTGACTGCCGCGTCACCCATATTCGGGTGACAACATAGTTTCTGATCCGGCCGCGTCACCCGTATTTGACTATTTTGCGAAAGATATCCGTAAGTATTTGAAAAGATATTTCACACGAAGTAACAAAACTATTGAATTGTTATAAAAGTAATATGAAAATGGATTATTAAGAAAGTTATTGTAAGTCTCGTAAAAGCTTTTTTTTTTTTTTTTCCCCCACTGCTATTTGACTCACTAGGAAATAAGTTTTATATTTTTCTTTTCGACATTTCAATGAATTAGAGTTTAAGTTATATTCTCTTTACTCGGCAAAGATTCAAACTGATCGTGTAAAGCGGCGAAATGAGAAACAGATGCGAAACACAAATAAACAGACATGACACCGTGGAAACAAACGGAACGAGAAATTATTCTTGCGACCACCAGCTAATCGCATTATTCAAATATCGGCGCGGGTACTCAGCAGAATACGCTTTGTACAGCGGTACTCGTGGCCTGAAGGAGATTTCACAGTAAACGCGCGTGGCAGTAAAAGTGTTGATTCACTTTGAAAACGGATTTCGAGGAGCTACAGAATCTGGGAATTTATCCGAACCCATTGTATGTTGTATCTCTGAAATTCTGAGTCAGATGATTATGTTAAATCTAGGCTCCGAAAACTCAAATCAGGTGATGATCCTGTTAGGGTGAGATCCTAGTCAAATGTGTCTGAATGGAAACTCGATTTCTTATGGAAATTTTTCAGAATGAAAATTGTTAAAAAAAAATCATGTAAATAATCTGTTTAAAATGTGTTATACATAGATAATCTGTTTAAAAATTGTTGTAAAATATCTGTTTAGAAATTTGTGTCAGTAATATGTTGGAAAATGTCATATAACCCATTTATAAAGTGTCAAGCAATCTGTTAAAATGGGTTATGCAAAGCAAATTGCTTAAAAATCCATATAACTTTACAGTTTAAAAAATTATTTAAATAAAAAAAAGTCTATACACACTTATTTTTTTTCCTTTTAAATTTTTGAGGTGCCCAATAATCTGTTTTGAGGTTATGAAAGTAGTATTAATAAAGTAATTTATTCTTAGTTGTCTTTTTTACTCCCCCCACCCAACAGAAAAGTGTACATTAGTAACGATGCGACATAGCGTTCCCACACCTTTTTATTTTACACTACATCGCTGCTTTTAATACCAAGGTCAGTTTCAAGGCACACACACACAAAAATCCGTATTGTCGTCTAATAGTCAGATTTACTGTTATTCCAAAACGACACGTCGTTTCCCCGCGTTTATTCGTTTTGAACATTTGTTTCCAATTTGTTTCAGCATAACAACAAGGCTCTCCTAAACAGTGTGAGAGCAAAATTTAATTCGAAAGAATTAAATCACTCCAAACAAACGATCTTTAAAAATTAAACCTAGGCTGGATATGAAAAACTTAACTCTTTCAACAAAAGTGAAATACTTCCGTTGCCGAAAAAATAACCTTGTCCTGTCAGCAGATAATTGCAATTTATAAGATACTTAATCGACTCAAACTGTTTCCAAAAGGGCAGAGGAGGAGTCAACATTTTAATTATTACATTTCAAAGTACTTTTACAAAATTTATTGCAATAAAAAAAGTGTGAAATGTAATTTGATCGTTGTTGATTATGATCATCAATTATAACGTTTCGACCCCTTGTAATTTAAATAAATTGTCCATCGATTGATTTCATTCATTTATGAATTTCTTCTATGTTTTTACAAGAGTATATTAGTCGCAATGCGCATCACAAATGTATGTATCAAGCTGGCCACAAAATTAAGGAAAATAAAGTTCCCTGACGGATTTCTAAAATTTTCCTTGATTTTACGACAAACTTTTTTTCAAGTCAGAGCAGTAGCCTTATTAGAAATCGTTTTGTGAAATATTTTTATAAGAATTAATAAAATTAATTAAAAAAAACTAATCAAAATTTTAATTTTTTTGAAGTACAATTAAAAGGCTAAAACTACTTATGTTGAAATTTTCAGAGCTGTACCCCTATTCGAAATCGTTTTGTAAAATATTTGTTAATTAAAAAAAAAAAAAAAAAAAAAAAAAACTAATCAAAATTTCAAAATTGTTTTTCAAAAGTTCAATTAAAAGGCCAAAACTACTTATGTTTAAAATTTCATAGCTCTATGCCTATTTTAAGGAGATTTCTATAGATCCGGAGACACACAGCAAACGTGTTTTATTATTATAGATAATAAGATTTATAGACAGTATATACATAATTAAACACACATAACATTTGAATAAAATAGTAACATTTGAAATAACAGTTTGACTAGATAATATACACAATATTCTTACTGTAATCCTGGAATGCAAATCAATGCCTTTTCAAGACCTAAATAATATTTTTTAGGGATCTTTGAAAATTTTGATTTCTCACATAATGTCATTAATATGTGGCTTTACAATTGATTCGATCACAGCACTAATATCAAAATGCTACAAGCACAACTTGCTTTTGATTTGGGGACGTTTCAACTCAATATTTTCTGAAATTTTCCATCGTCTAATCATCATTCTGGGAATAGTCATCGTTTAGTCATCTTTCAGGGATTCGTCATCGTTCTGTGATTAGTCTTCTTAGTCATCATTTGGTCATCGTTCTGGTATCGTTCAGGACTTTCAAAACTCAAGGAGGCCACATTTTAAGTAAATATTAAAAGTTTAAAATCTCTAATTAAATTCAACCAGCAAAAAATATTAAATTCATATAAAAACTAAATTTAAATTATTAAATAAAAATTATTAAATTAATCAAATCTCAACTTGACAAAATAATTAACAATCCATTTATATTAATTCTGTGTAAAATTAGCGTTTAAACATGTAATTAAAATAGCAATAAAAAAAATCCTGAATCTTTTTTCTTTTTTTATAATCTTTCGCAAGTTTAAAAAATTTTATTCCTAAATCTTAGTTTAATTCAAGCAGGCATAACAATTTCATTACTATTGTTTCATAACTATTTTTATGCAACTTGAAATTCTTCAATGCATGAATTCTTCGTGCAATTCTCCATGCAATGTCCCAACTTACAACATTTAATGTTCAGTAAACAATGTCAGATTTTGAGAGAAAAAAAATAGAAGAAAAAAAAAATACACCAAAACTCAAAAATGTAATTTACTTCATATTACATTTTAACTTCCAAGAAATTATTTGGGAATCAGCTAGAGTTCAAAAATTTAAATAGCTGTAATATTGTCTCTACCAAATACATCACCCAACCTGACTTATATCTAAAAAACAAAAAAGTTACAATTCATTTACACCACTTGTTGATACTTGGATACAGCCAATATGAACTGCTGAAAGGACCATCAGCAAAGCTCAACTTCGAATAATGTGATTTCTCTTGTGTGACTGCAGCCGGTTGGTAGAGCACCGACCTCCCAAACGACTTACAGCAAGTCTGAACCACAAATCTTGCCGACGAATGGAGCAGTGGGGGAAGCTTCACCACAAATCCAGTCTGTCTCTGAAGTCTTCCACGGTATAGGAGCTTGGATAGTGCGGTGCCAGCTCAGGTGTTGACCTCCCCTTGAAAACGGTTCACAAACTGCAATGCGCAACCCACGCCCGCCCGTGCTTTGTGTCTTTCGGGTAAGTTGGCGTGATTGGGATACAGGCAAACCTGAAACCTCTTCACGTTTTCTTTCCTTACATGTCGGAATGAAAAAAGACCATCGAGGCTTCACTTCTTTTCTTTCTTTGTGGTCTGGGGTTTTTTATGAGCCGTTTCACGTACCAGATAGGTGTGAGATGGGGTGCACAAAGTTGAAGAATTACACTTTGTTGTTCTTGTAGTTATTTCATTTGCATTCTCGCTACATGAATTGAGCAGGAATTTACCCTTTTGCTGAATTCACCGTTGGTTGAATAAAGCAACGAATAATATTGAAGTAGGATTCATTTGCCCATTGAAGGAGTTTTGAAGGGTATGTTGTATCACAACTCGGAAATCGGGGTTGTTTTAGGGAATTTTTTTAAATTCTACAAAAATCAGAGTAAACGAATGTTTCTGACTGCCAAAACTAACAATCAACAATTTCGTAATCTTGAGTGCATGATATTTTAACAGGGCCTCAGCCTTTCCAAGGCTCATCGACCGAATGTTCCATTTTGTGATCTTGCAATTTCTGCAAAAATATAGCTTTAAAATATATAAAACTATTTACCAAGTGTGCAACTAGAATACCAGTAAATCATTAAAATTTGAAGGGAAATTTAACTTTTTGTTGTACTCATTTCGTTTATTTTTAAAAAATTCTGTTGTAATTGCAACAAAGTGTTACAGAAATTCGAGCAAACACTAACAATGGGATTTTCTATTTAAATTTAATCCTCTCATTTGGTAATAAAAATATTATCATTCTTCCTCATTAAAAATAACTGAATCAGAGCAAATCAATGCAAGAAGAATAGAAGTTAGTGCAAAATTTGCTAGAAAGTCAAAATTTTCAATTGATTTTGCAAAATGTAAGTGTCTAATTCTCTTGCCAAATTTAGTAGCTACTAGTGATAGTTTGCAGCATATTTAACACCAGGAGACGCTGTAAGTTAACAAAAAAAAAATTTTAGGAATTTTAGGTAAAATTTCAGAACATTTTAGGGATAATGCTAAAAATGTTAGGGATAATTCAAAAACATTTAGGGATATTTCTTTTGAAGCTGACATAGGCTACTAACACAGACATATTCTTTCCAAAGCTTGTTTTAACATCGGCAAAAAAAACAGCCAATTTTCAAAAAATTGAATATCAAACAACTTTTTAGCAAAATAACAGTTGTATAATTAAACAATTATACTAGTATTTTGACAAACATGCGAATTTAATTAAATCCAAATTTCTCATCTGGAGGAATATCAAGGTTTTTTTTGTGAGGTTTGGAGAAAATTTCGAAAAATTTCTGCGTTTTCAATTTTTTTAGGAAATTTCGAAAAATTTAAGTACACTTTTAGGAATTTTAGGGAGAAACAAAAACTTAAGGAATATTAGGAATTTTAGGGCGAATGCGACCCGGCCCCTGTAATACTTCAATGACTTAAAGTCACAAGAACATACGGACTTGAGAACTTGTGCAAAATATGAAAGAAGGGTCACTACAGGGAAGTTCAAAAATTGAATATCCATAATGCCTATATTTCTTTAATCTTTAGAACCAGTATAGTAGGGTTACAGCATACTTGATAATTTGCAAATACAATATGAGCAACCAACTCATCTAACTTGTATAACATTTCAATGAAGATGGTGACTTTGTAGTTAGCCAATTCAAAATGCCAAAAAGCCTATATTTAATCAAACTTTGAAGCCAGCGTAGAGTGGGCACAGCATGTATGATAATTTTTCGATATGCAATATCAATTGTCAGACAGTACCTACCAATGCTCTCAACTTGTGCAAAATTTGCACTAAAAATGGAAATTTGATCTATGTAGCATACAAAATCAAATAGCCAAAATGCCTCTTTATTTTCAAGCATTACAACATATACAATTTCCCAACTCAATATGATCAAATGCTGCTACTTCAATCTATACCTACTTCAATCTATACCCACATATAAAGGTTTTTGAACTGTATCAAATGGTGATGCTGCAGTAATATTATATATATTGAAAAAATCAATGCTTCTTCTTTAAACAATACAGCAAACAATCAGTTGCTGCAGCAATAATCTCAATCTTGATTGTCTCAAAATGAGCAACTAAAGAATATCAAATGTATCTTCTAAATTGTGCAAATTTTCACGAAAGTTGGAAAGTTGGCAAATTCAAAGTGCCAAAATAGCCCTTTTCGTACCAACATTACAGCATATATGATAATTTTCCAACAAATTCTGAGGGATTAGAGAATAACTATACCGACTCTTCTAACTTGTGCACAATGTGCATGAAAATAGGACATATTATATATATTGAAAAAATCAATGCTTTTTCTTTAAACATTACAGCAAACAATCAGTTGCTGCAGCAATAATCTCAATCTTGATTGTCTCAATATGAGCAATTAAAGAATATCTACTGCATCTTCTAAATTGTGCAAATTTGCACGAAAGTCGGAAAGTTGGCAAATACAAAGTGCCAAAATAGCCCTTTTGTACAAACATTACAGCATATACGATAATTTTTCAACAAAATCTGAGGAATTAGAGAATAACTACCGACTCTTCTATCTAGTGCAAAATGTGCATGAAAATTGGACATATTATATATCTTGAAAAAATCAATGCTTTTTCTTTAAACATTACAGCAAACAATCAGTTGCTGCAACAATAATCTCAATCTTGATTGTCTCAATATGAGCAATTAAAGAATATCTACTGCATCTTCTCAACTGTGCAAATTTTCACGAAAGTTGTAAATTGCATCTACATGTATGCCAGAGATTATTTGATTTTGAAACTGCATAGTTGGCAAAATCAAAGTGCCAAAATAACCCTTTTTCTATAAATATCACAGCACATACGATAATTTTCTAACTCATTATGAGTAATTAGAGATTAACTACTGACTCTTCTAGCTTGCACAAAATGTGTATAAAAGTTAGGACATTTTATATGCATTGGAGTAATAAATTCCTATTCTTAATCAAACAGTCATTTGCTGCCACAAGTATCTCAATATGTTCAATTAAAGAATAGGTACTGCATCTTCTAAGTTGTGCAAATTTGCAGAAAGGCAGGAAATTTGATCTATGTAATTGGCAAATCAAAGTGCAAAAATGCCTTTTTCTCGTAGAAAACTACAGCATATACGATAATTTGCCATATTCTACGTAATTGGCAAAATCAGCGTCAAAATGTCCATTTTGCATGAAATTTTGAAGCCTGTATAGAATAAATCATATACGATTGCTTTGCAACTGAATATGAGCTATTGTTGTTTAATTTTTACAAAATGTGCATGAAAGTTAGAATTTTTATTTATGAAGTTATCAAAATCATAACCTCAAAATACTTCCCCCCTCCCCTCCACACTCTTGAAAAGGCTGCAAAACATTAGTTAACGCTCTTAAGCTTAATCAAGTAAAAATAAAGTAAAAAGTTATTTGGCTGAATCATGAATAATTTTTTAAAAAGAAAATATGCAGAAAATACACAAAAAGATAATGTTGAAGCTTTTTGTAAGTGATAAAACTGAAACAAGTAATATGACAGACATGCCACAAGATAAACGACATGTCAGGTGCATATGCAAACTGTAAAAATCTTCAATAATCTCATAGATATAGTTTTAAGAAAGATTCTGATGTAGTAATGTTGAAAATCACACAGAGAACCACAAAAAATCCAACCTTAAAGTTAAATAAAAACTTATAAAGACATATGTAAGGAAGCAATAAACGCTCATTGTCGCAGTAGCAAACTTGATTATACTGATTAACAAGGCACTGCTGGAAAGTATCTTAAAAACACTGGGCACATTTTAAAGTTTAAAACATGTAATACCACCTCATCTAAATCTGTAGTAATCAAGTATCACTGTGCAATCTATGGATCAGCCAACAAGTGATTAGTCTTATTCTTGAATGACATACCAATAATCACTGAGGAAATTCGAAGGTTGTTTTCAAAGTCTCGTTCTCGGTTAAATGCCACTTGGTAACTTTCATAATAACACTAAAATATCAAGCTAGCTCATAACAGTCAAGGAGGCACCATTGAAAAATATCCTAAGAACAAGTGCAATAACAAAATATTTCCAAATTTTTGTTGAAATGCCATTAAAAACACTTTTTCGAAACCTTAATTTACATTATACCCCTCGTGTTGCTGACGGCGCCAGATAATCTGAAAACAACCAACCAACCTTAGTTTACAATTTGGACATTATGATGAAGATACGGCATCATTTGAGAATTATATGGTATTTAATGATGGCCTAACTTTCCAAATTAAAGGAAGGGGGCATTCATTTTAGGAGGGCTGTGAAGATAAAACAGTGACACATTTGTGTCCTGTATGGGACAAAAGTCTATGACATGGCAAAAAAAGGAAGAGGGGAGGACAAAAATACTTGAAAAAATTTCTATAAGCGAAAAGGAATTCCTGGAGTGATCAAATGGAAAAGAGTACTTGCAAATGCAAAGGCAATGACGAGTGACATTTGTCACCTAAGCTAACCCTTTGTCACCTTGCAACTGCAATGCTGATGAAAGAACATCAATACAAAAGTATAAATGGTTCAACAAAACAATGCAAGTGTTTAAATGCTGGCGTCTGTTTTAATCAATATAGAAAACCTCAAAGAACTTTTCTTAAAAGCAGGCTTTCAATCAAGTTGGGACAGCACTGGCAGTTTGAAAATCTTATTTTACAATAGAACTACCTTATGATTTTCAAATTTCTGTAGAAGTCTTCGTAAATCGTTCAGAAGCTTACGATGGATTACTCGTCCTTATTCAATTATATAACACTAACGCCCGTTTAGGGTTACATCCGAAAGTTGAAAAAGCATTATGAACAAAAAACGCTGAATTAAATAGTTGAAAAACAAACAATACTATTTTCAAAAGCAATATTTTGTATTACAATTACATTGCTGAGTATTGGCCAGTTTGGAAAATCTAAGGGCACATTCTAATTAACATTCTAGTAAAGAAAATCATTTATTGTATGTAAGAAAACAGCAATGCTTAAAAAAAAAGGAATAAGAAGTGTGGAATCAGTTATTCCAGTGCATTTATGGTTGCATCTGATAAACCAAAAGTCTCTGATGCAATTATCTTCCATGAAAATAGCTCTGCTCAATCTTGGAGAGCGTTAATAACTTCACAAATGGTTCATTTGTCATTTTTTTTTTTCTTTTTTTTTTTTTTCTGATGACCTTTGATTGCAAGCAATAAGCTCGTTTCGAATAAGGATGAAGGCAGAGTAAGGGAGAGGATATTTGATTGAACCACAAGAGTACTTCTGAATTTATCTCGATAATTATTGTTATTATTATTATTTTTTAATATTCTTAATTCCTAATACTGTGGACAATAGGTTTTTTTCTGCTGACTCTTCAGGGCAAATGAGCTCGATTCGAACGAGCATAGTATGGGATATGAATGCCAAAGTTATTTTCATGATTGGGTTTTGCTGAATATTCTCGGTAACTGTGTTGATTGCATATTCTTAGTAACAGTAACCTTGTGACAGAAAATAAAGTTCCAGACCTTGCATTTCTAAGGGACTCATCAATGTTTTTGATTACTTTACCTTTCTAGGTTAGTTGGCGGGTTATATTGAATTGTCATTCAATGTCATATTCAGTGCTTGAGTGCCTTTTGGGACAGAACTCATTTGAACTTGCACATAAGAATTGGGGACGTCTAATGTCGGGATCTCAGTCTTTATTTAGGTTCAGACTGAGGATTGCAGTGGGAGCCCTTAACAATATAAAGTACACATAGATCTTGTTTTTTGTGAGATTATTGCTGACAGGTTATCATTGCTTGCACACACTTCACCCAGCTTAAATGCTTAAAGAACACAAAACCATACAGTTAAACTCACCACACAAAAAGACACCTAGACACCAACAAAAATCTACACACACCCAACAATCCACAATCAAACCAACAATCTACATACATCCAACAATCCATAAAATCCACAATCCTAAAATCCACAATCCATAAAATCCACAATCCTAAAATCCACAATCCATAAAATCCACAAAATCCCACACACACACTTCCCAAAAAAACCACACACAAAAATAACCACACAAACACACAAAAAATCCACTCACACAGAAAAAAAATCACACGCAAAATCTAGAAACTAAATTCATTCACACATTCAAAAAATCCACACACATTCAAAATATCACAAAATCCACCCATAACAAAGCAATGAATAACCTGTTCGCATCAAAAACACAAAAACAAGCTCTAAAGTTGATTATACGCATTATTAAGCATGATTATTATTTTTTGGGGGGATGGGGAATACAAGAGGCGACTATAATTTTTGTTCAAATCTTGATTTTTTTAAATAGAAATTGCAGTAACTTTCTGTTCAAATAAATATAATTAAAACTTTTCCTCTCTGAATTCTACCACTCTTCAACACTTTATTTTTTACTTACACAAGCCAGGGAAGGAATTACTGAATTATTTTACCTATGTCAGTAATAAAATACGATAAATGATATTCTTGACAGGGGATCATGATTTCTCACTTATTTTATTAAGAAAATACAAATAACTCGTTGCAGTATGGCTTGGCGTACTGTACATATTAATGTAACTAAAATGAGATAAGAAGTACAACTTGTGGCTCATAGTAGGAAGTTTTATAATACATTTTCAAGGCTGGAACAAAATGTTTTTTTCCACAATGTTAAATTTTTAATTTCACTTTGCGATTTCACTACATAATCGGGAGTGTCAACTCTATATCAAAATTAAAATTTTCCTCGCAAGTTAGGGAGGCAATACTTTTCTAGAGCCCAACCAAACCGCTGATTTTTCATGTAACATAGATACTATCGCCTCACAATGTTTCTGCATTCATCCTCAATCCATCCGTAACATTAAACTTCTAATGGCTTACCACTACCATGTAAATAGTGCCAAAATATGGATGAATGTGCCTTAACCAATACAAAATTTCCCCAAATATTCATGAAATTTTAAAAAGTTCCCGGACATTTCCTTGATTTTTTTCAGAATCAGAAAGCTCCCTGACATTTCCCTGATTTCCAGGTTTTTCCTGTTCTGTGGCCACTCTGACTTCTTCATAAAAAGTCAAATGACAAAAATCACAACTATTTGTAGCCAAAAGTTCTTTTACAGTGGTTACGATTCCTGCACATGCTAAAAAAAAGTGCAATGTTTCAAGGAGATAAAGCTTAATATCATCGCAAATACTTACAGAAAGTAAATTGAGCTTTTGCATAAAAAAAATACTGAAATTAATACCTGCATTGATAAAGTTTGATCAGATTATGGATGTCGCAAAGTCGACACCAATCTGCTATCTCAACGGAAATCACAATGCATCTTGGGAATACCAGATGAAATTGATGACGACGAAAAAGGAACTTGGGTTGGTTGGTTGCTTTGAGATTTATTAGGCGTAAGGGCAACACGAGGGTCAAACTGCACCAAAAGTAACTTTGGAATACAGTGGACGAGGGAGAAACTAAATATGTAACTAATGTTTAAGTTGTTGAAAAATATGACATGCAGGAAGGTAAATCCTTCATCTAAATTCATATTTTGAAGTATGATAATTTTCTAATCTTATTATTGTATCAAGTACATTGAAAGAAGCTTATAATCAAGTATATTGAGAGAAGTTTATATGAACATATTATCATGCTTCAGACTTAGGTAACAATACCAAATAATAACCGAGTTTTCTTACATAGGACATAAAATGAAGATTCAGATACAGCCATAATTAAGTTAAATGATTATCAGAAAGTTGGGGCAATATAACATCAACAACATGTAATATAGAGGACAGAAGCTTACAAATACAGCTATTACACTACTATAGGAAGCGGGGAAAGAGTACAATTTCGGGTGTAATAACATTCATTTAAATGAGAAACTGTTTTGTCTGACAAAAAATACTGAATGCATTTGAAAAATGTATGAGGGGAGCAGATGATATACTCAAAGTAGTTCATACTTGTATTAGTTCAGGAATAACGAATTATAATAACAGTAGAACTCAATAATTAACAAGAAGTCAAACAACATACTTGTTGATGGAACAATTGTTCAATTGAATAGCATAACTACGGCGCCAAAGAAAGTAATTGAGAAAGAAGCCTACAAATGTGAAACAGTGCAGTAAAGAAATTACTGTCCATAACAGAAAAGTTATTTCATACCAAAGTGGATGCACATCCTGAAACAGGAAAGCTACTTGAGTTTAAGACGAGAAAACAAACTGTCACAGTAAACAAAATGTACGTCTTTGCAAAGAGTCGCCTGAAAACCGGATGGACCAGAACCGAGAAAAATTGCGATAGACCAAAAGTCATTCAATAAGCCAAACTTCAACTTATGTTGAAGGTTCACTAACACATAAAAGAATACAACATTCTTAAAACATTAATTGCTAGAACAGTAAGAGGATTTTTATTTATTGAAACGCCGGAAAATTTTTATTGTTCTCTAAAAAAAAATTATCATATAAAGGAAATCATCCTGTTCTTCGATAAGAGGTGAAAGGGATTCACTGGGGCTTCAATACTCAATACAAGGGTGAATTACTATAGATGCTTTATAATGTTGATGAAGCAACAAGATACGAACAATAATAGTTCTTGCAAAAAAATAAGATGCACTTCATGAACAGACAGAGAAAAACCAAAATGAAAATTCCATCAAAAGGATATTAATACATAACATAATAAGAAAATTTTTGATCATGTTAATTAAAAAAAATAATAATAACTACAAACAATTTATAAGCAAACAACAATTATATAGTTTTCAATTTTGACAAACAAGGGAATTTCATTAAATTCAATTATTTAATTTTTAAGCAACAATACTACAAAAAGTATACTGCTTCAAATTTAAAACTTGGAACTAATATGTTTTTCACTACAGTTTAAAATAGTTTGTCAAGAATTAAAATTTTAATAATTATAATTTCAAAAACTATTTATATTTGGGAGGAATATCGGGAATTGTTCGCAGGTTTTGGAAGAAAATCGGGGAATTTTTAATTCTGTTCAGGAATTAGCTACAATTCTAGGAATTTTTGGGAGAAAAAAGAAATGTAGGGAATAAGAATTTTTGAGCGAACGTCAGTGCTTGGCTCACCAGGAAAATTCAATCTACGCGGGTAATGACCTCGCGACCCAAAAAATCGAACGTCGGTGCTCGGTTGACCAGGAAAATTCAATCTACGTATTGTGTGACCTCGCGACCCGGAATGCCTGAACATCGGTGCTCGGCTCACCAGGAAAATTTAATCTACGTGTGGTTTGACCTCGCGACCCAGAAAACCGAACGTCGATGCTCGGTTGACCGGGAAAATTCAATCTAAGTATTGTGTGACCTCGCGACCCGGAATGCCTGAACATCGATGCTCGGCTCACCAGGAAAATTTAATTTACGTGTGGTTTGACCTCGCGACCCAGAAAACCGAACGTCGGTGCTCGGTTGACCGGGAAAATTCAATCTACGTATTGTGTGACCTCGCGACCCGGAATGCCTGAACATCGGTGCTCGGCTCACCAGGAAAATTTAATCTACGTGTGGTTTGACCTCGCGACCCAGAAAACCGAACGTCGGTGCTCGGTTGACCGGGAAATTTCAATCTACGTATTGTGTGACCTCGCGACCCGGAATGCCTGAACATCGGTGCTCGGCTCACCAGGAAAATTTAATCTACGTGTGGTTTGACCTCGCGACCCAGAAAACCGAACGTCGGTGCTCGGTTGACCGGGAAATTTCAATCTAAGTATTGTGTGACCTCGCGACCCGGAATGCCTGAACATCGGTGCTCGGCTCACCAGGAAAATTTAATCTACGTGTGGTTTGACCTCGCGACCCAGAAAACCGAACGTCGGTGCTCGGTTGACCGGGAAAATTCAATCTACGTATTGTGTGACCTCGCGACCCGGAATGCCTGAACATCGGTGCTCGGCTCACCAGGAAAATTTAATCTACGTGTGGTTTGACCTCGCGACCCAGAAAACCGAATGTCGGTGCTCGGTTGACAGGGAAAATTCAATCTACGTATTGTGTGACCTCGCGACCCAGAATGCCTGAACATCGGTGCTCGGCTCACCAGGAAAATTTAATCTACGTGTGGTTTGACCTCGCGACCCAGAAAACCGAACGTCGGTGCTCGGTTGACCGGGAAATTTCAATCTACGTATTGTGTGACCTCGCGACCCGGAATGCCTGAACATCGGTGCTCGGCTCACCAGGAAAATTTAATCTACGTGTGGTTTGACCTCGCGACCCAGAAAACCGAATGTCGGTGCTCGGTTGACAGGGAAAATTCAATCTACGTATTGTGTGACCTCGCGACCCGGAATGCCTGAACATCGGTGCTCGGCTCACCAGGAAAATTTAATCCACGTGTGGTTTGACCTCGCGACCCAGAAAACCGAACGTCGGTGCTCGGTTGACCGGGAAATTTCAATCTACGTATTGTGTGACCTCGCGACCCGGAATGCCTGAACATCGGTGCTCGGCTCACCAGGAAAATTTAATCTACGTGTGGTTTGACCTCGCGACCCAGAAAACCGAACGTCGGTGCTCGGTTGACCGGGAAATTTCAATCTATGTATTGTGTGACCTCGCGACCCGGAATGCCTGAACATCGGTGCTCGGCTCACCAGGAAAATTTAATCTACGTGTGGTTTGACCTCGCGACCCAGAAAACCGAACGTCGGTGCTCGGTTGACCGGGAAATTTCAATCTATGTATTGTGTGACCTCGCGACCCGGAATGCCTGAACATCGGTGCTCGGCTCACCAGGAAAATTTAATCTACGTGTGGTTTGACCTCGCGACCCAGAAAACCGAACGTCGGTGCTCGGTTGACCGGGAAAATTCAATCTACGTTTAGTGTGACCTCGCGACCCGGAAAGCCAAACTGCACCGTGCACAGTTAATCGCTAAAAAAAAAACGGAAAATTTACCAGATGTTTTCAACGTCTCTGTTGGTTTTGAGAATCAGTTATTTTTTTATAAGAAAGAATGACTATCTTATTTTCATTATAATAAAAAATAAGAAGTTTACATTAAAATAGAAAAACTCACTTTGAACATTTGCCAAAACTGTTTCAATAGAGCTTGCTCTAAGAGAAAAAAAAAACTTTTTTACCCTCGATAAATAAACTTAAATTAGTGTTACTCTCTAACTTATCATACAACTCGTAGACCACAAATTAAAAACAAGTATATTTTTATACTTACAAACAAATTAGCGTATTTTAAGAGAAGCATTATAATATATTAATTAGTAAGTAGAAATGTGCAAAAATTAAAGTTTCGATGAATGAGTAGTTAATTAGTGCTATGGAAAAATCTGTAAACCGCTTAACTGAAATAGTATTAGTATTATATAATATACAAATGTTTAATTGTCAAGGGTAAAAAATGAACAAAATTATTAAAAAAAAAAAAGAGTAAATTTCACTTCAAATTTGAATGGTTAGTTCCTACTCTAGTTACACACTTGGTAAATACGTAGTTTTTAATATATTTTAAAGCAATACTCAATGGAAATTGTGAGACCATTTAGCAAAGCATTAGATCAATGAGCCTAGGAGAAAGTCTGAGCCCTATTAAAATATCATACACTCAGATTACGAAAATGTCGATTGTCAAATTTGACAGTAAAAAACAACCATTTCCCCCGATATTTTTGCAGAATTTTAAAATTCCCTAAAATACCCAAGATTTCCAGTTGCGCCACAACAGTCCCTTCACACCTCCTTCAGTAGGAAAATGAATCCTACCTCAATATCCGCTGCTTTATTCCTCCAATGTCGAATTCAACGAAAGGGGAAATTCCTGCCTAATTCATGTAGCGAGAATGTGAACGAAAGGACTATAAGAACAACAAAATGTAACTCTTCAACTTTATGCACCCCATCTCACATCTACCTGGTAAAGTGAAACAACCCATAAAATGGCAGACCGCAAAGAAAGGAAAAGAAGTGAAGTCACGGTGGTCTTTTATTCATTACCGTCACGCAAGAGAAGAGAAAACGTGAAGAGGTTTCAGGTTTACCTGTATCCCAATCATGCCAACTTACTTGAAAGGCACGAAGCACGGGTGGGCGCGGATTGCTCATTGTAGTTTGTGAGTCGTTTTCAGGGGGAGGTCGACACCTGAGGTGGCACTGCACTATCCAAGCTTCTGTACTGTGGAAGACTTCAGAGACAAGCTGGATTTGCGATAACGCTTCCCCCACTGTTCCATTCGTTGGCAAGATTTGTGGTTCAGACTTGCTGTAAGTCGGTTGGGAGGTCGGTGCTCTACCAACCGGCTGCAGTCACCCAAGAGAAATCGCATTCCTCGACGTTGAGCTTTGATGGTGGTCCTTTCAGCAGTTCACATTGTCTGCAACCAAATATTAACTAGTGGTGTAAACAAACTGTAATTTTTGTTGTCTTTAAAATATAAATCAGGGAGTAGTGGTGGATTAGGTAGTGACAATATTAAAGTTATTTTAAAAATTGAGTTCTTGCTCATTCTTCAATTTACATTTTATGTAAATACCTTTTAGACTATTTTTTTTTTGCATGAGTATTTAGAATTTTAGAATAAAATTTTTTGTATTCAAACATATTTAAATTTAAGACTCAATTTGCCGACAGACGCATAGTTGCATGAGGTCTTTTTTAAAAAAATTAAGCTGGTATATATTTTTATTTTTATATATATTTTGTATTCAATTCAATTTTTATAATTAAAATTAAATTTCTTGATCAATTATGCTATGCTTGAACAGTTCTTGATTCTAAATTTAAAAAAAAAAAAATCTAAATTAATTCTATTACTGTCACTGGTTGAATTTTTTATTCTTTAAATGTTTAATTAAATTATATATAATTCTATTAAATTGACTCAGAAAGCAATTCAATTGATTTAAAAAATAATTACTTTAAATTTATTTGAAAAAAAAAATAATTTCATTAGATTGCTTTAGAAAACAATTACACTAAATTGAAAATAATAACTTAAAATTGATTAAAAAAATGATTTCACTCGATTGATTTAGAAAACAATTACATTATATTAATTTTTTAAATATTTACATTAAATTGATTCTAAAAAAAAATTACGTTATATTTATTCAGAAAAAAAATTACGTTAATTTGTATAGAAAATAATAACAAATTAAAAAAAAAATATATATTATTCCAAATAATAAAATTAATAAATTTTAGAGGTTGGCCTCCTCGAGTCGTTTTTTCTCTGCTCTAGTGAGCATTCTGCCCGAGATAGAAACGGGGATTTTTGGCAATTTGTCAAGTCCAAGTCTCTTGTAGATAAAAGGCAATTTCTCGACCTATGAGGAAAAAAAATCTAGTAGAATCTTTTTTCAAATATAAATATATACATATAACTTTAAATTAGATAAATTTATACAAATGAGCTCCTCCAAAGTGCATTTGTCTATTAGAAAAATTTTGGTACTGAAGCATTATCCCATCGACCGTTGGTGAATTTTGTATTGGAAACAAAAGTTGAAGCCACTTTGGGCTCCTCGGATGTCCAGTTCATTTCGAATCGGAGCTGGGACATTTTCTTGGGAAATATCCAATACAACCTCACGCCCTGGAAAGTCAAAATATGACATTTGGTCCAATTAATATTTGTGTAATTTGACCTCCAAACCAGAAATTCGAAATGATTTCTTGAAGACTTAACTTTTTGCAATATGACAACCCGCCCTGAAATGCTGGTATTCAGCTGACCAGGTAATAGCTACATGTACAGGTTAATGTTAATTAGATTTGTGTAATATGAGCTAACATCCTGGAATGCTGAATGATAATATTCAGCTGACCAGATTAATATCTGCTTTATGTAATATGACCTAGCGTCAGGTAATGCCGAGCTGACCAGATATTTGGCAGACCAGAATTTTATTATAATTATCAGCTTTGAGTAATTCGACCTCTCATCAAAGGAATGCCAAATGGTTTTTGGAAAATTAAGGAAATGTTAGCTTTTTATAACATGACCTCGGGTTGTGGAATGCCGAATGATAACATTTGGTTGATCAGGATAATATCAGCTTTGTGTAATTCGACCTCTCATACAGAAATGACACTTGTTTAGCACCAATATTTCTTTGTTTCATATTGCTCCTATGACACTAGTGCAAATTTGTTTCTTAAATGATCGGTCAGGATGGTCACAATATTTAGGGGGAAAAGTTTCTTGATAATTCCCTGTTAAGACTTCTAAATAAGTTCCCTGAATTTTTGGTAAACTTTTTTTCTTCAGTTCCTCAATTTTTCCAGATGTATAGACACTCTGAACAAATACAACATGCATGCTAAAGAGACAATATGGCAATTTTTTTTAAATAGTTTTTGTAGCAATGAAAAGTTTACAATTTTCAGTAACATTATACTTCTAACGATCACCAACACAATTCTTCGGTAAGGGAATCCGGAAAGTCGCAGCCTATCTCTCCCATGTTAAATTAGCCTACTTTTGATGAACCTTTTCTCAAGAACTACAGTAGACACATACATAAATTTGGTGTCTGTGTATTTGTGGAACACTTCTTCATATACTGAAGGTGAGATTTCCTGTCTAAAAGTTGTAAAATAATATTTTTTGTCACTATACACAAAAAACACACGAAAATTCGCGAATTTTTTCACCTTAAAAATTGATTTAAAAAAATAACTTCTAGTTTGTTCACAAAAACAAAGCTTTAAAATAGACTTGCATGTGTAAGGATTATACTGTAAAAGTTACAAGGCTCTAAGTTTAACAGTTTTTGAGAAAAGGTACATAGAGTTTATAAAAACTTCATTCCGAGATATAGGCAAAACCGTAAAAACCTAACCTTTCTTCGACTATTTGGTTAAAATGTGCTATATGGTGGCACTTGGCGTTTTTTGAACTTCTCCGCAAAACGTAAACAATGGCGAACTCCGACGCTACAGCAAACCCAAAACGGCGAAAAACACGATGTTTCCAAGTGAACTGGCAAACCCAAAACAATAGCGGAAAGTGAAAAATTGAGAATCGAACCTGCTCCATGAATTGTGGATGGTATAGGAAGGTTGAAGTCCAATGCCAAAGCCGTTAGGCTATGGTTGCGATGCAAGTTGTAGCAAAATTAAGTGTTTTCACTATTCATATCGATTACATTTATATTAAAAACGTACATCCCGGGAAGAAATTCAAATGAATTGCGTAAATATATTCGAAATCGGCGAAAATTCAAATGTAATAAAATTGCAAACGATATTTGAAAGAAAAAAAAAAAAAATGTTTAAACAATTTAAATGTAAAGGATAATTGAAAAATAGTTTTAGCACTTAAAATTTAATTACAAATAGTTTATAAGGGATTAAATTTTTACATCAATGACAAATATTTAATCCCTTCCAGAATATTTATATTTTTAATTGCTTACTAAAAGAAAGGTGTGCGCGCGCTTCGCGCTCTAAAAGGAAAAATTTCACCCTATTTCGTTGGCCTTACGGCCAATTAAACCTAAAAAAAATACCCCTACCTAATTCGGGCAGTCGTTTGTGGCATTTCACCCCCAAAATCAATTTTTTTTAATTACTTGGTACTGTAAAAATGTCTAAAAAGTCAAGTGTGCGCGCGCTTCGCGCTCTAAAAGGAAAAATTGCAACCTATTTCGTTGGCCTTACGGCCAATTAAACCTAAAAAAAATACCCCTACCTAATTCGGGCAGTCGTTTGTGGCATTTCACCCCCAAAATCAATTTTTTTGTAATTACTCGGTACTGTAAAAATGTCTAAAAAGTGAGGTGTGCGCGCGCTTCGCTCTCTAAAAGGAAAAGAGTTCAACATTCCAAAAATGACATTTTTAATCACTTTGCTGTTATAAAACAAACAAAATCCATTTTAACGCCTTATATTTTATAAACTACACTTTGGTGGCCTAACGGCCACCAAAGTATAGTCATAGCATACCAGTTTTATTCCTAAGGTAAAAATCGCTATAAATCAAGAGTTATATTTAATGCAATATAAATACCTCAATCCTCTTTCTCTTCTCCCGGAATGTAAACCTTGATAACGTCATCCAAAAACGCGTTAAATAAATTTTTAACCCTCCTTGCCTGTTGCTTTTTTCGCCAGATGTACTCGGCCAGGTAATATTGTAAGCCCGCCTCTACTTTACTTGCGCTTAAATCTCAAATATTTAAAAAATTCTTAAATATTTCGCGCTCAATAATTTCAAACATTTTAAAATAATCGCCATCCTTAAGAGTCTACACCTAAAAACATTGTTTCTGCATTCCCACAACTAATAATACCCACAAATACAACTCGAATTCATGACGTAAACGGAATAAAGACAATATATTTCCAACAGGTCAGCTTCCAACAAAAAAAAACACTGAAATGAAGAGAGAAACATAAATCACACAGTTTACCATATTTGTAACTAAATCAATCGGCACCAGACAAAATTAAGCGTTTTTTGGCGAAAAGAGGATGTATTTGGCGTTAATCCAAAGCAGCAGTAATTCTAACCAATCACGACTCCGGAATACCGCTGACGACAACGAAACAACAAATTTTGCCAGTTTCCTAGGATTGGCGAATTATCTTTGCCACCATGTAACACATTTGAACCAAAAAGTGTAAACCTACATTTACTTCTCTTTGAAGTGTCATAAAAATTAATATGATTTCATAATTATGTTTATTATAATGCTAGAACATTAATATACATTTGTTGTAATTTGCATGCAAGTTTGGCATTTTAATTTTAGAAACTGCATCGGTCATAACAGACTCTGTGGATATAACTATATTCCTACCTATGTTGCAAGCTTTACATTTCTAAAAAACTTTTCCTGCTGCCCTTCCCATATTTATATTTATAAAAGGAGATAAAAGACGAAACAAGAACAAAATTTCTAGCTAAATTTCAATGTGGAGCAGCAAAACTACAAACACATATTCGGCACGTTTTAAAATAAACAACGTGACAAATTCCAAACAAGAAGCCAGATTTAGTTGCAGTTAAAGTTAATGTAAGAATATAAAGGATTTAAATATAGAATGATGAAAAATAGCAGACGATAAAGTGACGTCACTTACTATACACATGACGACGTTACCGTACGCATGAAGCCTGGAAAGGCAGATTCGACGATTTAGAGTTGCATATAAAAATTAAAATAAAATACTACTAGAATTCGTACAAACTTCAAACAGCATTAAAAAGAAGAAGAATGTGGCTTTTTAAAAAAGCAAAAATACAAAAAACGATATTTTTATGATTTTTGACTTTCCGAGTCCCCTTATGGAGACAAAATGCAGACAAACAGAAAAATGTACCTTTAACACAATACAAAATTTCCATGATTTTCGTGAAATTTTTAGAAGACATAGATAGGATTGTCATAGATTATACTCATTATCTTTGAAAATTTTCTATTAAACTTTTGAGGCAGTCATTTAAATGTCACTTTTACACATGTTTCTATTGAAATTCAGATCCAGATTTCAAGCCATATTCTAGCAAATACAATTTGGAGATATTTAATGACGGAAAACTTTCCTTGTTAATTTTGATGACATAAGATAAAAGAAACCTGCCATTTTAATGTTTTTAAATACTTTATAATTGCTTTTTTTTGTGGTGAGCAAAA
Source organism: Linyphia triangularis (assembly GCA_963978545.1). NCBI lineage: Eukaryota > Metazoa > Arthropoda > Arachnida > Araneae > Linyphiidae > Linyphia > Linyphia triangularis. The sequence goes on along the minus strand of OZ021721.1, from coordinate 10,115,317 downwards.
TTTTAGGAGACCTAATCAACCCAATTGCTTTCATTCAGTCAAGTTGAAACTTGACATAATGACTTGTTATCGCTGGCAATACATTATATCACATTTTTTTAGGAGGGGGGGGGGGGAGGCGCTTATTCTTGACACGGACAAGTTGTTTTCTATGTAGTTGTCAAATACTATAAAAAGTATATCTTGTAAATTGTAATGAAACGTAATGCACAGAAAAAATTATATGGTAAATACCTAGCTTAGTTGATTTTGTTTTGTGGCAGCCGGGAAAATCTGAGGTCTTGCCGTCATCCAATTAGGCCAAGACTTAGCAGATAGATTCGATGAAAAAAGAATTCTATCAAATTGTGGGGCTGTGACTGTCACTAAAAGGTAGCTCTTACGGAATACCAATAAGCAATAAGCCAACGTGCCGTCATCCAATCGCACTAAAATGGCATTTAACCGATCGTTGAAGAAACTCTCTCCTGTTGCCAAAATTTTTTTAATAAATAAATAATAAAATTGTTTTAATCCAAAAAAACTAAAAGATATTTAGATGTGAAATCATAAATTCACGTTCATTTAAAAAATAATAATTTTAACCGTAGTTTGCCGCAAATTTTGCTGATAGAAATGTTTTTGATATTTAAAACTAGACGCCAACACCAAGTACACGCTGTTTCGAGAATCGGCGCAGGGTTAATGAATCTAAAAATTGGCAATGCATATAAAGGATTTATATTAAAAACTTTGTTTTTATGGGTTCTATTATTTACTTTAATCAGCTTTTATGGCAAGTAACAAAAGAAACATGCTCTTACTTGGGGATGCTCTACTAGTTTAATATGTCCTAGTTGTTTTTCCAAACTCCATCTCACGTCTGTGATCGGGTCGGTTGTGGTTGGTTGGGCGGGTGACCTTCTTGATCTTACGTTATATGGTCCCCTTGGTCCCCTTCTGGCATAAACTTTTTTCTTTGGCCTTCCCCGGCCTCTTTTTTGTGGCACGGCAGCCACTCTGCGGAACAAAAATATTTCAATTGAAATTATGTATGTTATATGAAGCCATTGGGTACTTTTCTGTTAGAGGGCCCCATCGGCAATAATCCAAGTACAGCACGGATTCTGTGCCATGGTGATTTTCGCCAAATAAATGTCAGCAGTCGCAATTTTTTACTTATAAGTTAACTGTCTATGGTTGCCATAATTTGGCGCGGTTTTATGTAAACAATTCTTGGCGCAGAATCCATGCCGTTCTTGGATATTGCCAACAGCCCCCTTTAACGGAAAAGTACCAAGCATTGTCATGGGTTCAGAGACACCTATAGGTACTACTTTTGTATACAAAAGTAGAAAGGAAGGGTGGAAGCACAGGTATGAGTCCACCCAAAATGTTCTTTGCAGTATAAATAACAAAATATTATAACTCTTTAGGTGAATTCCACATTTAAAAGAGCCTCTTGACGCTCTTTCAATTTGAATGACAAAAAAACGAGGCTTTTTCTAACGAGAAGAATGAATTAGAATAATAATTTTATCCAGAAGAGTGTGTTACTTTAAAACGGTCTCAACAACAGAAATACAGAAACTTAAAAGTCTTTATAACTGTTAAGAGGAAATCCTATAGTAAAGATCATTCCCTATACTTGCTCTAACACAATCTTCTAGCCCAGTGCATTTAGAAACGACTTTGTAGAAAAGCTTGGCATTTGGTGAGTATAGATAATAAAATGGCATAAATTAAAAACTCGAAAATGGCGTCTAATATATTTTATTTTATATTTGAATTCGTAGTGGCTCCACCTGGTTTTGTCTTTTGGTATTTTCATTTATAACAGGTAGACTTTAAATGAAAACAATTTACGTCATTTTATCATTTTTCGTACCCACTCGGCAAATTTCAAAGTTTAACAGAAGGTAATTTCTAAATGCACTGTACAAAGCGAGTATTAGGGAATGATCCTTACTAAGACTTCCTCTTACTGCAAGATTCGAATAAAATTTTACGAAGGTATTCATATGAAGGAAGATGAGTTTCTCCAGTTCCATTAATTTTGCACCAAATGTCACAAGTCGAACAAGATGGTCCACATGAATTGTGGCATTGCTCGAACTATTATTTATTACTAAAGGACCTTTAATGTAATATTACTTTGCAACGATTCCGTTCCTTATGAACATATAATGGATAATCAAATACAATGAATAGCCCTAAAAAAATGATTATTAAGTTATAAGAATATTAAGGATATTTCAGTGGTAATATACCACTCAGTAATTCCCTGCCGTTTCAGTCTGCACAAGAAGTTCAAAGGTGCATTTACATGCAGCCAAAATACTATTTCAAAATTTAAGGCATTTTGTATAACCATATCAAACGAAAACAGACAAATGAAATGTGAATTGATAATCAAAATTAAATCACTGGAGCAAAACACTCATAATCCTGTATTCGAATTAGAGTTTTTAATTGCGTTAAAATTTAAGATACGAAGTTTTTATAATTGATAAAAAAAAAATTCAGATTTTGAAGCAATACCTCAGCCGAAAGCGTGTATTGTCTATGTGTAAAGTGCATTGTCTATGTGTAAAGTGCATTGTCTATGCACACTTCCGAAACGAAAGTTTTTATTTTAAGTAATTAACACTGAATAACCCTAAAGAAGGATACTTACTCTTCTTCTGCTGGTGGTGGTGCCTGCTCTTCTGGTGGCTGTTCCCTGTAGTAAAGAAAATCTTGAGTAAATAGCATGTCCATTTTTAAAGTATATACTTAACAAGAAGTAACCCAAACTAAGTTTTGTGTAAATGTTGAGTTACGATAGTCCGTTTCTATGAGCATCAAACCTTAATTTCTTAATCATTTTAATCTAGACTTCTTAGATGGATGTGAATCTTTAAAAAAAAATACTAAAAACGAAAAATAGAATAAAAATTGGTGAGGTCATGTCATTATTGTGAAATTTTATTCCAATACTTCGAAATTTACTTACATCTACATTTTTAGCAATCAAACAAATTTACCAATTTTTAGTAAAAAAATAATCGAATAGTGTTACAGACTACAGTCGTGAAATTGAAAAAAATTTATGGCAAAAATAAATCACCTTGCCATACTATCTAAGGGCCACTTTTAATAGTATTGTATAAATATATCAAAATAAGTTAATCGAAAATTTCACACAATATCGTTTTCAATTATTTACTTACACCACTTCTTCGTTCATAGGGATGTCAGCTGAGTCTTCATTCCTACATTTTAAAGAAAAGATATCATAAGTTAGTAAATTACTCAAAAAAAAAAAAAAATTATTTAATATTTTATCTTAGAAATGACCAAAATATTGCTCTAAAATGGTAGCACATTGAGATAGAACAAAAATAATTCTTTATTGTTAACTTTGAAAACTCTACTTGGAAAAACCACTAAATGAAGCAGCAGATCAGTTTGTAAAAGATTATGAAGATTTTTTTTTAACAAGATCATAAAAATGACCAGAAAATTCAGGAAAAAAAAGATTTCCATTGAGTTTTCTAAAAAATTTAAGTAAGAATTTTAGTGTGGTAATTCCAAAAATCTTAGGAATATTTTACTGATAATTCTTAACCTGTTCAGGACCGTGATCGCGTATATGTGATCAGACGATTCTTCCCTCACGGCCCGCGATATCGTATTTGTGATCAGTGTTTCCGTGCCAGCCGGCCCATCATCACACAGACGTGATTTCAGATTGGAACGTTTTATTTGAATTTAACGGGGCAAAATGCTTAACGGGGAAAAATGCCCGGTCCCGTGCGTGCGTAGTCTCTTTGAGCGCGCGGGCCTGGGGAAGCGCTTCTTTCTCCTTTCGCCGGTCCTGAACAGGTTAAAATTGTAGGGATAATTTAAACACATTTAAGAAGATTTCTGTAGCTGACACCAGCTCCTAACACATTCTTTCCAAAGCTTGTTTTAAAACCTCTAAAAAAACTGCCAATTTTCAAAAAATCGAACTTCAAACAACTTTTTAGCAAAATAACAGTTATATAATTAAAATATGGACAATTCCCTACATTTTATAAAAACGAGTCAAATTATTTTATATTCATGAAGAATTTCTTTCCGATTCCAAATATTTAAATAAAAGTTCTTTTAAAAAAAATTAGTTATTTAAATATTAAGGAGGGGGGGGGGGGGAATGCCTCAAAACCGATACAAAACCAGTCCGATCAAAACACTCAGCAAAATCTATGATGTTAAGCGTTCCTTCTGTAATCGTAAGGTTTCTGCCAAATAGTTGGAGTTGGTAGACCATTGCCATATTCCGTACAGGTTGGCGTGATTCGCGAGAAACTTGCAAATCTGGTTTCTGTTGCTGCATTTCAAGACAAGATGTTTGGGAAGCCGTGACGACACATTCAATGAAAGCGGAATGAATCATTTTCTCGTCTGACAAGAAAACTTTGATCGCAAATTTAAAAAAAAAAAAAAAAAAAAAAAAAAAAAAAAAAAAAGCGCGTTGAGCAGCAATTTTTGTGTTTATGGCCTTTTCGAAACATTTTGAATTGAATAAAAAAATGGGGAAGGGGGGGGGGGGGGGGGGGGAATGCGGAAATTGTCCATAGTACTATTTCGACAAACATACACATTTAATTAAATCCATGATTCTCATCTAGGGGAATATTCGGTGTTTTTCGGGGGTTTGAAGAAAAATTGGAGAATTTTTAAGTATAAAAAAATTTTAGGGAATTATCAAAAAAAAAAAAAATTAGATAGGAATAAAAATGTAAGTAATATTAGGAATTCTATGGCGAATGTGAACCTCGATAGATTTCTAAAAAAATTCCTGATTTTACTACAAACTTTATGTTAAAGTTTCCCAACTTTTCAAAATGTGTTAACACCCCTCATCAAATAGAACATGCTAAAAATATGCCAATTTTTAAAAAAATAGTTTTGGCGGTAGTGAAAAGTTTAAATTATTCCTCAACTTTAAAATTATAACGATTACCGCCACAGTTCTCAGAGAGAATGGCGTCGAAATACGGATGAACGGGAAACCCTACCTTTAAAACAGTGATACTATATAACCCCTTGATTTTCGTGGAATTTTTTTAAAAAAAATCTCCTGACAGATTGAAAAATTGGGCTACATTTGTAATGGTATAATAATTTGATAAAAGACATTAATCAATTTTTTACTTACAGTTCTGGCAGTTGGGGTGGATCCAGTTCATCCACGTCGAAGCTGCATTAAAGAAGGAATAACACACGTGAATAAAAGATACAAAAATAAAAAATAAAAAATTGCCGAGTGAGTTTGTCCCTAATACAAAAGTGTCTAAAGTGGTAGAGATTGCTTTTAAATACTGTTAACATTGGGAATTTAGAGCATGTCGCCACCTATTGAAAAAAACATAGGAAAAACTTCAATTTGCTTTACAATTCTATATCCCCGCCTCTGGGCCAGGGGTTGTTATACTAAAAGAAAAATATATGTATATGTATTTGTTTATATATATATAGTGGAGACTAGACGCCATTGAATACACTGTAGGATGGAACCGTCCATGTAAAAGATATGGTTCCCGGCAGATCGCAACTTTTTTGTTGATATTGACAACCCAAGCAATTTGTTTTAACTTAAATATATGTAGATAACACCAAAAAAAAAAAAAATAGGCACTTTTAAATTAAAATTTTACTTAATACTTTATTTTTCAAAACCATGGATACTCTAAGATTTTTAACGCTTTAACTGAGCTATTTCCTGACGTCACTCACTTGGCGAATCACAATTTGCGCGGGACAAAACGTCAATTTTAATAAGCGCCATCTGCAATAATAGTCTTTTGCCTTTTTTTTTAATTTTCATTTATAAAAGACTTTAAATGAATATTATGTGAGTCATTTTATTTAGTGATCATTTTTGTACCTACTCACCAATTTTCAAGTGTTTAGACAAAATATTTTCTAAATGAACTGGGCTAGAAGACAGTGACGTAGCGAGAATAGGGAATGATCCTCTTTAAAGGACATTTCATTCGAATCAGAAAATTTAACAGCACTTAAATTATAAATTGAATGTTTAAAAAAAAATGTATTAATGATTAATGAAAATTAACTCATGTTAAGCGTGCTTCGGTCTAAAGATGTGAGATAGACTAACGATCAGGCAATATAAGAAATCATTTTTTTAAAAAAGATTTAAAGTAAATAACATATTTACTGGCATTCAGTACAGTCACAGTGGCGTGCGGTGACATAAGGCAAGCAAGATCATTAATAGCTAAATGGATCCCCTTCGACAACAGACCCATAATTAACATAATAATAAAATGAAACAGATAGATTATAAATTTAAGAGTTTATTTCATACAGAAAGTTTAAAAATAATATACATTTAACAAAGTTTTTTGATGATAAAAATAAAAAAAAATAGATAAACGTCTCAATATTGTGACTTGCTATACTCATAGATGGCAGAGCACTCGTTTGAAGGCAATTTCGAATTTACCTTCTTTTCGATAGTTCATAGTATTAAACGTTAAAATAAAAAAATAAAAAACATAACATATTACATTTAAAAATGTATTTAATGTTTAAAAAAACATTACTCACATTCAAATTTAAAAAAAAAATTATGTTTCCCTGCATAAGAAAACTTGAAAAGAAATAATATTTATGTTCCCTGTTGTACTATGGTCAACGCGGAACCGGAAGCAAATTTCCAAAATGCTTAAAGAGCCTAATCCCAAAGGCTTTATAGCCACCTGCTGGAAGAATTTTTATCAAGACTAATGTCAGCATTATTTACTTCTTATTTTTTACCAAAATTTGCCGGCTTAGCAAAAAAAAAAAAAAAAAAAAAAAAAAAAAAAAAAAAAAATTAGAAATTCATTCACTTTTATAATTTATGCAGAACGTTTCGAATGTTCTTTTCCCGTAAGCTTTCATTTATTTAGGGCAAGAATTACTTCCATGGACCGCCCTCTACTGACTAAGCAATATATATAAATAAAATACTGACGGAGGTAGAGGAGCGAGGGCAGCTTCCGCCATAACTCGCTGTTCTTCTTCTCTGGCAATCCTCGCCTCCCTTGCGATCCTTACTTCTTCCTCTGCCAGAACTCTCAGCTGCTCCTCTTTTTCTTTCCTCACTTTTCTTTGTTTTCTATCATAAAGAAAGAAGGAAAAAAAACTCCGTAAATGGTTAAGTACTTAAACAAACTACAATCCAAGACAACTTATCAACAACTGTAAAGTATTGAGTAAAATTTAAAAGCTTTTTTGGTTCAATCAACATATATTTAAGTTTAATATAAAACTATGTGTGCCATAAAAGTGGTGATTTAACCACAACTGTATCTTTTACCAGCGCATTCAACAATGTCACTCACTTGGCGAATCACAATTAGCTCAGTTCACACTTCTCAGCTCAAGAACTCGCGTGTAATGTAAGATTATTGAGCAGCCAATCAGCGCGCATTAAAACCGGATCACACGTCAGCGTAGCGTATTCACGTGTTCAGGATAAGTCGTCTTGGACTATAGAAAAATACGTTCTTCCTGAAGTAGTGTCTGAAATTATGTTTTAGGGTCTTAATTTCAGTTATTTAAGCACGTTATTCCTGGAGTATATTTTTCAAAGATTTTTTTGTATGCTCTTGAAAAGGACTAAGTTTTTATTTGCAAATGCAGATGGCCAACTGAAAAAATTGACTAAAATTTTTTAAATATCGGATACCTTATTTTAAAGATATTACAACTCAAAATTCGAAAAAAAGGTGTGTGTTTTTTGTTTTTTTTACCCGGCATAACTCTATAGCTCGGGACAACATTACTTGACTTGAGCCTTTTGACTAAAACTACTTATGTTGAAAATTTTAGAGCTGTAGCCCTGTTAAAAATCGTTTTGTAAAATATTCATTAATTAATTCAAGAAAAATGAATTGAAAACTAATAAAACTTTTAACATTCTGGTTTTTCAAACGTCAAATTAGAAGGTCAAAACTACTTATGTTGATAACTTCAGAGCTCTATGCCTCTTTTGTTTTAGTACTAAATATTAATGCTAAAAAAAAAAAAAAAAAAAAAAAAGAATTCACTCCAAGTTTATAACTTTAAACTTAATGAAGCAAAGAATAAAATTAAAATACTCACATTAAGTCTTCCTCGTAGACTTTTACGAGGAGTCTTGTCTGTTTCAGGTGGCCCTGGTTGGCCTCTTTTTCATTTTTCAATCTTTTGTTCTACAATTGGCAACAGAAACAGACCTTAGATGAATGGTAAAAAAAACATGTACAGTCAAACCCCGTTAACACAGCCGAAATGTTTCGCGTTAACCGTATTCTGCGTGTTGACCGCCTAAAAAAGTTTTCATCTAACTAATGCAGATTTAAACTATTACCTACTCTATGTGCACCTAATACTGCTATTTTTACTTCAAGTCTTCATTTTTATCAGCCCGCATCCTTTTCCTTGCAGATTCAAATTGACTGACAGCATAAGACATTTCAATCTTTTCCCGATTTTTTTTTTTTTTTAAATCGTTGATAAAGTACCTACTCATTATATTTCATTTTTTTTTAATTACTTATTTTATTGATTCTTACAAGTCACAAAACCAGTTTACAAATAGATGCCATCTAAATATGCCCCGAAATTAGCTGATTTCACAGCAATTTCCTAGAAATTTGATTGCTCTGACATTTTGTTAGCTTCAACTTGAAAAATGTTTTCGCGACACCTTTAAATTTCGTCCAAATAATGAAGACAATCTAAAAAAAAAAAAAAAAAGTGGTTTGAAAATCAAATTCTATTTCGTCTTTGGCGGGATTTCACGTTATGCGATTTCGTGTTAAACGAATAAATTAACCTTAAGTTCAAGCTTCATCGAAACGAAAGCTGCTTATATTGCGCTGTAAACGGGATTTCATATTAAGCGATTTCGCGTTAAAGGGATTTGACTGTAGAATATGTTAAATGGAATGAAACTAAGCATATCAACACAAAAACAAGAAAGGAAATTACTCAAAGTCTGTATGTAAACCAAGCAAGATTTTTTTTAACAAAGACCGGTTTGCACAGTTAAGTGCTGTTATAGGCGTTTTTAGAAAAAATAATTAGAATTTGTTATCTGTTGGACTTGTCTTTTAATTAAGACCGATTGGATGACGGCAAAGGGGGATGAATTAGGCGTCCGCAGATTTGTCTCCCATCGACAAACATAATCGAAGTTAATAAATAAAAGTTTTAAAATTGAATCATTAGATCTAAGGGGATCTAATCCAGATAATCCTTATGAAGGAAGAAAGTATTACAAACCTCTTCCTCCAGTGGCTGTAATCTGGAGGAGAGAACTGCGACCTGCATCTCCTGGGAGTGTGCTTCCTCCCTTCTTCTTCTTTCCTAAAAAAAAGATCGGTTTATATCAGTTAATGGAACTAAGCGAAAGGCCAGTTCATTATTCAAAAGCTCTATTCCAAGACAACCTATCCTGACCTCATTGAATTCAGATCCTTCAGCGTAAAAAATATAGTTCCGACCAAATCCCAACTTATTTAGCATAATATTGATAACCTGAGCATATAGTTCGGTATTAAACTCTGCAATATATATTAATAAATATGTATTAATAAATATATATTAATAAATATATATTAATAAATATATATTAATAAATATATATTAATTCGATATATATTGATTTAAGCTGATAAATCTTAATACTTTACTTTTCTAACCACGGGTACTCTAAGAGTTTTAAAAGAATCATATGGCTTTGACGAAACTATTTCGTGACGTCAATCACTTGGCGAAACACTATTGGCTCCTCTCAGTTCAAGACGTCACATGTAAGATTACTGCGCAGCCAATCAGCGTGTATTTTAACCAGATCGCACATCACTGCAGCGTATTCAATGAGGTGATTCTGCTTCTGACCCATTAAAAACAAAATTAAAGATAATAAAACCATCAGAAGAGCCAAATGCCTTTTCAACGAAAATCCGCATATCTTCCGGAGATTTTTATCTCTCTGCAATTTAATAACTATTTGCACGGCTAGAACAACACTAATCAGTTTTTAAAAACGTAACTGCTTAGAAAACATCCGTTTTTATTTGATTATAAATCATTAGAAAAACTATTTACTTTTTATGGTTTAAGACTGATAATTAAATCGTATCTGTAACAAAATTTAAAAAGAAAACATGACTTTTATATATATAAAAAAAAAATAATAACCTACTCATAGTATCTTTTTATAACCTTTAACCCTAACTTGCCTATACAAATAGCCATAACTTATTTACAAAGGGATCTTATCCCCAAAATACATCATCAATCAAAACAGATACAATTATAAATTAGAGGTAACCCTAATTTGCCTATACAAATGCCCATAAGTTATTTATAAAAGTATTTTATCACCAAAATATAACAGATGCAATTATTCTCCGAATAAAATTAAACTGGAAATAAAAATATCACGACATATATATTTCTGGTCACTTACTTCTAATCTCGCTGAGATTATTGACTGTGAAACAGCTCGTCGGAGGAGCCTAAGGGAAAAGTACATAGAGTATATAAGTAAGAAATATAAAGTTAAAAAAAAACACTTAAAGACACTTTTTATATATATATATATATATATATATATATATATATATATATATATATATATATATATATATATATATATATATATATATATATATATATATATATATATATATATAAGTTGTTTGCATATGACACAAGAGATTTTTAACTTCGTATGAATTTCTGAAGCAGTTACTATTTCTTCTTATTATTATTTTTTTTTTCCTTTTAAGTTGCTTAGTGGAAAGCTAGATGTAAAGAGAAATGTATACTTTGATGAAATAAAAAATTATACTTAAAAAAAAAAAATTTAAAAAAAAAACGTAAACTTTTGGTAGAAGAGTATAAACTTTGGCATAAACAGTTAAGTTACAACAAAATTCGAGTGCAAAATTTCAGCAAATGAGCCTTAATTAAAACTTTTTTTTTTCAATAAAAATGTCGAATGTTGGCATACGGCACAGAGCTTTTTAACCTTGGTGTGAACTTCTGAAACAGTTACTATTTCATATTTTTTCTTCTTCTTTTAAGTTGCTTAGTGGAAAGCTAGATACAAAAGATAAAAAATTATACTTTAATGAAGGAATCAAGTAGGTAAGGGGTTGGTTCAGTGGATTTGCCCCCCCCCCCCCATCCCTCTCCTTCCTTGACTATTTATTATTCATGTCCATGGAATACACCTCATGGTGGCGACAAAATCCAGGGAAGTTTCCCTGATTTCCTTGATAGATTTCTAAGAAATTCCATGATTTTACGGGCAACTTCCCCCCACCCCTTTCTAAATTTCTGTAACTTTTCCAGGTTCTACAGATGTGTAGACACCCTGAACAGATAGAATATGTATGCTTAAGAGATACTATGCATTTTTTTAGTAAAAAAAAATAGTTTTGGAGGTAATGAAAAGTAAAAATTATTAAGTTATATTAAACTTCTAACAATTACCACCACAACTCTCCGGGTAAATGCCTCCAAAATACGGATGAACGAAGAAGCGCACCTTAAAATCAAAGAAAATTTTCCCGATTTTCGTGAAATTTTAAAAAAAAATTCCGAGATTTCCGATTTTTTTTCCAAAATCAGAAAGCTTTCCGACAATTTTCCGATTTTCAGATTCTGTGGTTACTCTCAGGAGTGTAGTGGAGACTGGTACGGCCAGAAAAGCACACGTGACGTAAGCAAACTTAGCAAAAGCAGCACTCATAATACCGCCTCTTAAAAGGCGGGGCTACACATGGGACCAATCAACAAACAACAAGATTACACATGGGACCAATCAACAAACAACAAGATTACACATGGGACCAATCAACAAACAACAAGATTACCTTGCTTCATCCTCGTCCTCGCTTGATGGAGGGGAGGGAAAATATGCTACTGCTCCTCCTGAAAGAGAAATTGTGAAAGGTATGAGATAGGTTTTTAGTGACAAAGCATTATGACATAGCATTTTAGTTTCTCCAAATTTTAAAAAGATCACAAGAATAAATGTACGAAAGAGACGGAACGTCATTTATTTTTTCAGACCGAAAATCCTAGAACATTTTCTAATCAATTATTATTTTTTATTTTTTTTTAAATATGTTTTAATCATTTGAGCAAGTCACATTAATAAAAGTTAATCTGCAGTTAGTTAGCCTTTCTCGAAGCTCAATAATGAATAATAAGTGGTTAACGATTGTGCCGAAAAATAATAATACTTATAACCATAAAAACGAAGTTTTTAATAAAAATCCTTTTATTTGTATGCATCGCCAATTTTAATATTCATTAACAAAGTGCCATTTCTGTTGCCAGCGTGTGCTTGGAGTTGGCATCTAATTTTAAATATTAAAAACATCTCAGTCGACAAAATTTATTCTTTGAAAAAAAAATGCACTCATATCCAAATATTTTTATTTATTCGGATAAAACAATTTATTTTATTATTTTTATTGATAGTTACATCTCCAAAATTTGATAGAATGCATGGTCATCGACATCGAATCTATTTGCCAAGTTTCAGCTCGATTGGATGACGACAAGGGGGGGGGGTATTTAGGCCTCGGCGGATTTAGCAGCCATCGACAAAACATACAAAATCGAAGTTAGTAAAAAGGATTTAAAAATAGCAGATGGGATGATGCTGGTGAGAAATTTATAATATGACACGCAAATGTTAACGAGAAGCATTTAAAATGATTTAATTCTGGTGTTGGTACAAACTTGTCATAGCATTACATGTATGCATGAAATTTCAGAAAACCGCTAAATAGTAAAATAGAGCTATTTGATTTTTTATAATTTAAAAAATTCAGTTTTAGTTCTTTGAAATTTTTATTCAATTTTATATTTGCATTTTTTAAGTTTCCTCCCCCCCCCCCCTTCCCATCACATACGACAGCCAATCGCTGCCACTGAATATTTCCACGCAAAAAAAAAACTAGTTGTCAAACACTTCATCAAGGAAAACAATAAAAATATGAAATCCCATTGTTTGAGTTCCTATATGTTTTTAATTAAATAAATTATTTTAAATCCCAAACATTTTAGTATCAATTAGTAAATAATTTAATAAAAATTCAAAAAAATTTAACAAAAATTTAAAACAATTTCATCAAAATTTAAAAATTACCTAATTTATTAAAATTTTAAAAATAACCTAATTTATTAAACAAAAATTCAAAATAATGATAATAAAAATGATAAAATTAAATTTAAAAAAAAATAATTTAATTAATGTGCCAATTAATTTAAATAATTTAATTTTAAAATTTAAATCAGAATAAAATCCTGAACTTACTCGACGTTGATGCGCCTTCATTTATGGCGAACTCTCGGCGTGGCTGTGGTGTCTGGGTCGGGATATCTAAAAGCAAAATGAAAATAATTGTGCATAGGCTAAGAGTTTAGTACATGATTTTAATTAAAGCAGAGAAACGTGTTTTGTTGTTGTCTTCAAGCAGGGCTCCCACTCAAATCATAGAATGAAAATCTATGGCTTTTCAAAGACTTTTAAGGACCTAATTAATGTTTTTAAGGACCTATGAAAATTTGTTTTCAGGCATCATGTCTGTATTTAAATTTTTAATAAAATATATTCTATCAAAAAAGTTACAAGTTGGTGAATGCGTAATACAAATATGTCGTAAAATTGCTATAAGGTGCAGATAAGTGGCGGTCACACGAGGGAATAGCGAGTTCGAGTTGTATTTTTATGAATTTTGCAGTTGGACGACATCTGTAAAAATTAAGGACTTTTAAGGACCTCTAAGCATTTTCAAGCACTTTCAAGGCCTTGGAAACAAGTTCAAAAATATTAAGCACTTTTAATGACTTTCAATGACCGTGGGAACCCTGTTAAAGGACCTAAATAATACTTTTAAGGGCCTTCGAAAATTAGTTTTCATTCATCAGGATCTTAATGTGTGACATTGCAGCTGCTTTACCTAGAGTTTTAATATCGAAATCTTTCATGCTCAATATGCATTTCGCCTTAGAAACAAGACTTTGATGAGAGGGGGGACTTTGATTGGGTCGCAAAACATTAACACTAATCTCAAGTCTCACTTTTAAGGACCTCCAAGCATTTTCCAAGTACTTTTAAGGCCTGGAAAACCAGTTTGAAAAATATTAAGCACTTTTAATGACCTTGGGAGCCCCTGTCACGGAAGTTACAATTTTAAAATAATGTTTCTGCTTTTGACAACAAACATCAGGGGGGGGGGGGGGGAAAGCGCTCTACAAAAATTAAGATCGTGATCAATATTTAAAAAATGAATCTCTAAATAACCTTTAAGAAATTAGTTAAACTAACAGTTGCAGCCACCAAAATTTGATAGAATGCTTTGTCATCGAGATCGAATCTAACTGCCAAGTTTCAGACCGATAGGATGACGCCAAGAGAGTTGTTAATTAGACATCCGCAAATTTGCCGGCCATCGACAAACATATACACAAAATCGAAGTTAATAATGTGGATTTAATGAAAATTTGTGCATAAATTTTAGAATTATAATGACTTTCATGAAATGGATTTTTTTCATTAATTCAAATAGTATGTATTGGAAATTGATGAAATTTGGTGAAATAATTAACACGTTATATTACTGTCGAAAATAGTGCCTTACTTGGCTCTTTTAAAAATGGTACTACCAGGGCTGCCACTGACTGTAAGCTTTGAAAATAGTTGCTTTAGTAGCCTCAGATGTTAAAAATAGTAGCCAAAATAGTAGTCTCACACATTAAAAATAGTAGTCTCAGACGTTGAAAATAGTAGCCTCACTTTTCATAAGTTCGAAATAAAACTGTTGATTTACATAAAACACGAAAACCCAGAAACACTCTTCTTTCATTCAAAATAGTGTCTAAAACATTACATTCCATACGGTAAAAGGCAGGTGTCTTGGAGGAGGCGCTACCATATTTATATACTGCGATGGAAGTTGGCAACTCGACCTTACTCCCAGGCAGAAAAAAAATACAAAATTCGCATAAAACAATTTACAAACTACACCCATACTTGTTAACTTCAAGGAAAAGTAAAACTAGTACAATATTTTTCTTCTTTATGTTATGATTATGTGTTTTAGATTTGGAAGTTGAGAAAAGATAAATAACACATAATGCATTAAAGAAAGTCTTGGAAATTAACAGCTTCTTACAAAAAATTAATTACTCATAGATATACAGAAATAAAATTTTGTACAACAAAAATACTATCTTAAACCACAAAAGTACATATTAAATGAGGCAAATTAATTATTAAACAAGAGCAACATTTGGCAGCGAAAAGGGGGGGGGGATGTAAGGACCTTTTTTTTAATTCCATAACCCTTTGCCTAAATGTATGCAGTAAAGCATTCAGATTATTTTTTTATTTTATGGAAGGGGAGCAGGATACTTCAATTCTTTATTTGATTTATATTAAACATATAAATCAAAAACACATATATCATTGTCAGTTAATTACGTTAAATAAAATGTAAAAATTAAAGTAAAAAATAAAATACAGGATCTAACCCATTTTGCTTATGAATGCCTATAGATTTGTTGCACATCTATAACACAATGCTGTAAAGGGTTAATAAAAACGAAAAAATATGATGGAATCAATTTGAAATAGTATTAAGGAATTTAGGGTTCCAATATATTCTATTGACAAAAAACACAAGACAAAAAGAAAAATAATCATGTCTGTAAAGGATGCAGTCAGATTTAAGTTGGAGGATTTTTTTAAACAATAAATCTACGGTCACGCTTCTAAATAATAGGACTACTAAAAATCTAACAGAAATAATACGTAAATAATTAGGGTTCTAATATATTCTGTTGAGAAAAAAAGCAAGGCAAGAAGAAAAAAAATCATGTCTGTAAAGGATGCAGGCAGATTGAAGTTTGAAGATTTTTTAACAATAAGACACCGGCGGACACGAAGTTATAGGATAACCAAAAATCTATCAGAAATAACGTGTAAATCATTGTTCTAAGCATAACAATAATTTTAGAAAGTAAAAAAAAAAAAAAAAAAAAAGTGGAATATGAACATGTGGTTGTGGGCTAAGGAGGGGAGATTGGCCTGTTTGGCTTAGCTGCTGAGAGTAGAAAAAGTTCGGAAATTTCGTACACCCAAATCGATCGGCCAACTATAAAAACTATATATATATCGTGTGACGCGAGTTGGGACAGATGTCCGCACCCACACGGGATACGCGAGAAGAGAAACTCGAAAATTTCAAAATTCCCTGATTAAAGAGTAATTTTGCGAAATTCCTTGACATTTCCCTGAATTCCCGGTTCTGACGCCACCTTGTTTAAGCTACATTCAGAGTAATTAAATAAATTGCTTAAAAATTTAAATTACTTAATTATTTATAACTTTAGCTACAGCATTGAAATTCTAATCATTTTGCATTCATTGACCAACAGGGCAAAATTGTTCATCACACTGACACAAATCTCGGAAATAGCGTCAAATAACATCAATACTGTCCATACTACGGCACTTTCTTTCGACGTTCGAGGCAAATTCCACAAATTCATTTTTGTTTAGAGTAAATAAAGCGAAATAATTTGATATTTGAGAATATAATTGTGTATGCTGTTGCCTTGCACGGCGAAAGATAAAACATAGAAACCTAACAGGTAGGCGAAAATGACCGCGGTTGCCGTCAAAAACAACAATCTTGCGTGAAGTTACTATCGTCGGCCTAACAAAGTGATCACTCTACCAGCGAATATGGACAACTATTTCGGTAGTGTTCGCTCTCCCGCCCCCCCCCCCCCTTTAAAAAAATCACCATTTTGATAAAATTGTTAGTACCTTAGTGCCGTTTTTTTTTCTGTCTTCTAACGGACAGTATCCAATTTTAAAAAAAATAGTCGCCTGAGCCCAAAAATAGTTGGAGGTTTTGTTCAAAATAGTCGCTTTGGGCCCTTTTTTCATTGAAATAGTTGCCATAGTCGCCTGGCCACTAAAATAGTCGCTTTAGTAGCCTTTTTAGTCGCCTGTGGCAGCCCTGTACTACGTTCTTTACGATCTGAAAATGCTTTTTAAACTATACGTTCATTCATATGAAGGCACACCGTGATAAAAAAGATCTCTACGGCAAACTTTAAACTTGGTTCAATGAAAAATTTATATTACATGAAATGTCTAACGGTTACCGCCATAAATCTCAGGGTAAATGGCGCCATAATACGGATAAACGAGGAAACGTATCTTCAAAACAGAGATAGCAACGTTCCCAGATTTTAGTAAGATTTTTTTTTTTTTAAACTAATAAAATAAATTTTAAAAAAAACCTGATATTTCCCCGATTTTTTTTTCCCTTCCAGAATCAGAAAACTCTCTAAAATTTCCCTGATTTCCAGGTTCTGTGGCCACTCTGAACTCGGTGCTAAGAAATTCTCGCCAAGCGAACTGGTCAGGCATAAAACAAAGTTGCGAATTCACAAATATTGACTTAAGTTATACACTGAAAAGGTTCCTCATCAAACGGTATTCTGAATTTTTTTGTAGAATGTAGAGAAATACAAGTAGATCATCAATGCACTAGTCTGCCGGGACAAAAGTGGCCCGAAACTATCCAAAAATCGACTTTCAATTAGTTGAACTAAATCCGTGGGCTTACGTAAACTTGGCTTACTTTTAAAAGATTAAAGTATTTTTCGCCAGAGGTCTGCCCTTTTACTCATTGAAAATTAAAAAGCTATGGGTTAGCGGGGGGGGGGGGGAAGATGCTCATTATTTTTCAAGTTATGACACATTTAACTATCGGATGTAGTTCAACTGATTCATAATCGGTTTTCGAATAGTTTCGGTCATTTTTGCCTCGGCAGACCAGTGGATTGATGATCTACTAACATTTCTCTACATTCTCAGAATGTTCTATGTGATACCTAAAATTGCAGTGGCTCTCGGAAAATTACTATTTTTTTTAGTTACTTTGTACTCGTTGAACAGAAGTTACCTGTGAATGATGGGGGCACCGGGCAAAAGCGTTTCATGGGTCTTTTGCCCTTTTTATCTTCACCCCTCTTGGGCCTTTTCCTGTCTGACCCGTCTGGGGAAGCTAAAAGTAAAATGAAAATAATTATGCGAATGCTATTCATTGGGACAAGCTTACTACTTGAGGAGCACATTGAATACTCGACAATGATGTGTGAACCGGTTTTACTGCTCCCTGATTGGCTGATTTTGGAACGATGTGTTGCCGATTCGTTCAAACTCATTGATTAGAAATATAGAATATTAATTAAAACTTAAACTTAAGAGCGCTTATTTTCTTGTCATTATCAACATATACTTAAGTTTAATACAAAAATATTTGTGAAGGTTATCCATGTTACTATAAAAGTTGTGATTTGTCCGCAACTATATCTTTCATCCTACAACGTACACTCAAAATTCAAGTAATGTTGTCTTATCCTGAAAATTTATTTTATGTACAAGATGCTATTTATATTGATCTTTGAGATGATTTTTTTTTAATATTTAAAAACTAAGAAAAATTCACAATAATTGATGTTTGCGCGTTTTATTTTAAGTCATTTTTTTTTTTTTTTTTGAAATTTTGGGGGCCCCAACGTTTTTCAACGTTATTGAAGTCTCGACAACAAACAATTGAAACAACTAAATTATTAAATCTCGAAAAAAACATGAGCTAAATATTCAAGCGAATTACATTTTGGTTGATTTTCTGTTGGAGAGATTTTTAACTTAAGAAAATGGTTATCCATAAACTTGCAGACTGAAGACGAAAATATTTATAACAAACACTGTAACTATTGTGGGGCCTCCTCCATAACTTTTTTTTTTAATAGTAGGGCCCCGAAAACATGATGTACTTTGGGCCCCATCGAGTGATGCAAGTCAAACCTTGGATGTTCGTTATGGTTCAGAATGCATGTTAAGCTGTAGGTCGCACCCCCGTTATTGTGCATGAAACAGGTCGTTGAACGTACCAACCAACAAACCGAAGCCTAGTAATAGTCCGCGAAGAAGTTTTTTAAAGCTACATAATTGATGCAATGTTAAAATAGATGTTTTTGAAGGAGAAGTGGCGACATCGAGTTGGACACATACTTAACAGCAATTCAAAGCCTTTTTTAATATTTAAATAATTAATATTTAGATAATATTAAATATTTTATTCAATAATACAATTGTTATACATTGAGAATATATTTGCACTTAATAAAATGACCTAAATTGCTTTCATTTAAAGTTTATCTATAATGAAGGAAAATTTCAATAGAAAAAGACAAAACCAGATGGAGCCACTACATTTCCAATGACGTAAGGATTTCAAATGCAAAATAAAATGTTTTAAAAGCTATTTTCGTATTTTTTAAATTACGTCACTTCATGAAGTGATCGTTTCGTACCTACTCACCAAATTTCAAGGAGATTTTACACAAATTATTTTCTAAATGAAGAGAAGATTGTAACATAGCGGGTAGTGTGGAAAATTATTTACCAGTAATTGCTTTGTTGCATTTGCACACGGCATGATGTATCATGGTATTTTAAAAAATACGTTTGATAAGTCCAGTATTTAAAAATCAAATGAAATCCAGTATTAACTTTAAATAAAAATTACTTTAAGACAATAACTTTTACATCTAACGACAAATTCATTATTTTTGGTTGATAACTTATATTCATATTAAAAAAAAAAAGTTGCCACAAAATTTAGGGAAAAAAATTTCCCTGATAGACTTCTAAATAAATTTCTGAATTTACGGCAAACTTTTTTTTTTTTTTTTAATTTTTTTATAACTTTCCCAGATTTGTAGACACCACTTTCGAATAGAATATGTATGCCAAAGAAGTTACATGCCAATTTCTTAAAAATAGTTTTGACGGTAATCAAAAGTATAAATTTTTCCGTAACGTTAAACTTCTAAAAATTACCACCACAATTTTCCAGGTAAATGTTGCCAAAATAAAGAAGAAAGAGAAAGCATACCTTCAAAACAATGATAGAAAATTTCCCTGAATTTCTTGAAATTTTTAACAAATTCTCTGGCATTTCCCTGATTTTTTTCCAGAATCAGAAATCTCCCCGACATTTCCCTGTTTTCCAGGTTCTGTGACCACTCTGGTCTAAATTTTTCAGCAAAAACACAATAATTTTTTTTTTTAATTTTTTTTTTTTTTTTTTTTTTTTAATTTAAGGGTTCAGGAAAGTTTTTTTAAAAAATGTAGACTTACTTCCACGGCGTTTGTTAGTTTTTTTCCCCATGTTGTGTCGTCAAGACTAAAAGAAACAAAATAATAATAAGTAAAAATAATTCAAATAAAATTTACAAAAATTAAAACTCTCTGAAAAAGAAAAGAATGCAACACTTTAAATGGGTATGATTTAAAAATGAATGCGTGCAAGGCCTGATTTCTGCACTAGCCAACAAAGCCCAGGCTTGGGGCCGCCCTGAAATTTTAAAAGCCCCAAAAATTAGCATAAGCTGTTGTAGTCAAAACGAACTACGATCCTTTTTCATTATTTTCAATTAGGTTTTGAACTCAAATAAATCATATACTTAAATATATTTTAAGTTGCAGTCGTTAAGAAACTAAACGTCGAGTTCAAGTCAGTTTAGAGTATTTGAGTGTATCTCATTTTGGTTTATTTTCTAATGTGCAATTTTCGAATTAAGAAATGGTTATCAATAAACTTACAGACTTGATGTAACTGGTTGCTCGTGGTTATTGATTACTTTGGCAAATAAATCGTCTTTATTTTTTACAAACGTTGTTTTTTCCCTTTCAGTTTTAAAATCATTTTTAAACTAAAAATAACCCAATTATTAGTTTAAAGCCATATTCCGAGGCATAATTTTAAAAATCTAATGTCGCTAATTTTACATTTTGTATTTCTCAATATTGTTAAGAGATGGCGCGACTATAGTCCTTCCATATTGTATTGTACCATGCTAGGAGAACAGTGGGATGCTGCTTTCAGACAAAAATTATTTTGCGTTGTAATTTTTTGCGTTGCCGAATGTAGGATAAAACATACATCAATTGCTATGAATAAAAAAAAATGATTTTTATTTGTCAGAAATTCCAAACATATTCGACCAAGAAATGGTTAAAAGATTATATAACAGAGCATGCGATTACAATAATAATCTCATGCAAATAAACAATAGTGTATTTAATATACTAGTTGCATATTTATTGTTTTTGATATAAGTTTAATTTTTTGCATTTATGTATTGAACTTAGTTCTTACTGCATCAACGACACATAATAAAACATGTATACTGTACATAAAAGTGTCAGATGCAAAAAAAAATTTGGGAATGTTTGCAATTAAATTAAAAAATACATCTAAGTGCTCCCGTCAAGCTCACTGCCAGCCATCTTTTAGCCACTCGGCAGTATTTTGACCTCTCATATCTGCGTTATTAGAGTATGTCTGAGAGCTGACATTTTTTTTTTTACGGTTAGCCTGTTAGCCACTTTAGTAAGAACCCTAAGTTTCAAGTCTCCAATTACATTGGTTGTGGTCCTGATAATCAATTTTGAAAACGGCAGGAAACGACATACTTTGAAATCCATCCAAAACTCACGCAATGATCATCAAATCACTAAGGTATTTCAAGATAGAAGTATGAAATTTGGTATGCTTGTAATGCTTAACATGTATACAAAGGAAACAATCTAAAAATCGAGATTTTCCCCTCCAAATCCCCTAAAGGGGGCTATGTTCCGAAAATTTGAATCTCAATTCTAATACACTTCTATTAGGACCAGAATAATAAAATTTAGAATACTAGTAGCTCTTAGCATATATAAATAGAGGAGAAAGTCATGACACTTCGCAAAGCCTCTAAAATCAAGGAATAATAATAAAAAAAAAGTGTACTTGGCATTATAAAATTGACCATTGGCGTTATTTTATTGAGATCTAAAGTAGAGCCAAGTTTAAAGTTGTTGTAAATTACGGCCAATACAAAATAGTCAAAGTCAAAATTCCCCTCCATAGGCCTAAGTATCTAGCTACAAAAATGCTGTGTGACTAGGCCATTACGCGTCAGTGAACCAGAATACGTAATAGCCAAGTCACACAAGCATTTCTGCAGCTAGATATTATGCCTAAGCAGGGAAATTTAACTTTGAGAAGAAAATTTTACTAATTTTCATTGCCCGTAGCTTACAACAACGTTAAACTTGGCTCTATTTTAGATCTCATTACTTTTCACAATCATAATCAATGCATGAAGAACTTGGCGCCTTTTCACAAAGATGTTTTTGTTGAGTATATATATTATAGGAAATTTACTAAATCATGCCCTGTGCAGGTACTTCTGTAGTTCAAAGCATTTTAGCAAATATTATAGCCTTAGGTAATTAAAGATAAATGGCCAACAAAAAAAAAGTTCTATCTTAGCTAAACATTTTTGGTGTTTAATACGACTTTTTTAATAAAAGGTAACACAATTAATTACAACAATTTTTTCATTATAAATACTTAACATGCGTTTTCATTTTGCATGTACAATTGCATCTTATTGAACCGAGATCGAGTTGTTTTCATAGTGTTCGCCTACTACTCCCCAAACTAAATTCCATACATTGTCATCACACGTGAGTTAATTAATTACCTCTCCGAAGATTTTGCCTCGTCAACCTTAACAGGGGAAGGTTTCTGTCATTAAATATGACCAAATTGAAAATATTTGGTGACAGGATAGAAAGTTAGTATAAGCTGATAAGTCTGACGTAAGGAGACAGAAACGTGTGCATTAGCGGCCTTTGAGTGGCAGTCCCAAAGGTTGATAAAAAGCATTGTTATCGATAACGAGTGTGCTTGCCAAGTTTCAGCTCCATTGAATGATGGGAAGTTGGTTAATTAGTATGCAGAAGTGATCATAGAAATGTGTGTAAGAGATATCTTTTAGTTACAGTCACGGACCCTAAAACTTGATATAATACATCCTTATCGATAACGAATATATCTGCCAAATTTCAAAGCGGTTGAATGAAGACAAGTTGGTTTATTAGTATTCCGAAGAGATGATATAAATGTGTGTAAAAGGAGTCTTTTAGTGACAGTGACAGACACTGAAATCTGACGGAATGCATTGTCACTGACATCGAATCTATCTTCCAAGTTTCAACTGGATTGGATCACGACAAATGGGTCGATTAGCCATCCGTAAGTTTGCGCGCCACAAACAATAATATAAAGGAATTAAAAAATTTAAAAAAAAAAAAAAAAAAACTCGAATTGGTATGAAACACAAGAAATATATGTTGAAAAATTAAAGAGAATTTAGGATAAATTGATGCATGTTTTGAATGCCTTTGTTTCTGAAAATAATATTGGAAACATAAATTTAGATTCACACTTCATGTTAGAATTTTTTTTAAAAAAAATCCTGCGTATTATGTAATAAAGCATGTAAATAAGCACTCATTCACCGTAGCAATAGGTAATAGAATCAACACAACATACACAGAATACCGTATGCAAAAATTTATAATTTATAGGTGACAGTATTTTGTAAAGTTCAAATTATCACTTAAAAGACAATTACAAGCTAGTTGGACCATTTCATGACATTTCGATCTAAAACTTCATAAAAACTTAATTATCTTAGTACTCATTAGCTAGATTAGTACATTAGAATTAAAATCATGTCGAGTGGTCAAAAATCACCAAAGGCAATTTTTTAATTGGGAAGAATATTTTAAAATGATAAAAAGGAAAAAAAAATTATAAATTTAAAATATAAAACTTACTTAAAATGATGATAAAAAAATATTTTCGTCACATTCTTATTAATGTTCTTGAAACATTCTTTGTCACTTAATTCACAGATCACGTAATTCAGTCACTTAATTACATATTTCGATTTAAAACCGAAAAAAAACAACAACAAAAACGAAATATGACATTCTTATTATACTTCACATTCTTCTCAATTTTAATGAAACATTCTTTCCGATCTGCCTAATTCGCTAATTACATATAGTACGATTCAAAATTCGAAAAACGGGGAAACTCAGAACACAACCATGTTTTCCGATTAACTGAAAGAAAGAGTCGGGTTCAGGGCTGCCAACTCTCAGATAGCTGGAATCGCCAACAGCCAGTTAAAAAATCGCCAAAAATCGCCAAATCTCAAAATTAAGAAAATCGCCAAAATATAGCCAAAAATCGCCAAATTTGAAAATATATCGCCAAAAAAACTAATTATCTTAGAAAAGAGATGTTTTTTATCAATAGTATTGCCTTTCCAGCCAAGCCAATTGGCGGATAAATACCCGCAAACCTGGTTTTTTCAACGTTGGAGGGTAATTTGAAAATGAAGGTATCTGAAGTGTGTGTGTGTTTTTTTTCTTCTTTTTTTTCCAAAAAAGAATGTATTTTTTTTACTACGGACAGGTCATTTTTCGGATAATCTGATAATGTGAAGGAATGGATTAAATAGACAAGGGTCATTACAACACGAGTAGTCGGCGAAACACGAGATCAATTCAATTAGTTTGCAGCCGTTTTTAGGGTTCGCTATCCCTCCCTATTTCCCCCCCCCCCCCCAGGAGTTCTCTTACAAAGAAACCTCGGCGCCTACTTGACAAATAATTAGTTCGAATTGGCGGGAAAACTTAACGTAACCCAAATGGTTAAGGACAATCGTTTTAGGGCAGTTTGGCTTCTGGCCTGGCCTCCAGCCCCACTATTCTTTCCTTTTTTTTTTTTTTTTTTTTCTTTCTTTCTCGCATGCAGAACCAAATTGCAATGAGCAGAACAAAGGACCAAGAGGGTACACCTGTTGTGTTTGTTAAAGTACTAGTCGCACTGTCGGCAGGGGACAGGCTGGAGGGGGTGGGGGGGGGGGGAAGAAAAGTCCAGTGTCATTTCCTTTCCCTAGTTCCAATCTTGAGCTGAAACCGATTTTGATTTGGCTTTTTTTTCTTTCCATTTCTATCGATTAACTGGGCTGGGATTTAGGAAAGTTAGGCTGCCACGTATTATTTGTTATGCAAAAAATTCTAAATAATATATTGGAAATTTTTCTTGGATATTCCTAGGTAATTTGCTTATGCTTGTCATTTAAAACTTAACAATAAGAATAATAAAAGACTGCAAATCATTATTTATATTCAATTTGATTTTGTTCAATAGAGGAAACAGTATAAATAGTAGAAAATGCAACGAACCTGGAAATGATGAAGAAAATAGTAGATAAAAATGTAAATAGTAAAGCTTTAACCACAAGATTATTATTTCTAAAAAGAGTTAATTAACTTTAGAGAGAAATGAAAAATAAATATTGACATAATTAACATGACTGATTACAATGCTTTAATTGGATATAAAAATAAGAATTTATGTTTTTGAATAAAAATTATAAGATTATTTTTCTTAATAATCTTATAACTTTTGAAATTTTAATTTGTTAAAAATTTTAAACTTGTTTTTTTAACAGTTCAGATTGTTACTACATCAATAATCGGACATCTGTCACAATACCTGTCGGGTCTACTTATATTTTGAAAATTGAGATCACCCAATGTTCGGTGTTCGTCCGTAGACCTGGTAAGCATAACTCCCGAACAGATTGATCTACGATATTCTACTTAGGGTCGCACTCATCAAAGAAGCATTTTACCTTGTTTGAAAAAGTAATACTTTCCCCACTAGTTGCATAAATAACTATTTCCTATGAAATTTTTTTTTCAATCGGATTGGCTTAAATTAGAACTTCTCAATAGTCAAAAACTTCTCAAATCTAATGTATCTCTTTGTTAACGTATTAAATTTTTATATGTGATTATAATATGTGATACATTTTTGTAAATTATTTGAAAATTTCCGATTAGTTTGGTATATGAACGGAAAAAAAGTAATTTAAAATGAACGACTGGTGTTCGATCTAACATTTTAATTTTTTGTCTTTACTTTGATGTCGACATTTTCAAAATTTAGATTTTTTTTTATCATTAAACTTTTATTATTTTAAATAAGATACTCATTTCATAATACATGCTAAAAAGTTTTTGAAGTTGTTCCATTGACTTTGACTTCAGGGCAACATATTTTAAAGTCGGATTGTCGGAGAATCGGTTGACTTCTTATAATAGTTATAATAATATTTTATTTTTTTTCTTTCTTTTTGTCGAGTTCCATGTGCCTCCTACGTGGGAAGACTGTTTCTTCCTCTCGTTTTTTATTTCTGGTAACACCTTTAGATTAGATACGAATCAAGTTTCTTAATAAGAAAAAATCCTTTTCACGAAATAAGAAAACTATTTGTGATTAGTTGAAACGCACTTCGAATTCTTCCACCTCTTTTTATTTTACACTACAGCACTTAGTTCAAGTTCAATTGGATTACAGTAAGTGAGTTAATTAGTTCCTCCAAGTCAAATAGAAACGTGTGTAAAAGAGGCCTTTTAGTGGCAGCCCTTAAAACTTGATAGAATACATTGCCATCGACATCTAATCTATCTGCTAAGTCTCAGCTCGAATGTATGAAGCTAGGCAAGTGAATTAATTTGTCCTTTTCATTTTCTCAGATTCGTACGCCAAACACAAAAGCAAACAAAATCGAAGTTAGGATTTAGAAATACAACATACCAAATTCAAAGAAATTTGTTTCCCCAATGAAAATAAAATAAAAAAATAGGCCATATTCTAATTGAAGAACCGAATTCTAAAAATAGATATCAAAGTACCATATTTGATGCCTAATAATCTACAGAAAGCAAAGTATTTAAAAGTAAATGGTTGAGAACAAAACAGGAAGAAAAAGCAAGCCAAAGTATTTTAATGATAGTGTTATAAATGTATCTTCTAACCAATCCTCAATAATTCTCGACAACAGGCGCCTTCATTCACCAGACAGTTACAAGGAAAGTTAACTGAGTCTGATTTAAACAAAATAAAAAATATATATTTATAAAAAAAATAGCAAATATACAGAAAATCACTGGAAAATCAGAAAATCGCCAAAAAAATGTTGAAATTCGCCAGAATGATTTTTTTAAATCGCCAAAAAATCGCCAATCGCCAAACCCTCAAAACCTATCGCCAGACGCCCTCAAAAATCGCCAAATTGGCGAAAAATCGCCAGACCTGGCAGCGCTGGTCGGGTTGATCCGTCAGTAATCCTAAGATTATCCCTCCTCTTCCCCCCCCCCCCCCTTCTCCAGAACTTGCGCTGAAAAGAAACAGTGCTGACAACTTTGGCAATTAATTGCCAACTTGGCGAGATTTGGCCTTTCGATCTATTTTAGAAATAAACTGAACCTCTCGTATACTACGTTTCATTTTAGGTTGGACTTTTTTCTTTTTCATTATTTGTGTAAGTAGGTTACAAAAAAAAAAAAATTCCAAATATTTGTTCTTGAATACCGCCAGAACTATCTTGGATGGGGGGAAAAGAAAAAAGAAAAAAACAAAAAACATTGTGAAATAAGAAAATCGTTAAAAATATATATTTACAGTGGGTAAAAAATGTCTCCGTACGGGAGCCAAAGTAATGAATAAATTAGCGTAATTTCTATTCTTTTGCTTCATGTCATCAGTAACTACTGAAATATGTTTAATATGAGTCTTAAAAATGAGTTTATAATAAATGTCTGCTTTCACAACAAGAGACAAGTGTTTTAATTGAAATATTTAGGAGATATTGCTAAGCAGTGTCGCAATATGCAAATTAATTCTGACGTCTTCCACAACAGAGACATGCATTAAATTTTCAAAATTGAAGCGTTCTTTAGTGGCACGAAGACATGATAGATAGCCACAATTGTTTAATTCTTGATTGTAGCTGATCGTCTAAAATGGTTTTGGAGAAAAATCGGGGCATTTTTTGAGGTCTTTTAATTTTTTTTTTTTTTTTTTTTTTTTTTTTTTTTTAAATAATCGAAAAATTTAGGCACAATTTTAGGGCAAAACAAAAAATTTAGGAATATTAGGAATTTTTGGGCGAAAGCGATCCCTGCATTTACTGGAAGAAATCG
The DNA here is from genome assembly GCA_963978545.1 of Linyphia triangularis. Lineage (NCBI taxonomy): Eukaryota > Metazoa > Arthropoda > Arachnida > Araneae > Linyphiidae > Linyphia > Linyphia triangularis. Next base: position 10,087,287 of record OZ021721.1, on the reverse strand, counting down.
GTCGCGAACTCAAAAAACAAATGAAACTAAGAACAAGGATGAACTAAAATTGGCAATTCAAGACATTTGGAGAAACATTTCCCCTGAAACAATAATAATAATAATAAAAACTTTTGAAAGTCATGAAACAATGTTTGCGAGAAGTAATAAAGGCCAAAGGTAGACCTACCGACCATTAAATACAGCCTGGTTAGTATGAAAGTGATTTTTCATAAACGATATATAAACACGCCGAATTTTTTTTTTCTTTTCTTTTGTTACTTATTAGTGATATTTTTTGTTTTTTAAATTTATTTCTTAATTATTTCGATATATTTTCTTTATAATGTTCCTAAATGTTATGCAATTGCGTTGAACCAATTTGGTAATTTTCATTATCTTCACAAAGGATTTTATGTGCAAAATAAAACTTTTATTGATATTTAACATGGTTTAAACCAAATGCCTTTTTGGTTTTTTTTTTTCCAAAAAATTAATTTAAAGAATAATTTGAAATTGTATTTTCATTTATTTATTTTTTAAGAAAATAATACACTAAATGAAACATCTGCATTCTTGGTGTAACATGCCTGAGTGTTATTTTTATAAATAAAAAATAATACAAATACTATAGAAAGAATAAATTCTAATGTATTTTAAAATAAACCTTGTAGTTAAAAGATCATTGAAGTTTAATAAGTATCAACAATAAGTTTTATTGAAGTTTAAGAATTATTCAAAATTAAGAATTAAACTTTAATTATAGGCTGCATTTTAAATTTGCTTCTAAAATAGAGGTTTTGTGTTTAATGTTATTATGATTTGATATTATGATATTAATTGTTATTTCATCATTAATTATTCTAGTGAATGTCAAATTTTATTTGAAATATGTATACATATAATTAGAATAAAATAAAAAAAATATATATATAAAAAAAAAAACACCGGTAACAATTTTTTTTTTTTTCAAAACCCTGATTTATAGTCGCCTCGTACGGAAATTTATTTCACCCACTGTATACCGTAATTTTTGTTGGAATTAGAAAATGTTATACTCCAGATTACATAACCTTGAGCGTACAAGTAAGCTTAAAATGTTAGCTTATGAAAATTTGGTCTTTAATGTACGAAAATGGTAACAGATTGATTACTAAATTATTTCATAATTACCAAGTTATTTAATGCTAAATTAACCGGGCGATTTAAAATTTTGGCAGCCTCAAATTTTCATTATAATTATTATTATTATTTTTATTAATTATTCATTTTAAAATAATTTCAATAATTAATTAGTTCTATTAATTAAATGTGTTTGTATATAATTAATAGATTTTATTGTTTAAATATTTCTATTTGACACTTTATAGATTTCATTATTTAAATATTTATATCTAATATTATTAGATTTTATTATACAAATACTAATTAGATTTTATTATCCGAATATTAATATTTAATAATAATATTAATAATTAAATAGTTTTTGTTTGCTAATTAATTTTAATAATTGAATTATTTCAATAATTAGTTTAAATAAAATTTTCTGTTCCTTCAGCATTTTGATACTTAGCTTTGCCGGGAAACTTTTATGGGTAGTAAAAAGCAAAAGAAAATTACTGTAATTGAAAACATATTTTTGAAACAAAGTATTTTAAATCATATAGATGGGTTTGTCTTCAATAACACAGACAGACCTACAAAATATTCTGAGCATGCTACTATTTATAAAGGGTTTTTGGTGAATTTTTAGCCACATTTATTACTTGAATGGATAAAAAACCTATTTTCATTGCATTAAGCCTTTTAAACCATTTGAACTCGACAACAAGATAAATTAATTTTAAAAAAATCAGATGAATATTAAAATTTTTGTTTCTAATACTGTAAATTGTTCATAAATATTTATTACTAAAAAAAATTACTCAAACAAATGAAATCGTCATATGTGTTCAAGCAGTGGCGTATCCAGAGGGGGGGGGGGGTCGTAAGGCTCCAACCCCCACTCCGAATCAAATACTAACTGTTATTTCGGTCACAAATTCAGAAAAGGTTTCAAACAAAACACAGTTATCATTCTTTTGGCTTTTCATGATTAAGATCATCGAAAATATATGGCTTTAAAAGCTTCTAAAATAAAAGCATTGTCGGAAAAAGATTCTAATTTAAAATTACATTATCTAAAGATTGTGACAAATAAAAATTTCCCTTACCTTAAACTTTAAGTGTATTATAATAAAGTTTAAATAACTAAGTAATAAAGTTTTGTCATTCAGTAAAAAAAAAAACAATAACTCTATTATATATTGAAGGGAACAACACCTAATGAAAATTTATAAATTTAAACTTGCCAAACAAACCATACAAAAGAAGCACCACAGTGTTTCAATAGCTTAGAGTGTATGATTTTTTTTAAATAGCGCGTAATTTAGTTTAAGTGTGAAAAACGAGTATTTATCAGTATTTTTTTAATCTTTTTTTCATATCTTAAAAATACTTTTTTTATGTTGGTTTATGTAAATATCTGTTTGACTGTTTGTTCGTCAGTCAAGTAAAAACAACGGGGCGACATTTTAATAGGGCTTAAATTGTTTGAGACATAAATAGTTAAATATACATTAATTTTCCTACCTGGAACTCCAATAGGAAATTATCTATAATAATAAAACAAGCTGTGTGTCTGTCTGTCTGTGGCTCTGTGGATCTATACAAACCAACTTAAAATTGGAGTAGAACTATGAAATTTTCAACATAAGTAGACTTGGCGTTCTAATTTTATGCATTACAAACAAAATGTTAAAATTTTAATTAGTTCTTTTTTAATTAATTTTTTTAATTAATTAATATGTTACAAAACGATATCTAATCGGGCTACAGCTCTGAAATTTTCAACATAAGAAGTTTTGGCCTTCTAGTTGTATACATCACAAACAAAATGTCAAAATTTTAATTAGTTCTTTTGTAATTAATTTTTTTAATTAATTAATAAATAAGTTACAAAACGATGTCTAAAAGAGCTACAGCTCTGAAATTTTCAACATAAGTAGTTTTGACCTTTTAATTGGACTTTTGAAAAACAGAATTTGAAATTTTCATTTAGTTTCTTTTTAATTAATTAATATTTTACAAAACGATATCTAATAGGGCTACAGCTCTAAAAATTTCAACATAAGTAGTTTTGACCTTCTAATTGGACTTTAGAAAAACAGAATTTTAAATTTTTGTTCAGCTCGTTATTAATTAATTTTTTTAATCAATTAATATATATATTACAAAACGATTTCAAATAGGGCTACAGCTTTGAAATTTTCAACATAAATAATTGTGGCCTTCTAATTGGATTTTTGAAAAACATATGTTTTTTTTTTTTTTTTTTTTTTTTTTGTAAATTAATTAACAAATATTTTACAAAACGATTTGTAATTGGGCTACATTTCTGAGATTTCCAACACGAGAATTTTGGCCATCTAATTGGACTTTTGACAAAAAGAATGTTACAATTTTAATTTGTTTTTTAATTAATATTTTTACAAAAAGCGACTTCGAATTGGCCTAGAGCTCTGAAAGTTTCAACATAGGTAGTTTTGGCCTTCTAATTTTGCTTTCCACTAACACGTGTTAAAACAATGTTAAAGGGGTGCTGTTATTATATTAAAGGGAAATTTTTTTTTCTTGACAAAGGAGAGGCTTCCAATATTAAGTCTTTACGTAGCAATTAGATTTTAGTGAGTGAAGCGAGCTTTTGTTTACGCTGCAATTAATCTTTCAGTGTGCGAAGCGAGCCTATGCTTGCATAGCAATGAATCTTTTAACGAGTGAAATAAGCCTGTGTTTATGTGTCCATGAACTTTTCAACGAACGAATCGAGATCGATTTTGCGTAGCGATGAACCTTCCTGCGAGGGAAGCGCCAAAGACTGGGTCCTATACACGAATGACAGATTTCCGCAACGCGAGGCCTCACAGCTAGCTAAAATATTGCACATGTTAAAATTTCGTAGCGAAGCACGGGTATTTAGCTAGTTTTAAATAAGCTGTGGTAAATCATGTAAAGACGTTTCAATATAACTCTTGCCTTACTATGTCTATCTAAAAACATAGAATTTAAAATACTCAGATATTTGGTACCCTTGAATCCATGGCCAAAACCACAACTAAATTTCCATTGCAGAATTAATTATTTTTATTTTAATTATACAAATGGCATCACCACATTTGTTATTAAAAGTAATTATTTTGGCAAACTTACAATGGCTCTTTACATTAATGTAGATTATTGTATAATAGTCAATTACGCAATTAGTTGAGAAAGTAATACTTTTTCAAACGTGGCAAAATCCTTCGTTGCCGATTGCGTGTACATGAGTCAAATAATTAACTGAGTTAATTTGCCGAGATATTACATAAGAAAAAGCACAGCGTGTTTGTGATTAAATGGTATCAGGTTATGAGTTGTTTCTCATCAGAAGTCAAACGTAAATTGTATTCAACAAATGCACCAGTAAAGTTAAGGATGTCTCTCATACTTGAGGAAGTTACGAAAAACCTTAAAATCATGAAATAATGTAACCAAAGGGTAAAATCTGCGCTCTTAAGCATAAGAAAGCCATATCATATTTTAAAACCGTAGAAACTCACTAATCTAATAGGACTGTTCTCAAAGATGGGGTAATAATTACATTCACTAAAATGCTCATAGCTTAAATTTAGTTTTTTGAGGTACATCTTTTAGATCTGGGATGGCAATGTTGACGAATATTGTATAAAGATATATCACAGAACGCCACTTAACCTAACTAAGTTGTTGTTGTTGTACATCAGTGTATACAGTTATGACAAATAATTTAAGACAACAACTATTAAAAGTACGATAAAATATATTTTGTCCGCTAATATTACTTTATATAAAATGGCAGTTATATATTTATTTTAATATATCAATTAATAGCTTATATAAATTAATATCAACGGGATAAATTAATGCAAACGGGTAGAAATTCCATCAGTTAGATAACTTTCCACAAATGGGTATCGCGCAACCAAACCACCAGAACCAGTTTTATTTTTGTATGGCTACTTGTCTATTCTAAGGAGCATTTCTCAACCCCTTAAGTCCCTTATCAGCATATCAGCCGCGACATTCAAGACTTATAGGAGCGGTCATATTTGGGCACAAACAATTTTAATACATCACAGTATTCGGAAGATAGGGAAGTGGTTCAGCATTTCAAAATCTCTCTCTCCCTCCAAGAAGAGGTCGTAAATTTTAAAAAGTGTTGACTAATGTCGCAATTTTCGGTTTTTGTGTTTTTGTCCCTCGTTGGTTTATGTCGCACAACCGGGCCTTACAGGCCTTATCGAAAAACAGGCCCTGGGTATTCAGAGAGCAATTAGGCGCGTGACCTTTAGTCTCACGGCAAGTCACGAGGGGAACAAGCATGTACAAAAAAAAATTGTGCATACCAATAAATTCGTGACCAAATATGGTGGTGGTATGGGTAAGTGGGTATTTTAATTAAAAACACAACATTATTGAGCAGAGTAAAGTAAAAATTAAAAAAAAAAATATTTTAAAAATAACTTGGGAAAAAAAAATTGCAAGAAGGCTTTGATCATGGGATTTCATCTATTGAGATATCGATTGTGAACGGACATTTGTCAACTGACCAAGGGTTAAAGCAGACAGCTCAGAATTTTTTTACCATAGAAAATGTGGTAAAACTTTATCAGAACGATATGACTGGTTTTCCAAGACGTCATCGAAGCAGAATGGGAAAATGTGGAAGACGAAATGGAGCTCAATCCATCGTTTGGAAAGGCCTTCTACTGCGATAGATGCTTTCGCTTTCTGTATACGTATTTCGGAATATATGTCAACTAATAAAAAAAAAAATTCATTCTGCCTATTCGATCGCAACTGTTGTAAGAAGATTTTCAGCATTACGACCATTACAATCGTAATTAAGAAATTGAATGACTGAAACAAAGTTGGTACAGATGTAGTATAGGACATTTCTTGGGCGCAATTTTATTTAGCATTTTTGTTTTTTCAGGTAAATATTGTTTCCGGCAACGGATTTTATTTTAAGTTATATTTTAATTTAGATTCCTAATTTATATTTTAATTTAATTCAATTACTGTGTTTTTTAATTTTGGCGAAATTTCTAAACGCCAAATGAAAAATAATTGCCAAATGTCCTATAAGTAGTTAGAAAAGGAGAGTCCTGAGCCATGGCGGTATGCGGTATGGGACGAGGGACGATGACGTCACCGGAAATCACGTGACCGGAAGTGGAGTGGAGTTGTTCCCCTCCTTCTGCTGTTTTAGTTTCATTATAAGCTGTTTGTGTATGACGTCACAGATGACGTCATAATGTGTTTTATATTAAAGTTTAGAGCGATGGCAACACTTTTTTAGTTTCGGTTTAGTTTCGGAGTTGAGTTGTTCTAGGACTGCTTGTAAATGAATAAGCTAGAGTGATAGGTTTTTATTGCGTGACATCACAGTAGGTATGACGTCATAATGTGTTTTATATCAAAGTTTAGAGCGATGGCAACACTTTTTAGTTTCAATTTACCTTTAAGATGGAGTTGAGTTGTTCTAGGACTGCTTCTAAGTGAATAAGTTAGAGTAATAGGCTTTTATTGCGTGACGTCACAGTAGATATGACGTCATAATTTGTTTTATATCAAAGTTTTGAGCGGTGGCAACACTTTTTAGTGTCGATTTATCTTTCAGATGGAGCTGAATTGTTCTAGGGCTGCTTCTAAGTGAATAAGGTAGAGTGATAGGTATTTTTACTAATGACGTCACAGTGGGTATGACCTCATACTATGTTAAGATTTACGTTTTAAGTGATGATAACACTGGATATATACCAAATTTAGTTTTCAGGTGTTGGCAACGAGTTCTGATTGATCAGCTAAATGCTCGCTTGTGATTGGTGAGTTTTAAACATGTGACCAAAAGCTAACTCCTGATTGACTGTTTGGTTTTCTAGCGAGTTACTTACATATCCTTTAATCAAGTTAAAATACCTGCAACAAAGTTACACAAATTAAAAATGTTAAATTTGAAAAGTTAATAAAAGGAAGGCCATTTGCTAAGGGTCTAAAGAACCCTAACCCCGAGCTACACGTGACATTTCAATATTTTACCAAACAATTGTTAAAATATCGACTATCGGACGTTGCCTTCATGGTAACTCATCTACCCACCCCCCCACCCCCCTTCCCTAACCAATTTTGAATAAGTTAATTTGAAAGACTTTAGAAAATGTTAATTATTTTGAAGTTAAATTTTAAAAGTGAGGACCCACCTCCAGCCCGATACCTCTTTTAGGAAGAATTGGTACCGCCTCACTCCACCCTATCAAAAAAAAAACTTATTCCAAAGAACGTATATTTCCTTGAAATATGAGGTCACTAACCAACCATTCAATAATATCTTTTAAGAAGACATCATTACCTTAAATCCTAAACAATTTTAAATTTTAAAAAATCTGAAAAGAAGACTTGTGAGAACGTATATTTCTCTCATGAATTAAATTTAATGATCACATACAAAATCCTGAAAAAAAAAATAACGTTAAATAAGTTTTTAAAAATTTAGTTAAAGTAATATTTTAGTTAAATTAAGGCTTAAAGAGATAAAAAAATAAAAAAAAAAATTAAGAATTAAATGAATGATTTAAGGAATTTTGAAGTGACCATAGGCATAGCTGCGGTTATGCCATCTTCCAGCAGATACCGCTTGTCGTCATAGGCCGACAAGGCTCTCTTGGTTTGTTGGAGTGAGAAGATGTTTAAAAATTCACTTACCGAATAATCGAAACGAAATCTGCGAAGCTAAAATAACTGTGAATAACTACACAAGTACGAACAAAATCGCGATGAGAAAAAAAACACGAAGTATTAAACACGTCTTTCACACTCAGGTATCTAAGTAGAAATGGCGAGACGGCAACCGGTAGCGTCTATATATGAGGGGTGATCACGTGACTTCACCGACCAATCAGGTTTCACGGTAGAGGGTGCTACTGACTATCGACCCGTCAGAAGGGAGGGGAGCGAGACTAGGGATGTTTCAACACGCTTCAACGCGTTTGCGAGTTGAGTTGTTGTGTAACGATCTTGATTGAAACAGTTAAAGTGATAGATAATTTGTTCGTGACGTCATAGTGTAGCGAATGGGTTTTTAGCGTAGACAGTTGTTGCAATTGGAGTAATTATGAAATTTATTAAATATAAAGATAATATTTAGTAATAATTATCAGATTTTATTATTATTATTATAAAAAATAAACTTATAAAAAAAAGTGAACGTGAAAATTTACTTTACGAATAAAAATCATGTCTTTAAAATGTGTACGAATATCACTAAATAAGAGAAAAAAGTAACATACTTAAACTCTTTAAAATAAATAACTTTAACATTAACGTAAAAAATTTACTTTTCACATAAAAATCACTTTAAAATGAGTAAAAATATCGCTAAATAAGAGAAAAAAAGTAACTTACTTAAAATTTCTAAGATAAATATTTAACCTTTACTCGAAAATTCCCTTCATATATAAAAATCACGACTTTAAAATATGACATGCAAGAGAAAAGTAACGTACTTAAACTTTCTACGACAAATAACTTTAACATTAACGTAACATTTTACTTTACACATAAAAATCCCGACTTTAAAATATGTAGAAATATCGCTAAATAAAAGAAGAAAAAAAGTAACATACTTAAACTTTGTACGACAAATAACTTTGACATTAACGTAAAAAATTTTCTTCACATATAAAAATCACGACTTTAAAATGTGACGTGTAAGAAGAATTAGCATACTTAAAATTTCTACGACAAATAAATTTAACCTTTACGCGAAAATTTACTATATACATAAATATCATGTCTTTAAAATATGTAAAAATATTGCTAAATAAAAGAAAAAAATTAACATACTTAAACTTTGCACGACAAATAACTTTAGCATTAACGTAAAAATTTACTTCACATATAAAAATCACGACATTAAAATGTGAAATGTAAGAAGAATTAGCATACTTAAAATTTCTACGATAAATAATTTTAACATTTGAGTGAAAATTTACTACATATATAAAAATCATGTATTTAAAATATCGCTGAATAAAAGAAAAAAGTAACATACTTAAACTTTCTACGACAAATAACTTTAACATTAACGCAAAAATTTACTTTACACATAAAAATCACGACTTTAAATTTGACATGCAGGAGGAAAGTATAACATACCTACAATTTCTACGACAAAGAATTCAAACATTGCCATTCATGTCTTTAAAATGTATAATGACAACTCTAACTTTTAGAAAAAAGAAACACTAAAAATTTACAAGGCAAAGAATTTAAAATTGAACGTGAAAATTAACTTCACATGTACAATCATACTCTTATATCAACGATAAATAAGATAAAAAAGAAGCTCTAAAAATTTATAAGGCAAATAATTTAAATAATACGCGAAAATTTACCACACATATAAAAATTATGTCTTTCAAATGTGTAAGAATAACGCTAAATTAGAGAAAAAGAAATACTAAAAATTTATAAGGTAAGGAATTGAAACAATATGCGAAAATTTATTTCACGCATAAAATTTTTATCTTTAAAATGTGAAAGAATAATGCTAAATTAGAGAAGAAAAGTAACTTACTTAAACTTTCTAAGATAAATATTTAACCTTTACGCGAAAATTTCGTATCATGTGTTTAAAATGTAACATATAAGAGAAAAAAAACTAACATACTTGAACTTTCTATAGCAAAGAATTTAAGCATTAGCGTAAAAATTCACTTTACATATAAAATTCACATCTTTAAATGGGAAGATAAGCAGGTGACGGTAATTAGCCAATCAGGGTAGCGGTAGGTGATACGCCATTCGCCGGCTTTTTTAGATCGGAGGATGAGTCACGCTAAAACTTGTTGGAACAGGTCGGGAGATTTGTACAGCAAGAACAACAGCATCGACGCGCAAGCAGCGGGTGATGCTGTGATGTGTCAGCAGGTCTTTGAGATTATCGTTTTCCTACTTTGCCGTTTTCATAATGAAATGTTTGTGAAAACTTGCAATGAATAAAGTGGATTTCAAAGACATATTAGTAAGTGAAGGTAGAATTCGCATGGACTTTCTTCCAAAAAGTATGATTCACTTGGAGAATTTAAGATCATTTCTACTTGAAAACTTTTCTATTATTTAAAACATTGAATATTGTTCAAACTCAGTGGGATTATATGCTACAATACGGGTAAAACTTAACAAAATTGTTACATAGAAGAAAAATAGTAAGAGATTTAAAATAAATATTAGGGTTAGATACTCCAAAGAAAAAATTTCACCTCTACTTTTCAATCGGAAAATCAATACAAGTTGGAAATTTATGTTACTTCAAGAAAGACTTAGACAATTTACTTTGTAATAATATACGTTAAGGTGTCGTATTAACTCGTGCAATACATGCTGACTAAGGTTTATTTTACTTGAAAGGTGAATTGGGGGAAAATATTAAATAAATTGTAGATATTAAATACATTGTAGATATGCATTCAAGTTTTGAAAATCACCTGCAAGACTTTTAAAACATCTTAAGATAAATTGAAAGAAACTTTTTATACTCTGAAAGGAAATCACAAGTAATTTAGTTAACTTTTTTCATGGTAACACTCATATTCAACGACATGTTTTTAAAATTTAACCTTCTTTACATGATAGTAGTTATAAATTTTTTCAATCTCAGATGCGATATACTATTATTTCTAACATATATGTTACGAATTGTGTAAAGTTTTTAAAAGAGTATATGCAAATCACCAATCAGAAACATAAAAATCTAACATCAATCAAACACACTAAAATAATAAGATATTTTCCTTAGTGGAAATAGTTAACTACTCATGTGATGGAATGTACTTAGAAAATTTAAATACTGAAAAAAGTTTGCTAGGCAAACTTAAAGAATATATTTTTTTTTTCTTGTGAAAAACTAGCATAAATTTGAAAAATATAGAGTTTGTTACTACGTAAAATTGAACATCATCTGGACAAACTAAATTATACATGAATTTTTTTTTATTTGAGAGGTGCTGACAATATATCATTAATACAGAGATTTTAACTTCCACCCATAATTTCTAAATAACTTATACATAAATTTCAGAAAACTGAAACGGAATGTGTTTTACAAGACGCTTATTTTGTAAGATGAATATTCAATATTAATATAACTGAGCAAAGTTCATTACGGAAAAAACTTGTAAAAGATACTTATATTTTGAAAATAGTTTGAAATATCCTTTTAAATTTATGAATGCTCGCTTTCGAAAGACACAAATAAAACTGATATTACACATGATAATTAACACATGCATAACATTAATCAAACAAAGTGGAATTTTTATTGCTTGTGACCGATAACTTTTCAGTGAAGTAGAACTTACATAGGAAATTTGTGCAAACTTTTTCAACTTTTAAACCAAGTATTATGTAAAATTATAAATTACGATAGGAAATAGCACATTTCAGAATCGGAACAAGTCTTCTAGTTAAGCTAAATTTATTTCTCAAGGAATTGAAAGCATACCAGACAAGTCCTCATCATTTCGCATCTTTTCTCATGTTGCAAGAAGACATACTTTGTAAAAGATCGTCGTTGCACTTAACAAAAATCAGTAAAAATAAATGTATTTTCTATGGCAAAGATAAAACTTCACAACTTAATTACTGAAATTTAGCTAAGTTGCATATGGTTTATTCACATAACTCGCATATGCTTCGAATGTTGAAATATATTTGTCATTTGAAATCAAACTAATCGAAAATAAATGCTACCTACATTTTCAAGTTGGAAATTACTATTAAATAAACTTTACATGTAAAACATTGTCATGTTAAAAAGAAAAATCTACAAAAATGTAAATGATAATTTTACTGTTGGTACATAAATGATGAATAATTTATGATTTTATTCTAGGCAAACGTTTTATTGTCTAACAGAGAACTTAAACTTTAGCAGAAAAATAAAAAAATACAATTTTTATATAATATCATGCTTGTCGAAAATTGAATTTATTAGCTGTTGTAATAGATTTTTATTGTCCAAATTTCTATAGTTTTTCTTCCCGGTGCAATAAAATTAAGTTCATGTGTAATGATTAGGTTTTTTTTTTTATGAATCTTATAAATTTAATGAAATTATTATGACCTAAGAGATTGAGTGAACTGAATAAATCAATGATGTAAATTTAAACAGTGACTTGAACGGATACATACTATAACTGTAAAGAAGTATGACAAAGTGATAGATGAAGTAAAAATAGAAGTTGAATGAAATGTGTTGAAAAAAGTTGAAGACGACAAGAAATTCGTAATTGAGAATTATCATTGACTTATATTAACTTCGTTTTCTTGCTTATGACAAGAAAATACACTCTTTCTTATTAAGAACCAACTTGATATCTTATCATAGAATGACAATGATGAAATATCTATACATTAAAAAAAAAAAAAAAAAATACCAAACTTAGACATAGCAAATTTCTTGAAATTCATGTATAATGCGAGAAGTTTTACTGGAAATATAGAAGATACAACATTGAAAGATGTGAATGTTTCGAAGTACTTTATCAGAAATAAAAAAAAAATGCGCTGAGATTCGCTATAAAAAATTTTAGGAGAAAGTTTAAACAAAATTTAAAATCAAACATGCTTTTAAATGGGAACACAAATATTAAAACTATAGCACATTAAACAATTTATATTACGTCATCTCAGTTGTATCAAACTGAATAACATGAAAAACAACCACAAACTGAATAAACATGAAAATTATCAATATATGTGGAAAAGTTTCCTTTTTTCACATATAAAAAAAATAACACATTGACGTACGTTAAGATCACGAAACATGCATAATCATATACCGATAAGAGCAACCAATGTTGCGGGGAGATATTCACATGATGGTCAATATCCCATGAATAAATTGATTGATTGAATTTATAATGCTAATTCCAATAGTATTCCACGTAACTTCAACTTCATATGTTACACTATAGATATATTTATTTTTCAAATATATTGACTTTCGAAAAATCATCCTTCAATACAAGAATGATCATAGTAAGAATAAAAGAAAAGATACTAAGCATTGATTTAAAGTGTATTTATTTCAACTTAGCAACAAATCATATGCTTGAAACGAAAATTGCTTCGAACCAAAGTATAACCATCCAATTTCATTGATTCCTACAAGGACATTTTTCTCATCTAGTAATTGAATTTTTTTTTTCTCATACACATTATAAGTGATGTCCAATCAGGTGTAGAATAGTTGAAGATATCCGACCTCTTTCTAAATATTAATAAGTCACTGTTGAAAAACTTATAAAAATTTCAATTTACACTTAAAGTTTTTTTTTTTTTTTTTATATATATTTCAAAGAATTTTTTCAAATCAATATGTATATTTAAATACTGAAACTTATTCACTTCCATAAATGTATGTTTAAGTTATAAAACTCTTCGTATGTATTGAAAAATTGTAACTTTTCGTCTTCTTCGTATAAATCGATAACTTATACACTAGTTCTTCATCAATTAATCTTCTAAGTAAATCTTTCAAAGGTAAAAACATACTTATAGCTTTGCATTTGTAACATGTTAAATTGTACATGTTTCATGTGAAAGTTACAAAATTTCAGATATTTTCATGGAAAACATATAAAATTTTAATTTCACGAGAAACATGTACAATTTAACATGTTACAAATGCAAAGCTATAAGTATGTTTTTAGCTTTGAAAGATTTACTTAGAAGATTAATTGATGAAGAACTAGTGTATAAGTTATCGATTTATACGAAGAAGACGAAAAGTTACAATTTTTCAATACATACGAAGAGTTTTATAACTTAAACATACATTTATTGAAGTGAATAAGTTTCAGTATTTAAATATACATATTGATTTGAAAAAATTCTTTGAAATATATATAAAAAAAAAAAAAAAAACTTTAAGTGTAAATTGAAATTTTTATAAGTTTTTCAACAGTGACTTATTAATATTTAGAAAGAGGTCGGATATCTTCAACTATTCTACACCTGATTGGACATCACTTATAATGTGTATGAGAAAAAAAAAATTCAATTACTAGATGAGAAAAATGTCCTTGTAGGAATCAATGAAATTGGATGGTTATACTTTGGTTCGAAGCAATTTTCGTTTCAAGCATATGATTTGTTGCTAAGTTGAAATAAATACACTTTAAATCAATGCTTAGTATCTTTTCTTTTATTCTTACTATGATCATTCTTGTATTGAAGGATGATTTTTCGAAAGTCAATATATTTGAAAAATAAATATATCTATAGTGTAACATATGAAGTTGAAGTTACGTGGAATACTATTGGAATTAGCATTATAAATTCAATCAATCAATTTATTCATGGGATATTGACCATCATGTGAATATCTCCCCGCAACATTGGTTGCTCTTATCGGTATATGATTATGCATGTTTCGTGATCTTAACGTACGTCAATGTGTTATTTTTTTTATATGTGAAAAAAGGAAACTTTTCCACATATATTGATAATTTTCATGTTTATTCAGTTTGTGGTTGTTTTTCATGTTATTCAGTTTGATACAACTGAGATGACGTAATATAAATTGTTTAATGTGCTATAGTTTTAATATTTGTGTTCCCATTTAAAAGCATGTTTGATTTTAAATTTTGTTTAAACTTTCTCCTAAAATTTTTTATAGCGAATCTCAGCGCATTTTTTTTTTATTTCTGATAAAGTACTTCGAAACATTCACATCTTTCAATGTTGTATCTTCTATATTTCCAGTAAAACTTCTCGCATTATACATGAATTTCAAGAAATTTGCTATGTCTAAGTTTGGTATTTTTTTTTTTTTTTTTTAATGTATAGATATTTCATCATTGTCATTCTATGATAAGATATCAAGTTGGTTCTTAATAAGAAAGAGTGTATTTTCTTGTCATAAGCAAGAAAACGAAGTTAATATAAGTCAATGATAATTCTCAATTACGAATTTCTTGTCGTCTTCAACTTTTTTCAACACATTTCATTCAACTTCTATTTTTACTTCATCTATCACTTTGTCATACTTCTTTACAGTTATAGTATGTATCCGTTCAAGTCACTGTTTAAATTTACATCATTGATTTATTCAGTTCACTCAATCTCTTAGGTCATAATAATTTCATTAAATTTATAAGATTCATAAAAAAAAAAACCTAATCATTACACATGAACTTAATTTTATTGCACCGGGAAGAAAAACTATAGAAATTTGGACAATAAAAATCTATTACAACAGCTAATAAATTCAATTTTCGACAAGCATGATATTATATAAAAATTGTATTTTTTTATTTTTCTGCTAAAGTTTAAGTTCTCTGTTAGACAATAAAACGTTTGCCTAGAATAAAATCATAAATTATTCATCATTTATGTACCAACAGTAAAATTATCATTTACATTTTTGTAGATTTTTCTTTTTAACATGACAATGTTTTACATGTAAAGTTTATTTAATAGTAATTTCCAACTTGAAAATGTAGGTAGCATTTATTTTCGATTAGTTTGATTTCAAATGACAAATATATTTCAACATTCGAAGCATATGCGAGTTATGTGAATAAACCATATGCAACTTAGCTAAATTTCAGTAATTAAGTTGTGAAGTTTTATCTTTGCCATAGAAAATACATTTATTTTTACTGATTTTTGTTAAGTGCAACGACGATCTTTTACAAAGTATGTCTTCTTGCAACATGAGAAAAGATGCGAAATGATGAGGACTTGTCTGGTATGCTTTCAATTCCTTGAGAAATAAATTTAGCTTAACTAGAAGACTTGTTCCGATTCTGAAATGTGCTATTTCCTATCGTAATTTATAATTTTACATAATACTTGGTTTAAAAGTTGAAAAAGTTTGCACAAATTTCCTATGTAAGTTCTACTTCACTGAAAAGTTATCGGTCACAAGCAATAAAAATTCCACTTTGTTTGATTAATGTTATGCATGTGTTAATTATCATGTGTAATATCAGTTTTATTTGTGTCTTTCGAAAGCGAGCATTCATAAATTTAAAAGGATATTTCAAACTATTTTCAAAATATAAGTATCTTTTACAAGTTTTTTCCGTAATGAACTTTGCTCAGTTATATTAATATTGAATATTCATCTTACAAAATAAGCGTCTTGTAAAACACATTCCGTTTCAGTTTTCTGAAATTTATGTATAAGTTATTTAGAAATTATGGGTGGAAGTTAAAATCTCTGTATTAATGATATATTGTCAGCACCTCTCAAATAAAAAAAAATTCATGTATAATTTAGTTTGTCCAGATGATGTTCAATTTTACGTAGTAACAAACTCTATATTTTTCAAATTTATGCTAGTTTTTCACAAGAAAAAAAAAATATATTCTTTAAGTTTGCCTAGCAAACTTTTTTCAGTATTTAAATTTTCTAAGTACATTCCATCACATGAGTAGTTAACTATTTCCACTAAGGAAAATATCTTATTATTTTAGTGTGTTTGATTGATGTTAGATTTTTATGTTTCTGATTGGTGATTTGCATATACTCTTTTAAAAACTTTACACAATTCGTAACATATATGTTAGAAATAATAGTATATCGCATCTGAGATTGAAAAAATTTATAACTACTATCATGTAAAGAAGGTTAAATTTTAAAAACATGTCGTTGAATATGAGTGTTACCATGAAAAAAGTTAACTAAATTACTTGTGATTTCCTTTCAGAGTATAAAAAGTTTCTTTCAATTTATCTTAAGATGTTTTAAAAGTCTTGCAGGTGATTTTCAAAACTTGAATGCATATCTACAATGTATTTAATATCTACAATTTATTTAATATTTTCCCCCAATTCACCTTTCAAGTAAAATAAACCTTAGTCAGCATGTATTGCACGAGTTAATACGACACCTTAACGTATATTATTACAAAGTAAATTGTCTAAGTCTTTCTTGAAGTAACATAAATTTCCAACTTGTATTGATTTTCCGATTGAAAAGTAGAGGTGAAATTTTTTCTTTGGAGTATCTAACCCTAATATTTATTTTAAATCTCTTACTATTTTTCTTCTATGTAACAATTTTGTTAAGTTTTACCCGTATTGTAGCATATAATCCCACTGAGTTTGAACAATATTCAATGTTTTAAATAATAGAAAAGTTTTCAAGTAGAAATGATCTTAAATTCTCCAAGTGAATCATACTTTTTGGAAGAAAGTCCATGCGAATTCTACCTTCACTTACTAATATGTCTTTGAAATCCACTTTATTCATTGCAAGTTTTCACAAACATTTCATTATGAAAACGGCAAAGTAGGAAAACGATAATCTCAAAGACCTGCTGACACATCACAGCATCACCCGCTGCTTGCGCGTCGATGCTGTTGTTCTTGCTGTACAAATCTCCCGACCTGTTCCAACAAGTTTTAGCGTGACTCATCCTCCGATCTAAAAAAGCCGGCGAATGGCGTATCACCTACCGCTACCCTGATTGGCTAATTACCGTCACCTGCTTATCTTCCCATTTAAAGATGTGAATTTTATATGTAAAGTGAATTTTTACGCTAATGCTTAAATTCTTTGCTATAGAAAGTTCAAGTATGTTAGTTTTTTTTCTCTTATATGTTACATTTTAAACACATGATACGAAATTTTCGCGTAAAGGTTAAATATTTATCTTAGAAAGTTTAAGTAAGTTACTTTTCTTCTCTAATTTAGCATTATTCTTTCACATTTTAAAGATAAAAATTTTATGCGTGAAATAAATTTTCGCATATTGTTTCAATTCCTTACCTTATAAATTTTTAGTATTTCTTTTTCTCTAATTTAGCGTTATTCTTACACATTTGAAAGACATAATTTTTATATGTGTGGTAAATTTTCGCGTATTATTTAAATTATTTGCCTTATAAATTTTTAGAGCTTCTTTTTTATCTTATTTATCGTTGATATAAGAGTATGATTGTACATGTGAAGTTAATTTTCACGTTCAATTTTAAATTCTTTGCCTTGTAAATTTTTAGTGTTTCTTTTTTTCTAAAAGTTAGAGTTGTCATTATACATTTTAAAGACATGAATGGCAATGTTTGAATTCTTTGTCGTAGAAATTGTAGGTATGTTATACTTTCCTCCTGCATGTCAAATTTAAAGTCGTGATTTTTATGTGTAAAGTAAATTTTTGCGTTAATGTTAAAGTTATTTGTCGTAGAAAGTTTAAGTATGTTACTTTTTTCTTTTATTCAGCGATATTTTAAATACATGATTTTTATATATGTAGTAAATTTTCACTCAAATGTTAAAATTATTTATCGTAGAAATTTTAAGTATGCTAATTCTTCTTACATTTCACATTTTAATGTCGTGATTTTTATATGTGAAGTAAATTTTTACGTTAATGCTAAAGTTATTTGTCGTGCAAAGTTTAAGTATGTTAATTTTTTTCTTTTATTTAGCAATATTTTTACATATTTTAAAGACATGATATTTATGTATATAGTAAATTTTCGCGTAAAGGTTAAATTTATTTGTCGTAGAAATTTTAAGTATGCTAATTCTTCTTACACGTCACATTT
The DNA here is from genome assembly GCA_963978545.1 of Linyphia triangularis. Classification (NCBI taxonomy): domain Eukaryota; kingdom Metazoa; phylum Arthropoda; class Arachnida; order Araneae; family Linyphiidae; genus Linyphia; species Linyphia triangularis. Next base: position 10,068,627 of record OZ021721.1, on the reverse strand, counting down.
TAAAGTCGTGATTTTTATATGTGAAGAAAATTTTTTACGTTAATGTCAAAGTTATTTGTCGTACAAAGTTTAAGTATGTTACTTTTTTTCTTCTTTTATTTAGCGATATTTCTACATATTTTAAAGTCGGGATTTTTATGTGTAAAGTAAAATGTTACGTTAATGTTAAAGTTATTTGTCGTAGAAAGTTTAAGTACGTTACTTTTCTCTTGCATGTCATATTTTAAAGTCGTGATTTTTATATATGAAGGGAATTTTCGAGTAAAGGTTAAATATTTATCTTAGAAATTTTAAGTAAGTTACTTTTTTTCTCTTATTTAGCGATATTTTTACTCATTTTAAAGTGATTTTTATGTGAAAAGTAAATTTTTTACGTTAATGTTAAAGTTATTTATTTTAAAGAGTTTAAGTATGTTACTTTTTTCTCTTATTTAGTGATATTCGTACACATTTTAAAGACATGATTTTTATTCGTAAAGTAAATTTTCACGTTCACTTTTTTTTATAAGTTTATTTTTTATAATAATAATAATAAAATCTGATAATTATTACTAAATATTATCTTTATATTTAATAAATTTCATAATTACTCCAATTGCAACAACTGTCTACGCTAAAAACCCATTCGCTACACTATGACGTCACGAACAAATTATCTATCACTTTAACTGTTTCAATCAAGATCGTTACACAACAACTCAACTCGCAAACGCGTTGAAGCGTGTTGAAACATCCCTAGTCTCGCTCCCCTCCCTTCTGACGGGTCGATAGTCAGTAGCACCCTCTACCGTGAAACCTGATTGGTCGGTGAAGTCACGTGATCACCCCTCATATATAGACGCTACCGGTTGCCGTCTCGCCATTTCTACTTAGATACCTGAGTGTGAAAGACGTGTTTAATACTTCGTGTTTTTTTTCTCATCGCGATTTTGTTCGTACTTGTGTAGTTATTCACAGTTATTTTAGCTTCGCAGATTTCGTTTCGATTATTCGGTAAGTGAATTTTTAAACATCTTCTCACTCCAACAAACCAAGAGAGCCTTGTCGGCCTATGACGACAAGCGGTATCTGCTGGAAGATGGCATAACCGCAGCTATGCCTATGGTCACTTCAAAATTCCTTAAATCATTCATTTAATTCTTAATTTTTTTTTTTATTTTTTTATCTCTTTAAGCCTTAATTTAACTAAAATATTACTTTAACTAAATTTTTAAAAACTTATTTAACGTTATTTTTTTTTTCAGGATTTTGTATGTGATCATTAAATTTAATTCATGAGAGAAATATACGTTCTCACAAGTCTTCTTTTCAGATTTTTTAAAATTTAAAATTGTTTAGGATTTAAGGTAATGATGTCTTCTTAAAAGATATTATTGAATGGTTGGTTAGTGACCTCATATTTCAAGGAAATATACGTTCTTTGGAATAAGTTTTTTTTTTGATAGGGTGGAGTGAGGCGGTACCAATTCTTCCTAAAAGAGGTATCGGGCTGGAGGTGGGTCCTCACTTTTAAAATTTAACTTCAAAATAATTAACATTTTCTAAAGTCTTTCAAATTAACTTATTCAAAATTGGTTAGGGAAGGGGGGTGGGGGGGTGGGTAGATGAGTTACCATGAAGGCAACGTCCGATAGTCGATATTTTAACAATTGTTTGGTAAAATATTGAAATGTCACGTGTAGCTCGGGGTTAGGGTTCTTTAGACCCTTAGCAAATGGCCTTCCTTTTATTAACTTTTCAAATTTAACATTTTTAATTTGTGTAACTTTGTTGCAGGTATTTTAACTTGATTAAAGGATATGTAAGTAACTCGCTAGAAAACCAAACAGTCAATCAGGAGTTAGCTTTTGGTCACATGTTTAAAACTCACCAATCACAAGCGAGCATTTAGCTGATCAATCAGAACTCGTTGCCAACACCTGAAAACTAAATTTGGTATATATCCAGTGTTATCATCACTTAAAACGTAAATCTTAACATAGTATGAGGTCATACCCACTGTGACGTCATTAGTAAAAATACCTATCACTCTACCTTATTCACTTAGAAGCAGCCCTAGAACAATTCAGCTCCATCTGAAAGATAAATCGACACTAAAAAGTGTTGCCACCGCTCAAAACTTTGATATAAAACAAATTATGACGTCATATCTACTGTGACGTCACGCAATAAAAGCCTATTACTCTAACTTATTCACTTAGAAGCAGTCCTAGAACAACTCAACTCCATCTTAAAGGTAAATTGAAACTAAAAAGTGTTGCCATCGCTCTAAACTTTGATATAAAACACATTATGACGTCATACCTACTGTGATGTCACGCAATAAAAACCTATCACTCTAGCTTATTCATTTACAAGCAGTCCTAGAACAACTCAACTCCGAAACTAAACCGAAACTAAAAAAGTGTTGCCATCGCTCTAAACTTTAATATAAAACACATTATGACGTCATCTGTGACGTCATACACAAACAGCTTATAATGAAACTAAAACAGCAGAAGGAGGGGAACAACTCCACTCCACTTCCGGTCACGTGATTTCCGGTGACGTCATCGTCCCTCGTCCCATACCGCATACCGCCATGGCTCAGGACTCTCCTTTTCTAACTACTACTACATCTGTTCCACAAAGTTGAACGGATTAGCACTTTTGTCCATTTAAGGATACATAAAAAACACCTGATGACATATTTCTACATAAAATTTCAAAAAAAAAAAAAAAAAAAAGCTTTAAGTTTGGACTTAATAAATATTGCAAACAAGTACTTAACAAGTTAGGTGTCTCTTAAATAAATTTCGAAATAATATTAAAAAATATGTTAATAAAATAATAAATTAAGAAATAATTATTAGCTTAATTGTTTCTTCATCAATTAATCGAAAAATTATATTAGTTAAAATGTATGTTAATTAAAAATGTTTAACCGCTCCGATACGGCAACAATAACAAAAAAGCTGTACTTCACACAAAAGCAAAGAACACCAACAAAAAACAAAAAAATTCAGGAGCCGAACAACTTTAAATAATTATAGTACATTAAGCATCATTAAAATATGCAAATTTACTTACGTACGAACGTGAATTTAAAAATTTACCAAAAATCATGCTATGTGCAGACACTCAACTATCAAACTTGCTGCAGATACTATTATATACTTCACATTTGAGTATTTAAGGATCATACAACATTTAGTAAAAAAAGTTTTGCCTTAACGGAACATTTTATGTACATACTTCGCATAATATTTCAAAACAAAGTGACAGAAGCATGGCAAAAGGTGAATTACAGCTCACGAACATGAAAGAAAACATAAAATTTGTATAAACTCACCAATTATGAGAAAAATCCGAGCTACATATCGGTTGTTTTTATGTGTCCTTTTTACATTATTTACAAAAAAAATTTACATACATTTTTCAATATTTACATTATTTACAATTACTATTTAAATCATATTAATTTATGTACACATATTTAAAAGCTAATCCATAACTTTAAATGTTTAAATAACGCAGATAAGGCGCTACTTGTTTCTGCAAATGTGTCTATAAAACATTTCAGCTAAACAATTATCAAAAGCATAATTAATCACTTTTTCATGGCATCAAAAAGAGATCGATCCAACACTGTCAAACGATTATCTCAAAATGCGAAGAAAGGGGTGGAGAAATCGCCCTCTTCCACTTCACTTCACTTTCAACAAACAATCATGCAGCTAGATCTGGCTATAAATTGCCAATTTGGAAACTTGTCATGGTATGGCGACAAAAATAATTAGAGTTTGGCGATTAAAGTTCTTTTGTTTTGGGGATGGAGGGGCAAAACATTTTAAAGAGCTGTTAAGGCGAATTCATACTTTTCGACTGATTTCTTGTCTTTTTTTAATTACAAGACCTTTGAATGATTTTATTAAAAAAGAAAAAGCTCGTTCTTTAAAACAAATAACTTACAAGTGATTCTGAGCTCAAATTGACTTTTCATTGCGTTCGAAAAAAAAAAAAAAGAAAAAAAAAAAATAACATTCATTATATGTTATCCACTAACTTTTTTTATTTGCCCCGAAAACTTGATGAAATGCATCGCCATCGGCAACGCGTCTATCTACCAGGTTTCGTCTCGATTGGATGACGACAAGTGATTTTAATTAGTAACCCGCAGATTCCCCCACCTTAAACACGCCAACAAATTCGGTGTTGATACAAAGAATTTTACGTGAACTTGTTTTTGTCATCATCATGTTATTACGAGTACCAGATGAATAAATGGTAAACCACTTGCCATGTAATGACGGACTATCTTGTTAGATGGTAAGCAATTGAAGTGGTAATTCAATTACCTGCGGTGTCGTGTGTGAATATGCATTTCTGGGTATTTTTCATCGGTGGTGGATGTGTTAATGGACTGTATTGTTAATGGACAATTCCCGCATTTTTTATATTTTTTTGTTCAATTCTAAATGTTTCGAAAATGCCATAAAAACAATAATTTCTGCTCACTGCGCGCTTTTTTTTTTTTTTTTAATTTTTTTTTTTTTTTTTTATTTGCAACCTTTGTCCGCCAGTGTCGTCCCTTGGTCGAAAATGTTACTGTAGCCATAAACATGCGACTTCCCAAAATCATGTACACTCACACTTGAATTTTTTTTTTTTTTTTTAATTAACATTTCAAAAATCAATTATTTTTTTTTAAGTAAATAATTAGTAAATGAAGAAATTTTCAGTTTTATTCAAAAATTAATTAACATTTAACTCGTTATACTAATTAAAAAAAATTTGAACAGTGATTACTCGAGTTTTATGGGGCCAAGAAAAGAAATTATGGTTGGAAATTGTTATATAATATCATTTCTAATGCTATGAACCTCTAATGTTAATAACTATACATTCTAGTTTCTAGAATATATAGTTTTTTTAAAGAAATTTTAACATTGAAAGTAGAAAAAATAGAAATTTTTCTAAAAACTTTTGCATAAAAAAATCTAGCAATATTCATTTTCTTTTCCAAACAATTTTACTTGAGGTTCAAAACATCTAATGATTAATGCAGATTTGAATTCTCACCTCATTTTTCAAAAAGATATTATGTCAAACCTAACACCGTTCTAAGGAAGTTTCACGTGACAAAAAAAAAAAAAAACGCTTTTTTAGTTAGTGAGTTTAAAATATTCAAATTTATTTTCAGAACAAAATAGTGCTTCAAACTAATAAAATAACTCTTTAGCCTTCAGATGATACTTCAGGAACGCATGGTTGCCGTTCGGAGGAAGATTACCTTGATTGAAAACGTTTTTCGCCCCCTCGTGAATTGAGTATTGAGTCAAGACGTTTGCTGTTCATCGGTTGGTTGGTTGTTTTTCAGATTATCTGGCGCCGTCAGCAACACGAGGGCTATAATGCGCCGAAACATTCGTCATTAGACAAGCCAACATACATTTACAAACACCCATGCCTAACACGGGACTCGAACCCACAACCTCGCGGCTCGCGGTCTAGAAGCTAGCACGCTAACCACTATACCGTTTGGTCGGCTGCTGTTCATCGGATTTTTTTACACTTAGCGTAGAAATTGATCTTCATTTAAAAAAAAAAAAAAAACTAGCAACCAATTTAAAACTCTGTTTTTCAATAGTTCAATAAGAAGACCAAAATTACTTTTGTTGAAAAGTTCAGAGCTGTAACCCTATTAGAAGCCATTTTGTAAAAAAGATTTTTTTTTTTAATTAATTAAGAAAATTAATTAAAAAGCAACTAATTAAAATTTTAACATTCTGTTTTTCAAAAGTCCAATTAGAAGGCTAAAAAAACTTATGTTGAAAATGTCAAAGCTGTATCTCTATTTGAAGTCACTTTGTAAAAAAACAAATTAATTAAAATATAAATTAAAAAAGAACTAATAAAAATTTTAACATTCTGTCTGTCATTCATAAAATTAGAAGACCATAACTTCTTGTGTTGAAAATTTTTGAGCTCTACTCCAATTTTAAGTAGGTTTCTATACATCCACAGACAGACAGACACACAGCTTGTTTTATTATTATAGATTTCACTCGTTTTTAAAAAATGCGGGAATCGTCTAGTAGTTGCTAATTGAAACTACAAGGATATCGTTCTAGATTTTCTTTACATAGCGGCTAATTTAATGAAGTTTAAAATACTATTTCTCAGATAATATTAAAATTTTTTTAGTTATTAAAGCAGTGTAATTCTAGGTAGATCGCCCATGCAAAAAAAAAAAAAAAAAAAACAGCGCTTTTGAAAGAAAACTAGGTGTGTGGTTCCAATTACACTATTATACTGACTTGGATTGGTGCTATTTACCGTTTTAATATTTTCACCATTCATTCAGAAAAGATTTGCCTGTGGCGATATATTTTTTGCGATGATTCTTAAATGGGTCTTTTTAAAAAAAGAAATGAACACCATAGTTAATTTTTTTTTTCTGGCGTACTGCACCAAACTCTTAATCGACACGCAAGTACGCAAGTGGCACACATTCCTCTTCATCGACCCCCCCCCCCTACCACTCCTTCCTGGGTCCGCGCCTGCGTGTAAGCAAAAGCTTGTACAATCCAATATGCATTCCGACTCGGCATGGATTTATTAAAAAAAATTTACTTCAATCGGCTCTCAAACTTTCCGTCGTATCAAATTTTGACACACACCAATTCATATCAAATTTAAATGCAGTGACCAAGAGTATTATAGTGTAATTGAAATTTGTGCGATGTACCCTACCCTTAGTAAATGTAAGAAATCCCTTTTAAATTAGTAATTAGTGGATAAATCGAGCTAATAAAATGTAAATAACGGACAGATATATTATTAATCTACCAGCGTGGAAGTCTATATTGACTAATCTGCAGTTTAAAAAACGTTAAATATTGTATCCGCATCAATAAATGGAAATAAATTTCAAAGTAAGAAAACGACGAATACGTTGAACTACAAAATCCATTAGGAGAACTTAAAAAATTAACGCCACTATAAAAAACCGCCAATTTAAAGAAAATCAAACAAATCAAAGAAAGGAAACGCTGACGATAGCTATAATCAAATTGAAATACAATTAATACAATGAGATAATACGGCAACCCTATGATGCAACCGTTACTCTTTCATATGCAGCTGCAATGGTTTTTGAAACTTTTGTTTTTGGTTTAAGTTTTTCCGGTGAATTCCCGTATGTGTTGTATGTTCCGCTTTTTCTGTGTTCCCTTATGATGCTTAGAATGTTTCGGCGCATTATAGCCCTCGTGTTCCTGACGGCGCCAGATAATCTGAATACAACAACAAAACCTTATGATGCTTAATTTCTTTTTAACCTTTAATTGCTGTGGTTTATATCGTTGCATAGCTAATGAGAGCATTCTCTCGAACCCAGGGTCGTAACCAGAAATTGTTTGCGGGGGGGGGGGGTTCAATCAAACCTTAAGTTTGAAAATGGTTTTTACCCTGTTTTCGAGTTATATAAAACAACCCAGCATGGGGCAACATTTCATTGAGATTCCGTATCATCCAAATTTTCTAGATTATAAATTAAAACGAAACTTTTTCTTGTTTCCATTGCAGAAATTATTTTTTTTTCAAATAAATGGACAAACACCAATATCAGGTCGATTTTAATCAATATTTTTATAGTACTTAAAACACAATGCAATGTAGCACTGAAACACTACAACAGAATTTGTAAAACGGAAACCTATATTTTCACATTTATTTGCATCGTTTCACACCTCTTTGACATTTCTTTGAAATGACATTTTATATTAGACTTTAGGTTAAAAAAAAATGCACAATAACTTTTTGATGTTCGGAGATTTACAAATTCGTTATTTATTTCAAAGTTTCTGGATCTGATAGTTACTTTCTTTCGATACGGTAGGCATACTTGAAACGAGCCAGCTCAGACCCTTCATCCAAAGGAAAGATTAAAAGTTGACTGTATATGCTAAATTAACGAAATGTTCTTTCGCTACGTATTATTTACATGAAAAGGGTAGGGATCATTGTTCATTATAAGAGGCGGAAAGAAACGTTCAACGAAAAATGACTCGCGGTCTGTCAGACTGCAAACAGAAGTTAAGACTATTCCATTTCTTTTGTGTGGTTGGTTTTATTTAGATGAAATGTTTAAGAAATATTTTATTGTTCCAAGACCCCTGTATTGTCCTTGCGCCACAAAACACCAAAAAAAAAAAAAAAAAAAAACATCATAGAACCATCACCTTCCAAATGGAAATACCGTTATAACACTCCATATAAGGACACATTCTCCCAGGGAGGTCCCTAGAAAGTCATTTGGAATCCGGGGGATGACTGGGGGCCTTCCTAAAGGACCTCCCTGGAAATGATGTGTGCTATATGGAACGAGACGGCATCGTCTGTGAAAGCGAAATCCCGAATGGATGGGGGAGATTGGGGGGGGGGGGGTCTAAAGATCTGCAGGTGTTTGTGGAACTGTTTTACGCAAATTGGCATCTTTATGGAAGTGAGGGGTGGTGAAACTTTTCGGGTGTTAGCTCAATCCCAGCAATTTCAGCACGAGTAAACAAAATAAACGTTTGATGGAATCCGAGAACTGGCCATCCCCTCATAAACTACTCGGCTAGTCACACACCCACACAAAGAATTTCAAAGGGTAGCGAGGGATTGATGGCCTGGGGTGCAGCTGCTGAAAGTTCGCTGAGGTCTCGAACTTCTTTACTTTGTCTCGTCATAGGTTTGGAATCTGGCAACCAGTTTCGATGTTTATGGGTGTGTTTGTTTTTACATCTTCAGATGTGGAGTGATATCGTATTTCTATCTTCTACTTCAAAGATTCAAGGGGCACGGGTTACGAGGAAGTCCTAGTCAAGCTATATATTACAATCTTCAAGCCTAGTTAATTTTGAACCTGCTTCGTAAAAAAAATCTTGACATTTGGCGAGTAGGTACGAAAAGGATAACTTAATGAAATGACGCACATTGTTTTCAATTAATGTAAATCTATTATAAATTGAAATTAAATGGCAATGGACAAAACTAGGTGGTATATACAATACATTGAAGTCATGAATTAAAATATACTAGAGGCTATTTTCGAGTTTTTAATTTATGTCTTTTCATGAAGCGGTAATTTTTGTACCCACTCAACAAATTGCAAGGTTTTATAAAGAGTAGTTTCTAAATGCACTGGACTAAAAGACTATAACAAAGCGAACATAGAGAATGATCCTTACAAGGACTTCCCCTTAAAGGGGACTTGGTATACCTAGTTTATACAAAAAAATTATAAAAATAGTGATTTTCTACTTTTTTGCGCATTCGTAATCTTTGTAACTTCTCCTTATTCTGGCAGTATAGTGGTTAGCGTGCTAGCTTCTGGACCGCGAGGTTGCGGGTTCCGAGTCCCGTGTTAGGCATGGGTGTTTGTAAATGTATGTTGGTTTGTCTAATGACGAATGTTTCGGCGCATTATAGCCCTCGTGTTGCTGACGGCGACAGATAAGCTGAATACAACCAACCAACCTTATTCTGGCAAGTTTTTGAGATGATCCGATAACTGCAATTACGTAAAAGTTATGGGGTGGGGGGGGGGGGGGGTATGGAGAATTTAGCATAACTGATATAGCTCCTTCGATGTTTCGAAGGAATTTTTCTCAGTTGGTATTTTTTGGAATTCCCACCTTACACGAAATGCTAAAACTCCAACAAATAAAATTGAAATAACTTGAAACTTTTTTGTGTCATTCTAAAGAACTATTTGACAAAGATAGATATAACTATTTTAATAAAATAATAACTTTCTTTTTTTACAAATTATATGCTGAAAAATATCCTTTGTTTACAATTTTTTACGTATATATAATTTATTTTTTCTCCAAACTTGTTTTAATTATTCATAATCCGATTGCCTAAAAGTTTTGAGGAACATTTTTTTAAAAAAAGAATCAGGAAATAATAAAACAAAATAGAATTTGAAGTTTTATGAAATTAATTAGAAATTTTAAAATTTAGAGAACTATGTGCACTTTTTTTTTATATATAAAATTTAGTTATTATCTAATAATACTACCGAATATGTAAAAATTATAATTTTAAGGGCTTAAATTTAAAAAAAATAGTTTTAAGGTCGTCAAGTCTCCTTAAAAGGACTTTTTTGAATTGCTGCTTCGAAACAGAGACCGGCCGACCAAACGGTATAGTGGTTAGCGTGCTAGCTTCTAGACCGCGAGCCGCGAGGTTGTGGGTTCGAGTCCCGTGTTAGGCATGGGTGTTTGTAAATGTATGTTGGCTTGTCTAATGACGAATGTTTCGGCGCATTATAGCCCTAGTGTTGTTGACGGCGCCAGATAATCTGAAAACAACCAACAACCAATCGAAACAAAGACCAAGGGTTGGATGGTTGTTTTCAGATTATCTGGCGCCGTCAACAACACGAGGGCTATAATGCGCCGAAACATTCGTCATTAGACAAGCCAACATACATTTACAAACACCCATGCCAACACGGGACTCGGAACCCGCAACCTCGCGGTCTAGAAGCTAGCACGCTAACCACTATACCGTTTGGTCGGCACAAAGACCAAGGGAAAAACATGAATAAAGTGAATGCTCTTGCACAGTGGTACCGATTGCGAATCCTTCTGGACAAATGTCGAATTTCGAGTTGGAGCTAAAATATGTAACCTATAAAAACAAAAGAATTTAATATAAATCCTTTAAATGCATCGCCTATTTTTATATTCATTAACACAGCGCGGATTTGGTAAACAGCGCGTGCTTAGTGTTTGCATCATATTTTAAATATCAAAAACATTTCTAACAGCAAAAGTGCGGAAAACTACGTTTCAAAATTCGTTAATTAAAAATGAAAGTGTATTTATGCACTCACATCCAAATACCATTTATTTATTCAGGTTTAGACAATTTTATTATTTATTTATAAAAACAATTTTGGCATCAGGAAAGAGTTTCATCAATGGCCAGTTAAATTGGAGGTGACTACAAGGGGAGGGGGGGGGGGGTCGCAAACTGCGTCATTAAAATTTTTTAGAGTGGGGGGGGGGGGGGTGATAAGAAAATGGATATCCTACCATTATTATGTAATAGTATCATTAAAAATCGGGGGGGGGGGGGTAATTTAGTATGTAGCACTTTCTTTAAGAATCTTTTTTTTTTGGGGGGGGGGTCTGTAATTAGTATGTAACAGTATCAGTGTGGTCAGTAAGGGTAGGGGTCTTACGTATTATAACGTAGCAATATATTTAAGGTCTGATCCTTAAATCGTGGTACTCTCTCCCCTTTCTGATTCGATTATGTATGCAGCGGGGGGGGGGGGGGAGGGAGTGTAGCATCACCATTGAGCAAGCTTATCCCCCCCCCCCCTTATCGGGGGAAGTTAGGTTTTCGTCTGGGAAAGAATTTTAATTTCATTTTTAAAAGTGTATAATTTGCGAAATATCACAAAAACTTTTTATATTTTTCAATAATTATTATGATTTTTGACACATATCTAGTCAAACTTCTCCTACCCCCCGATAGCTAAATATCGTCATCCCCGAGGCAACATCCAAATTCCCACTACCCGTTTCTCAGCAACTAAAGTTGATGTAAGGGATCAGATGACGGCTTCCCCCACTCCCTTTTACGAACACTCGATACAGAAGACAAAAGAATGTCGAGGAGACATTGGGAAGGGTCGTCAGTTGTGGAACAGCCAAGTATCTTCCAGGAATCAGTGGACGGGACCTTCAAGCAATTTCTTCCGTCAACTATCTCGGATATATAGACAGTTTTATTGGGGATGTATATTTTTCGACATTCTGCCCAAAGGGGTCTACTATTGCTCTTGTCTGCCTTTCAAGGGCATAACCAGCTTCCTGGGCGGTCTCCACCACGTGAAGACAAGTAATAAAAACAACATTCGCTCCTTTTACATGGTCTATATAATAGTCCACAAAATAGTCAGTTTTGAAGCGATTTTCTGTGTCTCTGGAGAAGGGAAAACATCGAAATCCATTCGTTGCAGTTTATGCTGTTGTTACTATACTTAGAAAGCGGCAAGCTTCTTTTATCTTGTTAAAGATATCATGCTTGACAAGAGTAAGACTTCACGAAGAATAGAAACCCATGGTAAGAAGTTTTTTTTTTTTTCATTTACCGTTTATATTTTAGAATTATATATTGCCTCGAAACATTTATGTTATTATGATTGATTTGACTAGACATCCCGCTTTTCACCTCGCTGTCACACCAAATTGTCTCACTTTTCTGTTACACTGTTAAAAATTTTGTTCCACCTTGCACCCAAACTTGATTCCCATTTAGCTGCAACCAACGCTTGGTGCTTAGTTTCACGATTTAATGGTGCGACCTCGGACCGTAAGCACCATTAAATCGTGAAACTAAGCACCAAATGTTGGTTGCAGCTAAATGGGAATCAAGTTTGGGTGCAAGGTGGAATAAAATTTTTAACAGTGTACTGAATTCCTCCAAAGTCCATCTAAACAAAACAAAAAATATTCTTCAGAACTTTGTTAATCAAGAAAAACTAACAGAGTGGGTCACCGATGAAAATTTCCGGAGATGAGCATTGGGAAGGACGTGACTTTTAATTAGACAAATCTAGTCACATTAATTATGAGGGTTCAGCTATATTCGCTTGAAATTGTAGAAATGAAATCAGAAATATTCTCGAAAAATAGGTTTCATAAAACTACAAGAAAAAAAAGTATGTATTTTGGTTTTCAAATAGCAGGATTTATTGAGACTTTAAAAGCGCGGACAATCTAAACACCTGTGCATACTAAAACAGGACATCACATATTGCGTAAAAAATAAATAAATTATAACGTACATTTTTTTAGCTTTAATAAGGTTTGACAGCTTCTTTTAAAAAACAACTACAAAAATCAATTGAATTTAGAATATCGTTTTAAATTGCAGTAGTTGATAATCTTCAATAACATTCAGGGGAAATTTTTGATACAGAATATGACTGAATCAATTTAAATTTTAGAAAAGATCATTTTCCATTGCAACTAAGATTCAGTAGATTATATTTGCCTCAGGGTAGATTGCATTTACCAAGTTTGCTTCATGGTCGGATTTAATATTTAAATGTCATTTTAAGGAGATAGAATTGATGGAATACTTTGTGTTTAGATCGGGAAGTAAGTTTTGAGCAATGGAAAACCTTAATTGTATGCCATTTTTTAAGTAGATTTTAAAGTTACTAGCTTGTAAAAGCTGACTATGGTTGTGTTCCTGGTGGGAATCGAAAATGATCAATAACCTCACAGAATTTTCAAATATTTCAACCATACATAAAACTATATTTTTCTCAGATACAATATGCTAAATTTCAAGTAAATATCGCTAGTGTAAGTAAACTATAACATTTCCGAGGTAAATGCTGATTTTTGAACAAAAACTCTAAATACGTTAACATAAAAAAAATTTAATTCATATGCTAATATATATTAGAATACAAAGGCCTTCAAAATGCCCTTATCCTAATCAATGGGGATTTTATCGTTGGGACTCAAAATGTTAAGTGGTTAATTATTTATTTAAATATGAAGTCGGATTGTCAGAGTATCGAAGAAGAATAAAAGAAATTATGAAGTGGTTGAATCAAGAAACATATGAAGAAGACTTCCAAGTATTAGCAACACGCAAAAACCACCGATAAAGCAACCTAAATTTACTGAGCTAATGCTGTTTGAATTTTTTTTTTTTTTTTTTTTGCGGGGGGAGAATTCTTAAGATGCAAAATTTAAAGGAAGTTATTTTGTATACCTTTTAATTGAAAGTTGACCGTTCTAACCCTGTCATACCACGTATCTGGGATGGCTAGACCCCTGGTAATTCCTGGCGCCACAACTGTATGTATGTGATGGGATGGGGAAGGGTGGGATACAAAGGTTAATCGGTTGATACCTCTCTAAGTATCACAATTTAGTAGGGGGGGGGGGATCAGTCTTCTCTGCGCTTTGCTTTCTATCAAACTCTAACCCCTCCACCCTCCTAAAGTAAAACAAAGATATAAAAATTAAAGAATTAGAAAAGTATCAAATCGAGGCTGTGCGTTCTTGGAAGAGAAGAAGAATTCGATAGTTATTTTTTTTTTAGTAAGGTCGACGGCTAATAGTTCTTCCTAATTACATGATGCCATTAACCTCGGAAATGGGGGGGAGGATGATTCGAAATTTTAAATCGCTGCCAACTACTTTTGAATCTTGACGCAATTAAAATTCTTGCATTAAACCAGCGGAGGAAGATTGGCGTTCGGCCTCTTTACTATTAGAAACTTAACTTGACAACCCGATATATAACACATATATCAGACCCCATCCATCTTCCTCTCTAACATATATTTGAAAGAAACTAAAGAGGTCTTACAGGTCTTTCTTATACATCCTTCATAAGAATTGAACTTAGTTTGTGGCCAATTATGAGTTATCCAGAGCTTAAACCAGTGACGTTAATTCGTAATAGATGATTTCCAGATGTATATTTTGAATGATTCTTCATGAAACGCGAACCAAAACCCTCGTAAATAACATTTTCGAAAAACAAAAATTGTATTCTGGCACTCTTAGTTCTATCTCTCTTGCTAGTAATTTTTATAACACCAATTGAAAGCATCTTGATAGTGAACGTCTTTTATTAAGAAATGAATGAGTATAGAAATTTCATTTTTTTGAACAATCTAAAAAAGGCAAACAAAACAGTTATATTGGAAAACCAAACTAAAACATGACTTATTTGAACTCTACAAATATTTTCCAAGCAGCATTGCTTTTCCAACTCAATTAGTAAAAATAATAAGCACGGATGTCCTGCGAAGGCGTATAAAGAAGTACGCATGCATCAACCCCTCCCCATCTCCCTCGCTTCTCATCTATTAAATAAAATCTTTATGCCTATTATATATAATGGATTTTAAATTGGTCATAGTGTGAATTAAGTGTTGATTAGATTTACTAATGAAATATTAATTAACAGTTATTTATTAATTTTATATCCTGATAAATGGTGTTGCGCTCTAAGATCAGACGGCGATGACGTCACCGCACATAATATAATTGTTTGCGCATAATATAATCGTTTGCTGTTTTACTGTATAAATGTATTTGGCAACAGAGTTAAAAAACGGAAAACTTCTGTGTTCTATGAAAATTGTTAATAAAAAGGTTGTGGCTGTTCATTCTCTGTGAAATATTCATCGTTTAAAGTATTAGTACGCAACAAATGGTTTAAAATCCATATAAAGAGGAATGTGGGCCTTTCTTTGTAGAGAATTTTACCTAAGATCGTACAGGTGATATGCATTTTATCCAGAAAATATATATTCTTAAAATCATTCAGGATTTGCACACAGTTGTAGAATTTCATGGTTCTATGCTCTGAAAAATACGTATATTTTATCTGTTTCAAATGCAGAAATGGTCCTTACAGACTTCATAAAATTATATTTAACCAAATGTAGAGTCAATAAATTGTCATTATCATATCATAAGCGAAAATTCTTTATCATACATGTGTGTTTCGTATATAACTTTCAGAACTTGGTTTTATACATAAAGGTCAAATATTTTTGATTTTCATTTCTTTGGAAAAGATTAATAAAGTAATGAACATTGTTTTAAAAAATAGATTTGATGGGAAATAAAATGGGAGATATAAAAAGAACGAAAAAGCACTAACCCACATTTTTATTTCTTTTTGTTGTAAATTTTAATACAATCAAGAGAGGAGACTTGTATACCTAGGGCCACCCCAGATTTATTGAATAATTTTTTAGTTCTAAGTTTTTTTACTCACTTGGGTAAGTGGCAACACCCAATTGCTCTTTTGGCAGCCATTTTGAAATCTTAGAGGAGAAAGCTGTGACAAGTTATAAGTAGAAAACGTTTTTATATAGTATGCTATAACATTTTGCAACTCATATCTTTTATTGTTTTACAAAGTTAAGTCAAATACTTTTGTTTGAATTCTAGTAAATAATTTTGTTTGTAACATTTAAGTACTAAATGTGATGTTTAAATATAAGTCCTTTCTCCATATGTATTTTTAGTAGAAGACATTTTATATGAAATTACCAAGTCGTGTAATTAGGGCTACATATTTGCTTGTTGTATTCAAATTGCCAAAACCAAAATCTGTCGATGCTTCAAAGCGATAATGCACGCAGCTCATTTTTTTGGAATCAGCTTTTCAAGTTATGAAAATACTTGTAATTCACTAATAGTACTAATACTTGTAATTCACTAATAGTTTGATACATTACAATTTATTAAATGATAAACCAATGACTGGTAATTACTTGATAAAATTCATCTGTGCATGTTTCTTTTCTACTTATTATGGACTGAAACCTCTCTTAGAGAGAATGGCCCCTAGGTACAGCGAGGTCTTGTACCTAGGGCCATTTGTAAACTTTTAGAAAAAAAAACCCTTCTATTTGACAGAATCTATTATTTTATGTATTAATACTTATCCCAATGGGAAGTGGGAAGTAATTACTATAACGATGTATGCATATCCATTTCACATTTTTAAACGGCTCAGTGGCTCATTTTTTTGGATGCCGGACATCTCATCCCTCGGACAAGTCGCCACCGGTCAACTCGACCCCGGACATCTCATCCCCCGGACATCTCACCACCGGACATCTCGCCACCGGACAAGTCACCACCAAGAAAACGCGGATCGAGGGTGTTGTTAGGGGGAAAACGATTTTCTTACGAGGAACTGTCGAAGCTGAATGGTGGGACTTGCGTACGTATTCAAGAAGGCACAGCATTGAAGTTATCTTTTAACCCCTCCTCCCTGCTGAACATTGTTGGTGTTATTCAAATATTAACGAAATATTTTATTACAGTCATGATTAAATTAATGTTAGTTCAAGGTATTAATATTTTTAATAATATATGAGTTATTAAAATATGGAATTGTTATACTTCGGATTTTTTTTTCTTTTTTTTTTTTTTCTTCTTCTTGGCGTAGAGATGTTTCTTTTTGACGAAAGAGATGTAGTAGTATCGAGAATATATAGACATTTCGTATATTTAATATGATGCAGGGTAAGACTGATGTGTCAGATGGTTATCAGGCGCGGATCTAGAGATATATATTAGGAGAGACGGAGGTGCGTGTTACATAGGGAGAAAGTTTTTATTAATATCTTTAATAAGTTATAAGTTAATAAAGTATGGAATTTGATTATTCCGGATTTTTTTTTTCCCCTTTCTTTTCTTGACTTAGATGAAAGGAGATTTAATAGTATCGAGAATATATAGACACATCATCAGATAGGATAAAGGGTAAGATTGATGTCTCACAGGTGACTGTCAGGAGCGGATCTAGAGAGGCTGGGGTGCGTGTTGCGTACATATGGTGAAAGTTTTTATTAATATCTTTAATAAGTTATTAAAATATGGAATTGTTATATTTCGGATTTTTTCTTTTCTTTTTTGGCGTAGAGACATTTCTTTTTGACGAAAGAGATTTAATAGTATCGAGAATATATAGACATTTCGAATATAAAAGACATGATGCAAGGTAAGAGTGATGTGTCAGATAGTTGTCAGGCGCGGATCTAGAGATATATATTAGGAGAGGCGGGGGTGCGTGTTGCGTACATATGGTGAACGTTTTTATTAATATCTTTAATAAGTTATTAAAATATGGAATTGTTATACTTCGGATTTTTTTTTCTTTTTCTTTCTTGACGTATAGACGTTTCTTTTTGACGAAAGAGATTTGATAGTATCGAGAATATATACAAATAAGTGAGTTATGACACTTCGAATATTTGTTATAGGCAAAAGTGTCGTGTGTTTTAGATTATGTGTACACTACAACCAGGCAAGGATCTAAGGAGGTTTTATTGGGAGGAATATGCGAGTTGCTCACATGTAGCGTACAGTGTAAGTTAAGAAATGGAGATGCTCTAACTGACAAGCCTATCATCGACTTTAAAGTAGATATTGCATAACGCCAATGGGAATAACGCCATTGCATAACGCAATCGTGAGACTATTTGAATGCTAGGCACACAACATGGTCAATAAGAGCTTTGAAATTTTTACCGTCGAAAAATAGATAACAAAATTGAAATTTTATTCTTAGAATTTTATTAACAAAAATAATACATTTACCACTTCCAAAAGAAGATCAAGGAAAAATATATTTTCTAAAAAAAACCCCAACAGTTTTCTAATTTTGCTTGTAACTTCCATGGTTAGCACAACCTATGGAGGTTATAAATAAGTAGATTGCCATGCTTAAAACTTGACCAAAAAGACTGAGGATACACTGGCTTTGCTTTACAGAAGAAAAAATTAGCTATTTGATAAAAGGTGACACCAAAAGTATGTTTGACACAATAAGGAATAACGTTATTGAACATGGAGATTACATAAAAAAAAGAACTAACCAGATTTTTGAGTATTGAACAGCTTTTCGCAAACAATATAAAACTATTCACATCCAACAACATCACCAGACAAAATAGTTGAATTTTAATCAAGTTGAAGATATTCCATGGAGGTTACATCAGCACCCAGGGACAACTTATATAAAATCACAGGGACTGAAATGTCCCCTTAATTTCAGAATCCCCCATATATCTACTGCAAATGCAAAACTTTCAAAGTTTAAAGTTAACATTTTGCAATTACAAGAATAAATTCTTCCAGCCCCACATCTTAGATTACTTTATCATCATTGTAAGTTTTAATAACTATAATTTGACAGAAAAATTAAAATGTTTTTCTATGCTTCTGTATAAACTTCCCAATAAATAATTATGTTATGAAAGCTGAGTCTACTGTTTCATAGTATTATTACACTGATGATTATATTATTTATCCTTTTGCATGAATTACACATGAAATGGTTCTATATAGATATCTATTAAAAATATAGTTCCTACTTATAAGTGTTTCAATTTTAGAGACGCCATGTTCAATGGAAAGTTCTAAAAGATATTTCTAAACCTTTAGTCTTTGCACACACTTCTTAGAAAGTCGATCTTTTATGACTCCTACGCTGACATTTTGAACTTTTAATGTTACTACAATATACTTGACGGTAATATCGTCAAAAGTTACTCTCCACTCCTTTCGTTGTATAAATAATTATTTATTTAAATTTGCTTTATTTTACTTTATATATTTTGTGTTAATCAATATCTTCCATTTGATAGTCAAATCAGAATTGAAACCGCATTTTTTATAATCTAATTATTTCCAATTTTATATTTTAATAAAAATTGTCGCCCGACAATGGACCACTGCACAGAAAATGTGGTTTTCTTTTCTCAGAAAAAAACTAGCTTACTAAAACGTGTTTTCGCAAATGTCCACCAACTTAACCCTAAGGATACAAAATAGCAGTGACTGCCTCTCCTTGGTAGAGAGTAGTTCCCGAAAATCATTTACCCTCATCAGGGATTCTTTTGTATTTCCCCCCACCCTATTAGCTGCAGGCACATACAGCTTGACATTTTATTCCGAAGCCCTTGTGTGAAAAAGAAAGACCCCCTTCAAACGCGATAGTCCATCAATTAACACCATGGGGGGGACTGGCGCCAAATTCTTGATCTATCTTTTCACTTAAGCTGAAGGGATTTATTCAACAGTAAGATGTACAAGATGGATATTCGCACAAAATAGTGTGGGAAAAAAAAAAAAAAAAAAAAAAAAAAACAGTCGAATGAGCAAATGCATATAATATGCATAATGAAGCTATGCGTATTACTCAAAGTGAAGTTATGCAGTTACTATTATTAAGTTATGCATTTTGTTCAAATAGTAGCACAATTATGGAGTAGAGAAAAGATTAAAAAAAAGGGGAGAAAAAAAAAAGAAAAAAAATGCCAGATACTTTTTTAAACTGAAACTTTCAACCCTTAAAAATAATGCATAATTAAATGTTAAAAAGTCTATTGAAAGTAATTTATATTACTTGTAAAAAAACATTTAGGCTGCAAATGGAAACTCTCCAAACCCTCCTTCTGAAATATTTAAATCTTTTTTCCGTGATAATGAAAACGCACAAGATTTATCTAGTGAGGGTAAAATATTTCTTAAATTAGGAAAAATAAATATTTTATGTTGTGAAAAATGGCAACTTTTGGATGCGCGAAGTATATTATTTTTTAAAAATAATTTTAAATGCATATTAGGTAAAAGAAATGATCAATTGTTTGAAATAGAGAGTTTATTTGCATTTGGTGATATTTTTATATAAATTTATTGTATGTTTACTCTGAAAGTGCATTTAACCAAAGGTTGCCTTATAATAATTTTAAAATTCAAAGTCTCAAATATAGACATAATATATAAAGTATAAATTAAAAAATTATCAGAGTAATAATCATAATAAATATGTTATTATTAAATATGTCAAAAAATAAATTAAAAATATTGCATTTTAAATAATTTAGAGCAATAGGAAGTTGTATAAAAATACGATTGATCTGGTTATCTAAGACTTTTGTCTCCCCTTAAATGCTTGCTTAAGTTATTATTTTTTAAATTTTAACTTTCAAAATCCATCTTTTACAGTAGTTTTATATTTTTTAGTAGGTAGAAATCTGAATTTCGAAACTGTTTAATTTAATAATAAAGATATAAACACACTTTTTAGTCAATGAAAAATCTATTAATGTTATTTTTAAATACACTTCCATTTGACAATCATTCTTCATGTTTGTATCTTCATTTAAATTTCTAGATAAAATAGCTTTTTCTCACATTTTCATAAAGTAACCATGAAAAAATATA
This sequence comes from Linyphia triangularis, assembly GCA_963978545.1. Taxonomy (NCBI): domain Eukaryota; kingdom Metazoa; phylum Arthropoda; class Arachnida; order Araneae; family Linyphiidae; genus Linyphia; species Linyphia triangularis. Next base: position 10,047,847 of record OZ021721.1, on the reverse strand, counting down.
AAGTAAAATTTATAAAATGTACCATTTAGAAATTAATTTCTTAAACAATTTATATTATTGAGTTTTCATCATTCAAAAAATTATGGGAACTACTGTAAATAATGATTCATAATACTGAAATATTTTATATTCGTGATGTGTTTTTGTATTAAAAAATGAACTTTTGTTAAATAAATTTGTTTTATTTTTCGATGTTTCAAAAGCAATTTTTTTTTTCCGATTTGCGATTAACGCATGCAGAAGCAGCATCTAATGATGTATTCTTCACTTAGTCACTTTTAGTTAATAACTAAAAACTTTCTTAATATTATATGCTGTTATTAAAGTTATTTAAATTTCAAAACACTTACCGTTAGAAAAAAAAAGGAAATATCTTTGCAGTTTTAATAAGTTAATATTGATTGAGTACTTAATTAACTCATATTAATTTTGTGTTAGTGTTATCTGAAAGAAAAGAGAAAAAACAGGATGTTGTTTTTTACGCTTAACGATCTATTTTTATGCACAATGACGGCTCATCAAGCGACAACTACAGCTTAAAGTAGAATCCAAGCCAAAAAGAGCATATGTGCCTAACCTGTGATTCGAACTCGACACACCTTTGGCATGCAAGGCCAGATCGCTAACAATACAGCCATCAACTAAGCTAAAAACCGAAGGAATTGAAAGGGTTGAAATGAAACTGGATAAATATTCCATATCTCGCTATAGTATGAAAACGCAGTAACCTTTCCTCATTGCGATTTTAAATCATGTCGCCGAATACCAAAAACAATTTATAATTTTGTCAACATACCACGTTGGCGAGAAAATGTCGTCAATGATGAAACTTTCAAAGCTTTTATTAACAACATTGTGTGCCTAGCATGCAATTAGCCTCATGATTGAATCTCTTAGGCGTTATGCAATTTCTACTTTAAAATCGATGATAGACGTGTACGTTAGTGCTACACCATTTTTAAATGTTCTTAATGGGGGTCGGAAGGCTTTATCGAGTCCATCTTAAAAAGGCCTTTTTTATGTACCTTTACTCAGAATTACTCGTAGCATCAGCTTAAGATTTTGTACAGCCAATATTAAAACACTTTGACATAGACTAAGATATCCTCTTGTAAAACAAAAAAAAGTTTTGTTTAGGATTTATGATGTTTTGTAATTTTTTAATAAATTTTCCCAAAAAACACAACATGGTTAGGATTTTTTTTTAAAATCTAATCAACATTTCTGTAAAAGCATATGTCTGTTTGTGTAAAAATACAATATGTACGAGGGAAAAAAATTTCAAAGCAAAATATCGAGTAGATCCTGAGAAAAAGGTACATTGGTATGAAAAAACAGCATTTTGAGAAAACAGCGTTTAAAGTACATAGCAGACGGGCTTTTTTTTTTTTTTTTTTTGCTGATGGTATTGTTTCAAAAAAATATTTGAAAATACTTCGGATGTGCGCATTGCCCACCAAGTTAAACTATTTTGTAGATAACATTTCAAATATTGTGATGTGCTAAAAACTTCAAAATGGGTTCCGAGAAAAAAAATTGCCTTCCGACCCTTCTTAACTTTTAATGTACGCTACATGTGATCAATTCGCATATTCCTTTTAATAAAACCTCCCTAGATTCTTGCCTGGTCATAGTGTGCACATAATCTTAAACATACATCAGTATTGTCTATATGAAATATTCGAAGTGGCATAACAAACTCATGTCCATATATTTTCGATACTATTAAATGTCTTTTCATCCACATCAAAAAAAGAAGGAAAAAACTCCGAAATACAAAAACTCCATATTTTAATAACTAATTACTTATAAAAGATATTAATAAAAAGTTTCCACACATGTACTCAACACGAACCCGCCTCTCCTAAAATATACCTCTAGATCCTCGCCTTACAATCATCTGACACATACATCAGTCTTATCTGGCATCATATCAAATATATACGAAGTGTTTATATATTCTCGATACTATTTTCTTTCATCTACGTCAAAAAGGGGAAAAAAATAAAATCGAAGTATAAAAACTCCATATTTTAATAACTCATTACTTATTAAAAATATTAATAAAAACTTTCCCCATATGTACACAACGCGCATCCCCGCTTCTCCTAATATATATCTCTAGATCCGCTCCTGACAATTATCTGACACATAAGTCTTACCCTGCAACATGTCTTATATTCGAAATGTCTATATATTCTCGATACTATTAAATCTCTTTCGTCAAAAAGAAATATCTCTACTCCAAAAAAGAAAAAAAACCAAAAAACATCCGAAATATAAAAATTCCATATTTTAATAACTTATTACTTATTAAAGATATTAATAAAAAGTTTGACCATATGTACGCAATACGAACCCTCGCCTCTCTAGATCCACGCATGACAGTAATCTGACACATCACTCTTACCCTTTATCCTATCTAATATACGATGTGTCTATATATTCTCGATACTATAAAATGTCTTTTCATCTGCGTCAAAAAGGAAAATAAATTCGAAATATAAAAATTCCATAATTTAATTACTCATTAGTAATAAAAAATATTAATAAAAACTTACCCCATATGTACGCAATACGCACCCCTCACCTACTATATCTCTCTAGATCCGCGCCTGACAATCATCTTACACATACATCAACTTGCTTTGCATCATATCAGATTTACGAAATGTTATAACTCACTCATGTCTATATATTCTCGATTCTATAAAATGTCTTCATCTACGTCAAAAAAAAATAAAAAAATCCCCGAAATATAATAATTCCATATTTATTAGACCATACTCCATTAGTTATTAAAAATATTAATAAAAACCTTCCTCACATATAAGCAATACGCCCCCCCCCCCTTCTCCTCCCCAATATATATCTCTAGATCCGTGCCTGACATTCATCTTACACATGCATCAGTCTTCCCGTACCAAATGTACGAAGTGTCTATATATTTTCGACATCAACAGTGGTGGTGGGGAGTCGGGGCAAGGCATCTACTATGTTGTGGTTGTGCCTTCTTAAATATGTACGCAAGTTCCACTATTCAACTATGCACCTCCCTAACGTTCCCCCCCTTTCTTTGGGGGTGACTTGTCCGGTGGCGAGATGTCCTGTGGTGAGTTGTCCGGGGGATGAGATGTCCGGGGTCGAGATGACCGGGGTCGAGTTGTCCGGGGGATGAGTTGTCCGGATCCCCATTTTTTTGTGCATTGAAAAAAGGCAGCCCTAGGTACACAGGTCTCTTCTAGATTATTTAAAATCTTTTTTTCTGACAATATATGTGGCACTTAATATTTTCTACATTTATTGAAATTTTGCGCGGCAAACAAGATAGTTCAATACACGCCAGATGTTGTTTTAATTTGTAAGCCATTATTGTTTTAGAAATTAGCATAGTGACTTTTTCGACTTTCAAAATTTTGTTGCAAGAATTCCAAATAAACAAACTGTATAGTAAAGCCCTAAACTCATCGTTATTTTTCAGTTGATAACCAGCATAATATAATGATTACATCTTTTAGTATCAAAAATTTAGAAATATTTAAATCCGGCAAATTTAAAATGAGTGTTGGGAGGGGTGATCGGTACCCCTGGTTAAAAGTTATTTCAGGCTGATTGAATGATGGGCAAGTTGGGTTATTAGTGTTCCGTAAAAGCGACCTTTTAAATAACAGTGGCAGCCCCCAAAATTTGATGGAATGCATTATCCTCAACATCGAGTCTATCTGCCGAGTTTCACCTCGATTGAATGACGGCTAGAGGGTGTTAATTAGATTTGCTCGCCACCAACAACATACCTACACACAAAATCGAAGTTAATATAAAGGATTTAAAAAGGATGTGTGAATAAGAAACCGGTTGTTTGTAAGTTGGAGTAGATAAAACTCACTTCATTTCATTGCAAAATTAGGAACCAACATTGATGTGCATATAATACTCAACCCATTTTCGAACCTCAATGAGTTTTTATGTAAAAGCTTCCGCCAAACTGGAAAAGCTTGTATATACACATTTTGTTTAAAAACTAGGGGTGTGGAACAACGCGCAACTTTCAATTAAAATTGGTCATTGTATTAAAATGTATCGTGTTATTTACCGTTTTCATAATTTCGCTCATTTAAATAAAAATGGGCAGTTTGGTGATATTTTTGGCGATAATTTTTACATGGGAAAAAAAAAAAAAAAAAAAAAAAAACACTCACCCAGATGGCGAAATTGGCGATGTCATTCGATAACCATTATAGTGTCATTTCTTGTGCGTGAGACAGACGAAAATAAATCGCTGATTTGCGATGTTCCAAGGGCAGATAACTTTGTGTTAAAGGCACTCGTTTTTAACTTTTTACGATTTTACACCCTGTCTACGGGAATTTCGAAGGTGGGGATGATTAGAACACCTTACGAGGCATTAGCACAGAGATTTCAACCAAAATCGTTAGATCCGATTTTAGCAATTGCTGAGAAACGATTTTTTCATGATTTCAACCTTATACGCGTGCGCGATTTTAACGAAAACCGTAATGGTAGGTCCCATGGCCATCACTAACTCGCACACAAAATTTGAATATCGTAAGTCAATTTGTTCGGGAGTTATGCTGACCACGTACACACAGACAAACATTTTTTCTTGACCACTTTTTTGAAATCAAAGTGTTCCAAAACGTGGAAAAATGAGAAGAAAAAAAATCCGTTTTTTTGTTTTTGGTTTTTTTGTGACCGAATGCTATACCTTTATTATCCTATGTAAATAAATGTGTAATTGAATGTAAAAATGCACACTGAGCTTTTGCAGCTGCCATTAAAACTGCAGACGAACTGGGCCATATTTTGCTGGAGTTTTTTGCAAACTTTCAAATGATGCTGAATTGTTTGGAGAGGATGTTTTTGAAAAATGTGCTTTTCTCAGTAATTGATGCAGCTGCTTGTTCTGCAATTTAACAGTTTTGTAGCGTATTTTAAAGTGATTTTCTAAGGGTACTTCTTATTTTACATAAATCGCATTTGATTTTGAATATTATAAACAACATTAGAATGATATGCAATCATTTTGAATTTTCGCGGCTAAAGTCACGAGGTACGTTTCTCACTAAATTCGAAAAATAATTATCTATTCAGCGGTTCCCAACCCATGGACTGCGGCCCATAAGTGGGCCACTAGTAACTTGATAGTGGGCCGTGGACGCTGATCGAGAGCCTAAGCTAAGGTAAATATTATAAGAGCTTCAGGGGTAGAGATGAAAACAATTCAGTCACTCAAGTGTTAGCAAGTGAGCAACAATCGAATTATTCGTTTGTATTCCTCGATGGTGTAGCGAGTGAATAATGAGTGAGTTCTATAGTTAAACTATCTAGTTTTAATAGAGATATTGACTCTCCTCGTAGGGGACAAACAATGCCAAAAATCCCATTTACTTAAAAAAAAAATTAATTACTTGTTTTCTAGTTTTCTTATAGTTGTAGCAGAAAAGTGAATACAATAAAATTCCTTTCTTTATGAAAAATTATCTTTTAACCTGTAAGGTTTCTGAATTAATAATGCCTTCTTGTACAGTTTGTTTTTCTAATTACTGACGCATGCACACATATTCTATTAGCTAGTGGACTTCTTTGTTTTTTTACTAAATAGGGGGTCCGCATCCACACAACTGTAAAGATTTGCAACCGCTGATCTATCTTATTTCGTAAGTAGGGCTATCCAATCCTTCCGACTTAGGGCAATACCAGTGGCGCAACAGGAAAATTTCTGTGGGAGGGGTTTTCAATCAAACCTTAAGTTTGCCCCTGTATTTCTCTATATAAAAAACAACTTCCATGAAGAACTTTCTCTTATCATATTTGTCACATGTCATCGATGTTTTAGAAGTTTCTTAATCTGTCACCTACATATGACAAAATATTAAAATGGTGTTTGTCCAGTTTTCGAGTTACACAAAACCATCAAATATTGGACTGCATTTTATCTAGATCCCGTATTATCGATATTTTCTAGATTAAAAATTAATATAAAAAATTTCTGGTTTGTTTAAATTCAATTAGAGAAGGACAAACACCAATGTCAGGCTGAATTTATTATATTTTGTTCCGCTTTAAATAAAATGGCATGTAACACTGAAACACTATAAGTTACATTTGGAAAAACGGAAACATCGATATTTTTTTACATTTCTTATTTAAACGACACTTTATATTGAACCTAAGTAGACTAAAAATAATGAAAAATTATTTTTTGTTGCAGGAAGATTTACAAATCCTTCATTTATTTCAAAGTTTTTTGGCCTAATAAATGTTTTAGTGCGATATGTTGGATAAATTTTGCTTGAATTATGGTAGATTAAAAACGTTTTCTTTTGGAATTATTTACGACTGCTAAGTGTTTCTTTTTCATTCACATCAAAACAAACCGGATGTTAGGGATCCTAGGGGAGGTGGGGGGGGGGGGGAGTTCTGACCCTAAAAGCCCTCCCCCCCGGGTGCGCACCTGGACATTGCAAGTTGCTATAGAGCCCCAAAGAACAAGATTCATGTCCTGATGAAGGGATAAGAGTTTCCTAACGGAAACCGGACACCACCCCCACAGTCCTCTTATAACTCACCCCACTCCACCTTTAAAAAGAAATGTCACACTCTGGATCGAGCTAGCTTATCTCCCCATTAATTTATTAGGTTTTTAAGGGAGGACACATCATTAAAATGACCCCTGCTGGTCAAACACTTCAATTATGACTATTCATGGCCCAAGTTCTCCTCTTCCCAACCAAGAAGATTTGCGCAGTTATGGGTGTTGCCACTGCGCCATTAATCTCCAACCAATTCGACTCAAACCAACAAAAAAGAAAAAGATTTCTGAAAATGGTACTCAAGAGGAGATCATATTACTAAAATTTCTTTGCAGGTGCTGAGATAAGGCCGCAAGAAAAAGGATGTTTTGCTTCTGGGTGTTAAATGACCTACGCCTTCTTGTCATCCAAGATACCTATAAGTCGCCTCCACTCCATTCAGCTGCTGTGTCAATTAGGTAAAGAAATACTAAGCAAGGAATATTTTTTTCAAAGAGCTTCTTCTTTTGAGACAAAACAATTCCGAGCCATTTTATATTAAATTTCTCTTCAATAAAGGCAGACCAAATTTCCAAAACAATTCTGTTGCAGATGTGTTTGCACGCGTGCAACCAGTGAGAGATTTTTTTTTTGAGAACCCCCCCCCCTTCCCCTTTTCCCCTAGGATCCTTAACATCCAGATGTTTGCTATGAATAAATAAGAAACATTTAGCTGTGAGAAATAATTTTAAAAGAATACGTTTTTAATCTGCTATAATCCAGACTGAGTTTTCCTACATTATAGCATTACAGTAGCTATAAGATCCAAGAATTTGAAATAAGAAACATATTTGTAAATCTCATAACATAAAAAAAAAATCATGCTTTTGTATTTCAAGATCCATACAGTGGCGCCGGAACCAGTATGGCAGCAGCCATACCAATTTTTTCCCATAGTATAATTTTTTTTTTTTAAGTAATAGTTTGATGTAAAAATTTTTTTTTTTTATTCTAAATAGTTTTTGTGTGTAATGAGAACTTTTTTGTATCTTTAAGGGTAAAGTAAAGTATAACATTCGTTTATTCTGTTCAACACAAGCACGGATACTATGAAACCCAAAGTAGTAGGCGAGTGAGCCTGAGGCCCGCACATGTGATCACCCGCCAAAATCGGTGCAGACGACTTGACAATCCCGTTCATGGCGGGGAGCAAAACAAAGAGACCCTCCATCTTATCAGATCTTGTTATCTACGAGGCTGGCGCCTTTCAACTCTTGAACATCTTTTCTTTTGTTGAAAGGGGTAGGGGAGTAAACTAAAAAGTTCTAGTAGTCTTTGAAGACAGGGTGGGAGCCATTTTTACTGGTTGCGGCAAAGCTTTGACCAGGAACGAAAAAAGCACAGAGACTTGACCATTATTGCTCATCGACTTGTTGACAATAGCGTTTAGATTTTTTTTATTTTTTGGACTAATCTTGACAAACGTGTAGTCCTTCCTAATCTTCAAAGTTATCCTACCGTTGCTTTCCAAAAAAAGCACATTCAATTGATCGAATTTTCATACAGATCATGTCATCGTGATCAAATAAGTCAGTCAATTTATTGCTGCTATAGACTCGTCCAGAAAAAGAGAAATCAAATGATTTTGTGACATGGAAAATGTTCTTTTACAATAGCTAATTTCATCTAGTCTTTAAATCTTTTCACCTTCATTTAAAGGAAATCATATAACGTACTGCAGATTTCTTGACCAATAAACCGTCAACTAAAATTATTCACTATTATGTTTTCCTCATTGTTTAGATGATTTTAGCTCTTCAAATTTACTTCATCAATGTATTGTTGATATGTGTCACTTATTGGTAGTGGCTGCGATTCGGTGTGAAAAATTGTCAAATGGTAAAATTAAGATGATTAAGAAAAGATAAAAATTTGTAAAAGTATGGTAGGGTGGAGGGACCCTCAATTATTTAATGTATCTGGTGTAAATACAGATAATTAATGGAATTTTATGCAAATTTGTGAGCATATAATTCGTTCTGATTTAATACGATCCAAAACGTATATTTTATCCATTTTTAAATTTTTTTTTTATTAGTTTAAAAAGTTATGTGCTATTGAAAGGAAATGTTTTATGCAGTAAGTATAAAGTCATCGTAAATATTGAAATGCTGAGTGTAAAGTATAAGCAATACGTTAATCTAAAATGTTCTGTTGTAATGTTAATGTTGTACAACTGAGTTTTTCACCAATTTTAACTGTGCTTTGTTTAGTATTTTACATGTTTTTTTTGTTTTTTTTTATATACTTACATGAACCTCAAATAAAATTTCCTTAATTTAAAGTTGAATAACCAACTTGTAAAATGCAATGGCATCGTTTTAAAAATTCTATTATGTATGGTATACCTCACATTTTTTTTTCTTTGAATTCCAATACCAGTACGATTGAATTCGTCTTTAAAATATTTTCTAAACTGAATTTTACATAATTTAATTGAGTTATTGATGTGATTGTGTTATTGAATATTATTGGTAGATCTTTTTACTATTTTTTTCATTAGTTTGCTTGCCGGGAACAATAATTGTTTGAAAGAGACAGCTCCTTTATATAAATTTCGTAATTTTTAAAAATCAGTCGTTAGTGGCGAATGACTATCATGTGCTTAGTTAAATATATAAAAACGTTGATCGAACACCCAAGGGAAATTAATGGGGAATTTTCGGTGTATGATATTTACTTACAAGAAATTATAGAGAAACACTTAAGAATGATTGACAGTAATAAAAAATAAAAAAAATAGATAAAGATTTTTTTATACTTTAAAGAATGATGCATATAATGGGGACAAGGGTCATTTTTAATATTGCTAACTTATACGTGGTCAAAATACAAGCTACCTTTAACATGTTGTTTCGTCATACATATACAAACAAGCATAAAAATATTATGTTAAAATGGAATATTTGTGACTTTACAGAGAAAAAATATTTTGCTACCCCCAAAAATTATGTATCTTATTTTTTTATATCTTTCTTTTAGTACACTAATTTACATCTAGTCCGTTTGTTTTATGCATAACTTAAATGAAATTTGTACAAATATAGATGAGAAACGTAATTTAAATTCAGAATAACAAATCAATTGTTGACTAACATATGATTTTAAAACTTTTTACATTTAATTTTGAATTAATATCATCTTCGGATGAAATCTGATCAATCTCGTATTTGAAAAACATAATATACACACACATAAACAAAATTTAACAAACTTCACTTCCAAATAGTCATTTTTTCAGCATAAAAATCATTTATATATAAACTGAAGCGCTATTGCAAGCGCAACTGATGTAAATATTAGGCTCCTTAAAAACTGGATAAATGAAATCAGTTGAAGATATCGCTTCATTATTACAGAAAGAGACTGTCACAGTTCGTGCTTTATTAGACAAGGTGGTTCGTCTTATCACTCTAATTTTAACAGTACCTGCTTCTTCAGCTTCAACCTAATAATCATTTAGTCTTTTGAGTCACTTAAAGACGCACTTGCTAACAACAATGAAACAGAAGCGTTTAACGCACACTGCTTTATTGTACGAACATTCAATAAGAACTATAGAAATTAGAATAGAAACTATAATTAGAGAATTTGTGTTAAAAACAACTGAAAGGAAATCTACTTTAGGTCAAATATAATTTGCTCTTCTTGATAAAAAAAAATAATAAATGTGTATACAACAACTATATTTAATTTAATTCCGTTAATTATTTCTTAATCAATATCTCCATTTAGCAGCGGTTTAATTTGTTATTGATATCCATTAAATAATTATTTTTATCTACTGTATTCGATTTTATTTACTTGAAGAGAAATACAAATGCTTAATTAATTAAGTTACTTTACATGTTCTGCTACGTCATCCATATACAGCTTTGCCCTTTGACCTATAAATATAAAATTTGCTGCATAGTCAGTGTGAATAATTGGATGCCAAAAAGTAGCTAACATGTGCAAAGTGGAAAACGACAGATTTATAGAGACCACAAGAAGTTAAATTCCTTTGAACTCCCCCTCCCCCCTCCCCCCCGGATGCAACAGTCACTTCCACTGTTGCATCCGAAGTCTCACAATGTTAGTAGTAGTAAAAAATCTTAAAAGTCATAGCGAAAAATAATTCAACTCAAAACAATTGGTTTTATTAAGAACTTTAAATTAGAAGACATTGATGGGGGAATAATTACGGTTTCAAAAATTGCTCTTTCCTTGCCATACTTGTACAAAATAAGTTCCTGCGCCACTGGATCCATATATCTGTAGTAAAATAAGCATAATTTTGGCGTTTGTCCGTTTACTTAAGAGGAAGTGAAGATCATTCCCTATATTCGTCATGTTATGCAATCTTCTAGCCCAGTGCATTTAGAAACTACTTTGTAGAAAACCTTGAAATATGGTGAGTAGGTACGAAAGAAATCACTTTCTAAAATGACATAAATTGTTTTACTTTAATGTCGATCAATTATAAATGAAAATTAAAGTAGCAAAATACAAAATAAGGTGAAGTCACTGCATGTGCATTGGCGTAAGGATTTAAAACATCAAATATAATATACTAGCTGAATACCCGTGCTGCGCTACGAAATTTTACCATTAGCATTTTAGCGATCAAAAGACATTCATGTATTCTACACTTCAGACGTTTGCTCCCATTTCGATCCCGACAAATTGATTTATAAAAATAGGAACTTTCCTTTGTTGACATTTTAAACGAAATTTATAATTGTGAATAGTAAACTGGAATAGTTTATTGTGTTTATGTTTGCTCTTAGTTCTAAATTTCAAAGTAGTAGCTGTATTGGAATTAAGTTAATTAGACATTAAGTTAATCCTCGTATAGTTTCAATGTTGCGTCGTCTTTTCATCCCTTAAAAATTCGTTAATCGATATTGGAATGACTTATTTTTTTAACATTTGCAAAAAAATATCAGAAAAATGACTACACTGGAAGAGCAACATTCGGATATCCCTCGTTTGGAACATTTAACCCCTTTTCGACCCCTTAAAGTTGGTTAATCGAGAACAGAATAGCTTACTTTTTCTATGTTTAATCTTTTTTGACATTTGTACCAAATTTCCGAGTTGTGACCATATGAGAAGTGGTACATTCGAATATTCCTCGTTTGGAACGTTTAACCCCTTTTCCACCCCTTGATCCACCCGAGATCGGAACAGTTTACTTTTTCTGCGTTTGTCTTTATTGATATTCACACCAGTTTTCAGAATTGTGAAAATATGAGAAGTAGGACATTCGAATATATCGCTCGTTTGGAACGTTTAACCCCTTTTTGACCTCTTAAAGTGGGTTAATCGAGATCGGAATAGCTTACTTTTTCTATGTTTACCATTGTTGACATTTGTACCAATTTTTAGAGTTGTGACCATATGGGAAGTGGTACATTCGAAAATCCCTCGTTTGGAACGTTTAACCCCTTTTTGACCTCTTAGAGTGGGTAAATAGAGATCGGAATAGCTTACTTTTTATACGTTTGTTTTTGTTGATACTTGCACCAGATTTCAGAGTTGTGACGAAAGGGGAAGTAGGACATTCGAATATCCCTCGTTTGGAACGTTTAACCCCTGTTCCACCCCTTAAAGTGGGTTAATCGAGATCGGAATAACTTACTTTTTCTTCGTTTGTCTTTATTGATATTCTCACCAATTTTTAGAGTTGTGACGAAATGAGAAGTAGGACATTCGAATATTCCTCGTTTGGAACGTTTAACCCCTTTTCGAGCCCTTAAAGTGGGTTAATCGAGATCGGAATAGCTTACTTTTTCCATGTTTACTATTGTTAATATTTGTACCAATTTTTAGAGTTGTGACTATGTGGGAAGTAGGATATTCGAATGGTCCCTCGTTTGGAACGTTTAACCCCTTTTCGACCCCTTAAAGTGGGTTAATCGAGATCGGAATAGTTTACTTTTTCTATTTTTACCATTGTTGATATTTGTACCGATTTTCAGAGTTGTGACTATGTGGGAAGTAGGATTTTCGAATGGTCCCCCGTTTGGAACGTTTAACCCCTTTTCGACCACTTAAAGTGGGTTAATCGAGATCGGAATAGTTTACTTTTTCTATTTTTACCATTGTTGATATTTGTGCCGATTTTCAGAGTTGTGACTATGTGGGAAGTAGGATTTTCGAATGTCCCCCGTTTGGAACGTTTAACTCCTTTTCGACCCCTTAAAGTGTGTTAATCGAGATCGGAATAGTTTACTTTTTCTATTTTTACCATTGTTGATATTTGTGCCGATTTTCAGAGTTGTGACTATGTGGGAAGTAGGATTTTCGAATGTCCCCCGTTTGGAACGTTTAACCCCTTTTCGACCCCTTAAAGTGGGTTAATCGAGATCGGAATAGTTTACTTTTTCTATTTTTACCATTGTTGATATTTGTACCGATTTTCAGAGTTGTGACTATGTGGGAAGTAGGATTTTCGAATGTCCCCCGTTTGGAACGTTTAACCCCTTTTCGACCCCTTAAAGTGTGTTAATCGAGATCGGAATAGTTTACTTTTTCTATTTTTACCATTGTTGATATTTGTGCCGATTTTCAGAGTTGTGACTATGTGGGAAGTGGGAGAATTAGTGATGAGTGAGTCAGTGAGTGAGTGAGTGAGGGCTTTGCCTTATATATATAGAGATTAATTAGACATTATTTTCGAGTTAAGAATTTATGTCATTTCATTAAGTGATCTTTTTCGTACCTACTCACCAAATGTCAAGGTGCTTATAGAAAGTAGTTTCTAAATGCACTGGGTTAGAAGAATGCAACATAGCAAATGTGGAGAATGATCCTTACTAGGATTTCCTCTTAAAAATAGAACTCGTTCTCTAATTGAATTTAAAGAAACATGGACAATTTTCTGTTAATTTATAATCAAGATAATGTGTATAAAATGTTGTCACAGCATATTTGGTTGTTTTTATAAAACTCGAAAACTGAACAAAGACCATTTTAATATTTTGGCATACGTAGGTGACAGATTAAGAAGCTGCGAAATTATTAATTACATGTAACAAATATAGAATGAGAAGGTACTGTATAGAAGTTTTTATAGAGAAATATAGAAGTAAACTTAGTACTTTATTAAAAAACCCTCCCACAGAAATGTTCTGGTTGCGCCCCAATGTGTTTATTATAATAATCGCCAGGTGTTTGATTCATAAATTCAAACTTGCAGGCTAAATACTTTTTTTTTTTGCGTTTTCTTTTTAAGAATTTGTGTTTTCCAAAGAAACTTTATCTTGGCTCATTTAGAATAGAGAAAATAAGTTTAACGTCCACTGCATAACACATTTAAAAATACGTACTGACAATGTTTAGAGCAAATAATGGGATGTTCAAGCATTTCCCCCCACATCTAAGACTGAATTAAGTTATTGAAAAAGCTCACTTGCAAAATGAGAATTTGTTTCCGTCACGATAAGAATAACTAGCACCGAATTTCGAAGGGTTTTTTGGGGGGATAATTGAAAATGCTTTGCTGTGAAGTTGTGCAAATGATAATTTGTTTCCATCACGATAAGAATAATTAGCACCGAATTTCGAAGAGTTTTTTGAGGGGATAATTGAAAATGCTTTGCTGTGAAGTTGTGCAAATGAGAATTTGTTTCCATCACGATAAGAATAATTAGCACCGAATTTCGAAGGGTTTTTGGAGGGGATAATTGAAAATGCTTTGCTGTGAAGTTGTGCAATTGCATAATTAATTAAAACTACTGAAATTTACGTCACAGCCTTTGAATTTTGATTTAAAGCGGCCGATCAAACGGTATAGTGGTAAGCGTGCTAGCTTCTAGACCGCGAGGTTGCGGGTTCGAGTCCCGTGTTAGGCATGAGTGTTTGTAAATGTATGTTGGTTTGTCTAATGACGAAAGTTTCGGCGCATTATAGCCCTCGTGTTGCTGACGGCGCCAGATAATCTGAATACAACCAACCAACTGATTTAAAGCGAGTATGAGGTATGAGCCGTTTTCTTTTGCGGCAATTTCATTATATTTTGAAATCTTGAAACGATTTTACTACCAACATCTTTTCTTTCCACAAATCAATGTTATAAGTTCTTAACTATTTATTGATAATTATTGATATAATTGTGTTAATGATAAATTTTTATCGGATCACTTGGATCAAGACACAATAATAATACAACCCATAAATATAAAGTTTTTAATATAAATCCTTTATATGCATTGACAATTTTTATATTCATTAACACAGCGCCGTTACTGTTGCCAGCGTGTGCTCGATTTAATATTTAAAATTATTTATGCAAACACCATCTCTATCAGCAAAATATGCCGTAAACTACTTTTCAAAATTTATTTACTAAAAATGAATACGAATTTATTCACTCGCATTCAAATATCTGTTATTTGTTCCGATTAAAACAATTTTATTATTTATTTATTAAAATAATTTTAGCAACATGAAAGAGTTTCTTCAACAATCGCTTAAATAGGTACTATTTCAGCGCGATTGGTTGTTTTCAGATTATCTGGCGCCGTCAGCAACTCGAGGGCTAGAATGCGCTGAAACATTCGTCATTAGACAAGCCAATATACATTTACAAACACCCATGCCTAACACGGGACTCGGAACCCGCAACCTCGCCGTCTAGAAGCTAGCACGCTAACCACTATACCGTTTGGTCCAGCGCGATCGGATGATGACCAGTTGGTTTATTAGTATTACGTTAAAGCGACCTTTTAGTTACAGTTACAGCCGCCAAAATTTGATATAATGCATTGTCGTCGACATCGAATCTATCTGCCAAGTTTCAGCCCGATTGGATTAATCAGTCCTCCACAAATTTGCCAGGCCCCCTCTCGACTAACATACTCAAAATCGAAGTTAATTTAAAGAATTGTAAAAATAACCATTGAAGCTAAACAATAAATTATAAAAACAGGACAAATTCTGCTTTGCTTGGTGTTGCTAAATCAACAAGAGAGCTGTGGTTTTTGTGGGAATCCTTTTTCTGTGGGGGTTGAGGGGTCGACGGGATTTATGAAGGCGTGACTGGTGTCAACGAGTTGGACATTGATGTCACTTTATCTTCCTCGGAATTGAGTCAAAGAAGTTTTGAATTTCTACTTGACTCGTTTAACCCCCTCATCGCGATTTATTGGTTGTTTACTGAGTGCATCGCGCAAGATCAAAAGGATTACGGAAAAGATTTCGCAGCTGTGTTTTAGAAATAAATGTGACTTCGTCCAACGTCGGCGTTCGAGTGGAGGCTATAGGTATTTATTACAAGATCTGAGACTGGTTCGTAAAAGTGGTGGTTCTAAGTTATTATGATGCTGATTTGTGTGGGATCAGATTTCGGCAACTGGGATCTTCTTTTAACACGTTGAGAGCAGTGCGAATTCTTAATGAAATCCCCTTCAGGCCACACACAGTAGTGCGCTTCGCATTGCCATACTGCAATACCAGCGCATTGCTGCTGACAGATTGAAATTAACTATAAACAGTTGAGTTAATATATTAGGGCCATTGTTTCTTATCGTAGTAGAAGATATTCACGCTTAGAATGAAATGCTTATAGACATTCATTCCACACGTTTACGCAGCGTTGCCAGACCTCGGACTTAAAATTCTTAGATAGGCAATTTTTCACAAGGGCATTTTGGGCATAGTATATTTAATAATATTTTTATCTATTGAAATATTAAAAGTACTTCAAAAACTAAGACTTCCTGCTCTTTAAAAAGTACCAAGAAAGGCACTATGTCAAATTATAGGTGTGGGAAAAACAACAGCGTACTGTCAGCCGCCGATGGCTGACGCGGCATTCAACGTGTTAATGATACTATTCTGTAGTAAATAAAAATTAAATAAATTTTTAGTAATTGCTTAAAACAATGTAATTTTTTTAGTTTTTTATCATATTTTACACTGTCAGCCACCAATGGCAGACTCGGCGCTCAACGTGACAACGGCGCAGACTTTTGTTTCTGCTGTCACAAAACGAGAGAGAAACAATTAATTATCTGCTGCGCCCACATTTTGGCTCTTTTTTATTAAATTATTTTTATTAACTTAAAATTTTGTGGGTATGCTTGTCGATTGTGGACAAATCTGAGGAGGCATAATTAAACCCCTTGCCGTCATCCAATCGGGCTGAAACTTGGCAGATAGATTCGATGACGATGACAATGCATTCTATCAAATTTTGGTGGCTGCTGCTGTCACTAAAAGGTTTCTTTTACGGAATACTAATAAACCAACTTGCCGTCATCCAATCGTGCTGAAATGCCATTTAACCAATCATTGAAGATCTCTTTTCTGTTGCCACAATTGTTTTAATAATTAAATGACAAAATAAATTATTTTAATCAGAATAAATAAAAGGTATTTGGATGTTAGTGAAGAAATCCGCATGCATTTTTAGTACAAAAATTCAGAAATCAGTTTACCGCATATTTGGTTGATAGAGATGATGTTTGCATCTTATTTTATTTAAAAACAAGCACACGCTGGCAACAGAAAAGGCGCTGTGTCAATGAATATGAAAATTTGCAATGCATAGGAAAAATTTATATTAAAAACTTTATTTTTATGGGTTATGTTATTTCTACTCGTAAGCAAATTGGAATTCTAAAATTATGATGAATCCAGCAGTCATGTTTTTGTTTTATATAACTCTAGTTGGTGGCAGGCAAAGTTATATTGAAAAATAATTATAAAAATAACATATTAATTAGGTCAAATAAATATTTATAAGGCCACCGACGCACGGGACACATCGTGTCAGTGTCCCGTGCATCGGTACATGTAAATGCATATTTGTCCTAGTTAAAATATTATTAAAGACTATTTCGCGATGCTGTGGATAGTGGTGGCTCTAGGAATCGCCCGACAGGGGGGCTGACAGTGTTAAAGCGGTCTGTGTCAATAACGTGACATAAAAACTTTCAATTTAGAAGGAAGACTTGAAAATAGCTTGTTATAAATTTTTTATCATAAGAATCCTCCCCCCCCCCTAAAAAAATTATTTAAATCACATTAGCTCCGTAAAATCTAGGTTGTTTTATCAGTGGTTTTTGTGTGTTGTAAAAGAAGGTTGGAACGCTGCCGATTTGCACCTGGATTCAACATTTTGAAGTTCCTTTATTCTCCTTCCACACCAGGGGTGTAGTGGAGCGAAAACGCGTGGGAACGGCGATTCTTTGCCTTTTTAGAAGGCGGAACGGCGTTCCCTCTCCTAATTTTTTTTTATGTTTTTTTCATTACGTGACATTAAACGTTAAGTAAAAAAAAAAAAAAATCGAAAAGGTTCTTTCGTGAGAACTACGCTATCATTTTCGATCTGCACCTGCAGAGCTGAGCAAGCAAGTTCAAGTATTTGCAAACATTTCAAAGAGGCGCGGCAACCCAAGCATATGGCCATTCCCGCAATAATCCGACACATGCATTCGACTCCCCCTCTCCTACATAGTGTTGAAATGTATTATGAAGTCTTTTAATGTTTCAATGCTCCTTCATTAGAACTATGATTCATCCAGTGCAAATTATCATCTGTATTTGTGGATGAATTCCAGACGTCCAAGCTGCATGGTTTTTCATATGCAAATTGAAGCCATCTCTCTCCATGTTCAAAAGAAAAAACTGCGGTCTGGCAGTTCTTTGCGCCCTTTCTTTGAAGAATGTTTCTCTTCTAATTTTAACGGGAACGCTAATCGATTTCTCAACAAAAGTGATGTAATTTTTTTTTTTTTTTTTTTTTTTTTTTATCACCCACGTGTTTTTAAATCACGGAATTAGGCATTTATATCTGCTTACCGGATATTGGTAAAATCAAACTGATACGTTGTTTGAACATGACATATTATATTCAAAACAGTATAGATTTTGTAACTCCTGCTTACTTTAACTCAATACTTAAAAATAATGGAAATGGGTGGCCTCAAGAAGATGCATGGAAGGATGCATTCATTCACCTCCCTAATAGTTACTTAAATTTTTATAAAGTGGAGAAAAGGGCAAAATTCACCGGAAAATATAAACTGTGTACCATTTAATAATATATTTTATATTTGCCATAGTGAGAAGGGAAATAGTTTAGAAAAATCAAAGTTAAGACAAAATTTGTTTTCCTTGTAACCTACATAGAATGCTGCCGAAACTCATGCTAATGAATCTATTCTTTTCCAAAAAGTTAAGCTATTCGTATTTGCTTTAAGGTTATATATTTCACTTTCCTTAATATAAAATTGCTAATGGTTTTGCAAATGGGTATAATACATCGAAATCGGACTGTGAAATAGTAATAAAGCAGTTGAAATGTATTTTGAAATTCAAAAGTAAATTGCTTTTCGGTTTGAGAATGGTAAAGCTTACAATTACAGTTATTTCAGAGTTTAATCCAAAAATGTAGCAACAGTTCTTAAAAAAAAAAAAAAAAAAAAAAAAAATCTTCCCCCCCCTAAGTTTAAAAAAAATCAACATTAAATAGAGTTTAAGTGGGAGGAAATTACCTCCGATATTTTTTAAATTGCAGTGACTTTGATGACAATATCAATATTATTTAAAGAAACCAGGAATGTTCCAAGCAAATCTATACGTCTATCAAGTGATGAGTCTACATTTGGTTGGATGTTTGTACGCTTAACGGTCTACTTTTATGTACAATGACGCAAAGGCGGCCCTAGGTTCATTTTTCAGGGGGGGCCATTTTAAACTTTAAGTTCGTAAAATGTATGCACTATGTAACCTAATTGTAATAAACTAACTGCTGATTAAATGCTTGATTGCAATAATAAGTGTAGAATTTTCTAAATTAGTAATTTTCATTTGATGCAGAATTAAAAAAGTTAATTTAAGCTTGAATTGCTCTGCTGAAAAATAAGAAAAGAGTAAAACAAAGAAATTACAAAAAATAAAAATAGTTAATAATTGTTTTACAATCACACTTCTTTACTCTTTGAAAGCCTAAAGAACAAAATCCAATTTCCTCTGCTTAGTTTTGGCAAATCTGCCTATGACACAGCTCACATCAATGTTTATGTCTCTGTGAGTATGCAACAAGCTAAGTCCTGCTAACCTTTCTTCCCCCATTCTAGCTCTTAGCCACGTTTTCAAGCGTCGAAGGGTAGAGAAACTTCATCAGCAACTTCATCAAGCTTCTTCAGCAGAGGCAACGCTAACTGGTGGTGTTGCCAAAATTTTAAGTAACTCGTAAATAGTAGGATATACATATTTGTCACAAGCTCTCATTGTATCTATGGCAGAAGTGGGGAGCTATTTTTCTTTTTTCCATTTCTCTCTCCATAGTGCTAGCTCACTTTCAATCAGAATAACACTCATTTGTGTCAGTCCTAAAATTGGTATGAACTTCTTTAATAAGTTTTAAAGCTCGTTGCTTTCTGATTCTGTTGGCTTTTCCATATCGGAGGTTGGAATCAGTAATCGAAAGCCAAAACAATCCAAATTTTCTTTTGGAAATCTTCCTATTAGGTCTTCAATTATATTATCCAATAAAGGTATGTAAACCGAGATTCTAAAATACTCTTCTGGTATTTGAGTATTTCTTTTTAGAGAAGTATTTAAAAATGCTCTCATTTTTTCTTTTTGAAGACATATTGTAGATATTCGTCACTAATTACTCGAGGTAAAATGATCACGAAATCTTTAAACAACGAATAAAAGTGTTGCTAGTTCAACAGATATTTTCACAATAAATGGCCTGTCTAAACTAGTTATAACAATAACACAGTACCGATTCCATGCCCAAGTGACAAAAGTCACACACTAGTCCAGACATCACGTGTTGAAATTACTTTCGGCGCCATGGTTGCTTATAAGAGCATGGTTGTTCCAAAAAGGGGCAGAGGACCCCGGGAAAAAGGAAATCGTCGTTTAGGAGGGGGATGGTCACTACCTGTGTACTTGTGTTGTGTACCGGGTATTGTGACGTGTGTTGTGTACGTAAATACATTTAAAACCAGGGTTTTTTCTGAGGGGGGGGGGCTATAATTTTTTGTACTGTAAAGAAAAAATTTACGTTAATGAAATTGTGTTTAAAAATCTGTATTTTCACCGTTTTTTAAACTGGAAATTCTCAAAGAGTTTTGGGATATTTGAAAGGGCTAGGAAGGAAGAGGGAACCCTTTAAGGAGGGGGCCATGGCCCCCCCCCCTTGAAGCCGCCAATGCAATGACGGCTAATCGGGCCGGGACCTAAAGCTTAACGTGGATTCCGAATCATAACGAAAATTCCTGCCTAGCACGGGATTCGTACGCGGCACCTTTGGAATGCGAGACTAGAGCTCTAACCACACAACCATCAGGTCTGAATCGAAACTCGATCTTTTACGGAAATTTTTCTGAATGAAAATTGCTTACGAAATTATGTAAATAATCTGTTTAAAATGAATTGTAGATAATCTGTTTAAAAATTGTTGCAAAAAATCTGTTTAAAAATTTGTGTCAATAATATGTTTGAAAATATCTTCTAGTCCGTCTATAAAGTGTCAAACAATCTGACAAAATGGGTTGTGCAAAGCAAATTGTTAAAAATTCCAAGTAACTTAATAATTTAAAAAATATATGTAAATAAAAAAATCTAAACACACATGTTTTTCTTTTCAATTTTGAGGAGCTCATTATCTGTTTTGAGATTATTATAGTAAAATTAAGAAAGTTATTTATTCTTAGTTGTAATTTTTACTCTCTCTCCCCCCCCCCCCCTTCTCCCTCACAGGAAGAAAAAAAAAAAAATTGGAACGACGCGACATACCGTTCTCATGCTTTTTTATTTTACACTACACCATTGTTCTACACTTTGACTGCTCGACTTTATAAATTTAAATAAATAACTATCTATTTATATAATGAGTCTCAATGCTGAATTCCCAATTGAATATGAAACTCAAATTTTGAAAGAATTTGTATTCCAATATAAAATCACCATATGACTGTCAACATAGCTACAGTTTTTTTTTTTTTAATAAAAAAAATCAGCATTTACATCAGCTCAGAAATGTTAGTGATGCTCGAAAAAACTATATGAAATTCAACATATCATCTTTGAGAAAAATATAGTTTTAGGTTTCAAATATTTGAACATCCAGTGGGATCATCTTACCATTCCCATCAGGAACACAGCCTTTACAAGCTCTTGACGAAGAAAAATGGACATGCAATGATAGGAAGTATGATAAATATAATGAACGTTTGTTGCTATGAACATAACTTTACTTCGGTATCTAAACACAAAGTAGCCGACCAAACGGTATAGTGGATAGCTTCTAGCCCGCGAGGTTGCGGGTTCCGAGTCCCGTGTTAGGCATGGGTGTTTGTATATATATGTTGGCTTGTCAAATGACGAATGTTTCGGCGCATTATAGCCCTCGTGTTGCTGACGGTGCCAGATAATCTGAAAGCAACCAACCAACCAATATAGTCACATCTCTGAAAATTGGAAATAATGGGAAGCACAGACAAATAAGCTATTTCGATCTCAATTAATTAACCCTTTGCACTCGAGCGGCGCCTCTCCGGCTCCACACGATTGGATGCTGAAACACGAGAGGACCACTAGGTTTGATGCGGAAATTTGATGCAAGGCCAATGACTGTGTTTAGTTTCTATGAAGCAAATCTATAAACGCCAAACGAACCTAAAATGTCTCGAGTTGCTGGTCCCTCCGCGCGAAAAAGGAATCGAGTGCATTAAGGCTCTTCGCTACCGTCCATCTTGATTCTCCCCCCTAATGTTAAGTCTATGGGAAAATCTCTATATGCCTATTCGTAAAATAGAAAGAAGTTATACGAATATTTTTATACGGTTTGTTTTGTTGCATCGACGTAACTTCTATCCGTGTTTTGCTATGTTGTTTTTGGCCTAAAATGTTGTTAAGTTTATTAAAATATCAATTGTTTACTTTAACATCATATTAAAAAAAGTTGAAAAGAGTTATTGAAAATATAACATTGCAATGACAAAGATTAAACTTTTTTCTATCCAGATCATATTTTAAAATTATTTTCGTGTTTCTTAAACAGTCAAATTTAGAGAAACATTAAAGCTATATTTTGAAAAAAAAACTCTTCGCAAGAAGACACACCTCCAAAGGGGGACATAGATATTTCCCCCCCTCAAGAGCGAGGAGGGTCAAGTGATTTATTATCTTGGCTGGACCTGTTTTGCTGTATAAAGCGGTTCTTTATAAGCGGTCGTTAAGATGGTCTTATCCAAGCGGTCTTTAGCGTTAATTCCCGAAAACGTGCTTTACTGATGTATTTGAAGTTGCATCAAGGCGCGTTCTCAGGGGGGGGGGGGGGAGGAAGTTTCACTGTCATAATCCACATAAAACCCCCGACATCCCGATGTTTTTTGACGAATGAATTACAAACACTAAAAGTAATCATAAATAATTTCAAAAAAATACTTTTTTAATTTACCATCATTCCGATAGGGTTAGCTTACCGTATCGCTTTTAAACAAATAAAACATTTGTAACTCTCATTACATAAAAAAATCGTCATACTTTATTTTTTATCTACTTAGATTTAATATAAACTACATATTCAGGGTTATTCAGACTTCCTTCCTGGGTTTCGAAGCAAGGACTGGACTTATCGGCAGGAACTGGACTATCGCATTGATGTATGCCGTGTGACCAAGGGTCCACACATAGAACACCTGTAAGCTATGTAAATAAAACTTGAATTGTTTCTGTATTCTTTCAAATATTCTTATTTTCAGTATTAGTCTTAGTTTTTTTTACTATAGTGCTTCGAAACCTAGGAGGGAATTCTGAATAACCGTTTATATATATAAAAAAGGAAATGTTTAAAATATATAGATGTTTTCCAAATGTAATTATAACATTTCAGTGCTACATGGCCTTTGTATTTCAATCACCATAAATATGTAATAAAATCAGTCTGATATGATATTAGTGTATGTCCGTTTGCCTAAATATACTGCTCCTTCTCAGTGAATATAAACAAACAACATTTTTTTATTAAACTATATATAATCTAGATAATATTATTATACGTTTTCTAAGTAATATGTAGTCTCATGTTGAGGTATTTAATATAACTCGAATACTGGACTAGTTGCATATATAGGTGGCAGATTAAAAAACTGAAAAAATATTATGATATGGGACAAATATGGGATGTTTTAAAATCGTATTTGTAGAGAAATACAGCAGCAAATTAATTGTTTCCTTGAAAACCCCTCCCACAGAAATTTTCTGGTTGTGCCCCTGTTTAATGTAACATAATGATAAGTAAAGTAACACAGATGTAAAATAAAATGCAAAATGTACATGGGTCATATGCAATAGAGTACCATTATTGTACAGTTATACAGTTTTATCCATATTAAAAGTTACGCAACTCAAAGAGATATGAACTCCCCTGTCATCAGTGTTTACTTCCAGGGGCGGACTTAGAGGTCAATCAAGGAGGGTGCGATTATGACCTTGAGTGTTTACAGTGGTGGTGATAGTTTGTGAACTTGGGGGACAGGGGGGAGGGTTATCATCAATTAGTATGATACTACTAGTGTTCAATGAAAGATAAAAATTAGAGGGTTTAACTATCCTCTTTTGCGCCCATATAAGAAATTACCCCGAAAATGTAATACACTTTAATTCAATTAAATTATAAATTTTAGTATTTATTATTAGATAAAAAATATTTAAGAGCACAAAAAAATATCCCATGCAGATCAGGTGAAGTGTAAAAAGTTTAACAACCCTGAAAATTCAACTTTTTTTATACAAGTTAATTTACCAATATATTCAACATCACAAATCATTTAATGCAGAAAAAGGCGGCAGATCTTTTAACAACTTTAGACAACACTGCAGGTACGTAAAGCTCTATATTTATAAGGTTTTACTAATTTCCAAAATTAAATAATGCTTTTCAACTCGGTTTGACATCACATTAGTAAATTAAAATATAAGTTATATAAACTTGAGACTACACTATAATATTGATCATTGTATTCAAATATGGTATTATTTTCTGTTTCCATATTTTCATTTAAATGAAAATGGAGAATTTGGCGATATTTTTGGCAATAATTTTTACATGGGAATCCCCCCCCCCCCCCCAAAAAAAAAATCCGCGTCTGTTTACTTCGAACAGTATTCTCATACTTAAAATGAGAATTTTTATAATTTCCAATCGATTAATTGCTCGTACTACCTTCAGAACTGTTTTAAAGTTATGGAAAGTTCTTAATACATTAACACTTTCCAAAAACGCATATCGTGGAAGCGTCCCACACAGAGGAGCTGCAGGAAGGTAGGAACGATATTGTGGTAAATGCCAATTCAAGACGACGATATGGTGGGGAAAGAGTTTTGGTCTTCAGAATGCAATATGTCGGATTGCTTTGTAAACTTCACAGGAACGCAAAGATAATTAAATTCGACTTTTTTTACTGTAATTACGATAACTTGATCTAGGCAAATCTGTAATGGGGAAATATGGGTTTCTAAATCGTATTTATTGATCCCAAAGGCGCCGCTAAACAATTTTGCTAGTGGAGGGATGGGGGAGCAGTGCTATTATATATTTTGAGGCGGGAATGACATTAAAAAAAAATTAAGAGCCAAAAAACGTGTTCGTGCATGAAAGAAAGATTATGGATATATACCAATAATCACCATAGGATGAAGAAATAAGTAGACAAAAAAATCAGTGCCACGGATATTTACTAAATGAACACAACACAAACTACTTACTACACATTCTTTTAACAAAAATTAAGTTCTCCTTTTTTCTTTGGCAAACAAACCAATGGACTTTTGTATAAATTCTTTTAGGTTTCTATCAAAAATTTTCTCCAAATTTCAGTGGCATTAAGCATACTTTTCTTTTCAGCTTCTGCCAACGTGTTCAGTGTCGGTAAATTCAAAAGGACAGCAAACAGCGTGGGACAATCCCCCCAAAAGAAACGTTTGCCACAGGGTTGAAACAGGGGACAATGCTACTATGTCTATGTCCTACTACTACCCCCATCATCAAAATCTTTAGTCAGGGCCCGGGTAGCCATACACTCATTGTGTCACAAGTCGGAATTTTAAAAGCAAAGGGTTTACTGATTACGCATTCCTAGAACGGCTTCAAAAAGAATAAGGGGCCTTTTCTTCTTTTTTACATCCAGACTCCAAACCTTGCTTCAGGGTGTTTCACATGGGAACTGCGATACTTTGTGAACAAGGCGACAAATAGATGAAACGCCGATGGAAGTTACATGGATGTGGTCTGGTTATAAGAGGACAAAAACAAACTAGCCAGTCTACACTTTTGATAGTGGCTGCATTGGAGCTGGACTGAATACGCTATACGTGGTTCTGCGATACTTTGTTTTGTTTTTTTAATTTTTATTTGAGTTAATTCCTACTCTGTGGTATGATCAGGATTTAGCAATATTGACGATAATTGGTAATTGATAAAATTAAGCTTTTTTGTTAATATTTTTGGCTACCGTTAATTCTGTTCAGAGGCGTACTGTCCATTGGGCTGTCCGGTGCAATTAATGAGCCGGTCAGTGTCCGTAAAAATAAACCGGTCCGGAAGTTATTATTACTATTTATTTTCCTAAAGTCTAATGTAAACATTGATGGATCATAAATCCATTACTATAATTGGATTGTCAAAAGAAATTGACAAATAAGCAAATTCAATCATTTTACATAAGGAAATCACATTTGTTTTTATAGATTACGCTGTGTTTATAAAATAAATGCACTAAGATTTATGTATTATCGTACAACGACTTTTTACTTTATTACAACTTACAACTTTTAAAGGGAAATGCATATTATAATTTTTTATGCAATTTTCTGGTAAACATACTAGTTATATATTTGGACATTAATTAATATACAATTCAGATTTCTTTGTTTTAGTTTAGCAACGATCTATGGTTGGTTTTGAAAACCAAATTCACTCAAACGAGGTATAAGAAATAGATAAATAATTTTTGATGTATTAAATTAATTATTGAAACAATTTATCTAATAAAATTAATTAGTAAAAGTAACTATTCAATTATTGAAATTAATTATTAAACATAAGTATTTAAATAATAAAGCACATTAAATATTAAAACTATATAATTATTAAAACTATATAATTATTAAAACTATATAATTATTAAAACTATATAATTATTAAAACTATATAATAATTAAATTATTAAATTGATCACTGAAATTATTTTATTATTAACAACAATTGGGGTTTTAATTTAATTGATGATTGTATTGAAAATTTGGGTCGGCATAAATCTAAAAACACCTGAACTCTCGATAGTACTTGCCCCTTGAAAGATATGACATAAAAAACAGTTGTAACGTGCATTGGGATTTTTTCATCTAGAAATTAATTGAATATCACACTTTCATTGGATTTTTTGGATCTTCTAAACTGTTCCAAACAATTTACAACAGGTGGTTCCCAAAACTGTTCGTGAACTTACTAATTTCAATTAAATACTGCATTATCTATATCAAAAATTAATATTTGAAAATAAGATTTGTTTAATAATATCTCTAATTTCATCTTAATAAAACTACATAAAATATTTTTAAAGCATTAGCAAAACTTTTTTTTAGAAAATCATTAAACTATAAGTAACGTATAAAATATCTCCCAAAAGTTTTCGTAAACTTAAATTTTTTCTTACATATTGGTATTTGCTGCAATATTCTAGTAAATTACGAAGACTTTTAGAGCCACTTTACATACAGATCAAATTGACGTATAGAAGTCGCAATACATTTGAAGAAAAAGTTTCTCATTTAAAAAAATTATAATTCCCTATTTTTAGTGCCAGAAAAGAAAAGATACATCGTAGTTTTCAAATTTATTTGTTGTAGAATAAATAATTGCAAACATTTCAAATGTAGAACATAAGAAAATGACTAGTGACTTCATTTTTGGAAAAACAACAACATTAAGATTGTTTATTCTTCAGTTGTGAAATAATGGAGATGAATCAACTTAAAGTTAATAAGAAGATATGAGTGTAAAACATGCTATTTATTTCCTTTTTTTTTTTTTTTTAATTAATAATAATAATAATATTCTATTACAATGACCAGTGTGTCCCCCGCCCCCCCCCCCCCTTCTCCCTTTTTTTTATATATATAGAGCTGAGGTTTTTATTCGATTCATATTCTTTCAGACATTCATTATTCGAAAATTCATCACGTTCAATATTCGAAAATTCATCACGTTCAATATTCGAAAATTCATCACGTTCAATATTCGAAAATATGTGAAGTGTTCTTATTTAAATTATTGTGAGTATTATCAAAAGTATTTTGCTGCGTGGAATGCTACCTCGCTCTTGTTTGATTTGATTAGATAATAAACGGTAAATTTTTCCAAACCATTTCCCCCGTACAACATGTCCTTGCGGCAAGTAACTAAAAACACCCCTCTCTTTTCTGGGAGCAATAGTGAAGACCCAACTTTTTCCAAGTTAATTATCGGGGGGACAACTCACTGTAACGATCGGTGGGTGTCCGATCCGAGCGAAGAAGTTCTGGGATGAGACGATCATTAATCAGGTAGTTGGGGAGGAGCCTTCGATACGCTCCATTTAACCTCATTAGAACCCTGGTCATGTAGAGACGCGTTTTGTATACATCCCCTCTTCCTCCGATCGCTCCAGAAATGTGTTCCAATACCAAAGAAAAGGCGCGGGGCGATTCTCTGCTTGACGCACAGAACAAAGGAACAATGATAGCAATGTTAAAAGTTTAAAGTTAGTCTTTGCTTTCTGAAATTATTCGTTCAGGACTCGGACAAAGTTTTAGATTATATATTCTTCTACTTCATATCTAATCAGAGAATGGAGATTTTTGTTGTATTGTCTCCTGTGTTGTATAATGCGCCGAAACATTCGTCATTAGACAAGCCAACATACATTTACAGACACCCATGCCTAACACGGGACTCGAACCCGCAACCTCGCTGTCTAGAAGCTAGCACGCTAACCACTACACCGTTTGGTCGGCTTGGTTCTTGTAAGAATAGCGGCATAATAAGTGGCAAATTGAAGAAGACGTAAGTTTTCAAAATGATTGTAATGGTACCAGTTGTAAATTAATGAAAACCCATATATTATATATATTTTGATTAAAACATTTTGGCACCAGGAAATAGTTTCAACAAATGATCGGTTAAAATGGGATTTTATTAGTATTCCGAAGCGATTATAGAAGCATGTGTAATTGTAAAAGCGATCTTTTAGTGAGAATAACAGTCCCAAAATGTGTTAGTGACAAATGTCATCGGCATCAAATCCTATTTGCCAAGTTTCAGATCGATTGGATTATTGCAAGTGAGTTAAATTGGCCTCCGCAGAACATTTCTATAAGCAAAATATGCGGCAAACTACTTTTCAAAATTTAATCCTTAACTAGGGGTATGGAACATCGCACAATTTTTCAAATTCACTAAATAATACTGATCATTGCATTAAAATATGATACGGGATCTTATTTACCATTTTCATATTTTCACTTATTTAAAGACCCACCTAATTGGCGAAGATATTCGATAGACATTACATTGTCCTTTCTTGTGCGGGAAACAGATACAAATCAATCGTTGGTGGGTGATGTTCAAGGGCAGAAAACTCTGTGTTAAAGTAATTCGTGATTATTTTTATTTTTTCCCCCTTTTAAAAAAACTTTTTACGCTTTTATCGCATTTGTACGGGAATTTAGGTGGTGGGGAAGTTTAGAACACGTAAGAGACATTAGCAGAGAGATTTTAATCAAAATAGTTCGGGCTGTTTTTTAGAAATTATTGAAGAACGAGATTTTTTCATGATTTTTCATTATTTCAATCTTATGAGCATGCGCGATTTTGACGAAAACCTAAATGGCAGGACCCATGGCCACCGCCAACCCATGTACCAAATTTGAAGAGTGTAGGTCAATTTGTTCGGGAGTTATTCTGACCACGTGCACACAGACAGGCATTTCTTTTTCTATACCACTCTTTTTTAAAATCTGGGTGATCAAAAAAAAAAAAAAAAAAAAAAAAAAAAAAATTTAATCGAATGCTGTACTTTCATTACCCTGTGTAAAGATATGATACGCAGATTTGCCCGCCATCGACATACACAGCCAACCATCCACACACAAATTCGAAGTTATTATAAGGGATTTAAAAATGGATCTATTTTAACTTAATGTCAAAGCCAGAAACATATTTTGCCGTATTTCGAATAATTTCACGAGATTGAGTAGTTCTGATCGTTTCAAACTTAAATTCTATGAATACAGTTTAGATATAAGGTGAGTTAGTAATAGCCAGGTAAGTTCAGATGGCTGCTTTCAAATGATGCTGATGGTGTTGGATTCCGATTCTTTTGGAAGTGAGCATAATTTATCAACACATCATTTAAATGTCTTTGATAAATCAATCTTAAAAGTAATTTACTAGCTAATTTCAAATATTACAAAAGTGTTATTTCTAATACGGAAAAATCTTTTTAAAAAACGGTTAATTCTTTTAAAGGGGTGCAGTTACTTTTGAATTTTGAGTTTAACATACAACGCACCTTTGAAACAATTACATCCATACATTTCTAAACATGTATTTGTTAAAATTGCATTCCAAACCTCTCATCACACGTACATTCCTTTAGTTTGCAGTTTTAATTTATTAAATTTCTTGTATTAACTTCCGACTTTGTGTGTATATTTATGTGTTTTGTTTGTCGATGGGAGGCAAATATTCGGAGGCCTAATTATGTGAGACTCTTTGACATCATCAAATCGGGCTGAAACTTAGCAGATAGATTCGATGTCGGTGACAATGCATTCTGTCCCATTTTGAAGGCTGTCACTGTCACTAAAAGATCATTTTTATGGAATGCTAATAAACCAACTTGCCGTCATCCAATCGCATTGAAATAGCATTAAACCAATCATTGAAGAAATTCTTTCCCGTTGACAAAATAATTTTAGTATAAATAATAAAATTGTTTTGATCAGAAGAAATAAAAGATACTTGGATCTGAGTGCATAAATTCACATTCATTTTGAATGTATAAATTTTGAAAAGTAGTTTTCCACATATTTTGCTGATAGAGATGGTGTTAGCATCTAAATTTAAATTTTTAAAACAAGCACACGCTGGCAGCAGAAACGGTGCTATGTTAATGAATATAAAAATTGACTTTTGTATACAAAGGATTTATATTAAAAACTTTGTTTTTATGGGTTATATTATTTTTACAGTCAAAAACGATTTTTTGTGAAGTGTTAGATGCAAAATCGCTTTTTACTTAAAGAGCGCAAAAGGCTTTTTTTCCTAGAAAATTTTATTTTTTAATAATATCTTTTGCGGAATAGGAAGGTTTATGTTCTTTAACTGGTAATTTCCAAATCTCCCTTCTTGCTTATACCAGCAAAGAAATTGTTTTTTGATGGATATGCATTTACAAGATGATTCACCCTAATGTCACTAATTGTAGCTGGTTGTCTATAAATTCATATTTGATCTAGTTAAAACAACAATTGCCTTTGAATATAATTTCAGAGTTTTGAAGAATGATTTCAGCTAGCCTTCGTCAAGTCTAACAAGCAAATCTATCACAACGTTCTTACGCAGCTCGGTAAACCTTCTACTCGAGGTGATGTGTCAAAATTGGAAATGGACTGTTCCACAGGTTTTCTCGGGAGACAATTTTATAAATGATCCAAAGTGGACAACTTACAATAGTATTTACCTTTCATAATTCAATGTCAAGCGCAAGTCATTACTCCAGTCAACACACCTAAAAATCTAAAATCCTTTTGTTGTGGAAATTCACGCTTCAAATAACCGCTGGTGAGAAAACGGAATCGTTAATCTTAAAATAAATATCCATACCCCCTGGTCCCGAATGGTGTTAAAGGGTAAACACCATATAGGACAATGGAATTTTCTTTGGTTTACTTTTTCTTTTGAATCCGATAGGGAGAAGAAAGGATTAAAGAGAGAGCAAGCTGTTTGCGTAAATTAAAGAACTTTAGGCTGAAAATGTTACTGGATTTGATATTACCAGGGCTCACACTCAAATCACAGAATGAAAATCACTGGCTTTTCAATGACTTTTATGGATCTAAATAATGTTTTTAATGACCTTTGAAAATTTGTTTTCGTGCATCATGTCGATATATAAATTTTTAATAGAATATATTATACCAGAAAATTTACAAGTTGGCGCATGCGTAATAAAATATGTCACAGAATTCTGATAACAGTGCGGACAAGTGGTGGTCACGCGGGGATAGCAAGTCTGAGTAGTACTATTATAAAATTTGCGGTTGGCACAACAGACGCAAAAATTAAGGACTTATAAGGACTTTTAAGCACCTCTAAGCATTTTCAAGTACTTTCAAGGCCTTGAAAACAAGTTCAAAAATATTAAGCTCTTTTAATAACTTTCAATGACCGTGGAAACCCTGATTACGTTAAAATGGAAGATTATATTAGAAAAAGATTCTAACTTTCGTAGTCAGCAGTTAAGAGCTTCAAAAGAATCATTCCTGCGATTATTAACATCCTAATCAATTATGGATTCAAAATTAAACCTTATCAATTATGGATTACTAAAAATGAAAATCAAATATTGAATTGTGTAGCTGAACTTATGGAAAATATAAACTTTCTTTATTTTTATTTTTCACCCTTCTTATATATTATATTTATAAGATCAAATTGCTTTTTCCAGAGAAAAGCAAAATAAATTTATTGATTTTGATAAATATTTGGTAATCGTTGCGGAAAAAAACCCCTCCCTTTTAGAGGGCCTCATGAGTTGATTTCTTTTAATATTATTTTAGAGTATTCTTTACCATATAATGTTTATGTAAGTGTTTACTGATAGAATTAAAGCGTTAACAAAATTAAAATCGGAAAAAATACAAATTCAAAGTTGTGTCGGCTAAGAATATTTAATCCCTTTTAAGGCATCTATGTAGAATCCAATAATAAATTTAGACGTTATCAAGCGCAAAAACTACACTAGGACGTTGATGCGCCAAAACAACGTGAACCGTACACAGTCTGGAAATGGTGTGTCTTTCAGGGGTTTCCACTTTTTTTACTCTGAAAAGTTCTGCTTGTTCTACATTTTTTTTTTTTTTTAATTAGACTTTATAGGCCTTTATCAAACTAAACTTACCTGTAGCACCTAAAAAAATAATAATCTAACTCCACCATTGTTCTGTGCACACATTAGTACACCATTATATTTTTATTCAACTATTTTTGTAGTTGAAAACAAAGCTATGAATGTTTTCCTCTTTTTGACATTTTGACTGTTTTCACTCCTGGTCTTTGAAGAGGAAAATGTCGCGCATTTACGCATCAAGAAGGAGAAAATCCGAAAAACTCTCTGACAATCAACGCAATACTATCTGTCTACTAATTAATTTTTGTAAGACCATTTTGGTAAAAATCATTTGCGAGAAAGCATACACTTTTTACAAAATGATACTTGTTCTGAACAGATATTGTAAGAAATTCTTTCAATTGTCTGTCAAATAAATCGAATTTTAAAACTCAACAAAACTGCACATTATGAAACATTAAAATACAGTTGTCTTAAAAATACGAAGCGTCATCGTCCGTATCCGTAGTTGGGTTGTCCATCAATAAACACAATATTTGAAGTTTAAAAATACTGTTTAATATGTACATTGTACATACTTAAAGGAAGAGCCTTTTTTTTTACAAAGACAACTTATCAGTTAAGAATTTAACTTATTAAATTGTGCTATTAAAGAAAAAGTGACTTTCTATTGTTGGTGAAATTAAACTTCCTTTACCGTCTTAATTATCATTTAAAACAAATTAATCGAAAATATATAACTTCAATTTTTAAAGCAAATTATTAATTGCTTAAAATATAAATTTCTGTTCGAGTTTGAAATCCCTCGTTGAGATCTTACGATGAATCAAAGTAGGTACGTAATGATATGTAGTATAACTAAGTATTGTGTCTTTTAATTGACTAATTATAACTATATATTAGGATGGTCTATGTAAGGCGTCAAAAACGAAATTTCATCTGATTTTAACTCTCATCCCTTCATTCCTTTCGTTTTGGTCTATCTTGACAGTGTGCCAAATTTCATTTCAATAATAATGTTGCACAAATTGTCTGTATATATTGTAAATAGTGACGTATTATTTCAAAATTCTATTGTAATTTATTTTTATCCAATTTTATTTAGTAATTAATAGCGATTATACAAGTTAGAAAAAGGTGGCAACACCTGAGGTAATCGAGAAGTTTCGAGAAATTTCGTTTCCGATAAATTGGCTGGAAATTTCGAGAATGTCTCACGCGCTTGTATATAAAGGACTGGAGAACGGGAAACAGGGTTCCCACTCTTATTGAAGAAAAAAATTCAAGGACTTT
The DNA here is from genome assembly GCA_963978545.1 of Linyphia triangularis. Classification (NCBI taxonomy): domain Eukaryota; kingdom Metazoa; phylum Arthropoda; class Arachnida; order Araneae; family Linyphiidae; genus Linyphia; species Linyphia triangularis. Next base: position 10,013,835 of record OZ021721.1, on the reverse strand, counting down.
CAAGGACATTTTTAAGAAAATTCAAGGACCATAATTTTAAATACTACATCAGATGTAAAATTACAAAACGGAGATCATCGGTGGTCAGGGATGTAGTGGAGTAGAAACACGAGGCAACGGCGATCCTTTACATTTATAGAAGGCGGAATGACGTTCCCTCATCTAAATTTTTTTTTTCTCTTTACGTGATACTGAACTCAAAGCCAAGTAAGCAAACAAAAAAGTCATTTCGTGAGAACTTGCTTTCGTCTGGGATCCACAACTTCAGAGCTGAGCAGGCAAGTTCTAGTTTTTGTAAAACACTTGAAAGAGGCGCGGCAACCCACACATGGCCATTTCTCTTTGATTAGAAATGAACTGACATGTATGTTTACATCTAGCTATGATTCATTCAATAGCAATTATCCTCTTCAACGAATGATCTGTATTTGTGGAGGAATTCCAGATGTCAAATTTGTATGGTTCGTCGTATATACAGTCTAAAACTTCCATACACAAATTCACGCCAAATATCTACATTTTTAAAGAACAAGGACTTTGCGCCCTTTCCTTGAAGAATATTTCGCCTCCTCTAATTTTAACGGGAACACTAACCAATTTATCAACAAAAGTTATGTAACTTTTCTTTTAATTTTTATATCATGGATTTAATAAATTATTTGTAAATCTCTCAATGTACCTAAGAAATGAATTCATTCAAGAGGAAAAAACAAATGACAGTAAAAGATGTTTTTTTTTTTCAAAAATCCAAAAAAGTTAAGCAAACATGCAGTTCTGACGGAATAAACTGGTTAGTGCTAAAAATCCAGATAGGTAAGAGCAGAATGTTGATATGGTTGTATTAGCTTTTAAGGTGTTTTGAGATCACGGCATTTATATTTTGTTTGATATTGGGAAATATTTATTTTATTCCAAGTTATTGGAAGAATCAAACAACTTGTTTGAACATGAAAAAATATGTTCAAAATAGTATTGATTTTTAAATCCTTTATATTAACTTCGCTTTTGTATGTTTGTGAATTTGAATGATTTTATTTCAACAGATAAAATGTTGCCTGAATGTACAGTAAAGAGACTGGCTTCAAGCGCTCCGCTACATTGTTGTGACAGAACTGAACAGTTGCTAACTTTGTTTCATTTTAACTTGGCAGTACTGATAATGCTACATTAGCCAAATTGCAGCCCTTCACAGCCCAGGGTTGAAAAGGGGTTCCAAAGCTTGCGCTAAGAGCAGAGGACTACTAAAAAAAAGTAATACGCAGCAAAAATTAGTAATTTTAATAACATGTATTTTATTCAATTCTTATGAAAATAATTTTATTACAATTTTTATATTTTATAAAAAAAAATTGAATCCGTGGGTTCCTTAATAAAAGCTGACTTAAAATAATGTTATTTAGTGCAGAAAACGCTACGATTTTAATAGTTTGCCCCCATACCATATAGAGCACCCTTACCATTTTTAGAGTGTTTTCTATACTAATTTTCCTTGTAAGGGGCGCCAAAACTCATTCTTACACACATAGCATTTTACTCCTAGGCTGGTCCTTTATATTTGATTTTCCTTAATATAAAAGTGCTAATGTTTTTGCAAATGGGTAAAATACATTGAAATTGGGCTGCGAAGAAGTAGGAAAGCAATTCAGATGTACTACTTTAAAATGCAAAATTAAATTGCTTTTCGGTTTGAGAATGGGAAAGTTTTACATTTGCAGTTATTACAGAATTTATTCCAAAAATATAGCAGCAGTTCTTAAAAAAAAATCATACAGTGGCAGCAATAAGGGGAGGAAATTTCCCCGATCTTTTTTAAAATCTAAATGATTTTGATGGCCACATCATATATATTTTGCAGTTTGCTTTCTCCTCCGATTTATACCCATTTTTGACTATTATTGTCACCTAATCGTCACCACTGTTAAAAATCGAACTGGATAAGATAAAAAAAAAACAGCTCAAGCAAATCTGGCAAGTAATGAGTCTACATTGAAATATCTCGCTTAAAATTAGAGATGATTGAGATGGCACACAAATTAATATTTTATCAAGAAATTTTATTATTAAATTTTTTTTTTAATTTTTGAGGTGCTCATGAGCTATTTTGAGATTATTATAGTAATATTAACAAAACTATTTAAAGTTGTCATTTTTACTCCCCCCCCCCCCCCACACACACACACAGAAAAAAATATATACGTTTGTAACGATGCAACATAGACTTTTTTATTTTACATTGCACCACTGTCATTGGTCACTTAAAAATTCAAGGACTTTCAAGGACCTTATTCTTTTTTCAAGGACTTTCAAGGACCAAATTTCATAAAAAAAAATTCAAGGACTTTCCAGGACTTTCAAGGACCGTGGGAACACTGGGGAAAGTTTTCAGATTGACTTCGGATTTCGTTGAAAGCTGATCGCTTTGTTTACCTATTGGAGTGAGCTTGTATAATCGCTGAATTCGAAGTTATTTTTGTTGAAGCTTGTGTTGAAGCTTGAGAGTAATTAAACTGTTGCCTGTGAATAAATTTTGTGAGTTTTCTGAAGAGAGAATAAATATTTTTATACCGTGAAAACTGTACCATCATTGCCTCAGCGGAAAAAATTCATAACAATATATTAACCCGTGTCGCAAATAGCCTGAAGTTGTTAAAAGATTACTAAAATTGAAATTGTTTGAAAAAAAAAAAAAAATTAAATTTCTTCGGCTTCAATTTCATACCCCCGAATATTTTTTCTTTTGATCTATTTTTGTAGAGAACCAAGTTTTATTATGATAAATTAGTATTAACCCTGCTAAATTGATATTGAATTTTTGTAAAAATAAAAACAGAATTGACAAAAATGAAAGAACATATTCTAAAAGTTTTATTTCCTAAATTTAAAAAAGTTGCAAAATATTGATACAATTTAACTAACAAAATCTAACATTTAAACAACAAAAATGTCAGATTTTTAGCGGTATTTTTTTTTTTTTTTTAGTAATGCCTCATATTTTACAATATGTATAGTACTGCTTGCAGTGATCGTCCACACGTTGATCGTTGCTGCACACATTAATCACTTTTCATTTACAAAAATGACCACAATAATATTTTTTATAGTCAAAGGTAAAAATTGGGGGTAAGAATACAAAATTTGTAAGTTGGAAAATAAGGAACACCCTGCGCTGTACAGTAAAATGCAGTTACTTCCATTTTCCTTACGGCACAACTTAATCTCTTTAAATTTTCAAAAAATTGCTTACAATAATATTTTTATTGCCAAAGGGAAAAGAATTGGAGGGTGAGGAAAAAAGAAATCTGAAAGTTAAAAAAATAAGGACCACATATATGCCCTAGTCCCTTATTACAAATTTTTCTGTTACACTTTCTAGGCCATTTTGTTGCGATTTAATTGCAAAATCTGAAATATGATAAGAATAGCTATTTGATATGCATACAACTGATACCATTACAATCACTTTGAAAACTTACGTCTTCTTCAATTTTCCACTTATTTTGACGCTATCCTTACAAGAACCAAATTGAGACACAAACTCTTATAGCACTATAAGACAATAAAAAAAAAAAAAAACGCCATTCGCTAATTAGATATAAAGTCACAGAAATTTACGGATTGAGATAGAGCATGTAAAATATGTTATGTTTCAATTCTTCGTCTTTCTGAAAAAGGTAAAGAAGTCCAACAAAGAGGCAAATGAGTTGAACTGCCGACCGCTGAACTTTTTTAATTGGAAGGTCCTTGTAAAGAAACTTATTTTTAAAATCTAAAACTTTGTCCGAACCCTGAACAAATAAGTACAGAAAGCTAAGACGAACTTTTAAGATTGCTACTCTTTGTCCTATGTTATGTGCGGTCAAGCAGAGAATCGAGTAGCTCCTTTCTTTTTGTATTGAAAAGTAAGCACAGTCATGGAGCGATCGCAGAAAAGGGACCGTACACAAAGTGCATTTCAACGTGACCAGGGTTCTAATGAGGTTAAATGGAGCGTATCGAAAAATCCTCCCCAACTACATGATTAACGATCGTCTCAACACAGAACTTCTTCCCTCGGATACAGAACCGTAACGATCAACAAAAGAAAACCATGACCCCCTCTGAATTTTGGACCCCTTTTCCCCTGCTGTCAAACTGTCAATCCCCATGTTCTCCTCGAATCAGATTCATTACCTCGTGGAGCAAGACACGCCTTAACTGTTGCCAACAATATCTGGTATTCTCGCAGAGAAAATAACTCTAGGGTAAAAAAGCGCCTTAAGTCGAAGGGTCGCAAAACGTTCCATAGGAGGAATTTCTTGCACCACTTCCCCGCAATTATAAAATTCGGAACAATGTCAACTTGTAAAAGCTAGACGAGGAGTGTGGAACATCACACAACTTTCAATTACACAATAATACTCATATCAATTTGTGTCAATTATCTTTTTTATATTTTCTTTATTCATTTAGAAAAAATGGCTAGTTTGGCTATATTTTTTACCATAATTCGTGTATGGGTCTTTAAAAAAAAAAAAAAAAAAATTCACGAAATAGATGATTTTAGCAATATACTTATCAATAATTCTTATATTATCCTTTCTTATAAGTGAAACTGAGGGGAAGAGAAAAAATGATCGTTGATGTGATGAGGTATGCTCGAGGAAATCTGTGTTAAAGGCATTCGTTTTTCAACATTTTACGCCCTTAAAGCATTTTTACGGGAATTTCGGAGGTGGGGCTGTTCAGAACACCTTGAGAGGCATTACCACAACGATTTTGAACAAAATCGATTGAGCCGTTTTTTAGCAATTACTGAAAAACATGATTATTTCAATGGTTGCTACCTTGTGCACATACACGATTTTGACGAAAACCTTAATGGTCGTTCTCTGTGCCATCGTCAATCCGCACACCAAATTTGAACATCGTAGGTCAATTTTTTCGGGAGTTATGCTGATCACCGACACACACACAGAAATGTTCTCTAGGTCACTTTTTTGAAATCAGAATGTTCCAAAACGTGAAAAAATGCAAGAAGGAAAAAAAAAAAAAAAAAAAAAAAAAACGCATTTTTTTTTTGGACCGAATACTTTACTTTCAATAACCCTAAGTCAGTGGTTCTCAACCTTTTTTTTGTCGCGGTACACTTTTAACGATTTCAAAATTTGGCGGCACACAAAGAAAAAGATAAGTTTAAAAGTTGTTTACTTACCTATAAAACACTGTGTTAAATAGTTTATAATAATAATTTGGAATGTAAAATAAAATAATATAATATGTACTACAAACACAACAGTATGTTAATTAAGGGATTAATTACAAATGAATAATAAGAATACTTTTAATGAGAAATTTGAGCTTGATGTTTTTTGATAATTTCATTTATATTTGGGCTTAAAAATGACAATGCTACTCTCATATCGTTTTCTACATTTAACAGTCTCGATCTTTTTTTCGTTTTTATGTTTATTAATGCTGAAAATCCGAATTCACACAAATAAGATGTGGAAAATTGTAATAATATTTTTAAAGCTTTTTTGGCTATCATGGGATAATCGCATCTAATGTTAATCCAAAATGAATTAATTGATTCTTCTGAATATTTTAACATTAAATTGATCGAAGTGATCTTTGAAATCGTCCGCTGTATTCGTGGGAAACCAAGTCTCAACGGATGTGCTTTCCGAACATCAGACAACAAGACGCAACTCACACACCTGCATAAGGTTGTATGTAAAAAACTAGAGTAAAAAATAGGTCAAAAACGAGACACAGAGAAATATGTAACGAAGCGGTGAAAGTGAAAAATCTTCGTTACAATATTCATACATATATAAGTACTTTTCTTTAAGTTAACCTTTACTCGTAATAAAAATAAAGCATTATTATTTTTACTATATACATTTCTAAAATTTGGCGACAAACTTTAAGAATTTGGCGGCACACAAAAGTGCCGCGGCACAGTGGTTGAGAATCACTGCCCTAAGTATACTTATGGGTAATTTAAAGTAATAAAGTGAGGTATTCCGATTTAGCTAAACCATTTTCAAGGGGTCGAAACGGGATCAAACGTCCAAAATGTAGTCCTATCAGGGGTAGAAAAGGTAATGGGATATCTTGTCGATTGAAACCTTTTGCACACTTGACATAAGGACCGGTGACCTTCCTTTGGTCAAGTGCGCAAAAATTTATCATGATAGGAATAAAACTGTGGTTTTGTATAACAAATTAAACTATAAAAAAAAGTTTTTAGGTATTTATCCCATCGACCGCTGGCGAAACAAAAATTTCGCAAATAGTCCATCGGAACGGTCGGTCCGGATGGATGCCCGAACGGACGCGCACTGAGACATTCCATGGAATGGCGCCGACGCTGGAGAGAACCGAACCGGAAAGGTGAGGCGGCTTGAACATATCTCACCAACAAAAAGTTTGCCATTGGTCGTCGGAATAATAACTAAGTACCAGTTTCTACTGCAAATCCTTTATACACGCCTCGCCAACTTTGCAATTTATTTAAGGTTGATTGATTGATTTGTGCGCTCAATGACCTATACTTGTGCACCATAACGGCTAATCAGGCAAGGAGCTACAGTTTTAGGTGGATTCCGAACCACAACGAACATCCATGCCTAATCCGGGATTCGAACCCAGCACCTTCGGCATGCGAAGTCATCAGGTGAGCCAACTTCTCTAAAAGAGATTTGAGAAAGTAATGTTTGACCACTGGAAATAAAACCATCCATCTATTCACTAACTTTTTGTTTTGCCACCATGCAATGGCGGAGTGGGCGATCGCCCCCTCCGTTATTCAAAGTTAAAAAAGACGACAAAGAATATTTATGCGTTCTTTACCATAAGTGTAATTTACAAAAGCCTATTACTGGCGTTGAAAGTAACACAAATATTTAATTTATTTACATAATAAGGGTATGAACATTTGAAAAATATGAATTAAAAATCAAACAAATGTACTACATGGTTTCTCACGTTTTAACACGCGTTTCTCTCAGGCTTTGAATGTAGCCATTCAGGATTTGACGAATCCGTATTGAACATTCTAAAAATTGGTTTTGAAAAAGTCGAGGACAAAGCAAGACAACAAAGTGCTTTACAAAATATATCAGGCAAATTCGATTTAATTCTTAATGATAATGGAACATGGAAGTAGAAATTTGCTCAATAGTGCACTTCAAGGAAAATATAAAGTTTGGTATATGTTTTCAGTAAAAAAAAACACCACTAAAGTCTTAATACAAGTGTAACTTAAAAACAACACATTTTATCTAAACTATTCAACAGCCTAAAAGTAAAAAAAAAATTTCCGCCTTCTCCGTAATAATACCGCCATAACGATAGACTGCATTTTGATCGTCACTAACAAAATCACAGTTAACATAAACGTTTTATAACCATAAGAAATGGCAAGATATTTTTTTGTACGAAAATAGAAACGCGTGCGGCATTTTAGTGACAGTCTCCATAACTTGATAGAATGCATCGACACGAGTCTGTATGCTAAGTTTCAGATTGATTGGAATACTGCAAGTGTGTTTCCACCGAAGGTTTTGCCCGTAAACAAATTCTTAGTTAATATAAATGATTTAAAAACTAAAAACACATCTACACACGCTTTTCTTTATTTAGATTTGGCCCACTTGATGGCTGGGAGGTTTGCGCTCTGGCCTCGCATGCCAAAAATGCAGGGTTCGAATCCCAGGTTAGGTATGGATGGTCGTTGTGGTTCGGAATCCCTGTGGGTACCGGCCTGATTACCTGTCATTGTGAGAAAATATATATATAAAAAAAAATAGGTTGTTGAGAGTACAAACCAATTAATTTTATATAGATCTGAAAAGGAAGCTTTACTATTGAGCTTTTTGAATTTTTACTTGCTTTTATTCATTCTGCAAAGTAAACAAACGAACGCAAAATGACAGAAATTTGATTTTCAGGAGTTATCTTTTTCGTCTTATTTAAAAAATGACTGAGTGCAAAATTTCATTAACAAAGCAAAAAAGCTAAAAGCAAATGTATAATATAACCTAATAATTTAATACGAAATGTTTTATTCAAAGAAAAAAAAAAAAATTGCAAAATTCTTTCATAATTTAATCTCGTAAAAGTTTCTCAAGAAAATCTTACCAAATGTTTGCAAAGCATGGGTTAAAAATGTTTCTATTAACGATTTTGTTAAAAAGTAAAAAATGTTCCCAATACTTTGTAATATAAATTATTATTTATTTTAGTGTTTGTTTATTTTTCAACTAAGAAGTTACGTAATTCACAAAAAACTCCCTCGAAACTAAGCAAAATAGCTCTTAAAAATCCGGTGCGCTTCCGAAATCCACTTAATTGTGGACAGTATGATGTACTTTAAAATGCTGGGACATAATTTTAAGATGGCCCCTGAGTAAGGCCTCTTTAAGATTTGTAACAAAATGTCGGGAGGAATTTTGCATCTTCGCTTACCATCAAGTGCACGAACTGACCAATAAGCTTCCACATTGCTAATTTTCCCTGCGCGCTTTTTTCGTAAACAACGCATGACGCATGCGCAGTAGTCGTGGAAGTTTTTTGTTCTGGCTTTTGGAAGCTCGTGACGTTCGTGTCTTTAGTATCTTCTTTGTGTTTGTGTCGACTTAATCGGAGTTTGCTGTAGTTTATTGTGTGGTTAGGGATTTTAAATGTTCGTTATAATTTTCGTCTTTCTCAATTAAAAACAAAAACGACCGGAAGAAGGCCTATGTAGGTTGTTGGTCCTGTGGAACTGTTCAAAACCTGAACTATTGACTCTGCATAGTAGGAATCGATGCTTCTGGTGCTTTGTTTCATTCTTGGAGGAAGAAGCTGTCAAAACATTAATGTGAGTACTACTTATTTTAATGGTTTACAGTCGAGTTTTTTTACTGTCTATTTTTGTGATTAATTACTTTTGTGTTTAAACGAAACTTATTTATCGAAACTTGATTTTAATACTTCGTGTAAACAGTGGCGCCGGAACTTTATTTCTAAGAGATATGGCTGGGAAACTCCAGTTAAAAGTTTGATGCTTTTTGTACAAAAAGCCGAAATATATTTCAAACCTCCACTGTGTAATATTCTACTCTAGAATTATTTTGAATTTATAAAATTAAGTAAAGTGAGTTGTTTTCAATTGTAAAATGAAAATATTTCCTGTCTTTCCACCGCAGTTACTTGAAGTAGACATAGGTTTTTTTTAATTTGAGTATTTGGGGCACCATCCCAATATTTGGCGACAATTATAGTAAATTTGGTCTATTCCTAGTTGACGTTAAAATATCGCCAAGCCGATTTGGCGCTGTTTTGTAGGCGATACAGTTCTAAATTTGGCAACCCCATTTTTTTTTATTGACGTGCTTTGGATTCAACCTTTCTATACCACAAATCATGGAGCTGGTTCATTTCTCAATTTTTCAAAGCCAGAATGTCGCCAATTCGGAATTCCAATATGAAAAATTGAAAAACGAACCAGCTCCATGATTTGTGGTATAGAAAGGTTGAATCCAAAGCACGTCAATAAAAAAAATGGGGTTGCCAAATTTAGAACTGTATCGCCTACAAAACAGCGCCAAATCGGCTTGGCGATATTTTAACGTCAACTAGGAATAGACCGTTTAATGTTTTTTTAAATACAATTTACATAATAAATTATGTTTTAAACGATGCATACAAAAATCATCTTTCTAAAGGTGAAGCAATTTTACTGCTATGAGTCGCGTTCAATTCAGATTTGGAAGAAGAGGTTAATTTTTTAAGTTACCAATCAAAAATACAATTGGTTAGAAATAGTACTCTATGCAATCAAATTTAAATTAAATTTCTGTTTTACTCCAAGGCTTCACTTATACTTGGTTTTAAGAATAGTGGCGATTAGAATTTAGAGGATATTTTCGTTAGATTAAGTTGTGACCTTTATGTGTGACCACCTTTATGTGTTAGTTGTGACCACCAAATTCTGGTTATGTTGCCGAGTTGAAAATTTATTTTCAAATATGAAAAAAAAAAAATTAAATAGGGGAAGGGGCGAGTTGAACTACTAATTGTACTTGCACACTATCTGGATTATTGCATTCACAAGTTTGAATTGTTTGGCCTCATCAGAGGTCCAGTTCAGCTCAGACCAGCATCGGGGCTGTCCTGAGAATGCCCTTGGTTGCATGGTGGGCATTTGTTTAGACCAAATGTTTTGATATTGATCCCCCCCCCCACCCTATTCACTCGCATGTACATTATACTATCCTTGCCATCCTCTTTCAAATAGGTTCCAGTGCTACTGGTTTTACTTAATTTAAATAAAGTGTACAGCATTCTCCAAATGCAGTTTTTACAAGTATAAACATGTTACTTTGAAAACTTGGTTTAAGTTTTGAATATAACACACAATGTTTAAACAGGGTTTTTAATTTTGCCACATCTAAATTTTTTTTTTCAACGAAATATGCCCAACTTTTACTGCATGTGTCGATTTGATTGCAGCAGATTTCCTCATCACCATTCTAAGATGCAAGATTTGGCGATTTTCATTGGCCTGTGAAAGAGAAATGTATCGAGGCACATTGGGTGAGGGTTTCGTCTTTGTGATACTTTCTCTGCAAACAGGCCTTCCATTAAAACCCTCCGAAAGCCTAATAAGTACTGGGTATGCTGTGGTGCCTGGAGTTGGGACTGTAGCAACATGGTCCCTGTTCTGTTGTTGGTTGGGCGAAACACGAGTGCTTTTCCCCCGCTGGCACCTCATTGGTCTTAGTAGCATTGGAACCAATCACTTTTTTCAGGAGCTTACCTCAATGTTATATCACATTGGGCACTAGGGCCAATGTTGTTGAAATTTAGGATGTTAGTTCGTCTTGTATCAGTCTGGGACTGTGTATAAATTAGTTCTACAAAAAAAGTTCTGTGGTGTGATTAGGCCTGAAAAAAAAAGAGGTTTGTTTCCTGTTTCCCCACTGACCCTGAAATTGCAATCCAATTATTTCACATTTCATTAATTCAAATTACTTTTTTTTTATAAGTATTATTACAAACTGATTCTATCCACAATTAAAAAGCCCTTGTTTTGTTCGGCCGTAATATACTGCTTTGCCCATGGGAATATATTATTTTTGTGACAGGTTAAGCTTATGCTTATACAGTCAAGCCCCGTTAACGCGAAGTCGATGGGAACGCCGCAATTTTTCGCGATAACTGATTTTCGTGCAAACCGGATAAAAACTTTTTCATCTGATTAATGCAGATTTAAGCTACTAGCTACATGTGTGTTTAATACTGCTGTTTTTAATTTATGTCCTCATTTCTGCCAGTCCGCATCCTTTACTTTGTAGGTTCAAATTGATTTGAAGCACAAGCCATTTCAATCTTTCCCCGACTTCTTAAAATCGTTGATAAAGTGTTGTTAGCTTTTATTCCATACTCGGATGCAATTTGTGTGTGTTTTTTAAAGATTTTTTCATCAATTTCATTAACAAAATTTGCTTCGTTTCTAACGATTATGATAGTTGCATCCGACTTTCATTGACAAAGATTCAACACGCAAATGCGAATGCTTAGTTTCTAAACTTCTTGTTGGATACAGGAGAGGTTACATGACGTCACAAAACCAATTTAAGAAAGGGGAGGCACCTAAATTCGCACTGAAATCGGCTAATTTCACAGCGATTTCCTTGAAATTTGATCACTCAGGCATTTTTCCTGTTTCATATGGTTTAAACTTGAAAAACCTTTACGTAACAACTTTAAAATTCGTCTCAAATAACGAAAACTATCTTGATAAAAAAAAAAGAGTGGTTTGAAGAGCAAAATATTTGCGTCTTAAGCAGGATTTCATGTGATGCGATTTCGTGTGATACGAATAATTTAACGTTAAGTTTAAGCTCGATCGTACTTAAAACGGCTTATATTTCGCATTAAACTGGATTTAGTGCTTAGCGATTTCACATTAATGGGGTTTGACTGTATATTCCAGCTTTAAGCAGACATATGCCTTAAATAAAAAGTTATAAACTTCTTTTTAAAGAACAGATAAATTGTAAATGATATAGTAATTATAAAGAGAGAAATTCATTTATTATATGTCAGAAATAACTAAATTGAGGTTTAATAAGTACGTAAACTTAAAAAAAAAAATTATATATAACTACCCATTAAAGTACCCAATTTGAGTAATTACCTGGATATTGACCAACAAAAATAAATATAATTACCCAAGTACTTTACATCACTGTTCGTATCTCTGATCCAGTTTGAATCTAACATTAATATTGGAATAATATTTCCTTTTGCGTATTTGCAAAAAATTTCTAGCAAAAAAAAAAAAACTTATAACCAATCTATCCAAATATTTTTGCCCATGTTACAGGAAACAAACTTTTTTTTTTTTTGCTTTGTGGAGTGACAATGACCATTTGACAAGATCAGAGTTATAATAGGCACAGTAAATCAAGTTTTTCATATAGGAAGAATTGTGGCATGGTATATTTGTGATAAAAATGATTCTCCTTTCTGTAGTTGATTGATAGGACATAGAAAGAGATAAGTGTTGCAAAAATTTGATGTATGATATCTAAAATTCAATTTCCTGAATTTTATAATTAAATAATTTTTTTTTTTATTTTAATTTTGTTCTAGAAATTGTTTTCTGTAAAATGTAAAAATATTAACAATGATCATTTTTTAGAATAATTTTGAGTGTGGATAATAATTTGAAGTAAAAGGAATGTTTTAAGAAGTGTTTTTACTCTGCAAGAATTATCAAAGTGTCTAGCACTATTGAAAGAGTACTTCGATTAAATTTGCAATTCTGTTAATATCGTTTTTTTTAACTGAATATGAAAGTGAAAAAAACAAAGGAATTTAAAGACCTCTTATTTTGAATAACTATCATCATTAAAATGAATAAAGTTCAAAATACTTACCCCTCCCTATTTAAACCAGGTGGTTTAAACCATTCCAACCCTAATTCTCAATAGTACCCTCTTGTTTTTATGCCAGGATCCCTTAATTATTTATCCACACATTTCTAGTCCTGAAGTAAAATATATCTTTTACCCAAAAATGTGAGCAAAAATTAAAATGCGACATCAATTGTCTTTGAAACACAAAAATGACTTTCCGAGCATTAACCAGATTTACATATACAACATGATAAAATCACAAATGTAAATTTTAGCTTTCCGATCTAAAAATTTTCAGAATGAATATTTTCCGGATGCAATTTTACTTGTTGCATCACATTGTTACTGCATTTTCAAATTAAATCCCATACCATTTGTAATTATCCACTGTTTATAGGGATAAAATTTTTAACTTTTCATAAAGTGAACGAGAATGAAACATTATGGTCCAGTAATTTTTGCATACAGTAAAGAAATACATCCAGTTTTGTCTTGTGACATCACTTCAATTTATTATTGATGATTGTTTTTATCTTTAATTCTTCTTTAAATCAGAATCAGATGCTCAAGGTAGTTATTATACTGTGTGTGTGTATCAAAAATTAAAAAATTAAGTGTGAAAGCATTTTTACATTGCACCAACTAATTTCAAACCTTGCTTTAAATATTTAAAATAAAAAACACGGATTAATGTTACACAGATTAATGTTACACAGATTAATGTTCTCAATGCGTCTTATTACTCTACAGTATTATTTAATATTAAATTATATTTCGGATTGAAATGTCACCAAATTGGGAAAAAAATAATCTTCACATTGAAATCTTGCTATGTTCTTGTACTGGGTATCTTAGTATCCAAACCAAAGTTACAAGTTTAAACAAAAGAATATTCTCAATTCATCTTGTAATACTGCTTTTCTAATTTTAAACATTTGGATGTAATTTTCAAAGTCTATTTAGACATTGTCTGAATGAAAATCTTGCTAAGTTCTTGTTTTGATTATCTTTGTTTTCAAACCAAAGTTCATTTGTCTCGGATCTCTTTCTTCTTGAGTTACCTTCAGATGGCAAGGAAGGTCCCAAGTTGGTTCGCCAAATTTCCGCTTTTTAGACAGGTGCCTGTCTTCGAATAAACAAATGTAGCCACATTGCAGTAGTATTTGAGTCGGCGATCAAATCTGCCATCCTTACCATCAACACTAATCTGCTTTGTTTTATATATATATTTGAGATTCATTATTTTGTACCTTTTATTAAGTGTTCTCCTTTCATTCATGTGTGCTGGCTATTTCTAATCCATTCCCTCAACAAGTTGCTATTGTAGCATTGTGAGTTATAAAAAAAATATTGATTTGTAAAATTCATATTGAGTCTATGGTCTACATGAGATCAACTTCGGGAATGGGTTATATCCCCTTAACCTACTCCTTGTAAACTAATGCAACTTATCTCTGTTTATTCAGGTATGGTAGAGCACAAAATTTCTTTAACAAACAAGCTGAAAGCAGAATTTTCTTGGTAGTTGTGTTGCATGCACCATTCTCTTTCAATCTAAAGAGTAATAATTCATTAATACATGTCAACTTATAAAGAATTTATCAATTAGGAATAAAATTAGGAAAAACTTTTTTAAAATTATTTGCATAACGAGTATACATTTTACAATAAACACATCGCAAAAAATTAGCTTCTAAAATAAAAGTATTAAAAAATATAATTCAATTGATTAAATATTTTTTTTATCTGATTCAAATTTCATTAAAAATTAATATGGCACTTTCAACTAGCTCATGACTTACTTACCTTTTTCTATTTTTTTAAAATTATAAACAAAATCTCCTCAGTTTTCTTCCCCCAAGAGATTACTTCTGACTTTTTACTATAATCTTATTCCTGTAATTGTATTTCTACATTTATTTAAATATCCATGGTTAGTGTTTTGCCATAATCAAAATTTTTCCTGTGAATTGCATAAACTGAGCAAGGCCCATAGTTAATGTGTTTCTCTTGCATTAAATCTTGAATGAATGAACAATATTAAAAAGTAATAATCGAGTGAACCATTTTTAAGCCAAATATTTCAAGCTAATTAACGTTAGCTTAGGCATAGTTTTAATTTGTGTACACAGACTCCTTATGGCAAATGTTCAATAAATTAAGTAGTCAGCCCATTTATACATTAAGTAGAAAGGGTTTTATATTGTCATAGTTGTTTTATTTTTGTAAATACAAACATGAAAATTTGGGAAATAAAATAACCCTTTCAAAAGAAAGCTAAAAAATAACTAACAATAAAATCTTCAACATTCATATTTATTTTTCTTGAGGAATCACCATGTTTCAATAATTGTTGTCTTATCTTTAAATCAAAAGTGGAAACTTTATGAATGATATTTTATAAAAATTGTAACCTATAGTATATCCCCGATTATATATTTTAATTTATTGCAAATGTTTTTTTTTTTTTTTAAAGAAAACATACATGCTGATTTTAAAATAATTAATATAACAAACATAAATAATAATAATAAACTTATTGCATATTCAACAATATTTATATAAATTCACTAAATTGGTTCAAATATTAAAAAGTAATTAACTATATTATCCATTCAAAGTTAAATTAATTGAAAGTTTTATACATGGAATGCTTGTTATAATTTTTTTTTTTAATTACAAATCCGAGTCTATTCATTATTAGCTTTCTTAAGTCTGAGCTGTAAAGGGGGGAGGAATTATTTGTCCCCTCTTCCCCCCCACACCCTTACTGCACTCCTGCAAAAGTACTAGATATTGAGGGAGAGTTGAACTTCAATTATATTAAGTATGAAATTTGATGGCAATCGTTAAAAATAACTTTTTAGTTAACTTTAATTGTAAAGTCAGCATTGCGCAGATAGTCCAACAGCAGAATTTGCATAGTTGTTCTTACTCATTATTACAATGAATCACTCCAGTGGTAGAAGCACTGTAATAGGTTGTTATATGAATACAAAAAAATCTGCATATTTGTGTGAAACAGCCAAACACTGTTTCTTATTTCATTGCAAAATGTTCAGCTCCATTGAAGAAGCTTTTTATTTAATTTTGCCTCCTATCGTCCACAATTTAAATTAAGTTTTCGAATGTCTCTAGTGTTCGAATTGTCCAAAGACGAAAATTAACCGAGTAAAAGCAGAAACTTCCTATTTAGCGATCAAATTGAATTTCAAAGTTAAAATCTGTTTTTATTCAAATTGTTTTTCTTTTGTCATGCCGTTTATTTAAATTCGGTTCCATAAAAAAAAACACCTTTAAATGGATTACTTTGTAAATTGATATTTTCCCAGCTGTGGTGTTTATTTTGATTGCTTTAGGATTCATTCGTGGAAGAAGATACATTTTTAAGCATTTACAATAAGAAATTATTTTCTGTGTTGCACCAAAAATAAAATTTCTGCTTAGTTGACCCAAATGTCTTAATTTAACTATAAATTTCGATGGAATTATATCTCAAATTCTAAGTAAATGTGGAACTTTTATGATGAAGAAACTAAACTCTTTTATAATATAATTAGATAGCGTTAGTCTAGTTAGTAACATTTCTAAAACACCCAGAAAATTTCATAGACTGATGTCCAAATCAACTTTGAAAGTAGATAAAAATTTGCAGTTTTTTGCTGGTATTGAAACATACTTTGAAAAGAATGTGCTAGGAGCATATATCAGTTTCAAAAGAAGTAATACCTAAAATTTCTAGGAATTATCCCTAAACTTTTTTGGATTTATCTCTAAAATTCCTAGAAGTTATCTCTAAAATATTTCTGTAATTTATTGAATCATCCCTAAAATTTTTAGGAGTTCCCTAAAATGTTCCTGTAATTTGTGGAACTTGCTCTCTAAAATTCCAACCTTATTTTTAAAAAAGAAAAAAAAAACTCATTTTGTCACCTGTAAATGCAGCACTAAGTACTCACTCCTCCATAATTTGAGTGTTGTGGATCTCTAGTTCAAGACACAACTTGTATCTTATACCAGACCTGTATACAAAAATATTAAAAACTTATTCTTTGTAGTCCCCTCAATTTTGCTTTAATTTTCTTCCATGCTTAGGCATTTCTAATTATATTTTATTACTATTTAATTATTTATACATAATTGAGTATTTTTAAATACTCTTCGACTCTTTTGCTCTAACTTTTATAGTTACTGACATTTTGAAAGGTAGATTAAGATACTTTTTTTTCCTGTTGCAAAACAAACAGCCGAGATCTTTAGTAAGAAGGCAATGTAGTAGCTAGATATCAGTTTTATCTTCCTACAGTTTCAGCTAAGGTACTTGTTTTGCTACGGAACATATTTTCTGTAAATTTTTCATGCTTATACAGTCAAATAGTCATAATTGAAATTAAAATAAACATGTTTAATATGGAAATGTCCCAAGTTGGATAAAATAACTAATGTTTTTTTTTTAATCAGTGGCCAAAGTATTCTTTATCAAGCATGAAACGTAATTGTTTACTAAATCTCTTGAGTGCAATAAAGTTCTTTTTTTATAAGTTGGGTAATGTAAAATTTCAAATCATGTAAATTCAATTAAAATTTAAATGTCATAGTATTTAGAATTTACATCTTAGTGGATGTTACTACAGTAGGAATTGAGCTTGCAAGTATTAGATTCACATTTTCAAGTTTATTGCATTTCTGACATTGGAAAGTCCTGAATTTAAATAAATCAGATATTCATATATATTTTTTATATAAATTAAAATGTATTTTTAGTTTTATTGTTAAAATTTAAAAAAATTTAAAAAGTAAACATCAGCTAAATTAAAAGCTGTAGTTGTGTTAGGAATAGCAAAATCTAGTGTAGTTGTGGAATGTTTTAACATATTATAATCTTCACTAGTGTTGTTTTTGACTTTTTCTAGGGACACATCTTTTGTGAAATTGTAAATCCTAAATTCTTCCTCCATGTGGTATTAAAATAAATAAATAATGTAATGTAAAATTAACCACTTAAATTATAGAAGTGTCTATGTGCCTAAATCTCTTAATTTAGTTAAATTTTAGGAAACTGTTAAAAAAGTATAGCTAGTTTTTTTTAAATATAAAATCATGAAAAATAGTGGGATGTGTGTTTATAGCTCTATAAGAGGTCTAAACACATCTCTACTATTTCTTCAATTGGACATTTTGGCACTTAGATAATCCCTCATTTTGATCTTTCAATTTATTAATAATAATGATTTAATAAATAATTTTTACTAACCAATTGATTTTATTAATCAATTGATTTTATTAAATAATAATGAAATGGCAACTAAGCACATTGCAATAGCATTTTACCTTTCTTCAAATGTTTTAAGTAAAAAAATATACTGCTGAAATACTTATTGCTAATATTCAGTGAATTTTGCTATAAGTGTAACACAATTGTGTAATTTATTTTTTGAAATATTTAAAATCCTCTTATCATTTAATATATATCTGACATTTTGTGAATACTAAACACCAAACAATGTCTTGTAAAATGATTAATTAATCTTAGGCATATCAATTGAATTTTCAAATCATAAAACATTTCTATCTTTTTCATGATGCTAACACAGATTATAAATGATTACCTATGATAATTACACAGATTATAAATGATTACCTATGATAATTAAATTTCTTGGAAATTCATTCTTTCTCACATTAAAAGTGTATAATTTATCTTTTCCTTCTTGAGTAAATCTCACTTAATCATTAAATCTCTAATTAAAAATTGTAAAATTAATGTTTTTGTAGTTTATTAACTACATTATATCCAAAAAGTTGGAAAGGAATTCTTTTATATTTGAATTTGCAAAATTCAATCTACAGTTTGGAATTTCCAAAAAAAAAAAAAAAAAAAAAAAAAAAAATTATACATCTATATCTAGCTTTATATGTAAATACCAAGTTATGTACTGAGGACTGTATAAAATTAAATCAAACTTGTACTGGAACTTGCTAAAGAAAGGTCAGCCAACTACAATTTCACTTGCTTCCATTAATCCTTATAAGTGTAAGACTAGTTATGCACTTCTTCAAAAGTGCATGCCTGTAAAATATTTTACTGGAAGTTTAAGCCAAAAGTGTTTAGTGTGGATATAGCTTCTCTCAAGTCAACATCAAGATTGTTTGAACTTGTAAATATCATCCACTGCATTCTACAATTTACATCTGTTACTGCCATTTTCTTAACTCCTGTGCCAGTGCAACTCCTTCACAAAGACTTGATTGTGTACTACCCAGCCATTATTTAGCCACTGTACAGAAACTCATCCCTGACATCATAGCTTCTTTGCTCGATTGAAGTGCTGTATGATAAATGGAAACGACTGAATGGAAACCTTTCAGTTCAATTGCATTGGTTTGACATTCTTCCAGGCAATGTATTGTCAAGCCCCTTCAACAGCATATCAGTGTACTCCAGCAAATCAGCACACTATTTCTACTGACAGTGTGTTGGTCAGGTAGATGTAGTGGATCTTTCAAGACCTCTCTCCAATAGAGTATAGAACTCTAATGATGTAACTAGTGTCATCCTATACTGTTTGTCTAGTGTTGCTACTCGATATTTCAAGACCTCTCTCCAACAAAGTATCGAACTGCTGACGTAACTAGTGTGTCATCATATACTGTTGGTCTAGTGTTGGCATTTTATCATGAACACAAAATATAGTGGTGTTACACAGTACTGCTGTTGTGACTGGAGAAAACCCACTTTAGCAGGTTATCCAAATGATTGAACTAAAGGCATGCCAAGCAGTGTCCCTCCCCTTTAATTTAATGACTTCAAGTACTGATGTAACTCTTATATAAACAATTTATCTAAGTGATGCCACTCTGCAGTGAACAGTTCAAAATTAGTGATGCATCTGCACTGTGAACCCTTTTTATAACATCAACAATAACTCAGTAATGACATTTTACTATGAACATTCTACAGCTGTGAGCAATGTAAATATCTCATCCAATTATCCAAGTAAGGGTGTAACTTGATAAGCCCTCTAAAGTGAACCATTTCTGATGCTACCAGTGTAATCAGTTTCTGATCCAAGTGAAACTGGACTAATTTTGGAGTGATGCTTCGCTTAATTTGACTGGTCCAAACAATGCTCTTTCACATCAATTAGTTGTTATCCAAGTGGCCATTTTACAGTGAACATTCTACTGTTGTGTGCAATGTAAATATGACAAGCCCTCTTCTGTGAACTCGCTTCTGGTGCAACTAGTATATAATAATGTGAAACCGAACGAATTTTGGATCTATTTGTGCTTCTCCGAGTTTGATTGGTCCAAACAGTGCTATTCCACATTACATAGTCATCCAAGTGAACATTCTACTGTTGTGCCCAGTGTTAAATATTTTCTCCTATCCAGTTGACCAAGTAAAGGCCTTCTGAAGGGAATTCCCTTCTGATGCAACCAGTTTCTGATCCAAGTGGAACTGGGCTAATTTTGGATCTTCTCCGTTTGACTGGTCCAAAACAGTGCTACTCTTCATCAACTACTTGTTATACAAGTTGCCCATGACTCTTTCAACCACTATCATTGAACACTGCAAATGCATCCAGTACATTTCTATTAGACAGCCCTTTGTCAAAGAGGGACAATTAGACATTGTATCCTGTGTAGCATGCATTCAACACTCTTGGTGATTCCTACAATAAGTCACTAGAGGCAAAAGTAAAAAGCAGATACTGATGCCACTATATTTCCAGCATTTCAGTTCCAAAACTGAATTAACCTCGGACTTGCTACATAAAAACTCATATGCACAAATACTGCACTTGTGTATGCAAATGTGATTGAATAATTACAACATTTACTTTTCCACTCCTCTTATAAAAAAAAATCTAGTTATAGTATCAATAAAAGAGCTGGCTTGGCACTATCTGACAAGTACTTCCAGTAAAATAGAAAGTATCATAATAAAAAAAAATATGCAGTAAAATTTGCTTCAATAATATCAAACAATTTAAAATTGTGAATTTTTTGTTAAACATTTTGTTTAATTTTATTTGTACATGAAATTCCAAGCTATTATCAGTATCTTCTGTGTTAGCACCATGATCTTATACGTACTTAATCGGTTAACATTTCGTTGCTTAACCTTAATCTTGTTCACGAATAAAAGGCATAGTTAAGTATTTGAAATGCAGTGTTTGTGTATGCTCAGCAATCAACTTTGTTAATGAGTTTTTTTTAGTTTATTTGTCATTTAAGTTAAGCATCCATGTTTCATTATGCATAAACTCTTATTTATAAGGAATTTGTAAAAAAAAAAAAAAAAAAAAATCCCTTATTGTTGCTTTAAAGGAATTTAATAATATTATCAAAGTGAGCTTTTTTTATTAGGACTTGTTTAAAATTTTACCAATCTGCTTATTTGTGAACTTGGTGTATTTTGAAGAATATCGTTTAGTCCACATCAAATCTTCCATTCAATGGAATTGTTCCATTGAATATTAAAGTTAAGTCTACTATCTTAAGAAAAAACAAAAACTCAAATTCTATGTTGGTAATCATTTGTCCTTTGTATAAACCAGTAATATATTAATTAACATAGGTATCCTTTGGAACAGAATGTCAGAATGGCAAAAGTTCTTCGAAATTTTAAATTTAAGTTTAATAAGTAAAATAATAATAAAAAAACTAAGCAGTTTTGTTTTAGTAAGAACTTTAAAATTATTACAAATTTAAATAATTAAAATAGCTATTTTTAAATATCAAATATTAAAAAAAAAGAAGAAAAAAATTGGTATGTTATACCAATTGAATTATCATTTGACTCGCAAGTTTCTGGTTTTTCACATGTTATTTGATTTGGGAGAGACCAGAAGTTATACTCTATTCAGATGGAAAGTAACTTAAATATAATTAACTAGAAAAGTTAATGGATTCTAAATTAATAACTAGATGGTTACTTCTAAATC
The DNA here is from genome assembly GCA_963978545.1 of Linyphia triangularis. Classification (NCBI taxonomy): domain Eukaryota; kingdom Metazoa; phylum Arthropoda; class Arachnida; order Araneae; family Linyphiidae; genus Linyphia; species Linyphia triangularis. The sequence goes on along the minus strand of OZ021721.1, from coordinate 9,991,991 downwards.
TGATTGCTGTTTTATATCTTAGGATTGTATTTATGATTTATTAGTAAAACTTTATTTGTATTGTATTGAAAAATAATTTGAGCTTTGAGTAATTTAAGAATAGAAATTGTAAAAAAAAAAAAAAAAAAATTATGCTTGGTAAAAAGTTTAATTTTTTGCCATATCAATAAGTATTATAATTTCAAGATAATTACAAATGAAGTTGTTAAAATTTTGAAACTTAATGGGGTCAACACAGAATGCAAATGGTTAAATAATTATAAACAAGTTGATGTACCACTGGCTTCATACTTGTATTTATCAACTTTTTATTACATATTTAAACTTAAGTATTAGCATGTTGATGATAATATTAGTGCTATAACTAATTGTTAGGTTCCATTCTAAAATTCATCCTTTCAAAAAAAAAAAAAAAAAAAAAAAAAATCCATTAATATGTCTGTGCAGAGGTTCATTTCTAAAGTATTTATATTAGCTATGACTTATACATAGAAAGTGATCTAATTAACTTAATAATTATAATTTTTAAATTTTATTCCTTTTGGGTAGCATTGTACAAAAAGAAACTGGATCCCAAAGGATTAGTCTGCCTCTTTTTCTAAATACATACAAAATTAATTGAACAATTTGTAATTTAAGAAATGTACAGGTTCACATTGGAATATATTCCTTCTAAATCTTGCATACTTAAATGCTTACTCAATCATTGAAAAAAAAAAAAAAATTCTTAGTTAATGCACATATGCACTAAAACTAAAAATTTAGTTTCAGTATTCAGCTTGGAATTTCGAATGAAATACAAAAAATTAACATAATGTGCATTTCAATGTTGGGAGCAATATTATGCTTGAGAAATTATTTAAAATTTAAAGGATGAATAATTAAAGTAATCAATATTTCCTTTATTTTACTTATTTGTTATTCACCTTGTTAGTTTAATCTTCTTAAAAATGTTAACTCTTATATCAATAATAAAGTTAATGTGTTTTATTGATATTAATAATATAAAAAAAAACTAAAAAAAACATTAACTTATTTAAAAGTAATTTAACATAGCATATATTTTTGAAATCAAAGTATTTTAATTAAATTTATTTGCACTTGAAATTCCAAGCTGTAGTTTAAAAGTGTTTTCTGTGTTGGCACCATTATTACTTAGTAATATTTGCTTTTATTGTGTCAAAATTGTGTTTGTATATATTTGCTTTTATTGTGTCAAAATTGTGTTTGTATATATTTGATTTATTGCAAAACTACATGATTATAATATTACAGTTATAAAATTGTGTCTAAGCTATGCATACTTTGTACTTTATGATGTCAAACTAAATCTCGGTGATCTTTTTTTATTTTGTATGCAATCAGAATTTTTGTTAAGTTATTATCATATAGCCTAATTTTAAAATTATTACTTGAAAGGAATTTGTTAAAAAGTTTTTAAACAAATGTTATTTTGTGTACTTTGAAATAACTAGACAAGATTTCTGCTATTGCATTGCTTAGTTGTTCATTTGTTCAATTTTGAGGATATTAAACTACTATTTCATAGGAAAAAAAAAAAACTAAATAAATTAAAAAGTTATACTAGAATGCAGCAATTAAATTTGAAGCTGTTAAAATTATTAATTGCACAATAATTTATTGCTATTAAAATTATTATGTAACTTTTTTAACTTTTTTGTTTAAATATGATTATTGTTTTTTTTTCATAGAAAGCATATATAAATCTCTTGATGTTAAATGGCGTCTTCTGCATTTTCAATTTTTTTTCTTGTAAAATACTAAGGCCAAAAAAGCTAATTTCTGTATCCTTTATTATTGGTGTGGCAAGCGTCTAAAGTTTTCTCCTGTAAAATTAGAATGTCAGTAATTTCTTTTAGCATCAAGCGATTCATATATAAATTGCCAAAAACTTCTTTTTTTTTGTCTGTAAATATAAATATTTTAACATTTATTTTATATACGTGCCTAAACAAAGCATCCTAAGATGCCTTATTTGGATATGTACCATGTGGAGCAAGAATTTAACCATAAAATTTACTTAGTGAATTTCTCAACTAATCATCAAAATATTATTAGATGGTTTAATTGTAGCCAAAAACAATGGCTAGATGAAGGATGACCACAACCTTGAAATTTAAATTTTTTTATTTTTTTTATTTAATTATCAAAAGCATCAAAAATACTTTGAAAATAATTAATCATTTTCTGGAAAACACTACACCCTAAAATAAATCAAAATAGTATGATCAGCAAAAATCTATTTAGAAATGTGAATCTACTACTATTCTGGAATGAAAGCCGGATACGTGAAAATATTCTGTAGTATGTTTGCATACTGAGAACCTTAAATTTCTGGCCACTTCGGAAACTTATCTAAATTCAAAATGTGTTAATAAAACTTTAAATAGCTTTCTTTTCCTCTTGCTGATCCTAACTGATGCACTTTAAGATCTTCAATTTTAAGACTGTAAAAATCACATTTTAATATAGACTATCGAATTCTTCTATACACAGCTAAATTGTTTTTTCTTGCTGATTTGTATAAAAGATTTGTAGTTCACTTAAGTGACTGTAACATGCTGTCTGCTATTTAATAATAACTAAAGATCAGTATTCAGGTTCTCAGAGTTACGTGAGAATGATCCAGTTGTAGTAAATTTTAATCAAGAAATGTGTTGTTTTTTAACTGGAAAATGATAAAGATATATTGGCCATCCAAGTCATCATGAACTTTAAATGATAAAATTATTTACATTATTTTTAAAGTTTTCTAATAGCATGAACGTTGGAAAGTTTGTATTTATATTTTTAGAGAGTAAAAAATTATGTTTGTACTTAGAAGTTCCTTTAAAAAGAAACTGTTGGAAGATTTGATTGGTACTATGGAGAGGGGGGGGGGGGGATGATTTTGAAGCTACACCTTTTAGTAGTGAAAAATAAATATATGTATATAAATTTCAACCTATTGAAATGTTAAATTTTTAGTTGCGTGGGAAAAGTTAAAATGACATAGTTACACGGAAATTGATTTCATAATGTTATTACAATCTAATATTTATCATCAGTCCTCTAACACAGAAAAAATATTTCTTGAAAGAAAGCTAACTAGTTGATATACGAGTCTGTTGTTATATTAAAAGAACCAATATGTCTCAACAGTCTACAAACATGACGGTTTTGTTTGTAAGCATGTCCACAACACTTGAATTATGGTACATTAGTGAGTAATAAACTGCATTTATCGTAAGGGGACCCTGTAAGACTTGTATACACATGCCTTTATATTGCATAATGTTTTTGAAGCTGTTTTCCAGTCCTTGAAAATACTAAGAAATCCTTAAAAAATTCTTAATATTTCGTTGATGTTGTGTGACCGACTAGGCGAGACAAACACGCGAGACCAGTGCTTATGTTTTGTGATCTAAAAGAGTTTGCGACCCCCGAGTTCTGTTTGGCTTTTTTTGTTTAATTAAAACAACTTACGAAAATTATGCCCAGAAAGTCCACATTTCATAGGCTCATGGCTAAAGCACAGTACATATAAAAAAATGGTTTGCAACGTTATCTATGTCTGTTCATAAGGCATATTGCAAATTGTGCATGAAAGATTTTGATATTAGCGCTATGATCGAAACGGCTGTAAAATCGCAAGTTAGTGACATGATGCCTGTAAAAAAATTGTTGAAGGTCATTAAACATATTATTTTGGTTCCTGAAAAGTCGATTGATTTTCATTCTATGATTTCATTCTGAACAATCATTTCTCAGTAGAATGCTAACTTCTTGATGTTCGAGTCTTGGATTATATTAAAAGGACAAATATATTCCAACAGTCTACAAACATGAAGGTTTTCTTTGAAGAAGCGTGTCCACATATTGTAAATTATGGTACAGTAGTTAGCAATAAACTGCATTTACCGAAAGGGGACCGACCTCCCTGATTGACTTGTAACTAGTAACATGCCTTGAATATTACTAGTTGCACAGACTCCACTATTAGAGGCGACAACCAAACCTTTTAAATTAAAGTTGGGAGTATAAATGTATTATTTTGTCCTAATATTACTATATCGTCATAATTTAAAAGGATACCTATTTTATAATCTGTTATAATATGGTAAAAGTATTGGTAACTTAAACAGTGAACTTTAGGATGAAATTGAACTGAAAAGTATCCTTTTATGCATGTCAGCTTTAAGGAACATTATAAACACTTATGTAGCAATACATCACAAATGGTTCATATAATTTTGAAGTTATTAGTAATTACAGTTTGAAATAGATAGGAACTAGGTATTTAAAATAATTCAATTGAATTTCGTCGAAACAACCATTCCCTAGTGTTATTTGTGGGTACCAAAAGTTGATACGTTGTGTAAAGTAGTACTTGCAGGGGTGGTATTCGCCCTAAATTTTTGTTTCTTTCTAACATTTCTAAAATTGTACTTAAGTTTTTCGATAATCCTTAAAAATTACATAAAATAAAATCCCCGAAAATGTTCCGATTTTCCTTCCAAACCCACAAAAAAACCCCTTTATTTCTCCAGATGAGAAAAAGAGTGTAATTAAATAAGCATGTTGCCCAAAATGATATCATTGTTTAAATATATAACTGTTATTTTACTAAAAAGTTGTTTGAAGTTAAATTTTTTTTAATTGAAAGTTTTATTATTTTTTGCCAGTATCTAAACATACTTTGGAAGGAATGTTTGTGGTAGGCCTTTGTCAACTTCAAGAGAAATATCCCTAAATGTTTGTGGATGATCCCTAACATTTTAAGAATTATCCCTAAAATTTTGGGAATTATCCCTAAAATGCTCCTGTCATTTTTGGAATTACCCTTAAAATTACTATTTAAAAATTTTACTCACTGCGCCTCCTGTACTTGCTTACTACTGCAAATTCACTTCCTAAACTGCTGAAGTGTTTAATTCAAGAGGCGTAGAAGCTCCTGACGTCCTAAGGTACAGACTTACAACTAATTTTTGGGTTGCGATAAATTTGATTTGTACTTAGAAAGGGAAAAAAAAAGCATTTTATTAATCAAGCATTCTCATGCATAAAGCTATCATTATTTAGTCAATTGCTATTACAAGGATTACACTGTACAGTAATTGGTTCCAGGAACTGCCAGAAACTTTTCCAATCAGCCACAGTCTTAACTCCAAATGTGCATAACTTTACTAAGCCATCTTTGAATACTACAACACAGTAGCTGAACTGCACTTTTAAGGTGCTGTTAGTAGAAAATAAATTGTTTTGTCTTAAAACCAGCATTGATTTAAGTAATGGGTGAGAAAGTTTTCCCCTTCTAAGATTCAATTAAGAAAATTTACTCTTTTTTACGATCCAGGGTTTGCCTTCGCCCTAAAATTCCTTAAATTTTTTTTGTTCCCCCTGAAAAGTTCCTTAAATTTGTATGTTTGTCAAAATAGTATAATTATTTAATTATAAAACTGTTATTTAGCTAAAAAGTTGTTTGACGTTTAATTTTTGAAAATTGCTGTTTTTGCCGGTATTGAAACAAGATTGAGAAAAAATTTGTCATTTAGAAGCCTGTGTCAGCTTCAAAAGAAATATCCCTAAATGTTTTTGAACTATCCATAAAAATTTCCTGAAATGTTTGGAATTTTCCCTAAAATTCCTACATAAATTTTTTTAGAAAACTCACTGCGTCCTTTACGATATATATACTGCTTCTAATTTAACGATATACAACATTAATTGGTACAAGGCTTTCTATTGTTTCCTCTTGCAAACTATATGCTCAAGCATAGTTTCAAAACAGATTGTATTTTCTGACGCACATTTATTATTGAACTAAGCAAAAACAAGTTGGAACACTGTTCTTTTTTATTTCGAAAACTGCTTGGATAGTTCTGATTGCTTTAGAGTTCAATTACTAAGTGCCAATAATTTCACACTTATGAAGGCAGAGATTCACAAACTATGGGCTGTGTATACCATTAGCCACGACATAGCCATATTGCACCAGATTATTATGTAGGAATCCATTAAAAAAAAAAAAAAAAAAAAAAAACTCCACCCTTCGTAATCAATTGGTATCGCATCGCGAAGTTGTGCATTTCAGTATGGAAACAAATTTAGGCTTTCATAGCCTTCTCTAAATAAAAACTGAATTTCAAAACTAAGCAAATAAATTTTAATTATGTTACTTACACAATACACTAGAAATAATCCAAATTTGTTTTAATGAAAATGATTAAGTATAAGAAATGTAGGTAATATTTTTTTTTTCGAAAATGTTTTTGAACAATAAAAATGAAACATTGAAACAATAAAAATGTTTTTCAATGTAAGCACAATGCAATAAATCAGTTTTACTATTTCTAAAAGAAATTTTCTCTTGTAATTGTTGGTTAGCTCGCCATTTTACAGAAATTGTTTTTATGTGCTCTACCTAACCTTCCCTCACCTGTTTATTGTACTTACAATAAACAAGCACACACTTCGCTCGATGTCCGTTTTGTTATTCTCGTTTCGATTTTTACGTTCTCGAAATATTCTAATTTCTAAGACATTTTAGTTACTTTTGTGTTGTCTTTTTCTTGAGCTCATTTTTTCTGGTTTCTTTTTAGCATACATATTTTGTTTATATTGTTATTTAATTTTTTTTTCAATATTCTGACTAGCTTCGGTTTTTATTTCTTGTGACATTTGTTTCTGTAACTTTAGTTTATTTCGAATTGATTGGTTGACTTATTTCGAATTGATTGGTTGACTTATTTCGAATTGATTGGTTGACTTATTTCGAATTGATTGGTTGACTTATTTCGAATTGATTGATTGGTCTCTATCGAACAGTACTTCATTAATTTAAACACAAGGAAGTATGTAGAATTACTTAAGGAATTATTTTTGAAGCAATCTGCCACCTGCCCGATTGTTGCAGGTTTTGGATTTTGTGTTTGATCCTCGATTATTGCACTCTTTGTTCAACTAAATGGTTTTCTTATGTGCCTCGCCAACATCTTTAAGCATTTTGTTTCACAAATACTACTGAATGAATTTAGTGACTGTAGTTTGTGTTGAATACAAAGACGCATTGTTTATAGTAATCCGAATTCAAAAACTAAATTTAATTTAAACAGTCTCCACAACCAATTTAAATATTTGGACATCTTTCCATTACCTATAATAGCAGCTAGCATCCGATAATGTGGGATTCACAAGAAAAATCTTGGGGTATAGAAAAAGAATTATAATGTGAAGGATTGAAAAAAAAAAAAAAAAATCCTCAAAGACAAACCTTTCTCAAAAAATTCCTTTCCTGTCTAAAATGCGAATAACTAAATTTTTGAAATTTTTAGTGTATGAATGTGTAATATCAAGTACAAATCAAAGCTAAGCAATACATTTTCATAGCATTCAAAAAGAGTCGCATACAAGTATGCCTTTCTGTTATGCAAATAAAAAAAGAAGTAAGCTTTCCATTGGATTTTTATACTTACCTAATTAAATATGATACGATATGTTATGAATTGAATAAGTTGGTTGCAAAATTGTAAATATATTTTTATTTTAATGTTTGCTCAAAAACTATGACACTGCTTTTATCGGCCCCTTACTTTTTTAAACTAATGTTATAAACTTTTTTTTTAAGATTTCATTTATTTAGGTATTTCCTTACAAAATTAACGTTGCAAAACAATATACTAGATTTTTTTATAATAGTAGTCAAGTTTATTAGTTTATTTAAATTAATTTAATCTTTTGTATTAGCATTAAATTTAAAATAAAAAATTTTGGATGTGGGTTCAATTATCCTACATATTCAAATCTATTGATGGGTGCTTATGCATTGCTTTAATTGTGTATCTTCCAATGTTTGTCCAATCAACAAGTTATATTTGAATTTGTTGTTAGAAGTGGAACTATCTTTGTATATTATTACTCCTAAATTTTCTCTAGTCTTATTGAAGTGTTAAATTATATAGTGATCTTTTGGTAATTCATTAAAATGTTTATGAAGTTTTGAAAAACAATTTACACATTAATGGGTACCTAATATTAAAGTTCTGTAATTAAAAATTGTCCTAGGAATCTATAACGAATTCTAATTTTTTTTAAACATCAAGTAACAGTTAACCCCCTAATGCAATACAAAATAGTGCTATGTTTTAAAAGGAATGTAAAAACACTTTTATTTTGTTTTCAAAACTGCAAAATTAAAAAAATTATCAATTTCGTGAGTTTTGCTTAGTTTGAACTACTCTGCTTCTTTTAACACATAATTTTGGTTTGTATTCTTTCTAGTTTAGGTTAAAAATTAACTAAAAAATGTAAGCACAGATTTGCCATGCCACAATTTCGCATAAAAATTCATTTACTATCCCTTTTAAATTGTTTTCAACTTGCCAAGGAAAGCTGCTGTTGGGATATCATACTGATTGCCTATACGATGTATTCCTTTTTCGAGTTCTTCAAATGAAATATTTTCTTATTTGAACGCTGAACCGTTTATTTTTTTGCATAATAATGGCTTACCAGGCCAAGATCTAAAGCTTAATGTGGATTCCGAACCACAACGAACATCCATGCCTAACTTAGGATGGCACCTTCAACTTGCAATACCAGAGCTCTAGCCTCACAGCCATTGGGTGGGCTTAACCTAAACATTTATTTCTCAATAGAGTCTAGAATTAGCTCGTCAGCAGTGAAATTTTTGTAGAATTTCGACTGAAAGGGTGTTCCAAAATGATCTGTACTAATTCATAACTAGTCTTAAGAAGCTCATTGTCTAGCTATTCGTCTTGTTGGAAATAAGGTAATTTCATGGGTAAACTATTTCAGGTAATCTTCACTTTTTGAAAGCGCCGGGCATTCAGTTCTTAACATTCTGAAAAATCCTCTAAATAAAGTATTCAATAAGAAAACCTAAATTCTTTTACAATCTCAAATAAATCTTTAAATGGAGATAGGCAACATGTCAATAGGGTTTTCAATTGGATATGACCCCTTTTGATATTTCGCTATTCAATTACAGTCAAATCTCGTTAACGCTAAGTCGCTTAGCACGATATCCCGTTTATCGCGAAATATAAGCCGTTTTCCGTACGATCAAGCTTAAACTTAACGTTAAATTATTCGTTTCACACTAAATCGCATCACATGAAATTCTGCTTAAGACGCAAATAATTTGCTCTTCAAACCACTTTTTTTCTCTTCAAGATGGTCTTTGTTATTTGAGACGAAATTTAAAGTTGTTACGAAAACGTTTCTCAAGTTTAAACCTTATGAAACGGAAAAAAACCCTGAGTGATCATATTTCAAGGAAATCGCTTTGAAATGAGCCAATTTCGGCGCGAATTTAGATGACACCCCTTCCGTAAATTGGTTTTGTGATGTCATGTAACCTCTCCTGTATTTAACAGGAAGTTTAGAAACTAAGCATTCGCATTTGCGTATTGAATCTTTGTCTCAATGTAAGTCGGATGCAGCTATAATCATCGTTAGAAACGAAGCAAATTTTTTTAATAAAATTGATAAGTTCTTTAAAAAAACACACACACGCAAATTGCGTCCGAGTATGGAATAGCTAACAACACTTCATCAACTATTTTAAGAAGTCGGGGAAAGATTGAAATGGCTTGTGCTTCAAATCAATTTGAACCTACTAAGTAACGAATGCGGACTGGCAGAAATGAAGACATAAATTAAAAACAGCAGTATTAAACACACATGTAGCTAGTAGCTTAAATCTGCATTAATTAGATGAAAAAGTTTTTATCCGGTTTGCACGAAAATCAGTTATCGCGAAAATTTGCGGCGTTCCCATCGACTTCGCGTTAACGGGGCTTGACTGTAATAAGCATAAGTTTAATCTGTCACAAAAACATTATATTCCCATGGGTAAAGTAGTATATTACGGCCAATAAAAAGATTTTTATTTGTATTTAGAATCAAGTTTGTTTCGTAATAATATTAAAAAAAAAAAAAAAAAAAAATCAAGTAAGAAAAAAAACTAATTTCATGGATTTGTACAGATCATATTGGGAAACTAGCATGTCGACCAAGGACATAATTACCCTAATCACACAGGAAACCTTCTTCGAACTAACTTTTATACAGTGCCAGACTGATACTAAGACTTAACACCCTACGAATTTTCGACAACATTGACTCAAATGTCCAATGTGACATAACATTGAGGTCAGCTCCTGAACAAAGTGAATGGTTCCAACGCTACTATGACCAATGAGGTGCCAGCAGTGGAAAAGCACTGGTATTTCGCCCAACCAACAACAGAACACGGACCTGTTGCCACAGTCCCTACTCCAGACTCCACAACATTCCCGTACTTATTTGGCTTTCGGGGGGTTTTGGTGGAAGACCCGTTTGCAGGAAAAGTATCACAAGTCGAAACCCTCTCTCAGTGTGTGAGGGTGCATTTTTCTTCCACAAGCCAATGGCATCTTGTAGTGGTGATGTGTGAAAATCTGTTGAAATCTAATGGCGCTTACTGCAATGAAGGCTGTGGCATATTTCATTGAAACGTGCTTTGGTAACTGTAGTGTCAGGCAGTGATGTGGAAAGGATTAGGTTTAAATGGCTATAGTAATCATTATGTTTAGCATTACGTTTTTTTCAAAATTGTAATACTAAATGTAATAATTCATTTGGTTGTTTATTTCCTTATCGCTCCACATCCCTAATGTCGGGCTATTAATTCGAAAATACCTTGTTTTCGACATTGTGTGGTTTTTCAAAACTTCCTGATGATCTTGCATTTAATTATATTAAAATATTTAATATTAATTAAAATATTTAATATATTAAAATACATTTGTCATTGGTATTACTATTTTTTTTATTATTACTTTTAAACGGTTTTTGGATAATGTTGAACACTTAGTCCAACTTAACATTGCATTTAACAAGTCTGTATTTCAGAGGTAAAGTATGGTGTAAGTGTCCGTAGAACAAAAAGTCCTAGAAACGAATCATTTGCTTTGCGTTTTTATATATATCTTTCATACTTCTTCACTTAAAATATTTTTTAAAGAAGATATTGATTTTGAAGTCAATCGCTTAGATACCATCAGGATCTTTTTGGAACAAACCAAATATTGCTTCGTCATCCACGATTTGGGAATCGCCGTTCTAAATTATTTTAGTAATCTTACAAATTTTTTTTTATCGAACTAGTGATTGATTAAACAATAGTAAATCTCTTTTTTTTCTTTTTTTAATACTACGAATAATCTATTTTGAAACTAAATCAAGAATCATTTTTTAGTACCATTTTTGGTGCTTGATATGTTAAACTATTATAATTTAATGTTCAATTTTAGGAATTTTAATTTTTTGTTGTTGACATTTTACGCTCGCTTTAACTTTAAAAAAGTTTATCAAAGTAAAATAATCATAGTTTAATCCATTTGCGCAGAAATAAACTGTTTTTGAATCTAATGCATATTAAGCATGTACGCCAATGATTTCTAACCAAATATCTGACATAAAAAAAAAATGAAATATTTTTTTTTCTTTGCCGCTTTTGCAACTAGGATCAGTTAATGTAAAAATTGAATTGAAAACTGGGCTTACAATACTTCACTTCTGAGATCAGACGAGGAACTATTTTTTTTTTCTTTTTTTCTTCTTTTGAAAGAGCTCATGTCCATTTGACTAACAATTTACAAAGAATTTCAGGCAAGAAATGGCTTGCCTACAAAACTATTTCAGGGGTCGCATTCTCCCTAAAATTCCTATTATTCCTTAAATTTTTTCTTTATTCTAAAATTCCTAAAATTGTTCTTAAATTTTCCGATAATTCCTAAAAAAATTAAAAACCTCGAAAATTCTCCAATTTACATTCAAAATCCGCAAAGAAAGACCTGATATTCCTCTAGATGAGAAGATCTTCAAAGAAATTTTAATTATTTTAAAGTTGAAGCAAATTTCATTAAAAAATTGTACAATTGTTTGATTATTCTATAACTGTTTTGCTGAAAAGTTGTTTGATGCTTAATTTTTTGCCTGTGTTGCTGAAACATGCTTTGAAAAGAATGTCCTATGTAGGAACCTATATCAGCTTTAAAAGTATTATCCCTCAATTTTTTTTGGACTTAATCCTGAAATCTTTGGAATTACTCTTAAAATTTTTAGTAGTTATCCTTAAAACGTTTCTGATATTTTTGGAACTATCCCTAAAATCCCGAACTAATTTTTTTTAGAAAACTTACTGTGTTCCTTGCTATTATACCTGCAGAGGTCGCATTCGCCCTAAAATTCCTAATATTCCTTAATGTTTTTTTGTTTTTCTCTAAAATTCTTAAAATTGTACTTACAATTTTCGACAAATCTTATAAAAATAATAATAATAATAATAAAAAAAAAAAGTCGAATTTTCCGGTTTTTTTTCCCTCCAAAATCCGCTAAAAAATCTCTGGTATACTTATTGTGGAGAATTTTAATTCTCAAACGTTAAAATCTTAATTGTCGAGAAACAATTTTAAATTGTAGCCTAACTCACGTTAGTTAAAGTTTAAAAGTTGATATAATATTCTCTTTAAAGTACTTTAGGGTGTTGCTTTTAAAAATTAAATAAGAGGGTTTAATTAAAGAATAGTATAATAGTTTGATTATATAACTTGTTTTGCTGAAAAATTGTTTGATGTTGGATTTTTTGAAAATCTGTATTTTTTCCCGGTTTTGAAACATACTTTGAAAAGAATATGTTAGGAGCTTATCTCAGCTTTTTGAGATATCTCTAAAATTTTTGGAATTATCACTTAAAATTTTATAAATTATTCCCAAAATTTTTGGGACTATCCCTAAAATTTTATAAATTATTCCCAAAATTTTTGGAATTATCCCTAAAATTTTCTTGAAACTTATGGAATTTTCCTTAAAATTCCTACTTATTTTCTTTAGAAAACGACTGCGTCCCCTGTGTCTGATATAAAATTTCCATAAATCTATTTGATAAAATAAATGGACCTGACCTCTTTTCAAAAGTTAGAGCACATGGATATCATATATAGTATAATAACAAATTGTATGATTGTAACCTTGGCTTCTTATTTTTGAAAAATATAACTGTTTTATTAAGGCATTTTTAAACGTGTTGTTTTTATTTTTGTTTCATACTGAGCTCAACCTAGAAGTTGGACTATGAGAAGGAAAGGACGACATCCTTGTTTAGCAGAAACTACACATAAGAAACAACTCCATTTTGCGAACAGGTAAATGTTGTTACAGATATTATCACAGAGTGGCCACGGAACCTGGGAATCAAATGTCAGGGAATTTTCTGATTCTGAGGGGAAAAAAAAAATCATGGAAATATCTGGGAATTTAAAAAAATTTCACTAAATTCGAGGATAATTTCTATCATTGTGTTGAAGGCACATTTCCCCGTTCGTTTGTGTTTTGGCGCCATTTATCCAGAGAATTGTGGTGGTAATCGTTAGAAGTTGAATGCAACTGAAAAATAGAAACTTTTCATTACCTCAAACTATTTGGCCGACCAAACGGTATAGGGGTTAGCGTGCTAGCTTCTAGACCGCGAGGTTGCGGGTTCCGAGTCCCGTGTTAGGCATGGGTGTTTGTAAATGTATGTTGGCTTGTCTAATGACGAATGTTTCGGTGCATTATAGCCCTCGTGTTGCTGACGGCGCCAGATAATCTGAAAACAACCAACCAACCAAAACTATTTGTGAAAAATTTGTATATTATCTCTTTAACATACATGTTCTATTTGATGAAGATGTCAACACATCTGGAAAAGTTGAGGAAATTTGAATGGGGGGGGGGGGGGAAGAAGGCCGTAAAATAAAGGATTTTTTTAGAAATCTTATCAGGGAACTTTTCTTCCTGGACTTTGTGGCCACCCTGTATCATTTCTTATTTTTTAACTCTTTGCTAATTGAACTTGAAAGTAACAAGCTTAAATTCACTGTCTCTTCATGGCTTTTTCTGCTAAACACGATTCAATTACAATACACCTGGTCGTGACTTCCTTTTTAATAAAAAAAAATCGGCTTTGGACGGATGTACAGTTTACCGTGGGCCTTAATCCAAGCCCATTTACAACTTTTTTTTCTTTTCATTTGAGTTGTATAATGCATCGATATATCAATACAACTGAACAACATCAGTATACATCTTTTTTTTTTACAAGCAAGCTGAGCAGGCGCATGCCCAAACGTTAAGTTTGGTCGGACAACAGACCACACTTAAGTAAAATAATTAAAGTGGTGGCCAAAACGTGATATTTACATAAATTTCGCTTGAGAATTATATGCTTTTGTGGAAAACATTTTGTTTCACTAGTTAAGATGTGACAATTTTACAGTAGGTATTTGGGGTAACTTAGTGTCTACGTTTACTAAATCCATGACCTGGTTGAATGGTAACTGTTACTTGAACGATTAAAATTACATCGAGGGGTGTGGAACATCGCACAACTTTCAATTACTCTATATACTGACCTGGATTGTTGTCATTTACCGTTTTTATATTTTTGTCGTATATATTTGTTATTTGAACGATTAAAATTATAACAAGGGGAGTGGATCATCGCACAATTTTCAATTACACTATATACTGACATGGGTTGGTGTTATTTACCGTTTTTATATTTTCATCATTCATTTAGAAAAAAATGACAAGTTTAACGATATTGGCGATTATTCTTACACCGATAAAATGGTGATTTGGGCGATATACTTTTCGATCATTCTTGCATTATCCTTTCTTGTAAGTGAAACAGTGGGGAGGAGAAAAGCGGTCGATGATGAGCGATGCTCAAGGAAAAAGATCTATGTGTTAAAGATTTTTTTTCCTCCTTTATAACGTTTTTAATTGAATTTCGGAGATGTTTAGAACACCTAAAGAGGCCTCACCACAGCGATTTTGAACAAAATCGTTAGAGCCGGTTTTTTTGCAATCATTAAAACACATGATTTTTTTCCCCAATAGCATGCTACCTTATGCACATGTGCAATTTTGACATAAACCTTAACGCCTGATCCTATGTCCACCAGTAACCTGTACATCAAGTTTGAAGATCGTAGGTCAAACCGTTTCGAGAGTTATGCTGACCAGGCAGACATAAATTTTTTCTATTCCACTTTTTAAATAAGGATCTTGCAAAACGGGGAGCAATGCAATAAAGGAAAAGTATTTTTGACCGAAAACAATTTGCCTTATGTAAACATATTGGTGTTTACATAAGGTAAATTAATTTCAAAATGTATGTGTCAATTTATTTGGAAAAAAGTGAATTGGCGACAAACATTACGGTTAGCATTCTTCAAAGTTGAGGATCTGTATTTTCGAATTGCATCTACAAGACTGAGATAATGTATTTGTTAAATATTAAAATTTGCCTCTAGGGCTGGCCAATGTGGTGATGCAGAATTTCTTCCATTAAAGCATCCGTTATTTTCATTCTAGACCGGGAGGTTGCGGGTTCGAGTCCCGTGTTGGCATGGATGTTTGTAAATATATGTTGGCATGGATGTTTGTAAATGTATGTTGGCTTGTCTAATGACGAATGTTTCGGCGCATTATAGCCCTCGTGTTGCTGACGGCGCCAGATAATCTGAATACAACCAACCAACCGTTATTTTCATTGAGTGAAATTCTTACGAAGAGGCATTAAGTACAATTTTCATATAAGTCACAGATAAAAGTTACTTTTAAACTCAAGGTAGCTTGTTTGTACAAAATTGATTTTTATATAGCTAGATAATATTAGGCAAATAAACAAACTTTTTACAATATATTCGGTCTTTTCCTTCAAAATAAAACTTCTATTAAAATAACATCTGCTGGACATGAATGTTTATGGTAATAGTGTACATGTTAATCCTTAAATTGATTTTACTCTCATTACTGAGTCCCATTTTTGGCAGAAATATCCTGGCAAAAATAATTCTGGCATATAAAATTCTATGTGAATGGGGGAAATAATATCCGCTTATCAAATCAGAAAAACATGGCCTTGTACTTGGCTAGGAAGTTTGAAGTGCGTTCAACAATGTTGGGGATTTGAAAACCCTTAATAATAACAGGCTCACTCTCTGAATCTTCATCCTTCAGTTCTTTTTATTTTCTCCAGTCAGCACTTTTCAAAACTTCCTCACCATTGCAAACTACTTAATATTCAATATATACGGTCATGAAAGTCAAGTTTCCTAACGTTCTCACAAACTGGATGTTTCTGCTGACTTGACAAATCCCATTCCTCCTACAACTTTTTTTCATTCGTTTGGTGGTGAGACTATTGAAAACATAAATAATCCGCCTCATCACTAAAATTGCCTTCTGGGAATAATTGGTATTCAATTCTCCCTTTTCCAAGTACTTGTAACCTAATAATAAACAAGATTTATGAGGAGACATGTACTTTCCATGCCTCATTTTGTTTTGTCTAATGGTTCGCCCTGATTTAGTAATGCTTTCTTAATAGTTTAATGCAATTGACACAACAGCTACATTTTCATGTACACGTCAGCTGGACACTTTGTTATGCATCGTTGATAGCAGGAACTGTACGAAATCCTTTTTGTGATTTCAACAATTTGTTTTTCTTTGAGCTAATAATTTGCCCAGTTGTTGTTCCACTTGAATAAAAAGTTAGAAAAAGAACTGGGCTAGGAAATCTGATTGTAGAGTATGTAAAAAAAAAAAAAAAAAAAAATCGAACGATAGCTATATCTTCCATTTTAATTATCCTAGAATCTTGCGGTTTGCACCAAAATGGGTTTGTTTTACGATTTTCTATATATCTGATGCACATTTTTTCATAGGAGGCTGTATACTAAGTAAATTTAACTCTATCTTTAAAAATATTAATTCGAACCCCTATTTTTTATGTTATCATTCGATTTTGAATACTTCGTTTACCCTAGATACCAAAACACGTCACTTATGAGCGAAAATGTTTTGGTCGATCTTGAGGGTAAATTTCTTTAAAGCGAGGAAAAAGCAAACGTTTTGCGTGCTTCAAGACGCAATCTTATTCCAGGGTCCTTACAGTGAGTTTTTTTTTTTGCTTAAATATTGAGAACCAAAAGTCAAATTGGAATGAAAAAAAATCTTGAGGGGTTTTTTACCATGATAATTCTAATGAAAACAAAAAAAATTGTAACTTGTTTTATTAATTATTAAAAAACTGTTTGATACCAAAAGCTGCATGTTATTTATGTTTGGCCTTTTATAAACTATCGTTTGAAACAAATTGCCAAAATATATTCACTAAGAATTTGTTGCTTTTAAAAACAAATTTTATTTTTAACAAAAATTTTTAATTTTTGTTTTTGTTTTTTTGACATCATTAAAATTACTAACCACGCATTGGAAAATTATGAAATTTGGTATTGATATGTTATTTTTTTTAATTCTAAATCTCAATATGGTATCATATTATGGGGTTGTTATTGAACTTTTTTTTTGGTTTACTTTTAATATGTAGATGACCCCTCATGATAAAAAAAAATTGTATCCGTAATAATAAAACAAGCTGTGTCTGTCTGGATCTATAGAAACCTACTTAAAATTGGAGTAGAGCTCTGAAAATTTCAGCATAAGTAGTTTTGCCCCTCTAATTGTATACATGTCAAACTGAATGCTAAAACAGCCCAATGCTAAACAGCCAATGCTGCCCAACAGATAGATTGGGTTTATATTGTTCGCGGTTTAGTTATCGTTCTCAAACGTTTGTCTAGACTCGCAAATTTGTATATGTCTACTTTTAATTGACATTTTCAAATGCAGCTATAGCAGCTTGCAAGATTACTGAAATCGCGTGACTGTGAACAATGTAGATAGATGTAGCGTGAAATGTGGTGCGACTCTTCAGTAACTTGGCCTGATTAGAGATGGCGTTCATCCTCCAAATGTATGAACTTAATACGTTCGCTGCCGGAATGTCGGGTTGTATCACAGTAGCCTGTCCTGATCAGACTGCACCCGATCGGAGTTTTCGTTCATGCTGGAATTAACTAAATTAACAAAATAGTATTTGTCATGTGATGTAAATATCCGACACATTCTTCCATATGGTTGGCTGGAAACTTGTGTTTTTAAAATACAGTTTTAGGTAATTCCAGCAAAGAACGGCGATTCCGATCGGGTGCAGTCTGATCTACTGGGGAACAACCCGACATTCCACGCTGGCCCGTGATCGACAGTGAACTTGTTAATGTACTTTTAATGTTATGTGACATAAATCCCTTGTATTCAGATACATCTCCTGTCTCTTCATGAAGTTAAATGGAACTTCGGTTTGTTACTTTCAATGACCCACATGTTAACATAGGGAAAGTATTGTTTTCGAATAAAAAATAAAAAAAAAATCGATTTTTTTTTTCTTTTCTTTTTTGCATTTCTCTGTTTTGGAATATCCTGACTTCAAACAAGTGGTCGAGTAGAATGTCTGTCTGTGGTCATAACTCTCGAACCGAATTGACGCATCTTCAAATTTGATATATGGGTTATTGGTGACAATGGGGCCCACAGTTAAGGTTTTCGTCAAAATTGCGCATGCGCACAAGGAAGCTGCCATTGAAAAAACTTACGTTTTACAATAATTTCCCAAAAACTGCTGAACATCCCCACCTAGGAAATTCCCATCTAAATGCTAAAAAAGCGCAAAAAGTTGAAAGACTGATGTCTTAACACTAGAGTTTTTTTCCCTTCTTGAGCATCGCTCATCAACGACCATTTTTCTCCTCTCCTCTGTTTCATTTACAAAAAACAATAATGTAAAAGCTATCGAAAAGTGTATCGCCATTTTGGCATTATCGCCAAAACTGGCCATTTTCAGTAACACTAATCCACGTCAGTATAACAGTGTAATTGAAAGCCGCGTAATGTTCCACACTCTTAGTTTTTAAACTGAAACTAAAGTTTCTTTTGAGATCGTAGCAAAGCAATGTAGCAAGTCTTACTAATTTCAAGTACTCGTATGTTTAATATAGGGTAATGTTTTTGGCCAACGAAATTTTTTCGATTTTTTTTTTTTTTATGTTTTTGAACATCCTGACTTCAAAAAAGTGGTCTAGATAAAATGTCTGTCTGTGTGTACGTGCTCAGTATAACTCCCGAACAAACTGACCTACGATTTTAAAATTTGATGTGCGGGTTAGTGGTGCCATTGAGGTTTTCGTCAAAATCGCCCATGCTCACAAGTCTGAAATAATGAAAAATCACGAAAAAATTTATTTTTGCAATTGCTAAATAACAGCTCTAACGATTTTGATTGAAATCTCTAGGTTAATGCCTCTAAAGGTATTCTAAACTTCCGCACCTCCAAAATTCCCTTAGAAATGCGATTAAAAGCGTTACACAAAGATTGCCTTTAACCTTTTGCGCTCGAGCGGTGCCTCTCATGCACCACGTGATTGGATTCCGCAACTCGAGAGGACCACTAGGTTTGATGCTGGAATTTGATGCGAGGCCACTGACTGTTTAGTTTCTATGAAGCGGACCGAACCAAAAATGCCGTGAAACTTCTCGAGTTGCTGGTACCTCCTCGCGAGAAAGGCCTCGAGTGCAAAAGGGTTAACTCTGAGCTCATTGCACTTGTTGAGCATCACCCATCAACGACTGATTTTTCTCTGTTTCACGTACACAAAAAAGGAAAATATAAAAATTTCCATCACATAGTATCGCCAATTTCACCGTTTTGAAGTTTTTTTTTTGCTAGTGTAAAAATTATTGTCTAAAATATTGCCAAAATGGTCATTTCCATTTAAGTGAGGGGAAGTATGAAAACGGTTAATAACACCATAACAACCAATATCGTAGTGTAATTGAAAGTTGTGTCCATTAATAAAAAAAAATCTAGAATTTTTTTCCCTCCCCCCCTCCCGCAGTATGAGAATTAAATCAATAATATCGTGAAGGAAATGTGTCCAAATATGACCTTTTTTATGTGGTCCATTGTGAGTGTTCGAAAACTTTAAAAGTTACTAAATTGTCAGAAACTGTTACGTAACATGTTTCCTATTCATCGAAAAATATATATGAATTCAATCAGTATTTTTTGGCACCTCAAAAGCACGTCCCTTGATTATTTCTGACAGTTTTGGTAAAATATCCACTTGAAAAATTGATGCAAGGCACGTTAAAAATTACAGGGATGAGTTTCTTCCGCCATGTGGCGGAATTCCGCTTTTTTAATTTTTTAGAAAAAAAAGAATTCCGCTTTTTCAAAGAAAGTTCCGCTTTTCTAATTCCTGAAAAAAATCCGTGTTTTCCCGCTTTTTCTATCCCACGGAAAAATAACTTTTTTTCTAAGGCTGAACCTCGAATCAGCTTCACTTCCGAATGATCGGGAAACCTATCGCTCAGAGGTCGCATCACATTCCTGCCTTATTCCTGCTCCTAGTACAAAAATCCACTGAAATACAATTTTTTAGTCAGATTGGGGCTCAAACTCACATTTTGTGCCTTTCCAACTGCGCCAAAATTTGATCCTTTTGTGTCATTTTTTCTCTGCTCAAAATGTAAATTCCTTCTTACGATTTCATGCGATTAACGTATACTAATAATGCGCTTGCTTCCAAGTCTGACATCCACGGAATTTTATTGCTGAGAATTGACCGGTATCTTCGGCGATAACGCTGATATTTACGTTTATGGATGAGCATTTTCGTTGAGTGCTACCCTGTTGTAATATCTGAGATTTCCACCGATGTTACCGAAAGAATGTTGGTATTACCGTGATGAATTGCGATATCGCGAGATTTTGTGATCGTAATTTTCGTCGAGTGTTACGCCCATACATTAGCGTTATTGTTGAGAGTTGCTCCGGTATATTAGGTTCTAACTTTGATATTTCAATTGGCTTGAGAGTTGTTTTCAGGGAATGCCGTACTTAGATAACATCCGATATTACCGAAATTTGCACTAGTATTACCAAGAAAATGTCGATATTACCGAAACTTGTGCAGATATCGTGGACGCTATCGCCGATACGCACGTTGTTGCGATTTTCATTTCGGCTGATATTTAGATTTTCGCCGGTATTGCAAGCGCTGTTGCTTTCGTTAGAGTGATGGTCATTTTCGCCGAGGTTTACTCTAATACAATACGGGCTATTACTGAGATTTTCAACACCGTTTTGTAGCCATTCGTCTAGACTTCCGTAAATGCGATAGCCGCTATATCCGTGATTAGTGCCTGTTTAAGGATCGATTTCGTCGTTTCATATGAATCTATACTAAAAATTTTATATCATTTTGTATAAAAATGATATAAAAATATTCTGAAAATTAGCTTCTTTACAAATTTTTTAATTGGGACTATGTTCAAAGTTGTTATTTTAACTGCAATTGTATGTAAAATTGTTTGTTGCTTTTTATTTTATTGAACAAGCTGAACGGCAGGAATAAAAATTTAAATGTAAAGATTTTAGTACTTAAAATGTAGCTTAAAAATTTAGAAAACTAGGTTAAATTATATTCGGCCTGTTTCTCAACATGGTATAGTCTCACGGACATACCGAAAAGGGGCAGTGTTATAAACGCACATGGAAAAGCACAATTTTTTTTAAGTATAGCTTAAAATGTGTTTTACGCATAAAACGTTTGGAGTTTTGTTTTCAGCTTTTTGATTTTTTACCAAACTCATCCCTGAAATTAGGGCTTCCTGACAGTGATGAGCTGTGGTCAAAAATACTAGTGCAACCGGAACAGTGACTCCCCCCCCCCCCCCTTCTCCACATTTCCCTCATTCATTCAGGAATGGAAATTATTTAATCTTAATTACTCAAATTCAAAGGTTTTTCTCTCAATATTTACTAAATGATATGAGAGAGAAAATAGGGGAAAAAGAAAAAAACCTTATTTTAGCTCATAACGGGGCTCCATGTTTTAAAATGGCTCAATTATAAGTTTTAGTATTAATTAAAAATAAGAAAACACGTGTGTAAACTTATCACAGAAACTGTTTCCACTTGGTGGAGAAAATTCTAAAAGATGCTCGTTTCTCACACATCCGCACTCACACGCGAGCCAATCAGTTCATCGAATTCACAAGTACAGCCGAAGTTGGAACAATTCGTAACTGGTTGCATTTCGCTACAACCTCGTAACGTGGAAGGAGATTCCATACTAAACAGCTGTTACCATGGCAACTGTGCAGCTTATTTGGAGCTTCACTCCTGTGACTGTACCTCGCTCGACGATCGTCAGATTTAGTAGATTTGAGCGAGGTTTTATTCCTCAATTGTGAATTGCGCAACAGGTTCGCTATTATCAAGGATCTTTTTTCTTACCTCAGAAATTCCATCATCATTTGCGATTCCTATCCAGATATCAGTAAATAAGTAAAATAAATAACGAAAGTTGGCTTACATTTAGTAAATTTTAATTTTAAACTAATAATTTAGATGTAGCCCAGCTCTACTTGCTGTACCCCCACTGCCTCCTAAGCAAACTAGGCCCAAGAAATTCTTGGCTACTAAGCGTGAATTAAAAATGTAATAAATTCACCAAAGGCGAGAGAGCTCCCTTCATTTCTATCATTGTACTAATGGTAATAGCAATATATAGCTCATTAAAAAATATTATAACCCTTAAAAACAAAGTTTTTAGTATATATCCTTTATATGCATCGCATTTATATTCATTCACATAGCGCCGATTGATAGCGTGTTGGCATCTAATTTTAAATATCAAAAACATTTCCATCGGCAAAATGTGTGTTATGATGTAGCAGTGATGTAGTTTTTTTTATGATGTAGCAAAAAAATATGTTTCTAGGAAACCTGTGTTACACGTACTCTACATTCTTTCCTTCATCATTCTATTCGTACGTCGTTTGAGCATCAAAATTGCAAGATTTTTTTTGAAGATCAACTATTTTGATAAGACTTTTTGTTTGTTTTATGGCTACTATTAGAATTGGCCGCAATTCTCGTGATTATGGCGCATACATCACCTTGAATGAGAAACTTTCACGTTTTTTGGTTTTATTTTTTAATAAAAGTAGAGAAAAAAAAGCATGAAAAACAATACAATTCTTTCAAAAATTTGAGCTCGGATAGATAGTTGAAAAAATATTTAGTTTTTCACTTTGCGATTTGGCGGGAAAAAAGCCACTTTTGCGTGAAACGTCAACGCGCAGATAATGAACCAGTCTAAAACCTGTTTTAGACGAGGAATGAGTGAGGTTTCTCCTTTTTGCGACTTTATCTCTGCGTAACCACGTCACGGTTTTTTTTTAAATGCCTTTTTGGTCACGTGACTTTTGCTTTGATTTCGGCTAATTTCAAACTCGATTTTTGATTAATTGAAAGCATAAAGATAAAAACTAATTACACTGCTCAAATATATTCGTTGGATAACACTAGAAAATACAAAAAATATTCATTTTCCTCACCTATGAAAGTTCCTCATTACGCTGTTGCGTGATGATAATTTTCTTCGGGTGTTACGCCAATGTAATAGTCGCTGATGCTAGTGAAAGATTTGAACGTGTCAGACATGGTACAGTTAAACTAAAACGCAGATTTCATCTTTTTTTTTAAACTAAAATTTCGATAATTCCCGAGATCATTACAGATCTGCATTACAAATTTACTGGGCTTCTTGCAAGTCTAACAACCACGGAACACTTGCGCACGTTCAGATTTTCCCAAACCTCCGATGAAATGATCACTTTTCCTGTAGATTGCCGCCCTTCTGATGGCTGTGTGGTTAGTGCTCTGTCCACGCATGCCAAAGGTGGTGGGTTCGAATCCTGGATTAGGCATGGATGTTCGTTGTGGTTTGGAATCTACGTTAAGCTGTAGGTCCCGGCCTGATTAGCCATCATTCTGCATAAAAATTGGTCGTTGCCTGCCTCTATCGGCATTATTTACATCGGTATGTGATGGCTATTTTGCTGAGGAATACAGTGAGGAAATGGCGGCTCTGTCTTAAAGAATTACTTTGTTGCTTGATGATCATTTTCATCTTGTGTTATGCCGATATAATAGCCACTCACACTTGCAGATATTTGCATCTATAAGACATGGTACAGTTCAGATGAAACGCGAATTTCCGCTCATTTCTTATTTAAATTTCGATAATTCCTGAGATTGATACAAACCTGCATTACAATTTAATTGGGCTTGCTTGCAATTCTCGTAACTGTGGATCCTTCTTACGCTTCAGACTTTCGCAAACTTCCGATGTCATGCCCACTTTTACGGACAATTGCAAACCTCTATCGGTATTATTTACGTTCTTGCGTAGTGATTGTTTTCGCTAAGCATTACGAAGACGTAAGGACTGCTATCGCCGATTGCTTCTATTTTCGATGAGTATCACGCCGATAAAATAGCCACTATTCCGAAGGTTTGCGCTTCCATAATTGAGGCTATCGTCGAAATTTACGTAATTGTGTTGGTAAATTTCGTAGAATGTTTCGTCGATATAATCGCCTCTATTGTAGAGATTTCCTCCGATATATATTAGGTGGTAATGCTGATGTTTACGTTGGTGTGATGTTCATTTTCGGCGAGTATCACGCCGATATAATAGCCACTATTCCGAAAGTTTGCATCTCCACAATTGTCGCTATCGCCGAAATTTACGTGGTTGTGATAGTAAATTTCGTAGTGTTACGCTCTAAACAATCGCCTCAATTGCAAAGATTTCCTCCGATATATTGGGTGCTAACCCTAATGTTTACGTTGGTGTGATGGTCAGTTTGCCTGTTATTGCCTTAATATGATTCTTCATAAATATGAACTAATTTCACACGTTTTTAAAGAATGCAAGAAGGGTCCATTGTCGAAAAACGATTTGATTAACGATTTGCGAAGGTATGGTGGCCGCTATCGCCGATATTTATGTTGGAGCAGTGGTAATTCTCCCTTAGATTTATGTCGTTTTAAAGCAGCTATTGTCGAGATTTGCAACGCCGTTTTGGTGTCATTCGCCCAGGCCTCCGCTGATGTGATAGCCGTTATGTTCGTGATTAGTGGGCGTGAGGATTGCTTTGAAGGGTCCTTAAAATTTTTTTGGGATGATCCTTGTAATCCTTGAAGTATGCTTTCTAAGCTACTAATTTTTATCAAAAGGTTATTAAATATAATTCTTCTCGTACTTCTTTTGGGTGAATGTTGCTTCTCGGTTATGTACAGGTCGTAAATATGTTTTAATGCCTAATTTTAGATTTCGGATGGCCGTGTTAAACTTGTTTGTTAATTATACTCTTAGTATAAATGATTTAATAACTTATTTTTATTACTTACTAAAAAATAATTGAGTTATTTATTATTATTGTGTAATATTTTTATCACGTAGCATTTTTTTTTTTTGATAATTGACTTCTTAAAACGTATTTCGCGTATAAAGTATAGAGCAATTTTTTTGCTCGCGTATGATTTCAGTCTTTTGAGTCCTTAACCAATGCAATCTCATTCCTAAGTATATTTTATTTTTGAAATCCAAATTTCAATGAGTGGTGTATGTCTTTTGCTGCTGTAATTTTCATTTACAATAGATAAACATTAAATGAGAACAGTGTTATGTCATTTCATTAAGTGTGCGCGCCTACACACCAAATGTCAAGGTTTCATAGAAAGCAGTTTCTAAATGCTCTGGGCTAGGAGATTGTAACATAGCGAGTAGAGGGGAAAAAACAGAATTATAGAGTATAGTCTGAGTTTAGGTACCTCATAACTTTGAAATGACAGTATTGTGAAACAGTAAGAGAAAGATACTGCTTTGGGAAAGAGAGATATGGTACATTGAAATTCATGTGGGATGTTATTGTATAAATAGGAAATATATATTTTTTTATTTCTTGACAGGTGAGAAGTTTTAATATTAAAGGTTTATATTAGAATTAATCTTTTAGTAAGTAAATCTAATTAGACTTTTGACAAACACACTGTTAATATTATGTTAATAATATGTTAATAATATGTTAATAATATGCAAAGTTTATTGATGGAAGTAAATGTTAAAACACGATATTGTTTAACGATGAACCCAATGGACAATTCTCGCATTGTTTTTTTTATTTATTTATTCTATTCTATGTTTCGAAAAAGCCATAAAGACAAAAATTTCTGCCCAATGCGATTTTTTTTTTTTTTTAAATTTGCGATCAAAGTTACCTTGTTAGACTTTGGCGAGAAAACGATTCATTCCGCTGGCATTGAATACGACATCACGGCTTCCCAAACAGCTTGGCTTGAAATACAGCAGCGGAAACCAGATTTGCAAGTTCCTCTCAAATCACGCCAACCTGTACGGGAATATGGCAATGGTCTACCAACTTAACGCCAACTATTTGGCACAAACCTCACGATAACCATAGAAATGGTAGGAACGCTTGATATCATAGATTTTTCTGAGTGTTTTGATCAGACTGGTTTTGGCTCGGTTTTGAGGCATTTTCTTTTCTTAATATTTGACTAACTTAATTTTTTTTAAAGAACTTTTGTTTAAATATTTGGATCAGAAAGATATTCTTAATAAATATAAACTAATTTCACTCGTTTTCAAAAAATGCGGGAATCGTCCATCCTCAAATTTTTAAATTTTTTTTTTAATTAATTCAAAAAGGCCACAAACACAAAAATTTCTACTCACTGCGCTTTTTTCCCCTCCAACTTTCCCCTTACCTGTTAGATTTAGGGGGAGAAAACAATTCATTCGGGTCGAATTAAATGTAATGTCACTTGATCTGAAACAACTTGGCTTGAATTGCGGCTGCAGAAAACAGTTTTGTAAGTTTCTCGCAAATCGCGCCAACCTGTTCGGAAAATGGCAACTTTTTACCAAACCAACTCCAACTATTTGGCAGAAGCACCTCACGATAACTATAGATAACGGAAGGATGTCATGACGTCGCAGTTATAGCGGAGTGTTTTGATCGGACTGGTTTTGGTTCGGTTTAGGGGCATTTTCTTTTCTTAATATTTTAAACAAGTAATTTTTTTTTTTAAAGACCTTCTTTTTGGAATATTTGGGATCAAAAAGAAATTCTTCATAAATATGAACTAATTTCACACGTATTTAAAGAATGCGGGAATGGGTCCATCGTCGAAATATGACCGTAACGATTTTGTTCAAAATTGCTGTGACTAATTGGTGTTCTAAATATTCCCACTTTCGAGATTTACATAGAAATTTGATTGAAAGTCGTAAAAGGTCGGAAAACGGACGTCTTTAACCAGGGTTCCCACGGTCATTGAAAGTCATTAAAAGTGCTTAATATTTTTGAATTTGTTTTCAAGGCCTTGAAAATGCTTAAAGGTGCTTAAAAGTCCTTGAAAATGATTAGAGGTCCCTAAAAGTCCTTAATTTTTGTAGATATTGTGTGGCCAACTGCCAAATTTATGAAAATACAATTTGGACTGCTATCCCCCCCCGCGTGACCGCCACTTATCTGCACCGTATCGGAATTTTCCGACATTTGTATTACGCATCCACCAACTTGTAACTTTTTTGGTAGAATATACTTTATTAAAAAATTTATATATAGACATGATGCCTGAAAAAAAAATTTCAAAGGTCCTTAAAAATATTAATTAGGTCCTTAAAAGTCATTAATTTTAAGTTTGTGATTTGAGTGGGTTAACCCTGTTAACACTGAAAAGTAACCATTAACAAGAAAAGGACATTTTCCATTTTAATTCGTAGATTTTTTTTTATAGTGTTTTAATGCTTTTAAAGAGTCGTTTAAGGCCAACCCCGTAACGTTTATTTCCTTATTCATTGGTCGCAGACGTCCTATATCTCCTATAAATCCTATATTTTTAAAAAAATCGGAAAAAACGTTCTATATTGTCCTATATTTTTTAATTGTCCTATATATCCTATATTTCTAAGTTGATTCGACCTATATTTTCTTCAAATTCGTAATAACGGCGCCGTTCGTTGTGATTTTTTATATTTCGGATTCTTTGCCGCGATCGTAAGTGAAAGAGACCTGAGCAATGTTTGTAAGGGACTGCGTCTTATTACTTGTAACGTCACGTGCTGCACAATCTACAACTCAACTCAATTCAACTGGACCGCGAGAGTTGTGAAGTGTAAACATGATAACTTTTTCATAGCTCGTGGGCTTGAATTTCTTATCTGTTTTCTCCTCCAATATTGTAAATTAATTGGTAATAATGCAGCAAGATAGCGAAAAAGAAAGATATGCAGAAACAAAACTCTGCCACGGGAACAACGGATAAAAACAACTTTCAGGACTGAAAGAACGACATTTCGAGTGCTCAGTCAGTAATTGATGTCAGGAAACAAAAGGGTTAAGATTTACTGTTCGGTATCGGATAATATCGGATAGCGATATTTTCAAAAAAATCACTAACTATGAAAATCTTGTCAAAACGTTGTGTTGTCCAAGTGCCGGAAAACCAAGTCAACGGGTTGCCACATTCGGCGATAAATCGCCCACTTTCCGCCGCCAATCCATCCGACACCAAATATTAAATCTGAACCAATAAAAGACCTCAAAGCTAACAGGGGTTAAGATTTACTCTACGGTCCCCCTTGGCGACTTTTTGAAAGTTGGCGATTCGACACCGAATGTGTTTTGACGTCATTTGGATTTGGCGGCATAGCCTTTTGATGCCATTTTCAATTTGGCGATTTAAAAAAAAAAAAAAAAAAATTCACCAAAGGGGATAGTACAGTTGATCTTAACCTAAACAGGAAATTGGGATAAAAATAAATTTTAAAGAAATTGGGGCAGTTCTAAGCACTTATAGATGCTGGAAGACTCAAGATTGCAAATAATGTAATTAATAAAACTTATTTATTGATGAATACTAAGAGTGTGTGTGGAATATTGAGGTAATAACGAATAAAGGATGACATATTCAGGATCAGGCGATTCTTGTTTTGATGGCGTGTTTTCTATTCTCTTAAATTCAGTATAACGAGTTTTAAAGGGAGACAGTTATTTTCTAAGTACTTGATTACAGATATTCCTCTCTTAAAAAGGATAATTTATGTTAATTGGTACTGTCCTCCCTAAGTTCGTCATGTATGTTCATTTAAATAACGTTTCATTTAAAGTTTTAATTAATAAAATATGTAACGAGTTAATTTTAAAGTTCAGTAGAGATTGTGGGCATTTATTTGATGTTTTATATTGTCCTATATTTTTTTTTGTAAAAATCCTATATATTTTTATTTTGTCACTTTGACCCCTGCCTTATTTGAATTCCGAATCTAAAATGTCGGAAGCCAAAATTATTTCCGTTGAGTGGTTAGTGATTTATCCATGACCAAAAATTGCCTATAAAGTACTACTAAAGGGATAATTGGTTAATTTTCCCCGAGGAAAGGGATAAATTCATTCCGTTTTATTCAATCTTGCAAGATTTTGTCGC
The DNA here is from genome assembly GCA_963978545.1 of Linyphia triangularis. Taxonomy (NCBI): domain Eukaryota; kingdom Metazoa; phylum Arthropoda; class Arachnida; order Araneae; family Linyphiidae; genus Linyphia; species Linyphia triangularis. Next base: position 9,962,662 of record OZ021721.1, on the reverse strand, counting down.
CATATTTCAATTCCGCAAACCGATCTATTTAATAATATAACCACTGAAAATAAAGTTTTTAAAAATAAATTGTTATGTTCATTAAAGTCCCCATAAAAGTCGTATTCTTAAATATCCTAAAATTGCATTTACATTTTTCAATAATTTCTTAAAAAAGGAAAGAAAAAAAAGTAATCCTAAAATAGTTCTTACATTTTTTGATAATTTCCTATAATAATAATGATTTAAAATAATAATTAAAAATTTCAGAAATTCCCGATTTCGTTTCCAACACCCGCTGGAAAAACTCCAATATTTCTCCAAATGAGAAAAATGGATTTAATTAAATTCGCATGTTTGTTAAAATAGTGTGATTGTTTAATTATGTTGTTTTTCTAAAAAGTTGTTAAATGTTCAATTTTGTGAAAATTGACGGTTTGCAGACTGCAGAAGCAAACAAGCTTTGAATAAAATGTATCGGTGTTAGGAGCCTATGTCAGCTTCAAAAGAAATATCCCTAGATGGTTTTTAATTTTCCCTAGAAGCTTTAGAATTATTCCTAAAAATTTAAATATTATCCCTAAAAGTTAAAGAACTATCTACAATTTTTAGGAATTATCCCTAAAATTCCGTCCTAATTTTTGTTTTAGAAAACTCACTGCATCCCCTTGTCCTCGCTGGATACCAATAAGAGGGGCAGTTGACCACACCTCACCGAGAACTATTCCAGTGTCAAATCAGGTGAGTGTCTTTCGTGTCCATTTATATATTGTTGCTGAATTATCCGAATAGGTTGCTTTGTAACTTGGAGCTTACGGTCAATTACTTCTAAAGCGCTAGACTCTTTAAAAATCCGATGTAATCTGCAGAAGGCACATTTTTTTTTCAATTGTAAATGTTTTGAAAAGACCATAAACACTAAAATTTCTGCTCAGTGAGCTTTTAAAAAAAAAATTGCAATCAAAGTTCCCCTGTTAGACGTTGGCGAGAAAACGATTCATTCGGCTCGAGTTGAATGTGACGTCAAGAAATCCCAAATATCTTGGTTTGAAATGCAGTAGCGGAAACCAGTTTTGCAAGTTTCTCGCTAATCGTGCAACCTGTACGGGATATGGCAATGGTCTGCCAACGCCAACTACCTGGTAGAAACCTCACGATAACCATAGAAACGGAAGGATTTCTTGACGTCACAGATTTTGTTGAGTGTTTTGATCGGACTAGTTTTGGCTCGGTTTTGGGGATTTTTTTCTTTCTTAATATTTACAGGGTGGCTACAGAACCTGGATTTCATGGAAATCTGAGAAATGTCAGGGAATTTCACTCTTCTGGAAAAATCAGGGAAATGTCAGGGAATTTTGAAATTTTTAAGTTTCCCTTCTCGCATGCTCCATGCGGACGTCTACCTATCGGCTCGTGTCACGTGAAGTGGATGCTGTGATGTCACCGCGTTGAATACAGTTTTTTCCCCCCATGTACTTTTTTAAGTCCGTCTAAAAAGCCCCCAATATCTGGCTACTTGGCCAAATATCGAGCCCGAAATAGCCCCATTTATGGTGAAAATACCAGACGGCCAATCCTTTAAAGCTCTGTGTAAGCTAATGAAAGATTCCGCCAATGGCGACATTAAATTTCGAATGCAGGGAGAATTCATTAAGACAAACACCTGCTCCCAACATGACCATAGAGCTGTCACTACTTTTCTCACCCAAAACAATTTGACTACTATGCTATAAAATAAATCTCCGAATAGACAGGCCGATAAAAGCGGTCATTAGAGGGCTCCCCATTTACATTGAAACCCAGGAAATTGTTGAGGAAGTTAAAGAACTTGGTTTCTCTGTAGATCGTGTCACCCAATTGAGAAGGAATCGTGACCAAGCTTTATTGCCCCTTTTTCAGATAGTTGTAAACCAATCGCACGATCGCAATTCAGCCAATGCTATATGTCAGGTCAAAAACCTCATGTATATGACCTTTGAAATTGAAAAGTTTAACAGGCCAGGAGCAGTAAATCAGTATTTTAATTCTCAAACTTGGTACCATAGTAGCCAGAATTGTAAAATGAAACCCAATTGCTTGAGGTGTGCAGGGAAACATATATCTTCAGACTGTCCAAACAAGGTAATGATTTAATTCCACCAAAATGCTCAAACTGCGGCGGTGATCACCCCGCAAAATTACAGAGGATGCAGCAAATTTTCAAAAATCATTTAAAAACGCTATGCCCCAGAAGAAAAACAAATGGAAAACTACGCTCGACAACCTCCCCACACTAGATTCACCCTTGCTAATCAGCACACTGAAAGTAGTCGTAGCTACGCCCAAGCTACCAGTTCCGCTCAAGCCACTGGAAACTCAGACAACCAGAGCCAAAACAGAAATCCCGAAACTAACTTCTTCAGAATTAATTACGAAAATGCCCAACGGCCCCAAAACCTCATAAAATCTATAGCAACTATGTATTCCACCATGAGCAAACTCATTGACGGTTTTGATCAAATTGTACCTAAATTACAGCTAGAAAACAGCACCCCATAATGTCTGCACACCTCCTCGGTTTTCGTATTTGCTTCTGGAACGCTGACGGACTTGCCCCTAAAATAGCCGAACTCGGAGACTTTGTTTCCAAATTCAATCCTGATATTATTCTTGTTCAAGAAACCCTTCTCCCCCCCCCCCTCACATTAAGATCTCGATGCCTAATTACACCACCTATAGAAATGATAAAAACCCCAGATTAAATGCCACCCGTAAACACGGAACGGCCGTTTTTGTTAGAACTCCATTCCCCACTTTTGTCAACAAACCTCTAATTTCCAAACCATCGAAGCCACTATCATCACTCTTACCCCTAATAATAATGTTAATCTGACCCTTGTTTATGTTCCTAACACCCCCCCCCCCCACCTAATTTTATTGATGAACTTTTAGCTATTTCAAATTTTAACAGCCTTATTATGTGTGGCGATTTCAATGCCAAGCCATCACCGTTGGAATGACAATGCAAACAGATCAGGGGCCAACTTAGCAGACTTAGATGATAACAATAGTTTTACTATTGCTGCCCCCCCCCCCCCCACTCGTTTTGGCAATAACTGCTTTCACGATCGATCTGATGCTCATTAGGGGATTCCCCTATTACTATGCCATTAAATATTTCCCTGATCTGTCCTCCGATCATAACCCTATCATTGCTTATTTTGATGCCAGCTCCCCCCCCCCCCCCAATACTACATTCAAAACAAACTGAACTGGCAAATTTACCGTGACATTCTTGAAAATACGCACAACCTTCCAAATTCTGTAAATAATACCTCTGAGTTTGGTTCTGCTATTGATGAACTTTTACAATCAAAAATGCTCACCATAATGCTTTAATCACTATTGAAACTAAACATGACACCTACCTCCCCCCATATTAGGCACCATATTAAAGTTAAAAACCAGCATCGTAGAGACTTTCCAAAGTCTAGAGACCCCGTTTTAAAACCCTTGCAAATGGGTATCAGCGAATCATTCTAAATCTTTTTCAACAACATTACCAAAAAACTTGGACGGATTATATTTCCTCCCTCTCCACTGAAGACGACTCTTTATGGAGAGCTAATAAACATTGTAAAAGAACCTACACCAAAATCCCATCGCTTGAGGGACCAAATGGAATTGCATTCACAGATAATGCCATACTTTTGCTGATGCCTTTGAGCAACAATTTCAAAACAACCCCTCTCAGCAACCCGACCACAACAAAGCAGTTGAAAATTATGTTAAAGGTAAAATCGCTATTTCCTCCATCCACCCCATTGAACCTGCCAATCTTGACGAAGTTGTTGGCTACATCAAAGCTCTTAAAATTAATAAAGCTCCCAGTAGGGAAGGACTCGCAAACAAAATGGTTAGGAATTTCCCTCCTAATATCACAACTTATTTTGTTTCTATTCTGAACATTATTTTCAGCCTTCATACCTTCCCTACCGCTTGGAAAACTGCTGCAATTATCCCTATTAAAAAAACCTGGAAAAGACGCTGCTGAGGCAACTAATTATAGGCCTATCTCTCTATTACCAGTGCTATGTAAAATTGCCGAAAAAGTAATCAAAAAGAGACTTATTAATTACCTTAGCAGCAAGGATATACTTATACCCCAGTAATTCGGCTTTAGAAGTGAATTATCAACGTCCCATCAACTACTGAGGGTCATTGAGTATATCCAAGATTAACCTTTCTCCCAGCAGGCATACTGGAGGGTTATACCTTGATATAGCTAGGGCTTTTGATACTGTCTGGATTGACGGCCTTGTTTACAAATTGCTCCATATTAAAACTCCTGGTTATCTCACCCAAATTATTTACTTCTACCTCACTAATCGAACCTTCACTGTTCAAGTAAACAAACACTACTCCACCCTCAGACATTAAAGCTAGTACTCCCCAAGGCTCAATTTTAGGTCCCCTCCTGTTTAATATTTACACTAATGATATCCCCCAATCTCCTAAAACCCTGCTCAGCCTCTTTGCTGATGAGACAGCAATTCTTTCTGGATCCCTCAACCATAATGTTATACACAGAAGAATTCCAAACCACATTACTGATCTTGAGGGTTGGCTCGATAGATTGCGGATTCAAATAAATGTATCAAAGATTGCGGCTGTTTTTTTCTCCAAAAACCAAAAGCTCCCCCCCCCCCCCCCATCTCCACATGCATCGTGAACAAATTAACTGGACTAAGAGCACCAAATACCTTGGCATCATTTTAGACAGTAAATATCATTTTAGACAGATAACTCACCTGGACCCCTCATTGTATTTACGTAATTGATAAATCTCGCAAAGTTGCTGGTGCCCTTAGAACACTCATAGGCCGTCATTCCCCCCTTTCTATCCAAAACAAAACCCTCCTCTACAAGTCCGTCGTGCGTCCAGCAGTACTTTATGCCGCTCCAATCTGGGGAGGCATCCAATGCAGCCACTTCCAAAGAATAGAAACTTTTCAAAATAAAATACTGGGGTACAACATTGTCCATGCACCATGGTACGTACGTAACAAAGACATTCGACGAAGCCTCAACATATTAGAGAAGCTATACAAATTCTAAAACTTTCTTCCATTCCGTCGATAATCATCATATTACCGAAATCCAAAATTTTAAAACTTATGATCCCAATAAAAAGAGAAATGCAATCAGACCTAAAAGCACTTTGTACCTAAATGACAATTAACAGTTCGCCTCCGACACTGCTCCTGCCTGTGTAAACTCCCATTGTTTTATGTAAACAGACATCGTTTGCTCCATTGTACCCTCGCTCCGCTCCCGACCTGGCCCCCTCCCATCCCCTTCTTCATTCGCGGTTTTTCAGTTTACTGTCTTGCTGTGTATGCTATCCTGTCCCTTTTACACCTTATGTAACCTTCATACATGATGTGCATTAATGATTTCTACTTATTATTTATCCCGGAGTTCGAAGTACTTCAGGTTCTATAAACTCCTTCACTCATCAAAACATTCAGTCAGTCTGGCTACTTGGCCGATTTGGAAGAATGTCGATTCCGAACTTTTTCTACTCCCAGCAACTAATCCAAACCGTCGATATCCCACCCATAACCGCCTGTTGATGTTTCGCTTTTTATTATTATTATTATTATTATTATCTGGAATCATTATTATGCATGGAACAATTATTTCTGTTAGATTTCTGATGATCCTATAACTTGGTAGCGCAGCTATTATGCTATGAACAGGAAACGGCATGTGACATATATTAAAGAAAATAACATGTTTTATTTGTGTTATTTTTGAAATTAAAAAGAAAAGTATTGCTTGGTTTTGCTTTACCTTGAAGTTGGTGAATTTTGTATTTTTTAATTCATATTTTCCTTTCTTTTTCATCTAAAGATGTTTGTTTTGATTTTTACCACAAATTTATTATGGCGAAATTATACTTTGACTATTTAGAATTAAATTTACTAATTAAATTATTATTATTTTTTTTTTTTTAATTCTCCATTATTTGGTTTTTTGAATTATAGCGCACGTCAGGAATCTTCTGGAAATCAGGGAAATGTCAGGAAATTTTATTCCTCAAATTCTGTAGCCACCCTGTATTTAAGTAACTACTTTTTTAAAGAACTTTTGTTTAAATATTTGGAATGAGAAAGAAATCTATAATAATAAAACAAGCTGTGTGTCTGTCTATCTGTGGCTCTGTGGATCTATAGAAACCTACTTAAAATTGGAGTAGAGCTCTGAAATTTTCAGCATAAGTAGTTTTTGGCCTTCTAATTTTATACATCATAAACAGAATGTTAAAATTTTAATTAGTTCTTTTTTAATTAATTTTTTAATTAATAAATATGTTACAAAACGATATCTAATAGGGCTACAGCTCTGAAATTTTCAACATAAGTAGTTTTGGCCTTTTAATTGGACTTTTTAAAAACAGAATTTTAAATTTTTATTTTGTTCTTTTTTAATTTTTTTAATTAATTAATAAGCATTTTACAAAGCAACTACTAATAGGGCTATATGTCTGAAATTTTCAACATACGTAGTTTTGTTTTTATAATTGTATACATCACAAACAGTACGTTAAAATTTTAATTAGTTCTTCTTAAATTAATTTTTTTAATTAATTAATAAATATGTTACACAATGGTATCTAATAGGGCTACAGATCTGAAATTTTCAACGTAAGTAGTTTTGGCCTTTTAATTGGTCTTTTGAAAAAAATAATTTTTATTTTGTTCCTTTTTAATTAATTTTTTTTAATTAATTAATAAACATTTTACAAAACGACTACTAATAAGGCTACAACTCTGAAATTTTCAACATAAATAGTTGTGGCCTTCCAAATGGATTTTTAAAAAACATATTTTTTTTTTAACAAATATTTTACAAAGGGACTTGTAATTGGGCTACATTTCTGAAATTTTCAACACAAGTAGTTTTGGCCTTCTAATTGGACTGACAAAAAGAATGTTAAAATTTTAAATTTGTTTTTCAATTTTTTTCACAAAAAGCTATTTCGAATAGGCTTAGATCTATGAAAGTTTTAACATAAGTAGTTTTAGCCTCAAATTTTGCTTTCCACAAACATGTGTTAAAATAATCTTAAAGGGGTGTTGTATTATTGTATTAACGGGGAATTTTTTTTCTTGATAAGGGAGAGGCTTCTAATATTAAGGCTTTACGTAGCAATTAGATTTTAGTGAGTGAAGCGAGCTTATGCTTACGCAGCAATGAACCTTTCAGCGAGCGAAGCGATCCTATCTTTTAACGAGTAAAACAAGCTTTTAACGAGTGGCAATGAATCTTTTAACGATTAAAATAAGCCTGTGTTTATGTGTCCATGAACTTCTCAGAGAACGAAGCGAGCTCGATTTTGCGTAGAGATGAACCTTCCTGCGAGCGAAGCGCCAAAAACTGGGTTCTATACACGAATGACAGATTTCCGCAATGCGAGGCCTCACAGCTAGCTAAAATATTGCACAGGTTAAAATTTCGTAGCGAAGCACGGGTATTTAGCTAGTACTTCATAAATATGAACTAATTTTAATTTCACTCTTTTTTTTAAAGAATGCAGGAACTATCCATTGTCAAAAAATAGCCGTAACAATTAAGTTCATAATTGTTGTTTTAGATTGGTTTTCTATACATTCCCAACTTCGAAATTTACGTAGAAATTTAATTTAAAGGCGTAAAAGATCGGGAAACAGATGTCTTTAACACAGAAAAGTGACTATTAACAAGAAAATGACATTTTTCCTTTTAATTCGTAGATTTTTTTAATAGTCTTTTAATGCTTCTAAATAATCGTTTAAGGCCAACCCCTTTACGTTTATTTCCGTATTTGAATTTCGAATCTAAAATGTCGGGATACAAAATTATTTCCGCTGAGTGGTTGGGGATTTATCCATGACCAAAATTGCTTATAAAGGGAAAATTATTCACTATAGGGATAAATTAATTCATTGCATTCACGCTTAAATATCTTTTATTTATTCCGTTTAAAATAATTTTGGTAGCAGGAAAGAGTTTAGAAAGGAAAATAGGTTGAAATTCTGATTACGTGCCACGAGCCGACGTGTATCGAGCCAACAGAAAAAAATTGTACCACTAGCCCACAAACACCTGTTTATGAGGGGAAGGAAATCCGCGACAAGGTAACATGGTACCACGAGCGCACAAACTCTAGTTTCTAAAAAAATTTAAAATTTTGTTTTTCTAAAGTCCAATTGGAAGGCCAAAACTACTTATGTTAAAAATTTTAGAGCTGTAGCCCTGTTAGAAATCGTTTTGTAAAAATATTAATAAATTAATTAAAAAGAAATTAAATAAAAATTTAAAATTCTGTTTTTCAAAAGTCCAATCAGAAAGCCAAAACTACTTATGTTGAATATTTCAGAGCTATAACCCTATTAGAAGCTGTTTTGTAATTTGTTTTTTAATTAATTAGAAAAAAAACTAATCAAAATCCTAAAATTCTGTTTTTCAAAACAATAATTAGAAGGCTAAAACTACTTATGTAGAAAATTTCAGAGCTGCATCTCTGTTTGAAGTCGCTTTATAAAAAAAAAAAATTAATTAAAAAAATAACTGATTAAAATTATAGCATTCTGTTTGACATGTATACAGGGTGCGTACGCGGCCTGGAAAACCTGGAAAGTCCTTGAATTTCATTAGTTTTTTTTCAAGGCCTTGAATAGCCTGGAAAAATAGGATTATTTCTAAAAAAGCCTGGAAAGTCCTTGAATTTCCCCTTTTCAATTCTAAAACCATAAAATTCTCATTCCCGTATTACCATTATTCTGACGTCACGCTTTCTAGCCGGTTCACTTTCGGCGGATCTGTCAATCACACTTGAATCGGTTCCTCCCGAGCGGCCCTGGAACGGCACGGTCACTATGACCTTTGACCTCTCCCCGAACGGGACAAAAAGTTGCACGATGAGTATCCGGTGGAAAGAGGGTGTAATTTGATATGCAGGATATTTTCGCTTTTCTCTCTCTCTCCCTCATTAGGTGCATTCTCAAACGACCAAAATTTTCCTCTGAGAGGATTTTGTGTTTGTTCGAAATGGAATGAAAAAGAGCGCGCTTAGCATATTTGTATATAAAATATCGAAGGAAAAAGAATGCACTATGTCGATTCATCCCATTGTTTAGAGCCGATCAACATTCGGTATGTTCTTCTGTCTTTACCCGCAGTTAAGAGAAGACAAAGTAAAAATTTTAAACATTTTCCGGATGTCGATTGAGAGCTTCGACGAGTTGGTGAAGAAATTATGTTCCAGACTGCAAAAACCCGACACTAACTATCGGAGGAGTATATCGCCTACAGAGAAAATAGCAGTTACGCTTCGGTATTGTATTATGATTTATATCATTCTTTCATTTATGTCGATTCCTATTTCAAGAAAGAAGAATTTCTTTTTCTGTTGAAGGGGAAGGATATGTAATTTTTTATATCAATTACTAAAATGGCCTACTTTAAAGCCGTGAAAGTTATTAACTAAGGTTGCTGGAAAAAAACCTTCCGATTTTATTAAATTTATTTTGAGCTCATTTAAAAATTTCTAATTACAGGGATGTAAGAGCTTTTCCAATTGCGCCGAAGTGCGCCAAACTGACTACCCTGCTCCAAACTGCGTCAAAAACCTCTTTTCGGTTAAGATTGCGCCGAACTGCGCCAAAAAATCATTTTTTGACTTGAAAAACTACTTGGCGAGAATTTTGTGTCGAAATTTTTCAAAATTATCATGAAACATCACCAACAAAGCGATAAAGAGTATTTTGCCCTTCAAGGGCGTTTTTCGTCAGTTAACGTGCCGGAAAAGGTTCGCACTTGAAAATACATATTACAATCTCTCAGTTTTGTTGTAGGTTTTTCAAACTATAAAGAAGTAGTAAATGAATCAGTGTGCATCTGATTCAAATCTGTTTTCTTGGCTGATTTTAGGTATAGAAAATTAATACTTTTTTTTTATACTTATAGAATACATGATTTTTTTAAAATTTTTTTTACTGAGACTCCGTGCTAAAAATAGAATACAAGTATTGTATTTTTCACACAAGCAATCTTAGTGCATCTGATTTAGATTTGCATTCTTGCCTGGTTTCAATAATAAAGAAATATATAGCTTTCTTTAAGCTAAAAAAAAACGCGAATATTTTTTGTAATTTCTAAACTTAATCCAATTGACAGCCCCCCTCCCCAAACATTTCCAGGCTTAATTTCTAAGTCATCGGTAAAACGGGATTTGAATTTTGAACTTGCCTTTTTGATTGTCTGGAAGGATTGGTGACTATTGTATTAGTAAATGATTTTTTGGCAACCCTGGATGTTGGATCATGATTTTGACTTAGCAACGAACGGGAAAACGCATATTACGTCATTCTTTTATTGTAGCCAGTTCCCAGAAAAAGCACCAAGTCGTACCGTAGGTAGATTAGAAATTCTACGAAGAACTTGAATGGGGATGGGAGGAGGAGGAGGAGGGGGGGGGGGGGGGATTTAAGCTATGTCTCTATTTTTAAAAAAAGTAAGGATTTCTTGTATTTACAAATTTTTGTTCCTTTAAATTAGCGATAGGAAAGATCAGGGATTCGCGGCAGTATGCCCCTTGCGCCGTTAAACTTCAACCAACCAACCAACCAACCAACCAACCAACCAGGGATTCGCGCTTTAAATTCAAACTGTAGAAGGCATGAAATCAATCTTTATGCATCCAATTTGGATATTTTTTTCTTGCCTGTTTGTAAGTAAAAATAATAAATATTTTTCTTAGTACTTTAAGAGTGCATGATTATTTTTTTGGCATATATTTTTTAAAAAAAACTAACCAAATAACCACAGACTTAAGATCATTTTGTTTCCATTGACCTTGAGATTTCACATGGGAACCCTCTATAATCCATTTAGACAATGGAGAGTGTTAGAAAACAAACCACTACAAAACTTCTTTTTTTTTTAACCTAGTTTTTTCCTTATCCTGGTAAGAGGTATAATTATCAATAAATATATGTGGTTGCATCTTAGTTGTTAAGTAATAAGTATTTTAATTCTTTTTGCAACTTCGTTAATTAAAAAATATATATAAAAATTCAATTTTGGTATCGACTCTGCAACGATAAAATAGGGCCTTGATTTTTGTTGAAATATCCTTGAAAAGGGCCTTGAAAGTCCTTGAATTTCACTTCCAAAAAAGTGTATGCACCCTGCATGTATACAATTAGAAGGCCAAAACTACTTATGCTGAAAATGTCAGAGCTCTACTCCAATTTTAAAGAGGTTTCTATAGATCCACAGACAGACACGCAATTTGTTTTATTATTATAGACTTCGTCACGAAATTTTACCATGTGCATTAATTTAGCCAGCCGTGAGGCCCCGCGTTGCTGAAATCCGTCATTGGTGTATAGGCCCCAATTTTTGGCGCTTCGCTCACAGGAAAGTTGATCGCAACGTAAAATCGTCAAATCAAAAGTACAATTAGAAGGTTAAAACTACTTATGTTGAAATGTTCGGAGCTGTAGCCCTATTAGAAATCGTTTTGTAAAATATTAATTAATTAAAAAAGAACTAAATAAAATTTTTAAATTCTGCTTTTCAAAAGACCAATTAGAAAGCCAAAACTACTTATGTTGAAAATTTCAGTACTGTAGCCTTATTAGAAGATGTTTTGTAAAAAAAATTTGTTAATTAAGAAAATTAATTCAAAAATTACTAATTAAAATTTTAACATTCTGTTTTTCAAAAGTCCAATTAGAAGGCTAAAACTACTTATGTTGAAAATTTTAGAGTTGTATCTCTATTTGAAGTCACTTTGTAAAAAAAAAATTAATTAAAAAAGAATTAATTAAAATTTCAACATTCTGTTTGACATACATAAAATTAGAAAGCCAAAACTTCTTATGTTGAAAATTTCATAGCTCTACTCTAATTTTAAGTAGGTTTCTATAAATCCACAGAGCCACAGACAAATAGACAGACAGACAGCTTGTATTATTATTATTATTATATATTAGAAGGCTAAAACAACTTATGTTGAAAATTGCAGAGCTGTATCTCTATTTGACGTCACTTTGTAAAAAAAGAATATAAATTAAAAAATAACTAATTAAAATTTTGACAATTAGAAGGCCAAAACTTCTTATTGTATCCAGATTCACAATTCTTCATGTCTCGCACATCCGTCAATATAATATCTTTTATTTGCAATAAAAGTCATAACTCTAAGTTAATTACAAGTTTATTTATGTCCGTACTAATAACGTCCTAATTAGTCATTTTAATTGCAATTAGCTAATTAAAAAAATTAGCGGAAGAAAAAAAGTTTATATATAAAAATGTACCATTTTTAATTCTGATATACTGACAAGAAGTTTGAAATTATAAAATAAAAATTAAAGAATGGAGATCCTACCCTCTGCACATAAACTAGCAGTTTGTGCGCTTGTGGTACCATTCGCTTGATAAATAACAGGCATCTCTCTCCCCTCGCAAATACAGCAGGTGTTTGTGCGCTCTTGGTACGATGCGCTCGTGACACTTCGGTTCGTGGCACGACACCAAATCGGTTAGAGAAACGTGTGTAAAATCGGCCCCCAAAACTTGATAAAATGCATTGTCATCGATAACGAATCTATCTGCCAAGTTTCCACCCGATCAGAAGAAGGCAAGTGAGTTAATATCAGGCTTCCTCAGATTTCCGGGCTGCCACAAACGAACAAAATCAAAGTTAATATAAAGCGACTGTCCAACGTATCACTTCTCTTTTTTTTTTCTTTTTCGCAATTTTGTCATTTCAAAGTAATGGGGTTGATTTGTACCCTCAAAGAGCTATTCTTATGAACAATAACTGCTAATCGTGCATATTAACGAGGATTCCGAACCACAACGAACGTGCATGCCAAACCCGGGATTCGAACCCGGCATCTTTGGTATGCGAACTATGCTGCCATCAGGTGGTCAAAGTTATAGCGTGTCTGTTCTGAACGACAAATGCTGAATGCAAATCTGAAAGACAATTCCTGAAATTGTACTCTAAGCTTTCGATTTAAAAAAAAAAAATTATCAATTTTGTTCCAAAACCCTAAAGAGAAATAAACATATATCCAGAGGAGAAAACGTTTTCTAAAATTTTAATTATTGACAAAAATTTTCAATTGTTGCAAAATCGTATTAGTTGTAAGTTTTGAAGTTGAAGTAATGTTCTTTTTGAAGTACTTTGAATATTGCTTAAAAACTAAATAAGTGATCATAATTAAAAAATAGTGTTATTGTCTGATGGTATAACTGTTGTTTTGCTGAAAAGTTGTTTGACGTTAAATATTAGATTTAAAAAGAATGTGTTACGAACCTTTGTCAGCTTTAACCTCTTCACCCTTGAAGATTAACAAAAGGATTTAAAAAATATTTTACTGTTTCATGGAGTTATTTTGTTGTCAAGGACTAAGAAAAAAAAGTATTTTTATTTATAAGTTTATTAGGGGGCCTAAAATTTTAGGTACACGTATGTGGACCCTAGTTTTCTACTACACAAAATAATAAGAATATTGAAATTGATAAAATGCTTGTAAAAGAAGTATTAACATGTTTTAATTTAACTTTATTATTGAACACTTTATTTTTTAAGTAATTTAGAATATTTTCATTACATTTACTTTGAATGGAACTTTTCAAAGGAATTATTTTTCAGCACACATAAGTAAATGTTGCACTTGGTGCAAATTACTCTCGTTCTAGATTTGCACCCCACCAGACGACATTTGGATGCATTTTTGTCGTCCATGTACCTGGGTAGGTGACCTATATTATCAAATTATACATCCTTTGGAGGACGAGCCGACCAAACGGTATAGTGGTTAGCGTGCTGGCTTCTAGACCGGGAGGTTGCGGGTTCGAGTCCCGTGTATGGCATGGGTGTTTGTAAATGTATGTTGGCTTGTCTAATGACGAATGTTTCGGCGCATTATAGCCCTCGTGTTGCTGACGGCGCCAGATAATCTGAAAACAACCAACCTTTGGAGGACGATGAATAACTTTTCGTTGCTTTAAGGGCACGTGAAATTCTTCTTTAGAGGAGTTAGTTTGCGTGGCCTTCCTCTGCGAGAACTCCCAGATAAATTTCCTTCATACTTCAATAAAGATGAAGCAATAATCATGTATTTTTTTATGTCATTGCTTTTGTGAAAGCGCACACAATAAATCTAGCAATTAGATATTGCTAGATCCACAAAATGTGTAAACGTATACACAGTCTATTTCTTTGTTCTTGCAGCACAACGATAGTATGCTAAATATCGATCACAGAGATCAGTACCCCCCCATCGAAATATTATACATTCGAATTACAGCAGGCTGTGGAATGCTAACTTTTTTTCTCCTCTTTGGACAAATTACTCTGTTGTAATAATGCCTGAATATCATCTGGAGTCCATAAGCCTACAAAAAATAATTTCATATAATATTTTAGAATTATACTTAGTCACTACTATACTGTATGCTCAAAATTATGGTTTTGTATTAAGTTAATTTTAAACAAAACAAACACTAAATCTACTTCTGCACTTAAAACATAACTAAGTTACTATTTTTTTAATTATTTTTTTGTTAAAAAGTTCTACAATTTAAAAACGTAAATTCCAGAATGTTTTAAACAACTTTAAGTTAAATAATAAAGTAGTAAACAAACACTTTACATACACTCTGTGCACTTATACCATAATGCCTCAGCTTACTAATATTTTGTTTTTCTTAAATTGTTCCAAATTTTAAGTGTACAATGCTCTAATATAATTTTAGGACAAATTAATTGAGTAAAAACAAACAGTTAACATACACATACATTTAAACAATAATAACTTACTATTAAATAATAATTATTTACTAATTTTAACAATAATTACTTATTAACACATTTTCATCATATTACAATAAATTCAGCCTAATGGACGAAGGTGCACAAATATGTACCCAATTATAATTATTGACCCAACTTTTCAATAAAGCATTTTTACAAACAAAACTATTCTAAGTAGATGTTGAAAGATTAACTTAATTAGAAATAATTTTATTGGATCAAAAAATAATATTTAAAATACTGAAAATTACTTACATTTTCGACTTCGCTGTGATGTCACCATTTTCAGAAAATCACTTTTGTAAACAAATATTTCTTGAGGAAAATTAAGCCTTTGCTGCCCTCTATGATATTCATTACGAAGCTCAGACATCCCCAAATGTAAAGGTGAGGTTGAAATTACAAAATTTTCCACCATTAAATTTTACAAACAAATATTATGAGGTCCACGTATGTGGACCTACGGAGTGAAGAGGTTAAAGAAATATCCTTAAATTTTTTAAACTAACCCTATAATTTCTGGTATTTTGCCTACATTTTTAGAAATTATCCTTAAAATGTTCCTGAAGTTTTTGAAATTAACCCTACCATTCTTGCCTAATTTTTTAAAAATAAAATCCCCCCCCCCCCCCCATTTTCTTTAGACAAAAAAAGAATTCATAGTCTGTCCAAATTCCAACATTTTTCTTGCTTCTATAGTAGAGGTCGGAAATATCGATTGAAATAAATATCGATACTATATCGTTGTATATAGAAAAATATCAATACAATTTTTGTTTTTTCCCTTCCCTTTTCTTTTTTCAATTTTGCCAGAAATAAGGTTTTTCGGGGCAAATTTCTACTTTTAAGGAATTCATGCCAAAATTGTTTTAATAAATGAATTATATTATCGATCGGGGGGGGGGGGGGGAATAAATAAAATACATTTGGAAGTCAATGCATAAATTCATTTATTTTTGAGGAAGAAATTTTAAAAAGTAGTTCACCGCAAATTTTACTGATAGATTTTTTAATATTTAAAATTAGATGCAAATTCCAGGCACACGTTTGCAACAGAAACTGCGCTATGTTAAGGACTACTAATAAATGATCTTATCTTTCCATTACATTATGTTTTCTTTTTGGTTAGAGTGGTACTTTAACTGTCTCTCAGCCAAGTCCAAACTTTAGTTATGAAGTTTTTGAAAAGGGAATAAAGAAAAAAAAACAAAAAAACATGGAACTACAAAACGATTTTCAAAAAACTAAAAATTTTTGAAAATATCGATATATCGGTGACTTGTATCGATATTTTCAGTATCGGGTGTATTTTTAAAAATATCGTCGTATCGATGTATCGCCGACCTCTGTTCTATGGTAGTCAGGAAGAAGTAATTTTAAAAAAGTCTTGGCAGAGGTCGCTTTCCCCCGAAAATTCCTAGTATTCCTTAAATTTTTATTTTCCTCTAAAATTCCTAAAACTGTACTTGCATTTTTCGGTAATTTCCTAGAAAGGAACACAAAATAATAATCCTAAAATTGCACTTACATTTTTCAATAATTTCCTACAGAAAGGAAAAAAATCCTAAAATAGTACTTGCATTTTTTTTATAATTTCCTTAAATAATAATAATTAAAAATTCCGAAAATACCCCGATTTTGTCTCCAACACCCGCTGAAAAAATTCCAATATTCCTTCAGATGAGAAAAAATTCGCATGTTTGTAAAAATAGTATTGTTTAATTATGTTATTATTTTAAAAAGTTGTTTAATGTTAAATTTTTTAAAAATTGGCGGTTTGCAGACTGCAGAAGCAAACAAGCTTTGGATAAAATGTATCTGTGGCCTATTTCAGCTTCAAAAGAAATATCCCTAGATGTTTTTGAATTATCCATAAAAGCTTTAGAATTATTCCTAAAATTTTAAATGTTATCCCTAAAAGCTAAAGAACTATCTACAATTTTTAGGAATTTTCCCTAAAATTTCCTAAAGTTTTTGGTATTATCCCTAAAATTCCTTCCTAAATTTTTTTTAGAAAAACTCACTGCGCCCCCTGGTCTTCGCTGGATGCCAGTAAATAACTGCAGAAGAGCAGTTGACCTCACCTCATCAAGAACCATTCCTGTATCAAATCAGGTGAGTGTCTTTTGTGTCGGCATATTATTGCTGAGTTATCCGAATCCAACCATTTGAAGATTCTTCTTTTGGAACGTTTGACCGCTTTTCTACCCTTTAAAGTTGGTTAATCGACATCAGATTCTATTATTATTCTTCTATTTTAGTTCTTGTTGACATTTACATCAATTATCAGGGTTAGAACTATATCGGAAATGGTACATGCGAATATCCCTCGTTTGGAACGTTTGACCCCTTTTCGACCCCTTAAAATTGGTTAATCGTGATTGGAATAGCTTACTTTTTCTATGGTTGTTATTGTTGACAAATCTACCAATTTCCAGAATTGTGACTATATGGGAAAGTGGGAGAATTAGTGATGAATGAGTGAATTAGTCAGTCAGTGACTGTTTATTGATATAGACATTAAATAAAGACAATTTGTCTCTTCATTAAGTGATTTCGTATCTACTCATCGATTATCAAGGTTTTATACGGGGGTTGCTATTTATATTTCTGGAAAAAACTAATATTTGTGATCGAAATAGGTTTGATTGCTTTTCAAAATATTCTCCATGAAGGTCAAAATACACTTCTGTATGAGTTTGAACCAATTTCCGAAGCACTTTCTCCACTCCGATTGAGTTACCTCCAAACCATACTACCTTCTGGTCCCCCCCTCCCCCCATTTTTCTTTTTTTTCTTTTTCGAATTTCTTCGATGACTTATGACTCGCCTTGTGACCGGCAATGCCGAAGAAACAGGCAACCATTTGCTTCGATGCGCTTCTTCTGCGAAAAACTTTTGTTGGATTTGGCTCGTCTTGGAAGACCCATACAGTTGATTTATGTTTTGTTTCGGGCTCATATGCACAGATCCATGATTCAACACCTGTTTAGATGTTGTGCATAGCCTTTGATGTACATTGAACGTGTATTTTCAACATTTCCTTGCACCAATCGACGCGAGCCTTCCTATGATCTTTTGTCAGATTATGCGGGATCCAACGCGAACATATCTTTTTTACGGCCAAACGTTCCTGTAATATGTTATTGATACTTGTCATACTAATGCCCAAAGATGCTTCAATCTCACGGTATGTCACATGATGATCTTGCTTTATCAGTTTATGCACAGCATCGATATTTTCTGGCACAACAACAGATTTTTGACAACCTTCACAGAATTTGTCCTGGAGCGAACGTCGACCGCGATTGAATAATTCGTTATACCAGTTTTTTAAAGTGCTGTAGGATGGTGCTTTATCGCTGTATAAAGAATTATATTCATCGAAGCACTCTTGCCTTGGTGATCCACGTCGAAAGTAAATAATCGCACGAAAATGTTCACGAGTCAATTCCATTTTTTGCTCGAGATTTAATTTATTTTCCATCAATTTATTGTAAACAACATAAATCAGGCTAAAATTACATAAAATTTTAAAGAAATTATGGTTAAAAATATTAAATTATTGTTTGCAAATGTCAGCGGATGCCTAGACCAGAAATATAAATAGTAACCCTCGTACAAAGTAGTTCATGAATGAACTGGGCCAGAAGATTGTGACAAAGCGTGGTTGGGGAATGATCCTTACTAGGACTTTCTCTTAAAACAAGTGTCAAAAGACTTAAGTCAGAAATAATTTATTTCCCTAAATGATTAACACTGACGAGTATACGGTTTTGTAGCTGAAAAAAGTATATTATTAGTCACCTGGGTTTAATGTTAAAATGATTGTAAGAACATATAACCGTTATTGTGAAACAATGACGCAACAGTAAATTTTGTGAAAACGGAGTTAAGGTCTCTATTGTGTCAAGGAATACCTAAACCATTGAGGAGAACCAAGACCGAACTATAGCTCTTATTATGACAATATTACGTTTGTTCCAAGTTGATAGGCGTCACTAAGTTTATATTGAAATAAAGTTTTTTTTCGTGTTTCCTAAAAGTTACACTTTTCGTAGGTGCGTCATTCACCAGAGTGGTCGCTATTTCATACCTTTACATATATTTGGACAGGAGAAAATAATTCCGCGTGTTGAATGTTTGACTGTGGCTGCTTGCTTAGATTCTTCATTTTCACCACGGCGAGTAGTCCAGTCATTCTAAAGTTGAACCTTGCA
This sequence comes from Linyphia triangularis, assembly GCA_963978545.1. NCBI lineage: Eukaryota > Metazoa > Arthropoda > Arachnida > Araneae > Linyphiidae > Linyphia > Linyphia triangularis. The sequence continues at coordinate 9,943,600 of OZ021721.1, read as the reverse complement.
CAAATTCCCATTGAGCAGAAATTTTGCAGAGTGGCTCTATTTGATGCCCTGAACAACCCATAAAAAGTCCCCTACTCTCCCCCTTCGGCTTCCTGGTTTTTTAGGTACTGGAATGCTGGGGCGCTGGAGAAATGCTGGAGCAGCTCTTACGCACGAACGACTAGTCGCATTGAGCTCAAATGGAGATCAAATGAAAAATAAATAAATTGACTTTAATTTAAATAAAAATTTGATATCATTCATTAACTTACAAATCGATAAAAGCCTGTCAATGTCGAAAACCCATGCATTTTCCACTACATTTTTGATTTAAGCTCTTCCATTTTAAATAAATAATTTACACATTTGGCATTAAACTATTCAACTCTTTTTTTAGATTTTTGGAGATTTATAAATATTGCTTGTGTGAAAATTGTGGCAGATATATGAGCGTTTCAGTAAAACACTACCTTCTATTGGGAGTCTCGTAATAAAGCGTGTGGTATTTCACCCTAATCAAGCCATTTTCCTCAAGTCTTTTCCATTTAAGACCTTTTTTAAACTGAAATACAATATCATATTACATAGATATGTAGATAAACATGTCATACGCATCTATGAGAAAAAATATCTCTGAATAAATATTTTCCTTTGAAAATTTTAATTTTCAACTATTTACATATTGTTAAAATGCAATAACTAATAATGCATAAAAAAAGCAATAACAATATTTGTAGGATATAATTCTTACTATTCCCTGTCCTTCAAATAAAATAAAAAGTGATGTTAAGTGTGGTTGAAGGGTTATAGACTAGAAAAACTTTTTTTTTTCTTTTGGAAGATATGTATATATATATTTTTAAATATTTGTCATTAAAGCAGAAATACTAGGCTGCTTTCTTCATCAAATAGTATATTATCTATGAATTTGTTTTTAAACATCCCTAGGTATTGTCCACAAATATTTGAGCATTTAAGTTCTGTTCTTCTGCAATCACACCCGCTACTCGAGTTGCATTTGCTCCTACTGTTGCAAGGTATAATTTATAACAGTTCATCTGGAAAAGGAGGTAACTTTGTAGGTTGAGGAACATTTTTTAACCACTGTTGTATTTAATGATACACACAAAGTGAATGATGACGTACCGCAGCTGACGTTGGAGGGAGAGTTTCTAAAAATGGTGTTTATTACAGTTTTGGCTATACCTCTGCTGTACATGTATATCCGTAACTCGTCTAGTATTGCCCAATTTTGACTTTTGTGAAGTGTTATCATAAAATTTTCTCCCGCTTCTGCTATTTTATCACAATCTGTTTCAACCAAATTAAAAATTTCTAGATTTATCTTTATTTGAAATTTTTTCTGATAGGATACCCCTTTCCTTTATTGTACAGTGCAGATGTTGTATTGCATCCAATCATAAAATTGAAACGTATATGGTTCTTCATATCCCCAATCATTCTCTGTATACCTACAATATATTGTACAATTTTGCAATTTTTGATCCGACGTTCGATACAAGGAGCATAATGTTTGCTTTATTTAGAGTTCTAGCAACTAGCATTGTCAATATATCACTATATGTTGCAACAACTGTTACCTTTTGCTTACATTTAGATTTTTCCCAAAGCAGCAGCAACAATTAAGGCATCAGCATCTCCAATAGCTTCTTTTCACGTCCACTCCTTCCTTTTCAAGACAAATTTGTAGTTGTTGTATGAGCACAGTTTAATTGCCCCGATTTGACAGAAAATCTTCCTGTTTGCTTGTAACCGTTTTTGTCATATACTGTTATGTTCGCACATTCCCATTTTCGTGCTCCTCGAATTTGTTCTTTTTTTTAGTTGTAGGACCACCGTAACCTCAAAATATTTACTTGATGAGCACGAGGTGTGGGTAGCAAAATAATGCTATTACTATCTATCAGACATTGAGAATGTATTTTTTAAAGCTTTTCGAATACTAGTGGGGCAAATATAACTTTTCCTATAAGCGACATGAACAATGAGACCACATTTGAAAATTTCTTTCAAACCATCAGTTAGTTGTAAGCTTTTCTCCAATAGTCACTTTCAAGGAGAATACGCAGATTATGCAATTTTCACAGTCCATTATTGCCTTTGTACACCAGTCTTTAAACAGGGTGTAATCTTAAGTTCTATTTTAACTAGCAGCAGAAAACCCCAATGAAAAGAAAAAGAGCGATACTTTTCAATAAGCAATCAATAAATTGTCACAACGAACAGCGATATCAGCGTTTAAAAAAAAAAACTAAAAAAAAAAAAACCCCAGACAATTGTGAAACTTCCTATTTCCGGTCAAAGGCACCACCGAGTTCTTTCAGATTCCGCATGTTTTTTAATTCCACATGTTTTTAGAAAGATGGTAGCCAACTTTTGTAGCTAAATTCGTGTAATGACCCTTCAATTCCAAATGGGAATAGTCTCATTTAGTCTCAGACACTTGATAGTCAAATGAAAAGGGGAAAACTTGTATTGCGTCACTGAAATCCTTGCATATCTGCAACTATTTATCGCATAAGCAATATTTATATATTTCTAGAAAGCTGAAAAAAGAGATGAATAGTTTTATGCCAAATGTGTAAATCATTTATTAATAATAGAAGCGCTCAAATCGAAAAATAAGAGGAAAATACATGGGTTTTTGACTTTGACAGCTTTTATCAATTTGTAAGTTAATGAATGATATCAAATTTATATTTAAATTAAAGCCCATTTATTTACCTTTCATTTGAGCTCAATGCGACAAGCTGTTCGTGGGTAATAGCTGCTCTAGCATTTCTCCAGCGCCCCAGAATTCCAGCACCTAGAAAACCAGGAAGCCAAAGGGGGAGAATAGGGGACTTTTTGTGGGTTGCTCAGGGCATCATATAGAGCCATTCTGCAAAATTTCAGCTCAATGGGAATTTATGCAAAGTTTGATCTATTTTTTTTTTTTTTTTGCCTAGAATGTCTGGGGTAGAGTGCCAGCTATTGTTTAATTATTTTTTTTACCTGACACTAAAAAAAAAAGTCTTGGTTTTTCGGACGGTAAGCTTCTATATTCCTTTATAAATGAGTTAGAATGCGTTTTTTCAAATACTGTAGTTATTGGGAACAGTGTTGGAGATGTTAAAGAATGCATTCATGTATATGGACATTTTCTTAAAACAATTTTCTTTTAAAAAGGGTTCATGCGTAGTAATGAAAAGATTCAGTTACTGAAATAAGTTCCATTGCGTACTATTGTTAGCGGTATTTCAGTAAAAAAAAAATTTCTAAAAACATTCAATTCTCCGTTTATAGATGAGGGTTCCCACGGTCATTGAAAGTCATTAAAAGTGCTTAATATTTGTGAACCTATTTTCAAGACCTTGAAAGTGCTTGAAAATGCTTAGAGGTCCTTAAAAGTCCTTAATTTTTACAGATATTGTCCAACTGCAAAATTCATAAAAATACAACTCCGACTTGCTATTCCCTCGTGACCGCCACTTATCTGCACCTTAAAGGAATTTTCCGACATATTTGTATTACGCATCCACCAACTTGTAACTTTTTTGATAGAATATACTTTATTAAAAATTTAAATTCAGATATGATGCCTGAAAAAAAAAAAATTCATAGGTCCTTAAAAACCTTAATTAGGTCCTTAAAAATCAATGAAAAGTCATTGAATTTCATTCTGTGATTTGAGTGGGAACCCTGTAGATGGCGGCGCTAGAGATAGCTGGCAGCCAATCATTACGCGGAATAATTTTCCCTTTGTCCGATTGCATGTAAAGGTAGGAAATATGCAGAGTAGGACGTATCGAAAAAAACTTTTTTTGGGAATTTAGAATTTCAAAATGATAAAAAGTTGCCATTATGCTCACATATTTACCGAATTTTTTTTTAAAAATTTAATTGAAAAATACAGTGTCTATAAAAGTTTGGAGACATTTTGATGTTGAATAATTCATAAAATAATGAAGACAAATTTTTGAAGACAAAATTTGCATTCGGACTAATGGTTAGGTAGACTCAAAAAGTTTTATGGTCCTTGTCAATGGACTAACACATGTGCGGCGCACGGAGAATATCAAGACGGTGGTCAGTTTCGCGTCAGATGCGGGCAGCATATTACCATTCCCTACTCGCTGTTGGGTCACAGAGGGAAAAGGAGCACTTTCATTGGTTATTTAGCAGGTGTAGGCAATGACGTCATCTGCGAAGTGGAAGGATTTAAGTCGGTTGCATATCCGTCGATTGCGAAACTTTTTTTGGATTTCTTTACCATTCGGAAACTGCGCAAGATATTTCAAAATTGGGATTTACTATTTTTTTAATTAAAAACTATGAATACATTATTTTTTCAATTCTGCTGAAAAGGAAAGTATTTAGAACTTAAAAACCGTTTAAAAGAAATAATTCATTTTGTTCATATGCTTAAAATAATTGTTTCCTAAAGGAGAAAATTATGAATGGTTCAGAAAGTTGTTTTCGTCTTTCGACTTATGTTAATGAATGGGCAGTAAACGAGTATTACAGTGAGTATCAAAATATGTTTGGAAATAACTTTTACGTTTTTTTTTTTTTTTTTTTTTTTTTTTTAAAACAATTTTTTTTCTTCTAAAAATAACAAAAGTTATCACAATATTAAACAAAATTGCGAAATATCATCCACGTACTTTGTTTATTTATACATATATATTAAATTATATTTAATGGCATCTTTAAAGCATACCGTGGAAGAAGATTGTAATTCATTAATACTTTTAATAAAAATCTATTAAATATAATTTATTTTGTGAAGTTTTATTAATTGGATATTACGTATTTGCTTTATATTAAATATATTTTCATCTATTAATATTTTTAATAAAATCCTATTAAATGTAATTTTTTTGTGTATTCGATTATTTATATTGGTTTTTGTACAAATTTGGTAACTGATAGTCATTTGTAGAAAAATTAATAAAGCAGTCATAAAGAAACTTTTCACAATCATATCCTTGTATAACAATATCTAGATTGATAACATGCTGCTATTTCTGATGGCTTCATTTATATTGCCTTCTTATAGATGCGCATGTGTCTCCTAAATACATTACTTTTATCGAACAATGGTATATTTACCAATATAATTATAAAAATATATACTTTTTATGTTGAATAAAAGCATCCCCAAGTAGCAGTTTGATATTAAAATAATATCAATTAAAAATTCATATTAAAAATTATTATTAAGTGCTAATAATATTAGCACTTGAAGAATAGTAACTTTTAGTCAGCGTGAAATGAAACAAAAGCGAACGAAGTTGAACACGAAAGGGAGAAAGAGAGAGGACAGTGAGTCAGTGACTTGCGTGACATCATTGCCGACACACCAGCTAAGCGACCAATGAAAGTGCTCCTTTCCACTCTGTGACCCAACAGCGAGTAGGGAATGGTAATATGCGTCCGGGCAAGCATGTCTGCATCCTTAGAGGCTATTGCGGCTGTAATCCTGGTCTTGAAGTCATCAACATTTGACACTTTCCTCCTGTTAAACGATGTCCTTTACGAATCCCGAAGGAAAAAGTCAAGTGGCGTTATATCAGTTGATCTGGGTGGCCAAGAGTGGAAAACATACAATTAATAACATGGACAGACAATATTTACAAAAGAAATGATATTCAAATAATGGGAAAAGGAAATTTTCTATGGCAACATTCACTTTAAATGAAAATATGTTCTATGTATAAATTCCATAAGTTTATTCCTTCATTATTTTAGGAATTATTCAACATCAAAATGTGTCCAATCTTTTATAGACACTCTGGTATTTAGGTCTCCCGGAATAGACCCGAAGTTTGTTTTGGGGCAAAACGAAGATTTTTAATTTTTTTAAAAGCATAAGTGTAAAGTAAATTTTTATTTTTAAGTATAAAAATTTAAATTTAAGAACATTTACTAGCAGTAATAAAAAAAAATTATATCTGCCATTTAACAAGCTTAACTCTCATTAACTCCCTTAATCTACATGAAAACCTTATTTTTTTAAAAACAAAATATGCGTAATTTTCGATTTTCAATCAATTCTTTCGGTTAATTTCAATTATTTCTATTTATAGTCTAGGTGTATTACAGTGTTTTGAAATATTGGAAGTATCATTTTATGAAATGACCTATACTAAATTCAAGTGTTAACACACGACCTTGAAGGGGCCCAACCAACAAAGGCTCTAGATTTGAGACGTGAAGGTAACGCAATTTGAAAATGATTCAATGTTAGAGTGATGAAAGTGTATTAGATAGTAAAATGCTTTTACCAGAAGGAAAGTCAAAAAGTTCAATTATTTCAGTAAAACAAGGGCTGCCAAACAAAACCTCTCTTTATCTAGAGCATTTTCCATTAGAGCAGAAGCTCAATTAGCAAGTGCTCTTTTGCAGGATTTAAATGTAAACCTAGAATATCAAGCAGTGGTAATAGATCAATCGAATATTTTTCGTGAAAGGGTAAAATACCATCAAGGTAATTAGTTCAACTATTTTTCACTCTATTTTTATAATCGAAAGGATGAAGGAATAAGTATAGAAGTTGTGAATAGTAATATGGTCGCATAAATAAACGAGAAGAACACGTATCTTTGTTATATATACTATATTCAACATATTTGGGACACGCAATTCTTGACAGTGGTTCTAGAAAAAACGTGCTTGTGTGTGGGAGGATGTTTTAAACTCCTTTCTATCTGATAATTCCTGTCTCAACTATTAACTATAGCTCCTGTTTACCAAAGCCAGTTATGACACGTCATTCCGTTACTATTGTAGATTGCTAATCAATAAGATGTAAATAGTGTTTTTTTCTCCCCTATAAATGAGATTTTGCTAGTAACTTTGCTTCCAACTTTGTTATTAGAACTTTTTGTATCCTTTTGCTTGTTAGACATCGAATATATTTTCGTAAGTCAAACAACATTTCGAAAGGAGATGTTCTTAGTTTATCATAAAAGCACTTCTTTGTAGAGTTTATTGAACTTGGATAATTTTCTAATGATATTCCCGATATATCAAAATGTTGTACTATTGAACCAAGACTATAAATAAAATGATTGAAACTAACCAAAAGAATGGAGGTGAAAATGGAAAAGCATCCGTATTTTCAATTAAAAACCTTACTTTTTTTTTTTTTTTATCCAGATTTTTGGGAGACCTAAATGCTAAATGGCAGATATAATTTTTGTATTACTGCAGAGTGGCCACAGAACTGGGAAAACCTGGAAATCAAGGAAATGTCGGGGAGCTTTCTGATTCTTGAAAAAATCAGGGAAATGTCGAGGAACTTTTTAAAATTTCATGAAAATCAGGGAAATTTTGTATTGTTTCAGGCACGTTCATCCATATTTTGGCGCTATTTACATGGAGATTTGGAGTGGTAAGCCATTAGAAGTTTAATGTTACGGAATAATTTAAAGTTTTCATTACCAGTAAAACTATTTTTTAAAAAATTTCATATTATCTCTTTAGCATGCATCTTCTATTTGATCAGGGTGTCTAGACATATGGAAAACCTAAGAAAATGGGGGAAATTTGAAAAAAAGTTTGCCTTAAAATCGGAATTATCAGGTAACTTTTTTCCAGAATTTTGTGGCTACCCTGTGCTGTTAATTGATAATGTAAATTTTACATTTTTATTCTTGAAAATAAAAATTTGCTTTTTATTTATGTTTAAAAAAAATATTAAAAATTATCAGTTTTTGTCAAAAAAAAAAAAAAAATCAAACTTCAGGTCTATTCTGGGAGACCTAAATATTTTTCAATTGAGCTAAAATTTTGTTTGGTAAATATGTGAGCATAGTGGCAACTTTTATCAACTTGAACTTTTGGAATTTTCAATTAGTTTAATTCTTTAGGGGAATAACACATATCAGGCGAGAAACAATGTGCCCTAGACCCAATGCTTTATTTTTTCATCCACGATTTCACCCGGAGTATTGCTTTGAAGCGTATGAAACTAACATCAGCTATAAAAATTCATTCATTAGTCATTTTGCCTTCAACAGAGTAGCAACAGAACCTGGAAATCGGGGAAATATCAGGGATTTTTTTTATTATTTTACGAAAATCAGGGAAATTTGCTACCATTGTTTTGAAGATATCTCCGTTCATCCGTATTTTGGCGCAATTAACCGGATATATACAGCGGTAATAGAAGTTTTTGTTGCGGAATATTTAAAACTTTCATTACCGCCAAAACTATTTAAAAAAGAATTGTCATATTATCTCTTTGGCATGCATGCTCTATTTGATCAGGGTGTTTACGCATTTTTAAAAGTTGGGGAAATAGTAAAAAAGTTTGCCGTAAAATCAGGAAATTTTTTATAAATATATTGAGGAAATCGAAAAATCCCAGGAAACTTTTTTTTCTTGAATTTTGTGGCCACCCTGTTCAGGTTTTTTAAGTCAGAGTAGCCATAGAACGTGGAAATCTGAGAAATGCCAAGGAGCTTCCTGATTCTGGAAAAAATCAGGAAAATGACGCGAAGATTTTTTTTTTTTTTTAAATTTCAATTAAATCGGAAATTTCCGATCGTATTGAACGTACATTTCTAAATTCATCCGTATTTTGGCACCCTTTACCCAGAGAATTGTTGTGGTAATCGTTAGAAGTTTATTATGACGGAATAAAACTTTTCATACCGCCAAAATTATTTTTTAAAAATGGCCGTATTATCTCTTTCATATTCTATTTGATGAATGTGTATTCACATTAATCAATCGGAACTTTTTTTTTTAATTTGTTGCCAACCTGACTAGTGGTTTCTGTATTTTTAATATTTTTAGTTAATTAAAAGCTAGCTTTTAAAAATCTTAGGTTTAAGAAGGAAATCATTACTTTTTTTTTTTTGCATTCAATTTTTTATTTAACCTTTTATTACTGCGCTTTTATCAAATTCTTCAAAAGATATTTTGGATGAAAAAATGAAACATTTGGCTATGGTGCAGGGATAAACTGACATTTCTTCTTAAAAATAGATTGTGTTTTTATGGTTGTTTTAAAATGGGATTTTTTTTATTGCTTTTGCTTGAAGTTCAGCCTCCTCCCCTCCCTCTTTCCCAGCACTGTAATTACAGGGCTGCCACAGGCGACTAAAAAGGCTACTAAAGCGACTATTTTAGTGGCCAGGCGACTATGGCAACTATTTCAATGAAAAAAGGGCCCAAAACGACTATTTTTAACAAAACCTTCAACTATTTTTGGGCTGAGGCGACTATTTTTAAGAAATTGGATGCTGTCCGATAGTAGCATGAAAAAAAATCGGCATTAAGTTACTAACAATCTTCTCAAAACGGTGATTTTTTTTTAGGGGGGGGGGGGAGAGAAAGAGAGAGCGCGCAGATACTACCGAAATAGTTGTTCATATTCGCGGGTACAGAAGTTATTTTGTTAGTCCGACGATAGTAATCACGCACGCGAGATAGTTGTTTTTGACGGCAACCGCGGTCATTTTTGCCTGCCTGTTAGGTTCCTATGTTTTATCTTTTGCTTTGCCAGGCGCTAGAGCATACACTGTTATATACTGAAATATCAAATTATTTCGCTTTATTTACTCTACTTAATAAAAATTAATTTGTGGTGAATGCCGGAAGAAAATGCTATCAGTATGGACAGTATTGATGTTATATAGACGTTATGTCCGAGATTGGTGCTGATGTGATGAATGATTTCGCCGTGCAGGTCAATCGATGCCGAATGATTAGCATTTCAATGTTGTAGCTAAATTTATAAATAATAAAACGATTTAAATTTTGAGGCAATTTAATTACTTTGAATTTAGCTAAAACAGGGTGGCGACAGAACCGGGAATTTAGGTAAATGTCAAGGTATTTCGTAAAATTACTCTTTAGTCAGGGAATTTTGAAATTTTTCAGTTTCCTTTCTCGCATTCTCCGTGCGGACATCTATCCCGACTCGCGTCACAAGAAGTGGATGCCCGGTGCATTGAATAATAGTTTTTTTTTTTCATGTGCTTTTTCGTAAAATACATACCTGGCTAGTTAGCCAATTTGGGGGTATGAAGTTTCCGACCTTTTTCTACTCTCAGCAGTTGTGCCAAACTGGCCAATCCCCTCTCCTCGGCCCACAACCGCATGTTCATGTCCCCATTTTTTTTAAATTTTTTTTTTTTAAAAACTTTTTTTAAACTTTTTTTTTGTGATCATTGTAATGCTTGGAACAATTATTTACACATTATTTCTGTTAGATTTTTTGATATCTTAAAGTTTCCCAACCGCCGATGCATTATTGTTACAAAAATCCTCTAACTTAAATCTGAGTGCATCCTTTACAGATATGATTGTTTTCTTCTTGTCTTGTGTTTTTTGTCAATAGAATATATTAGAACCCTAAATTCCTTTACATTTCAAATTGATTCCATCATATCTTTTTGTTTTTAATAATCCTTTACAGCACTGTTATAGATGTGCAACAAATCTATAGGCATTAATAAGCAAAAAAGCTTAGATCCTGTACTTGATTTTTTTTTTTGTACTTTAATTTTGACATTTTATTAAAAGTAATTAACTGAAAGAGATATGTGTTTTTGATTTATATGTTTAATACAAATCAAACGAAAAATTTAAACATCCTCCTCCTCCTCCAAAAATTTAAAAATCTGAATGCGCTACTGCATTGATTCAGACAAAGGGTCATGGAATTTTTTAAAAAATAACATGTTTTATTTTTGTTATTTTTAAATTAAAAAGAAAAGTATTGTACTAGTTTCTTTTCCTTGAAGTTAGCAAGTATGGGTGTAGTTTGTAAATTGGTTTATGTGAATTTTGTATTTTTTTATTAATGTTTTAAATTTTTTTCCTACTCAAAAGATGATTGTTTTGATTTTTAGCCTAAATTTATATTTTGGTACAATTATACTTTGATAAGTAAATATAATTGTAAATAGTCAAATTTATATATTTTAAACTAGTCATATTTTCTTCGTTTTTTTTAATGATAACGTCGACAGAGATGCACATCAGGGAATTTTCTGGAAATTAGAGAAATGTTGGGGAAGTTTGTTTCTCAAATTTTGTAGCTATCCTGTTAAAAAAATTAAAAACTGGTCTTAATTAAATTCACCTGTCATTGTCATTATATAGTATAATTGTTTAAACATAAAATTTGTTTTTCTGTCAAAAAGTTGTTTGACTTTGGAAATTAAAAAAAAAATACTTGTATCTTGTTTTGCCAATCGATTTTTATCATCGCTTTTGCGTGAAGTTTAGCTTTTTTTGGTTAGGTGCTGTCTGAGAGTAAGGTTGAGTTGCCAACTTCCATCGCAGTTATGTAAATACGATAATGCATCCCCCAAGACACATGCCTTTTACTGTATGGGATGTTATGCATTAGACATTATTTTGAATTGAAAGAAGAGGTTCTCTGGGTTTTTGTGTTTATGTAAATCAACAGTTTTATTCCGATCTTGATGATAACTTAAAACCTTTAAAACAAGAGGAAGATCTTTACCCACTTGAAAAAACAACCGTTGTTATGAAAAGTGAGGCTACTATTTTCAATGTCTGAGACTACTATTTTCAATGTGTGAGACTACTATTTTGACTACTATTTTTAACATCTGAGGCTACTAAAGCAACTATTTTCAAAGCTTACAGTCAGTGGCAGCCCTGTAATTAGGAAAGATTACATATTTGTTTTCACATGAATCGGACGGTTTATTATGCGTTTGATTTGACGTGGAATGATTCTGCTATTTATCCTATCCCGTTTTCTCATTAAATCAGGGGTCGCATTCGCCCTAAACATTCATGATATTCCTTAAATATTTTGTTTCGCCCTAAAAATCATAAAATTGTGCTTAAGTGTCGCGATAATTCTTTTAAATAAAATTAAAGCCCGCGATTTTCCTCCAAAACCCGCGAAAACTCCCTAAAATTACTCAATTTTTTTTTGCCGGTTTTTAAACATGCTGAAGGAATATGTCTGTGTTAGGAGAGCTTCTAAAGAAATACCCATAAGGTTTTTTTTTTAGTAATGTCTAACATTTTAAGAATGATCCCCAATTTTTTGGGGAATTATCTTTAAAATATTGCTGAAGTTTTTGGAATTATCCCTAAAATTCCATCCTATTTTTTTTTAGAAAACTCACTGCACCCCCTGGTCTTCGCTGGATGCCAATAAATAATTGGAGGGGCAGTTGACCACACCTTACCTAGAACCATTCCAGTGTCAAATCTGGTGAGTGTCTTGTCTAATTACATATTGTTGTTGAATTATCCGAATCGGTTGCGTTGTGACATGGAGCCTACGGTCAAAAACTTCTAAAGCGCTAGATTCTTAAAGAATCCGGTGTAATTTGCAGAATGGACAAATCCCGCATTTTTTTTTATCCAATTCTAAATGTTTTGGAAAGGCCATAAACACAAATTTCTACTCAATGCGTTTTTTTTTTTTTTTTTTTTAAATTCGCAATCAAAGTTCCCTTGTTTGACGTTTGCGGGAAAACGATTCATTCGGCTCGAATTGTGAATGTGACGTCAAGAGCTCCCAAACATCTTATCCTAGAAATGCAGTGGCGGAAACCAGTTTTGCAAGTTTCTCACAAATCGCGCCAACCTGTACGAGATATAGCAATAGTCAACTATTTGGCAGAAACCTCACGATAACGATAGAAGCGGAAGAATCTCTTGATGTCAGATATTGTTGAGTGTTTTGATCGGACTAGTTTTGGTTCGGTTTTAGGGCATTTTTTTCTTAATATTCAAATAACTAATTTTTTAAAGAACTTTTGTTTAAATAATTGGAATCGAAAAGATATTCTTCATAAATATGAGCTAATTTTAACTTCACTCTTTTTTAAAGAATGCGGGAATTGTCCATTGTACAAAAAATGGCCGTAACGATTTTGTTCAAAATTGCTGTGGTAAATTGGTGTTCTAAACATTACCACCTTCGAAATTCATGTAGAAATGTGATTTAAAGGCTTAAAAGATCGGAAAACGGATGTCTTTAACATAGAAAAGTGACTATTAACAAGAAAATTATATTTTCCATTTTAATTCGTAGATTTTTTTATAGTTTTTTAATGCTTCTAAATAGTCGTGAGCAAATCAAACTTTATAAATTTTAAGGCCAACCCCATAACGTTTATTTCCTTATTTGAATTCCGAATCTAAAATGCCGGAATCCAAAATTATTTTCGCTGAGTGGTTAGTGATTTATCCATGACCAAAAATTGCCTATAAAAGGAAAATTGTTCACTAAAGCGATAATTGGGTCCTTTTCCCCCGAGGGAATTGATAAATTCATTCCGTTTTATTCAATTTTGCAACATTTTGTTGCCATATTTCAATTCCGCATACCGATTTATTTAATAATATAACCAATGAAAACTAAGTTTTTAAATATAAATTGTTATGTTCATTAACTTATCGCCGATTCTATTGTTAGCGTGAGGTCTGGTGTTTGCGTCTAATTTTAAATATTAAAAATATCAGCAAAATGTGCGGCAAACGTCTAAATATCTTTAATTTATTCCGCTTAAAAATAATTTTGGCTACAGGAAAGAGTTTAAAAGAAGAAAAAAAATCTTAAAATTCTTTCACTTACAGCGTTACTACGCAACGTTTAATTGACTGGTTCACACTCCATAATAAATGTATGCATTCACGTCCAATATTTTATTTATTCCGACAAATAATTTTAGCAACAGGGAAGTGTTTCAACTATGATTGGTCAAATGGGATTTATTAGTATTCCAAATCGGTTAGAGAAACGTGTATAAAATCGGTCCCCAAAACTTGATAGAATGCATTGTCATCGGTAACGAATCTATCTGCCAAGTTTCCACCCGATCAGAAGAAGGCAAGTGAGTTAATATTAGGCTTCCGCAAATTTCCCGGCAGTCACAAACGAACAATATCAAAGTTAATATAAAGCAACTGTCCGCCGACCAAACGGTATAGTGGTTAGCGTGCTGGCTTCTAGACCGCGAGGTTGCGGGTTCGAGTCCCGTGTTGGCATGGATGTTTGTAAATGTATGTTGGTTTGTTAAATGACGAAATGTTTCGGCGCATTATAGCCCTCGTGTTGCTGACGGCGCCAGATAATCTGAATACAACCAACCAATATAAAGCAACTGTCCAACGTATCACTTCTCTTTTTTTTTTCTCTCTCTATTTTGTCATTTCAAAGTAATGGGGTTGATTTGTACCCTCAATGACCTATTCTTATAAACAATAACTGCTAATCGTGTATATTAACGTGGTTTCTGAACCACAACGAACATCCATGCCTAACTTGGGATTCGAACCAGGCATCTTTGGCTTGCGAACCATGCTGTTATCAGTTAATCAAAGTTAGGAGTCCGTTTTTTAATTTACAAATGCAAATCTGAAAGACAATTCCTGAAATTGTACTTAAATTTTTCGTTAATAATTACCAAATAAAATTAAATACCTCAAAAAAATTCCTCAATTATGTTCCAAAACCCAAATATATATATATATATATTTCTCCAGGGGAGAAACTGGGTTAGGCATGGATGTTCTTTGTGGTTCGGAATCCACGTTAAGCTGTAGGTCCCGGCCTGACTAACCATGCTTGTGCATACAAATAGGTCGTTGGGTGTACAAACCAACCAGAGGAGAAAATCTTTTCTAAAATTTTAATTTTCAAACAATTTTTAATTGTTATCAAACTCGTATTAGTTTAAGTTTTAAAGTTGAAGTAATGTTCTTTTTAAAGTACTTTGAAAATTGCATAAAAATTAAATAAGTGAACTTGATTAAAAAATAGTGTAATTGTCTGATGGTATAACTGTTGTTTTGCTTAAAAGTTGTTTGACGTTAAATGTTTTGAAAATTGGCAGTTTTTTGTCTGTATCGAAACTAGATTTGAAAAGAATGTCTGTGTTGCGAACCTATGTCAGCTTTAAAGAAATATCCTTAAATTTACCCCTAAAATATCTGGTGTTTTGCCTAAATTTTTTGAAATTATCCTTAAAATGTTTCTGAAGTTTTGAAATTATCTCTAAAATTTCTACCTACTTTTTTAAATAAAACACACTGCCCTTTCCCCCGTTCTTTAGATAAAAAAAGAAATCATGGTCCCTCCAAACACCAACATTTTTGTATCGGTAGTCAGGAAGAAGTAATTTTGAAAGACTCTTGCCTGGGGTCGCATTCGCCCTAAAATTCCTAGTATTCCTTAAATTTTTGTTTATTTCTAAAATTCTACTTGCATTTTTCGATAATTTCCTAAAAAAAGGGGGAAAAATAAAATAATAAACCTAAAATTGCATTTACATTTTTCGATAATTTCTTAAAAAAGAAAAGAGAGAATAAAAAAATAATCCTAAAATAGTACTTACATTTTTTGATAATTTCCTAAAAACTTCCTATAAAAAATAATAATAATAATTAAAAATTCTGAAATTTCCCCGATTTTGTCTCCAATACCCGCTGAAAAAACTCCAATATTCTTCCAGATGAGAAAAATGAATTTAATTAAATTCGCATGTTTGTTAAACTTATAGTTTAATTATGTATTAGAGTTTAATCAGAGTTCATAGAAATGAAAAAGGTCATGGTGCTATTTCCCAAAAAAGGGCAACTCCTGTTCACGAGGGCACTTTTATGGCAAATTGCAGAAGTTTGTATACGTTTTTTTTTGTTGTAATTTCAATATTGTTTTACTTTTCCACCACGATAACTAACTTTAAATTTTCGATTTTTTGAAAAAATTTAATAATGCAAAAGACAGGGAAACAAGAACTTGCTCCGAAACTCAAGAGATATCAAAATACTAATAAAATGCTACAGTCCTACTTTTGTATCAATTTATAATACGGTAAAATTAAATAAGAATATTTTGATTTAATGAATGTTAAGATAAGAACTTTTCACAATTTATCCCTTTGCAAAATTTTCTCAAGTTTGAATGATCATCCTTAAACTTCATTTTTTTTAGGTTTTGCCATTGTCAGATGGAGAATAGTGTTTCTCCAAATTTAATATTATTCACAGTGGGATATCGCAAGGAGTATTCTTACAGTAAAAATTGCACTATGTCCTTCAATTTGTGCATTTTTTTTATTTACCAAATGGGGTCAAATTCTGCGTTAACGGCGTTAGCATGCCGCTATTATGTAGGCTATGATAAAAAAAAAAATTAAAATCGGAAATAATCTGGGACTTGGACTGCTATCCTGTGATACTTAAAACCTATTGATGCTTATCCTTTGATGGTTAGGAATTGGTAACAGGCAAACTACCAAAAACACCCTCATATATTTAACAGGAGGGCATCTCGATTATGCATGTCCGAACGGAAACATTCTTTTTAAATTCTTAGTGTAAACATTTGATGGTTGTACACCTTTAACTAAGGTAACCACGTCTTTCAAATTCCTTTCTTCTCGATTTTGAAGAAGGCATGGTGACAAATCTGCTTAATCACAACATGTTCATAATCAAGCAAACCATCCATTTAAACTAATGAGCACTTTTTAATTGTAAGACAGCCCCCTAAAAATCCACCTTCTAATGACGCACGTTATATGGACATCTATTCAATGATTTCAGTCCCTGGTCTGTGCGTTGCATGTTTGAACATGAATGTTCATGCGTGAGTAGGGGAGATCCACATATTGCGTAATGTTGGGGGAAAAACGAAAGTTTTTTGAATCCTTGCAGGATGAATTTTTTCTGAAAATGTCAGGAAGAGCGCCATTTTCAAAGAAAAAGGGCAGGAAGGGCGCTATTTTTTTTAAAAAAAGAGCAGGCAGAGCGCGCTGTCCCTCGAAAAACGCCTACGATGAACTCTTGTTTAATTATGTATTATAGTTTATGTTAATTTGCTAAAAAGTTATTTAATCTTCAATTTTGTAAAAATTGACTGTTTGCAGACTGCAAAAGCAAACAAGCTTTGGATAAAATGTATCTGTGCTAGGAGCCTGTCAGCTTCAAAAGAAATATCCCTAGATGTGTTTGAATTTGAATTATCACTAAAAGCTTTAGAGTTATTCCTAAAATTTTAAATATTTTCCCTAAAAGTTAAAGAACTATCTACAATTTTTGGGAATTATCCCTAAAATATTCCTGAAATTTTTAGAATTATCCCTAAAATTCCTTCCTAAATTTTTTTTTTAGAAAACTCACTGCACGCCCTGGTCTTCGTTGGATAACCAATAAATATATGCAGCTGGGCAGTTGACCCCACCTTACATAGAACCATTCCAGTGTCAAATCAGGTGAGTCTTTCGTGCCTAATTACATATTACTGCTGAGTTATGCGATTCGGTTGCTATGTAACTTGGGGTCTACGGTCAAAAACTTCTAAAGAGTATTCGTAAAAAATCCGGTGTAATTTGCAGAATTGTTTTCTGAATATTCGTTTTTATTGTATTATACTAAATACATAATGTTATTGCTCATAGCTTGGAGTACAGAAAATTAGCTTAACGTGTGAAAAATTAGCTTAATGAGATCGATGTCGCTGCTCTGAAAGCTCAACCTTGAAAAAGGAGGAGACACGACCTTGATTATTTGTCGCCTGTTCTGGTGGGAGTTTTCCTTGTTTTCTCACATTCGATACGCAAAGATGCGGTTGTTCCGTAGTAGATTCCTCATGCTCTACGGTTTCGGCGCAGCATTGCCATAATTTATTTAGCTGAGCTAATGTCTATCGACCACAATCACTATTGTAATTTATTTAGCTGAGCTAAACCGACCCAAACCACTATTGTATGTATTATAAAAATGATTGGTTCTATACGAGGTTTCCTGACGAAACAGTTGGTGATCTACTGCGACGTTAGCATCTTACTTTTATGTGTCAAGTTTTTGTTACGCCGACCAAACGGTATAGTGGTTAGCGTGCTAGTTTCTGGACCGCGAGGTTGCGGGTTCGAGTCGCGTGTTGGCATGGGTGTTTGTAAATGTATGTTGACTTGTCTAATGACGAAATGTTTCGGCGCATTATAGCCCTCGTGTTGCTGACGGCGCCAGATAATCTGAATACAACCAACCAACCAAGTTTTTGTTACGAAATCCTTCTCGTGTAGAACACACCCTGAGGATAAATAAGCTCTTCCATTGGTTGTTGGGCTGAAGTTTACAATGACGTCACGTGCGAGGGAGGAACTCCTTAATAAATCTGTCTTAATTCTTCTATAATCTTAATAAATCTGAAAGAAAAAAGAAGGGACTGTCGGATTCGCTCCCGTCGAATGGAATGCCTCATATAATACTATCAACCATCTCTGGAGCCGCATTTTGCCGAACCCTGGGTCATTTCCTCGTCATTTTAACCAGGCTATTATGCATATCCATTCAGGTGTTAAATCTGATCTTATTTTTTTAAAACAGAACAATCTGAAATTCTTTTTCAATATTCCAGCTGTTTCGAATTTTAATGCGATTTTTTTTTTTTTATAAATTTGACGAATTTGGCTTTCTAGGTAATCTTAAGAGGAACTCTACTAGTAAGGATCATTCTCTATACTCGTTATGTTACAATTTTTTAGCCTAGTTCAATTAAACTCTACTTTTGTATAAAGCTTTGAATATTTGGTCGGTTGGTACGAAAATTATCACTTCATGAAATGGCATATATTAAAAACTCGAAAATAGCGTGTAATATATTTTCTTGGATATTTGAAATTCTTAGACCAGTGCTTATGCAGTGGCTCCATTTACAATAGTCGCTTGTTTTTTGTTTTTTTTAATTTTCATTTATAATAGACTAGCTGAATACTCGTGCTTTGCTACTAAATTTTACCTTGTGCAGTTTGACAATCAAAAGTCATTCATGCATTCCACATCTTGGATGTTTGATCCCGTTCCAACCCCTGGAAATTTGTTTCATCAAAGTCGGAATACTTTAATTTATCTTTGTTTGTCCTCGTTGACATTTTTTTTCTTTCTTCAAATTTTATAATTGTAACTGTATTGGAAGTAGGGTATAGGGTTGTTCTTCGCGTATGAAATGTTTTGACCTTATTTCCACCCTTTACTACGAGTTAATCGAGATCGGAAGAGCTTACTTTTTATAGGTTTAATCCTTGGTACCATTTCTCACTTTTTTTTTTACTTGCTGTTTACTTTTTTCTGTACTTGCCCTTGTTGACATTTATACCAATTTTCAGAGTGGTGACTAAATTCAGAGTGGCCACAGAACCGGGAAAGCCTGGAAATCAGGGAAATGTCAGGGAGCTTTTTGATTCTGGAAAAAAATCAGGGAAATGTCAGGCAACTTTTTAAAATTTCAGGAATATCAGGGAAATTTTGTATTGTTTAAGGCACGTTTATCTATATTTTGGAGCTATTTACATGGAGATTTGTAGTGGTAAGCCATTAGAAGTTTAATGTTGCGGAATAATTTAAACTTTTCATTACCAGCAAACTATTTTTTTTAAAAATTGCATATTATCTCTTTAGCATACATGTTCTATTTGATCAGAGTGTCTAGACATCTGGAAAACTTAAGAAAATTGGGGAAATTTGAAAAAAAGTTTGCCCTAAAATCAGGGAATTTTTTAGAAATCTATCGGGGAATTGTCAGGAAACTTTTTTTCCTGAATTTTGTGGCCACCCTGTAAATTTGAAGTAGAATTTTGAAATATTCTTTTTTGGAACATTTCTTTCCATTGAAATATTTCTTTCGACCCTTTAAAATTAATTAATAGATATTGGAGTAGCTTACTTTTTCTATACTTGTCCTTGTTTGACATTTGTACTGAATATCAGAACTATGACTACATGTAAGTGGACCATTTGAAGATTCTTTTGGAACGTTCGATCCCTTTTCGACCCTTTAAATTTGGTTAATAGACAACGGAATAGCTTATTTTTTCTATTTTAGCTCTTGTTGACACTTACATCAAATATTAGGGTTATAATTACATTGGAAGGGGCACATTCTAATATCCCTTGTTTGGAACGTTTGACCCCTTTTCGAACCCTTAAAATTGGTTCTTCGTGATTGGAACAGCTTACTTTTTCTATGTCTGTCACTGTTGACATATGGACAGTACGGAAAAAAGGAAAAAAATCCAAACGATGGCTATATCTTGTTTTCTAATTAATGAAATATCAAAAGTCAAGTATCGTTGAAATAGTGGAAAGACTTTATTAATTTTATACAATTTTTTTTGATCATGAGGGGTCATCTACAGATTAAAACTAAATCAAACTTTAAAAAGTTCCAACGACAACCCCATATTTGGATTTAGAATCCAAAAAAATACCCGTCTAAATACTAAACTTCATGATTTTCCAATGAGTGATTAGTCATTTAAATGATGTAAAAATAAATGAAAAATTAATGTTAAAAATAATTTTTTTTTTTTTTGGCTGTAAATTCTTATATAGTTTATATATTTTAGCAATTTTTGATTCAAACGATATTTTATAAAAGGCCAAACATAAATAACATGCAACTTTTGTGTTAAATAGTTTAATAATTACTTATTAATAAATAAACCAAGTTTTAAAATTTTTTAAATACAATTATTGTATTTTTTTTATTTTATTTCTTTTACTTCTATTAGAATTATCATGGTCGAAAAACCCTCCACAATATTTTTCATTCCCTTTTGACTTTGGTTCTCAATATTTTAGCAAATATGTAAAAAAGCTCACTTTAAGGGATCGCGTAATAGATACGTCTTGAAGCATGCAAAACGTTCGATTCTTCCCCGCTTTAAGAAATTTGACCTCAAAATGGTCCAAAACATTTTCGCTCATAAGTGATGTGTTTTTCAATATAATTAACTGTTATTTGGTATCAAGGGTAAACCAGGACGGTATAGTGGTTAGCGTGCTAGTTTCTTGAACGTGAGGTTGCGGGTTCGAGTCCCGTATTAGGCATGGGTAAATGTATGTTGGCTTGTCTAATTACGAATGTTTCGACGCATTATAGCCCTTGTGTCGCTGACGGCGCCAGATAATCTGAAAACAACCAACTAGGGTGAACCAGGTATTTATTCTAAATCGAAGGAAAATATAAGGGTTCGTATGGAATTTTTTAAAGATAGCGGGATGTATACTAAGTAAATTTAACTCTTAAGATTTTTTTTTTTTGCACCAGACATATAGAAAATCGTAACCGTAATTTTACGATAGTTAGAACCGAAGATATAGCCGTCGTTCCGACTTTTTTTTTTTTTTTTTTTGCGTTTTCCAATTTTCCGAATTGTGATCGTATGGAAAATGGGATAATTAGTGATGAGTGAGTCAGTCAGCGAGTGTTTATAGATAGAGGTTGACATTAAATGAAGACAATTTCTGTCTTTTTATTAAGTGATTTGTCTGTACTCAAAAAATGTCAAGGTTTTATACAAAGTAGTTTATGAATGAAGTGGGCTAGAAGATTGCAACATAGCGAGTTTAGGGAATGATCCTTACTATACTAAACTCCAACTTAACTTGACATCACTAGACTATAGATCTTCACCGTGCTCATAGGAAATTAATCCATTTTAGCGGAGTGAAGACAGAATTCTCGCCAAACATTAGAGCCTTTTGTTCTCTACAGAGTTGTGGTTTGGCGAGCATTATGCTTTCACGCCGCCAAAATGGATTAAATGCCTATGAGCACTGCGACAATCTACCGTCTAGTGATGTCAAATTAAGTTGAAGTTTAGTATAGGACTTGCTCTGAAAAGAAGAGTGTCAAAAGACTCGTGTCAGAGAAATAAATTCTTACTCTAAATGATTAAGACTGACGCATATGGTTTTGTAATTGAAAAAAAGTAGCTTGTTAGTCGCCTGGTTTAATGTTAAAATAAATTAAAATGATTTTTCGAACATATCGCCGCTATTGTGAACCAAGGACGCAACAGCAAATTTTGTTGAAACGGAGTTACGGTCTCTATTGTGTCAAGGAATACCTAGCCCGCCGAAAGACCGAACTCTTAACACTGATTATGACAATATTACGTTACTTCTAAGTTGATAGGCGTCACTAAGTTTATAGGGAAATGAAGTTGGTTTTTCGTGTTTCCTGAAAATTACTCTTTTCGTAGGTGTTGTCATTCACCAGAGTGGTCGCTATTTCCTACCCTTACATATATTTGGATAGGAGAAAATAATGCCGTTCGTTAAATGGTTGGCTAGAGCTGCTTGCTTAGATTTTTCATTTTCGCCACGGCGAGTGTTTGCTATTGTATTTTTTTCCCCCCTGACGTCTTTGTTTTTCGGAAGATAAGCTACTATCTTCCTTTATAAATGAGGTGGGATGCGCTTTTTCAAATACTGTAGTTATTGGGAGCAATGTTCGAAATATTGAAGAAAATAAAAAATGTCTTTTAAAAAGGGCTCAGGCTAATAAAAAGATTCGTTTACTGAAATAAGTTGCATACTATTGTTGACAGTATTTCAGTAATTTTTTTCTAAAAGCATTCAATTCTCCATTTGTAGATGGCATCATTAGAGATAGCTGGCAACCAATCATTGCTTGGCATAGTTTTCCCATGGTACGAATGCATGTAAAGGTAGGAATGAAGGAAATCGTATCGAAAAAAACTTTGTTTGGAAATTTAAAATTGATAAAAAGTTACCACTATGCTCACATATTTACCAACAATTTTTTTAGTTAAATTGAAAGATATTTAGGTCTCCCGGAATGGACAATTATATCTGCCATTTAACATTTAGGTCTCTGCATGAAAATCTACCGGAATCTACATGAAAACCCTATGTATTACATAAGGTAATAAAAGTATAGTATTCGGTCAAAATAAAAATAAAAATCGATTTCTTCCCCCTTATTTCTCCACGTTTTGGAACATCCTGATTTCAAAAACGTGATCTAGAAAAAAGTGTGTGTGTGTCTGTGGTCGGCTTAAATCCTGAACAAATTGGCCTACGATGTTCAAACTCGTTGTGCGGGTTGGTGATGACACAGGGACCTACCAATAAAGTTTTCGTCAAAATCACGCATGTGCATAAGGTAGCTGCCATTAAAAAAAATCGATGTTTTTCAGTAATTGCTAAAAAAAGGTTCTAACGATTTTGTCCAAAATCCCTATGGTAATGTGTCTTAAGGAGTTCTAAATAACTCCAAATCCGAAATTCCCGTAAAAATGCTTTAATGGCGTAAAGGTTTAAAATTCGAATGCCTTTAACACAGAGTTCTATTTCATTGAGCATACCTCATCAACGATAATTTTTCTCCTCTCCTCAGTTTCACTTTAAAGAAAGGATTGCATAAGAATTATTGAAAAGTATATTGCCGAAATTATCTATTTAGGCGAAGATTTTTTTTTTGAAGACCCATACAAGAATTATGGTAAAAATGTCGCCAAACTGGCAATTTTTTCTAAATGAATGATGAAAATATAATAACGGTAAATTACACAAATTGACATCAGTATTACAGTGTAATGAAAAGTTGCGCAATGTTCCTCACCCCTAGTTTGTTTTTTTACAAAATATGCATAATTCTCGATTTTCAACCAATTCTTAAGGTTAGTTTCAATGATTTTATTTATAGTCAAAGTATAGTAGTACAGCGTTTTGAAATATGGGAAATATCATTTTATGAAATGACCTATACTCAACTCAAGTGTTAAGTCATGTTACTTCCGCATGACTTTGGAGGGCCCAACCAACTCATACTCAAGATTTGAGACATGAAGGTAACGTTATTGAAATTCATTCAATGTCACAGAGTTCGTGTGATGAAAGTGTATTTGATAGTAAAATGCTTTTATCAGAAGAAAAGTCAGAAAGTTATATTATTTCACTGAAACAAGGGCTGCTAAAAAACAACTCTCTTTTTCTAGAGCATGTGCTGTAGAGCAATTTCTATTGGAGCAGAAGCTCAATTAGCAAGTGCTCTTTTGCGGGATTTAAGTGTTGTAAACTTAGAAAACCAAACAGTGGTAATAAATGAATCGAAGTTTCTTCGTGAAAGGTTAAAATACCATCAAGGTATTAGTTCAACTATTTTTCACTCTATTTATATAATCGAAAGGATGAAGCAATAAGTATAGATATTGTGAGTAGTAATTACGGCTGCATAAATGAACTCTAGTTATTACATGTCATTCCATTGCTATTGTGGACTGCCAATCATTAAGATCGATGTAAGGCTTCAAAAGGAATTTTTCCTGGTAATTTTGCTTGCAAATTTGTAGAATTTTTTGTATCCTTTTGCTTGTTAGACCATCGAATATGTTTTCGTGAGTCAAGCAACATTTCAAAAGGAGATGTTCTGAGATTACCGCACTTCTCTGTAGATTTGATTGAATAAGAGACCTCAGATCATTTTCTAAATACTTTGTGCACTGTATTATTATATTAAAAATGTTTTTTGATACATAGATAATTCTAGGATGACATTATATTGTAAACTATAAGGGGGTATATATTTTTATTACAATATTTTTTCCAACTGCGAGGTTGGATCAAGAGATACAATATGTAAACGGGAAATTCGATTTGCCATTTTCAGTCATCTTGAATGGGAAATATTTCCAGGGTTTCTGCTTGCTAAACCTTAGGTTTATTTGCTTCTTAGTACATCCTGACATATTTTGCAATATTTGTGGTCAACAAATGGTAAATCTCGGCAATTTGTTAAACGTTTTCCTATTGGACAGTAAAAGAAGTAAGTCAAGTAATTGGACCATCGAGAGTAATCATAGTTGTCCTAAGAGTCGATTCGTTTAAATGACGTAAACAAACAACTCCTTGTACTGGTTATTTTAAAGTATTTTTGAATAATGAAATTGATCAATTAGAGACTACAGTATTTCATACAATACGATCATAACCAAGACCTTGAATAGTTTTCTCATCAATTCAGCTGTCTACTACGTTTCGTCCAGAGCCACTATCTGGAGTTTCGTGTCTAAAATATGTTGAATTTAGTTCTTGTACAAAAGATACGTGTCCTCTTTTATTTATGCGACCACATTTACTATATACAATTTCTATACTTATTAAATTTTCGAGTATATAAATAGAGTGAAAAATAGTTGCAACTAATACCTTGATGGTATTTTACCCTTTCACGAGAAACCTATTTTTCCTTAACCACTGCCTGGTTTTCTAGTGTTGCAACATTTAAATCCAACAAAAGAGCACTTGCTAATTGAGATTCTACTCTAATTGAGATTGGCTCTACACTGCAAAAAAAATCCCGTCCAATTTACGGTTTTAAACTGGCAGCTGGGTCGCCAGTTTAAAACCGTAAAAAATACGGAAACATTCCGTATTAAGTACGGTTTTTGACTGATTGC
This sequence comes from Linyphia triangularis, assembly GCA_963978545.1. NCBI lineage: Eukaryota > Metazoa > Arthropoda > Arachnida > Araneae > Linyphiidae > Linyphia > Linyphia triangularis. Next base: position 9,918,389 of record OZ021721.1, on the reverse strand, counting down.
AACAGTATTTCCCCGTAAAATGAACGGAAACTTTCAGTAATAATTACGGTCATTCCGTACAAAATACAGTTTTCTCCCGTAAAATAAACGGAAGCTTTTCGTATTAAAAACGGTTATTGACTGGTTGCTAACATCGATCCCCGTAAAATAAACGTAAACTTTCCGTATTAAATACGGTAATTTCATGCAAAATAATTTACTCCCGTAAAATAAATTAAAATTTCCCGTATTAAGTACGGTGATTCCATACAAAATGCAATTTCCACCTGTAAAATAAACAGAATTTCTGTGTTGAATAAGGTCAATTCCATATAAAATACAATTTCTCATGTAAAGTACACGGAAACTTTCTGTAATAAATTTCATATAAAATACACAGAAATTTTTCTGTATAAGTAACAGTTTACCCCTATAAGCGAAGTTTTTCTTATACAAAAACTTCCAGTGACAAAAAAGGTTTACAAATGTAAGTGAACGGTTTGCTTTTGCAAAATATTAAGAAACTTTACATATTAAAAGTAGTTTACAATTGTAGATGGAAAAGCTTCTGCCACAAAATATATGATTAATTTTAGTATTAAACAGTTTACAATATCAAGGAGGCATTTGTGTTCTGCTAAAGGTTTTGTTAGTAATAATGACCATATTCAATGGATGAAAATCATAAAAATTAAAGTACGATTCTGTATCACAGCAAAATATTCTATGTCCCATTATAAATTAAAGCGAAAAAAATTTCCGAAGCAATAAGGTAATCCTTCAACATAAATAGAAAGGTAAAAAATATATCACAAAATGAGCATGTCACACAAAATAATTTATTAATAGCTATCAGTCTTTTCTTATATCAAACTATAATAATAAATTTATTTGGTTATCTATACTATGATTACCTAGACTTTCAATTTGATTAAAACATTAAAAAAATGCAATAATTTACTAACTTTCAAAATATTTTTTAACGCGACAGGATTTAAATGTATTTTATGACACTGTGTATTAAGTATTAAGTAAAAAAAATTAAATTTGATAAAAATATAATTTTATTTCAATACACATAATAAAAGTATACATAATTATAAAATTTCAATACACACGAATGAAAAGTGGTTCAGATTACTTTATTTAATAAACAAAATATTAAAAATTTTCCAGGAAGTATCTAGGAATAATTAATCATATCATTCAATACAAGCTGCGGCAACTTTTAAGGCCATATGAAAGTCATTATTAATTTTTCAATTTAGAAAAATATGCAAAATATACGAAAAGGAAAAATTTAGATTGCGGAATGTACAAATTATTGAACACATCTAATAAATAATAATTTTAAAATTTCAATACACACGAATGAAAAATGTACAAATTATTAAACACATCTAATAAATATAAATTATAAAATTTTAATACACACGAATGTAAAGTGGTTCAGATTACTTTATTTAATAAACAAAATATTATTGAAGCACATCTAATAATTATTGAACACATCTAATAAATTTTCAAAGTTGACAGTATAAAAGTATACATAATTATAAAATTTCAATACACATGAATGAAAAGTGGTTCAGATTACTTTATTTAATAAACAAAATATAAAAAATTTCTAGGAAGTATCTAGGAATAATTAATCATATCATTCAATACAAGCTGCGGCAAACTTTTAAGGCCATATAAAAGTCATTATTATTTTTTCAGTTAAGAAAAATATGCAAAATATACGAAAAGATTAGATTTTATTATTTAATTTAGATTGCGGAATGTACAAATTATTGAACACATCTAATAAATTTTCAAAATTGACCAATGCAAGTTATATCTGAATAATTATGACTCTACAAAATAACCATCTTATAAAATGTCCAATTTACCACAGTAAACATACTTAAGGTATTTAACTGCTGTTGGAGAGTCTGAAGAATCATTCTTTCACTTACTTCTGTGTGTGGGAGCGAGTTGCCTGTTGTTATTGTTGCTAATCCTCACTGTCTGACGGAGTGAGACAAGATCCACGAGTTCGTTGACTAAAAGGTAGTCGAAGACTAGGAGAGGATTGCTAAAGAGATCCTCCTTAGAGAGTACCATGCAATCCAAGAGGTGCTCAGGAGAGGCCTGATGATTTTGGCACTTGGTACAGGTGGCGAAAGTTTTCTTGCCCTAGTTGAAAGTGAGGCACTTGATGTGACTGCTAGCAAGCCTTGATAGAACAGTCCGGGTATGTCTGTCACACGGGAGGTCAAGGGACAAACCTGGTTTTGAGCCCTTGTACCAATTATGGGTTGGGGGTGTTTTCCACTCCTCCGAGATCTTTGATTTTTCCAGAGAGTACAATTCCAAAAAAATAAGTGTGGAAGAGGGAGATGTTGAAATCCTGCAACCCTCCTTAGCAAGGATATCGGCCTGATCGAGTTGCCTGGTCTGATTAATAGTCATTCATCACTGCGATGGTCGTATCAGGATTCGTTGTCTTTCAGGCGAACAGTTGCTCCCTCAATGTACAGTAGGTCATAGACAGGACGGTGGTGGCGGTATTATGCTTTGGGGGACGTTCTCTTGGGCGTCTCTGGGACCCGTGGTTGTGGTAGAGCAGACCATGAATGCTACAGGGTATCGGAACATCATTGCGGTGACTGAGCCTTTGTCTGGATTCATACCCAGAAGCACCTGTGATACAGATCAAAATAAAGTTTTTAATATAAATCCTTTATATGCATTGGCAACTTTTATGTGCAATTACAACCAGTGTTTAAGCTTTTTAAATGCCACTAGCATAGCTCTGTTACAATACTAATGTCATAATTAGAATTCACAAAAGCAAAACTATTTTTAAAACAAACCTCAAATAGTAAATGAAATAAACACTTATATGTAAATGATAGCAGATTATCAAAACTACTAGTACCGGGTGGCCACAAAATTTACGAAAATAAGTTCCCTGATTTTACTGCAAACTTTTTATCCAATTTCCACAACTTATCCAGAAGTGTAGACATCCTGATCAAATAGAACATGTATGCTAAAGAGATAACGTACCAATTTTTAAAAAATAGTTTTGGCGGTAATGAAAAGTTCAAATTATTCAGAAACATTAAATTTTCAACGATTACTGCCACAATTTTCTGGGTAAATGGTGCCAAAATGTGGATGAACAGGGAAACGTGCCTTCAGAACAAAGAAAATTTCCCTGATTTTTGTGAAATTTAAAAAAATTTCCTGATTTTTTCCAGAATGAGAAAGTTTCCTGACATTTCCATTTTTCCCGGTTTTCTGGCCACTCTGTATTAGTGTTATTTAAGTATAGCACTTCTAACAAAGGTGAAACAAGTAAGTTCTTATAAAACTTATCTTCCCACGGAACGTTGCAAGAAATAAAAATGTTTAATTCTAATTATAATACACTAAGTAAATTTATTCTAAAAGCACTACAATTTATTCCAACAGTATTCTCACTTCAAATAAATAGTGTTGTATTTGTCCCTAAATCCTATGTATAAAGCAGTGTTGAAGCTGCTGTACAAAATTTTTTCAGCAAAAAAGCTTAAGTCACAATTTTCATTTCAGCAAAATGCTAAAATGGTTACGAGCTACATCCCTCGAGATGTTTAATTTAACTCAATGAAAACACTTTCATTGAGTTAACACACAGCATTTTGTTAAAACAGCACCCACAGCTTAATCCCAGCAACAAAATAAAATAAAATAATCTCTATAGTTTACCTGAAAAGTGCAGAGAGCTTTCGAAGTCTTCAAGGCATTCAGCACAACTGGTAGTTTCTTTTTGAAAAATTCCAATAAACTGTACAAAATATGAAAAATATTGTAAAATTTATCATCCTTATGTACATATATTTACACTCGTGAAAAGAGTCAAATGAACTAGCTAGCATGAAATCGTCTTTTAAAAACCTTATTTTAAAATATGGATCTGCACATCAATTGGGTAGTCTAGGGATGGGATAAATCACCTTCAAAAATAAAATTTAAGTTTATCTCCTTAAAATAAAGACTCAATATTTCACACAACAATATTTCTTATTATATCATTAGGTCCATGGCGTTTAAAGTTATAAGTGATAAAACGATAATTTGCGGAAGGAATGGATTAGAAATTCTCAATTACTACTATCCGTTAACGCTAAAAAAAGAAATTTATCGAAAGAAAATCTTTTTTCTTTGCTCACAAACGTAGGCTCATTTTTCAGCTACGTTTTTAAAGAATTTTACATTAATTCAATTAACACATTTCATAAAATGAAGAGGTCTTTTAAACCCTGCATTGAAAGGCTATATCACCACACCAATGCTATAGTACTTGAAAACAGCAACATTTTAAGTATCTGTTTTGCGATTAATTCAATCCCAAAGATCACCAGCCCTTCCCTTACTTTTGCCAATGACCAAGTACGATAACATTTATGACAGATGATCTTGTCTTGACAAGCAAGCTATATAATCTTGAGCAAGTCAAAGTCCTCAGTCAAAGGCGGTGGGTGCCATGTAAGAGACTGAATATGTTCCCAAGTGATTTCTAATGCAATCCCAACAGACTGATTTGAAACAATCGCAATGAAACTGAGGTGTCTTTTGACTGAGACTTCACACAATGGAACAGAAGTAGTAGGACATTTGGCGATAAAAAAAATCAAAACAAGATCAAAAACATGGTAACTGAATAAGTTAAAACATAAACAATAATAAAATCAAATTAAAATATAAGTAATAAAACCGTTATTACATAACTAAAGAGCACATTTCTAAATGATAGCCAATGCAGTTAATTAAACTTCATTTAGTTTTACAACTCTTACAAACTCGTGAAATATTACGTACAATATTCTATATCACACGCATATGTTTCAGAAATGCAATAAAACAACAATCGCTGTGTTTTTTCCCATTAAATAAAAGAATAACATTTTCTGATTCTGATGTAATTTTATGTACATACATTAATTTAGAATTTCAAAGTAATGAACAAATTAATTGTATAATGAAAAGAAACTTACGAAGGAAGCCACTTTCTTTCAAAACAATTATGCCATCCTCGCCGTTCGGCGTCTATTTTGAAGATGGTGTAATGCGCATGCGCAGAGAGCGATTTTTGGTGAATGACGGTTATTAACTGTAGTCTTGCCTGTGAAAACTGCTTTAAACCGTAAATTCAGGTTTACGGATTTAAATCGTTACAATTACTGGGAATTTCCGTATAAGTGACGGGTTTTTTTTACAGTGTACGGTCACTATCTCTAGCAAAAGATAATAGATTTTCTGGTAGTTCTTATTTCACTGAAAAAATTAAACTTTACGGCTTTTCCATGGTAGAAACATTTTACTATCATGTGCACTTTCATCATTCGAACCCTGTGACATGGAATCATTTTCAATAACGTTACCTTCATGTCTCAAACCTAGAGTCTTTGTTGGTTGGATGCTCCAAGCTCGTGCAGAAATGGCATGACTTAATACTTGAGTTTATTATACGCCATTTCATAAAATGTTATTTCCGATATTTCAAAATGTTGCACTACTATACCAAGACCATAAATAAAATAATTGCAAACTAACCAAAAGAATGGGTTGCTAATTGAAAAGTATCCGTATTTTGTAAAAAATAAATTAGAAATTTAAGATTTTCATCTAGATTCCGGGAGACCTAAATGCTTTATAGCAGATATAATTTTTTATTACTGCTAATTAATATTGTAAACTTTTTATTTTTCATTTTTGAAAATAAAAATTTGCTTTATATTTGTTTTTAAAAAAATTAAAAATCCTCGTTTTTGTTAAAAAAAATCAAACTTTAGGTCCATTTTGGGGGACCTAAATATTTTTCGATTGAGCCATAAAATTTTGTTTAGTAAATATGTGAGCATAGTGACAACTTTTTTATCAGCTTGAAAATATGTATTTCCAAAACAAGTTTTTTTTTCGATACGACCTTTTGCAGAGTGCTCACAGAACCTGGAAGCAGGGAAATGTCGGGAGTTTTCTGATTCTGCTGGGAAAAACTCGTTTCTGATTCCGGGAGAAATGTCGGAATTTTTTTTTAAAAAATTCCTAAAAATCAGGATTTTCTTAGTTTTGAAGATACGTATCCTTATTTTGGTGCCATTTGTCAGAGAATTGTGATGGTAATCATTACAAATACGGAATAATCTTCGTTGCCACCAAAATTATTTTTTAAAAAGTGGCATATTATCTCCTTAGCATTCATGTTCTATTAGATCAGGATCATCTGGAAATCCTGGGAATTTGGAGGAGAAAAAATGTCGAAAAATCGTGATTCTTTAGATATCTATCAGGTAATTATCAAAGGAATTATTTTCCTGAATTTTGTGGCCACCCTGGTTCACCATAGCGGCGATATATTGTTTTTATGCCTCACCTTTCTAGAAAATAGGATTAATGTATTTGGAATTTGTTCACCCAAATGTTGTACTTTTGTCAATTTTTCTGTGGATTGGTGGGGGGGGGGGGGGGAACACTTTAAAATACTTAAAACATCTGTTGTCTGTTTCTGTTAAAAAAGACTAATTATATACGTACTGTTTCCCTAAACTATAAAATTAGTTGAACCTCGTATCCTATATTTTTAACTAGCTGAATACCCGTGCTTCGCCACGAAATTTTACTATGTGAAATATTTTAGCCAGCTGTGAGGGCCCACGTTGTGGAAATCCGTCATTAGTGTATAGGCCCCAATTTTTGGCGCTTCACTCGCTGGTAGGTTCATCGCAACGCAAAATCGACCTCGCTTCGCTCGCTGAAAAAGTCATTGACACAGGGTGCGTACGCGGCCTGGAAAACCTGGAAAGTCCTTGAATTTCATTATTTTTTTTCAAGGCCTTGAATAGCCTGGAAAAATAGGATTATTTCTAAAAAAGCCTGGAAAGTCCTTGAATTTCCCCTTTCCAATTCTAAAACCATAAAATTCTCGTTCCCGTTTTACCATTATTCTGACGTCACACTTTCTAGCCGGTTCACTTTTGGCGGATCTGTCAATCACACTTGAATCGGTTCCTCCCGAGCGGCCCTGGAACGGCACGGTCACTATGACCTTTGACCTCTCCCCTAAAGAGACAAAAAGTTGCACGATGAGTATCCGGTGGAAAGATGGTGTAATTTGATATGCAGGATATTTTCGCTTTTCTCTCTCTCTCCCTCATTAGGTGCATTCTCAAACGACCAAAATTTTCCTCCGAGAGGATTTTGTGTTTGTTCGAAATGGAATGAAAAAGAGCGCGCTTAGCATATTTGTATATAAAATATCGAAGGAAAAAGTATCGAATTAATAGCACTATGTGGATTCATCCCATTGTTTAGAGCCGATCAACATTCGGTATGTTCTTCTGTCTTTACCCGCAGTTAAGAGAAGACAAAGTAAAAATTTAAAACTTTTTCCGGATGTCGATTGAGAGCTTCGACGAGTTGGTGAAGAAATTATGTTCCAGACTGCAAAAACCCGACACTAACTATCGGAGGAGTATATCGCCTACAAAGAAAATAGCAGTTACTCTTCGGTATTGTATTATGATTTATATCATTCTTTCATTTATGTCGATTCCCATTTCAAGAAAGAAGAATTTCTTTTTCTGTAGAAGGGGAAGGATATGTAATTTTTTATATCAATTACTAAAATGGCCTACTTTAAAGCCGTGAAAGTTATTAACTAAGGTTGCTGGAAAAAAACCTTCCAATTTTATTAAATTTATTTTGAGCTCATTAAAAAATTTCTAATTACAGGGATGTAAGAGCTGTTCCAATTGATCCGAAGTGCGCCAAACTGACTACTCTGCTCCAAACTGCGCCAAAAACCTCTTTTTGGTTAAGATTGCGCCGAACTGCGCCAAAAAATCATTTTTTGACTTGAAAAATTACTTGGCGAGAATTTTGTCTCGAAATTTTTCAAAATTATCATGAAACATCACCAACAAAGCGATAAAGAGTATTTTGCCCTTCAAGGGCGTTTTTCGTCAGTTAACGTGCCGGAAAAGGTTCACACTTGAAAATACATATTACAATCTCTCAGTTTTGTTGTAGGTTTTTCAAACTATAAAGAAGTAGTAAATGAATCAGTGTGCATCTGATTTAAATCTGTTTTCTTGGCTGATTTTAGGTATAGAAAATTAATACTTATAGAATACATGATTTTTTTAAAATTTTTTTTACTGAGACTCCGTGCTAAAAATAGAATACAAGTGTTGTATTTTTCACACAAGCAATCTTAGTGCATCTGGTTTAGATTTGCACTCTTGCCTGGTTTCAATAATAAAGAAATATATAGCTTTCTTTAAGCTAAAAAAAATCGCGAATATTTTTTGTAATTTCTAAACTTAATCCAATTGACAGCCCCCCTCCCCAAACATTTCCAGGCTTAATTTCTAAGTCATCGGTAAAACGGGATTTGAATTTTGAACTTGCCTTTTTGATTATCTGGAAGGATTGGTGACTATTAGTAAATGATTTTTTGGCAACCCTGGATGTTGGATCATGATTTTGACTTAGCAACGAACGGGAAAACGCATATTACGTCATTCTTTTATTGTAGCCAATTCCCAGAAAAAGCGCCAAGTCGTACCGTAGGTAGACTAGAAATTCTACGAAGAACTTGAATGGGGATGGGAGGAGGGGGGGGGGGGGGATTTAAGCTATGTCTCTATTTTTAAAAAAAGTAAGGATTTCTTGTATTTACAAATTTTTGTTCCTTTAAATTAGCGATAGGAAAGATCAGGGATTCGCGGCAGTATGCCCCTTGCGCCGTTAAACTTCAACCAACCAACCAGGGATTCGCGCTTTAAATTCAAACTGTAGAAGGCATGAAATCAATCTTTATGCATCCAATTTGGATATTTTTTTCTTGCCTGTTTGTAAGTAAAAATAATAAATATTTTTCTTAGTACTTTAAGAGTGCATGATTATTTTTTTTGGCATATATTTAAAAAAAAACAACTAACCAAATAACCACAGACTTAAGATCATTTTTTTTCCATTGACCTTGAGATTTCACATGGGAACCCTCTATAATCCATTTAGACAATGGAGAGTGTTAGAAAACAAACCACTACAAATTTTTTTTTTAACCTAGTTTTTTCCTTATCCTGGTAAGAGGTATAATTATCAATAAATATATGTGGTTGCATCTTAGTTGTTAAGTAATAAGTATTTTAATTTTTTTTGCAACTTCGTTAATTAAAAAAAATATATAAAAATTCAATTTTGGTATCGACTCTGCAACGATAAAATAGGGCCTTGATTTTTGTTGAAATATCCTTGAAAAGGGCCTTGAAAGTCCTTGAATTTCACTTCCAAAAAAGTGTATGCACCCTGTTGACATATAAGCACATGCTTACTTAACTCGTTGAAAGGTTCATTGCTATGCAAACATGAGCTCTCTTTGCTCAATGAAAGATTCATTGCTGCGTAAAAACTAATTGCTACGTAAAGTCTTAATATTAGAAGCCCCTCCCTTGTCGAGAAACAATAAAAGAAAAATTCCGTTATTAACTGTAATATAACCCCCTTTAAGAGTATTTTAACACGTGATGTTTGTAAAAAGCAAAATTAGAAGGTCAAAACTACTTCTGTTGAAACTTTCAAAACTCTAGGCCTATTAGAAGAAGCTCTTTGTGAAAATTTCAAATAAAAATTCATTAAAAACAAATTAAAATTTTAACGTTCTTTTTGTGAAAAATCCAACTAGAAGGCCAAAACTATTTGTGTTAAAAATTTCAAAAATCTAGCCCAGTTAGAAATCGTTTTGTAAAATATTTGTTAATTAATAAAAAAAATTTCAAACTTCTGTTTTTCAAAAGTCCAATTAAAAGGCTAAAACTACTTATGTTGAAAATTTAAGAGCTGTAGCCCTATTAGAAATCGTTTTGTAAAATATATATTAATTAAAAAAATTAATTAGATAGGAACTAAATAAAAATTTAAAATTCTGTTTTGGCCAAATTATTGGTCTTTTAAAAAACTACTTATGTTGAAAATTTCAGAACCGTAGCCCTATTAGAAGTTTTGTATAAAAAGAATTGTTAATTAAGAAAATTAATTAAAAAATAACTAAAATTTAACATTCTGGTTTTCAAAAGTCAATTAGAAGGCTAAAACTACTTAAGTTGAAAATTTCAGAGTTGCATCTCTATTTGAAGTCACTTTGTAAAAAAATAAATTAATTAAAAAAAATTAATTAAAAGAGAACTAATTGAAAATTTAACATTCTGTTTGACATGCATAAAATTAGAAAGCCAAAACTTCTAATGTTGAAAATTTCAGAGCTCTACACCAATTTTAATAGGTGTCTATAGAGCCACAGACAGACAGCTTGTTTTATTATATTTATAGATTTGAAATTTTTAATTTATTTCTTTCTTTCTTATTTAAATGTTGTATAAGGTTACTCGGATACAGACCATTAGCAGAATTGAAATCGTTCAAACGAGACATTTCAAGTAATCCTATTACATTTCCAAACTATATCGTTTATCAAAAATTAAATATATGCATTTGGGGGATCACGCGGAATACTTAGATATCAGGAAACACGTTTCGTCATAGTATATTGAGAGAAGTGCAAAATACGTCTTTGGAGTTCATGCTGAAATTTAAATGAATTAACACGAAATTATACTAAAAAATATTAAGTGTCGGAGGTTCAATTGGTTTAATTTTTTAGGGGAATAACACATATCAGGCGAGAAACAATGTCCCATAGACCCAATGCTTTATTTTTTCATCCACGATTTCACCCGGAGTATTGCTTTGAAGCATATGAAACTAACATCAGTAATAAAAGTTCATTCATTAGTCATTTTGCCTGCAACAGTACCTGGAAATCAGGGAAATGTCGGGGAATTTTTTATAATTTTACCAAAATCAGCGAAATTTGCTACCCGATGGTTTGAAGATATCACTGTTCATCAGTATTTTGGCGCTATTTACCTTTTAGATTTGTGGCGATAATAAAAAATTTTATGTTGTGGATAATTAAAACTTTTTATTACCGCCAAAACTATTTTAAAAAGAATTTTTTTTTTTCTGTTTGGCATGTATGCTCTATTTGATCAGGGTGTTTACGCATACAGAAAAGTTGGGGAAATTTGTAACATAATCCCGTAAAATCGGGAAATCTTTTTGAAATATATCAGGGAAATTGGCTTATTACCAGGGAACTTTTTTTAATTTTGTGCCCACCCTGTTTAACTTTTTTTAGTCAGAGTGGCCAAGGAGCTTTCGGATTCTGGAAATAAATCAGAAAAATGTCAGATTTTTTTTTAAAACTTTACAAAAATCGGAAGTTTCCGATAGCATTGAAGGTACATTTCCCTAGTTATCCGTATTTTGGCACCATTTATCCGGAGAATTGTTGTGGTAATCGTTAGAAGTTTATTATGACGGAATAAAACTTTTCATTTCGCCAAAATTGTTTTTAAAAAATAGCCACATCATCTCTTTAACAAACATACATATTCTATTTGTTGAATGAGTCTACAAGTAAATCTATTGGATCCTTTTTTTCCTGAATTTCGTTGCCACCCTGACTAGTGGTTTTTGTTTTAATAAATATTTTTAGGTAAGGTTTTTAAAAGCTAGCTTCTAATTAAGTTTAATAAAAAACATCATTAATTTTTGATGAACATTTTATTACTGTGCTTTTATCAAATTCTTCAAAACAATACTACGAGAGAAATTGTGAATGAAAAAAATAAAAAATAAAACATTTGGCTATGATGTAGGGATAAACTGACATTTCTTCTTAAAATTAGATTTTTTTTAATGGTTGGTATAAAATGGGATTTTTTTAATGGTTTTCATTGCTTTTGCGTGAAATTCACGCGTGTCTTTTTTTTCTTTTTCTTTTTTTTCTTCTTTTTCTTTTTTTTTCTTGCTGTTTTGTAATTGAATTTATTACTGGGTTTGAAGGGCTTCAGATAGGTTTTTTTTGTTGCCTAACAGCTTCTATAAGTTGTATATTAGCATCTCTAAGTACAAATTCACTTGTAAATAGTTGGAGCCACATATGAGGACTCCCCCTCCCCCCCCCTTCCCCTCTCGCCCAAACGGCGGTTTATCGTACAAAATCCAATTTTAAAAATGCAAATCCTACTTTGATATGATTTAAAGCAGGGATGTAAGAGCTGCTCCAATTGCGCCGAAGTGCGCCAAACTGACTACCCTGCTCCAAACTGCGCCAAAAACCTCTTTTCGGTTAAGATTGCGCCGAACTGCGCCAAAAAATCATTTTTTGACTTGAAAAACTACTTGGCGAGAATTTTGTCTCGAAATTTTTCAAAATTATCATGAAACGTCGCCAACAAAGCAATAAAGAGTGTTTTGCACTTCAAGGGCGTTCACATCTTCGACACATCACTGGCTTAGAGACCAGTCGCTCTGATCATCTGCTCCTGTTGCCGATCCTATCCTGACGCTTAACCCTTGCAACCGTGGCTTAGAGACCAGTTGCTTGGGTTTATGCTATGATGCCTTTGAAGACGACGATATGCCATGATGGCTTTTTCGGCGGTGTGCGGCTTGCCACTGCTCCAGCTGCTGTAGCTGATGAACCTGCTTGCCTCGACCTGCCTTCTACCCTCGATCTTGACATTGGTAAGCCTAACCACGTGCCTCGGACTGACTGCTTCTCTCCAAAATCTGTTAGCTTTCCAAACAATTCAAAGGGAAAAACCTCACTGCAAGCCATGACCAGGTCATTGCTCGACCAAGGCTGTGAGGTTTTTGCCCGTTTTTCCAAGGGAAAATACATTGTCACCCCTCGAAACTTGACTGAGGAGACGCTCATTTCTAAATTTATGACAACGACAATTAGCCCAACTCCAATTTCTTTGCCCAAGTCGGCTAAAACCTTCAAGGTGGTTATCAGGGGCTTGCCCTTTGATACCACTAACCAAGAAATTGAAGAATGGATCAATTATTCCCATCCTAACTTTTCCCCCACTTCAATTTCTCAAATGAAAAACCGTTTCGGAACCAATGTTCCACTTTTCATTATTGAATTTTCAAACTCACATTCTAAACCAGCTATCCTTTTGTGGAAAAACCTAGGCTTTCTTCAAATTAAAATCGAACCCCTCCTTGGCAAAAAACCAAACCCAGTCAAACAATGTTTCAATTGCCAAAGGTGGAATGGCCATCTTGCTTTAACTTGCCCGTATCCCACCAGATGTCGCCACTGCTCCGAACAGCATCCCAGTCGGGATTGTCCTAATAAGAGCAGTGTGCGGCGGTGTATTAATTGTAAAGAAAACCATGCATCTTCTGCCCATTCTTGCAAATTTTATGTCGACCAACTTAGTAAACGACGGCCTAGTGGTTCCGGGGTCAAGAAGGCGACCCCCGCCACGAAGCCCATTCTTATTCCAAGATCTGTTACCCTAATTTCCAAACCAAAGCCCACGTATGCTAGTGTGGCATCTCAATCCCCTATTTATGGCCCCAAAATCATTAAGCATCAGGAAACTAACACTGATGTTAGTTTGCCTGACAATCCTATCCTCATGCAAGTGGATACTATTATGGTGGATAAAGCCAATAACACTCCAAACCGTAATATTAAAACTGTTGATGTTGCCACCCAATCCTTTATTCTGAACAAACATATGGATATATACTTGGAGAAGTATAACTTATTTCAGACAATCATGCAAAAGTTTGCTACTCTCATTGGAAAGGATTTCCCAAACCAGAAAATGTTCTGCAATGCTGTAGTTCTTCCTGCTCAACAACTTGATAGATATCTAACTCCCATCCGGGATTTTTGTGAGACCCACAAGCTCTTTTAAGTCTACGATGTGTAGGCTCCGCCTCTCCAACTCATGTTGGTTTCTGATTAATCAGGATGTGTCTTGACTTTCTGTTTTAACTTCTTGTTCCCCCCTTTCAATTTTCTCCCATATTTTGTTATGTTTTGTATTAGTAGTTATGTTATTTTAATTATTTATCCTGGAGGTTGCAAGGCCGTCCCGGCCGTCGGAACTCCAAGAACCCCAATTCAGTTAGTCAGTCAAGGGCGTTTTTCGTCAGTTAACGTGTCGGAAAGGGTTCGCACTTGAAAATACATATTACAATCTCTCGGTTTTGTTGTAGATTTTTCAAACTATAAAGAAGTAGTAAATGAATCTGTGAGCATCTGATTTAAATCTGTTTTCTTGGCTGATTTTAGTTATAGAAAATTAATACTTTTTTTTTATACCTATAAAATACATGATTATTTTTGGATTTTTTTTTTTTTTACCGAGGCTCCGGGCTAAAAATAGAATACAAGTATTGTATTTTTCACACAAGCAATCTTAGTGCATCTGGTTTAGACTTGCACTCTTGCCTGGTTTCAATAAAAATGAAATACATATCTTTCTTTAAGCTAAAAGAAAACTCGAATATTTTTTTTAATTTCTAAACTTCTTAATCCAATTGACAGCCCCCCTCCCCAAACACTTCCGGGCTTAATTTCTAAGTCGTCGGTAAAACGGGATTTGAATTTTGAACTTGCCTTGGTGATTAGGTGGAAGGATTGGTGACTATTAGTAAAGTATTTTTTGGCAACCCTGGATGTTGGATCATGATTTTGACTTGGCAACAAACGGGAAAACGCATATTACGTCATTCTTTTATTGTAGCCAATTCCCAGAAAAAGCGCCTAGTCGTACCGTAGGTAGACTAGAAATTCTACGAAGTACTTGAATGGGGATGGGGGGGGGGGGAGGAGGAGGATTTAAGCTATGTCTCTATTTAAAAAAAAAGTAAGGATTTCTTGTATTTACAAATATCAAATATTTGTTCCTTTAAATTAGTGATAGGAAAAATCAGGGATTCGCGGCAGTATGCCCCTTGCGCCGTTAAACTTCAACCAACCAGGGATTCGCGCTTTGTATTCAAACTGCAGAAGGCATGAAATCATTCTTTATGCATCCAATTTGGATATTTTTTTCTTGCCTGTTTGTAACTAAAAATAATTAATATTTTTCTTAGTACTTTAAGAGTGCATGATTATTTTTTGGCATATATTAAAAAAAAAAAAAAAAAAAAAAACTAAACAAATGTGTATTTTTTTTGTATGGATTACACAAAACACAGACTTAAGATCATTTGGTTTCCATTGACCTTGAGATTTCACATGGGAACCCTCTATAATCCATTTAGACAATGGAGAGTGTTAGAAAACAATCCACTACAAAAATTACTATTTTTCAGCTTGCCTTGTTTTAATTTATTATTTAATTACATTAGAATTTTTTTTTTATATAAATTAAATGCTAGTATAATTGTAAAATTTCAGTTAGAGGTTTTAAATTTTTTGAGTTAAAAAAAATAAATATCTTCCAATAAACAAATAGCCCTAAAAAAACCTGCTAAGTGAAGTTATCAGTCCAAACAAATTATGAAATCTAATGCTTGCTGCTAAGCAGCCTTGTTTCACTTTTTTTGCATGGGGGGGGGGGGGAGAGAAAGTACTTTGTATATCGAATTAAATTATTTTGGATTATTGGGAAGAACTTCTATAGGTAATTGGTACTAGGCAGCCTAGAGTTTTTAAAGAAAAAATCTTATTTCATCAATTGTTAAAAGTAGCTCTAACTGAGATTATTTTGAAAAACTTTCAGTGATGGAACCGAACCTTATGATTGGTTGGTTAGTTTTTGTGGCGCAAAAGCAACACTAGGGCCATGCTGTGCCCCGAACCTTATGATATCATGTCATCATTGAAAACTTCCTAATATTTTAATTGTTGACAAAGAGTTATAAATGCCATACTTTTTAATTTATTTTTCGAGTAATGCAATCAAATTAATTAATGTAAATTTAGAATGCAAACGCATTTATATAAGAAATAAGTTACACCTTTTTTTTACTTTAAATTAATATGAAGTATTTATGTTGAAATACACAAAAATATTTGCTGCATCACTAATTTAAATGTAATAATTTACTGCTCCAAAACCATATTTTGCTGCTCCAAAATCGTTTTTTTACTGCTCTGACAGTGCTCCAAAATCACATTTTGGCACTTACATCACTGTTTAAAGGAATTTTTTGTGAAGAGTCACTAAGCACCTTCATATAAAGAGATATTCTAAGGTTAATATTCATTGAAGGAGCTCGGAGCCTCAGAGTAAAAGGGCCCTGGTGCGTTTTTGTGTTATTTCAGAGTACTATTTCTGCTTTCGCCGACCTTCTAAATATATACTGCTTAAATGAATTGTTGTCTCAACATAGTAGTTTTACTGTATGGAAGAAAAATTTTTGAAGGTTAAAACATTTTCGATAAATTCAATTTAAAATATAATTACTTTCGACTCGGACATGATTTTGTGATTTTTAAAAGGATTGTTTCAGCTGGCTTTAAGGTCATAAACTAATAATTCTTGCACGGTATCGTTGTCTCAACATAGTTTAGTAGTTTCATAATATGAACGAACATATTTTGAAGGTCTAGAAATTTTCCAAGAAAATCTAAATTAATATGTTACTACTTTCGACGTGAACGCAATACTATGGTATTTCAAAGGATTGTTCCAGCTGGATCCAAGCACCTTCTTGGACGGAATTATTATCTCAACATAGTAAATTCATAATATAAAAAACACTTTTTGAAGGTACCACCATTTTTAAGAGAAATCAATTTTAATAACCACCTTTAATTAATTTTTTTTATTTCTCTGTCCCTTGTTATTTCTTTAAAAAAAGGTCACATTACTTATGACATTCTTGATTACTCCATTTTACACAAAGCTTTCACAATTTCCAGGTATAAAACATTTACAGCTTTCAAATTGTCCAGTTTCTTTTTATAGTTGGCAAAAACTTTTGATTTTGATAAATATAAATAAGAATTTTGTATAAAATAATAATTTTACGCAAGAAGTATTCATGTATTGAATTTGAGCCATTTGCAACAATCCTTCGAAATGGATTGGTTGGTATAAAAATTGATTTTTCTTAAAAAATAAAGGTGCCTTCAATTTTTTTTTTTTTTATTATTATTTTTTTATTATATTGTTATGAATTTTTCCACTGAGGCAATGATGGCACAGTTTTCACGGTTTAAAAATATTTATTCTCTCTTCAGAAAACTCACAAAATTTATTCACAGGCAACAGTTTAATTACTCTCAAGCTTCAACACAAGCTTCAACAAAAATAACTTCGAATTCAGCGATTATTCAAGCTCACTCCAATAGGTAAACAAAGCGATAAGCTTTCCTCGAGGTCCAAAGTCAATCTGTCAACTTCCCCGTTCTCCAGTCTCTTATATACAAGCGCGTGAGACATTCTCGAAATTTCCAGCCAATTTATCGGAAACGAAATATCTCGAAACTTCTCGATTACTTTAGGTGTTGCCACCTTTTTCTAACTTGTATAATCGCTATTAATTACTAAATAAAATAGGATAAAAATAAATTACAATAGAATTTTGAAATAATACGTCACTATTTACAATATATACAGACAATTTGTGCAACATTTCCCCCTTCTTAAAGACTGCACGTCCCGGGCAGTGAAGTCCTTAAGAGGAAAGGCAATTCAATCACTTCTACTATAATATGGGGCTAGTCTATTGTTATGTACAACTCTAGGTTTACAGGAAGGTGTCCGTTGAATTCTCACCACGACGTCGTTGATCTTCTTAAGGACCCCATACGGCCCTTCCCAGTTCATCTGGAGCTTAGGGGAGAGTCCTTTCCGACGTTTAGGGTTCCCTAACCACACCTTGTCACCTTCCTGGAATGAACGGTCCATGGCCTTGGCATAGTACCGGATCTTCATGCGCTCCGTCATGATGTTGTTTCTCTCTCTGGCGAACCGATGTACGGCTTCCAAACGTGCCTGCAGATCATCTAGATACTGGACAGGCGAGGAAGGAGTGTCCGGTGGTTGTCCAAAGAGGAGGTTGCTGGGGAGTGTAAGGTCTCTTCCAAACATCGTTAGAGATGGAGAAAATCCGGTGGTCTCGTGAGTTGTACTCCCGTATGCAAACAGAAGCGGTGAAAGTTTCTGATCCCCATCTTGCTCGTTATATGATTCTGAGATTGCGTCCGAATCATCCGCGGGTGCAGCTGATAGATCCCGGGACCTCCGTTCGATGCTTGTAACAGGAGCATGGATGTCGATTCCCTCTTCACTGACTTTGTCCATTTCCACATGAACCACTTCCTGGGAGGGTTTCATCAACGTCGCTTTCTTCGGTTCTCTTTCCGAGGCTGGAGAGGTACTTTTCATAGATGTGGACTCTTCAGCATTTTCTATGACATTGTCTTCATGAGCTACAATCCGATATACGCTCAGCTCTTTCGTGTCTAGATCGTGCAAAGGAACTTCGCCTCTCCATGTTTGCAGCTTGCTTTTTTCAAAATTCAGCGTAATTCCATTTTTCTTCAAAAAGTCTAGTCCGAGAATGCACGGATCTACAATTTCGGCAACATAAACGGTGTGCTTGTAGGTGTTTAATCCAAGGGCAATGTCCACTTGCAATTTCCCATGAACAGAGATATTACCACCAGACACAGTTTGTAGAGAAACAGAGGGCGCTGTGTAGAGGAGTCGGCTGTTCAGGCGACGAGCCACGTCCGTCCTTACGATCGTTACGTTCGATCCCGAATCGACGATTAGACGACATGGAGTTCCGTTGATCTCCCCCTTCACGAATAAACCCTGGTTTCCTCCTTGTTGGGATGAAACGTGGATACGACTGGTCGGGGCTTCACCTGTTCTACATTGCAGCTTCTGCCCTGCGAGATGACATCTTCTTAGATTCAGTTGTGGAGAATCCGTGGTAGTGTTATCCCTTCTCTTTTTCAAATCAAGGCAGTTTCGTCGTAGATGCCCTTCCCGTTTGCAGTGCCAGCAAACGACTCTGGTCCTTCGATCCCTGGCTCCGGGATAGCTTCTCATCATTCTATCAATTTTGCTTTCCAGTTCTCGAAGCTTACTGGTGACAAAGTCAGAAGAATCCTCGGCTAATGCACCACGCACATATCGTCGGTCTTTTCCAGAAGCTAGCTGCGCGGCTTCCACTCTCATGGCGTACACGAGGGCCGACTTCAGGTTTTTGTTTTGGGATAACCTTACCGCCTGTTGCACATCGGGATCTTGAATAGCGTCGATGAAATACTGCAGAGAAAGATCGTCTCGTACATCCGGGGGACAGTCAGGGAAAGCGAGGAGCGACAGTCTTTCTATATCCGATGCAATTCTTGAAGAGTTTCATTGGCCTTCTGCTGTCTCACTTTCAGTTGTAGTCTGTTGTAATCCTTTAGATGCTGATCCCCAAACCTTAACTCCAACGCACTTGCCAGCGCCACGAATTCTCCCCGCTTCTCTTCAGGTAGTGTCTGTAAAATGTCAGCAGCTTCACCTCGAAGAGATGCTGCGAGATGGAATGCCTTCGAAGTATCGTCCCAACCATTCGCAGAAGCAATAATTTCAAACTGCGTTTGATAAACGCGCCAAGGCGACCTCCCATCAAAAGTGGCTACTTTGATGTTGGAACGTGGCGCAATGAAGGGAGTGGAAACATTATCCCATTTAGGCGTTGCAACGGTCATAGCTTCCCCCGTTTCAATTTTCCGTAGCCTTTCTTCAACAGCGTCATGAAACTTTTCCTGTTCCTCTTTCATGGTGGAAACCTTTTCTTCGATTTCATTCCTCACAGTCACAAGATCTCCTTTCATTGTAGAAACCTTTTCTCCCAAGCAGTCAATTTTCCCATTAACCGCCTCAAAACTCTCACTGATTTCTTTTTTTACTTCACTCAGAACATCTTCTTTTACCGATTGTAGAACACTGGTAGTAGTCTCTATTATCGTAGATTCCACCATTGTAGACAGTTCGGATTGCATTTCTTCTTTAATCCCAATTATAGCTGCTGATGTGGATTCTCGGCAGGTGGCGATTGCAGCGGCGAGTTCGGCATTTGTCGTTTCTTGACGGGCTTGACCAGCGGCGATTGTAGCGGCGAGTTCGGTATTTGTCGTTTCTTGACGGGCTTGACCAGCGGCGATTGTAGCGGCGAGTTCGGCATTTGTCGTTTCTTGACGCGCTTGACCAGCGGCGATTGTAGCGGCGAGTTCGGCATTTGTCGTTTCTTGACGCGCTTGACCAGCGGCGATTGTAGCGGCGGTTGATTCTTGTCCGGCTTTTATTTCGGCTTTCATTTCAGCGGCCGTGGATTCTTGTCCGGCTTTTATTCCAGCAATCATTTCCATTAATTGTTTCATTTGGTCTTCCATCATTCCTCTAGTTGTCGGCATTCAAAATTACGAGACCCCACTTCTGACACCACTGTTATGAATTTTTCCACTGAGGCAATGATGGCACAGTTTTCACGGTTTAAAAATATTTATTCTCTCTTCAGAAAACTCACAAAATTTATTCACAGGCAACAGTTTAATTACTCTCAAGCTTCAACACAAGCTTCAACAAAAATAACTTCGAATTCAGCGATTATTCAAGCTCACTCCAATAGGTAAACAAAGCGATAAGCTTTCCTCGAGGTCCAAAGTCAATCTGTCAACTTCCCCGTTCTCCAGTCTCTTATATACAAGCGCGTGAGACATTCTCGAAATTTCCAGCCAATTTATCGGAAACGAAATAGCTCGAAACTTCTCGATTACTTTAGGTGTTGCCACCTTTTTCTAACTTGTATAATCGCTATTAATTACTAAATAAAATAGGATAAAAATAAATTACAATAGAATTTTGAAATAATACGTCACTATTTACAATATATACAGACAATTTGTGCAACAATATAATGTGAAAGTACTATGTGTTGAGACAACAATTATGTGCAAGATGTATTTTTGTAGAAGCTTGGAGTAAGTTGCAACTATCTATTCAAATACCATAAAATCGCGTTCTCGTCGAAAGTAGTTACACACTAAATTGAATCTTCTTGAAATTTTCATACGTGGCTCCGACTATTTACAAGTGAATTTTCACTTTGAGATGGTAATATACAACTTATATAAGCTGTTAAGCAAAAAAAAATTCTGAAACCCTTCAAACCCAGTCAAAAATTCAATTACAAAACAGCAAGAATGACAAGATTTTTTAAGACACGCGTATTTCACATGATTTATTCTTTTCTAGGGTAAGCAAACTAGGGGGGGAAATCATGAAATTCTGAGTCGGTGATGGCTCGCCGTTATCCGATTTTTGCGAGCAATGTCTTTTAAATATTTTGTTTCGGCCTAAAATTCATAAAATTGTGCTTAAATGTTTCGATAATCCCTTTAAAAAAAAATTAAAAAACCCCGATATTCCTTTTTTTTTTTTTTTTTTGCTGATTTTAATACAAGCTTTGGACGGAACATGTCTTGTGTTAGGAGCCTATGTCAGCTTCTAAAGAAATATCGCTAAATGTTTTTGAATTATCCCTAACATTTTAAGAATTATCCCCAATTTTTTTGGGAATTATCTCTAAATCTCCTACCTAATTTTTTTTAGAAAACTCACTCGCGCCATGTCACGGCATCATTCATTGTCATGGGCACCGGTTAGATTAGATGCAAGATGGTTCAAGTTTTTGTTCAAATTGTAATTAGTAAGAAATAAAATACTCATTTTTGGAGAAATGTTATACGCACGGAGAGAGTTATACGCACATTTTATAGTCATGATCAAATTGATTCCCATACTTATATATTTTATTTTTTAAATTTAACACTTTTCATTGTAATCTTCGCAAATAGTGGCGGAGCTATGACCCCCCCCCCCTCCCTGAAACGCTCGTTCTCAAGATAAGATTGAAAACCAATTTCTCTAACTTCAAGGATTTGAACTGAGTTTTGACTGCCGAATTTTTCAAAGTATTACGTCTCAGCATTTTTGTTATTCTTAAATATTTATGTGTACATAGTTTTTGTATTCGAATGTTTGACTCAATAATATTTACTTTCAGGTATTTTTGTGGCCGAGCCTTGATTGACGACTCCCCTGCCTCTAAATATGAAAAGATGGCTTCAACAATCTCCATGTTTTTAATTCATAGTAACCGTCCTGAAAATAAAAGTGTGGGGGTCTTGGTGTCGTTATTTACCATTTTCAAACTTATAATAGGTTCATCGAGCGAGGCTTCAATTCTAAATGATAAGTATCGTATACAGTAAGAATATTTCTTTATATTTTAAAGTCTGTTAATGAACTTGCCACCGACTGTTTAATTTGCATTATTTTTTTCTAAGTTTTAAAAATTGAAAGAATTTGCATTGAGTAATAAAAATAAATTCACAGATTAGGTAGGAGATTTAGAGATAATTCCCAAAAAAATTGGGGATAATTCAAAAACATTTAGCGATATTTCTTTAGAAGCTGGCATAGGCTCCTAATACAAGACATGTTCCGTCCAAAGCTTGTATTAAAATAGGCCAAAAAAAAAAAAAAAAAAGAGGAATATCGGGGAGTTTTCGCGGGTTATGGAGGAAAATCGTGTGATTTTCGGGGGTTTTAAATTTTTTTTTTTTTTTTTTTTTTTTAAGGGATTATCGAAACATTTAAGCACAATATTATGAATTTTAGGCCGAAACAAAATATTTAAAAGACATTGCTCGCAAAAATCGGATAACGGCGAGCCATCGCCGACTCAGAATTTCATGATAGTAACCGTCCTGAAAATAAAAATTGAAAGAATTTGCATTGAGTACTAAAAATAAATTCACAGACCAATTAGAATTGTTACTGTGGTTATGGAATTATTTTGCATAGTTCTTATTTGTCTCCATAGTCGCTATGTAATTATTTTCCCCTCTTCCTCGAATAGCCTAAATTTGGCAGTCGCCAAATCGTGGACATCTCCTTATTGTGTTATAATGGAGACCGAAAAACTATTTGAAATGTTTTCCCCTATGTACTGTTTTTAGCATTCGATGTCGTTTTTCTAATTTGGAAAAAAAAAAAAATTTAGCCTATCATACATCGCTACAAACATGCTATGGAGAGGTCGAATTCGCCCTAAATTTCCTGATATTTCTTAATTTTTTATTTTTTTTCTTACTTAAATTGTACTTCAATTTTTCTATAATTTAAAAAAAATATTAAAAGCCGTTAAAATCTCCGATGTTGCTCAAGATGAAAAAAGTGAATTTAATTAAATTTGCATCTTTTGTCAAAAGAGTGTAATTGTTTAATTTTATAACTCTTATTTTCCTAAAAAGTTGTTTGAAGTTTAATTTTTAAAAAAAAAAGGGATTTTTTTTTGCCGGAATTGAAACAAGTTCTAGGGAGAATGTCTGTGTTAAGAGCCTATGCCAGCTTCGAAAGAAATAACTCTAAATGTTTGTGAAATGACCCCAAAATTTTAGAAATAATTATCCCTAAAAATTTAAAAGATATCCCTAAAATATTTGGAAATTACCCCTAAAGTGTTGCTGAAATTTATGAAATTATTCCTAAAATTTCTTCCTGAATATTTTAGAATTTATTTAGACTAGCTACGCTCCTCTGCAATTGCAATGACACTCCTTTTGTGTAAAGAAAAAAAAAATCCTTACCTCCTACTCAATGTTTTTCACAAAAGCATTTAATAGGTACTGACTTACGATGTCCTTGCAGTTTTTATCAGTTTCCTTGCAAGTTACCCGTTCTGTCCACTCTCGTTTTATTCATCGATTGAAGTTATATTCATTGAATTGAAATTCACGAGTTGTTTTTTTAAAGCAATGTACGATCGTTTTAAAAGAATTGAAGCCTCGTTGCATGTGTTAATGCGCATTTTCTATGCCAAGTATGTTGTTAACAAGGCCTGATATAATAATTTGAGATTATACTCGATACGAAGCATAGTCTACTTCCAAAAAGACGAAAACCTTTCTTTAAAACTTATTTTTCGATCTGTTTTACTAATTTATGTACTTCAAGGTTACTTTCACATGATAAAATAATTTTCAAAAAATTTGGTTTGGTAAAAAAAAGTGCAGCATCAAGTATTAATACAGTAGTTAGATTTCCAATAATCAATTTTCATATCGGTCCCAATGGTATATCAGGCCTTTGTTTAACAGTTTTCCCAATGCTTTTGTGGTGATCCCTTTTTCTGAATCTCCGTCTTAGTCCTGTTTCGATTATTCTATATTTTAATTTTGGTACAGCAACAACATGTCGTCTTCGTTCTTGCAAAATAATTCGATCGACTCCCCGAAATGATATTTAGTGCATCACTTAATTGATCTTGTCTAGAGTAAATATTGGTCAATAGATGGCAGCACTTCTTTTTGAAAGTGAATAGACCATTTTGAAGTCGGTCGTCTTCATTAAACTTAAAATGGATGACTACAATGTCAGAATGGATTTTGGAATGGTTTATTCCCACAGTCTGCTATAATTTTACTGAAATATCTTTTTACATCTGCTTTCAAAATGTCTATTATACTCTTATGTTGCTTTATGAGCTGAATGTCCTCACATCTTGGAAGTTATTTCGGTAGATGGCAGCACTTCGCAGGACGTATAGTAAGGTAAACTCTGCCCGAGAGAATCCCCCCCCCCCCCTCAAATTTAATTGTCTTAATTCCGCAATTAAATTACTTTTGTACAATTTTTTATATGAATTTTTATTAACTAATCAAATTCGTTGGGAAGAAGTATTCCTAAGTGCATTCTTTGCTAAAGTAGTCTGTGGAGGAATCGGATGGCAGACCAGCGATTTCGTAGATGGCAGCACGTCCTGTAATCGATACTCGAGGAAGATCTTATGTTGGGTTTTGCAGACATACAACTTCAACTTAAAATGTAGTTCCGTTAATGAAGTATTCCTAAATGTTCGAAGTAATTGTAAAAATTTTGGAATTTATCCCTTCAACGTTCCTGAAATTATTATCCAATATTTTTTTTTTAGAGAAATCGTTGTGGCCTGTCATTCGAATCGTCGTCAATGGTAATGAATATGAGTCTTAAAAAAAAAATTTACTTCTCCGTCTGTCTGTCGAGCGCACGACTTCAAAAATTTCGTATGCATTTGTGATATCAAACCCCCCCGCCCCTCTTCTCCTATGAACCTCCGTAAATTCTACATTTTTATGTCTCGACAGCATGTCGTTGCTCTACCAAAATTACTACGACTGTTAATGACCACCTTATATTATAATCAGCATATCGGAATTTGTGTGTTTTAGACTGAGTATGTGTTTAATAGATGGCAGCACTTCGTAGTGTCAAAAATGAATAGTTGGGCTGTTATGAAGTGGAGCTTGTTTGTTTTAATGATGTAAAATGGTAATTTTGAAACATCGCAGTCGGAATTTAAGCTTGATAGAATTTGATTCTTCGAAAAAAAGAAATTGTGTCCACTAGACAAATGATTTATCATGAGATGCATCTTGAAAGTATTCTTCACATTTCGGCAGATGGCAGCACTTCTTGATGCCGATGGAACGGTTTTAAAAATGCCCAATTCGCAAGCGATTTTTTTTTTTTTTATATAGATGTCAAGTAAAATGCTTTTAGATCGCGGAACTGAATAAGCGAAAGTAATAACAAAATACACAATCGCTCTAAAAAATTCCAAATAATTCTTAATTTTTCCTTCCTAAATTTGTACTTAAACAATATGAAAGCCCTGCAAATCCCCCCCCCCCCCCACCTCGTGCCTTATTGCTCCAGGTGAAAAGTGGATATTATACCATTTTGAAACCTAATAGGTGAATTTTCTAATTGTTTCAGTGCTACATTGCTTGAAAAGTTATTACATTTTTGAAGAAACAACATGCTTTGGGAAGAAAGCCGATGTTAGGAGCCTACGTCGGCTTCAAAGCCTCAAATATTTGGACCTTAAATGTTCTTGAAAATAATGCAACTCCCCCCAAAATTCCTACCGAAATTTTTATAGAAAACTCGCTACCACGCCCTCCCCCCCCCCCTCCCTCCCTGCATTTTTGAAATGTAAAATAAAAGTATATATCGCATTTCAATCAAAGCATATATGTTTGAAATTAATGAATATGACCTGTAAAAAATTGCATTTGTGATGGTCCCCCTCTACCCCAAATCGGGACCTTTGTTTATATATACTAATTTTCCAACAGCATTTAGTAATCTAACAAAATTATTCAACTATATTTAAATTGTTAATTACTGCCCTAAATTATAATCAGTATCGAAATTGATGAGTTTTTAGTGTAAGTTAGTGATCAATAGATAGCAGCACCTCCTTAAGGTTGAAAATAAAAAAAATTTCAGGTTGTCCGCTTTAATGAAGACCTTATTGGAATGGTAATTTAAATTCATGATGTCAACGAGGGCGTTTGACAGAATTTAATTTATAGAAAAAGTTGTACTCGAGCGATATTGAATGTATAAAAATAATATACGAACCTATATATACTTCATTAAAAAAAAACTTATTAAAATGATTTTTTCTTTTTCTAATAAAGAGTAGTTTCATTTACCTTTTAATATGTCGGTAAGTGTATACACATTTTGCAAAAGAATAGAATACTAAATCTTTTTCTGAGTTTTCAAAGAAAAAAAGGTATATGCGAAATAACTAGCAGTTACCAGTAGCGGCTCGTGAGTAGTAAAAGTGAGGAAACCCAAATTAACAATGACCGGACTTTAAAAAAAAAAAAAGGGGGGGGGGGGTGGAGGAAGGAGTGCAACTTTCAAAATACATTCCATGTAATTTTATAAAGTTAAACAAATGCATATACAAATAAAAAATATATAAGATAAATTAAACTATCGAAAGTTAAAATGAATTGGAGAAAAGTGGTTAAACTTTTAGAAAAAGTATAGTATGGTTTTAAATTATTCATTTGAACATAAAATTAATGCATATCGATTTCTTGATATTTCAGTGCGAAATTTTCATTACTCAACATAAACATTTTCAAACTTATATTTTCTCCATAAAAATTTTGGTATTTCAGTGTGGTCACTTGTGGAAATGTAACAGAAAAAAAAAATTATTGTTATCCTTATTAAATGGAAATTTCAGACAACTGAGTGATTTAAAGAAAATTAATGTTGAAAAATATCAAGGACAAGTTTAAAAAAAAAAAAATACTTCGTTACTTGCAAATTTGATTTAAAAATTAAACAAATCTCATTCACAATTTTATCACTGCTTAGATTAATTAGGAATTTTATTTTTCTAAACGGAATTAAAAGGGGGGGGGGGGGGAGAGAGAAACATGCATTCATACAGAATATTTTTTTTTTTAGTGATACCTTCTCATATGTAAAATAAATTGGGATGTAAAATAAAATGATTTAAATTATGGAAATTTTTTAAATATGTATTGTAACTACATTGCTTCAATTTATGGATACAATGTTACTGTGATCTTCGACAGATATTCAGAACATCCAACCTCTAAAAACGAAAAGAAAGGTAGAAGAGCTTTCAAGAAAAAATCACGTGACATCCTGTTTGAGGAAAATGGAAATGCTAAGGAAAACTTTTTAGGTAACAAGAAAAACACAATTACCTGTCACACCGCACCAATCATAATCATGAACGAAGATAGAGACATAATCGATGATGATTAAGAAGGTATGTTATGAAAATATATCTCTATAAGTAACCTTAGGAATTGTAAATATGTACTATTTTAAAAATTATTTATTACAGTTAATTACAAAGTAAGAAAGAGAAAATATTAAAAGCATTTTGGAGGGATGCTCTGTAATACCTTATGAATGGCACTGATATTTCTATTATTCTACTAGTAACAATTAATTAAACTCTACAACTGTCGGTTGTTGACAGTCTGTGACAAGGCGGGCCCATAGGGGCTACATCCGAACGGACCGAATTTTTTTCGACCGAAAAAAACTCGCCAGAAAAATCTCGTTAGAATCGTACTCATCAGAACGGAATTTCGACAGAACGATATTGGACAGAATTAATTTCGATCTAATAAACGCGATTAGAATGAAATTGGTTAGAATTATTGTCATTAGAATTTTTCTCGTTCGAATTTTTTTGGTTAGAATGTAAAGAGCTTAGAAAGGCAATAAAAATTTTCCTTTCTCCCACTTTTGGCGATAAATGAGTGTGACTGGTTTTCTGTTCAAAAATAAAGGAATGTATATTAACCTACACATCCTCTTTAGGAATATTTTGGGGAGCCAGTGGTCATTGTGTTCAATTCGTGTCATAGTCTGCGGTTGATTGCCGATGACGATAAGGCCGCAGGGCCGTCGCTAAGAATTTCGATTGAGGAGAATGAGCGTTTTAGACATCTCTTTGCCGACTGAAATCAAGGCAATTCTCGTGTAAAAGTAGAAATTAACAATAAAAGTATTTATTAATTGTTAATTAATGTATAATTAACTGTTACTACATTTTGAAATTTCTAATTTTTGGAAGTAAAACTAAAATTGAAATGGCTCCACTTTAGCGTTAAACCAAACTATAATACTGTTTATAAGCAGAAACAAATATTATAAGTATTAATATAATATATAAATTAATATAAGTATTAATATTTTTAGTTTTAGTTTCGAGGTGATCTTTTTGTTTTACAAGATAAATTATTTTCAACTAACTCACTAACATTATGAACTAGTGACAACATATTCAGCTCTATAATAAGGCATACCATAATTTTTAGCTCTAAAACTGAGTATTTTGTTCTTAGAGAGGGACGGAGAATATTCAAATTTACAGTATTATTTCGATCTTGAGGAATTGAACGTTGCTCATTTGTGCGGGAAAAAAAAAAAATCTCTTTCCCATTTTTAAAGGGTATGATCCTAACTTGAAATATGTGGATCCACTTTTGAAATAGTTTTTAAAAGTATTTTGACTAATCTAGTTTATCTGAAACACAATTTCTTTCCTATGTTTCGTGTGTAAACACAATTACATAATCGAAGATAGACGTGTAAGGGGGCATACTCACGATTCGCAATGGGACGGTTGTGCCAATGCCGATTTGTTAGACTGGTATTGTCAATTGACAACGCCGGGCCAAAGCTATTTGAGAATGGAAAACGCCAGAAAATTTAGAGAGTATTATAAGGGGAGTTTAAACCTTTTGACATCAACAAAAACAGCCTTTTGGTGTAATTTTCGATATGCTTTAAAATAAAATGTATTTTCTATTTTTATTTGATATTTTAATACGGCACAATATTTAATTCCTTCTTGAAAAATAATAATTATTGTAAGCATAAGTATATTTTTTTAAAGTTATAAAATTTGAAACGTAACGAGAAGAAATTGAGAAAAAAAAATCTGAACATAAGTTACCCACAAGATATTTTATTAACTTTCTGGAATAAGCTCAATATTAATTGTAAAAATTAAAGCTAATTTATGGGTTTATTCTCTGAGTCAGAATTATTCTTTTTAATACAATATAGAGATATTTTTATTAACGAAGGAAAAATAAAATATATAAATTTAAAAAAAAAATCTCTAACTATAAATACCATTTTATAAAAAAAATTATATTTATATATTTAGATATTTTTTAAACGATATGGTAATATTATTTTTAATATTGTGGGTAACTTTTATTCAGATTCTTTTTCTAAATTTCCCATCATTAAGCTTTATTTGATAACTTTAAAA
Source organism: Linyphia triangularis (assembly GCA_963978545.1). NCBI lineage: Eukaryota > Metazoa > Arthropoda > Arachnida > Araneae > Linyphiidae > Linyphia > Linyphia triangularis. Next base: position 9,888,860 of record OZ021721.1, on the reverse strand, counting down.
AAAAAGACTTATGCTAAAATAATTATTGCTTTTCAAGATGGAATTAAGCCTTATGTTTTATAAAAATATTAGTTAAAAAGTGCAAATACATTTTTCTTAAAGCATATCAGTTTTTGTTGTCGTTAAAAGTTTTAACTCCACACTATAAATCTTTTTCACCTTTTCAATGATTTTGTTGAAATAAATACGATAGTGCCTTCTGCTTTCCAGTTTCTGTGTGGCATGCACTATTACGGGAATGCATTTTTAATATATGAAATTTAACACCATTTATGGAGCTCTACTCGACATTAATTGCCATAATTTAGTAAAATGAACAATAGAAATATTTTTCAACAGAATTTTATGCTGGTTCAAAACCTTCATTTTTACTTAATTTCACTTTCGTAGTATAAAAAAAAAAAAAAAAATCCTCGTTGAATAACCTTAAAATTGTATATATTATTTTTATCTTTGCCAAAAAATTAAGCAAGATTCATTCTAAATTGAAACTTCAGTTTTCTCCAAGACCAGTGGCGGTATGGAGCTGATTTTCCGGTTGTTGAAATTTCGGTGTTTAGAAATTTTGTACAAAATGTTTAATTAATATGACACACATTATATACTTTAAACGTAAATGACGTTTAATGTGTGTATCATGATTTTTGAGGTGTTACTTAACCAGGGGCGTATTGGGACATAAAATCGGCCCGGTGATTTTAGATTTATGCCGGCCCAACTTTTCGATATAATTATAATCAAATGTTAATAATAAAATAATGCCAATAATTAAGTTATTAGTTTTAATAATTAATAAAAAAATTTCATTAATTTTATAATCAACAAATTTTTATTAATTAATTTTAATAAATGTATTGCTCTAATAATTAGTTTAATTGTATCAAATGTTCTCTGTCTCTACTATTTATAGTTCCCTTAAGTGAACTTGATTTTCATAAGCCATTAATAGTTTGTATCAAAAACTAAAAATCTACATTGCAAAATAAAGAATGTCCAGGTATACAACTAGTATGTTTATTAGAAAATTATATCTGAAATGGTAATATATCATACCTAGCATTACCGTAGGCGAAATCCAATATAAGTAGACTTTGAAAATTTAAACATAAGTAGCTTTGGCCTTTTTAATGTGCCTTTGGCAAACAGAATGTTAAAATTTTAATGAGTTTTTTAATCAGTTTTTTAAAAATGTGTTTTTTATAAAGTAATTTCTAATGGGAGTACTGCTCTGGAATTTTGAACATATACAGTAATGGTCTTCTAGTTGTACTTTTGACAAACATAATGTTTACATTTTTGTTAGTTTTTTATTTTTTTCATTTTCTTATAGTTTCTTTAATAATTGACTTCCAGCAAGCGTAAAATTCTGAAAATTCAAACATAAGCAGTTTTGACCTTCTAATTTTGCTTTTCATAACAGAATGTTAAAATATTCTCATAGGGGTAAGGTAGGTTGTATAAACGGAGAAAAGTCTTGTTTTTTTTCTAGATGGTGGGGGAGAGGAAGAGGTTATGATAAGTAATAAGGGTTTACAAAACAATTGACTTTTTAGAGAACGAATCGAGCACATGCTTGCACAGCAATGAACCTTTCTGCCAGCAAAAAGAAGCTGTGCTTGCATAGCGCTTGAGCTTGTGTTTACGTACTAAAGATTTTTTCCGTGAGCGAAGCGAACCTGTGTTTGCGTTGCAATGAAACTTTTACTGAATGTAGAAAGCTTGATTTTGCGTAGAAAAGAAGCTTTGAGCAAGCATAGCGAGCCTTGCTCACAAAGCATCAAAAGCTGGAACCTATACAAAATGAAGGGTGTCTACAATGCATGAGGCAACTATCATATAGAAAAACTAGGGGTTTTGGACATCGCACAACTTCAATTGCGCTTAACACTGAACACTGCATTTATATTTGCCATAAATTGGTGTAAAACACCGTTTTCATATTTTCATTAATTTTTTTTAAAGAAATATGTAGCTTGGCTATAGAAATATTTTACCCCCCACCCCACCCCACATCCCAAAGTGGTGAATTTGGAGATATGCTTTTCGATAAATATTACATTATCCTGTCTCGTAAGTAAAACACAGAAGAAACAGTCACTGATGAATACTCAAGAGAAGAGTCTGTGTTAATGACATTCGTTGTTCATCTTTTTACATCTTTATCGTATTTCTAAAAAGGAATTTCGGTAGTGGAGATGTTTAGATCACTTATAATAAATATAAGGATTATCGGAAAGTATATAGCTAAAATCACCATTTTGGAGAGTTTTTTTTTTTTTTAAACCCATACAAGAATTAACGCAAAAAATATCAGTAAACTGGCAATTTTTCTAAATGAATGATGAAAATATAATAACTGTAAATGACGCAAATCCACTTCAGTATTATAGTGTAATTGAAAGTTGTGCGATGTTCCACACCCTTAATTTCTTTTAATATGTATAAAAAAAAATTCTAAAATATTTATCGGAAGTAATTTGAACTGTCATGTTCTAAGAAACAAGTTTTTTGCTTAACAGTTTTTAGAATGAAAATTTTTAGTTTGTAGAAAAGTTCATCCTCACACAGCTTCACGATATATTTCCTCTTGTTAAGAAGGAATTCGAATGTTAAGCCACTTTTGAAAAATCCTTATTAATAGGGTATAAAGAGAAGGATAAAATATAGAAAAATAAAAGTAAAGACGAAATAAGGAGTCACAGTCAGACCTCCTGATTTGTGTACATATTCAGGGGCAAACTTCTTGTCTTGTACTATTACTTCACGAAAATCGAAATACATGTTAAATCTCCCTATACCACTTTTCTAAGCCGCCAATCCTTGCTTTGAATCTAAACAAAAATTATTCGACTGATTAAAAATTTGTAAGCTTGAACTAAAAATTGTATTTAATTCTCTGTCACTACCACGGAAGGAAAAAAGAGCAATTTTCCTTGACTACATTATCTAAATGAGAAAATTAAATATTTGTTTCATATTTAGCAATCTCAGGTAACACAGCAATTGAAAAATGTCGTAACCAAGGTTTCTCGAAAATTGGACAAATTTAACCAAAACTCGAACATCGTTCCAAATAACACGATATTTTTTTCTTTTTTTTTCTTTTAAATAAATATGTCAAAAACATGTATTTTTTTCTTCCATCCATTCTTATAAATGAAATATTTCAATTTTAAAATAGTGCATCAACATTTCAAATCTTCCATTATACTTTATCCAGCTTTGGACGAGATTAGCCAATAACTGTAACAAAGGTCGATTTATAACATTCTACATCATGATTGGATGTACTAATATTTTGGAAGCAGTACGTAACTAAAGTCTAAGAGTAGAGAACTATTTATTACAATATAGAAAAAAAATTACATTAAATGTGTCCGATACCTTAAAAAAAAATCAAATTCTGTTTCCATAATTTAAATATAATAATCCAACATTTCTTACCAATTAATAAAACTGATACAAAAGTATTTATACTCTTAAAAGTATATATTTTTTTTACTTATTTTTCCTTAAACATAGTTGTTAACTGTAACTAAACTTCAAAAACGCATATTTTATTCACACGGCTTTCTAATTTCGACAACATTAAGAATGTCCAGGCGTTTTAACTATACTCATGTCTATAAATTAAGGATAATTAAGTTTTTCTCTAATAATTTCTCAGTGGAGGAGCATAGATACATGAAATTCACATCAAAGAGACACCTTTATGTAACACATCGATAAGTAAAACAACTCAGCCGCAAATTGAAATGCAAAGTGTACAGTGTGGGGAATAGGCAAAAGAATGGAGTATCATTAGTAGGGATGGAATGGATATCCGGCAAATATCCCATATCCGGCTGATTTTTCAATATCCGAAACCCTGTCGGATATCCGATTTGAAATACCGGACATCCGATAATTTCATTCGGATATCCGGCTGTATATCCGACCACCAGGTATCCACAAGAAATAATTTAAAAAAAAAAATAATGATCTTTTTCGGACAAAGGAAACACCGCATCCTACACTTTTTTTTTAAATTTTTTTCTTTCTTGGACATAAATTGTAGTCAAATTAGAAAACGAAAACAGAAAGAGACGCCGTATTATTGACGCCGAGTTGATAAGCATAAACCATTCCTCCAATCTTTTTCCATACACATCCTTCATACGTGTTTTGCAATATGTTCTTTTCATTTCAAGTTTATGATCTGATTAATTCCAGATGTTATATTTGAATGTTTCTCCGTAAAACTCGAACCGAAATACTAATAAATAGTACTTTTTTTCCATAACATAAGTGACTTAAGAGTTTTAGTTATTCTCACTTCCTCCTTTTTTTCTGACATTTGCTAGCGAGTAAAAAGCAATAAATAGTCAATGCGCAATCCTCAATGCTTTTTTTTTTCTTTCTATCGACGATAATACCCTACCCCTTTATGCTGTGAATGGTATGGTCTAATTTCTGATTTTTCATTGGCAGAAGTTGAAAGCTGGTGTATTTTTTCTGACGTAAAATGAAGTATTGTAATTTTTAGGTCTTTAAAGCAGCGCCACAATGTGGAATTATATTTAGCTCTCTAAAATGCCTTGAATTTTAGTTTTCTTCAATTACAATCCAATTTATAATTTTTAATAATGGCTCATTTAAAATCACCCATTTGGAAGTATTTTAAAATTAATGGGAAATGACGAAAGCAAAGCCCTATGTGTTACTTGCTCCACAGAATCGTTTAAAAAATGTGCGCGGCAAAAGCCCAAAATCCTTTTCCACAAAACCCTTATGGAACCATTTAATGAGTGTGCATAAGGAAATTCACCGAAACTTTAAAGACTCAATAAATGCATCAAATATTGATTAACAAGAAAAAACAATTAATCAAAACAAGAAATGCACGCAGACAACATTGGAATAGAAATTATTTGTACCAAAATTGTGGAATTTAGATGATCCTAAAACAAAAGCCTTAACCACAAAAATATGTAAGTACTAATTTTGTTTGTTTATATTAAATATATATTTTAAATATAGTATAACATAATGTTGATGAATTTTGGGTTCGAAATTTTTTAAGTTTATATTTAAAGACGAAATATTCCGATAGATTCAATTGGTAAATTCCTAGTTCACGTTTATGGGTTGGCGCACTTTTGAAAAGTTGGCGACAAAGCCAGAATGTCGCCAATTCGGAATTCCAATATGAAAAATTGAGAAACGAACCAGCTCCATGATTTGTGGTATAGGAACGTTGAAGCCAAAATGCGTCAATAAAAAAAATGGGGTTGCCAAATTTAGAACTGTATCGCCTATAAAACCGCGCCAAATCGGCTTGGCGATATTTTAACGTCAACTAGGAATAGACCGATCCAATTTAAGTTTTCTACGAGATTTCTTTAAATCCGTAATGTTTTAGGTGCATTACAAAAAAAAAATAGACTTCAATTTCATAAAATATTTAAAATAAATCTTTTATTATTAACAAATGCCTCCGGTATAATTTTGTAATCATTTATCAATTATAAACAATGCATGAAGTAAATTGAAAGTAGCTATATTTTGCACTTCAACATTGTAAAAAAAAAAATTAATATAATTTTAGGTGAGTTAATGGCTCTTGATGCTGAACCATTCTCCATTGTGAATAGAGAAGGCTTTGGTCAGTTATTAAAATACCTAGCTCCTCGTTATCCGCTTCCAAATAGAAATTATTTTCGTGATAAAGCCCTGCCAGAACTATATGAAAAACTAAAAGTATCAATATTACAAGATATAAATCAGCAACAAAGATCACTCATCAACTAAAGTTTAAATAAAAAAAATTAACTCACCCTAATAGCACACATCCTCCCAGAGAGGTCCCTAGGAAGTCCCCAGTCATCCCCGGGACTACGAATGACTTCCCAGGGACCTCCTTGGGAGGATGTGTGCTATTAGGGCAGTGGCGCGACAGCCCGTGTGGACTAAGGCCTGCTGGGCCCAGCTCAGCTTTCTCGACTGTGGCATTTGTGTGTCACATAGCAGATGTTTCAGTCAGATGGTCATTCTGACGCCGAACCCCAGTGTTTAGTTCCCATGCATGGTCCATGGATGCATGGTCCCAAGCATGCATGGTCCTCCTCAGTTTATTTCTTTCAGGTATAAACAGCTAAGTCAACCTTGCCCAGTCCGCGAATCAAACCATGGACCTGTGGCATGCAGTGCGGTGCGCTAACCACTAATTATAATTTACTTAATACTTCATATCATGACCATTTTTTTCGTATAGCATATCGTATAACTATCGTTTTTAGTATATAGACCGAATATCCGGCCGGATATCCGGCGAAATCCGTTTCGGATATCCGTATCCGGTAGACATGGTACCCCGGATATCCGAAATCCGGTATCCGGCAAAACTCACATACGTTCCACTAATACAGATGCATTTACATTAAAAATCACGCAACTCATTAAGTTGACTTGACTTTTCGTTGTCTTTTAGTGTGAGATATGATATCCTCTGTCATCAGTGCCTACTTGCACTGTATTCTCATACTTAACGTGAGTTTCTTGAGGAATTCTAGTGGATAAATTGTTCGTCCCACATTTTGAACTATTTGCAAGTGATGTAAAGTTCTCAATGCATTCAATCTTTACACAATGCATTATCTTGATGACATTTGGATTAGAGGAGTGATCTGGCTTACTTATAGGGACGATATTCATATTTTTTAATCGTTTATCCAAAGCAAAAGCGGGATAAAATTTGCCATAAGTATCAATAAACACGATTTAGAAACCGATATTTCACCATTAAAGACTTGTAGAGATTAAGTTAACTTAATTAAAGTGAAAAAGTCGAATTAATTATTTTTTGCTCTCTTGAGGAGCTTATTGAACCAATTTAACTTTATTGCACCTAAAGACCAAATCCTTTTTAACATCAGATACTGTGTACTGAAACTTATTTTTTCAGTCTCATGAAATAATATTGGACTTCAGAGGATCTGTAAAAAGGTGAGAACATGATATTTTAAGGTAAATTCCAATTAAAGAAAAAAGATTTGATGAAAACGAGTTTTTGTCTTTATGTTCAATACGTTGTATTTGTTTAAAAAACTCTCCAAGATCATAAAAGATAATTAAATCCCACTTTTTCACTATAACTAAGTTAACTTGATCTAGACAAGTCTTTGATTGTGAAACATCAGTTCCTAAATCGTGTTTATTAACACTTATGGCAAATTTTATCCCACTTTTGCTTTGGATAAACGATTAAAAATATGAATATCGCCCCTATAACTAAGCTAGATTACTCCTCTAATCCAAACTTCATGAAACATGCGTGGGCCGCTTGTTTCTACATTATGCATTGTGTAAAGATTTAATGTATTGGTAACTTTCCATCACTTGCAAACAATTTAAAATGTGGGGTGAGCAATTTAGTCACTAGAAATCATCAAGAAATTCATGTTAAGTATGAGAATACATTGCCATGTAAACACTGATGACAAAGGATATCATATCTCACACTAAAAGTCAATGACTAGCCAAGTGAACTCTATGAGTTGCGTGATTTTTAATGTAAATTCATTTGTATAACTGCACACTAATGGTTCTCCATTCTTTTACATATGCCCCCACTGTACATTTTGCATTTCAATATGTTACATACAGATGTGTCTTTGATGTAAATTTCATGTGTCTATGCTGCTCCACTACAAAGTTATTTTAGACCAACACTGAATTATTATTAATTCTTAATTTATAGACATTTGTGTTTTATATTTAAAATCGTTTTATTTATCCAACTTTTTTCCCCCAACAATATAAATATATACTAAATAGATATATGCATTCAAGTTTTCTATTTATGCCACTTTTTTTTTTTTTTTTTAATTCTCAATTTTTTTTTATGCATCTTTGGGGAGAAATCGATATATATAAATATATATGTATTTAAAAAAACTGAAAAGTAAAAAAGTAAAAATTCTAAAATCGTTAAAAATGTTTTAAACATTTATATTTTTGGATAAATAATTTAATAATTTTAAATACTAAGGAGTATTTGTTACCTATGCACAACGAAAAAAAAAAGTTTTGGAAAGTGTAATTTCAAAAATAATAAGCTAGTAAAAGATCAAAAAAGTTTCAAAAGTTTGGTACTATATAACATACTCGATACCATAAAATGTTGGTATGCTTTTTTTTTAATTTTATATCCAATGGTTGCATTAGAAAGATTTTAAAATATTAAAAACTTCAAACACTTTTAATAAAATAATATTTTTTCATTTGTATTTAATAACTAAAGTTGTAATCGTACAAATTACCATTAATTTCAAGTAAAAATAGTAAATAAAATTTATAATTATTTGAAACATATATCAAATTGATAAATGTTTGTAAATTTTGTTTACTACTCCTTATAATATAAAGTGTTTCATTATATTTATAATCAAATAATGTTTGCTTTGTAAGATACAATATATAAATAATATCCAAGGCATAATTATGGATTTAAAGTCATACAAAAATTTTCGTAATGTTGTAATGTTTTATGTTAAATGTATTAAATATAATGGTATCTTCATTTGAATTCTAATCGAAAAGATTAGATCAAGAATGACTTTATTTTCGCATCATTATATTTCCAGTATTTTACGCACAAACTGATAACATGGAACACAAATAAAAGCAAAATATAAAACGATAATTGTATTTAAAATGGTATTTCCGGAATGAATACGAACTTGACGCATGCCGAAAAACATGAATGCGTACAAAAATGTGTTAGTATTCAAGAATAAAATAACGTGACTTTGCGAAAGGAAAAGTAAGGCGAATTGAAAATCTGTATGTAAAATAACACTACCGAAATAAAACACTCTGCTGACTAAACCCTGACCTATGAAACGTCCTTGAAGGTCACGACTAAACCCCCACTAACCACTTTTACCGCCAAACCTCCTCCGAGCTATTAAGTTTCGCCAAATTTGTAAGATTCTAACGAATAGTTTCTAATGAAAAGACTTCTGACCAAAAAACTTCTGGTGACTTCCATTCTGTCCAAACTATTCTAATGAAATAACATTCTAACCATTTTATGTATATCCAAATTAATTCTGATGAAAACCTGTTCTGATGAGCGTTTTTCTAACGAGTAAATTCTGGCGAGCTCCGTTCGGTCGAAAAAAATTCGGTCCACTCGGTATACACGCTACGCAGAGAAGGGGGGGGGGGGAGGGGGAAAAAACCGAAGAAGTATAACAATTCCATATTTTAATAACTCATATATTATTAAAAATATTAATACCTTGAATTAACATTAATTTAATCAAGACTGTAATAAAATATTTCGTTAATATTTAAATAACACCAATAATATTCAGCCGGGAGGAGGGGTTAAAACATAACTTCAACTTTGTGCCTTCTTGAATACGTACGCAAGTCCCACCATTCAGCTTCGATAGTTCCTCGTAAGAAAATCGTTTTCCCACACAACACCCTCGATCCGCGCTTTCTTGGTGATGACTTGTCCGGTGGCGAGATGTCCGGGGGATGAGATGTCCGGCATCCGAGAAAACAGCATGTATATATAATTTTAAAAACATGAACAGCACAGTATAATTTTTTTTTATCTAAGGAATAATAACATTTTCGTTTTGAGTTGATTATCGTATCTAATTGTCAATTGCATCATTAGATATTAACACATAAACACTTATTACGCAGATAATCTTTTTAGTTTCTTGATTGTCTAAAACATACTTTGTTTATGTTGACCTGAAAACATCCAGTTTAGTTTTGTATGGCGAGCCATACCAATTTGGAAAATGAAATGGCCACTCAATTCAGCAAAACAACGGTCACTTTTTCGCCTTAGAACCCCTTGACCCCCCCTGAGAAGTTTTTCTCTCGCCAACAATCTTAGCGGGTGGTCCTGAAACCTCCTTGGTCCCGTCCTTACCTCAGGCATTGAGCAGTTGTCGGTCGCTTTTCTACAACTGTCCACAATACCCCCGTACTTTTCTTAGAATTTCTTATCATCCCTACTATTCGAAAAAGCGAGGAACATGAGTGAACGATTGGGATTTAAATGCATTGGGCTTAGGAGAAAAAAAAAGTTTAGTAATGCAATTAGCTTTTATATTGATATAATAATAATAATAATAATAATAATAAATCAAAAATACGAACTTCCGTCCCGGACCGGCCCATTTTTCACAGACACTGACCGGCCCGGTGATTGCACCGGACAACCCTATGGCCAGTACGCCCCTGGATATATATCAATCACATTCAAACCCCTACGTATCCAGCCGGATAGACAAGAAGTCAAAAATATTCACAAATGCTAAAACGAAACGTACCTTGTAAACCAAACTTAACAAAATAGCTGTCTTCCTAAGTTTAATGTCCACGTTGATTCGAGATGAACCCAGTCCAGCACAGGCGCGGATTTAGGGGGGGTGCGGGGGGTGCGACCGCACCCCCCATGAAGTATCTCGTCTAAATTATTTTTAAATAGCAGTTTCCACCGAGTTCAAAGTAAAAAAAATTTGAAATTTCATTAATAATTGGAAGATATATTTTTTATTTGATATCAATATCGATGGGAAATCAGCAAACAAAACTAAGCTTTTTCTGATATTTTTCATGCCTCATTAATACCGATTTTTAAGCCACCTAACCGAGTTCCTTATTTCATTACCCGTAGAAGGAATGGGCTTGAGACTTGACGAGTAAATCGGGATTGTAATGACCTGCAGTGTACCGGTCAACGAATCTTTACACCTGGTGTGATTCTCAAATTAAAAAATTTCTCACAATACCATTAAAAAATTTCTCAATTTCAGCACGATTTTCTCATTTGGGAGTATAGAGTATGAGATGGGACCAAAGACTGACAAGTTTTTGATTGCAATTAGCATTCTGTAGGTTTACTTCTTGATCAGAGGTCAATTAATTATAAAGGTTTAATATCGGGGTGCCATCGCACCCCCTAAACTTCATTCTATGTACAAAAAATCGTGCACTAAAATAACTTTTGAAAAAACCTGTGATTATAATTGGAAAATAAAATGCCTAATTCGTAATTAAGAAAATTTCTTTGATCAAATCGGTATATAGCATTATTACAATTCTACAGAATATTGTAAGAACTTACAGTTCCGATAAAGAAGCTATCACTAAATTAGGACCAGGAAGTTTCCCTTCGTTCTCTTCAAAAAATCTTAAAACAGCTCAGGGAAGGGGGAAAAAATGACCCCTTCTTTGGGTGACCTTGAAACTAAGGACACAGACAAAGCAATAAAACTTGAGGGGTCATACTATCCCTTCCCTTGCACGTGACATTGCACCATTCACATGTGCTTTGAAAATTACTAAAAAGCCTCGACTCTGAGGTGGAAGTGATGGAATGGTCTTTCTTGCTTGAGTTGGAGTGTGCTTGCGATGTCTAGACCTAGATTGTTTGTTTCTTCGATTGGTATGGCAGTGCAAGATAATTGACAGTAATATATAACCATGATAAGATATTTTTAGTGTTACTATTTATTTTACAAAATGTAATATCATTAACATTTTGTTTTAGTTTAGGCATTTGCTTTTTTTTTTCTAAATATGTTTGAATATTTCATTTTTGACCGAATGATCAGAAGTAGTGATTTATCCCACATTCTCATATTTGGTATTTTGTACAATCATCAACGTAACTCTCAATTCAATACCATCAGTATATGAATAGATTATAATAAAATATTCAATTCTTATAAAAATAAACTGATTTTACTGGATTAACCCATTGTATATGCACCCTTTCATATGCAAAATCATAAAAGTCTTTTGATAATGTCAATCAAAATTACTTTCTTAAATTATAAAAATGTAATTTATCCTTAACAGTTTAAAGTGAGTTCCATAGAGTTTTTAGCTTTTTTTTTTCAAAAAAACAAATATTGAGGATCCTAGCCAAACAAGTTTTTAAATATTGCTATGCTCCAATCTCTCTCTCAAGATTCATACTCGCCTACCATGCGAAATGTCACCGGATCGAGCAATATTTGGTGCTCTGTAGTCTGTTTTCAGATTGAGTAAACACTCTAGAAATTTTGACTAGTAATCTGACGTCGATTGTTGAGCTATTTCTTGATAGTTTTCCGAGGTTTCTCTTATTTAAGATGCAAATGAAGTCCATTTTCCCCTTGAAAGACCATCTGGCATATGTTCCCTGCTTTGTAAACAAATTAATCAGAATCTAAAGTTGTCCCGGTGCATTGCATTATCTTGTAGTTATATTCTGTATTATTCTTGATTCTGTATTAGTCTCCCCCCCCCCCTTAATTTTTAATATGAAGATTTGTGTGTTGACGGTTTAAGATGGGCTTTGAGTACATTTTCTTAATCTAAGTTCTCTGTAAATCATATTTGTAAGAGAAAGCATACATCAGTTATGTTAAACCAATCTCAAAACTTATATTAAAGTACAGGTTGGGTATAGTTAAAATCCATCTATTTAGAGCATTTTTGGTAACTTTAAGGTAAAAAGGGCTTATATGGCTGTTAGCTTTACATGCTATTCCTTATAAATTAAATATTAAAACAAAATGAAATCACTCCAATGAAGTTTTAAATATATTGTTGTTCTTGAAGCGTAATTATCAAAATTCCCAACAGTTATTTCTTTAAGTTTTCATTTGAAAATTTTTATGATAATGTTTATAAAATGTTTCCAGATTTTCCCAGCAGTACTAATACAAAATTTCAAAATTATTTACTAATTTCTACAGACTCCGGACTGATCTAAACAACACCAGTTTAACTATGGTCCGCCTTCACATAAAAAACTTTCGATGCTGTCATAAATAAAGCACACATACCGTTTGATATTAGCAATCTTCTAACCAAATTAGAATCATATTAAAATTTTAAAAGAAATTTATTCTGGATTAATATAGAAAATCTTTGTAGATTTTGATACTAATATTGTTGATGCGTATTTAACCAATAAAAAGAAAGTTTACATGATAAATAAGAAAAAAAAATCTTGTAAGAGCCATAGTAAAAACTATCTTGTATTCGAATATAATTTTTTTATTAAAAAACTGTACACACACATTGAGGTGAACGGACTCACTCTTTTTTTTTTTACTCTAAAGTTCAAATATATATTAATTTAGTTAAAGCAGTCTTAGTGCATCAATATGTATAGTGTTAAGGTAACTAAACCTTAATTAGATTTTTTTTTATAAATTTTATTTCTTATTTTACAAAATGTGATATTTCAGTAACAATTTTGTTTATATATTTTTTTTTTCCGAAAAATGTTTAAATATTTCATTTTTGTCCGAATGATTCAAAGTATTTCATTCTCATAAAAATTAACTGATTTTGCTGGAATAAGCATTGTATCTGCACCCTTTCATATGCAAAATCATAAAAACCCTTTAACAATATCAAACAAAATTACTTTCTTAAATTATAAAAAAGTCATTTATCCTCAACAGTTTAAAGCGAGTTCCATGTTGTTATGTACTTCTTTTCAAAATATTGAGAATCATAGTCAAACACGCTTTTACTTTCAATTACCCATATGTTTACATAGGGCAATGAAAGTGTACAGCAGTCAGTAAAAAAAAAATCGCCTCCCCCCCCCCCCTCCCTTACCATTTTCTTAAGTTTTGAAAGATACTGATTCCAAAAAAGTAGTCTAGTTAAAATGTATATGTGGTAAGCATAACTCCTAAACGAATTGACGTACAGTATTCAAATTTGGTGTACGGATTAGTGGGAGCCATGGGACCTACGATTAAGGTTGCGCATTCGCATAAGGGTGAAATCAAGAATCTAATGCCTCTTAAGGAGTTTTAATCGTCTCCACATCCGGAATTCCCGAAGAAATCTGATAAAAGCGTAAAAATTTGAAAAACGTGTGTCTTTAACACAGAGCTCTTTGCCCTTGAGCATCGTCCATCAACGATTGATATTTTTCTGTTTTTCGCACAAGAAAGGACAGTGTAATGTCTATTGAATATCATCACCAATTTCGCCGTTTTGGATTTTTTTCTTATCCCATGTAAAAATTATTGCCAAAAATATTGCCAAATTCTCCATTTTCATTTAAATGAAGAAAAATATGAAAACAGTAAATCATACCATATCAAATTTGAATACAATGATAAATATTATAGTGTACAGTTATAGTGTATAGTCTCAAGTTTATGTAACTTATATTTTAATTTACTAATGTGATGTCAAACTGAGTTGAAAAGCCTTATTTAACTTCGGAAATTATTAAAACCTTATAAATAAAGAGTTTTGCGTACCTGCAGTGTTGTCTAAAAATGTGAAAGATCTGCCGTCTTTTTCTGCACTAAATGATTTATGATGTTGAATATATTGGTAAATTAACTTGTATAAAAAAGTTGAATTTTCAGGGTTGTTGAACTTTTTACACTTCACCTGAACTGCATAAGATTTTTTTTTGCGCTCTTAAATACTTTCCTCTAATAAAAAATACTAAATATTTATAATTTTATTTTGTATTACATTTTCGGGGTAATTTTTTGTATGGGGTGCAAAAGAGGATAGTTAAACCCTCTAATTTTTATCTTTCATTGAACCCTTGATGATACCCCTCCCCCCTGTCCCCCAAGTTCACAAACTATCACCGCCACTGTAAACACTCATGGTCATAATCGCACCCCCCTTGATTGACCTCTAAATCCGCCCCTGGTCCAGCACCAAGAGTTTAAGTATTGAAAAACATAATTCCCAAAATTGCCCCGCATAAAACATTTAAAACTTCACTGCCATCTATGTTCCAAGAAAAAATTAAAAAAATTTATAATAAAATATTTAAACCAGTTAGGGCTATTTAACTGGATTTCAATATCGCCCGAAAAATGGAATCGGAAAAAAAAAAAAAAAAAAAAAATCCAAAAGACGAAAATTCAAAAATATTTAGCAAATTCATTTTTTTACAAATTGTCCCTAAAAATTCCAAAAGCCAAATTAAAGTACGTAGCATTATTGCAAATACTCTTAATTTTATTTAGTTGTGTATAATAAATATTTCTAAAAATCTTGAAATTGCTATTAAAATTCGAAAGACAAATAACTTCAAAATTAAAATCCTATCTTTTGTCATAAACCCCAATATAATGAATTATGGATTATCTCTAAATTTAAATCGAAATACTGAGCTCTCTTGTAATTATTATTATTTTAAATCAAATCCTTCAGGTAAATCTCTATAATTTTGTCCAAATCATTGAAATTAAAAATAATTAAGTCATCAATATATCTAAAAGCTTCAATATTATTATATTCTAGAAATCTCATTTCGAGTAAATAATAATCGGCAAAGTCGCTAGAAAAGCTCTTTCCTTAGGAATTCCTTTAGTTTGTCTATAAAAATGGTTTCCATTAAATAAATTATTTTCAAAACCATTAAATTAGCAAAACTCTAAAAATTCTATCTTATTTAAATCGGAGTCTAAGAAAATTATTAAAAATATCAGAGCAAATTAATTCATTTTTTTCAAATTAAATCATCATGTGGTATACTGGTGAACAAATTCTCGAAATCAAATGTATGAACAAACTCAATTTTGTTATTATTAATAAAATCCAAAATCTCATTATTTTAAATCAAGAAATGATTTTCAAACATCTTTACCTTGTCCAAAACAAGTTTTAAAAATCTAAAAAAAAAATTTCTTAGAAAATCATTGTAAGAATTTGTAGAGCAAGTTACGAAACGAAATTTCAAAGCAGATTTATGAAATTTAACTGAGGGATAAAGGTAAGGATATTTCATTCATGAAATCTTAAACTTAATTTTTTTGTTTTGTTGCAAAAGCCAAAATCCTGTCATTCAATTTCTTTTTGGTCGAATGAACTTTAACATAAGTATCGTTTCCTTTATAATCATTAAACATTGAATTTCTAAAATAACTCTTGCAAATAATACAAAAATTTTAGTAGTTTTATCCACCAGTGAAATAATTCAGATTGGATTATTATAGTGGTGGATAATGTTGCTAATAATTTTTATATTATGTGCAAGAGTTTTTAAGCAATGCATTTTTGGGGGGCGAAAAGTCCTTGAAAGAAGAATCAAGCCTGGTGGAGTTGAAAGTGTAACGTCATCTGCGAAAACTATTGCTGTGGTCTGGCCAGGGCCCGATTTAGAATTTTTTTTTACTGTAGGCCCAACATTCAGAGAGGGGCCCCCAATAGCAAATATTTATTTCCTTACGTCACAATATTACCAGATCAAGCTACATTCGTTAGACAAACTTTTTACAACTAAAATTCATAGTTTACTTTCACACGATTTTTTTGTTATAATTAGTATGATCTTGATTTCCTCAAAACTTTTGAATTAATCATGCACCCCCCCCCCCCCCCCATGAACACTGATTTTAAAGCACACTTTCCTGTATTTTAAACTTACATTTTACCACAGGGTTCACAAATTATATAATAATAAAGATTGCTTAATTTTAAAACAATAATTGTAAATAATGCAAAGTAACATTTCCACTGTTTCCACAATCTCACAAAAAAGTCCACGGAAGAGCCTGCAAACCAACCAATCACAAAGACTTTCATTTCATAATATAAGAAGTTGTATATGGTTGGTTGGTCTAACTTAACTCTCTGTGACTATAAAAAATATGGAATTTGCGGATGTGTATCTAAAATTTTTTTATTATTTTTGTTCAGTACTTCCCATTAAAAGTCCATTATATTTACAATTTTCAGAAAACTTTCAAAATTTGGGGCCCCCCATATTTGGGGCCCCTAGGCCCGGGCCTATTGGGCCTAATGGTAAATCAGGCCCTGGGTCTGGCCCGATCAACTGAAGAGGGAAAAGAACAGTTTCACGAATTCACGATGGTACCGGTTTCAAAAGTGTTATCTGGGTTTCCTCTGACACCCAATAGGTTACCACAAATCGCTTCTATTTTGGCTGCAAAATTTATAATCTCTTCCGTGGCATTTATTTTGGCTGGAAAACCAAACTTGGCGACTTATTAAAAAACTAGTACCGAGACACATAATAAATAGTGTCGCCATCTATTTTGTAAAATTTTAACTAATTGATTGTAAATATTATGATATTTTTTGAAATGCAATTTAAGGGTTTACTTAATAATTTTGACATTTAAAAAATATATATTTAATTTTTAAATTTTTTTAAAAACTATATTCAATTTGATTAACTTTTTGAAACATATTTTTATTTTACTTAAAAGATTAAACATCTTTTAAGTAAATGAGTTCAGCAAATTATAATGAAACTATCTAAAAACAAGGACTATATTTTTATTTTATATTGAAATTGAAATGGAGAATTTATTTTCAATTTTAGAAATGGTGTTCCTATATTTTTTTACTATATAAAAACTTTTATTTATGGATTTTATTGACGTATTAGATAAGCAATATATAATTATGTGGTTTGCATTTTTTTCAAAATATATTTTTACATTTAAAATTTATCGTACACTTATTTTTAAAATATTTTTCACTTATTGCCAAAGCGAAATGTTTAGCAAATTGTATAATTGATTTAAATTTGAAATACATGCAAGGATCGCCTCTAATTCAGTGGAATTGCAAGAAAAAGAAACATAAGTTTTTTATCGCCTGTCCCCGATGTCGTTCCGATATCTTTTGCCGATCAAAAAACGATTATTAGAAATTCCACCGGCCACCGATCTTGGGAAGATATCTTTTGCCGATGAGTTTAGGGTCATCGGCAGACGAGGAAATACGGGTGTGTTTATATATCAGTCTGGGGAATCTCCGATGACTTTGATGAATTCCGATCATTGGCCGACGAAACGCCATGCAGTGATTGCTACTAGGGGGGGGCCAGGGGAGGGCCTGGGCCCCCTCACTTTTTTGGACCCTGGTCCCACTTACATATATGCTTGTTAATATTGTTTTGTTGTGGGATTTTTTTAATATTTAAAAAAAAAGCTTTAAACTTATTTATTCTGTCATTAGACATTAACTATTGTGAAGGGAGCAGGGCGAGCTCTTGCAATAAACCCGAAAAAATGTTAATCAATCACAATCATTACTACAAAAAAGCGACCCTTCTCTTAAAGACTTAAAGATGCTAGTTTTCCTGGGGACAAAATGACCCCTTCTTCGGACGACCTTGAATTTGAAACCGATAGGGCATATAAGATTGCAACTTTCACGTGACATCCTGTTTTGCCAAAGCATAAATACAAAATTTCTAAAACATCCCTGATAACTCTGCTCTGGGTGGACATCTCTGTAAAGGAATTGCCATTTTTTGTAGAGACGGCGATTGCACGTTGGTCCTCTAGTATGACGGTGCGAAAAAAGTGGCTACAATAAATATCCATTGCATTCATTTTCGCACTTTGTTTTTCAAAATGTAAGAGTAAGATTTTCTCTGCAAATTGTTTTTATTTAGAAATTTAATTTTTTCCCGAAAAATGTTTGAGTATTTAAATGTCGTCCATATGATCGGAAGAAGTGATTTGTCTCACATTAATATTTGATATCCTATTAAACTATTAAAGTAACTTACAATCCGATGCCATCAACGGAAGAATTTCTATACAGAGAATAAAAAATGTTCTTCTCTAAATAAGTGGCTCCACTAGAACTAAGCCATCGTATAATGCTATGTTAAAGTTAAAAGATAAACGTCACAGTTACAGAATTTTCAAAACTCCCCTCCCCCTCTCCCAAATAATATGTAAAATGTAGATAAAGCAAACCTAGTTACTGTTACCAGAAAAAAATTTCATGAGCGTTTAGTAAAGAATCTGAGTCATGAACCTACAATGAACCTTTAAAAAGCAAAATGATACAAGCAATTTGAAATTGTCAAATAAAATTTGGGCATTCTTAAAATTGAAGAAACGATGTTTATTCTTAACTCAGGTAGGATCCAATTCTCAAAATAAATTTTGAATTAAATAAAATATTAAAATTTGAAGCGAGTTCCATGTTTGCTCAACTTCTTTTCAAAATATAAAGAATCATAGTAAAATACCTATTTTCAACTATCGCTATGTCAAAACTCATTGACCAGAGGCAATATATTCAATTCGAATGTGAAATGTCGTCGAATCGAGCCCCATCGGATGTTTTGCAGGTTGGTTTCAATGTAAGTAGACATCTCAAATTTGAGATGCATATGCAATGCATTTTTCAAGTAATTATTCATCCTCAAATCAAGTAATTATTCATTTTTTCATGAATTTAAATTAAAACTGTTGAACTGGTCAATATAACAATACCTTTGACTTTGGTTGCAAATTTATAAATATTGCCCATTCTAAGTTAATGGCATTTTTCATTAGTTCTAATGTTAAGCCAAAATTATTTTGCATGAATTGATTCATAAAATATCATTTATTTGAATATTAGGAGCAATACCGATGTCTTTAAAAGGATTTATTTAAATTATTTTAAAATATTATAAAATTATTTATTTAAGTATTTACTCTAAAGTTACGAAAAGTGAAATTGTTGCTGCCGGCATTTTTTTTTTCTTGTTTCTTTTTTCTATGATTCATGTAATATTTGATGAAAATTTTTCCCCTGTGATTTCTACAGAATTTTTAACCACGGTTTTGACTTTATTTTTTTTTTATAACTCTTCCCTAACTCTTTGTTTTCTTTTTCTTAAATACAGAATAGAAATTGAGTGACATCGGTTTTCATACTTTAACTTATTTTTTTGTGATTAGTATTTTAATTTATTATTATGTCAAACAAAATAAAAAAGCTTTTGCTTCCTACACTCTTGGTATCTAATCCAGCCACCTGTATTGTACATAAAATGTTTTATACTGTTGAAAATATTGGTAACTTTTCTTATATTAAAAAAGTTTTATCTTCAAAGCTATTTAGCTTTTACACTTCGTCCAATCGACATGAGTTCATTTTAATGTGTTCTCTATTCTTAATTTAATAAAATTATAAATTATAACATGCTTTTCATTATATGATTAGGAGTAACTATTTATATTTAACGGGGGGGAGGGGGGGGGGAGCAAAAAGGTAAACTTTAACACTCTTTTTTTTTTTTTTTAATTTAATTTTTTTTTTTTTTTAATCTTACAGTGAGTCCCGATAATATTGTACTTATGGCTGTTCCTAATCACTGACCACTGGTCATTGAGATAGCGTCCAGCTCTTGGTAGGCTTCCCGGAAGACCAGAAGATCCTTAAATTAATCTCCATAAATAAAAAATTTAAACCCTCAAACGCATAGACAGTGGCAAGGGGGTGCAGATCGCATACAAAAGGGTGCAAAGCGGCTACAGCTTCAAATCAGGAATTTTCAATCTTGAATGAGTATCGGATTTCTTACGGAACAATTTATAAATAGATATGCCGTAATTTTACGTTCAATTGAATAATTTGAGGCCTGTACTTTACTTTTTTGCCTAGGAATTCTTCGCTTCATTTTTAATTTTCAAAAGCAAAAGGTGCAAGTACATTCACGTCCTGACGTCGTCCATTCTCAAACGAAGCATCGCGTCGTTTTCGTAATAATAATTCCTTTTATTGAAATATTTACTTTATCAGATATCAGTATGCTTAGATAATTTAACTGTTTAATATTGTTGTCTTTTCCCATATATATTTAAGTAACATTTACAAAATTACATAAAATTCATGTGTCTTGATATTTGCATGTTTCCTTCCCCCCATGACATGCAATTGTTAATTTGGGCCCCCTCACTTTTAATACCCACGAGCCGCCACTGGATTTGTCCCTACATATTGCTAGAGGAGAACATCACATTTCTAAAATAATCACAGGTCAAGACAAATTCAGGAGTGCATTTGCAAAAAGAGTGGAAGCAATGACAAAAAAATAAATAAAAAAATTATGAAATATCTACAGATTTTTTAAAGAACCCACTACAGAGAATAGAAATTACATCTATTCAAGACATATGACATACCTGATTATCTCCAATGATACCAAGATAAAGTTCGTCATCTTGTTCACTCCATCAACTGTGACATTTCTCATCATATTTACAACAGTTTGGGGGTTAATTTTATTTCCTGTTTTATTTCTTTTGTAGAAGTATTCTAAACTGTTTTTGATTTTGTTTCAAAAGTGTAACTTTCCTTTTGAGTTTCAGTGCCCATCCTTCTTTGCGGGCAACACTTAGATAGATGTAATTTTTATTCTCTGTAGTGGGTTCTTCAAAAGCTGAAGTAATTTCGAAGTTGGTCTTTTTTGTCACTGCTTCCATTCTTTTTGAAAATGCATTTCTGACTTTGTCTTGACCAGTGATTATTTTAGAAATTTGGTGTTCTCCTTTAGCAATATATACGGACAAATCCTTTAGTTTCAAACGTTGATGAATAACTTTCTTCTGGGCAAAACATCAGAGTCATAAATTTATGGATGAGTGATATCGTCTTCGTTTTTAGGGTTTCATGACGTGTTTATAATGAGATTTCTTCATCAGAGAGAAGCTCATAAATTTAAGTAGCCATTTCGTGATGATATCGACAGTGTGCCGAAGCTCGGTTTTCCTTGGTCCTTTGCAGCTTTCTGTAGAAGATCCAGTCAAAGTTCCTAACTAAAAAGACACACTACAAGCAATATTATAAACATGAGGAAGAGTGAAGTGAAAGGAGATTAATTTTTGAAAACACGAATGAAAACAGAAATGCATCTATACGTAAGGATGGGGTGCAAAAAAAAAAATTATCTTCAATTTGCCTCAATAAAGTTCAATTTCTCATTAAGTATAATAAAGGAGTGTTTAAATAGTCTCAGCGTTGTGTCAATATATTATTCCCGCAGCAAGAAATACGAGCTGAAATTTGTGTCAAATTCGGAGATTTTTCGATTTTGGCACCACATAACTTCCAACGTGTTCAACTTGCCTCAATGTTTTATACATTAATATACAGTACTAACATAGCTCTATCCAATGACACCTTTTTTTGCAGTGGGAAACCAAATGCGCGAGATATAATTCAGGCTTGAAAATGGTAAAAAACGTGAAAACTTGGACATTTCGTGACCTTGTGCAATTGACTTGGCATGAACTTTTTATGTTTCATAAAGATCCATTCTAGTACATTCCATAACAGAAGAAATTCAGGTTGCAAGTTGTTTGCAAAGTTTTATATGAATAAAAATAATTTTCATGTGTCACAAGAACCCAATGTTTTCAATTTTAAAGGTGATCTGTGACAAGTCATAAATTTGAACGGCACAACTACGGAACAAATAATTTCAGATTTCATTATCTAATAAGTGTAGTAGCAACTGGTAATTTTTTAGGGGAAATCAGAGATGGTATGAATCACCCCCTAATGTTAAGTGGCTCAATCTCTCATAATCTTGTTCTTAAAAAGTTTGTAAAATGTTGATGATTGTAAAGTAAACGATTTATTAGTATTACTAACAAGAAATGCTGCCTTTTAAGATGTAGGTGGTTTACTTATTCTTTTTTTTTAAGTTATAATTTTTAAAAATTGAACATAAATAAGGACTACTGAACAAAAAGCGCATCTAGCTTTTTAATATACTATCAAGAAAAAAAAATAGATGTATATTGGTATGGTGAAGTAAAATGGGTAGTCATTTTTGTTCTCCAACTAAAAACATATATTCCTTACTACATCATCAAGATCAGAGTAAAACTCTACAGGTCTCCCACTGGTCCTTAAGAACACCTTAATTTTAATTCCAATATTTTGAGGGTCATTAAGAACCCCTTAGTATAAACCAGGTCCTGAGAAACTCTGTTTTTCGAAATTTAACAATCTCAGTTTTCTAAGATAATGCAATTGATGATTATTTAATCAATTTTTTTAAAAGGCGCTAAGTGCAAAATAGCACTTGATTAGCAGGCTAACAACTGCTTAGCACTCAGCAGGGTTTGTACTTGTCTAGGGAGATATCCTGAAAATTCAGGATTCTTTCAACTTTAACTAAAAATTGAGAACTATAATTTAGCATGCTTATCAAAAATGGATTTCTAATGGATCTACATTACTGTCAAGTTTGGGTGAAAAGCACTTATTTATAGAAGCATATTTTTGTACTATGGACATACAAAAAATTGGGATTTTCCAAGTTTTGTTTTTGATTACAATTTTCAATATATTGTAGATGAATAATTCGAATCTAACCTAAAGTTACCCAAGTCTTCTACTTACATCTCTTATGAACTCTGATTAATCAGGTATCGGATATTCAGCAGGAAATTGGTAGGTACTGATATGTATGATAAAATTTATTAATTTCGACTGAAATATTCCACTTATCAAAGGTTTATTTCTTACTGATTTTATTTTAGTTTCTACTTAACCAATTTCTCATCAGGTATCAGATATCCAGCAGTTAATTATGATAGGATTATAAAAAAATATTGTGTTTTTCCAAATCTTGAAAATGAAAAATCTTGCTTTTGTACTGAAAATCGGAATTTCTCGAATTTGTTATTTTGCACATTTTATGCAGGTTTTCTACTTTGTATTTCAGTTATTCAGTTATCAAACGTTTACTAGTTAAACTGTTTTTCCTTGTTTAAAAAAATTCAAAATTTTCAGAAAACATAATTGGGTCATTGTGCCTTTACCTGAACTTGGTAAAAAGCAAAACCTAAATTTCTCATTTTATTGATTTTTATAAATGGTGTAAAACTAATACCAAAACGCCTTTTAAAGGTAAATGTATGAATTGCCCTTTTCAAGAACCTTTGACTTCCAGATTTAGATAAAAATGAGGAATACTTAAGTGACATTACAAATTGGTTAGATGATTGGAATAATATAATTTATATGCTACTGGTTGTCTACTAAGTCTAAAAGCAACCTATGTCGACTTTTTAATCAGCATTTCTATTTTCTATACACATTCAACAACAAAGCTCTAAAACTAGGAAAATCCTCAACTAAAAATTCGATTAATAGATACTTTGAATATATGCCAGATTTACAAAGTGAATGAAAAAGTTAATCCACTCTTATTAAATAATGCATTATGAACTCACAGGACCGAAATTCACTTGGCATTGGAAGATGGTGAATATAATTGTTATAATTACTAAAAAAGTATTAATCCTTGGAACAACAAATATGTTATTATTATATTTTATTGTATAATCCTATTTACAATAAGTAAACAGATACTTATCACATTTCGGATGGAGTTATGTACATATAGTCTACACTGAATGTTCAATATAAAATCATAGACAATCTATTTCATAGTTTAATTGAATTGTTAAAAAATCACAGCATCAAAATATAAGCTTTGTATAATTATACATATAAAATAATAATTTTCACCATGACTGAAAAAAAAGACAAATAGTAGATCATTAATTATAGAATATTACTTATTTCAGCTACTATACATTTGGGACAGGCAGCAGTGATAACATTTTCCTCATATTCAGATAATAAAAGTTTGAATGTATGAGGTTCAGAGAAAAATAATGCTTGCTTTGATTCTTTAAATTGCGGAAGTATATTAGCTTGAAAAGTTGAAAGTGTATACTGATGACCACAAGAAAATATTATAGCATCATTCGTGTTTGAATTTAGCATGTTTAAGTTTGCAGATGAATTGTTGAAGGATTGTACATAAAATTTTTCATTTAAGAGTGATTTTGCTAATAAATCTACATCGTTAGCAGTTAACAAAATTGCAGAATGGGCAATAACACCGGTTTGAAGATTGTGCATTATGTCTAACCACAAACGATCTTGAGGTATTGAATAATCCCAAGTAGTTAAAGCATCAGACGTCTGAATTTTATTCAGAATACCAAACGCATCAGTAATAATGCCAGCTTCTTCTAAAACATCTAGGTGACAACCTCTTTCTATTTCTTTTAGAACTCCACACATTATAGTCAAACAAAACTTTGCAGACAATAAATTCAAAAATTCACTTTCATACTCTGGGCCAAGTTTTCTGTAAAAGAGAAAATGTAAAATATACATCAATCATACTACAAAATTGCATAAAATAAAGTCTGAAAAATAAGTTCAAACATTTTTTGTATAGCAAATGCAATACTGTTACAATTTGTTACCTTGGACCCAAAAACCTCTGAGGTAGCATGGGGCAGAAAATGATAGAAAACTTATTTAAATCAATGAGGGGCTATATTCTAATACCGCAGACTTTAGCAATTAGAGAAAGATATGTAATCAGTGTCACACACACAGTTGTATTGTTCAACTAACTAATTACCTAAAGATAGCTGCTGAGAAGTATTTTGAGTAATGTGTTGATGTCCAATTACAAATAAGTTTAAAAATTACCTCTTTGATTTGACTACCAAGAGAAGACTCAGTAACATCTATATCTAGTATTCTACCATATAAGAGAGTATTAGAAGACTAATAAAGATTAAATGGACAAAAGACAAACTACCAAAAACCTTATTAAAGAATTATTAGAAAGCTACAAATTAACAGTGACCAAAAATTAAGCAAATGAAGAAAGTATTAGTTGAAAGAGTCAGGAAACCGAGATGAAAGAATATTTACATTATTTTAAAACTTAATGAAATACTATAATTATATTAACAGAATATATCATCCATAAGATTATGATGAAAAGTATGATATATAATTTAATCTGGATAGTTAAAATAAAATACCCTAAAAGCTAGAAACTGGTTCACTAATAATGCAATAGCATCACTTAATATAAATGTTACTGAAGTAAATTTCAATAAGTAACTTAATCTGTATAGTTTGAAACACAGTGCAAATTTATAAAAGTTTAAACGAAGCATACTTAAACTTTTCTTAGTCATCAGAATTAAGCACATCTTTTAAAAACTCAAAATTTTAATATTTAGATTAGAATTATTTGCTTATCAGAATTTTTACTTTTGGAAAACAAATATGCTTAACCCTTATACCCAAGCTTTTACTAGATTAAATCAACTTTACAAAGGATATTCATTGTTCATTTGACAGAAGTCATGATAGTCAAATGAACTCGAAATAATGAATTCTTTTGATTAAATAATTTTGTTGAGAAAATAACATTTTATTCATGTTAACAGAAATGTTTTGTGTGTTTTTCACTCTACTCTTTTCTTAACTCATTTCTATTCAAATCAGTTCAAACACAGTTATAGCTTAAAGGCAGAAATATATTAAAAAAAAAAAAAAAAAAAAAAATTGACTTGGTTAAATTTTTTGCAGAAGCAGCACAACTTTGGTCTCAACTTGGAGTGGAAAATAAGAGGAATTTAAAAACTTAGAAGAGTTTGCAATTCAGGAATTTTGTAATGACAGTAACATAAAACATTACCAATTATTAAAAATTGTTAAAACATTGTTATGGAATATTTACCTTAGCATTAAAAGGCCCAAAGGATAGGTAAAAATATAAAGATGACACTGAAAAAAAGATTCTAAAGGTGGCACTGGTAAAGTGTTTTTCATCCAAAACTTTATCACCTACATAAAAGAATTTCTATTTAGTACATTACTTTAAAAACTTCACTATAAAAATACATTGAGAACTATAGTAAACAGTCGAAACATCCGATTTCAATGCAGTCGACCCCATTAAAGGGAAATCGCTTAACGCGAAATCCTGTTTAACGCAAAGTAAAAGCAGTTCTCTGTACTTAAAACTTAACGTTAATTTATTTGTTTAACATGAAATTTGGTTAATGCGAACAATTTCGGCAGCCCCATCAACATCATGTTAACAGGGTTTTATTGTATTTAAAACAATTCAGAGCAGCCACAGCTTAATATCATAGAAATTAGTTGCTTTACTAGCCTCAGGTGTAAAAAATAGTATTCTCAAATACTAAAATTAATAGCGTGAGAAAGAAGAATTTTCATGTTTTGTGGTTTTATTTTTATATAAAAGTAGAGAAAAAATTATGAAAAACAATACCATTCTTTCAAAAATTTGAGCTCGGATAGATAGTTAAAAAAATATTTAGTTTTTCACTTTGCGATTTGGCGGGAAAAAGCTACTTTTGCATGTGACGTCAATGCACAGATGGTGAACCAGTCTAATGTTCCTCCTCAGATTTTTGACGGTATCTATGTATAACTACATCACAGTTTTTTAAGCAATTTCAAACTCGATTTTTAATTGAAAGCATAATGATAAAAAATAATTGCACTGCTCAAATATTTTTGTTGGATAACACTAGAAAATACAAATAGTATTCATTTTCCTCACTTGTGCAAGTTCCTCATTCTGAAAAACTATATTTTGAAGTAGCTGTGTGGCGCTGCATTATAAAAACCCATAATTATGTATAGGTCCAGCTTTTGACACTTCACATGAAAACTTCAGAGCTGTACACCTATTAGAAGTAGCTTTGTAAAAATTTCAATAATATTCAATAACATGCTCGCTTCATTCTCTGAAAGGTTCATTGCTGCTCAAGCAATGCATAAGCTTGTTTCATTCGCTAAAAGATTAATTGTTACATAAACCCTTAATATTAGAACCACCTCTCCTGTTGAGAACAATAAAATATTCCCTGTTAATACAACAACACAACACCCTCTCACCCCACTGAGAATATTTTAACATTGTGCAACAAAACTATTTATGTTGGAAATTTCAGAGCTGTATGCCTATTAAAAAAATCAATTGAACTTCTTACATTTTGTTTGTCAAAAGTCCAAGTGTAGTGATAGAAGCCCAGTGGCACAGTGGTAGCGTATTGCACTGCCATGTCACAGGTCCGCGGTTCGATCCCCGAACTGGGCAAGGTTGACTCAGCCTTTCATCCCTTAAGTGGGTCGTTTAAATGAGTACCGAGCATGCTAGGGAACTAAACACTGGGGGTTCCACGTCAAACTGCCCATCTGACCAGAACATTGCTGTCTGGCACCCAGGGGCCCCTGGTCAAGTAAGCTGGATTGGGCATAGCAGGCCTCCCCAAGGGGCTGTTATGCCACTGAGTTTAGCCAATTAGAAGGCCAAAACTGTTGTAAAACATAAAGGATAAATAAGTTTATCAATTTATTTGTCACTTGTACCTATTGTAGTTTGTGAGTAGTAGGTTTTTCATCCACCAGCCTTATCAGATCGGTTCATTTGGCCAAACGTAAACATTGGGTTTGTTTAGATTGGACTGGGCTGAGTTGTTTATAGAAGGAGAAGCAGCAACAAATCCAGATTATATTTCTATGAAAGTTAACTTGTTTGTTTAATACAAATTTATATCTGTGTAACTGCAATTGTTTATGTGGGGAATAATGTATATATGCTAGTGTTTGTATACTCTTTCTTTTTCGTCTTGCTGCTGAGACAGCCTTCTTAGTTTGTGAGTATCATCAGTAAATATTTTCATATGCATTAAAGTCAGTTTTCATTCATGAAGTTTGTTTTTCAACTTATTAACACTAAGAGAAATGCACGTTGAGTAGGACTTATGCTGAAAATTCCAGAGCTGTAAGCTGATTAGAAGTTGCTTTGTAAAAAATTAATTAAAATTTTAACATTATGTTCATCAAAAGTCAAATTAGAAGGTCAAAAATACTTATGCTGAAAATTTCAGAGTTCTATGTCTAGTTTAAGTAGCTTTCTATAGAGGGACAGACACACAGACTCTTTGTGTTATTAGCTGTAACAGTATATATAAAAAACGCGGTGCTCTAACAGTTCCGTACATACTGTATGATATCAGAGTAAAAGACAAAGTCACTTGATCCACAGTTTTGGTTTCTAGTTCGAAGTTACATAAAAACATCACTTCTGTTGCAACACCATCGAACTAGGATTCATAACAGAACCAATAAAAGCAGAAAAACAAAAGTTCTCTTGAATAAAAACTTTCAACCCACTTCAGTTCAGTTACAATCAAGCTCTATAAGTGCGACATCATTGGTGGAAGCCATCGACCTTAAGAACAGAGACTGCCTACTTTTGACGTCGCAACTGAACTTTGATGAGTGATTTGGTTTACGTTCCTCACTTGTTTTCACTTGAAATAAATATGAAAATATGATTTTTTTTTTCAATATAGTTGCTGAATATTTAAAAAAGTAACAGTATACATTGAAAAAGTCGCTTTAAGGCCAATTTTGGCGAAAAAAGTCGCCATAGTAGTCTTGCCTCTAAAATAGTAGCTCTAGTCCCCTTTTTAATTATCTGTGGCAGCCATGCAATTTAATTTCAATATGTTCGTGTGACAAATTTGAAGAAAATCTCTTTTTTCCCCAGTTTATTAGTATGCTTTTTCAAAGCCCAGTGTCTCAGTGGTAGCGCTTTGCGCTGCCACGCCACAGGTCCGCGGTTCGATTCCCGGACTGGGCATGGTTGACTCAGCCTTTCATCCCTTAAGTGGGTCGAGAACCAAGTTTGCGCTTGGGAACTCAACACTTAAGGTTCCGTGTCAGACTGACTATCTGATCGGAACATTGCTGTACGGCACCCCGGGGCCCATGGTCAAGTAAGCTGGATTGGACCCAGCAGGCCAAGGCGATGAGTTCAGCTGTGAGAGGAAGTTTATGATGTAATAATTGACAGAGGCGTTTGTCAGAATAAATAGATTTAATAACATAAAAAGTCTGGCAAGTACGAAGAAAATATGTTGAAACAAAAATGGCAGCCACTGCTAACATGCAGAAATAGATTATCGGCTCTACTACGGCCTGCCATGAAAATCCTCACAACATACCAGTGTGATGGATAGAAGACACAAAAAGTAAAAGTACCAACACTTATATACCTACCTCTCCTGCTCACGGATACACTTCAGTGAGATGCGGTCGCGACTATGCATGCTCCGGGAGTACATCAATGAACATGAGAGGTATACCTCCGCGATTGGTCGCCTACATCATCGTCGGGTGTACTATCCTTTACGTCGGCGATGACGTAATACGACGAAACGGGAGGAAAAGCAAACCAAGTGCTGTGCATGAGCAGGGCAAAAAGAAAAACCTTCTTTACAGAAAAAGCTCAAAACCAGAAAACTACTGGGTACAAAAGGAAATAAAAACACTTTACCCTAACAAGCTGAGTACGAGTTCAGCTTAGTACGCTTTTTCGCAAGTCAATTTGTTTGGGGACATTTAAATGAACTAAACTTGAACTATTTTAATACCACTAAATATAGTTTAAGAGGTTTTGTTTAATGTTTTCTAAAAAAATCACATTCCAAAATTGAAAATTCATTTTTTATTTTTGTGTTTGTCACTGGATTTTGAAAATTATCCATAAGGGAAGTTTTCAAAAACATTAAAATATATTCATGCTTGATTATAATGTTGCTACATCAAACTTCTTTTATTGAAATTCAAATTTAAATGGTTCTTTGAGTCTAAACCAAAAAAGATGAAATCTTTTATACATTCAAGTATTCGCATTAAACACAGGTAAAATTATTTATGCATCTATACATAAAAATCTAATATTTAACAAACAATGAAATCAAATAGAAATGTCTTTTTCATACTGTGCGTTTTTGTGACCAATGAACATTGCTTTTGCGGTGCTAAATCAGGACTGTGAAATTTTAACCCCACATATTGCTTACATCACTCTTTTCCTGATTCGAATGGATCCGATGGGAAATGGCGAAAAATATGCTTCAGTTAAAATGTCTAAAGAGAGTTTTACATAAATATATTTATGTTGTAATGGCTCAGAATATAAACTAAACTGAGATTAGTTCGATGCAATTGCAAAATCTGATTTTTTGTTGAAGTTGTTCGTGATTTAAATGAATTTTCAAAACAAAAAATTACAATGGAGAAGTTTTTTAGTATCTAAATAGCAGAACTTATTTTTTACATTTTTTAAAATCATTTGAAATGATTTGATGCAGAAGTACATTAGAGGATTTTTGGTATATTTTGCTTGGTGCAAACCCTAAATTGGCTATGTTGTGACATGATTAAATGTTAAAAGTTTAGTTTTAAGTATTCTTTATACCAACAGCAGTTCTTTTTTGCAAGCATACATTCTGTGGACATCTCCTTTTTTTAACATGTTTGGAAGACATTGTTTGCATTTTAATTAAGTTTTACAATAATCTTTACCTGGTTGAGATAACTCAACTTAAAGTATATTTTTAAAAACCCACAAAAGATCTTTATAACTAAGAACTTCCGATTAGGTAGTCATTGAATATTTTCTGGCAAGCAAGATTTGAACTTGTATGAGTAATCCATAAATGAAATATTTGGCATATAATTTATTTATTACTTTTTTAATTCTATTGAGTAAAAATTTTTCTTTAAATTGAAAGAAAAGATGTGCTACGTTGGCTATAAATGAACTGTTAGCATTTGTAAACAGGGAAAATCAAGTGTCAAAGGTGAATCGTCATCAAAGGTGAATCGTCTACCAGAAGGTCTTCCAAGGAGAAACTTCTCTGTAATTGTATATCAAATGGGAGTAAACCAGAACACTTGATTTTCCCTGTTTACAAATGCTAACAGTTCATTTATAGCCAACGTAGCACATCTTTTCTTTCAATTTAAAGAAAAATTTTTACTCAATAGAATTAAAAAAGTAATAAATAAATTATATGCCAAATATTTCATTTATGCACCATAAAAATCAATTACAAAAACTTTGAAATATAATTTAAAAACAGAATTGATAAAAATTATACATACAGAGGAAGAAACTATGGCAGTTTTCCCTGCATCTTTTTTGAACATACATATTTAAAGGGAGTCATAAAGCAACAGAAGTACCGAACTCCAAAAAAATGTATTTAAGAAAAATGAAATTTTAAAGCAATAATTTAAATGTTCACATTTTAAAAAACAAACCTATGCAATTGGATTTTATCCAATTTCATGTTCCAAAGAGTTTGACATGTATTAGGGGGAAAATGCTTTTGTAACTCTGAGATAAGTAAGACAAGTATGTGCTATGAGACAAGCAAGTTGCTTTGAATTGTAAGAAAATAGTTATCAATTAATTACTAAAATTAATTCATCTAAATTTTACTGATAATAACAAAACAAAACAAGTCTGTTTATGGGTCTAGAAAGTGACTTCCAAAAGGTGTAGTTTTGAAATTTTCAGTATCAGTAGTTTTGACCTTTTAATTGAACTTTTGACAAGTAGAATGTTAATTTTTTTTTTGTAAACTTATTTTTAAAAGTTTTTTTTTAAAAGTGATTTCTAATAAGCATACAAATCTGAATCATAAATATAAGTAGTTTTGTTCTTCTAAATTTGATTTTCACAAACAGAATGTACCGACCAAACGGTATAGTGGTTATCATACTAGCATCTAGACCGAGATGTTGCGGGTTAGAGTCCCATGTAAGGCATGGGTGTTTGTAAATGTATGTTGGCTTGTCAAATGACGAATGTTTCGGCGCATTATAGCCCTCGTATTGCTGACGGCGCCAGATAATCTGAAAACAACCAACCACAAACAGAATGTTAACATTTTAATTAGATTTTTTAGAAAGTTTTCTAATCCAATCGAGTACAAAAACAGTTTAGTGCAGGTACCTTCTCGACCGTACACTATAAATACATAGGTTAAAAAAAATATGTTTCTTAGCAGAGTGGGGGTAAAGGTTGAAAAAAATTCTCAAGAGGGGCAGGGGTGCATTGTATTATAGGGATTATT
Source organism: Linyphia triangularis (assembly GCA_963978545.1). Taxonomy (NCBI): domain Eukaryota; kingdom Metazoa; phylum Arthropoda; class Arachnida; order Araneae; family Linyphiidae; genus Linyphia; species Linyphia triangularis. The sequence continues at coordinate 9,856,287 of OZ021721.1, read as the reverse complement.
ATATTAACAGGGATTTTTTTTTATGACAGGGGATTCTATTAATGAGGGTTTACATAGCAATAAACCTTTTAGCTAGTGAATTAAGCCTAAGCTTATGGAGAAATGACCCTTTCAGCAAGCAATGCGAGACTGTGCTTGCATAGCAATGAGCCTTTCAGCGAGTGAAATGAACCTGTGCTTACATAGCAATGAACTTTTTCAGAGAGCAAAGCAAGCCTGGTTTGCAAAGCATCAAAAGCTGGGATCTGTACATAATGACGAGTCTCCACAATGCGAGGCCATACAGCTAGTTATTTTTATATTTCGAAAATTTAAAATCAAAATCTCCACTTAGCTAAAAAAAAAGGGACATAATAGTTTATTGTTGAGGGAAGAGAAATAATATAAAGTAAACACAGTAAATTTTAAACATTACAAGTTTTAGAGTTATTACTTACTTGGTCAAGGAATGTTCTATTTGAGTCAATATTTTCATAGTCAAGAGAGCTAAATAAACAATTGAAAAATATGAATTAAAAAATAAATACACATAAAATAAACAAATAATATATAAGAAAATATTATATAAAAAGTCCCTACAAAAAAATGTTAAAACTGTTTTACATGTGTTTTGTTTACAATTATTTAGGAGGTTGAAAAAACAACTTTTAATGGAATGTAAACATGTATGTAATAGAAATCCTTTTTTAGAACTGACATTAAATTAATTATTCTTTTCAAAGCCCGAAATTCTTTTTTGTAATTCATTCAGCTGCGGATGCAAAGTTCAAAGTGTGAGAACAGCGGTGTCAGCATATTTGTCAGCGTTTCTCATAATTAGTATTCGGCTTTGTTAGTAATGCTTTGATTGTTTATAAAACACCCTAGCTAACTCAGCGATTTTCACAGTTTAACACGACACGGATTTACACCACAAGGCTCTTTGGCAATTTGACAATACAACGACACATTTTATCCTTTTCAAACATGTAGATCAGAAGTAACTTCTACGCTAACTCTCTCCGTGTTATTTTAATAAATGTAATAAATTGTTCAAAATGACTCTTCACTATTCTACGACCACACTGCAATGTTTATGATTCAATCCTTCTCTTAAAAGATGTTCCATGGAAGCGTTCCTCTACCACCAATTCCATGTCTACAATTCGCCAGTCCAACTACGTCAACCAACGTTTCCGAGTATCTATCTTTCAGCCTTTCTGTGTGCGCTGTGCATGACCGCCAAAACTTAATCTACATTGTTCTAACCAGTGTTTACTCATCGCTGTGCTCTACATTTATGTACTACATCCAAGTACCTGACCAGTCAATCCCTATGTATATTACTTCGTCCACAGCGTTTGCATTTTGAGTGTCAGTGTTTGTTTTTCTTATTTCTCGTTAAATATTTTTAAAATGCAAGTCCTCAACTATGGTCATCCAAATAACCCCTTCAGATGGCAATGTGCACAAAGTAGTACCTATTGTTTGTCAACTTCATGTAATCACACAACCTTAAATTTTTTTTTCAATTTAAGATTCAATGCTAACATTACCAAACAATCTTCGAATGCTGCTTATTCAAATGTCAACAAATCCTGCTTCAAAACAAAAATTCAAATTATTTTATTAACATTCAATAATTTGTGTGTATATTTTATGATTTTCAAGTAATTTATGTGAATGTTGTCTGTTTTAAGGAATGATGTGCTTTCTAAACCAAGTACTAAACCACAACTTTGTCATTCTTACATTTTTGTCTGTTATAAATACTAGAAGGTCAATCGATCTAAGAAATTTGACAGCACTTCTTTTTTGCTTTAATATTACTTTATACTTAAAATTAGGATTCCATTAATATTTGAGTGCTCATTTTTTTTAAATATTCAAGTAATTTATGTGGATGTTTATTGTTTTAGAGAATGATGTGCTTTCTAAACCAAGTATTAAACCACAGGAATGTGATACATTTTTGTCTGTTAAAAGTACTAGAATGGTGGTCAATCTCAGAAATTTGTCGACACCTCATTTCTGGTTGAAAATTATTATTTAAGATCTTTTAAAATTATTAATTAAGCTTTTATCACTTGAAAGCACAACTCGATTTGTTTGCCATTTCTATTTTAGCAATTATTCACTTATCAACTACTTCACATGAGCTAGATGCAATTCCTTGTCAGTGAAATAACATGTTTTAAAAGGCCACACAAAAAATAATACTGTTGTCGTCACTAAAAAAACAGTTGTATGTCACTGAGATGACTGAATTCTTCTCTGCCTCATTTTTATTTTTGTAATGTTATATGATACTTCACTTGAGCTAGATGCAATTCCTATTCGGTGAAATAACATGTTTTAAACGACCAGACAGAAAAGAATACTGTTGTTGTCACTACAAAAACACTGTTATGTATCACTGAGATGATCGAGTTATTCTCTGCCTCAATTTTTTTCTTTTCTTTTTGACAATCTTGTATACTATTACTATTTTTGCATTATTTTGCCTGCATCGCATAACATAACGATCGAATTGCACACAAACAAACATTTATTTTGTCAACATTCTACACCAAACTTTTCTTTTGTGCACATTGATGAAATGTCATTATTCAAATTATTTTTTCTAAATGCTTACTCATCTAAGGATTAAATCTTTCTTTTATTTTGTATTTTTCCTCATCCAGTTCAGGATTTGAAGGTAGGACCAGATGCTGGCGTCGATTCTACCATTCCATTACCTTACTGAATGATGCATCATACACACAAGGATTACATTTTTACTTTGAGAACTCCAATTTTTTAACCCTCATTTCACGATTTTGAAATAAATTTTTTCCCATTGGGAGTAACAAAGTTTGCATACCAGAATGGTTTAACTTTTTAAACACATTTTTTAACTTTATTGAAATTGCATAGTCAACTGTATAACTTCATTGTTTATTTTTAGAACAATAGGGGGCTCCGCCCCATGCTCGCTAACGCTCGTCAACCCCCGAACGTGCTCGCTGCACAATCTCCAAAGGGGGCTTCGCCCCCTTCTCGGTGACCCCATACCTTGGATATTACCTTCATAATTGAATGTGGATTGCTAACTAAATGCCAACACGAACAAAAATTGTTAACAATAGAACCACAAAACAAAATCAAACATTAGAAAGTAACCAATCGCAAGTGTATGAGATATTTAGCTCTGAGTAAAGTGAAAAAGAAAAATCAACAAAAAATTAAACATTTTAATGTGAATCTCATAAAATTTTAACTTACAAAAACTAAACTAATAGAAACCCTTAACAATACAATGAATCCATGACAATCCCTCATCTGAAAATAAAACAATTGTTGTTGTTGAATTAAAAAAAACCCTCCTAATGGATTTAGAAAACGTTAATTTATGACACAACAAAAATAAAAACAATAGTTGTTCAGCTGGTTTTTGATTTTGACAAACGATAAACACTGAAATAAAGAAGAAAAAATAAGTCCAGCAGTTTGCCAAATTTGAAAAATGGAACAAAAGCAGTATATGACACCATTGGCGATTTTTCCCGGTTTGAACTGGTCGAATTGCAAACAATCGCCAACAATTGAGTGGCATTACGGAAGGCATTTGTGAACAAAAATTCATCTTTAGCAAAACCAAGAGATGTATTTGAAGCAGCTGAAGTTGTGGTGGTGGTTTGTGAAACAGGAATTTTTTCATGAAAAAAGTGTTTTGATGTTGTAGCTTGCCCATGTTGAAAGTACATGGTGGCCACTGATAAATTTAACAGATCTCCTTGATCAATTGAAGACGCTGTGTTTATCAAAAATATTAATGATAATTTCGAAAACCATTCATATGCCTTTAACTGTAACCAGATAATTTTGCATTATCCCCCCCCCCCCTTCACGGGCCAATTTTGCACAATTAAACAATAGAAAAAGATTTTCACATTTGAATAAAAAGAAATCATAATTAACAATAGAATTTACACAAAAAACATAGTCATACATTAAACGCCAAAGAAATGTTGGTAAAGAAACAATAAGAGACACTTATAAGAATAAGAGACACTTTGCACTTATAAAAACGATGCATGTGAAAAAGATTTTCGCGCTTGAATAATAAAAATTCATAAATAACATTCACACAAAAACCATTGTAACCTAAAAAAACAAATAAGAGACCCCATTTGCACATCCTTGATCAATAGGGTATTTGACACCATCAACAAATAATTACTAAATGCGGCATATTTATAGTATTTAACGAAATAATAATAATGCAAGCAGTTTTAACTCGAAATAATTGTTCAAATTTTTATAAATCAAATTTTAAAAATTGCTTTTCTGAGCGCCTCGTCACGTGATCAGAAACGCTCGGATAAGCTCCTCCCAGTGTGTGACATCAATGTTGACCACATTTGTAAGCAAACAGCTTCATACGTTTATTTTAAAGCTTGGTTCATCTCTTTTCCTACTATATGATAAATTATGACTATTGAAGGTAACTTTTACGAAATATTTATTTAAAGAAGTGTTATTGGAACATTGGAAGACGGTTTTGTAAAGGTACACATTTCAAATTTACCCAAAATAGATGTTTTGTTGGTGAGGTTCTTTTTCAAGTCAAGCTCAGAATTTTATTCTGCAGAGTTTAGAAATGTTAAAACATATGTGTAAGTATCAGCAATTCTCACAGTTCTTATAATTAGAAAAGCAACAACACTTTTACAGTTACAACTTTTTTAATAATCATAAAAACATTAGGATAAAAAAAAAATAGCAATTAATATAATTAGCTGAGTACTGTTAAAACAGAGTGAAAAGGAACAATTTTCAACTTTCAAAGTAAAAATAGAGTGTAATAATATCGTTAACGAACGTATTTTTGACTTAGGAACGTGGGTCTTATCTTCTTCTATAATGATCAAGCCCAAAAATTTTGGGAAAAACGTGACTTGCATTGATTTTGATTTTTTTCATGTTGTTCCGATTCACCCCGCAGAAAAGGATGAAACGGAACACTCGTTATAATTTATAGCTGATATTATTCAAAAAAGACAAAAAGGTGAAAAAGACAAGTAATAATGCTTGGAGTTGAATAGAAACACAAGATTATCATAAACAAAATCCTTTAACCCTTTATCTACTGACGGTACTCTACTGACGGGTGGTCCAGTCATTGTACTGCATTTCTCATGGTACTGTACTGATTTATTTGCTTTGAAACCCATAGGGACTTTGAAGTCCACTTCTATGAAGTTTGTTCTTCACCTATTGCATGACAGCACAAGATTGCTTCTTTTTGGAAACATTAAATATTTAAAAGAGTTAGTACAAATTATAAAAAATTTAGTAAATAAAGGGTTAACTGCTGTGATTGGGTGGTTTGATCTTTTTTGGTGCAAGGGCAACATGTAGTTCATACTGCTCCAAAAAATTTGGTGAAGATCAATTTAAAATTTCAGTAACAAAGAATTGGAAAAATTAATTTAAAGTCAAAGATTAAATATTTTAAGGGGTTGGAAGCATTCTACAAAAAATGACTCGCGGTCTGTCAGACCGCATACAGTAATTATAGGTTAATATGACAGACAAAATTTTTTTTTTTCAAAACAATTCATGTAAACAAAACAAATATTTTGGTTTCAAATTTACAAAAAAATAAAAATAATAATAATAATACAAATTAAAAAAAATCCATATTTCAATAGTGCATCAGTACTTAAACTTAATATTGCGTAGTTAAAACATTTAAAAGAATTAAATAAAGTATTACTTGCATCAAAATGATCTTTACAGAAGTGAATCGTAGTCTGTGGTGAAAACTAAGTTGATTCTCTTCTTGCAAGATTTAACCACTTTTTTTGTATGTGTGCTTTCCTGGGCACATGTGTACACAACTTTTCTGGAGTTTTAATTGAAGTACTTGTACAGTGGGGTACTGCATAATACCGATACTGGTGAGACATTTCTTGGAACGAAATCAAAAGAAAAACACATTTCGCGCTGGAAACTCACTCGCGATTGCGATGTTGTTTATGCAAGATTGACGTCACACAGTCAGATGGGTTTTTGAGCAGCGTTTTAGGGGCGGGGCTTCTACTTGCATTTTAAAATGCAATTTTTAGCGTTTTGTGGCATTATTTTGAAAAAAGAAAAAATATGTGTCTTTTATTTTGTGCATACCTTTTATTTAAAACATATTTTGAAAATTTGTCAAATACCCAATTGAAGATGCTGCACTTATTGAAAAATATTAATGACACTTTCGAATACCATTTACATGCTTTCAAACAGATAATTTAGCATTATTCCTCCCCTCTTCCCCAGAGGCACATTTTGCACGTACAACAATTAAACAAGTGAAAAATACTTTCACTCTCGAGTAATAAGAATTCATGATCAAAGTGGTCACAAAATTGAGGAATTCGAAAAAATTCCCTGATTTGACGAGAATTTTTTTCTAATTTCCACAACTTTTCCTGATGTGTAGACACCCTAATAAAATATAACCATTGGGGGCTTGTCAAATACCCAATTGAAGATGCTGCACTTATTGAAAAATATTAATGACACTTTCGAATACCATTTACATGCTTTCAAACAGATAATTTAGCATTATTCCTCCCCTCTTCCCCAGAGGCACATTTTGCACGTACAACAATTAAACAAGTGAAAAATACTTTCACTCTCGAGTAATAAGAATTCATGATCAAAGTGGTCACAAAATTGAGGAATTCGAAAAAATTCCCTGATTTGACGAGAATTTTTTTCTAATTTCCACAACTTTTCCTGATGTGTAGACACCCTAATAAAATATAACCATTGGGGGCTACGCATGAAAAATTCAAAATAAAGAATAAAATTAACACAAAAACCAAAAAGAAATGCTGGCCTTTAACCGCAACCGTTAAATAAAACAAAAACAATTATTGTTCAAACCAAAACAAAAATCATAAAAGAAACGCTAAAGAAATATTGGTACAGAAGCACTAGTAATATTGGGTGGCCAGCGATTAATGGGTTAACTCCTATTTTCAAAGCCCGAAATCCTATTTTGTAATTCATTCAACAACTTATTTCGATAGCTGCCCATTCACAGTTAAAAGTATGAAAACAGCGGTGTCAGCATATTTGTCAATGTATCCCATAATTAGTATTCAGCTAGGTTCGTTTTCGCTTTGATTGTTTATAAAACACCCTTGCTACCTCAGAGATCCTCACGGTTTAATGCGATGCTGATTTACACCACAAGGCTCTTCGACAATTCGACGACACATTATATCCTTTTCAAACACGTTGATGAGACTAACTTTCACGCTTTCTCTCTCTGTGCTATTTTAATAAATGTAATAGATTATTCAAAATGACTCTTCACTGTTCCACAACCACACTGCAAAGTAAACTAAAATGTTTTAGTATACTTCATGTATATTGAGTGCCTTCAGTCAAATTGCTTTTGAAAGACAATTTTGCAGCCACAGGAAATTTTAAGAGAGAAATATCTATAATTCCATCTTTCATTTATTAGATAAGAAAGTGAAATGGAATTTTCTTAACTAGTTTGTTGAATAATGATAATTTCTGCACAATATTTATCAAGAAATGGCACAAGTTTTTCTATTTTTTCATCAGACGATGGTCCTAATGTTAAATAATACTAGGAAAATGACAGTCATTTTCTGTATATTTTAACCTACTAACCAAACACTCTTTTTTATAAAAAAAAAAAAAAAAAAAAAAAAAGAAATTTTAAACACAGATGCTCTAAGGTCTCCAAGGAAAATGACAAATTATGCGAATAAAATCAAAGACTTCACAGCATATAATAATGAAGGCAGCTAAGGAAACGCTACCAGTCCTTTCAAAAAAGAAATCACAAGGATGGTATGATTCTGAATGTGAAATAATAAACCAAAAGAAAAAGAAGAGTGCAAAAAAATTAGAAGATGGGTAAAAAGAATTTTCAAACAGAAGAAGAGAATTTAATGGGAGGAGAAATATTAGGAAATAAAATATATATAAAAACAGAAAGAAGCAAGAAAGTTTTATCAGACTGTAAACAACACTAGAAAAGAGTTTTAGACTAGAACATGTACATAAAAATGATGAACTTGTTAATAATAAAACACAAAGGAGAGAACATTTCATTCATTCTCTAAATGGAAAAGATGAAAGGTGTAGAACAGGTGGAACACCAAAAGGATCAACAAAATGAAAACCTGGAACCACCATCGTTGGAGGAAGTAGAGAGCAATAAATAATTTAAATAGCACCAGTTCGGCAGAATCGGATGGTATAAAACAAAAGCTCTTGAATATAAAAGAGCCTAAGCTCATCAGAGAAATACATACCATTATCTCAAATGGCTTTGTAACAAATGCCTATTGATTGGGAAGATGGACCCAAATGCCCGATTCCCAAAAAAGGAGATAAGTTGGAATCTAACAACTACAGAGGAATTACCCTGTTGAACACATTCTATAAGATCTTATCAAATCTTCGAGCAGAATGGCTTGTAGCTTAACAGGAAATATCATTGGAGACTATCAATGTGGTTTCCAAAAGGGTAAATCAACTACTGACCAAATTCACAGCATCAGACAAATTCTGGAAAAGACAAAAAAGTATGGTATGGATACATACCATATATTTATCGATTTTAAAACAGCATACGATAGCATTAATAGAGAAAAATTATTTCAAGCAATGGTGAAGTTGAGAATACTTACAAAATTGGCAAACCATATAAAAATGGCACTTAGTAGAATAAAGTTAGGAAAAAATTTATCAGATGCCTTTGATAGTGAAAATGGACTACAGCAAGGAGATTCTCTCTCATGTCATTTGTTTAATATTGCATTAGAAAAAGCAATAACAGAATCTGGCATACAAACAAGAAACACATAATTTTACCAAAAGTCAGTAGAATGAGGAACTTGCATAAGTGAGGAAAATGAATATTTTTTGTATTTTCTTGTGTTATCCAACGAATATATTTGAGCAGTGCAATTATTTTTTATCTTTATGCTTTTAATTAATCGAAAATTGAGTTTGAAATCAAAGCAAAATTGACGTAACCAAAAACGCATAAAATCCAGTGAGGTAGTTACGCATAGATTCCGTCGAAAATCCGAGGAGGAAACTGGTCTAAAACAGGTTTTAGACTGGTTCATCATCTGCGCATTGACGTCACACGCAAAAGTAGCCTTTTCCCGCCAAATCGCAAAGTGAAAAACTAAATATTTTTTTTAGCTATCTATCCTAGCTCAAATTTTTGAAAGAATGGTATTGTTTTTCATGATTTTTTCTCTACTTTTATTTAAAAATAAAACCAAAACAACGTGCAAGTTCCTCATTGTTAGCCTTTGCGGATGATACTGACATAGTAGGGAGAACCAGGACAGCAATGGTGGAGGCATTTTGTGCCTTTTAAAAAGTCAACAAAGAGAAAACCAGGTTCATGGCAGTGACAAACAGAGGCCCAGATATGTCACTACTGAAAGTAAGTGAATACGTTTTCGAGAAAGTTGATCAGTTTCAATATATGTATACAAATGCAAGCAGCAGTAATGACATTGGCATTGAAATTAAGAATTGAAGTGTAACATGGCTAACAGATGCTACTATGGATTACGTAACCAGTTTAAATCAAATTACTTCAGCAGAGAAAAAAAAGATAGAGGCTACATAAGACATTAGTAAAACCAATACTCTTATATAGAAGTGAATTGTGGACAATGAATAAATCAAATGAAAATAAATTAATGATCTTTGAACAAAAAATCTTGAGAAGAATTTTTGGGGCAGTGAGAGAAAACTGAGTTTGGAGAATAAGATATAATCAGGAATTATAATATAAAGTTAGAGAACCAAACATAATAAAAGGGATTATTAATCACTTATACTATATTTGGTTCTTTAAATTTATATCACCACATTTAGACCACCATCAACCAGACTATTTGATGAGAGCTATTCTCCTGATAGACAAACAGTAGATACCCCCACATTTTCAATTAATCCCTAAACAGACATTCATAAATGGTTATTTAAAGCAATTTAAACAAATTGTAAATCAGCCCTGTAACATCACCCAATGTTGTTTGCAAGTGTGTAGTTGAAAAAGCATTTATTAAGATATGATTGAGCTCAACACTATAATAAAACATACACTCAAACCATATAAATTTCTGGTAAAAAAAAAAGATTAGAATAGCAATATAAGATTCTTACTTTGCATAAAAATAAATAATATATAATGCCATCTTCAAGTCTATGTCCCCTTCATTTGAAATGGATAAGATAGCTTGCAACTGATACTCTAAGGCCTAAATAGGCAGAATAAAATACATTAATAATAATCTTACTTTGCCACATACAAAATATTAGTAAGTTGAATTAAGTTAGAATGGATTACAATAAAATAATTGTTTAGTATATTGTTACGAATCTCTGTATATTTGTAAATATTTTGTAGTATTAATTATGTAAAAAGGGAAATTTATGTATATTTCGCATAAGGCAGTGCAAGAGTTGACTTTACTTCGCTTTGCTGCAATGCGTCTCGTAATGCTTGAAAACGAGTTCTACAGGGATCATGCTGGAAAACGAGTTTTACAAGGGGCAGGCTATTTAACATTATGGTTAATGGCAATCTCGCCAAGTTGGTGACATTTTGCGAGACTAATTTTGGTCGCCAAATTTGGCGAGAAATCGACAAATGTCGCTTTTCGACTACAATCTGGAAAATCCTCCCAATTTCTATCTCTAGAAGATTCATGAAGGATTGACTCTCCTATATAAGGGCGGCTGTGAGTTGAGTTACTGAGTAAGTTGTCTCTCAGCAAGCATTCAGAGTAGTGAACTGTATTGCATTGTCTTGTGCGACGATTTTAGCAGTTGTATACCTAGTTTTTAACTGCTGTTTCAGCTTCATTATTGTGTAAAGAGCTGTATTGAGTTCATTAGAACAGAAAGTTCTGGAGTTGTGAAAAAATCTGCAGAGTTATATCGGAATAAATTTCTGCAAGTTTTGATCTGCTTTGGCTTCAAATCTTTCGAACCCATCCTCCTTGATGTCATGGATTATTTTACGAAGTGGCCGGAAGCGTATCCTATCCCTGATCAAGAGGCTCCCGCCGTTGCAGAGGCAATGGTTCAGCACTGGATTTCCAGATTTGGAGTGCCTCTTCAGTTACATTCTGATCAAGGAAGGAATTTTATCTCTGCTGTAATGAAAGAACTTTGTGATCTACTTGGCATTGACAAAACACAGACGCCGCCTTTACACCCACAGTCGGATGGCATGGTGGAGAGGTTTAATAGAACTATCCTCAATAACCTCTCACTGATGGTTTCCAGAAACCAACAGGACTAGGATCAGAAGTTACCTTTGTTTCTTCTGGCCTATCGCAGCGCTGTCCACGAGACTACCGGCTATTCCCCATCCCAGATGCTCTTTGGTCGTAACCTTCATCTGCTTTGTGATCAGCTATTATGCAGCCCTCCGGATGCACCTTCATCGCCAGAGGAGTACGTCGAGGATCTTCAGGCACGGTTTGAAGCTGTGCACAATTTTGCCCGAGAGCGAATCCACTTGGCGACAGAGAAGATGAAGACCAGATACGACACGAAGGCTACAGGACATCAATTCCACTAAGGTGACAAGGTTTGGTTCTGGAACCCGAAATGTCAAAAAGGACTTTCTCCCAAACTTCACTCTCACTGGGATGGTCCTTACTCAGTCCTCAACCGGCTGAATGATGTTGTGGTCCGAATACGTAAGTCATCTAATTCTAAACCTAGAGTCGTTCATTACGACAGGTTAGCCCCTTACTATGGCCATAGTTTGTAATCCATAGTTTGTACTTAATGTATAAAGTGTATATAGTTATTAAGACCATGGTCAAATGTGTATATAAATTTTTAAGTTTATTGTTTATTTATTTTTTCAGTAATGTTTCTGTGTTTCTGTATATAAATTAGTAAGTTTAGTAAGTTTTATAGTTTAGTAAAAAACACAGAGTGCTTGCTATTGCTTTGAAGGTAAGCCTTCCTTTACGGGGACTGTACTGCCCGGGACGTGCAGTCCTTGAGAGGGGGACAATGTTACGAATCTCTGTATATTTGTAAATATTTCGTAGTATTAATTATGTAAAAAGGGAAATTTATGTACATTTTGCATAAAGCAGTGAAAGAGTTGACTTTACTTCGCTTTCCTCCAATGCGTCTCTTAATGCTTGAAAACGAGTTCTACAGGGATCATGCTGGAAAACGAGTTTTACAAGGGGCACGCTATTTAACATTATGGTTAATGGCATTCTAATTTTGACTATCTAATGGCGATTAATTTTGGTCACCAAATTTGGTGAGGAAGTACCAAATGTCTCCAAACTTGGCGACATTTTTGGTCCTCATGTACATGTATAGGGCTTTTCGACTACGATCTGGAAAATCCTCCAAATTTCTATCTCTAGAAGATTCACAAATGATTGACTCTCCCATTTAAAGCCGGCCGTGAGTTGAGTTACTGAGTTAGTTGTCTCTCAGTGAGCATTCAGCGTAGTGAACTGTATTGCATTGTCTTGTGCGACAATTTTAGCAGTTGTGTATCTAGTTTTTAACTGCTGTTTGATCTCCATTATCGCGTAAAGAGCTGTACTGAGTCTATTAGAATGGAAAGTTCTGGAGTTGTGAAAGAATCTGCTAAGAATTATATCGGAATAAATTTCTGCAAGTTTTGATCTGCTTCGGCTTCAAATCTTTCGAACCCATTCACGCAACAATATATAGAAAATATTTAAACTGTGTTTTGTTACTTCAGGATGATAAAAAAATATGACGATAAACAGAGAAGATCAAAATACATTTCGGTCATTTTCCGTAAAGTGCAAAACGGTATAGTGGTTAGCGTGCTAGCCTCTAGACTGCGAGGTTGCGGGTTCGAGTCCCGTGTTAGGAATGGGTGTTTGTAAATGTATGTTGGCTTGTCTAATGACAAAAGTTTCGGCGCATTATAGCCCTCGTGTTGCTGACGGCGCCAAATAATCTGAAAACAACCAACCATAAAGTGCACGAAAGCTTGATGCAGCAAATTGTTTTCACTACTCGATAAATTGATATTTCTGTTAACCATGGAATATATTTTAATGCAATCAAAACTCCTCAAAACAAGTAATACAGTCAAGTACCATTAACTCGAAGTCAGTGAGGCCGCTTAAATTTTCATATTAACCAAATTTTGTGTTAAACAAATAAATTAACGTTACGTTTTAAGTACGGAGAACAGCTGTTGCTTCATGTTAAATGAGATTTCATGTTAAGCGATTTTGCGTTAACAGGGTTTGACTGTATAAATATAAAAATATTTTTTTATATGTGTCCGTGGACTATCACAACCTCAGAAATTAAATTTTACTTCATATTTTCTTGATGTCTATATTTTTTTTAGCTCTAGGGTCTGTTAAAAAATGTTAGGCCTGGGCATAAAACTTTTACGAGTAGTAATTTCATTACAATTAATGTAATACGAATTGTCGCAAGATTACTGCATCATGTCTGTGAACTGCAGTTAATAGTTGTTTAACAGCCCACTAGATGACACAACAGATCAACTGTGATATTGGAAAAAAGTCTGATGCAACTATTTTGGTTCCAATACACACTGTGAATTCCATTTTTCAATACAACAATCGTATTTTATTACTTACATGTGAAATAATTGCAACTGTAAAGATCATACCATCATATCTGTGGTTAAGATAAAATCAGCAAAGAATAATAATATGGGCAATTATCTGATGTACGCACTGGATATTTTGAGCCCTTTCTTCTACTCGTAAATAAATTAAAATTATAAAATTAATATGTAGTATAGTTTTGTTTTTTTATATAATATTATTTGGTGGCAAAGTTATATAAAAAAATTATTATTTTTACTAAGTAAAAAATGCATTTATATATTTAGTAACGACAAGTATTTTGCCAATTTTTCTTAATCAACTAACTTTGTTTTAAAAAGCAAACTGGTTATTTTGAATTATTAAGAAAGCACACTTCTTCATTTCCAATAGCTCAACTTCCAAGCAACATATTTGAATGAATAAAATTTAATAATAAATGAAAGTTACAGAAAAAAACATAAGCTATATACCTCTACAACTATAGCATAAAATAAGACTTCCTATGAAATTTAAAGAAAAACTTAAATATATTTTATTATAAGCTTTTTATATCATATTACAAAAACTTCTTTTAAATATATCATTACTATATTGAAAATCTGTGATATTAATAAGACAGTATATAAAATATTACTTTGTACCTTATCATACATGTTTTCCAAAGCACAAAGTTTTGCTGCAGCTTGAAAATTTCCAAAATTTGTACAGTGATTCAACAGAATAGAAGAGTCACAATAAAAATGGAATGCCTGCATGTAAAATAACATTTAAGAAAACAAGTTCATAGAAATATTCGACAGTATGGAAAATTAACAAGAAAATAAAAACAAAAATTTGACACACACACATGCCATTGAATGAGAGCTAGAGGTCGGCGATATATCGATACGACGATATTTAAAAAAAATATCGATAAAAGTCACCGATATATCGATATTTTCAAACATTATTAGTTTTTCTGATGATCGTTTTGTAGTTCCGTGTGTTTTATCGATTTTCTTTATTCCCTTTTCAAAACTAAAGTTTGGACTTGGCTGAAAAACAGTTAAAATGACACCAATATTCAATATTTTGCCATACACTTAAAAGCTATTGAAAATTATCAAAATTTTTCTAAAATCACTGCACCAATGAAGCGAGAATATATATATATATATTTTTCATAAGAGATCTATTTCAGTTGCAAAAGTAGTCACCTTTCAAAAAGCAATCATGAAAAAAAAAAATTTGCTCCGAAAACTTCATTTCTGGCAAAATTGAAAATCAAATAAAAAAATAAATTATGTATAGATATATCGATATTTTATTGATATTTTTTTCTATGCAATGATATAGTATCGATATTTATTTTGATTGATATTTCCGACCTCTATTGAGAACCCAGTAAATATTTATGTAAATGTTGGTTCTCAGCAATGTTAAGTAATATACCTATATGTTGTGGATGACACGTAACCACTATATAGTTCATGTTCATTTCAAGAGAAACTAGGTAGAATAACATAGACCATGAATCTTTTACCATTTGAAAAGGGACATGTTTATTTAGCTTGAGTCCCAATTGCCAAGATGCCCTTACAGGATTAAGAAAAGTTTATATTTGAATAGTGTTTACTATTTAGAATCAGAGCCACTCAGGGTCTATTCTAACAGGCAGACGTGGCTCATTTGGGCAGTCGTAAATTGAAAATGGGCAGTCTTAAATCTAAAATTGGGCAGTAGTAAAAAGTACAGGAGAAAAATAAAATACAAACCAATTATTTTTTCCTTTCTTCCTCTTCCTAAACTCTCCATATTCTTTGCTTTCTTTTATCAACTTATCAAAGTTTCAGATGCCAGTTCAAAAATGTCAGCCGATTGCGAGCTATGCGCATTATCCCCTTAATTCCTTATTATCAGAAGAAAAACATCAGAATGAAATTGTCTTCCCAATAATGTGGATTAGTCAAGAAACGTATTAAAAATATAACCCAGTTGAAATTGGTTCAAAAGATCTCCAATTATGGTCCTATCAACTTTCATCCCTATTCCTCGAACACAAAGAATACATTAAATTAGGCAAATACACTCTTATAAATATAGATTTGGTGACATTACATTATTAAGTCCAACATTCAAATATTTTTTTAAAATTTTTACTTTGAATGTGTTTTCCTCAAGTTCCTTTTCTTAAGGAGTGAAGAAAAATTTCTTTTGTGGGTGCACATTTTATTTTAATTCAGAAATATATTATTAATCTGCAAGTAATTCTTTTTCCAGTTAGATGACAAATGCTTTTTTTTATTTATTTAAAAAAAAAAAAAATTCCCTTGCTAATGTGCATGAGGATTTTTTCTTTTGATTTTATATTTCCTTTGTTTGTTCATTTAACGTTTATTTCATTGGGATCTTTTTGATCTTTGTAGCTCTTGGTAAGGCCATCATCAAATACATATGTGTATAGTAAAGAGTTCAAAGATTCATAGTTCAGACCCTTTAACACATAAACTTCAAGATAAGATAATTTTGCCTCACAAAAATAATTAATTTTAAGAAAATCTTGTGACAAGAAAAGAGTGTGACAAAATCGTTTGCATTACTACTGGAAAGGGACAAGGTGAAGGTCTTTTACAGAATATAATCAGCCGAGATTCATCCTTTTACATTCACGAGCAAACTTGTAAACTCTCTTCTTTTTCTTTCAACTTCCTCAATAAATCTAGTGTCATTCGATCCTGCTCCCCTATTTCCGGTCAACACTCCACCCCCAGGAATGTGGTTTGGAATTGAGAGGGGATTTTTTTTTTTATCTTATCGGTACACTACATTTTTAGAGGGCCAGTGACATGACAACACGTTACTGTGAGGAATGAAAAAGTCAAAATGTGTGCTTTCAGCAGCAGGGGTTTTGAAAAAAGAGGCTTTTATTTGCTGGAAAAGTGGCTGGCTGAAGCGACTGGTAATCTCTTATAATATTTGCTTCATAAAAAAATAATCTAAATTCACAATTGAATACGATTGACTTTTGCAATGTCACAATGAATAGGTATGTGACATTTTAAATAAATATGAAATATATAGCAGGATACGAGATTAACGTATTAAAAATCAATTTATTGTTATATTCAAAGATAAATTATCAGTTGATATTGTATTTAGTCATTAAGCTGAAAGTTTTTTGTAATTTAAGATACAGCTGAATTAACAAATCTGATTCTGTGAAGTAGAGGGCCACCTAATGGCTGTGAGGTTAGCACTCTGATATCGCATGCCAAAGGTGCCGGGTTCGAATCCTGGGTTATGGATGGATGATCATTGTGGATGGGAATCTATGTTAAGCATCAGTAGGTCACATCAGGATTAGCTGTTATTGTGCAAAAAATAGTTCATTGAGTGTACAAATGAATCAATCGTGAAACTACAGATTTATTAATAGAAATGAAGCATAATTTTTAGCATTTTAGCGCATCCATTTTAGTGGAGATACAAGACCACAACATGGATATTTTGAGTTATTTTAAAGAAAAATTATTGCATTCACAAGTACTTAAAAAAATAGTTTAAAATTTTCCCAAGCTTTTTTGAAATATAAAGCATATACTTGACATCTTAATGAGTAAATCCTTAACTTTTAATAATTGTGGAATATAACTCTTTAAACTTAAACACCAAGTATAGGGAAACGACAGGAAGAAACTTTTTGTGCAATTTTTAATGAAATCACATACAGGGACCTCTAACCCTAAGCAATCGAATTGGACTTCAAAGAATCAAAGTCTAGATTGATGAAGGTGATTTGATTCATAATACCCGAATATAGTATGAATTTGATTAATTTCTGAGACACTTACCCTGGCTCTATAAAATACTTACCGACTGGTATTTTGATTGATTAAGAAGGAATGTTAAAAAAAAACAAAAAAAAACGCAAGTACCTTTTTTCCCTTCAACCAATAGCCCTTCTATTTTTTACCCGATAAAATGTTTTAGAGAGGATGACTTAATGTACTTATTTCGTTAATTGTAATAATTCATTTATGATATTTTTATTTTGTTTTGTAACACTTCCTAAAATCAGAATAATGTATTTAAGTGGCATGTGTGATATCAAGCTGTTAGGAGTTTTGAGTTTGGTTTTATAAGCAAATGTTTAAAAAAAATGGAAATTTGCTGTTGCAAAATCATAAAACCACCCCTACTTTTAAGTGAAATAATCGATTCCAGAGAAGTATACACAGTTGCATTAAAATAATCTTACTTAGCTTTTATTGTGTATAGGTCTAGTTAATTGGTTTGAAAAGGTGTTATTAGGTATGGGTAGGAAAAAACCATTATTAGATTTTGAAAAGAGACAAATTCAAATTACAGCTTTCAACAAAGCAGAATTGTGGTCAATTGGACGTTTACTTCAAGTGGTTAACAATTTTCTCCATCTTGGAGCGAAATATGGGAAGCAGAAAACATTTGAATGACCTCGAAAGCTAACAAGGCGGCAAGAAATATTATTTGTAAGGAAACTAAAAGTTGGTGGAACATTGACCAGACTATCACAAGACCCTACTATCAACATTCACAAGTGTGCTTTACCAAGAGTGCCTAGAGTGAACTAACATCTTGTGTACAAGAAAAATAAAACACAGTCAAAGCTTCCAAAGCAAAATAGAATGCAATAGGGTAGAGAACATATGACGTGGAAGGAATAGTGGCTTGAAATGGTCTTCAGAGAAGGAAAAAAATTTGATCAGGCATGCTTTCGACAAGACGTTTGAGTAAATCTTTGTTAATATTATTTCATTCTGTTTTAATGGAATCTCTCCAGGAAACATTCCAAAGACGATTTGGCAACTTGTATACTTGAGTTGACCTGTTGGTATTCAAAATGGAGCCCAATGGATAACTTTTTTCTCCAACCGCAGAAAATTGTCCTCCACCATGCCATGGTAATCCTCTGATTTCATTCAACCAATAGGAACACAAGGTTTGTTAGCGCTGCACTTCAAAAACCAACCCAAACTATAATTGTTCCTCCCATACACTGTATCTTAGAGAAAATACTTTCTTCATTTCCGAGATCCCTCCAATAGTACGCCCATCCATCAAGAACCATCTAGATTGAATTTTTTTCATTGCAGATGTCTACTTGAAGTCACTATTCCATTCAAGTTATATGTTCTCTACCTTATTGCATTCTTTTTGGTTGTTTTTTTGAGAAACTTCGACTGTGTTTTCTTTTTCTTGTACACAAGATGTTAGATCTTCTTAGCCAGCCTTGGTAAAGCAGACTTGTGAACATTAATGATGGGGTATTATGATAGTGTGGTCAATGTTCACAACTTTTATTTTCTTTACAACTAATCTTTCTTACAGCATTGTTAGCTTTCGAGGTCGTCCAAGTGTTTTCAGCTTCACAAATTTTGCTCCAAGATGGAGAAAATTGTTAACCACATGGTGTAAACATCCAATTTGCAGTGCTAGATTCCATGATGACAATTCTGCTTTGTTGAAAGTTGTAATTTGCCTCTTTTCAAAATCTTATAACGGTGACACCTTTTCAAATCAATTAACTAGACCTATACACAATAAAAGCTAAGCAAGAATATTTTAACTTGATCAAACCAAGCTTATATATACGTGTTTGTTAAAACCCAACTGCATATGCTTCTCTGGGACCTATTACTTCACTTAAAAGTAGGGGTGGTTCTATAAATTTGCAACAGCAAATTTCCATTTTTTTAAACATTTGCTTATTAAACCTATCTCAAAACTTCTAACAGCTTGATATCACACATGCCACTTAAATACATTATTCATATTTTAGGAAATATTACATACTCATGCAGAAATTTATTATACAGATTTTACACGGAATAAACAAACAGGTTCTATCATTATGCAACACAGTGTAAAACATAATTTATGTTTTTCAGCAGTAAATAGAAGCCACTTTATTATTATCATCATTTCCTTAAATTAATCATTCAACACTTTTATGGTATAAATGTGATTCTATCAGATATTTACATTTATTGCTTATTTTTATTTTAAAACATGACAGGGTCACTTGTAAAAAATTAATGAAATGCAAAAATATCAATTTAAATGTAGTGTACACATTACTGCCTATCATGGTTAACTTAATTTCATATATGTAGAAAACAAATGACAGTTTTTAAAAGAAAATAGTGTTAAACAAGGTAGATATAGAAAATAATAACAAAAACTCATTTCATTTCATACATCTTAACTTTGCCATTAAATATAAAAATTTTGTTCAATGCATTAGATACAGCTAGTTTGTTAGACATTTATTTTATGATAATTGTATTTTATTAATTTGCACCTTCCATAGTTTATGTAAATTTGATTTATGTTGTGATCCAGAAGTGGGAAAATAAACAGCCCTGATTTTTAAGATCAATAAAATTCTTTGTATTCTTTTTACCTGCATATCAACATTTTGGGGGCACCAGGTAATTCTCTTTTGATACAAAACTAGCCGATACAAATTTTTTGGATATTCTGTGATGTTTCTCATTCAATTAAATATAATATTATATGAAAAATAACACCTACCATATTTTAAAAATCAGAAAAATTATTATCATAAAGACTTAAATTGTGTTTAAGCTCATATCTCTGGTAATAAAAATTTAGCAGATATGTTTACCAAGACACTTACTTCAGAAAAACAAAATTGTTATTGTAGAAGTCTTTTCATTTCTGATATAAATGAAAAATGAACTTTCCCCCACATCGTTCTATGGAGCCTATCTGTCCGTTGCTAATTTATAATTTCAACCGATGTGCAGTGCCGCTCAGGAGCTGATATCTTTAATTGTAAATTTATATTTTAATCACCAGGTGATGGATCTTTGCAATCATATAAAAGTGTCAAATATCATTATATTGTGGAGATTCTTATATTTAATTTGAAATATTTTATAAATGAAAATAAATATTTTGTTGATATGAATGTCTCATTGAAAACTCACACCAACACGGACAATAATATAGGTTTACATCAAAATTTTCATGGATTTGCTTAATAATCTATTGGACAACCCCTTAAGAAATATTTTTTTTTTACATACATGCATTTAAACAGTTTTTCCTAAGTCTTTTATACCTAAAAACATAGCCATCATTCAGATTTCTTCAGCATATTGTTTCTAATCTGACCATATGAGAGAAAAAAATTTGAAGACACTATTGATTTCTACATAAAAAAAAATGTGCTAAATATGCACTATATTAGATAATTGTAATACATACTTTTATAAAAGAACATACATACTTCCAAAGCAGCATGGAGAGCGTATGGTCCATAGGAAGGATCATCCAACTCAGACAAGTCTAGCGACTCTGGTACATCATTTCTGCATTTATACTTATGATTCAAAAATGTCATTATCTAAAAGTTAAAATGTTTAAAATAATTAAAACTTTTAAACTGCATTCACTGAAACACCAATAAAATGTTGTTACAGTTTATAATAATGCTAAAAAAGGGCTATAAACTCGCACATGAACTAGAATCTAAAACCCAATTGCTCAGCTGATTTTCAATTGAATTATTACAATGCATTCGAGTTACTAACAATGGATGTCATAAATGTTGTAGATCTACACCTCATTTATGAAATAAAGAACGTTTCTTGAATGAGGAACTTGCACAAGTGAGGAAAACGAATATTTTTTGTATTTTCTAGTGTTATCCATCTTCAATTGAGTTATTACAATGCATTTGAGTTACTTACAATGGATGTCATAAATGTTGTAGATCTACACCTCATATATGAAATTAAGAACATTCCTTGAATGGAGAACTTGCACAAGTGAGGAAAATGAATATTTTTTGTATTTTCTAGTGTTATCCAACGAATATATTTGAGCAGAGCAATTATTTTTTTTTATCTTTATGCTTTCAATTAATCAAAAATCGAGTTTGAAATTAAAGCAAAAGTCACGTGACCAAAAACGCATACAAAATCCAGTGACCTTGTTAAGCATAGATTCCGTCAAAAATCTAAGGAGGAAACTGGTCTAAAACAGGTTTTAGACTGGTTCATCATATGCGCGTTGACGTCGCACGCAAAGTAGTTTTTTCTCACCATATCACAAAGAGCAAAACTAAATATTTTTTTTAACTATCTATCCGAGCTCAGATTTTTGAAAGAATGGTATTGTTTTTCATGATTTTTTCTCCACTTTCATTTAAAAATAAAACAAAAAAATGTGCAAGTTCCTCATTAAACAATAGATTTATAAAAATAGCTCAAAGAGCAATAGAAAATAGGAAAAAATTCTAGCTGCTAGATAACATGTTTTCTATAAAAATTCTGAATCATTAGAATTTGAAAAAAAAATTATTCATATCAAAACTATTTTAAATTAAGAAACTTACAGAATGTTTATCAAAAACAAGCACAGAGACATTTCTCTTGTCAATGGCACAACAAAATGTTTTTTAAAAATTTAACCTGAGCTTGTAACCAAGATTCAAAATTTAACCCAACAAGTCGATTAACTCAATACTTAACATACAGCAACAGATTTTTATGGTTTTGCGGAACGTTCTTTGAAACCTATGGAAAAGACCTTCACAAAATATCTATTCTCAATTTTTTACCAATACCCTTGAAATTTACCAGAGATTTACATTGTTTTTGCTGATGCAACAATCAATATTGTATCTCGTAGTCATTCATCATAATGCAAGAATATTGGCCATGGGTATAAGCCATAAAAATAAATAAAAATCCACAAAAAGTACCGAAAATCAGTAGAAAAGATGGCATCTCTGCACGATTGGTTAGGAATGATAGGCACATTTTGATAGGAAGGCAAGAAACATTTTGACATAAATCAATTATTCAAGTCACTTAAAAACTTTTCCGAACCAGTATTAGTTCTTGAATTTTGAAATTTTGATTTCCTTTGATTTTTCTATTCAATACCAATTTGCAGCAAAAGGGATTCAAACTTGTGGATAATATTCTCAATTCGGATAAGCAGTTCAAAAGTGTACAAAAAATAGGGTTTACAAGTCAACAGAGCATTCTTTTGGCTATTTCGGACGTTCAGCAATCGGTGTCAATCAAATCGCAGAAGATTCTGCGACCTCTTAAAATGGGCAAGAAAAAATATATTTTAACTGAAAAATGATATAAAACATACAGGGACGACGCGAACGGGGGGCGAGGGGGGCGTCTCGCCCCCCCCAAAGTTTCAGGAAGTTGAACAGTCGGCAAATTTTCGAAATTTTTTTAGTCCTTTTTTTAAAGTTGATCCACAATAAAATCGAATTGAATGAAAAAAAAAAAAAAAAAAAAATGCTGAACAAAAATATTAAAAATACCCACTCAAGTTTCACTTATCGTCATTTTTACAATATAAGTCTATTATAAGGGAGTCGGTGCCTTTCCCCCCACCTGCATTGATGGACTGTGTGCACAAATATAATAGGTATCTTGCGAACACAAATCATAGATATCTTCATTATCTCACCCAGCCTAAGTTTTTAGAAAAGAAAGACGGCAGTCGGCAAATTTCCAAAATTTCATCAATTCCTTTAAAAGTGCCAAGTGATGGATGTTTTAAAATATATTGAATAGAAAAAAATATAAATAATTAAAATCGTCAATAGTATTAAAAAATCCTGATCACAATTCAGCCCAAGTTGGCGGTCGGCAATTTTAAATTGGAGTAAGTATATCCTTATTTTGCAGGAACATTTAAGTTGATATCGTCACTGACAGCTTCTAAATGAAATTAAATATGAACATATCTCCCGTACTGTTGCACAAGTATCAATTTCCACAAATTCTCTTCAGGAATGAATAATTTTCCTTCAATTTCAAATCAGTACATTTAATTGTATAAATCGTCAAGTCGACTGTCGTAAGTTTTTAAATTCAGTCACCTGATAATTACACACTATATTCTCAGGAAGAAACTCACAATAATTACTTATTCTTCCAATTAATAGATAACTCTGAAGTGTTACAGTAGGTGACATATTTTTAGTACGTCAGGTAACGCCTCAAAAACCATGATATGCCCATTAAACGTCATTTACATAAAGTGTGTATTGTACGTCATACGAATTGAAAGTCTTACAGAAAATTTCAGAACATCTAAATTTTAACATCCGAAAAATGAGCCCTCTTTTATCAAATACATACCTGGCGAGAAGTTTAAATTTCGAATAAAACTTGCTTATTTTTTGGTAAGATAAAAATAAAAAATACATTTTATAAGGTTATTCAACGAGGTTTATTTTTACTTATTACGAACATGAAGCTGAGTGAAATGGAAGTAGCGTACAATTCTGTTGAAAAATATTTCTATTACATTTTGCCAAATTATTGCAATTAATGCCAAGTAGAACTTTATAAATGATGTTATATAGTACTTCATTTATTAAAAATGTGTAACGGTGTGTAGTAATGGAGAGTCGAACACGGGACTCCTAGATCAGAAGACAGGCGCGCTAACCACTAGGCAAAAGTGATCACTAGAGCGTAGGTGTTGTACCTGTCATTTGTACACAAGACCACGACATAGCCCCTTCCCAGTGAGTTGTGAAGGGGTGAACGATTGAGTTGCTTGCGGGTGAGTTCAGTATGGCAGTGAGTCGCCAGAGGTTGCTTTCTGTGAGGCAGTGAGTCGCCAGAGATGCTGAGGTGGTAGTGTGGAGGTCGTGCAGTAGATGGTGCCACTGATGTGTTCGAATATTCGGGTCACCAATGTAGCTGTGTGCGCTAACGGGGAGTCGAACCCGGGACTCCTAGATCAGATGACAGGCGCTCTAACCACAAGGCAAAAGTGACCATTAGTGCCTAGGTGTTGTATTTGTCATTTGTACACGAGACCACCACAAATGTGTTACCGAAATATTGCAAGCCATGTAAATTGGAAGGCAATGTCGTACTTATTGCGACAAAATAATCATTGGAAAAGTATTGAAAGGTTTGTAATAATATTATTTAAATTTCTAGACTTTTCCTGTACCCAAATAGCTACGGCGTGACTTTGTCTAACGTACAACCAGGTTTCAGTCTATTAAAACCCCTTTCAAGCCTTTCCTCGATTTCACCACTTTACTTTAAACACGAAACATCGGAAAGACATCGTGTTTCAGTTAAGTTAGATTAGTCAAAATACCTTTAAAAATACTTCAACTGGATTAGTAGATCTCACATTAGGATTATAAACTTTAAAAGTGGGAAAGGGAAATGAGGGAGGTTTTTTAGATTTTTAGAAATCTCAGGTTGACTGTGACGTTTCTTTTCTTCAGAAGAATATATGCGCAACTTCTCCTTCCTCAAGATAATAATATTGGCGATTTGAATACCTCCCTCCCCCCAAAAAACCTCTGCAGATACTATTCCTTACTTAGTTTGGATTTTTGTGCCGAAAATTATGGTTTGCTTTTTTATAGATCTAAATATTTTGTTGCTAAATTTGAAGTTCATAAGGGTAGTGAGTTAGTTGAGAATAATTTACTTTGTAAAACTTGATTTCTGCTTCATTAGGATAGAGGTTCATATATATATTTTTTTACATATAAATAATATTATAGTTTGGTTTTATGCTAAAGTAATACATTTCATTTTTAGTCCTGCTTAGAGAAAACTAGCATTATACTTTCTGTCTGGAACAAATGATTATTATTAATAAAACGAGTAATATTTGCAGAAATTATTGCTGAAAAACCTCGAAAAAATTATTAAATTCTATCCAGCAATTTTGGCAAAAATACGTGCACGAAGTAACTATTTTTAAGAAGTAAATTCCTCTGTTAAATTGCTAAAAAAAAATTAAGTTTTACTATTAATATACTTTTCAAGAGAAAGTAAAATCCTCTTTTCTTTTTTGGTTAGGAAAATATGTTAAAAAGTATTTAAAAATTAATTAACAAAATGTTCTTAATAATTATTGTATTTTGAAATGCAATTATGTTGTCCAAGAGCGCAGACAGAATTATTTGCAGGGAGGTCCAGATCGCTAACAGGGAGGTACAAGGCTACAAAAGTCTTTGTTTAATCTTATATTTTTCAAAAACGGGAATCGGACTTCCTAATTTGATTTTAGTTAATAGCTGTACATAATTTTTTACTCGAATTGATAATTTACTACTTATATATTTTGTTCTTGTGAATTACTTCTTCCACATTACTTTATTTTTCGAAAGGCAGGAGGGAGTGTAAGTGCATGTTTCTTATTTTATCTCTGACATTGTCTCTAGTATAAAAATCACAGTGTTTCGCGTAGATAATTTTGGGTGATAGCAATAATCTGCCAGGATTTTACAAAGAAGAATTTTTCCAGAATTTGTTTGATTAACTTTTTTTACAACGCTAAATTAGAGTCGCCTATTAGATCAATATTTTTCATTTATTTTATTTCGTGTTGTAGTGCGATTTCCATCCACTTTTACATGTTTAATTAATTTCTTCGAAACTGCAATTTGAAAATTAAAAAAAATTGTTTTGAAATGGAGCCTTTGTACTACTCATGTTTACTGAAAGGTTCAAGACTGTGAGAATGCATTCTATCTGCAAGTGATAAATGCCTCCCCTCCCCTCATAAAAGCACTTCGAAAAATTATCCCCTTTATTCAGGAAAGAGGGGGTTATTTATTAAACAAAAATGAAATATTAAATGAATTTGATGGAACTTTAACTAAAATGTGAAGGGAATTTACTTAAAATATGACATTAATTAAGTATTAATAAAATGCCATAAAATATTAAAAACACTAATTAAAATTAATTACACATTAAATAAAATAATTCACAATTAAATAAAAAAAAATTAGTTATAAACTCATTAACAAATAATTACGCATTAATTAACAAATAATTAAATAATAATTAAAAAAATATGCACTAATTTTGCATTAATAAAATTTAATTAATAATAGATTGACAAATTAATAGATTTTCTACTTTTACACCGTACTTGTCTTGGATTTTAGTCGGCAAATGTATTTTTAACGCCCCCCCAATTGAAATTCTTAGCGACGGCCCTGAAAACATACTAAAAGTTCTTAAATGTATAACTGTGCAAAAATATAATTTTCTAAGGTCTAGATGGCATCAAAGTATATCTGAAAAAGTAGCTCAAAAAGGAGTTTTCCACATGGGGCATGTCACCCGAATGATATTTAACTACTTCTGCATTTAAAATAAAAATGCAAAAAATGTATTATCATTTGAAACAAAATTATGAAATAGAACATGGCATTTTAGGTGGTTATGAAAAAATATATTATCAACATATGTACAAAATGTTTAAAGTGCAGGAAACAGCTTTTTTCCTGTTTACAAAATTTCACCCATAAGTACAATATTTTATTATTCAATAACTATAAGTATCATAATTGTTTTGAAATGCATTGAAAATATAAGAGTATCTTACCGAATATTCCTTTTCAAAACTTCCACTATCCAGTATTTTTGTATTTTTTAAATCGTGGAGTGGTATATTTATTTCAATAGGACGAAGGATACTCTGACGACAAGGTTGCGTTATAGTAATCATTCTTCTATTAGTTCGAATAGTAATGACACGTCCACTGGAAGATCCTGAATTATATTTGGAATTAGATTCAAGAGTAGGCTTTTGACCAACCTGAAATACAAACATTTTACTCTTAATTATTATGTTTTTATGGCTTGAAAAATATGTACAACAGAAGGAGGAAATAGAATATATGAAAGAAGAAATAACATGTGCTATATTCAAAATATATAGCATACTCATATTGTTGTTTATATCATAAAGAACACCATTTCAGAAAAATCAGAGAAGAGATTCAAAATTTACTGAGTAAACAATTAAAATTCTGTAAGCAGAACATTTATATTTCTCAGCTATTGTTAGTTATTTAACGTAAAAGAAATAATTAAAAATTTGTGTCTCCCAAACAAGTAGTGACAACCAATGCATTTACATCTCTAAAACTGTTTTAGGTATTCACCTTCAAAGTCAGGTAGTAATAATTTTCCAGAAACCCTATGTATTTACTTTGGTTTGACTGTTTTATATTTTGAATTTCATCGCAACCTTAGGCTGACCGTAAGAATCATTCAAGTACACTGTTGTAGCTTACCTAAGCATCAGTTAAAATAGCTAACATCAGAATTCAATTTAAAATCTGTAAGAAAGGGACACATGAAATGTATATGCCATTAAAATAACAAGGTTCAATTTATTAAACCATTGCAGAACCAGATTACATGGATAACCAATGAGATAAAAATATTTAGAGTATTCCATTCCCCTGAAAATGAATTTAACAATTTAACCCTAAAAAATGGTTAACAAGTCAAATAACAAAACAATTATAACTTAAGTTAGTTGGATTAGAAAATTGAAATCTGAAAAGCCTCGGCTATATAAAAGCCCTGAAAGAGACGATTAAATAAACAGGAAGAAAATACTGTAACGGGTCTCACTGACCCGAATGAAAGGAAAAGGGGATATCAGGCATTACTGTATAGCATCATCAGATAGCAGGATGTGGTAGAAGGATCTTCAAGGTAAGTTCACATAAAAGGGTTCTTAAAAAGGGGGACAGCTAGTGATTTAGTTTGTAAGGAGGTCACGGGCTGTGTAGCTCAGTCAGGACAGGCATTGTTCTCGCAACCGGGAAGTTGTGAGTTCCATCCTGGCTAGTGCTACAATCCTGATAGTGGCGAGTTCAGGGTCTGGGACCGACTAAAGACTGCTGTGTTCGCTAATAGTGACTGGGCTGGGCAGTGGCGGCCCGTGGGTATTAAAAGTGAGGGGGCCCAAATTAACAATTGCATGTAATGGGGGGGGGGGGGGGACATGCAAATATGAATTTCATGTAATTTTGTAAATGTTACTTAAATATATATGGGAAAACAAAACTACAAGATTATTAAACAGTTAAATTATCTAAGCATACTGATATCTGATAAAATAAATATTTTAATAAAAGGAATTATTATTACAAAAATGACGCGACGTTTCGTTTGAGAATGGACGACGTCAGGAAGGGTAAAATGAATACACTTGTACCTTTTGCTTTTGAAAATTAAAAATGAAGCGAAGAATTCTTAGGCAAAAAAGTAAAGTACAGGCTTCAGATTATTCAATTGAACGTAAAATTATGACATATCTATTTATAAATTGTTCCGTAAGAAATCCAATACTCATTCACGGTTGAAAATTCCTGGTTTGAAGTTTTAGCCGATTTGCACCCTTTTGTATGCGATCTGCATCCCCTTGCCTCTGTCTATGCGTTTGAGGGTTTAAATTTTTTATTTATGGAGATTATTTTAAGGATCTTCTTGGTCTTCCGGGAAGCCTACCAAGACCTGGACGCTATCTCAATGACCAGTGGTCAGTGATTAGGAACAGCCATAAGTACGATATTATAGGGACTCACTGTAAAATTTAAAAAAAAAATAAAATTAAAAAAAAAAAAGTGTGTTAAAGTTTACCTTTTTGCTCCCCCCTCCTCCCGTTAAATATAACTAATTACTCCTAATCATTTAATGAAAAGCATGTTATAATTAATAATTTTATTAAATTAAGAATAGAGAACACATTAAAATGAACTTGTGTCGATTGGACGAAGTGTAAAAGTTAAACAGCCTTGAAGATAAAACTTTTTTAATATAAGAAAAGTTACCAATATTTTCAACAGTATAAAACATTTTATGTACAATACAGGTGGCTGGATTAGATACCAACAGTGTAGGAAGCAAAAGCTTTTTTATTTTGTTTGACATCATAATAATAAATTAAAATACTAATCACAAAAAAATTAGTGAAAGTATGAAAACCGATGTCACTCAATTTCTATTCTGTATTTAAGAAAAAGAAAACAAAGAGTTAGGGAAGAGTTATAAAATAAATTAAGTCAAAACCTTGGTTAAAAATTCTGTAGAAATCACAGGGGAAAATTTTTCATCAAATATTACATGATTCATAAAAAAAAAATGCTGACAGCAAAAATTTCACTTTTCGTAACTTTAGAGTAAATACTTAAATAAATAATTTTATAACGTTTTAAAATAGTTTAAATAAATCATTTTAAAGACATCGGTATTGCTCCTAATATTCAAGTCAATGATATTTCATGAATCAATTCATGCAAAATAATTTAGGCTTAACAGAAAACTAATGAAAAATGCCATTAACTCAGAATGTGCAATATTTATAAATTTACAACCAAAGTCAAAGGTATTATTATATTGACCAGTTCAACAGTTTTAATTTAAATTCATGAAAAAATTAATAATTACTTGATTTGAGGATGAATAATTACTTGAAAAATGCATTGCATATGCATCTCAAATTTGAGATGTCTACTTACATTGAAACCAACCTGCAAGACATCCGATGGGGCTCGATTCGACGACGATTCACATGTGAATTGAATATATTGCCTCTGGTCAATGAGTTTTAACATAGCGATAGTTAAAAATAGGCGTTTTACCATGATTCTTGATATTTTGAAAAGAAGTTGAGCAAAAATGGAACTCGCTTCAAATTTAATATTTTATTTAATTCAGAATTTATTTTGAGAATTGGATCCTACCTGAGTTAAGAATAAACATCGTTTCTTCAATTTTAAGAATGCACAAATTTTATTTGACAATTTCAAATTGCTTGTATGATTTTGCTTTTTAAAGGTTCATTGTAGGTTCATGACTCAGATTCTTTACTGAATGCTCATGAATTTTTTTTCTAGTAACAGTAACTAGGTTTGCTTTATCTACATTTTACATATTATTTGGGAGAGAGGGACGGGGGGGGGGGGGGGGGAGGTTGAAAATTCTGTAACTGTGATGTTTATCTTTTAACTTTAACACAGCATTATACGATGGCTTAGTTCTAGTGGAGCCACTTATTTAGAGAAG
Organism: Linyphia triangularis; assembly: GCA_963978545.1. Taxonomy (NCBI): domain Eukaryota; kingdom Metazoa; phylum Arthropoda; class Arachnida; order Araneae; family Linyphiidae; genus Linyphia; species Linyphia triangularis. The sequence continues at coordinate 9,825,755 of OZ021721.1, read as the reverse complement.
AACATTTTTTATTCTCTGTATAGAAATTCTTCCATTGATGGCATCGGATTGTAAGTTACTTTAATAATTTAATAGGATATCAAATATTAATGTGAGACAAATCACTTCTTCCGATCATATGGACATTTAAATACTCAAACATTGTTCAGGAAAAAAGTAAATATCTAAATAAAAACAATTTGCAGAGAAAATCTTACTCTTACATTTTGAAAAACAAAGAGCTAAAATGAATGCAATGGATATTTATTGTAGCCACTTTTTTCGCACCGTCATACTAGAGGACCAATGTGCAATTGCCGTCTCTATAAAAAATGGCCATTCCTTTACAGAGAAGTCCACCCCAGAGCAGAGCGATCAGGGATGTTTTAGAAATTGTGTAATTATGCTTTGGCAAAACAGGATGTCACGTGAAAGTCGCAACCTTATATGCCCTATCGGTTTCAAATTCAAGGTCATCCGAAGAAGGGGTCATTTTGTCCTCAGGAAAACTAGCATCTTTAAGAGAAGGGTCGCTTTTTTGCAGTAATGATTGTGATTGATTAACATTTTTTCGAGTTTGTTGCAAGAGCTCCCTGCTCCCTTCACAATAGTTAATGTCTAATGACAGAATAAATAAGTTTTAAGCTTTTTTTTTTTTTTTTTTTTTTTTAAATATCAAAATAAATCCCACAATAAAACAATATTAACAAGCATATATGTAAGTGGGGCCAGGGTCCAAAAAAGTGAGGGGGCCCAGGCCCCCCCTGGCCCCCTGCACCCGCCGCCACTGGGGCTGGGGAATGTTAAATCAGTTATGGTCGCAAAGTCCCCGAAGTTCCCATAAAAATCAATACCTCTGGGGGTGGCATAGCCAAGTCTTCTGCTTGATATTGCCTTGAAAGAATAGGTGAAGGTGTCCAGATGAGTAGCCTAGCTTCAGAAAGTTTGGTGGAAGTTCTTAGTTGACATCTTGAAAAATGGGAAGATAACGAGAGTAGATGCTTTAGTCGGTTGAAGGGTTTCTAGGAGATATCTTTAAGGATTTTAGAAATTAAAAATGCAGTCCGTCCATTAAATCTTTGAGGCATGCGTCCAACCAGTCATATATAGCAAAATGGCTAACGCCATTTTTGAAATTCTTCTAAGAATACGAGCAGTTCAGAAAAGGTACTTTATAGTTTGGTTTCAATTCAATGCTTTCGTAAAAGGTATCCAATTAATTTGGGAGGGAATTTGTATTTTTAATAAAGGTAATAACCCTGTATCTGAGAAGGCGTCATATGGGCATTTTCCATTGTACCATGCAAAAGATGGTACGATTACAAAGAGGACATCATGTATTCGCCCGCATACCAAGGTCGGCCATCCGATCTAGTCACATTTTGGTATAATTCGGTTCTGGTGATGTTTCTCCAACGTAGGCCTTTGTTGATTGGTGGAGCAGCCGGAAACCAAAGGGAAGGGTCACATTTTTCGAGACACTCTTCAACTGGTTTCAGAGATGGAAGGACCTATGATGAGCTTTCAAGTCTAAGAAGATGGCAAAAATGGTGTTGGCACATTTTGTTATACCACTGGTTGTGCGGATGCCTTAAGGATTTATTAAGGACTGCATTTTTAATTCCTGGCTTCCCGAACCATTTAACTTGTTGCTCTAAATTCCTATAAGATGTCTCCTAGAAACCCTTCAACCAGTTAAAGTATCTACCCTCTGCATCTTCTTGTTTTTCAAGATTTCAACCAAGAACTTCCACCAATCGCTAAAACTAACCCAAAATAATACTGCCCACTAAGACCAGCCAGAAATTACTCCTCTGGATGCCACTACCTTCACCTATTCTCTTGAGTCCTCATCGACTTTACTATCTGATATCCTAACACTTGTCTAACCAGCATCCGGTGTCTTCTCCCAAGGGCAAGCCCTACCCAAGTAACGTCTACTTCTGCATTCTCCTGCTTCCATGACATCTCCTCATCAGCACTCAGATCCTCTACTCACTGTGGTTTCCCACCTGATATCCAGAGAGATATCCTTACCAACTGAAGTCCCAGCTGTCCATTTTTTACAAACTCTTTAATGTGAACTTAACCTCGAAGAGAAGCACTCCTTCTCTAAAATCCTGCTGCCTGATGATGCTAACAGCCAGTAAACTTGATCCCCTTTTCTTTTTTATTCCAGTAATGAACAATCAGTACGACCTGCCCAGGTATTTTCTTTCAGTTTATTTAAACCATCTCTTTCAATGCTTTGATGCAGATGCTTTTCATATTTTGATTTTCTTTTGTTAACTCTCAACCAACTAACCTGAGTTATACAATTTTTGTCAGTCGACATGCTAGCCATTTTTGTAGGATTAAATTCATTTTCAGTTGATTTGGTGTGCTAAATATTATTATCCCATTTGTTATCCATCTAATCTGGATCTACAATCATGTACTAAACTAATCATATTAATTAATGGTTTCATAAATTAAACTTTGTTATTTTGGGCTAATACATTTCATGCATCCCTTTCTAACTGATTTTAAATTGAATTCGTATAATCTATTGTGATTGGTGCTCTGGCTCCGAGAAATCTCAAATTTAATCGATCAGCATGGGAAGTGACAATCCTATAGAAATTTTATTGAAGTAGTTGGCAAAGGGAAATGATAAGTCCAATCACCTTGTCATCAAGGTGTTTAGATGAAACATTAGAAATAAAGCACAATTTAGCATAATTTACATGAAAAAAAAAACCCGCCTTGAAGCAGGAAAATTGTATAATTGAGTTAAATATTTTTAACACAATTAAAATGCAAAAACAGATTTACAAATATTCATCCTAACTAGTTTGAATAACAGAGATGAGAATTATCAGAGAGCAAAAAGGAGGAAATCCAAAAATTCGTTAAATAAGAAAGCAGAAGGGATGATACCTAAAGTTTTATAAAAAAAGCTTGTGAAAGGAATAATACACAAAAATTCGACAAAAAAGTAAACAGGAAGGATTATTCACCAATTTTATAGATACAATGAAATTCCTCATACAACATAATAATTACATTTCAAATGTTAGGGAAGAAATTAACATGTAACACATTTTTTTCTTAAAACATAGTACTCTAGTATTTTCAAATTTCAGTTATAAAAAAGATCAGGAAAATGCCATCCATATAGACTACAAATAAAATTGTCTAAATTAAAAGGTGCATAAAACTATAAAATCTGCTTTTTCTGCTGCTTGTAACAGTACTAAGACTTGGGATAATAACCCTTTCATTTAACCTATAAATTTTACACAATGCTTTCCAGAAAAAGTACAATTCAATCAAAATGAAGCATTATAATAAATATTAATCAGTATTATTTAAAAGTAATTTTTTATTATTTGAACTATCCTTTTAAGATATTGCTGAAAATAAAGGAGGTTTCAAATGAGATTATAATGAAAGTGATTCAGCACCAGGTAACAGTGATCGAGATACATGTTGTATAAGCGCACCTACAACACATACATTTATTAACTACATTTCCGGTAAAATCAAATCTCTATAATTAAGAAAACAAATCACAAATGTACCATTAAACAAGTTTTTCCCAATTTTATACTTTATAAGAAAACATTTCAAATTTTTTATGTTAAAGAGCGATATTATAGTGCTTTGGACTCGATCAACATTTGTTTTGGTTGTGTTTGTACATGTACAGAGCCTTAACACACAGAGGTGGCCATGTGCTTCACTTACCAGTTGTAAAAAGCCAGGGCTGTTTGCAACCAAGCACTTTATGAAGTGAATCACGAGGAGTTTGTGAAGTAATCTGTGAGGAAGGGGGAACAAAGAGGGAAAATCTTTTGTTTAGATGTGAGGTAAAGTATACTTTTTGCAGGAAAAACTGGTTCTGAGAAAAATGCGGATCCTCGAAACAGGAACAAAAAGGAGGGAAATGTTACAAAAAATGAAAAAAAGGAGGAAACCTCCAAAAGGAGGAAAAATTTCATTCCTGGAATAAGTTACAATATTAATTAACTAAAGAAAATTATCTTACTTGTCCTCCATCATTTTGACCCCATCCAAAGACCTTTCCACTAGTGTCAATAGCCACTGTAAAATCTGATCCACATGCCGCATGTAGAATTTTTTTGTCTTTTAAGCCAGGTACTAAACTGGGAGTTTTCTAAAAAAAAATATAAATCGTGTTTTGTTATAACAAAAATAAACAACAACAAAAAGATACAAAGTATAAGAAAATGTACAAATTCTAAGAGAAAGATAAATGCCAGAACAATAGAAACATTAAGTGACAAAAGAGGTTTACCAAATACTTTATAGATATAAATAAATTTAAAGATGTCTCAAAGAATTGTAAATCACATTCACTGCCAAAAATTAATCATGAAAGGTAAAATGTGAAAAAACTGACAAGTACAGCTTTGATTGACACGAAATATAGTGGGAAAGTAGCAAATAGGTTTATACACGAAAAAAAAAATGAAATTCAAAGATGAAAACAATATTGAATTTTCATAAATTATACAATAAAGTCATATTAGAGTCGTTATTGGAATGAAAATGATGTTTAAATCCAAAACAAATAAACAAAACCGACATTAATAGGGCATGTGACCACTCCTCATTCTTATACAAAGTTTACCTTACATGTGATAATGCTTTACATGAGGTGATCAACCACCCCAGAGTCAAGTAATCACCATTCCTCCTGTAGAGCAGTTTGCAACTCTGTGAGAGTAGGGGGTGGTGAGAAATGAGCGGATACAACACGGCCAAGTGCATCCCAAAGATTTTCAATGGGATGAAGGTCGGTTAAGTATGCAGGTCATATAATTTATGCAATATCCTCACTCTCCCGGTAGTTGTCGATGATGCCAGCTCTATGGGAACATGCATTATCATCCATTAAAACAAAAGATGCACAAAACTGCTGTAAAGTATAATCTCAAATTGGGATCTAGGACTCTTTTCCATACCGTACAGCCATTACAGAACCCCGTCTATAGATGTGCAGGTCTGTACAATATCCCAACAAAATCCTAGCCCACTACATGAGGCTTCCCCCTCGTAATGCAAAATACTCAATGTTCTGGGATTGATTGTGTGTGCCTTGTTCTCTCCAGATCTTAACATGTTTGTCATCTGGCTCCAGGGAAACTCATCTATGAACATAACGGAACGACTCATCTATGAACATAACGTTAGCCCAATCAGACACAGTCCAATTCACATGTTGGTGCCAACCTCAAGCAGTGCAAATTTTCATGGGAGGAGAACATAATTTTAAAAGTAAACAGACACAGTCGATAGTTGAACTCAGAGGTTGGCCTTTCTTGATATCACTGTTTTTGTAGCTACAATCTTTCCTTATGTTTGTGATTACTTTTTATTGCAAGAGTTTTTTTTTTTTTTTTGAGGTTGGAATTTTTCTACTTTTCAAAAGTTTTTTTGCTGGACTATCGGAACATTTAAAAAAATATTTGTTGCATAATAGAAATTTGCTATGAGTATAATTGAAAATATTTCTCAAAAACCAATTTTGTGAGTTTCCTCCGTACTTGAATACAAAGTAAGCATTAATAATAATATTGTACAGTTGCAGAGAGAGTGAAAACCCCAGAGTTACACACACACACAAAATTATTACAATAAAGTAAAATTACATAATAAAATAATGTCAACAATTACTAGTTCATTATAAATTACAAATATTATTTTAATTTATTGGTAGCTTTTAATAATTACTAAAGTGAGAAAATTAACACATGAAAGTGTTTTTAATTCCATGCCATGGACTAATTCTCTCCTCCATCCTCCCCCCCAACCCCCAAAAAAAGAAAAAGTTTGATAGAATGCATTGCCATCGACAAGAGCCGATCTGCTAACTTTAGCTTGATAGTAAGATCTGCCTTTTAGGGAGAGCCCTAATAACTTGATAGAATCTCATAAACAACGAGTCTATCTGCCAAGTTGCAGGTCATTTGGATGGCACCAAATGGGTTGCTTAAGCCTTGGAAGATTTGCCCACCATAAATAAACCTAAAATCAAAGTTAATATGAAGTATTTAAAAATTAACCCATAAAAACAAAGTTATTAATCTAAATACTTTATAAAAATTGCCAACATTATTGTGCAATTGTAACTTATTTAAAGTAATATTAAAAATTAGATCGAGTTTTCATAGTGTTTGGTCACTACAAAGAAAACCAATGATTCCATGCCATAGATTGCCCCCCCCCCCCCTCCAAAGCTTGATAAAATGTATTGCCATCGACAACAAGTCTGCCTGCCTAGTTTCCGATTGATTGGATGGCCGAATGTGGTTTCACTAGTCCTCTGAAGTGCCAATAAGAAAAGAGTGATCTGTTGGTTACAGACTCGAAATTTGTTAGAATGCATTGTTATCAACAAGTCTATCCTTCGTTTCAGCTTAATTGGATTACTGCAAGTGCATTAATTAGTTCTTACGACTAATAGAAGCTGTGTAAAAGCAGTCTTTTAGGGATAACCCTCAAAACTTGATAGAGTGCATTTAACTGGCTACACTGTAGGAGCTCACACACAAGAGAAAGCTTTATCAACCTCACAGATGAGAGGAAATCTCCATCAATTCCCAGAGAAAATAGAATGCATTGAAATTTTATTATAAAAAATTGTTACAAGTACACATTACAAGTCTTCTTTTACAGTATAAATAGTACAATAGAAATTGTTTTGAATAACATTATTTTGGTTTACATACAGCCCATTGATTTTGTAGAACACTTAAAATAATCTTAAGATTATCGTAACTCAGATCTTGATAGCCTAGGTGATTAAACGTTGGCCATTAAGCCAATGGTTCACAGTTCGAAACCCGCCCGGCTCAATTTTGCAAACTTCAAGGGAAATTACCCAAAATTTAAATGTTTTTGAAAGTTAACATGCTCTAAATTGTCATGCAGTTTAAATAACATATTAAATTTATCGAACAAATATTCGTCTTTAACACATTCGCTGCCGCTGGCGCGTCAGCATGGCGCTACCTCCCATGCCGGCGACGCTCTGGGACGACGATCGAGTATGATAAGTAAACTGCTTTATTTTTAGTTCAGATTTGGAGGTTGAACGATGAGGTTTTTGAGGCACGTTAGTGAAGCATTATTTTTATATTTTTAGGAAAAGGTTTTTCCTTTTTTCTGGTTTTACTATTAAAATATAAGGAATATTTTTAATCATTAAAACACTTTTTTTAAATTCGGCTTCTGAGGATGGATATATAAATTTTGGTGGCAGCGAATGTGTTAATTCTCTTGTTAATATTCTCTTCAAAAGTTAAATTATTTCAATTTTAAATATGCTATAAGCCATATAATTATTTGTCGATTCGTTCTAACTATACCTAATATAACGATCTTTCTCAGTTAAGCCTAACATGTCTGGTAAAATGAACATCGAAACAATAGTAAACCTGTTTTAGCGACTTAATAGATATATCTGAACCTTTATAACAAATTAATTGCCAAATTATGAAGTGAAAAAAGTTGTTTTAAATTAATTAAAAATAGAAAGAGTTATTTAATGAAGTTCAAACCAGCATAGGATTTTAAGTTGCAACATTCCGAAACATACAATCTAATTCGTTTCAAAATCCATAGCTTAATTAGGGTCTGGAAAGTTTATCTACCTTATTCAAACATATATTTCATTACCCGTAACTTCTTGAAATGACATTCAAATATTAAATTTAACTCAGAAGCAAATTTGGAAAATTTAATCTACCTTGAGACAAATTTAAACTCATTAATCTTAATAGCAATGATGATAAATGGTCTCCAAAATTAGCATTGATTCTATTAAATTTGATATAAAAAATTTCATAAGAATATTTATGTGGATTGTCAACAACAGCAATTGAAAATGATATTTCGAATTTAATTAATTTTTGTACATTTAAAAAAAAAGTAAACTCAAAACTAAAGCTAAAAAAATTCACATTTAAATTTTTACACAATGCATGATCTCTAATTTTATTAAAAACAACATGTACTGCAATTGTCTTCGCTTTTAACTCCTTATTTCAAAATTGAAATAAGAAACATCCACACTATTTTCCTTGTAGTATTCTGAAACATATTTTTCAAAAATATTTTGCATTTCATTTCTATAATTTTAAGCATATACAATAAGACCCTTCTATAATAGAAAATTTCAAGGCAATTATTATTACACAATATAATGGATTATGAAAAAGGAACTCTTACCATGGGTTTTTGTTATTCATGAAGTTTGACTCTTGACAAGCATAAAACATTTAATTAGCCACAAAAAAAAACAAAAAAAAACAAACACTTTTCGTATATTTACTAGTATTAACAACGAGAAGTGATATGAACTTGGTCACCATTTTCCCGTCTCCAGAGACACAGAAAATTGCATCAAAACTGACTATTACAGCTGATGGCAAAAGAGACGTGTTTTTTTTTTGTTAACAAGTGTCTTTACAATGACTACTTGTTCATACAAATTGACAGAAAGCATAGAGGAAGACCTCCCAGTAAACTGCATATTTCCTTGATGAACACACAAGAGTAATAGAAAAGACCCCTTTGCAACAGAATGCTGAAAAAATATACCCCAATAAAATTGCCTCCTTACTCTAGTGCAGTAAGCAATTAAATCACTGGTGAATTGATTAATTCCTGGGAAATACAATTTCATTTCTAAAAGTGAACCTGTCACACAGTATCTTGGGTTCTATATAGTCTTTATCTTTTGAAGAAAGAGGTCATTTCTGTTACTGTTCGATTACTATTAGTTGCTGGAGAAAAAAGTGTTGTCAAACGGGAATTGGAATGTTGATAGAGCTGAAGGTATTTGATGTTGGAGGTAGGACGAGTTATCCGCATTTGAGCAAAAAATCATAATTATTGAGATATAAAAACAATATTTGTGATTTTTCACAAAAATTGCTCAATTAAAAATTAAACCAAAACCAAATTTCCCTGATGCAGGATAACAGCCTACCCCAAGACCCCCCCCCCCCCCCCGGCAGCCACCACCTCTGTACATAACAGCACAAAATATATTCTAAAATTATTTGATAACATAGTCCTTGGAAAAATACACAAATTTTTCTAATGAGTATAAATACTATCCTCTTAATGTAATCGTAATTTATCCATGTTCAGAAGTTATTTTTAACATGCTATACTCACAAAGATATTTTATAATTTTTTTAAGGAGATTTAGGGTATTTTCAGTGAGGCATAACTTCAACCCTATAAAAATTACAATCTTAAGTGGCACAATTCAATGCCAAAATTCTCAAATAAGACATAGTTTTCTGACATGTTTCATTTACTGTAACTGCATCTGTGTGGTTAATTTGATAACATAGTTCAATCACCAGATGCAGTTACAGTAAACGAAACATGTCAGGAAACTGTGTTTCTATTTGAGAAGTTTTGGCATTGAATTGTGCCACTTAAGATAGTAATTTTTATAAGGTTGAAATTATGCCACACAAAAAATATCCTAAATCTCCTTACAAAAACACAGGTGCAGTTGCACAGCAAATTTATTGAATAGTATAACTGGCATAAAATAGATATTCTTACTTGTTCCTTTCTAGTGCCATTTCCGATTTGCCCTTCAGAATTTCTTCCCCAAGAAAACAGATTCCCAGAGGCAGTAACTAAAACAGAATGATGACTTCCACAAGATACCTACAAAGTGGATATTTTAAACAAAAAAGTAAAACGTATATCAAAATAACGTATATCAAAGTATCAACAAATTAAAGATTTAAAATCCAATAAAAATATAATTAAAAGAATAAACTTAATAAAACTAGTAACTACCAGTTTTAATTCAATAATGTGAAAATTTCTACTGCAATTTTAAATGTGAGACAATGGAGCTCAATAAATATGAATCACTAAATGTATAAAGGGGTCATGATCGATACGTTTTCAATAAAACAATTTTTTTTTACAATTAGTGATTTAATTATAATAATAAAAAGCAAAAACTTTCAATAATTTCAAAATTTTATTTGGTAGCAAGAGTTAATAGTAGAAATGTACCTCTATAATTGCCTCATCTATTGAATTCACTAGATGAGGTAATAAATGACTTTGTTGAATGGATGCATGACTATGTGTTGATCTGTGAAGTACATTATTGCCGAGAATGGTACTTGAATTTTGATTAGAAGAAACTGAATTGGCAGTTGTTCCATGATGGCGAGCTCGGCGAGAATTTTGTGCTTGTAACCTTAAAGCTTGTGGGTTACATCCCCATGTGTATATCTTGTTCATTCTGCTTACAGCTAACTAGTATAAATAATATTAAGAATTTATTTAAAAATAGGAAAGAAAAAAAGTCATGGAAATAACATGCTCAAAATAATTAATGTACAATTTTTTGTCAGAAGCAAGAGCTTAAAATTATTTTTCAACAATCACTGTATTTAATCATAAAAGAATTGTAAAGTGTATCAATATATTGAAATTAGAACATAATTTTAACAACTATATACATAAGTAAAAACCATTTAAAACTAAACTCTTACAACTATAATAACAATAGTAATGGACACAAACTTTAATTAATATACAAATAACTTTCAAATGCACAGAGAACAATTTTAGTAGAAGTACAAGCTCAATAAAAAGGTTATTTACACTCACTATATACTTGTGTAAATGCTTAAATATTTGGTTTAAAACCAAAACCTAAAACAGAAACATTAAATTACTTTACTAAAATCCTGATCATCCAGAAATAAGGATTGATGGATAACTGAATTTTCCAGTTAATTGAAAGTCAATGTTTTTTTGCCCAAATTCTCATTTTATCAACATGTTAAAAACTGCAAATAACGCTAGTAGAGGCACCTAAAATTAAACTCATCAAAACCGAAATATTTAAAAAACACTCTACACAATATTTATAGTTACAATATGTTATATTTTATCCTGTCAAATGGTGATAATGTGAAATCTATTACAAAAATAAAATCCTCAAAAATAACTTGATAGAACAGAGTCCAATCAAACAGATATCAGGATATTTTAGGGTTACCAGAATTGAAGAAACAGTCATGTGGTCAAAGTGGAAATTCCAAGAAAGATGTTATCGGTCCGAGAGGGAAACCAAATACCAAGCAAGAATTTTTCCGGCATGTGTTTTCACTGTCAAAGTTCAAGGATTCTGAAAGAGTAGCTTTTATATTTAGAAATCCAGGGATTCCATGCTGTGCTACCCTCACTACACACAATCTACTTTGGTTTATACTTAAAGCCAAATTTGCTTTGTAAGATGAGCTTCAAATAGCATGAATATTATATTGTTTAGAAAAAAGGAATACAGTATAATAACTGCAATGCAAATCACCAAGGAACTGCGGATAATTTACAAAACATTCAGTTTTGAATTTGATTGTCCACTTGTCTGTTAATCGAAATAATAAGTATTATTAAACTACAAATAATAGCAAATTTAACCCCAGCCAAATTTAACCCATACTTTTTGCACACAAAAGTAAAGGATGCTATGTCACATCTAATTAAACCACACATCTACAATATTTATTTGGATATTTTTAATTTAGTTTAGTGTTGGTATGTTTTCCAGAAGGGTTGAAGATAACATTTTTAACAATCATTTTTTTTTAATAGTTTTAACTAAAACAAATCAAAGTGATTACTGAAAGTGCTTGTTTTGAATCCTGGGTAGAACTTGGATGTTTTGAATCTTGTTAAGTTGGATGTTTGCCCTTTTATGCACAAAATGGTTGAATAGTCTGCAAATTGATATTTAATTGTGAATATACACCAGGTTATAGGAATTATATTTGATTGTGATTATACCAGGACCATGACTTAGTCATAGTGAGCAGTGTTCTTGCATTGATTCTAGCTTCAACATTGCGATATTCTAGCTTCAGCATTGCAACTTAAATGAATGTTAGTGATTGTTTTTATAAAAGCATAAAGTCTTTAATCATTCCTAGACATCCTGCATCAAATTATTCAAGCTAATATGAGATTTAGTGCCAGATGAGTTACTCAATTTTTAAGGGTAACTGGGCACACAGGGCATAAAATTTATTAATTTGTCTTATTATTACTAATAATGCAAATATAAAAATTTCATAAAAACTCATATATTTAAATACCATCTGTTACCAAGTCTGATAGCTTAGTAAAGATTTAGAGTTTAACTATTAGATAGATATTAAGGTCAGAAATGCTTAACTTTATTGTAAAAACATGGCACAGTTACTTCAACTGACCTTACGTATTCATTTCTAATCAGTACAAATTCAGCTAACTTTTTAGTTATTAGAAATATAAAAATCTCTAAAATGAAGAATAACCACTCCCCTCCACTTCAAAATCTCAAATTCAATTTTTGTTTTAAAAAATCAACACTTGGCAAAGTCTTGCTGTATTTTGGCAAAATAGCACCAATTTTATTCCCTAAACTTGATTTAAAAAAAAGTCTGACTGATTGAATGCAGGATAACCAGAATTTTACTGTAATATGAAAATGTAGTTTTAAGAAATATTGCCCCCAAAAAAGTGAATAATCAATAATTTTTCTAAAATCAATTTACAGACCCAATAACAATTTATTTAAAAATTGGTTTTTCTCCTAATTTGATTGCAATGAAATCCAAACTTCAAATTGAAAAGATTTTTGAATCAACAGAAACTAATAAATGTGTAGTATAGACATGATCACTTACACAATGAACAGAAAATATTGTGAATAATAAAGACCATTGCTAAACAGCTCATTTAATTAAAATTCAATGAATTCCCCAGGTGACCAAATGTTACGCCATAACAATTCAATATATATAGCTAGTGTTTTAACTGAAGTTTTCATTTTCTTGAAAAATCTAAAAGATAAGTTCTTTAGATTCGTTTGTGTACATTTACTATATAAAAGCGTTTAGATTATTACAAAGTAGAAAAAGATTATATAATAAGACTTATAAATAGAAATAGACTAAAGTTAGAAATGAGCAAATTTCAAAGTAATTGCAAACAGGCATTTAAAGCTGGAATCTTTCGAGAAGGAATGGTGTCCTCGATCACAGATAATACTTATAACTATACATGGAATACAGTCTAATAAATGGCCACAAACTCTACAGCAAATGACAACAGGCCTTTAGAATTGGAAAATACCAAGGATTTTTTAGGCCAAATAAACACCTTTAATAGTAAACCATTAAATTAAGGCTTGGAATATGTTTATAATGAATTAGCTACAACTTTACTTGGGCTGCACATAATCCCAACCTTAAATTAAAAATGATAATTCTGCGCTAACTGAGAGTCGAACCCGGGACTCCTAGATTAGAAGACAGGCCCGCTAACCACTAGACAAAAGAGATCACTGGTGTCTAGGTGTTGTATCTGTTATTTGTACACGAGACCACCACAATTCCTTAATATCAAAAATAATTTTAAAATGACATTCAAATGCATACTAAAGCATCCATATCTTTTACTTTCCATAAATTTATATTCTGCAATGTGAGTTTTATATATTAAATATACTGTTTAGAAATATGCATGCAAAAGAGATACTAGGCACAATACACAGATAATGTTTCAATATTTCAGGAAAAAGGTATAATGGCATTATTTTACATTAAATTGGAATTTCTTAAAATATCATTAAATTTAATATGTACTAAATTAAAATATTAGCTTATGTTTAAGTAACAATGGGTAAAAAAGTACCACATGAAAATATCCAGATGCAATTAGCTTGATGCGCTCTGCTATATTTACAATATGTGGTAAGCTCTGTTTTAAAACAGACCCGGTTCCAAGCTGGCCAAACATTCCACATCCAAAGGTATACACATCTCCCTGTATAAAAGTTCAAAACTTAAAATAAAACCCATCCATCACATTGCATCACAACTAATTATAAAAATATGTTATACTTATCTAAGAAAAAAATAAGCAACTCTGAACAGGACTTGCATTAGAAAAGGTTTTGTTTTGGTGACTCTATCACATAAATGGCTTTAAACTTCTAACAGTGAATATTTTTTATATGCTCATTTTCAGAGACATAGAATATTCATAGTATTTTAAATACAGAGTGAGGCAAAAGTTGTGCAACCCAGTTTGTCAAAAATTTAAAAACAAATCAAACAAATTCATTTGACTTGAAACACATACAAAAACTTAAAAAAAAACTACTATTTTTGCTTCGCCAGTGTCAATGCCTTCAGAGGAGCACCGCTTCAACGTTGTTTATCAGCCACATTTCCCAATGCATTGAATTTATCCACCACACGCTTTTTTTTTTGTTAACTTGCATGGAAGCGGTAATCAGAAATTAAGTTTGAAATTCCCTTTGAACTTTGCAGTAAGAATTTGTGCAAAAATAAACAGGGCCAACAAAAATTTGGTGAACTTTGAGCATTTTTTATCTTGGAATTTCTAACACATAAACCATCACAGAAAATGAACCACGTGTACTGGCGAGTTCCGTCAACTTTAAATTTATCACGAAAAAGAGAAGAGATCCAAGAAATCTGATTACTAAGTTCATGAAAACAGATTCCCGTTGTCAGAACCTTTTGAGTTTATGCAAAAAACACAAAATTTTCTTTTGGTCCTCTAAAAATCCAGTCGCTTAGGAAGTCTAATTTTGTGTCCCAAACGAGTTTTCTTAACATGTCTGATCAGATTTCAACAGTTGTTCCAGATTTTCAACATGTCGTGGTTGACTGGTTCCCAAATCTTTTCCTCTGGAAGATATCTTTTTCTGTAGATTGCCTTCAGTTGCTGACTGCACTTCTAGGAAATACAAATGCTGCACAGGCCTCAGGAACTGACTGTTTATCGTCTTGACTTTCACGAGGCAAACAAATCCATCTTTGCCGGAAAATTATCCACTATTTTTCCCAATGGCCAGTTCAGACATTTTTGGTTTGGCACTTTGACAAGAATCACTTCGCCTACTTGGACTTCATGGGTTCTTCGGATCGCTTTTGTAGTTCGTCTCAGGTGGCCCACGTACTTCAGTCTAAAACGACTTTTAAGACCATCTTGTAATTTCTTATTGTAAAAATGGTGCCTCCGATGATCTGCAGAAGACATCTCTAAATAGTCAAGATTGAGGACGCCGCTTTCTCTGGATTCTTGAAGAAACAAAGATGGCGTCAAAGGTTCCAAATCGTCATCTTTAGAAATATATGTGATGGATTAAGAATTCACAATATCTTCGCAGTCGCAAAGCAGCGTATTCAACTCTTCATATCTCAAAGACGTATTTCCCAATACTCTCTTCAGCAGGTCTTTTACCATCTTCACAAGCCTTTCCCATCACCCGCCCCACCATGAAGCTGATGGTGGAATACATTTCCAGATTATTTTCTTCTTTATTCCTTCCTTATCAACTTGTTTCCAGTCAATATTACGTAGCAGTCGGTTAGCTCCAACTAAGTTTGTTCCATTGACGGAGTATCCCTGACGTCCAGTTAAATGCCTAAGTGCAAGCAAGAATTCTTCTGTCCACTATGAAGAGAGAAGTTCCAGATGGATCGTATGGTACACAGTACATGTAAATTGCGCAAACCATGTCTTGGGACCATTCCTAAGAAACAACGGGCCTGCCAGATCAACACCAGTCACCTGAAATATGGTAGCATCCTTTACAGTCTTCCGGTAATGCAGGCAAGTTCAATTTCAAAGGCTTAGAATTGAAACGTTTGCATCTAACACAGCTGTTTAAAACTTTTTGGATGAATTTTCTGGCATTCAATATCCAATAACTTAATTGAAGCATAGCCATTAAGATCTGGATTCCACAGTGCATCAGACTTCTGTTTTTGTGCATAATCAAGTTCTTTACAGCTGGGTGGTTTCCTGGCAGAATCGATGAAGACTTAAAGTTTTCAGTATCTTTCCGATAAGTGACTCGTGTTGTTACAAGTAGCAAGCAGTTTTTATCTTTCACTACGTTTAAAGATCGCAATCTTGGATCGGAAGGTCCAGCAAATGTTTCTTGTTGAATTGACATCATGAAACGATTTTCAGCATCCTTTGTTTCCTCAAATGAAAGAGTTTTAGACTTTGAGGTGACGACTTTTCTTGCATGGTTGCAGAGCCATTGAATCCAAGCGAGCACACGAATATTCCTTAGATGTGAAGAGAAGGTTCGATAATACCAGTCATCATTTTCTTCTGTGTTACTATAAGCCGATAGGATCGTTTTCCTTGTCTCACAATTTACAATTTCTTCATCGACTACTGCTACACTCTGTGGCCAATTCTCTTCCACTCTATAGAGCCATTCCGGTCCTTTCCACCATTTCATGTGTACAAACTATTCAGCAGAGCATCCTCTGGTAGGTAAGTCTGCTGGATTCAATTTTCCCAAAACGTGTCTCCACTGTTCTACTTGAGTAAGGGTACGTATCTCCTTTACACGATTCCACACTAACGTTCCCCGTTGGCCATCTCACTTTATCCAGCATAAGGCTATCAAGGAGTCACTTTAACAAAAGATCTTGAGATCGGCCAGCTGTAGATCTTTCACAACATTTGCAGATAGTCTAGCACCTTTACAATACGACAACAGTTCAAGACACAGAATTGTCAAGTTTTTCAAAGGCCTTTGGGATTGAACAAATTGAATAGAAACTTGGTAATTAACTTCGACTCGCAAAAAAATAAAAGTTTCATAAGCTTGTGAACTGGCATCACAAAACACATGAAGACTCATATTTTCTTCACCATCTTGTTTAATTCTCATCTCTCGAGGAATCTTGACATTTGACAACACCTGTATCTTTTTTAACCACTTTAAAAATCGCTTGGTCAAGTCTTCAGGTAAATCATCATCCCACTTGAGGCCAAGACTCCAGGTCTCTTGAAGTATAAACTTCGGAGTAGTATTTACAGGAGAAGTAATACCTAGTGGATCAAATATACTCTGTGCCAAAGAAAGCAACCCTGTTTAGTAATAACCTTTTGTTCTTCTTTAAAACTATGAATGTTGCAAGACAAGAGTATCTTCTTTCAAGTTTCAGCTTAGACCCAACAAAGGCACAACTTTTTCATCAGGTTGTTCGATGGCTTCAATAGGAGCATTCTATCTCCAATCACGTAGATTACATTTTCCTGCACACATCAAAACACAGTATTCAATGACAAACTTGTTTGCTTTATCGGCACTCTTCAAACTACAGACACAATTTTCCACATAAAACGAGTTCTTCAGCATCTGTGCTGTTTCAGAGAGGTTTTCAGGGGCCCTTTCAAGATGGTAATTCAAAGTTGCAGCCAGAAGGAAAGGACTGCAATTGATCCCAAAGACTATCCTTATTTCTTTAAATCTTCAGGTCATCGTCTTTAGTTTTCCATAGAAACCTTAAATAGTCTCTGTCTCTTCCCCCGATTCCAATCTGAAGAAATGCCTTCTCAATATCCAACAGGAAATTTTCGGAACCGATTCAGCAAAGTAGGTACCAGTTCAATCAAATTAGGTCCAGTTTCCAGGCATGCATTTAGTAAAGGTGTACCCTTCAAATGTGCCGAGGCATCATAAACAGGTCTAATCTTTGTCGTAGCACTGCTCTCTTTAATCACCAGTCTGTGTGTGTCATGGATATTAACCAGATGGCCAGACCACTTGAAAAGCGCTTCACTGCCTTGCCTTGGTGGAAGAGGGAGTCCCTATCGGTTCCTATCAGAGGAAAGACACAGGCCTTAGAGCTGCAATATTGTATTTAGCCAACTGGCTTGGGAAATGTTTAGGCATAGGCCTAAAATTTTATAGAATTAACGAAGGAATTGTAAATAAACGTTTGTTATTATAACGTGTTTTAATTGCCTTAAGATAGAATCAAAATCCTTCATATATTTTGGTGCCTGACACCCGGGTCGAAGTCTTGTAAGCCTTTAGATATTGTGATTAACGAAAAAAATAAGTCTTTTCCTTAGACGGAAAGTCATGAAAAGCATTTGTGTGTGACATATTTTACAATTTGGATTACCTAGTAGTTGAACGAAGGCAAATGTTCAACGGTGATGATACCCTTATCTTAGAAAAGGGTAAACAACATTGATAACTTTTCTTCTTTGATCATGGCTGAATTAATGAAATTAAAATCTAAAAGAACTTCGATGAGAGGTCTCACAACACAATTAATTAATAAAATTGAGACTTATTTAAGCGATCAAAATTCAGAGGAATTAGATTTATTAGAAGAACTTTTAGAACAGATTGCGGGAAAAAACTCGCCTTTGCAGGAGTTAGATTCAGAAATTGAAAATCTTCTTGAAGAAAAGGACATTCCTGTAGAAATAGAATCTGCTCAGGAATATCAAGAGAAATTGATATCCATAAAATGCAAAATCCTATCTTGAATTAAGAGGCTTATTAAAAATGATAATTCAAATACTTCTCAAAATACACGAGAAGTAGCCTCTCATAATGATTCATTTGACCCAGGATCAGGGAGATATACAGTTAAGCTTCCTAAATTAACCATTGACAGATATTTTGGTGATCCAAGTAAATGGTCAGATTTTTGGAATCAATTTGAAAGTGCAATTCATAATAATGAATCTTTAAATGAAATAGATCGATTTAATTATCTTAAATCACTGCTAAGTGGCGTAGCCTTAAATTCAGTAAGGGAATTTTCTCTGTCTAAAGAAAACTACTTGCAAGTAATCTCATTGCTTCAAGAACGATTTGGTCATTCAGATTTAGTGATTAACGCTCAAATGAATAAGTTACTTAATATTGAGCCAGTAAAATGCTCTACGAACATTGCAGCACTCAGAAAAATATACGACGAAATTCGAATTCAAATTCTCAATTTAAGTGCATTAAAAGTAACATCGGGAAGTTACGGCAACTTGTTAAGTTCAGTATTGTTAAAAGAAATACCAGATGATTTGGCTTTGGAATTCACCCGAAAACAACGTGAAAAAGGAACCTTTGATATCGATGAACTTTTGCTGTTTATCCGTCCAGAAGTAGAATGTCGAGAAGCTACAGTTTCTCTAAATGAAAACGCAAAAGGTAAAAAGAATGCTCTATCAAATCATTCGTATTATGTATAAGAAGCCAAATAAATTTCGTTATAATTCCCCAACTGCTGCAGATTTTTCAGAACTATTAAGTAAAAAATGTTTGTTTTCTCTAAAGATCATGAATCCTATTTATGCAAAGACATCACAGTTAAGGATAAAAGAGATATCTTAAGAAAAGAAGGTCTTTGACTTTTGTGTTTCAAAGGAAATCCCTATTTGTTAGCTTGCCGTTCAAAAATAAGACCATGTGATAACTGTAATGGTAAACTATCTCATAATAAATATGTTATAACTTGGTAACGAAAAGAGAAATCCCAGAACAGAGTTCCCCAATTGCCAAAACTACTATCACAAATATGATGAATTCTTTGCAAAACGATTCTGAATCAAAAGGAACAATATATTTACAGACTTGTTCTGTAATAGTAAATAATTCAGAAATTTCAAGATTGCTTATCGATAATAGTAGTCATCGAACTTTCATTACTTCCAACTTAACAAAGAAATTGAAATTATTCTCAATTAGGAAAGAATCCCTCTTAGTTTATACTTTTGGCCAACGAGATCCACTTGAAAGGATTTATGACGTTGTGAGGGTAGAACTGTCAAAGATTAAGAATCCTAAACACAAAACGGTCCGTAGAAGCTTTAATCAATTCTTATATTTCGGAAACAAATCTCAAGAGCCCATGTGGTGATATTCGCACTTACATGAGTAAAAATAATATCCAGATGGCCGATTTGCAATCCACTTCAGATACAAAAGTTGAAATCCTAATAGGGTGCGATTATATCGTAAACACAGGAAAGTTTATAAAATTATATTCTTCATTGGTACTTATTAAAACTGTATTTGGATTTACGGTAATGGGACGATATGGAAAATTCTCTAACACGTGTCATATGCGGTTGTGTTTAAGTTAGGAGTTCAATTCGCCAATGGGGATACAAACAGTTACTTAAAACAGTTCTGGAAATTGGAATCTCTGAGTATTACAGATGAAAGTGAACAGATGTCGTGGAATGATATGGAATTAGTAAAAGGCTTCAAGGATAAATTTAAATTTATTGATAATAGGTATGAGACGGGATTAATATGGAGGGATAAGTGCAACTTAGAAATCAGTAATTTTGATATTGCAAAAAAGAGATTTTTTTAACTTAAGCAATAAATTAATAAAAAATGACTGGTTATTAGATAATTATAGATCAGTCTTTGGTGATTAAATAAAAATATAATTGAAGAATGTCATGAAGATACTAAATCTGGATATTATATGCCACACAGTGCAGTGACAAAACCTGGTAGTAATAGTTCATCTGTACATATTGTATTTGACTACAGCAGTACTGCAACAAATAACAAGTCATTAAATGATTACTTATTAGCTGGCCCAAATCTAAATCCGAATGTTTTGGATATAATTTTAAATTTTTGGAAAAGCTGTGTAGTGTTCGCTGGAGATTTAGAAAAAGCTTTTCTACAAATTAGAATCACTGAGAGTGAAAGAAACTATTTAAAATTCTTGTGGTTTAAAGACGATTCTAAGATAAATTATCAATGATTTAAATCAATGAGGATGACTTCATTACCCTTTGGTGCTATGTGTTCACTGTTCATCCTAGCTGCTACTATTAAATATCATGTACGAAAAAAAGAGGTTCAATATCCGGACACTTGTGAAATGCTGAACACTTCTTTTTATATTGATGATTTATATCACAGGACAAACTCGGTTGAAGAAGCTTTTAGATTATCAATGGAAGCAATTGATATTATGAAAGATGTAGGGAAGAATTTATGAAAATTAAAAACTAACTCTGAACTTTTACATGTATTGTGGGATAAAAATGTTATTCGGGATGCCATGTTGCATGAAAATTCTCTAAAAGTTCTAGGTATAATCTGGGATCCTATTGAGGATGTCTTTGAATTAGAAATGAAATCTCTAATTGAAGAATTAAAAAATCCTCAAAATATAAAAGGTTTATTATCCAAACATCAGCCAAAATATTTGACCCTATTGGTTTCATTGCTCCTTATGTGATAAGAAGTTTATATCAATCTTTATGACAAATGGGTTTGGATTGGGATGAGGAATTACCTGAATATATGAGAATAAAATGGGAACAATGAATTGAAACATTTTACAAATTTATCAATTCCAGATGGTACTTCTCTGGAATATTGAACTCTAAATCAAATTATGAAATTCACATATTTTCTGATAGTTCTTTATGTGGCTTTGGTGCTTGTTCATATATAAGATATACAAATGAAGAAGGTAAAACTAAAACTAGTTTCATTATGTCAAAGTCAAGAGTGGCTCCATTAAAAACATTGACTTTTCCGTGACTTGAATTATTAGCAGCAGTAATCAGAGCATGTTTAGCTAAGTACTTAAAAGGTATATTCAAAATTTTGGAAGATAACATATTTATGAGGACAGATTCCACTATTGTTATTTCCTGGATTAAAGGGAATCCAAAAGATTGGAAACCTTTTGTTGAGAATAGGGTCATTGAAATTAAGGAATTAACCAATCCTCAAAATTGGCGACATTGCCAGGGTAAAGATAATCCTGCTCAATTACTTACTAGAGGTGAAAAACTTGAATTAATGATTAACAATCCTATTTGGTGGTATGGGTGGTATTGTTAAAGATTTAAACTTTAGTTGTGATATTTCTTCCCCTATTAATGAAGAAATCATTGCTGATGAGCAAAGAATGAATCCAGAAACATCCCTACAGTTTTCATGTGTTGTGAATCCTGCCCCTAGTCCTATCTTAGAGATAGATAATATAGTACACTTTCTAAATTATACAGAGTCACAACGTGGGTACAAAGATTCAATAATAACTCTTAACCTGGTGCCGAAAAACAAACCGGAGATCTAACTGTGTAAGAACTGAGAAAAGCTGAGGAGTATTGGGTAAAATTAATTCAAAATATATCTTTTGAAAAGGAAATTAAAGATCTTAATAGTGGAGATGAAATAGATAAAAATTCTAAAATTTATCACCTAAATCCATTTCTTGATGAAAATGGTCAGTTGCGAGTAAAGGGAAGATTGCAATTATGTAATTGTGCAGTAGATGAAAAACATCCGCTTATATTAGCTGCAAAAACTAAATTTGCTGAACTTTTAATATTAAATGCACACGAAAAAGTTCTTCATTTTGGAGTTGAGGCCACTTTAGCTGAACTTAGAAGTCATTTCTGGATATTAAAAGGAAGACAATTCATAAAATCTGTTCTTAAAAAGTGCTTAATTTGCCGACGATACAACTTGCAACCAGGACATCAAATTTCTAATCCATTGCAGAATTACAGGATCTCCTCCATTCAGTATTACAGGATTAGATTTCTTTGGTCCTTTGTTTACAAAAGGATCAGACTCAAAGTTTTACGGGTAAATTTGCACTTGTGCAGTGACAAGAGCCATTAATATAGAAATTGTGCCCAATTTAACAACAGAAAGCTTAATGCTTGCTTTCAGGAGATTTATTGCAAGGAGCGGTTGGTGTAGTGTTATTATTTCAGATAATGCGAAAACGTATTGTTTTGAATATTGTATGATAAATTAAGGTATAGGTTATTTTCTCTCAAATTCCTTAAAGTCGTATTGTTGATGAACTGATTGTTCATCGGTGGGAAGTGTGTCATGGATATTAACCAGATGGCCAGACCACTTGAAAAGCGCTTCACTGCCTTGCCTTAGTGGAAGAGGGAGTCGCCACCGGTTCCTATCAAAGGAAAGACTCAGGCCTTAGAGCTGCGACACTGTATTTAGCCTACTGGCTTGAGAAATGTTTAGGCACAGGCCTAACATTTTGTAGAATTAACAAAGGAATTGTAAATGAAAGTTTGTTACTATAACAACGTGCTTTAATTGCCTTAAGATAAAATCAAAATCCATCATAGTGTGGAAGGTAATGTACATTTTCTTCGCTTTCAGTCTTGACTTCTGCAATGATTTCCTCAGAAACCCATTGGTCGAAAACTTCTTGATATGCTTCAACTTTTTGCAAGTCACCTAGTTTCTTATAACTAGAAGCAAGTCACTTTTCAGCCATTTCTCTGTGGTCAGGAAGACAGGAAGATTCTAAAACACACGGCAAAGCAACTTCATGAATTATTTTGAACATCTGGGCACATAATCAAGCAATGCCTTCTTTCACAGTGTCCACAGCTGAGTTTGACATTGCACTTCTTCAAGATTTGACCAGTCTTGAGGCCACAATTCCATTCAGCCACATTTCTTAAGATGTGCCATTCATTCATATAAATCCAAATTTTTGCAAAATGGAAGTCTTTTGATTCGGGATTTCCTTTATCACTAAAGGCACATTTCAAAGAAACAAAACAATTTCAATTTCCTGCAAATAGTCCAGCTGCAGTTGGTAACTCCTTTTTAGGCATGGCATTCTTTGTATTTTCCTTTAAAGAGAAGCCTTGCATAGCAAGCTCTATCCGGCCTTCACTTTCTATTTCATTCTTCAGTAATTTCATTAAGTTGTCCATTCGAGATTCTTTGTTTTCACCCTCTTTGATGGGCAACATCACTTCTCTGGCATGTTCCTAAAACTTCTTCTGTTAGATTCAATAGCTGATTGTGATTCAACAGGATCACAATCAGCTGAAGAATCACATAATTTCAAACATTTCTCTTCAAATGTGCAAAATGTTATAGTACTTTTAAATCCAATATTTTTTAGACTGTGAGACAGAGAAGTGTGCTTGGGTAAAAAATTCTAAAACAGCGCTGACTCTTTTTAATTTTTACTTTCTTTAAATATAGAAGATATTGCATCATTCATTTAGAAACAGACCTGTGATTCAAAATGTGTTACTTTTACATTAGATGAAAAATTAGAAGTTTGGGAGAGAAAACTATGGAATGTGACATTGAAATGTGAAATCGCTTTTCCTGTGAATTAGGTTATTATAATTTTTTTTTTTTTTTTTCAAACAAACAATTTTTTAAACTCCCAAGTCAACTATTTTTGCCAAATGCACATAAAAACAATACAACCCTGTACACATTTGGCACAATAAAGAAAAAAGACAAAAGTTAATTACTCAAAGCTGCAATTTTTACAACTGTACATTTTAAAATCCAGCATATTATTTGAAAAGTTTACTTAGCAAACTTAAGAATTACATAGTTATATTTTATACAGATTCAACTATACTTACATTTTTGCTTAAGACAACACTATGACCTTGTCCAGCACAAATAGAAATAATTTTCTTTTTCTTTAAGGAATATATAACTTTAGGAAACATCTGATCTTCAGCACTACCATGACCTAATTGTCCATGGATACCCCAGCCCCATGAAAAAACTCTAAAACAAAAATTCAGTAAAATATATCCAATTCTAAATTTTAAATCCATGAACCACATTTCACACAATTGATTTCCATGAAAGTAAATTCCATAATATAAGCAATATATAAGTATATAAGCAATATATAAATGCATTGCTTAATATATATTGTTAAAATACTGGATTCTAATTTTAATTCAGTAGTTTTAACCCCAAAAGCCAACAATGAACCATAGATCTAATACGATTTTAGCAAAACATATGCATAGATGAAAGAATTTGAAATTAATCTGTGATTTAATTTGAGACATCATCGCCTCAAAAATAATCGCAATAAAAATAAATAATTTGTTATTCATGGGAAGCCTCTCTTTGTTTAGTGAATTTTTAATAATCACTAATTATTTTTAAAAAAAATGCTTCATGTTCAAATGTCGGGACAAGAGCAATAACACCTGTCCTCTTGTGAATAAAGTTATAGTGAATTACACCATACAAATCTTTTGACTTAATGATCTGCAATTATCTTAAGTCTCGACATTACTGATTTAAACAAATGCATCATGACTACTAGCATAAAATACAATCTGCATGTCTAGGAATGTGTTAATCAATTGATTGCAATACGAATTTTCAGAATAAAAACATTTAAATATTGGGATAAAAAATTCTTAAATACTAGTACAATTACTGTTTTAATTAGAAGCCAAATGCACACACAAATAAAAAAAACTACTTATTACAAGGACAGAGAAGTACATCACCTTTACTCGGAAAACTTAAACATTAGGTACTAGGTTCATACAAAGAAACTGAGTTTTTCTTAACTATAACACAAAATACTAAAAAATGTTTCATATGCATAAGTTAAATAGAATCTTTTTTAATGTAATTAACATGAATTTCCAACTTCAGTTCCATAATGTTTCTTATAGAATGCAGGTAAATCAACTGGTTTGATCCAAAACAGAAGTATGACAAGCACAATCAAACAAAATCAATCACATGTGCAGTGTTAAGAATTCAGCTATATAGAAAAATCGATTTATGACACAATATTAATTTACATAATGAATCAATATTTGACTCATTCTATCATTTCACTTTTTGCAATTTGCTTTCATGTTTAAGTAAAGTATCTATTTTAGAAGAAAGTAGGCCAGATGAGGAAATCTTGAATTCTTTAGCGTTATTTAGATCATAACTCAAAAAGAGTCCTAAAATCATGAAACTGAGCAAGTTTGTTACTAGTGATTAAGTTTGATACTAGTGGGTTTTATCCCCTGCTCTCTGATGCTCGCAACCCCCAGAAAATTCTGTGCCTCTCCTATTAAGACTTCTACACAGTCCAGCCTTGCTTAACTTGCTCGTCAGTGAACACACAATTCAAATCTATTTAAAGTTTTAGTTCATAATTTCAAGAACCCATCCCCAATCATTAACCACACTATCACGGACATAGTGGCTATCACATCACAAATCTCAGCAATAGCTGCTTTAAAACGGCTTAAACCTAGGTGAAAATTACCACTACTCCAACTTAAATATCGGCGCAAATATCAGCAATCATATTAAATCAACAATCGGTAAACTGACCATTACATAAACGTAAACATCAGAGTTAGCACCCAATAAATTGGTGGAAATCTCTGCAAATAGAGGCTATTATATTGTCGTAACATTCTACGAAATTTACTATCACAACCACGTAAATTTCGGCGATAGCGACAATTCAAGAGCCGCAAACCTTTGGAATAATGGCTATTATATCAGCGTGATACTCGTCGAAAATGAATCTCACAACAGCGTAAATTTCGGCGATTACATTCACTGTAGTAGTGCAAATCTCGGCAATAGCAGTCCTTACGTCATCGTAATGTTCAGCAAAAATAATCACCACGCACCAACGTAAATAATGCCGATAGAAGTTGGCAATTTGCATTAAAAGTGGTCATGACATAAGAAGTTTGGGGAAGTATGAAACGTACGTATCGCCGTACGAGATTAGCAAGCAAGTCCAAAAAAAATGTAATGCAGCTTTGTATGAATCATAGGAATTATCGATATTTCAATAACAAAGAGTGGAAATAAACGTTTTAGCTGAACTGTACCATGTCTGACAGGTGCAAATATCTGCAACAGCATCAGTGGCTATTATAATGGCGTAACACCTGATGAAAATGATTATCATGCAACAACATAATTCTCTATGACAGCGTCTACATAATCGCAGAAATAGAGGACATTTCATCAGTATACCTCAGCAAAATGGCCATCACATGCCAATGTAAATAATGTCGAGAGAGGCAGACAATCTGCAGGAAAAGTGGTCGGAGGTTTGGAAGTACTGAACGTACGCAAGTTCCGTGGTTGTCAAACTTGCAAGAAGCCCAATAAAATTGTAATGCAGATCTGTATCGATCTCAAAAATTATCAAAATTTTAGTTAACAAAAAGCTGCAATGCGTTTCAGTTTAGCTGTACCATGTCTGACATGTGCAAATCTTTGCATTAACATCAGCGACTATTATATTGGCGTAATATCAGAAGAAAATGATCACCACGCAACAACATAATTCTCGGCGATAGTGTCAAATGAAAAATATCCCCCTTCCGAAGTGGATTCCAACATTACAGGCGATTTGGTTTGTTGACTGAGTGATTTTTTTATGGCGCTGTTGGCTATGCAGCGCCGCAGGCGATTTGATAATTCCATACGTTTTCTTGTTATGATTTAAGAATCCTATGCGTTTTCCGGCGATAATTTGAGAATTCTAGCCATTTTCCGGCGATGAGGGTGAATTAACTGGTTTCCTCGCCAGTAAGAGTTATACCGCGGGTCGAGCATATTTTTCGAGAATTTTCTTTCGAAAACGGAAGATTTCTTTTCTTAGATGAATTTTCGGAAAGAACAGCAAATATTTGCAGTGGAGGAAAAAATTAAAATTTAGAGAGGAGAAAAAAGCTGAAATTCAAGAGAATGAAAGACAAAAATGCGGATTATCACCAAAAATACAAAAAAGCGGAAGAATCTCATCCCTGTTTAATACAATAAGTAAGAATTATAAACTTATAACTTAATAACTTAACTAAACCTAAACTTATAACTAATTTATAATTATAAACTTATAACTTCATAAAATTAATAAAAAAACAATTAATCTCTCTGATTAAACTTTATAATTTATAGATGAAAACTCAACAATTTTTACAGACAATAGTTTTAGTTCTTGGTCACAAATGATCCAGAGCATTTTCGGAAATTCAAATTAGTTTTGAAATTAGACATTTAAAAAAAAAAAAAAGAAAGAATAAATGCTTAAAATATTCCATATTTTGGCATGCTTTTTCAAAGTGGAAAATTGAAAGTTACAAGTAATTTAAATATGTTTCTAGAAACATCCTTTTTTCTGATGATATATGATTAAATCTTTATATTTAGAATGAAATTAAAAGCAGTTAAATATGTTTCTCATTATAAAAAGGTTTATTTAGCTCGGAGAAAACAAGCTCTCACAAACTGAATAACTTTTAGCGTCTAATAATCATGCAGATTTTATTTTAAGTAAAGTTGGCAATTAGTATGGTGAATGCTATTGAAGAGCAATCTTCATATTTTGCAAAGCAATGAAAAAGCCTCAGCGAACTTTGGAGACAAAGCCCCCTAGTAGTTATACACAATAATACAGTGGTCATATATTGTTCAGTGGATAATTTTTTTTTTATTATAAAGTAGTATTACCTTCCATCAGAACTAAGAGCTAATGAATGGTACTGGCCACAATGAATTTTGACAACATCTTCATTCAATAGTTTTTCAATTAACCTAGGCTGACTAGTCTGCTGCACTCCACCAATACCCAATTGTCCAAAACGTGATGAACCCCAGCCAAATAACTACAAAGCAAGCAACATTTTGTTTATTTAAAATTGAAAAAAAATAAATAAATTGTAATAATTTAATCTTGCAATACTTGTGTATATTGATTAAATTAGGAGACTGAAAGTGAATAAAAACAACTTTTATTATTTTCAGAGAAGTTAAAGAGTAAAGTTTTTAAATAAAACTAGATTTACGTTAAAAAACCCAAGAATAAAACAACTTAATTTCTTTTCTTATATGATTACTTAGATGTGTGTGGGGCTTAATATGTGTATTACAATGTAAAGATTTTTTATGGGAGTGAAAACAAAAATAATTAAAAATTGCATTCAAACAGAAATGTTTCACTGAAAATGCCACCTAAAATGCTAAAAAAGCAAGAGAAAATAATAATCTCCACCTATAAAGTTTCCCCCAAATTCACATTTTAAGAAATGAAAACTGTTGCATTTGGAATAAGGAAATATTAAATATACCAATGTAATTTAATTTTAATTATTCAAGTTTAATAAAATTAATCTCATGTAATTTTAGATGTACTGGTAAATCTTGTTATCATAATGACATTTTGTATACTATTAAAATAATGTTAAATGTGGGTATGTTAAAATTATATGAATCTTACCCCAAAGTCTGTCAAAGCTAAGGTGTGCAAGGCTCCACATGAAACAGCTAGAACATTTACTTGAAGCTGGAGAAGAGTTAAAACTGGCAGAGGTGGTTGATATTCCACACCCATATCTTCTGTACCCAACCTTAATTGAAAAATAGAATATTTGTACATTATATACAGTTAAATGAATTTTTCAATACACATAATAGTATACACAGAAGGGGGGGGGGGGGGGAGAGGATGTCTAAAGGAGAATTTTACTATAAAATATATTCACTCAAGAAATTGAAGTGAAAAAATTTCATATTCTAAGAAAACTGACAAAAGGGGCAAGAGTGAATGAATAGAGGTTCTTTTAGAGAGGAACTATGATGATGGAAATATTTTTTGTAAATTTGCTCTTGAATATTTTTTGCTAAATGACCTGCAGTAAATTCTTACATAAATGCAGTCACTTGCTGAGCACACTACTTTGACAGGAAAAGTAATCAGTCTCATTGACTGCTAGTCATGGAATTCCAACCATTGGGCTACTATTTGTGTTACAGCAGGTGATTATGCTAAGTTTTTAAGTAATGGTTACATGATTATGAAATATGTACTGTGTCCTGAAGAAATATGTGTATGTGACGTATTTCTTTTTTCCAACCAACTACGCAAATATCACACCCTCTCTTATTTATGATTGCAGATACAGCATACACCACTGTACGACAAAATGTACTTCCGATAGACCAAATTTACCAATTATTTTCCAATCAAAACTGGTGTACAAAAAAAACTACACATTTAAATATCCCAATATTTCATTCAATCTTTTTAAATGTGCTCAAAATTTTTACTTTCCTATATAATTAGAAAAAAAAATGCTTTAAGCTCATACACACATATTACATATTATTAGAAAAAAGAAAATTGTGCCTAAAAATTAGACACATTTTTTTAAACAAATCCCTTTGATTCTACATACACTACAATTTTAGTTTTAAATTAGATGGGAAATCTTCTCAAGAAGATAGGTATAGGTCTTAAAAGGAATTAAGTTCTGCAAAAAGAGCTAAAATATTTTTTGCATGGTAATAGGCTTTTATTTTAGTCCCAATTATGGTTGGTCAATTACGATAGTACAGGGAATAGAGTTTGGTAAAAAAAAAATTATGTTACAATGTTTAAATTCTAAACCAAACTCTTCTTAGAAAAATACAAAAAAAATATTAACAATATACAGCATTTGTAATAATATTATCGCTTAAATATTATTGTATTACATATAGTTCTTTTCTGTTAAATCCTACAATGATTGCATTCAATCATATTGTTGATGGGTCACATACTTGCATGTTTTTGCAATCTGTCGATTGAGTGCTATCTACGAAAAACAACCTCTGCAAGCATTCATCCACTCTTACATTGTAATAACACTTCGAATTCATAATCTGAATGGACCCAAAAATTATGAGACAAATTTAGCTGTGTTAAGCAGTTAATTGTGGCAGAAATAGGCAGCCAGAATTGTCCCCGAACATTGAAATATTTTATTTATATATTAAATATCATAAATATTTTGTTGAAATAAATAAAATCAATAGGTTAAAAAAGAGTTTATTTTATTCACTGAGATGTGATGATATTATCACTGCAAAAAAAAAGTCCCCATTGTGAAACAAGTTGAACAAAAGTTTATACTCCGGTTAACATGTAAATTTACAGATGGAAGTTATCTCCAGAAAAGAATATGAACTTAAATCTTAAGTGTCACACTCTTTGACATAAATTTAAAAAAAATAATCACATTATACACAGTTCTGTAATATTTATAGAGAACACACTGATAAATTCTATAAGTAGAAAAAATACTTTTACCTTCCACTTCCTGACTTTCCCCATGTGTACAAAGTTCCATTATGTAAGTAAGCAACATGAGCCTGTCCGCATGATATTGGAGAATAATCGAATAAAGATAATTCACTATTGCTCAACGTAAATAAACGTTGCTTAGAGTTGATCTTTTTATGCGTTTTGTTGTTTTTTACTTTTTCAATTAAGTCTTTGCAGAATTTGGGAGATCCAAGTTTGTGGCAAATCATCAGTAAAACAAAGATGAAAAATTTCATAACATCTTCAATGGTTGATACTTCTTCCTATTGCAAAACATGAAATTAAAATTTCATATTATATGAAAAATGAACAGAAAAACTTAAGATTATTTTATAATAATTATTTATTTATTTTGATGAAAACAAAATCGCAATTTATTCAATGTAAATGATGTGTCACAGAAGTATACACGTATACAGATGGTTATAAAAATAATGGAAACCCAAACAACATTGCATTTTTAACTGCTTTATTACATAATAAATCTGCTTAGTTTTCAGGATTTAATTTTAAAAAATAGTGTACATTTTCCTTTACTGTCATGAAAGAAAATTAAAAACTCTGGGCATCATGTTTTAATCCTTAAAATCCTTTATATTAACTTTGACTTGGTGTGTGGCAGGCAAATCTGCAAAAGGTTAATTAATCCATTTGCCATCAACCAATGACCCGAAACTAGGTAAATAGATGTGTCGATGACAATGAATCAATTCTATAAAGTTTTGTGGTCTGTCATCAAGGCTGCTTATACACATGTTTCTATTGCTGATTTGGAGGAATATAATACACTTGCTGCTATTAAATTGAGATGAATGACAGATAGACTTGTTGCTGATAGCAAGGCATTCTATCATGCTTTTCTGGGGGAAAAAAAGTTGGTTAATGACAATAACGATGGTTTTCATCGTAGTGGTCTAACACTCTGAAAACACGGTCTCAGCTCAAAATTGCTTAAATAAGTTGCAATTGAATTTAAAACTTTGCAATGCATATAAAGGATTTATATGAAATCTTTGTTTTTATAGGCTAATTTTATAATAAGAGAAAAAGATGCCAAGACCTTCACAGAGGCCAAACTAATAGAACTCATATTTTAAAAGCATTTTTTCATTGCAACTAACTACATTATTGAGTTTTTCTATACTTGAAGCATCCAATAATATGTCTGCATACAAAATAGTTTGGAAAAACATCATCTGCAAAAGAACATTTTGGTCAATAAGGAAAGCTTAGTGAAATTGACTAGTGTCTTATAGCATTCTAGAGAACCTGGATGTTTTTGTTACTTCTGTGAAGTAAGAGAAAAGCCATAGGGAGATGTCGCTCTGATCGGCTAGGATCTAAAAGAATCCGGCGAAGGCGATTTTCAGAGAACTCTATGAGGATTAGCAAGGGAATATTGTATAACATCATTAAAGCTGTGTAATCTTCTAAAAAATAGGTATGTGCACGTTTCTGCCCCTTAATTATTAATTAATCAATGTTTAAGCTATCTTTTCTGAGTATTATTTTTAAAATTGGTCAACATTTGCCTTTGTAATCATCGTTTAAAAAATTTGTTTAAGATTTAGCATGCATATGAAAGTACAATTTGTTACTCTTTTGATTTTCATTCTATCTATATTTCTTCTTTACGTTGATATAATCCTAATATAAGCCTTTCTCTATCGTAAATGTATATTTCCAGCCGAATATAATGTTTTTATGACATTGCTTTGAGTGTTTTAAAACTTGGTATCACAAGCGGTATTAGGAGATAAGTTTGGCGACCATACTTCTCCTTTGGCGTTGCAAAATGTAATCACTATCGGACAAATCTGTACTACTTCTCGTCTTTTGGTTGCTAAAATGTGCCTTTTAGTAAGAATAGTTAATCGTTCAGTCATAATACAGACTTAAACTCTATTTCAGAGGTATGTTTATAACTCAAGCTTCTTGAAAACTTTCAAAGAATAGTTAAACATGAAAGTTAAAACGTATTTGCTTATTTTTAGCAATTTCTTTCAAACTTATATACTACTGAAAACATAGTGAAACACTTCAAAGTATAGTTGTTTGTTTTCAGATTTTATCTTATAAAATAATTTACAATTGATTAAAAACTTGAATTTGTAGCATGTCATGATGTTGCAGCAATTTTCTAGCAGTTTAATTGAAAACTTTGTGGAAATCATTGTACTAACATATGAAAGAATTTTATTGAGAATAATAGTAAAAGTGTTGAATTGAACTATTGCCCTTTAATTGTCATATTGAAATAAATGAATACTCCATTTAAAAGAAATTATAGTTTTCATTCTAAATACACTTATTGAGCAATTATTTCTGTATTAAATGTGTTGCAATTTCTAAACGTATGATATATATATTTCAGGCTATCCATGACGGGTTGCTGTGCAGTTGATTGCAGCAACAGATATGAACAAGGGTTTTCTATGATCGAAGCACAGATTACTACGCTGCGCCAAAGAATCAATAAACAGCCAAAACCGGTTATATTTCCGTAATCGGCCCATCTCCTGCAACTCTAGTTGGACGCTTTTTTTGGCCTATGTTGCTACTCTTGCATAGAAGAAGTAACAAAAACATCCCGGTTCTCTATAGTAGTCTATAACCTTAAAAAAACTGCAGCAAAAGTTACATCAGAGTATAGTTTGCTTTTAAAATCTTCAAAATTAACTATCATAGTCAGAAGAAAATTTAATAAACAAAAATTCCTTGACAGAGTGGCAAATTGCAAGCCACTTATAAAAGACGGTAATGCAAAATGCTGTCTGAGCACTGAGGTGTCATGAGTACAAATACTGATTGATTAACAAGTTGAAGAATATTATTTCGTCAGATAACTGTAATTTCACATTGTTCCAGGGTACAAGATGCATGTACACTTAAAAAACATCATCACCTGACTGTTGCATTTCAAGAGTCAAGAATGAAGGAAAATTTGTCCTAATTTTGGGAAGCCAACTCGTGATGGACTGCAAATCTTTTAATAATCATCAAGAAAAATAAATAAGAAAGACTAAAGACCATTAAAAATATTCAGCCTACTAGGTCCACCTTTCATTCCAAGATTCTTTCCTGCCGGAGACGACATTTTTGCAAGAAGATAAAATCAAATAACTATTAACAATTTGTGTAACTTATTACAAAATAAAATTTTTAATACCATCTAATCTATATTTTAATTGAATTATTACAAATGAATGGTTCAATCTGAAAGCTAAATCACTTTATTCTGCATAGCAGGGTGCAGTAGGTAATTTTTTTTTCTCAGGTTAAAAAGTAGCCACAATGTGAACCAACCTGAATCCCCAAAAGGGTTAAGTCAATGTTGAATAGACATGCAGTGACGACTTCAAATAACAGATCAGAACTCTTTTGTATAGCGGTAAAGCATATGGCTCGAAAAGCAAAGGTTGCGCGATCGATCCCCAGTAACCGTAGAAAAAGCTCATACGCTTCACACAAGACAGTTACATAAGAAAAATAAAGTCATAGCCAACACAGATTAGGAATAAGAACAGTTTTAGTGGTAATGTAAAGTTTAAATTATTCTGTAATGTTAAACTTCTAACAATCACCACCACAATTCTTCGGATAAATGGCGCCAACATACGGATGAACAGGGAAACGTACTTTCAAAGCAACAATAGAAATTTTCAATAATTTTTGTGAAACTAAAAAGAATCCCTGACATTTCCCTGAATCATAAAGCTTCCTGACATATCCCCGATTTCCAGGTTCTGTAACCACTCTGTATTAATACTAAAACAAAGATAATCCATTCAAAGGTCAGATTGAAAAGAAGGCAGGAAAAGGCATGACCTTGAAGTACATCGTTTTTGATTTCAAAGTACTCTTCTGTTAAACACCCAGAGACATTGACAAAAGAAAAAGTTTAACTGAACGTTAGGTTTTTGCAAGTCTAATTAGATTATATGGGACTCCTAGTGTAGAATATTGTGATGCTGTATAATTTCATATGTTGTGCCACAGATGGCATTACCAGCATTTGATCGCAGTGTTTTTTCCCCTACTTACTGTAATTTCAGAATACCCCTGAACACTAAAGTAGCATAAAACAAAAGCTCATCATCGCAGCTTTTTTTTTCATGGTGCAACAGTTGAAAATGAAAAGAGTTGAGAATCCTTTCGAATGGAAGAATATTTCGTTTTTTGAGGCAGACCTTACTATAATGAGTGAGAGGTAAACTGTGAGTATTGTAGTTTGTTTGGATTTGTGAATATCAAGATTGAGTTTGGTCCTATATTTTTTGATTACTTCTATTGTTAGCAGGATTCTGCTTTGTTAAATGTTGTAAGAAAAAGGCGGGCTGCAATCAGAACATCCACCAGTAAGTTAATTATTAAAATAGAAAATACTTTTGTGGCCGAATTAGACGATCAGTATACATTAGATAACCAATATGAGGATTTGTTAAGAAATTCCAATCAGTTGAAAGATAAAAATAGTTCATTAAAAGAAATTCACAACCAGATCTTTGGTCTTTTAAGCTTAGAAGAAGTTGAAAATGAGGTTTTGGCGAGCGAGGAATACTTTGAAAAAATAGTGAAGTATTGTGGAAAGATAGAGAGGTATGTAAGAAATATTTTCACTGGCAGAAATTCAAAGCAGAATTCTGCTCCTGTTACTGAAAGGCCAGAAAATGTCAACAATTATGAACACGTTTCAAAGATGCAACCTGTGAATCATAATGCAAAACATAATGAGTTTATTGTTGATGGTAATTAATGTCAGTATTAAAAATCAGCGGCATTTAACTAAATTACAGACGTTAATATTTTCTAAATATTACAGTGATGCTATTAACTGGCTCGATTTTATCAATCAGTATGATAATGCATAGTAACGATTTTTTAAGTAATATCGAGAAATTCACATATCTAAAAAGTTTATTAGGTGGGTCTGCATTAAGCGCCATTTCAGGGTTTGTGCTGACAGCTGAGAATTATGATTCTGTGCTGGGTTTGCTTAAAGATAGATTTGGACGTACAGATTTGATAATTAGTGCTCATATGAAAAAGTTACTTGACATGCAAAGTGTAAAAGATTCACGTGATGTTAAAAGTTTACATAAGTTTTATGACGCATGTGAAATACACATTCGCAGTTTAAGCTCTTTAAATGTTACAGCGGGGTCATATGGTAGTTTACTGTGCCCCATTATTTAGAGAAAATGCCGGATGAAATGAGCTTAGAATATAATCGTAAAAGAAGTTCTAGAACGAGTTTAACATCAATGAGCTTATTGAGTATATTCAAAATGAAGTGGAATACAGAGAATTAGCGATCACGCTGACTGGTCAAAGCACTTATTATAATTGTCCAAGGGGAAGAGGCAGGTTTGACCAGCAAAACCCACACACAGGTAATCGTAAAAGCAATTTTCAGTCTTTGTCAGCTGCTGTATACTGTTGTTCATAATTGCTGGTTTTGTAATCAGCCACATGATAAATTTATGTGTAATATTAATCTAGATGAGAAATTAGCTAAGTTAAAAAAGGAATTTAGATAACTGAAATGTTTTAATAAAAATCATGTATGGTGATATTGCTGAAACAAAACTACTTGTAAGTATGGATCCAGATCCCACCATGAGTCAATCTGCAATAATCATGTATCAGAACAAAAAGTGAAACTCAATCGTCTAACCCAGTTTCCTAGTTTAACACTAATATTATCAGGTTGAGAAGGGTCATTCAGCAAACTTGCAGATCGATAGTAAAATCAGACAGCGAAAGTAAATTTTCACGGATTCTTCTCAACCAAGGGTCGCATCAAACATTTATCAGTGAATCATTGGCAAAGCACTTGCATTTGAAACCAATAACACTAAAAAATCTGTCAGTTTTTTCATTTGGCGCCAAAAGTGCAAAACAAAAATTATATCTGGTTGTTCACGTTGAACTACAAAACAAAGTACAAAGTTGGAAAAAGACAGTCAAATGTCTAGTCAGTGAAACCCGCTGTCAGAAAAATTGATAAACAAAATGAAAGAACTGGGAATGGAATTTGCAGATGTCAGCCCGTGTGAGAAAGAGGCGTATGATTGCGAAATACTGTTAGGCGCCGACGTGTTCAGGGATGTAGTGCTGGACGAGAGAGTTCAAATCTCGCCACATTTAATGACAATAAATTCCAATTTCAGATAGCTCGTGGCAGGATCTGAGTTTGAAAACGTTGTATGTTCACAAGCCTCTGTTGGTAATGCAGAGTTATTGAATGATTTATTGAGGTTTCATGATTTGGAAAGCTTAAGGATAATTGATAAAATTGATTCTTTGTGTGAAAATGAACAATTAGAACAATTTAAGTCTAATCTTAAATATGATGGTAATAGATACACAGTAAATCTTTTGTGGAAAGATAATCCCAAAGATATGTTACAAAGAAATTTTGAAGTGGCGTCAGAAAGATTTCGAAGGTTACATCTGCATATTTTAAACAATTTGGATCTTTTTAATGA
Organism: Linyphia triangularis; assembly: GCA_963978545.1. Classification (NCBI taxonomy): domain Eukaryota; kingdom Metazoa; phylum Arthropoda; class Arachnida; order Araneae; family Linyphiidae; genus Linyphia; species Linyphia triangularis. The sequence continues at coordinate 9,788,512 of OZ021721.1, read as the reverse complement.
ATATAAAGACGTGATTCAGGGTTATAGGTGCAAAAATATAATAGAGAGGGTTCAAAAAGAAAGTGACGAAAAAAGGGGTTGAATTTTATATACCACACAAAGCAGTTATTAGAAACGGTAAAATGACGAGTCGAGTAAGAGTTGTTTTTGATGCGTCCAGTCATGCAAAAAATTAATTATTGTTAAATGACTGTCTACAAGTTTAGCCCAATCTGTACCCTGATATTTTGGATCTTTTGCTTAAATTTAGTGAGGATCCCATTGCAATTACAGCAGACATTTTCCAAGCTTTTTTACATCTACAACTTGACCAAATTGATAAAGATGTATCTAGATTTTTTTGGGTTAACGAACTTAGTCAAAAGGACCCTATTATTTATAGATTTTACTGTGCGTTATTCTGAATAAATTTTTCTCCGTTTTTGCTAACAGTCACAATAAAAGAACATAATAAAAAATATTCTGAGAAATTTTCATCAACTTTCCAAATCTTAAATGAAAATCTGCATGCTAACGATATAAATAGTGGTTGGCACACTGTCAAAGCTGCGTTCCAAACTAGCCTTGAATGTATACAGATATTTAAGGATGCGGGCATGGATTCGTGGAAATATCAGAGTAATAGTAAACAACTTCGTGAATTATGGGTAAATCAGATATCCACGTGGAAGACGGAAATAGTGCGAATAAATGTCTAGGCCAAAGTTATTTTCCCCTTAAAGTTTTGGGATTAGTTTGGAATCCTGTGAAAAGGATATGCTTTATTTTGATACAAGAAATTTGATCAATGTTATTTCTATACCAGTTTTGATGAAACATAATCTTTTAAGGGTTGTCGGTATGATTTTCACCCTGTGGGTTTCCTTGGTCCTTTCATGATTCGAATTAAAATGTTGATCCAAATTTTGTGGAAAGCAAATATTGATTGGGATGAAACATTATCTTCAGATATTGGGTTAACATGGGGAAGGCTGTATGATGACATCAGAGAATTGGATTTGTTAGAAATTCTGTGTTACTATTTTTTTGAAACAGGGAATAAGGTAATATATAGCATTGAACTTCACACGTTTTCTGATGCCAGTTTAAAAGCTTTTGGTACAGTATCCTATTTTAGAAGCACGACTCGTGATGGAAGAATAGTTGCCTCATTAATTTCTGCAGAGGGAAGAGTAGCACCCATGAAACAACAAACTCTGCCTTGTTTAGCACTTATGGAGGCAATTCCATCAGCAAGATTATGCAAGACAGTGCTGAAGTCCTTCAATGCAGCGATTTGTTTGGACAAAATATGCCTTTGGACTGACTTGTTAATTGTGCACTAATGGGTAAAGTCTTCTCCTCTCAAGTTAAAACAGTTTGTGTCAAATAAAGTTAAAGAAATACTAGAGTTTACTTCAGGAACCAACTGGTTACACGTGCCTGGTAAAGATAACCCAGAGGATTTCATCTCTCACAAGGGGTACTCATGTCTGTACTACAGGAATTTGGTTTCATGGTCTTGACTGGTTGTAACTACCTGAAGCAGATTGGCCTTCACAAGACCTTCAAGAGGTTGACTGCCACTTACATGAGATGAAGAAAGAGGCAAACGTTCACGAATGCATAGTAGAGTCAAAGAAAAGGCTACTTGACACGTTTAGACACAGCTCGTAGCTGAAAATTCTACGAATCGTGGCTTGGATGAGAAGATTCCTTTCAAGAGCCAGGGAAGGAGAGTTTCTGGAGGAAAATCTGATGGCCCAAGAACTTGAAGAGGCAGAGAAGATCTGCATATGGGAAGTTCAAGCAGAGTGCTACTCGTCAGAGAAAAAGAGTCTCCAACTAAGAAGATCGGTTGGTCGAGACTTATTTATCTTCACTTTGTCTCCATTCCTTAATGAATAAGGAAGGCATCATAAGAGTATCAAGCTGTCTAGATGAAAGCGACTACTTGACGTATGATGAAAAGAATCCAGTACTTCTCCCAAATAAAGCAGCATTAACGAATCTTATAATTCGCAGAGAACATGAACGAGCCTTACATTCTGGAGTAGACTGCATGCTGACCATAGTAAGAAGAAAGTTTTGGATTTATAAGGGGAGACAGTGAATTAAGCAAGTCAGTGACTGCACTCATCCAAAGAGACAGACTGGCTATGACACCACTGTTTAGCGTTGTGAGATTGGATTTCACAGGCCTAGTCTTCGTCAGAGTTGGAGACGAGAAACGTAAAGCCTAGATAAACCTATTCACTTGCGCAGTAACTAAAGGAGTACACTTAGAGCTTGTGTCCAGCATGTTGATAGATATGTTTCTGTTGGCCTTGCTTCAATTTCTTGCATGAAGAGGGAACTGCAGGATAATTTATTCAGACAACATCAAAACATACAAGAGTGCTAAAAGAGAGCTGTTCTCATTCAATAAAATAATCAATGATTCTGCAATTCAAAACTTTGTTTCTTCAGAAAAAATAGTTTGGAAACTCATAGTGGAGCTCTCGCCATAGTGGGGAGGGTTTTACGAGCATCTAATGAAGAAATTAAAAGAGCCTCTTAAGAAAGTACTTGGAAAAGCTCTTCTTAGTTTTAAGGAAATGTCTACAGTCATTACAGAAGTCGAACTTGGGGTAAATCACTGTCTGTTAGGCTATGTATACAGTGAAGGTGGAGAGCCTGAAGCCCTATCCCCAGCTCATTTTCTGCATCCCAACAGGAACAGCCTTAAGTATCCTGTGCACTTCTTGAAAATAATAAACAACAAATCGACTAGAGAAAGCTTAACTAGGAGAAAGAAATACCAAACTGTTCTTTTGAGTAGAATTTGGAAAAAATGGCAACACAACTATCTTCTGAACTTAAAAACTGTGCACAATTTAACAACTCCTGTTTCAAAGGCTGAACTCAAAGTGAAGGATGTTGTGCTAGTGGAAGGACAATCTAAATCCAAATAATTTCTTCAGGACCTTGGAGTTATTGAAGAAACTTTCAAGCAGGGCCTATTCTAACGGGCAGTCGTGGCCTATTTGGGCAGTCGTAAATTGTATTTGGGCAGTCGTAAATCAGATATTGGGCAGTCGTAAAAAATAGAAAAACAAGGAAATTAAAAATATGATTTTATTAAAGGAGTGCAATTATTATTCATCTTTTTGAATTTGAGTATAATAAAATTTAAAACGACTTTTTTATTTGTTTATGCAACCCTTCCTTCTTTGAAGTTTCAGCTTCAAGAAAAACTCTTACCAGGCAACCCAATAATTGGCATATTTGACATAATCGAAGCTATTCTGGCGGTTATTCGTTCCCTTAACGCCTCGAATTTAGTAGTGTTTTAAGTTAAATAATTAGGTTTAAATTTTAACAACTTTGTGTTAAATTTAAAAACTAGGAAGACCTGAAATTATAAACGTATAAATGGGGACTTATGGATCGACAACATGACGAATCACAATTTTAAATTCCATACATAGGAGGCGAAAATATCATTATGAGACTGCTTAATAGGCCTATTTTTTCTAATTTTTTTATTCTCTGTTTAGCGTAATAATGTTTGTAATGTCAGGGGGGGGGGGGGAGAGAGGGGGGGGGGTCGGAAGTTTGGGCAGTCGTAAAAATTCCTTAGAATAGGCCTTGCTTTCAAGGGTAGAGATGGTGTAGTAAGGTCTTGCCTCGTACGAACCTCTAAAGGGTCATACAAACAGTCACCGTAGTTGTTATATCCTTTGGAACTCACTTAAACTGTCAGTTACTGTGTCAATATATACTCACTAGGTACTCACTCTCAAATCATAAAATTAACAATACTAAATTTAGGGCATTTTTAGTTTTTTCATTAAGTAACATTAATGTTAACTTTATTTTTCTAAATAACCTTAGTTTAAGAATTTTTGTTAAAGTGTTTTGATTTCTGTATTGTTATGTGTTTGAAAATATAACATGTGAAAGTAGTTGAACTCTGTAAACTGAGTTCAGTGGGGAATATAGAATATTGTGATGCTGTATAATTTTATATGTTGTGCCACAGATGGCATTAAAAGGATTTGATCAAAGTGTTTTTTTCCCACTTATGGTAATTTCAGAATACCACCGAACGCTGAATAAAAAAGTAGCATAAAACAACAGCGCATTGTCGCAGATTTTTTTCCGCCTAGATCCCCTAGAACCCTTATAAAAATTTGGCAATCCATGCTAACATAGACTACCTTGAAGTCAATATAGTGTATATCCATTCCAAACTCTCCAGATTTTTCGAGAATTTAGCACAAGTTGAAAATTGGTTCGAAGGTAGATTTTCCCCTCCTAAAACCACAGCTATTTAAAATACAGTTATTTATTTCCTATTTAAAAGTATGCTAAGTATTTCTACTGAAAAAAAATTATCACATTTCTTAAGTGAAACATAGTAGTAATTCATTTCTTAATTAAAACAAAGTAAACATGTAGCTTTCATAATAACACTCTTTAGAGTTGGAATTTTTCCTTCAATTCATATCTGAAAAGATTACTGAAATGTGATACATAATCTGAACCATAAATTGGAATAAGTACTTGTTTTTTTTTATTTTCTTAAAATGAATACTCTTGTAGACTTTACTTTCTACATGATTTTCACTTCTATCTTTTAATTTAAGCGTTTTTTATTTAGCATTTGAGTCTATAACAGGTACACATCTCACATATGAATTCTATTACATGCATAGATAAATAAAGTAAATGTACCTTTCAGCTCATTGATAGAGATTTTAAATAAATGATATTCAGGTACAGTTCTATCAGTAACATATTTTTCACTTGACCACGCATCCATCAGTTAAAAAAAAAAAACTAAACTCAAACCACAGAGTTTACTGCAGTTCTATCTTTTGCACCACAAATAGAAATAAATTAAGAGCTTTATTTAAACTCTTTGATTTTTCCTTAGGTATCTTCAGCTAGAATTATGCTTGTATTACATTTTGAATAAACAGGCATTGTTAAAGAGGGAGATAAACTTACTAATAATAGTTTACACTCCTGATTTATCATTTTCTGACTCATGCTTTTATAAAAGAAGTGAAAATTGATCTAGTAGACACTGAACATAATTTGATTATGACAAGTTAACTTTAATTTTATCAAATTCAGAACTAATATTATGTGATATTAGACACTTAGAACTAATTGGAGGAACTCCACAAAATGTGCTGGTACACTGTTCATTGGATCGGTTCAACAAGAAAACAATCACGTTTAGGAACAGGAGTCAGTACTGGTAATTTTGTTTACTAGACATGATGTTTTTGTCTGAAGATACTTTTTCTATTTCTGGTTGGTTTTCTTACTGCAAAATAGCTGATTGGCTGATGATTTTGATGCGACAATGTTGCAAGAATTCTGCTTCAGATGTTGTAATAGTGTTTTGGTTTAATTTATATACATCAATGGGGATTTAATAAAATTCCAGGAGTAATAATGAAATTAATAATGCTGCAACAAATTCATCAATATAAAAAGAGTCATGAATATTAATATACCTTTTGTTTTAAATCATGTGCTTCGCTTGATATGGTGTTCAATGAGGATAAACTCCAATATCTAAAATTTCAACAAAAAAACATTATTTTTTACTTAACATATAACTAAAATCAAAGGACCTCTAAATGTCTATAAAAAAACTTTTGCTTAAACCTACTTTTTGACATGCTTCATAGGCAATGAAACCAGTTTAGGTTTTAAACATTTTTTCTGAAATTTATTTCATAAATCAATGACAATAATTATTTTAAGTAGAAGTTATAGTCAACGTACTTTTCAAAAGTACACAAACCACTATAAGAGTAGTATATATTTAAAAAAAAAAAGCAAGTCACAAACATAGATGACAAATTTCTCGGAGAATGTCATTGCTTTTTTTTTTATTTATTTACCAAGATTTATACTTAACATGCAACTGTATATATCTATACTGAACAAGTTACTAACTATCCAATGTCAATTGAAAGGATTTAAAATTTTAAAACAGAGAGACTACAAAGGTCTCAGGCAAAAGCAAGGTGACAGGGTCAATTAGAAGGAGAGGTTCTTCAAAAATAAATTAATCAGAAAAATTAGACTTTTAGTTCAAATATGCATGATACACTGATACAATAAAGTATTGTATACATTGTACAAAACAGTTATGCTTTAGTATTTTATCAAGTTTGATTTGTAATAAGTAATACTATTGTTAAAATTGAAGCCCAGTGGCAGCGCATTGCGCTTTCACGCCATAGGTCCACAGTTTGATCCCCGGACTGAGCAAGGTTGACTCAGCCTTTCATCCCTTAAGTGGGTCTATTAAATGAGTACCAAGCCTGCTTGGGAACTAAATACTGGGGGTTTCATGTCAAACTGACCATCTGATCAGAACAATGCTGTATGGCACAGTGGGGCCCACTGTCAAGTAAGCTGGTTTAGGCACAGCAGGCCAAGGCCCCCCACGGGGCTGTTGCACCACTGAGTTATTATTAAAATTATGGCATCCTCAAAAGAAGATAAACTGGAAATTAACTTAAGATATCATTATTTATTTTGATAATTAAGGAAAGAAACCTTTTCAAAACAGTTAAGGGTAAATTAAAAGTATTTGCAAAAGAATAACAAAAATAATTTATTATTAATTAACAAAAAGAATTTATTGAAGGTTTGGAAGAAATATAAAGGAAGGAGGCATCATAGTCTTATTACCTCTCTATTAATCTCATCACTATTACCCACAGCAAAATCCTAAAAGTAAAGTCTAAATACTCACCATCAATTTATAGTTTTTTTCATGCATTTGTAAAAAAAAAATGTTAATATAATACAAAATTAAAGTATAAAAATAGGATAAAGTGGTAAGAAGTCAACTAACCTTTTATTCATTTTAGAAGAAGCAAGATTTCTAAAACATAGTTTTAATATTGGACGAGATGGATCATACAAAAAGGCGATTCGATGCAGCAGCTCAATATCCATTTTAGGTAGTAAAGTAATAGAATGCTGCAAATGTTGATTTAATAAAGATGGTTTTGCAACCAGAAATTGCAAAAGCTGGAAGGAGGTCATGCATTTCATATAATCTTCTAAAATGAAAGAATATTTGTAAGTGTGTGAAGTATACATTATATAAATAGGTCGGAAAAATGTTTTCAAAAATGGAGTGTAAATAAAGTTGCACAATAAGTTCAACAACACTTACAATAACTTCAGCATTATTTTCATAATTTATTAACTATCGGCTTAACCAATTTAAGCTCAATACAATAATAATCTAAGAAAATAATCATTAATAAATGCTAAGCAGCATAATTATTTTAAAGAAATTAAATAGTATAAAATACTGAAAAGTACAAACCATTATTTGAATGATGGAGTATTACTTCATACCCAGAAGTTAGTAGAGCATTATAAACTGTGTTATCCACTGTGTTCTTGATGCCATCAGTTAAAAATAGGGTTTCAACCATTAGACCTTGTTGACCACGTATCTAAAATACATGGATACTTTTAAAATTACAAACATGGTGTATAATTATGCACACACACAAAGCATTTTTTCAGCACACATAAAAAAACTTGTACCACAAATTTTTAATCTTCAAGATTTTGTATGCACATTTAGTTATGATACACTGATGCCCTACCTCATCAAATATAATCCTTAGATATCATATTTGATACTTAAATCTATGACAAAATTCTTAAATCTCAACTTATTAGAAACTAGTTAAATGCAAGTTCTTTATACGGGATATTGTGTTATCATTTATTTTTTACATAAAATGAAGACATTTTTGTTTGAAGTTCAATGGCATGGTTCTAACTATCATACAAAAAACAATGTGTGGACCACATATCATTTCCATTACACCAAACTGCTATATATATATATATACATTAACCATAACAAAAAATAACAGTGTCTTTTTCCATGCTAACTTATTGAGAAAAATAACATAAAAATGTAACACTAAATGTTGGCATATTTTCAAAACAATATAATCAAAGCATAAATACAATTATATATATATTTAAATGAACATAAAAAAACAATTATAAAAAAATTGGGGGGATATTACCTTTTATAATAATAAGGGTAGTTACTCCAATTTTACCCTCTTTACATTTCATAATTAGCCTAAAATGAACACCTGCATAAAATTTCAGCTCTAGCTTTGTGGTATTTTGAATTTATAGGAAATAGGATATTCGATAATTCACATATTTGGAATGCGACATTGTCCGCCACCAAGTCCTATAACAAAGCGGCAGAACATCCAAGTGTGTACTATGTCAACTATATTTAGGTTGCTTTTCAACGCCTTGTACCTGAGCTTCCATTATAGATAGAACCCTGATCCTTTTACCATTGTTACCCCAGGTGAGCATTGTTAACCCAGATGATCCTTTTACCATTGTTACCCAGATAAGAATGTTACAAAACAATGATAACAGATAACAACGACCATATAATTATTAACATTAAACAAGGGAAGAGGTAAAAAATACTTTTGAAAATTGCCAGTCACTAGAATTTTTTTGTCATCAGATTCTTCTGGTTGTGACCAAAACTTTATCCAAGCCTACAGATCCAACTATTTGATCAATTCTTTTTTATTATTATTTCTAGCTTGATTAAAGGAAGTGCTTTTTGTATGATTTAATGCATTACGTGGGTTTGTACCCTTGGAAATGATCTCGAAAGTTGGAAATTTTAGTCAGTCCTACAGCTTAAACAATTTTATGAATTCTGGCCATTCATTTTTTATTATTCTCAACTTGAATAGAGGAAGTGCCTTTTGTATGAGTTAATGCATAAAAGTGTTTGTACCACCCAGAAATTATTCAAGAAGTAGGGAATTTTAGCCAGGGTATAAGTGATTGAATCAACGAATTACGGATATTCTTCTTATGATCAATTTTAAGAAGTAACTTTGAAACTTTAAGTTGAAATTTGAAAACAATGTAATTACAAATAAGTAAAATTTACTTGTTTTTCAATTAAATTACATTGCAATTAAAGCTCTGAAAACATGTGTTTCAACTTAGAGTTGAGAAACCACTTTCATTTTAAAATAAAGCTTAAATTTCTATCAAAAGGATAACAAATACTATTTTTCAAACATAAAGCGAAAGTTGTTTCAAAACATTCTTTTATATATCTATTTGTATATAAAGTTGGTAATCCTCAATTATTTTATATATAAAGCAAGTACTTATTATTATTTTTTTTAAATATGTCCTACTTGCTTTTTATATTACTTATATTTAGTATGTATTTGCCTGTTTTTGTCATTTTAAAACTAGTAAGTACATATTTAAGTAAGTACACAGAAAGTTCATTTTTTATTGAACTGAATGGGTTGTATGCAATTTTTTAGCCACAACTACAAGAGGACTATACTGCATGGAAACATTGTAAAACCCGAGAAACTCATCATAGGGTTAGCCATATTATTATCATATTCCTTGCAAGAAGTCTTTCAAAATGAAATTGAAACGCATACTCGTCTCGAATGGAGGAAAATAGGGAAAACTCTCATCAAGGAGAACAATAATCAAGACCATTGAAAATCACAAAATTAAAAAAAAAAAGCTTTTCAGTTCCCCTTAAAAGAGCTCACAGAAAGCATTTCTTATTTTTTTTCTTATTACGATATGGTTAACCCAAAAATGAGTTGCCCATATTTTACAATGTTTCCGTGCGGTATAGTCCTCTGTCTAGTTGATAAAACATTATATATAACCATCAAGTTCAATACTTTCCCTAAGTGACAATAGTGACCTCCAACAGTAATAACTTGAACTCAATGGTTAATTTAATTACCTAAATTTTATTACGATCTCATTCAGATTACTGTTACTTGATGGGAGTTTTCCATATTTAATTTTATTCAAGACGAAAATGTGTTTCAGTTTTCCAGTGAAAGACCTCCTGGAAAGCATTTCTCGTTATAATATGGATAACAAAATAATGACATGCCCATGTTTAATGATGTTCAATGGTATAGTTCTCTAGTAACTGTTGCTAAAAATCACATACAAATAATTAATTTCAATACTTTCACAAAGCGATTATAGCGCCGCCTAACAGTAATAAATTAAACTTAGTAGTTTATTTGATTATATAAATTATGTTATGATCTCATTCTGATTACTGTGCTACTTGATGGGAATTCTCCATATTTCCTTCCATTCAAGGCAAAAATACATAGCAGTTTCTCTCTTGAAAGACATCGTGGAAGGCGTTTCTCTTAAAAATTTTATATCTCTGGGTTGTCCATCTGTTGACAATATCTCAATGAAGTGTAGCCCTCTTGCTAAAAAAATCTAATACAATTTATAGAATTTCTTTCAGAAATAACAGCAGCACCCCCAACTGGTAACTTCTTTTAGCATATATGCCAGAGACTTTATGCATAATAGTACTTATAAAATGAAATGTGTTTGATGTTATTTTTTATTTTTATATACTAGCCACACTATATTTTTAAATATTACCTTTGCAAAGTAATACAGAAGTGCATACAAGCCTTGTTCAGATAACAATTTGGCAGCAACTTCTTCGTCATAATAAGCATTTTCTTTCAGAAACTTCCTATAATATACATTCATTTTTAATAGCATATAATTTGCTGAAAATATAATAGTATAAAAAAAAACTAATTTAAATTATAATCTTAAACATATGGAAAAAAAAGTGAAATCAACAATATTTAATCGACAATCATTTAAGGTGTATATACACACTTCAAATATCGCAAAAATAGGACAAAAAGTGGTTTAGTTTTTTTTTGCTTTAAAACAATGTCTAGATCGAATTTTTGCAAGGTAATGGCATCATTTGAAAACCAATGAGCTATTTTATTAGTTTGAAGATCAATTAAAGCACTATTTTGTTATAAAACTGAATTTGAAAACGTTACACTCATTTTCTGAAGAATCATATTTTTAGTATATGGTACATCATTTAAACAGTGATAACTGATTTCATTTAACAGACTGATAATTTAAACAGTGACAAGTTTGACATAATCTTTTAGAAAAATTATTTGAAGATTAAAATCTGTATTAACTATTAGATGTTTTGATACTCAGTCACATTGATTGGTAGAGAAAATTAATTTTGCCAGCTTTTTAAAGACACAAGTTTTTTAGAAAAAATTGTGATTTTTCTACTTTCAAAGATAACTTAAAAAAAAGTTTGAGTATATGTAATCCAAGAAAGAGTAAGAGAATGTGATCTACCATAAAGTATGGGTATACATTGCACACTTTATATAACTTTCCACAGGCCGAGGGTTTATACCTAATGCACCAATAAATATTTTGCTTTACTACATATGTTCAATGTTAGAAATATGATAATTACTAAGGATTCAAAAATTTTGAAAACTGAAACAATAATTTAACTTTTTTATATTAATAAAATAACAATTGATATTTGATTCTTGTTTCAAATAATTAAAAAGATAATTTTCTTTACATCGTAAATCAAAGTCATAAAAGAAGTTAATCTTTAGTGACAATATTACAATGTGACGACATAAACTCATAATCAATAAAGATATTTAAACTATACCTCCTAAATCTTCCCTTTTAGTCAATGTTAAATGCGAGACGATGATGGCCGGTCCACTTTTCACTATCTACTTTGCGTTTGAAACTAGTCTTCAATGCCATTATTGCACTGGAGTCATAGAGATTGCGATACTTCTTTTCACGTCAAAACAAAAGAGGTATACATTAAAACACCCAACTCCTGCCCATCACATTAAAAAAAGCAGAAATCGAATTGTGCCATTCATGAATCGAAGAGGTAGGGTATCATAAGTACAAAACTAAGCAATGCGAAGGAATGCATCATTGGCAATAATTCAAACTATTGCTTTTTTTAGTTTTTCTGGTAGTCTCAGAAAAAGAAAGGATTTTTCAGACTTACTGACATGGGCCACTTAATGGAAAACACTGTTTTTGGTAGTAAACAGATACCATTGTAGACAAATTAAAATTATTTATGCAAAATTTGATTTTTGCTCTTCTGTACTGCCGGCAGGCCGGATCCAGCTCGCAGGTCGGCTAGTGGCTGACGCTGCTTGAGATTGAAAAAGTTAAAAATAGTATAGTGCACTTATCACTATACTATATAAAAAAAAAACTGAGATAAAAAATACAAAGAAAACATCATTTAGTAGTCATAAAACTGTAGTGGAATACTAGTGAACATTTTTCACCCCATGTCCTAAAAAGTTTGTGGTGATAGTAATCCAAATGAGATTCTTCCTCTGATAAAAATATAAAACAAAGTTAAAGAAAACTTGATTGTAAAGTTAAATGTTAGCTTCCTATGAGTAGTAAAAATCATTCTCAGCTTAGTAAAACTAAAAACTTTTAGCATGCAAAGACTGTGACTCCTACACACTACCCTTACATGGGAGGAGACTATATCACCCCCTTAACAACATAGGCAAGTCCAGCATAAGTGAGCAGAAGCCAAACACTAAAATTGAGTTGAAAGATATGGCATTATTACTATAAGAATTACGCTCATCATTGATTGACTCTGCAATGCTGTAAGATGGCACTAGCATTGCACACAATTTACATTTCGTTAAAATAAGTTTAAGAGTACATTTAAGCAATAACTTCACTGGTGACTTTAAATAAAAAACATTTCGTTTGTTAACATTGCCAATATTATTTTATAAATAGATAAAAGAAGCTCATATTGTTATTAAGGAAATATAAAATCAGCACCATCTTACAGCACTACAGAGTCAGTCAGTGAGTGAGAAGTAAAATTATTTTACAAATTGTAGTACTAAAATAGTTATGCTCATAACTGACTGACTCTTCAACACTGTACAATGGCAATAGCATTGCATGAATTTTACATGCACAAAGTTAAATAAGGAAAATTCCAACATAATTTTTTCAGAATGATTTCTTGTAAGTTTTTAGGATATATGCTGTATTTAAAAATTGACAGAAAATATACATTTTTTATTCTTATGATGTTTTAATTACCATTTACAATATCAAAAATAGGTCACTATAAGAGTTTAAGATGCCGCTAGCATCACATAAATTTTAACTGCACAAAATCACGTGCAAAAATTTCAATTTGAACATAATTTTTATATGATTTTATCATCATTTTTCAGCAGATACCTTAGGCTCTTTACAACGTCTAATACAACAGAGTGATTAAAACAAGAATAATAGTTTTACATACCTAAAAGTAATATCAATTAAATGCTTGTCTTGCAATTTATTCTTGACTTGATGAGCAAAACAATGAAGAGCAATATTAGCAAAATGACATTTATCAGCAGAAACAATTTCAACTCCTTTTGTGGTAAAAAGTACTTGAATATAGGCAATAAGTTCTGAGAGAAACCCATATCCCATGAAATGAGCAACTCGCTTTAATTGAGGGCACTAAAAGTAGATAAATATAAAATATAATATGAATCTAAGGGCAAAATATAACTTTATAAAATTGATAAAATATTAGGGATCACTGAACCTTTGATAACTGATAGAGATGAACAGCTTGAGCAAATTGCCCCCAAGATAGTTGAGCATCAGCAGCTATATCATATAATTTATGCAAATCTAATCCTAACATTACCCCCAATTTTTCAGCAAGAGGTAAATCTGAGGGTGTGGCAGTTAAACTTAGAAATAGTACTTCAGCTGCAATTCTAAAATAAATAAAAATTTATTATACAATTAATGAAAGCAAAAAGTATCCAAAGCACTTCAATTTCCAATTCTAGTATACTAAGAAAAATATTACCATTTTTCAAAAATATATAAAAATTTATTTTAGTGAAGTTTATACAAATCACAAGTTATGGTTACAATATTTTTGTTAACTTTATCAGAATAATCTTTTGGATCAAGAATTATCTAAAAAAGTGTTTTTTTCCCCCTATAACTTCCTAGATTTAAACACTTTACATAAGTTATTTAATTAAAACATAGATAATGAACACAATCTAAAACTACACAAGGTTTTATAGAAATAAAAATAGAATTTTTGTTTTGAAGGGTAAAGAGAAAAAATCCAATGAATCTAAAAAATGGATTTTCCATTGTGAAGCTACTAGAGCACATTTTTCCTGGCAAATTCTCATGATATTGCATTAATTTACAATGGGACTTAGAAATTCCCTTCTATGAAATTCGTTCTTCAATTGATGGATGACAGCGCAAGCTTATTATGCTTTATAAGCAAACACATAGATGATATTTAATCTTCTAAGGATCCAGCTTAGCCTTACAATGTCATATATACTTGCTCTAACAAGCTTCCAAAGAAAAAGAAGCTTGTCCTGTTATCCAACAATTGAAGAACAAACTTCATAGAAGTGAATTTCAAAGTCCCAATGGGTTGCAAAGTTTATAAACCAATACAGGACCATAAGAAACTGATGAGACTTATAAGTCCTGTCAGTAAATAAAGGGTTAACTATTTTTTTTTTTTTTTTACCAACTTAAAATTATTACATTATAAAATTTATTTGTTGTTACGGCTGAATAATGAAATAAATATCCAACTTCAATCCTATTTAACAGTTACATTTTTTATACCACTTACCACATTCAAATTTTACAGTAAAATAGACAAACATCAAGGTGATTCTAGAAGTGTTCTACTGTTAGCTTTTTGAGTACTTATTAACAATAACAATTAATAATTTTAGAGAAAAATAAAACATAACTATCTGTGGTAAATGCTACTGTTGTTTTTGAGGTATGAATTAATAATTTTTTTAATTTTAGTGACTAGTACAGGTATTAAATTTTAGTGATTGATAAAAAATAATTGTTAAAATGTGATAAAATTGGTAATTTTGACAATTCGGCTTGTAGAGAGTAACTTATTATACATAAGATTAATAAAGAATACATGTAAGCACACAAATTTAAGAGGAGTTTAATCTTTATGAAATTGCATAAGGCATATTAATCTGAATTATAAATTATATTTCATTGTTAAAGAGGTAAACAGAACCTCAATGTGCCACAATGTCAAAAGGACACCAATATGCCACAATGTTAAAGGGACACCATAGTGCTACAATATCCAAAAATTAGATATTTTATTCAGATAGCATAATATTAGTCATATCCAAAAATCTGAACTATAATGACCTTTTGTAAGGTGAGTTTATTTTTTCATGTCCAACTACTAGACTTTTACTTTATTGTACAATAGTAAGAAACAACTTACCTCAATCTGCATTCCCAAACAGAATCTTTCTGGACAAGAATGCAACCTTCAAGGCTTTGCTTCTCGCTTACTAAAGTATTTAAATTATGAATAACATTTTTGCTATGAGCATTAATTGGGCTTTTTCCATTTTGATTTTGGCAATTCTGTGATAATTTTTCAGATGAGAGAGATCTTGAAATTGGAAATAAAGAATCAATATTCTGATTTATATCTTCATCTTTAGAAAAAGGATGTTGAACAACTAATTTATGTATGGATAAAATTTTCTCATTGAAAATAAACTTTTGAATTTCTGCACTCTGTGCTTCTTTCTATAAAAGTAAAAGATAAAAGTATAAATAGGAAGAATAGAAAAAGCTTAATTTTACACAGTATAGTAAACTTACAATCAATTTCATAAAATGAAACTTAATAATATTTAAGTTAATACCTTTGCATATAAGATATATAAAGTCAATAAAAAATTTTCTCATCTATAATAATAAAACAAGCTGTCTGTGGATCTGTGGCTGTGTGGATCTATAGAAACCTTCTTAAAATTGGAATAGAGCTCTAAAATTTTCAACATAAGAAGTTTTGGCTTTCTAATTGCACATATGTCAAACAGAATGTTAAAATTTTAATTGTTCTTTTTTAATTAACTTTTTTAATTATTATAATTTTTTTTTTTTTACAAAGTGACTTCAAATAGAGATACAGCTCTGAAATTTTCAACATAAGTAGTTTTAGCCTTCTAATTGGATTTTTAAAAAACAAAATGTTAAAATTTTTATTATTTATTTTTTAATTAATTTTCTAAATTAAAATTTTTTTTTACAAATCAACTTCTAATAGGGCTACAGCTCTGAAAGTTTCAACATAAGTACTTTTGGTCTTCTAATTGGACTTTTGAAAAATAGAACTTTAAAATTGTATTTTTTTTTTTTAATTTTTTTTTTTTTTAATTATAACAAATACTATATTACAAAACGATTTCTAATTGGGCTACAGTTCTGAAATGTTCAATACAAGTAGTTTTGACCTTCTAATTGGACTTTTGACAAAAATAATGTTAAAATTTTAATTTGTATTTTAATTAATTTTTTTAATTAATATTTTCACAAAAAGCGACTTCCAATAGGCCCAGAGCTCTGAAAGTTTCAACATAAGTAGTTTTGGCCTTCTAATTTTTCTTTCCACAAACACATGTTAAAAATAATCTTAAAGGGGTGTTGTATTATTGTATCAACAGGGATTTTTTGTTTGTTTCTTGACAGGAGAGAGGCTTCTAATATTAAGGCCTTATATAGCAATTAGATTTTAGTGAGTGAAGCGAGCTTATGCTTTTACAGCAATGAACCTTTCAAGGAGCGTAGTAAGCCTGTGCTTATGTTTAATTGAACTTTTCAGCGAGTGAAGAGAACTTGCTTTCGTGTAGCGATCAACCTTTCTGCGAGCGAAGCAAGCCCATTCTCAAAACGCCAAAAACTGAAATCTATACACCAATGACGGATCTCCGCAATGCGGGGCCTTGCAGCTAGCTAAAATATATCACATAATAAAATGTTGTAGTGAAGCACGGATATTCAGCTAGTTTGTAATAAGATAGTCACAGTAGAGAAAATAGAATCTTAATTTTATCAAAAGCAAGTTTTAATGTTTTAGACCAAATTTAGCCAGTCACTAATTTACCTATACTTCCTTGAGATTTGTGACGACCGAGAAAAAACAAAAAAGAAGGGCACAAAAAATCAATTTAAAATAGTACAGTGTGTATCAAAGAATTAAGCACAAACCAATAAAGCTAATAAAATTAAGAAAAAATTATACATAGTTAAATAAATATGTTTAATGAAAATGACCCATTTTATTCACCACAATAATATTCATTAAAAATGGCATCCATTGTGTTTCACTAAAATTTACTCTCATAAGTTTAAGTACTTTATTGAGCAATTAAAACTACACTTATTCAGCATAAGTGAAAAGCAGAAATCTATCTGCATTTAATGATTCAAAATGTTTAAGTCCTAATCTACAAAGTTTGAGATTTCGAAGATTTTAAAGTTATTAATTTATTTATTTCACCACCTCCCTCCCCAATTTTTTTTCCTTTGGCTATAAATATATTATGACCAATTTTTTAAAAATGAAAAGTAATTAACCCATGCCGCAATGATCTTGAAGTTCACATCTTGTAGCCACATGTTACTGTGTTGCACAAGGGTGGACTTTATTTTTCAACATTAAAATTTCTTTATTCTAACACCCGAATTTTTTCCCTCTGGCTATAAAAAGATTATTATGACCAAATTTTTAAAATTACAAGTGCAGCAACAAGTTTGAAGTTTGCATCCTGAAGTCACATTTTACTGTATTGCGCTGTGTCGCTGACCTTTTTTACTTGTAAGTTACACAGTCAGCTGTCAAACACTAAGAAATTATAGCAGAATGGCACAACCTCACTCATAAAGGGGTATTAAAGGGATGTAATTTGAGTAAACTTCTGCAAGGTGAAGAAGGATGGCAGAAATGTTGGATTGCACTTTCTCGCCTCCCCACATTGAATTCAGTGTTGATATCACTTTGAAGTTGTCGCTATTCTATGTCTAAAATATGGAACACAGCTTATGAAGTAATGTCGGTAACTTTTATTGAATAGGTAAAGTTCATCACCAGGTTACAGGCAGTAAATTACCTTCTAATCAACAGCTGTCTGTCTTGTTTTACATCAAATGAGAGGTGAAAGTGACTACCAGTGAAAGTCTCATTACAATTAGTTACATAAAAGTGCTTAATATTTAAATGTTCCAGTACTGTAGCATTTATTACAGACTAAATGCTGTGCACGTGAAACAACTGCAATTGAAAAAGAAATATATTAACACTCTAGAGTTATTACGATGAGTGGCGAGTACTTGAAAATGAAAAAGCTTGTCAGTTCAGACATCATACTTTAAAACACTTAACATAAAATACAGCTATATTAGTAAGAATTTTCAAGATGTGAAAATATATTTACATAAGGTTCTAAATGACAAACAAATTTAAGAAAGGGTTACTTAAAAAAAAAGAACAAAGAAAAATAACTATAAAAAAGATTATTGGGAATTCATTGGATTCTGGATCATATTTTTAAGGGTAAATGTTAACTCACAAATAAAACCACTTTGAGCAACAAATCGTCAGAACTAGCTATACAAGATTTTCCCTCAAGTTCTAAAATTATTCAGTTCACTTTCAAAGCTCAAATAGATTATAGGTAAATGATAGAAAACCTCACACGAGTTTTCAAAACACTAAATGTCAGCGAGTTCTCAGATTAAAATTTCCCTACTTCTACAGGGTGATCATAAAGAAACTTTGCCGATATATAGGCCTCTAGCTTCCGTTCAGTTCAACAGATCGAGATGAGATTTCAGGTATAGTTATTCAAATGTATGTGCTCGAGATTTTGTGAAAGGCAACAAAATGGCGCTCACAGTTATGGTTATAGTTACAGAAATTCGAAATTTTCGAATGGCAACACCTACTTTTTATTATCGTAAAATGTTCAGTGCACACAAAAATCCTAAAGAGAGCTGGAATGGTATATGTATAACAAAAAATTTTAAGCGTTATGTATGCACAAAAAACAGCTCTGCAAACGGCCAACAGAAACACGATCAGGGCATATGGAAGCCGCACACCAGATTTACAGCGTAGAAAACCAATAAAATTGCTTGTGATGGCACCCATTAGAACTTTGACCTCTGTCATATGCAAATTTTCATCGTGTGCTCTGATCGCGTTTTTGTTGACTGTTCACAGAGCTTTTTTAGTGCATGCACAACACATCCATTTTTGTGATGCATGTACCATTCCAAAGCTATTTAGGGTTTTCGCATGCGCCGAGAATTTTGGGACAGGAAAAGTAGGTATTGGCATTCTACAATTTCGAGTTTCTGTAACTATAACCATAAACGTGAGCACCATTTTGTTGCCATTCACAGAATCCCGAGTTCATGCCTCTGAATAACTATATCTGAAATCACATCTTAATCTGTTGAGCGGAATGGAAGGTAAAGGTCCATATATCGGCAAAGTTTTTTTATGACCATCCTGTATATTGGTTAGAGGTCGGATATATATCGATTAGAAATTTTTTTTAACGATATTTTTAAAAAAAATATCGATATCGATATTAAAAATTTCGATAAAAGTCATCGATATTTTCAAAAATTTTTGGTTTTTAAATTATCGTTTTGTTGTTTCATGTGTTTTTTCGATTTTCTTTATTCCCTTTTCAAAAACTTGAGAGCTTAAGTTTGGACTTCGCTGGGAGGCAGTTATAAGTGGCAGCCCAAACAAAAAGTAAAGTCTTGGGTATGAGGACTTCACCAAGCAACAAAATGAACCAACTGAAGTAGCTACATTAATGTATAATCATTGTTTCAAAATATATAAAACTACGAGGAATACCATGAACAAGGGGGTTCATTTGAAGATAAAACATAATATAATGAAAACTAGGATCATATATTAGTATTAAGCTATTGTGTTTGGGTTTGTATTGCATTCAGATCTTTTTTAATTTTTATTCGAGGATAAATTCAAACCTGATCAAGGGATGAATGGCTTAATTTTATGTGTTATGGTTTTCATAAAATTACTATGAATTTTGTTAGAAGTAGGAAGTTTTACTGCTCTCTTTTTTCTGAATTTTTGCTAAACATTAGCATATTTTATTTGAATAAAAATAAGCACACTTCCTTAAAAAATACATAAGATGAATGGCAGGCTAGTACATGGAGCAGACATTGCACCACTATACCCATGCCTTGAATTTATCAAAAATAAATTATTATTTTACCAACATTCAACATTTTGCCATACACTTCATAATCATATTTTATATTTTGTACATTATATGTGCAAGTAGTAACTCAGCTAAAGTAAAAGTCACGTTTCAAATTGAATGACATCTATACAATTTTGTGTTTGTATATTCATCCCTGTTAACTTTTCAATTATGTACTTTGTAAAAATATTATCCTAAGTATTCAGCATTGCCATTAAAAGCAATTGAGAAAAGTCTAAATTTTTGTTAAAATCACTGCAACAATTAAACGAAAATATAACTTTTTTTGTAATAAATCTACTTCATTTGGAATTAGGGTGTGGACCATTGCAAAACTTTCAATTACACTATAATATTGGTCATTGCATTAAAATTTGATATTACCGTTATTTACCGTTTTCATATTTTCACTCATTTAAATAAAAATGGCGTATTTGGCAATATTTTTGGCAATAGTTTTTACAAGGGGAAAAATACACCACCAAAATGGCCAAATTGACAATGTTATTCGATAGACCTTACATTGTCCTTTCTTGTGCATGAAGCAGAAAAAAATCTATTGTTGATGGGTGATGCTCAAGGGCAGAGAGCTAAGTGTAAGACACAATCATTTTCAACTCTTTACGCTTTTACATATTTCTATGAGAATTTTGGAGGTGGGGACGATTAAAACACCTTAATAGGCATTATCACAGAGATTTTAATCAAAATCGTTAGATCTGTTTATTAGTAATTGCTGAAAAACATGATTTTTTCATGATTTAAACTAATGCACATGCGCTACTTTGACGAAAACCTTAATGGTAGGTCCCATGGCCACCACTAACCAGCACACCAATTTTGAACATCGTAGGTAAATTTTTTCGGGAGTTATGCTGACCAATAAGGCACAGAAATTTTTTCTGGGATACTTTTTTAAAATCCGGATGTTTCAAAATGTGGAAAAATGCAAAAAAAAAAAATCGTTTTTTTTTACTGAATTCTATACTTTCATTACCCTATGTAAACATATGGGTAATTGACAATAAAAAGCATAAAGGAATCATGAAAAGTAGAAATTTGCCCTGAAAAACTTTGCCCTTTTTGGCAAAACTGAAAATTAAATAAAAAATCATGAAATATATAGGATATCGATATATCAGTATTTTATCGATATTTTTTTCCATGAAAGGATACAGTATCTATATATTTTTTAATCAATCTTTCCAACCTCTAATATTGGTGCATAGTAGAGTGGTTTTTCCAAACCAGTGTCAACACCTTTAAACTTAAGATGGATTATTTTATATCTGTAATATTTCCAAGATACATTATTTTTAACACACATCACAATTACTGGGAGAATAAGATATTTAACTGTAATAAAGGAAATAGTTTGAAAGTGAGATATAGATATGTAGTTTTAATGTTGTCATAAATTAAATATTATAAATAATAAAAATCTACATCATCTGATTAATTTTTAATATATTTATCATTTCAGATGAGAAAATTGTTAAGAAACTTAAAATTATTTCTGATTTTTAAATGTTATGCAAACCTTTTGGGAAGCAATTGTATCTTATCAAACATACATTAAAAAATTTTCAAGTAGAAAATTACACTAGAAAGAGGAGTAAAGCTAATAAAAAATGTTCAATGCTTTCTCTAACTATTAATAAAATATAAAAGCGATGTATGAACGAGCACAGCAAACAGTACCTATGTTATATAATAAGATGCATAAAAAAAGAAAATATCGCTAAAAATACCAAATTTCTGTTTTATAAATCTTAAATTTTCTTTATTAGCTAAATTGTATTAATATTTTGGAACTTTCTTTTTATTTAAGAGAATAAAAAGTTTGGACTGTTTTCATCCATTTTTACCCCCTTCAATATCAATGTAGCACATGTTAATATTAATTTATTTTAATAGAACTTGGTACAGTGACATAACAGGCCAAAAGGAAAAAAATTTCAGACTTGTTAAATCGAATCCAGAGGAATAACACTTCAGGCCCGTTATGCTCCTGTTAATGTTAACTTATCAGAAAGAAATTTGGTACACTGTCAAAATAGGTTAAAAAGGAAAATATGAGGGGGTGAGAGTTAAAATTAGATGAAATTTCATTTCTGATCCCATATAAGGACCACTCTAAAACATATATCTAACATTCAATAAACAAAAATGTTATACCTCATTAACAACCAAAATTTTCAAGCATAAACATAGATTTTTCTAAATATTTTATGAGAAATTGTAGATAATATAATTCAATAAATACATTAAACATACTTTTTTTGAATTTTCTGCTGATATTTCTGCAAACTTCCTAGAAATTATTTTTAATATATGTTGATCGGAAGAAGGATTTTTTGAAATGGCAAAAATAAGCTTGTCAGATAAAATAATATTTTCACAATCGGAAGGGACCTTGTATGAAAATAAATGCATTTGATCCAAATCACCCTCCAAAACCTATAAAATACATAAAATATAGATAAACAATTGATATTACATAAAAAATAAATTATACAGAGAATACTGCTGTACCATTTTACATTTCAATGATTTAATATGTAGTTTTCTAGGAGCAATTCAGTAAATCCTCTATATCAGCATACACTCTATCGGATTTTCGAAAAGTAAAATGATTTAAAAAATATTTTAAAATGTGTAATTTTAATTCATTGATATGTGATCGAAGTTATAACACCATAATGAGCCTTGCATCAACTTATTCATTGCCTAGAATAAAGAGTTAGAGATTTGCAAACCTGTTTTGCCATAAATATTCATCATGCAATTTTAACAAAACATAGGAAATGAAATATACAAGTTCAAGTTTGATTGCTTATTAAATACATGTATATATCAAAGTTTTACATGTTGAAATTAATAAGCTTAACCCTCAAGAGAAGCACTATATTGGCTTTTCGATTCAGAAGCACACGGGTATCCTATACCTGTATGTCTTTGATTAATAATATCTTTCAATTAAATTATCCGATTTATAATTTTTTTTTCCAATTTAAACCTCAGACAGTGTAGATAAAGAATATATCCATAGAATGTTTATAAAAAGAATAGTATTCTTAATACCATAGAAAAAATCAGCAAAAATTAAAAAAATGTTTTCCTTAAAATAAGGTGTTTTATTCAAACTATCATACCTAGGCGGAATTAATAGATAAAAACTTTTTCCCAACAGCATTTAAAAGGGGACTTAATCTACTTTTAGATACTTATTGCATCATTTAGCTTTAATTTAAATAATATGTTTATTTAGTTAGGTAAAGTTCAGTGTTTTTAGAATGATAATGCTTAGTTAACCATACAAAGTCATTAAATTTTTATTAATACAAACACTTAAATTACATTACAAAACTTACATTATAAATGTATTAATGCTACAAAATACTAAGAAAATAATTGAATGCTACATTCTACACAAATTTTAGCTGTATGTTCTTTACACATAGGATTATCACATCTTAAACACTTATAACATGCTTTTCAGTCTAATGAACTGGGACAATATCCACAACATTTATATTTTTCTACTTTACTTTCAGCCATTAAATCTCTAGGGTCTTTGGTTTCAGGTAAATCTTTAGAATCTAAGAAAGCTTCTATTTGTGAGAGTAATGTTGTTGGTAAAGTAGGCAGTTTAAATCTTATTATCAAAAATGGCTTAATAAGAGATAAAGATAAATCTAAAATATAATTATTACGAATTATCATTTTATTACTACTTATTAAATTATAAATAATGAAAGAATTTACATTAGCTTGGTCTAGCATTCCATAAAAATAACGCAGTGGCTATCTCGGGGTTTTGCGAGTAATCGTAAAATCATGGCATTTTTTATTAAAACTTTCAGTACCTCCTTTTGCATACCTGCCAACATTGGCATTTTCAAATTAGTACAATATTTACGGAACAAATATTTGCATTCCTACGACTCGTAGAATGTCTAATAGAATCAATATTTATGAACGCAATATTGAAATAATACTAATTCCCGAACACAAATGCCAAAAAAATAATGATAATTTATAATATTAAATTGTAAAATAATAAATTGTTACATTTTAGAATAGAAATTATAAAATAAAATACTAACCTGGATTTAAAAATAAATAAAACTGAAACTTTAAGATGAAATCCCTGATGAGAATTACAATTTAGTCAACATTTCACCCATATAACATGCATTATGAAACAAGAAATGTAGTAAGACATACAAGGAAGTGGCATTCAAAAAGTGTTTAATCGCACGTACATACATTATTTAGGCATGCTATTATGTTAAATGGGTAATTTCTACATCAATAAAAACTGCAACAGTGTATTTAGGAAACTAAAGCAACATATTTTTTAAAACCAATAACTTCTTGAGCAAATAAAGACTAATATTGAAGAAAATACATTAGACATTATTAAGGTACATTAGATTTAATAAAGAACAAATTATATAGAAGAGAAAAAATGGACTTGAGTAATAAAAATGAGAATCTGTTATTTCAAAAATAAAATCTAAGTTTGACTGTTCTGAAGTGACTTGTAAGTGGAAGATTTTGCTCTTTTCAATAACTCTTTACCAAAAACTTGTTCATAGCAAGCATTCCTTTTCATATTTTTAACAACCAACAGGTTTTCCAGATTAGAATCTGATAAGGAGCTTCGAAACTGTGTGCGTGTCTTCTTTACTTGGCTAAAAATTCTTTCGCATTCTGCATTACTATGCGGTATAACCAAAATTGATAGCATTATTTGCGAAAGTCTGCTATACTTTAACAATCCATCAACAGTTTTTATTTTACCAATTGCAACCCATTTTTGATCAATTCTGCTAGCATTAAGCACAACTTCTGGTACAGACTCAATTTGAAAAGCATTGAACTCGTTCTGAAGCTTGTCGATTGATTCATCAGAGGATTCATCAGTTCCTTTAGGAAGCATTATGGGAAACTTGTCAATGAAATACTCGACATCAGCAAAGCTTTTCCTATCAATTTCTTCAAAGTTTGCGACTTCAGCATGTTGCAATACTTCATTGTTGAATGGAAATTTATTTCGCATATAATCGCATACTTTTATGTAATAGTCTTTGACAGATGAAAAGAAAAGTTTCTTCTCTGTACACTTTAATTCTGCCACAAGTTTTGATGCTGCACTTCCAATACATATGTTGCCATCATCTCTATGGTTATCTATCATATGGTACTTGACATCTAAAGCTGACTTGCACTCTTTAATTACTTTAGGGGAAACAAATTTTAGTAATACATCTTTAAACAATTCAATAAGCTGTTTTCGTAGAATGTGGATAAGTGGCTCTTGGGCTTGTAAAGCAATATTTTTGTCTTCAAATGTTGGTATGATATATTGCAAAAAAAGGCAATATGTCTTATTTACATTCACGTGTCAAAATTTGCCGATCACTTTTATTTGCCAAAGGGGTTACTTTGGTCAAAGACTTAGATTTTACAAAAGGCCCTTCTTTCGAAATTTTTTTACTTGGAACTGTTGTCTTCTCAAAGTCGGAACGCTTTCGCTTATTGGCAAGTTGCTTGGCTTCTGTAGACTTCACTATCGGAATTTTGTAAACATCTAGACTTGTTTTCCCCTTTGCCTCTTTAATTTGGTTTTTAAAGAATGTTATCAAAGGATCCCATTGTGCCAGTAATCTTTGAAGGCACTTTCCCAAAGAAAGCCATCGAGTGCAAACATGCTTGAGGATTCTTTTCACTTCCACATCAAACATGCATTGAATGTCCTTTAATCTTTCTTTTCTTTTACCACTTTTATTCAAGTAGTAAAATATATCCACTAACATTTCATCGACCGAAACTGGAAGACATGCTGCACCTTTTTCTGCAGCCAGATTCAGAAGATGACAGGTGCAGCCAATTAAAATTATTGGACTATGTGCATTTCTCAATGTAGCAATAACACCGTTCTTTTGGCCAACATTTACATTTGTATTGTCAGCACCGAATGCAACACAATACACAATTTTTAATCGAAATTCTTTTTGATTCCAAGCAATCTAGTAAAAGTTTTCCAATATTATATCCTGTAGAGTCACCTTTTAAAGCAGGAACTGCCAGCAATGAATTCACAATTTGTTGTTCTACAGAAGAATAAAATGTCACAATAATCGGATAAAGTTGAGAGTTAGTATCATTGCTCCCATCAGTAGATATGGAAAAAGGTACATCTTTCAGCAAGGAAACCAGTGTCTCATTATTGTCAGACGCCATTTATCCCATTATTGCAGTTGTCTTTGTTCTTCCACAACCAATTTTTTTGCAACTTCAGATTGTTTAAACATCTTGCAAAAAAGAGGACCAGCATGATCTGCTACAGCAAGAGGAATGTTGTGTTCGATGAGGAATGCTGTGAAGAGACATTCTGCATTAATCACATCATAGTCATTGTCAGCAGCTTTAAAGAAGGCTCCAATATTCGAATTCTTATTGCTACATTTAATGTAGTCATTGTGCTTTTTGGAATTGATGTGAACTTTGATATCAGTAACTCCTCCATGAGAAATCTTGATATCAGATGCACAGATAGAGCAGAATGCAAAATTTTTTCCTTTGCGTGAATTTATTATGCAAGGAAACTGCTTGGTATATGATTCCAAAAAAACTTGAGAATACTGTTTGGACATTTTAAAATAAATAATTAAGACATTTAAAAATAAATAATAATAATTTAATGCACTTTCGGTTTTTCAGCTTCTTCTTGAATCTCTTAAATCCAAGACAACAAAACAGTTGTTTGGTGTCGCCAACACGAATGAAAAAGAAAAATATGCATCCCTGGGACCGATCTTTTAGCCATTACTTACCTCCAACATTGGAGTCTGGTCCAATCAGAAGGAAGAAGAATCCAATTCCCTTTGGGTTTTCAGCTTCTTTGTAAATCTCTTAAGTCCGAGACAACGAAACAGATGTTCGGTTTGGTGTCCAGAAATCGCGCCGGCAACACAAAAGAAAACAATACATGCATGGTGCCGCGCAATATACAAACGCGCCGTCAGGTTCAAACAGAAACAACCGAAAACGGAGAAGATGATAGGCGATCAGCCGCGATGCCTCCGGCACATGCGCAGGAAAGACGATCTCTCACTGAATGACGCATGCGCAATCTACACTTGCATCATGCATGTGTGTTGTGGGGAAAACGGAAATGGAAGGGGACTGGAGGAACGGGGAGGGATTGAGATGAGTGAAAAATAGTAGGAAAATTTCAGCTAAGGAAAATCGTCACGGTTTCATTTATGACTTGAAAAAATAAAAAAAAATTCGGTTTTCGGGAAAAAACGGAAAAAAACGAAAAATACGGTGAAATCCGTACGATTTTTTGAGCTTTGTACAACCGTACAAAAGAGTAGAAATCCGTACATTGTACGGATAATTCGTATAAGTTGGCAGGTATGCTTTTGTATCATTACAAAACATTACAATTTCTGGTTTTGCAGTTTCTGAATTGATTTTAGCACTACGATGATAAGAGGACAATAACACAATACTGACGTTGCAACAGCACTGTGTGGCGTATACTCATAGCCTGACTACGGTCGCCTATTCAGTTAGTATTCACATCTCAAGATGACTATGGTGGGGGACTTGTAGTAGGGATAGTAGAATTCGTCCCCCACTCAAAATCACCTTCTTAACGTAACCATTTATGAGGAAGAAACACTTTTAATTCACCCCTGGGTATCCCATAGGCAGTGCTTTTCTTGAGGGTTAAAACTAAAATCCTTTCAGATGCGGTAAAAAATTTCCTTTATTCCTTTTTACACTGTGGTTTGTTCATGAAACACAAAGGAGAGACAAAATTTAACAACGCACACCTAATATATGTGTTCCATTGTACACAAAGTTGTTTTGATCCAAGGTATGCATGAGTTACATCTACACAAAATAACTAACCTATATTCTAGGTTAAGGTCGAGAAAGAAATCTCAAAATCGATATTGCTCACTATAAAGTATATTTTCAGATAGATCGTTATTTAAAACCCTCAACTAAAAAATGAAAGAAACTCTCGCCTTCACTTCAAAGTTAAGAAATATTTTGCTTTCGTATAAATTAGCTTTAATTCTGAGACTAAAACTTTTTTTAAAGAACAAGGCTGGACTATGACTTTTTGGAACAATTATATTTTCAATCACAATCTTAGTGAACTCACTTTGGAATAAACTTTTTAAACCAAATAGTTATGGAATAAAGGTCATTTGAAAGAACAGTTTTCAACCATCATGATAAAAAAATAGCATATTAAGAAAAAAAAACATTTTTGAAAACAGGTAATGAAACAAAGAGTGGCACAGCTGAATTTTATACACTATTGCAATATGGAACTGATAATATAATAATTTAATTTAAATCAAATCCCTAGAGTTATCCAAAAAGTTCTGTAACATTTTAAAATTTTTTTTTTAAACATTTCAATTTATTTTTAAACCATTTCAGACCATAAATGCCTTCAAAATGTTTATAGTAATATTTTTAAGATAGTTTTATACCATATATGCTGTAGTGTTTTTCCAATATTTTATGTAAAACAATACTTACTAATATATTGGTAACAAGCTTTTTATTACTAGTTGATTATCATTAGCCTACGATTTTCAATTTTTAAAAACCCTGTCAGCTGATAGGAAGCCATGTTCGCAAGTAGAAAATATAATTTGCAATTGTTCTACACTAACATGTCAGATTTAAAGCAACTTCTATCTTGTTACCATTCACATTATGAAATGAATTTTTTATACTAATACAGATTTACTACAAAAGAATCATTCATTTTCAAAACCTTATTTATTCAAAAGTATTATACTTACAAATATTATTGATATAAGAAAATAACCACAAACTATTCAAGTTTTATGCTAACTCAACAAATGTTCTATGTGTGCCCCCCTGGTCACACAACACGTCCAGGCGGTAGTTCAATTCATTCCACACATTTTGTAGCATGATCGCATCAATGTTCATCAATGCATCACTGATCCATATCTTCAGCTCTTCTATTGTTTTTGGTAGTGGGCGTACATAAACAATGCCCTTAATGTGTCCCCAAAGGAAGAAGTCACACAGCATTAAATCCATCAACCTGGGAGGCCAGGGTAAGAAGCAAGGTCATTATCACCAACACGGCCAATCCAGCGTTGTGGGAGTTCATCGTTTAGCACCTGGAGCATTAAACTTGAATATTTTGTGGTTATTTTCATATATCAATCATATTTGTATGCATAATACTTTTGAATAAATCAGGTTTTGAAAATGAATTATTCTTTTGTAGTAACCTTGTATAGTAAAATATGAACAGATGATTTCAGGTTTGCTTGGCAAATATTTGGTACTGTGAAAGGTTAACATTGGTTTCATGCTATATCTATGATTTAACTGTTTTGGACAAAATCTCATCTTTCTTGATTAAAAACACACTCTACATTTTACTTCTTTTTTTAAATAACACCCGAACTTTTGCATCTGAATGCAATTTTTTTACTGTATAACATCTTCTTAATCTTGAGACAGTCAACTTGAACACAAAATACTCTCAACTCAATTTTTGATATTTTATGATTGAACTCTTTTTGAATGTCTCTTCAGTCATGAAAGCCTTTAAAACATCACATTTCCATCTAGTGGGGGAAAATTTAACAAATGTTTTTATTTACATATCATAAAATAGAATATCTATCACAATAATGTGATTTAACAGTAATTAGTGTGGACAGACTATTTTTTCTCTCAACCCAAGATCCCTATCAATTTTGGTTCACACAGCATTGGTAAGGGTAGGGGCATGCCTTGACATAAAAAAAAGTTATCAACAGTTGAAGATACATTTCTTTAGCTGTCTTATACTATCTCAAAAATCTCAATTTTAATTACCTGAAGAAGGCAAGATTCAGAATTGTATGCTGAAACAAGGTTTCTTCCATCACCACATTGTGGAGTTAGATATGTCCCACTTTCAAACTTGGACAATCGATGAGGTCTCTGATCACCATTTTTTTCATCTACAATATACAATGAATTCTGTTATTATTGACATAAAAAGCAGTTAAAAAAAAAAAATTATGAGGGATATTCAAATACTTGTAAATTAAAGGATTTAAATTGCACAAAAGTGAACTTTAAATTTAACCATAAATGAACATTTAATTATTGATTTATTGTAATCTAAACATTGTAAGTAGATGAACAGACTGATTTACATTTTCTTCGACGAATTTGATTAACCAACCTTCGATTATCAAACTTCAATAATCTACTATTAAAATGAATCATTCTAATCAAATTAATTATTAATTCTAAACTAATTTAGCAATCTTTGATTAATCAAACGAAGAGTTTTTTTTTTAACACCGGATTTTGGAAGCACTGTAGCTCTTTTGTAACCCATGTCTACCAAAAGGATCCTCAAGGTAAAGACAAGTTGGGTTATTCCATGTCAAATCAATACGGCTCCCAACCTGACCCCTTTAGAATTTAATAAAATTTTGCTCACTTATTGGGTTTATAGAGAAAAGAAAAAATTCTTTACCTGAAACTTTTTATTGTTATGACTAATCCTTATAATATTAATGACTAATCCTTATAATATTAATGACTAATCCTTATAATATTAATGACTAATCCTTATAATATTAATGACTAATCCTTATAATATTAATGACTAATCCTTATAATATTAATGACTAATCCTTATAATATTAATGACTAATCCTTATAATATTAATGACTAATCCTTATAATATTAATGACTAATCCTTATAATATTAATGACTAATCCTTATAATATTAAAAATTATTTATAAAAAAAAAGACTCGATTTCTGCCTTTTGCTGGAGATGTGATTAAAGCCTTATTTAATTGCCTACCTGTTAAAGACATTTTTTCTGCACTAGGTAGGCTTATTCCTGAACTAATAGATGTTATTTCAGAATCTGAATTAAAAGGCCAATAAAAATTTGATTTCTTTTCTTCCAATAGCAACCTCCATTGTTGTTGATTGCTTCCAGTAATCTAGGCACAATAAAAGTCAAATTAAAAAAAAAATACAATTGGTAATTTAACTTTCTAAATATGCATTTTATGTATTAAAGGAATAAAATACCTAACAAAAAGAGACCATCTATGCTACAGTAATGAGATAGGGATATCTCAAAAATAGATTTTAAAAGATTTAGCTGAAATTACTACATCTGTGAGAAACATAGTTCACTTTGGTCATCAGATACTGTCACTAAATTTATGATACGGTGGTGTCAGAAAATTAAGGAACAGCTATATTTTTAAGGAAAGAAGAATTATAAAAGTATGATGAAGAAAAATACATTGATATTGAATGCATGGAATGGAATTAGCTATGTAAAACATGTATTGTGACAAAACCCTAATGATAAGATAAAAGTCTGATAGGTATGCCGGTAATTTGGGTTGTTGGTAATGCAAGAGATACTAATAAGACCCCAGGTAGAATGACTGTCAGACGGTTGTTTTCATGTTATGAGATAATGGTTAAAACATGGGATGGATCTTGATAATAAAACAATAATTTAATTACACTATTAACTTGGCTACATTCTATTTCTAAACTAATAAACTAAATCACATTAATGCTAGAGTATAAGTGCAAAGAAACTTTGTGGAGGAGCACTGTGGCAGCATGTCTGGTGCACATGAATTTTCGTAGCTGAGTGTAAAACAGAGATGTTACTTCAACAAAAATAAAATTAGAATGAGCAAAAGGATGTACACTATTGATTGGTTAGGTATCAAGTGGGGTACGGATCTTTTATGATAGGATGGGAAAAATCTCAAGTTGGATGGTATGGATGACCTGGAAAGGAATGTCTTCTGAGAAAAGAAACTCTAGAAAACACCATATGCTGATGATTGAGATTACCCATTGCTATTGCCTTTGTGAGAATGCACCAGAACATGTCCACCACAGGTGTATTTTGGTCTTGATAAATGATTAAAAAATTCCACGATAGTCAGCTTTTATCCGAAAATTAAGGAAGTTGCAATGGATATTGGACTCTTACCAATAAATATGTAGTATCATGGCTTTCATCATATAATATATCTAGTGCAGAAATGCCACTAGTAATATATGTACCACCAACTTCTTTCTTGTTAACCAGGTTAATGAATGAAATTTCTCCTAACTGAAAAAGTAAAATCAAGTTATATACTTTTATCAAATGAAAAGAAATCTTATAAAAATATAATTTTAAAATTAATATACTAGTGGACAAGCCATTCTATCCATTTTAGAAAGGATTTTCTGTCCACAAACTTGCATATATAAGTTGAAATATGTAAGTTGCACATATAAGTTGAAATATGTAAGTTGTATTTATAAGTTGCATATTTTAGTTGAAATGAATATTAATAACAATCAACAATGAAATGAATAAAAAATTACATTCAACGAAGTTTCTTCAAAGTCATTGAATAAAGTCCATCAATGAATATGAGAAAATTATATTAAAGTCAATGGAAGCATTAACATAAATAAATATATTAATATTTTTCTAATATTTTATTTGAATGACCTTTCTTAGAGAATTTTTAGTCCTCAAACTCAAAAGTTCGAACATATTATAAGATTATATGCATCCAATGTAAGATACCTCTTGTAATGAAAAAACAAGCACCTAGGTGACTATGATGCATGATACAAAGTTCATTTTTCCATTGCACCACCTGTATGAACTATTGTAGTTTCGAAAATTATATACATCACAAGCAGTTAAAAAAATGACAAAATATCGAGTAAAGTTTGTGGATTAAAAAGTTTGTGAGTATGTTCAAAAGCTAGAAAGTGAGTATTAAAAATTCAAAATAAAGTAACAAGATAAATGATACTTTAAGGTTGAAGTTAATACTGATGTCAATGTCAAAAACTAAAAGCAAGTTATTTAAATTAGATTATTAATGTTTAATATATTAAATATATAATTCTAACATTTATGAGTAAAAATCATTCATCATTAGTTTTAGTTTTTTAAAGTCTAATACATACCTCACTACCAATTATTGCAATGTGCTCATGTTCATGGGTTTGCCACCATTGTATAGATGTCGTAAGAGCTTCAAAACAAACATAAAAAATTTATTTACAAGAAAATAATAAAAATTAAAAAGTCATTGTTGTGATAAAGTTAATTATTCCACATTAATTAATTTACTTACGTCATGATTAAAGTGTGATTATGTTTATTTCCACATTAACATATTCACTTTTACATCCTTTATTTTAACACTTAGATAATGTAAATATTGCTTTGGATTTGATTTAATTCTTTACATCAGCATTAAGTAATACAAAAATTAAACTACAACTACTAAATAATGGCTTTCCAAGTACTTTCATAGGTAAAAGAAGACGAAGTCGTATAAAACATGAACAGACGCTTTATTTTAAAATTCACTTAATTGATAAAAACCTACAAGGCAATAACAAAGTACTAACGTAAACTAAACTTAAATATAGAACATGTAACATTAAAAATGAACAGAAACGAGTTGAGTTGTATAAGTCTCATTGTACGCAACACTCCCACCTTTGAGTTTCTAAGCTTTTGAAACTCAAAATTACAAACACTAATTAAAGACCTAAGCGTTTAACAGTCCTAATTTCACGTCTGGTTCTTTGCGTCAATGGAATTTTAAAGTCCATTCTGTGTTTTAACCTTAACCAGACAAATAACACCATCTTTGACTGAAAAATATGGCTTTTCCCAAAGGCCAGGATATCCTTCTAGAGTTCGGACTATGCACAAGTACTATCTCCCTCACCGAAATAACATGGATTTTCCAAATCTTCTTAGTGTTTTGTCAAAAGTAACCCAAATATTCAAGTCTGAAACATTTACGAAAGTCTTCATGGAGTTTCATTCGATACACCATGTTTCTTTTGTAAACTGATAGAGTCCAAATGATCAAGGTCGGGCACACTTGAGTCTTTTTAATTCACGCATGAGCATTGCAGGTGTCAGTGGTTCAAGACCAATGTCATCTAACACGTAAGTGATGGGCCTGGAATTAATAACATTTTCACATTCACACAACAACAATTCGTATTTCAAGGATACTCTTTGCAAAACTCTTTTCAGTAGATCTTTAACTAAGGCCCCGAGATGCTCCCACCATTTCTCAGAGATCAAAGTTTTGTTTGAAAAAACTCTAGAAAGCAGATTTGCCGGATTTAAGCGGCCAGGTACACGATTTCAATGGTTGGGTTCACTTTTTTATCTGATTTCTCTAACACGATTCATCACAAATGTTGTCCATGGTTTTTCATTTCTTATCCAGTATAAGCAGTTCACGGAGTCAGTTCAATAGAAGGTGAAAAAATCCCCCATATCTTTAAGATCTAACTCAAGGTCTTTGGGTAGCCGTAAACCTATACAACAGGCAAGAAGTACCATTCTCGAAATCGTAATGTCCTATAGAGGAGCTACTCTAGATCTTGCAGCCATTAGATGACATGATACACTGTTCTCATTTTCGGATCGCAAAAATATGCAAGTGGCATATGCCTGTTGGCTGGCATCACAAAAGACATGGAGGCTGTAGTTGGAACTTGCATCTACTTGTACCCATCTCGGAACTTCTAATCTGTTCAACTTGCTTAATTGTTGTTCCCATTTTCGAAATTTAACCACAATTTCCCTTGGCAGTTCTTCATCCCAGTTGGCTTTGATCTTCTAAGTCTCCCGAAGTAAAATCTTTGTAATCAACGTTACAGGAGAGGTGAATACTATGGGGTCGAAGACCGTGTGGCATTTAGACAAAATATGTCTCTTTGTTGCACTTTCTGTCCTTGATTTACTTCTGAGATCAATTCTCAAAGTGTCTCTTTGAGTATTCCACTTGAGTCCCAAAACAGAAACGTCATCTGAAACAGTGGTAGTTCTTTGAGTCAGGTTATCTTCCCTGTCAGAGCCATCAGTGGAGTTAAACTGCCAGCTTCGTAAATAGAACTTTCCTAGGGCCATGATCACTTTAGATTCTTCTATAAACTGTAACAGTTCAGCCTTAGTTGAAACACTGGCCACACAATTATCGACATACATCGATATCTTTAGACGCTGAGCAGTTAACCGATAAGAATCAGGTACTAGATCTAAATGATAATCCAAAGTTGCTCCTAGTAGGAATGGACTTAGCTTGACGTCAAACACCACTCTGCAATGTCGGTAGATCTTCAGACGATTAGGATCTCCTTCCCCCACCACAGAAATCGCACAAAGTCCCTGTCACGGTCACTCAATTGAATTTGGAAAAAAGCCTTACGAATATCAGCTACAACCCCAAATTGGCCAAGATGAAATCGATTCATGATTAATGGCATAATTTCTACAAGATTGGGTCCTGTTGCCAAGCAGGCATTCAAAGATGGATTATCCCTCATTCTTACAGATCCATCAAAAACAGGTTGTATTCTTGTGGTAGAATTTTCCTTTACAACAGGTCGATGTGGTAGGTAATAGCAGTTGAAGTCCTATAATCGTTTTAGAGGAACTTCTTTTATTATACCTTCTGTTTTCCAATCTTCAAAGACATCTTGATACTTCTGTAGAAGGCCAACTGTCTTGATTTGATTTACAGATGTTTTGAACCTTTTTTCAGAGAGACTTCTGTTAGATGGTAATGGCGAATGATCTGCCAACCAGAGCAAGGAAACAACGTATCGTCCATCAGATTTTTGTTTAACAGAATTTTTAAAAAAACTCTTGGGTTTGCTGATCTAATTCAGTTTTATTCTGTTTTTCAGCAGGATCTAATATTCCTAGAGTGTCAAGTCTACACAACTAACTGATGGTGGAATTATTGAGAAGAGACAAGCCAGTGTAGCTAGCTATCTTTCAAGTCTACATCACTTAGCTTTCCCATAAGAGTCCAGCCGATGAAAGTTTTCATGGCTATCAATCCACAGGAAAGATTCATGGCCTCTTCAGTAAAAAGTTTACCTGCAATATCAGCACCGATTAACAAGTGCCCAGATTGATTTGAATCTTTGGAATAAACTTCTTGATCACTTAAAAATATTCCCCTCTTTTGAATTTTCTTTCTTCAATATCCTTCTGTTGTTCGTGGAAGATCAGTGCATATTTTATCTTGGTCGAGGGCATCGAAAGTACAATAGTAATCTTTTTTATAACTACTAACGTAAACCTTGTACAGACAATGTCTATGATATTTTCCCACACCTCCAAAGAGATTGTGCACTATCTCTTTATTTCCAATGGGTTGATAGCTCATCTTACAAACAGCTTCTTTACTAATGTATGACTTTTGACTACCTGTATAGATCAAAGCTCTCACAGTAAGTTCTTTATCACCTCCACGAAGAACGACTACCAAAGTCTAAAGCAGAACGTTTGGTGAGCAGGTTGGATTAATCAAGGAGTGGAATGGCTCAGCAGGTTTTCAGTCAGATCCAAACTCTTCTTCACCAGTATCTGATTTCACATTTTTACTAGGGCACATAACTTAATAATGTCTTCTTTGGCAATACGAACATTTTACTTGACCCCTGCATTGCTTTGCTAAATGTCCAATTTTGAAAAACCAAAAACAACACTTCTTTTTGGCCAATAAAGCGGTTCGCTCAGTTAAATCCAAATCCTCCTTGTAATCCTTACCTTCATGTTTCTTAACATTGCAAAAAGACACATTTTAAGATGTCAGTGGGATTCTGATCTCCAGCAAATAATCCAGAGGCAATGTGCATGTTACTTTTCATTCCGTAGGTCCTGGAATAATCTCTAAGCGAAAATCCCTTCAATGCCAAATTGATTCTTTCTTAATTTTTCAAGAACTGCATCAGATTTTCTAGTCGAGATTCTTTCCTGTCTGTACAATCCCTTAAATTATTATTCCTTTGCCAAGCTCTAAGGACTTCCTCTGACAAACAAGACTAGACAAGAGGAAATAGCATAACCGCATACTTTTCTGTTGTCACACCTAAACTTTCCAACGATCTCAATTGCGTTTCAATCCGATCATACAATTTAGGAAGCTTCACTTTCTGATCCCTAGAACTCATGGAGAATGTCAACTTTAAAAGTTCTCGAACGTAAAATTCAACAAGCAAATCATCTCTACCAAAACGCGACTTTAAACCATTGATCGCCCTTCGGTAGTTGTCACAAGAAGGCGGGAAACTCTTGTTTTTTCATTACCTATTTTATTTTAAAAATAAATGGTAATCAAAATTTACTGCACATTTTAAACATTTTAGCAAGCTACATCCCCTGAGGTATCTATTATACTGAAGAAATTCCAATGAAAGTGGGAACTTGCTACTTTTATTTGTGACTAACTGACTAAGTATAAATCTTATGCTATACTTACATCACACAGGGAAATCAGTAGTTTTACATCAAAATTTAACATATTCATAACATATTTATGTAGTGAGCTTAAT
Organism: Linyphia triangularis; assembly: GCA_963978545.1. Taxonomy (NCBI): domain Eukaryota; kingdom Metazoa; phylum Arthropoda; class Arachnida; order Araneae; family Linyphiidae; genus Linyphia; species Linyphia triangularis. The sequence continues at coordinate 9,751,003 of OZ021721.1, read as the reverse complement.
AAGTAAAAATACGTTGTTTTACTGGATAATCCATTGCTACTTGAGTAATCGAAAATATGTAGGGAAAAATTGTTTTTTAAAGAGAATGTTTTACTAATAATTATAAGTAATATTTTTAATAAGACAATAGAAACAAATGCAATTTAAATATTAAAACAGTTATTACAAAACAAATTCCAGTTTCGAATGTCTTTATTGACGCTATATGATCACGCAAAAGTATATCTTGGCAGGCACAAAATAGAAGTGTATCACAGTGTATGTGTACTTTTTGATTTCTTCTATTTTTAATCTTCTTGCTGAATCTAATCTGCAATCGAGGTGACACTACCTATATTCAAAGAGGATTAAAACACAAAAGTCTAATTTCACCATTTTTGTGGCTGACAGAAGAACCGTGTGTCTTGAATTTCTCTACAGCTTTTTTTCCATTCACAAAAACTTGTCTTTAAAAATGTTTTATCGGAACATCCTTTGATTAAACAATTTTGTAGTCTTACAGTTAAAACACCAAATTCGAAAAAAAATTTACGAGTAATAACCGAAATAACAAATTTATCATGCAAATTTCCACATTGTAAATTTCGGACCATTATTATTTATTGTGCAGTTAGATCTTTTTTACATATTTTCATTTTATTATTTTATATTTCTAATAAATAAGCATATAATTTGCCAAAGATATAGGCAAACATTTTAGAGTTCAATATTTGCCCATAACATATGCTCATAACCTAAGAACATTATATCTAATCGCACTTATTTTGTAGATGTTATTAAGCAATTCGAGGAAAATTTAATATAAAACAACTAAAATATGATATATGAAACAATAATAAACTTAGAATAGATTAATTTAAATACATAAACTAATCATCACATATGGAAATATTTTGTTCCAATTTTTCTTTTATAACTGGAAGAAAGAGATTATTGGGAAGGATTTTTTAAGAATTGCATTTTAAGTTGCAATATCCTTTTACTTCTTTCATAAAACTTTTGAACAAGAATAAGAAGTTTCATAAAAAATGTGTTTTGAAAAAATAGGCTCAGAATAAAATTAGAGTAATCTTAGCCTTCTCTAAAAGTATGTGTGGGGAATCATCAATTCCCCTCAAATGAAGTCACAAGCTGCAGTCTATAAGAACTGCCGTAAAACTTTCTTTTTAGAGTCTAGCAACGCTGCACTAGATAGCAAATCGACAACTAGCTGTTCTATGAAATGTTGTAACTTTTATATCATCCTTAATGATGACCCAGACTAAAACGAATCATGCTGCCATCTATCGGCGTTTCTGAAAGGAGACACTACATCACAACAAGCGATCACATATGCAACTTGCATGCAACACCGCAACAAGCGGACACAAATATGCAACTAGCATACCAAACCTCCAACTCCAATCAGATGTTGATCAGAACAACAGTATCGCTCCTTCGTCGCTGGGAGGAGGCTGTGTGGCGACCTCAAATAACAGATAAAGCTTCTGTGCATTGGAGTACTCTTTTGCACAGCGGTAAAGTATCTGTCTCGAGATTCAATGGTCTCGGGATCGAGGCCCGTTGCCCACAGTGAAAGCTGTATACGCTTTATATGTATATATATGTTGTAGACTATAATTACTTATAAAGTGCAATATTTCTTGCATTACTGCTGCAATAAAAAATCAAAAGGAATTTAAAAGCATGTCCAGGTAAATATTTATACAAAACTTTTCCAATTATTGTAAAAACATACAAATTATTTTGTTAATTCATCTGCGTGATTTCACGATTAATTTGTTTAATTTGAAAGTGATAATTTTTTTAAATATCTAATTCTGCAACTGTACTAATACTTTACACAGATAATACTTTTTATAAAATTGTTTATAAGTCTATTTAATGTAAAAAATTACACACCTTTCCACTGTGGTGTTGCAAAGGAGGATTATTAATCTGAATTCAAATATGACGCATATTTACAAGCCAAAACACAAGCATGAGCTAGAGTGGGACGAATTCTTATGCAGTTTATAAACAATTCCAATATTTTCCTTTCCATCAAAACTTTTAAGTTTAGCCAATTATCATGTCCAGCTGAATGGGGGTGGCAATTTCCAGAGGTAACCCAAATAGTCAACTTCTCATTATTTCCCCCCCCCCCCCTGGTATGCGTTGGATATTATTCATGTGAGAGTCAAAATATCGTCCTCCCACCCGACAGAAAAAGAGATTGGGTATCAGGGGCCCTAGAGGACGGGAAGAATATTTATTAATAATTCGATCCCAGGATACTTTTAGTAGAAAGGGACATGTTTTAAAGTGTTGTGAAGACGTCTTTAAGGTCAAGGAGGTGGAGGTTTCAATACTTGTACACTGTACAGTCTTCCAAAGTCCGTTTGAATGGGAGGAGAGAAGGCTATAAAAAGAACATTGATCCAAAAATAAGCTTTTTATTTTTTGCTTTATTCGGAAATTAGATGAAGGTCGAAATATGTTTGTTGCGTGAACTTATTGAAAAAAAAATGTTGATTTTCTTTCCTTTTCTTTTTCGTAAATTGTAAATAAAAACAATAGACTTAACCTGAGGGAGGGGCGCGCGCCTCCTGGTTGGATCCGCCATTGGGATCACTATCAATTTTGCTGAACTGTGCCCAAAAAGCCAGCCAATCTTGAATTTCACCTCCAAACTATTTTAGTTCCAAAAACGGCAACTTGAATTTTTTTTTTTTTTGAAACACTAGTTTCCGAAATGTTATCGAGAATGTTATCATCAATAGTTCAGGATTTGGTCTTAAAAAGTAACTTCATAATCTTAAATTTAATTGCATATTTAACAGCTACTTGTACTTCATCTACCATATCCTGTTCTTTTATATCAGTAACATTTAAAAGTAAATTTAGTATTTCTTCATTTAACGCTGATAATTCATTACATTTTTCTTTTAGTAATTAAAAATTTGCCAATACATTAAAATCGTCGGCTATTTGGGCTTCATCTCTTGAAGTAGAATTCTTCAACACATTGTACAAACGAGTAAAAGCTGCACGAATTACAGCTTGCTTCCTTATTAAAGAACCCACAATAAAAAAAATTTATACACATTTTTCACTTGCCTGTTCCAATTCCAGATATCATCTTAACATCTCAAACGAATCCAGTAGCAGACGCCACTATTTTACGTACATCAGCATAAAGTAATACAAAAACTGAACAGCAACTACTAAATACTGGCTTTTCAAGTTTTTTCATTCGTAAAAGAAGACGAAGTCATATAAAACATGAACCGGCACTTTATTCTAAAATTCACTCAACTGATAAAAACCAACAAGGCAATGACTAACAAGGACTTATGAAAGTATTAACGTAAACTAAACTTAAATATAGAACACGTAACATTAAAAATGAACAGAAAGGAGTTGAATTGTACGAGTCTTATTGTACGCAAAAAATTCAATTGCAAAGAGTGTCTGATTTTGATAAATGGATTCTGTTTGGTTCAGTTAACTCTATTTTAGGCTAAATATTTTTAAGGACATTTTAGCAGCTTTCAAAGAGGACATCTATATTCTTCGGCACTTCACAAAGTTTTTTGGAGAATTGGAATTATTAGGTGAAAAATTATCCTTCCACATAACATTTACGTTGCTAATTGGCTGAGAAGTTTGGAGAAGTGGGAAAGTAAGTGCTTTTTTTCAACCACTTTTGTCTTGACTGGGGATTGTATTGAATGTGTATGTCTCTGAGGTTGCTGGTTACAGAGAGCTGTGAGGAAGATTTTTCACAATTTTTGTTGCATTTTTTACAAAGTGAGATTAACCAGTGTGAATGTTACCCATTTAGCTTAAGCCGTCATGGATCTTGAAATCCTCCTACATAACTGTTCGTCAAGCACATCTGATTCACACACTTCTTTTTGTTTACATGCATCTTTAACAATGCCACAGAGAGATTTCAGCCTGCCCATAACTCATCCAAAGCCATGCCAAGGACGCTTCGAGCCAGATCTAAGATTGCTCTAACCTCTCTCAGCCAACTGCCTCTTCATCCTCGATCCCGGCATTACATGTATATGGATCTCGATATTCTACTACTTGAAATTCATGTCCACGCTACTCCCAGTCCTCCATATTCAGCAACCTCAGAGACATGTTCAATATGATTAGTAATGGAGACAAAAGTGGTTAAAAAGAGCGCTTACTTTCCCTTTTCTTCAAACTTTTCAGCCAATCAGCAACATGAACGTCACAAGGAAAAATAATTTCACAAAGAGAAGTAGTTCAAATTCCCTGAAAACACTTTATGAAGCATGGAAGAATACAGACATCTCTTTGAAAACTGCTAAAATGTCCTCAAAAACACCAAGCCTAAAATAGAATTCCCAAAACCATACAGAATAACATTTTCAGAAATCGGACACCCTTTACAATTGAATTGAATCCAAATCAAAGCAATATGTTATCCTTTGATTATAGATTGCTTTGGCTTTGATTAAAATTGATAAAAATTAGGATGTAAAAGCAAATTTATCTATGTGGGAATAAACATAATCACACCTTAATTACGGCATAAGTAAATTAATAAAGGAATAATGAATTTGATCCCCATTCTCCAAGCGTTCATCCTAAAAAAAAATGTACAGACTTATTTTTCCAAGTTCTGCTAAATTCAGGCTTAAAAATATCAGCAGTAAATAAAATATAACATCAAGTATAAAAAAAGTGTTATCAAACACAAATATCTAACCACAAGTTAAAGAGATGATTACTTGAATTGCAACCAAAATTAATTTTAATAAATATATAAAAATATAACCAACTATTGAAATAAAATGCAGCATAAGTAAGAATGCATAATAGAACATGAGATGATTAAACAAGTTCTATAACTTAAGTATGACCAAAGTGGATTGGTTGTTTTCATATTATCTGGCGCTGTCAGCAACACAAGGGCTATAATGCGCCGAAACATTCATCATTAGACAAGCCAACATACATTTACAAACACCCATGCCTATCACGGGACTCGAACCTGCAACCTCGCGGTCTAGAAGCTAGCACGCTAACCACTATACCGTTTGGTCGGCATGACCAAATTGGAATAAGGATGAAAGCTATTCCAAATGTAAATAAACGAAGTCTGTCATGTAATGCGACTCAAAATGTATGCAAACAATACCATCTGGAGTGTAAAGGGCCATAGAATTGTAATCGTAACAGTAAGTCCCTTAGTACAACATTAAAAAGTAATAGTAATATAAAAATCTTGTATTGCCCTCATAACTTTGGTAATAGTCTAAAAGTTTAAATTTTACACATATGAAAGTATGTTAAGTAATATGAGATATTGCATATTTCCCATTAAAACTAATTGCTTGAAAGATTTGATGAAATGAGTGTCGCCCTTTAAAAAAACGTAAACAAAGAAAGAGAAAACATTTAAACTTTCTACACTAAGTAAAAATAGTCCAAACATTTTTAACTCAGCCAAGCAAAAGTTACCTAAAGATAAATACATTGTAAAGGCTAATCTTTCATTAAAAGTTGATTTTCCACCATTCAGTTAAACTTTTAACTGCTGTGAAGTTAACTGTTGCAAACGAGAGTGGTCTCTCAGACTGCTCTTCCTAAAGTGCAATTAAAAGTGGACTGATATGATAAATTGGTGAAAATTCTTTTACTACGTATTATTGACAAACATTAAAATCACATAATTTAATTTTAAAGTTATTATATATGCCATTTTTAATAATTATACAATTTAAGAAAAAAGAACTTTATCTCCAAAAAGAACACATCTATTGAGGTTTCATTTAAATAACTAACTTACAATTTTGAAAAAATCATTTCTATGTTATTCTAGTTTTAAAACTAAATACCTTTAGTAATATCAAGCATGATATTTTGAACTGCAGTTCATACATAATTTTTTGGTACACTGAAGACAAACTGGCTGAACGCATCCAAAACATTTGTATGCAGTTTTCCTCTTTTTGCTGGGAAGACATAAATTGCAAGTTTTGCATTTTTCTATATCATCATGAGTGTGATTTCTTAAATCTTGACAATTACTTTGTCCTAGAATTCGTTCAGTTGTCAGTTTCATTTCTCTAGGTAATTGCAGTGAGGTTATTCTCCATTTCAAATGTGGCACTACCAATTCTTTTGCCAAGGAAAGAGCATGAATTTTTTTTGCTTTATCTTTGGAGCTTAAAGGTATGATTGAAACAACACGAAGGCATTTAATGCACATATATCTATTATTCTGAAGAGTATCCCCATGGGCCAACGTTGTGTTCGACGACCGCTCGAGTGGATGGAGCATTTCTTATCAAACTCATCTACACCACCTTTTGCCATGTTATACATGGCGATAATTTCAAGTTTCCATGAAGAAGCATCAGTTTCTATACAATGATGCATGGATGATACCAAAATGACAGCTTTTTCTTCTTCTTTGGAAAGTAAGAAAGAAGTGTGATTTCTTTGGTAAAACAATACAATGAGCTACCTGGTGCCTTTGATTTATTGGCTTGAAACTCTTTAGGAATTTCCCTTTTATCCTTCCTCAAAGTACCCACAAAAGTCAGGCCTTTTTCTAGCAAATATTTCACTAGTTCAGCTGAAGAAAACCAATTGTCTGCAGTTATGTTTCTGTTTGACTTTTTGATCGGTTCATTAGTCGAAGAACTGCTTGAGTAAGCTTGTTTAATTTCTTCTCATCTTTAGAAAGTCCATCTCCATCTTAATCTTTTCCACAATAGATGTATGCATTGCAAAGGTAGTTATTTCTTGCATCGCAAAGGCACATGATTTTTAGTCCATATTTAGCTGGCTTTTTCAGCATGTACATTTTATATTTACATCGTCCCCTCAACTTCACAAGCATCTCATAGATGCATGAATATTCCCCAAAAGAATAAATTTTTTTGGCAATTCGCTACGACAGCATTAAAAATTTCAGATATGGGTGCTGCTTTATCTGTCTTCATACATTCCTTTCCAGTCTCAAATCGTAAACAGTTCAATAAAAATAAAAATCTTACTTTCGAAGTAACGCAGCGAAATATTTCTCGTCCCGTACCATCATTAGCAAACAAACAGTCAACATCATCACGATTTGATTTGAAGACTGCTGAATATAACAAAAGTACAAGAAATGCATTTATTTCAGTTACATCCGTATCGCATAATTCGAGTCTTTCTTGATTGGAATAGTTTTTTCTACATGAACTAATTTTCACGTTAGTCCATTTCACAATAACTTGTACGATGTTTGCATCAAAAAGTAAATTTCAGGTATCCTCAGGCTCTGCTTTAGGTCCGATTCTTGCAGGACCTTTCACTCCTGGCAATTGTACAATTGTGTTATGTTTTGCAGTTCGAACGGCTCAATTAGATTTTTTAACACACCATTTGAAATTTTTTTTTTCTATTAAAATTGTCTTGAGTAGAAGTGATTGGCGAGTCTTCAATCTCGTCCGCAGATATTTCGGAATGAGTGTCATGGTCGCTTTAAAAAAATCCGAATTTTCAGTATCTAAGCACTCTACATCAGACCAATTATTAACGATATCTTCAGTTTCTTCTTTCGTGAGAAAAACGGGATGTTTTTTAAGAACATTTGCAACCATTGTCAGCTTTCTACGACAAATAAGTCATCTGACAACAGTCAACTTTGTCGGACAGGAACTGTGACGCATCTGCTGTGAGCGATCTCCCAGACCACATGAAACAGGAAAATGGAATAAAAGTAAAAATAAAAAAGCTAGCTGGACCAGTTGTGGAATATGACCTTGGTGTTCCCTCTTAGAAAGGTAGTGAAGAGGGCAGTGACCATTATTCTTTTTAAGGGGTGCAAACTCCCCATGAAAAATGACTTGCGGTCTGTGAGACAGCTCACAGCAGTTAAGGGTTAAGAAAAATAAATTTCGTAAATTTATCATATAACATTTAAAAATTTTACACTAATTGTGAACTGAAATTACACAAAAATCAAGCTCCAAATATGTTAGGAGCTCCAAATTTTAAGGGTAAAAATTTGACAGTAAATTTGTACCAACTAAGGAAAGCTTTTCAAAAATGGTAGGTAAATATAACTCTACAACAGCCACTGAAACTAGATCCAAATGCAAACATAACCTGACCTACAAAATTTCTCTAACTAAATTAAAAAACAAATAAATCCTTTTTTATAAGAAAAGAATCAAAACAACTTGTACTAAACATTTCAGTAAAAAACAAATGCACCTTAAAAAATTATTTAAAGTTTAAAAAAAAAAAACCTGCAAATTACTTGCAGCTCTGATTAAAAAAAAATATTTACTAAAACACCACAACATAGCGATAGTGAATTTACACAATTAAATTTAGAAAATAATACACATGAAAAAGTAGTCATAGTGAATTTATACCTCTCTGACCAGCAAGCTTAATTTCAGTCAAGTTATCTGTTTTCCAGTATGAAGATTTTAATTCAGCATTCTGAAAAGAAATTTTTTGAAAAACTATTATAAAAACAAGTAGTTTTCTCAAATGGACAAAATTATAACACTAACGTCCGTATTCACGAATTTTTTCACCCCAGCGCCCCTCGAAAAACTGGTCTCAACAAGAGGGCAAGTAAAAGTGGTATTCACGGACTAGTTTCGACCTCGGGCCAACTTAACACGGTGTTGATAAACACCGCTAATTCCACCCCACCTCGGAAGGTGGGGTGAAGCTAGGGTAAGGCAGAATTTCTTAACCCGCCCATGCGCAGATGATGAATTTGAGTCGTTTGTTTTGATTTTCGCTAGAATCGGAGACTCAATGCTACCTTCTGACGATCACAAGAGAAACACATCGTACTTTTAAATTTCAATCATAGATAATCTAAAGTTGTGGGACTATCTCGAATTATTGGAGATAGTTGAATGTGATAGAAAACTGCGCGCAAACATAAAATATTTTTTTTTCGGAACTGAATGACACAAGTGTCACATGCTGCTTTACGAAGAGGTGGTTTTGAAATTTACAAATGACTTCATGTAAAATTAGAGCTGCTGAAAAATACTAACAATGTCCTGGATTCTGTGGAACAACTTGGTTTCCTTGCGAATAGCACTTTGTTTCTACGCAACAATAAATTCCTCTGGGATTATTTTGCAGTTCCGTTACAGTTCCCAAGATGCATTTGTTACAGAGGTACTGCACAGACTAGTTAACTTTGTTTTCAAGCTAAAATACACAATTATAGATATAAAGTGTTTATAGAGCAAGACTAAAACGCTACTATTTGAAACTAACTTTAAAAAGCCAAAGTAAATCATCAAAAATTGTCAGATCCCTGTAATAGATCTGTACCTCGCTTTTATCTCGGCAAATTTTTGGATATTCGCGATTAATTCAACAGGTACATTTCCAATTCTTTCTATTCAAGAGAATATTATTTGTATTGTCCTAATTCTTCACAACATTTACATGCCTGTACTCAAGTTTATTAATCTCAAAACTTTCTTCATTAGTAATTTAGGATGCCACAATGCATAGAAGAACTAAAGTATTGTTATACTACAGAAAACATTGGAACATATTTTTTAATTCTGTGATAAGTTTCCACCCACTGTTATATTGCAAACTTCTTTCGCAATAAAGAATTCTGGAAATGAGTTCAAGGTTTATCGACAGGGGATTATAGTGCATCCATACCAAAATGAATGTACTTTGGCTGTTAAGTAACTGTTTTTATTAAAAAGATTGTTTTGAAAATAAAGTATTTCATTTGATAATGTTTTTGGATATATTGTCCTATATTTTAGTATTGAATAAACTTTTTTGTACTCTTCTGTTAGCCGAATAATATTAGTCACCAAGCCTAAATGTTTAAATGATGCATTAATGTATCATCAATCCTAAATGTTATGGCTTGTTATAGAAATTAAAAATGGTTTGAAGATTGTTTGGATTTCTGTCTGCAATTTTGCAGTTCCTATGTATCCGGCCAATGGAATAGTATACCAACTTTCAAAATACTGCTATATTTTAATGTATAAAGAACTTTGCAAATAATCCTATATTTCACTAATCGGTGACCAAATTTACAATTCTTCGTATCATTGATTTTTGTTCTGTCACAAATAGTACTTTCCCCTTCCAAATAATAATTTAGCGGAGAAGGTTTAAGAAAATATCAATTTTGACCTCTTTTTTTGCATATTCCAAAAATTTACAAAGTGGACTTTCATTAGTTAAACTTTTAGCCATTGTTATTATGATTGTGTGTGAAGTTTTTAAATTTTCGGTTCTAAAAAATTAATTGAGAACATTTTGTGTGGTTGATAAATACAAAAGGATAGTAAAGATGCACAAAGCTATAAAGAAAATAAAAATGGCATGTAGATTATGAAATTTGTTTCATTCCATTGTGCTGCTGATGCAAGTACAAGTTCATAATCGTTTATAATTTGTGGCCAGTGTTACTTTATTTTAAGTACTGTTTTTGTGCAACACGCTGCGATTAAAAAAAAACAATAGACTGTAGCCCTTTCGTAACCCATGTCAAAGTGTCCTTTGGTAGACATGGGACAAGTGGATTAATTATTCCTCCGAAACGCCAATAGAAACACGAGCAAAAGCGCCTTATTAGAGACACACGCCTACAAACTTAGTAGATTGCATTGTCTTCGACAACGCTTATATGTGTTAAGTTTCAGACCAATTGGATGATGGTAAGTGGCTCCTGAGATTTGCCCGCTACAAACAAACCCTTCAAAATTAATATAAAGAATTTAACTATGAATACAAGTTGTGAAAAATAGCTTTGTGAATTGTCAGGCTATCAAGTTTTCTTTTTTTCAGGTTACTTCCGTTGAAACGTGAATTAAACGTAACAGTGTTCGATTTGAAGCTGTTTCGTAATAGTAATAGAAATTTATAGTACTTTCAGTAGCAAAGACTTTGCGACCAAAACTGGCTTCAATATAGATATTGTGTAACTTTTGCGCTATTATAAATTCAAGGCAAAAAATCAAGAAGAAATACAAGAATATTTTTTTTTTTTTTTAAAGTAGCTAACATGTTAACTGCCATTATACAAATTTTCTTCATGAGAGAAGGTCGATGGAATCAAATTCTAATTTCTGTGTATTTTGAAATTTTTTACGCAGGCTGTAACTTGAAGCTTGTTATCGAGATCATTTTAACGAGGCGCTACTACAAAAGCTCACTCCAGTTTAGATCTTGTGTAACTTTTGCTGCATTATAAATACAATCCAACAAATCAAGAAGAAATGCATGAACTATTTGATTTTTTTAAAAGTAGCTAACATGTTGGGTACCCTAATACCAATTTTCTTGATGGTAGGTGGCCCAGGGATCAAAGTTTTATTTTGTATGTGTTTTGTAATTTTTTACGCAGACTGTGACTGGAAACTTGTTGCCGATATAATTTTAACGAGGCGCTGCTATAAATACTCGCCGCAGTATAGATCTCGTGTAACTTTTGCGCCATTATAAATACAATGCAACAAATCAAGAAGAAATGCATGAACTATTTGATTTTTTTTAAAAGTAACTAACATTTTAAGTGCCATTATGGCAATTTTCTTAATGGGAGGGGGAGGGTCCCAGGGATCAAATTTTAATTTTTATGTGTTTTGAAATTTTTTACGCAGATACTTGTGAAGCTTGTCACCGAGATAACTTTATCGAGGCGCTACTACAAAAGCTCACTGCAGTATTATAGATTTCGTGTAACTTTTGTTCCATTATAAATACAATGCAACAAATCAAGAAGAAATGCATGAACTATTTGATTTTTTTAAAAGTAGCTAACATGTTAAGTACCCTAATACCAATTTTCTTGACGGTAGGTGGCCCAGGGATCAAAGTTTTATTTTGTATGAGTTTTGTAATTTTTTACGCAGACTGTGACTGGAAACTTGTTGCGGATATATTTTTAACGAGGCGCTGCTACAAATACTCGCCGCAGTATAGATCTCGTGTAACTTTTACGCCATTATAAATACAATGCAACAAATCCAGAAGAAATGGATGAACTATTTGATTTTTTTTAAAAGTAGCTAACATGTTAAGTACCCTTATGCCAATTTTCTTGATGGTAGGGGCCCAGGGATCAAAGTTTTATTTTTTATGTGTTTTGTAATTTTTTACGCAGGGTGTAACTGGAAACTTGTTGCCAATATAATTTTTAAGACGCTGCTACAAATACTCACCGCAGTATAGATATCATGTAACTTTTGTGCCATTATAAATACAATGCAACAAATCCAGAAGAAATGCATGAACTATTTGATTTTTTTTAAAGTAGCTAACATTTTAAGTGCCATTATGCAAATTTTCTTGATGGGAGGGGGTCCCAGGGATCAAAGTTTAATTTTGTATGTCTTGTAATTTTTTACACTGTTTTTTTTTCAAAGTTATACACTTTGAACTTGTAACCGAAATAATTTTAACGAGGCTCTGCTACAAAAACTCGCTGCAATATAGATCTCGTGTAACTTTTGCGCCATTAGAAATACAATGCAACAAATTAAGAAGAAATGCATGAACCATCTGATTTTTTTTTAAGTAGTTCACATGTTAAGGGTCCCAGGGATTAAATTCTGATTTCTATGTATTTTGAAATTTTTTATGCAGGCTGTAACTTTGAACTTGTTACCGAGATAATTTTAACGAGTTGCTGCTACAAAAATTTACTACAGTATAGCTAGTGTAACTTTTGCGAGGTTATAAATCCAATGCCACTAATCAGGAGGAAATGCAAGAATTATTCGACATAATTTAACAATAAGTATGTAACACTATAACTGCTATTAGGAGGGGGTCCCTGGGACTAAACTCTAATTTCTATGTCAAGTTTCGAAATATTTTATGCAGGCTGAAACTTAACCATGTGGGAATTTTTTTTAATATCCTAACATGGTTTTCATTGCAGTTATCATATTCAACAGAACAAAATTGCTGTCTATTTTTTCACATAGATTCATATAATTGAAATTAACTTTCTTGTTTACACAAATGAGGAAATTTACAAAAAAATAAATTTCAAAGCAGCACCTTTTTTCAGAAATGCAGATTGTTGCAATTTTAAAATATCAACCAAAGAAATGCATGGAAATTAATACCAAACAACATGTCCCTTTTTTGTTCCAATATTAACAGAAATGTAAGATATTAGTTTAAAATCCATTACAGAAAAAAAAAGTCGCATAAAATACACAAATTTTCCCTGTGACATAAAATAAATGATGACATTTCATGTTGTAGGCAAGACGTATCTATGTTCAGCCTAAAATTATGAAATGTGTATATATATAAAAAAATTAATGATAAATAAAGTACAATATGAATATTTTTTTTAATCTTTTTTTCCCCTCAATCATCACAAATTGAAGATAAATATAACATCAAGTTTCAAAACTCATTGAAAAACTATAGCTCAATAATATAATCAAAACAAACATTACGAGAGCAAACGCAAAGCAGTCTGGGAAAAAAGTCACATGACATATTTTTCAACCAATAGCAAGCTGTATTTCACAATTGGGGTCAAACGCAGGGTGAGGAACACTGGTTTGACAAACACAGGTCGGAAAAAGCTCTGTGAATACCGCTTTCTTAACCCTGGGGTGAAAGGTCTTGCCCCAGCGCTTATCAACCCAGGGGTTCGGCGCGAGGGTAAGGATTTTCGTGAATACGGCCGTAAGTATGCTGTTATTTTGATTACCCTGATTTGTTATTGTAATTTGCCTCCTACACAAATTTCTGTAGTGTACTCTTTGAAATACAAAATTATAACACTAAGCGTGCTGTTATTTTGATTATCTTGATTTGTTATTGTAATTTGCCTCCTGAAATTTTTTTTGTAGAGTACCCTTTGCACTCAAACGGAGCCTCTCAGTGGCCGAATGTTTGGATGCACAACTCAAGAGAACCACTAGGTTTGATGTGGAAATTCAATGCAAGGCCAATGACTGTGTTTAGTTTCTTTGAAGCGGATCCGCAACCGCAAACCAAAACCAAAATGCTGCGAAACGTCTTGAATTGCTGTTTTCTCCGCCAGAAACTAAAGTGCAAAGGGTTAAATATAAGTGTCATACAGATTGATTAAACGACAACTGCAAATGCAAAATGACTTGTCATATGATGATGCTTGTGGATTATATAAAAAAAACAGCATTGCAAAAAGGAACAAACCTAACAAAAATACTTTCTTGACATTTTTTTATCGTAGTACTAGTATTAGTTTCTCAGTTTATCAACGAACTCAATATTCTGATCAGTGATAAATGATAAAGATATTATCTTGCGCATTAGAGCCGGAATATTGTTGAAATGGTAGAATATTAAGTGGATTGACTTCTTACAGGCTTTCTAAGAGGAAACTACTATTCGCATTTGCTCCTCTGTAATGGAAGAAAATCTCGAATGCTCAAACTAAAAAGCCCAACAATTACATAGAGAATATTATCACAATTGTTGCTGTGTCTACTCATTTTCTTAAATAGAGCTTACAAGAGTGTTGAATCAATTGAGATTTGATTTTTTTTGCATGCTCTGCAAACCATGCCAAGTATTGGCCAGTGATATATGAATTTATCAAACCAATGTTTGTATACACAGATATAAAGATAAAATTAATGAATTTCTCTTGTAAAATTTTTGACAATATGACTGACACACAACCAAATCTTCTAGAAGTTATCCAACTATCTTCAAAAGGTCATTTTTGATTAAATTTAACAATTTTCTTTATAGTATTCCTAAACTTAATTGCTTACATTTTTAAGTTTTTAAAAGTTTTTTTTTAATGTGCATCAATTAAAAGGAAAGTCATAGTGATTTGTTCACAATATGACAGGTATCAAATTAAACCAGAAAATTACCTTCAAAATCAAAACTCCTGATATAACATGATTTCTTCAAATTTCTAACCTATTTCTGTCCAAAATAATTTTAAATATATTTTATAATATTTCTGACATTCTCTTAGCCATTACTTTTGTTCAATTACTGAATTTCTTTATACTTGAATTGCAATAAAATTTTTACAATCTTGAACTGAACAAATTTAAAGAAATTATAATAAGTTTCTCCCCAATAAATTTTGAATGGAGCGGCTTAGCTACATAAAATTCATATCTATAAGACCTTTAGGCATAATGATAAATAAGATAACCCAGTTACACAAATAAATACAAGTTGTTTACTGGGGTTATTTGCAAAAGAATGGAGTGTTATTAGTGCACACTTGCATAGAAACATCCATGTTAAAAATTTCACAACTTAAAGAGTTGGCCCTGAATGGGAAATATGATATTTCCTAATGTCAGTGTTTACCTTACACTGTACAATTTATAAACTTGGTACATATACATCTTAATAACTTCAGTAAAACAATAGAAAAGATGGAACAAAATTTGAATAAAATTTTAAAAAAATTATTTTTTTCTTTTGAGGGCTGGAAGGTATTTTTTATGAAGCATAAATTTTGTTTGAGAAACACAAAACACAATTTTAAGATAGCCCACTGAACTGATGATGACCAGAAGAACACTTATGGCAAGTAACATCAGGAGAATTATGAAGTGCATTTCAGAAAACCTGCCCTTCTGGCAAGGGATCCAAATCTAACAAGGAGAATCATCAAGTAGGGGAATAAAATTCATTATTACAACTTTTTTATTATTATCTATTTTTTTAAGGAGGACTTTTTAAAAGGGGACTCACTAAAATAAATAATTGTAAAAAAAAATTGCCCTTGTCAACACATAAATATTTTACTATAAAACACATAAGAGGTACCTAATTTGGAAGTTGCTGATAGCCTAAACGATTTAAAGCTTTTTCTTCTTCTCCTGCATATATATATGTATGTATGTATTTACTAGCTGAATACCTGTGCTGCGCTGCGAAATTTTACCACAAGCATTTTAGCGATCAAAAGACATTCAGGTATTGTACACTTCAGACGTTTGCTCCTATTTCGATCCTGACAAATTGATTTATTGCCCAAATTGACCAATTTTCAGAGTTGTGACCATATGGGAAGTGGGACATTTGAGTTTGGAAGGTTTAACCCCTTTTCCACCTCTTAAAGTGGGTTAATCAAGCTTGGAATAGCTTAACTTTTCTATGTTTGTCTTTGTTGACATTTGTACCAATTTTCAGAGCTATGACCATATGAGAAGTGGGAAATTCAAGTTTGAAACGCTTAATCCCTTTTCCACCCCTTAAAGTTGGTTAATCAAGCTCGGAATAGCTTAACTTTTCTCTGCTTGTGTTTGTTGACATTTGTACTAATTTTCAGAGTTATGACTGTATGGAAAGTGGAATATTCGAATATCCTACATTTAGAATGTTTAACTCCTTCTCGTCCCCTACAGTGGGTGAATCGAGATCGGAATAGCTTACTTTTTCTATGTTTACCATTCTTGACATTTGTACCGATTTTCAAAATTGTAACCATGTGGGAAGTGGGACATTCAAATTTCCCTTGTTTGGAACGTTTAAACCCTTTCCACCACTTAAAGTGGGTTAATCGAGATCGGAATAGCCTACTTTATCTACGTTGGTCTTTGTTGATATTAGCACCAATTTTCAGAGTTGTGACGAACACGAACACACGGACACACACACATATTTATACACATATATATATATGCGTACATTCATATGTGTGTATATATATATTTATATTAGGGTGGTTCGAAAAAAAAATATATATTTTTGAAACGCATGAAGTGAAAAAAGTTGATACACTTGATAAGAAAAACCGTAAAAAAAATTTAGAAAAAAAAATATCTTCCGATCACGCATTTGCCTCAAAGTTTGGAGGAAATATAAAAAATAGCTATTTTTCTTAAATTTTTTTAAATTTCAAAACGTTATATATTTGAATTGCAATAGTTTGCAATGAGTAGTGAAAAGGTGGTATAACACAGGAAAACACTATTCTATACATTTTTAATACATTTATTAATAATTAAAAATATTAAAAAATATTTTTTTTTGTTAAAAACATGATTTTTCTGTAAAATGGATACTAACGTTATTTTTTACATATTTTTGTTAAAAATGTTTTACTTACTTCAAGCATTTACTTCAAATTTTGGATAAATACAAAAAATACCATTTTTCCATCAATTTGTAGAAAACACCAATCACTTAATTATCGAAGTACATTAGTTTGTATTGTGTGAAATGAAAAATGAAGTAGATAGAACTTGGAAAAAAATCTAATTAGTAGTCATTCAATAATAATCGTTCACACAAAGCTTCTGAAACATTGATAAAAACTGCGTTTTGGTGGGTTTCAATCTGGTTGGCCTTTCTCGTGGTGCCTTCTCTTCCTTTGAAGCTCATAAACTTACTTGCTTATTCATTGGATCATAGCACGTGGCTGTGATTGGGACTGACATTAATACTGGCTGGAAATAATCTGAAGATCAAATTGCAAGTTGGCAGACCACTACATTGGGATATATGCCTCCTAAACTCCAATGAACTACCATTCAGATGCCAATTTAAATAAGTAGTTAGTGCTACAACAGGACCAACATCTTTCAGTGAGATCAAAAATTAAAGATTCATAGATCAAAAATTGAAAATTCATAGATCAAAAATTAAAGAACTGTGAAAAATTTCTCTTGGCTGATTTTTTACGTGTTGAATGTTCAATTCCTCAAGCTGAGATGAAAGTACTGAGAACAGATCAGTTATATCTTGATATTTTTTGCAGTGATTAGATCAGGCTAATGACTTGGCAGCTCGCAAACCCAATCCCCTTTCACACTCCAGATGGCTAACAACAGAAAGTAGAGTACTTAGAGTATATGCGAGTGAATGTAAACCATTGGAAAAACTCAAGCAAGTGGTATTCTTTATTTTAAATTGTTACATGCCACATTGATTTCGAATTTAAAATAAAAGTTAATTTTCTGAAGGACCTAAGAACATATATGAGGCAATTTGATTATCTCGATACCTCCCTGAATATTTACTGGAAGTGTCCAACTCAGTTATTGAACAAAATGCTTCCTTTCCTCACCCAAAAAATTTGATTTTGGCAATGATTTTGTGCAAAAGGAGAGATGTAAGAGAACTGAGGCGTCAGTTTCTGAAATCTCGAAAACTTTCGCAGAAAAAGACAATCAGACGTTTGTTTCAAGGTAACCAAACTTAACTTTATTGCCCCTGATTACGTGGACATAATTAATTGGAATGCTTGTTATAGGTCTCCTCCTTTGTTAAGAGTAACAAACGAGC
The DNA here is from genome assembly GCA_963978545.1 of Linyphia triangularis. Classification (NCBI taxonomy): domain Eukaryota; kingdom Metazoa; phylum Arthropoda; class Arachnida; order Araneae; family Linyphiidae; genus Linyphia; species Linyphia triangularis. The sequence continues at coordinate 9,732,751 of OZ021721.1, read as the reverse complement.
ATTAGTTAGTAAAGACTGAGGAATCCGAGGTATTGGAGGAAACAGGAGAAGACTGGAAGATTAGCTAGTCTGACCGAGCATAGTTCCAAAATACAAGATTTTTCAAGAAAGAAACGAGTGAAAACAATCACATAGTTTTGTTTCTCATAAATACAATAGCCCAAATTTAAAACTGTGCATCGGCGTATCAAAACCTCTTCTATATTTTATCCAAAATTGGGCGATATTGGCTAATATTGTTTCCAACGACCGATTCACAACGTTCCATATCGGGATTGGCCTATGTCAGGCGAAATTGGTCAGCGTTTCTGTGCTGCTAGGGACCATTAAAATCAGACTTCAACTCGTTTCCTTGTCACTCACAAGCTGTGGAACGCTTATATAGAGAGACAAGACAAAAAGTGGGTGTCACGGACGAAGAAGAAGTTAGACACTTTAAAAAAAAAATCCATAATGCCCGACTTTTCTACAAAAGTTTCCTTCAAAGTGCATCACTGGGATAGAAAGCTCGAGAAAAAAGTGAACCAAATCAATAATAGCATTTTTATGAAAAAAAAAAAAAAAAATGCAAGAAATAAAATTAGTATCCATTTCACAGAAAAATCATTATTTCTTACAAAAAGTGTTACTTTTGAGTATTTTTAATTATTAATATATGTTATAAAAATGCATAAAATAGTATTTTCCTATGATATGCCACCCTTTCACTACACATTGCAAACTATTGCCTTTTAAATATATAACGTTTAGAAATTAAAAAAAAATGTAAGAAAAATAGTTATTTTTTGCATTTTCCCCAAACTTTGAGGTGAATGCGCGATCTGAAGATATACACATACGCATATATACATACGCATATATACACACACATATATATACACATATATATATATACACAGACATATATATATATATACACACATATACACACACACAAGCATATATATATACATATATATATACACACACATATAATATATATATGTATATATATATACAGGGGTAGAAAGGAAAAACGAATCATATTTGTATATGATTCCTTTTTCTTTGAAGAACATTGTCATTAAGCTGTAATATTTATTCATAATATTACAACCACACACTATAAAAATTGTGCTGTAGACAAATTTAATTTCCTAAAATTCTACTTGCAGATTAGTAAAGTATTTCCTCATACAACTGGATTTTGCAAGTAGAAACAGTATGTTATAACAACATTATCATGGGCTTCATGAATATTTACATAAAAAAATTTAAATTAACCAAGTACTAAAGCAATCATGAAAATGAAGTTAAATCAGGACATAAGAGAGAGACACAATATATATTAATTTTGAGTAAATCCAAAACTTACTATAATAGGATGTATTGGGATGATGTATAAGGTTGCATCATGTGTAATAGCAAGCAACCACATGCCAGAGGAATCAAAACATAAAGCTTTGATTTCTTTTTCTTTATCATTAAACCAGCATAACTGACGTATAACAGGCGATTTTAAATTAGTGCACACATGACGAAATAAAAGATAACCTGAAAGATGAAGAAATTATATTCAAAATGCATAAATTCAAGACAGTTTATATTTTCTGACAATTGGGTTCAGATTTTATTTCATGAGAAGGATCCAATTTTATACATTTCAATGCTGAATTGTGAAAAAAAAAATTTAAAAAAAATTCTGTCTTTAAGTTTCACTATCAAAGAGGCAGAACCTGCTATTGTATATTATATTGATCAAGTTCTAGCTGGTTTCATACCCCTAACAGCTCTTCCGATTGCTAGAATCTTGATTTTGTTGCCGCAGTTGAGTAAAAGAAAAATAACATAATTATCAATATCGAACAAGGAAACATGACAAAAAATTACATTCAAAATCAGTAAAGTTACCAGAATTTTGTTGTGACTTTTTTATTTGACTTATTTTTATAGAAACCAAAGCAATCAACAGGCCTAGAGCCTGAGCGCTTGGATGAATTTTCATTAATCTGTTTTACTTTTCTCAGATTGTTCAGTTGGTGTTGTAATTGAGAACAAGGATCCAAAACTCCAGGAAATTATTTCAGAAGTTGAGAATTTTAGCCAGGGTAAAGAAAAAAATGGTTTGACAGAGAGCAGATACTTTTCTTTTGTTCTGTTTAAATTGATGAAACAAATAACTTTTGATTCTTTAAGTTGCACAGTAAATTTAAGTTACCAGTGTAGTTAGAAAAAAGTCAACTGTATTAATATTTTCAACAAAATTGACTGCTTATCAGAGCTCTGAAAACACATTTCAACTTTAAGTTAAATAAGCACACAAATTTTAAAACCAAAGTTTAAATACATTAATGTATCTTGATGGCTTTGAACTACATAAATTTCAGTCACTGGCTGTCACTTTAATAATTACACGACTGAAGATTGCTTAATTCATTCTCAAAATGATATTAAATATTATTTTTCAAAATTAAAGAGAAAGCTGTTTTGCAGACATTTTTATTTCTCCCTCTAAACAATGATAACATACGTAATTGATGTACTTTTAAGAAAAAAAAATCATAAAAGTTATAAAACTTACCATTATCACACACTAATGCCAATATGCTATTATTTTTATTTTCAGAATAAGCAGCAAGAAGTATTTTGATTCCTTCATCACCACCGGGTTTTGACACCGACAAAATTTTTCGAACTTCAAAAAGGGAATACATGGCAAAATTTCATTCTATTTATGTCACATCAAGATGAGATTTTCCATTATAAAGGCAACCTATAACACAGTTTTTTATTTTCAAGATTCATAATAATGGAATAGAAAGTATATATATATATATATATATATATATATATATATATATATATATATATATATATATATATATATATATATATATATATATATATATATATATATATATATATATATATATATAGGTAATTGTCAAAACAATGCCATTTTCATATATTCTACAAAAAGTTTAGCAGCATAATAAAATTATCTAATTTTATTTTTTATTAGCTGATTTTCCTTTATGTATTTTAAGGAAACATCAATTAATAAAATTGGATATTTTCTTAGATTGTGGAAAGAAAAATCTTTTCTAATGTTTGATAAATATGTTTTATTAATTTGCCATTAGAATACTATTAACTATACACTAATATAACATATAATGGAAATGTGTTCTGATTCCAAGTAAACACTTTCCCACTACTGTAAATATAGTTTCTTTATTTAGCTTAAATCCATTATCTAGTGATTAATAAATAGCATACTTTATTTCTGATCAAATATAGGAGGGAATAAGAACTTTTTTGAAAGCCTTTTGAACCCTCATCTCATCTCAGTGCCAAGTTTAAAAAAATTTATAATTGCAGGCAGCTAAGTTTGACTGTTTTAAAGATCATTACAGTTCATGCAATAGTATTTAACATTATTTGGGAAGATTAAAGTGGCTCTTTAAATTTAAGTGTTGGTTAAAAATATATAATCCTTATTTCATTCTAAACTATCATTTCATCAAAAATTACAGGTTTATAAACTTTGTAATGTAACAGGAAACAACGTTTTAATCACCAAAACTCACTCCTAATTAAGGGTGCAAGATAAATTAATATTTAACAGCAACATTCAAGCAATTTTATTTAAATATATTAATTTTCACTAAATAAATCTGTTAAAGGAACATCTCTTCTCTACAAAACATGCAATGTGCCTTTATAAAATATGTAGAATAAAGTATTAGGATACCTTAATTCAATGCAAATGAAGATAGCATGAGAAAATGTTTTTTCACAAATATCAAGTTTTATAACAACATTCCTGGACAAAGATGTTCCGCATGTTAGCGTGTTGAAAAAAAGGTACACTTTCGAAGATTTCGAAAAAAGCAAAATATATGTATATATGTTTTTAATTTTCCAACTGCAGAACATAAAATATTTTAGTTTTGTTTTGTTTATATACAATGCACATGAGACAGTGTACTGTGATGGGAGTTGTAGTTATTGAATATTTCTAGTTTTTCATGGATAAGAAAGTGGGACGTCACATACTGTCGGTTCGTTCAAAGACCATTAAACGTTTCCCGATGCTCGGCTCCATCCGTCAGCTGTGCAGAGGAAATGTGTTCGATGTTGAAGATTTTTTTCACATAGTTCATCATTTTATTAAAATAGTATGTGCTTTTACTATCTATGATGTGTTCGTATATGTGAACCTCAACAATGAGGGATAGTAAAAACTAGACAAGTAAGGCCTCGGTATGAAAAGGGATGGTAAAAACTGGACAAAAGTAAGGCCTCGATAAGAACTGTGAGCGACAGGCGGCGGAACGAAGGAACATTGCCGCTTGCGTTTATTTTTGTATTGATTGCAACGGAAGTACGGGACCGCCTATAGTAAACAAGATAGTCTGGCAGTGGCGATCCGTGGTCGAAAATGTTAGTGCATCCTGAAACATATGTGACTCCCCCCCGCCCCCCCCCCTCTCCACTTCTCCACACACACACTTTTCCCAATCATTCATTACTCGAATTCGTTAATCTTTAATACTTAAATTCGAATCAGTTTCCTTTCAATTTATACAAAACAATAGCATTTATAACATTACATAAAGGGGATTGCATAAAGCGTCCATTCAGAGTTACATTTTTGTAAAATTTAACAATATAAAGTCTAGAGTTTATCTTTACACGTTAGCTATTTGAGCTTCATCACTTCTTATCTATTCAAAGTTTTAAAAGTTATTTAAGCGTTCGATGGAATAAAACATTTTTTTGAAGTAAAACTTCCTCATAACCACAAGAAAAGCACAAATCAAGATGTCTGATTTTTTTCTATATATGGACAGTTTTGGTGTTGGAATATAACAAGGTTCATATTATGGATGGATAAGCGAAGAAAAAAACTAAAAACACAGACACGCTAATTCAGGCAATATTCTATTTAATACGCACTCGCACAATTTTTAAATCTATATACAAGAACAGAAACTTCAAGAACCGAAACTTTTGCATACGAGAACTGAAACATTTTTACAAAGATAAGTTGAGTTATCTCACAAAATCCTCCCCCATTTTTTAGTCGAATCTGACTAAAAAAATAAAGTAATGTGTGACAAGTTTAATTTCCGGGGAGATTTGATCTCTCTTCCAAACCTTGACAACTTCGGAATGTCCGCATTGGGAACACCAGGAAATAAATTAGTCATCTCTGGGTCACCAGCCCGAACAAAAGTTGTCACTGGATCATCCGGTGCGGCCGACTAATCTGGAGCATCGCTTAGACCAGCATTTACAGCTGGAGTCTCTGTAGGCAGGATCTCATCTAAAGGAAAAACTTTCTACACAGGACGGATTATAACAGAATTAAAACACTTCAGTTTTAATGTGCGAATTTTTCAGTTTCTACTGGGTAACAAAACTAAAATTTTGGCTATTCGGCCAATATAATCTATTTTTACTAGGGATCCCTACAAGGACAATTTCCCCACCAATAAGGTTTCGAGAGGATGGCCTTCGATGTCGTTGCACTAACAATCCCAAATATTCCCTTCTGAATCTACCTTTTAAATCTCCAAGCAATTTGGCTCGATACCTAACACGTTTTTGAAATTAGGCACACTCATCTACATCAGATACATCAGAGGTAGAATTGGTCATTAGAAACATGGCTGGTGTAATAGAAACCAAGTCCTCAGAATCCTCTGACACATAAGTCAATGGACGGGAATCAATAATCGATTCACAATCACAACAGACTGTCAGTAACTCTTAGTAAGATAAAATTGACTTTCCTAGAATACATTTCAGTAGATCTTTTACCACTCTCACAAGTGGTATGAACTTCCGTTTCACACACTGAAGTTCTGTCTCACGTTCAATTTTATCCCAGTCCAGTTTTTGGAATTCAGTAACAGCACCCTTAAAATTACTACCGACCGTTGTCTGTGTACACTGTCTTTGGTCTTCCCCTTCTAGCGATAAATCGACGAAAAGCTAGTAGAAAATTCTCCGTTGAGAGTGAAGTCACAAGTTCTAACTCCAATGCTCGGAAGACCGCACATGTAAATAACGCAGCCCACACTTTCTCACCATTCAAAAGGAAGAGAGGACAGACCAGATCTATCCCTATAACCTCAAAAACATGAGCCTCACTTACACGGTCTGCAGGTAAAGCAACAGGCACGCTAACAGCTGGTTTTGCACTATATCTGCGGCGGGTTACACACTTTCCTATCACATTTCTAATAATTTTCCTAGATTTTAAAATACAAAATTTTTCTCGAATAATAGAAAGTAATATTTGAGTACCCGCATGACAATTTACTTTATGTAGGTATTCAATTAATTTCAAAGTTAAGGGACAATTTTCTGGAAGGAGGATAGGTGTTAAAAAACAAGGGTCATCTTTACGCTCAGTTATTTTTGTCTTAATTCGTATTAACCCATCTTCATATTTGAAGACATTAAGATAACCCGGAATAGAAAATTATGAGAAATGTGGATTTTGAAATTTTAATTGTTTCAAATAGCGGCTTTCATGACGTTTACAGTGATTTATAACACTTGGCAATAGCTATATTGAAAGCATCATCAGCAAAGAGGCATATGATGCAGGAATACTGTAAATTAAGGAAGGTTGTTTGCTTTGAATTTGATTTACTCAGAACCAGGGCCTATTCTAACGGGCAGTCGTGGCCTAATTGGGCAGTCGTAAACTAAAAATGGGCAGTCGTAAATCCAAAATTGGGCAGTAGTAAAAAGCAATTAAAAATATATGTGAGCCAATTATATTTTTATTTCTTCATCTTTCTCTAAATTGTCAATGTTTTTTATTTTTGTTAACTTTCCGAAGTTTACCAGGGGCTTAATTTCTTGCAAAGTTATACATAATATTTTTTTATTTTTAATTAACCTATATATAAATTAACCATTTGGTAAAAAAAAAATCACTTTTACTTTGAATTTTTTCACGTTTTGGGACGTTCCGAGTACAAAAAAGTGGTCGTGAAAAAATGACTGTGATATAGCTCCCCAAATCAGCATAACTCTTAAGCGTTTTGACCTACGATGTTGCACTTTTATATACGGATTGGCAGTAGCCCTGGACCTGTCATTAAGGTTTTGGTCAAAATTGCTCATGCGCATAAGGTAGCTGCCATTGAATAATTTATCTTTAACAACAATTGCCACAAAACGGTTCTAATGATTTTGATTAAATCACTAAGGAGTTTTAAACATCTCCGACTCCGAAAATCTCATAAAAATTCGATTAAATTGTAAAAAGTTGAACAACGAACGTCTACCATAGAGTTATCTTTTTTGGGGCATTGTCCATCAACCATCACTGTGCTGTTCCTCCTCAATTTACTTACCCAAGAGTATAAAGTAATTTTTACCGGAAAAAAATAATAATAATAATAATAATAACAACAACTTTGCCAATTTTCTCTGCCAATGTATTAAATATCGCTAATATGACTAATTTTTGTTTAAATTAATGAAAACGAACACGGTAAATTACACCAATCTATGTCACACTTAACAGTGATCAGTATTATAGTCTAATTGAAAGTTTTGCAACGTTTTGCAGCTCTAGTTTTACTTTCGACTTTGATTATATGTTACATTATTAAACCAAACATTAAGTTGCCTTTCAAATTTACTTTAAATGCTTTAATGATATGGTTTTATAAAGCTCTTTCTTTTTAAAACATTAGCCTCATTATTATTATTTTTAATTCAGGGATATTTACTATAGAACCATAATTCTTCCCCCAACAAATGTCTTGTTTGCTTAAAAAAATATTTTTTCACACTTGTTAATATGTATGCGGGTATTTCATTTGTATGGGTCGGCTTTTTATTATATTTTGTTTGTATACTTACAAACTTTTATTTTCTTGAGATATCTTAGAAGCTTGTAGGCTAATACAGCCATGTATCCATTTTTAAAATTTAACACGTAAACTGCAATATTAAAGAATTTATCATCATAAAAAAAGATATTTCAAGGTACATTATTGATGAAGAGAATTTTATTAATGTTTAAAAATTTGCCAATTCTAGTACAAATGTAGTCAAATTTATGTATAAATTTTCTCAAACAAAGTATATGTCAAAACTAAGTTTCTGATTATTTGCCGTCTTTAGCTATCCTCTTCATTTTGAGAATAATTGTACACTTTTACTGTCTAAATATATCTCGGCAGGGCTTATTTTACGAGTAGTCGTGGCTTATTTGAACTGAGAGACAGGCGCGGATTTAGGGGGGGTGCGACCGCACCCCCCATGAAGTATCTCGTTTAAATTATTTTTAAATGGCAGTTTCACCGAGTTCAAAGTAAAAAAAAAAAAAACTTAAATTTCAATAATTATTGTAACATCTATTTTTTACTTAATATCAATATCGATGGAAATCAGCAAACAAAATTAAGCTTTTTATGACATTCTTCATGCCTCATTAATACAGATTTTTAAGCCACTTAACCGAACTCCTTATTTCGTTACCCGTAGAAGGAATGGGCTTGAGAAAGGACGAGTAGATCGGGATTGTGTTGACCTGCAATGTACAGCTCAAAGAATCTTCACCCCTTGTGTGATTCTCAAATTAAAAAATGAATTTTGAAGGACCATTTAAAAATATCTCAATTTCACCACGATTTTCTCCTTGATCAGAGGCCAATTAATTATAAAGGTTTAATATCGGGGTGCCATCGCACCCCCTAAACTTCATTCGATGTACAAAAAATCATGCACTAAAATAGCTTTACAAAAAATCCTTTAATTGTAATTGGAAAATAAAATGCCTAATTCATAATTAAGAAAAAGCTTTGATCAAATCGGCACTATAGCATTATTGCAATTCTACAAAATATTGCAAGAACTTAAGTTCCGATCAAGATACTATGGCTAAATTAGGACCAAGAAGTTTCTCTTCATTCTTTCCTAAAGATCTTAAAACAGCCCAGGGAAGGGAACAAAATGACCCCTTTGTGTGACCTTGAATTTGAAGGACACAAACAAAGTAATAAAATTTGAGGGGTCATACTATCCCCTCCCTTGCACGTGACATTGCCCCATATCCCATATCACATGCGAGTTGCAAAATTACTAACATGCCTCTACGCCTCTACTCTGGGGATGTAAATGGAATGGTCATTCTTGCTTGAGTTGGAGGGTGCATGCTATGTCTAGATTGTTTGTTTCTTCAATTGGTATGGCAGTGCAAGATAATTAACAGTAATATATAACCATGATAAGATTTTTTTAATATTACTATTTATTTTACAAAATGTAATATAACATTAACAATTTGTTTTAGTTTAGACATTTTCTTTTTCTAAATATGTTTGAATATTTCATTTTTGACCGAATGATCAGAAGTAGCGATTTATCCTACACACTCATATTTGATATTTTATGTAATTATCAACGTAACTCTCAATTCAATACCATCAGTATATGAATAGATTGTAATAAAATATTTAATTCTTATAAAAATGAACTGATTTTATTGGATTAACCCATTGTATCTGCACCCTTTCATATGCAAAATCATTAAAGCCCTGTGATAAAGTCAACAAAATTACTTTTTTAAATTATAAAAATGTAATTTATCCTTAACAGTTTAAAGTGAGTTCCATATAGTTTTCAACTTCTTTTCAAAATATTGAGGATCATAGCCTAGCACGTTTTTAAATGTTGCTATGCTCCAATCTCACTCACAAAAGAGGTATACTCCCCTACCATACGAAAAGTCACCGGGTCGAGCAATATTTAGCGCTCTGTAGTCTGTTTTCAAATTGAGTAAAGACTTTAAAAAATTTGACTAGTAATCGATTGGTGAGCTACTTCCTGATAGTTTTCCGAGGTTTCTCTTATTTAAGATGTATATGAAGTCCATTTTTCCCTTGAAAGACCATCTGGTAGATGCTTGATAAATAAATTAATCAGAATCTAACGTTGTCCCGGTGCAGTATCATGTAGCACTTGTGCCTGGAAATATCCCATACAACGACATTTATTGCTACTAGAAGAATATCAAGTAATTTAACATAATTGTAAAACTAGTCAGCTTAGATTGCAAATTTGTAAATATTGCTCATTCGCAGCTTTTGGCAGTTTTCATTTGTTCTGTTAAATAAAAGTCAAAATTGTTTTGTATGAATTTATTATTTAAATATGAATGACTGAAATATTGGGAACAATACCGATGACTTACAAATAATTTAAATCAGTTAATGTTAAAATCTTTTTAAATGTGTTTTTTTTTTCTTCTTTTTTTTTTTTCTTTTCTTTCTAATTCTAATTTCAAATGTGCTTTTGTAAGTGTGACTCAAACTTGATGGTAATATGACTGATAATGTCTAATATGAGACACAATATGTAACCGATTTGAGATGCTACTTGTGATGAAAAAGCAGGTTCTATGGTTATATGAACATTATTATTATTATTACAATTTTACCTGCTGTAACTAATTTTGTTTGGAATTTTATTTGAATATAATGCAGAAATTTAAACTAATTTTCAGATGATATAAAGCTGTTTGTTTAAAAAATCTGCTCTTTTTTTTTTAATTTTTTTTTTTAAATATGAGGATTTGTGTGTTGACGGTTTAAGATGGTCTTTGAGTACATTTTCCTAATTTAAGTTCCCTTAAATCATATTTATAAAAGAAAATATAGTGTTATGTTAAAGCAATCTCAAAATTTATATTAAAGTACAGGTTGGATATAATTAAAATCTATCTATTTAGAGAATTTTTGCAACTAAAGGAAAATATAAAACTTTAAGATGAAAAGGGCTTATATGGCTGTTAGTTTTACATGTTATTCCTTATAAATGAAATAATAAATCAAAATGAAATCAATCCAATGAAGTTTTAAATATATTGTTGTTCTTGAAACGTAATTAGCAAAAATCCAAACAGTTATATCTTAAAGTTTTCATTTCAAAAATTTTATGATAATGTTTAAACAGCATTACCAGATTTTCCCAGCAGTACTAATACAAAATTTCAAAAAGATTTATTAATTTCTACAGACTCCGGACTGATCTAAACAACACCAGTTTAATTATGGCCCGCCTGCACCTTAAAAACTTTCGCGGATGTCAGAAATAAAGCATACGTACCCTTTGATATTAGTAACCCCCTAACCAAATCAGAATTATATTAAAGTTTTAAAAGAAATTTATACTGGATTAATACAGAAAATCTTTATAGAATTTGATAATATTGTTGATGCGTATTTAACCAATTAAAAGAAAAGAAAGTTTACATAATAAATAAATAAAAAATTTGAGAGCACCATAGTAAAAACTATCTTATTTTCAAAGATAATTTTTTTTTTTTACTAAAAAACTGTACACACACGCACATTGAGGTCAACGCACTCACTCTTTTTTTACTATTAAGTTCGAATATATGTTAATTTAGTTAGAGCAGTCTTAGTAGTGCATCAATATGTAGAGTTAAGGTTAAGGTGACCTAACATTGGTAAGATTTTTTTTTTTTTTTTAAATTTTACTTATTTCACAAAATGTAATATTTCATCAACAATATTTGTTTAGATCTTTGTTTTTTCCGAAAAATGTTTAAATATTTCATTTTTGTCCGAATGATCCGAAGAAGGGACTTATCGTGCACACTGATATTCGATATTGTGTGCAATTATCAAAGTAATATTTGAATAGATTGTAATAAAATATTTCATTCTTATAAAAATAAACTGATTTTACTGAAATAAGCATTATATACCTTTCATATGCAAAATCCTTAAAACCCTTTAACAATGTCAAACGAAATTATTTTCTTAAATTATAAAAATGTAATTTATCCTTAACAGTTTAAAGTGAGTTCCATGTTGTTTTGTACTTCTTTTCAAAATATTGAGAATCATAGCCAAACACGTTTTTACTTTCAGTTCATAAAAAAATCGATTTTTTTTTTCCTTTTTCCCCTGGGTTTAAAACATTCCGATTTCAAAAAAATGGTCTAGATAAAATGTCTATCTGTACGTGGTCAGCATAACTCCTAAACGAATTGACGTACGATAGTCAAATTTGGTGTGCGGGTTAGTGGTAGCCATGGGACCTACGATTAAGGTTGTGCAATCGTCCCAACCGAAATTCCCATAGAAATCTGATAAAAGCGGAAAAAGCTGAAAAACGAGTGCCTTTAACACTCGCTTTTCAACCTTGAGCATCGCCCATCAACGATTGATATTTTTCTGTTTTTTGTACAAGGAATGACAGTGTAATGTCTATTGAATATCATCACCAATTTTCGCGTTTCGGCGTTTTTTCCCAGTTTTTTTCCCCCCCTCTCTCTTCCCACATAAAAATATCGCCAAACCCTCGATTTTCATTTAAATAAAGGAAAATATGGAAACAGTAAATAATGCCGTATCAAATTTGAATGCAAGGATCAATATTATAGTGTATAGTCTCAAGTTTATGTAACTTATATTTTAATTTACTAATGTGATGTCAAACACAGTTGAAAAGCATTGTTTAACTTTGGAAATTATTAAAACTTTATGAATATAGAGTTTAATGTACCTGCAGTATTGTCTAAAGTCGTTAAAAGATCTGCCGCCTCTTTTCTGCATTAAATTATTTATGATATTGAATATATTGGTTAATTAACTTGCATAAAAAAAGTTGAATTTTCAGGGTTGTTGAACTTTTTACACTTCACCTGATCTGCATGAGATATTTTTTTGAACTCTTAAATATTCTTTTTCTAATAAAAAATACTAAATATTTATAATGTAATTTTTTATTACATTTTCGGGGTAATTTGTTATATGGGACGCAAAAGAGGATGGTCAAACCCTCTAATTTTTATTCCCATTGAACCCTGGTAGTATCATACTAATTGATGACACCCCTTCCCTCCCCCTCTCTTCCAAGTTGAAAAATTATTACCGCGACTGTAACCACTCACGGTCATAATCGCACCCCCCGTGATTGACCTCTAAATCCGCCCCTGTGAGAGAAGGGGTCGAAATTTCCTCTCCAAGCAGAGGGATTTGGCAAAAACATCGGCTGTCCTCTTTTCTCCCTGACCTTGAAATAGGGGGAGGATACGAAATATATTTCACTGTCAGCTGATCAGTTCCTCTTCTTCGGTTCGGCTGTTTGCGGTCAAACTCCTATTGTGTGTCCTGTCCTTTGGAATTTTCTTGGGGGATGACCACTGTATTTTTAGGGGGTGGGTGACAACAGTTGTTTTGACGAAACTAGTTAGCGATTCCAAGTCCCAAGATTACAAAAACAGCAATGAATAGTTGACTAGAGGGAAGCGAAAGATGCAGTATCCTTCCTTTCCGAAGAAAGTGGATGACAGCTATTGAATGTTTGCCTTGTAAGTGTAAATTAAATAATCTTTTAATGTTTGGTATCAAAAACATTGAATTTGTATTCACGATTGTTTGTCTTTTGCGACTTCTTAAAATTGGAGTATAGATCTGAAATGTTCAACATAAGTAGTTTTGACCTTCTAATTGTACCCATGACAAACAAAATGTTAAAATTTTAATTAGTTATTTTTAATGAATTTTTTTAATTATTATCATTATTATTATTATTATTTTTTCTTTCTTTTTTTTTACAAAGTGGCTTCAAATAGAGATACAGCTCTGAAATTTTCAACATAAGTAGTTTTAGCCTTTTAATTAATCTTTTGAAAAATAGAAAGTTAAAATTTTGATTAGTTTTTTTTAAATTAATTTTTTAATTAATTAATAAGTATTTTATAAAACGATTTCTAATAGGGCTATGGCTCTGAAATTTTCCACATAAGTGGTCTTGGCCTTCTAATTAGATATAAAAAACAGAACTTTAAAATTTGATTAGTTTTTTAATTAATTAATAAATATTTCACAAAACCATATCTAATAGGTCTACAATTCTGAAATTTTCGATAAAAGTAGTTTTGGCCTTCTAATTGGACTTTAAGCAAACATAATTTAAAATTTTGATTAACTTTTTTTTATAATTTTTTTTTATCATTAACAAATACTTCACGAAATGATTTACATTAAAGCTACAGTATTGAAATTTTCAACATAAGTAGTTTTGAATTTCTAATTGAACTTTTGGCAAAAAGAATGTTAAAATTTTAATTTGTTTTTAATTAATAGTTAAATAAAATACGACTTCTAATGATCCAAAGAGCTCTGAAAATTTCAACGTAAGTAGTTTTTGTCTTCTAATATTGTTTTTCACAAACACGTGTTAAAATATCCTCAAGGCGGTGTTGTATTAATGGGAATTTTTTTTTCTCGACAAGGGAGGGGCTTCCAATATTAAGGTTAACGCAGCAATTATATTTTAGTAAGTGAAGCGAGCTTACGATCATGCAGCAATGAACCCTTTTAGGCTCCTTTCACACTATCCGATTTCTGTCTAACGACAAAAAGTAGGAAGACAAAAAGTCGGGTGTTTCAAAGCAGCCTGTTAGCACCCGACGGCTGCTAACGGCTGTCGCCGGATAATGCGAAAGGAGCAATTCACTTCTTCACGCCTCTAAAAGAATTTTTGTATCCCTACTTTTTGTCTTCCGATAGAAATCGGATAGTGTGAAAAGTGCCTTAAGCGAGCCCATGCTTGCACAGCAATGATCCTTTCAAGGATTGAAGTAAGCCTGTGCTTATTATGAACTTTTCAGCGAGCGAAGCGAGCTTGGTCTAACGAAGCAAGGAACCTTCCTGAGAGGGAAGCGCTAAAAACTGGGCGGGGCCACGCAGCTAGGTAAAAAATTGCACATGGTAAAATTTCAGCGGGTATTCAGCTAATAGATTTATAAATATTAATTAATTAACCACATGAAGTAAGGTAATACAAACCTCGTTTTAAAATTTGAGTGTTACTGTTATATTCAAGGATCAATTATCGGATTTTATTGTTTCAAATTAACTTGCTGTAGGAGTTGAAAGGGAGATGAGAAGGTGGAGGGGGGGGGGGGGAAGGGGGGGGGGAGAGGCGATTGGACTTTTGGGCAGTCGTAAATTTTCCTTAGAATAGGCCTTGCTCAGAACTAAGTTTTTGATGTTTGATGTACCTTTTCTTGGGGACTATTACAGCTAGATACAAAATTTAAACACTGAAATATTCATTGAATATTGCTACTTACTTTAACATTGACTTTTAGAAATATTTACCCATTGAACTTTATGTATTAAAAATGTGTTTTTGTCATTTTTTTTTTTTGGTTTTTTACTTTTTTAAGAACCTAGGCAATATTTAAAAAAAAAAAACTATGTTAAAGTAATAAATAATGTTTGATATATCACTACAAAATATTTCAATACAAAATCTCTTATAAGTACTTAGAGAAGGTACATCAAACATCTAACACATATTAGTTCTGAATAAATCAAGTTTTAAGTAAACAATCTCCCTTATTTCACAATATTCCTCCATCACATGTCTCTTTGCTGATGATACTTCCAATATAGGTATTTCCAAGTGTTATATATCACGTTAAACATCATGAAAGCCGCTATTTGAAGCAATTAAAATCTCAAAATCGACATTTTTCATAATTTTCGATTCCGGGTAACCTTAATTATCGGGACACAACTCGGATCAGGAAAAAAATTCTCTTTGTATTGAGCCAATAAGAATTTTTTCTGCCTTGTCCATATCAGAACTTGACAATTTACCTACAGCTCTATCGGCAGATGTCTTACGACAGTTATTTATGAAGCTTTAAACCCGTGCTGTCAATCTGACCATTGAGAGATAATTTGTAAACCTTTGTGAATACCAAGGAACGCTATCTTTGACATTAAGGTTACAAAGTTAAACCTTCCTCCTTTCAGTATTGACCTCTTTAACCTCACACTTTGTGTCAGTTTATGGTCATTGACTTGAGTCTTCTTGCAGCCTGCTGAATCCAACAGATGACTCGGAGAACACCCACGAGAAAGAATATCTGCCAGATTCAACATACCGAGTACGTGCCTCCAATTGTCCGGGGACGTTATTTCTCCTATCTCTTTTACTCTATTGGACACGAAAATTGACCATTCCCCATAGTTTTTAATCCAATACAACGTTACCATAGAGTCAGTCAAAAATGTAGTTCTTAAATTCAGCATATTTAAAGCCCCTTGAACAGATTTAACTAATCGTGCACCTAAACAATATGCTAATAGTTCCAACCTAGGAATTGAAACTAGGCCTTAATTAACTGTAACTTAATCCCTGATTTTGTTACAGACCTAACAAATATAAAAGCAACATAAGCATTTTTGGAAGCATTTACAAAAACATGTAGTTCCAATATTTCATCAATCTCAAAATATCTAGGGATTTCTATATCTTTTAAGCATTTCGCTTCTTGGAGCCATTTATAGAATTTTTTGCACATTTCAGGGGGCAGAGCACCCAAGATAATTTAAGTTTTTAAGCTTCTTGTAGCCAAAGTTTGGGTAACAAAGTGACAGCGGTAAAAATACCAATGGTGACATAATATTGCTGCACCATATATAGTACTGATCGCTTAGTAATTTCAACGTTACTTTGAATTTGTTCATTTACTATAGAACATCTCAGTGTGTCTCTATCCAAGTTCCATATTCGAGTCAATAAACTTGTGTCCTTAAAAACATTTGGCCCTGCAAAGCGTAGCTCTCCCAGTTCCTCAAATTAAAACACCAGTTATTCATAACACTCTTAGCCTCTGAAATAATATTATCTATTTAATTTACATTAAATACTCCACTAACACAATTGCCTACATAGAAGGAATGCTTTAATTTTAAGATAAGTTCAGCATATTCAGGAAATGAATGATCAAGCAAATGATTTATAGAAGTTGTTAATAGGAACGGGCTTGAACTCACACCAAAAACTACTCTACAATGGCGATAAATAATCTCTTAATTTTGTGAAGGATTAAAAAAACGTTAAATAGTCTCTAATGTTCTGGTGCGATACTCAGTTGCAGAAATGCCTTCTCAATGTCCGACGACAAACCGATGGGATACGACCTGAACTTATCAATAATGTCCGGAATGAGTTCGCTTAAATTGGGGCCCTTCAATAAACAAATCTTGGACGATTGATTCATTTCTCTCGGCGAAGCATCAAACACCGGCCTCACCTTACTAGTTTGACTTGAAAGCTTTATTACGGGTCTATGTGGTAAGTAATGGGCTTCTTTATCTAACTCCACATCTGGAACTCTTTCGATAACATTTAGCTTTTCCCATTTCTTGAAAACAGCACAATATTCTGCCTATTAATTGTTATCTACCCTATTTTAACATATTCGTCTATGCCTTTTTACAGTTAAATATTTATAACTAGATGCTTGGAAACCTCCCTTAAAAGGTAAAAGAAACTCATACCTTCCATTTGGAAGTATTTTTAAATCGTTTTCAAACTGATTTATTGAGTTTACTTGACATCGACTTTCGTTATTTCCCAATGGGTCCCGAATTTCAAAAGTTTCAAGATCCCATAACTCTTTTATATCAAAAGCACACGAATGAAAGGTCAGAAACGTTAAAACATTGGAATTCCATTTATTACATTTTCTTGCTAAAATTGAACTGATCGCATCAGCACCCAAAAGCAAATCTACTTCATGATCAAGTATAAGTAAATCAGATATATCAATACCTTTTTCCTTTATTTCGATTAGTGCTGATAAATCATTCACTTTAGGAACATACCCACAAATTTTAATTTCGGAAAGTACTTCTATTGAACACTTAAAATTATTACTCAAGCCTTGTATTCCAATGTTATACACAAAATGTTCAAGGGGTTTACTTTCTCTCCATCCAAACAAATCGTGTATTATGGTTTGTTTTGACTTTGGTCTCAATTGCAAATTTTTAGTAGTTAAATAGGATAGCTCTAGTAGTTAAATAGGATAGCTCTAGTAGTTAAATAGGATAGCTCTAGTAGTTAAATAGGATAGCTCTAGTAGTTAAATAGGATAGCTCTAGTAGTTAAATAGGATAGCTCTATAGTAGTTAAATAAGATAGCTCTAGTAGTTAAATAGGATAGCTCTAGTAGTTAAATAGGATAGCTCTAGTAGTTAAATAGGATAGCTCTAGTAATTAAATAGGATAGCTCTAGTAGTTAAATAGGATTTTTGTGACCATGAATTTAACATCCCCCTGAAAATCTGTTCACGACCATTACCATTTATTTTGAGGGCTATGGTTTGTAAATAAATATTTTCTGATACAGATTGATAGGCTGAGAAGGTCCTCACGGTCAAATCTATCAGTGAGCTGTTTAATCACTTTAGAATAATTTTCCCTGGTTGGTGGGAAACTTTCAACCAGTCTTACAGCTTTAGATGTAGGGACGAGACATTGCAACAAATATTGGAATTTATTTTCATCTACAATATCTTCATCTTCATGGATTTTGACAAATTGTGCCCAAAAGGCCAAAAAGTCTTTTGGATCGCTGCTGAAACATTTCAATTCTAAAAGCTGCAACATGAAGTGAAGTTTCCCTCCTCTAGATTCAGCGTACTCCTATGCGGAATTAATGGTGGACAAATTGGCAATCTCCTTTTCCAACAGAGCAGAAAGAGTCAAATATCTGTCCCGATATTCTTCCGCTGACTCAAAATCCTCTTCATAGATGATCGCCAACATTTCATCACTCAGGAGAGCATTAGAAGCTTCCTCTTTGGCGTCAAAAAGACGATCAAACTTATCCGTTAGCTTTTTTTTGTAAAGCTTGCAGATCCGCGAGTGACTGTTATTGTTTAACGCACCTTGAATTACACTCGCACTCACGGTAAAAGCCGTTCGGAGTGCTTTTCTTCTCGCCTTCACTTTTTCCATACTCTCACTGCCACGAACACCACTATTTTAAAAATATAACAAGGTTCATATTATGGATGGATAAGCGAAGGAAAAAAAAATCAGACACGCTGATTCAGGCCATTGAGTTATAATGGGGTGGAGGGAGCAATAGCAACTTTTAAGTGAAAACAGCACCATGTCACGTGATCCGGGGACGCCTAAACACAGTTTTTCATGCTCAGCACCTCCTCAACCATTGTATTTTAATGGCAGTTGTTTAGTTAGAATGTTGCTCGCTGTCCTTCAGTACTCCAAGTGGTAGGTTATTGCTTTCCCAGCTATTACAAGGAGCTTTTTAAGAAAGGAGGACCCTGTAAGATTTTACAGGTAAAAATTTAATCCAATTTCTTATAAATATTTATTTGGTTTTGATTGGTTTTTGATGATCGGTGCAGTAAGAAGTTGTGTAATCTTATTATTTAAAATAAATTTATGTCAAAGGAAACTCATTTTCCTCAAAACATTATTGCATACATTATATATTTCATAAGTAAGATCAATATAAGTTGTAAATTGCCTTCATGTGGTGTAATTTGAGAGTTATTTACTTGAAAAATATTATTTTTACTTGGCGACGTATTATTCGCAGTGGTGTAGTGTGAAATAAAAAGGGGTTGGAACGCTATGTCGCGTCGTTACAAACGTATTTTTTTCTGTGTGTGTGGGGGGGGGGGGGGGGGGGTAAATGACAACTATAAATAGTTTTATTAATAATCTCAAAACAGCTAATGGGCACCTCAAAAATTAAAAAGAAAAAATTGTGTGTTCAGACTTCTTTTATTTATATAATTTTTTTAACTATTCAGTTACATGGATTTTTAAACAATTTGCTTTGCACAAACCATTATTATAAGAGATTGTTTGACACTTTATAAATGGATTATAAGACATTTTCAAACATATTATTAACACAAAATTTAAACAGATTTCTTACAACAATTTTCCAAAATTTTAGAGATGTCTTGCAACGGATGCAATGGATTCTGGTAAATTCCCAGATTCTGTAAGTCCTCGAAATCTGTTTCTAAAATAAACTAAAAAGATTGCGATTATTACAGATGTCGATTGAGAGTTTTATGACTTTTCTCCATATCGAAAAGAAAATGTAGAGAAGTTGATCTTGCTTGATAGACCTTTCCTTTTCTTTTCAAAATTTTCTCTATTAATAAAACGAAATCAACAACTAGAATAATACCAATTGGAAAGTTAAAATTCATCAGTCTATTTAATATTTCTTGAAAAAATATTAACTTGTATATCATCCCAATCATCTGTAATTTTAACCGAATATTCAAATATAGACTTATCACTTGCCAGACGTATAGATTTGCTGGGGATATTCTTGGTATTTTTTATCATATCCAGCTCGGTTTTGTCATTTTGACAGTGGTGATAATTACGTGATAATAATCGTCAAAAGTGGGTATGAATCGAAGGAGAAAACAAATTGCAAAATAAATATGATATTGCCATCAAAATCACTAGATTTAAAAAAAGATCGAGGGAAATGTCTTCCCCTTATCACCGCCACTGTATTAAGTGTTGATTTTTTAAAAAAAATAATTTAAATTTGGGGGGAAAAGTCCCCCCCCCCCCCAAGATCCGCTTCTACATTTTTGGAATAAACTTTGTAATAACTGTAAATGTAAAAGCATTCCCATTCTCAAATCGAAAAGTAATTTATTTTTGCATTTTAAAATACATTTAATTTTATTTCTTACTATTTCACAGCCCAATTTCGATGTATTATACCCATTTAGAAAACAATTAGCAGTTTTATAATAAGAAAAATGAAATATACAGGACCGGCCTAAGAGTAAAATTTTGTGTGTGCAAAAACGAATTTTGGCGCCCCTTAAATGAAAATGGGTATAAAAAAGTCTCCAAAAATGGTATGGGTGCAATTTATTAAAATCGTAGCGTTTTCTGCACTAAATAGCATTATTTCAAGTCAGGTTTTTTTTTAAGGAACCCTCGGATACAATTCTTTTTAATACAAAATATAAAATTGTAATAAAATTAATTTTAGAAGAACTTAATTATACCACGGCAACGGCTGCGTGGTTGCGAAGGGCTGCAATTCGGCTAATGTAACATCATCAGTATTCAAGCAACATTTTATCTGTTGAACTAAACATAAATGGGTAATTTGCATTCAAAATTGCGTAAAAATTTAAATTTTTACCATATTTTTTATTATTCTCATTTCGGCACACCTTCAAATATCGCATGTGTGCGATTGTACATGTCTTAAGCCCGCCCTACAAATATATAAGATTGTTGTTCAGAACATGTGATCACTGTTGTCATCAAGTGAATACCTTCATTTTTATTAATACGCTTTTATTAGCTTCAGATGTATGTATGTAACGGAATCTTTGAACATGATTTTGACCCCCTTCAAAACGTCGGATTAACTCGAAATTTGGCATACTTATTAAGGATCGATGACAATTCAATAATTTAATAAGTTTGTCGCTTTATCACAAGGATTAACTCGTGTTGCCCTTGCGCCGTTAAATTCCTACCAACCAACCTTCTCCGGAATCGAACCCTGGTGTGCCGTTTGAACGATAGTTATACAAAGCGTATTTTTTTTAGTCGCATTATCCTTACCAGGATCTTCAGGATTAGTGATTTTTCATATTCAGAGACACGGTAGTGTTTTGTGCCAAGTAATACGGCGTGTACTAAGGCATACACATGACTTAAATTTGAGACAAGCATGTGACTATTGACAGAAACAACTGGAGAGTTTTGTACACTAACTAAAAAAAAATTAGAGTTTACAGAAAAAATAATTAATAGTTTAAAAACTAAAAAACACGCTTTAATAGAAAACCAAACTAAAAAGTAGAAAATAATTAATAGTTTAAAAAACTAAAAAAATACGCTTTTATAGAAAAGTGAACTAAAAAGTAGAAAATAATTTTAAATAAGTTTGAAATAAGAATAGAGTGATTAACAAGAAATATTTATTTTATCGTAAAAAAGCATGGGGTGCTTTTTAAGATATTTTCAACAATTGACATCAAGCACCCCACGCCTTTTTACGATAAAATAAATATTTCTTGTTAATCACTCTATTCTTATTTCAAACTTATTTAAAATTATTTTCTACTTTTAGTTCACTTTTCTATAAAAACGTATTTTTTTAGTTTTTTAAACTATTAATTTGGAAAAGGACAGATTCATTAGCATGGGTACCGTCAGCATTATTAGAAGAAGGTTGCAAGTATTTCTTTTTTAAACTCTTTTTCTCTCACAATGATTATTATAAAATCAGTTATTAAATAAATAATACACATTTCATTTTTCCCTGTGAATTTTGCCCTTTCCCCCTGTTTATAAAAATTTAAGCAACTAGAGGAATGCAAGCATTCTCACACACACTTTCCTGGCGCCACCCTTTCATTATTTTTACGTATTGAGTTAAAGTAAATAAGAGTTACAAAATCCAAACTGTTTTGAACATATTTCGTCATTTTCAAACAACGTATCAATTTGATTTTCCTGTGGCGACCAGCACATGGAGCCTGCTCAGATTGCCGCCAAGCCTGATCAGACTGCCTGCCTTTATGTGGAACTTTTGGCCTGTCATTGAACTGCCTTTATGTAAATTTCACGCCAGTCTACTGTAACCGTTATGTACATTATGTGTATTTATAAGCTCTGTCTTTGCACAGACTGCTGCTGTCTTAACTGCTTCTGTTTAAGAGCAGGATCACTTCCTTCAGGGAAGTAGTTGTTATTATCTAGTCATTTACAGTTTTTAATAAATTATGTTAAGTTTGCGATACTAGTCTTTCTACGCTTTATTTACACGATCGAGTACGACGTTTGGACATTCCCAATACCTGGCAATTAAATAAATATTTCTCAATATCTGGCAAAATATATATGCATAATTTCTTGATCTCAAAACACACTAAAAGCTAATACAAAATATCAACATTTTACACTTACCTATCTGGATTCTTAGCACTTACCAGTTTATTTCTTCAGAATCGCACATTTGCTTCACTTTTTTTGTATTGTCATCTTTTACTGTCATTTGTTTTTTCCTCGTGGACGAATTTTCATTCTTAGGTTTAAGCTTAGTTTAGAATTGTAATAATATGCCTGATGTAATCGCAGAGTATTATTACGTAACACATGTCATTATTTCATCATTATGTAGCTTTCTTGTAGGTTCGCTATTCTGCATAAATATGAGGATCGCCTTTTTCATCGCTCCCTCTCTTACCAAATAAATTGCTTTCGATCACACGGTGCCTCGCCTGCTTTATTGTAATACAACAAGAATTATTCAGTTTTTAGGGAGGACGAGAGATTTAAATTCATAAAATCGGCAAGATCAAAAAAAAAAAAAAAAAAAAAAAAACCGTTACATAACTTTTGTTGATAAATCGGTTAACGTCCTCGTTAAAATTAGAGGAGGGAAAACATTCTTCAAGGAATGGGCGCAAAGAACTGTAAGTGGCAAACCACAGTTTTGTTCGTTAAAAATGTAGATAGTTGGCGTGAATTTGGGTGCGGAAGTTTTTGTCCGTATACATGACGAACCATACAAATTTAAAGTCTGGAATTCATCCACAAATACAGATCATTCGTTGAAGAAGAAGACAATTGCCATTGGATAAATCATAGCTAGATGTAAATATGTATGTCAGTTCATTTCTAATGATAGCTCAGGCATTGAAGGTTTTTTGTCGGAAGAAATTAGAGACAAGCTGGATTTTTGCCAGTTGTTAGGACCCAACTAGAGGAGTATTTCTACAAAAATCCTCGCCCCTCTCTCTTGTGCTAGCTCCCCCACTCCCCCTTAAACATCCGTTTTGCAAGCCTTTTTGTTATCGCTTGTATCTCCATTATATTTATTCTAGCTTTATATATTTTTTTACTATTTTATTCTTTATTATCTGTTCTTTAAAAACGCTATTTAAAATTTTTCTGTAATAATTAATTTTTTTGTATAATATTTTCATGAGAATTTGCTAAAATAGGCACACATTTTCTATTTTTCTTTGCTTTTTTTTTGGTATATAAGGTCTAACTTATTTGTGATAATATTAAGAAACCATCTGAATAAAAGTTGTAGCGCAATTTTCAACCTTTCAAACAATATCAAACTTCTAATATTGGGGTTTCGAGAACACGTACAGAATGCAAGAGTTTAGTGGGTGTCCGTCACTGCAATAGACTAACCGTAAAGCTGGGAGGCGCTCGCTACCTCTTGCTTTGTTTGAAAAACGCAGTTGTTTCAGGTAAAAATTTTGTTACTGAAAGTAGGACCGAATTCTACTGAAAGCGTTTAATATGGGTCTCAACTTTTACAAATGTATTTGTGATAAAAGTGTTCAATTCTTGCCAGTTTTGGTTCTAGAGAGCTTTACTTCTACCCTTAATTATTTAAGATTGTTCCATTATCCATCACCTATGGACCTGCTGTGTCACTGAGTGGCAACAACCAGCAGCTGTGGAGTTTAATTAATTGTTCCTAGTTGAATAATAGAAATATCAATGCCATCCACAGCATCACGGAGACCCCCCTCCCATCCCCCTACAAAATGCTTTTAATATCTTTCTATTTATTTTACCTTTGTTTTCTCTTTCTTACTTTGTAATTAACTGTATTAAATAATTCTTAAAGTAGTACATATTTACAATTCCTTAGGTTACTTATGGAGATATGTTTTCATTACATAAATTCTTAATCATCATAAATTATGTCTCTATCTTCGTCCATGATTGGTGAGTTGTGATAGGAATATCTGCAGTAGTGTTCCACATAGCCGAACAAAGTAGCCCTGATTTTTTGCATCCGCTATAATTCCTACAAGCAGATATACAGGAACATGACACTAAATGCATTTGATACCAAAGGCTTTAAAGAAGTCATTGGTTGGAGAACTTTTTTCTCTCCTTCATTATCATTTAGAGACTCAAACTTAATTTTTCATTCCATAGCTGCAACTATTGCCTAACCATTTCTGGACTTGCAAGCAAACTCTTAGTATGCGTTGTTGACATGCTTCGGTTCTTGGAGGCAATTTTGCCAGATCGACAATTGATCGCAAGTTTGACTGTTTTGCCAGATTCACAAATTTGAAGTGACGATCTTCATTCAAGTTTATTTTTCTATTGACTTCATATATTCCAAGTGTGAATCTTTCTCCACTAATTAGTAATTGTTATTTTGATACATTTTCTTGCAAAAATATTGAATCTTGTTGCTGAGCGTCCCCCGAAGATTTCATAATTTCCACTGCTTTATCTTTCCTAAACCATAAAAACATGAAGTAGAATCACATACGGTTATTGCATGCACAAACAAGAGACTTTTCTGATTTTACTGTAATGCTCGATCAAAATGGCAATGTTGTAAAATAGTTTAGTTGAACCTTTACCACATTTTTGCTTACAAAAATGCATTTCCTGTTTCTCTGGTGTGTACTAGAGCCACTAATAAAGTCGACAAATCTGTATCAGATCCTATAACCACCACATTAGAAAACTTCTTGAGTTTCCCGGTAACAACATTTACTTTATCTACATCAGCATCATCTTCACCTGTCAAGGTTGATATTGTTAGGAATTTCTGTATATTTGTAAATATTTCATAGTATTAATTATGTAAATAGGAAAATGTTATGTACATTTCGCCTAAGGCAGTGCAAGAGTTCTTTACTTCGCTTTCCTGCAATGTGTCTCTTAATGCTTGAAAACGAGTTCTACAGGGATCATGCTAGAAAACGAGTTTTACAAGGGGCAGGCTATTTAGCATTATGGTTAATGGCAATCTCGCCAAGTTGGCGACAGTTTTGGTGACTAATTTTGGTCGCCAAATTTGGCGAGAAATCCCCAAATGTCGCCAAACTTGGCGACCATTGGCAACATTTTCGGTCCCCATGTACATGTATAGGGCTTTTCGACTACGATCTGGAAAATCCTCCAAATTTCTATCTCTAGAAGATTCACGAAGGATTGACTTTCCTATATAAGGCCGGCCGTGAGTTGAGTTAGTGAGTTATCTAGTTAGTTGAGTGGAGTTACTGACTTAGTTGTCTCTCAACGAGCATTCAGAGAGCTGTATTGTGTTTGCGACGAATTTAGCAGTTGTGTATCTAGTTTTTAACTGCTGTTTGAGCTCCATTGTTGTGTAAAGAGCTGTATTGAGTCTGTTAGAACGGGAAGTTTTGGAGTTGTAAAAGAATCTGCGAAGAGTTACATCGGAATAAATTTCTTCAAGTTTTAATCTGCTTTAGCTTCAAGTTTTCTAACCCATCCACGCAACAATATAGATCTTTTATAGATTGCCGTAGCTACTACTTGTAATAATCGTGCTTTGTTTCTCTTATTGCCCAAAAAGTTTTCCTTAAATATCGTACATTTTGTGTTCTCCTCAAACTGGAAGTCACATGAATTTTTCTTGGAAGCTCTTCGACTTTGCTCTTCGTTTTTAGTGGTTGAATGTTCTGGATATCCGTCGAAGATGACAGTAACATTGTATCCATAATTTGAAATAATGTAGTTACAATACATACTCACAACTTTTCTGTAAGTTGAATCATTTGGCTAGCTTACATAATGGATTAAAAATCCTCCATCTAGTACAAATGCAGCATCATGAACATCTACATAATTCTGTAAACCAATTTCAAATACTTTCATCAATCATTCTTTCTGTTTTTGTACCAGTTATGCATTATTTGATGAGCTGTATCTGACAAACATACAATATTTTTGCCACCAGAAAAATTAGTCGACCAAACGGTATAGTGGTTAGCGTGCTAGCTTCTAAACCGCGAGGTTGCGGGTTCGAGTCCCGTGTTAGGCATGGGTGTTTGTAAATGTATGGTGGATTGTCTAATGATGAATGTTTCGGCACATTATAGCCCTCGTGTTGCTGACGGCGCCAGATAATCTGAATACATCCATCCAGAAAAATTAAAAAATACAATTCTGTCTTTAAAATGTTCCCTAAGAGGATCTTTTAGAATATGTGTTTGGTTTCCTTGAAAACTTTGTCATGATTATTCAATTATGTAATTGTGTACTGGCATTTATCGCCTTGTTCGATGGTATTACAAAACAATAAAAAGTTGTCTTTATCTGTCCTCGGACTACCTACAGTTCGTTCACTTAACGTTGTCTTAGAAAAAGCATCGTGGTATTGTTCATAGTATCGAGCCTCAGATGCTACAAGATCACTTACACTTAATAGAAGGACTCTTACTCTGTCTCCCCGTTCATCACATTTCTTAAGTAAATTTTCTTTGATTTCAACTGTTTCTACAAGGTGAATTTCAATCCTACGATGTAAATTATTCTTAAAATCAATTACTGCCTCTTTTCCACAAATAAAGAAACTGGTTTTAAAATAAAACTTCTCGCTTACATTTCGCAGAGAAGGTTACTATAGAAAATATGGACTCATTAGGTGATGATTTAGTCGCTGCTGAAATACTTGTTGGTCTAGTATAGCTTTTCCTGCACAATTTGAGAATTCTAACTGTTGTTTTTCCTTAAATTTTCTTGTGTAACCCAACTCTTCGTATGCTGGCTTCAGTTATTGTATTCAAACCTTTCATAACCAACTTCTTCGCATATTATACATACTAAATCAAGATCGACCATTTTAAGCCCGATAAGGTTTCGTATCCTGAAGCAAGCAATGTTGTAAATTACCCACAACGGATTTACGATAAACAGTTTATGAATATAACAAGCAATTAATTACTATTAAGAATTGTTTCTTGATTACAAATCATAAATATGATTTTTAGCGCTCCAAACATCAGAAAAATACAGTGAAAATACCTATTTTGGATTTTACAGTTGAATTAAACTAGAGATTAAACTAGAATTAAACTAAACTCTAACCACAACGCCGTATGCAAAACATGGAGAAAAGGTTCATAATAACATCGGTTTCCATGGTAACGATGCAGTGAAATTGTAATTTCACGACCTGGCTGTAGTTCTGTCGAAGATTTCCAGTTAGGGTTGATTCGAAGTTTTTTTTCCTTTTCTCCTGAATTGCGCGTTTCGGGTTGAGGCAATAGGTTTATATTTATTGGAGATTTGTTCACTTACCATAGAAATTCCATCATCGTTTTCAATTCTAATCTTCATTTAAGAAAATTAGTATAATATATAATTTTATTTTAAACTACTAAATTTAAATGCGTCTGTATGAAACACATTGCCGCTTCTTCTTCCAATTACCTGCAGACATTAATTTTCGCTCAACGCCACGAGTGTTTTCAGTTTTTTAGAAGCTCTCGTCCAATAAAAATGGCGGAGAAGATAAAATTACCAGAATTTGATATCGGAAGTTCAATGCTGGCCATGTTTGTGAAATGACAAATATAATGTTTTTAACAAGCGTTTTGGTTTTCATTAATTTCCATTAAACATATTAAAATACTTCAAAGAGTAAAAACTGATTCTAGAAAAAAAAAAAAAGTGATATTAAAACTACAGCATAAAAATGTGTTATAAAAAGTTTTCAGTGTTTCAAAAAATTAAAAGATAGCGTTGCAAAATTCATTTCTGAAATAAAAGTTTTTTTTATATAAATCGCGCCATATTGTACACAACTTTTCTGAACAAGCTGATACATCACATCGGTAGAAATAAGAACAAGATATTGTATTGATGATTTATAAACACAAACAAGCGCTTCCCAATCCGCAAAAAAATAAACATTTTAGAAAAACCTTCTGCGCAATCCCTTGGTGCAAAGAACCGATTGTACCCTCTGCGCATTCGATCACAGCTTTTTTAAAGAGTTGAGTCATGGTAGATTACTCAATTTTTTATGTCGAGAAAAGGAGATATTAGAATTACCCTCCTTCTATAGGACGGGAAATGGGTTCCATCCCACGCACTTGCTACTCGACTTGCCTTGAGATCAGAATCAGGTCCCAAGTTTCTTGTCTCAATATACGTATGACGACACACTTTAAAGCATGGGTGAAGTATCAACGAATTGATAGTTAGAAGAAAACAGTCTCTTGACATGTTGAACCAAGTTTTAAAAAGATTTGACAAAGTTTTAGTGACTTAAAAGAAAAAAATCTCTGAATATCGAATCGAGATCATGATAGGAAGAAGACCAGTCATAGGAAAAGATAGAAGTTGACTTAGTAAAAAGGTAGAAAAATCACTTCTTTTCAAGAAAGAGGAAAATATCTTCCCATAGCTCTTGAGGTGTCAATTATATGATAGTTAAAAAACTAAATTAAACGTTTTGGTTTGGATTCCCATGACTGGAAAAAACAATTCTCCAGCAGTAAAATTAACCCAGAATAGAAACAACGAAGGTTGCCAAAGAACTAGGATATTTGTGTAAGATACAACTATTTTTTATTATTATTACCATTATGATTTCTTTTTATAATCTTTAATCCCATCGTCAGGACTCATGAGAAATGAATCAAATTGATTAGAATATATCGGGCTATTGGTATATACTGGACTATTGATACCATGTACTCTGCTCCACGTTGGGTCACTGTAGATTTTAAGCTCTCTACTTCAGCTTTAAGTCTGTTTACTGCATTTATTAGATCTTTCACAAGAATATCCCACTCCTGATAATTTTTTTGTGAGTTCCGCAATAAGGACTAGATCTTCAGACTAGTCCTTTTTCGGTTGAAGTACCTTCCCCTTGTGGGGGTCTAAAACTTAACCTCCTATTGCAATTGTACCAGTCCTCATCCGAGGCGTCAATAGTATATGCTGTTCCGATGAAATTTGTTGCTCTGAGGGAGCACTTGTGGTAAAGGGCGGAACCAGCAACTGACATAATTCAGTTATGGCTAATTTCAGTTAACTTATGCCCTTTTTAAATCCTTTATATTAATTTCGATTTTGTGGGTGGGTGTGTGTTTGTGCTTGGAGGGCAAATCTGCGGAGGCCTAATTATCCCACATTCCGCAATCCAATCAATCTGAAACTTGGCAAATAGATTCGATGACGATGCATTCTATTAAATTTTGGGGACTGTCACTAAAAAGGTCGCTTTTACAGATGCTTCTATCTTAGGACTACTAATAAACCAACTTGCCATCATCCAATCGTGCAGAAATTTGAGATTCATTATCGATAACGTTGCATTGTATAAAATTTTAGAGGTTGTCACTGTCACTAAAAGGCAGATTTTACACACGCTTCTATTATAGCGTCAACTATTTTATCAGTTGAGCTTGTAAAATTTCAGACTAATAACTACATAAACAACCATTATACTTGGGATATTAAAATTGAAAAAAAAAAGTGATGCACATGCAAATTTTTTTATAATATTGAAAGTATAGTTGGGAATTTATATTTCTTGTTACAAATAAGCACTTGAAGGGAACAATCATTAATGTCACTGACTATACATATAATACAGATATAGTGCTTAGCTTAAACTTCAGAAGAAAAATTCCCAACATTTTATAGAAATTAAGAAATTTGCAAATTTTTAGATTTGTTTTGAAATACTTAGAATTTTCGGACAATTCCAAGCTTTTCAGATGCAACACAGTATTTTGGGTTTCGGGGTTAAAAATCCGAGAGAAAAAGCATTAAATTGAAATAAAATGTTTGTTATTTAGAGACTACCAAGCACCTTACAAACAAAAAAATATTTGGATCCACAACCCAGTGAAGAGGTCTTCTTAGTCAAACTATCTTTAGTCGAAACATGGCAATTTTTATTTTATTGCAGATCATAATCTTTGTGCTTCCTATCGAATCATAACTCGCACATTTTTTTTAAAAAGCATTTATAGCAAGAGTTATATGGAGAGTCAAAGGAAGTAGAATTAAGTGTTTTAATTTTCTGTAAATTTGCTCAACTGTGATTGAGGTTTGTTTGGTTCTGAGACAAGTGATACTATATTAGGCAAGAAGACCTTCAGATAGATTTTATGAATACATAACTTTATTCTGAATCAGCAAATAAAAAAGTTATTTGTTACATTTAATATAAATTTATTTAGTGGGTGGGGTTGGCCATTCTCTTAAATGATTAAAATGCATACCCAGATATGCGATGTAAAAGCGAAAGTATCAAAGCATAAATTAATTACATAAGTTCACTGGTTGCATTTTACAAAATGTTATGCAAATGGCATTGTGATATCGTTTAATTTTGTAACTTTAAAAAAAAAAAAAAAAAAAAAATTCAGAAAATTTGACAATTGTTGGTTGAATATTAAAAAATTACGAATTTTGTCAAGGAAATTTAACAAAACCCAGTGTTTCATAACAATACTTTTTATTTAAAATCCCCATTTTGCGGGAGTTCGCAAATTTTTAAATGTTAAAACTGACCCAATATTAATTGTATTAAGAACTGCATATATATATGTAAAGTAATTATAATTGGTTGATAAGTGCATAAAGTATTCTATTTTTTGGTTAGTTGTTACACTTTTTATAATTGAAGAAATCCAATTGTTTGCATTTATATTTTTATCGAAACAATATTCAATAAAAATATCTGATTTGACATGAGCTAATTATAACAAACTACTGTAATAATTGAACACACAACAATCTCAAAAGATGAAGCAGTATTAACAAATACAATTATTTACAATCCTGAATACTTGGAAAATTTATCCCAAAGAAAATTCTTAATCATTGAGGGAAAAGTATAGGAAGTATGATTTTTAAAAGGGATATTGAATAAGTGCAAAAATAAAACATTTCTTAAAGGCAAAGAAATTAATTTAATACCAAAGTACCAATAATTTCTGTTTTAGGCCCAAAAACTTTGGTGTATTCTTGAAAATACTGGAGATTAATTTTGTTAGTCATGTAGACCATTTAGATTGCATATGCATATTTAAATTGAATTCTTCATTCTTCAAATAAGTAACACCTAAAAAAAACAACTGAAAAAAGACCCAACAAAATGTCATCTACAAACATTTTTATTAACCAATAGGGAATAAATTGTTGTCCAAATGAAAACTGAGGTAAAACTATGGAGAATAAAATAGAGCATCACAAATTTGAAATTGCTCAAGCAGGATTGATTGGTTTGGCTTCAGAGTAAAGTATTCTTAAACAATACTAACACCAATGTAACTAGGTGTTGATTTTCTGATACTTTATCATGAAGCAAAAGGATTGTCCCTATTTAACAAGAGTTTCATTTTCATGAATTTGTCCCTAAACATCAATTTACGTCAATGAACTGCAAAAAGTAAAAATACATAAATAGCAAACATCAAAAGCAAAACTTGGTAATATTTAAGCAAGACTTAAGTAGCTTAGGATTTCCATAACTGTATGGAAAAAGTGTAACACATGGTAGCTGATACATATAATGGGCATAGTTTACACAAAATCTACAATATATTAAAATTAGTGCAAATTTTTTAACTGTACCTTTGCATTTACTTGAAATCCTTTTCTAAATGCTTAAAAAAAAATCACAAATTGGTGATAATTATACATCTTATACATAATGACATATATACAAAATGTAGTACATTTTAGAAATAAATAAACAATATTTCAATAAAACTTTCTTTCAATTATTAAATATTATCACAAATTCATCTATGTAACACTTTTGGAAAGCTTTACACAATGTTTTAAAGAATTACAAATATAATATATTAGACATAATTGAATTTTTAGTCATAACCTTTTAAAATTGATTATAACATAAAAGACACGAATATGTACAATTTTACATAAAACACAAACAATACAATAAATTTTTTGGTAAAAAAATTAGTAAAAATATTGAAAAGTTTTTCCACAAAACTAAAAATTTATTCTCATACTGTACAGTGATATATTTTTTTTTAATTAACATATTTGCAAGATATACAACTTGATGCTTTAACACCAACAGCACACTGAGTCATAGAGATGTTCCAGAAACAGGAATTGACATATTGGGAAGTAGAAAGAACACCAGAATGTGGATGTGCAAGGGTACACAGGGACATCACAGGAATGACCAAATTGAAATTTTAATCTTAGGTTTATTTAATTTTAATGTTTGAGGCAATTTTTTAATAAAATGTTTTTTCTTATTATTTTGCAATATGTTTTTAATATTTGATACTTTTTCTATTACTGTGTAACTTTACAAAACATATATATATATATATAATTTATATGATTATCTCCAATTAATACAGCACTATATTGAAAGTCAACAACACAGAAAATCAAATAATATTGTGAGGGCCACTCACTTCCAGAGCATTATAAATGATCAGGAACAATATGCAAAAAAACTTTTATTAGGATGAATTTAAATTAAATAATAAAAAATGATAACATTATCTGGTAGTAAAATGAAGGGAAGAAACCCCTGAAAATCTGATTTTCATTTTATTTTACATTAAAACATTATAATAAAATTATATTAGTATTACATACATTATTTGTTAAACACAAAAAGCAAAATTGTGAGTTTAAAAGAATATTTTATGCAAATATAGCCTAACTATTTACGAAATTAATTTTCTCCCTTCATTATAAAAACATTTCTAGTTTTGGAGAATGATTTGCTGCATTAAGCTCAAAACATATCCAAAATTAAAAATATAAATTTAGAACTTTCAAGTAGTCATATACAATAAATATGAAATACATAATTTCTAAGCATTTCCTTTAAAATACACCATTCTTCCTGATGTTAATAAAGTCAAGAAGCGTAATCTAGCAAGTACTTGGAAGAGTGACCAAAAGTGAAGCATTGTTTCTGAATGTTTAGTTAATGTAGCAAAAGTAACATGCAGGGGAACACAGGAGCAGCAAGATAAAAATAAATCTTATTGCAATATTGCACGAACATTGTACAAGACATACTTCCTCACCTCAGGAAGATCTCTGAGATGTTTAAGTGTTTAAGTATCTGTGATGTTCCAAACATGTTGCAATATCCCAAAGAAAAGTTCCTGTTACATCCAAAGAATATCATTGTGCTATTTGGAAAGTATCATCTAGGAATGTTGTTGAGCTTCAATGGTTTCGGAGCAGGATTACTTTAAATAGAAGAAAATAAAACCTTTTTGGAATAGTAAAAAAATCAAATTTGAACAATGATTGGCAATTTTGGAATAAAATAATTTAATTTACAGAACAGTTTATACTTATTTCAAAACTGCTTATGATATTAATCATATCTAATTTGGCAAGTAATTAAAAATTAATTAATAAATTAAAAATATAGAACTGATTGTCTCCAAATTGGCTACACTTCGATTTTGATACATTGCTGAATTAGTAAAACTTTTTCAAAATTTGCTTCCTTTTATAACAAAATTGTTAAAATGGGGCAGTTTTGAAGTAATTTGGCTAAGCATGTGAGTTTTGGAGGAGGAGCAACACCCCGATAACATCATAAAACTAGGAAAGAATGTTAGCAGATTTACTACAGTTAAATGACTAGTATATTTCGATAAAAATATAAATAAAGCTAT
The DNA here is from genome assembly GCA_963978545.1 of Linyphia triangularis. Classification (NCBI taxonomy): domain Eukaryota; kingdom Metazoa; phylum Arthropoda; class Arachnida; order Araneae; family Linyphiidae; genus Linyphia; species Linyphia triangularis. The sequence goes on along the minus strand of OZ021721.1, from coordinate 9,698,456 downwards.
TTATACTAGTTGCAATGTAAATAAAAGGATACAATAGGCAAGAATGTATATGTTTTACAAACACTAAAGAAATATACATTAAATAAGAAATAAAATAAAAATACCATATTTAATTTATAAAGCTACGTATGATACATGTGAAATTTGAGATGTTTACTTTAAATGATTATACATAATTTAAGGTACATTATAAGGTTAGTCAAGTTAAATTTTGTAATAGTGTGTAACATAAACATATGTGGCAAACATTAGATAACTAGACGATTGACAATTTTAAGGTGAGGTTTTTTTAACATTGGATGATGCAGGAAGTTGTTGATATTGTTGTGGAGCTGGACTGGAATTAATACTGCCAGTCACACTAGGTGCTTCAAACCCATTAAAACTATCAGGTGACTGCAATGAATGTATATATAGAGGATTTATATTAGCTGCATCAAAATGAGTGCTGTCATACAAGGAATTATTCTGAAAAAAAAAAAAAACAGAAATTGTAATTACAAATTGAAAGCTTGAAGAATGTTTACTTAACAAATATATAAAATTATCAGACAATCTTCATTAAAAAATAAGTTTTGCCTTTGTTTAATTCCAAGTTTAACCTGATGGTATACACGGTATGCCAAAAAATATCCAATAGTTCGAAAAGTCTTAGATAAATCTGTTTGTACCCATGTGTATGTCGAACGTTTATAATTTTTTTTTATAGCTTTTTCATAAAAATATATTCCTCAAAGGATTAATACAAAATATCAGAAAATATCCAATATAAATCCTTTTTGATTGTTATTTCATGAAGTATGTTGTATATACTTTCCTTTAATACTATTTCATAACCAAAAATACAAAATTTCATTATAAATTACAAATTAAATCATATATGGAGCAAAAATGAATTTCCAGTTTGTATCAATATTGAGCACAGTTAGTAGGTAAGGCCAAAATGAATGACTGCATATTTAAATTTAAGAAATATATAATTTATATCTTAAATCAAATCTTAAGAATGTTTTGTCTGATTTTAGACACCATTACAAGGTACATGATAAATTGGATTGTTTTCTAAATATTAAACTTATCCAACTTCAAAGTTTGCCCAAATGTTTTAGCTTTTTTCACTTTAAATCTATATATATAAAACTGTGTTGGCTGTACCTTATACAAATCCACAGTTTTGCACCTAGAGGTACGCAATTCGATACATAAAAGCTTTAGTACATGGAGATTGTAGAGAACCATTTTTCAATTTGATTAAAAGTTGCTTTTATTAAAAATGTAATGACATGTAAAAAGAACCTCTTGGAAAAATATTTTTTACAACAATATTTTTTATTACATCAGAGTAAAACTAAAAGTTATTTTAATGTATCCCCTCATTTTTCTGATTATTTTTATGTATTACAATCGTTTGTGCGATAAACTGTTCGAATATTATTATAATTTTCCACACATTTACTGTAAATCGATGCTCTGTGCATGCACGGTTTTAGCGTAATGCTAATAATCTGAATAAACAAACTATTGAAATTCCCTGAAAACTTTCAAGTCATTACGACATTTGTTAATTTTTTTATTATTTCCAGGTAATTCCTTCTTTTGATTGTTTTTATTTTTTGTATAGTGTTTTCGTACTGTGTATCCAAGTTCTAGATTTGAATACACTTTTTTTATCACACGTTTTATTATTTACACCAGACTATCTTACAATATACACCAGAAATGTAGTATTTCATTTGTGATTTTATTTCGGTCCTGATTATGAAGTTGGTAAAGGGCCAGGCATGGGACTACTCTGTAAAATTTTTTTTTGAACAATACAAAACTTTTTTGGTTCAGATGTACTATAAGACATTTGTTTGGTGCTTTTTTACAGGTAAATGCGGTTTCTCGCAACAATTTTTATTTTCAGTTATATTTTAATTTTATAATAATTTATATTTTAATTTAATTTGGTACTAATCCGTTTACCGGGTACCAGCCAAAAAGAAATCCCCAAAAAAAGGAGGCCTAATTAGTCTAAACTAACAACTTTCAAATAATTTATAATTTCTATATTTAGAATTGGCGATACATTTATACGCAATTTATGTGGGTAAACATTTAGGCTTGGTGTCAAACTGGTAACTGCCTAACGGAAGAGTAACTTTAATATTTATATTTTGACTTAATTTTATTATTATTTATGTTTTAGTTTTTTTTTAGTTACTGTGTTTTTGATTTCTGCAATTTTTCTGATCGTTAAATGAAAAAAATCGCCAAATGCCTTTTACTACATCTGCTCCCCTTTTTCTTAAACACAAATTCTTAAGTCGTTCAATGGGTCCACAGCAGAGAGGGGCCACACAGCTAGTAAATTAAAAAGACAAGACACTAAAACCAGGGATGAGTTTGGTAAAAAATCAAAAAGCTGAAAACAAAAATCCAAAAATTTTATACGTGAAACCCATTTTAAGTTATATTTAAAAAAAATAAATTGTTTTTCCATGTGCATTTATAACACTGCCCCATCTATGTCCGTCTGTGAGCAAAAATGGCTTAAAATAGTGGCACCTAGACATAGGGATACACTTTGTGCTGTCATCAGGCATGGTATAGCTCCAAAGAGGATTAAAAAAAAAAAATCCTGTGAAAGTGATGAAAACCAACAAAAAATTCAAAATTTCAACAAGTCAGACAACTTTAAGCAATTATACCATACTGACAAACAGGCCAAATTTAATTAAATCCAGTTTTCTAAATTTTTAAGCTACAAGTACTAAAAATCTAAGTTTTTATTCATATCGTTAAGCTTGTTCAATAAAATAAAAAGCAACAAACAATTGCAGTTAAAATAACAATTTTAAACACAGATTATTTAGACAAATTACAATTGGGACTAATTTTTAGAATATTTTTATATAATTTTTTTACAAAATGATATAAAAATTTGAGTAATTCTGCATAGATTCGAATCAAACGGCAAATTTAACCTTAAACAGGCACTAATCACGAATATGGCGGCTATCGCATTAACGGAAGTCTAGATGAATGGCTACAATTCGGTGTTGAAAATCTCAGTAATAGCTGGTATTGTATTAGCGTAAACCTCGGCGAAAATGACCATCAATCTAAAAAAAGTACTATAAGCAATATTGCTTACAATACCGGCGAAAATCTAGGTATCGGTAAAAGCGAACATCACAACAACGTGCATATCGGCGATAGCGTCCACAATATCAGAATAAATCTCGGTAATATCGATCTTTTCTTGATAATACTAGTGCAAATTTCGGTAATATCGGATGTTACTAAAGTATGGCTTTCGACGAAAATCACTATCACGCCAACAGAAATATCAAAGTTAGAACCAAATATACCGGGGTAACTCTCAGGAAGAGCGCTAATGTATAACTTGACGAAAATTACCATCACAACAACTTAAATCTCGGCGTAAAATCTAGGTATCGGCAAAAACGAACATCACAACAACGTGCATATCGGCGATAGCGTCCACAATATTAGCACAAATCTCATCGCACATCATCAATAATGCACATCAACGAGAGCGCAATTCATCACGGTAAATATCGACATTCTTTCGGTAACATCGGTGCAAATCTCAGATTTTACAACAAGGTAGCACTCAGCGAAAATGACTATTAAATAAACGTAAATATCAGTGTTAGCGCCGAATATACGGGAACAATTCTCAGCAATAGCGTTGTTGCATTGGCGTAATACTCCGCGAAAATGAAAACCATAACAACTTAAATCCCAGTGATAACGCACGTCATAGCTACACAAATCTCAGCACAGTGGACAAAACAACCTAACGATTAGCGAAAACGAGCTTCACCTACCAACGTATGTTTAGACGTACAACAAACGATAATTCCGATAAATTCAGACTTGAAAGCAAGCACATTATTCGTATACGTTAATAGCGTAAATTAGTATGAAGGAAATCACACAAAAGAATCAAATTTCGGAGCAGTTGAAAAAGTCTAAAATGCGAGTTTAAGCGCCAAACGAGTTAAGCGCTAACTAAAAAAATGCATTCCAGTAGATTTTTGTATTTGGAGCAGGAATGCCGTAGGTTTTTCGCTCTTCCCGATCGGGCGAAAGGGAAGCTGCTTCGCGATCCAGCCTTAGAGAAAAGGTTATTTTTCTGTGGGATAGAAAAATCGTAAAAAAAAGATTTTTTTTCTCCAGAAATTAGAAAAGCGGAATTCCCCCCACATAGCGGACAAAACTCATCCCTGTAAAACATGCAATTTGGCTGAACATTTCTTCCTAAAAACAATTATGATATTGATTTAAAACATACCTGATAAATATAATCGGAGTCTGTTTTTAACGATGAACAAGATAGCTGATGAGGTAAACTAACATTATCATCTTCTACTGTATCATCTACTTGGGCTTTATATGAGAACATGATACTGGGTTGAGAGACACTTAAATAAAAAAAAGCTCCGAATTTTATTTTGATATTTATAACTGAAGAAAGGGTATAGAACGATTGATACTACAGAAGTAAATTACATAGTAAAACATTAAAAATAAATTGTATGAGTAATATAGAAATATCCCTCTAAAAATGCTTTATGGCACTTTCTAAAATTCTATATTTGAAATAATTGGCCAAAAATATGCACTCAAACTGAAGTTGTTGATTAACATCTTCTATTGTTTTTAACAGCTCATACAAATGCTAGATTATTAGAATAGTACACATTAATTTCAATCTAAAATTATTTAATTAAAATAATCCCTAGAATATTGATGGAATTTCTCATTGCAAATTATTTTTAACTATTTGTGACTGCATGGGAATCAAGAGTTATTTTGTTCCAGGCATTTATATATAGTTGGTTTAACATATACCAAAACTATCATATTTTTAAATGTTCTCTTCAATAATATTGATATGACAAACTATAGAGGAGTCTTTTTGTCCTTAAATGTGAAAAAGTGACAAGTTAAATTTTGAAAATATATTTAAATATTGATCAAGTAACCAAAATTAAAAGATGAAATATTTAAGAAAAAATAAATTAAATTCATACAACCAAATACAAATGTTTAAACTATGTATGGTTCCTAAAGAAAATTATTTGAAGAAGCAATTTTGATGGAGTCTTATTTTAAGCTTTTCATACTTGGAAGGTACTAATTTAATACAAAATTACAGATTTAAATTCAAAGCAGGGCAAACGTTTAAAGTTTTTAATTAAAAAAACTAATGTGCATAGAGAATATACATTACCTAAAAAAATCTGCCAGAAATGTCCTATAAACTAGAGGCGTAAATATGGTAAAATATATGTATGCTGTAACATCAACAACACTGAAAAGTAAAATTATGACAATTATAGTATTTCGTAACTCAATATAAAATATTTAATCAGCAGCTATGTTTTTATATAACCTTAATAAAATATATTTAGAAGATTTCTTAACTAAAGTAATTTCAGGGCTTGCAACAGTTTTTAAGCATGTCCCTAGGGAAATCAGCGACAATTCTCTTATAAAAAAGGGACTTTTAGGGACCTAAATTTTTAAGGCCACAACTAATTTTCAGTGCAACTACACTATTGCAAAACGCTCATTTATCATTATCTTCAAAATTAAATATTGCACTTAACACTTTTTGACAAGAAAATAAATTAATAAGATATGGTACAGGCTCCCAAGTAAACCGAAAAAAAAATTAAATTTTTTCAAAAACTGCATAAGTCAAACAACTTAAAACAATTATACCATATCGACAAACAGATGAATCAATTTAAATCCTGTTTTACAATTACTTTTTTTATCCTAACTATAGTTCATTCTCAATTTCTGAGTGCAGTAAAAATTAAATTTTTACTAATTTTCTTGTACAAAATTAAATTAAAAATTTAGTCATTTTGCATCGGTTTGAATGGAATGGCAAAATCAATCTCCACACAGGAATTAACCACATGGATATCACCTCAGCGAAGCTATAAAATGGCGCAGCTAAACTCGTTATTATCTGCTATTACATCAATGTAAACCTGGGTGAAATTAATCATCACTACAACATAAATTTACCGTACCAGTAAATCTCCGTAGCGGTGCAAATCTGTGCAATAGCTGCCTTTATATCGACGTAACGTTTCACGAAATGACCTAGACACATAAACGTAAATAACGGTGATAGAGACTATCGACAGCAAAAGAGGTATTTGCACAAAAGGTTTAGGAGAAGTCTCTGAACGAACGTACGTTCTATGGTTATGACACTCACAAGTGTAGGCAATTTTAGCATCGCAAAAATCAGTCAAAAATATCCAATTCAACTTAGAAATGTAAGGATTTGGACAAAGCAAAACAATTCTTGACTATAGTAAGCAAAATTGGTTAAAAAAAAGACCTTTTTCATGAAAAACAGACTTTTAGGGACTTTTTTCAAAATAGGGACTTTCAGGGAAAATAGGGACCTGTCGCGAGGCCTGTAATTTGAGTGGATTCATGAAAATTAATAATCTCGATCAGGTAAATTAGCTGAGAATTTTTTTATACAATAACAAATATCTTATAAAACAAGCTAAGTACTCCTGATGCCCAATGCAAGAAACACAAAGCCAATTCCAACAAAATACCAAAGTGTCTTTAATAAATTTATTTTAAATAAAAAAAATAGTAACATGTCTAACACCATAAAAGAAACATAAAAATACTGTACATACATTCTATAACATAAGGAATCAAAGTAAAATGTTTAATAACAAAGACAGGGAGAGGGGGAAGGGGATGGGGGGGGGGGGGGAGCTTGTACAAGGGTAACTAAAAATTGAAATAAAAGATGCCTGTGTATAAAAAGCAGCAGACCCCAATCAGAGCCTTCTTCTACAGATGTAGCATTGTAAGCTATTATGTCTAAATACAAATTGATAGAAACAATTACATTACATTTAATTGCTTCATAACAAGATATTTTATAAGATAATTTGATAAAAAGATAACCTGCACAATTTACTTCAGAAATTAAAAGAAACACTGTCCGAAACGAACTGTCAACAGAATCATTTAAAGTTCTGTATTTCCACAAAAAATAAAATATATTTCAGGCAATGTTTAATACATTAGAATAATAAATACATAAAGACATTACTTATGGATTTGCTAGAATTCCCGATGGAATAGTTCCGAGAAATTGCTGTTTTCAGCTACTTGAATATTTCATTTAAAGAACATTTATTTATAAGTTATTATTAACCAATTTAAATATTAAATTTCAAAATAGTTTATTTCAATAAAATGATTCCATTTATGAACAGAATAGTTTTAATTCAAAAAGATCATAGTGAAATAAATTTAGGTTTAGTAAATGGTCAAAATTAAAAATATCCTCAATATCTGAATGCATTCTTATTAATTTTAGACTTTGCATATGTGCTTCAAAAACAGAATTTATGGCTGACTTTACATTTTGATTAAAATTTTTTCACACGAAAATCCTTTCTATAATTACGAGATAGGCTTATCTGTAGATCAGCTTATACGGAAGTATATACAATATTTGGACGTAGTAACATGAAAATTAATCTTTATTTGTAGATACCAAAATCTGGACACAGGCTTAATTCAAAGAAAGGATACCATGAAAATAAATTGAATAGTTGAAATAAATTTGACAAAAAAATAATAACATATTTAACACATTCTGTTACAAGCTCCAAACATGTTAAAATCTAAACAAATTTAACATTATAATAGTTAACTATTCTAAGCAATCTCAAATGAGCAGGCTGCACACGGGCCCATTAGTAGTACTTTTAATTTATGAAATAAATAAATAGCCAAAAAAATTATCCATTAGAAAAATTAAAAATAAATTTTTTATACACATACCATAATCCACTCTCTTCCTTATAATAGAGTAGCCCACTTCCAACACTTTGGGATATGTTCAACAAATCCAAAAATAATATGTACCAGTAAAAAGAAGGTTTGGCTAAAATAAATGGTTTTAACAATTACATTACAGATTATTTAAAATCCTTATCAGTGAAAAAAATACTATAGTTTACACATTCATTTAAATTATTCTGTCATCAAGGATATTCTAACTAAGGATGATTCTTTAGGTTATAAAATTGAAATAAAGGGTAATCAGACCTTAGAGTATTTCAGAGACCACTTTTAATCAATTTTCAAATTTTCACTGAGCAAAGAGAAAAACAAGGTATATACTGCATTAAAAGTCATTAAAATATCTGGATGATGGGAACAATTTTAGATAATTATTTTTCATTGCATTGATGAGCAAAAACACTTGTTGGTGGTTTCATAAAAAGTTTCTAAGGTTTATTTTGAATGTATTTTCATACAATTTTGAATAACAAGGATCAATGTATAACATTTTATGAAATGATTTAGACAAGGGTATAAACTTAGATAAGTAGACAAGGGTATAAACTTAGAATGCTTTTTAGTTAATAAATATATAAAGAAGTAATATATTGTAGCATATAGAAATTTGTGATGGATTAAAAGATTGTGAAAAACAAAATAAGAAAGTGATAATATAACAACAAAAATGAAATTGAAAATTAAATTCAAAATGTACTTATAAAAGAATGCTAAGCCAAATACAATTTAAAAAAAAAAAAAAAAAAAAAATTACTCAAGAAACTACAAACAAAGGCAATGGGTAAGAGCATTTCAGTAAGTTTGAGTTTTGTAAAGCAACTCAAAGGTTGTTATATTAATAAGGTATATTGAGGGGTTGAATCTTAAGACCCTTACCCTTAAATTTTTTAATGTTACAGAATATGAAAAATAGAAATTCCTTTTAAAGTTGTTAGAATGACTTAAAAAACGCTAAGTCATAAAATAATCTTAATATTTATTTGCATAGTCTACGGTAAGAAGAGAAGATGAAGTTTCAGAATATGGATCTTGATTGATTAGTAATAGCGGAATCCAATTGATTACTTTGACCCTAATTATCAAAACAACACTGCATTTATGAAAGAGAAATGAAATTTCTGGTTGCCCAAAGAATAACTGAATTTTGCATTTAAGTTGCCTTTTTAAAAATCTGGTTTCCTCGTGCAACCGCAAATTTCGACCCCTTTGATACAGTATCTGGCCAAAAGTATCCGGACACACAGTGGTATGAACTTAGAGCGTTCTGAGGCACATATTAATATGATGTTGGTCCCCCTTTTGCATCGATGACAGCCTGCACACGTTTGGGAAGACTTTCCATCAATTTTTGATAGGTGACCATAGGAATTGCCTTCCAGGCGTCCATCACAGCTGAAGTGAGTGCTTGCAGTGAAGATGATCGATTTGGCTGGCTACGTAATCTGCGTTCTAATTCGTCCCAAAGGTGTTCTATAGGATTTAGATCAGGGCTCTGAGAAGGCCAGTCCAGTTTTTGAACACCCATTTCGTCAAGCCACGTCTGTGCAAGCCTCGATGTGTGAATGGAGCAGTTATCCTGCTGGAAGAGAAATGGGCCTTTCCCGAAATATTGCCATAGAGTTGGGAGTGCAGCATTGTCCAGAATGTCCACATACATCTCAGAGTTCATGTTTCCAACTACAGGAATTAACGTACCCAGGCCAAACCACGAGAAACACCCCCACACCATTATGCTTCCACCACCAAACTTAACAGTCGGCACAATGCAGTCACTATAGAAATGTTTGCCGGGCATCCGCCAAACCCAGACGCGTCCATCCAACTGCCAGACTGTAAAGCGAGATTCATCACTCCAAAGAACAGTTTTATACAGTCCAATGACGGTGAGCTCTACACCATTGTAATCGATGCTTTGCATTCTGTGGAGTGATGTTCGGCTTGTGAGCGGCTGCACGACCATGGAATCCCTAGTCTTTTAACTCTCAACGGACAGTCCTGCTGCTAACGCTAACGCCTGATGAACTTTGGAACTCTTGAGAAATTTCCACCAACAAGGGCTTGCGATTCTGTTTCACTACCCTTTTCAGAGTTCTGCGGCTGCGTTCACCAAGTGTTTTCGGCCTACCGGTTCGTTTTTCTGCTGTTTCACTGCCTCGATGTTCCCACTTCACAATTACATCACTCACAGTGGATTTAGGTTTCTGTAGAATGTCTGCAACCTCATTAACTGATTTCCCACAAAAGTGGCATCCCACTATTCTGCCACGATCAAACTCACTAAGCTTCTTTGACTTACTCATTGCCTCACAAACCACTACCAACACTTTTATAGCTTTCAATTACGTATCAAATTGAGTCACTAGCCAGAACTACTTTTTTAAGGGGTGTCGGGATACTTTTGGCCAGATAGCGTATATTCATTGGTATCCATGTGATTTCATGTTTGCCAATTTAACTCAACCTTAGTGTGGTTTTTAGACTTCAATTTTGATATGCAAATAAAATCTTTCATTTTAACTAAACGTTTATTGTCCAAATCAATTTAGTATTTTGCGTTGCGTTTGTTACTGCCAATCCAAACGTTTTAATTCAAATTTCCCTGCATTTAGATACTTCTTATTAACTATTAAGTAGGATTAATAATTATTGACCTAACTTAATCGTATCATTTCCAAGCATCAACTTGAATGTTATGAATCAGTTATATTATAACAGCTTCAGAATGCATACTCATATTTATATTGAGGCTTTTCTTGGAATTTTTGCTACTTTGTTTCCCACAGATTGAAAATGACACACTGAAGCAAGTGATATAATTTTAAATTAAGACCCTTTAGGAGCTAAATACCCCAAATAAATAATAAAAAGAAATGAACAAAAAAGGAAATTTAGAATAGTAAAGACATTTTCTTACATGGAAGGGCAAGTCTATCTCTCAGTTTAGTCCAAGGTAGAATCAAAACTATTAAATACACCTGTAATGAATGAAGTAGCTTTAATTAGATCACATAAATGAATGTGAACGAATACAAATCACATAACACATGGTTCATACAGATTTTCAAAATAAAAAATAAGGACTTTTTAAGTACTTTGTTAACTTTTTTAAGGACTTCTATTTTCTTTGTGATTTATACGATGGGGTGAAATTGAATGAAAAGAAAATGTTAATGCATACTAAAATTTATGAAGAAATTTTTTTTAATTCCTAATGATTATAACCAATTATCGTGAGAAAGAGACATACTTTTACTAAATGTTGTTTAAGTTTTTGAAGTGCAATGTAAATTATGCATATTTTTAATAATCTCTTGTTTCCGATGGCACTTTTAACCCCCTGAAACCTACAGTGCTCGAGAACTATTTATTCAGCAGAGGACTAACCCGGGCGGTTTCGGGTGTTTTGCGATCTTCGAGGGGTGGAGGGTTTTTAGGGGTCTATTACCGGTCAGCTTCCTCACCTCCTGTGGTGTTGATTTATAGGGGGCAGTTCACTCCTGTCAACTTCGAGAAGCAGTCTTGTGGCGACCTTTTTTTTCTTTCTTTTTCATGGGACATTTAGTAGAAACTCCTTCCGTGCGGGAACTTTCACTAGAGGATTGCCAAGTTTTACAAAAGAATTTGTGTTTTGGTCCGCAAAACTTTAAATATAAATGAAATAAACCATGCTATGGATATTATTAAATAAAATTATAATATTTAGCTAAGCTTTTGAAGAAATTAATTATTTCGTCAAGACAGATCTCTCTATAAATTGTTTTAGTTGCATACAGCTGCGAACTCAAATATTCAGGAATTTATGACTCATTTTCAAATGCCGTTATTCTTTTTCTTTGCGAGACATAATTATATAACTCATAAAAACAAAGTTTTTAATATTAATCCTTTATATGCATCGCCAATTTTTATATTCATTAACACAGCGCCGATTCTGTTAAAAGCGTGTGCTTGGTGTTTGTATCTAATTTTAAATATCAAACACATTTATATCAGCAAAATGTGCGGCAAACTACGTTTCAAAATGTATTTATTAGAAATGAACGCGCATTTATCCATTCGCATCCAAACATCTTTTACTTATTTTGATTAAAACAATTTTATTATTTATTTATTTTAAAAAAAACACTGGTAATACCAAAGAGTTTCAACAATGATCGGTTCACTGCTATTTTATCCGCTTGGATGAAGGCAAGTTAGTTTATTAGTATTCCGTATAAGCAACTTTTTAGTGATAGTAACAGCCCAAAAATGTGAAAGAATGCATTGTCATTGAATCTAACTACCAACTTTCAGCCCGCTTAGATGACGGCAAGGTGCGTTAATTAGGCGTCCGCAGACTTGCACTCTATCGACACTCACACAAAATCGAAGTTAATATAAAGAATTTAAAATACATCCTTTATTGAAACTTGAATGCCTCTAATACGTACGTTATTGAAATATTTGATTTTTCTTAGATGCTATTTTGTAATTTTAGGTGAAATGAAAATGAATAGCGAAAATTATAAATTTATGTGATTTCTATTTTATGACAACAAAATACAAGTTGCTTTTTTCTAATTCTACTATATTTTGAATGGGGTTTTTATTTGCACAAAGCTATACAAAACCAACTCCCTTCTCATGCTGAGTATATTTCTGTCCCCGAGTAATGAGTTCAGTATAAGCAGTTATGATGAAATATATATTTCAAAATCTAGGCATGTAGGATACTTAGTACTATTATGTTTATTTTAGTGAGAGAATGTTCACGATGTTTATTAAAATAGAATTTTTATGTTGGCCTGTAATATTTAAAAAAAAAAAAAATCAAATGCCATTAAGTATTTAATGAATTAAAGTTTTTAGGTATACTACTTTCAGGAAGGTCATTGTTTCACGGTGTAGTATTTACTATAGATTGTTAATGGATTACGAAATAATTTATCAAATAGTTTGTAATCTTGCAAAGTAAAGCATTTTGTAATTTACATGTTGAAGGATATCTTTATTTTTGGTTTTATACATAAATATGAATTTATTTACGTATATTATTTTTGTTTCCATTACATAAAATTGTTCACCGAAAATAAACTTAGCGAATGAAATAGTGGTCTAATAACAAAAGAATAGTGAAATAGGTATACATTTCTCATTTTCAAATTACATTACTCTTTTTAGAAATACAACTAATTAATATTATATAACCTGCCTTGAAAATCATTGGCAGTAATGAAATTAATGAAGTAATAAAGTTATTTTTTATTAAAATTAGAATGTGGTATGATCAAATTATACATTTTAGTCGAAATTAAAAGTGCGAAAATATACTTCTACTGTTTTTTCCTAAAGTATGTATATTTTAAAAATTTTTTAGAAGTACTCAACCATTTGCGCTTGTTTATAAATTAAATGGTATGATTATTTTCATGAAATTAAAATTTATTGCAAAATATTTAGAATCATCTTGAAAAACTAAAAGCAATATATGCTGATGCATTTTCATTCAAGGAAACCACTTTCTTATTTTATGATGTAACGCTATATAGTTAGTAGTTAGAGAAACATACTGCATTTTTATTCAATAGGTTAGAAAACAATAAGTTCGTAGTGTCTCTTGTAAAACTTTAAAATTCTGACTTTAGATCTTTTCGGAATTCGAAGCAGAGTTCTTCATTTTCTACACTTGATAGTTAAGAGAGAGGGAGTTCAATATTATATCCTAGCAGTACAAGGTGTCTCCCCTCAGTATTTATTTTAGCATAATGGTGTATCGATAAGAAAGTGGAAATGGAATAGGGAAGGACGTTTTCACTGGGGGTGATCCAGGGCGATAGGCAATTATCCTTTCTTCTCTTCTGAATAGGGTCAACTTGAAAACCAGCATATGAGTGTGGGAGTACTTTTACTGTTTGAGATTTTTTCCACGTTTGTAATTGAAGCTTTTCTTCAGCCAAAGGACTTTCTTTTTATTTCTTTACATACTCAGAGGTGAACCATTCTCTGAAGCTATTAACCACAAAATTCCCCACGTCCCCGTTCCAACCCCTAATCAGTTTATCAACTCCCCTTAACAAGCCAGCAAGTGTCATCTGAAAGATTCAAAGATCCTCCCCTTTTCCCTCCCCTGTCCACGGAAAATGGAGGGAGAGTCCAATCTGAAGTGTGGCATTGGAATTCCTCCAGTCTTCTGTGGTAGTGAGTTTCAGTAGCTATTTTGAAGGGGTAGGATTCACAGGGTTAAAGCAAATTGCAAAATTTCGTAACTGGTTTCCTGCCATAATTTCTACATTATTTTTCAACCGCAATGAATATAGTTAAATTATCTATTTAAAAAAAAACAAATTAACAATGATGCTCAAAAGGGAACAAATTAAAACTTCTTCAGAAAACCTTTTAAAACTCAAAAGTCAAATGATACGAAAATACTGAAATATCAATTAAAAATGCTCCAGTCCCACCTCTGTTGGAATGTAATTAAAAGAAAAATATTGAATATAAAGATAAACATCTACACTTATTAGGATTTTCATCAAATATTCATGTGCAGGGTGACAACAGAATTCGAGAAACAAATTTTCCCTCACATTTCACTGATTGCCAGAAAATTCCCTGATGTCTATCTGTCGACGTTATCATTCAAAAAACGAAAAAAATGGCTAATTTAAAATTATACAAATTTAATAAGTAAATGTAATTCCAAATAGTCTAAGCATAATTGCTCCAAAATACATTTACGCTAACAATCAAAACAAGCATCTTTAGAGCATGAAAAACATTAATTAAAAATCCACACAAATCACTTTCAGTTAAAACATTAATTAAAAAATTAAAAATTCACCCATATCACTTTCAGTTAATTGTGTTCAATAAAGTGTCAAAATGAAAGTACAAAAAAAAAAAAAAAAAAAATTAAGTACAGGATCTAAAGCCTTTTTGCTTATGAATACTTTTAGGACTGTTGCAAAACAGTAACACAGCACTATAAAGGGTAAATAAAAACGAAAAAATCCGATGGAATCAATTTGAAATATTAAAGAATTTAGGGCTCTAACAAAAAAATGCAAGTCAAGAAGAGAAATAATCATATCTGTAAAGGATGTAGTTAGATTAAAATTAGAAGATTTCTTAACAAAAAGGCTACCGGCAACCGCGCTTGATGCAGTCAGATTGAAGTTTGAGGATTTTTTTCTAAAAATAAGGCGCTGACTTCACGGAATCTACTTTACGTGACGAGATCGATGTCCGCACTCGGGGAATGCGAGAAGAGAAACTCAAATATTTTAAAATTTCCCGATTAAAGAGTAATTTTACGAAATTCCCCGACTTGTCCAGAAGAGTAAAATTCTCCGACATTTCCCTGAATTCCCGGTCTGCCACCACCCTGATTTGTATAAAAATAGCAATTTATAACTGTAAAATTTAGCTAAGAATACAGTATTTACAACCAACTCCAATGCAAAATTTTCGAAAATTTGATTAACCCCAACAGTTTAACTTTACTTTTTAGGCTTAGCCATTTTGTTAGACTGGAGATAGTATTCCTCCAAATTTAGCTGTACTTTTTGCTGGCTATTAAAAGTATACCTGATTCATGTTACACTATCTGGCCAAAAGTATCCGGACACCCAGTTGTATGGACTTAGAGTGTCCTGAGGCACATATTAATATGATGTTGGTCCCCCTTTTGCATCGATGACAGCCTGCAGACGTTTGGGAAGACTTTCCATCAATTTTTGATAGGTGACCATAGGAATTGCCTTCCAGGCGTCCATCACAGCTGAAGTGAGTGCTTGCAGTGAAGATGGTCGATTTGGCTGGCTACGTAATCTGCACTCTAATTCATCCCAAAGGTGTTCTATGGGATTTAGATCGGGGCTCTGAGAAGGCCAGTCCAGTTTTTGAACATCCATTTCGTCAAACCAGGTCTGTGCAAGCCTCGATGTGTGAATGGAGCAGTTATCCTGCTGGAAGAGAAATGGGCCTTCCCCGAAATATTGCCATAGAGTTGGGAGTGCAGCATTGTCCAGAATGTCCACATACATCTCAGAGTTCATGTTTCCAACCACAGGAACTAATGGACCCAGGCCAAACCACGAGAAACACCCCCACACCATTATGCTTCCACCACCAAACTTAACAGTCGGTACAATGCAGTCACTATAGAAACGTTCGCCGGGCATCCGCCAAACCCAGACGCGTCAATCCGACTGCCAGACTGTAAAGCGAGATTCATCATTCCAGCATTCTGTGTAGTGAAGTTCGGCTTGTGAGCGGCTGCACGACCATGAAATCCTAAGTCCTTTAACTCTCGAACTCGGAAGAAAACCTGGACAACAAACATGCACTGCAACAACTCACAAGAGACTATCTGTCATAATCGTACCCATGTAACTTAATATCAAAACAGATTGGTTGCAAAGTGATAGGGGAGGCTCAATCTAAAACAACTCTTGCATGTTATGAAAGCATTCTACTTCTGAGTTGAGAGTTAGTCCTTATTTTTTCAGTTGAACTTTTGCATTTATGTTCTCCCCTCACCACAATACCTGACTATAATGTCTTTAAATTAGGGTGAATGCTCAGGATTGGCTGAGCGTAAGAAGATATGTCAACTTTTCTACAGAATTTTTGTAGGTTTTACTTATTTTTCGTAGTTTTTATGCCTTTTTTTGTAGTTTTTATGGATTTTACATAGTCTTTGTAGATTTTTACACTTTTAAGAAGGCTCTTTGAGATCATTTTAAGTATATTTTGAATTTTTAAAATGTTTTGGAAAATTATTTTTATGATTTTTAAAAAACTATAAGTGGAACCACAATCACAATTTATTAACAAAGAAAAACTAAAATGTCGATTAGCAAATTTTCTTACCAACCATCATTGATGGGTTAAGAAAACATAAAAAAGTATATATTACAAATTTAAAACAAATGACTTATGTAACATACCACACTGAAAAGAATTGAACTTATAAACCAGAATAGCATTCCACCATGAGCAAATAGTCCTTTCTGTTTATACAGAGTACAAAAATTCTCGTCAGGAACAACGATCTCCAGGGCACCCTATATATGAAGAATCATATTATTTCCCTACAATTTATATATGTTAAAAAACTAAAACACAAGGTTTCATAAAAGTTCTTACTAAAGAGAACTTAAAGAAAAAAACCCCCAGAGTACTTAGAACTTTTCCATCACAATTTTACACAATGGGTATTCCAACTGTACTTTTTCATATTTTTTCGATTTTGAACAGTAAATGTAGTTAAAAATTGAAATTTGCAAGCAAGCTACTGTGTTATTAACCAGTTGAGAATTTGACCTTAAAAAAATATACTATTCTAGGAAAATAGTATTTTAGATTATAAATTTAGCTATAAATCATATTCAAACTCATATTATATATATTCCCAAAACTCATAGAGGTATTTAAATTACTGTTACATTTTTCACATCTAAATTTCTAATAAGAAGAATGTGTATGGATCAGGCAAAACTTCAAATGAGCAGGGAAGCATCTGAAAAAATACATCCTTTGCTCATTGACAAGTAAGTTTTTTTTTGTCATTAGAAATGCTCAATACCACAAAAAGTGTTTTTTTTTTCACTTTAACTTACTCGTAAGTGGTAGACGAGAGTTAGTAGATCTAATGAAAGATTAGTTTTTAAATCTTAGATTTAGTTACTAGAAATTATGCATCTTTCCACTGAAGTATCTTTTTATTTTAAGAAACTTTAATATAATGAAAATATAGAGAACTTTTTCTTTTATAGACACAAGTAAGGGACTGAAAAGGCAATTACTGTTTATGCACGAAAAGAACTTCATATCATTTGGGAAAGTAAAACATTTCCTTCCTTTTCTTCCAATTTTTATATTTGGTTAATTTTCCTTAATTGGTAAGATATAATTTTTTTTAAATATCAAGCTAGTTTTCTGTTTTGAATTTTGTTTTGTCCACCAGCAGCTATTTTTTTAGCTAGTTATATTTTTAAGTCATGCAGATCGGTTTAAGAAAAAATAAGTAATTTGGATGCCCAAGAAGCGTTAATTATAAGTTAATAATAATGAAGTTTTTGCAGATGGCACTGTTTACCCAAAATCTGGTGATGATGTATAAAAGAACTCCTGTTCTGAAATTTAATAAACCTTCTTTTGAAGTATAAAGATATTAACATTAAATAAAATGATCAAAATGAAGCTCTTTATACAGCTAACAAGATAAAACATTTACAATAAAACGAAAATGAAATCTTTTTGGAAAGCTATTATTTTAAGATTATAATGCATTTTTAAAGAATTAAAATTATCACTTAATAACATAATTTTTAAATATAGACCTCTATACTGCCGTCTTAAACAGAAATGCAGTAACTCCACTTTTTGTAAATTTTGAGTTATTGTGATTTTTGGTGTCTCTAAGATCATATGCATATGTGTACATAAACATATGATCGGTTTTCGGCTTCTTTCTTATTAAACTCGATAGTCAGTATTGCAGCAACTCCAGAATAAGAGGTCTACTAAGCAAGAATGCAGCAAAGGCAAATACTAAGCTGAAATGCAGTAACTCCACTGAATTAGGGAATTAATACATTTCTGTGATCGTAAGATGCGTGGAAACTTTAGGGAAATATGATATACACATTCAGGGTTTCATAAGTTTCAATTTATTATGTTAAAAGCAGTACATTTATCATTGCTTGCTTTTGTCACCATTAACTGAGCGTTATGAAAATATGACTTTTTAATTTTGAGATAACTGGTAATTATTGTAAAAGTCGTTTGATGTTTAAAATGTAGATCTATTTTTATGTAACTTCACTATTATAGTTATAGAAGATACATTGAACTTATCAAAAAGAACACAAACGTTCAATGTTTGTATGAATTGTACAGAAAATGTGTGAAAGATTTAAATACTTCATTTTCCAAATTTGGTCATTAACAATGCGATGTATGCGAACATTTTAAACTACATGATCCTATGCACAAAGGGAATTCTTTGTAATTAGAATGCTCTACTTGCAATGATTGGGAAAAACACATGAAAAAGGCAACGAAGGCGTGTGAAATGTACAGAGCTGATTGTGAAATTCTCTCTATTCACACTTTGTATGTTGTTGTGTGCTGATATGGATAAAGTTATAACGTTACTCAGAATTTCAAAAGAGTATTATTTTGTCAAAGAATAATTGTGTTCAATTAAACTTTTGCTCCATTAAGCAGTAAGCCAAACATGAATCCCTTTGCTTGTCTGTGGCATGAATGTATTTCTAGCCGCAAGAAACAAGATTTAATTAGTGCCTTTCAAGCTTTTTTCTACACCACAGGGAAATGTTAAATTTTGTCATTTGGTTAGATAATTGCACTGGACAAAATAAAAATTTGACACTTTTGTTGTATCTTGTAAAAATAGTAAACTCCTTCGATATAGCAGTTGAGTCAATAACTTTGCGGTATCTAGAGCCGAGACATACCTTCATGGTGACAGATAGTTTTCACCACCAAGTGGAGCTTTCGTAAAAACAACAAAAGAAAGTATATGATTTTTCAGATTTCTTAAATTACGTAACTACAGTAAATTCAGGCAAAACACATGTGCAGAAGATGAAGCAAAGGTTTTTTTTACTCTTCTGTGTACAAAATAAGTAGTCATGCAACACCAAGACCTTACTTAAAAAACATCGTTAAAATTATTGCGAAAGAATCCGTTTCGTTAAATTTCCTTAAGATAAAAGTATTAAAAAATTTTACTGACAAACCGCACTCAATCCTTAATTAAGAGGTATAACAAATGAACGAAAAAAATTATATTACAGAACTTGCTTTATCTAATGCCAGAAAATCATCAAAATTTTTGGAAATCACTTCCAGTCAACCAAAAAGCTGTAGATTTGCATAGTAATTTTGACGATGTTTAGTAAGGTAAAAAGAAAGGGGAAAACCATGTTTTTGTTTTGTTTAAGTAGAAGCTAAAATACGCATTACTATTTGTATAGTCTTGTAAGTAATGCAAGGATATTTTTCATTTTATGTAAATAGCACTGATAATTTTCCCAATAAAAATGATTTTTTGATCGGACATTAAAAATTCATTTTTTGATAATTTGATCGTAATATAACTATATAAGCTAAGTTAGTATTACACCACCTTTGGGTCCTAAAATGCATCTCAATAGCTGATTGATGGAGTTACTGTAATTTTGCTTAGCACCAATCAGAAAAAACTAGGTGGAAATGCAGTAACTGCCGATTCAGGCTAAAGTTTCAAAAAGTCGTAAAATTTTATACATCTATGTTGCAGAGCATCAAAATTACCCCCTAGTAACATAAAAAGTTTAAACATTATTGAATTTTAAATAGGTGGCCCACGAAAAAGAAACAAAATTGCGTTTTCTGACAAAATCCCCTCAGGTGGAGGTACTGCATTGCTGCTTAGGACAGTAGTATAGCACTGTTATTTCTCTCAGCACTGTTATTTATAAGTTGTATTTACATTAAAATATACTAACCTGAACACCAGAATATACTAAAGAGACAATGGAAGTAACCATGAGGATCCTCCTTATACTTGTTTGACTATCCAAATGACCTAAAATGCATGCATTTGAAAAATTAGAAAATTAAATGAAATACTAAACTTAAAATTTCACACTTGTTTTATATCCTCAACGCCAAAAATAAAAGACCATACTTTTTCTACTCAAATACTCTTAAAAGTTATATATATATATATAACTCTTAAGAGTATTTGAGTAGGAAAGAAGGTAGAAAAAGTATGGTCTTTTTACATATATATATATATATATATATATATATATATATATATATATATATAAATTCATAAATCCCAGATAACTATTTAAATATAAATACCCAGGACTGTTTTCTTCAAAACAAACATTATTAACATATCCTGGGATTCAAAGTTCTGGAAAAAGAATGACGAAACTTCAAAACTGTAACACAGGAAATAAACAACTTCTATACACTTGGTTTCTGGGCAAAAATATTTTTTAAAAATTGCCTAAAGTTTAAAATGTACTTCAGTAAGTTTTGATATGTGCATCACTAGTGGCTCAATAGATTTCAAAAAAATAATCTCCTGCAATGTTTTTTTTAAAAGATATCCTGAGTAATGAGTTATATGATCCAATGTTTCAGGTGGTTTGGTTTATGATCTGTACACTTATGGGTCTTGATGTATCACCAGAGGAGAAGAGTAGTGGAGTGAGATTAGGGTTATAAGTAAATTAATTTTTTAAACACTAATATTTGATTAAGTATTATTTGGCATAAGCTCATAAATTCAGATTAAATTTTATTTTTGTATATTGAATAACTCAAAATAATACAAAAGGTAGGATAGCCTTTGTATTTTTTGCTACAGAGATAAGAATTTTTTTAAAATATGGTAAATAAAATTTATATTAAGTATAAAAAAAAATTACTGCAAAAATAAAGTTATTGAATGAGTGAATTTTATTAAAATTAGAAAAATAATGCTAAAATACAATTTTACTAAAGTGAGACTGAGACATTTTTTTATAATTTTAATACATTGCTATATTTGATTGAAATTTGGAAAATTAAGAATTTTTATATCCTTGATAGTTTTCCATACGTTGGTTTGCAAAAAAAAAGTTTTTTGTTTTGTTTTATTACTTTCTGCCTTTTTTTTTAAATATAGGATGATAAATTGCTGAGTTAGCAATAAGCACCAGATTAAAAAAAAAAAAAAAAAATTATTGACCTAAGATACTAATTAACTAGAATTCAAGTTCTATAACTATAGCTTTCTATCGTGTATTGAATTTTCTAGCTAGTCCAGTTTTGGGCTCTGATGTGGGCAGCAATTACTTTCATTTTTTCCAGGTTGAAAAAAGTTTAAGGAAGTATTTTTTAAAAACATTAATTCTTTTACAAAATACATACCAAATGCCAGTCCAAATATCAAAACACTTATTTCAGTAGCAAGTAAGAAACATCGTACAACCACCCACAGGACCTAAAATTATAAGAATTAGGAATTACTAAAGAAAAAGCTTATCACAAGCAAAAACCAGTCATGGGTTGGTTTGATTTCTGGCGCAAGGGCTTCACGTGGGCCATACTGCGCCGAACAAATTGATCAATATCAACCACATTAAAAAATGATCAAAAATATATTGAGATCAACGAAAGGTAAAAGATTAAAACTGAAATACTCAAATCAAGTAATAAAAGCCAATTTCAAGTAAGAAGCTAAAAAGATTTTCATAAGGGGGTGAACTCAAAAGAGAGAAAAAGAGGGTAAAACGTGTGTGACCTATTCTTAATTGTGTTAGGCTTTTCCTGGCCTTCCCTTTTCCTGGATTGGGACAAATCCAGATATTAAGGGCTGGAACGAACACAGCTTGTTAGCTGTCTGTGCATCCCACATGGCCTGCCAAGTGAGAGACAGATCAGTTTCACAAGCTTTATTTGTGTCGTCAGGGCAGAGCCAAGTGCTCCTAGGTCCACTTGCTGATCGTGCAATGGAATCTGCACATTCATTACCCATGATTCCCACATGACCTGAGATCCAACAAAAAAGGATTTTAAAATTTCTGTCTAAAAGTGTGCGATGAAGATTTAAAATTTCTAAGATAAAAGGATGGGTCTGGTTCAGTGGATTATTTAAAGCATCTAAACAACTCTTTGAATCTGTGTAAATAATCCACTGACCATAGCCTTGTTTTAAAATAAATTACATGAAAATAATTCAGAATTCTTAGAATACCTTAGTTAAGAAAATTAAAATAATTAAGTTAGTTTTCATAAATTCCCCCAGTATAAAAATGTTCTAAAGTCGTAAACACACAGTGAAAATGTGTTGTATTTACGTTAATTTTAAAGATAGTGATAATTTTATAGACAACAAGGTTTGAATTCAGAAACACTTTTGTAATTTCCCTTCCCCCCACCCGAACTGTACTAAAATGAAAATTCTGAAACTTTCAAAATAAATTTTTCAAGAAAACCACACTGCTAACTATTAACAGTAATTAGATTGCGCTTTTTTAACATGTATTGATAAATATGAATTTGGGATATAAGACAAACACAGAGAAAAGCACTAAAATAAACTGACATAGAAATGAAAGTTATAACTTTATGATTAAACCAATAAGGCTTTTGAGCACACTGAGAAATATAATCCCAAGTTATTTCAACAATGTAAATATTGTTGTCTATCCTCTGTCACTGATACGAAAAAAAATCTGAAGAGATTGAAAGTGAGGAAAAAAGTAAGAACTATTTATGAACAGAAAAAAAAAGTAAAAAACAGTAAATTGTTTACGATAGAATTACTGTACCATACAATTATGATACAATTACTGTACTGATACGAATTGTTGTTGACAACAAAGAGAGGAGAGAACAAATTAAAAAAGATATATTATGATGATGCATCAGATGCAAATTCTTGTGACATTTTGCATCTATGAATATACTTTTTCTAGGTAAATTCAAGGACCACTGCCTTATCTTGAACATTTTTGCAATTTATACGATGCAGTCTTTAAGAGGGATCACCAGTCTGCCCCTGCCCCATAGATCTAATATTTAATTTGTTTGGCCACACTATCTTCTAAAGTATTGCTTTAAATCATGATTTTTTTTTTCCACCAAGTATACCATTGATAAATTTTAGAACAAAAACAACTAGTGGTTTGTATATTACTTAAAATAACATTAAAAAAACCCATATATTTTCTTTTCAAATTTTGTTAATGATTTCATTACTGTTGATATACCTGCTGAAAAATTCACGTTTTAAAGCAATACTTTGGCAGATATTGTGGTAAAGAAAATTCAGCATAGGCTATAATGGGCAGGGAGACTGACAATCCCTCTTAATAGCAAAAGAAATAAACAATGTAACAACTTTATTGGAACACTTTGCATAAGGTTGCCTGATAGTGTAATTGAATTTAATGTTGTGTTATGAATAAAGTAAAAATATTTGAGAACAGATATTAGTTCTATTGAGATAAGAGAGCCCCTAAAGCAAAATCTTCCATATAAACAAAAACATAAGCAATATAAATTAATGCAACACAAGCCATGAATTTAAAATCCAAAAACGCATTGCAATATGGCTATACTGATTGTTTATCCAACACAAACCTGTTCTCTCCTGTTGAACAAAGCTTTCCAACTCCGAATTAACCCATTAACCGCCAAAACTCGAAATCCTTAAAAATCATGGTCAGTATTTATAACATTTGTGATTTTAGGGTCATATGTAACATATTTAATGAAAAAGTTAAAATATTTTAATTACATTTAGAGAAAATGACTGTTGCGTTGGCGCAACGTCAGCGTAAAACCGAGTTAAAATCAGTGGTTTTCAAGAATTTCATATTCCGTTAATGTTGAATACTCAACGACTGTAATTGACTGTGGGAGACATTTTAAAGCTTTTTTTCAAAAATATAAACTTTTGGTACTTTGTAAGTACGTACATTTATTTAATATGTCTTATTTTGTATGAAAGTATTGACTACATTCTTGGTGTAAAGCTACTTCACACCCATTACAACGATATATAGTTCATTGTGACAATATTTACTGCGAAGTATTTTACTGTCAATTGATCGTATAAGAAAATGTCCTTTTTGATTTTGTACTGCCAAAGAAAGACTTAGTTTGCTTGGTCTACCAGAAGATGATCTAACAAAATCCATTATCACAAAAACCATCATGTCCAAGCTTTATAACCGAATCTCACAGGTTTTCCTTTTAGGAACATTTTTGCAGAATGTTTTACACTATAAGGAATCATTTGCTCGTCTATACTTGGGTCGTGTGCAAATATTTGAAACTATTTAAATTTCTTATTCAACAAATTTCACGGTTGTACTCTCACTTTGTATAATTTGTCAATATTGATGTTATCTGCCATATGCAAATTTTGTTTTATATTCCTGTACTGAATACGTGACATTGACTCCTAACAAACGGGGCAGATAAATCTTTATATAATTACCAATACATTTCTTTTTGTGGCAATGTATGGTATCCAGTACGGAAGAAGCAAACCAACAAACCTTTTTAGGTAACTCTCAGAAGCAAAAAAGTCAGTCCTATTATTTTGCTGAGCATATATATTAGTTTGATTAATGAGCAATGCATAAATTTCAGAGTTAAAAAACTTATCGAAAATTTCCTCACAACTTAAATTTTCTAACTCTCTTTTTATTTTTTCAACTTGGCGATGTTTCTTCATTTTTTGGTATCAATGTATAAATAGGATCTATTTTCTTTCATTTCAAAGGCTCAATTTCTTTTCTTTGTCTTTGTATTATTCACATCATTTTTGGTTCTTATCTTTCCTATTTGAATGTAATTCAACCTCACCAGAAATGACATTTGGTAAAACGTTCGAGTTGCTTATTACTGTATCGTCCCCTTCTTCATTGTCAGTAACTTCGCCAACTTCTGGTGAAATAATAACAATGTCCATTTCATTGTCATCTGAATCAATGATGTAAAAAGTATCCAGAGTTTCACTAAGCGTAAGATAGTGCATTCGAGATATTTCAAATCAAAATGAAGCAGTTGTAATCACATGCGGGTGAGAAAAAAATTCAGTAAATGTTGACCCTCTTTTCCGGTCCCAACATCGCAGCTCGAAGATGAATTCATCAAAACATTTTTTATTTGTGTGTGACCTTCAAGTGAACTATGGAGATATGAAATGTTATGACTAATAAAAATTATTTCCCTTTCTTTATTTTTTCGGAATCGATTTAGCAATGTCAGTGCAACTTAGCAGATTTTGGAAATGTTTAAGTTATTACTACCAGAAAACAATAAGGTTTAGAATAATTTTTATTATTCGAAATTAGAGTGTGTAACCTTACCAATGAACATAAACCTCCAAATATTAGTTTAAAATTGATTAAATATTTATTTTAGTTACGTTTTCTAAGTGTTGCGTGAACGCAACGCCAGCAGTTAATGGGTTAATGAAGTACAGTAATTAAAGCATAATTAAATTGACCATTACTAGGAAAAAAAGTATGGAATTTAAATGGTGTAGGTATAAGCAATAAGTTATTAACTTATAAATCACTACAATTCTCAATTGTTTAAAGTAATATAAACTCAATTAACCTGATATCCAATCAAATTTATTCCATTTACCATTTCAGTTAAAAGTGGCCAAGAAATATTAATATTTGTCTAACAATTTGTTTCATTAAATTAATTGAACAATTTTTAAACATTAAAATATAGATTAAAATATCAGCAAAAAGAAAAACTAATTACATTAATTTGAAATAATAACATTTAAACTTTAAACAAAATTGTTTCTTAAATGCATATCGAACAAAATATTAAAACAAGTTCAGAAGAAAATTAAATTTTCACAGAAGAGTTAAATCATCTGCAGAAAAATGTGACAGTTATAGTTAATTTTTAAGTCAATACTGATTTAAACCAAAAAAAGAAAATTAGATGGCCCTCAAAATTGTATCATTGCTTCATAACAAGCACAAGAATCAAATTAAAAAAAAAAATAGCATCATAGAATATTTAACTTATAAAACAATTTTTATATTGAATTAATTTTCCTCAAAATATACAATATCTATAATTCAACACTCTTAGTGTAAAATGTAAGTAAAGCTGGTAAGATGTATACCTTTATAGCACCCACAATGGTGGAAGTCTTAGTAAAGCTGCAATCATAAAATTGTAAAGTCATGGCATAATGGATATTTGTAGCTAAGTTTTGACACATCCACAGAGGCTTCGGCAGTTGGGATGGTTGCAATGAAGTTTTTTGCTGCAGTTTTGTTGTCAACTCTTGCATTCCAGCAAACAAATCATGGTTGCATCAGAATTTTATTTTTAATAAATTTTTTAAAATGGGGTACTTACCACCAATTACAATTCTATTCAAGAATTGCATCGAAATTGAGAATGTCCCTTATACATGTCAAAAAAAAGATCCATGCCATAAAAAGCCTTCTAAAAGATAAATCAAGTTACCTAAAGAGTTTTCTCACAGTTTAATACCTTATTCCCCTTTGTAATTAGTTTAGCTACTTATCAATAAAAATTTCTTTTCACATGAATAGTAAGGGGTACCTGTCAAATTGGCTGTTTAACTTAACACACAAAATCAATGATCAAAATAACTTCACAAGAGAAGGAAAACAAGATATTGCTTACTTTGTCAGTTATTTCACCAATTGGAATAGCAGCATTTACTGTCATAGCAACAATGCATCGTAAAACGCTTATTCCAGCATTTAAAGATACCTGGACAAAGGGAGGAAAAAATAGAAAATTTAACACAGTATTTTACTGTATATCGTTCAATTAGTTTTATTTTCTGAACTAGTATAATATAGGAAAAACATTAATCTATATTAAAAGTTACTTTACTGCTTGTTTATCTTTAACTTTAAACAAATAAACATGTTCACTTTTAACAAATATTTAACCTATGGTTAGAAATATAATAATTGGCATTTCTTACCAGAATGTAGAAAGTGGAAAAGATAGGGCTATTTGTTGCTCTTAACTTCAAACGTGCTCTGTTACATCTAATGAGCATAAAGAGCAAAAACAAAATATTTGGAACCAAGATTGAAAGATCCCAAATTCTGACCCTGAAAAAAAAAATAGTTACTTTTTATTAGACTAATTATTTGTAGGTTATATTTCAACAATTCATCACTTTCTGTAATTGGAAGCTGATATAAGGAGATTTAAAAGTCTTACCTTGTGTTTAATATTTCTTTGTACAAAATCAGTTTACAAAATCCTTCTTCTACTACAGGTGCAGATGTTGTATTTCCAATACCCCATTGAGTTTGCAGATCATCATAAGCAGTAGAAAATGATTCCCGTTCAACTTGATGATCACTATCAGTGCTTATAAGGAAATACCCATAGTTTGAATTCATTTTAGTTTTCTAAAAAGAAAACAAACGGAAATAGTTAAATATTTTGATAACCTATTTATACACACAACCTATAAACATAACATTACTTAAATAATAATTAGCTAAAAAAAATAATATCTTACTAAATGTCATGTTTCTTTAAAGAATTTCTTTGTCTATATAGTAGCTAAGTTTGAATCTAAAAAAAAAAAAAACCAAAAAAACCCCACCTAGACGTTGTAAAAAAAGCCCACGAAGTAAAACAACCAGTCAGAAAAAGTCGCAAAATCTAATGTTTGCTGCCAAGCGGCCGCGTTTAGTTTCTTTGGGGTACTTGTACACAGTGAACTAAATTGGGATTATTACGGGGAATCCCCATAGGCAATCAGAACTTGGCAGGCTAGAGTTATTTTGGATTAATTTCATTTCATTTGCTTCAGCTACTTTGCACCCATTGCACTGAATTGAGATTAATTTTATAAAAACTCTAGTCTGCCAATTATTGATTGCCTATGGGGATTCCCCTTAATAATCCCAATTTAGTTCATTGTATACAAGTATCTCAAAGAAAGTAAATGCGGCAGCTTGGCGGAAAACATTAGAATTCCCAACTTTTTACGACCGATTGTTTTACTTGGCGGGCTTTTTTAACGTCTAGTTGTTTTTTGGGAGATATCAATTCTTTTTGTTGCATTTGTTATGTTCTAAATGAGTAAGATATGGTCAATGGATATTTTAGCGTGGAAGAATCATATCGTTGCTGTAAGAAAAAAATGGTGCAAACAACAACACCATTATCGATTCACTATTATTCGATTCACATACTACTCTTTGTATCAAGAGTGACAATTAATATCATGATTAAATATTGTAGAGAGATTTAGGTTTGCAATCCAAATCCTTTTCGTTTCATTTAAAAAGGAATCTTCCTTACCACAACAAGGAAAACAATTTCATAATCAATAATATGTATCTATAATAACTTGGGCAAAAAAACATGCAATTACATACTAAAAATAAGTAATTGTATAAACTAAGTAAAACATACAAACAAATTACTTGCTCTTAAGTGAAATTGAGGATTATGAGCATTTACATACGAATACATAAAAATGAAATGCGTTTCAAAGAAACTTTCCGTTAAGTTTGAAATATAAGACTTGTCATTATTTTAAGAGAAATTCTGCAAGCCTTAGTGATGGAGTCATTAAGATATCAGGCTAGTGATCAGAAGGTGCCTGGTTCAAATTCGAACAGACACCTAGGAAACTTTATTTTAAACTGAAAGTGGTTTTCTAAATAAAAAGTTGAAACAAATGTTTTCAGAGATTTGATAAGCATGCCATTTAATTGAAAAATAAGTCATTTTAATTTTTTTTCTATTTACACCGTTTTGATAGTTCAACTTAAAGTATTAAAGTCACTTCTTGAAAGTGAGCGAAAGGTGAATATCCGAGATCCATTGACCTGTTTTAATCAGTCATTACCCGGGCTAAATTTCCCAACTTCCGGGATCATTTCTGGGGGGGGGGGATATGGACCCTCCAACTCATTAGTTTATACAAAAGGCACTTCGTCTAATCAAGCTGAGAGAAATACAAAAAGAATGGTATGAATATATCAAAGCGTTTAAGCTGTAGGCCTGGCTAAATTTCCCAAGTATCAGGATCATTTCTGGACGGTATAGACCCTCCTACCCATCAAATCATACAAAAGGCACTTCCTCTAACCAAGCTGAGAAGAATAAAAAATAATGGTGTAAAATCATCAAATAGTTATGGCTGTAGCCCTGACTAAAGTTTTGGTCTTAACCAGAAGAAGAACAAAATTCCATTCCGGTGACTTTAGTGATTTTCAAAGGATTTTTTTTACCATGGTTCCCTTGTTCAATGTCAACAATTATGTTGTTATTTTTCATCTACTCACTAGGGCAACATGATGGGGAAAAATCAGGGCTCTAGCTATAATAGAAGCTGAGCTGTGAGGGGTTGAAAACAGGCCTAAGCTCTGTCAACATAATATACACTTGCATGTTTGCCGCTTTGACATTGGACTTGACGGTAGAACACTGCTGTGTTCCTAGATGGTTTGTCTATATAGTAACTAAGTTAATATGGGAAAATATTTCACAGTAGCCATTCCTGCTTACTCACCAAATTCTCTGATGCAAGGTTGGCTATTAAACAAGGACTCTTCTCATTGAAATAGAACTTATAACTTTAAAGGAATCAGGAAGCAAAAATAAGTATATAGGGTAAACAAACATAATTTTACTGTGTTAGTTAGCCAGAACTTATTTTTTAGTTGAGAAGCCCTCCCTCTAAGTATACTTTTTTTTATCTTACGGTTTTATACTGAAAGTTTCAAAATTCAGGGTTTTTGAGAAAAGCTTCAAATGTTTCTTTTTGTCAAATTTAATATTCTCCTTCCCCTCAGCCGCCTGTGGTGAGATAATTGGAAGGTGGGCGTCATTGAAAAAAAAGAAAACTGTCTTGAAGGTGTTCAATGTTGTCTTTTACGTACATGTATGAGTAGAAAATGCACATGGGAGATATCCATGGGTTGACTCAAAAGGAATGTGGAATCAGATTGTTGTCGATTCTGAATGCTGAAACTCGAATTGGAAGAAAGAAGAAACTAAACTCAAAGAGAGGTAGGTAACCAAGGTAGATTATCGAATTTTATTTATAGAAAGGGGACGAGGACTTATCGTTTGTTTGGAAAAAGACTGTACAATTTTAAATTTTAAGAGTTTTTGTTTAAAGAAAATTGAAATTAGAAGCGTAGCTGGTAAGTGGGATTCAGTGATATTTCCGCACATAATTATACTTATTAGAACAGTAAACTCAAAATCAATTTCATATATTTTATTTTGTTTAACCTTATAAATTAAGATAATATTTAGATAATTTGAATAATTATTCAAGTACCAAATAAATACTATTATCACTAATACTACTATGGTTTGTGTTGTAAAAGACTGACCATTAAAATAGGATATTTTGCTTAGGAGATTTCATTTAAACGAACGATACATAATATTTCTAAGATTAATACTGCAATGGATATTTTTGTAAAATATTATCATTATTAAAACTTGGTGCTTCAACAGCTAAAAAACTATCACAATACATTTTGATGGAAGATAAATAAAATGTATTTAACTAGTCATTATTACTAAATCACCTATCTTCTAATGCTATTATTGCCGGAGTTTCTATTTGATGTAGAAATATAAGTATAAACATTTAATTGATTTAAATTTTCTTAGAATATTTTCAAATAACTATGATTTCAAATACTATGAAAGTATCTTTCTCTGAAGGTGTTGATGTTGCCATTACCAAAAGTTAAGCACGAAAGGTAAAATGTGTAAAAACGACAAGTACAGCTTTGAAACAAGATCCAAATCACCAGTTTTGCTATCCAAAGTTTAGCTATTTACCCAAAAGATTAGAAAGCTTGAGGGTAAAAAGTATTTTTCCAGTTAATATTCAGTGAAAAATATCTTTATATTTAAAGTTAATAATGATTTTATAATAAAAAAAGTTTAATTGTTTTAAATTAATCAAACAAACTCATAGTCATTTTAGCATTTTGTTAAAATGTAACTTTTAATTTAGCTTTCCTGTTAACGAAATTTTGCATGCCAGCTTAAGCACTGAGTAACCGCCATTCTTCATGTAGAGCAGTTTGCAACTCTGCAAGAGAAGTTGGGGTGGGAAACACGCAGAAATAGCATGGCCGAAGGCATCCTAAAATTTTTCAATTGGATTAAGGTTGGGCCAGCCAAACCATAAACGCAAACCCCTCACTTTCTAGGTAGTTATCAAGGATGCCAGCTGAATGGGGGTGCACATTACCATCCATTAAAATGAAAGAAGGACCAATTGCTGCAGTGTACATTCTCACAGTGGGTTATAGGACCTCATTACGATACCGGACAGCAGTCACAGAACCTTGTTAATAGATATGCAGGTCATTGCGACACATCATACTGATAATTAGCATCATATTGACACAAATTATATAGTTTCAATGCAATCGAAATTGTTTTGTCAAGATCTTGAAAAATTGGCTTTTAACAATTTTTGGGGCATTTTAAACAAAAACACCCATTTCCCATTCCTTTTAGGAGGTCATTTACCCTTTCATGAAATTTTTTTTAATGTCGAGTGGCATCATAATGATATAAATTACTGATTTTTAACATAATTGGGCAAAAACTGCTAAATCATATTAAAAGTCAGTAATTTGTGTCACATGCTGAAGAAAACCTAATTTTTTGTTACTATTATAAATTTTCCCCACCTTTATTAGATTCGCACAGTATGCAGATACTAACCGATTTCAAAAAAATGTTTTCAAGTTAAAAAAAAAAAAAAAATTAGCAACTTTTCCACATTTCGAATCGGTTTGAAAATTATTTTTTAAATTCAACCACCCTATTACATATGTTCAATGTTCTTGTTATCGATAAAGGCCGTTAAGTTTGCTGTTATGATGGATACTATAAAAGATATTTCGTTCAATTATCTAGGTGCATTTGTATTTATTTGTAATGAACTTGAAAATCATACGTATAAAGACAATGGGTTTCACTCAATTCTGTTCATTTGTACAAGTCTGATGAGGAAGGGTCAATTTATAGGTGGGAGAGGGGTTGGCATCCTCTAAGGTGACCCAGGCCAAGTCTGCTAATAGGATTAATGAGTTGACGGGTATTGATCACTATAGTTTTTTTATGTTTGTCAAACATCCATGTAAAATGAAAGTATTCCGTCCTCTCTCCAATTAGAGTTAACGATGAATTTAGGCATTTTAGTGGATATATCCTACAACACACCCTTTCCAAAAAGTCTGGAATGGATCACAAAGAAAAGGATTACAAGCCACTGGTCAGTTTTGTTGATAAAAAGAAGAGATAATATGGGTCTCCTTGTTTTGCTCAGCTAAAGTTAAAAACGTATGCTTTCAATTAAATTTTTATATTTATTCACATCAAACTATTTCTGAAAAAAATCAACAAATATATAATTTGGGAAAAAGTTGGTACAGCAGCTGCCATACTGATTTCAGCACAATTGAACATTAAAAAAACCCAGATATCATCATAATATCTTATTGACTGATTGTATCGCATTCAAAGTGGCTAAAGAGATGCAATTTGCAGATAATTGATTTCCTAAAAGTTTGTAGGTAGTATGCACTATAATTGCAAAAGTGGATAACATAGTGTGGGGATTGTTTTGATGAGATTCTTTTTTTTTAAATATAATAATAGCATCCACTTTTTACAGCCTTATTTGCTTTTGCCAACATGTTAGTAAAATGTGTGCAGGAGAATCTCTCATTTTACTTTTGCACCTAGTGAGAAAAACTTTCATTTAACTTTCAATTTCTAGAGAGTTTTTTCTGCATTTTGGGAAAAATGTGACAGTAGAGAACATCCTACTGCTGCCTTTTATACCCTATATTACTAAATTTGTAGAAGATCATTTTAGTGCATTTATAGGACAAAACTTATTTAGTTTTTAGATATTTATTGATATTTTCTAGCTGGTCATGGGGTTATGTTTTAAATTACAAAAAAAAAAAAAAAAAAAAAAAAATAAGTCTTATTAAATGCAGGAATGAGTACCATCAGTTACAATAGCTACTCTAGTTTTCAATAAATAGCTAATCAACTTTGAGCAATTCAATAACATGTCATTTCAAAACAAATACTTCCATCATCACAAGGCATTTTGTTTGCATAAGAATAAAACATTCTAATATCCAATAGCAACAAAAAACGTTAATTTCGTAAATCTAATTCAAATAATTAATTGCTTTATCTGTATGTAAAAATGGAGTAAAATCAGAAATAATTTTTTTTTGCTTAATTCAAACACTAATATTTACTTTAAAAACCTTCCTTGGTTGTTGGTTACACAAACATAGATATAGAGTAACCCCTCGTAATATTGCGCCTCAATACATCACGCATTTGGATAGATCACGCTTTTGCTATGTCTCCCATTTTTTTCTGATTTCCCGTTTTGATTCTTTTTCTCTCCCAAAACTGATGTATTAAGCGAGCCACAGACGGGGTCACTACAACAACGATGGATTATGTGCTTCCTTTCATTTAGACAGCTTTTTAGATAAGAAATTTGATTAGTTAATTTTTCATATTATCTACCTACAAATTAAAAAAAACGTATCTTTACTTTATGAATACAAAAGTATGAGTATGTAGTAAAAAGTACATAACACATTTATTCTTCAAAAATAAAGTTTCATAAATTGACATTTCTTTTAATAACACTACAATTCTTTAACCTACACTACAAATAATTAAGCATGACATAAATAGCCCGCAAGAGTTTTTTCTACAGCTTGCTGATTATATAGAAATGTTTCGTATTTTCTACAAAATTGTGATTGAAATAATCATTTTGATCAAGAGGATGCACATTTACTAGTAGAAGTAAGAAGTCCTGTTAATGTTTCCTGGTGCATATATTGCTATAAATTTATAAATATTTCCCAAAATATATTCACTAGTACTAGCACATGTAAAAAGATTTTATGTTATTAGAAAACTAACTTCATCCTGATCAATGCTACAAATCTGCGTTTTCTCTCAATCGAAATGTAAATAGAGTACAGGACAGTTCGCCCTTGAAATAACACTTGGAAAGCATCAGATTATTGTCAAGATTTTAGATGCAGTCGATTAATTTTAGTTCAATGATATTTTCTAGACAGCAAGTGGGCAGAGTTCATCCTAGGCATTTTTCGAGGGGCGGCACGCCCTACCTGCCCTTTTCTACAAAAATAGCGCCCTTCCTGCCCTTTTTCAGAAAAAATTTAATCCTGAAAGAATTCGAAAAACTTTTGTTTTTTCCCTCCCAACAGTACACAATATGTGGATCACCCCTACTGAAATCGCCTGTCGCGCATGCACTTTCATGTTTAAACGCGCAACATATATATCAGGGACTGAAACCATTGAGTAGATATCCATATAACATGCTTCATTACTAGGTGGATTGTAGGGGGCCGTCTTACAATTTTCAAGTGCACATTAGTAAACTCCGATGGCCATTTCGTACGTGTTTTGATTAAGTGTATTTCGCTGGATTTTTACCATGTCTCCTTCAAAATAGAGGAGAAAGGAATTTGAAAGACTTGATTAACTTAGTTAAAGGTGTATAACCATCAAATGTTTACACTAAGAATTTAAAAAGAATATTTCCTTTTGGACACGCGTAATCGCAATGTCCTTCCTGTTAAATTTAGGGGGTGTTTTTGATAGTTTACCTGTTACCAATTAATTTCAAAACATCCGTTTCATATTTAAAATTGAAAATAACAGGAATGCAATCGAAATCCCAGATTATTTCCGATTTTTAAAAAAATAAAGCGTCTATTACAGCTTACATAATAGCAGCATGCACGGCAAAAAAAAAATCGCCGTTTTGACGCTAAATTTGATCCGATTTGGAAAATAAAAAAATGCACACATTTCAGGACATAGTCCAAGTTCTTTAGTCGGAATATTCCTTGTGATATCCCTCAATGAATAATGTTAAATTTGAAGAAACTCTATTCTCTATCTAACAATGACAAACCTAAGAGGTTAAGTTTAAGGTTGATTCATTCAAACTTTAGAAAATTTTGAAAGAGTGAAAAGTTCTTATCTTAAAACATTTTCATTATACTAAAACATTCTTATCTTAATTTTACTGTATTATAAATTCATATTAGTATAAAAATTACTATTTGATGACAATTTTACTGTGTATATCGCACTTTAATTTTAATAATTTTCGCAGTCTCATTCCAGCAGAATTGGGACTGAAGCATTTGATCAGTATTTTGATATCTTTTAAGTTTCTGAGCAAGTTTTTTATTTACGGATTTTTGCATTATTATATTTTTTCTTCAGAATATTGAAAATTATTTATCGAGGTAGAAAAGTATAATATTATTGAAATTGTGGCAGAAAACGTGTATGCAAATTTCTACAATTTGCCATAAAAGTGCCCTCGTAAACAGGAATTGCCCTTTTTTTGGAAAATAGCAGCCTGCCCTTTTTCATTTCTAGGATGAACTCTGCAAGTGGGTAAAGAAAAATTGAAGCAGCTGACTTAAGACACATTCTTCGTGAGAAAATTAAGTATTTACAATAAGTATATTAGTCCGGGGAATAGAGACTGAAAAAGGGGTCTTACCTTGCAAAAGGTTATGTAGTTATGATTTTTTGATATGTTATAAAGGTCGGTCCCATGGTTTATAAACCAAGTTTTCGACCTCCTAACCCTTGTGCGTTCTCCGTGGTGCACCAAAAACTGAGCCGTTTTTCAGTTTATACGTCATAACTCTTTGCCAATGCATCTTAGAAACAAATATTATATACAAAAGTTGTAGAATATTAAATTATCTACAACTTTTGTATACTAAGTTTTTTTATAGACCTATCACGTAAATAGTTATGTCGCATCAAAGT
Organism: Linyphia triangularis; assembly: GCA_963978545.1. Taxonomy (NCBI): domain Eukaryota; kingdom Metazoa; phylum Arthropoda; class Arachnida; order Araneae; family Linyphiidae; genus Linyphia; species Linyphia triangularis. Next base: position 9,662,162 of record OZ021721.1, on the reverse strand, counting down.
CGAAACTTTTTCGTAAAAATGCTACTTTTTTAAGATTTGTGTCAAGTTTTTTGATTATATCTTCATAATGGTACGTTTTAGAGAAAAAGTTTGTGAATAAAAGTTGTAGAACAATAAATTTCCTACAAGTTTTCTATGTAAACTTATTTTCTAGGACTAATAACAAAGGAGTTAAGGTAAGTGTCCACGAGGGAGAAAACTCGAGCGAGTTCCATGCGAGGAACTTGCTGCACTGTTTCCACTGCATATGCAAGTTTACTCGCGGAGGGGTGGTTGCAATTTTCTCCCAGTAGAAATCTTGCATAGGTGTGTCCACGACGGCGGCGTGCAACTGCGAGAAGGAAATGGATTCTCGGGGTAAAATCGGCTGTAATTTTGCTTTTGCATAATAACGGCAATATTTGTTTTTTTATTTATTCATGACTTTTAGATAATTATGTTAGATGAAAATAATTTATTTAGGAGACAAGATTTTAGGTAAAATAATACACCGTATAAAATTAATTGGCAGCTCAATTATAAAAAAATTTAAATTATCAACCATGTATATGTATTAGAAAATATACCATGAAGATCTTTTGACTAGATGTAATGAAAATTAATGTTAATTGCCCGTGCAAAACATAACATATATATTTTGAATAAAAAAACTTAGTATACAAAAGTTGTAGATAATTTAATATTCTACAACATATTGTTAACATATTACAAGAAATAAAATTATTTCTTTGAAGAATAATAACTGTTGTTAACAACAGGCAAATTTTAAAGACAATTATAGTTTTTTCTAGGAATTTTTATCTAAAAAAAATAATTTTAGGAAAAGAAAAGAATCGTTATTTATAAATTTAATGGTATTGTATTATTATCTATTTTATATATAACAATTATTACGCAAATTATTTTTGAATATACATTATACTGATTTTAAGTACAGTTTTATGTGGTAATTTTTTTTTTTCTTCAATTTTGCTATAAAAAATATCACTTTTATGAAACAAATGCATGTTTTAAAAAGATATTTTGTAAAATATTAAAAAAAATTTCCTGTTTTTCATAAGAGTATGGAAATTCTTATGAAGAAGTAATTATCTGATTAAATAACTAATATGCATTTGAGAACGTTAAAAAAAAATCTAAAAAATCAAAATGAGAATCAATAGTTATTTTGCATTTTATAGTTAATCTGAATAATACGATACATCCGCATTACTATAACAAATAAAATAATTTAATCCACATAATAATAAAAAATTCCAAATTGAAAACTAAAAAAAAAAGTTAACGGGGATCGAACCAGGAATCTTTCGAGTGCAAAAGAAAACTCTACGCACCACGCCATCGGGCCCAACACGAAATTGTGTGAAGTATAAATATTGTACAAGTTCTTTTTTCAGTATATTTAATTAAAATAAAATAGAGTTTTGCACGGGCAATTAACATTAATTTTCATTACATCTAGTCAAAAGATCTTCATGGTATATTTTCTAATACTGCAAAAAGAAAATTATGCACGATAACGCGTGAAGGAAATATTTCGCTACATGAGAAGAATGAATCATACTGTGCCTTTTTAAACCATATTTAACCTTATATTTGATACAAACGTATTTTAGTATTTTTAATCAATCAAATTCATGCTATTTTTTACTTAATCCAAGATAGTTATACCAATTTCTACAAAACTCAGAAACTTCAAAATGAATGTGTCATTCGGATCTTCAAAGATCGAAAATCGCCATGCGTTTATATTTACAATCTTGTAATTCTTGTAAAAGCTCATCTTTAATACTATGCAATAATGATAAGTCCTATACAGTGCGAATAATTCAAAAGAATTATTTAATAAAATCAACTTCACGATGAGGATTCGACTGTCAACTTGCGGCGAGAAGCTGCAATATTTTCCAAACTTGTGGAATCAAGGAAGAAAACTTGCAGAACTAGTGTCCACGAGAGGATTTTCGGTCGGCGCAAGTCTTGCTGCAACTAACTAAAACTTCCCGATAGTGGACTCGCAAGGGTGTGTACACGAGCGAGAAGTCGTTTTACATCGAACTCGCGCGCGTTTTCTCGCCCGTGGACACTTACCTTTACTCTGCTTTGTGTATTTTCCGTGGTGCACCACAAAAAAATACGTTTTTTAGTTTATAGATCATAACTCTTTCGCAATGGTTTTTAAAAACAAACATTAAATTCAAAAGTTGTAGAATATTAAATTTTCTACAACTTTAGTGAACAATTTGCTTTTGTACAGTTATTATGTAAAGAGTTACGTAGCATCAAAGTAAACACTTTTTTGTAAAAATGCTGCTTTTTTTAAGTTTTTGCCGAGTTTTTCAATTATATCTTCATAACAATAAGTCGTAGGGAAAAATATATTGCACAAAAGTTGTAGATCTATAAATTTGCTATAAGTTTTACACAAAAAGTTACTATCTAGGACTAATAACTAAGGATATACTCTTCTTTGAAGGTTTACGAGATAACCTATAATATTTTATGTATAGGTAGGGGTTTAAAAATAGCTTCTTACTGCATAGTCTGACAATTTTAATAAAAAAATAAAACAATATATATATAATACTAATGATAATGTAAAATAAAAAGTGGAAATATATTAAATAATGTATATCTATAGATAATAATAGTAATATAAAGTTTACCATTTTGCCGTGATGCACCAAAAATTTTTGCATTCGGAAATAAAAATGAGGAATAGATTGCATTCAAGTGGCTGATTCTAAACTACGTGGGGTACAGATCTTTTGAGATGGAATAGAAAAATCACAAGTCGGGTGGCATTAGTGACATGTAAAGGAATTCTTTTAAGGACTCAGTTTCCGCGAAAACACCATATACTGTTGATTGAGATTTGCCACTGCCGAATTCAGGGTAGAAGATTAAAAGAACCGAAAAACCATTCTCGACCCTCCCCACCACTAACCATCCCGACAGAATATCAACCACTCAGCGTAATTACTTAATATTGGAATACATGCGTTGTAATGATGGCTGCTTCATCATATCCAATATTTCAAGAATTTGCAAAGATCTTCCTAGATCCTAATGCCAGTGTTTCAAGCATCACCGAAACTGTATCAAGCATTCTTGTTGCTCTCTTTGGTGGTCAATGGGCAACAACTTGAAATGCTTTGCGTTATAAGCAATTTTCCAAATCAACAACTGGGAGCAAGTTAAATCTGTCAAAGCTACCTCCGACCTAAGAAGCTGCCATGCACCATGTCTTTCGCACATACCATCAAGTAAAGACATGGATGGGCCAATTGAAAAATCCTCTGGTCTGTGGGTGGAAGAAGGACAGTAAAGGACTTCTTCCTATTACAACCACCAGTGATTCAGCTCTTCAATCAATTCTGACCTACATTTTCTGCCAGAGCAACATTGGATACACTAAGGCCTGCGGTTGTAGAAAGGCCGGTCTCAAGTGCTCCATAGTATGTAAAAACTGTCATGGACAAACCTGTGACAATACAGCGGACATCATAATTGATGACAACGATGAAGACGACCCAACAGGACTCTTAATTCAAGAAGTAGCGGAGGAACCAAACGAGCCTTCGTGGCTAAACGAAACTAAATTTAAGAATTTATAAGTTTTCTAAATTGTAAATTTTATTGATATTACTATTATTATATATAGATATATACATTTGTATAATATTTATATTTTTTGATTTATAATACTATTATTTTAATACCTATATTGTATTATTTTTTATTAAACTTCTCAGGCTTTGCAGTAAAAAACTGTTTTTAATATTAAATCTTACCAAGTAGCTATTTTGTTATTAGTTCTATAAAATAACTTTGCATATAAAACGTAGCAATTTAGGGTTTTACAATTTTTATGATATACTTTTATGGATATTATCTAAAAACTCGACAAGAATCTTAAAATAGTATTTTTACGAAAGAGTTTTTGCTTTGATGCTTTTCATAAAATTTGTTTTTAATACAATAATTCTACAAAACAAATTTTGCACATACATTAGTGGTAGAAAATTTAATACTTTACAACCTAAAATATAATTTTTTCCCCTATAAAATGCAGTGGAAAAAGGATATGATCGGTATACTGAAAAAAATTCAAAATTTCAGAATTCAGAAGGTTTTTGGTGCACCATGGCGAAAATGGTAAATTGATATTACCGTTATTGTATATAGATATATACATTATTTAATATATTTCCACTTTTTATTTTACATTATCATTAGTATTATGTATATATTGTTTGATTTTTTTTATTAAAATTGTCAGACTATGCAGTAAGAAGCTTTTTTTTAAACCCCTACCTATACATAATATATTATAGGTTATCATCTCGCAAACCTTCAAAGAAGAGTAGATCCTTAGTTATTAGTCCTAGATAGTAGCTTTTTGTATAAAACTTATAGCAAATTTATAGATCTATATTTTTTGTTCAATATATTTTTCCCTACGGCTTATTGTTATGAAGATATAATTGAAAATCTCGGCAAAAAACTTAAAAAAGCAGCATTTTTACGAAAAAGTGTTTACTTTGATGCTACGTAACTCTTTACATAATAGCTTTACAAAAGCCAATTGTTCAGAAAAGTTGTAGAAAATTTAATATTTACAACTTTTAAATTTAATGTTTGTTTTTAAAATGCATTGCGAAAGAGTTATGATCTATAAACTGAAAAACGTATTTTTTTTGTGGTGCACCACGGAAAATACACAAATCAGAGTAACTCCTTTGTTATTAGTCCTAGAAAATAAGTTTATATAGAAAACTTGTAGGAAATTTATTGTTCTACAACTTTTATTCACAAACTTTTTCTCTAAAACGTACCATTATGAAGATATAATCAAAAAACTTGACACAAATCTTAAAAAAGTAGCATTTTTACGAAAAAGTTTCGACTTTGATGCGACATAACTATTTACGTGATAGGTCTATAAAAAAACTTAGTATACAAAAGTTGTAGATAATTTAATATTCTACAACTTTTGTATATAATATTTGTTTCTAAGATGCATTGGCAAAGAGTTATGACGTATAAACTGAAAAACGGCTCAGTTTTTGGTGCACCACGGAGAACGCACAAGGGTTAGGAGGTCGAAAACTTGGTTTATAAACCACGAGACCAACCTTTATAACATATTAAAAAATCAGAACTACATAACCTTTTGCAAGGCAAAATGTCTCTATTCCCTGGACTATATGCTTTGAATATAAAACTAAACGATAAATTATACATCTCTGTCTTTATTATTTAAATAACTCATTTCTACTATTGTGTATACTTTTGATCCTAAGTTACTTTATAAAAAGCATATGTTCATAACTTATATTTTTTACATTTGATTATATCGCGCAGTTGGAAATATTGCATCTTTTGATAGTTTTTCGATAAGCAAGATATATTGAGGAGCTACTGTACTAATATTGCATTTAGGCTAGAGTTTTTTGTGAGCCGGAACAGGAAGCCGATAAGTTTTTATGATACAAATTTCACTTTACTTTTGATTTCTAGAGAGTTTTTTCGCATTTTGTGAAAAATATGACAGTAGGGGAAACCCTACTGCTGACTTTTCTCTACTATATCACAGAATGAAAATCAATGACTTTTAAGAACTTAAATAATGTTTTTAATGACCTTTGAAAATTTGTTTTCAGGCATCATGTCGATATAAACATTTTTAATAAAATATATTCCAACAAAAAAGTAAGAAGTTTGCGCATGCGTAATACAAATATGTCAGAGAATTCCGATAGTGTAGATAAGTGGCTGTTACGCGGGGATAGCAAGTTGAGTCGTATTGTTTATGAATTTTGCAGTTGGGCACACAACATTCACAAAAATTAAGGATCTCTAAGCATTTTCAAGGACTTTGCCTTCAAACAAGTTAAAAAATATTAAGCACCTTTAATGACCGTGGGAACCCTGTTGATTTGTAGAAGATCATTTTAGTGCATTCATTAGACAAAACTTATTTAGTTTCTAGATATCTATATTTTCTAGCTGTCTTAAAATTGTTTGAATATCTAGTCATAGTTAGGTTTTACATTAAAAAAAAAAAAGATAAAAATAAGTCTTATCAAATGCTGGAATGAGTCTATCATCAGGATTCAATATCATGGCAGATATGTTATAATAGCTTTCAATAGCTCATTAACTTTGAGCAAAACAATATTTCATTTCAAAGCAAATACTACTTACGTTGTCACGAAATTTTTTTTTATTGCATAAGAATAAAACATTCTGGTATCTAATTGCAACATGAAACATTAATTTGGCATTTTTAATTCAAATAATTACTTTTATCTGTACTTAAAGATGGAGTAAAATCAAATATAAAATTTTTATTTTCTTAATTTAAACACAAATATTTACCTCAAAAAAACCTTCCTTGGTGTTGTAGACACATCGATATTCTAATATTGCATTTAGGTTAGAGTTTTTTGTGAGCCGGAATAGGAATAAGCGCTAATCAGTTTATGATATTTTCAAATTTCATTGTGAGTAGCAAGTATTAAAAACTAGTTCCGAAACAAGGAATATAAAACTGCAAACATCAAATGAAATTTCAGATTGCGAGACAAATAACTGTTTAATAGTCAGATATCTTATAGCTCCAAAATTATAATTTTACAACGAGCTAATTTTATAACATTCATCAGAGACTTAAGAGATTTATATTTGCTATCAAATTGTAATGAGAACTTTTTCCTTGTTGTCAGTCAGATGTCAAGTCGATGAACAATATTCGAATTCTATAACAGTTACTATTATCGATACTTAATATTACTTCTACATTACGTACTCTTATAATTTTCGATGGATTTTATTCAAAGGCCACCATGTGGCAACACTTGGGTCATGCTTGTGGCCAATCACTAAACTCTGCTGAAAGGAAACTTGAATATTTACATTCCATTAACCAATCGTTATGCACATTTTATTTCCTTAGAAAAATTAGCAGTTGATAAAGTTTCAAAGAAAAGCAGCAGGTGTATTCGTTGGTGGGTTGATGATGAATTACGTTTCACTTCTATATTCGGGCGGGTATGCGAGAAACCTTGTAAAGTGATGAAGTATATATATTTTTGCACATTATTATTAATTGTGGTTTACTATTGACATTTATACAACCCAGGATTTTTTTTTCAATCCTTGGCAATCAGTAATTTTCGTCCACCCAATGATCTGGCAAGGTGGAGTGGTTTATTTATGGGATTCAAACTTAGTAGTTTACAATCTCATACTACCCAATCAACATAGCAGTTTATCTTTTTTTTTTCTTTAAAATATGTCCTACATTATATTTAAGGGTACTAATTATGTTTTGATAAATGAGCAGAAATTGTCTAAAATAAAAGAAAAATATCATAAGATTCATGTATAAAACAAAGCTAATAACTATAAATTTCTAAAATAGCAACGCTGGACAATGTAAGGAAAAGTTGGTAATTTTGTTACATCATTTTATAAAATGAGTCTGTATGAATTAAATCCACGAAATACTATATCTTAATTATAGATTAAAAAGAAAAATGTCGACTAAGTTTAGAGATACTTAATGTCTATACTTTAATGTCTGTTTGTTAGGATGGAGTTTAAATTTGGAGTAGGAATGCTAATAAAAAGCTCGAAGAGAAAAATCTATGGACGTTATTTCTGTGTCAACATCAACAATAACAAACCCAGCCAAGAACTTGAGAATGAACACGCACTTCCGGTTAATGAGAATCGAATAGAACTTCCGGTGATTTCAATACCTTTTTTTTATATTTTATAAAATGTTTAAATGAACAATTTTTCGTCAATCATCTTCATTCTTAAAATTGTTACAGACTGTTGGGGCAATATTTCTTATCTTTCCCATTTAATGTCTGTTTCGAAATCACCATTTGACAAGTTTGGCGAAATTTGGCAACAATGGGTTACCAGATACTTGAATAATTGCCTTTTTTGGGTATATTGTAATAAAATAACATTGTGTTGTAATTGACTTCAGTATTTGAACATTCACATTTACTGATCTCTAATTAGAACATCTGGATTATCATTATGTTTAATCATTTTTTTTAAATTACTTGGTAACGTTTTCTATTCCCTTGAAATTCCTAAAACCTTTATATACGTAGCCTTTCGAATAAAATTTATGGTTTCTTCGCTTTTAAAATAATTCTCTATTTTGTTTGTAATATTGAGTTATAAATGTAAGTTTGCTTTGCAAATGGTAGAAAACTTAGAAAAATGCTTTTATATGAAATAAATTTTAAATACTACAAAAAAAAAAAACTATAAAAAAATGTCAGTAAAATGTAATCCCCCCACCCCCCCCCCCCCTTAACTTCCCCTTGACACTTACCCGTTGTTCCTGTATTTTGAAGTTGAATTAAAAATTGTAAATACCATTAGTTTTTCTGTGGAATGAGTTTTTATAGGGTAGGGTGATGTAACATGGGTATAAAAATCGCTGTTTTTTTATGTTCAGCTAAAATTTTCTTGTAAATGTTTAACAATTCAATTTTTATTTACATTGCATATTTTGGGAATAAGAATACATAATTATGAAATTATGTTACATAAATATACTAGTGAGAAAACACTTTATAAGTATATGTTTACTAAACCCATATTTTACCCCATGCAGATGAAAATGGGTATAGTGTGGGGTAAAATGGGTATACTATAGTTTAACAATGAAAATCATAGAATAAGTAATAAACCATAAGTAAATAATAAATCAATAGAAAGCACAAACCTAATGAAATAGGAAATATAACATATTAATCCATAAAATCATTTAAATCTCTTGTTTTAGTCTGAAATTGGTTAATACGTCCAACTCGAATGTTTTTTGATAACATTTGCATTGGGATTTACCATTCTTCTCCATATTACACTTAATGACTGCAAAATACTATTATTATTAACATTCAAAATATAGCAAAAATATCTCTTATTGTTGACTGCTGATTTATTTAAAATTTCCGTTGTCTGGCTATTTTCAATGATGTCGGTGAGCTCCACATCCAAGAAAACATAAAACTGGTCAATCTTGGATTTTTAAAAAAAAAATTGTCATACGAGTCTTATTTGATTTCCATAGTTTTTATGATAAATTCTTTTTTTCCCCCTAAATACTATTTCTCCCATGTACGCTAGATATGTAGGCTCATTTTCATTGTTCTTTACTTTTAGGCCTATGCCTTATGATGTACCTTCTTTATAAGACAAAATGTTTATAAGGTTCAACGACCTATTTTTATTCACAATGACAGCTAATCAGGCCGGGAGCTACAGCGTAACGTGGATTCCGAACCACTATGAACATCCATGTCTAACCCGGGATTCGAACCAGGCACCTTTGACATACGAGGCCAGATCGTTAACTACACAGCCATCAGATGGGTCCTCCTTTGAATAGTGATAATATGAGTGTCCAGTTGAGAGATTCCTGATTCCTTCTACAAAGGATTTTTAACTACCCATCTTAATTTTTTTTTGAAAAAAGCTGTAAATATTACATAAGTATTTCAATGTTGCACTTTAAACCATTTTTTTCTTCTAATTTTTAAGAAATAAGACTTTTCTCAGAAAAATGTTATATTATCACCTTAACATTACACCCATTTTACCCCATTAACAAAATTTGGATTTGTAACAAATAAATAAAAATCTCATTTTACCTGTAATTTGATAAAACAATAATTTTTTTTTAATAAACACATTCAAGTCCCTGCTATGTAATTTTATTAAAAATTCTGAGTTACAGACAAAAGTTTTAAGTAGACAACATATGGCATGAAGCTGTACACAAGTATGTTTACTGTTAGCATTCATATAAAACAAATTATTGAAACAAAAATAAAATGAGGACATAAAGTTTAGGCATCATACTACCAAATGCAATTTTAGAAACTACGAATATAGTAGAAACTTCTCCCATTTTACCCTAGCAATTCTTTCTTTGACTGATAATTCTTTAAGATCAATATTTTCGTCTTAAAAAGATTGCAAATTAAATACCATTAGTTAAGCAATTTGTAAGCATACTGGAATTAAAGAATTTTATTTAAAAAATGACAAAACTTATCTTTTCATTAAAAAAGATTTTGTACTTTAATCAAATTCATAAATTGCTCTTGAATCTTCTTTGGAATTCTATTCATATAAATGAAATAACTCCAATAAATAAGTCAGACAAATTTCATAAAAATGTTTTATACTTACAATAAAATTGGAAAAGTTTAAAAATTAATTAAATAAAAGCACTTAAATTTGCACTTAAAAACCACCAGAATGATGTTTTTACAAAAAAAAAAAAAAAAAAAAAAAAAAAACATTTTACAAGTGTATATAATTAAAATAATATTTTTTTTTTAAATTTTGAAAAGAATCGTCCGAAATCATTATTGCAGTCAAAAGTTTATTAACATAAACCAAGGAAGAGAGGGATTGACAACAGGACCATTTTAGTCAAGATTCAGAAGCCAATTAAAAAAGTATCACCAATGATAGAATTCGTTGGAAACAAACACCTGTGAGTAAAGCAATTCCCATCTCAATTCTGGCCTCACCTACCAAAAGTGCCAGGTTCGAATCCTGCGTCAGGCTTCAATCTTCATTCTGACACAAAATCAGCTAAATCATATAACTTGGTGACTGAAAATAATTTCAAAAGGATACATTTTTAATCTAACGTCATTCACATAGAGTAAGTTACTGTATCGCACTAATTTAAGTATTAGACCCCAACACTGAAATAAATGACATATTTGTAAATCTCATTCTATAAAAAAAGTCATTGTAGATCGCTTCTTGACTATTTGGGTCCAATATGAAGTATCGTTTAAAATTTTTAAAAACATGGATGTCTGTTTTCCAAATGCTGTTATTATGTTTCAGTACTACATGCCTTTTATTTCAAACGCTATTAATATATAACTAGGGGGCTTCGCCACCTGCTCGCTAACGCTCGCCAACCCCCAAACGCCTCGCTGCGCTCGGATTAAGCGGCTTTGCCACTCAAATTTGTGGTTAAAACATCTTGCTGCGCTCGAATAGGTTTGCCAGCCATAAAAAATGTAACCAAATTTTTATAAATTTAATGTAAGGCTTAATAGAGAAAACACCCAAATTGCAAGTTTCATAATAGAAAGTTAAATATACTATTCGCCAACATTCTGACTTAAAGCTTCATTAGCTATGCCCTTACATTGAAGTCCTAATATTTTTTATTTATTTTGATAAGTCGCCCCGTTAGAGAACGAAGTCCAAGGCGAAGCATTTTCTGGATAGAAATACTTCAAAATAATAATTACTCTAATATCCAAAAATGCTTCAGAAAAACAGAAAAAATCAACTTTAAAACGAAGAGTTTAAAAAGAGCTTTAAAATTAGCAACGGGTTTGTTGTTTACATACGTAAGGATAGCTTTAAAATTAGCAACGGTTGGTTGGTTGGTTGAACCCCCGAGCAGCCGGTTTGTTGTTTACATACGTAAGGATGTTGCCAATCATATATTCAAAATCTTTGAGGCTTTGTAGTAGGTTAATGATGAAAAATATTGAAATTTAACTAATTAATAAAGTGTTAATAAATTATTTTGGCACGTTTTGGCAAATCTACAGCTTATTTCCTTTAAAATGCGGCCTTGATTATTGAAATTGGTTGAGCAGTTTAGGCGGATGGACTAACCCCAAAAAACGTATTGCCTATTAAATATATAGACTATTAAATATATAGATATAGATAAAATGATTCTGATATTGGTGTTTGTCCGTTCATCTAAAAATATTGCTCCTTCTTTAATTGAATAAAGACAAATTTACATTGATTTATGATTTAGGTTACGTGGATATTACAGGACATAGATAAAATGTAACCCCTCCCACAGACATTTTCTGGTTGTGCCTCTAATTTAAAACTAGTTCCATGACGTAATATTGTATACTAAATGATTTGCAATCCTGGGTAGGTTTCAAAAACTGCTGACTAATGCTGTACCATTGAAATAATCATGTTGTAAAGCTGATAGAAAGTAAATATGGGAAATGTGTCAGAAAGGATTTCAGTAGAGTGCATTTAAAGACTTAATGTTGGTGGCAATATTAAATAAAAGCGTATAGTTAATATAAAAATATTTGAGTTGCATAAAAAATTAACTAGTATAACACATAATGCAACATTAGTGAAAAGTTGCAGCTTACATGTTTCAAATTTTATTATTTTCATATAATTAATTTCACAAAAACAAAAAAGTTGGATGTAAAACACAAATAGAAATTTTTAAAGAACAGCCAGTAAGAAAAAACAACTTTTTTTTTCTATAATAGTTTAAATGCGCCGGATGAAAATCTAGGCATGCAGTCTAAGTCATTGCAGCATATTCGAGTGGTAGACAAATCAGGGAAATACCTATTCGAAGACATCTCGCATATTTGTTCATTCTTATTGAAGAGTAAAACTGAAGGGCAAGAGTTCTCAGTTGGTCATTATGCCTTTTGCTTGTTATTCATCAACACCCTTTTCATCACTTCCCAAAATACATACAAAAATACAAGAATTTCGGAAACATTTTCACAAATAAAAGTTCTGCTTCCTTAAAACAGTGATAATAGCCAGGTGTTAAAAAAAAATTTCATTCACTTTATACTTTGCAGCAAGTTTTTTTTAATAACATTTATACTACTTTCAAATGTAACAGTTGATGAAGACAAGTTGCACTCTGCTTGGTATTTTTCTTTCACAACCTAGAAGAGAAATTTTGATTGGCTTAGCATTGTTTTCAAAGAATTTTTTTTACTTATCCTATCCCTGATTCGGACCAAAAAACATTTGTTATTGATGGCATAATTTTTTCATTAAATGACATTCAAAAACAAACAATTTTTAGTTACAAATTAGTTTCCTTCACATTCAGGGTAAAATTTTCCAATGCAAGTAACCTATTCAAATTATGCACAAGCAGTACATCTTATTTTACAAAATCAGCAATGAACTCGACGTGCATTCAGAGATAAAAGGTTCAGTATTTACCTTCTGCAAAGATTAGAAAAATTGAATAACGTGATCCCAATATGAACCAACAAGTTCAGTCAGATTAAAGCATACTGAATACATCAAGACGAAAGCTTTGAATAAACTTTTCATATATTTTTAATACACTTCTTGAAAATGTTTGGACAGCTAAGTGGAAATCTGCAATGCAAACGAATATTGAAATTATAATGTTAATTCTTAAACAAAATAAACACATCTACAAAATTTGCTGATAAAAAAAAATGCACAAATTATCCATCTGCAATTCTATCTCATGTTCGGTTCTCCTTATGTTGTGTAATAACTGAGTAAACTTATAATTGAAATATAAACCAATACATTAAGGCTTAATACATAATTTCAACTATAAAAGTTTAAAACTACTATTATTCGACTCTATATATTCACTAGTATTTTAACTAAATTTAAATACTCAAATGTAAATAAACATCTTATTGTAACATTCATTCAGTCATTCGTAACGTTGGCACACATAATACACTCTAGCAGCCATTATTTAAGACATACTAACTTTGAATATTATATACTACACGATATATACTTTATACGTATTTTAACTCAATTAGAATACATAAATGTAAACAACCGCTAATGTTCAATCACTCTTATGTTGACAACAATTCTTGTCTTCCATTCCCTTCATTAAACTTATTAATTTCAAGTTAATCTGCTTTTGAATATTAGATTATCGCAGAAGTACTTCATTAAGTTATTAAGGAACTCTTTCTGAAAATTATTATATGAATGTCAAATTAAACAAAACCCTTAGACACTATCATCACGAGATTAGATAATTCTTATCTTCTTTTAAGTTACAGTATAATTTAAAATATTTTTAAAAATAACAAATAAAAAGGAACAGTTAGACTTACGAGTGGTTTTGTCAGTTATTATTTTCTTACAATCTCTACAAGTAAAGTACAACCAAAAACATTGCAGGTCGTCATATTATGATACGATTGTGAAATACAGGGAGCAGGGGAATTTCATCTGCCGTCGCCAAGTTCTTTGGACAAGCTGATACTAGGGTTGCTTTTCAGAATATGACGAAAATTATTTAAAATATATTTTTTATGTTTTAACCCCACCAAAAATGCTAATTTATGTACTAACCAAAAGCCAGATGTTTGGAGTATGGAATTTTTGCCCTGTAGTATCTCTTAAAAATTTATATATTAATCTGTAACCTGTTAAAATCATTAATTTAAATACTAACCCGAAGGTACCATACTAAAGCTATTTCCGGCGGAAGCTACCCTTCATTCTGGTATTGTGGCGCCATCTGAAAAGAGCTTTACAGAAATAAGGTCCATAGAAGGTCAAAAAAATTTCGAAATAAAAGGACTTATTACAAGCCCCAGTCAGTTGTGAAAATATCAAAGATTTATATCCGTCGGTTTTGACAAACAGTAGACTTTATTACGAGTATGTTCAACTATACTTACACCAAATATTGTGTAAGTATAGTTGAACATACTCGTACGTCTTAAATTCAGTTTAAACTATTTTGGCCACACCTATAAGAATTTTATGATAGTAGTACATAATGTCATCTTCTGCACCCTAGTTCAAAAAATGGCTATTTCTGGAGCAGATAGCGATAATCGCTGTTACAATTTTAAGCGTTAAACTATCTGTATCCATATAGCATAAATTAACATTTTCTTTATAAATTCGTTTAAAGACTTGATAAAACATTTTATACATATGAAGTTTTGGCAATTCTAAAACTGTGTATCCTATGTAAATTGGTTTATTCAAATGGATAAAAGTATTTCTAAGGTTGAACTTGCTAAATGGTTTTTACATTTATTTTCTGTAACTAAAGGTCCATGTTAGTACATTCTAGAACAGAAGAAATGCAGTCGGCAAGTTGTTTGCGCAGTATTATGTGGATAAAAATAGTTTTCATGTGTCACAAAAACCACAATGTTTTCATTTTTAAAGGTGATCTTTGATAGGTCATAGAATTTGAATGATATAACTACGGAACAAATAATTTCGGATTTTATAATCTAATAAGGACAGTAGAAAGTGGTAATTTTTGGGGAAAATAGGAAATGGTGTTAATCAGGGGTGGTTCAACTTCTCAGAAATTTGCACTTAAGAAGAATTACTCGATATGATCCTGAATGATACTATCTTCTGTGAAACCTTGGGATGTTTTAAATTATTTATGCCAGAGCAACTTAATTACTTTATATCCAAATACTGCTATAGCTTTGACATTTTAATTAACACTCCCTGTCTATATGTAGCTAGTGGGGAAAGAAGTTTTTCCAAATTGAATATAATTTACTACCTCAGTCGTAGACGAGAGAACAAAGAACGTCAACATAAGCTCGAGGCAATTGAGATTGTGATGCATGATGAGTTCACTCTTATTGCGTATTCTGATTGTTCCGTATTTTGACTTGGAAATATGCCAGAGGTCTTAGTGAATGCTGATTTTAAGCTGGTACTTTAGAATAGTGTTACCAGTCACCCTACTCATCTCTCTGTGTTTTGTCACGTTTTTCTTATTTCTCGGGCTTAAGATTAGCAGTAAGTTTTTAATGGTTTACCTAAAAAAAGTACAAATTTATTACCATTATTGCTTTATCAGTTTAATCTTAGGTAAGAGTGACTTAAAGAGCTGCAAATATCCACGAGAAGCGCCGCGATCTGCCGACTCCTGACCTAGTCAAATAGAAATGTTTTTTTCCCTCTATTCAAATAAATACCAGTGTTCATTTCTACAGAAAATGAGAACTCTACATCTGTCATCTCGATCCAGAATTGCAACTTAGCGCATTTTATTATTCCTGTTCTTCTGGAGGTAAAATTTCGAGGATTAACATTTGATTTGTAGCTAATCTTCAGCACTTACGGTCAAAATTTAGACAGACATTCAACATAACTGTAACTCCTTCATGGGTTGCTGATTTTGTATACATGCTGCGAAAATATAAAGTCATTGTTCGTTCAAAATTAAATTATGGGGTCGCAATTTCAGTATTGCAAATAATGGATATTATTCCCCACTTAGATGTCAGGAATCTTTCGATCTTCACATGTTTTTCGTCTTTACACCACAGTAGACGAACCCTGTCTGAAACTAAGAAGCTGAAGGCATGCATTAAATTATTTTTTAATCTCCTATGTAATTACATCTTTATTTTAGTAATATTGTGAACTATCCAAGGTGCGTTGCCAGATAATTTTTTTTCGAGAGTGTTTATAAAATTATCAGCAAAAAAAAAAAAAAAAAAAAAAAAAAAAATAATCAAAATCATGATACTCCTTTTTGTTATTAATGTTATATACGCTCTATCCCTCCACGTCATTGATCAGAAGCACCACCCTTGGCCATCATAGCGCAGGCAAGGGATATAGATGGCAGCACAGATATGGAGAGGAGAGATGCCTTCGAGAAATGGATGCGTGCTGATTGTATGGGGACTGACCTCTCCGGACCTGAGAATGTAATCGGGACCTTAATCAAGGCTTAACAGCCTATCTTGTAACCAATATAATGATTTAATAAAATACAGTGCAAAGGCAAAACTGCCTTATTATTGACCAAAATACATTCCCCTAGACACACCCAGCCTAAACATGGAAGCTTGTCCGGTCCTGAACTCAATTTCGTTCCGCAACCAGAAGTAACGGCCACTAAAATATAAGTGTGCTCGATCGGATCAGAACTTTATACATCGCAACAATAACACCACTAAAAAGGACAGCAGTCATCGACAAAGGAGCAACCACTCCTCCAGCAGGCCAACTCAAAGCCTCATCTACAAGCTACAACATCGATAAAAAGTGCAGCAGTCGTCATCAAAGGAGGCCAACTCAACGCTTCATCTACAACCAGCAACGCCTCTGAAAAGTGCAGCAATCGTCACACTATTAATCTTCACTGCCCATCACTACAGCAACCAACTCAACAAAAGTTTTCAACCTTTCGTGTGCATCGAAAAGTGAGGTGCTACTATTTCCAGGGATCAAGTTTTAGTCATTGGATAGCCTAAAAACGAACTACCGTGGGCCCCAACAAGCTCCACTTCATATCTTCATTCATCGATGGTAAACCCTCAACAGTGGAGGTAGGATATAAAATTTATTATTTCAAAATGTATAAGAATATCAAAAAAGAAGATCTTGTAAAAGTCGTCCAAGAAATAGGCGCAATTGTACCGGAAGGTGCTACAATAATTAAGTTAAAAGAACTTATTGAGCAAAATGTTATGTTCAAAAGCGAACCTGATTTTATAAAAGGTCTCATATATTCAACTGTCGATGAAAGAAAGGCAAAGTTAATCGAATATAACAAAACAGAACTCGAAAAAAAAAAAAAAAAAAAAAATTGGAAATCAAAAAAACTAAATTAGCGCAAATTGAAAAGCAACTTGAACCTGCAACGATCAGAAATACTTCGGAAACAAACCAAACCGAAACTAGAAACACTAATACAGCAATCGAAACATCAGCTCCGGACATTGAGAATCTCATAAGAAGCATTGAAACACTTCGTATGCCAGTTCCAAGTAAACCAGAAAATTTTAATTTATTTTTTCAGTCATTAGAACGTGCTTTATACAACAAAAAATGTTCTGCAGGAATTCAATTAATATCTTATTAATATTTTGGGAGAAAGAGCTAATAGTATTTTACTTTGGTATATCAGAAAATTAACTGCAAGATGACGAAAAAGTTAAGAATGTTATTTTGCGAGAATTTTAACCAAAGGCAACAGACTGTCTTTTAAAGATTCGACGTGCTCAATGATTACCAATTTTTGTCTAGATTAACTACAGCGTTTGAATATTATTGCAGATTAAGAAATGCAAATGACTTCGAATCAGTGAGTGAATTTAATGGTTTCTGTTAAATTATTTAGTTCTCTTGATCGAGATATCTAATCGCATCGCCAAGGTAAAAACTGGTTCTAACCAGCATAACTTTAAAAAGAATGCGATATTTATTTTGCTTTAAAACACAAATCACTAAGGGAAATTAACCCCCGTCCATTCGAAAATAAAAACAAAAATTGATATCGGAACAATAATCAAACACAAAATGAACATTTTCGAAGACCGAATAACAACAATTGATAAGGTTATCACAATCAAAGATACAATTTGAGAGGCGGAAATAGTAATTCTCAACGGCAATTTAACTCAAACGAAAATCCCGTTTATAAAGTCGAAACACAAAAAAAAGTCATTCCCGAAAGATTCATTAATAAACTACAATACGAAAATATTCTTGTTCATGACACTGAAGTTAGTACTTTAATTGACTCTGGTAACATGATAGTCTGTGTTAAATCTTCATGTGTGCCTGACAATATGAAGTGTGACGGCAATATTACATTGGAAGATACTTTCGTGGAACAGGAAGCAAAACTTGCAAATATAAAATTATCTCTTCCCAAACATCCTCAAACTTCTATAATCGTTACAGCCGCTGTTTGCGAAAATATAAGTAAAGATTTAATAATCTCACCACAAATATTTCAGGATCTTCTTACATGCAAAAGACAAATCACAAATGCGAGAAGATGCTAATTCAAACATTCTAAAACTTCAGGAAAATAGTAGACAACACTAAGATAAACATTGTAAAGAAGCTAAAGCATACAACATAGGTGATAAAATAGCTATAAAGGGAACGCAATTTGGTGTTGGCCTAATATTAAGACCTAGATTTCATGCTAGTAGTTAGAAAAGGACAGTTATGGGCCATAAGGTGGAGCTGTGGAGCAGCCTTTGATGGAACGTGACCCCAGTTGTGGCCATTTCGCGTTAAAATATCCGTTACACCCTAGTTATTACTTAAATTCTATATCTAGTGAGTATTCATGTTGTTTATAAGTAAAATTACAAAATAACTTTCAAAATTGGGAGGAAATTGCATTAATCTAGGAATGAAAAATAGATATAATCTGATATTCTAGTTTAAAAAATGGTTCACTTTTCGACATTGAAGCTTATTGCACACACATATCTAATAAAAAAAAATAATTCAAGTTTAAAAAAAACATGGGGTGAATACTGATAGTTTAGGAAATTGAAGTTATGTTCACCTAGTTGTTAGTCCTTTTAGTAATTAAAAAGTTAGTTTTATAGTTTAAGACGGTGTACGAATCTCAATACCTGTTAAATGCTCCCTAACTGCTCTCAATACTTGTTAAATGCTCCCAATACCTGCTAAATGCTCCCTAACTGCTCCCAATACTTGTTAAATGCTCTCAATACCTGTTAAATGTTCCCTAACTGCTCTCAATACTTGTTAAATGCTCCCAATACCTGCTAAATGCTCCCTAAATGCTCCCAATACCTGCTAAATGCTCCCTAACTGCTCCCAAAACCTGCTAAATGCTCCCTAAATGCTCCCAATACCTGTTAAATGCTCCCTAACTGCTCCCAAAACATGCTAAATGCTCCCTAACTACTCCCAATGACTCCTGAGTCTCGATAGTTGAGCTTTACCCTCTATCTAGCAGTTCATTGGTTGTTTCCACGCATGCGCATGTGTCAAACGTTCTATGATTGGTTCATTTACTGACGGGGCGTGTATAAATCCTAGATATTTGGAGACAATAATCATTTTTATTCAAGTTCCTGCTTTTAGTTAGCTTGTTTGGTCTAGACTTGCTTATCAAGAGCATTTTACATTCATTTTGTCTTGTTGCAACAATCTCAAGTGTGTAATTATATAATTGAAGAAAATTCTACGACGTCTTTTAACGATGAAGCTGTAACCAATACTGATTTTAAAGATGTGTCAGCCACGCAACAAATGCATCTTTAAATGTGTTTTCATAGCATCCAATTTTTCAAGTGTAACTCCACATATTCCGCACTTTAAAATATATCCGTGTTGCTTCCTGATATGACGACTTCAAAATTGTACCAAATTATAGCCATCTAGTGGTAAACATAGAAATAAGTGGTTTAGTTATAAGAATAAATTAAAAAAAAGTTCTTCTTTCGGTTAAAAATTACCATTTTCTTCTCTCACTTAGTCTTATAGTATACATATCCTTTTACTAATAATTGTTGAATTAACGGTAAGGCTACTTCTAAAGGTTTGTAGCGAGTATCATCAATACTAAAGTTTTCCTTCGAAATAATAAAAAATCAGATAGTTAAAATTCTAATTAAAGTTAAGAGAATGCATACTAATAAAATTCTACTTTTTCAATGGTGAAGTAAGTTCTCTAGTTACAAAAAATAATAATTCATGGCAAAAATTCAAATGAATATACAAGTTTTAGAACATCTATCTTTATTTGCAACATTTTCTAACAAATAACGCTTATCATCAAAGCTAGATAAAACTAACCTTATTCACTGCAGTGTTAAATATTTCATAGTTTTCATAAAAAAAAACAAAAAAAAACAAACCGAACTTGCTTTGTCCGTGTAAAGCTATTGTTCAACAAACAATCCTTATAATGCCGATGTCTAATGTGCTTCTGTACTATATGACGTCAAATTCCCTTTGAGGTTTTTCTTCTCTTTATCATTATTTGTTCTAAAACTATTAATTTGGTAGAAGACCGACAAACTCTGAATTCATTTTATCCTTAAAACAACCCAATTTCTTCTTATTTACCACACTGTGGCAGGGATGGGTTGGTGGATAATCAGAAGTATCATACAGGGGAGCATCCTTCTTCATATCTTCATAAAAGTCCTCTGTTTCAACGTGATAAGTCAGTGAATCAGTATCAGTGAATAACAAGTTTGCTCGTTCACCATACAACTTCTTGATATAGTTGAAGTGAAATTCATACATTACTTAGTTCCAAAATAACAAATCCTGCATAAATGGGCTTGTTGTGAAGAATTTTACTCTTCTTCCTCTGCACAGCTACAAGTTCATGATTGAAGAGCTTGAACGTATAGGAGTAGCAACTAACTTTTCTGCGCATTTTTTTTTTTCGTGTTCACAAAATGCAGATCGACATGCCCACGAACATTTTCCATAGTCTAAGACAAGTCTTTCCACACACAGAATTGTTCATAAACTTGCGAAAGTTCTTCTTAAAAGTTGTTTTTGACATCTTTCTCTGTTCAGTATTAAAATTGACATAGGTTTTAAGCCAAGGTTTCTGGCTAATTTTTGCGAACTTTCACAACTTTTAAACCAAGTGATATGTAAAATTGCAAATTTCAATGGTATATAATATAATTCTTCTTATCATTCAAATTCGGAATAAGTTTTATAGAAGAGATAAATTCATATCTCAAGGAATTTAATGCGTAGAGGGAGAGGTCTTCTAAATTTCATCTTCTCAAATACTGTAGGAATATCATACTTAAATAAACCCTTATAATGTAACCTTCACTATCATTTCTTAGAGAAGTGTGAGAATTGTTTCATTACAAGACGAACTGTATAGCTGTATTGAAAATGATACTTTTCCTTGTGCTAATTGAAAAAATTGAATCGTTACAATGAAATGTTAGTTAGCTTTGTAATATTTTACTCTATTTCTTATGATTAAAAAGAGGAAATGTGTTGTACTGAATCATTTGTGTCTATGTGATTTCAATAAAAGAATAGTGTAAACACTATCAACTTATTGTATCAACTGAATTGCCACTTAAGAACAGGTTTTACGAATGAAGTTATAATAACGCGATAGGTATTAATCAATAAGAATACACTTCCGTGTTATCTGAATTATATTCAACCCATAAACTTCTAATATCTATCAAAAAACTTGATACAAATGTATTATATACCCTAACCATAAAAATTTATATGATTAAGTTAAAGTATCAGTTATCTTCAAGGAAGTTAATTTACTGACAACAATTGAAAAAATTCTAAGTGTACACTTTTTTTATTTTAAGTAATGTCAAAAGGTAACTATCTTCAATTAACTTTTAAAATATACAAAGGTAAAAAAAATTTATTGAATCCTAAACAGATTTATAATATTGAAAATTTTCTAAATATAGCTGAAATGTACCAATATTTATTGAAAAAATTCTAATTATGACACATTCTATAATATATTTAAACAATTTAATAAAGCAGGTCGGCAGTTATCGAATATTTAGATAAATTTAACTAATTTCATACGGTATCCAATAGTACTTTAACAGACAAAAAAATATATAAAATTGATGTCCCATATTGACACATCCGTTATGTAATTTCTTTAAAAAGTGTTGAATACCACAACTTTAAGAGATTTCAAAGAAATATTTAAAGAAAAATTAACCTCTATTTTCCAATATGAATGTACAAAAACTTTATAAATACATGCTGACTATTATTATAATTTATACAATTCTTATTGAGTTTACTTAATAACGTTTTTTCGTAACCTAAATGGACAAATTTGCAACAGTCGTAATTGATTGAGTTGCTCCTTCTTAAGCGTCATCTTGCTAAATGATACTTTTCTTCAAAGTCATTCACTTTTATATCATTTAAATTGATACACGATCTGTCTTTCAGTAGGTAAAATTTTGGTACGTAATCGTAACTCTTCTGGTGTTTCGGCACGTAAATCTATAAATAAATAGCAATAGGGGTTTTTCGTTGCATCTTCAAAGACTTTCTTGAAATAACTTGACATGTCGAGGAAATAATTGTCTTCCTAGATGTGAAATTTGACTCAAGTCTCGTCTATTTTTACACAGTACTAAATAGTGTGCATTCAATGTAATGTCACGCATTTCTTTCCCTTTGTAGAAAAAATTTTGTGTTGAAGATAACACTCAGGTTAAAATGATGACTGCCTTCTGTAAAAAGATCAGTTAAATGACTGTTAGCATTTGACATTAAATCGTCAATTACGAAGAGTGTATTGTCTCCCAAAAATTCTTTAAAACTATAGACCTTCTATAAATTACCAATTTCATCATATAGGAGTTGATTCTATAACACCAAACAATCTTATCGGAAGCGATTAAAGTATTTCACTTATCAAACCCCGCACAAAATAGTTTTGCTGCATCCTTCTAGACAAATGAGAGACGAGACATAGTGTTACTGTTTAAATTCTTTCTTTATTGATAAAATGGAGTTACAATTCTAAAGTCTTTGGTTACAAAATGATGCACTTTGATATCATGACAGTGTTGATTAGGTATAAAAGATAAGAGAATGACCAGTGCATTTTTTTTTTTTTAGAAAAGTATATAAAATATGCAGTATTGTTCATATATGGGATTCACATTCCATTGAAGCAGTATAGGATTGATCTCATTGCATATTCATAAGGGTTCACACATCATGCTGCTTCTCCAATAAAATACGACTGTGAGTTCTTTTCATTGCCAACTACACATATCAAACTAATAAGGGGCTAGGGGATGATACATAATCATCTTCACTTCCATATGTAAAATCTTATCAAGAGTCCATCCGGACCCTCGTTCAATAAATTCATCGAAGGCCAACATGATTTCGGAGAAAGCTTCGCCGATGTGCTGGTTAATCATAGAAGTATCCAGTTCAACCTCCATCAAACTTCGAAAGTAGGGAGTTACATATTCTTCCTCTCCATCAGGATTAATTCGACTAAATCGAACCTTGGTAACAATATACCATTTGATGGCACGTTTCATCTCCAATTCTCCTTGCAGCATGGTACTCAATGAGTCGTTCGACTCCCGCAGGAAAACAAGCAGATCCCAAGCAGCAACTTCACTTGGTACGATATAACGCGTAGTAAAGACATCTGATATCGTCTCTACCTTCTGCCTCTTCGGCGTGGAGGACTGGACACCAATTTTCTGCTTAGGATGGATAGACTTCATATGTTGTGTTAAATTTTGCTTGCTAGCAAAGATTTGGTCGCATTGACAACAAGGAAAAGTTCGAAGGTGAGTGGCCTGATGAGTTATCAGATTATCTTTTCTTCCAAATACCTTACCACACTTTAGACATTCAAATGTAGTATTCTTATCATTGTTGTGGATCACTGAATGTCGGATTAATGAGCCTTTGCGACTAAAAATCTTCTGACAAATTTCACATCTAAATTCCTTTGCCTTAGAATGAATTTGCAAATGTCTCACAAGATTACGCTTTTCAGTAAAATTCTTATTACAAATCTGACAAACCTATATAAAAAAAGCACAGTATGTAACAAGTTCAGGAAAATTCACAACAAATCGAAAAAGAAAAATAATAATAAAATACGTTTCAACATTAAATTAAAAAAAAAAAAAAAAAAAAAAATAACGAGTAATGTAAATAAATGCATATAACTTTTCATTCATTTAAAAAAATAAAAGAACAGTTAAAATCGCTAAAGAATTTTTTTTCTATATTAAGCACAATCTATCCATGCAAAGAAAAAAAGTTTCATACAATTTTTTTTATAAGATATTGAAGTCATGAAATAAAATTTTTAAAAAGTAATTTTCATAAACACTTAATAAAATACACTCTCTCATTTTTAAAGTATTATCCAGTAACTAAAATATTTCACGCATAATATTTTACACACTATCTTTAATCAATAAGAAAAACTTACATGCTTATCTTTCTCCCCATTTGAAATCATGTTTAAACTAGATGCAGAATCAGCATTTTCCTAAAAAATGAAACAATATGAAACTTCAACTATATAAAAGTTTAAAAAAATAATGCACAATCAGTATAATTGGCCCCTCATTTACATTAAAAATATTTCCAATAAAATATATCATAAGAATATATACTGTAATGAAAAAATATTAAAGACTTACCACAATATCACATTCATTCTCACTATTCAATTCCATATCTGAAAATACACCTAATATCAGGATAAAGCAAGAGAACCTACCTTCATTCACCAATTTCGGTGTTAAAATGAAACTACTTACTTTACTTTAATACTGATTTATAGTGGCTCCAGCCCGAAGGCACTATACCACTAGTCGTAAAAGAGCCCGTAGGGCGATCGTCGAAATTAAAAAGGTCGAATTGGCATAAAAATCAAAGACGGGACGGACAGGACAACACAGTAGGCGAAAAAACAGTTCAAATGAGTAAATCCAGAGCGCTCTTTTATAAAAAGGAGCAGGCTAATCGAAACGTCCAATCAGGATCGAGGAAATGGCAGGTGGGAGGAGCTTAGTCAGGAAGCTAGAATAAACGATCTTTAAGGAGATGTGAGTGCTTGAATCCAAAATTCAAGATGGGAATCATGAAATTAAGTCCTTTAGAGTCGTTAATGAGTTTTTTCTTGGAAGAGTAAGATGATGCAATGACATCAAAGGCTTGGAAAATGGCATCAGCAGCTTCAGCATCAACTTCTGATGAGAGAGAGCTGTCGAGTGTCATAGTTCCTTTGGAGCATAGGGGGATAGTTTGTGATGCAACATCTGAGGTAGTTTGCGATGCAACTTCTGCATAGGTAGGTTTCTTGGGCTCATTAAAGTGCAGGGGTCTTGGCAAAAAATGGGTTTTTTGCGCCTGCTTATAAATGAAACTCGCGCTGCATACTGAGACTTTATACCCGGCGTTAAATGACTAAAGTGTCTCAACTATCTTCTGATTGGCTGAAATATATCACGTGACTTCAAACTCTCTCCTGATTGGTCGAAATATATCACGTGACTTCTAGCGCTCTTCTGATTGGTCAAAACTCATACAGCACCCTCTATCGAGAGCTTTTATAACTATCCGTACATGAACAATATTTATATCACTACATCATATTAGATTGAACCAACGCAAAATTGCAATGCTTAAAATAAACATGTCCCAAACAACTAAAATTTATGAAGTATAAATCCTAATGCATTTATATAATAACAAAATATTATTAACACGAAGTAAAAAATTTCAAAGTCCAGAAAATAGTTCAATAATCAAACACCAGTGGACCCCATCAGACAGGGACGTTAGATTCTAACGAAGC
Organism: Linyphia triangularis; assembly: GCA_963978545.1. Taxonomy (NCBI): domain Eukaryota; kingdom Metazoa; phylum Arthropoda; class Arachnida; order Araneae; family Linyphiidae; genus Linyphia; species Linyphia triangularis. The sequence continues at coordinate 9,636,229 of OZ021721.1, read as the reverse complement.
AAATTTTAAACAAAGAACTCATCTAAATTTAAAATCATTAAATGTTGAAAATAAATTATTAAAATCAAACAGCATTTTCTATTTTTAAATCTAAAATTAGAAAAAATAAACACCTAAAATTTCATTAATACTCTTTAAAAGCATTAAAAATTCGGGTTTCAAACCAATTTTAAACAAAATTAAAATAACCTATTCATGAAAAAATTATTAAAATCATCAATATCCTCTATTTTTTAAATCTAAAATTAGAAAAAATAAACACCTAAAATTGCATTAATACTCTTAAAAAGCATTAAAAATTATAATTATTATTAAATCACACAAAGAAATTAATTAAAATACAATTAATGCACGTCAACTATGAGAATACTTATGAAAAAACACCTTCCAACCACAAATTCGGGAAAATTCTATGTCCAAACTATTTAAATAATAAATAATCTAAAAAAAAAAAAAAAAAAAAAAAAAACACCATAAGAGGACACCATGAACAATCCATAATACATTCAAATAATAAATAGTCTCAAACACACCCACCAGAGAGCTCCACCTTAGTAGTTAGAAAATGCCGACCCGGGGCCTTGGAGCGACCGAGCGACGGAATGAGGGATGATGACGTCACCGGAAGTGGGCGTGACCGGATATGACGTCACAGGAAGTGACATCACCGGATATGCCGTCACCGGAAGCCATGTGACCGGAAGTGGGGTTGAGTTGTTCCCCTCCTGCTGCTGTTTTAGTTTCGGTTTATCTTTCAGACGGAGTTGAGTTGTTCTAGGACTGCTTCTTAGCGAATAAGTTAGAGTGATAGGCTTTTATTGCGTGACGTCACAGTGGATATGACGTCATAATTTGTTTTATAAAGTTTACCTTTTAGGTGTTGGCAGCAGGTGGGATGGAGTTGAGATGTTCAGGTCCTGATTTAGTTTTGGTTTTGTTATAGGCTTTTAGTACGTGACGTCGCTGTTGGGGGGTAGTGGGGATGGCTCCGGATCGGCATTTTCTAACTACTAAGGTGGAGCTCTCTGGTGGGTGTGTTTGAGACTATTTATTATTTGAATGTATTATGGATTGTTCATGGTGTCCTCTGGTGGTGTTTTTTTTTTTTTTTTTTTTTTTTTAGATTATTTATTATTTGAATAGTTTGGACATAGAATTTTCCCGAATTTGTGGTTGGAAGGTGTTTTTTCATAAGTATTCTCATAGTTGACGTGCATTAATTGTATTTTAATTAATTTCTTTGTGTGATTTAATAATAATTATAATTTTTAATGCTTTTTAAGAGTATTAATGCAATTTTAGGTGTTTATTTTTTCTAATTTTAGATTTAAAAAATAGAGGATATTGATGATTTTAATAATTTTTTCATGAATAGGTTATTTTAATTTTGTTTAAAATTGGTTTGAAACCCGAATTTTTAATGCTTTTAAAGAGTATTAATGAAATTTTAGGTGTTTATTTTTTCTAATTTTAGATTTAAAAATAGAAAATGCTGTTTGATTTTAATAATTTATTTTCAACATTTAATGATTTTAAATTTAGATGAGTTCTTTGTTTAAAATTTGCTTCGTTAGAATCTAACGTCCCTGTCTGATGGGGTCCACTGGTGTTTGATTATTGAACTATTTTCTGGACTTTGAAATTTTTTACTTCGTGTTAATAATATTTTGTTATTATATAAATGCATTAGGATTTATACTTCATAAATTTTAGTTGTTTGGGACATGTTTATTTTAAGCATTGCAATTTTGCGTTGGTTCAATCTAATATGATGTAGTGATATAAATATTGTTCATGTACGGATAGTTATAAAAGCTCTCGATAGAGGGTGCTGTATGAGTTTTGACCAATCAGAAGAGCGCTAGAAGTCACGTGATATATTTCGACCAATCAGGAGAGAGTTTGAAGTCACGTGATATATTTCAGCCAATCAGAAGATAGTTGAGACACTTTAGTCATTTAACGCCGGGTATAAAGTCTCAGTATGCAGCGCGAGTTTCATTTTAACACCGAAATTGGTGAATGAAGGTAGGTTCTCTTGCTTTATCCTGATATTAGGTGTATTTTCAGATATGGAATTGAATAGTGAGAATGAATGTGATATTGTGGTAAGTCTTTAATATTTTTTCATTTCAGTATATATTCTTATGATATATTTTATTGGAAATATTTTTAATGTAAATGAGGGGCCAATTATACTGATTGTGCATTATTTTTTAAACTTTTATATAGTTGAAGTTTCATATTGTTTCATTTTTTAGGAAAATGCTGATTCTGCATCTAGTTTAAACATGATTTCAAATGGGGAGAAAGATAAGCATGTAAGTTTTTCTTATTGATTAAAGATAGTGTGTAAAATATTATGCGTGAAATATTTTAGTTACTGGATAATACTTTAAAAATGAGAGAGTGTATTTTATTAAGTGTTTATGAAAATTACTTTTTAAAAATTTTATTTCATGACTTCAATATCTTATAAAAAAAATTGTATGAAACTTTTTTTCTTTGCATGGATAGATTGTGCTTAATATAGAAAAAAAATTCTTTAGCGATTTTAACTGTTCTTTTATTTTTTTAAATGAATGAAAAGTTATATGCATTTATTTACATTACTCGTTATTTTTTTTTTTTTTTTTTTTTTTTTTTTTAATTTAATGTTGAAACGTATTTTATTATTATTTTTCTTTTTCGATTTGTTGTGAATTTTCCTGAACTTGTTACATACTGTGCTTTTTTTATATAGGTTTGTCAGATTTGTAATAAGAATTTTACTGAAAAGCGTAATCTTGTGAGACATTTGCAAATTCATTCTAAGGCAAAGGAATTTAGATGTGAAATTTGTCAGAAGATTTTTAGTCGCAAAGGCTCATTAATCCGACATTCAGTGATCCACAACAATGATAAGAATACTACATTTGAATGTCTAAAGTGTGGTAAGGTATTTGGAAGAAAAGATAATCTGATAACTCATCAGGCCACTCACCTTCGAACTTTTCCTTGTTGTCAATGCGACCAAATCTTTGCTAGCAAGCAAAATTTAACACAACATATGAAGTCTATCCATCCTAAGCAGAAAATTGGTGTCCAGTCCTCCACGCCGAAGAGGCAGAAGGTAGAGACGATATCAGATGTCTTTACTACGCGTTATATCGTACCAAGTGAAGTTGCTGCTTGGGATCTGCTTGTTTTCCTGCGGGAGTCGAACGACTCATTGAGTACCATGCTGCAAGGAGAATTGGAGATGAAACGTGCCATCAAATGGTATATTGTTACCAAGGTTCGATTTAGTCGAATTAATCCTGATGGAGAGGAAGAATATGTAACTCCCTACTTTCGAAGTTTGATGGAGGTTGAACTGGATACTTCTATGATTAACCAGCACATCGGCGAAGCTTTCTCCGAAATCATGTTGGCCTTCGATGAATTTATTGAACGAGGGTCCGGATGGACTCTTGATAAGATTTTACATATGGAAGTGAAGATGATTATGTATCATCCCCTAGCCCCTTATTAGTTTGATATGTGTAGTTGGCAATGAAAAGAACTCACAGTCGTATTTTATTGGAGAAGCAGCATGATGTGTGAACCCTTATGAATATGCAATGAGATCAATCCTATACTGCTTCAATGGAATGTGAATCCCATATATGAACAATACTGCATATTTTATATACTTTTCTAAAAAAAAAAAAAAAAAATGCACTGGTCATTCTCTTATCTTTTATACCTAATCAACACTGTCATGATATCAAAGTGCATCATTTTGTAACCAAAGACTTTAGAATTGTAACTCCATTTTATCAATAAAGAAAGAATTTAAACAGTAACACTATGTCTCGTCTCTCATTTGTCTAGAAGGATGCAGCAAAACTATTTTGTGCGGGGTTTGATAAGTGAAATACTTTAATCGCTTCCGATAAGATTGTTTGGTGTTATAGAATCAACTCCTATATGATGAAATTGGTAATTTATATAAGGTCTATAGTTTTAAAGAATTTTTGGGAGACAATACACTCTTCGTAATTGACGATTTAATGTCAAATGCTAACAGTCATTTAACTGATCTTTTTACAGAAGGCAGTCATCATTTTAACCTGAGTGTTATCTTCAACACAAAATTTTTTCTACAAAGGGAAAGAAATGCGTGACATTACATTGAATGCACACTATTTAGTACTGTGTAAAAATAGACGAGACTTGAGTCAAATTTCACATCTAGGAAGACAATTATTTCCTCGACATGTCAAGTTATTTCAAGAAAGTCTTTGAAGATGCAACGAAAACCCCCTATTGCTATTTATTTATAGATTTAACACCAGAAGAGTTACGATTACGTACCAAAATTTTACCTACTGAAAGACAGATCGTGTATCAATTTAAATGATATAAAAGTGAATGACTTTGAAGAAAAGTATCATTTAGCAAGATGACGCTTAAGAAGGAGCAACTCAATCAATTACGACTGTTGCAAATTTGTCCATTTAGGTTACGAAAAAACGTTATTAAGTAAACTCAATAAGAATTGTATAAATTATAATAATAGTCAGCATGTATTTATAAAGTTTTTGTACATTCATATTGGAAAATAGAGGTTAATTTTTCTTTAAATATTTCTTTGAAATCTCTTAAAGTTGTGGTATTCAACACTTTTTAAAGAAATTACATAACGGATGTGTCAATATGGGACATCAATTTTATATATTTTTTTGTCTGTTAAAGTACTATTGGATACCGTATGAAATTAGTTAAATTTATCTAAATATTCGATAACTGCCGACCTGCTTTATTAAATTGTTTAAATATATTATAGAATGTGTCATAATTAGAATTTTTTCAATAAATATTGGTACATTTCAGCTATATTTAGAAAATTTTCAATATTATAAATCTGTTTAGGATTCAATAAATTTTTTTTACCTTTGTATATTTTAAAAGTTAATTGAAGATAGTTACCTTTTGACATTACTTAAAATAAAAAAAGTGTACACTTAGAATTTTTTCAATTGTTGTCAGTAAATTAACTTCCTTGAAGATAACTGATACTTTAACTTAATCATATAAATTTTTATGGTTAGGGTATATAATACATTTGTATCAAGTTTTTTGATAGATATTAGAAGTTTATGGGTTGAATATAATTCAGATAACACGGAAGTGTATTCTTATTGATTAATACCTATCGCGTTATTATAACTTCATTCGTAAAACCTGTTCTTAAGTGGCAATTCAGTTGATACAATAAGTTGATAGTGTTTACACTATTCTTTTATTGAAATCACATAGACACAAATGATTCAGTACAACACATTTCCTCTTTTTAATCATAAGAAATAGAGTAAAATATTACAAAGCTAACTAACATTTCATTGTAACGATTCAATTTTTTCAATTAGCACAAGGAAAAGTATCATTTTCAATACAGCTATACAGTTCGTCTTGTAATGAAACAATTCTCACACTTCTCTAAGAAATGATAGTGAAGGTTACATTATAAGGGTTTATTTAAGTATGATATTCCTACAGTATTTGAGAAGATGAAATTTAGAAGACCTCTCCCTCTACGCATTAAATTCCTTGAGATATGAATTTATCTCTTCTATAAAACTTATTCCGAATTTGAATGATAAGAAGAATTATATTATATACCATTGAAATTTGCAATTTTACATATCACTTGGTTTAAAAGTTGTGAAAGTTCGCAAAAATTAGCCAGAAACCTTGGCTTAAAACCTATGTCAATTTTAATACTGAACAGAGAAAGATGTCAAAAACAACTTTTAAGAAGAACTTTCGCAAGTTTATGAACAATTCTGTGTGTGGAAAGACTTGTCTTAGACTATGGAAAATGTTCGTGGGCATGTCGATCTGCATTTTGTGAACACGAAAAAAAAAAAATGCGCAGAAAAGTTAGTTGCTACTCCTATACGTTCAAGCTCTTCAATCATGAACTTGTAGCTGTGCAGAGGAAGAAGAGTAAAATTCTTCACAACAAGCCCATTTATGCAGGATTTGTTATTTTGGAACTAAGTAATGTATGAATTTCACTTCAACTATATCAAGAAGTTGTATGGTGAACGAGCAAACTTGTTATTCACTGATACTGATTCACTGACTTATCACGTTGAAACAGAGGACTTTTATGAAGATATGAAGAAGGATGCTCCCCTGTATGATACTTTTGATTATCCACCAACCCATCCCTGCCACAGTGTGGTAAATAAGAAGAAATTGGGTTGTTTTAAGGATAAAATGAATTCAGAGTTTGTCGGTCTTCTACCAAATTAATAGTTTTAGAACAAATAATGATAAAGAGAAGAAAAACCTCAAAGGGAATTTGACGTCATATAGTACAGAAGCACATTAGACATCGGCATTATAAGGATTGTTTGTTGAACAATAGCTTTACACGGACAAAGCAAGTTCGGTTTTTTTTTTTTTTTTTTTTTTTATGAAAACTATGAAATATTTACCACTGCAGTGAATAAGGTTAGTTTTATCTAGCTTTGATGATAAGCGTTATTTGTTAGTAAATGTTGCAAATAAAGATAAATGTTCTAAAACTTGTATATTCATTTGAATTTTTGCCATGAATTATTATTTTTTGTAACTAGAGAACTTACTTCACCATTGAAAAAGTAGAATTTTATTAGTATGCATTCTCTTAACTTTAATTAGAATTTTAACTATCTGATTTTTTATTATTTCGAAGGAAAACTTTAGTATTGATGATACTCGCTACAAACCTTTAGAAGTAGCCTTACCGTTAATTCAACAATTATTAGTAAAAGGATATGTATACTATAAGACTAAGTGAAAGAAGAAAATGGTAATTTTTAACCGAAAGAAGAACTTTTTTTTAATTTATTCTTATAACTAAACCACTTATTTCTATGTTTACCACTAGATGGCTATAATTTGGTACAATTTTGAAGTCGTCATATCAGGAAGCAACACGGATATATTTTAAAGTGCGGAATATGTGGAGTTACACTTGAAAAATTGGATGCTATGAAAACACATTTAAAGATGCATTTGTTGCGTGGCTGACACATCTTTAAAATCAGTATTGGTTACAGCTTCATCGTTAAAAGACGTCGTAGAATTATCTTCAATTATATAATTACACACTTGAGATTGTTGCAACAAGACAAAATGAATGTAAAATGCTCTTGATAAGCAAGTCTAGACCAAACAAGCTAACTAAAAGCAGGAACTTGAATAAAAATGATTATTGTCTCCAAATATCTAGGATTTATACACGCCCCGTCAGTAAATGAACCAATCATAGAACGTTTGACACATGCGCATGCGTGGAAACAACCAATGAACTGCTAGATAGAGGGTAAAGCTCAACTATCGAGACTCAGGAGTCATTGGGAGTAGTTAGGGAGCATTTAGCATGTTTTGGGAGCAGTTAGGGAGCATTTAGCAGGTTTTGGGAGCAGTTAGGGAGCATTTAACAGGTATTGGGAGCATTTAGGGAGCATTTAGCAGGTTTTGGGAGCAGTTAGGGAGCATTTAGCAGGTTTTGGGAGCAGTTAGGGAGCATTTAGCAGGTATTGGGAGCATTTAGGGAGCATTTAGCAGGTATTGGGAGCATTTAACAAGTATTAAGAGCAGTTAGGGAGCATTTAACAGGTATTGAGAGCATTTAACAAGTATTGGGAGCAGTTAGGGAGCATTTAGCAGGTATTGGGAGCATTTAACAAGTATTGAGAGCAGTTAGGGAGCATTTAACAGGTATTGAGATTCGTACACCGTCTTAAACTATAAAACTAACTTTTTAATTACTAAAAGGACTAACAACTAGGTGAACATAACTTCAATTTCCTAAACTATCAGTATTCACCCCATGTTTTTTTTAAACTTGAATTATTTTTTTTTATTAGATATGTGTGTGCAATAAGCTTCAATGTCGAAAAGTGAACCATTTTTTAAACTAGAATATCAGATTATATCTATTTTTCATTCCTAGATTAATGCAATTTCCTCCCAATTTTGAAAGTTATTTTGTAATTTTACTTATAAACAACATGAATACTCTCTAGATATAGAATTTAAGTAATAACTAGGGTGTAACGGATATTTTAACGCGAAATGGACACAACTGGGGTCACGTTCCATCAAAGACTGCTCCACAGCTCCACCTTATGGCCCAGAACTGTCCTTTTCTAAATACTCATGCTCCTTATGGAGTAACGAAGGTAAGGCTAAACGATAGATATAATGTTAAAAAAAATAGGAAGGCATGAAGGCCCAAACTTTACAACAACAGATATTGATTTCATGAAGAGTTGGGAAGGACTATGAACAAAATTTTGTGTTTTTTTTATTGTGACTTCCAAATCAACAAACTGTTGAGTGTGACATTTTTTTTTCTCTTCAATTTTTAGTGATAGTCAAGAACATTTAATTAATATTTTCTTTCAATTTTCATGATAATCAAGAACATTTGAGCGTTGACAATTTTTTTAATGTCCTGATGATTTTTTTTAATGTCCTGATTTTTAATGTCCTGACACAGAACATTTGAGAACTTTTAAATATTGAATTTTTCATCGTTCACAGTGTTGTGAAAAGTAAAGAAGAAATTGTAAAATTCGTGTTATTTTTCTTCTCTTTCTTACTTTTTGATTTATCTTCAGATTTCCACTGTAAAATTTCAACTCTGCCAGGATGGTCGAGTCGCTTTATCCCTCCATTTCATTGATCAGCAGCGCCACCCGCTGCGATTATAGCGCCACCAAGGGATATAGACGGCAGCACAGAGATGGAGAGGAGAGATGCATGGGAGAAATGGAAACTTGCTGATTACATGGTGACTGACATCTCCGGATCTGAGAATTAGGGTGCGTCTTATATGCCACAAAAAGTAATTTTTAAATTTTTAACGGCACACCCTTTCAAATGATTCCTTTTGGTAAGAAAATACATGTGTAAAATTTTTGAGTAATTTAATTAAAGTTTAGGGGTTGCTACTGCTAATTGAAATTACCACTGTCATGGAAAAAATCAAGCTTTTTCTCTTTAATGTATAAAAATGTGAGAAAAAGAAAAATCGCCATTGTCAGCTTTTTTTATTATATAGAATCATTAATAAACTTAATAAAAACATATGTAGTGTATACATATTTTATTATGAAATGTTGATAATGAAGCACATTTGAGAGGTCGTGAATTTTTGTTTTCAAAAGAAATTGTGGTCATTGAAAAGTCATGGAACCCCCCCCCCAAAGAGTACGAACCTTAATGTACCTGTACACTAACTACTTAACTTCTTCAAGTTTGGTCAATCACAAAACAATTATTTTATTTGAGCACCCACGCCATATCATGGTTTGTTTTCTTGTAGTAGGTTTTATCATGAAAACAATAGTGTTGCCCTAATTAAATTGATGATTTAGAAAATTTGTAGATAATTTAAACCAATCTTCCAAATAGTGATAAAGATTAAAATACATTTTCAATGACCAAAAGCTGATTAAAATCATTAGAAAGCAAAGAAAAAGCACATGCAGTTGCATTAGAAGAAAGTAATTATAAACAGTGAAATGGTGGCGTTTACAGTTAAGAAACACCTGAAGAAGGTTGCAACTTGGCTGAATTTTATGGAAGCCAATGTTTAATGCGCCAAAATTTGAATTCGTCCTTTTTGGAATTCAACGCCAACCACCGAGCAATAGTGAACATTAGGGTTATTACATATATTCGTCCCACAGTATCAGATGAGAATGTGATTGCAATTCGGGCGTCAATAGTTTTCTCTTTAGCAAGATTGTGCATTTAAAAAATAAGTTATTTTTATTTTGATAATTGCATAATGAGGCTCATGGTTTTGTCGGAAGTAAGATTTCTCTTTCTTTTAGTTGTTCATTAGTACACATATATTTTCTGTGTTCTGTTTATAATCATATCGGCAATTTACGATGCTCAAACTTAAGTTGTAAATATTTTTATTGTATATTGCATTTGTAAATCTTGGCCTGTTAGTGTGCTCGCTTGAAGCAGGAGTTAATTAAAATATTCTGTTACACGAGCATACTTGCCAGCTGTTATTTACTGTAAAATAACTTTACTTTTCATACTAGTTCTATTGGTAGATGTTGTATTATGACTAATTGAACGTTAGGGTTAATATATATTCCCACCATGGGATATTGCATATAGTTTTCGTAGTCACAGTGCATATAGTTTTCCCTTTAGCAAGATAGAATTGTTTAAAAGAAATTAGTTTTATTTTTTAATTGCACAATGAGGTTTATGGAACATTAAATATGGTTCATAAAAACAGAAGATGTTTCGAGCAGGCATAAGGATATTTTAAACTCCACGTTTCACTTTTAGTTCATTTGTACCCAAATATTTTCTAGATTTCCATGTTTTGTTTATAAACATATCAACAATTTACGATGCACTCGCTTTTGTTGTAATTATTTTTATTGTATATTGCATTTGTAAATAGTGGCCTGTTGATGTGCTTGTTGAAGTAAGAAAAATGGTGATGTTGTGCCGATTCTGTTACATTGTGTGCCAAACATATTATTACATAATTTTAGACCAATCATAGTGAGGTGCCGGTTGGCGCGTTCGTCAATCGTGCTACGTTGATGCACTTTTACCGAGTATTATTTTTTTCATTACAAAAACAATGATGGCAACTATAAATAAAGAGAAGAACAAAATTAAAGTAATGAGATAAAAAATTAAGCCTATCAATTAAAGAAATATTTTCAAAATATCAACATTAGTACTTTTCTAATTTTAGTTCTTTAGTTAAAATTGATATGTTACTACTAAATTGATACGAGTTTCTTGGAATAAAATCAATATATAAGTTACTTGAAGCATAATATATATAATAATTTAATAACTACTGGTCGAAAAATTAAATATTCTAAAGAATACACGAAATACATTTTGCAATGTTTGTGTAATGCTAAATTTGTCAGATTTTGCAGAGCTGGTAGCAACGTCTAAATATCATTTGATTAAAAAAAAAAAAAAAATGTGATTTTTTTTAATCAAATGGAACAAGTCCCGTAAGAAATTAACACCTTCGAAAATAAGACGCATCCTACTGAGAATGCACGCCAGACCTTAATCAAGACTTAACAGCCTATCTTGTAACCAACCTAATGATTTATTAAAGAACAGTGTAAAGACAAAACTGCCTCATTATTGATCAAAATACACCCCCATAGGCCAGCGTTAGCCACTAAGCGGCCCGCCGGCCCACAATAGATGAAAAAAAGAGTCAAATTTCATGATATGGAGTTTTTCTTACATAATTGTAATTTATCCGAAATAATATGAGTTAATTATAAAGAACAGAGTTCTCTACTACGTTTCCGAAGAAACTATATGAAGAAGTTTTAAATAAGGTGGTTTGCATCAAGAATATAAATACAGGAATAACTTAACTGAATCTCGTTTGGACAATTTGTTAAACTTGATTGCAGCAAATACTCCAAAAGACATCGACTCTATCATAAAATAAACAGAACAATTTCGATTGTCATCGTTTGGGATACAATGGGGAATACATTTTAAATACTTTCAATAAAAGTTAGGTCAAGTCGCATTGTCACGTTGAAACAAAAGATTCACTTCTTTTTTAGACTTTGACTTACTAATAATAAAAATTATTTTTTTAACGATTTAAAAAAAAAAAAAATATCAATTGCTATTTTATTAAGATAATTTTTTTTCCAGTTTGCAGAAATGCTATATATTGTTAAATCGATAATAGTTAAAGATACATATTTTGGTGTGTCCGGCTCGCGAAAAGCTCCAACATAAGTCATACGGCTCTCCTCTAATTGTTAGTTGCGAACGTCGCCCTAGACACACCCAGCAAAAACATTAATGCCGCATATATTTAGTAATAACAGGTTGTTTAGCAAGATAGCAGGTGTTTTTTCACGTATGCTTTTTATTTAAAATAAATTTATCATTTTAAACAAGAACGCCCCCCCCCCCCCCCATGGATTTTTGTGTCCTAATAGCAAACAGAAAAAATTCGGGAGGGGATATATCCTCATATCCCTTCCCCTGGATACGCTCCTGGTGTTTTCTTTTGTTGTCTACTCATTTCAACATATTTTGCCAATTATATTCATTTAAATATATTTTATACATTACCTATAATACGTTAATTTAAATTTTGCAAGCTTTTGTTGAATGTTAAACATTGGAACTCCAGAGACCGCTTGATTGGTCAAAACATTTCATTAGCCTTCATTAGCCACATTCAACCCTTAGCGGAAAAGATACAAAATAAATCATAATAGTTTTTAACTCGATTGGAGAACACACGTTTCAATTTGGAGCCGAATGGTCAGCTAATTTCAACTTTGAATATTTATGGATTTCTTTATGTGTGTAAGAGTAACTGTATCTGCGTGTGCCTTGTATGTCTTTAAAAATATTTAATATATATCTTGACCCGTTACTTAATAATTTAATAAAGCTCTGGACAAGTTGTAAAACAAATATGGAAAACAGAATAGAACTCTTCGCATTTCATGCATTTTATTCACAATTTTCTCATACATGATCAACATATAATAGAAAATAAAATAATCAAAGTCAATCTCTAACAACACAGCTACTGATTCTTAATCTCTTTCCTTTAGAATCAATTACAACTTGACACATCTCCTACACACCATCATTTACTTCTATATAATTTCGGATTTCTCATGCACACAATCCAGTAATTTTTTATTATTTATTTTGCACATTGAAATGTATTTAGAATAGGTTTGTGTAAATTTCAATATTAAAAGGGGAACTATTTCATTGATTTAGTTTTAACTTGTTTTTTTTTCATATTTTAAACTGACTTTTTTGAGTCTTTCAATTTAAAATAAAATATTAAAAAATATTTAATATCCCATTTTTCATACGTTGCCTTTCAAAGTACCTAAACATAGAAAACAAATTTCTGGGATAAAGTTTAATTCACGTATTAGTTAATGTAAAATACGGATTTTACATAAACAATGCGGACATTTTATGAAGTTTTTTTTTTAATTTTAAGTCTCTTGTTAAAATTAACTCATCTAAAGTTATGAAAATTTAGTTTTTTGGAAACAACCACACACTTACATCAGTGAAGAACCCCCCCCCCCGCTTTTGATATCATCGTTTTGAAATTGACGTTTCTATCAAAGGTGGTTTCATTTTTATAATTTGTTTTGCGGTATTAACAGAGGCTGAATGTCTCCATGCTTTTGAAATAACCTTTCTCATAGGAAGTATGAAACTGATGTTTTTATGCAATAATACAACAGTACATCAAACAAACACCTCTGATTTCCAAAGGCCGTTTACATCAAATATCTTGTTTTTCATATTTTTGTTTTGCAGAAAACAGAGATAGAATTACTAAATGGTTTAGTCATGGTATTTTCCGTCTGAAGTCTGTCCATTTAAGAAAAATGACATTAATTTTCTCAAACAAAAGCTTCTGATTTTGATCTTTTTAAATTAACAGTTCCATCAACGATCTCCTCGCTTTTCATATTCTGTTTTGGACTATAAACGGAATGACTCAATGCTTTAGCCACAGTTTTTCCCAGATGAACAGCATTTAATTGATCTTTCTTCATTCCAAAGGATATATAATTTGACCACGCATCTTGTGGGGGATTATTTAAGGATTCTCCTGAAGTACCAGGTAAATCTTCATTTCGAGATTGAGGGAAAAGAGTTGCTGATGGTTTTTGGGATTGCTTCTTTTTAACTGTCACAAAGCATCTCAATTGCTTCTTTGCAGCTTTTTGAAATTTTTCATTTAACCAACAGTAAATGAATGGGTTGAAACATGAGCTACTCATTGCTATCCAGTGACATATCCACCAAACAGTCGAGTTGTGTTTATAAGCGCTTTTCGTTTCTCCTCTGATGTCTTGATAAGTATGATATATCATTAGAGGAGACCAACAAATAACGAAACAAAAGAGTACTAAAATTAACATTTTTATGGTCTTCCATTTAGCTGTACGTTGATATTTCTCTTGATTCCGTGTTGCTAGTCCAATGGATCGCCTATGCCATATAATTAGGCATATTCTTGAATATGTGATAAAAGTTATAGATAAAGGTATTGTAAAAAGCGCAAAAAGTGATATTAATGTGAGAATTTTTCGATACTCTATTTCTGGATCAGGATAATTTATTCGGCATCGAATCAAAGGTTCATAAGTAACAACTTTGTCTACTTCACTCATCCAGGCGTAAGGAAAAGATAAGAAACTTGCTATAATCCATATCAATAGAATTTTATGTGTTGTAGACCTTACAGTTGGGCGAGGTTTTAATGGATGTACAATAAGTTGGAATCGATCAAGAGCAATAAATGCCATTGTTAGGGTAGATACACATACCGTCAGTGATGCGATAAAATGCAAACCTTTGCAGAAAGGTGTGCCAAGTGGCCAGTTCCTTACGAGTTTTTCCGTGAGCTGAAGAGGAATATTTATGGATGTCATCATGAGATCAGAAATAGAAATATTTCCAATGAAAAAATTGATAGTTGACTTGGTACGTGATTTTCCAAAAGTTATTTTGCAGACTAGGCAGTTTCCAAAGATTGACACAAGGATTATCAAACCGTAAAAAATCAGAACTAATGCAACAGTGGCAATATTTTCTTTTTCCGATTTCTCAAAAGACAAATTTCTAAGAAAATCTACGTAAGTATAATTCTGATCCTTCTTTGCAGTATTGTTTATTTGTGACCCTTGAGAGAAATTCATCTGAGCTCCCACTTCTCGTATCCTCTGAACAAGAATATTTGATATCAAAGACATGTTTTTTTTCGTCAAATTTTTTAATCCAAAGAATATTGAATTTATTTCCGTTTTTACTTCAATGTTTTTATAGCCTGACAATTGATGAATACCTGAAAAGTAAGGAAATGTCATCTTAATTATTGTACTATATGTATTTGAAGAAAGTCGTTATATAGTAGAATATACAAGTAAAATGAAGTGAGAGTTAGAGAAACTACATTAAGCACTTCTAATAAGACGGTAACCCTTCATCCTGATTTCTTTCAACTGCAATACCACCTAAATAAAAGCAATACAAGAGCACTCACCGAGTCTCTTAACCATCTTAAAGTTTTTGAAGAGAACTGCAAGAAAGAATTGCTGCTGACTCTTCCTTTTTACTTCAATAATATAAATTTTTCTATATAATTATGATGGTAGATAATGAGGAACTTACACAAGTGAGGAAAATGAATATTTTTTGTATTTTCTAGTGTTATCCAACGAATATATTTGAGCAGTGCAAATATTATTTTATCTTTATGCTTTCAATTAATCAAAAATCGAGTTTGAAATCAAAGCAAAAGTCATGTGAACAAAAACGTATAAAAAACCCTGACGTCGTTCCGTTGAAAAT
The DNA here is from genome assembly GCA_963978545.1 of Linyphia triangularis. Lineage (NCBI taxonomy): Eukaryota > Metazoa > Arthropoda > Arachnida > Araneae > Linyphiidae > Linyphia > Linyphia triangularis. The sequence goes on along the minus strand of OZ021721.1, from coordinate 9,620,815 downwards.
CTAAGGAGGAACTTCACTTCCTCCTCGTCTAAAACAGGTTTTAGACAGGTTCATCATCTGCGCATTGACGCCACACGCTAAAGTAGCTTTTTCCCGCCAAATCAAAAAGTGAAAAACTAATTTTCATTTAACTATATATCCGAGATCAAATTTTTTCAAGAATGGTATTGTTTTTCATGATTTTTTCTCTACTTTTATTTAAAAATAAAACCAAAAACGTGAAAGTTTCTCATTAAATTATACTATAGCATCATTATATTAAAAGTTTCTACCCTATTACATTTTATATAATTTTGTAACATTATGCACAGGCCCAAGTCCGAAATTTAAAATTGGTAACATCACAAATAATAATTTTTTCATAACAAATTTTTAAGTTCTATATTTTTTACTAAAATATGTTGCTTCAAAATATCTATAGTTTTTAGAAAGTGAGGTGAGGGAATGTGCTTACGACAAATAATAAGATCATAATCGTAATGTTACCTCACCAGACGTCTGATATATTTTTTGTCTTATAACTTAAGTGACTGAATTAAAATACCTCGAATACACAACATTAAAAAAAAAAAAAAAAAAAAAAAAAAAAAAACCTCTTATTTTTTTAAAATTGTACAAAGCAAGAATAGAATGCAACGTTAAAGGGGAAAAAAAAAAAAAGACTCCGATCTTATTTCAATAATTGACGTGTTCCAATCCTACTTATGAAAAATTCGGTGGGGGTAGATACCTTCTGAGGGTCACGGGCGTATATATCCGTCATTTGATCCCCAGTTTTTCCAGCAATACACAACCTTTTTAAATTTATAAATAAAATGTAAAATAAAATCTTTTTTAAATCTTTTTATTAGGATGATAGTTTAAAACCTACTTAAAACAAAATAAATAAAAAATAATTAAAAAAAATTATATATTTGGATCAGAAATAAAATTTAAAAATTATTGCAGGGAAAACAACTGTATAATTTCGCCCATTCCCTTGACGCTCAGAGGGTTAAATTAGTATTGGAAAGATTGAAATGTATCTCTAGAAAGGTGTGTAGTGGTAGGAAACGTGGCGAAACTGCTTTGCACTACCATTAACAAAGCTTTTTATTTAATAATAATAATAATAAAAAACTTTTTTTTTCTCCAAACAATATGGATAAGAGTCTCATAAAAGTAGATAGTTTTTAAAAATTTCATTGTAGGAAATCGCTTAAAATGTATTCCCATAACAAACATATTTTTCAAATTTTCAAAAAAAAATTACATTTTTTAACAGAAAATAATGTTACATCTAAAATCAAAGTATAAACTTTTGTTTTATATTGCATGAAGTTGTCACAGAATCTTTTTCTTTGAATATATTTGGAAACTGAAGGATGGATGGCATTTTGAAACGTATTAAAACCCCGAGAAAACGTTACAAGTATGAAAATTTTATACTAATTTTCCCCTTTCTGCATTTAACTATTACGTTACAAATAATCCCACCAAAATTTTTCGTAAATAAAATATTAAAAAAAAATTGTTGCTTATAGTATCAGAACACCTTTAGAATGGTTGTAACTTTATTTCCTAACCACTTTATTCTTAAACAGAAAGATTGAAATTAAATGAAATCACAGGTTTTAGTCATCGCAGTAGCTCCAAGTGACCGTTTTAGGCTCCTAAAGGGGCTCAAAAGTTATTTTGTTATTAATTACAACAATTACGAAACATATATGTTTTTAACTTCAGTTTAAAAAATAATAGATTGTCCTACCTATGTATATATATCCAAAATACCAAGACTAATTTTGACTTCCCAAAAAGCACATACGACATGCTGGACTTGTATGATATCTTTTTTAGGACAGTTAGGGGATATCAAGTTTCAAAAACATCAAGTCTCTTACTAAATGTCGAGCATATATCGATATGTCATTTAACACATCGTCAAATTAAAAAAAAAGATGTTTTTAAAAAGATCCGTTTAATTAATCGGGGTAATTAAGTTCCTGAGGCATGTGGCGCCACAGTAGTATCAAGTTTTTCAACTGTGAAGTGTGACACACGACCTAAGATTTTTCTCGATTGATTGGTTCTAGAAGTACCAAATTTTAATGAGAGAGTGAAGCAGACAACACTTTTCATTTCGACATTTTTTAAGTACTGTTGTTTTAAACGTAGTATAAGATTTTTCGTTTTATAATTGTAAAAAAAAAAAAAAAAAAAAAAAAAAAAATACACAGACAAACAATATCATTAAAGACTTTAGTCAAATTAATATATTTTGAGCATTATTTTTATTGCTTAGAAGCAGAAAATACAGATTAGACTTAATTTTACATTGAGAGTTTTAAAAATTTATTATTGGTCGTTAAAAACAATAGAGCTTTTTGTGTTTTTCTAAACTTGACAATAAATGTATTAGTAATAAATAGATTTTTAGAGATAAAAAGTTAAAGTCGAAGTTTAAATTCAAATTTAAAATTATTTAGTATTTTTGTCAATCGTTGCCACCAACAACAATACTCACTTTATTTGGAAGAGAATATGTGACAAGTAGTACAGGATAGGTCCGTAATTGGTTCTTAATCCTATGGACACCACATTCCCCTTTTTCGAGTATTCTTTGAAATATGATCTTTAGAAAGTTACCTGAAATTTTTAAAAATCTTTTAAATGAATAACTACATTTTTTAATCATTCATCTTTTGAATGTATAAGAAATATTTTATTGTCATATATACATACAGTGCTTCCCAAAAGTTTATACACAACGTTTTTTTCATTTTACAAATTGAAAAAGATAAGTAACAATTTCAAGCTTTTTTTTAATTATAAATAATAACAAGACAATAATAATAATATGCAAAATAATATCACACAATCACAGACTTTGTGATAAAAATTTAAATTTAAATTTTACTGTCTCAAAAGTTTATAGACAATCCATTTTTTCCCCCTTTAGCGTTCAAATTTTTAAGCCGTTTTTCCGATTGACTTTCCAAAAACTCGATCAGGCATACTCAAAACAAGAGTTTGAAGAAATTCTGGTTTTAGAGAAAACCAATTTCGTTTAGTTTGCAGCTTTAGATCTTGAACTGTAGCAAATTGACGCCCATTAGCATACACGTATTAGCTAATATTTCCCAGAGGTTCTCCATTGGGTTCAGTTCAGGATCTAGGGCTGGCCAGTCCATAACAGTTACTTGGTTTTGTCTAAACCATTGCATTGTCGAGTTTGACACGTGAATGGAGCAATTGTCCTGCTGATATATCCATTTGTTCCCATCTAGCAACTTTCCAAATGGAAGTAATACCACTTCGAGCGTTTTCTTTTAATCTCCGGAACATAGAAAAGTTCGGAGTTCCTTGCGAATATCGTGCCAGTAATATGCCCAACCATCGAGGCCATTTAAATTAAACTTCTTTTCATCACTGAACAGAACACTCAACTATTCATCTGTCTAATTCATACGATTTCGGGCCCACTGAACACGAGCGTCTTTATGCTGTTTTATAAACTTTGGCGAAAGACGCATTTTGCGATTATCAAGAAATTTACTTGCCTGCAGCCGTCGATGCACCGTGGATACTGGAACGGTCACTTCTCTTGAAATTGACCATACAGACATGTTCTGGGTTGAAACTAATCTCAAAATCTCTCTGTCTTGCCATTTAGCTGTTTTCTTGGTCGTCCAGAACGTGATTTTTTTTCAGAATTGTCACCTTTTGATAGAATTCGTTAAATACCAAACCTGCTACGTCCAATTTTTCTTGCAATGTCCACAACTTTCATTCATCGAGCTTTGAAACGATAGATTTGCAAAATCTCATTTTTGGAAAACTGCACGTTGCTAGGCATCTTTGCAATCAGTCGAAAAAGGAAAGACAGATTCGTTTTTATCTCAGAAAACTATTGCGTCACAAGTACATGACCTTGGAATATGTAAATTTTAGCTCTCAGTACTCAAATAAGTTTTTAACACTATTTGTCTATATTATCTGGCACCGTCAGCAACACGTTCTATAATGCACCGAAACATTCGCCATTAGACAAGCCAACATACATTTACAAACACCCATGCCTAACACGGGACTCGAACCCGCAACCTCGCGGTCTCTTAACTTTTGGATATCAGTGTATATATGATATTATTAACTGGTAATTAAAGAAAGCAAACTCCCCGATGGGGTATATTTAACTTATTCACTTGACTAAAGTAAAAGTGACCAACTTGTAGAGTATAAAGGTTTGGTTGGTCGCAAACTACGGCTTAACGTAGATTACGAACCACAATGAACTTCCAAGTTTATTAAGATTCCAACACTGTTTATTAGCATGCGTACCCAGAGTGCTGACCATATTGCCATCAGACGGGCTGTTAAGGTATTTTGTTGTTGTTGAATAGTGGAAATCGATTAGTAATGGAAAGCTTGACCTTGGGATTTAATGATAAGGCATGAACTTGCTGACAAATAAACAAAATCATCTTATCTGAATCTGGTCGAATAAAACATACTTTGTTAGATTGTTAGTTTACCTAATACATTTCTCTAAAATTAAGGTTGCATACTGAGAGATTTCAATTAAATTTTCATCATGAATTTGAAGAAGGGAAGTATAATATTTTTTTTTAAAATTTGAATGAAATATACAACATCTGGTTCTTTTTCTAACAGAAGGTTTTTATGTATAAACTTAAAGAGGAAGAAATATATTAAAGATGATATTTAAAATAAATTACTTTGTATGTCCACCCAAATATAAGAGTTTATCTTTTAGAAGTGCTCTGGCTAACTTGCTTCAAAGTTACGTTTTTTTATCATCATAAAAAGAAGATTATCAATTTCTACCTGAATGTATGTGGATGGTGGAGGGTGGGGGGGGGGGGGGAAGGGAATATGTAAACGTCTAAATATCTCCCGAGATGTACTGCTTTGATTTGAATGCTATGTTTTAATAATCTTAAGAATTTTTCAAAAATAAATACTTTTGGTATTTATTTTTATCCGGAAATCCTTGGTTGTAAACTAGACATTGTTTAAGAAGAAAAAACTGGTTGATGTTCTTCTAAAATGTCCTAAATATCCAGAAGATCTGACACAATGTAAAATGCGCAATTCTTTGGAAAAGCAAAGCAACGTTTTGAAGGTAATTATTAGTTTGAAACTGTGTAGCAAAGTTCAGTCATTTATTGAATATGTTTTCTTAAAACACCGGTTAAATATTGTAGAATTGTAATTTGCAATTATTTTTTAAATACATATATGATTATATTTGAATAAAGTTTTGTTTTCTTAGTGGAACCAGACCTTTGAAAAAAAATTCACTGCATTGTTTAGCAGGCTTTTGGAATTGTCTGAAAATTCAGTAAAATATTGAATACCTAATTATCTCAAAATCCAATTAACTGAATGTAATGTTTATAATCGTTAAAAAATGCTGAAAAATACGTGTTAAATTTTACAAAGTATCTGGGAGGTCCGGTAGAGATTAATTAGTAACATAATGATAACCACTCGATGGCTCCTAACGGTAAAAGGATATGTTAATTAAAAAAAAAACTAAAATATCTGGAATATAAAGAATCAAGCACTTTATATTATAAAAAATACTTATTTGTATTCGATTAGGCTATTTTTGTTATGCTTGTAAATAATTGAGGAGCTTAGTAGATGAACATGTTAAGTTAATGCACTTTCTAGTACGAAAATTTCTAATACGAAACTTTTGCTTTCGAAAAACTAGTACTTTGAAACTAGTACTTTCTTGTAAGAAAACATGTTCATCCGCTAAGATTTTCAATTATGATAAGCACTTTCTTCTGAACACTTATGCAGATATAGCATAATATCAGATATCTATTAAAATGATTCCCTCCACAGTTAATTATGATAAGAAGTTTTGACTGCCAATTTGTTGTTAATAATAATAATAATAATAATAATAATAAAAATAATAATAAAAATAATAATAATAATAATAATAATAATAATAATAATAATAATAATAATAATAATAATAATAATAATAATAATAATAATAATAATAATAATAATAATAATAATAATAATAATAATAATAATAATAATAATAATAATAATAATAATAATAATAATAATAATAATAATAATAATAATAATAATAATAATAATAATAATAATAATAATAATAATAATAATAATAATAATAATAATAATAATAATAATAATAATAATAATAATAATAATAATAATAATAATAATAATAATAATAATAATAATAATAATAATAATAATAATAATAATAATAATAATAATAATAATAATAATAATAATAATAATAATAATAATAATAATAATAATAATAATAATAATAATAATAATAATAATAATAATAATAATAATAATAATAATAATAATAATAATAATAATAATAATAATAATAATAATAATAATAATAATAATAATAATAATAATAATAATAATAATAATAATAATAATAATAATAATAATAATAATAATAATAATAATAATAATAATAATAATAATAATAATAATAATAATAATAATAATAATAATAATAATAATAATAATAATAATAATAATAATAATAATAATAATAATAATAATAATAATAATAATAATAATAATAATAATAATAATAATAATAATAATAATAATAATAATAATAATAATAATAATAATAATAATAATAATAATAATAATAATAATAATAATAATAATAATAATAATAATAATAATAATAATAATAATAATAATAATAATAATAATAATAATAATAATAATAATAATAATAATAATAATAATAATAATAATAATAATAATAATAATAATAATAATAATAATAATAATAATAATAATAATAATAATAATAATAATAATAATAATAATAATAATAATAATAATAATAATAATAATAATAATAATAATAATAATAATAATAATAATAATAATAATAATAATAATAATAATAATAATAATAATAATAATAATAATAATAATAATAATAATAATAATAATAATAATAATAATAATAATAATAATAATAATAATAATAATAATAATAATAATAATAATAATAATAATAATAATAATAATAATAATAATAATAATAATAATAATAATAATAATAATAATAATAATAATAATAATAATAATAATAATAATAATAATAATAATAATAATAATAATAATAATAATAATAATAATAATAATAATAATAATAATAATAATAATAATAATAATAATAATAATAATAATAATAATAATAATAATAATAATAATAATAATAATAATAATAATAATAATAATAATAATAATAATAATAATAATAATAATAATAATAATAATAATAATAATAATAATAATAATAATAATAATAATAATAATAATAATAATAATAATAATAATAATAATAATAATAATAATAATAATAATAATAATAATAATAGTAAAAAATCTTTGTCTGGTAAAAATAGAAGTAGAAATTTGAAATTAAAAAGCAAAGACAGATAATTCAGAAATAGGACTGAAATTGTATTAAAACCCTTGAACTGATGATTGAAATTGGGTTATTTTTATATTGGTATCGTAAAATGTCGTGTGCGTAAGGAATAAAAAAAAAAATAAAAAAAAAAAAAAATGTTTAAAGCATCTGCCAGTGAACTAAAGTAAAAAATCCATTGTGGTATTTTAATAATTATATAAAGAACTAGACAAATTTGTCTCGGTGATTGGAAACTTTTTTCTGATTTTTCTGGAAGATATGTTGGAGCAGTATGGGCTCTTGTGAAGCTTTTGCGCAATTAAGCCCTAAACAATCAATGAACTCTGGAAGATATGTATATTGCCTGTTACATAAAACAATACCACTGTATTAAAATTAATTTATATTCTCAAATTTTTTTTTTTTTAAATATTTTTTTATTAGAACGCCTTAGTTTCCAGGAGAGAAGAGAAGTAGGGACAAATCTGTCTTTTCACATACTCCAACGCAACAACTAGTGTTTTTTCCCCACATTTTTCTTTGGCATGCCTTGAAAATACAATCCCCTTTAGGATTTCAATCTAGGAATTGTGAAAAAATATAAATACATATTTTAGACACAGTTAAAATGAGCGTAACTACTACTGTAAATCAGTTTGAACATAAAAGCTTGAATTTATCCAACAAAAACCAAATTTCCTGTTTTCTTTAATTGTGTGATAAACAACAAAAATAAAGGTCAATGCTGGATTTCAGAAATGTGGAGTAATAAACTTCAATCCAAGCGATGTCGTTGAAATGGGACTGAATATACTGATACAACAACTTCCAAAATTATTTAGCATATTAAAACCAATAATTCAATAGAAATTTAATATTATTATTATTTATTAGGCAGATTCAAATTTATACCTAAAGTATGAATGTAATGTTAATTTTATGCCTAACTTCATATTTAATAATTTCTTACCTTTCCTATGTGACATCGATTAAACAAATACATAGTTGCCTTACTCATAAATTATCTTATAATTCAATGTAATGCCACATTATCATTATTTAATTTTTTAAAAATTAATTTTATACCTCCTTCCTCGCAAAAAAGAAGTATTTATGGCTATTTCCTTTAGACCAAATAAGTTCAATACATTCCATATTCAAGACTCAGTAATGTTAGCATGAGAGTATTTACATCTATAATCTCAAAATAATATTTTATTTTTAAGGATTCAAAAAGGACTAAAAAAGAATGGACAGTGCAAAATTGCATAGCATTCAACGAATACACTATTTTAATTAAGATTACATTTTTACAAATAAACTTTAAATCCTGAAACAAGATCAAATAGAAATTCCATTTTTTTTCATATAATAATTTATTATTATGAAAATAAGTTTCAAAAGATTTAGAGCACGATTTGTTATTTCGAAAATTATGTTATCTCTCAAAAAAATATTTAAACGTTGTAAAAGAATTCACCAAGTAAAATGGTCAGAAAAAAATTAAATGTCATGTTGGACGATTAGCTGCGGTATTGAACCTCTTTGTCATACTTTGTACTTGATGAATTAATTTGAAATTATTGGAAAGGAAGAATCCATGTCAATCAGTACTGGCAGGTTAGATTTTTATCGTAGTAATCTCATTGCAATTCATTGGGAGCAAAATAGCCCAAACATGAAATAAGATCATTTCGAAAAAACTATAGCCTATCGAGTACTGATTGACAACAGTGGTTCTTTATTATAATCCTAATTTAGTTTATCACATACAACCTCCCACAGAAGTATCAACCAGAACAAATTATTACATCTAATGTTTGTCGCAAGCTAGTGACAACCATTAGATGTAATAACTTTTTCTCGCTGACCATTTTATCTCGCGGTTCTTTTACAACGTCTAGTTATTTTGGAGATACATCAATGCTTTTTGTAACGTTTGCTATGTTCTATGCATTAGTGGATGTATTAGTGGAAATAATCGTACCGTAGCTCGCCTCACAAACAATCGTAAGTGACAGAAATATACCATCTTCACTCTCTTTGAGTTAAGAATGGCGAAATATTGTAGAGAGCATCTGCATATCTGCGATACTCGTCTCAAAATTTGAAGAAATGCTTGTCATTTACAATACACTTTGATCCTACATAGATACTTAATGTTTTAGGTGTGTACTCAAAATGTCAATTTTACTCAAATACCAAAATACCGATCTATTTACCTTCCTAACATACCAAGAACAAATGTGTACTAAAAAATAAAAATACGCACTTACCTGTTTAACTAATATAAAAAGCATGCGATGGAAAGCTAAAGAAATGGGTACTAAGATAACCATATAACTATACAAAAGTACCTGAGTAAACATTAATTAAAATGTCTACATCACTTATGTATTATAAAAGTTTCTTAAACTATCATAAACTACAAGTACATATATAGTTGATATACTAACCAATTGAATGTAAACACATTGCCTACAGACTTTTGCAACAATAATAAAACAAACATACATGCTGAAAATGTCTGGTGTGAGTTAAATTGGTAACCATTTGAAGCAGGTGCATTAATAAAATCTGTATTTGGATCATAAGAAAAGTTAAATGTTCTCAATTTTATGACTCAAGTTGAAAATAAACCCATTAATCTCGAATTAGATCGACACTATTTTTGAAATATTGTAATAAATATCAGGTAAGAGTATAATATTCGAGTGTTTGGTATTTCTTTTATATACAACCAATCAATACAAATGTAAAGTGATTTTTGTATTACATATTAATTTTGATTTATTAGTAATATTGGACAACAGAAACAAGCAGCTTTGGTCAATATTAAGGGAAAAACATTTTTTTTTAAATATAATTTTAATTAAAAATATTAGATTTAGAAATTTAATTTTAAATATATGAATGATTGGTTCCATATAATTTTTGTGTGTGTGTGCGAGATTTACGTGAGGGCTCTTCTATTAAGAATATTTATAACTTTATTTTTATTGGGACTATTAACCCTTTGCACTCCAGCGGCGCCTCTCAGGCGCCACACGATTGGATTCCGAAACACGAGAGGACCTCTAGGTTCGATGCGGAAATTTGATGCAAGGCCAATGACTGTGTTTAGTTTCCATGAAGAAAATCCGTAAACGCCAACCGAACCTAAAATGATTCGAGTTGCTGGTCCCTCCGCGCGAAAAACGCTTGGAGTGCAAAGGGTTAATAGATCAAAAGGATTATTATAGTGATATTTTTCAATGAACTATTCGAGTATTTTTGTAAAATTTTTTATGACATTTATTTAAAAAATACCGTTGATGATTATACAAACATATATATATGAATCGCTCTTGAATTAAAATATGCATTCTTAATTCTTTTATAACTTAAAATTTTGTCCGTGACACCTAGGGGCGTACTGGAACATAAAATCGGCCCGGTGATTTTAGATTTATGCCGGCCCAAGTTTTCAATATAATTATTAATCAAATTTTAATAATTATTGTTGATAATGAAATAATGCTAATAATTATGTTATTAATTTTAATAATTAATACATTTTATTTATTAATTATGATAATGGAATTGTTCTAATAGTTAGTTTAATTATATCAAATGTTCTCTGTCCCTACTATTTATAGTTCCCTTAAGTGAACTTGATTTCCATAAATCATTGATAGTTTGTTACAAAAACTAAAAAAATAAATAAAATTAAATTGCAAAATAAAGAACGTCCTGGTATACAACTAGTATGTTTATTAGAAAAATTAAATCTAAAAGGATTATATATCATATCTGGCGTCATAGTAGAGGTGACTTCCAATATGCGTAGACTTTGAAAATTTAAATATAAGTAGTTTTGGACTTTTAAATGCGCCTTTGACAAACGGAATGTTAAAATTTTAAAGAGTTTTTTAATTAATTTTTTAAAAATGTGTTTCAAGTGTTTTTACAAAGTAACTTCTAATGGGCGTATCGCTATGAAATTTTGAATATAAGTAGTTATGGTCTTCTAATTATACTTTTGACAAACAGAATGTTTACATTTTTGTTAGCTTTTATTTATAAGTTTTTTTTTCTCTCTTTTTTTTTTTTCTTAAATTTCTTAAAGTTTCTATACAAAGGGACTTCCAGTAAGCGTATAACTCTGAAATTTCAAATATAAGTAGTTTTTACCTTCTAATTTTTTTTTTCACAAACCGAATATTAAAATATTCTCATAGGGGTGAGGCAAGTTTCATAATCGAGGAAAAGTCTTTTGTTTCAAGATGGTGAGGGGGGGGGGGTCTAATAATAATGTACAAAACTATTAACCTTTTAGAGAACGAATCGAGCATATGCTTGCACATATATGAACCTTTCTGCGAGCAAAACAAGGCTGTACTTGCATAGAGAGTGAAGTGAGCTTGTGCTTACGTACCAAAGAACTTTTCCATGAGCGAAGCGAGCCTGTACTTGCATAGCAATGAAACTTTTACTGAGTGTAGTGAGCTAAAATTGCGTAGCAAGGAACCTTTCAGAAAGCATAGCGAGTCTTGTTCGCAAACCATCAAAAGCCGGAACCAATACACATTAACGGGTCTCTGCTGCTACTACGATAACATCGAGCGCTGGTGAGAGTGCCTGGGATTTAAATTCATTGTTTAAAAAAAAAAAAAAAAAAAAAAAAAAAAAAAACGTTAAAGAAGGCAACTACTTATATAGAAAAACTAGGGGTTTGGGACATCGCACAACTTTCAATTGCACTTAATACCGAACACTGCATTTATATTTGCCATAAATTGGTGTAATATACCCTTTTAATATTTTCATTGATTAAAAAAAATGCCCAGTTTGGCGATGATTATTATATTATGTATATATATAATAATAATAATAATAAAAATAAAAACGTCTAAGTGGCGAATTTGGTGAAACGCTTTTCGATAAATATTAAATTATAATTTCTTGTAAGTGAAACACAGAAGAAACAGTCATGGATGGGCGATGCTCAAGATAAGAGTATTTTGTGTTAAAGACATTCGTTTTTCACCTTTATCAACTTTTATCGCATTTCTAAGAGGGAATTTAGGTAGTGGGAATGTTTAGAACACCTTAAAGGTACTATCACAGCTATTTTGATCAAAATCATTCGAGTCAGGTTTTTTTTTTTGGCAATTGCTAAAAAACATAAATTTTTCAGTTGCATCTACCTTATGCGCATGCGCTATTTTGACCAAAAACTTAATAAGAGGTCCCATTGCCACCGCTAACTTGTACACAAAATTTTAACATCGTAGGTCAATCCATTCGGGTGTTATATACGATAACCACACAGAGACCGAGAGAGATTTTTTCTAGACCACTTTTTTTTTAACTCAGATTGTACCAAAACGTGTAGAAATGAAGTAAAAGAGAAAAAAAAATCATTTTTTTTGTGTGCTTTTTGTGTGTGCATAATCCACTGCTTTCATTACCCTATGTAAACTAATGGGTAATTAAAAGTAAAATCCCCCCCCCCCCCCCAAAAAAAAAACCTTTTCCGACAGGCCCATTTTTTAAGGACACTGATCGGCCCGGTGCAACCAACCCTATGGCCAGTACACCCCTGGTGACACCTAAAATATCAGTTACTGCAACTTATTTTTTTGTCAAAGTAAATCATAGGAGAGCATGTGCCCAACACAATGAAACATGAACTGTAATTCTTTAATGAGAGGGTTTAGTTGCATGTTTGTGCAAGAGATAATGTTGCAATGTTGCAGTTGATCTCATTATCTGTAAAAGTGATTTGGCATCAGCATAAATTATTGTTTGGAAATTTATAGGGGAAAACGTATTTTTCAACGTGCAAAGTAATTCTCGTCCTTACGGATATCTCTAAATGCAATTCGATTTTTTTTATAGATTCGTTTAGTATTTTTTTTATCTCCCTCTACTAAGCCAATTACACGTGTTTTACTTTCAATTATATTCCAACCTGAAATGAAGAAGCTCCGATATAACCCAACAGAACATTTATGAGGTATTCTGCTGCGTGAAATTTATGGAAATGGTATAACTTAAAAACCATTTAAGATAACTTTTAAATGGCTATTGAAAAGAGCTAGAAAAACATCTCAAAAGACAATTTTTTTTCATATACTATGACAACAGGAATGATTTAATTTATCGAAAATAAGGGAATTGTTTTGTATTAATAGTAATATTAACAATATCTTTTATGGCATTAATATTTCTTCCAGCTTTCTACACGTATAAAAACAAAACTTAAGTTTTAAAAAAAGTTATTTAAATTTTCGTAATATTTTTATACACTCGGAACTATTTTTTTCTGCTTTATGTCTAATTTGTCTTCAAATTCAAGTACGGTAGTGTAAAAACAATAAAGTTATTTAGTTGGTCTTAACGTTTTTAGAGTACTGTATTTCAATTTATTCTTGTAATGTATGAAAAATTATTGCTATGTAGTACAATAGACTAAATACCATATGTTTTAAAATTACAAATCCAAGTGTTCACTCATAACCACTATTGCATATAGACGATCAACATCAGTACAATGTAGAATTGATTTAACAAGATATTTTATTAATTATCAATTCATTCGGTATTTAAATTAATAAATTTGCATATTTTGACTGATTTCAATGACCGTTTTGGTTTTGAACAAAGGGGAGGAGAAGGGATCATCACAAAAAATATCATTCACAAATAATACATAAGATTAACGAGCGATGCACAATATTAGTTTATGTTAAAAAATATATATTACAAAACCTTATAGCGATATTTTTATTATAAGAAAAGAAAATGGAAGACTGAAATTCATGTTAAAAGTAAATAAATGATAAAGTTTACAACAAGTGTTATCTGTTTTACATTTAACAATTCTTCACAATAGTAAATGTTAAATTTTTAAAGTATAAGTTTAGTTCTTTATTGTTGAGGATAAATAGCGTTGAGGTCCAACTGTTGAGATTAAGTAGAGTTTTGTATATTATAATTATAGGGGCTTTGTTAGGATGATAGGTCATAAACATACAATACATTTGTCATAAAATTGTATATTCACTATATTCCTTTTAAAGAAATATTCAATAAATTGTTATTAAAATTGAAATACAATATGATTAGAATACTTATAATATAAAGTTAGTTATGAGAATAAAGGCATAAATTATGACGTATTATTATTATTTAAGTCATAATAAATACTATTTTTGCTTGATTCTTAATGATTTTTAAATTGTTAAAACATTTTTAGCAAATGATGTGAAAGTAAGAAACTTACGCTCTATGAACCGAAACCTTTCGTTGCGCAACCAACTGTGATGGAATGAATCTATGAAGTTTCTTATTTACTTTTATAAGGTGAGTGCAGATGATGCGCTGAAATACATCCATAATGCTTTTTAGAGTTTCACCGAGGCCTTGAAATAACATAAAAGATATGGGGGATTTCGTCTCTGTCTGGGCCATGTTTAAGTGCTTATGAAAGACACGTTTAAGTGCAAAGAAGTAAACAATTTAGGTGAGACATGTTTAAGGGCTTAGGAAAAAAAGGTTTACTGGCTTGGAATGTTAATCATTTCATTTTTTGAAATAGATGCTCTGCTTTAAACATCGTAAGAGGATCAGTATATAAAGTTGCAGCTCATTGTTTGTTTTCGTGTAAGCTTTTAAATAAGAGTAGTTCAATGTCAAGTTTTTTATGAATATTATTCATCGTCGCATTTTAAGAAAAAGAAAATATGTATTTGTAAGACAAAATTAGCCTCCGGATATAATTCCCAGAATGGAATAATAATAAGATGAAAGAAAGCATAAAATAAAAAATATACGAAAAAAGATTCTTATTAGGAGAGTTAAATATTCATTATGAATATGCTTTATTCAATATTAAATTATAATCGATTTGATTTGAATACATCAAATATTGAGTTTTGAAAGTATTTTTGTAAATTTGAATTTATTCTTTTGGAGGTGAATAAATTTTTGAGGACAGTTATAATAAAAAATTTAATCGAATGTTTCTTGATGAATTTTTGCTTCCTGATGAATCTTTCTTGATAATAATGCAAGAAAAAATAATCATACGCTAATGTGTTTCATAATAACTTTAAATACTCTCCAAATACTACCATAATATGATTAGGCTGTCGTCTTATGCCTGATGCAACTGAACTCATTAAGTGAACTTACGAAATAGCAAATGAATAATTCTAAATTAATTTATTCGCATATAAATCAAAATAAATTTTCTGAAAATAAAATGACATGGTCTTATACATTAATGATTATTTCCCCCAGAAATGTTCTACCGTTAAGTTGTGGAGTTGGGTGGGAGAATTCATGCAGTGGTATCGAAATATAACAAAATACATTTCAAATTTGGAAATTATATCACGCAAAAGTAATTGCTAATTGAATTGTGACTTTTCCTTTACATTGTCTTCGATTTTGAGTCTTCGTGGTGTGCACATTTTCAGAGGATTTACTCACTCACTTACCGCCAAAACGATGTGGAATTTGACGGATAGATTAGTTGTCCATGACAATGCATTCTATCAAGTTTTGGAGGCTGTCACTAGAAGATAGTTTTTACACATTCTTCTATTGGCACTTTAGACGACTAGTTAACCCATTTGCGGTCATCCAATCGAGATGAAACTTGGCTAATTGACTCTTTGTCCATGACAATGCATTTTATCAAGTTTTGGGGGCAAGAAAAAAGTTATTCAGAGGCACGGACTCTATGGTTTTCATCATAATGGTAAGAAGTTCTGAAAACTCGACCCGAACTCAAAATCGCTAAATTACAATCGCACATAAAAGTTGGCAGTGCATATAAAGGCTTTACATTAAAAACTTTGTATTTATGGGTTCATTTTTTAACTAGTGGCTTATTTAATAGCGAGGTGAACATTTTTGAGAGTGTCTCAGTGATTGCACTTCGGTTAGACTACTCGGTTTATTGCAAAAGCTGTTTAGAAAATTAGTGTGATTACTTTTAGTAGTCCTTTTATTTGATTCTTGATTAGCAAGGGAGTTGTGTGTATTAAAGTTTGTTTCTTGTATTAGAATAATGCCTAATATGCAAGTCATATTTAAATTTCTGTGTTTGATACTTGGAAACTTCACTATGTAGAACTACATTTTGAAAGTTAAATATAAATGGTACTTAATTACACTACAAAATTTAGGATGCTACGCTTTAAAATACTATATAAAAAAGACCGTTCTCAGCAGCTTAAGAGGAACACTTAGTAAGGATCATTCCCTATACTTTCTATGCTTCAATCTTCTAGCCCGGTTCATTTAGAAACTATATTGTATAAAACCTTGAAATTTGGTTACTAGGGATGAAAAGGATCACTTAATGAAATGGTAAAAACTAAAATCTCGAAAATAGCGTCTAATGTATTTTATTTTATAAATGAAAATTAAGAAAAGACTCTTGTAGATGGAGACCCTGCATAAGCATTGACGTAAGGATTTCAAATATGAAAATTAATATTAATTCAAGTATTAATTTTCATATAATAATTCATCTAAATTAATATAATATGATAATTCAATCAGAAATACATTTCTTTTTCAGATAGTTGTTCCACCTGAACTGCAAATAGGCGTTATGGTATAGAAACATATTAAGCGTTCTTGTGCGACTAATTAGAATAAAACTTTCACTGATAGTCAGCTTCATATGTCATTTTTTTTGTAAAATAAGATTGACAAAAGCTGTTTATTGGAAGGTTGCCTGTTACCTGGTGAAGAACTTTACCAATTTAATAAATGTTAAAGACATTATTTCTTAAATTGCACGTCATATTTTAGACAAAGAATAGCACCGACTCTAAATTGAAATCAACACTGAATTAAATGTGAGAGGGCAAGAGAAGTGCTATTTTCCTTCACCCCGCAGAAGTGTACATCATCTTAAAACACCATTCTGAGTGGGGTTAATTTATGTTTAGTAATTGACAGCTGATTGTGTTTATACAACGTACAAATGAAAAGGTCAGTAACACATCACAATACAGTAAAATGCGGCTTTAGGAGGCGAATAAATTGGTGATAAATAATAATCTTTTTATTGGCAAAGGAAAAAAAAATTGTGTTGCATTAAAAAAGAAACTCGAATGTCAAAAAATAATCACCCTGCGCACAATATAGTAAAATGCGGTTATAGGATACAAACTTCAAGTTTGTTGCGTCACAGGTTCATCACTTTTAATTTCAAACAAAATTGGTCATAATTATCTTTTTACAGTCAAAGGGGAAAAAAAATTTGAAGGGATGGGGGGGAAGGGGGGGGGGGGGTTTGAGAAATTAGAAAGTTGAAAAATACGGACCACACCTAATTCTCATGTTGTACCAAAAGAAAATCGGAATAAAATGGAGTTGCTTGATCATCAGCGAGCAGTAGATGTAACTAAGACACAGCGCAAAGATACATTAACAAAGATGTAGCGCAAGCAGAAAAATCCGAGGGATCGTCAGTCTGTCCTTTCATGCATAGTATACGGGTATACAGGGCTGGCGCTAGCAGTTTTGTCACCCCGAGCAAAGAGGTAAAATGCCGCTCCTTTATAACAAACATTACAAAAGATAACCTTAACCCTTCCCGAGCTTAGAAGTAAAATAAAACGTGAGCTAAAAAATTAATATTAGAAATTTTGAAGTTTTGATTTGCTAAAAATACTAATTTCTTGATTTATGATTTTGGCACTAAATTGAAATTACGGTTGTACAGAAAAAAGAAAAGACACAAATCTAGCATATAATTATAAAATGCATATAATAAAAAGATAGCAAAACAAATTGTAGATCTACTAAAAATAAAAATCTAATTATTAAAAATACAGTTAAAGTTAAAAGTGTTTTCTTCTCACTTCTAATTCTGATAATTTTGTTGGCATCAATTTCTTAAGCTAGCACATGTTCAATGGCTAATGCTGTCAAGCCATTTAGCCGATCCTAGATAGTTGTAGAGCGTACAGTTTTTTAAATTAACTTTAATTTGGAGAAACTACTTTCTCCACTTGCCACACTAATTGGGAGAGGAAGCAAGATTCTTAAAATTATACCGAGATTTGGAGCAAAATCCAGCTTTGAAATGAATTTTAAAATCTCGACTGGACTTTCTTTTTTATTTAGTAAGGACAAAACCGATACTATCTTGTATGCCAGGTCCAGCACGTTTATATCTGATGAATTCCCATCAGTTAACACAATTTCTAGATCTTTACAATCTTTACAATATTTTAGTAAGTCGTTTTGAGGGATATCTTTTAAATCATAAATATTGTATAAAAACTGGAAATAGTTGCTGTGGGTACTGATCAAATCAAACCTGGATTCAAGTGCATTGATAGCTTGTTCTAATGGTGAAAAAATAAAACTCTGCCTTATATTTCAGAGAAGGATCTTCGATCAGATCATCTCTTGCCCCATAGTCAAAATTAACATTCCTTCTTCGAACTCTATGATGTGGCTGGGTAAGCTCAAAATTTGCCCGTATGTCAATTTCGTCGGAGAGTGCTCAAGCATCGCAAAGCATTTCATCAAAAGCCGTGTCCGATATAAGATCTTTGAAAAAATCTTTACAATTTTTCAAGAGTCCCATAGCAGATGGTAAGTTATAGTCTTTTCTTTGCAAGAGCGTGATTCAATTTAAGATTTTGTATCAAATTACGATAGAGCATAAGAACTTAAATTGTATAACACAACTTAATAGCCCAGAAGCTTCATTTCTTATAGAGTTGTCAATCTCCAAATTTATTACAAACAGCAAATAAAGCAGTGGTTTTAATGCATCTATTTGGCTTTCCTAGTGAATATCACTAGGGGTTTCAAAGTTAGTCCCTGAATATATTTCATTAATGGTCCATCGAAAAGTTGATGAGGAAAAAAAAATAGATTTATTTATTGGACCACATTAAAAAATTGGTGGCTTCAATCGATGCCTTTGCCATGTCATTAACGACCAAGTTTAATAAGTGGCTACTGTATGGGAGGTAAAATGCTCGTGTATTTAACGCTTTTATTCTAGATTGTACTCCCAAATTTTAGTTTAGTTTAGGTTTGGTTAGTTGTTTTCAAATTATCTGGCGCCGTCAGCTACACGAGGGCTATAATGCTCCGAAACATTCGTCATTTGACAAGCCAACATACATTTACAAACACCCATGCCTTACACGGGACTGGAACCCGCAACCTCGCGGTCTAGAAGCTAGTATGGTAACCACTATACCGTTTGGTCGGCGGTTTAGTTTAGGAATTGGTCTTTAATACACGAAAACTCTACTTGGGTTAGCAATAAGCCTTTCAGCAAATGATGCGAGCCTGTGCTTGAGTTAGCAAAAAGCCTTTCAACAAATGATGCGAGTCTGTGCTTGGATTAGCAATAAGTCTTTCAGCAGATGATGCAAACCTGTGCTTGCGCAGTAATGAAATTCTTAGAGAGATTGGGTTTGCGTAGCAATGAACATTTGAGCGATCGGAGCGAGACTGGTTCGCTAAGTATCAAAAGCTGGGATTTACACAATGACGAGTATCCGCAACGCGGGGCCACGTAACTAGTTCAAAATAAATGAAGTAGGCCCGTGCTGGGTGCCTTGAGAGGGCGGTGGACAAAAGGTGATGAGGGCGCCTTCATAATAATAATCGTATTCCATCACACAATCATATTTTAGTCTTCATGTATATTTTTTTTTGATGAAATAGTGGCATTCTGCTTAACAACACTTTCTGTTTAACTGGTGATTTATAGTCTAGATAAATTATACCTGATGGTATTTTCCCATTCCCATCTGCTTGAACTATGTATGCAGAAAAAAACCCTACTACACTAATAACAACAATTAACAAAAATTAGTTTAGGAACTTTTTATCAGGACACTCTAATGATTTTTTTAGAAACATTTATCTATATAATGAACAAAAACCTGACGGCATTTTGCAGAGCCCTTGATTAATGAAACGAGAAGATGTTACTTTCTAGTATGGTATTTTCGTATTTTCTAAATTTATAAACATTTCTGCATTCAGCAGTGTGTACATTTTTATTTAAGCTACGGTAGAAGTATTTTTTTTTTTTGAAATATTGTTTATTATATATTAAATATACCACGAAATATTTTTTTTATTCAAAAAAATAATTAAAAAAAAAAAAAACTACTTATTAATTTATCTTGAAACTTTAAAAATCTAATAACCAGATACTCTTAAACATTTTAACCCATATATCTATGCATAAAACAACTCTAAAATAAAAATAACTATACAGTTGAAAGTTTATGTATCTTTGAAAAAAAAAAGTACATGCACTTATAGAAATTATAAATAGTATTTCCTAAATATACCTTTAAAACACAAACAATTAAAAAAAATGTCGATACAGATTATATAAAAAAGATGATTAATTGTCATAATGAACACCAAACATAATATTGGTATTGATAATATCGTATTGCCTAGAATTTTTGAGTTATAGAATAAGCAGTCGCTTCATTTCTGGAACTTGATTCACAGAGTTTGTTGATTACGAAATCAAGTTCGATGGAATTTCAAATCTCTCTCAGAAGTGTGCATCAACCTTCCTCCATGGTGTGCATCAAGACAAACGCTTCGAGAGTTTCATTGGTCATGGATGCCCTCAGTTTAGTTTTTATGACTTTTAATTTGGAGAAAACTTTCTCAACTGACCTGTGTCAGTGGAATAGTGAGCAAATACTTGTTGGTTGGTTTGTACGCTCAACGACCTATTTTTATGCACAATGACGGCTAATAAGGCCAGGACCAACAGCTTAACGTGGAACCACAACGAACATCCATGTCTGAACCGGGATTTGAACCCGGCACCTTTGACATGCAATGCAAAGCTAGAGAGCTAACCCCACAGCCATCAGGTGGGAGCAAATGCTTGTAAACCTTATTAAGTTCTCTTTAAGTATACATGTTTTACTAACTCAACTATGTTATTTTTCTTTAGTAGTTTTTAGACGGATTGATTGGTTTCAGAAGTGGAAGGATACATGGGTATCTTCTTGAAAGGTGTGGGGAAAGAGGGGGGGGGGGGAAGCGCCACCACGCATCTACCCATTCTTCTAGCACTGAGAATAAGAAATGAAATAAAGTATACTTAAACATATAGTTTCGCTTATAAAAATGACTATAACTTTTTATAGGTTAGTTTGCAAGTTATATCGTCTTACTTTTTCTTTCATTCGATTCAGTGTCAAATAATACTCCACACACATGTATTATATGTCTACGTTATACCAAAATTAATTTTCAGTTACCCCCCTCCACCCCCCAAAAAAAACACATATCCCCCACCCACTCAAGAAACACCCTTCTCTGCTAGATATTTTTATAGACTCTTGTTTCTTCATTCACATGACATATAAAACTTTTTTGCCAAATTTTATGACGGGACCAATTTTTTATTTCTGTATGTCATATTTACCCACCTCGCTTTTTACACGTGTTTTTGTTTACAAAAAGGGATAACTTTTTCTAGATCGATTATATTGTCTTGCTTTTTTTCAATTCAGCATAAAAAATACTCTAAAAACATGCGTCACTTGGCTAGAGTGTTCCAAAAGAAATTTTTCAGTTATAAAACCCCCTAATCCCCCCTTTCACCAAAAAATCCCCTTGTTTGCAAGATATTTCATAGACTCATTTGATTATTCATTTTTATGACAAATTAAACGTTTTTGCCAAGTTTCATGATAAGGCCAATTTTTATTATTTTTTATGTCGTATTTTACCTGTACTATTTGACAGTAAGACAATTGTAGAGTTCACTCATACAAGAAGCACTCATATTTAAAGGCATTTACATTGCACAATCTTTGTCAGGTATATTCACTTCTTTCAGAGCATTACTTAATGAAGTTAATAATCCCTCAACTGTACTTGATGTGACACACTTTAAAGCTAAGTCTTTCAAATACTTTATGATCTTCCACATAGCGGACTAAGAACGCACACTGATCGTTGTCAGAAATGTCTATTGTTGTCTCCATTGATAAAAAGTACGTAATGGCTTTTTTTACACTTGCTGATGTTCTTTCCGTAAGAAGAATTTCTTTCGCTGGCGTAAGGGCGCATCAGGCCGAGGGCGCAGGGGGACCCTTGTTCCACCTGGCCAGTACGGACCTGAAAAGAAGATCCGAACAAATGGGATACTGAGTTGCTCGTCTGCAAGCGGTGGTTGTATAGAGAGATGGAAAGATAGAACGCGAGGAGGTGGGTTGTTTTCAGATTATCTGACGCCGTCAGCAATGCGAGGGCTATAATGCGCCAAAACATTCGTCATTTAGAACGCGAGCAGAAAAGATGATCTATCTACTTATGTAAATCTGCTCAAACGAATTTTATACGCCGTCCTAAATGTTTGCTTTTGCGTGAATTTACACCAAAATACACATATTTAATGCAAATATGAATAAATTAATATAAGACCAAGCTAGTCCGGGAGTCAGCGAGCGGTTGATGTAAAGCGACATTTTAAGATAGAGTTAACCCTTTCCACTCGTGGTCTTTTTCGCGCGGAGGGACCAGCAACTCGAGACATTTTAGGTTCGGTTGGCGTTTATGGATTTGCTTCATAGAAACTAAACACAGTCATTGGCCTTAGCTTAAATAAGATTTTATTTACGGGGTGTTGACCAACGGTCTATACCCCTTCATATGATTGTGTTAAATGATTGAATTGGTTTACATCTGATTGAGCACTTAAAAGACAGAGAGACAAATATAAAATTTAACAAAAAACTTAACAAGCTACAAACAGAAACTTAATAAAAACTTAACAAGTAACATGAGTTGGACGACTTGGTATGAGATGATTTCCATCCCAGATCGAGTGGGTGACATCAACCTTCTTATTAGATCTGGGCTGGTAGGGGAATGGGGAACACATTGAGCAATAAGAATTAATACAAAAGTACAATACACAATGAAAAATCAGCATAAGTCATTGGCCTTGCATCAAATTTCCGCTTCAAACCTAGTGGTCCTCTCATGTTTCGACATCCAATCGTGTGGCGCCTGAGAGGCGCCGCTCGAGGGCAAAGGGTTAATCTACATAGGTAGCAAGTTAACATACACACTTTTGTTAATTTCAGATCCCAAATTTAAGAGCTCTATTATTAATTAAGAAAAAACCGTGATTATTGAAAACCACCAACGAAATTTGCTATTTGCGATGAAAATTGTATTTTGACTAATCAAGTACATAGTTAGTTGCTTTGAATTTTAGAACAACAAAAAAGTGTTGTACACACATACGTTTCAATTTAATTGTTAGTAGTGGGAGTTTTAAGGATCATACTCTTCGGGCTTTTATGGGTCATTCAAGCGCCTAACACATTCCAAAACGACAGTGTGGTAGTGCCCCTAAGATAAGTAACATTGGTCCCTACATTCTTTTAAATAGTTATGTCTCATAAAAGTGCTGTCATGAGTTTCTCAGACATTCTTGTAATATTTATTGAGGGATTTTCAAATAGGTTGGATGTTTTCAGATTATCTGGCGCCGTCAGCAACACGAGGGCTATAATGCGCCGAAACATTCGTCATTAGACAAGCCAACATACATTTACAAACACCCATGCCTAACACGGGACTCGAACCCGCAACCTCACGGTCTAGAAGCTAACGCGCTAACTTCTATACCGTTTGGTCGGCTACTATTTCTCGGAATGTTTTTTGACATTGTGTCGAGATTGACATTTCATAATGTGTTGGATTCAAATACCAATTGTGGATGTGTGTTCTTTTTCGGTAAACAAGTTAACTGTTGATTGGTTTGTATAACAACGTATTTTTGTGCACAATAACGGTAAATTAGCTTAATCGAACCGCGACGAACATCCATACCATTTCCAAAATTCGAACCCGGTACCTCTGTCATGTAAGATCAGATCTCTAACCACACAGTCATCAGGTGGGCTACAAGATAATTCATAGACTCCAGGACCGAACACATTGGTGGAAGACAAAATAATTGCTTTTTATACGAAATCAATCGGGTTCTATTATCAGCTCGTTGGCGTGCTGCAAACTCTGTTTTAAAAATAGAATTGACGAAGATCATGACAAAAATGTGTCAAAAGTTGGTTGTCAGTCTTCATGGAAAGAGAGGACAGTTTTGGGGAGTTATTGTAGGAAGCAAATGACACTGAATGTTTATTTCTTATCTAAGCCCTAATTACGGCCATAGAAAAGTAAAAAAAAGAAAAGAAAAAAAAAAAAAAAAAAAAAGGAAACTGATGTTCTTTCTAAATGCAATTTTTTTTTTATTATTAAATACATACCAATGGGATAAAAAATTTCAAATGCGAATGCTCATACGACGGCAGTTTCGCACCGGAACGACATGGTTGTAACTCTTCCACTTTCTCAGGCTATTAATGAGTTTAGTCGTTTTACTTTTGGAGGTATGGAACTTAAAAAACAGGTAAAATTCAATCCCGGGCAGGCCGACAAAACGGTATAGTGGTTAGCGTGCTAGCTTCTAGACCGCGAGGTTGCGGGTTCGAGTCCCGTGTTAAGCATGGTTGTTTGTAAATGTATGTTGGCTTGTCTAATGACGAATGTTGCGGCCAATTATAGCCCTCGTGTTGCTGACTGTGCCAGATAATCTGAATACAACCAATCAATCCCGGGCAGTGCAACCACATAGTTAAAATCACTAAATAGAATTTCATTAAGGAAACGTAATCTATTCAATGGGTCTGAAAAGTTCTGCAATTGATAGCAGTATGAGGTTTCATGCGAACAAGTTATACATACAAATAGCAGTTTATTATAGCAATAACGAAACAACATTTTTTAATAGTGATTAATTATTAGGATGGGCGGAAAAAATGTTTTTAGAAATATTTAACACAATAGGTATCGAAAGTTACCTTATGATACCGGTAAATAGCGCATAATTTTTCAAAAAAATATATTAATATCTTGAGGTCTACCAGCCACTGTACTTGATAAATGTAAAAAGGGGTCATGTCGCACTGAAAACCTTTTCTTTTTTGATAAATCCCATGTTATATATCACGAATCACTTGTAATTTTGAACTTTTTGTCAATGTATCTGTATCACCTGCTTTTTCTTCTTTAGATAAACTAAAGTTGTGACGTTTATTACTATTTTTTAATATAAAATAAAATCCCTTCTAATTTACTCACTTGACGCTACAACACTAAAAACCAGTATATTGTTTTATTTGTTTCTTTCATTGTGCAAACACATTCTATTATCTACAAGATTATTTTTTTTCAAAATGTGTTTTTGAATTTTTAATGAGTTTCATCAAAGTTAAAAAAAAAATAAAAAAATAGAAATTTAACTTTTTATCCAATTTTTGGCTCATCATATCATAGGAATTTCGTGATTCTGTACTAACCAACTTATATGAAAATATTAATAAGTGCTATTTATTTGTTCAATACAACCTAAAACGTAGACTATTCTCTTGTAAAGATCCTAGTACTTCCTAAATCAGCCAAATCGTAGCTACTATACGGATGAGAGCATCAATTCCAATAGAATTTCACAATTGTGTTTTACAACTGATTTCTGAGTATCACAAGAAATATATTTATTTATTTCGATATTCTAAGGCTAAGAAATTTTTTATTTTGATACTAGTGCAGGATTTTAAAAAGAATCAGAAAAAAAGTTATTTTATATAGGGTTTCACAAATGAAGGGCTACGGCAAAGAACGATCAGAGTCCATTTTCCTCAATTCTCTAGAAAAGCTGATTTAAAGTTTCAAGTCTCAGGACTTGTATCAGAATTGAGGTAAATGGTTGCTCAAAATCTCACGTACCATGATAATTATTTGCCGACTCAGCGTGGTTAAATTATCTGCTATAACCATGCAGATGGCGGGAAAATCTCGATTAAAAAAAAAATTAAAAAAAAAAAAAAAAAAAATGGACTTTGATCATTCTTTGCCGTGGTCCTTCAATTGTACATGTAGTAGTAGTTATACCACGAGAGTTCAGTGGGCCTATTGGGAAACAATTAGAACTTTGCGAAACATTTGGTAAATTTTGTTCCTATAACTTGTGTTCTACCTAAAGTTGATATTCAAAATCTAAGTACAGATCAGAAATACTTGTATGAAATTTGGTGGGCAATATCTTCTGGCATATGTGAGAACAGTTTGGCCAGTAAAAATCCTGGAAATTTATCACATTCAAGGTGGTTCGCAACAGCGAGTTCAATATTAAGACTGTATGTTTCTAGCTATAAAGTATCAGCTGATCTAAATATTTTAATGGAATTTACTCTAAGATTTTATGCGCCCCTATAGTTTAGTAGAGTAGTTACTAGTAAGTATGGAGCTTCTCGTGTCTCTACCGATTAGTTGAATTAACAAGGTATTTTAGGTGTAATCACAAAAAAGTTATCGATCCAATCAACAAAGAAATGCCTTTTTCTGTCATCCTGAAAGTCTAATTCTAGGTATGATAAGTGATGACCGCCAGAATATCAGAAAGTTAGGACTGAGACGCATTTTAAAAGCCGGAAATAATCACACACACACACACACACACACACACACACACACACACACACACACACACACACACACACACACACACACACACACACACACACACACACACACACACACAAAAGAGAGTTTTTCGAATTGGAAAAATAAAATTTCAAGTTGAAGACTATATTAATTTAATATATAAAGATATGTGTGTTGTCACTTCTCTACCAAATCTGGAAAATAATTCAAAGGATGAACTAAAGAAACTCTAGACATTCATTTATATCCCTGTCATATTCAAGCTGTAGAACGTTAAATTAAGCTAATGACTGAAGCTTCAGTTTCTGTTGTTGGATCAGAAAATCGTGATGGATTTGTCAGGGCAACTATGAAGTCACGAGGAACTCTACAAAAATGCAACAGTAAAAAGAATTTCAATGTTGTATCTTTTTAATTATTTTGTCATTGTAATTCTTTTTAATAAGGCAAAATTTTAGTTTTGTTTTAATTATTTTATCATTATAGCTATAAATTTTTATTTACTTTATTAAAGTAAAACTCAGTAAAATCCAATTGAAAATATTCGATTTCTACAACTTAATCCCTATTTTAAATGGCTGGTAGAGCCCTTAAGATTTATTTTATTTATAAAAATTTATGTTATTTTATTTGTGTTATTGAGGAATTGTGTTGTATCGTTGTAGCTGTAAAATTTTCTTTCCTTAATTAAAATAGAACTCGACAAAAGACGATTAAAAATATTCGATTTGGCAATCTTAATCCCCATTTTCATTGGCTGGTAGAGACCAAGATTTATTTCAATTGTAAAAAGTTATGTATCATTTTACTTGTGTGACAAAGAAGCAACTTTTGAGCGCTATTACTTTTCTTAAAAAGGATTTTTTTTTTTTTAACATAGTGACGACCCACCCTATTAATTATAGTGGTATTGTTAATTACCATACTGTTAGTTCTGTCGTGGTAAATGGTTTAAATATTTAGCTTGATTTATTGTTGGGTATTGTAAAGATGGTTTAGAATAATCCAACCAAGAGGATCTTTGGACGTACATTAGATAAAAGTTAGGTCATTTGTTGACGATTAACGTTAAAATTCAATTATTAAAAATGTTTAAAAATAAATAAATTAACAAAACAAACTCATTAATATGTTTTCTGTTTTTTTTTCTCCACTCCTATATTTCAGACTGTCAGCATAGGCTATTATAAGCCGAATTTAGAACTCGTTAGGATAGGAATACCGAAAAGGATAGTCGAGATTCTCTCAATAGATGGCACCACAATGTAAAAATAACAGGCTTTCAGCACACTCTATTACTTAGTAATAAGATTTAAACACGATAAAATTCGGACATTTACTTTCAATTGTCCGAGTATTTGACCTTTTTTTAAAACTCTTTAAAAATTGTCTTTAGAAAGCTGGTTTATTTCATCGAGTTAGCGATGGTAGCGGTGTAAGGAAATAATCCATTGTTTAGAAAAGCTCACTCTACGTCTAATTTTGAAACCTAGGATTTTCAAAATAAGTGAAATAAAGATAATTAGGTATACAAAACATACAGACAGTATAGAAAATAGAAATATGACTATCATATTATAGAAAAATTATAAAAAGGAAATTAAACAAATATTTTATGAATTTTTTGTACAGCAAAAACTCTAAAAAAATTACATTCAAAGTATTTTTTTATGAAAAAATAATTAGCCATGTGGGGTGAGTAGGTGGTAATTTTTTTTTTTATCTAATGCGTATTATTTTTAGTAATATGCATGCTTATTGTTATTTTTATGGTTAACCTTATGATAACCAAAAAATCATATCCAGTGGCAAAAATATTAAACGGTTCAATGACTTCGCTACAGTTTAATGACCTTAGGATATTATATACACTGAGCTTGCATGATTTACTTGTATAGTCGTAACGAGGAGGGGGAGGCGGGTTGAGGGTTCACCCTGCTCATTAGGTTGAGAAAAAAAATTAAGCATATATATTTTGCATCCTCTCCCCCCCCAAAAAAAACCCCTTTGATAATTATTGCACAATTATCCATTAAATTTAATTATTTAGGTTATTCAGTGATCAGTGTTTTACTAAGGTAATCAAAAGCTATACTTAACTGTAAGATTCTACATGGATTTTTTCCCAGAAGAGCAAACTTGCCATTTAATGTACCATTCAGGTCTGTAGACAGGGGGAGGGGGCGACCGACGGGGCAACCCCCCCCTCCCCAAAATTCTGGGAAATCTTGTTTCACCTCTTTCCTATCATTCTTTGTGTAACTTGTTATAAGTATTTACATTAAAAAAAATTCAGATCATAGATGTAATATGAGTTTGAGTCTCTTTATTCTGCAAAAATTATAAATGAAAAAATCTGCTTTATGTTGTCAATTAAGTCTTCAACCATAACCCCTTCCTACTCCAAAAAAAAATCTTGGCTACGGGTTTGGTACCATTTGATGATAACTACGCCCTACATCCGTCCGAGGGTGAACAAATGGACTCCTCATCGCGGGAAACATAAGTCGTGAGTGGACATTGTGCTGAATAGAAAAACCAAACACTAAACAATATCTGAATGTAAACTAGGCGAATTGAACATTGCACAACTTTCAATTACACTATAATACTGGTAACTACTTTTAAGTTTGACGTGGACATTTCATTTCATTTATTTGTTTGAAAAAAATGGCAAGTTTAGTGATATTTTTAGCGATAATTCTTGCACAGACAATGGAAAAAAAATCTCCCAAATGGCGAATGTGACAATATACTTTTCGATAATTATTGCATTACCTTTTCTTGTAAGTGAGATAGAGGAGAGGAGAAAAATGGTCTTTGATGAGCGATGCTCAAGGTAAGAGAACTCTATGTTGAAGACACTCGTTTTTCATCTTTTTACACCTTTATAGCATTTTACGGGAATTTCGGTGGTGGGGATGTGTAGAACATCTTAAGAGGCATTATCATGTATATTTTAATCAAAATCGTTAGAGCCGGTTTTTAGTAATTGCTAAGAAATGTGATTTTTTTCATGTTATGTGCATGCGCAATCTTGACGAAAACCTTAATGACAGGTTCCATGGCCCCAACTAACACATCACGATACTTGTAAAGTAAATAAGTAAATCGTTGATGATCTCAGATTTGGTCTCGTTTATTCCACCTAAATACTTAAAGCCTCAAACTAAGAACAACCCAGAATATTGGTGCAACGACCCCTTGAAACTAAAAGTTCTAGATTAGCTATACGGTTTTTGAAGGTAACCTGAACTTTGAAAACCCTTGCAAGTGAAATTTTGTTCTGCTGAAAATTCCGCAGTTCGACATGCGTTTCCCGAATCATCGTATTTTCAACCTCAAATAAACGTTGGAAGGTACACATGGAAACTATCGAATAATAAGTACCTGAATCAATCTCAAAACTTAAGTCTTCCCCTTCTAGTGGCACTTCGATTTTTTGCTTAAAAGAAGAACTATTTTAAGAATTAACATATTCTTCCTGCACCCCAATTTCATTTGTACGAGACGGATTTGAACCCTTTTTCCGACATACCTTTTGAATATGATCTTTACCCTTGCAAAAATGACAAACTGCGTTGCGGAATTTATTTGCAATCTGCACGCAAATGATTGGATCCACAACTGTCACAAACTTTCTCCGTCTCATTTTTAGAATTTTGCTATTTACCCTTTACATATTTTTTATGCCTATTAACCAATCTACTGATTGTTGCGAATTACTGGCAAACAAATTCTCCGAACTCATCAGCTTCGACTGAGAAGATGCCGATTCAGCCGGTAAAGCCATAGAAATAGCAGAGTCAAGGGCTAACGCTGATTCCGAGAGCAAACGCCTTTGAACATCTTCATCATTTATGACGCACACAATTTGATCCCGTAACCTATTTCAAAAAGTAGTATCGAAATTACATCCATCAGCTAGTTTCCTAAGCTCAGCAACGTATGCATTAAACGGCTCATTTTCCCCTTGAACGTGTTTATGAAATTTGAATCGTTTAAAAATTTCATTCGATTTAGGGCAAAAATGAGTTTTAAGTTTCTCTACAATATCATTAAACGAAACTTCAGTAAGTGTATTCGGAGTGACAAGATTACGAATAACACCAAGTGTTTTCATTCCACACACTGCTAAAAGCGTAGTGCGAATCATCAGTAATATTATTTGCTTCTAAATAAAAGCCTAGTTGTTCTAAATATTTTGCGGTTTAGAAACATCAAACTCGGAAATAGTACCGACAGAGCCAAAATATTGCACGGTGGTATCCATATCAAAACAGTAAAAATAATATATAACATAATGAAAATTAAATAGAAATACTTAATAGCAGTTAAACTTTAGAAAAGTAAAAATACAACTCATTCAGGCAATCGGGAATCCGTGAAAAGCAATCTGGATGCGCCTTTCCACTCAACAGAAATCGTAGAAAACATGCAAAGTCATGGAAGTTGCTAGTGGCAGCTGTGTAGAACGGACGAAAACATGCCGATTTCGAGATGCAACAATTTGCAGACGAATCCTTTTTGAAAAATAGCAATTATTTCATTGTTTCCGTTTGTGGGTGTACCTGCCTCGTTGCCAGTGTAATTGAGCTCGTCGCCAGTATGAAGAAGTTATGGGAGAATAAACCGAGCTGTAGTCAGTTCGAGTAAATATTTTATTCTGAACAAGAACACATAAAAGAAACGGAAATATATAAACATGAATAGTAATAAGTTTAGTTGAATCAAGTTCTAGTTCGTAGTTCTAACACTTCAAATCATAACAATTATAAAGGATAATATAAGGATTATCGTAAAGTACATCGCTAAAATCACAATTTTGGCGATGGTTTAAAAAAAAAAAAAGATCCATACAAGAATTATCGCAAAAAATATCGTCATATTGGCCATTTTTTCTAAATAAATGATAAATTATAATAACGGTAAACGACGCCAATTTACGTCAGTATTATAGTGTAATTGAAAGTTGTGCTATGTTCCACACTCCTAGTTTAAAATGCATGAATACGATATGTGATGCGACTTTTCCAAGCCACATATAAATTTTTCTGTATCGTTATAGTTATTAATCCTTATTTCTTTTATAATTTCTAACTACTTATGGCCAAGAAATTAAAAGACCCGTAAAATTATGACGGTCATTCTTGCATAAATCGCAACGTTTTCAGTAAAAATATTTTTTTTTGTTATGTTTTGTAATTTTTTATTAGTGTCTGGGAGACATTTAAGAAAATTATTTATGGCTTGCTTTCATCGTCTCTGTAATGTTGACATGTAGAATGAGTTCATATACCTGAGAAAAGATAACGAAGAAATGATTGAATACCATTTTCAAAAGTTATATTCCGAAACCACAACTCTTTTCCCAAAGAAATTCTCAATTTAACTTATAGAATGAACTGTTTCAAGACAGAATATATACGATGTATATAGCATATTGGGTTGTGGGTTCAAACAGTTTATCACATCGGGGAAATTAAGACTTTCATCGGAAATAAGTTGCGTTTTCAAATTAGGAACACGGCTTTAAAATTGGATTGAATTTTCTCCTTAACAATTTGCACAATAATGCTAAGTAAAACTTATACAGCATACTGTAATGAGACATGCTACACAGATGGGAAAAAAGAATTTCTTTGGAAAATGAGTTGAGGAACTTTTAAGAAATCGTTTTGAATTGTTCCCTCAATAAAAATTATGATTCATTCAGTTTTCACCCCTCCGACAAGATAACCTGCTTCATTACAGTATGCTTTTTAAGATTTATATAGCATACTGTATTGAAAGATTTTATTCCCCGGGTTAAATAATAAAATTGTCTCCTTAAAACTACATAAGTTAGTTTTTACCAGTAATTATCATTGGACTACTCTACCTACAGTTTATTATTGTACAGTACCCCCCCAAAAAATCAGAACGATGGCTATATCTTGAGCTCTAATTGTTGAAATAACAAACAAAAGGTACCGTTGTAAATCGGGGAAGGTTTTTAATAATTGCATGTAGTTGTTTTTTTGTCATGAGGGGTCATCTACATATTAAAACAGAACCAAATTTTAAAAAGTTCAATAGCAACCTCATAATATTATCCCATATTTGGATTCAGCATCCAAAAAAATGTCGAAATACAAAAATTCGTAATTTTCTAATGAATGGTTTGTAATATAAATGATAAAAAGAAAATGATAAATTAATGTTAAATAAAAAAGTTGGTTTTTTGGCAATAAATACTTAAATAATTAATATATTTCAGTAATTTTTTTTTAAAAAGAAAGTTTGTAAATTGCCAAACATAATTAGCAATCAACTTTTGCATTCATTTCTTTTTTAATAATTAATTATTAATTAATAAAACAATTAAATTTTTTTTTTGAATAGAAACATACATTTTTTTGCTTTCATTAGAATTACCATGGTCTAAAACCCCCACACAATTTTTTTCTTTTCATTTTGACTTTTAGTTCTCGATTTTTTAGCGAAAATATAAAAAACGCGCTCACTTTAAGGGACCTTATAGTAGACGACTTTTGGAAAACTATCAAAGATTAATTCAAGGTAAACTAGAGGTGTGGAAAATCGCACAACGTTCAATCATCGTAAAATGGGGTGAATAGGAACAGAATTTCTTGAAATTACAAAAAGAAATATTATTTTATACAAACAAAGCAGTTTTATTTTTTATATATATTTTTTTAATCTGTCTAACGTGTTTGGAATCGTGGAACATATGTTTTGTGTGGTTTTCAACAGTGTTCTTTTTTTTAAAAAAAGTAAATTATTTTCTTAAATTACATTTATTTTAAAAAAACATTTTTTAAGCAATTTCAATAAGTTATCCTTTAAAAAATTTTACTGAATCATGTGATTTTTTCATTTTATAAATAATTTCAACGATCAAGTTACATTTGTGTTTATAGTGAAATGTTTCTGTAAAATTATCGCGCTTTGCTGAATACTGTTTACTAATGCCCACATTTTATATTTATCAATTTTCTAACCATCAGTAGTATACGTTATACTTCTGCAATTACAGTTTTCGATATTTTATTTATTTCGTGTGAAGAATGCACATCTTTAATGTTGTATATAAATTATGTTACTTTTGCGTTTACTTGCTATTTTTGTATTAACTTTAAACATGACACTATAAATCCAAGTAGTTTCTATGCAGTTTTAGACTAATATTTGTATTTTTTAATGTCGTGAAACTTCGCACTGACCATTCGATTTCTCCCGCTGTGAAGTAGAACCTTAAAAATGCCTTTCGTTTTATGGAAATTCTCCCTGAAGATCGGTCAAAAAATGTTCGAAACATTTTCGCTCATAGTGACGTGTTTTTCAACATTTTGCGTTGAAATTTCGTTTATAGAGTAAATGATGTATTCTAAATTGAATGAAATGATAAAAAATGAGGGTTCGTATTGAAAATTTCGAAGATAGCGTTACTTTTACTTAGTAAACGGTCCCTTAAAAAAAAAAATTGCATCAGATATATAGAAAATCGTAAGCAAAACATTTTGGTGCAAACCGTAAGATTCTACGGTAATTAGAACCGAAGATATAGCCATCGTTCTGATTTTTTTTTGGGTACTGTACAATATGCCCAGATACCAAACTTTGTATCAATTTTGCTCATAAAAATCTTCAAATCGACAGGGTTTTCGTTACATGTCATTAATCTTAACAAGGTAAGATTTCAACTATGAAATATCGCCATATTGTATAAAATAATATTAATTTGACGAAATTTCATGACTAAAATCTTAGATAATCTTTTATAAGCAAATATTCTTTCAAGTTGGCAAGTTTGGTGAGAAAACTTGCTATTTAATATCCTAATTTTAATCCGATATCACTCTCTGTAACCAGTATATGAACCTCTTATAGTTACCAAGGATGCACTCTTCTAGTCGAATTTTGAAATAATTGCTGATTGAATTATATTTAATCTTATAGTATTTTTTTATCCGAGGTCTATAGCATCTCGTTTAGGTTTTACGATTTGCAATTTGACTTCTTACCATTTTTCCTGTACTTCCGCGTATAACTTGTCGTCGAATTTTGACAAGCCAATTTACCTAGATGAGACCTTTCATTTGACAAATCACACTTGTTTGACATTTGTAAATTTGTCTGGGAATGTTGACCTTGTACAGGCGAATGGACCGACAGATTCTTACTATAAGTTTCTCATAACACTAGTATAGTGTAGAAACTAAATATGATTTGTTCAGTTTTTCGATGAAATTTTTAATTTCCCCGAAGGGATGGCAGTTTTAACATACAGGTATAGGACAAAAGAATAGGAACACCCATTTCAAAATTTGTCGCACTTCGACCGTCTAATACAATACAGCTACACCATGGGTTGCAACAGTCTGCCACCTAGTGGTGACGAAAGGGAGGGTATCAGTCGAGCATTTGCCTGTGTGAGAGTTGTGTGAGAAAATTCTGCTCCCAGCAAAGCGCCATTTTGTCCGACCTGTCCGGCATGCAAAGAGGCATGATTATTGGAACTCACCTAGCTGGAGCATTAGTGTCTAGAACAGTCAACCTTATGGATGTTTTAAGGTTCACTGTGTCAAAGGCTATGACATTCTACACAAACTGGAAAAGATGTCCCACTCGAAGCAAAACACTGGGCGGAAGTCGAAGTCCGGATAAACAAGCGTTGAAGAGGATAGTCGCCCGAAAACGTGCGACTACGTACGACTACACTGTCACAGATAATCTCGGAGATGAACATCCATCTCCAGAACTCCGTACCCACCAAAACTATTCAACGGAAGCTGCATGCTGTGAACATTCATGGCAGAGTAGCCATCTCAAAGCCATTAATGTCGCCGCAGATTGCTATGAAGCGACGACAGTGGTGACGAGACCACCAAAGTTGGACACAACAGCAATGGGAGCAGGTAATCTGGTCTGATGAATCGTCATTTACATTATTTCAGACCACAGGACGTGTGTTCGTCTGGCGAACACCGGCAGATTCATTTCATGTTGACTGTCTGGTTCCTACCGTGAAGCATGAAGAGGGTTCTGTGATGATGTGGGGAGCGATATCCCTGTACACACGGCTCGCTGCGTTTAAACATGGTTAGATGAGCCTAGTGATGCAGTGGAATATCTCACGCGATCGCTCAGTCACCTGATCTTAATATCATTGAGCCTTTGTGGACGGTTTTAGAGAACAAAGTCCATATTTGGTTTCCTCCTCCATTCACACTACCTGAACTCGGAACCACTCTACAGGAGGAATAGCTGCAAATTCATTTAAACATTGTTCCCGACCTTTATTTGTCAATCCCACTTCAGATTCAAGCGGTAATTTGTACCAATGGTGGCCTAACTCCCTACTAATAAAAATTTTGCATACTTTCACAGGTGTTCCTATTATTTTGACCTACTCCTGTATGTAAGGTTAATGTATCCCGTGTTGAAACTGTTTATCCTGTTGGGGAAATTTAAATTTTCGTTAAGAAATTAATTGTGGTTTCAATTCAAGCTCGTAATTTTTGTGAAGATGTATCGAATTGTTTCCTTAAAAATATGATTTGGTCAGTTTCCCGGCGAAATTCTTAATTTCCCCGACGACTGTGAGGAATAGTTAAACCCGTCGTGTCGAATGAAATTAAGATTCTGCTCGGGAAATCAATTATGGTTGAAATAAGTCGCAGTTGATGTTTCTGATTTTGCAGAATTCCGATATAACGATATTTTTATTATTGAAACATCCTTTTATAATAATATTTATATTGAGTACTAATATTTATTCAATGAATAATGCCACGATGCAGCTCGATTAGATAGAGACGTCTTGATTTGAAATCAGACCGATAAGTGGTCAACAAATATCAAATCTTGCTGCATACATTAAAAAAACCCTCTCTCCAATTGGCTTGTTTTTTTAATTTTTTTAATTTATTTTTATATTTGTTTATTTTTTGCCCATGAAAAAATTATTTTTGTGAAAATATGAAAACGGCAAATAGCACCACTCCCAAATCGAATTTGAATGAAATGACCATTATTTTAGTGTAACTGAAAGTTGTGCGATCCCTAAGTAACATCCCTAGTTTTACATATATTCTAGAAGAGTAAGGGTTTTACGAGTGTCACAGTGAAGGGTTGGCTGGGAGTGTAAGCTAGCATTTCTCTGTTGACATTTGGGAGAGGAAGCCTTTTGATCAAAAACAGAATCTGGAACTTTTTTTGAACCCCCCCCCCCCTTCCCTTCCTCTTTTTCTGTGAAAATTCTTATCTTTTAAGCTCAAGACTCTGTCATTATGCAAGTGATCGTAAATTGGTTAAAACGGGTGTATATGTTGGGAATTACGAATAAGTGTTGTGCTGCCTACGCGTATGCGTGGGAAGAGGATAAAACCCTTCCCCTACCTTCTAAAAACTCTCTGTAATTAAAACAGATCAGAAGCGCTCTAGGCGCACCGTTCCTTAAGTTGTCACCCATTAAAAAAATATATGTTTCATCTTTAAGAGTTTGGTACCACGGAACCCATACGACATACAACATCATCCTGGATTATTTTACATTTATTTACAATTAAGAACAGTATATGAATTCAATGTATTTGTAGGAATATATTTATTCATAGTACTTTCCATCAGAAGCATAACGTTCATCCATCTGTTAGGCAACAACGGATCCCTTGAAGAAAGCAACCTGCCACTGTTGAAGGAATGTAACTATGTGTCAAATTCTTGATATCCTCATAAGAAGTAAACCACTTTTTAGAAAACCTAGATCCAAATGGGAATATGAAGTAAGATTTGATGAATAAGGTGGTTACATTTTACCCCGATCTTTTAGAGTTTCTTTGACTGATTTTGCGACACGTGGATGAGCATTGCCATTATAGAGAATGAGCTTGTCATGTCTTTTGGCATAGTCTTTGCGATTTTGCTTCATGATTCATTCAATTTGATTAACTATTGATTGCAACAAAAAATGTCTAACGCTGTTATAATAGCTGTACCCCTTTTGGCTTCATCAGCAATGGTGAAAATTTGAGGGCCATATCCCCAAAAGCGAGGAATAAAATAGCAAAATGAATACGCCATCAAAATCACTAAAATTTCAAAAAGAGATGGAGGAAACTGATCCCCACATCACTATTCATCAAATACGCATTATTATCGAAAATTCTGTTTCTTCAAAGATATACCTGTGGTTCATTTAGACGACTCCATACATTTGGTAGTTGAGAATTGTTGGAACCAATCAATTTTCCACGTCAAGTATTAATCCAATGTATAAACATTGATATTTCTTGTTTAGTTTGTTTCCCTGCGCAAATGTCGTTTTTTGGCACTAAACTTCACATCTTTATTAAGATAAGAAAAACTATTCTTTATTCTATTACAATATGATAGCTCGTTGAGCGTGTAATGTTACCAACCCGTTTTTATGCACAATGATGGCTAATCAGGTGTTGACCTACAGCTTTACGTGGATTTAGAACCTCAACGAACATCCATGTCTAACCAGGGATTCGAACCTGGCGCCTTTGGCATACGAGGTCTGAGTTCTAACCAAACAGCCATCAGGTGGGTATTAAATATGAATACATTCTAAAATTAAATATTTTCTGTAATTAAATATTTTCTCATAATTATCAACTCAAATGCAATGGGGAAATGCCTCTTTATGGAAGAAATCTATGTTTTTAGTCTCTAGACAAAAATGCAACATGTTTATAAAAATAAAGAATTTAATTATTTAACATTCCGGTATGGTGACAGTTTAGAAATCGAAAGCAAACCAAATCTTGTCTAGTATCGACGAACCCAGGAAATGTTCTCAAACTAGAAATTTAAACTTCGAGGTGATGTTTTTTAGGCTCATGCGCGTTTCAAATTAAAAAAAAAAAAGTGTCTATTTTAACTTTTTAGAGTTAGAAAAAATTGCAGAACTTAATTTAGTTATTTTTCTAATATTGACTTTATTCTTTAACTTACTTCTACATTGTAAAGTATTTCTTTAAATTATTTAATCAACTGCAATTTTCTCATGATTAGTATGATTTATTAAAAAATGTTAAAGAGACAATGTTTACATTTTATGAAAATATTTAGATTGGAATATGCTTTGACTCCATGCCGAGAAAATATTAGGGCAATGTTCAG
This sequence comes from Linyphia triangularis, assembly GCA_963978545.1. Classification (NCBI taxonomy): domain Eukaryota; kingdom Metazoa; phylum Arthropoda; class Arachnida; order Araneae; family Linyphiidae; genus Linyphia; species Linyphia triangularis. The sequence goes on along the minus strand of OZ021721.1, from coordinate 9,581,652 downwards.
CACATTAAAAAAATGAGGGATCTATCTTTTTGAAAGCGGTTCTAGACGATATAATAAAAAATACTCGACCTTCTGTTACCGAAACCTAAAGTAGTGTTTTCTTCCGGAATATTATCTAAGAGTTTCTGCTGACAGGTGTTAATGACATTAACAAATGATGATAGAGAACATTACAGATTGAAGTTTTATCCCTTTTTATAAACACGAAACAATCTTTTTTAGAAATTTTCTTCTAAGAATCGAAGTCCTTTGTATTTTTTTATGTCTTTTTAATTTCCTTTTAAATAAAGGAACTGGATGAATCAGTATAAAAAAAAAATAGATGAAACTGTTTGTCCTTTGCATGAGTTCTTGAAAAACAATTTAATGTTAGAATCCTTTTCAGAGTTTAGTTACAGTTGAAAAAAATCAAGTTTTTAAATTTCAAAACTTTCTTTAGAAATAAAGGTAGGTATTGTTCTTTATTTTAGGATCATTTCCAGAATTTAGACACAGTTGGGAAAATAAAATAATTTCTTTAAATTTCCAAATTTCCTTTCGAAATTATAGCGGGTATTGTTCTGAACTTTTCGTGAGAGTTGGAACGCACTTTCATGAGCAAGAATATTAAAATGTAAAGGGAAACAAAAACAGAATGCTAAATAAAATGTGCCTCAAAAGACTTATGATACGGTTTAAGTACTCTAGGGATTATATTATTATTATAAAAACCAATGTTTTAAATAAAACACATTATAAACTAAAGTTTTCAAGGTTACTGTTGCTTAAAGCACAATCTGTTAAAATTTGTACATGGGAAAATTAGTTAGTGTTTCTTTCTAATGATCTCATTCAAAATTGATGCATAGAATTAATTTCTATTTTATTAAAGAAACCAAAGAAATTATGTTTACGTTTTAGTTTAGCGATTTTCTTAAAGTCAAAGATTTTTCAATTAAAGATTGTATAAGAAATACCCCAATAAAAAAATAAACATTCCCTTATAAACTTAAACTTCACATAAATTTATTTTTAACAAAATTATATATAATCCTTTAGTCACATATTTTCAGTAAAAATATCATAAAATTTTTAAAGGAAAACGTTAAATATTAACTATAAATAAATCATGTACAGGCAGTTTACTAGTTTTTTTACTCATGGGAAATCATGAGAAATTTGCTTTTCATATTATTATAAGTATTACAAAATATAGCACTCTAGATGATTAGAAATGACTTGTAATAACATTTGGCCAATGTCTTCGTTGGATTTAGCCCGTATAATCTTAATATATTATTATAGCATTAATAATTAAAAAAAAAAAAAAAAGATCTATCTATATATCTTAAAAATGCACTCAGCTTTCACATTTTTCTGTAAATGTTAATTCTTTTGAAATCGTAGAAAGATATACTCTTTCTTTTACTATTTAGTTAGTATTAATTTAAAAACATGATGTTTGAACATATTTTGATGTTTTGTAATATTTCTGCAAATATCCATTATTATATTGCTACCAATTTAAATAATCTTTAAATTCTTCTCATTTCCCATAACATTTCAAATAATATATATTATCCCTTAGTCACATATTTTGGAGTAAAAATATCATGAAAATTTAAAGGGAAACACTAAATATTAAATATAAATAAATCATGTACAGTACCCCCCCAAAAAAATAAATCAGAATGACTATATCTTTTGTTCTAATAGTTGAAATAACAAACAAAAGGTACCGTTGTAAATCGTGGAAGGTTTTTAATAATTGTATGTAGTTTTTTTGATCATGAGGGGTCATCTACTTATTAAAACAGAAACAAATTTTAAAAAGTTTAATAGCAACCTCGTAATATTATTCCATATTTGGATTCAGCATTAAAAAAGAATGCGAAATACAAAAATTCGTAATTTTCTAATGAAAGGTTGTAATTTAAATGATAAAACGAAAATGATAAATTAATGTTAAAAAAAAAGTTGGTGTTTTGGCCATAAATACTTAAATAATTGATATATTTCAGTAATTTTTTTTCAAAAGATAGTTTGTAAGTGGCCAAACATAAATAGCAATCAACTTTATCCTCAATTTCTTTTTTAATAATTAATTATTAATTAATAAAACAATTTTAAACTTTTTTTGAATAGAAACATATATTTTTTTGCTTTCATTAGATTCATAATGGTCTGAAACCCCACCACAATTTTTTTTTCTTTTCATTTCGACTTTTAGTTCTTGATTTTTTAGCGAAAATGTAAAAAACGCTCACTTTAAGGGACCGTATAGTAGACGAATTTTGAAAACTATCAAAGATTAATTCAAGGTAAACTAGAGGTGTGAAAAATCACACAACGTTCAATTATAGTAAAATAGGGTGAATAGGAACAGCGGGGTGAATCGGCACAGAATTTCTTGAGATTACAAAAAAAATATATTATTTTATACAAACAAAGCAGTTTTATTTTTTGTATGTATATTTTTAATCTGTCTAACGTGTTTGGAATCGTGGAACATATGTTTTGTGTGGTTTTCAACAGTGTCCTTTTTTTAAAAAAATTTACTTCCTTAAATTACATTTATTTAAAACCACATTTTTAAAGCAATTTCAATAAGTTATCCTTTAAAAATTTTACTGAATCGGGTGATTTTTTCATTTTATAAATAATTTCAAAGATCAAGTTACATTTGTGTTTACAGTGAAAGGTTTCTGTAAAATAATCACACTTTGCTGAATACTGTTTACTAATGCCTACATTTTATATTTATTAATTTTCTAATTATCAGTAGTATACGTTATACTTCTGCAATTACAGTTTTCGATATTTTATTTATTTCGTGTGAAGAATGCACATCATTAACGTTGTAAATAAATTATGTTACTTTTGCGTTTACTTGCTATTTTTGTATTAATCTTAAACATGTAACTATAAATCCAAGTAGTTTCTATGCAATTTTAGACTAATATTTGTATTTTATAACATCGTGAAACGCCTCACTGACCGTTCGATTTCTCCCTCTGTGAAGTAGAACCTTAAAAATACCTTTCGTTTTATGGAGATTCTCCCTGAAGATCGGTCAAAAAATGGTCGAAACATTTTCGCTCATAAGTGACGTGTTTTTCAACATAATGCATTGAAATTTGGTATTTAGAGTAAATGATGTATTCTGAATCGAATGAAATGATAAAAAATAAGGGTTCGTATTGAAATTTTCGAAGATAGCGTTACTCTTACTTAGTTAACGGTCCCTCAAGAAAAAGAAATTGCATCAGATATATAGAAAATCGTATGCAAAACATTTTGGTTCAAACCGTAAGATTCTACGATAATTAGAACCGCAGATATAGCCATCGTTCTGTATTTTTTTGGGGGGGGGGGGGTTACTGTACAAGCAGTCAACTATTTTTTACGCATAGGAAATTTGCTCTTTATATTATTATAAGTATTACAAAATATAGCAATCTAGACAATTAGAAATGATGTACAATATTTTACCAGGGCTTTCGTCGGATTTAGTGGGAATAATTTTAATGTATTATTATAGTATTAATAATTAAAAAAAAAGATGTTGGAGTATTAAAAATGCACAGCTCCTTCAAATTTTTATGCAAATGTAAATTTTTTTGAAATCGTAGGAAAAAATACAATTTCTTTTCACTATTTAGTTTGTATTAATTTAAAATCACGATGTTTGTACGTATTTTGATGTTTTATAGTATTTTTTTGCAAATGTACGTTATAATATTGCTATTATTTAAAATTATCTTTAAAATTCATTAATTTCCCTGTAAAACATTAGCAATATTAGTTGGTGGTTCTACAAATTCTGTAGTTTTCATATTCTCGCTAACAATTTAAAAAATATAAAGACATATAAAGTATTTGGTATAAACTGTTTAAAAAAAGAAATTTAAATAGTTTCATTATAAGTCTCTCAGTTTAATAATAAAAATCTTACGCATTTTGCTTTTCTTAATACTAAAGCAGTTTTTGATCTTACATTAGTGAATTTGAAATTCTTATATGGATTCTATATAGTGACATTTCCAGAAGGTATTCAGGTTTACAGCAGAGTTTTATTTTTAAAATCTGGAAAACACTTGTGTAATTATCTCTTTTTAATGAAATTAGTAAATGTACTTAAAAAATTTCATATAATGACATTGTGGATATATTTTAAAATTTAAATTTAACTCGGAAAAGTAGATAAAAAATAGAAATATGTTACCGCCAAAGTGCAGAAATTGATTATTCTAAAGATTATTTAAGTAATGTGCAGATTAACTAGGGTGAACCGTTGAAGTGGCCTTGGAATAGTGTTATTGCCATTTTCATATTTTCATTCATTTGAAAAAATGGCCAGTTTGGAGATATTTTTGGCGTTAACTCTTACATAAGCAAGGAAAAAAACGGGGGAAAAAAAGCAAAATGGGAATTTGGCGATATCCTTTCCGACAATTTTGAAATTATCCTTATTTGCAAGTGGGGAGGAGAAAAACGGTCGTTGATGAGCGATGCTGAAGGGGAACTCTGTGTTGAAGACATTCGTTTTTCAACTTTTTACACTTTTAAAATATTTAATCGGAATTTTGCAGGTGGAATGCTTAGAACACCTTAAGAAGCATTACCATAGAAATTTTGATGAAAACCTTTAAAGCCGATGTTTAGCAATTTCTGAAAAACATGATTTTTTTTTCATGTTTTGCACATGCGCCAATATTGGCGAAAACCTTAATGACAGGTCCCATAGGCATCACTAACCTGTACATTAAATTTGAACACCGTAGATCAATTCGCGTGGGAGTTATGCTGCCCACGTACACTCACACAGTCATTTGTCCTAGACAACTTTTTTGAAGTCGGAATGTTCCAGAATGTAAAAAGGCAAAAAAAAAAAATATATATATATATATGCTTTTACTTTTTTCAATAGAATAGCAGCGTTGGGTTCGAGTAATTCATTTAACTCTTAATAAGCACAATTAAATTTTTTTTTGTTCAAATCAATCTCTACTAGCAAGAAACTAACAAGAAAAGAAAAACCAGTTAAAAAACCTTTAAGTAATTTATAACTTATTTTTTTTACACATTTTTCAAAAAACTTAGCAATATTGGATTTATTAGTTCGCCTAAAACACAAATTGTGAATGAAACAGCAAAACAAACTAAATCAAGTGGGTTAAAGTAAAATTGAATATTGGTTTGGAATGAGGTTGGTGAGCAAAATGATTTGTAACGTGAATTAGAATAAAATAATAGAATAACTAAAAGTGTAATTTTATACTCGCTTCCAAAAGTTAAGCGCCGACCAAACGGTATAGTGACCAACGGAAGCGTGCTAGCTTCTAGACAGCGAGGTTGCGTGTTCGAGTCCCGTGTTGGCATGAATGTTTGTAAATGTATGTTGGCTTGTCTAATGACGAATGTTTCGGCGCATTATATCCCTCGTGTTGCTGACGGCACCAGATAATCTGAATACAACCAACCAACCAAAAGTTAAGCACGGAGCGGTAAAAGACGAAAAAATGGACAAGTACTGCTTTGATTGACACGAAACGCTGCAAGTAAGTATCTCTGTTTATTCATGAAACAAAACAAGGAATTACAAACAGAGATGGAAAAAAAAAAAAAAAAAAAAAGGTTGAATTTTCATAAATTATAAGATGACGTCATATATGCGTCATTAACAAATGATGTTTAAATTCAAAACAAACAACAAAAACCGACATTAATAGAGTATGTGAGCACCCCTCATCTGCATGCAAAGTGTACAGCGTGTGATCATGCTTGTTACGAGCTTGTTCACCGTAGAGTCCAGTTATCGCCATTCCTCCCGTAGGGCAGTTTCTATATCTCCGAGAGTGACTGGAGGTTGAAAACGTCTACATATAGCACGGCCAAGGGTATCCCCAAGATTTTCAATTGGATTGAGGTCCGGGGAGTAAGTCGGCCATTCCATATGCGCAATCATCTCACTCTCCAGAAAGTTGTCAACGATGGCAGCTATATGGATATACGCATTATCGTCCATTAAAACGAAAGAAGGACCAATTGCTGCAGCGCACAGTTTCACAATGGGGTCTAAGACTTCATCTCGATACCTTATAGCCGTTACAGAACTTCACCTGAAGATGTGCAGGTCAGTGCGATATCCCAATGAAATTCTTGCCCAGACCATGATGCTTCCACCGCGGAATGCGTGATGTTCGATGATGTTCTGGGTTGGTTGGTTGTGTGGGTTTTACTGGCACAAGAGCCAATATTGGCTAAGCTCCGCCAAACGTATTTTAGTTTACGTACTACACAAACCTCTGGAACCGCTTTAAGGCAAGAGCGTTTCTGAAAGCCAATACTTACGACCCACATGAGTCAGCTCCCGAGCCCAAACGGTATACCTTACGGCAGAGGCCGAAGAGTGGTACTATGACCCATAGAGCAGGAGGGGAAGGACACAGAATCGGTATTGATGGATTGCAAGCTTTTAAAGCTAAAGGAGAAAAAAAAAAAAACCCGGCCACTGCCAAAAGAAGAATCTCTCAACAAATCATAATTTTACAAGAAAGGTGTATTAGTAAAATTTAAACCAAATTATAAAGATGCCCAACTTGTTGAACTTAAATAAGGTTAATTCATTTTTTCCCTTATTTTTTTCCAATTTTTATGTACATTTTTTTAACAACATTTTGTATTTTTATGACAAAATTGGGTTTGAAAAAAAAAAAAGGAAAAGGGGGAGAGAAGGTGAAATAAAAAAGAACGCTAGGACTCCAGGATTGCTACACCCGTGAACACTTAAAGAAAGTGTTCCCCGGGGGGGGGGGTGATTTTCTGAGGCCAATTGCGTGTGCCTTGTTCCTTCTCCAGACCCTTACACGATTATCATCAGGTTGTAGGGCAAATCTGGACTCATCTGTGAATATAACGTTTTTCCAATCAGACACAGTCCAATTCACATGTTGGCGGCACCACTTTAATCGTGCCCCTTTGGTTGGTTGTTTTCAGATTATCTGGCACCGTCAGCAACACGAGGGCTATAATGCGCCGAAACATTCGTCATTAGACAAGCCAACATACATTTACAAACACCCATGCCTAACACTGGACTCGAACCCGCAACCTCGTGGTCTAGAAGCTAGCACGCTAACCACTATACCGTTTGGTCGGCGTGAAATGACGGAAAGATGAACGCCGAAGAAAAGAGCAACATCTGTGATAAATTGTCCTGCTTCAATGCGTCCGACGTGCCGCCAGAGCTCAGACTCTTCTATTCTTTTTCTGGAAGCCGTAGAAACGCGTCTAGCTTGAAAACATAACGTAAGAATATTCTAAAAACCTTTCATCAGTATTTACATGCAACTCCTGTAACCCTTCACAATGCCGGCTTCTTATACGACTGCCTGTTTTGTATATTTCTCGATGCGAAACCGTGATTTACTGTTACCTAACATGTTTGCATACTTCCTTCTATACCTTTGCATCAAATTTTAGCTTCTTTAATTCAGATTGGCTCACGGAAATTAACATTTTCCTCTTCCTGCTTAACTTTTGGAAGTGAGTATAAATTGATTATATTACCTAACACAATTGTGCACTTACCTTATTCAGAGTACACGTGATTAAATGAAAATTTATTATACTATATTCAGTTGAAACTCAAGTTTGCAACTGAAAAACGCCGTCATGTGATCTATAACATAATCAACTGTAACCCCTACCCCCCCACCCCAATCAGACAGTGAGAAAAACTGAGCCGAACTAACGGACAGCACTGTTACAGTCATTCAGGGTAACATTGAACCACATTTTCAGTATTTTCTTCTTCCCTACTTATGTTTTTATAGAATTTTCAGACTTAATGACATAAAATGGAAGAATAAACCCTAAATTATATTTTAATTTACATAAATTAGTAAATGTTGATGATGAAAGCACCAAATAATAGGAAAATAACCCGGTGCAAAGTTACCCTGGCATTTAGGGTAACTTTGAACCACTATCAGAAGTTTCATATAAAATACCTTTTTTTTATTCAGTCTAGGACTATTCAATATTTGAACTAGTAAAATTAAGTTTCTAAATATTTGAAACATCATCAGCTGCAGTTTTCAACATCCTAAAGTTTGTATATTTTAAATAATACTACAAAGAATATATTAGGTCGGAACAATGGATGATGAATCACATGAATATATTGCAAAAAAACCTATTTATTGTTCAGTTTAAACATACAAATATAGTTAAAAAACAATATTCAGTTCTTTCACTTAAATATAAACTCATTTTATTAATTAAAAATTGAAAAGACAAATAGAAAATAATAAAACTGATAGGCCGCCCTTATGCAATTAGTTAAGTACTATGGTGTTTGCAAGTCACAATGTGGCACAAATACGAATATTATATTCTTAATGTTAGAAATAATATGACAATATAAAAATAAAGTTCAAACTTCATAAAATTCCACTTTGGCATTCTTCAGATTAATAGTTTTGCATCAAAGAAAGAATTATTGATCTGGAAAACATCTCGTCTTCTAGCTGGAATAATAATTTCTGGAGATAATTTTTTACAACACTCATAATTTTTCATACCACAGATCACCAATGATATTGGGCCATATGCACCAGATTTCTTCATGAACCACCAAATATCACGTTGTCTTTTAAGTCAATTTGATCTGGGTACATTTCTCCATCGTATTGAATAATTATGTGGTCGTAAAATTTGCATATACCATAACCAAAATCTTAAACACTTGCATGCTTTGTGTATAAAATTCCTTTCTCATTGATGTGTTCAACAGCCACCACTTGAACAATCTCTGATTTTTCAGTAACATTCTCCATAACATTTTCAGCAGTATAAAACTCTATCATGTCCTTATTGTCCAACTTTCACCTTCTCCGAAAATGATAGTGTTGCATATACACTGTCATCTGCACCATCTAGTTCAGGTTGGTTGGTTTATACGCTCAACGACCTACAGCTTAACGTGGATTCCGAACTACAACGAACTTCCATGACTAACCCGGGATTTGAACCCAGCACCTTTGGCATGCGGGGCCTGAGCTCTAGCCACACAGCCATCAGGTGGATCATCTGGTTTAGGACTTATACTCTTGCTGTCTACCAGGAGTTCATATAGTAGAGGACTTTGGACGATCCCCTCATGTCCATATTCCTTTACCAATTATTTTTTTGCATTGAAATTTTTCACTTCCTCAAATGAAACGCTTTTAACAGCCATCACAGGTAGGCCGATTTTTTTTTTTTTAGTTTTCGGAATGACTGCTAGATCATTATTTCTAATATTTTTAGGTACTTCTTGAATTCACTCTCAATATTTTCATTTTATAGGATTTCGCATACAAGGGAAGATTGCATAAAGTAAATTGCATTTGTACGTATATAAATGTATTTAAAAGTAAAACCAAAAATAAATTGGAATAAAATATGAGTTATATGAGCAATGTATGCATTACACACTGTCATCAGCCTAACTTTGAACCGGCTCAAAGTTACACTGAATACGTGGTAAAATGGCAGTGCCTTAGATTTTTGCTTTTTACCAAATGTTAGTAAATAAATAACCATCAGCTACTAACAATTTCACTATTTCCAGAAAATTATATAACTGATAAAGTGGTAAGTTGATGCTTACTTGCAGAAATTAATTGATTTACATCAACTTCAAATAAGCATTTAAATGGAACTTGCAAACAGTACTTCAGAAAAGCAACTGAATGGCCAAATAAATTATGTACTATTTTGCCAATTCATATTCTAAACTATAGAGCAAAAATCTAATTTCACAATCTTGCCAGCATTTTGCAGCAGTGGATCATTAGCAGCTCTTTAAAACCAAAAATACTGAAAACTAGGAGGTGGCGCAAAGTTATACCCTATGGCTCAAAGTTACCCTGACTGACTGTATATAAATCGTCACAGGGAAATTTATTATTGCCCTTTTTCTCTAAATACGCCACCATTTTTCCAATATTAAACATTTTCAGCATCTTGAGTAAAGTGAGCATGAAAGTAACTCATGGTGAAGGTATTAAAAAAGTATCTTTTGCTTCAAAATATTAGATGTTTAAATTTTTGCTAGATTCAAGGTTGGTTGGTTGGTTGTATTCAGATTATCTGGCGCCGTCAGCAACACGAGGGCTATAATGCGCCGAAACATTTCGTCATTTAACAAACCAACATACATTTACAAACACCCATGCCTAACACGGGATTCGAACCCGCAACCTCGCGGTCTAGAAGCCAGCACGCTAACCACTATACCGTTTGGTCGGCTGCTAGATTCAAGGCTTATTATAAAATGAAAATTAATCATGTCGCTTTCTCAAAAATCACCTCATGTAGTTCAGTTGAAAAAAAATTTCTCATTTGAACAATTGAAAGTAAGAGCCCGTGACTAACTGGTAAAATCCATTCGGTTCGTCGTGTAAATCTACTCCGTAAAAGGGTTTGCTAAAAGTACTTAACTCATTTCTAACATGGGCGCAATATAGGCTTTATGTTGCTCTTGCGCCAGAAAAGAACAAACCAAACCAAACTTTGCAGCACATGATTTTAAAGAAAATAAAAACCCTAGTTGCAAAGAAATTTAAATATATATATATATATATATATATATATATATAAGCAAAAAACCATTTATTTCGCTTATTAAACATAAAACATTGCTGAAAATATGAAAAAAAACCACCCACATTTTAATAAATCCATTTTTTACAGGGTGGGACGTATTTAATCCTACCATGCAATTAAGGCTTTAAATAATAATCATTGCAACACAACTCTTTACCGAAACAAAGGGAATTTTGCAGGCAGCACAGCTCAAGGGCAAAGAACTTTGTATAAGCAGCAAATAATAAATTTATAAGCTTATAAATTTAAAAAAAAAAAAAAAAATATTTTAAAAGAATTTATCATTAAAAGAATTTATTTTTGTTAACTTGCCCTGTTGAGATACATACTATCCCACCACTTCACAGCTTCAAAATTAGTATAAAACATTAAATAACATGTTTTCTTTATTATAAACAATTTATTCCTTCATAATAAGTTTTAACCCTTTGCACTCCAGTGGCGCCTCTCAGGCGCCACACGATTGGATGCCAAACCACGAGAGGACCATTAGGTGTGATGCGGAAATTCGATGCAAGGCCAATGACTGCGTTTAGTTTCTATGAAGAAAATCCATAAATACCAGCCGAACCTAAAATGTCTCGAGTTGCTGATTCCTCAGCGCGAAAAAGGCCTGGAGTGCAAAGGGTTAAGAAAAGAAACAACACGCACTGTTATGAACGACAAAACTTTACTGCATTTTACTTGCATTCCGTCTTTTCATTTTACTTACTTTGTCCGTCGTGTCATCAAAACTTGTAAATTACTGGTTTAACCCAGTTCGCAGTGCCCTATCAACTTGAAACTTAGTATAAACTTGAATTTTGATAGAATTGACAATGTTCTATCATTATTATGAATTAATTTGAGTTTTAATTGATAATAATAGATATTTTTAGCATGCGTTGGTTGTAATCGGTAGATGACGATGATAATTTTTTTTTTCTGATTCATTTGGGGATTACCATGTACTTCATTTCCAATCATCCAATTCTAAATCAAATGCCAGAATATATCAACAAATACATGCTTGAAATTGTTTTACTATCAAGTTATTCGTTTACTTTCAGTGAGTTTAACCGTCACTTTTATGAATGATCTCGTAAGTTTTCCATCATGAAGTAAACACTGTCACTTGCTTCCTTGCCAAAGATCATCGCTTCCTTAAATCACATATTTTTTGAAGATCCTCCGCAAGTTGAAGTGACAGCAAGAGAGGAATTCCGATAAGAAAGCTGTCGTATGAGGCTGCTACGTCATTTCCGTAGTGCGTGCGCACTCAAACACAATTTTCGCAAACTCTTATCCTTTGATTTGGTACCTCGCGCTCGAAGGGGTCGCGAAATTCGACAGGTGGCCCAAACAACTCAGCACAACTTTTTGGAAGAGAAAATATTTTTGACCAGAAATCCTTTTCTAGGCTTCAGTAATTCGACGAGAAGTTTCGGCAAAGTTTCAGGACCGAATTCAGTCCAACGGGACGAACCGGAAGAAAGTTTTTCACATTCTAATGTAAGTTTCTTTTTAAAAAGTTGTTTATATACATATTTTGGATATTTTCATAAATTGGATTATTCAGATATTAAAAAATAGTGAATAAGCGAACTGTTTGAGGGAGATTTGGATATATTCGTTGCAGTGATATTATTATAGTCTTATGTCAAGAAGGAGTTTTTAAACACGTGTTAATGAATAATTTGATTGAAAGACGCACATAAGTGTGCGGATATAATGAATGGCCCGAGGTAAACAAAAGTTCTTCTGTCAATTCAGATAAAATCGAAGGTAGAGTAAAACTCTTAGGGTGTGTAAATAAGTTTTTGGGCTCTTACTGTGCACAAAACTCTGGGCTCTTGGTAAAATTTTTTGGAGAAAGGCAATAAATAAACAAGAAAAAATTAAGACAGCGAAGGAAAAAAGTCTGCTGTGATAATTATTGACCACACTTAATTAAAGCTTTTATAACCAATTTAAGAATATATTTGAAGAGTACTATTATATAATAGAAGTATATTTTTACATTGTATTTATCATAATTATAAATAAAATTGTTCATTAAACCTGCAGTGGACGCCCAACGCGTTCTTTGCCATCAAATTAAGGACGCGTCTAATTCAGGCTTAATACCATGGAGCAGAGTAGTTTGCAATAGTAAATATTGACATTGCGTTTGAAATGCTTTACAACCTTTTTCTTAATTTTACTTTGATATTTTTTGTGTTCTACTGAAAGGTTGCTGAGTGTCATTTATAGTAACTTTTTTTCATAGATATTATGTATGTTCTGGTTTTCTAGTTATTTTTGAAAAGTAAAATTCAAAATTGAAGCTATTGTATGAAATTTATAGTTTAAAAATTTGTATGTTGTTTTTAAGCAGCTCAAACAATAGAATGAACTTCAAAAAAATATTAAAATAAGCAGTGAAATTTATTTAATAACTTCTAGTTTTAGAGACTTAACCTGTGATCACATAAATGACTTAGTAGCAATAGCTTTATTTTTAATTAACTCAAGAGTATTAAGTGGTATACTTATACAACGACCTTATTCACTTTATTTTTATAGTCTATTATTGAAGGCTTAATAAAAATCCATATGAAATAGACCCATTTGCATTTGTTGAAAACAAGCAAATAGTTTAAAGTAGTAGAGTTCTGCATAGCAGACAATTTTTTTAAGGAACAACTCGGTGGAATCGTGTTTCACTAACTCAGCGTGAACATTCACTGGAGCGAGTGCAGCCAGCTGTAATTTTTTGTAGGGATCATTGGAGAAAAACATCGATGGACAAAACTTATATAGAAACACAAAATATAAGTTTTAACAAGAGCTCTTTTATTCTGCAAAGAAGTGTAAAAGTTTTAAGGAAAAACCTCTTTTTTTTTATTGTATTAAACTACTGTAAAAACTGAACAAAAAGTTAAATAGATAATTGCTTACAGATATAACGTTATTTTTATGTTGAAATTGACTTTTTTTAAAAGTATTTTCTAGTCTATGGCCACCTATGTTATAGTAGGGCACTGGATACATGAGATTTCGAAAACCATTCCCCACCTTCCTCTCTAACCCTTAAAGGGGTGATCGTAACTTGATATTACTGAACTAATTTAATTCATTTCTATGGGTAGCTTAACTAATACAGTTTATTATTGAGTTTCATGTTACAATTTTATTCTGTTTCCTTGAGGTTAAGAATGTGAAATCAAGGATAGGTTTAAGAGGTAAAAGGGTATATGATCAAAACTTGAGATTTACTTTACCAATTTGTACCAGGTTGTATCGGCCAACACCGGCCATAGCTGATTAAGGCCGGATAACAATGAGATCTTTATCTAGTGTATTACTTATATTTACATTGATTTTAAAGTATTTGTAAAGTTTAAACTACGCATTGAAATCGGGTATTTGAAATTTGCTCTAAATACAAGTTGTTTCAAAGTAATTTTGTTACGCTAGTGGTCCTATATATGAGTCTCGAAATTTATTTTTTATACGTTGAAAGACTTCCAATATTATATTTTAACTTAAAAATGTTTATTTTGAAGAAAGCCATGTTTACGAACACACGAGGAGTTTGCATATAGAATGGGCTAGATTGTTTTTAGAACTAGGGGTGTTGAACATCGCATAACTTACAATTACACTATTATACTGACGTGGATTGGTGTTATTTACCACTTTTTATACCATTTAGAAAAAATTAATAGTTTGGCCATAATTTTTGTATGGGACTTTAAAAAATAATAATAACAATAAAAAACTTCACCAAAATGGTGATTTTGGCGATATAGTTTTGATAATTCTTACATTATCCTTTTTTGTAAGCAAAACAGAGGAGAGGAGGAAAACGGTTGGTGGTGAGTGGTGATCAAGAGATGAGAATTCTGTGTTGAAGATTTTCGTTTCGTACACTTTTACGCTTTTATAGAATTTCTACAGGAATTCCGGAGGTGTGGAATTTAGAACACTTTAAGAGGCTAACTATAACTAATTTTGACTAGCTTTTTTTTAATTTATTTGGCTCATTTTGAATACTAACCCTTCATCCCTTCATATATTTTATACACGAATATAATAAATGATTTCACATCTATAGATTAAATTATGATCCAAATTCTAGTTTATTGTAATATTTACATTCTAAGGCTTGTTAAACCAGTTTTATATTTTGTATTTATTCTGAATGGTGTTTGTTATGATAATTCCTTTTTCCCCTGTATACCAAACAAGAATCATTTATCAACTTGGGTACAAAATTACTAATTTGAATGGAACCAATTACCAATTGAGGGGGCTTTACCCCAGCTTTTAAAGAGTTCATTGTGTTATTTGTTATGAAAATTAAAGTTAAAAAAAAAAAAAAACTTGAAATAGTCCACACATTTTAGAAAGTTGGGAAAATAAACAGTAGATAGCAGCACCAAAGAAAAGAAAATAA
Organism: Linyphia triangularis; assembly: GCA_963978545.1. Lineage (NCBI taxonomy): Eukaryota > Metazoa > Arthropoda > Arachnida > Araneae > Linyphiidae > Linyphia > Linyphia triangularis. The sequence continues at coordinate 9,566,597 of OZ021721.1, read as the reverse complement.
TTATTTTAAGTACGCTGAGGAAGCCTAAGAGTTCTTATGTAACTCTCATCAATAGAATACAATATAGAACATTTATGAACTTCCAAAAAGTAATTCCTCTAAGCAATCTTAAATTATAACTATCTCACAAATTACAATTAAAACGAAAGAAATAAAAAATAACGCAATGTTAAGTTAGTGTAACTGAAATGGAGGGTATAAAATTCAATACTAATAAAGAAAAATGTACTATACTAAAAAATAAATAATTATAATTTTACTTACCATGACTCAGATTTGAGACAGTGTTCAGATTTAAATAAAATGACATTGGGAACTCTAAATTTTAATGATAATGTTTTATTTTCTTATAAGAAAAAATATGCTGAACTAAAAATAACAGTATTAACATTACATATATTTTCAATGATGTTTTCAAAAAACTTTTAGTGCTTAAGAAAACTTGCCAATCGATTTTTTAGTTTTTTTCTTTGCTAATAAATAGCGATAGTGGTTCCACTTAGTGTTTTTTAAAAATCATAAAAATAATTTTCGGAAATATATGAAAAATTTAAAATATACCTTAAATGATCTATATAAACAAGATAAAAGTTAAAAACAATGATTGTTTATCCATTTCAAAGTCGTTTTTAATAGGCTAAAGAAAGTCTGAGAGCTAAAATATTGCAGCGCAAAACGATAAAGTTGAATGGCTTCTCCTGGAAGCATTTAAGCATACCTCACTTTGATTCAAACCACAGAAGGGAATGAGAGTGCGCCATTGGCTGATACGTTGCTTTCATGGAAGCCGCTAAACACCTGACAATGTTTACTGTGTTGACACAGAGAATTAAACACATGTTTTAAATATTGAGTTTAGGAATCGATTTTTAAATGGTGAATGTTTTATAAATGATAATTTTATTCCTGATTAATGTTTTACTCCAATTGAATCTAATTAACTGCTTTTAACAACAAAGTAAAATTTTTGGATATTTATCAAGGAAAATTATGCAGCTGGAATATATTTTTGAAACTAAGTTTAATTTTTTTTTTTGTAAACATTTAGACATAAAAGAAAAATTCTGGTGACTCAGAAACTCGAATGCTACTTTTGAAATTATCAATTCTTATCTTATTATTTTATTATTAGTCATTTGTTTGCTGCCATTATAAGGAAGAAACTAAAATATTTCTAAATAAATGACAGCATCAATGCGAAGCATAAATTTTTTAGAGCCTTTTTGTTATAGTAATTTTTATGGCACAGATGCAGAATATGACATTTCTTCGACATGATTTTATATAGGTGTTGTTTTTTCCGGATAAATGTGGTTTCTGGAAACCGATTTAAGTTTTATTTTAAATTGACACTTTATATTATTTACATTTTAACTTAATTTTAGTGTTATTTTAATTTTATTACCATTAGTATTTTAATTAAATTATTATTAATATTTTAACCTTATTACTATTAGTATTTTAATTTAATTATTATTAATATTTTAACCTTATTACTATTAGTATTTTAATTTAATTATTATTAATATTTTAACCTTATTACTATTAGTATTTTAATTTAATTATTATTAATATTTTAACCTTATTCCATTATTATTTGTATTTTGATTTTGACCCTTTTTGCTATTACCAAATAAAAAATATTGCCCAATCTCCTATATACTACATCTGTTCCATTTTTATAATAATAATAAATGCTAATAAATATTGAGCTTTTTTATATAAAATAAGAAATTTTTTCTCTTTCTTTAATAAGAAATATTTTAATGTGCAGTCTATAGTATTATATTGGATTATAATATTGTGAACATAAGTTATGACAATTTATATTTATCTATTTTATGGTAGATGAAGTTATAGAAATTATAAACATGTCTATTCTATAATTTAACTATAAGTAAAAAATAAAATATAAATATAATATAGTTCGACTATATTAATTATACTAATATTTTTTCACATAAAACGTCTTCACTGAATATTAATTATTACGACTCTTAGATGGTAAAAATATTTCCTAAAAGCTAAATTGGGATTTACTAAATTTTGATATAGATGGCACCACCATTCAAATTTTCAATGAATTATTATTAAAAATCAGTTTTACGATTATTTATAAGCATATTACAGTTTTGAAGTCACAAACTAATTTAGTGCGACTATAAAATCATCAAACTTCATTAAAAAAGCTACGTCAATAAGAAATACCAGCAAATATAACTTTTCCCATTTAATAAGAATATGGCTTCGTCGAATTCAGCACTTCGTAATACTGTAAAAATCGTCCACCCAGGATTTTTTTTTCATACAATGATTTGACGTTGCTTCTAATGAAAACAATATCTTCCTTTTTTTTTCTAATCATATTTTCAAAAACAAACGAAGAAAATACGAATTCTCTGTTAGCATTATCAACTTCCCATTTAGCATACAGCCGCCATTTTGTGTGGGCGTTACTTCTTCCCAGACTGACGGGAAGATTGACCAATGGCGCACTCTCATTCCCTTCTGTGGTTTGAATCAAAGTGAGGAATGCTTAAATGCCTCCTGGAATTGTGGATTTTCGTACTACGACAACAATCTTCTCAAACCATATTTCTAGCGTATCTATTTCTGTCCTTCGTTTAAAATTTCTTTATGCATTATTTCGTTGATCAATTCACTTTTCAGTGAAATTGATCAATTAAAGCGGTCGACGAGGAAAAGATATGTAAAGTTATGAACAATGCAATTCGATAAACAGCAAGCTGTTTTTAATTTCATACAGTTAAGAGTTTAAGTTATTTATATGTATTTGAGTCATAGGTATGATAACTTTAAAAATATAAAAGGCCATTCTCAATGTAATTGAAAAACTCCTACTTATGAATGTTAAGTATTGGATCTTTTAAAAAAATGAAATTTGTTCCTTTATTCTATTAAAGTAGAACTCTATTTATACTCTTGAACTGAATGTCGTGCGTTTTGACATTAGCTCCTAAAATGAAAAATTTATATAGTCTTTGTCTTGAGAAAGAAAAAATATTGGTTTTGAGGAAATCTGCTCTTTTCATGACAATTTCACTTAGCCAACATGAGCTAATGAACAACCGCAAAAGCAAATAGAAGCTGACGAAAAGCGCGAATGTCCTGGAATGCTTAATATCCTCACCAAAGAACTTCCTCTTAATAGAAATCTCGAAGTGTATACACTCAGTTGTAAAGTTGAAGTAACAAACTTTTAAAGTAGCGCAGGGATGAAAAACACGAAAGCATTAAGCATTTTCTTTTCTTGCAGGATATTTTCTTCCACTAAACAACCGCTCGGAAAGAGTGTATTTTATCACTGATTTCTCAGAGAAAAAAAAATTATTTTTTCGACCATGGAATTCGACGGAGAAAGTTTTATTCTCTTGCTACTTCAAAGGAAGGAATCTTTTTACAATACATAAGGATACAAAATATTTGCTAAGAAGATTATATTTTAACTGTTGGTTGTAGAAAGAATTTTTTCAATTATTAGAATTGTTGGTCGTAGAAGTATATTTTTTTAAACCTTTTCTTGAATTAAGTAATGTTATTGAAAAATTTCTTAATTAACCATCGAGAAAAGTTAGATAGATTCTTAAGATTATTTTGTATAGAATAAAAATAAGTTGTTAACATAAATCTGTAAGGAAAATGAATAAAGTAATTTGAAATAAAAACAATTCATAAGTCATAAATGTGAATTTAATGCGTATATATCTTTAAGTACTTTTTTTTTTACCTTCAGGTAACAGTGTTCTTGAATAAAAATTACAAAGACATAAAAACTAAATACATTAATGAAATTTCATCATAAGAATACGAATAAGAAAATTATAAGATTATTTGTCCAAATAGGATGATTGTGATTTGTACAACCTTTTATAAATTTGTATTGAACTCAAATACTCATTTATAGCATTTCATATACTTGTACGCCGATCAAACGGTATAGTGTTTAGCATACTAGGTTCTAGACCACGAGGTTGCGGGTTCGAGTCCCGTGAAAGGCATGGGTGTTTGTAAATGTATGTTGGCTTGTCAAATGACGAATGTTTCGGCGCATTATAGCCCTCGTGTTGCTGACGGTGCCAGATAATCTGAAAACAATCAACCAACCAATCATGTACTTGTACAACCGATACATTTTAAAGACTCAATATTTTATTTTTTAAATAATATTGGATACTCACGCCATGACTTATTTAGAGATCTATTCCTTCCAAAGAAAAAAATTCAGCCTACCTATGCTCAAATTTTTTTTTATCTAATTCTTTTTATGCAGAGCTTTTCAATTTCCAGAAATTTTCAGTTGAAATGATTTCGAAGAGAATGAAATACGTTGAGAGTATTATATAGTATGCATCTTCTCTTATACATAACACTACGATTATAATTATTTGTAATTTCGGATTTATTTTATCATTACTTATGTAGCGGTACTACAAACCGAAATAATAAATTGCTTTGCCTTGCTTTCTAAACATTTTCATTTACTCGTTTCTGAAAGCACGCTTTCAATATAAATGGATATATAATTTTAAATTTTAAAACTGTGTGCAGATTTTTTTTAAAATTAAGGTACAGTATATCTGTAAACTCTAATCAAGTTATTAAAAAAATTCCCCACATTCAATTTCAGAAACGTTTTGTTATCTCAAAGTATAAGAAAATACTATTATCTTGCGTTTTAAAAATTGTTAATAAGTTCATTTGTTACGTTACTTCCAGGTATATTTTCTTCGGCATGATAAGTGTTTCTATATTTTTGTCTGTAAAATAAGATTTTTTTTCATTTAAAAAAATGATATTAAATCTATACCTAGTTAATCTTTTTCAATGAGTTAACGGTTCTTCATATCATCATTGAACATCCTTTTTGGAGAGAACTCTAGAAAAAAGAATCCTGCCCGTTGATAAACATTACCCACTCACCGAAATTGGGAGTTATCTTTATTAGAAGAGTACCAAACATATTTGTCTATTACTCACATAACGTTAAGATTAAATTTCTGGTATCTAAAGTAACTTCAGGCAATACTTAACTATACTGTCTGAATTGTTACACTTTCATTACCTTTCATCATTTTGTAAGACTTTAATTTTTAATTTGTATTTCTTTTTTTTCTTTAAACGTTCTGCATTCGGGTTTTAAATCTATTTCGGTTTTTCAATTTTATATTGTTTGAAGTACATGATTTTTAAATGACAGTATGTTATCAATTTTAACTCTGTTAGTAATAATTTAATAATATCACTGTTTTTATGCTTCAATATTCTTTCTCGCAGTTTTAGTAGAATGTGTTATGTCGCTACGTAATATTTTCTACTCATTGTTAATTGTTCAACGCAATTTTAATAAAAAAATATTTTAATAGAAAACAAAAAGTTCGGCATACATTGCAAGAGTTCACAATCTATGACTTATGTTTTTTTAAACGCTATGTGCAGGAAATGATTTTAAAAGTCATAAACTATATTCAAGGAATTAAAAAGGAAAAGACCTTCATTTTTATGTATACATCTTTTAAATTTAATGGAACAGGTTTGGAGGGAGAAATGAATTCATCAAACGAAAGAAAATATCATTTTAACATGATATAAATTTCTGAGTAACAGTTCAAAATAAATCGAAATAGAAAAGCACTTACTTAAGAGTAATATCATGCTACATCACAATTTTAGAATTTCTATGGTAAACGAGAAGGTTATTCGCTATGACGTTTAATTACCTGTGTGAAATGGCTTAGGAATTTTTATTGAGGAAAGATAATAAGGTTTTGCCTTTGAAAGGTAGTATTGAAGTTTTAAAACATCAAAGCTAATGTTTTCGTCACAAGAAAATTATATTAATAAATGTATATTGTGCTTAGGGTATTTGGTTTGCCCTCGCATTAAATGTGGCTTGAATTGTCTTCAGGAAATTCATTATTAAATAGTCTTCTGGGATTTGTTTAAAATAGTTTTTATGTATTTTGACTAATGTTAAAGTATCGTGTCCAAAATTTTGCTTGTTTAAAATATAAAGTATATAAGCATGAATTACAAAAGTAATATCACTTAATATTTTATTTTAATGTCATAACAATTTAATGTTACTTTAATAATTTTTTTCATTAGATATCAGAAGATCATACAAATTAATTGGGCCAATATAGCCCTTTCTTTTCAAGAATGTTTAGCTTATTGATATGTCAGTTTCAACCTTATATAAAAACCACTGATTCAATATTTCCTATTTTCGGCTGTATTTTGGAAAGTAAGCAAAAAGATTATTCTTGATGTTTCAATTTTAAATTATTGACTGAGAGAAAAAGATTCGAAAGCCAACGGGCCTTAGTCTCTTGTAATTCAAAAGTCTTGGACTCTTTCACTAGTCTATATCCTTTGCAAATGATGTCCGTCTCACTGTGTAACTCTTGCGTCAGTAAAAGTAGATTTTCTACTGAAAACGTAGCTGAACAGTAGAACATACAAATATTGCGAAGTTATAAAAAGGTTTTTCACTTAAGCGAAAAAGAAATAATTGTGTGTCTTCATCTTAATGAACTGAAAAATATTTTAAAATAAAATATAATTTACTAGCGTTGATACGAACGATTATTTATTCGTTTTCCTTCAAGATGATTGAATGTAAAACTTTTAGTTGCAGTAAATGGGACCAGTTTGTTGTGACATAATTTGTATCTCCATGATTGAACTGAGGTATGGTACAGGCAACCGCATTTTAAGACGATCTCTATGCGTTCCTAGACATGATAAAAAAAAAGGTTGGTATCCTAAAAAATATAAACCAGCGCCCTACAGTAATAAATCAATGTAGTGTACTTCTTTGCTCGTCTTCATACAGGGTCTTACTACAAGGCCAATAGTGCTTTCACATGCACACACATATATCTATGGTTATTTCCTGACATATAATTTTTTCCATTTACAGTGCATTTGCCAACACATTATATAAATTCTATTGATTAAAACACACTATCTTAACTTTAACACCATATGATCTAATTCTATTTATTCAGGACCTTTGAGCCTTCATGTAACTTATATTGCTACTCCTTGATCCAAAGCTCGTTATGCAGTTATTATTGCTATTTAAGTTATTTTTAGCTGTGTTTGTTTATAGACATTTATGAAACTTGTCCCATATTTTTGACAAAAGTATAACCTTAACATATAGCTTTTAAAGTATTTTTTTTACGTTTTGTTTTTAATAATATATAATAAATGGTTAAGTAATTTTTGACACCTATTTTCAGAAATACTAATTTTTTAGCTATTTTTATTTTATGGATAAAGGAGTGTGTTTGTATTGTTGTTATTGCATCATGACAACAGTAACAGTAGGCGAGAAAAAAATAAGGGTTTGGAGAGATGGGGAGTGGAAACAGTGGGAGGTGAGGGAATAACTAATGTCAATTAAACTCTGCTGATTATTTTCAGTCGTTGCCCCAGAAGCGCATCTATATCTTAAAAAGACTACACATTTTTCAGCTGCAAGTTTATAAAAAATAAGATTAAAATATTATTTCTAATTAGTCTATATTGGAAATTATTTTGACATTTATGAATTAAAAAAAAAAAAATAGTCTGTTATTTCCAAAGTCCTATTTGTTCTCAGTATGTAAATTGCCAATTGACCTAAGCTTTAAAACAGCATTGTTTCTGTGGTAAGCCATATGCTTCATCTACTACCTGAATAGAAGAATGCTAAGATAATCAGGTATACAACATACCTTATTTCTCCTATCTTTGTTCTCAAATAGCTGTAATAATTATTTCATAAAAAGATCATAGCTCATACTTCATAAAAAAAAAAGTCATGAAAATGGAAGCAGCTAAAAGGGTGAAAAGGAAAATGCGTATGATCAATAACTCTACCTGTGGAAGCCTTGAAAGATGATGACGAAAATAAAATTACAATTTAAAGAAAATTTAACTGGATAATTTTTTCAGAAAAATATTGTTCATGACTTCATATTCCAAAATATTTCCGACTTCTTCGAGTATGTATAGGTCATTTGAATAGTGATTTAAACTTGACTTTAATTGTGGACACCCTGTACGTTTGGGAAGAATTATATTTACTACTGAAACATATAAATTGTTAAGTTCACCCACGCTTTCATTTTGTAAAGATACAAATAAATGCTTGAAAATATTTACATTGAAATATTTTTTACTTCAAATGTTTTTTACTTTCAAAAGTAATCTAGTATGCTGTCTATCAAAGGTAAGCCTTTTTTTTAAAAAAATGTTTTGTTAAAATATTGAGAACTGAATGTCAAAATGGAGGAAACAAAATCTGGGAAGGTTTTTGACCAAGGTAATATGTTTCTATTACAATAAAAAAAATGCTTATTTTAATTAATAATAATTAAAAAACTGTTTAAATGCAATTTATATTTAGAGTGTAACAAACTAGCGTTTGGAACAAAATTACTAAAATATATTAAGAATTTATGTTTAAAAAAATAATTTTTCATTTTGACATTAATTTGTCATTTACCTGTCATCATTTTAAATCAGTAAGCTTTCATTGGAAAATTATGAAATTGGTATTTAAACGTTCTTTCGGATGCTAAATCTAAATATAGAAAATAAAATAAGGTTGCCATTGACTTTTTAAAGTTTGGTTTAGTTTTATATGTAGATGGACCCACATGACAAAGAAGAAATATATATATATATAGAATTATTGAAAGCCGTCCATGAATAAGAACGTTTTTTTCTTCTTTTTATTCTGGGCCTTAAGTCAAAGGGTATTGTTTTGAATTGGTCAAAAGTGTATCTGTTCCCACTTAATGTTTGAGCAGGAAAGGCATTGCGTGGGCATGTGCTTGCTTGTATAATGATATGTGTTGTATTGATGTATCGATGTTCTATAATAAAAAAAAACTTGGACTTAATGCACAGTGTAAACTGTCTATCGGCTCTAATTGGATTTAGTTATAGTAGAGAGGTGAGGTGTGATTACTTCCAAATAAAATATCCCTAAAAACTATAGTTTAAATTGCTTTCTTACTTAATTTTACTTAAGAACTTAAAGAACTCAGTTTTATAACTTTTTTTTTTATTCAAGTGTGAATTCGTTTTTTTTTTTGTAAATTGTTGATAGAATTAAATACTTTTCAGTGTTCGATATTTAACAAACATTTATACTTTTTGTTTTCGCATTGTAATCGCCTAATGATTCTTCTTTACCTCATTTGCTCAGATTTGTCTTTCTGCCAAGTTTTTTTTTATCGGTTAACTAACTTTTTCGTTTTAAAATACTACTTTTTGATCAGCTATGCAGTCGGCTTATCTTTATAATGATTTCTTGCACTTTTAATAATGATTGCCAGCCGGACGATCATCAAGTAAATGAATTCGCTTTAACAGAAAGTAGATAAAATATTTGTGATAGTTCGCGATTGGATATTAAAGGATAATATATACATTTAGTTCTTGTCTGTGTCCTTCCTTATCAAATGAAATGTATACTTTAAATTTACAAACAAAAGTTTAGCTAGTTTTATTTGTTTATTCGTTATCAATATATATTTCATATAATTGTAAAATTTATAGCCCTCGTGTTGCTGACGGCGCCAGATAATCTGAAAACAACCAACCATATAATTGTATTAAACGCAAGTACCTGTGCATTTCTACCAACTTTTAGTAAAGACAGTAAAAGTTGATTAATATAATGATAGTGATTTTTTGAATGTGAAAAAAATCAATTGTTAGAAAAGGTGTAATTTTTGCGTATATTTGTAGATATTTCTGAAGGCTATATCTGACCTATTTTGAGATTATAAATTTTTTAATGGCGCCAATATTTTAATATGATACTTTTTGCAATGTAGCACATGCAAAAACAGTGTAAATTGATGCATTTTTAAAAAAAATTAAACAAAGAATTATAATTAAAATTGTTAATTAAAATATTAATTCTATTAAAAATTTTAAATATTAGTTCCAATTTCTAGAACGTAATTATTCTTCAAAAGCTTTGCACTAAACTTCATTTCATTTGAAATGGTGCATTTTTGAATAAAATAAAAACAATAAATAATTGTTAAATAAATCTAAATAGAATTATAATGATATTTAAAAACTGCAACATATCTTGATTTATAAAAAAATATTAAATTCTTATTTCTTTGAAGAAAAACTATTTCACTATTTATATACATAATCTGGAACTATACAGTTTTTGGGAATGATTAAGTTTAATTAATTAAGACCACATTTTATCAAAATGCTCAATAAATTCCTTTCCCATTGTTATCACGAAGAAAATATATTATCTCAGGAAATGTGATTAGATGTGATCAATATCTCAAGAGAATTGAGATTTTGTATTCACCAAATATAGAATTTATTTCTTGCTCTCACAATACGCTTTTTCTATTTTAAAAATTCGCGTTAAATGTTACTTCTATTTCAATGCTACATTCTTTGTAAATTACTCAGTAATTTCAATCATCTGTGTAATTTTGTAATTTTACTAAAAATATAATAGTGAAATACATATATATTTTTAAAATTTTCAAATTTATTTCTGTTTCTCAGTAAAATTGAAAAATGACTCATCATTCAAATTGAATAATTGCATTTTTGTATTGACACTTTATTAAAAATAATGCAATAATTATCCTTATATTTACCAAAGTGAATTACCCTTTCGATGACTGTGTGATTAGTTCTCTGGTCTTGCATGCCAAAGGTGTCGGGTTCGAATCGTGGGTTAGGCAATAATAGAGATAGGGCTCGAATAAATTGGAAACATGCTGAAAATAAGGAAAGATATAAAATGGTTCAGTGGTTTTCAAGGTTTTTTTTTATACTAAAAATTACAGAATTTTTAATTTTATACAGTCTTTGTAGGTTAAAAAGTAAATCAAAAAATATTTCTTATGAAAAATCACATTAATAAAAAAATAAATAAATCAACACTATATTTTTAAATTTAACCAAAATTAAAAATACTTTAAAAAACGTGACCATTTTAAGAGTTATGAGATGAGGGAATATAGAGACGTTCTCTAAAATGAATGCTAGTTTTCAAATCTAATGTTTCGATGGTATTTGAGTTAAATATAAAGTGTGATGTTGCTAGATTCGTCTAAGGTTACATCATGCTTCTCAATGTGCAATATTCATATTAAATGTAGAAGTGATGTCACTTGTATGGGTCTCTGATTGGAAGTTATGAAATCTCATTTTTAGTTATGTTGTAGTTTCTGTGCTTGTTTGTTGAAATAAAGTTTTCCTGTTACTTTGAAGAGTAAAGTTTTACTCTACCACCAATGCATGCATGAGATATTTGTAGAGAATTTGCACTGTGGTATTCCCAATAAATGCATTCAAATGAGCGCGAATTGTTTGCATCTAGAAACACGTTTGGAAGCAAAACCTTTTATTAATAGAAAGTTTGAATTGAACTTTTAAAACGGATTGTATAAGAACACATTTTATAACATTGCCATTAGCAATACGTAAATTTATTTTTTTAAATATTCGACTCACTCAATTTTAAAATTGTTATATTTTGGTTATTTTTGAAAATAAAGTGCTATTTTTTTAACTCACTTGATTTGACATTAGGAACATTTTTGTACCTGACCCCCTTTTGCCTTTCAGGGCTTTCATGAAATTAAAATTAAGTAATTTTCATACGTTATTACGTTACGTCTTACACTATTTTGAGCATTTTTCCAATTTACATTGATGCCCCATTTTTAAAAGCAAAAGAAATAAATACCATTAGCACCTTTTTGGGCACTTTATTTAAAAAAATAACATTGAATTAATCTGATTAATTTAAACAGAATATCTTGTAAGTTTTCTACTTACTACAATTAAAGAATAACTATCCATTTTCTTATACCACTCTTATCTATTGATCAGTTTATGTACGCCAAGATTGCAATAAAAAAATCCTCCACGAAATCAGTTTTGTGTTAGGAATTACTCTCAATAAGAGAATAAAATTAATTGAAGTGTCGAGACTCACAGAAAGCAAAAATAATATTTTTTAGCTTAACGTGACTTTAAACTTGTTTCAACACTACTAAATCCTTAACAATCATAAAAGAATTATATTCTTCTCATGTTTCTTAAATTATAAATGAATACCTTTATTTTAACAGTTTATCATTGAGGCATTCTAAATTGTCACTTAACGTTTAGTTTTTCTTTGCTTATATTAAAGAAATAACTTCTGCTCTAAAATTTTCAACTTCGCCAGGTACTCGAAGAAATGAAGCTCTTCGTTTATTTCGTTTGAAATTATCACATAAATTATTCTTTGACTTTGCTTGATGTATTTTTAAATGTATTGTACTGATTGTAACATTAAACAAAGCATTCTATGGGATCGATTGTAAAATGTACGCTGTAGTGACCTTCTTATGAATCGGCTAAGAATTCCAACGCTTTTGATGAATTGTCTTTAATATCTCTTCCAGAGTTATGGAAAGTTTGAAAATCCTGACCCTTTTAAAAGTTATTAAGAACTTTATGTTTTATGTTTGCATTTCCAATTCTTTGGAATGCTGCTTGTTTCCATCTAAATGCAATATATAAAGGAATTCAAATATTTTTTATAATTGTCTAATTGAAATCATTTACTTTGTAGTTTGGTTGCTTGTCTTGTATTTGAGCTACAGAAGAATTTGTGTTTTAACTATTATAAAATAAATCTAATCAGGTTCTTTATATTGATAATATAATACAACACATTCCATGGAAAAAAGAACAATAGTGTTTTTTATGAAGGAAGAATTCTCTTATTTCTCAAAAAAGTTGACGCAGTCGGCAAAATTACACAATTTCCTTCCTTTTAAAACAAAAATGCCCAGTGATGAAGAAAACTTAACGAATGGACAAAATTTTTCTAATAGTATTCAAAAATCCTGATCACAGTGAGACCTAAGTTAACAAAGTCGTCAATTTTGGATTGGATTGACTATTCTTTTCGGCAGAAACATTAAAGTAATCATTGATATCTTCTCTGAAAGATTACAAAAATATAATTTGTATTAAATTGTTCACTGAATTGGTTTTAGATTGCTAGAAAGTATTCCACAAATGTTCCAAAAAAAGTGTTTTCCGAAAGTTCTCCACTTTATTCGGGGTGGGTTCCATATGACAAAAGTTTATGCACCAATTTATCATAGGAAAGAAAGTAGTAAAAAAGTATTAAATACTTTGATTATGGCTTTGTTAAATCTTAATAAATATTAGTTACAATTAAATGAAATTTATTAAAAAGGAATGGGATGAAATTTAGTTAAAAATTTAAATTAATTATATATTAATAATATTCAATTAAACATTAATTGAAAATAGTGTAGCCAGCACATTAAAAGTAATTAAATTAATCAATGAATTAAATAGTAATTACACATTACATAAAATTAATTATATGATAATTAAAATTAATTAAGTACTTATATCTTAATTAATTATACATTAATTATATAGTTATTAACTATATACTTAAAATCAATTCTATAGTAATAAACTATATACTTAAAATCAATTCTATAGTAATAATCTATATACTTAAAATCAATGAACTATATACTTAAATCAATGAACTATATACCTAAAATCAATTCTATAGTAATAAACTATATACTTAAAATCAATTCTATACCTTCTTTAAGATCCTTATACCTTCATTAAAATTAGTTATACATTAAGAAACAATTAATTGGTTCATTAATACTAAATTATTTTTTTAGTTTTATTTTGGATATTCCTTGTTTTCAGTCTTTAAAAACATGTATAGCGCCGCACCCCCAATCGTATTTCTTAGCGTCGGCTTTGCAGAAGTTAAGTAAAAATTAAAACCGTGTACCTTTCAAAATAAATTACCCATGCAAACATGATTTTTTTAAATGTTTCTTTAGCTTATTTTGACTATTTACACTGATTACCTATACGTACTATATTCCTATGTGTCTACCCAGTGTTTGCCAGTTAAATATTTCCGAAGGGTATTTTCATCCCCTCTCTAAATTTTAAGGGGTATTTTTAAAATCCAAAGGGTAATTTTTAAACTGAAACTTTTTAAAACTGAAGCAAAATAATTTTTTGACAAAATCAATAACTACAACAATAACAGTGCGTTATTTCGTGTGTCAGAACTGAAATATGCTTTTTAAATGCTTACTGAAACACCTTAAGCTAACTATTAACACTGCCGTTCGGTGACACCACGTTGGTGTCCCTCGGAATTATCGGGAAAATGCTGGCTACACTAAGTAAACTATCGAGTCAATGACGGAAAAGTAAAATTTGACGATTTACGATATCTCGAAAACCTCGAAAAACGTCGGTGATAGCCATAGGTGAAATGATCTGAACTTATGAACTAGTCCTACGGGCGGAAAAAATATCCCGATTAGACGTGCGGATGACATAGTGTTAATCTATATTTTCCATGAATTCCCTCATGACGTTGCTTTTTTCTCTATTTTGTGTAAGAAGGCAAGGAAAAAAGCCGGCGAAATGCACTTTTGATGGAACGTACGTAATGGCACTTGGAAATTGTTGGTCGGCCCCCTACAATTCGCCTACTAATGATGCACGTGGTATCAGCAGGCATTCAATGACTTCAGTCAGTCACTAGTGTAAGGTACGTTTAAACACAAATACTCATGCGTGACAGACGATTTTGAAGGGGGTGATCCACATATTCCATTCTGTTGGAAATTAAACGAAAATTTAGCATTTTTTCAAAAAGGACGCCATTTTCAAAGAAAAAACGGCAGGGAGGTAGTGTCTCATTTCGAAAACAGGCTTGGATGATCTTTGATTTTATAAAATGGAGGTTTATTTTTAGAAATTTAACCATGATGTGCCGATGCGTAAATTCACGCATGAGGTGAAATTGATTTTCAATGCGTGTTCACGCATTTTGGCGAACTATGTGTATACCAATATGTCTATTTGCACTGATTACCTACATGTAATAGTTAAATATACCCGGTAACAACCTTTATAGAATAATTTGTATATAGTTGTAAGCATTTTCAGATCTTTATGTTGTAACAGCTTAAAAACATCTTTACCTTGAACTAATTGATAATACCGAATGAAATACTGTATATAAACCTACTTTCTTAAAAGTTATTTCCTCAAATTTACGCAGCGTACTTTCAAAACAAATTCGAAACAAAAGAAAAATCTATCCGCTTTCTAAACAATATATTTTTGAATCAAATAATATTTTCGGTTATTGAAATTGGAAATTTCCAACTGTTTGAAACGCGTGTTTAAGGAGGTGTTTGAGGTGAAGTGCAAGTTTTAAGATAAATCACGTTCAGTCAGAATCAATTAGGTCTGCATTCTTTTCTTTTCTGGGCGTTGATAAGATGCTTTTCACGCGCATTTTTCTAAGGAATAAAGCTGTGTTGCGTTAAGTAGAATGCCAGTTTGCATAAAAACTCAATAATATTGTTACCTTTCGTGAAATTTAGTTCTAGCAGAAACTTTAATTAATTTACCTCATGTGTACTTGAAATTATGAGATTCGATATCAAAACAATATACATTGTGATTATAATTAAAGTTCAACTTAAAAAAGCTGTAAAAAGAGAACCGCTAGTCAGAATTACCTGTACAGAAGTAAATGAGGGGAAGATGGTATGGCATAAAAAAAAGTTCGAAATATGTAATTTCTTACGCCATACCCCCTCCCACCCTTCGCGTATATTCTGGTCAAATTTCAGGTCATTCTGATTAGTGATTCATTTTTTACAGCTGTTTGGAAGCTGAACTTTAATTGTGATCATGCTGATTCATGAATAGAAATCTTAAATCTTATGTTCTAGTTAAATAGATTTATTTGTTAAACTTTTCTGAAAGGGTAATTTATATAATATACTTATATACTTAAGAATATTTGTAAAAAATAAATAAAACATAAATATGAAATATACAGCGTGTTTTTCTAGTCTTTTTATATCTATTTATATATACGCAAAGAAAACCAATTATGTTTAAAGAGAGAATGCCATTAAGGCCCAGCATGGAATCGATCTGTGGGGCTCCGTCATTCTAGACCGAAACTCTATACCTTTAACCTGAGGTAGTTAAATTCTAGGTAGTAAAGTAACCACCAAAAATAAATGATTATAAATAATATATTTTATGGAAAACACAGCCAGGTCTACTTTTTTACAAAAATACTTTGTTTTAGGTAATTAAGAAGCAGCACTTTGAAATTATGTAGTTACTTTTCTCATATGAATCTTCCTCCTGGGTCTCTTAGGCGTACTATATCCAATGAACCAAAAATACAAAAAAAAAAATAAAAAAAATCCGCCTCATTACTCAACTACTATTGGTATTTTGTTGGGAACAATTTTTTACATTTTATGAAATGAACACGAGGTTGATTCAGAATTTTTTACATAAGCAAGCACCTTAGAGTCGAAATGAAAAAACAATTCGAATAGGGGATACGCAATAGTTCATCCAGTAGGCTGGTTAGTTCGAGTCAAATTAAAACGTGCTTCGGGACTTTATTGAGTTTCGCAACCCATACCAGGCTGCTGAATTTTAGAAGATATCAACTTACAGGTTGATTATAATTAAAGTTCAAAAAGGTGCAAAAAACACTGGTCAGATTGACCTGAAATTTGACCTGAATATACGTGAATAGGCGAAAAAGGGTATAGTATTAGAAAAAATAGTTTGGACTAGTTTTTTTTTTCTTATGCCATACCATTTTTCCTTCCTTTTCCTATAGTCAATTCCAAGTTTAGGTCATTCTGTCTAGTGGTTCTTTTTTACAGAATTTTGAAATATGAACTTTAATTATATTCAAACTGCTATCGAGTATTGGTGTGGATCTAAATTATTACAAGGAGGATTAAAGAATCCAAATAAAGTTCAATTCTATTAAAGTTGTTCAATTAAGGTTTATTTCCTTAATGAAAATAGTTATTTAACGAGAATGTGGTTATGTTGTGTATGAAATGCATTCCTACCCAGATTCATTCATATTTTATATACTTGTGGATATTAATGAAATGCAATGATATAAGTGCAACCAAAAGCATAAATGCAGACATTTGTGTTAGTTGCAAAAGTCTTTTCTTAAAAACGGTGTTAATTGATTATTAGGAAAGGTAAACTACAAATGGCTCTGTAGAATATCAATTTGGAAATAATTCCAACTCTCAGAAACTACGAGACAACTTTTCAAAAATGGCTTCCTTTTGCGAAGTGTTAATGGGCTTGTTGTTCTGATCTTAATCTTTAGCCTGTAACATCAGATAACCTGCTGTCGCTTTTAACACGGTGTTATAAATGGAACCCCATTTGAATAACTGAAAAGAAGTCACCTCACCAACGAGTGCGATATTTTCGGCTCCTATCGAAGATAAACGGGAAAAGGGGAAGGTATTAAAAAAGATCGGTAATGACACTTTCAATTGCTACAGTTGATTTTAATGACTCGGGGTGGGAAGGACCAAGAAATGGAAGTCCTTAAAGCGATTGACGATGAATTTTCCCGAAAAGTTTTAATATCGTGGTTGGAGATATTATTTGACTATCTAAAGATAGTTTAAAAATAGTCTTCAGAATTTAGTAATGATTATCACCCTATTGAAATGTTTATTTAAGACACGAGTGTCGTCAATGGGAGAGAGTGGAAGTATGTTTCATTTATTAGGCAGTATTACTAAGATCACTCCTTATGAAAGGACCGAAAAACTTATTTAAGACACATTTTAAAAAGAATTAGAAATGTAGTGACTTTTTAACTAATATTTTTGAAAGTATGTGAGAAATGACTGTTCGTAATTACCTGGTTGGTTTCTGGAAATGTTATATTCGAAAAATATAACATGGCCCAAGCAATTTGGTCTTATTTGGATTTATTTTCTTTTAATATATCTGTTATGATTTCTCTGTTTCAGTATTCATAGTCGTAAATATTTAAGAAATATGTAAACGTTAATTATATTTGGGGTAAGTTGGTTTGCTCAACGATCTATTTTTTTGCACAATAAAGGCGAATTAGGCCGGAACCTACAGCTTAACGTGGATTCCGAACCACAAAAACCATCTATGCCTAATCCGGGATTCGAACCCGGCACCTTTGGCATGCGAGGGCAGAGCGCTAAGCACACAAGCATCAGGTAGGCTATTTTCAGAGTAGCTTTTATCGGTAGGTTTAAAAAACATCAGATGCATTCAATTGCTTTGCCCCATTGGTAAAAGTGATGGTAATTTAGTTTTCTTATGAATACTTTATTAAATAATTTCAGAATACCATGTTTAACTTATTTTTTAACCGTTTTTTTTTCAATACAAATTTGAAACTGGGATAGGGGAAGGTATTAAAAAAGATCAGTAATGACACTTTCAATTGATACAAATGATTTTAATGACTCGGTGTGGGAAGTAACAAATCAAAATTGTAACAAATCAATTATTGCAAATAAGTGAAGAATCAATTTACTACTTAATCGATGGTATTTAATTTTTGTCCAATTGTTGACTATGATAAGAGGTAATATTTATTTAACTGGTAAAATTGATAAAAAGTAAAATTACATGGGAAATTTTTACTGCATGTAAAGATTAGTTGCAGTGTTAATTATTTGTTTCCTTTCTTATAAAATGTAAAATCTTCAATAACTGTATTTTCAATATTTAGTAAGCACCTTTGAAGTAAGTTGTTCGCATTCAATAAAAATGATTTAGTCTAGCACGTTAAAAAGGGTTTAATACAATATTGAAATCTAATTCACAAAAAAAAAAAAAAAAAAAACTTTATTCGAAATACATTGTTGAATGCATTAAATGTTTTTAATTATGATATTTGTGAAATTTTAATAAGTAACAGTTTGCTGCTCATTTAAAAAAATTCATGCAGTATGACTAAATTCTTTTTGGACACCACATAACATCTGTATATGTATCCACATCCGCTTACCTTTTCCCATCTATACGCTGGTTATATGCTTGGACTAATCATTAAATACAATCATAATATAAACATGAAATATACAATTAATGCAAACCACCTAATGTCATAAATGTCCTCAAAACCAATCGAATCAGGAGGCTTGGACACATATTTAGATTGAAAGATAACCCAGTAAAAATATCACTTTAGCTCTCCTAACAAATAGTAAGATTCTGTTGAAAGGAACTTATAATCAATTGGTGTCAACAACTATAGAACTGTGACGTCTAGTAGACCATAATGACGGTGACTTGTTGGGATGGTCCTTACTTGTTCTAGACTGTAGTGTCCAATAAAGAGAAGAATCGTAGCATACAGGGTGATTATAATTAAAGTTCAATTTTCAAAAAGAACCATTGGTCAGAATGCCTTGAAGTTTGACTTGCATATTCACGAAGAAGCTAACACACAAGGGGACAGTATGTACAGCACAAGGGGAAAAAAAAATCCTTTTTCAAATTATTTTTTTCTTAGAGCATACCATTCCCCCCGTCTTCGCGTGTATTCAGGTCATTCACGAGTGTCTTTTACAGCTTTTTGAAAAATGATCTTGTAACTGTAGTTACCCTGGGGTTGTTATAATCAAAGTTAAACTTTCAAAAAGCTGTAAAAAATGGATCACTCGTCAAAACTTCCTCAATATAGCGAAGTAAGGGGGAATAGTATGACATTTCCCCTTTCTTCGCGTATATTGATGCCATATTTGATAGGTTATTTTTGACCAGTGGTTTTAAAACTTTTTGAAAATTGAACTTTAATTGCAATCACATTGCTTTATTCTATTATTCGTCAGGTTATAGTAAAAGACTCAAGTTGTAGATATACAAAACTTTGGGTTCTTGGTACTCCTTAAACTTGGGTATTCCTGCATTGCATTTTCAGGTGCCAAGATGCATTTTTCTGCTACAGAAAGTAACTTCATCCCTTTTAATATACCTTTGAAACTCAATAAAATGTCATCGTCGGCAAGATCGACTTCTCCAGCTTGTTTATTATCTCTTAAATTTAAAATCACTTTTTCTACGAAATTAATTAAAATAAGTTTTTTCTGAGTTGGTGATATGATTGTTTAACTATATTGAATGCATTGAACTGCCCAGACCCTGGGAGCTCACTCGGAAGAGTTTAAAGCTTTATTAACAACACAGTCGGGAGGAATATTTACGTCAAGTCCTGGGGAGAGGGGGGTGGTATTATATGGTCATTCTTAACCCTGAAGGTAATATTTTACAGCTTAAATTGGCCGACATTGAGTTAGTCGATGCAACTAGGTATTCAAGCTCTCATATTTAAAAACATTAAATTTAAATTTAATCTTTTCCCTCCTCCAGGGGCAGGAATAATACCATCTCACCAAATTTAATTATTAACTTTGAATTAACATTTATTTATTTCCATTTTTAAAGTCCCCCTATTCGTGATGCACATTAGTATTGTAAGTTCTTTAATTTAAACTTAAAATTTAAATTCCGGAAGAGTTCCTCCGAGGACTATTTAAAACAATCATAATATCTTCACCGATCAAATCCCCAACTGGGCCAGTAGCAACTGATCTCAATAAACATATTACTCAAATAAACTAATGATAAGTCAAACCTTATTTATTATCTATCTCTAAATTTCTTTCGAGCCTTTTCACGCTGCACCTTGAATATCGGAGCCGACCAAACGGCATAGTGGTTAGCATGCTAGCTTCTAAACCGCGAGGTTTGCGGGTTCGAGTCCCGTGTTAGGCATGGGTGTTTGTAAATGTATGTTGGCTCGTCTAATGACGAATGTTTCGGCGCATTATAGCCCTCGTGTTGCTGACGGCGACAGATAATCTGAAAACAACCAACCTGAATATCGGACATTGTGAAAAGTTAACACTGTGGTCTGAAAAATCGTACTTTACACATTTATGTTTAACTATATTGAAGATTTTCTGGGGTAAGTATACTGAATGTAGTACTCCAGAGAACTGTAGGTGGAGGCTCTTTACCGAGATATCTCGCATCCTGGACGAGCATACTCCCTCTCGGGCTTAGGTCCGGCCTTGATTATCTGAGTGTCTATAAAATTGTGTCAGAATTGCGTACAAGTATAATAATAGGTGTTTTTGATCATTATGTTTTTTTTTAAATGCTTCAATGTTTAATTTTTCACAAATCCCCTCAATATTACCATTTAAATGTTTAGAAGTTATAGTACAGGGTGTTTATAAAGAAACTTTGTCGATGTATGGACCTCTAGCTTCCGTTCCTTTCAACAGATGATATTGACGAGATGAAATTTCTGATGTAGTTATTCAGAGGTATGAGCTCGAGATTCTGTGAATGGCAACAAAAGGGCGGTTACGGTTATAGGTACAGAAATTAGAAATTTTCAAATGGCAACGCCCACTTTTTACAGTCGCAAAACGTTTAGGGCATGCGGAAACACTAAAGAGCTTTGGAACGGTGTGTGTATCACAAAAACGGATGCGTTATGCACGCATAAAAAACAGCTCCGCGAACGGTAAATAGGCTGGATAAAATTGCCTGTGATGGCACCCATGTGGAAAATGTGTAATCCAAATAAGTTTTCTTTTATTTGGTACCTGAAACCTTCTATACCTGAAAACCAATCTATGTTGTCATCAATGACTGGTATCTTTGGCCTCTGTCATAAGCAAATTTCTTCCGTGAGCCCCGATCGTGCTTTAGTTGGCCGTTCGCTGAGCTGGTTTTTTTTGTGAGTATAACGCTTCCGCTTTTTGTGATACACGTACAGTTCCAAAACTCTTTAGGGTTTTCGCATGCACTGTGTATTTTGAAACAGGAAAAAGTTGGCGTTGCCATTCGAAAATTTCAAGTTTCTGTACCTGTAACCTGAGCGCCATTTTCTTGTCATTCACAGAATCCAGAGCTAATGCATTTTAATAACTATACATGAAATCTCACCTAGATCTGTTGAACTGAACGGATGCTAGAGGTCCATATATCGGCAAAGTTTTTTTATGATCACCCTGTATTTAAAATGTTTCGAAAATAGTTTATTTTTTGTGTGTTGAACTGCGATGAAACAGTTTCAGGTTGTCGTAAATAAACTGAAAATATTTTTATTTGCAGAATATCGAAATAGTATACGCGGATAAAATAATCTTATATATATTTTGGTATCGTTTTGATATGATCTTGTTGCTTGGAGGGATTTAAATAAATGTATCTTTAGGCTATACCCCATTTCGTTTTGGAATGGAAAAGTACAGTGAATATAGTATTAGGTTTGAACCTTTACTTTCATCAGTTTATAGAAGTTGTCGATATGTTGAAATATTTTGTAGCTAGACTTGACGATTGAGTGATTTATGCTTAATAAAATATCGGTTTTATATAAAAGTAAAAAAAAAAAAAAAAAGTTTACAGTTTTTCTATTTATTAAAGTACGAAATCAATTGAATGTAATAAAGATTGATTTTTATCGCTTTTATTAACTCTAAAAATGGAGAACTATTTATGAGGAAAAAAGTAAATTCGATCTATTTATGTATGTTCACATATTTCTTGCGAATGACCGACTCGATTTGAATGAAACCTTTTGCAAAATGTCAAGCAACGTTTTCTTAATGAAAATAATACTGAAAGAGCAAAATGAAATGAACAATACAGCCTTAAATCAAATGGAAGGAGATTATTAATGACAGTTGTTACATTTCCCAGGATGAAATCTGTTGATACTTTACTATCCCTGTATTCTCCAGATACATTTGGGGAGCTTGGTTACATTTGGCTTAGGTAAAAAATGTCCATTTTGCGAAGAGACTAATTTCGATCAACAATTCGAAGTTTACGTCAACTATAAAAGTTATCAGCTGGTGTAGTTTTGAAATAGGACTTCTACCAATATGGAGATTAATCAACTTCACTGCTTATTACATGGTGTTTGTCCAGTTTGAACATTTTGGGGTTGAACCATTTTCTAACTTCAAACTCTACTTAAGGCACTAAAGAAGTTATTTTTTAGAAGAGAACTACATATGCTTTCCCTATATCTCCATCTGCTTAGTTTTAGCTTTAAATTCTTTAATCTCAATAATTTAATCTTGAAAATAAAACCAAATATTTTCAAATAAAACCTTTTGAATCAAATTTAATGTTTGTGATGACTATGTTTATTTGGATCGATAGATCTTTTATATAAGGCACGTTAATTTGTGTGAAATAAAAAACTAATTGTGTGCCTAAAATAAATTAATCGTGATCATGAAATAATTTTTGAAAATTCCCCATTATAAAGTTTCCAGAAAAATGTACGAATTGCCAGGTAAATTTCGGAATACGGCAGTGTTTTCCAGCCAAGTCTGTCAAAGCGGCAGACATTCAAGTGTATATTATGTTGACCGAGCTTAGAAATGATTCCGGAAGTTGGGAATTCTAGACAGAGTAATGAACGATTAAAACGGGTCAACGGATTTTGGATATTCATCGTTCTCTCACTTTCAAAAAGAGACTTGATACTTTAAGTTGAACTATTAAAACAATATAAATAGAAATAAGTAAAATTTCAATTAAATTGCATGCTTATCGAAGCTTTGAAAACACGTGCTTCAACTTTGAGCAACAAAACCACTTTCTTTCTAAAATTAATTTTTAACACATTAATGGTTGGTTTTGAACCATACACCTTCTGATCACTAGCTTGCCCCCTTAACGATTGCCTCACAGAGTATTGCTTAAATTTCTCTTACAATAACAACAAATATATATCAAAATTAAAGGGAAAGTTGTTTTGAAACACGTTTTATATCTATTCGTATGTAAATCTGGTAACCTTCTATTTTATGTATAAAACAAGTAATTCTTTTTAATGTCATACTTTTTATTATTATTTATTTTTAATGGGCATTTTGAACTCTAAGTTAAAATTAGTAGGAACAGTATGAAAAAAAAAAAAAAAAAAATCCGAACATGGCTATATCTTGTATTCTAATTGATGAAATAAAAAAAAAGACAAGTACCTGTGTAAATCATGGAAGGTCTTTATTAATTGTATATAATTTTATTTATCATGAGGAGTTATTTACATATTAAAACTAAACCAAACTTTAAAAAGTTCAATGGCATTCCTATTATATTATACTATATTAAGATTTAGTATAAAAAAAAGTCTAAATACCAAATTTCACAATTAGGAATTTCACATTTTTCAATTATGTAAAAAATGACAAATTAATAGTAAAAAGAAAATTTGTTTTTTTAGCCATAAATTCTTCTTTAATAGTTAATATATTTTAGCAATTTTTGTTTCAAACGATAGTTTGTTAAAGGCCAAACATAAATAGCATGCAACTTTTGTATTGAATTGTTTTTTAAGAATAATTAATAAAACCACATTTAAAAATTTAAAAAAAGAAGCATTTTTTTTTTGCTTCCATTAGATTTGTCATGGTTGAAGACCCCCAACAGAATTTTGTTCCGTTATGACGCTTGGATTTCAATATTTTAGCAAAAATGTGAAAAAAAAATTACTTTAATTGACCGTATACTAGATTACATTTGAAAGTGAAAAAATTTTAAATAAAAAAATAGTTCAATGTTAAAATTTTAAGTATTTTTTTTTATCTTTACAAAATGGGAGCCTATGTGGTAAACTTGACAATTTATATTTTTCAGTAGTAGATTCAAATCGTCATAAACGTACGGGATGTCCACAATCAAAGTCCAACTTTCAAAAAGCTGTAAATGAAAAACAATTGGTTATAATTATCTGAAATTGACCTCTAGATATTCGAAGAAGGGGGAAACTTTATGGTAAAGGAAAAAAATGTATTGAATTTTTTTTTCGTATAACGTTCCACTTTTCCCCTTTACGTGATTATTCAATATGGTGGCCCTTATATGGTGTCAAAAATGAAATTTCATCCAATTTTAAATCTCGCCCACTCATTTTTTTCCTTTTTGACCTATTTCGACAGTATGCCAAATTTCATTCTGATAAATTTATATTAACCCGTACCGCGACGAGCCTGAAGTTGTTAAGAAGATGAAAAAAATTTAATTTTTTTCGGATTGGATTGCACACACCCGAAATTTTTTCCTTTTGACCAATTTTGACAGTATATTGTGCCGACCAAACGGTATAGTGGTTAGCGTGCTAGCTTCTAGACCGTCGAGGTTGCGGGTTCGAGTCCCGTGTTGGCATGGGTGTTTGTAAATGTATGTTGGCTTGTCTAATGACGAATGTTTCGGCGCATTATAGCCCTCGTGTTGCTGACGGCGCCAGATAACCTGAAAACAACCAACGACAGTATATTGTCTTATTATAATAAGTTAATAATAATCCCTTCCGCATTGATATTGAAAATGCTAAAAATGGACACAGAATTGGCAAAAATGAACGAAAATAGTCCAATATTTTTACTCCCTTAAATAAAAAAGAAAGATGCAAAATAATGATACAGTTTATCAAATAAAGGTAATATAACGTTCATACAACAATAATTGTGTGTTTTTAAAGATATTTTTGTGTATATTAGCTTAATGTTTACATCGACCGTCCACACTTCACAAAAAGCATTTTTTTTTAAATTAAGAGTCCTTTGAACTTTTTTTTATTAACTTTAGTCCTATTTCTAGTGTAATTTACTACAGTAATATTTTTTTAAATTTATGTTTTACCATGTTTATAAAAAATTTTCGCTTTCCAAAAAGTGGACGATAAAATTAAAAATCCCATTTAAGTTTTTAAACGGATTGAAACTTTTGAATGATACAAACCACAATTTTCTAATCTAAAATGATGAATATATTAAAGATTAATCATATGATGTAGATTTTTATTATTTATAAAAATGTAGTATTTTATTATTACAAGATTAAAACATACAAATATGTGTCTCACTTTTAAATAATATTCTTTAATACATTTAAATATCTTATTTTTAAAGCAATCGTTATGTGCGTCAGAAATAATATATTTTAAGCTGTTACAGATATAAAATAATGACCATCCCTAATTTCAATTGAGTTGGCTATGGTTTAGAACCTCCCCCCCCCCCCTCTACTATACACCAATCTAGAATAAGGTGATTTTAATCAGATAACTCTCTGAAACAATTGATGCATATGAAAACTCGAATGTGAGATTTTCTTTCATTTACCTATAATTTATCTGAGTTTTAAAAGTGAACTAAATTATGTTAGAACGTGAGGGAAAATACAACATAGCAGGTTCTCACCGTGGTTTGTGACTTTATTTGGTTTTACTTTGAGTCAACATTTATTCCTAAAAATATTATGCAGAATCTAATGAGTTTCCAAAAATCCTTTTTAGAGTTATTTTGCTTTGCTCTTTCTAAAAATAATAGGCATTTCTTTAAATTCTTTGTTGTTGGAAGCTTCATGTAAATGTTTTCGTATCCTGAAAATTCTTCTTATGGATATAGTTTTATTTTATCCTCTGTGTTTTAATGCTTGGTGCAGACACCAAGCATTAAAACATACTGCTTGTGGATTGAGCTAGTTCATTTTTAAGTACTCACAACTTACATAATGACTCTACAATGGAAATACAATATTTATTTTCCAGTTAGTTGTTCCATGTGAACAGCAATCAGTCGGTAATAAACACTATGAGAGCACAAAAATATTCAGCATACTCGTGAAATTAATTTGAATAAGACTTTCCCCAATAGTCAGCTTCACCCCTAGTTTGATGTGCAAATCAAACTGACAAAAGCTGTTGATTAACATGCAACTTGTTGCCTGTTACCTTGTGATGAACTTTACTAATTAAATAACTGTTATTACTTCTTAAACTACGCCCCATATTTTAGACAAAGAATAACTTCAAATTGAAATCTACACTGAATTAAATATGAGAAGTCAAGTAATACTAGGTTTCTCCTTCACCACACAGAAGAGTAGAAAAATGTCATCCCCCCCTTACTGAGTGGAGTTATGCCATTCTGCAATAATTTCTTAGTATTTGACAGCTGACCTTGTTTATTTAACGTACAAGTGAAAATTGGTCTGAGACACAGCGCAATACAATAAAATGTGAGGAGGATGTGCTTCAGGATGCGAACTTCAAGCTCGTTGCTGCACAGGTAAATAACTTATAATTTTTAAAAAAATAATCATAATAATCTTTTCACAAAGGAAAAAAAATGGGTGGTAAGAATGAAGAAATTTGAAAGTTTAAAAATAAAGACCACCTTGCGCGATACAGTAAAATGTGGCTTCAAGCTCGTTGCGGCACTGGTTAATTACTTTTAATTTTTAAAGTATTGGTCATAATGTTTTTTTAGCCAAAGGAAAAAAAAAAATTGTTTGAAAGTCGAAAAATAAGGACCACCCTAATATTCAAATAAAAATTTCGATCCTTCTGATTAGTGTTTCTTAACTTTAGTTATCCTTCCGGGGTGAATATAATTGTGATTAGAATTAAAGGTTAACTTTTAAAAAGCATGACATTTTTGCTTATGCCAGTCTTCAAAAAGTAATGGTTCGGCAAAAGAAAAAAATAGTTCGAAATAGTTTTTTTTCTTTTGCCATACCGTTTTCCTCTTGTTCAGGTCAAATTTCAGGTAATTCTGATGAGTTTTTTCTTCAGCTTTCTGAAAGTTGAACTTAAATTGTGGACAGACATCATGTCTATTGAAATGTGCTATACATTTTGCAAGTAGTAAGATTTGAGAAGTGTGCATCAAATTCATTCTTTAGTAGGTTCTATCCAGTGATCGAAGCCAAATTCAAAGATCAGAGGCAACCCACGCGTCTAGCATGTGAAACAACTCCGGTTCGATACCAAGCTTTGACAATCTTGCAAAGAAAAGTTATTAGACACAATGGGATTGTTTGATCAATTGTACGGAGTTATTATTTTGAAAATTCTCTCATTCGATACTGAAGAGGAAAAAGTGCCGTAAAAATACCTTTCCATAAGCCATTCATCATTTAAAATTGAACTAATATAAATAATCTAAGGTGTTTCGATAGTTGTGCAGTATAACCTTCTTTAAGATCTTTTGCGCCAAGAAAAAGAGCAATGCAAACCAACATGTGTTCGAAACGATTATAAAATTACAAAATTCAGCCTCATGGATCATCAGGAAACTTATGGATTTTTCTGAAAGGTGTAAAACGTTTAATTTAATCAATATATATATTCATTAAGTAGTGATTTAATAAGTTTGTATTCGTACACAACGTTCCATTAAGTTAAAAATATACATAAGGTTTTAAATTCAGCCAATTTTCATTAGATTAATGAAACGCATAAAAAATAAGTATGATCTAACATAAAATATGCTAACATTGTCAGATAGTACGATAGTAATCTAACAATTTTATATTGATAGACAATAATTATATTAAAAATATATTAATTATTTTTTTAATAGTTGTTAATTTTCCGAAAGTTATTGATAAAGATTAAATAAGGTGGATAGTGCGAGATCGTTAAATGAAAATTTTCGTGCTTTCTAAAAAGAGATCAACATGAATGTTAGGAAGTAATTTACATTTAACAAACAATTACAAACAAAATTACATTTAATAAGTAGTTACAAATTAAGTTACATTCAATAAACAACCACAAATTAAATTACATTTAGTAAACAATTTCAACATTCCTTTTCCATTTGCGTTTACAGTATATATATAATATATATATATATATATATATATAATTTTCGATCTTGTAATCATCATTAGTGTACGTTATATTTCAGTAATTATAGTTTCCGATAATTAATTTGATTCGTGCAAAGTTGGTATAACTTGAAACTTTTTAATAAATTATGTTAACTTTGAGTTATTTAACTGTTGAGTGAATATGTTGTTAAGTATGACACAATAATTACATTGATTTATATTGTCATGTTTAACAAACTATTCAAAAAAGAATCTGTGTAATTTTTGAGTGATGCCTGCATTTTTATAATCTTCCGATACACTCCGCTTTTCCTTCCCACTTTCCTCCCGACCTTAGAAATACGCTTCTTAATACTGAAATTTGCCCTGAAGATCGGCCAAAAATCGGTCTAAACATTTTCGCTTAAAGTGACGCATTTTTTAACATAATGAACTGAAATGTTATAATTAAGGTAAATGATGTATTTTAAAACGATTCAAACAATAAAAAAATCGGGGTTGGTATTGAAAATTTCAAAATTAGAGTTACATTTCACTAGTAAAGAGCCCCTAAAAAATTTTGCACTTGGTATATAAAATATCAAAAACAAAACACTTTCGTGCTAACCGCAAAATTTTATGATAGTTAGAACTGAAGATATAGTCACAGTGTTCGGATTTTTTGTGTGTACTGTACATATTTTTAATTGTGAACACTTTTCTTGGTGTGATAAGAAGGGTTTCTGCTTGAAAGAAACGGAAAGGATTTAGTCGCAAATCTAAATCTCTTTCATTATTTAGTCGCGATATTTACTGTCGCTCTCAATAGAAAGAGTCGCATATGAATCTAACTGTGCTGTCGGTAACGTCATTTTGAGTTTAGACCGACGATATGAATATTCACTCTAAAAAATCCATCGATCGCATCTTACTAATTTAGAACATAGTAATTGAAAAAAAATATTGATATCCCCAAAAAACAAATAGACGTTGTAAAAAAAAAAAAAAAAAAAAAAAAAAAAAACCTGGCAAGGTAAAATGATCAGACAGAAAAAGTTAAGAAATTTAATCTTTGGCGCCAAACGACTGCGTTTAATTTTTGGGGGGTACTTGTATACAGCGAGCAAATTTGGGATCATTAAGAGGAACCTCCAAAGGCAATTGACAGTTGTCAAGCTAGAGTTTTAACAGAATTAATCTCAATGGAATGCAATGGGTACAAAGTAGTTCAAGTATATGAAATAAGATTACTCCAAAATAACTCTAGCCTGCCAAGTACTGCTTTCCTACAGGGATTTTCCCCAATAATCCCAATTTAGTTTATTGTGTACAAATATCCCAAAGAAATTAAACGCAGCTGCATGGTAGCAAACATTACATTTCATAACTTTTTCTATCTGAGCATTTTACTGGGCGGTATTTTTTTTACAACGTCTAGTTGTTTTTTGGGACTCAACTTGCACAAAGAAAAGGCACAGACTAGTTGTATTAGAAAAAAAAAAAAAACAAAAAAAAAAAACATTATAACCTGGTTACATCAGCTATCTACAATGCCGAAAAAAAAAGTTAGAGGCCGAGCAAAAAACATTATTTTCACAATTACGTATAATTTTGTGTTATGCAAACGTATATACAATGAAAATAATGATAGTTTCAACTATACCAATAAAAGATTATGAAAAATTTAGGTTGTTACTTTTTAATTTTAAATGCCTTTTTTTTGGCTTTTTATACTAGGAGACTCCGCTCACTGCTCGCCATATAACCAACTCATAAAAACCATTTAACACGACTCATTAAAAGCTTTATTCTTTACAAATTCTGAATGACTTAATCATTTATTGCATCAGTCAAACTGGACAATATGCTATTAAAACACCCAAATGTACAATTTAGTAAAAGATGCGTCAACCACTTCTACGAGTCATGAAATGGTGCGTCTACAATTCGCTAAGAAGCATATTGCATTTGTGGATAAAGGTATTTTTTTTCCAGTCTAAGACAAATTCACTTCTAAGGACAGAACGGTTTTAGGTGTTACTGGCATGATCTTCGGAGTTCTATTTCTCGAAGTGTCAGTTAGGTGGTGGCAGCACCGTGATGATTTGGATTTTAATATTAAAGAGGAACAACTGTAAATGCTTATCTGAAAATAAAGACTGCATCAGAAGCCTACCAAGACATCCTTGCAAAAAATTAATAAGTGGAGGCGTCTTTTATAACATTTGGAGAGTGCATATGTTCTAGGAGGACATTGCATCCATACGCAATTTGAGCATCTCAAAATCTTAGCTCCAAGCTTATGATGTCCAGTGTCTTGATTGATCATCAAGAAGCTATGACCTAACCCAACAGAAAATTTGTGAGGCATTCTGATGCGTGAAACTAATGGCAATGGCAAAACTTCCAGAATCTAAGATAAGCTTAAAATGACCATTGAAAACAGCTGGAAAAACATCTCAAAAGACACTGAATATTTTTTCATATGATATCGGGAATGGTTAAATTAATTGAAAAGAAGGGAAATGCTTTGAATTATTAGCAGTTTTATCATTAACATCATATGTGTGGTCTTAATACATCTTCCTATTTTCTACATGCATTCAGACAGAAATGAAGTTTAAACATAATTTAAATTTTTATATTTTTATAGATACACTTTGAACTATTTTTTTCATTGTATGTAATTTTTGCTTGAAATTTAAGTATTTTATTGTATAATTAATGAAGTTTTTAGTACGCCTTAATGTTTTTTCCAGCACTGTAGATATAATTAAAGGTAAAGTAAAAAGTTGCTTTAACAGACTGCATAAGAAAATCCATTTAAACTGTATTTATTCAAGGAGAACTGATCTCATACTTAAATGAGTTGAACCAATGTGACGATGAGTGTAATTTGAATACTCCATTTTGTCATTTAATGATTTAAGCTAATCAAGTAAATCTATTGAAGGCTTTCACGCGTTAAGATCGATCATGTTCAAGAATTTGCTCCAGTGGATATAAAAAAGTACTTTTTTTCTACACGTTATTTTATTGAGGTCTTTAACGCCTTTTTTATCGTATATTTTTTAACCATCCTCTATTTGTGCTTCAAATTGGACTCAAATCTTTACCATGGAGATTTCTTTTAACGGCAATCCTTTTCCTTCACTCAAAAAGTCGGTTTCTAAAGGTGAACTCAATTTGCGATGCAGATTAGAATACGGCAGCTTGCCGAGTGTTCCTGCTAACATATCCGGGACTACACACACAAAAGCGAGATAGCAATAAAAAAAGCAACGAGGGAATAGTGACAAATTTTTGGATATATTTTCTTCTAAAAAAGGGGCCGATTTGGATTAAAAAAATTCTTACGAAAAAGTTCTATAGGATTAAATTTAGAGGTTTTATTCCGTTCTTTCTGCAGAATGCACTGCGGATTGACTCAAAACTGTCCTCTTATTTCAATGTAAATTTATTTGAATTTTTATTTCGCTGATGAGTTGAGCGATGAGCTAATTCTACATTTCCTTGTGTTAAAATACACACTTATTGATGCTGGTACAGAATTCACGGATTGTTTTAATATTATTAGGCCAATTCTCTCCTGTACGCACCGGATATTTTGACTTTTTCTACTCGTAAATAAATTAGAATATTAAAATTTTAACGAATAAACATTTCTGAGCCACCAACGCACTGGACACTTGCGTGTCCAGTGCATCGATGGCTAAAAATAATTATTTTTAATTGTTAAAATAAGTACTTTTCAATGCCTTTTTTTGCCACCAACTATAGTATTGTACAAAACAAAAATATAACTACTAGATTCATCACAATTTAAAATAAAATCTAATTTGCTTACGAGTGGAAAAAAGATCCAAAATGTCTCATCCGTCAACCAGAGAATTGCCCATTAATGTTTTCAAATGTTTGAATTTGCATGAAAATTCTTAATTTACACATTTGTATTTCTTCATGTATATTTTTAAATTGAGTGGGGTTTGAGACTATCTTATAAAGGGTGTTTAAAAACCATCGCTCGTCCTATATATTTTCAAAATTTTGATAAAAAATGAATAATATTTGCAATTAGAAGTTGGGTCCGGAAATCAAAATTTATTGAGATATTCCCAATTAAAATTAACCAATTAAATGAATACATTCCATTTTTGAAAAGTCTTTTTATATGTCCGTTTTATTTCAGAAGTTAAAAGAAATTTAATCTTTCCGTAATTGGAAAAAATATTTAAATGGGCGTGGTTCGGTCAATTTGGTGATGAAAAAGAAAATTCAATGTGTTTTTTTTTTATTACTTTTTGGCAAATATTAGATTTAAAAATATTTATAATTGATGCATAAAAAATTATATCTGGAACCACTAACTTTTCATAAAAAAATATTTAGATTTAGGATTTTGAGTTTAATAAGTAGCAGACAATTTTGAATTTTGATGATTATATTAAATTACTAATCTTTTTTTACATAAAGTAAGATTTTTTCATAGAATAAGAACAATTACCATAAATTACTATAAATCTTAACTTACTACAGTTAAATAAGATGCTCAAGGCCAAATGCTTGGCCCTCATGGAAAAGGTCCTGCGATCGAACCTCGCCGACGCTCTTAAAGTCGCATTAAAATGAGAATACGCGGCGGTGATAGTGACAGATAGGCTCAATAGGGAGTCTTCTAAATTTACAGACTAAAAACTAGGACAGTTTAATTTGAAAGTCCTCCTGTAAGGCACCAGCATTACACAGGTTTATTGTCAGTTACAACAGGTTCTGCAGATGTTTCTGGAAGTCTTTTTATTTTTTATAAATCCTTTTAACTTCGATTTTGGTTGTTTATGTGCGTGTTTGTGGCTGACAAATCTGCGGAAGGCTAATTAACTCACTTACCGTCATCCAATCAAGGCTGAAACTTGATATTTAGATTCACTATCGATGACTATGCATTCTATCTAGTTTTGGGAGCTGTCACTAAAAGGCTGATTTTACAAAAACTTCTATTATCCCTTCGGAGGACTAATCTACCTTCTTATCGTCTTCCAATTCAGGAAAAATTTGACAGATAGATCCTTAGTCGATGAGACTGCATCCTATCAATTTTGGGGGCTGTTACTAAAAGGCCTATATTACACACGCTTCTTTTATGACGAAAAAGAGTCCATGGCACGAAATTGATGATTTTCTTCATAATGGTCAAACACTATGAAAAGTCGACACGAGTTCAAAATCATTAAAATAAGTTGCAATTACACAGTATTGGCAATGCATATAAAGTATTTGCATTAAGATTTGTTTTTATGGGTCGATTTTTATCACCTTTTAGTTAATATTTAATTTAAAAATATTGCGTTTCATTAAATAGGATATACCAAACAAACCAAACCCAAAAGTTGAAAGCAGAAAACTTTTTTGAAAATAAATTAATTTAATAAAAATTTAAAAAAAAACAAGTTTGATATTTTTTTCTCATTAAGCATTGCAGAGCTCGTGCTACACTAATCCCTCGTTATATAGCGCCTCAATATATCGCGCATTCGGATATATCGCATTTTTTCTATGTCTCCCATGTTTTACTTTCAATTATTCATATGTTTACATAGAGTAATGAAATTGTAGCATTCGGTCAACAAAAAAAATCTTTTTTTTTGCATTTCCCCACGTTTTGGAACACATTGATTTCAGAAAAGTGGTCTAAAAAATGTAGTCTGTGTGTAGGTTCCCCAACAAATGAACCTACGATGCTCAAGTTTTGTGTGCGGGTTAGTGGTGGCCACCTACCATTAAGGTTTTCGTCAAAATCGCGCATGCGCATAATGTTAAAATCATGAAAAATCATGCAACTGCTAAAATACGGTGGTATTTTTCCGTTAAAGAGGGCTGTTGGTAATTTATAAAATGTGGGAAAAACTTCCAAGTACTTTACGGATACAGCCCTAAGGTGATTTTCGCCAATAAATGGCAGCAGCCGGTATTTTTTATGGCTAGTGGTTTTCATAATTTAGCGCAATTTTATGTAAACAATTCTTTGCGCAGAATCCTTACCCTACTTAGAAATACCAACGGCACCCTTTAACACGTTAACGTCGGCGTGCATTAATGGTGGGTCACACGCGTCTGTCCCGTTGGGAAGCTTGAATCAACGGTGGGTCACATTATTCTGTTCCGTGAGGCGGCGTGCATCACGGTGGGTTACACTTGCATTTCACAATATATGTAATGTAAAATAGGTTTATATTTTATCTCAACATCATAAATAGACATTCAATAGTAGCGACCTTACAACGAGCACAATATGTTGTTAGTTTTTTGTCTTTATTCACGGCATACTGTCAACCTTTTAGGCTAGACACCCGTTTATAACTTTGTTTAGATCGCTGTCTTGTTTTTCTCGCGATCCCTTGGTACGACCGCAGAAAATGTTAACATCTTTTGGGCAGTACTTCATTTTCACTTAGCGTTTCTTCTCTGTGTGGATTGACTACTCAAACGATGATCAACAATTTTCTCCCGAAATTTTAAAATTTTAATACTGTACGAAGTTGAAAAAAATTGTGCTTCGCGCTATGAACGTTTCTCATCGAAAAATGTTCACAGAATTGCTTGCGATGGTCAGAATTTACGTTAGACCTCTACTTTTTGAGACAAATCGAAAAAAGTATCACACAATTAAGGCCAAAACTGGTCCCGTCAGCTTTACTTAACATTTACAGGTATACACAAATTGATATTGCCAAACTATTATAGATCAACGTGTTAGTCAAAGTCCACGAAATTCATTGCATCCAAAAGGAATCGTCTAGCTTTTGTAGTTTTTTCTTATAAATTGAGGACATAGTTAAAAAATTGTGATTTTCTTAAAAATGGATTTTTTCAAAAACTGAGGATGATGGGCGAGAACTGATTTCAGATTAATTTTATCGCTTCGAGATCTATAAGAATCACCTAGTGAGTATTAGCGCGTAAAAATCGTGTTGAACAGTGTAATCCGACTCTGCGCCGCGAAGCCCCACGAAGCGGACAGTGAATTTAGCGCTCCCTCACAGAAAACCTTGAATATCGGAGCCGGCGTCAACGTGTTAACGAAAAAGTACCTAAACAGATTTAACGATTTTGATTAAAATCTCTGAGCCAATGCCTCTTAAGGTGTTCTAATCTTACCCACCTTCGAAATTCTTGCAGGAATGCGATAAAAGTGTAAAAAGTTGAAAAACCTGTGCCTATAACACAGAGCTCTCTGCCTTTGAGCATCGCCCATCAACGATTGATTTTTTTTTGTTTCATGCACAAGAGAGGGTAATGCAATGTTTATCAAATAACATCGCCAATTTTGCCATTTTGGTGGGGGTTCATTTTGCTCATGTAGAAATAATTACCAAAAATTATCGCCAAACTGGACATTTTTATTTAAATGTGTGAAAATATGGAAACGGGAAATAACACCATACATTTTAATACAATGACCAATATTCTAGTGTAATTGAAAGTTGTGTGATGTTCTACACCCCTAGTTTATGATTTCCCGTTTTTATTCTTTTTCTTTCCCAAAACTGGTGTGTTTAGCGGGAATAATATATTGACACAACAAAGCCGCAATTTTTATTTAAATGTGTGAAAATATGAAAATGGGAAATAGCACCATAAGTTTTAATACAATGACCAATATTCTAGTGTAATTGAAAGTTGTGCGATGTTCCACACACCTAGTTTATGATTTCCCGTTTTTATTCTTTTTCTTTCCCAAATCTGGTGTGTTTAGCGGGAATAAAATATTAACACAACACTGAGACTATTTAAACAATCTTTTATTATACTTAATGAGAAATTTAACTTTATTGAGGCAAGTTGAAGAGAATTTTTTTTTTTTTTTTTGCAATCCATCCTTACATATTGATGCATTTCTGTTTTCATTCATGTATCGACGAAAATTAATGTGTTCTCACTTCACTCTTCCTCATTTTTATAACAATTAGATGTAGTATGTCTTTTAAGCTAGGAACTTTGACTGAGTCGGTTCCAAAAAGTTGCAAAGTACCAAAGAAAACTGAGTTTCGGTTCAATGTGTCGATATCACGCAATGGCCACTTAAACGCACCAGCTCCTCTCTGATGAAGAAATCTCATTTTAAACACGTCATCCCCACAATCTTATAGCAGTTTACCAAAGTAAAACCGTTTATCGTACTGGACACCGTAAAAAGAATGGGGCTTAATTTCATATCCGCAGTCGCCGACCAAACGGTATAGTGGTTAGCGTACTAGCTTCTAGACCGCGAGGTTGCGGGTCCGAGTCACGTGTTAGGCATGGGTGTCTGTAAATGTATGTTGGCTTGTCTAATGACGAATGTTTCGGTGCATTATAACCCTCGTGTTTCTGACGGCACCATATAATCTGAAAACAACCAACCAACCATATCCGCAGTTCTGATCAGCAATTAGCTTTATCTTTTTATGATATTCTCCATTTAGTGGGGAACAGTCATTTGAATTTCAACTGTAAATTCCCTATTAGCCATACAATCAGTTCCAGGCACAAGTCAGAACAAACCCTAAAGACAAAGATAATATCACTCAGCCATAAATTTATAACTCTGATGTTTTTCCCCAGAAAAAAAATTGCTCATCAACTTTTAAAACTACAGAGGATTTGTTTCTACATATTGCTAGAGGAGAACACTAAATTTCTAAAATAATCACTGGTCAAGACAAAGCCAGAAGTGCATTTTCAAAAAGAATGGAAACAGTGATAAAAAATACCACTTATAAAATTATTGCAGCTTTTGAAGAACCCACTACAGAGAATAAAAATTACATGTATTCAAGTCTTGTGCGCAAATACGGATGGGCAATGAAACGCAAAAGGAAAGTTACACGTTTGAATCCAAATAAAAAACAGTTTAGAATGCTTCAACAAAGGAAATTAAACAGGAATTCAATTAAATCCCCAAACTGTTGTAAATATGATGAGAAATCTCACAGTTGATGTAAAGAAGAAATTTTATTCAAATGAATATTTGACACGGGAACAAAATATGTCACATTTCCACCGAATGAAAGGTAGGACTGAAATATGCAGTGTTATTGAAGGTAAAGTCATTGAAGAAGATGACGAACTTTATCTTGGTATCATTGGAGACAATCAGGTATGTTAGATGGTTTTTATAGATGTAATTTCTATTCTCTGTAGTGAGTTCTTCAAAATTGCAGTAATTTCGTAATTGGTCTTTTTTGTCATTCCTTCCATTCTTTTTGCAAATGCACTTTTGGATTTGTCTTGACCTGTGATTATTTTAGGAATTTTGTGTTCTCCTTTAGCAATATGTAGAAACAAATCATCTTCAGTTTCAAACGTTGATGTGTAATTTTCATCTGGGCAAAACATCAGAGATAAATTTTCAGCTAAGTGATATTGTCTTCGTTTTTAGGGTTTGGTCTGACTTGTTCCTGGAACTGATTGCATGGGTAATGGTGAATTCACTGTTGAAATTCAAATTACTTTCCCTCATCAAATGGAGAATATCATAAAAGAGATGAAGCTAATTGCTGATCTGAACAGAGGATATGAAATTCAGCCCCATTTTTTTTACGCAGTCCTGTACGATAAACGGTTTTACATTGGTAAACGGCTAGAAGATTGTGGGGATGACGTGTTTAAAATGAAATTTCTTCATCAGAAAGGAGCTGATGAGTTTAAGTGGCCATTTCGTGATGATAACGCACAATGCGCCGAAGATCGGTTTTCTTTGATCCTTTGCAACTTTCTGGAGCCGATCCAGTCAAAGTTCCTAGTTTAAAAGACATACTACATCCAATTGTTATAAAAAACATTAATTTTTTAAGACATGAATGAAAACAGAAATGCATCAATATGTAAGGATGGGGTGCAAAAAAAAATCATTTTTTTTTTCTCTTCAACTTGCCTCAATAAAGTTAAATTTCTCGTTAAGTATAATAAAAGAGTGTTTAAATAGCCTCAGTGTTGTGTCAAATTAGGAGATTTTTCTATTTTGGCACAAATTATTTACAGCGTGTTCAACTTGCCTTAATGTTTTATGTATGAATAAATAGTACTAATATAGCTCTATTTAATGACACCTTGTTTGCAGTGGCAAATCAAACGTGCAAGATATAATTCAGGCTTGAAAATGGTAAAAAACATGAAAACCTGTAAATTTCGTAACCTTGAATGACCTTGCGCATTTGACATGTCATGAACTTTTTATATGTTTCATAACAGAAGAAATGCAGGTGGCAAGTTGTTTGCGAAGTTTTATGCGGATAAAAAAAAAA
Organism: Linyphia triangularis; assembly: GCA_963978545.1. Taxonomy (NCBI): domain Eukaryota; kingdom Metazoa; phylum Arthropoda; class Arachnida; order Araneae; family Linyphiidae; genus Linyphia; species Linyphia triangularis. The sequence continues at coordinate 9,527,724 of OZ021721.1, read as the reverse complement.
TTTTATGTGTCACAAAAACACCTATTTTTTAATTTCTTTATGGTGATCTTTGACAGGTCATAGAATTTGAACAGTACAATTACAGAACAAATAATTTCAGCTTTTATCATCCAATAAGAGAAGTAGCATCTGGTAATTTTTTGGGGAAATTTGGAGATGGTGTGAATCAGGGGTGGTTTAACTTCTCAGAATATTGCTCTTAAATGTTATACTTCCAGAATATATATTTTTTATATGAAAAATAGAACATCACCAATAAACTCACGGTTTTAAATGCAACGGTAAGAAAGATTGAGATATAAAAACAAAAATATTTGAGATATATTGGTAAAAGAACAATATTGAAAGAAACAATTTTATATCTACTAATACATGTCAAACATAAGAAATAATAATAAAATGGACTCACGGGGATGTTGTTGAGGTCCGTTTTCTATCACACACGTTTGTCAGAATAATTAATCAACTATATAAATGCACAAATCAGTCAATTTTTCTGCACAAGACATCTGAATTAAATTCATATCTTTTAAATTTAAAAATATTTCTCGAAGACGCATTCAATATTTTTTTTTTCAGAAGAATTTGTTAAAAACAAGAGCAAATACTCTCACGTATTGTTGGTACTGAGATCGCTGAATTACTTTCGACTTGAAATACTTCTTGCAAACACATTCTGAACACAAAAAACGTATTTTTTTTCAAACTTGTTGAAAACACTAGAGAAAACAGTTGCAGCAAAAGGATGTCATATCGGCTGTCAAATTGTAAAAGAAGTTTCGTATATCGAAATCCTAACAGGATTCTGAAACTTGGAAGCACTCATGTAACCAATGAAAGTTTCAACTAACGATATCTTTTTCAGGAATGAGACCAGAGGAGCTACATCTAATTCGGGCTTCAGCTATGCAAGTGAGTATCCAGGTTACATGAATCTAGTTTAAATACAGTTTTTAATAGGGTGGTGGGATGATATTGGGAAAAAAAAAAGTGACAGCTGCAAGAGATCCTAAAATAGTAAACACATTTTTATGATGATGCATTCTCTTAACAATATTTTTTTTCTCACTATTCCAGTAAATACCTCCTAGTATACAAAATGTTTTTGACTGGAATATGTTCTTTTACTTAAAAATACCTTCGATCAGCTGCAGATTAGAATTGTTGTTATCGAAAAGCTAACTGTGATAAATAGTTCAACAATAGGTCTTTCGCCCAATACCTTTCTCATTTTCATTCGTTATTTGAAAACTAGAGTAAAAATGTAACCGACTTTCTTACGAAATGTCAGGTATTTCTACAAGGAGCTATTCTTTCCATAAATATTTCTTAAAACTCACACAAAGAGAGCAGGACAATAATATGATTATCCAGTCATCCAAACTTTTTTTGTGTGGAAAAATAGCAAATCTCATTTTCCATTAACAAATTCTGAAATATTCGGTAATAAAATGTTATAGTTAGGTATTGTTACCTGACTACATCATGGTAGGGACTTTCAGTCACGTAAGAATCAAAGGAAGGAATAGGCGCATACGCTATAAAACTTGATTTGTTATAGATTTTTGTTATTCAGATATGTCGGGGAAAACTTATAAATTCTATAGGGGTTAAAAAAAGGTCAGGATACGGTCATCAAAGATAGTATGAAGGGGTTTATAAAAGTGAATTCGAACAACAAAGGAGGTGAGAAGATTCCTTCCTTTGTTGAATCGGGGTGTTTTCGAACTGGCTTCCTGGGGGGGGGGGGGGCAGAGAGGAGGAGGATGTTGCATAAGATTATGCTTCTTTTCGGAAGGGAGAGGTACGATGACCTCTTGAGTTTCGAAGTGGCTATTGCTATCATTAGCCTGCTCTTAATCGAAATTTTTTCATAAGGTGCTGCATCTAGGATTTTTTAATGAATTAAATATTTGTCGGTATTCTATTGGTGCTAAACTTTCAAAAGCTATGGATATGTGTTCCATAAACATACACAACAAAGTGTAACAATGTACCTGTTAAAAAATGCTTTAATTCGCATGAGAGTCGTACATTCAAACACTTTTAAATAACAATCATAAATAAAGTTGCCACCAGATAAAAAAAAAACTTTTTAAGCGAACAATAACAACCCAACAAGTTCAATGCCCTTGCATTGGAAGTACCATACCTCAATTAGCATGTAAGTGGAATCACATTTAAAATTTTAACTAATTTATTATCCTCAGTCCTTTACATCATCATCATCATCACGCATTAACCATAATTTCAATGCCCTTCTCATTACTGTACTGTTAAAGAAGGATTATACAAATTAATCTAACTAAAACACTAACTATTCCATCCTATCCCTTCTTCGAGGATAGAGGGGGGGGGGGGGCGGCCTCTACTCCGCTTCATCTGTTCCAGAAACTGTAAATTTACCCTATTCCGGACAATAAATTGGACATATGCTTTATTTTTGTTCTACTTGTAGAATACGCGGCTACTAAGGAAGTGCGGTCGTTTCTGAACACCATGTATACAATAAATTAATTATCTTTGTATCTTATTAAGTGTTATAGGTGTCTTATTAGGAAATAAACTTTTCTAATTAATTAATAAATTCACCAATTAAAATTTTAAAATCCTCTTGCCATACAGCACAAACCTTGCAATTATTGTTTTCAGAAAACATATTTAATTTGTCAACAAATGAATATCTATTCTATAATGTGACCCATAGAGATTTATTTGATTAAATTTTACCCAAAAAGATGGTTATATATTTAACTATTAGAGTTGGATATCAGTGTAAGTTGCAACTCTGCTTAAAGTAGTGTATATAATCATAAAAGAATACTACTATTTTGCTGGATAATTTAAAAGTTATAAATTTTTAATTTTTATATTTAATTTTTATATCCCCTGCAAGAGAAATAGATACATTAAAAGAATGTTAGTGAGACTAAATTACGCTAATGCTCAATACAATCAATAAAATTAACCAATACATTACATACAAACTATAGTACATCAGTATAATCTTTAAAACTAACCAAAATATAACACATTCCAGAGTGACCTACAGCGTTAAAACATTTGGTTTTGATATAGTGTGTAATTTCTCTCATCAGACAGCTCTTTTAAAATGGCGTATTCACGTTTTTGAATACAGACGTATTTCTGGTAATTTTACGATTCCAACAAAAACATCTCTGTAAAAAGGCACCAAGTTCTTCATGCAATAGCTATGGTCGTGCAAAGTATTAAGATGTAAAGTACAGCCAAGTTGAAAGTTGGTGTAATTTACTGGCAGGCAATGAAAATAAGTGAGATTTTAAACAAGAGATTTTCTTTTCCTTGTTAAAACTCTACCTGCATAGGAGTAAATATCCAGTTATAAAAATGTTTATACAACTTGGCAATTAAGCATCACAGTATCAATAAAACAAATAAGTGCTCCAGAATACGTAATGGACAAGTATCATATACATTTTGGTAACTGGGTATTTAGGTCTATGAAGATATGGAAAAGAACATATTTTGTTTAAACCTCACTAATTTTGATTGACCAAAGTTAAATTTGACCGATCCCAATACTTTTCACGGCCATAGATATTGCATGAAAAACTTTTTAAATCCTTTATATTAACTTCGATTTTGTGGGTAGGTGGGTGTGTATGTTTGTCAACCGGGCAACTCACTTGTCGTAATCCAATCGGGCTGGAACTTGGTAGATAGATTCGATGTCATTGTATTCTGTCAAATTTCGGGGGCTGTCACTCTCACTAAAAGGTAGCTTTTACACACGCTTCGGTAATCGCCTTGGATACTAATAAATCCAATTTAAACGATCATTGTTGAAACTCTTGTTTGCTGTCCAAATTGTTTAAATTAAAATAAATTAAATGTGTTTCTATTGCCTTACGTCAGACTTATCAGCTTTTACTCACGTTTTATTATCCGGCTTAATTCAAACATGCTAAATTTGGCGATATATATAATGATTGAAACCTTCCTCTATTAAGGTTGACGAGGGAAAATCTTCGGAGATCTAATTAATCCACTTTCCGTCTTCCGATTCAGTTGAATCTTTGAAAACAAACGCTTTGTATGTGACAATGTATTCAATCAAGTTTTGAAAGCAAAAAGAAGTTAGTAAATAGTTCGGAATGGATCTTTTGTTCTTAGTGGAGTACACTATGAAAACTCGAACTGAGCTCAAGAAGTTGCAATTGCCCATAAAAATGGGCAATGCATGCAAAGAATTCATGTTAAAAACTGTTTTTATGAGTTATATTTTTAAATAGATGTTTTTGTTAGGATTTCACATCTTTTATTATGGTTCTAATTTTAGATGCATTATTTACTTTCACATTGATATATAACAGTGGGTAAAAAAAGTCTCCGTACGGAGGCCAAAGTTACAAATAAATTAGCATAATTTCTAATCTTTTGCTTCATATTTTCAGTAACTACTGAAATATGTTTAAGCTGATGCTTTAAAATAAGTTTATAATAAATGTATGTTTTTACAAAAAGCAGAAAGTATTTAAATTATAATATTTTGGAGATGTTGCTAAGTGCAATCTAAAAAAAGTTTCCGTACGCAGTATGAATATAAATTCTGACGTCTTCCACAACAGACTTGCAGTAAATTTTCAAAACCTGAAGTATACGGAAGTGTCATGAAGACATGATAGCAGTAGTTGTTTAATTTTCAATTTGTAACCGATAGTTTTAAAATGGAGCTCCTAAACCTATTCGTGAGTTGATAATTTAGTTATGAAATGATGGATTATCTGTGAAAAAAATTTATGAAATCTTTAAAATATTGAAGTCTACAATATATTATTGAAAGACACCGTGAGCTTCAAACTTTTGAGGATCGAGATTGATCCAGAATATTTTCAAGGCTAAAACGCTTTTATAAAAGAAATATCCTATTGCAATGCTCAAGATGTTCACCTCAAGTCGCACATGGCTTAAAAATTGATAAAAACATTGAAGTGACACCTCAAACGGTGAGAAATGTTATTAAAAAAGCTGGTCTGAATGGACCGCAGCCCGTAAGAAGACTTATATAAGTACATGTAACAGAAAAAAGCGCATCGATTTTGCAAAGTTTTTTTTAGTGATGAATTAAAATTAAACATCCAAGAGTCAGATAATCGAGTTATGATCAGGAGAAAACGAAATCAACAAATGTTAACTTATAATTTATGTGGAACTGTCAAACACGGTGGAGGAGGCGTTATGGTGTGGGGGTGTATGAGAGCTGCTGGTGTAGGCAATTTACGTTATGTAGAAGGAAATAAGCCTAGGTATGTGTATCTTGAAATTCTAACGCAAAATGTCTTCACCAGTGCTCATAAATTGTCACTTGGGAATTGTCTTCAATGTTTTTATCAATTCTTCTTGAATCTCCATCAATGCGACTTGAGGTGCACTTTCTCATGGATTATATTGAACCTTACAATAATATATTTCTTTTATACAAGTATTTTAGCTTTGAAGATCTTCCGAATCAAACTCTATCCTCAAAAGTTGAAGCTCACGGTGTCTTTTAATAATATATTGTACTATATACTTCAATATCTTAAAGATTTTGCCAATTTTTTTCATAGATAATCCAATATTTCATAACTGAATCACCAACTCAAGAATAGGTTAAGGAACTCCATTTTAAGACAATCAGCTACAAGCTAAAATTAAAAAATTGCTGCTGTCATGTCTTCAGGTTTTGAAATTTACTGCAAGTCAGTTGTGGAAGACGTCATAATTTATTTTGGTTGTTTTCAGATTATCTGGCGCCGTCAACAACACGAGGGCTGTAATGCGCCAAAACATTCGTCATTAGACAAGCCAACATACATTTACAAACACCCATGCCAACACGGGACTCGAACCCGCAACCTCGTGGTCTAGAAGCTAGCACGCTAACCACTATACCGTTTGGTCGGCTCAGAATTTATTTTCATACTGCGTACGAAAACTTTTTTTTAATGGTACTTAGCAACATCTCCTAAATATTTCAATTTAAATACTTGCTGCATTTTGTAAAAACAGACATTTGTTATAAACTTATTTTAAAGAACCAAATTAAACATATTTCAGTAGTTACTGAAGATATGAAGTAAAAGGTTAAAAATTTTGCTAATTTATTTGTAACTTTGGCTTTCGTACGGAGACTTTTTTTACCCACTGTCGCTTAAAAATGCTTATTGTTGATAAATTATAAAATGATGTCCGAGAAAACCAAACTTCCTGAAGTTGTAAGGGTCAAGTATATAACGTTTTAGGATACTTACGTATTATAACTTCAACCGTTGTCGAACTTTTTGCTGACGGTTGAAATATCAATTTTGAGATGTTTTCCTGTATATATAAATACCTTAGACGCGCCGACCAAACGGTATAGTGGTTAGCGTGCTAGCTTCTTGACCGCGAGGTTGCGGGTTCGAGTCCCGTGTTAGGCATGGGTGTTTGTAAATGTATGTTGGCTTGTCTAATGACGAATGTTTCGGCGCATTATAGCCCTCGTGTTGCTGACGGCGCCAGATAATCTGAAAACAACCAACCAACCTTAGACGCATATGAGTTTTCATTGTTTTAGCTCTAGTAAGAGTACCTTAGAGTAATAATGATCAGTGAGTGAGTCACAAATTCGATTTTCTAAACAACCAATAGAATTTGAGACTTGAAACTTAGGGGTCATACTAAAGTGGCTAACAGCTACTCGTCAAACAACTAGGAGGTCAAAATGCTGCTGAGTTGCCTTCAGTAAAAGGAATCTGTCAGTGAACTTTCTGGGTGAACTGCCGTTGTGTACTCTGATTTTAATCAATCACCTGAGTGTTATTTGATCTCAGGAACACTCTTTCAAACAATTTTTCTTTTACAGGGACTTTATTAAAATTACAAATTTTTAAACTACCCATTAAAATCACACTTTTTTCTATTCTACCTTAGTTTGAGCATTTTTGCAATTTACACCGATTGCATATTTTTATTTAAAGAACTTATTCACGTGCCTATTCATTAGATAAAGGCCGACCAAACGGTATAGTGGTTAGCGTGCTGGCTTCTAGACCGCGAGGTTGCGGGTTCGAGTCCCGTGTTGGCATGGATGTTTGTAAATGTATGTTGGTTTGTTAAATGACGAAATGTTTCGGCGCATTATAGCCCTCGTGTTGCTGACGGCGCCAGATAATCTGAATACAACCAACCAACCAACCAACCATTAGATAAAGTTCCTTTAAAGTTAATAATTTTTCAAATAGTATTTACGAAATCGTGAATTTCAGTTTAACGTAGATATATAATCACTTACACAAGGCTGTAACGAGGAATTTATTTAAAACGTCCGTCAGATTTCTGTGTGAGATAAACAATTCTCCCCTTTTCATTAACTTTGTATATTTAAATATTTACTTTAGCCTTAGGAATTATTCTACCCTAGAATAACATTTGGTAATCTCTCCAAGCTAAGCCACACTTTTATCGTATGCTAAACAAATCCAAACTCTCATTAGGGTCGACAATTTCAATTGAATTGAAATCTACTGTGATTTTTAAATGATGTGTGTGAAGAGGAAATAAGCGAAATAATAAGACGATTATTTGTACGTCGAGAATTTCTTGGCAATAAATGCTGAGAAGACGTTATTTCTAGTGACATTTGATGTTCTTGCGAGTTGTTTAATCCGATCTTTAACACGCTTGCTTACAAAAATTTCTTTAGTTTGATATATATCGATTGAAATGAGAACACTGGAAAAAATAAACTAAATATAATGAGTAAAAAACATAAAAAGAAATCAAGGTATAGAAAATACTATCACAGTATAGTTTGAATTTTAAAGTAACTTTATTTCGTTTTAAATATGAAATGTTACATCTGCACCTAAAGCTGCCAATTTTTTCAGTATTTTATCTTATTGATGAGTAGCTCGGCGTTGTCCGAGCTCAAATAGCTGTAGTCATTTCTCTGAACAATAAGGTTCAAAATGGTCGATTGCAAGTGATACCTATCCTCGATTTGATAATTTTAATCCCAAAACATCAGAAGGAAATTGTGTTCTCCCCATAATCTGTATTTGTCAAGATACTTATAGAAATAAAATGCGATTCAAATTGGTGTTCAATAGATCGCATGTTGTGATTATACCCCTTTAGGGCTTGGAAAAGGGGATGGGGGAGATTTTCAAAATTTTATGTAGCCACTTACCTACTTGTTTCGAAGTTAAGTTTGCCAAATGTTATTAAGATCGTTGATAACGTTTTGTTATCAACAGGATATTCGATATCAATGATACAGTTCAAGAGATAATTAGTAGTCTAAAATACAGAATGTTTTAACTGGTCTTTTCTAAGCATTTTGAAACTTTTAAACTTTCAAAATATCTTTCAAGAGACTTAAAGCGTTGTTCCTTGGCTTTAACCGTAACCTTTTGACCTTTCGCTATAATGCCGATTTATGTGGGATGTACTCTATCTAGTTTTTGTTACTTTTTCGTGGTTAAAAATGTTTACTTCTCTCTTCAACTACCATTTATTGAATGCTAAGTTAGAAGTTGGAACTGAATTGAGACTTTCAGTTCTAGGTATCGGCTTTTATTCTTGTTCTACTTACACATTAATTTGTACTGTTTTTTAGGGTTCACTTAGCTAATATCGTGACTCGTCTCAGCAAGAAGATTTCTAATTTTTATATACTTAATTATTCAAGACCGTAAGAAAAAAGTCTGGTATTAACCATAAAATCATTTAAAGCTAGTTGTCTTTTCAGCTAGATTTTATTGCATTAACAAGTCTTTTTTGAGAATTAAGTAACTTCTATCTTGATTTTTTTGTGCCATCAAATATTCGATTAACAGATTGGTAGGATGCATTCTCACAGAAAGATGTCCGAGTTCTTTCTTCCTCTGCTATTTTATGACTCTCTCACGTAATCAGTATGCATTGAAATGCCAAGCGAAGCATTAACGCGGACAGAAGGGAAAAAGTTCATAGAAAAGCCTTTTCAAAAGGTTGGTTTCGGGATTCCGAAGCATAGTATCGGAATAGATCTTTACAATGAGGTAAGCTGTCTCGATTATTTTTAAATGGAAAAGTCAGATATATCTCAAAGCGGTTTTAGTGTATTATTTTTTTGTTTAAATAAGTATCCAATTTTTCTATAGTAAATCTAATCAAAATCCTGCTTAAGTACTATATTGGATTTTCTCATACTGCACTATACGTCTTAATTTGCTAGTGCCCACCTAATGGATGTGTGGTTACAGCTCTGACTTCGCCTGCTAAAGGTGTCGGGTTCGAATCCCAGGTTAGGCATAGATGTTCTTTGTGATTTAGAATCTATGTTAAGCATTAGGTCTCAGGTTGATTAGGGCACAAACATAGGTCTCTCAGTGCCCAAATCAACCAAAACATGCATATTTTTTATTGCATTTATTTTTTTAAGGGGAAAGGGATTGTATTTTCAATGGACTATATATCAGGGGGGAAATAAATATGAATTTATTATATTTATGGAGTACCAACCCAAAATCTGTCCTCTGGATCCGCTTCTGAATGTTGCTCTCTACTTGGGAATGTAAAACTATAAAAAAGCAAACTTTGTTTTCTAATGGCGGGCCGAAGTACTTACAGTCACTTGGCTTCTACAAGGCGATGACCACTTGTGAAGGGGAACACAGTGGGAGAGTGGCCCCTAACTTATCATGTCTTACCCTGGATTCGAACCAAGACCCACCAGCGTGCTATTCTGATGAGCTAACCACTATATTCAATGGGTAACAAAGGAAACTAAAACATTAGCAAATTCAGATTGTAATGGTTAGCTAATTATCTAATTGTACACTGTTTTTGACTTATTGTATCATTTTAAACACTTTCTTTAAAAAATGTTTCACATATTTTAGCTTTTAATATTTGTAAGCTATGATAGACACAGAATGGGATGAAAAACAACAAAATGTCATAAATTAACAGAAATGCCGTAAGCAAATATCCAATACCGAAAAAAAAAAAAAAATACAAGAAGCCAAGAACACAAGTCGAACTGGAATAATATTTAAATGGGTGACTACAAATTATAAGAAGCATAATAACTAGAGGTCGGAAAAATCGATCAAAAAAAATTATCGATACTATATCGTTGCCTGGAAAAAATATCGATATTGCGATATCCTACATACTTCATGATTTTTTATTTGATTTTCAGTTTTGCCAGAAACAGAAGTTTTTCGGGGCAAATTTTTACTTTTTATTATTGCTTTTTGTAAGGTGACTACGCTTTACTTTCAATTACCCATATGTTTACGTAGGGAAATGAAAGTGTAACATTCAGTAAAAAAAAAATTCTGATTCCCCCCCCCCCCTCCCCTCCACGTTTTGGAACAAACTGATTTCAAAAAGTGGTCCAGAAAAAATGTCTGTCTGTGTATAATTAGTCAGCATAACTCTCGAAAAAATTGACTTACGATTTTCAAATTTGGTGAGCGGGATAGTGGAGGCCATGGGACCTACCATTAAGGTTTTTGTCGAAATCGCGCATGCGCTTAAGGTTGAAATCATGAAAAAATCCTGTTTTTCAGCAATTACCAAATAACGGCTCTAACGATTTTGATTAAAATCTCTGTGTTCTTAATAATGTGTTAAAATCTCTGCCTCTTAAGGTGTTCTAATCGTCCCCAACTCCGAAATTCCCGTAGAAATACGTAAAAATGTTTAAAGTTGAAAAATGAGTGCCTTTAACACAGAGCTCAATGCCTTGAGCATCGCCCATCAAAGATATATTTGTTTTCTGTTTCGTTCACAAGAAAGGACAATGTGAAGTCTATCGAACAACTTCGCCAATTTCACTATTTTTGGTGGTGTTTTTTCCCCATGTAAAAACTATTGCCAAAAATATCGTCAAATTGGCCATTTTTATTTAAATGAGTGAAAATATGAAAACGGTAAATAACGGTAATATTAAATTTTAATGCAATGACCAATATTATAGTGTAATTGAAAGTAGTACGATGGTCCACGCCCCTAGTACCAAATGAAGTAGATCTTCTACAAAAAAAAGTTATATTTTCGTTTAATTGTTGCAGTGGTTTTACCAAAAATGTAGACTTTTCTCAATAGCTTTTAATGGCAACGCTGAATACTTAGCATAATATTTTTACAAGTATATAATTGAAAAATGACCAGAGGGATGAAATATATAATTGTATAGGAGTCATTCTATTTGAAACGTGACTTTTACTTTAGTTACTACTTGAAAGTATGGCATATAAAACATGATTATTAAGTGTTGAATGTTGGTAAAGTAATAGTTTGAAATATTCGAGGCACGGGTACAATGCTGTTATGTCCGCTCCATGTACGCCATTTATATTATGTATTTTTAAAGGAAGTCTGCTTATTTTGATTCAAATTAAATTCATATTTTTGGAAAGTATTTAATTTGAACTGCATAACAATCCTAACTTGCACCTAGGCTAGCCCAGTGCAGAGGCAGATTTAGAATTTCTTAGCACATGAGGCTAAGAAGCAGACCTTAGAATTCTCCTTTCTGTCTCGGGCATTGACATTTTTAATGATTAATTTGAGCATTTTTAATGCTCATTTTATATAATTAATTCTAAAAAAGTGGTGATATTTAGAAAATATGTTGTGAGTCCACTACAACTTCCTACTTCTTACAAAATGCATAGTAATTTTATGAAAAACCATAACACAAAAAATTAAGCCATTCATCCTTTGATCAGGTGTGAATATATTCTCGAATAAAAACTGAAAAAGAGCTGAATGCATTACCCCAAACACGATAGTTTAATACTAATGTATTATCTTAGTTTTTATTACACTATGTTTTATCTTCAAATAAATCCCCCTGTTCGTGGTATTCCTGGGAGTTTTATATATTTTGAAACAATAACTATATATTAATGTAGTTTGTTTGGTCGGTTCATTTTATTGCTTGGGGAAGTCACCCTACCCAAGACTTTACTTTCTGTTTGGGGTGCCACTTACTGCCTCCCAGTCAAGTCTTAACTTTAGTTCTGAAATTTTTGAATAGGGTGTAAAGAAAATCGAAAAAAGACATGGAACTACAAAACGATCATCAAAAAACTAAAAACGTTTGAAAATATTGCTATATCGGTGACTTTTATCGATAATTTTTATATCGATATTTTAAAATATATCGATAAAAATATCATTGTATCAATATATCGCCGACCACTACACCCTACCCAAGACTTTACTTTCTGTTTGGGGTGCCTACCTTCTAGACTGACTGGGAATGAAGCCGATTACAGAGTGGCATGAGCACTTCTAATTACGCTCTGCATAACTTCCATTCATACGGTTTTACTATACTTCTAATTAAAAAAAAATTCCTGATTAATTTCTTATAAGGAAATTACTTAGCTTATAATTAGCTTGTTTGTCAAATATATTGATATTTATTTTTATTATTTAAGCATAGGACAATAAAAGAGGGTTTATATTAAACCCAATATGTGTCATCATTTGTTCAAAAGAAGGAATAAACTAATTAAAGTTTGTAACTCCGTGAATGTTGTATCCTTAATATTTTTTACTTAACTGACGTGGGTGTCATCTAGTTAATGTATTAGTTTAAGTTTAATGTCAACTACTATCAATTAAAAAAGTATTTTGAAGTTCCTTATTAAGCGTCAACAATGTAGCCTTTTGACTGATTTTGATAAATGAGGTATAGTGATATTCTTGTTGAGTTCTCGAGTATTACTGGACACTTGAGAGTTTAAGAACTTTAAAGAACTTTAAAATGGTCAATAAAGAGTATATATTTTTAACTCATAGATTATAAAAGTGTTCAAGCTTGTTACGCGGAAAATAGATAGCTTCTTTGTTATCTAAAGTGTTATTTGTTAAATAAAAATTTGAAGAATTAAGAAAAAGATTATAAATATACATAAGACTTTCAATCTTATATATTTGTGTTTAAATTTATATTAAAAAAAACCTATTATGATTTAAATATAAATCAATCTAATTTGTTTAAATACCCTCTCCCCCCAAAAAAAGTTGTAAATTTGAGTTTAAATTACCAATGTCAAAGCATTCTTAAAGCTTTAAACTTATTTCTTTACACCAAAAAATAAGTAAAGTATTGAATCCTCGGCGAGACGCGACGGTAAGAACTGGCAGCTTTTCCGGAAGTATAGGCATATACCATACGTTTGGTAGATGTAAATGTATTTATTACTTTATCATTTTTGCTTTTAAAAAGTAAGTTCAACTATTATTTGTTTGTTTTTCCCAAAATAATTGTAACATATTCCTTTTGCTTTTCATAACGAACATAAGCATAAAAATTTAGAATAAAGGTTTAGGCCGAAATGTCAGTAAAATTTCAAAAACTTAATTTTATCTCCCCCCCCACCCCCCCCCCCCCAAAAAAAAATGGTTAGTCAGAAAAAGTTCTTGAAATCTAACAGTTGGAGTGGCAAGTTGAGCTACCCCATTCATCATTCTGACTTTTAATTTATAGAATATGGAGACATTTTAGTAGACTATGAATGTATGATCTGAAATTGTATAAATATCACTTGAATTGAACTAAATCCGATGGTCGTGCCAAATAATGAACATTATATTTTTTATTTGGTAATCCATTGTTCTTTAATTTTCTATGAGGAAGGACGCAGCCTCTCTGGTGAAAAATATCTTTTTAAAGTGAGCCGTAATAAATATTAAGCCATCAGTTATGTGCCCCATTAGACCAGTACATTCATAACCTATTAACATTTCTCCACATTCTCTAAATTCACAATGATATTCGATGAGGTACCTAAAACTTTCTGTTCCCTCTTAGACTAGAATTGTTGCTGCCATGCGGCTCTTTTATTTAAGTTATTTTGCAACAATGAACTAAATTAAGAGTAAAAAAACCCCAAAAAACCCCCCACCTATATGCAATTACAACTTCGAACAGTAGAGTTTTCTAGAAAAAATCTCCTTTTTGTTCAATAGATAGCACACATATATGAGATATTATGAAAAACTGTGGCCTGGCTGAACATAGGGTTTTCCCTCAAATGATTCCAATTTTGTTCAATACGTGGCGAGTGCCCCAAAGAAATTGCCAATATAAAATTCATGCTCTTAAATTTTATTCAGTAGAGATATCTAATTTAAGGTAACCCGGAATCCCGCAGAGCTCCTATAGATTACAATGCTAATTTAGTGATTTTTAATCTACTTTTTCTAGACAGGTTACATAATTTCATTAAATATAGTATTTTCAAAACAAAACAGTTGCATTTAAGTATTTGAGAGAATGAAATTTGTCTTTTACGTGACGCTAGATAGGTACTAAAATTGCTTTACTGGAACTGTGTAATGTTTTATTTTCGTAAAAAAAAACCTGGAATAAAATACTCGCAGCATTTATTCTTCCAAACACTTTTAATTTAATGCAATGTGTTTAAACATTTTGCTACTCTAATATTTTATAAAAAAATATATGCAATTATCCCAAAGAATATGTTAGCAGAATATTGCAATTTCTAATAATCTAGAACGCTTCATATTGGAAACTAATACGGAACTCGAAATTTCCAGACGTAACTCACTTGTACCACGATGTAATAACAAGTATATTTATTTATATATTTATTTTTTAACGTTTTCTATTTAACTTTTGTGATATTGGCACTACAAAAAGTAAGCAAAAAATAATGTAAGAGGGAATTTTTGCTATAGAGAAACTTTTGAGAAGTCACATGTAAAAATAACTTTGTATATCATATTTAAAATATAAAAAAAAATATCCATCACATATTGAAAAATTTAATAATTAAATGCATGCTGCAGTTGGAGAACACTATTTGTACACTTAAAATAGTTATTTTTTCTAAATTTAAGACTCATTATTCCATATGTAACGATGGGATGTCCATATGAATGAATTTTAGTTCTTGATTTGGTATTTTATTGAAATATTATTTTAATATAGCTTTTTAAAATTTGGGTTGGTTGGTTGTATTCAGATTATCTGGCGCCGTCAGCAACACGAGGGGTATAATGCGCCGAAACTTTCGTCATTAGACAAGCCAACATACATTTGCAAACACCCATGCCTAACACAGGACTCGAACCCGCAACCTCGCGGTCTAGAAGCTAGCACGCTAACCACTATACCGTTTGGTCGGCTTAAAATTTGGATTACGTAACTTTGAAAGTATGGAAAACAAATTTCCAAAATACGAAATAGAATTCGCTGTATCCATATAAAAAGTAATAACCAAAGATTTTAACTCTATTTACACATATGCACCTCATCAAATATTTACATACTAAGTCTTGATGATTGTTTTTTAGACGCATTGGAATTTGTTACAACTTCAGAAACTTTAACCTCGAATATTTTTTCTCTAACCACTTTCAAGTCAAAAATCTATATCTTCGTAGTTCTTTCTTTTTTAAAGAAAAATCTTGCTAAGTGTGTTTCAATTGAATCTTTTGAAGACTTCTTCGAGAACTTGAAAAATGACACCTGGCTATTTTGCAGCCTACAGTGATTCACCGGTCAGTGAGTGATCAATTCACTTCTTTTCATTTCGATGTCTTTATCGATTTTAGAAACCGATTCTGAATCTTTGGGCCACTGATGCATTACAAATTTTGGCGCCAGGAAGGAATAAATTAGTTTGGAACAAATTGGATGACGCCAGGATGTAATAACTTTTAAAAATATATCACATCGAATCATCAATAAATATCACGATGTAGTTTTGGGGGTTGCGGAAAAAGTCTAATTTATCATTTTTAATGTGTCCAGAGGATAGGAAGTAAGTTAGATCCAATTACACTAACTCTTGCTAAAATTAACCACTTAAATCTTTAGAACAATTTTATTTGAAACGTTAATTTGTTATTTTGAAAATGCATATAAAGAACACATTTCCGATTCTTATTTAAAATACTTCATTTAACAGTGTATTTACTAAGTAGTTATATCTAAAGCATTGCTTTTGGGAACTATCTTTATTTCATTTGATCTATTATCTAAGTGTCAAACGTACTAAAATACATTTAATAAGCTGGGGTTATTGTAGTCACTTAAGCTTTTAAAATATAAATAAAAATGGGTTTCATGACATGGACATCTATTATTAACGTTATTTATGTACACGAAAATATTTATTTTTGTCTACCGGAACATGAACAAATATTTCAAGATACAAATTTTAACTGTTTCTACACATTCATATCGATTTTATTAACAACTTTAAGTTATGGCGCAATATTTTTAAGACTTGGTTTTTGTCTCTTTTGTTCTCTCTGTTTTTCTTTAATTTTGCTTCCTTATTCTACTTCTTAATAAAATAGTAAAATAATGTAAATCTACTTAATTTTATTTAATTATATATTTTACTTATTAATTGTACTTAATTATTAATTCTACTTATTTATGCGAAAGTAAAATTAAAAATGACTCCTCAAATAACAATATATATCATAGCTTTATATTACTATTTTAGCTTAGAAATCAATTAAAATTAAGTTTATTCATTGAGAATAAAATAAACTTAAGTCTGTATGAAAACTAAATCAAAAACAAGGTTTTTACTAAAAATCCTCTCTATTTCCTTCATATGTAAATGTAATGTGCAATTCTTGTATGTGTAATTGTAACTTGAGTTATTTTGAGCTCCGATCGAATTTTCATAGTGTTTCATCGCTGCGAAGAAAGCCATAGATTCCGTTCCATTGACTAACTTTTTTTAAACATAAAACTTTATAGAATGCATTATCATCAGACTATTTGCCAAGTTTCTTGTTAATTGGATGACGGTAAGTGAGTAAATTAGCTCTCAGAGATTTGACCGCCACAAACTAAATTGAAGTTATTATAAAGGATATAAAAAGCCATGCATGTTATCATAAGAGATAATTTATATTTTTTATCAGAATGAAAAAAAGTTAGGAATATGGAAAAACTAATTTATTTCTTAAATCACACTTTGACTTATACAAGATTCGACGACTGAAGAAGATTCTGATTACTCTCTTCAAGGCAGTGATCAAGATTTCAGAATTGAATCAATGTCAGAATGTGTCCTAGTTTCGACATTTTAGAAAACTCAGTTGTACCAGAAGATTTTTCTCCAGATGATTTCGTTATTTTTAAGGTATATGGAAACACGCAATCCACATGTATATTCTATGTGATCAAAGTTGTACACTCACAAGATTATGGATACGTAAGCGGCCTGGACAGCGGCCTTACAAAAAGCAGCCTGGAATGAAAAGATTTTTTGAAAAAGATGAGGATGATTTTTTCCTTTCTTAAGATATTTTAAGAGAGTTGCAGTCAATTTTTGGCATGAAAACGTTTATTAGATTCAAAAATATTATTAGTGTTAAAAATGATTTGGATAATTTTGTTTGTAATATTTTTTAATTATTATAATTTTTTGTTGCCTGCCGCATTAAAGGATTCTTTAATGATAATATTATATTCCTATTCATCCCAAAGTATTATTGCTTGTTTATTATATCCTGTAAATAATTAAATAAGTACATTCATAAATTGTAACAAGTGTCCCGAATCGCCCCTTTCTGTGGGATGAATCAGAAAATCATGGAAAAAAAATCAAAATAAATGCAAGCCATGTTTTTTTCAACATTCTTTGGTTTGATTTTGAAAGAAGAAGGTAGGACCCACGTTTCAAAGTTAAAAACACGTTCGTAAACGATTTTATTACATCCGATTTCTACATTGGAAGTTGAAAAATGTCCCAATTCCCCCCGTTTTATAGAACTCTATTTACTTCATGCACATTTATTTTTCACCTTTATTCTACAAAAAAAAATTAAATTGAAATCTGTGTATTTTTCTCATCTTGTTGTCACTCGAGAAATCAACATGTTCAACAAGCAATAGATCGTCAGACAGCTTTAATAATAAAAATGTTCTAATCCATCTGTGGCAAACAAGTTCAAGTAATCGATACGCATGAATTATGCAATGAGAAATGCGAGAGCAGTCTTCCAATAAACTAGAAAAGTATTGAAAAAGTTATCCGCTGTTTTTAGTGTATGCTTATTTTAAGCTTAAACCTTGACTTGTCAAAAGTGGCTTGACTGCACAGCTTGTTTAAGAAAAGCTTTCACCCAATTTTGGAAACTACACAGAGTACGACTTTTCTTCATAATTTTTGTTAAAGAGCAAAAGATAATGCTGCATACTATGTATTTTGCCTGTTTGATGTAAAAGGATAAATAGATTTTTTTTTAAATATGGCATGGGATATTTTATGCAACTTTTATAATTTATTAGTTTGTTGACTTATGCGAGTTTAGTATTTGTATTTCTTTCGAGGTTGTGATAAGCGATATTGCTTTTCCTCAGATTGGTTCATCGGTAAGTTAAGTGTTATTTTTTTATAAATTTTAAATTTAGAAAAGAAATTGCATGCCTTGAAATCTATTAATTATTTTTACCTTGTTAAAATTCCTTTGATAAATCTCTTTGTTATTTTATTCAGTTAATAAACACACTTAGTTTCCATTACTGCGTCTATCATTTTCTTTCATATACAAGACTTTGGAATTTAACTTATTAAAATAAAAGGTTGACACATTATTTGTAGTATCGCCACATGCACCCACCAAAGAAAACAGTTTCAAATAGGTAGACAAAATTAAATTGGTTCAGTTTTTGAGAAATGTAATTTCCTTTATAATATCTCCAATTTTAAGAACAAATACCTCTTAAAATACGTTATTTAAGTAAACAAAGCAAATTATAGACTCTTTTAATTTTCTACTAAAAATATCAATACTTTGAACCAGAAGCACATTGTTAGGTTATTGTCTTAAAATAGCACTTTTATTTATTGTTATAAAGTTACGATACAATCTAGTCGTAGTTATATGTGTAAGCCTATGAGATTAATTTATTTCAAGTAGAAAATGGTAATCCAAATCCAGTGGAACAATAAAATAGATAAAAAAAACCCAAAATAAAACTTTTTTGAATGGTATTGCTCTATGAAGATTAAAACTAAAGTTATTGATGCATGAATGGGATAACCCGATAATTTAAAATGTTAAATGTGTTTCTAAAGTAACCATTTAGTAAAGCATTGAAGTAGCCATTTCTAACGTAGTCTGGATAATAATAGCTTATGTAAAATACTAACTATCATAATTTATGTAAAAGGAGCATTTCAAAAATATAATAGAGGTTGTTTTTCTTAAGAAATTAAAGAATATAATTGTTACAATCTCCTTATCATTTAAAAGTAAAATTTAAAATAAAAAATTAAACAACCTGAATTTTTGTAATAACTAATTATTAGTCTGATGACAATATTTTGTGAGACTGTGGACACAATTTTTACATTTTATTTACTCAAAATAACGATTTTTAAGTAACTTTAATAAGATTTTTCTCTTAGAATAGGATGATTTAATAAAAAAAAAAAATTCCGCTTTTGAGCGTTTATATTCCATAAAAATTCTTTTGATGTTAGCATATGACCATAATGGTCCACCTGCTGAAATTCGGGGGGGGGGGGGGGGAAAGGCATACATTTTTTCCAATTCCATACAAAATTTGGAAATCTAATTAACTGCAGTTACATAAGACAGCCCAAGGTAACTGTGGATCGTCTTTCTTAATTTGCTAAGCGTTGAACTCAGAATTTGGTGTTTTTTTTCCGAATGTAACGCACAGAGGAAGCCAACGTTGATACGCATGAATATTAATGCGTGCGAATGGAAGGACAACTTAATAATAGTCGTCACATCTTTCGGTGTCCTCAATTTTCGCGATAAGCAAGTAATTTAATTATGTCACGCTTTACGCAGACGGTTGTTTTTTCCCTTCCGGATTCTTCTTTTAGTTCTCCGCATAGCTCTGGACTTTATGACTAGCAATTACTAAAAAAATAAGTTGCTAATCGATTTAGGAAAAAAGCCGATTAATCGAGGAGATATATTTATTGTTAAGATAACCCTTATAACCTGAGATAGTTTCGAATTTGATGTAGCTTTGACAGAGATAATTTTTGATGTTTTATAAGTAGTATTTAGACGTGATACCAAAAACTCAAGACAATATTCAGTCGCCTTTACTGACTTGTAAATTATGATTTTTGGTTTGGGATAAGATTAGCAATTATATTTTTAATAAAATAATTTCCATTTCAAGTGTATTATGCTTTTATTTTTACATTTATACTAGCTACGTGGCCCCGCGTTGCAGCCACCCGTCATTGGTGTGTACGTCCCAGCCTTTAGCTCTTCGCAAACAGGCTTGTTTCGCTCTCTAAAAGGTTTGTTACTATGCAAAACAATGCTTGCTTCACTCGCTAAAAGTTTCATTGTTACGCAAACACAGCTCACTTCGCTCGCTAGAAAGTTCATTGCCACATAAGCACAGGCTCACTTCGCTCGCTGAAAGGTTAATTGCTACCCAAGAACAAGCTCGCTTTGCTCGCTAAAAGATTACTTGCTACGTAAATTGTTAATAATAGAACTCCCACCCCTGTCGAGAAACAAAACTATTTTCCTCGTTAATACAGAAAGACAACCCTCTTCACCTCTCTAAGAATATTTTAACATTGTGTTTGTCAAAAGTCCAGCAGGCTAAAATTAAACTTTAAACTAAAAAGTCCAACAGACTAATCAAATTAGCAGGATAAAATTACTTATGTTGAAAATTTCTAAGCTGTATCCCTATTTGATATCGCTTTGTTAAAAAAAAAAAAAAAAAAATTGGTGGGCACTTAATTCGGAATGAAATCAAGTGTTAAATGACTGATTTTAAGAATTTTAAAACACTAATTCTTACAATATAGTACCGCTTATCAAGTGTTAAAGCATAAGTTTAGTTTTATTTGGAAGCAGGGCTCGATTTAGAAAACCAATTACTATAGGCACAACATAGTAGACTGGGCCCCCATCGACGATTGTTGATGGTATTTAAATATTAATGGCATTTTCGATTACCATCTATTACTATTTGGATTAAAAAATTGAGATATTAATATTTTATTAATTAATAAGAGTTATTAAAATATATGTTCATATTTCATGACATAGATCAATTGCGTTGAACAGAATATTGATATTTATATCATAATTCGGAATTTGTTTGGCAATTTAGGGGTCCTAGACGAGGGCTTTACAGGGCTTATGGAAAAACAGGCCCTGTTTGGAAGTGATCCCCCCCTCCCTTTATCCATGAGTGTATCATGTTAGTTAAAGTGATTGTTAGAAGCCAAATTTGAGGATTTTTTTTATGTAACTCTTGATTTGGTAAAAAAAAAGTACAATTATAATTAATATATACTTTTATAATATCATTAAATGTTATTCCATGGGTTGAATACAAAGTAGTTACAGCACTGCAATTGCGTGATGCGTCCAAGTAAGACTTTTTTCGGTTAAAAACAGATGTTCAATGCTGGAGAATAGTTGATAAACGGAGTAGCACTTTATTCAGAAGTATTATGTGGCATCTTGAAGTACAAAGATGAAGGCAAACTTCTTAGCAAGTTACCAAACAGGAACATAGCTCATGAATAAAATTTGAAGTTGCTTGAAGTCGTGGTGGAATAAATTGTTTTGGAGGATTTCGTACAACATGGTGGAAAAACTTCTATTCTAAAAAGAAAACTTTGTCACTATAGGTAAAAATATTCCTTGATGCCAGGGATAAATGTCGTTCAAAATGATCAGTGTACTAATTGGTTGACATCAATACCACGTTGTTTCTTGCAACGTTGCTGGATGTATCTCTATAGTTGATGGACTTCGCAGAATTTATCCACTGATGTAGCTGGAATGTTACAAAACCGTATACGTTCTCAACAGTATTTGGATACGACAAAATTGTAGCAAGTACTCTATCAGAGCTACAATAATTGCATCGTTATGCACATTCAGATGATACATTACACCAAAGGATAGGTAACGATATCCTTGAAAGGATTCTCCCCTTAGTAATATTAGAGAGGCTACCTCGAATACTGATAGATATCAACAGAAGTTTTCACTAATTTGGTAGAAGTTGGTTGAGAGGGAAGGTTATTATATAAAAGCATCTTGTTACTTGTAGTAATAAAGTCATTTAAGAATTAACGCCATGATTCCATTACTTTGATCCAGACCATTTATTTTGATTCAATGTATATAGTTAGTTTAGCTTTTACCACTTTATTGGTCGAAATAACCACATTTCATAGTTGCGGCTGCCGCAATATTCGCATTAAAGCATCGTTTTCATACGTCGAGGAACCATGTTTTGCTGTTGTAGACTTTAGAAGATGTTGATTCTACAGCAAAATTATATGTTGTGATTACATTGAAATAATTACTTGTGGTTTCTTGAAAAATATTGTCCATAAAATATCATTTTTACTTTAGTTGTGATATAAGGATTTCGTTAAACAATTCAAATTACGAATGATTTTAGTGAGCTTTAGAATAAATTCTGATAATTGACATGTTTCTTTTTTCTAGGCGCAGGCATGTGATGTCCTATTTTTAGGGGATGTTAGAAAGACAGCATTCTGCAACACTTTTGCTGATCGGATGTTGGATTGTAAATATGCATTCGTCCATATGGTAAGCAGCTTTGATTTGAAATATTTGATTTGTAGACCATGTACATACGAAGCATTTTAAACCACGTTGAGTTGGCAATTGATTTCGGTTTTACCTCAGATCATACATTGCATCAAAACCATATGTCTGCATATGCTTGTTTCAACGCATTCTTTTGTAGTTCACTAACGCAAGTTAGAAAACGATTTCTGAAAACGTCGTGTTTGGACCTTAGCATTTACATTAAAAAATTTCAAAATTATGAAATGCACTGTTAAAAGTGATACAGTTTAGAGTAAACTACAACTGTCTTATAAGCAGTATCCACAATGTTAAAGTATCTGTTCAACACCAAATTATTTTAAAATTTAAGGCAAGAAATACCTAATCACAGTTCAGTTAAGTCTTTTAAAAATGCTGAAATTGATTAATCATAAAACAATCGAATAATTGTGATTGCTTGCAGAAGATGCTCCCATATGAAATACATGCGGAGTTATTCTTTTTGTTTTGCAAATTTTAAGTGAATATTCTTCTTTTAACACTATCTAATCATTCCCCATTATCACTGATATTAAGTTCACCATCTCATCAAAATCTCTTTGCTTTTTTACAAGAAATTGGTTGTTATTGTTTGATTTAAAATTTTGATAATTTTATTTTTTTATTGCGTTCACTATTTTTAATCTCTATACTTTTAAAGATTTTAAGACTTAAAATAAAAATGCAATTGTTTGGCACAGTATGGCTCCTAGTGGAGTTTTTGTGAAATAAAATTCCAAACAACCGACCAACTAATAATTGTGATTACGGTGCCTTCTTAGTAGTAAAACCTGAACATGCATAAAGTGGATTCCCAGTTGGCGTAGATTATTCCTAATTGTTTATTATTTTTTCAATCTATTCTATTTCAAAAGATTCCAAGTCATGGTTTAACTTAATTCCATTTAGGACTCTTTCACACGGTGCGGACGTGGATGCGAGAGCGGACGCGGGTCCACAAACGCATGCCTTTTCACATCTGCGGACGTGTTGCCCGCATCTTTAAAGAGTTTGATTATTATTTTCCCTCAATGAATGCAGTATCTGGATAAGCGTTTTAAGCTTTACTTTATAATATAAGTGTAAAATATAAGTTTGGATAAAAGAAGGTTGCGGTTATTATATCTCCTTTATTCTAGAAGGAAACGGAGAGATAAGCGTTTTTGGATTATCCTATTAATCAGGGCAGGCCTAAAGTGTGTGCGATCGCACACATGTGATTTTGAGAGGGGAGCCGAAATGAGAAAAATATTAAAAAAAAATAAAATATTATGATAATGGTGGTAAAAATGTAAACTAATAAAAACATTTTTCGCTGCTAAAGCTAAGAAGGTCCACTGCTAGATGATGAAATACTGGTGATTTTAATCAATTTTGTGTAATATTTTTCTTAGCCTTTTTTTCCATGAATACTAACAAAATAGGTGCCGGGTTCGAATCCCGGGTTAGGCATGGATGTTCTT
Organism: Linyphia triangularis; assembly: GCA_963978545.1. Lineage (NCBI taxonomy): Eukaryota > Metazoa > Arthropoda > Arachnida > Araneae > Linyphiidae > Linyphia > Linyphia triangularis. Next base: position 9,503,644 of record OZ021721.1, on the reverse strand, counting down.
TGTGGTACGGAATCCACGTTAAGCTGTAGGTCCCGGCCTGATTAGCCGTCATTGTGCATAAAAATAGGTCGTTGAGCGTACAAACTAACCAACCATGAATATTAAATCAAAACTTTTGTTGTAATTAAAAGAATGTGTGTTATTTTCTGACAAAATTATAAACAGAATAAAAGAATTTAGGAGCGTGCTCTTTACAGAAGTACTGTACACCATTCTTATTGAAGTTTGTATAAGTCCGTTAAAAGAATTAATAATAGAAGAAATCATTTAAAAAAATAAAAATAAAAAAAAGATACTAAATACTCTACTATTTATTACTACTTGTTAGTTTTAGTTTATAATCCCTTTAAAATGCCAAATTCAGGTATTAAGTTCCTGCAAATTTTAGTTATAGTGTACCCATACCCAGGGCCTGATCATGACAAGTTGGGGCCCAAGGCCCTGACAATTTTGGGGGCCCCTTTTTCAAATGCGAGGTATATTGGAAATGGGCTTGACACATACTCAAATGAATTAACATTAAATATAGAAAAAGTTGATAAATTAATGTTAATATATTGTTTTCTAAAAGTCAATTTTTTTATCACGAATAAAGAAACAAATTTCAAACAGTCAAGTTAATAAATCGAAACAGGAAAAACTTTGTAATGTAGTATTGCATTTCACAATCACAATGAGTAGTAATATCCATGACAACAATATCTGCAGCATTACTCATTACTTCAGAGTCGACATTTGCTGATTTTACAATAAGCTTTTAATTTTTGTCTCTATCTTTCAGGAATACTTGTTTTTTACTTTTTTAAGTAATGGTTTGGTTTATTTGAATAAATGCACTCTGAGGTACCTAAGACGGTTCAAGATCAATACAAAATGATTTTTAAGTAAAAATTATTTTATACAGATTATCAAAGATTTGTACATAGCTTTTGTGAAAGAAAAGTTATAGGTTTAAAGCTCATTTCGGGGCCCCCTAAAATCAAGGGCCCAAAGCCCGGGCCTTGTAGGCCTAGGCGATGATCAGGGCCTGCCCATACCATTTTTGGAGGGCTTTTTCTATACCTATTTTCATAGAAAGAGGAGCCAAAACTCACTCTTGCACACACAGCATTTTTCTCTTAGGCCGGCATTGTAGTTGAACAAACAGCTAAGATAATACCAGTACTGATTAAGAGTATTAATATATAGTCGGCAGCTTATACTTACCGATGTGGGATTCTTTTCCTGTTTCCAAAATACTGAAAAGTCGTTTGAAACTTAAAGTGGAGTTTGGACCTTTTCACTCAAAGCCGATGTTATGTTTTAGAAAAAAAGTTTCAATACTAGTATACATTGGAAAAATTCTCCGAAACTTTTGAATTAGATTCACATTTTTTCACACTTAACAAGTGTTAGAAAACTAACGTATCTGCATAAAAACTATTCATTTGAAGATTGATTAATTAAAAATTAACTAAAGGGTATAATCCTGCACCAATCATAATTCAATTTGTGATTCATTTTAAATTTAACGACAAACGATACACAATTATTTGATACAAGGAACCCCCCACCCCCAACTAGAAATGAAAATTTAAATTAAATATTTTTTTATATAATTTTGTTTTGAAAGTATTTAAAATTATTGACTTCCTACAAAAACGTCAAGATTCAAAATTAAGTTAAAATTCAATTATTGCATAGACGAGTTAGATCACAGTAGGTTTTTTTTTTGTCCCGCATTATACACTTTGAATTACAAATGTATTTAGTTAATTCAAAGTGAAGTTATCGATGGAAATTGCGGAGATATAACGACTTCTGCGGATCCATTTGAAGGTTTTAATGAGTTTATTATGAGATGTAATAGTAATGTTATCAAGTCAGCTGCTATGAATGAGAGTAAATTGTTTAAACAAGCAGCTCTTTAGGTTTCAATTGCTTTTCAAATCAGTTTACAAAATTTGTAATGACTTAACATTTATAGAACATGCAATATATATATTGTTACAAATTAGTTTAAGAGAATTAAACAATATCCAGTAGGTGAATGAATTTTATTTGTGCTATGGGGGGGGGGGTTAGCTTTTGTTATTTCATTCAATTCAATCTCTTGTTTATAAGAAAGGAGGTATTCCTTTAATAACCTATCATATCTGTCATGTATGAGTACGAGCTTCTTGACCACGAGGTTGCGGATTCGAGTCCCGTGTAAGGCATGGGTGTTTGTAAATGTATGCTGGCTTGTCAAATGACGAATGTTTCGGCGCATTATAGCCCTCGTGTTGCTGACGGTGTCAGATAATCTGAAAACAACTGTCATGTATCAGTACTTTAGAAAGGTCTTCTATAGTTTTCAGGAACTTGTGCCATGTTAAACTTAGTTAGTTCATTCAATTCAACTACGAAATTTTACTATGGCTCCTTTAACCCATTCCATTCTGCTTACTATTCCGTGACCTGCTTTACCAGTCTTGTTCATAAATTTTCAAACAATATAGGGCTTCTGAATTAAATCTCCCTAATTTGGAGAGGCCACTGTATTTAGCAGAAAGTTATCAAACATACGAAAATGTAAAATATTAGATAATAGAGCTCACATAGTTTCAGTGCACCTCTACGTTGGATGAAGATATCCGTTCCTGACGATATCCAACCTTCATGTCGGCTCCCTTAGTAGCTCTGAGGACATCCAGTCGGTAGCCAAATTCCAGCCATATTCGCTATAACATGGTTCCCTAACCACACTCACTGGACACAGTAGCAGCGTTTATTGAGGCACGAAGGTCTTCAGCGTAACGGATGTTTCATGAGTAGACTTTGTCTTTGACGTAGCCTCAAAAGAATGGCCATGACTTACAGTTGAAAGTGGAACTTCAACGAACATCCATGCTTAACCCCGGATTCAAACCTATCACATTTGACATTTGAAGTCAGATCGCTAATTACACAGCCATCAGGTGAGCCAAATTAAAGTGGAGTGACGTCTGGAAATTTTAGTGAGCAGGCAATTACGTCTCGGCATCCTATCCATCGGTAAGGGAAATCCAAAAATGCTCGCATAATCAGTGTGGCATCCCAAATACTTTGCATATTTCTTATGAATTTGAACTTTATGTTAAGTATAGTGGAAGTTTGAGACATTTGATATGGACACCCTGTAGAACGGCTCGAATGTTGCGTCAACATCAACATTAATACACCACGAAAGTTGGGATCCGTCATACAGTGCATGAGATCATTAAAACGATCCCCACTTATGCATGTGATGGTGGATGTTTAAAATGAAAGGAAACTCAAATGTTACGTCATCCAGACGGCAATATCCTGTTGTATCTTTTATATAAGTGTCCTTCGAATCAGTCTTCTGTCACGAATCCTACAAGGCTGAAGAATTTTTGCCTCCAAGGATTTGCCAAGAATTTTTTTTCGAAGAGTTATACATTCATCCTAAGCCGATTGTATTGGGTCCTCTTATCTTTATCCTTAAAAGCTCGGCCGATAACAAGTTACACCTCAAGAAACATCATAAATTATTATTGAGAAGGTTTAAAACACCCTTCATAGTTTCAAATGCAAATTTTACGTTTAAAAAAAGTTACAGCAACGTCTCTGTTTATTATTTAAAGGAGATCTCAGAGATAGAATTAACCCTAGTATCTGTAAAAGGTCTACAGAAGGGTGACTTGTCACAATTCTTGTGATCTAATGCATTCAGTCTCATTATTATTGTAGATAATTGATATTTTTTTTTTGTAAATCGGTAGAAGAGTTGGTATTGATTTGCAGTATTTAAAAAAAAAAAAAAAAAAAAAAAAAAAAAATTGTTACATTTTTTTTTAGTGTGGAGGAAATTTGTAACTATGTCAGGTAAATGAGATTTCACAAAACACAAATGTACTATTGGGTTGTTCGGAAAGTAATTTCGTTTTTTCCCGTCAGAGGACTTAATTACATTTTTTCGAAACCAACTTTACACTTAAGCTGCATAACCATTATATGTCTTGAGAGCTGATATTGCAAGGCTTGTGTGTGAAAAAGTTCTATTAATTCTACGCAGTAGTTTTTGGTTGGTGCCCTTTTAAATATGGAGAGCAATAAGCAGCATTTTCGTCATATTTTACTTTTTTACTATAGAAAAGGTAAAAATGCTGTCCAAGCGAGAAAAAAATTGACGGATGTGTATGGAGAAGGCGTGTTAACAGTACGCCAGTGCCAGAACTGGTTTGCAAAGTTTCGATCCGGCAATTTTGATGTCGAAGATGCACCACGTTCGGGAAGGCCAGTTGAAGCATTAGTTGATGCAAATCGGCGAATAACCACACGAGAGATCGGTGAGAGGTTAAATTTGTCGAATTCGACTGTTTATGGCCACTTGAAAGGCCTGGGCTTAACCTCGAAGCTCGATGTGTGGGTGCCCCATGTTCTTACGGAACGAAATTTGTGTCGTCGCGTTGACGTGTGTGATTTGCTCCTCAAACGTCAGAAAAATGATCCATTTTTGAAGCGGATTATTACTGGGGACGAAAAATGGGTTGTATACAACAATGTGAAATGCAAGAAGTCATGGAGCAGGAAAGATGAACCGGCTCAAAGCGTTTCAAAAGCCAACATTCACCAAAAAAAGGTGATGCTGTCCGTTTGGTGGGATTTCAAAGGAATCGTTTTTTTTTTTTTAGCTTTTACCGGACAATACAACTATTAATTCGGAAGTCTATTGTCATCAGCTGGACAAATTGAATGATGCGCTTAAACAGAAGAGGCCAGAATTAACCAACAGGAAGGGTGTAGTGTTCCACCAAGACAAAGCGAGGCCTCATGCAAGTTTGGTTACTCGCCAAAAGCTTTTACAACTTGGATGGGACATACTGCAACACCCACCATATTCTCCAGATCTGACGCCTTCCGATTATTATTTGTTCCGGTCCCTGCAAAATTTTTTGGATGGTAAAACCTTTACCTCAAATGAAGATGTCAAAAACCACCTGAATCAGTTTTTTGCCAGCAAGGACCAAAATTTTTATGAGTGGGGAATCATGTTACTGCCAGAAAGATGGCAAAAGGTGTTGGACCAGAATGGCCAATATATAATTTAATAAAATATTTATTCATTATACGAAAATTGTCTTTCATGTTCCCAAAAAAAAAACGAAATTACTTTCCAAACAACCCAATAGATATTGACTTTGCAACCATTTATTTTGTAGATTTAGCAAAAATAGAATTAATTTACATTCCGAAGAGTCGCAAATATTTCATAATTATGCTATTGATAAAAAGCAGTATGATACAAATGGTACATATCTACGACTGTTGTTAGTCACTGAATGCTAACCTATCAAATTGATGTATTCAAAAGCATCATATCTGAGGGTAATATATTACTTTTAAGGCAACAGATCCGGAAAAATGTTAGAATTTATAGTAAAATATAAATTTTATAATCTAATAAGCATAATCTCTCTTTAATTTTAGTTTCATAAATAAACTAGGGTTACTCTGAGTAAAATATTAATTTTTTAATAAAGTGGCTGTTTTTTCTGCTGCTTTTATATTAAATTAAAATAAGTAAGTTTTTATTGAATGCCTTATTATTTTTGACTGGCAAATAAAGTACAGTAAAAAAATGACGTACTATATTTCCTTCGTAATTTTTTTTAAATGCAAAAACTTTTTTGATTTGTCCATAGCAAATAATCTTTTTCTCCCATCCCATAAAATCAATATCAATGACATAAAATGATATATTATTGCAGTTAGGATATTTTTACTTCTTATTGTCCTAATTTACTCATGGTCTAAATTGATTCATTCCATGATGGTAATAAATGGATTCTTGAAGAGATTAACATTAAATGATTTTTAAATAAAATAACAATTTATGATTATAAAAAGTAACAAACGAATAATAAAAGTTAATAAAATATTGCTGAAACTTAAAGACCTTTATGAAAATTTGAAAATCTTAATTTATCAACAAGTAACCACACAAAAACTACCTTTCACTAAATTTCATTCCAGAAGAGCTTATATTTCGTATCTCAATATTTCTAAGTAATTTTTTTCCTTCTTTCGTAGTAATTGGACATTACTTTGATCTTTCTAGCCTAACGAGTTCGTATTATTTTCTCGCAACAAAACACATGCCAGTTGAAAAAGACCGGTAAATTTATCGTCTCTTCATTTCGAACTTGATTCTCTCTTCGAAGCTATCTGCTATGTATTACATAATAAATCTCACCCTTTATTGCTATTAGCCTCTACCCCTATTATTGCCCTTGCTTCCTCTAAACATTTCGCTACATTTAAAAATATTTATCGCGTATTTTTAATTTTAGAGAGTCATTATTTATTTATAAAATATTGAATTAATAATAAATGTTTATATAATATAGAAATAAAATACACATTTAAATATTTCTGTCATGTTGTTATTAAATCATAATTTTTCTTCACTTTTTTCTACTGTTTACTAATTTAGTGAAAAGTTTTTATAAATGCTTAGTCAATCCGTTGAGGGCATGATTCCTGACAATAGAACATGCTACAAAAATGCGTGCAATATGTAAAGTAAAAGGCCTTGTCTTATTGAGTTACCATATCAAAATTCAACCGAAAGTTATGATCGGAAATACCAGAAACAGTGAATGTAAGTTGACATGTAATTTTTTAGGTCTATACTATAAATATTACGGACATACCTAATATTAGTTTGAATGTTTTGATATAAATAGGAATATATATAATTGACCTACAAATTCCTATCGCAAATGGCCCACATGATGGCTGTGAGGTTTGTGCTTTGGTCTCGTTTGCCAAAGGTTCCGGGTTTGAATCCCGGGTTAAGCATGGATGTTCGTTGGGATTGAAATCCACGTTAACTGTAGATTCTTGTCTGATTAGTCGTCATTGTGCATAAAAATAGGTTCTAAAGCGTACATACCAATCAACTGTATGTGCTTTAAATTTTGACCGGAAGTGACGACGGACAAGAAAGTCCCTGAAATGCTATAGCCGTCCACCATCCCCGGCAACAGTTCTGCAACTACCTCTCCAGTTCCACACTGCCACAAACTCACATTGGATGCATCTCGATGACAAAACTGTGTCGAAACTTTCTGTCGACAGTGCGCACATAGCGTTAGACACATAACTTTCATATCAAAGTCACATCGTTACGTAGCATAATGATAAATAAAATAATACAATTCAAAAATTAATTGTATAAAGTATATATTGTTTTATGTGAAAGAAAGGATCATTATTAGATTATAATTTCTTGCCGAAAATCAAACTTCTTGTGGCGGTTGTAAGTCTGATCAAGCATTCGGACCAGTAACGACTTCAAGGAAAACTTATAGACATCAATTATTTGGATGACTTACCATACTTAAGAATATTTCTCCGAATTATTTTCAACGTTTACGCTGATAAATTTTAGGTTAATTTGTATAATCCTAGACTCACGGTATATAACTTCCGTAAGTTCTATGCCAATTCTCTTTAATTCCCAATTATGGCTTAAAGTCTTTTCTCCGTCGTTGTTCATGATGGTCAAAGTGTGACACCGCCCACGTTATATTACATTTTTTTTTGTTGTAGTTAACTTTAAGTTGACATATTTTTAATGCATGTTTAGGTAAATTTGAAAATAATAATCTTTATTTCCTGTTCACATTTAACTTTTTCTGAGTAGAGCCTGATCACATCTTGAACTGTCTGGGATTAATCTGGGAGGAGGTTCATTCCTCTCCCCTCTTGGTCATGGACTTCATCAAAGTCAACGGATTCCTTGATCTGGTCTAACTCCGTCAGACCAGATTGGAGATTATTAACAACAACAAAAACTACAAAAGGACGTTTCAATTGATCCATGTTAATCCTGGAAAAGGTGGTTGTTTTGAAAAATAGTTTTGCAAATGTTTAGACAGTTTTTCCTCCCCTCCCCCCCCCCCCCCAACCAACAGTGCTATCTGTTGTTAACCTGTTCAGGACCGTGATCGCGTATATGTGATCAGACGATTCTTCCCTCACGGCCCGCGATATCGTATTTGTGATCAGTGTTTCCGTGCCAGCCGGCCCATCATCACACAGACGTGATTTCAGATTGGAACGTTTTATTTGAATTTAACGGGGCAAAATGCTTAACGGGGAAAAATGCCCGGTCCCGTGCGTGCGTAGTCTCTTTGAGCGCGCGGGCCTGGGGAAGCGCTTCTTTCTCCTTTCGCCGGTCCTGAACAGGTTAAATTTTATAATTATTTTGGAAAACTGATAAATAATATTCCGAAGTTGCTCAAGTAGAATGTAGTAGACGGTACATTTCTATCGTCCTAAGTTATTACAAATTCCTTTTTTAAATGTGCCTGTCCTTTTTGGGATACCTTCTATACTTAGTATGAGTTTCTTTACGAGCTATGGTAGAAATATTTCCCCACAAATCTTAAGAAGTATTTGAAAGCGGTGGACAGTTCTCGATGACATGCCAGAAACTCCCGCACATGTTTGTCATAATTTATGTCGGACTAACAGCGTGGTTCCGCGTTACTGAAATTCGTCATTGTGTGCCAGCTTTGGACGCTTCACGAACCAGACGCGGTTCGCTTGCTATAAGTTTCATTGCTACACAAGCACAGGCTCGCTGAAAGGTTCATTGTGAGGAGGTGTGTATGTTATGAAAATGGAAAGTTTATGAACAGATAGATATGTTTATGAACAGCAAATTATGAACAGACGTTAACAAGAAGCCCTAGCCATAATAACTATACCTTCAGGTAATGCTACTGTAATTAATATTATAATATCGTAGTAACAATACAGTATAAGTCAATGAAACAACAATAATCAGAAAAAATAATACAAATCAGTCAACAAAACAATAGAGTAACACATAGGAGATACCTTGGAAAACACGTGGTCAATGCATGTGGGTGACAAGGGCGGTAGACTTCCAATGGAAGTTACGCGAATGAATTGAAGAAACGACTAAAGAATGCTCGGAAACAAAAAGAGAGAAATATCTAGTAAAATCCATGGTTTGAGTGTAAACCAGAGACTGTTGCAGAAACTTACCTCGCTGAAAGTTCATTGCTAATCAAGCTCTAACTTGTTTCGCTTGCTCAAAGATTCATTTACGTGCAAGCCTAGGCTCTCTTCGCTCGCTGGAAGGTTCATTGAAACGAGTGCATAATTTCCTAGCTTCATTTAATAAAAAGTTAACTGTTACGTAAATCCTTACAATTAGAACCCCTCAATAGTCGAGGAAAAAATGCTCGTTAGTATAACAATATACCCCTCCTCTCTCACCCATCCAAGAATATTTTAAAAATTATTAAATTATTAAAATTGTCAGACTATGCAGTAAAAAGCTATTTTTATACCCCTATCCATACATAAAATATTATAGGTTATCATCTCGTAAACATTCAAAGAAGAGTACCTCCTTAGTTATTAGTCCTAGATAGTAACTTTTTGCATAAACTTATAGAAAATTTATAGTTCTACAACTTTTGTATAATATATTTTCTCTACGACTTACAATTTATGAAGATATAATTGAAAAACTCGGCAAAAACCCAAAAAAAGCAGCATTTTTACGAAAAAGTTTTTACTTTGATGCTACGTAACTCTTTACATAATAGATTTACAAAAACCAATGAGGAACTTTATCGTTTTTTGGTATTATTTTTAAATAAAAGTAGAGAAAAAATCATGAAAAACAATATTATTCTTCCAAAAATTTGAGCTCGGATAAATAGTTAAAAAAAATATTTAGTTTTTCACTTTGCGATTTGGCGGGACAAAGCTACTTTTGCGTGTCAACGCGCAGATGATGAACCAGTCTAAAACCTGTTTTAGACGAGGTTCCTCCACTTATTTTCGATGGAATCTATGCGTAACTACGTCGCGATTTTTTTTTATGCGTTTTTGGTCACGTGACCTTTGCTTTGATTACAAACTTGATTTTAGATTAATTGAAAGCATAAAGATAAAAAATAATTGCACTGCTGAAATATATTCTTTGGATAACTCTAGAAAATACAAAAAATATTCGTTTTCCTCATTTGTGCAAGTTCCTCATTGTATACAAAAGTTCTAGAAAATTTAATTTAATATTTGTTTTTAAAATGCATTGTGCAAAAGAGTTATGATATATAAACTGAAAAACGTATTTTTTTTGGTGCACCACGGAAAATACACAGAGCAGAGTAGCTCCTTTGTTATTAGTCCTAGAAAATAAGTTAAGAAATTAAACTTGTAGAAAATTTATTGTTCTACAACTTTTTTATACACAAATTTTTTCTCTAAGACGTACCATTACGGAGATATAATCAGAAAACTTGACACAAATCTTAAAGTAACATTTTTACGAAAAAGTTTTGAATTTGATGCAACATAACTATTTACATAATAGGTCTACAAAAAAACTTTGTGAACAAAAGTTGTAGCAAATTTACCATTCTACATTTTTTTTAATATAATGCTTGTTTTTAAGATGCATTGACGAAGAGTTATGACGTATAAACTGAAAAACGGCTTAGTTTTTGCTGCACCACGGAGAAAGCACAAGGAGCATTAGGAGGTCGAAAATTTGGTTTATAAACCACGAGACAAATCTTTATAACATATTAAAAAATCAGAACTACGTAACCTTTTGAAAGGCACAATTTATCTATTCCCTGGACTATATAGGTTCTGCCACATTTAAGCATTAGAATTTTCAATTACGAAAGGACTATTGATGCAATACTGTTCCCTTTTAAACGTGTAGCAGAAAATTAACAGGGCCCCGTATAAACAGGGCTATATGCGCAGATCTCCTTTATTCTTCCCACTTTTCTCCACTCTAGACTATCAAGTGCGTTTACACGGGAAGACTCGCCCGGACTTCTCCCCGTGTAAACAGGGCTTTAGATTAGGGAAGGTCATGTCTGTTATCACAGACTAACTCTTTGATAGCTTGATTTTGGAAATGAAGCAACTGCTCAATATGTGCTGCTAATTATCAATTTGTATTGATTGAATTATCACTTTGTATCAATTGAACTTATTATTGGATGATTGTCTGGATGTCGCCTGGAACACATCGAGTCACAGTATGACAATGCAGTTCAAGGTAAATACCAAGATTAGGGAAGGTTGTATGTGTCATCACAAACTATCTCTTTGATAGCTCTATTTTGGTTGGTTGTTTTCAGATTATCTGGCGCCGTCAGCAACACGAGGGCTATAATGCGCCGAAACATTCGTCATTAAACAAGCCAACATACATTTACAAACACCCATGCCTAACACGGGACTCGAACCCGCAACCTCGCGTTCTAGAAGCTAGCACGCTAACCACTATACCGTTTGGTCGGCAGCTCTATTTTGGAAAAGTGGCAACTGCTCAGTGCTCAATATGTGAAGCTAACTATCAATTGCTTTGAAACTTCATGGATCTCTTTTGATGTTTTAACTAAAGGGAAACTGATTATTGGATGATTCTCTGAAAGTCGTGTGGAACTCGCCTAATCGCATTCGTAACTTGTTGAAATGTATATTTAACACATTTTAAAGATATAAATAAAATATTCATTTAAAGTTCGATATTATAATCTGATTGCAAGAAAAAAAAATTCTACAATGTTTACGCCACAATGTACGTTATGATCCGTATAACATAATTTTACTCGTGATGCAGATCGTAATATGTTACTGTGAATCAAACTTGGCTAGGTATCATTAAAAATGTTTACAAAATATCCCGATCAAGTTAAACTCTAATTAATTTACATGAAATGCTTTGAAAAGAAATTCCAATAGTGACGAAGAGAAAATGAGTAAAAATTGGATATTTCCTGAAGAACTTTTTTATTTAAAGCATGAAATATTAAAGAGTTTGTCGTAAAAATGAAAACTGTCCATGTGCATGTAATTTTAATTACTGATTTTTGAAGCGATTCAAGTTAAGTTTTTCGGTTGTTTGCCCCTTTAGAACTCCCGTTATCAAATTTCTTTAAGATGAAGTTTATTAAGCCGTTGAAAGATGCAGCTTTCTAACTCAAAAATTTCGTGAAAAGTTTAAAGTTTACAGATAGAGATCTGTTATCTCGCTTTCGTTAAAACTAAAAACTAAAGAATATTTATTGACACAAAATAGTGTTGTACAGGTTTTATTGAAATCGGAAATATTTTTTTTAAATATTTATATTTTTAAAATGTGTATACGATACTTGTTTAACTAAATTAGTATTATTTATAGTAAAAGTTAAATTAAGTATCAAACATTAAATGGGCCCTTATAGTAACAGAAAGACTCTAAAATATTCAATTAAAATTTTTTCTGAAAATAGGCAGAAATGGTTTTGTTATAACTGAATGTTGTTAAAAGACGAATAGATATTCAGTGGTTATATTTCTCATGATGCAAGAGAGATGTATAAGAAATATTTTCTGATTCGGATCCCAGTACTACTTTTACCAGTACTGCTCATTAGTTGATTTATATTGTATTCAGATTATCTGGCGCCGTCAGCAACACGAGGGCTATAATGCGCCGAAACATTCGTCATTAGACAAGCCAACATACATTTACAAACACCCATGCCAACACGGGACTCGAACCCACAACCTCGCGGTCCAGAAGCTAGCACGCTAACCACTATACCGTTTGGTCGGCTGATTTATATTGTAATTCATAACCTAGGATACTAGAAAATGTATTTGTCATTTAAGAAATTTTTTTTCACTTTATACATTTAGATAATTATCAGTGGGACATGAGTCATAATTAGTTACTAAAAAAGAAATCGAATCGAAAAATCGTGTAGAAATAATATGGGTATCTAAACATTTATGAGACATAATGTGCAGATAGTGATAGATTTTTTTATATTAACAATCATTAAAATGTCGTAAGTGTTTGGTTAAACAAATTTATTCTTAATGAGTCTTACACATCACATCATAAATTTAGCACAAAGATACGTGTTTTTTGTTTTGTTTTTTTGGTGTAAAAAATGCTTGAGTTAATGGAGTAAGAGTGTATGTATTTTTACTTTCAATAACCCAAAAGTTAACAGGTAATATAAATATTGTTTCCGGTAAAAAAAAATAAAAAAATCCGGTTTTATTTTTTTTTCCACATCTTCTTGTTTTGAACATCATGAATTCTAAAAGTGGTTTAGAAAAAATGTCTGTCTGTGTGTACTTTGTCAGCAAAACTCCCGAACGAAGTGACCTTCGATGTTCAAGTTTGGTACATGCGTTAGTGGTGGTCATGGGACTTGGCATTAAGGTTTGCGTCCATATTGCGCATACGCAATATATGAAAACATGAAAAATCATCTTTTTTAGAAATTGCTAAAAAACGGCTCTAACTATTTTGATCAAAATCATTATGGTACTACCTAGTAAGGTATTCTAAACATCCCCACCTCCGAAATTCACGTAAATATGCTATAAAGGTGTAAACAGTTGAAAAACGAATGTCTTCAACACAAAATTGTCTTCCGTCTTTCCTTGACCATCGCTAATCAACGATCGTTTTCTCCTCTCCTCTGTTACAAGAAAGGATAATGTAAGGATTATCTAAAAGTATATCGCCAGATTCGCTATTTAAGAGGTGTTTTTTTTTCTTTCTTTTTTTTGCCCATGTATGATTTATCACCAGAAATATCATTGAACTGGCCATTTTTTCAAATGAATGAAAATATGAGAATAGTAATAGCACTATTGCACGTCAAATTTAACTGTAGTGAGCAGTATTATAGTGTAATTGAAAGTTGTGTGGTGTTCCACACCCCTAGTTGGAGAAATGATGCACATTTTCTAAAGAGTGATCAACACACATTTTACTACTTTTTATTATATTCATATACTTAAATTTTTTTAATAAAGATAAAATGAGAAATTTAGAATTACATCGATAAATGTGAGAATTCCAGAATGCTAGTCCAACAAAATGTGTTTTTATTTGGATTTCTAATGCTTATGGAATTGCAAATTCATGATTGGTAAAGTTGTTTAACTTTTCACAGTTAAACGTGTAGTAATGCAAACTGCGAAAATTTAAAAGTGTTCAGAATAAAAGTAAAACTTGAGAGTGTAGGAAATATAAGCAAACTGCAAAAAACAACAAAATGGCAACACTGATTTCGCCGTTTGTTGACAGTGTTTCTGAAAATTATGCTGAAGTATGCGAGTGAGTTAGCACGCCTTTGAAAAAATGTTCCTAAATAAAAATAATCACAGAAAAATATAGTAATATTGTACCTTTTACTTTAAGCCAGTGAATAAAATTACTTTTCATAAATGAAAGGCTTACATGCTACACCAACCTAAATGGCGATTTTCTCATTAACATACACAATTAGTGTAGGTACTTTTTAAAACAGGTAAATATAATTCAGTACTTAGGACATCTTTTCCAAATGATTTAAGCCGACCAAACGGTATAGTAGTTAGCGTGCTGGCTTGTAGACCTCGAGGTTGCGAGTTCTTGTCACGTGTAAGGCATGGGTGTTTGTAAATGTATGTTGGCTTGTCTAATGATGAATGTTTCGGCGCATTATAGCCCTCGTGTTGCTGACGGCGCCAGATAATCTGAAAACAACCAACTAACAAATCCAAAAGATTTAACTCTGAAAATGTTAAATGATATTTTAACTCATTTTGTTGTACTCTTTCTAACTGTTTGAATTATTTTAGGGGTGGCTCTTGTGGCGTCTTTGCAGAAGTACATCAGAACATATCCGATCTTCTGGATAGCTTACTTGACGGATATGATTATCATTTGCGGCCTGGTGTAGGAGGTACTTTATACTTTCAATCCGAATTAGTTAAGGTACAGTACCCAAAAAAAAAGTCAGAACGATGGCTATATCTTCGGTTCTAATTATCGTAGAATCTTACGGTTTGCACCAAAATGTTTTGCTTAAGATTTTCTATATATCTGATGCAATTTATTTTTCTTGAGGGACCGTTTATTAAGTAAAAGTAACGCTATCTTCGAAAATTTCAATACTAACCCTTATTTTTTTTTATCATTTCATTCGATTCAGAATACATCGTTTACTCTATAAACCAAATTTCAATGCATTATGTTGAAAAACACGTCACTTATGAGGGAAAATGTTAGACCATTTTTTGACCAATCTTCAGGGAGAATTTCCATAAAACGAAAGGTATTTTTAAGGTTCTACTTCACAGCGGGAGAAATCGAACGGTCAGTGCGGCTTTTCACGACGTTATAAAATACAAATATTAGTCTAAAATTGCATAGAAACAACTTGGATTTATAGTGTCATGTTTAAGATTAATACAAAAATAGCAAGTAAACGCAAAAGTAACATAATTTATTTACAACGTTAAAGATGAGCATTCTTCACACGAAATAAATAAAATATCGAAAACTGTAATTGCAGAAGTATAACGTATACTACTGATAATTCGTAAATTAATAAATATAAAATGTAGACATTAGTAAACAGTATTCAGCAAAGTGTGATTATTTTGCAGAAACATTTCACTGTAAACACAAATGTAACTTGATTGTTGAAATTATTTATAAAATGAAAAAAATCACATGATTCAGTAAAATTTTTAAAGGATAACTTATTGAAATTGTTTAAAAAATGTTGTTTAAAATATAATTTAAGGAAGTAATTTTAAAAAAAAAAAGACACTTTTGAAAACCACACAAAATATATGTTCCACAATTCCAAACACGCTAGAGAGATTAAAAATATACATACAAAAAATAAAACTGCTTTGTTTGTATAAAATAATATATATATATTTTTTTTTTTGTAATCTCAAGAAATTCTGTTACGATTCACCCCGCTATTCCTATTCACCCCATTTTACGATATCTAAATGTTGTGCGATTTTCCACACCTCTAGTTTACCTTGAATTAATCTTTGATAGTTTTCAAAAGTCGCCTACTAAACGGTCCCTTAAAGTGAGCGTTTTTTTAAATTTTCGCTAAAAAATCGAGAACTAAAAGTCAAAATGAAAAGAAAAAAATTGTGGTGGGGTTTCAGACCATGGTGAATCTAATGAAATCAAAAAAAAAAATATATGTTTCTATTCAAAAATTTTTTAAAATTGTTTTTATCAATTAATAATTAATTATTAAAAAAAAATTGATGCAAAAGTTGCGTGCTATTTATGTTTGGTCATTTACAAACTATCTTTTGAAAAAAAAAAAAATTACTGAAATATATTAATTATTTAAGTATTTATGGCCAAAAAACCAATAATTTTATTTAACATTAATTTATCATTTTCTTTTCATTATTTAAATTATAAACCATTCATTAGAAAATTACGAATTTTTGTATTTCGACATTTTTTTGGATGCTGAATCCAAATATGGGATATTATTATGAGGTTGCTATTAAACTTTTTAAAGTTTGGTTCTGTTTTAATTTGTAGATGACCCCTCATGACAAAAAAAAAAAAACTGCATGCAATTATTAAAAACCTTCCACGATTTACAACGGTACCTTTTGTTTGTTATTTCAAGAATTAGAGCACAAGATATAGCCATCGTTCTGATTTTTTTTTTTGGGTACTGAACCAGTATACATTGGGAAATGTGAAATTTGATGAATAATTTATTTTTTTTGTTCTAAAATATTATAGGACAGTTTTAGGATCTGGTTTCTTTAAAATGATATTATGTTGCTTTTTATGATAGTGTGAAAGTAAATTAACTTTTGTGAAGGTGTTAAACTACCTTAAACTCTAAACCTGCCTTAAGAACTAGATTTTGTCAAAGTAAGTTTGTATCAATAAATTTTCAAAAACATGTATTGAAAATTATTAAGTTTAACGTAGAATTAATTAAAAAAGTTTAATGTAGAACAAAGAGATCTGCTAGGATGTAATACATCCGATGAATAATGGGTTTATAACTTAATTTTGCATCTTGATGTTTTTATAAAAAGTGTCTTTTTAAATACCTTAGAACAGAATTCTATAATAAAAAAATATTTATATTTAAGCTGTATTTACGATTCTAGTAGGTTCTTTGTACTAAATTAGTGTGTATCACGTGCAGTTAAAATTAAAATTCTAAATACATTACAAACTGAGTTATGATTGGTGCCATTAGACCAGCGCTTAGCCATTACGCTGCCCGCAACAGATTTTTCTGCGGCCCGCCGCCACCACAGAAAAAAAAATAATTTCCCCACATGGACTTTTTTTATTTATAAATTGTAATTTTATCCGAAATAATCTGTGTTAACTATATAGGTAGAACCGATTTCTCCACAACGTGCACGGATAAACTATATGAAGAAGCTTTCAGCAAGTCGATTTTCCTCAAGAAAAAATATAGGAATAACTTAACTGAATCTCATTTGGACAATTCATTAAAATTGACTGCTACAAATATTCTGAAAGACATGATAAAATAAAGTAAACGATTTCGACTTCCATCATCTCATAATTGATATCGATTAAAACGTAGTAATCTGGAGGTACAGTTTAAATTTTTATTAAAAGTTAGGTCAAGTCGCATTGTCACGTTGAAACAAAAGATTCACTTTTTTTATTTAGACATTGATTCATTAATAATGAAAACTATTATTTTTTTTAATTATTGAAAAGAAATTAAATATTATGTGTAATTTTATTAAGATAAAAATTAATATTTTTTTCCGTTTTCTGAAATGCTACATATTGTTAAATCGATAATAAGTAAAGATACATATTTTGGTGTATCTGGCCCGAGAAAAGCTCCAACATAAGTCATACGGCTCGCCTTTAAAAGTTAGTGGCGAACGCTGAATTAAACCAAAGTTAGCCAAAGTAAAAATCGGTTGTAATAAGATCGTTAAGGAACATATTTTTGACATTGAAACTTAGGTCTTACCTTCTTTTTTGAGGATCAACCCCAAAAATTTTGAAAAAACTAGGACTTTAATTTATTTTGAATTTTTTCATGGTTTTCCGATTCACCCCGCAGAAAGGGGTGAATCGGAACACTTGTTACATTTATGTCTGATCTTATTTAAATGTTTACAGGGGGACAAAAAACACACCAAATAATGCATTGTGGTGAATAGGAACACAAAATTATCATAAAAAAAATCATTTAATATGACGGATAAAATTTGTGTTTGTCAATTATTGTCAAAACAAATCATATGTTTGAAAGCGTATCAACTCTTCTCCTATAGATCATCCAAATAGTCTTTAAAATTAATAATATTTTTTAATCTACTTTATGTTAGCGTGCCGTATGACTGCAAATTCCTTAAAATATCTTGAGAAAGGAGAAAAGCATCCTCATTTGTTTAGAAAAATCTCTTCGCTCATAGACGCTTTTTGTAAAACACACTTATATAGCAATAACCTTGTGGGGGTACAACTTTTCTCACATAGAGTCTTCATACATTTTTCCATATAACTTAAAGATAACGAAGTCGTTTAGAGAAAAAACCACTTGAACAATCGCCATTTTCTGCCATGCGGAAACTAGACTCCTCTTCTGACATTTATTCAAGCCTTCAGTCTTGATTACTGTCTTGAAGGGAGTAATTAGACTCTTCTTCAGCCGTTGAATCTTATGTGGAACATAATCTTGCCAAAAACAGCTTTTTAATATCACTTTTCAAGTGTTCCGATTCACCCCGCAAATCGAGACGAGGTAAAACATAAAAATTCGTAAAATAAAAAGTTTTTAAAATCAAGTTAAATTAAGTATGGCATGCTGTTGTGGATGTTTATACTTATCTAAAAATATATAAGTTAAGTCTACAACTGGTACATGTTATGAATTACGGGATAAGTTTTGGAGAGGTTAAAATGCATTGGATTGTATGCACACTGTTTCAGAATTAAAAAAAAAAAAAAAGGATAGTGTTGAAAACCCACAAAATATGTTCCAAGATTCCAAACATGTTAGCCAAGTAAAAAAATATATATAATTAATAAAACTGCTTTATTTGTGTAAAATAATAATTTCTTTGTAATTTCATGAAGTTTCGTTCCGATTCACCCCGCTGTTCCTATTCACCCCATTTTACGGTACCTCATCGAACATCATTCTGAATTTTTTATAGAATGCGGAAAAATTTTAGTAGATTACTAATCCACTGGTCTGCCGTATCAAAAATGGCCGAAACTGGTTATATATGGACTTTGAATTAGTTAAACTAAATCCGTCCTAAATATGTCCTAACTTGTTAAAAAATTAACCCACTTTTTGGTCTGGTCACTCAACGCACTTTGATTTTCAGTGAAGAAGGGCGCAGACGATTTCTGACTTCTGGATCGGAAAACTAGCATATTTTAAAAGTAAGCCGAATTGGTGACATCAGTTACGTCATTAGTGATGTAATATTTATTGCCAACTTGGCTCATTTTTAAAAGAGGTATGTAAGCCGTCGCCAGATATCTGAATCGTCTGCAGTCTTTAATTGAAAATTAAAGAGCGAAGGGTTACCAAAAAAAAGAGTGCTCATTATCTGGCAAGTTATGGCATATTTGGCAATCGAATTTAGTTCAACTCATTCCAAGTCTATTTTTGACCATTTTCGGCCATTTTTGCCACGGTAGACCAGTGGATTCGTAATCTACTAACTTTTCTCCACATTCTGTAAAAAATTCAGAATGATTTTCGATGAGGTACCTAAACATGCAGTCGCCTCGCGAGCTATTTGGCTTTAAATGATATTCATTGAAACATAATTTTTTACCGAAACAAAATGAAACTTTGCAGACAGTGCATCACAAGGGCAAATAATTTTATATAAGCAGCAAATAATAAATTTATAAGTTTATAAATTAAAAAAAAATTAAAAAGAAATTTTAAATTTAAATTATTATTTTTTAAATTTAATTTATAACTTGTATGGTGGGATTCTCACAATTCCACCACTTCACAGCGTCAAAATTAGAATATAACAACAAATAACATGTTTTTTTTTGTCATAAAACAATTAATTTACTCATAATAAATTTCACATACGGTTAAGAACGACAAAGAATTACTGCATCACATAATGAGCCAGTTTTAAGCATCACATACAACTGACTGATGCGTTTTGATTTGTACAAGTTTTTTTTCACTTATTTACTCATTAACCGTTAATGCATAGCATTGCCAATGGAATGAAATTTTTTAAATAAAATATTAAACTGTAAGACTATGAGTAGCTTCAACTTTTCGATGGGGGTTAAAATTTATCCCACCATGCATAAAAAGCTAAATATACCCATCTAGTCCAAAGAGTTCAATGAGTTGAATGAATTTTTAGCATTGTGATGATTTTTTCATTTACTTCAATTTATAATTTCTTACATAATTACTATGATTTTATAGTTTCCAATTTAAAAATAATCTTTGAAAGCAGTTCTATCTCAAACAATTTTCATGCCAAAATTGGGTAAGTCTACCTTTTTTTCAATCCACTAACGGAATGGGCGGAATTCTACAGTTTTTCCTCAAATAATTTTTAAATTAGATTTCCAATTCAAATACATAATTTTTAAAAATTATTTTTTATTCCTTTGTTTTAGATGGGTTATAAACTATCATTCTAATAAAAAAAATTTAAAAATATTTTATTTATATTTTTATTTATAAATTTAAAAATGTTGTGTCTTGCTGGAAAAACTGAGGATCAAAGGACGCATACATACGTGCATGACCACCAGTGGGTTTAAGCCGTAACTATTCCTTATTATTCACCGAGATATGTTCACAAATATCAGTACCAAGCTCTCGACAAAGACGATTAGGCGAAAAACCTTTACTGATAAACCAGTAGACTGATTGTCCAATTGCGGCGAATTGTCGATTCTTTTGGCATCTAATTCAGGTTTCTACTGCAATCAATTGTAGCGAAAAAACTCTTCTCTTTTCTGCATCTGTTCTTTCTTCTTGTAATAGAGAATGCTCACAAAAAACATTCTGGATAAAGCACGGTGTAGTCGATTCGGATGCAAGTTTTTTTTTTTATACCATTAGTTCGAAATTGACTGAGTATTACTAAACGCAGAGCATGGATAGTTTATGCAAATTACCTGAAATAAAATCTCACTCCAAGTAAAAAAATAAACTTTTTTCATTGTGTTATATAAAGTTGTTATAAATTGTATTTAAATTGCGCAATAATCTCCTAACTTATTTTCTGAAGAAGGCACGTATTAAAATGTTTTATTCTAGATATATTGCGTTTTGAAATGCTTTTGAATAAAAACGGTGTGTATTCCTTCTTATTTGTAGCAATTACGTCAGTCATACAAATTATTATAAGTTTCACATAGGAAAGCTCTTCAAATATTTTAAAGCTAATTATTTTTATCATTAAATAATTACTAGTTAAGATACATAGAACAGAATGTTTTCTAACGTGGGAAAAAGATGATGGTTAGGATATATATTTTGTTGTTATGACTCTTTTATTCACTCTGTGAATTCTACTTCATCAGTTGTAAAAGCTTCAATTAAGGTGTTTTTTTTTTTAATTAATTGAATTAAGTTTAGTAGGAAAAATTGGAAAAGTAATTAAAAGAAAATGTCAATTTTTCTGATTTTAGCTCAGGATTCCCTAGTAGGTTTCTAATTTAAAAATTTTAATACCCTGAATGTATTCAGAAACTAAATTAGAACTTGTTGAAACAAAAATAATATTTTTTTGTTATAAAAATTATTAAATAAAACGAAGGTTAAATGATAACTCATTTTCACTACAGTCAAACACTCTGAAAACATACATTGGATTGAAACACAGAAACTTAAAAAATAACCATTTTACAATGTATTAGTAATATAAATTAATGTATGACGTCATATAAACTTCATTAACACTGTGACGTCACGCAATAAAAGCCTATAACTCTTAATCAGTAAAAATATTAGCTTTTGATTTAGTATCAGTAAAAATAATTAGCTTTTGATTTGGCACTAGATTTAAGCAGTAATAGAAGTATTCACACCGTCTCCTAACATAGTGAAGTGTCACATGTATCTGCTTCTCGCTTTTTCCTACATATCCTAGTTTCAATTGAACAAGTAGGGAAGTAATAGATTTGAGCCCTACAAGGGTGAATTCAATTATTTAGAGTTATGTTCTTTGAACCATTCTAATATACTTCTATCTTTTTCAATAATATGTTATATTTTTACCAACTCTATTCTACCACGTAAATACAGTCTAAAGAAACTCTGGTAGATCGGAGTGACCAATACAATTCTGAGCTACTTGGGCAAATAGAATTGTTCACTGTACAGTAAGCAAACAAATTCGAACTAGGGTTATGTTTTGTATTATAATCGATAATAAAAGTATCATTGTAAACCATCGATGTTTTTTGATAATTGTATAGCTTAAAGGATAATTTACATATTAAAATTAAGCCAAACTTTAAAAAGTTCAATTGCAACCGTAAACTGGATTACATTTGAAATAGATTTAGATGAATATTGAAATGTAACAATTTGGATATTTTGGAAAGCGTACTTTCTTTTGTAAGTTCTATTCAGTGATCTTCCTGGATCGGAGGCAAAACACGCCTCTAGCATATGAGCTACTCCGCCTGAAGTCCCAGCTGAGTAATTTCTGCTTTCAAAAATTAGAGATCTGTGCTTTTTAAGAGGGTGTTTTCGAGATTTCTCTTATTCTGTATTAGAAATGCAAAAATATTCTCTTTAAACTCTCTACGGATTTTCATTTAAAATTGGGACTAGTATTATAGTTTAGATGTTATGAAATTTTGGTGCAGCATAGCTTACATTTGTGTCTTTTTGAGAATTAAAAAACGATGCAAACAAATTGTGTTTGAAACCATAATAAGATTGCAAAAAATTTGCCTCATAGATAACTGGGAAATTTAAAGACATTTCAGAAGGACACAAAAACACATATATTAGACAATTATGTAATACATTAATGTAATAAATATTGCTAATGTCCATAATGATGGGATTTTATTTGCATAAAATGTTTCATCATTCTCAGTTAATAGAGTGATTTAACGAGTTTGTAATCGTATGCAATGTTCCATTTACATTGAAAAATATACACAAAGTGTAAAAAATAAATTTTGCCAAAATAGTAACCCATTTTTTCTTAAATTAGTTAAATATAAAAGAAATAAGCGTCACCTAATTAGCATCAAGTACTTCAGCAATGTCAAATAAAGAATAACGCACCAATTTTATACTTATCAATTTTATCATTAACACTAATATCGAGTTACTTTACTTGTTTTGTATTAGCATCTTGTTAAACATGACGCAATAAACTTAATTAGTTTAGGAACAGATTTACACTAATGTGTGTAAGGTTCTGAATCATGCGTAAAATCTCTTTTTTTGATAAGGGCGTTTTCCTCCGCTCGTTTTACCCCGACCTTAAAATTAAACTTCTCAATATTGAGATTTGCTTTAACTCAAAAGTGGCTTGTTTTTCAACATAATGAACTGAAATGTTATATTTAGCCTAAACGAAGTACTCTAGATAGAATGAAAATGCAAAAATAGGGGTTCATATAGAAATTTTCAAATTATTTAATAAGCAGTCCACCCTCCCCTGTCAATAAAAATATAGAATTGTAAAAAAAAAAAAAAAAAAAATTGTGCTACGACTTTTAGAACCGAAAATATTGCCATCATTTGTATTGTTTTTTTGCCTACTGTACAAATATTTCAGAGAAAAGTTTCTACACTTTTTAGATAGACTAGCTGCGTGGCTCCGCGTTGTGGAGAGCCGTCATTAGTGTATAGGTCCCAGCTTTTGGCAGTTCACTTGCAGAAAGATTCATTGCTAAGCAAAACCAACCTAACTTTACTCGCTAAAAGTTTAATTGTAACACAAACACAGTAAGCCTAGCTCGCTGAAAAGTTTCATTGACACATAAGCAAAGGCTCGCTTCACTCGTTGAAAGGTTTATTGCTACTCAAGAACAAGCTCGCTTCGCTCGCTGAAAAATTCCTTGCTACGCAAGCACAGGTTCACTTCGCTAGCTGGAATGTTCATTGCTGCTCAACAATGGGCTTGCTTTGCTCGCTGAAAGATTCATTGCTGAGCAAGCATAAGTTCGCTTCCCTTGCTAAAAATTAATTGCTACGAAACCCTTAATATTATAACACCTCGCATTTAAAAAAAAAAAAAAATTATCATTTAATACAATAATTAAACTCCTCTCATCCCTATGAGAATATTTTAATACGGGTTTTTGAAAAGTCCAATTAGAAGGCCAAAACTACTGACTTTTAAAATTTCAGAGCTCTATTCTTATTTGAAGTCGCTTTGTGAAAAATTAATTAAAACAATTAATTAAAAAATATTAATTAAAATTCGAACATTGTGTTTGTCAAAAGTCCAATTAGAAAAATGCTTAGGTTGACAATTTCAGAGCTGTAGCCCTATAAGAAGTCGTTTTGTTAAAAAATTAAAAAACTAATTAAGATTTTAACATTTTGCTTGTCACAGGTAAAATTAGAAGGCCAAAACTACTTATGTTGAAAATTTCTGAGCTCTACTCCAATTTTAAGTAGCTTTCTATAGAACCACAGATAGACTTTATTATTATAGATAAAAGGACAGTTTTACAGCTCATTTCTGTTGATCTGAAGAAAATTTTACCATTCAATCTTTAATTTTATTATCTCCAATCGGAAATATGTTTTCAAAGTTTGTCATTTATCTCTATATTAGATTGTGCAGGGTATTTTATGTTTGTGAATTGTACTTTTTACTTCATTATTTAAACTCTTTTTAGTTTGACCTTAAAGTCCCCAATTGCGGCTGTTTTTTTGTAACTTTATGGGTTATAAAGGTGGTTAGGATGCTTTTTAGGAGGTTATGTTGCTACGAATGTAAATATACTAAAACCCGGTTCATAAAATTATGTCAATATCTAAAATATCAGAAATTATCATCACTTTCAAACAATGTAAATCCTAAATCTCTGATGAACTGAACGAAATAAAAAGTTACAATGCAACAAAATTTAAAATTGAAAACTCCACCGAATTAATATCTCTTAACTGAAACGATATCTCAATGAAATGTTCATTGTAAGAGAAGCTCTTTTTGTCCCGTCCAGTCGAATTTTTTTCACGTTTCTTGAGTTGTGTCACTTTTCCCTCGCAGTGTGGTTGGAACGTGCTTCTCGAGACAGTCGGACTGCTGAGCGAAGCACCTTCCGCATCTTTCCACAAGTACTTCATCGTTCTTTTCTGTCAGATGATGCGGCTTTCATCGGACCTGCCTCATTTCACCTCAAAAAGGGAAGAGACCGCTTACTGACGTTATCCGTCCACTAAATTGGATCCGATGATAACTTGATGACTTTTTTTTTTACATTGGAGACTTATTGGATAAATCGGATCAGATACGAGTTCAATGACTGAAGCTGTGAATCGAATCAACCAATGAATGAATTTATTCGAGTTGAAGATTCATATATTTTGCAATTTGAATTTTTAATGACGTAGATTGTATTGGAGGGATTATTATTTTTAAAATGCGGGGGGTTTTGAGTTATTATTTTCTTGAATATTTTCTGATTGAATTAGTCATGTTTGTCAAATTTGAAGATTCAAGCATTAGTCATTTAGTCAGTAATATTAAAATTTTTGAAGTTTTAAATTTTAAATATTTCCAATTTTGTGTGGTCTTTAAGTATTTAATTTCATTCAAACACGTGTTTTAAGCAACCTTTTGGTGTTGAAAATATTTCCTGGCCTCTAAAATTGCCATATTTTAAATTTAAAATTTTGAATCTTGAATTGATAATCATAAAGTTTGGAAAAAATTAAGACAAGTTTTACCAACATAAAACTCTAAGCCCTAATTTTAGAACATTGGTGCATTTCGTTCCAGTAGAAAAAAATTAATGTGTTAAAATTTGACTAAATTTCAACAAAGTTCAGCAATTTGTGTAAGGTTAAGTTAATATAGTAAAATGTTTGCACTTGCAGGTATTAATAGTAATATATAGAAGAGTCTTTTATTGAATGTTATAGAATGGCGATAAAATTTGTTATGTAGTAGAATGGGAACATTAGACAGTTATATTTAAGTTTTCAAATTTTTAACTTTTCAAAATTTCCAATTTTTTTTTTGTTTGTGTCTTAAAATATGTATTTTTACTCAAAAACATTATTTAGGCCATTATTCTGTGTTAACTACGGATAATAGTATTTTAGTTTGTAAATTTCTTTCCATTTGAAAATTTAATTCGGTATTTTCGGAATCTTTCATTTGGTATTTTCAATAGGTTTCTGTAACTTTAGATTATAAAACAACTTTCTTGCGGAATTTTTTCATTTTATTTTTGAATTCATTTTAATCAGTGTTAAAATGTTGCTTTTTTATTTGGATTTCTTCATTAAGCCTCAATTTGCTTAGCACACAGTTACTTTAAATGTCGTAACTAATTCCTTATAAAGCTTTATTCATTAGATAATCAGTCAAGTTTAAGAGTCGTACCTTGCTTTGAATTACAAATATCAAAGCTTACTAATGACGTCTTATACTTATTTGGGAAAGTTTAGAGTCCTAGTTTTGTTGCCTAAAAGTTCGAACTTTGATCAAAGAGATTTCTATCAAAGGCTTTGAATAATGCATATTTACAAGTCTGAATTATTTTTGTGTCGGACAGCAAGCTTAGGCATAATTTAAATCAATTCAATGTTCTTAGCCCTCTTTACTTGTTGTGACAATTTAGGATATGTTTTGAAATGTTTGTACGTCTTTTTTTCCATTTAAATGTTATTCTAAAAAGTAAAAGTCGGAGGTGGGTAAACTAAATAGAATATCCATGTTTGTTTTCAAGTCTTTATTGAGTAAAATATACATGCGTTTTTCATTGGTTTACTTTTGTGTAAAAATAGTACTTTGATAAATTCAAATAAATTTGCCAAAACATATTACGAATTAAATTAGCAAAGAATTTAAAATTTTGGAAATTAAATGTTTGAGAAATATAAGGTTTAACATTGCAAAATAAGGTTAGAAAGGTATTCAATATTGTCTTATGAAGCAAGGGTAGTTGTTATAAATAAAATTGTTAGCTTTATGAAATAGAAGCCAATGTTATCTAATAAAATAAACTTCGTTATTAAAAAAATACGTTTAACAAACATTACTGTAAGAAATAATGATACATTTTTTAATATAAGCCTTCATTATTCGTTTAGACAAAAACACCATTTTTAATAAAGAACTTAAGGCGCTGCGAGAGGTTCTGGAAAATAAATTCGAAGCAGAACCGACAATTTTAAAACTATTGCAAGATCTCTTTCCAAAGTTTACCTTCCACGCATTTGTTGGATGTTACTCTAGAATAACTCTGATTCAAAGTTCTATTTCCATTCGTCAAACATTATCAGTTAGGCGTAGTCATTTGTGCAACTCCACCTATGTGTTCCATGACGCCCATCCTCCATAGTGAAATTGTCGCCCTAGTGATTATCGCTCATTTTCTCGTCTATTCATTTGTTAACGGCTATACCTTTAATAGGAAACATTCAGCTTAATATTGTTAAACAGTCGCTTTAATTAATCTTCGCAGGATTTTAATTGCAAAGTTCAAATTTGTACTTAACTGCTGAGGAAGAGATTCTTGGAATGAGTTAGAATTGTTAACTGTGCCAACTTTATTGAGTGTTAGAATGCTATTATTTATTACTTGACAGTCATCTCGATATAACGAGTTTTGTTTTGATAGTTAGGAAAGGTTAATCTAATTAAATCTAGGAACTTGGTAGTGTTCCGCCACCAAGTCCAATGCCATTGTCAAAGTGGCATAAATGCAAGTGTATATTACTCACAGCTCAGCTACTATTATAACTAGAACCCTGATTTTTTGCCATCGTGTTGCCTCGGGTGATTAGGACTTGTTAGGCTTTTTTTTTTATAGAATTAATCTCAATTCAGTGCAATGAGTATAAAATAGATCAAACATATCAAATGACATTATTCCGAAACAACTATAACCTGCCAAGTTTTAGTTACCTATGGGGTTTCTTCCCAATAACCCCAATTTAGTTCATTGTGTACAAGTACCCCACAGAAAGTAAATGTGGCTGCTTTTGTAAACATTAGTTTCTTGATGACTTTTCTAGATGTACTTTTCTAGATGACTATTTTACATGGCAGATTTTTTTACTAAGTCTAGTTGCTTTTTGGGAGAATTATTTTATTTACATGTTACTATTTATTATAATGCAGGGGAGAGCAGGAATGCATGAATTTTTAAAAAACTTAAATGCAAAAATTACTTAACTCATTGTATAGTGATTAATGTATAGTGATTATGTATAGTGATTATGATAAATACTTTATTTTCAAACCATTTTCAATCCCTTTAACTTTTTCTGAAATATTTTAAAATATTCTTCTTTTTCTTAAACTGTGGCGGTACGGCACTTTAACAGATACAGTGACTTATCTATACCACTCAATTCTGGACGGGCAGCGTCGAGCAAGCCACGCCCCTCCAGAGTTGTATAAAAAGCCGAAGACAGTCTCTCAAGGTTAGCTTCGTATCTCGAGATTATAATTATGAATAGGTTTTGTTAAGTTATTTTAATTCTTAAATGTTAAATTTGGATTATTTAAGAGTTTACATTGTTATCAAACTTGGAGTCAGGTTTAATCAACATAAACAGCACGCACCTACCTCTAAAAAACTTTCAAAATTTTCCTCATCCAATCCTTATATATGAGGATGAATTGAATTGCCTAGGGGATAAATGAGATACGAATGAATAGAAGCATAATAAAAACATACTTTTTAATTATTTACATAATTTTAGTCAAGCACATTACTACAAACAATTTTTGTCATAAGCAAATCCTTACAAATCATTTAAATCAAGTTTTACACATTTTGGCATTAATTTATAAACGGCGACATTGTATAATGTATAGGATCGATTTGACTCAGAACAAAATCTTCTAAAAAATGATTATAATCGCTTTATGTATAAATGGAAAATTTTTCCTTATATCATGTCCAATTTATAATAAACTTTTTGGCCATTTTACTCTCAATTGCCCATATAGGGTAATTTATAAAAATGCAATAAACATAGTGTAATGAAAGCATTGTTTTCGGTCAAAACACATTTAGATTTTTTTGCATTTCTCAACGTTTAGAAACATCCTGACTTCAAAAAAGTGGTCAAGAAAAATGTTTGTGTGTAAGTGTTCTCGAACGAACGATTTACATACGATGTTCAAATTTAGTGTATGGGTTAGTGGTAGACATGGAACCTACCATGAAGGTTTTCGTCAAAATTGTACATGAGCCTTTGAAAAAATCATGTTTTCAGTTATATGCTAAAAAACGGAGAAATTCCAGTAAAACTGATATAAAGACGCAATAAGGAGAAAAACTAATGTCTTTAATTCAAAGTTCTATTTCCTTGAGCATCGCACATCAACGCCCGTTTTTCTCCCCTCCTCTGTTTCACTTACAAGAAAGGATCATGTAAAAATTATCGAAAAGTATACCGCCAATAAAGTATATTCACCTTTTTTTTTGCCCATTTAAGAATTATTGCTAAAAATATCGCCAAACTGGCCATTTTTTCTAAATGAAAGATAAAAATATGAAAGCGGTAAATAACAGTAATATTGGTGTAGTAGTTCCTTTGAAAGTTGTGCGATATTCCATGCGTTCAATTCGTTCGGGAGTTATACTACTACGTACAGACAGACATATATTTTTTCAAGACCACTTTTTTAAAGCCAGGATGTTCCAAAATGTTAAGAAACGCAAAAAAAAAAAAAAAAACCAAAAAAATTTTTTGTTTTGTTTTAATCGAAAATAATACATTCACTACCCTATGTTAACATATGGGTACTTGAAACTAAACAGATTCAAATTCAAAAACAGACATATATCTTTTACACACAGACATGTATCTTTTCAAGACCACTTTTTTGAAGCCAGGATGTTCCAAAATGTTGAGAAACGCAAAAAAAAAAAAAAAAAAAAAAAAAAAAAAAATTATCGAAAACAATACATTCACTACCCTATGTTAACATATGGGTACTTGAAACTGAACAGATTCAAATTTAAAAAGGCTTTTAAAATAATAATAAAAAAAAAATGGCAGTCTAAGGGTTAATATTTATTAGTTGGTCATTAGGTTGTGTGATAATTCGTAATATCCTTTGATATTTCATTTGTATTTTTTAAAAAGAATATTCAAAAGAAAATTAACATTCTCCTATTAAATTCTTCAAATTGACTTTATATTTTTAATATAAGTAGATATTTTATATTACTTCATAACTTACTAACTTGGATATAATTAAATTTATTTTAGAAATGCCTTCCGCAGAACTTCTTACATCCAAATTACGTATTTCAAGAGAAATAAAATAAATCTTAGATGGTACATAAACGACCAGAGAGTCCCTGAAACTATGGCAGGAAATCGCGTTTATGTAAACTACGGGGGAGCTAAAGTTTGTTCATAAAATTTATTGTTCAAACACTTGAATTTCGGCAAAATTACTTTTTATGCTCAAAATTGTTTCGTTAGGAATTCAAATGTTTTATGAAATGCATTGTGTGATTTTTTAGACTTCATTATAAAAGCAGGTTGTTTTAAATGCTAATTCTGATAAAACCATCAATATCCATTTTGCACAACCTATACGTTGTAGTCTTACATTTACGAATGCAAATAATTCAAATAATTCCAACCACGTACAAAAAGGTGTAAACTGGAAAAAAGAAAGGACAGGGTTTCGTTACGTTTTTTACTTAACCATGTAGGATTTATTAATAATTTACTTGAATGAATCCGTCAATCCAAGGCCTATTCTAACGGGCAGTCGTGGCTCAATTGAAGGCAGTCGTAAACTGAAAATATGCAGTAGTAATTTTAAAATTGTGCAGCAGTAAGAAGTACAAAAAAAAACTAAAAACTTTAAGAGGTAATGTTTTAAATATATTAAACTATCCCTTCCCCTTCATCCACTTAGCCCTTCTATTTTGTAACTGATAAAATGTTTTAGAGAGGATTACTCAATGAACTTACTCGTGATTTGTAATTCATTTAATATACATTTCTGATATTTTTAACAAGCGATTTGTCACATGGAAAGAAATCTTTGACACTTTTGATGGATTTATTACATTTTCATCACGAGAGAAACTTTTCCTGACAAGACTGGAGATTTGTTTTTGGTGTATGCTTGAATTATTAATTTTGTTGAACAAGATACACTTTATTACCGAATTCAAAGTACCCCAAACATATCTTGCTTATGCCACTGTTCGAATGCATTATACCCTAGTTTTAATTAAGGGGGGGGGGGGAGAATTTGGGCAGTCGTAAATTTTGCTTAGAATAGGCCTTGCGTCAATCGATGTTTAACATATGTTTAACTAACGAAAGCGAAACATATGTTTAACTTGCGAATAAAATAAATTTCACTAACTGTAATTGTAAATATTTTATTAAGTTCTGAATAACACGAAAATCCATTTGAAATGGTTGTTTTAGATACTAACTAGATTTTTTAAAATCTAATATGTCGTTTTTTTTTAATTTAGCAAAATTTGTAAATTCAGTACAGATGAATTAAAGACTAATTCCAAAGTGAAAAAGTAAAATGCTTTAGCTCAGCGTTCGCCACAAACGTTTAGAAGCGGGCCGTATGACTTATGTTGGAGCTTTTTGCGGGCCGGACACACTAAAATATGTATCTTTAATTGTTGTTGATTTAACAATATATAGCATTTCTGAAAACTAGAAAAAAAATATTTTTTTATCTTAATAAATTGCAATTGATATTTGATTTTTTTTTTGTGTGATAAAAATAATAATTTTTATTATTAGTAAATCAAAGTCTAAAAATGAAGTGAATCTTTTGTTTCAACGTGACAATGGGACTTGAACTAACTTTTAATAAAAGTATTTAAAATGTATTTCCAAATAAATCCGATTTAGTCGATATCAATCATGAGACGATGACTATCTAAATTGTTTTGTTTATTTTATGATAGAGTCGATGTCTTTTGGAGTATTTGTTGCGATCAATTTTAATAAATTGTCCAAATGAGGTTCAGTTAAGTTATTCTTGTATTTATATTCTTGATGAAAACCACCTTACTGAAAGTTTCGTTTTATAGTTTTTTTCGGGCACGTAGTAGAGAAATCTGTTCTTCATAATTAACACATATTATTTCGGACAAATTACAATTATGCAAGAAAAACTCCATATCATGAAATTTGATTTTTTTATATCTTCTGTGGTGCCGGCAGGCCGCAGAAAAATATGTCGCGGGCCAAATCCGGCCCGCGGGTGGCGTAGTGGCTCAAAATTGATTTTACTAAATATCACTAATATTTTACTAAATATTTCATGAGTTTTTAATTGGAATCTAAATTCTTCATAGTTCTAGAGTGTACTCTAAAGGATTTTATGAAATTCCTCTTTTCAAAAGCCATAAGACGTAAATCGAAGAATGAAATGTTCAAAAGAACTTTTCCAACTTCGAATAATAAATAGATGGAATGGATGTCTTGTGGAGCCCTTCGCCCAAATCGTACTTTTTTCACTTCACTGAGTATTCATTTGGGCTGAAAAATGGAATAATCACTTCCAGAGTTCTGTTTATTCGAGATTCGCACTACGTATCTTAACAAAAGAATTCTCCTGTTATTGTTATTTAAGTAAGGCGTCATGTATATAGAAGAAATTGTATTGATTTCAAAGTTGGGTATTTCCCCTTTTTTTAAACTTTTCGAACAACATGGTCTGCAGACTGAAAGGAAAAATAAGTAGCTTAGTGTTAAATGAATTTAAGTCCTGTTTAAAGTTGTTTAAATTTGAATAGGGATTTTAAAACTGCTTTGGATTAGTGTGGATGTAAAGGATATAGATTTTGCATTTAACAAATTAGGATAGTAAATTTAGTGTGGGTGTAATAGATACAGATTTTGTTTAAAACTAATTGGGATATTAAAACTAGTCTGGATTAGTATAGATTTAATGGGTATAGATTTTTTATTTAACAATTTGAGACTAAATTACTTTATGTCAGTTTATTATGCGATGGAGTTTGAGAAATTGTTTTTATTTTGACTTAAATTATTGTTTTTGTTTTTAGCGAAGTATTTTTCCATGCTTTTTGTAATTGGTATTAATTTGGAATACTTAGACAAACATCGATCTAAAGTTACTCTTAGAAAGCTAGCTATTAAGCGTCAAACAACTTGACTTCACGCAATTTTTATTTGTAGTTATTACAAACTTTAATAAGTTCGGCAACACAAATTTCTGAAGTGTGCATTAAATCTTCAATATGTTTAGTCAAGTAATAAATTTAACAAATTAAATTATATGCCAACCGTGATCAAAATGCAAAGGAGATATATACTTTCTAATTTGAAATGAAAATGCTCGCAGTTCGTTTGCAGTGATTATTTATAGAAATCTCCTCAAATGTAAATATGGACTTTAAAGGTATCTAAGACAACAAAACTCTTGATTTACTGGAGTAGTTAATGATTGAGATAGCAGAAGATACTTCGATCATTTTGAAATTGAAGCAGGAAAAATATCTGGATACGGATTGTTATTATTTATAAAAGAAATTAAATGCTACTATTTCCTCTAAATTTCGTTATTATTCAGATGGCTTCACATACTTTTGGATCGTTGGAAGGAAATACAATTTATTGTTGAGCAGAAATGCAGTATTTTGCTAGTCAAACAAAATTACATTGTTGAATTATTTTGCATAGGAACGTATCTTATCTACATGTTTGAATTTGTATGCTAATATAATAGAATATTTTACCTCCTACAAGTATTATTAATATAAATAAAATTTTTATTAATGAAATGATTTTCAATGATTGAGATATACATTGCTAGAATTTGTACTTACAATGATTGAAGTATAAGTAGAATTATTTAAAAAAAAAAAAAAAATATAGAGGTGCAAACTAAGATTCCCAGATTCAAACTTTTACTTTGTGCAAACTTAATTAAAACAAATTTAAAATATAATTAAAAATTTAAATAAAATATGAACCCATTTGTCAATAGTAATTGGAGTATTTTAAATTTTTTTATTTTCTCCTCTGTTAACCTTTTCCTTTCTGATTCAACTTCTGATAGATAAACAGCATATTTCCATCATTGAAATATTAATTGAAGTGTATATTAATTGTGAAATTGAAAAAGCAATAAAAATTTTAATGATTAAACACATTTTACATGCACATACATTGCACCTGCATGCAACTTGATATGATTACTAGACGTAAGACAATGTTCATTTCATATAGAAGTTAAGATACAAATGGTCTTTTAATGTCAGTTGACCAATAATAAGTGATGGAGCAGCCCATCCCTTCTACCCTATGAAGGATTTTGACTTTGTCTTAAATTAAAACACGTTGCTATATCAACAAACAACGTTTATTTACAATTCCTTTGAATTTTACAAAATGTTAGGCCTAAACATTTCTGAAGCCAGTAGGCTAATACAACGTCGCAGCTCTAAGGTATGCGTCTTTTCCTCTCATAGGAACCGATGGCCTCTTCCACTAAGGCAAGGCAGGGAAGCGCTGTTCAAGTGGTCTGGCCATCTGGTAAACATCCATGACCTTCTATCCCCTTTTATAGGTCATCCGCCTCTATTTCCCAGAGTTGTTTTTTCTTCAGAACAGTTTTAAATCGTTGCGATTTTTAATTTTTTTTTTACATTGGAAAGTTAAAAGCTTTATATAATAGGAGATTTTATAGCCATATAAAATGGGTGCCTTTTTTTTGAGTATATGGCAAAATTAGAAAAATATCAGGTCAGGTAATTAAAACTAAAATCCGTTAAAAAGTTGTTTGTTGCTTGCATATGGATTTACATCATTTAAGTAATAAACGATTCAAATTTAAAGCTCGCATTAATGTGAAAAGTTTTATTGAAATTATAGTATCTTTTTAGGTCCGGCAACTCAGGTGTTCATTGATATTGAAGTGCGAAGTATGGGTCCAGTTTCTGAGGTGGATATGGTAAGTTTAACCTTTAAATATTTGAATAACAATATAAATATGAACTTTTGGTAATTTTTTTTTATTTACTTTGTTGTGTTACAACATTTTATGTTTACTTACGCTATGTTTACTTTATGTAAATCTCGAAGCTAAATTATTAGAGTAGTGCTTTCATTTCCCAAATTGTACCACGATTTTAGAAAAAAGCTTGTTTACACTCTTAAGAGGTGTATATCTGTCACGTTAAAGTAATTTTTAATGGAACTTACGTTACTTTATCTTGTCGACCGTTGGCGGGACAAAATATTTGATAAACAGATTCCTTCAGTTCGTTGAAACGGTCGGTTCGGACGGATGCGAGCTCAAAGCGAAAATAAGGCATTGCTCGGAAAAAACCTGACACTGTTCCGATCAAAACAGGACCCCCGAGGAGGCCAGGTGTTTTGAACTTTTTTGTTGCCAGCAAAAAGTTCATCAACGGTCGATGGGATAAAATGTAAGTGCCCTTTTATTTTTGCAATCAAATGTTGGTTCAGGGGGAGCTGAAGCAAATGCCACAACAAAATACTCTAACAGAACATTAAAGAACTATTAAATTTCAACAAATATGTTTCATTGACAGATTTGGCGATAAAAAAATTGTTACGTTTTTTGTGTGTTTCTCGCATCAAAAATTGTTTACAGAATCACTTCGATATCTGTTGGTCGGTTTATCCCTTCGAAATATTACAAGTTGAATCATATGAAAAGTAAATGGATGATTCAAATGAAATTGGCCCACATCCACTTCATACAAACCCAAACGTAAACAAGTAACAAAAATATTTTTTTTTTATGAAACTTGCAATTGTTTGTTAAGTTTGAAATTTATTTCTTTAATAGAATTATGTTTGGTAAGAAATGCTATTTACTAATGAGGGGATTTCAAAAGTATATAAAAGGCGTGTCTTCTACATTTGCTTAAACATAACACGTAATTGAGTGTCGGGAAATACCTGTCGCCCTTTAATTTTGTTTTTCAGACTTAAAATTTGAAACAAAATATCAGAAATGTAGATGTTTATGAAACAGTTTTTAAAAATATATTGATGTTAATGAATATATCGTTTAAAAGAAAGAAATTAAGCTTTTAACATACGAGTTAATCGTAAATATGGCTGTAAAAATAAGATGTTTATTCTCTTGCTTCTCGTAAACATACTCGCTTAGATGGAAGCGATTTAGGTAAATTTTCGAGCAAATCAGCTTCGATTTCTACTTAATACATTTAACTATTGCGAGGTTTTTGGCATCATCCAAATTTCCCAGTTTTCATTAATTTTCATTCAGATATTTGAGAGATTCATGTTTCTGTAAATAAATAAGAGTTATTAAGGCACATTTGTAGATGTAAGGTAGCGTGGTTCGAAATATATTTGAAGCGCATGAGGTGAATTTTTTTTTTATATATCTTGATAAGAAAAAACGCAAAAAAAAAAAAAAAAAAATGTGAACAAAAAATAATATCTTCCGATCGCGCATTCACCTCAAAGTTTGGAAAAAATGCAAAAAATAACTATTTTTCCTAAATTTTTTAAAATTTCTAAACTTTATATATTTGAAAGGTTATAGTTTGAAATCTGTAGTGAAATGATGGTATAACACAGGTAAACACTGTTCCGTGCATTTTTAAAAAATAAATTAACAATGAAAAATATTCAAAAATACATATTTTTGTTAATAAATTGATTTTTCTATAAAATGGATACTAACGTTATTTCTTACACATTTTTGTTAAAATTATTTTATTTACTTCAAAGTTTTGAATAAATACGAAAAATACCTTTTTTTCATCAATTTGTAGAATACACCAATCACTAAATTATTGTGGCACATTAGTTTGTATTGTGTGTAATGAAGTAGATAGAACTTGAAAAAAAAATCAAATTAGTAATTATTCAATAATAATCGTTCGCCCGTAACCTTTGAAACATTGATAAAAACTGTGTTTTGGCGGGTTTCAATTTGGGTTTTCTCGTGAAGCCTTCTCTTTCTTTGAAGATCATAAGTCTACTTGCTTATTCATTGGATAATAGCTCACAGGGCTTTTATTGGAACTGCCATTAATACTGGCTGGAAATAATCTGACAGATCAAATTGCACGTTGGGAAACCTCTTCAGTGGGATATATGCCTCTTATACTTCAATGAATTACCATTCAAACGCCTATTTAAACACGTAGATAGAACAGGACTAACATCTTTCAGTGAGAACTTAGATAAAAAATTGAAGAACTGTGAAAAATTTCCCCTGACTGATTTTTTACGTGTTGAATGTTTAATACCTCAAGTTGAGATGAAAGTACTGATCACAGATCAGTTATATCTTCTTTATACTTTTGCATTAAAAAAAGTTAATTTTCTGAAGGATCTAAGATAATATATGAGGCAATTCAATTGTCTCGTTTCCTCCCGAAACTACCTCGGTCACTGAACGAAATGCTTCCTTCCCTCACCCAAAAAATTTGATTTCGGCAATGATTTTGCACAAAAGAAGAGATGTAAGCGAACTGGGTCATCGGGTTATGAAATCTCGAGATCTTTCCTAGAGAAAGACAATCAGGCATTTCAAAGTAACCAAACTTAACTTTATTGCCACTGATTACTAGCACAAAATTAATTGGAATGCTTGTACTAGGACTCCTCCTTTGTTAAGAGTAACATACGAACATTTGTTTGTAAAGACTGGCTCATCCGAGGTAGCACAGCTGTATTGGAGGAAACGGGGGAAGACTGGAAGATTGGCTAATTCTGGCCGAGCATAGTTCCAAAATGCACGATTTTTCAACAAACAAACATGTCACAACCACCACATAGATTTGCTTCTCATAAATAAAATATCCCAATTTTAAAACTGTGTATCGAAATTTCATAACATCTTCGCCGACCAAACGGTATAGTGGTTAGCGTACTGGCTTCTAGACTCCGAGGTTGCGGGTTCGAGTCCCGTATTAGGCATGGGTGTTTGTAATTGTATGTTGGCTTGTCTAATGACGAATGTTTCGGCGCATTATAGCCCTCGTGTTGCTGACGGTGCCAGATAATCTGAATACAACCAATTATAACATCTTCTATATTTTATTCAGAATTGGTCGAGATTGGTTTACTTTAAGGGACCGTCTAGTAAACGACATTTGAAAACAATCAAAGTTTAATACGAACATTTGTTTCTAAAGACTGACTCATCCGAGGTAGCATAGCTGTATTGGAGGAAACGGGGGAAGACTGGAAGATTGGCTAATTCTGGCCGAGGTTCCAAAATACACGATTTTTCAACAAACAAACATGTCACAACCATCACATAGATTTGCTTCTCATAAATACAATATCCTAATTTTAAAACTGTGTATCGAAATTTCATAACATCTTCTAAATTTTATTCAGAATTGGTCGAGATTGGTTTACTTTAAGGGACCGTATAGTAAACGACATTTGAAAACAATCAAAGTTTAATTCAAGATAAACTAAAGGTGTGGAAAATCGCACAACGTTCAACTACACTATAATATTGGTCATTGCATTAAAATTTGATATAGTGTTATTTACCGTTTTTGGCAAAAATTTTTTACATAGGCAAAAAAAAAAAAAAAAAAAAATGGCGATTGTATTACACAATACAATGTCCTTTCTTGGGTATGAAACAAGTAAGAAAATTCAATGGTTGTTGGGTGATGCTCAAGGACAGAGAGCTCTGTGTTAAACGCACTTGTTTTTCAACTTTAAAACAACATTTTTTAAGCAATTTGAATAAGTTATCCTTTAAAAATATCACTGAATTATGTGATTTTTTAATTTTATAAATAATTTCAATGATCATGTTACATTTGTGTTCACTGTGAAATGTTTCTGTAAAATAAATAATCACGCTTTGCTGAATACTGTTTACTAATGCCTACATTTTATATTGATCAATTTTCTAATCATCAGTAGTATATGTTATACTTCTGCAATTACAATTTTCGATATTTTATTTATTTCGTGTGAAGAATGCACATCTTTAATCTTGTAAATAAATTATATTACTTTTGCATTTACTTGCTATTATTGTACTAATCTTAAACATGACACTATAAATCCAAGTATTTTTTATGCAATTTTAGACTAATATTTCTATTTTTTAACGTCGTGAAACTCGCCGCACTGAACGTTTGATTTTTCCCGCTGTGAAGTAGAACCTTAGTTTTATGGAAATTCTCCCTGAGGATCGGTCAAAACATGGTCTAAACATTTTCGATCATAAATGACGTGTTTTTCAACGTAACTAGTTGAAATTTGGTGTATAGAGTAAATGATGTATTCTAAATCGAATGAAATGATTAAAAAAAAGGGTTCGTATTGAAATTTTTGAAGATAGCGTTGCATTTATTTACTAAATGGCCCCTTAAAAAAAATTTCAT
The DNA here is from genome assembly GCA_963978545.1 of Linyphia triangularis. Classification (NCBI taxonomy): domain Eukaryota; kingdom Metazoa; phylum Arthropoda; class Arachnida; order Araneae; family Linyphiidae; genus Linyphia; species Linyphia triangularis. The sequence goes on along the minus strand of OZ021721.1, from coordinate 9,464,250 downwards.
CAAATATATAGAAAATCGTAAGAAAAACATTTTGGTGCAAACCGCAAGATTCTACGATTATTAGAACCGAAGATATAGCCATCGTTCTGATTTTTGTTGTTGCGTACTGTACAACAACGCATGCAGATTGTAGATAGACACATATTTATATAAAAATATACCATAATAAAAAATATACAATGTATATTAAGACAATAAATTCAATTCTTGGTCTCCTAATGAAAATCCTAGCAATATGTAAGTACTACCGTACCTTTCTACACATTTACAATTTGAACTCAATAAATAACTTTATTACATGATTTTATAATTTTCCAAATGCTAAAATATGCTTGTTTTCAATAAGGTAGCTCATATATAACCATTAAAGACTAATTTGTAATAGACCAACAGTCATCTATTTTTCTTTTATCTTGTTTATTTAGATAATTAGAGTATATTTCCAATTTTTCAGATATTTTTTGGAAAATTATTTTTTTATGATTTTTAAAACACACTAAGTTGAGCCACAATCGCAATTTATTTGCAAAGAAAAAAAAAACTAAAATTTCCATTGCAAGCGGTAAAAGGATATTTGTTTCAACTTTGTGCTCTTTTCGCTTAGTATTAAAATCTGTATATTTATTACTTTTCTGGTACCTACAACTTACTAAAGAGATAGTATTTGATTGGTTTCTCTTTTTAGTCGTACTCGATGGATTGTTATTTTCGGCAAAGCTGGGTCGACAGAAGGCTTGCATATACAAGCAAAAAAATGGACACTCTGGCTTTATCGATTTCAATGCTCGAGAGAATTTGGAGACCCGACACTTACTTTTACAATGGGAAAAATTCTTATCTGCACACTATAACCACTCCAAATAAATTTGTAAGACTAGATAGAGATGGCAAAGTTCTTTATTCCTCAAGGTAAGTATTTTTAATCTGAAAGAAGATTAATTTGTTAAAATATATTTATAAGAATAGGGAACTGAACGCTTAATATTTTCCTAGGTAAGTGTCTTTTTTCATTTAGTCGATGTGTACTTTCCAAAATGTAGAGGTATTATTATTATTTAATACTCTTTTTACTAGCGAAGTTTTTTTTCCTCTCTATATATTTTTGAAACATTTAACCACTGATCTTTAACTGTAACTTATAATGTATATTTGGTCATGTTATCGAAAAAGGCTTAAACAGTCTATTTAAATATAAAACTCTACCTCAAACTAGTTAGCATCTGTTGGTAAACAAAGGCAACCTGTTACATAGATAGGAGACAATATGGTGGCAATTCAGTTGGCTGCATCTGCTTGCAGAGCATATACCGCTTATGAGGTATTCAGAAGTTACATATCAATGCATTTAAATCATTAAATTTTTGTATTAAAGTATTGATACATTACGTTACGAATGTCAAAGGTGCTGGGTTCGAATCCCTAGTCAAGCTTGGATGTTCGTTGTTGTTTGGAATATACGTTAAGCTGTAGATCTCACCCTGATTAGGCCGACCAAACGGTATAGTGGTTAGCGTGCTAGCTTCCAGACCGCGAGTTTGCGAGTCCCGTGTTAGGCATGGGTGTTTGTAAATGTATGTTGGCTTGTCTAATGACGAATGTTTCGGCTCATTATAGCCCTCGTGTTGCTGACGGCGCCAGATAATCTGAAAACAACAACAACCAACCCACCCTGACTAGCCATTATTGTGCATAGAGATTGGTCGTCGAGTGTACAAACCAACCAACTAACCTACTACTACTACTACCAAATTTAAAGCTTAACGCGCCCAATAGGCATCGCAATTTTGAACTCGACCAGAGAATGGAGTAGACTCCAGTGCTAACTACTCTCTTGGATTCCACCTCACTAACGAGAGGACATTGTAACTTTGGTGTATTTAATTGTACGGCGTCCATTATTAAAATTGTACATGCTAGTTTTATGGCAAGCAGTGGTTCGATATCAGAACCTTCAATGTATGAGACCGATGCCTTAGTTATCCGAAGTATTAGTATCCGAGCTTTACGTTTTAATGTATTTTGATTTTGGAATACTGTCACTTAAATTTTAAATGTTTATTCTTGTTGAGGCATTTAAAAACAATTATGTTTAATACGTAATAATACGTACGAATCAATAATTTTCAAATACTCCAATTACTATTGACAAATGGGTTCTTTTTCATATTTTATTTTTAAATTTATTTGAATTAAGTTTACAAAAAGTAGCAATTTGAAGGAAAAAAGAAAAAAACAAGAAAAAAAAACACTAACCGCTGTAATTGAATGTAATTAATTAAAAATGAAAATGTGTAATTTTATATTTCTTCACACTAATCACACTTTATAAATCACACTATCCGCAATTTAAAAGAAAGTAAAAATTTGTTTCGAAAAGTTGCAAAGTATCCAAAGTTTGGTCTAAAAGTATACCTGGAAAATAAATTTATTTTCCTCAAATTCTGGTTTATAAAGCCGTTTTAAAAAAGATATTTCATCGAATTTCGATGAATTTCTTAGTAAACGAATGATAGCTTCTTTCTAGTATACTCTATAATAACTAAATCTTTGAAGCGAATTTTGTACGTAGCTTCATTAAAGGTCGTTAAGCTCTTATCTTCAGTGGGGTTTTCTTCATGACCCATTTTCGATTTCACATTTGGAATGAAACGTTAATAAAACTTCATTTTTTAAAACATTTTTTTAAATAAAACTTCTTCAGAAAGTGATATCGATCTTAAATAATTTATTGAAGTTATTCCCCTAAATTATTCTAGACATGTTCAGAATATGTCAATGTTGTCAATGTTTGTGAAAATGTTTTGTGGAAGTTCAATGCATTCTCTAATATATTGATTTGCAATAAAAGAATATACTCGTATATCATCAATTGATTTTGTCTTATACACTTTCATTTGAAATTACTGTTTATAGCTTTGCGTTAATTAATAGAAATCAAAATGTTATATTAACAATGCAATGAGTCCTTTCTATTTAGATTAACCATAAGGGCCAGCTGTCCAATGAAATTAGAAAATTTTCCAATGGATGTACAACGATGTCCTTTACAGATAGGAAGTTGTAAGTATCTAGTTAATTTTATGTAAAATATTAGATAAATGTATTATATAACGTATGTGTATTGTTTGCGATAAATATTTCTATGGATGAATGGGCCCATGCACAGCCTGCGAATTTAAGATTTCTAAGAAGTATTACTGTTTTGGAAATTCATCAGAGCTACATATTGTATTCTATTTCTGAGAAATATAAGATTCCTTAGGTTTTCCCAGCGTGCTTAAATTAATATCTTCTTTTTTATAACGCTGCCGTCTATCGTATGTTATCCCAAATTCCCAAAACTATTGAACTATTTCTGGTTTTCCCAAACAATTAACACATTGTACAATTATAAATAAACTATTAGTCAAAAATGGAGGTCTTAGCCTATACATTGGGGAAACATTTATTAATTTATTAATTTTAGGTTTCTTATAAAGGCAAAAAAAAAAAAAAAAAAAAGATCGTCACAAAACACACCGTCGAGGTATAACATATAAGATACAGAGTGTCCAATAAATGATTGATTCCTATTAAATTTTTCACGTGAATAATTCAAATACGATTGTCGATTGGAATGTACTGTTTTCTACATTGGTTCTAGAAAAATAATAAGTTTTGAAAAATACAAAGGTTTGCCAGTTAGTTTTTAAATGAAAATCGTGTTTTTATTATTTAAATGGGTCAGCCATTCATGAAACACCCTGCATCCTGTATAATATTTTTCTCAATTACTAAACATCGTGTAAGTATAATTTAGTGTAAAAACACAGAATATAATTTTAAACCATTGTAATTACTCGAAGGATCTCAAATCACGATACTACTCGCCCTTCTCAAATCTAATTTTTTTCTGTTCTACACTTGTCTCGATAGCTTTATATTACTCGATAGATGGCGTTGGCGTCACAACATTCCGCCCGCCCTGAAATATTACATTTCAAAGTTTACATTTGACACATTCTGACACAAACAAAAACATCTAATCAATTACAAATTGACAGAAACAAAACACAGATATAAACATTGAGTCAAGTACAAATTGGTAATTTACATAATTTAGAGATAGCTCTTTTAAAATCTCCCGTCTGTGTTTTAGCATCACATACTCTCACTTTGCCATGGTAAGCGTTAGAAATTTGGCCAATTGCCCTCTTGGTACTTAGCATATATTCTTCTTTAATCAGTAGCAACTCTCCGACTTTGATATTTGTTTGGGAAGTTTGCCATTTAGAAGGTCCAGTCCATCACAATGCACTGTGATGCAGGCCAAGACCTCTGGATACGAAATCCGCCGTATTCTGGGCTGAAGGATCATGATGCCACTGTTCTGCAGATGTCTGTTGTTCAATGGTGGCAACTCTTTTTTTATGACCTTATACATATCTTAGAATAAAAGTTTGATTAGGTCACCTTTGGTCATCGATTTTTTACATAGTTTGAAAGAGCATTTAATTGTGTATTAGAAACTTCTTACATGTTTTTCCGAAATTTGTCGATTTGACTAAAATCCATTCCAAATAAAACACAAATAACTTCATTTATTAATAACTGTATTAAGGATATAATCTAAATAACTAGTTAAAATTGTAAGAACCATATATGAATCTATAAATATTAGTTTTTTTTAACATACCAATAAGTTTCAAACATCACATACAATCAAGTTAAGTCAAATTTACAAAATACTACTATTCCTTTAGATTTATAGAGTAGTTTCTTGTTTAAAGGTTCAATAGAAAATTATAAATTTATTAAAAAAAAAGTAGTTTGACGTATTTTCAAACATCCCAGCTTCTATGCTCACTAAAAAAATCTGGAACTTTAAATACAAAAAACTACGAACTGTCTGGATCAATATTTATCTCGAATCCAAGGTATTTTTATATAATTTTTAAACCCTATAAGAAAAAATTGGTAAGCCAGCAACAGAACTGGAAGTACTTTTCAAACTAAAAATAAGAATTAATAAATGAAAGTGTTTACTTTCCATTATATTTAAACAAAAGATTAGGTCAACCATTTTCGTACATTTTGGAAAGTAGATAAAGATCAAAACGTAAAAAGAAACCAGAATTTATAAGGTCAGAAGCAACTCTAGAAGTGTTGTCCTATGCAGCCCAAATGATTCTCTGGGCTAATGGAAGATAGATGCTTCCAAAATATTTAGGGTATACTGTTTGGAAATGGGTAAAATTATAATGGAACTCTATCCTTTCTTCAATATGCCAACAACGTATATACAATAGTTCATAAACCAGAAATAATACAAAATGCGCTTATGCCTAATGGAATGCTTACAGAAGTTCGGGAAGCTCTAAATAAAGTTATTAAAAAATATCGCGAAGCATTTTCAAGAAAGTTTCGAATGAAACATCTGCTAGTATTTCATCGACATTTGTTGGTATATGATCCAGTAATCTCTAGTTTAAGAAAATTGCCAACAAAGAATCTAATTACGTCGCAAATTATTCTTCAGATGATACATTTTCATTGTCAGATCTTTACACTGTATTCATGTTATATAACAAAATTACTGTTTCATTATTCAGGACTTCAAATACAATTAAATTCATTACATTCTTAATTTTACTTTAGTTCATATTTGAAAATTAAAAAAATAAGTACAATTTAAGTTTTATTATTTTTATACTATAACTATTTATTTTTCACGAACATTTTTTCAAGTGCTTTGTTTCAATTTTAATGCTTATGGAAGTTACATTAATGTCTTTATTATATTAATGCATTGTAAATATACTGTGTTAAATAAAAACAATTATGAGAAGTAGCAAGTGTAGACATAGTATGCTTATAACATCTATTTTACCTACTAATATAGTTTTGCTGAAGCATAATTCAAACATTAGATTTTTTCATTGAAAGAAATAGTCTCGATTTTTTTTATTTGAAGTTTTGTGTGACGTATATTATCATATAAATTTTACCTGCAAATTTTATTGTTTAAGCAAATGGGAATTTTTAAGCGATACATTAAGATATAATGTTTATATAAATCAGCTTGAAGGAACATATTACAATACAATTTGAAGTTGATTTTAGTGTTAATAATTGCAATTTTTATCAATAATTAAGGGACGTACTGTTTGTAAGTTGCTGCAAAAATATAATAAAATTGTTTTCAAATATAAAAATATTTTTTAATATAATATATTAAATTTAACAGAACTTTTATCAAAATATATATTTCGGTAAGTAATATTTTAGGTGAAAAAAAATTCAGATATCGCAATGTAAATAGAAATTTTTTATCTAAAAATACTTAAAATGTGTCAATAAAAAGAAAACTAGGGAGTGGTATACTTTTTATAAATTCATTAAAAACTTTACTGTCAACATTTGGTTTCAATGAAAACACTTCTAAATTTTGGCCGGTTTTCACCCTGTAGCAACTGCCAAACAGATGGCGTTGCCAGTAAATATCAGTAGTAACTCACCAGTAAAATAGTTTCCGATAAATCCAATACTAGAAAAACCGAGTAACCTAACTTTTCCTCGAGGATCCTTTTGGCAGACTTGGGTTACGAAAGGGTTACATTGGTGACCAGATGAATACGCAAAAAGAAACTAATAGATGGTGCACAAGTAACAGTTGATTTGCGAATTGCATAAAAATATATCGCCAAACAGGCAAAAATAAGAACAAGTAAGCCAAAATAGGCTAAACAAGAAAAAATAGGTTAAATAAGCACAAAAAAAAAATAATCGGTGAACTTAATAAAGCTCTCCCGATAAGGCAATTATCAACTGGTGTTATCATCTATATCGAATTCCATCTCCGATAAAATTCTGGAAGGTGACTGATGTAGCAACTGCCCAACAAATGGCGTTGCCAGTAAATATCGCTAGTAACTTACCAGTAAAATAGTTTCCGATAAATTGAATATTATAAATAGCCGAGTAACCTAACTTTCTTGAGGATCCTTTTGGCAGACTTGGGTTATGAAAGGGCTACAACCCCATCTGCCCCACTGTGCACTGGTACGTTGACGGAGATTTCGATTGCAAGGCAGTCCCTACTCGCTTCATCAGCTTAATAAGGAGGACAGCGGCATACAACTCAAGCCGTGGTATTGTGACACTCTTCACTGGTGCAACTTTGCTCTTGCTTGTTACATGCTTCACAGTACGTAAGTGTGCATTCGGTTGCATGAGAAGGCCACCATATCACTGCTCCGTAGAACTTTACTGATGCATCGGAGGAGCCGTGCAATTCAATCCTTGTCACGTGGGACTGCACAATGCTCCTTTCAATGCAGATACTGCTTACACTGTTGAAATCTTCCAGGAACTGGTATCACTCTTTGACTTTCTCAGGTGGCAGTTTGTTGACCCAGTTGATCCGAAGGTACCAAAGACTCTGCATAAAGATCTTGGTCTTTGCTACCACAGGCCCAAGTAGCACCAAAGGATCGAAAAGTCTTGCAATGGTGGAAAGGACGCATCTCTTGGTGTAGGAGTCCTTTAACTCTACTACTCGAAACACAATGCAGTCTTCTTGGGATTTCCAGGACACTACCAACGCCTTTGTCTCGATGAGGTTCTCAAAGTTATATCCTCCCTCATTACTTGAAGCCAGCTCTGAATGGCTTCCACACCACTTTTCCTAAGATGACAGTTAGTTATCTATTTATCCATTGCGTCTTCTAACGTCGGCATACTACATAAGACATCATCCATGTAGAAATTCTCTTTCAAGATTGGTGCAGCTAAAGAGATGATTGTTTCTTCATCTCTTGATAGCTGTAGTAGCTTTCTTGTTGGTAAAAATGGCGCACTAACAGTGCCATATGTCACAGTTTTTAGTTCGAAAGTTTTAACTAGATCATCAGGATTGTCTTTCTACAATATTCTGAGCAACTGTTGTTGGCTCTCGTGTATGCGTATCATTCGGTACATCATCTTCACGTCCGCCGTAAAGGCATAAGGATGTCTTCTAAATTTTAGCATAGTTACGAACAAGTCCCCTTGAACTAGTCCTCCGTTATACTGTAACGAATTGAGCGAAAACCCATTGCTCGTCTGGTTTGATCCATTGAAGATCACTCTCAGCTTAGTCATGGTCTTTTGAGGGCGATAGACTCCGTGATGCGGCATATAATAGTTTACAGATGAATTGTCCTTTTCTGCGGCAATTTCTTTCATGTGGCCCAGCATTTTATATTCGTACATAAAGTCTCTATACAGTTTTAAGTATTGATGGTCTCTTGCTATTTTTGTTCACACTGCGGTCAACCTTTTGCGAACGATGTCCCTCGATCTACCTAAGCATTTTGGGTCATTCTTAACCTGTTCAGGACCGGCGAAAGGAGAAAGAAGCGCTTCCCCAGGCCCGCGCGCTCAAAGAGACTACGCACGCACGGGACCGGGCATTTTTCCCCGTTAAGCATTTGCCCCGTTAAATTCAAATAAAACGTTCCAATCTGAAATCACGTCTGTGATGATGGGCCGGCTGGCACGGAAACACTGATCACAAATACGATATCGCGGGCCGTGAGGGAAGAATCGTCTGATCACATATACGCGATCACGGTCCTGAACAGGTTAAGGGGCATTTTTACGATATAGTGTCCCTCCTCATCCCTGAAATGTGTTTTTACGAAATGTTTCTCACATAAAATAACCTTTTTATTTTTAGTTCGCTTTACGTCCACCTCTCTAACTGCCAGAAAAGTTTTAGTGTAGAATTAAGATCCGAGTCTTTAATTAATCCGCAACGTACCCTACTTGGTTCGCCGTTTGTCACACTTCCTGTTGCAACGAACCCAAACACCGTATTTTGGAAAATAAGACTCGAATTTTGCGAATAAATTTGCCCACTTCGTAATAATTCGTAAAATATCTCTGCCCCTAAAAAGAAATCTATGGAACCAGGAACATGAAAGGTATCGTCTGCCAAATTAATATTCTCAGGAATTTCTTCCCCCACATTTAAATATTTAACTAGCGTTAAATCTGTAATCTTTTCTGAAACTAACATATTTAAACCCCTTTTAAATGTCCCATCTGAATTAGAAATGTCCGCGCTTACTCAATTTTTAACACACAGTGCAGAGTCATTTACACAATTTACAAGAATATTAACCCTTTGCTTTTTTAAATTCAACCTAAAAGGTTCAGTTGCGATCCGCTATCAAGTAACGATCGTATTTCTTGCCAACGGCCGTAAATATCTCCTGATCTGACATCTCACTGTATTCAAAATCACGATACCTCTTTGATATTCGTTTTTGTTTATTGAAAGCACGGCGGCGTTTCCTTCTACAGGAAATGAGCCAGACGTAATCGAGGCCAAATTTTGAATATATGTTGGGTAAAATTCTCTGCCATTCTCATTTAGTGGCCTTGAAAAGCTTTCTTTGTTGCTGTCCGATATTGGGCTGCTTTTTGTGTTGTTTTGATGATTTATTTTTTGCCTTGGAAGGTGTATTAAATTATTTTGCTTCCGGTTACATATTGCACAGGGCTTTGCCCTACAACGTGCAAAGGTGCACCCTTCCTTTAAGCACAGAAAGCAAAGACGATTATTTTTAACGAATTGCTCTCTTTTGTCCACTGATATTTGTTGAAATTTAGTCAAAACTGAGACCAAATGACCCTGACCGCTAATTGGACATCTTAATTCATTCACATCGGAAAATAAAACACTGTAACGTTTTTTTTTTTTTTAATTTTGTTTATTTTTGTCAAATCTCCCTTTTACGAATTTATTGGATCGGAACCCTGGATTTATTTCACCTTTACTCGTGGTTTTTGACGATACAAATAAGTCTAATTCGCGACCTAACATTTGAAGTTCATACCAATCTTCACCTTGCTTTATGACAATATAACTCATTAACTCCTGATTAAGAGAATTGTATATTTGATCCGCTACAATTAATTTGCCCAACTCATTAAAATCAATAACATTTCTCAATTGATAATAGTTATCAAATATAGCAGAAACTTTTGACGGAAATTGAACATAATTTTTGGTCGCTAATTTTTTAACCTTTCGAAATTGATAAAAAAAAAATAAACTCTTGTGGTTGGAATTGTTTTAATACTAATGTCTTTTTTTTTTATTTTTTATAATTACTCAAATCTTCTTCTTTCACATAAACCATTAAATTTCCCACTCGGTCTCCCAAAATGTTCAAACATACTTCGGCTTTAAGCTCCTCTGTCACATTTTTGGTTTTAAATGCCTTTTCTAGTGATTGAAAGAACAAATTAAACGCTTCATTTTTAGAAGGGACAGGGATTGTAAGAGTTTTTACTCTTTTGATTAGACTTTCAATATCAGAAGTATTGTAACTATCTACTAATCCTACTTCGTCTAGTATCATGTTACTTCTAGCATTAATTTACTCAATTTGCTTATTAATCTGTTCCAATTTAATATTCTCAATCTTAATTTGAGATTGTTCGTGTGCAATTTTAGCCTTTTCCTGATAAAGTTTGGCTTTTTTCTCATCCAGAACACTAGTTATTACATTTTGAATAAGATCCTTATCGATTTTAAAAACCTCAATATTCTCAATTAATGTTTTCAAATCGATAATTTTCTGGTTATCTGAAATAACTAAGTCCAACTCGTTTGCGACCAGCAAAAGCTCGTCTTTTTAAGACCTTTAATAGACATTTTGCACACAAACAACCGAAAACCAAACCCCAATTAACCAAAACTAAAAACTAAGGGCTCTCTCACTTTGTTGAAATGGATTTTTGTTTAACTCAAATTCTTCTCAAACACTATCCAGCCAATTCTCGACGGCCATGGACGGAGCTCAAAGCACGACATAGCTCGTTCTTCTCAATTCTCATTTATTTCTGTTCTACACTTGCTTTATAAAACTCTCTAGATGGCGTTGGCATCACAACAACCATTATTAAAATGAAGAAATTCTATGAAGAAAAATTGAGTTGATAAAATTTGGTTTTAATTGTTAATTTTGATTGGTTCAGGGAATTTTTTTTTATTTATTTGAAACCTTTAACATTAATTAAGTCTAAAAATTGTCAGACACAAAATGACGGCAAATTAAAGGCTGATGATCACTAAAAGAATTTGTTAATTTTGAAGTACTGTTAAAATTTTTTGAAATGGATGTAAATAAAAATGTGTAAAATTGCTTGAACTAATAAATGAGATTACTTATAGGCAGGCTGATAAATAGATTTTAAAGATGAGGATTACTTATTATGTAATAAAGATATGTTTTTAAATTATTGCAATTTTCTTTCAAACAACTGAAAACTTGAATTGAGTTCTATATTTACTTACATAAAAAACCTTTGACAAAAGTACTTTCCCTCCGTTTTAAAATCTTCAGTTTCCAATGACATTTAATACAAAAAATCCATTATATCTGTAACTGATTCTGTGTACTTTTGTTGAAAAATATCCATAGTTCTCATCTTAAAGAAAACTATTTGATATCTCGAATTCTTGCTGACTCTGTCAATAGCCTTTACTCTGAAACTTATTGATACTACGTATTGATCTCAGATATAGATGGGTGAATAGAAGTACCCTTCTCTATGATTCGAAAAGTTTCAATGACTTCCAAACAGCTCAATAAGTTTGATGTCTTTTTCATATTCCGAATCGAGTTTTCAAGAAATTAAATACAGCCTTGTATATTATAGAGTGTATGATTTCAATTTCTAAATGGTTAAAGTTTTTGATAATATCTTGATTTCCTTGTGAAGATTAAAATATGTATAAACAATTCTCTAATCTATACCCCTCCCCCAAAAAAGCCGTACATGTGTATATAGAGTGGTAATACCGACATTAAATTAAACACAGTCTATTATAGAATGTATGGTTACTAATTTCTAAGGTTATAGTTTTTGTTAATATCTTGATTTGCTTGTGGAGATCAAAATAAATCTGTCGATATAAAACTCTAATGTGTGCCCCCCCTCCTAAAAAAAAGGTGCACGTGTGTATGTAGAGTAGCGACACCGACCGTTTGTTTACATATCAGAATCCATGGTTTCTGAAGGGTTGAATTAAAATGAATATTTTTCGTACTGGTAGCATATAAAATATATCAGGGACTGAGTGCTGAACGAGCAAATTAAGGGGTAGATGAAAGTTTTAAATGGCGAATTGCTAGAAGAAATTTTGAAACGTAACGTAGAAGCAATAATAGAGTTGGTTAGATAGATTGCTGAAGAATACAATATAGGTTTTATGTAGGATGAATGAATATGATAAAGTTAAACTTTTTTGCTTTACTATTGATTATGTTTCATGCTAATACTTATTCTGCAGACGTCAATTCTTTTAGTAAATGAAGCCAGCTTGGTTTGCTAGGCGAACTAAGCAACTCTCGGGAGTTTGTGAGTGTTAAGATTGGACACCCTAATATGTATGTAAATTTGTTCTAATTAATGTTTCTGTTTAATAAGGTTAGCGAAAATAGTTCAATTTGCGCTATGTTGTTGGATTTTAGGAATTGAAGTCATAGTTTCGAATAACAATGTAATATTTTTTCTTGGTGAGGTGAATATCATAGTGTTTTTAATCCAAGTTTTATGTTTATTCTCCCTTTTTACGATGCTTCTTCTAATTTTAAACTACACTACGAATATGGTATCGTACTACACTAAGTTTTGAACTACACTAAAATATGGCATGGAACTATAATTAAGAATAGTAGGGAAGCCACCACTCGCTTCCAAATTTTCACCTCCAAACCATTTTGATGAGATTGCGAATACATCAACCTTTCTAATTACGCATGGTATTATAGGGTTAGATTAAGGCTTATCTTTTAACTGGTTTAAAGGTCGATATTTTAAAAACATGCCTATTGTGGTTAAAAATTCTAGAGAAATATAATTTTTGGGAAATGTCTCCGTCATTGTTTTTTCCTACAGTTGGTTATTCCGAACGCGACATCCAATACATGTGGAATCCAGCTAGAAGTGTTGTGATAGCTTCTGACATGAAACTCTCGATGTTTGATGTTACAGATACTCCTACAGGAAATTTCTCTGAAAGGCAGAGAAAAGGTAAGCTTTCCCAATCTATGCATTATTCCCATCTATACATTACATCCCAATCTATACATTATTCAATGACTATTTGTGTATCATCATTTCAAAATATGCATTTTTAAGATAGATATTTAGAAAATAATGTCACTTTTTAATTTTTAAGGACTTGCATGGTGTGTTTTTAATAGTTTAACATATTTTAGATATTATGAATCCTTTTTAAACTATTATCAAATGATTGTTTACCAATAGAATGAAGATTGACAAATTATGAGGAAATGGTTAAGAATTTTTTAATAAAAAATGAATAACCGAAATGTAATATAACCGAATATATGAAATATAAATGAATAACCGAACTTTAGCTTAAATGTTCTAATACTTTTAATTTTTAGATACCTTTTGTTTATTAGGGAAAATTGAGGTGAGTGAATCCTTAGGGTAAGTTTTGTCACGGGCAACAAAAAACTTTCTATATAGGTAAACCTTCTAAATTAAACTTAAAAATAAAATGGAAAAATGTGTTAATAGTTTAAGTAATGAAAAAAAAATGTGAAGTTGCAACAAAAAAACTTTCTGAAATGTTTTTAATACATAGAGGTGGTTTGTGTTTATGAAATGTTTAAAGAGCTTAAAATATCTTTCTTAAATTAAAAGGAAAAAAATTGTTTTTGTAATTCAACAAAACACTTTTATGGTTAATGGAGAGTGAAAACACAGAAAAAGTACTACCATAAATAAGTTTATTGATATTTTTTAAGATATGTTTTTCGAAAATTTACAGTTTTTGTTATCTTTCACTTTTGCACTCTACAAGGTATCCTAAAAAGGGACTGAAACTCTTAAAAAGTGAAATAAAAAAATTGAAGACGATAGAAGTGGACCGTTTGCTGCATTGTACTTGAGTAAATACATAATTTTATTCATCAAGTTTTAAAAATGGTAACAAAGTTCGCCTATAAATGGCACTGTTGAATGCCAAATTTGAAAGGAAAAAAAATAACTGATCTGAACATGGTGCAAATATTACATACTGATACTTCAATTGAGCCATGTTTTATGCTTAAAAATGTTAGTTATTTTGAAAATTTAGTTTTATAGTTTATGCAATACTCTCAGACCATTTTCTTCTTTTCTTTTTGTTTTTATATTCCTTCAACAGTGTCATCTATTGGTGAAGTTTGTAATTATTTAAAAAAAAATAGTATAAAATCCTACTTTCCCAAGTAGAATGCAGCAAATGGTATATTTCTATTGTGCCGTTTTTAATCGTTTTAAATTCTTTTTTCAAATGTATTAATCCTTTTTGCGAAACCTGAAGTTCACAACTTCTAGCAGGACAAAGAGTTGTAAATTGTTCAAGAACTATCGGAATTTTTTAAAAATTAGTTAAAATTCACTTGTTATATTATTCCTTTAAGATCATTATAATATAGAATTGCAGGCATCTGTTGTATCTTGGGTAAGTACAACTGATGCTTATAGAGGCAAGTGCAACAGAGAGAATATGTTGAGGGTTTTAAATCTTTTCGACTTTACTACCATCATCACAGTATTAGTTGAAATAAAGATTGTATTATTAAGATATATCGTATTACTTCCAGAAACCATATAAGACTCTTTTGTAAACTACAATTCTATTACTTGCAAATTATTATATGTATTTTGGCAGTGTTGAAATTGGTATCAATGCAATCACGGAATTGCGAGGAGCATTTGAAAATCTAATCGAAGATATATTTTCTTAATAGAAATTTATTAATTACAATGCATAAAATTTTGTTGCCCGATAAAAAGTATTGATAAAATAATTGCAATATGTAACAAATGAAGAAATTGAACATTTAAGATAGACTAGCATACCCCTGAATACAGACTTCAACGTGTTCCACACAAGCTGTAGAACGATATGTGGAACTTGTTTCAGAGGCCTCACAAAAAGTGTGTGGTGCTAACGCCAGAGACAATCTCTTTTTTTCAAGATCCATAATGCTCGACTTTTCTTCAAAATTTTCGTTCGAAGTACATTATTAGCATAAAAATGACTGAAAAAAGTAAATGAATGATGACGTTTTTTTTAAACAAAAAAACTCTTAAGAAATATCGTTAATAGTTATTTTTAGGAGATAAATATTTGTTTTTAAGAATTTTTTTTTATTTTTTAGTATTTTTAATTATTATAAACTCTAAAAATCCGTAAATAAGTGTTTTCCTGTGTTATACTACCTTTTCACTACACATTGTAAACTATTGATTCTCGAATATTATCAAAATTATTATTATTGATTCTCAAGGAATTTCAAAAAAAAGTTATTTTTTGGTATTTTTTCCTAATTTTAATGTGAAGGCGCGAACGGAAGATATTAATTTTTTTCAATTTCTTTTTACAGTTTTTCTTATCAATAGATGTACCGAAAAAGACAAATTTCGACCAACTCTACTATAAAATAAAATTTATTTTATTATAAACTAACAAGTGGTTTCCACTTACAGAGATTACTTTTTGATTAATCCAAAATTTAAAAAATAAACTAACTGTATTTTTCAGAAAACCAGGAATTTTGAGAAATTCATGCATTGATAATATAAGATACCCTTAAATTGAAATTTTTTTTTTTTAATATTTTATGTAATAAGATATATTGAAATTTGTTTAACTTATATTAAAATTTTGGCTCAGCATTAGTGCCATTTTATACATGTTATCAGAAATAATTGCTCATTACGAGGTAATGATCATGAACTCTGCGATAAATAAGAGTAACTACATTTAATTACTAGTCTGATCCAAGTTTTTTTACAAATAAATTATATGAAATGGCTTGTGAAACTAGAAAATCGTTCATTAATATCTAATTAATCCAGTTTTTGATTTTCCTGCAAGTCGTTTATTATATAAGTATCTCCATCCTAACTCGAATAAAATGTCTACCAGCATCCATTCTTGCATATCAGGAATGGATACTTTTTTCTTTTAATTTTTTACTTGTTAGAGAATAGGCGTTTTTAATTTAAAAGAAAGTGAATATGTAACTCCGAATCGTGTTGTTCAATATATTAGTTCATGTATTCTGTATTACAAAATGTTTGTAAATTTTGTATCCTCGGATACAATGGCTCCAGTGCATTGATCGTAAGTTTGGTAATGTAAATGCATTAAATTGAATGAAAGTTGACTGATAATCTGTATTAGTAGATAATATTGAGTTTGTAATAATTCATTTAGTGCACATGGAATACAGGAAGTAAACACTGAGAAAACTTTTTTTTTATAAAATTTTAATTGACCATCGGTATAAAATTTTATTAAAGAAAATTACACCAAAAAGCATGAACACATATTGTTTTGAGTATTTTATTACTTTAAAAGATGATTAAAATTTAATTGGAAAATTAATATTTACTTTTTGATTTAATTGATAAATGTTTAAAGTGTTTAAGATAAAAGCATGTAAACAATTATAATAACTAATGCAAATAGTGTGCAAACATATCTGTATTATACATATATCTTCAGTGTCCTTCAAGAAATGATTAAGTCCATTATTGTCCATGTATTACTTACATATCATACATAAATGTGATTAATACCACTAAAGGAATGTGAGATTATTTACGGTGAAATCCCCTTTCTAAGAATTGGGGATAATAAAAATCATATAATTATTTTATCTGGTATTGTTATTAGTGACCTAAAATATGAATTTAAAGTTGAGAAAAATTAATTTCTAATTTCTAAAATAACAAATTGTTATTGTTATTTGTTGAACTATTGCTTCGTTATTAATACGACGAATGTAAGAAAAATTCCATTCTGTCATAATGCGAATGAACTTGTACATATATAAATTATAAGAACAACCTCCCTATTTTTTAACCTTCCAAATATCACTTAAATTATTTTAATTACTTAAAATTTTAATGAATACAGATATCTTAAAAGACACTTTTAAGAAAAGTTCTGACAGAGTTTTACGTTTTGAAGGACTGAAATTCGATATATTTAGAGACTTAAAAATTCCCAAAAGTATTTGGTTTGTTCCATGAAATTTCAAAAGTTTCCCGCCATCACCATCGGAATAGGCGCCATTGATTTTATCCCATTAAATTCTAATGAGTATGATTTTGACCGACAGTTGTCAAAATGGTATTCGATTCATTAATGGATATTTAGAGTCATTGTACAGCTGAAGTTATACTTTCTAACGATGAAGAAGTAATCAAAGTGAATTTATTTTATTTATTACGTTTGTTTCTCTTGTTTCAATTTATGACACAATAATTTTGATATTTAGAGCAGCGAACTTAAAATAGTTCAGATCTGGACTTAAGTAGAAATAGCATCACATATATACTCAAAAAATTACATCTAACAGTTATTTTTACTAGTTTCTGTAAAACATAATAATCGATATTGATAAAACACCGTCACCCAAGTGCGATAACATATTAACATGTCTACGTGTTTCATACTAATTTACTCAATTCTAGAAATATAGTAGTTCAATAATACGTGGCAACACTTAACTAATTGAATAATACATGCTAGGGGTGTCAAAATTACTAGATTCGAATCCCAATTAGGCAGTTTGTTTAATCATCTTGTTACATTCTATGAATAAATCCAACGTATTGGGTACCGAACTGTACAATCAAAATCCTTCCCTGAACTTGGGTGCCATTAACGTTCATACATCTTATTATTTCACCTCTGTTGCTATTCTGAAAAAGTTGATATCACTATTTGAGAGTTAAATGTAATTATGAAAAGTTATTTACTATTTTAGTTTGTTTTGCTAAGAATCCATATGCTTTTTTTACAGGTCCTTTTTCGGTGCTAATGGTGAACTTTCATTTAAAACGTCATATGGGCTACTTCATAATTGAAGTATATGCCCCGTGCACAATGCTGGTTGTCCTTTCTTGGGTGGCGTTTTGGATAAACCGGGAAGCAACAGCGGATAGAATTGCTTTAGGTATATAACTCTAATAATTTGTTTGGCTTATTAATTGGAGTATAAAAAAAAAGACTTCGTTTTCAAAAGAATTCGTTCTCAAAAGAGTTCGTTCATGGTGCTTCATGCGTTCATTGCGTTCATGATTTGTTTAAGAATGTTTATTTTAGAGGAGATTTTGGGATTTTGTTTTGACAACACTTACTAGTTCCACATATTTCTATCAAATAATTACTTGAATTATCCCATCTTTGTAATATTAAAGATAATTGTTTTGTTGGTGGTGTATATGCAAATTACAGTGATATGCTAAAAAAGACAAAAAATAAACTTCTTGTTTGTTTACTTTCAATGATTGACTTGAGTGAGTTTGACATTTTTGTGTGGTTTTCATGGCCTTTTATAATTTAAAGTGATCGAACAGAGAGGCAATTTCTAGGTATGATAGGTATGATTCTTACTAAGTCAATTCTGTGTGTAAAGACGTTAAAATGAAATACTTATCTAAAAACAATGTACATGTTATATATTTTGTATTTTTAAGTCGTAAATAATAATGAAATGGAATCGGAAATAAGGGCTTCGCAGTTCGTTTTTGTTATTAAAGATCTCCTGTTTGAATGAACTAACTATTCAACCAGTTGTAAGCACGCTGTACTTTTCAAACAACGTAGCGTGATAATATTTAACATTTAAACCGATTTTTTCGATGTCGTATTTTTGATGTTTTTGAGTCGTCTGAAATACTTTATTTATTTCCTTCTACACGCCAAACACAGCCAGTCTGACTGTAGTTGATATTGTAAAGTGTGTGACATACAATACATAGGAATAAGCTGAAACTGACTAATTATTTGTACTGAACATTTTAAATGAATACATTGTCTATATTATATCAATGGTAGGAATAACATGTTAATTATGGTTCGAATTGTCACTGCAGAAGATGTTCGTGAAGCCCTGATGATACACAAGTCAGTTAGCGTCACCAATTTTACTTAGAACTTCTACAAAATATCAAATATTTTCTTTAGTAGAAGGTATTAACAAGTATCTTTTTTCACTTACAAATGAAACGTGCTTTCACAAATAATTGATTAGGTACATTTATTATATTAATTAGTAACAATTGAATTAACTGGTTACTAAAATGAACTATAATAAGTTAAAATGAAATTAACAAATAAATAAAATTGAAATAAACTGATTATAAAAATGAAATCAACTAATTAATTTTTAAATAAAATTGATTCGAAATGAATAAGAAAAATAATGACCCTACATTAAATGTAAGTCATTAAAATAACTATTGTAATTATATGTTAATGGTTTTTGAATAGAAATTATATTCAGTCTATTTGACAACTCAATCAAGACATCGTTGATGCGTATAGAAAGGAATTTCTAACTTTGAGACAAGGTTAGATTGTTGTAAAATTATTAGATAGAAGATGACTCACCAATGAGGCACATTTTCATTTGGGCTACTGTGTCTCCTCTGCATTCTTTTAAAGTGCACTCTCCAGCAAAAGGGATCATGGGGTCCTTTTCATGAAAGAAACTCATTCAGCTATATTCAGATTTTATAACTTGCCACAATATTTCAATCTAACATCACTTGTCTCTTACTGTTTTGCGTCATTTCAAAGTTAGAGAGACAGAGTGTGTATGAAATTACTAACTACTTGACTATGTCCTTACTATTTTCAATAATCTCCAATTGCATTAACCAGAATTTTCTAAACAATATTTTTTCTATTTAGGCGTTACAACTGTTCTTACAATGACATTCTTAGGATTGGAATGCAGAAATAATTTACCTAAAGTTCCATATTGCACAGCACTTGACTACTATGTAGCCATAAGTTTTGGATTTATATTTGCTACTATAATTCAGTTCGCCATTGTGCATCATTTTACGAAAGTTGGAAGCGGGGAATATTACTTCCCTCCTGACATACCGAATGACGAAGAAGAAAAGAAGCCAGATGTTACTTTTAACCCCACCCATGTCAATAAGGTAAGAAATGCCTCGATTGAAATCACTTCTAGTTTTTCAAACAGAAAGTAATATATGAATATAGTCAAGATACATTTTCGTTACATTCATTATCTATTTGTGGGGCATTGAGAAGTTTAAGAAAGATGTGGTTCAATTTATGACAACACACACAATACAGTGTTAAAAGCATATAGGAATATTTGATTATGTTACTGTTTGAAACTAGTGAATAAACACAAAAAATTGAATAATAAGTAACTGAATAAACTTAAAAAATAAAATATATGCTTCTATGTAGTAACTAAAATTTAGGAAAGATTATCCACAAAAATAAGATGCATAAAAATAAAGTTTTTAATATAAATCTTTTACATAAACTACAAATTTGTATGTGCAATTGCCGCTTTTTGAGCTCGGATCGAGTATACATAATGTTCAACCACTACGAAGAAAACACCCATTACGAATTATTTACTCACTTTTTTTGCCCTCAAAACTCGAGTGAATACATTGTCATAAACAACGAGTCTATCTGCAAAGTTAAAGGTTGATTGGATGATGGCAAGTGGATTAATTAGCTTTCCAAAGATTTTTCTCTGTCATTAGTTACTGAATATCGTAAAATTGTGCATGTTTCAATTAAGTTTAGTATCTAGATAAAATGACGAGAGTAAAAGCTAACAAGTCTGATGTAAGGCATAAGAAAGGTGTGTAAAAGTGGCCATTTAGTGGCAGACCCAAAACTTGATAGAGAACATTGTCATAGACAACGAGTGTATCTGCCAAGCTTTAAAGTTTCAGCTCGATTGGGTTTATTAGTATTCCGAGGCGATAATAGAAGGGTGTGTAAAAGCGGCCTTTTAGTGACATCCCCCAAAACTTGATAGAATGCATCTTCAACGATATCAAATCAATCTGCAAATTTCAGCTTGATTGGATGACAGTAAGAGTGTTAATTAGTTATTTGAAGCGACAATAATTGCGTGTGTAAAAGTTGTGTTTTAATGACAGGGACATCCTCCAAAAGTTGATATAATAAATTCTTATCTACAACAAAACTGTCAAATTTCAGCGTGATTGGATGATGGTAAGTAGGTTTATCAGTATTCCGAAGCGATAATAGAAGCTGCCTTTTAGGGACAGTGACAGCCCCCGAAACTTAATAGAATGCATTGTTATCGATATTAAATCTATCTACCAAGTTTCAGCCAAACTGGATGTCGGAAAATGGGTTAATTAGCCCTCGCAGATTTGCACGCCTCACACAAACTAGAAGTTTACATAAAGAATTTTTAACCTTAAAAAATTAAAACATAAAAATAAAGTTTTAATGTAAATGCTCTATATGCATTCCTGACTTTTAAGTGCAACTGCAACTTATTTAAGTGATTTTGAGCTCAGATTTACATTTCATAGTGTTTGACTACTACTACTACTACAAAAAACAAAAAAACACGAATTCCGTGCCATGGATTATTTCTTTTTTGTCCCCACAATTTTTTAGAGTGCATTTTCATTGACAATAAGACTATTTGCAAAGTTTCAGTTCGATTGGATGACGGAAAGTGGGCTAATAAGCATTCCAAAGATTTTGCAAGGATAGTGAGAACTCTCTCTTGGTCAATTTTTGTTTTGTTTTTTTCTAATTCTTTTTTATTTTAATATTTCTAGATAACTATATTTTGTACCGAAGACGCTACAAACGAAGCGGAAGCAACTGAAGAATCTTCTCCTCAACCTGTAGTGCCCAGTCACACACAAAGGCGACACTCGACCAATTCTCTGTTGGAAAGACGAAAATCATTTCTTCGACGAGCCTCGATGCCACAATATCAACTGAACAGTGTCAGTAAGGTGGACAAGGCATCTAGAGTTGTTTTCCCATTGATATTTATACTCATCAATTTGGTTTATTGGTTGTTCTACCTCAGTGGTAGCAGCTAACCACTGGGAATCGGATTGGGATAGTTGTTTTAGCATTTGATTGTAGGATATCTATAGGTTACTTTATGGTGAAGTTACTTTACAGTGAAGCTGTGGCAAAGAAGCTGCTCACAATGAAGTAGTTTTAAGTTATGTTCAGCCAAAACGTTCTCTTCATCCATTGATTTCCAGTGGGTGGAGATAAGGTATTTGAATACATGGTGATTGAGATGTTATTAAAAATAAGTATAAAAAAAAAGGTTTCTGTGCTAAACAGGGTGTTACAAAAAGGTTACTATGGGGGTTTAATTCTTTGACTAATAGAGATACGGTATAAGTGTGAATTGCAAAAATACTCAAAGCAAAGTAAGGAATCATAAAATTTATGGCAAAGGGGATCCGCATTCAACTCGCTAACGCTCATCAATCTCCAAGGGCAATCCTCATTGGTTTGCCAAGCAAATCGTCCTCGCTTCGCTTGTTAATACATCTTCAGAATACGCCCTAGCATAAAAAAAATTATGTGTACCTAGTTATAAAATTGTTCTGGAGATCAAATCTCATTAACGTAACAAAAATTAAATACTCTATTTTTGAAATTGGCAGAATTAGAAAAAGTTTCAAATTAGAGCGTTTCTCTATTTGGACAAAAATAATTCATGCGTTGCTGATAGTAATGTTATAAAAAAATAAATGTTGACAAAAACCTTCGATTCAATGAAAAACTTCGCTTATACCGATGCAAACAGTTCACAATGTTTCAAATATCTTAGAATTGAAAATTTAAACAAACAATTTGGTAATTTCCTTAATTTCACTCCTAGCAGTTATTTTTTAAATGGTGCAAGTCACGTTTTTGAATAGGTCATATAATTGCCAAATTTATCTGGATTGTGGGATTACATTAATGTTATTTCATCTCAGGAACACTTTTGTCTTTCTTCACTAGGGGCTGTATAACAACTAAAACTTTTAGATTTTGATTCCCTAGCTTAGTTTGAGACTTTTTACAATTCTAACTCATTCCTTATGATTAAGAATTAAACAAACGATGTCTTGTATTGAAGGAAAGGAGGATAAACTGGCTTTTCTAAGAAAATTAACAAATTATAAGAGTGTCAATAAGTTTTAACGATATTAAATGCATTTTATCAACTTGTTAGTTTATCTTGTTTCGTTTTTCGACTTCGCCAATGTTGAATTATATATACTTTATATTCAAGACCATATTATGTCGAAAGAAGATAGTTTAGAGTCTTCATAATAGTGCTATTATTACACTATTGATTCTTTAAAGAGACGTCCGTGATGATTAATAGGATATGGTACATATATATGATTCTAACTAAGGTGCATTATCGTAACAATTTTAATTTATATACTAAAAATGTGTTTTGTATAATTTAATGAATAAAACATTATCATTTATGCAACTAAACTACTTTTAAAAGCATAACTTTTAAATTCATTTTAAAGGGATGTATTTTGCTACTTGTATTCGCATGACACTGCTTACTTAAAGAAGACATGCTTAAGATTTGATGCCATTTTGGTTAGATATTTATTTAAAAAGTAATTGATTTGAATATAATCTTTTATTCGTGTATCATTCATCCACTTCCTTCGTGACATTAAGAATGTTAGTTCATAGGTTTTTTTTTGTACTTTTTTTCTACTTCTAATTACTACTAATATATACTGAAACCAAATTTTCATGAGCAATAAATTTGCTTTTAAATTAATTAAAATTAATAGAATTATTTACTTAAATTGTCTAAGCGCGTTTGCTTGACATATAATTGACAATGATTGATAATGATTGTAAGAATATCAGTAATTTAAATGTTCTTTAATTTTTAAATGATATTTTCTCAGTGTGAAGCATCAAGAACTTAATTGAACATTTAAATATACATAAGAATTTTAAATATATAAATCGAAGATTCAGAATTGTGGGTATGATATACAAAATTCGTAAAAGAAACTTTTAATATTTTCTATTTTTCATATATACCACCCCGTTACATCTATTAACGACATTTAATCACTTTTTTTTTATCATAAGTCTGCGGAGAGAAGTATTAAATATAATTAAAATAATTTTTTCCTTCATTGCCCTTAATCGTATAAAACAATTAATCTGTAAAAGAGGCTTAATATTGCGATCCATTTTTCAGTTAAATATACTTAAAAATATGTATTTATAAAATATCATTTTAGTGCATTTATTAATATTGTTTTATTAATTTTAAAGTTCATTGTGTATTTTAACTTATCTTCTAAAATATTACTATTTAAATATTAATAACTATATATGTACTATTACTAAAATATTATTTTATTTCCAGGAACAGTCGTATTATTTTCGGGTCTTGTTATTTATAATACTAGTATGTGTAGTGCTGATAATTGTATCGGAATTAGTTACCTGTATAATTCTAATATATGTATCTAATTTGCACAATTTCGTTGTTGACGTCAGTTGAAACTCTAGGTTTTGTTTGTTTTCTATCTTATTAATGGAAACAAGAAAACAATACAGTGTAGCATTTCGTGCAAAGAAACATTATTCATTGACCAAATTCAATGTTAGATATAAAAAGTATTTTTAATGTATTATATTGTTTCAAAATGGCATTTTAACAATGATACTGAAATATACAGAATGAAAACTGTCAGAAAACACCCAAACAACTCTGACACGGATGAATCTAGAGTTAAGAAAAATGTGTCAATAATATAGAGAGCAATTTTCTGCTGTGCGCACGGGATAATTTCGCTCTTTTTTCTACTCGTAAACATATTACAATTACAAAACTATGATGGATCTACTAGTTGCGAAACGTGTGTCTGGAGAGCAATTTTCTGCTGTGCGTGCGATACATTTTCGCTCTTTTTACCCTGCGCAAACCCAGGGGTTTTCAATTGGTTAAAAGTGTGGTCCGATGTCCGTCTCCACTTAACGCATGCTTGTACAAAAAGAGATCTATATTGTTCAGTTGTATTGATGTATCAATGTTTTATAAAACTCAAACAAAAAAACCTGCGTAATGAGTTTGGACTTAAGGCCCAAGGTAAACTGTACATCGACCCTTAGTCGATTATTTCTATTTATTTACTTTTTCTACTATTAAACAGATTACAATTGCATAACTATGAGGAATCTAATAGTTATGTTTTTTATAACATTAGTTGGTGACAAAGTTATATGAAAAAATAATTATTTTAACGAGTTTTAATTTGTTTGTAAGTTGAAAAAAAGAGCTCAAAGTGTCAGCCAGAGAATTGCCCGAGAAAGACTGCTGTGTTCTTAGTGGGGACTTACGAAAGTTATTGATTCTATCTCCATAACTATGATATAAAGGAGAAAAAATATATTATAAAAGTGTGTAGAGTTTTTAATTTCGTATGAAATGACAGACTTTAGTTTGAACCCTGCATATCCCACTTGTTTCACAACTCTAGCTTTATCTGTTTTCAAGTTGAGTGTTTTTAGACTTCATACGTTTGTCGAATGTGTTTAAAGTATAAAGATTTATTGACAATTTTATATATGTACATGTAAATAATAAGTATTTAATTACACTCTGTTTTCGTTTAAGAAAAATAAGGAAAAAGGGTGACAGGGTCTGTTACAAGAATTTATTTTGAAATAATTAAATATTGAGTGATTAAGTGGATATCCGACTTGAGAGTAGATCCTGTTTTTCTCATTATCATCAGATGTTTCACGGAAAGTACATATCTATATCATAATTATAAAACAATGTATCTTCAAAACTTTGTGATTTGTGTGTGACTTCTTTGAAATAAATCGTAGCAGTGAGCATTGGGAAAATATTTGGTAAATTGATAATATTTAACTAGGTGGGACATAATAGCAGAGAAATTATGTTACTCGGCTAATAATCTTCTGGTTGTAATTTACTAAAATCTTTGAACGTCATTCGGTGGTAACGTTTCTAACTAAATATAACTATAACTATACTGGGTGATCAAACATCTAATCTAATCTTATCTAATTTCAGTATTATGAACAAAAATGAATAACATTTGCAATTTCAAGTAGGGTTCGAAAATCAATACTTATTGAGATATTAGCCAATTAAATCCTTACAAACCATTTCTGAAAACTCTTCAATTGTTCGTTTTACTTCGAGGTTGCCAGAAAATATATTCTTTTTCTGATTGGGAAAAGATAATTTAGGAAAGCCCAGTTACCGAGAAAAGTTAAAGTTTGAAAAGTACTTTGTTCCCCCTTTTTTATCACATTTGACTGACATTTGAGTTTTGATGTGTACATATTTACATTTGGAAGCCCTAACCTTTTTATAAAAAATAATTTATACTTGGAGGAGAGTTTCAATAAATAGCAGATAATTTTGAATTTTAATGATTAAGTAAAATTATTCGTCAGTATAAAAATATATTTTTTATAAAATAAATAATTGCTTTTAATACATGTAGAACCTTTAACTTACTATAACTAAATAAGTTCTAAAGGCAGAATGTCTGACTAGTATGCAAGAGGTATTGTGATCGAACCCCACCGACGCTCTTCAATCTCTCACAGATAGTGCTATTTTAGTTGACTCAATAAGGAGCTTTCCGAGTTTTCTCTCTTTCCAGACTGAAATCCAGAACAATTTCTCACAGGTATATGCCGATGATGAAAGTAGATGCAGTACAAAATTTCCCTATCTCTAAAAATTAATATCTATAAATCCTATATTCATAAAGGATTGAAATAATTTGTACGTTTATTGTATATTGTTATGAATTTTCTCAGAGGAAATGACGATACAGCCAAAATAAATAATTAATCTGTCTCAAAACTTCTCTGAACAACAGCGAAAAAGCTTTAACCAAACGCGCAACACAGCGATCAATCAGGCACTTCAAAAGCAAGCTCCTTTCAAAGCAGCACACAAAATCCACAGGACAGGAATTCGCTCCTTGGGGATATTTACATCCACGCTCGTGAACTTTTCCCTGAAAAACCAAGAGCAAAGGATTTTGCGATCAGAGCACGCAGAATAATCACGTACTTTTGATTTAGGTCGCGTGTTGGCCATTTTTTTTTATCCTGTATTATCGCTATTAACAAATAAATTTAAGATAACTTTTAAAAGAAACTGTACAGTACACGCTTTATTATATACTGAAAATTTGCATTACGATATTTAATAAATTTTTTAAAAAATCAAATAAAAATTATTTCAATCTATTACCGGTAAGAGACACGGCAATAGTTTCTGAAAGTTTTGAATTAAATAATGTGAATTAAATTTTTTTTAGCAAGAAGGTTTCATTGCATTGACGCCTGGACAACTTGGATGTATACACATTTTAAAGAGCTTTCCATCTGGTCTAAAGCGCATTTTCGTCTCGAATGGAAAGAAATCTCTCCCATAAAGCCACTGAATTATCAAAACGAGATCATAACCAATTTCAGGTAATCAAATGAACCAATACGTTCAATTTATTACTGTTAGGGGCGCTACAGTTGATTTGAGAAAGTAGTGAGTTGAATTGATTCTTTGTGATTTTTTAGCAACCGCATTGAAACATCGCAAAACATAGCCAACTCAATATTGTATTCCGGGACGTCCTTAAAGGGAAACTGAAACGCATTTTTTTTTAAATTTGATTTTGAGCATTTAAGTGGTTTCGTTCGTTCTGATTGCTGTGCTGCTTGATGGGAGTTTTCATTAGTTCCTTTCATTCAAGATGAAAATGCGTTTAACTTTTCTCTTGAATGCTTTCGTGGAAGGCGTTCCTCTTTCAATATTTGTAACTCTGAGCTGTCCAATTGTTACGATGTCTCATTGTCTCTTGCTATAAGAAATCATATATAACTTATTTAATTCAATGCTTTCAGAAGCGACTAAAGCGCTCCCCCCAATTGGTAACCTATTAGTAACGGTTTGCGAGACATTAATTTTTAAAGATGGGGTGTTACTAGTCACGGTTTGCGAGATATTAATTTTTAAAGATGGGGTGTTACTAGTCACGGTTTGCGAGACATTAATTTTTAAAGATGGGGTGTTACTAGTCACGGTTTGCGAGATATTAATTTTTAAAGATGGGATGTTACTTGTAGGAAACCCTTTTAATCGAAATTTTTAAGAATGAGTTGCATATCTCTGCATTCGTAAATGGAATCAAAGAGCATTAGGAAATATTAGAATTCTAAAAATTCTTAACATATCATTTTTCTACAAGATTGGCTGAGTCTAAAAAGATTAATAAAGCAAACTGAGACAATTTAGAATAAATGCAATCGAAAAGTTACAATTGGCATCAAATCAATTAGCAATATTGATGTAGGCTGGGTTTAAGTTTTTTCATTGGAAAAGCAGGGAAAACTTATATTTTATTCACTGTCATTGATGCGGTTGGAGTCGGAAGTTCGGTTTTTATCCTTAAAGGAGTTCTAACTTGAGTCCCATACATTTTCATTTGCGACCCCGAACAATAAATTGCAAATATGCTTTATTTTTGTTCTAGAATACGATAATAATCGTTCCTGAACACTCTGTATACTTTATGTCAAAATTCGTATCAGTATTCTCGTAACTCAGTGGGACCAAAATTTTGTGACGTTAAATGATGAATAGTAGAGCTACGTTGGAGTTCATTCCTGAATATTGTATCGATGGGACCAGAAAAAAAAATTTACATAACCTCAATAAAGGATACGTTCAATTTTTTACTATTTGTATTGAAATTATATTCTCCCTAACAGGACGATATCGAAGAAACTGAAGGTGTTTTAAGGTATCAGTTTCCGATGAAATCGTGAAATTCTATTTATTTGGCATTTTTATTTCTATTATATTCTCCAATTCTAACTACTTCCAAAATTTATTAAAAAAAAAAAATTAAAATAAAAAAAAATTCTAAAATGTACAATACGCAAAAAAAAAAAAAAAAAAAAAAAATCCAAATGATGGCGATATCTTCGGTTCTAATAAACGTAGAATCTTGCGGTTTGCAACAAAATGTTTTGTTTATGATTTCCTATATGTTTGGTGCAAATTTTTATTCTTAGGAGGCTGTTTACTATGTAAATTCAACTCTTTGAAACTTTCAATACGAACCCCTATTTTATATGTTTTCATTAAATTTAGAATACTTCGTTTAGCCTAAATACCAAATTTCAGTTCATTACGTTCAGAAACACGTCACTTATCAGCGAAAATGTTTTGGCTGATCTTTAGGGCGAATCTCTTTACATCGGTGAAGAATCGAACGTTTGCTTGCTTCAAGAAGTAATCTGTTACACGGTCCCTTAAAGTGAGCTTACACTTTTGCTAAAATATTGAGAACCAAAAGTGAAAATGAAAGAAAAAAAAATTCTAGAGGGGATTTCAACCATGATAAATCTAATGAAAGCAAAAAAAAAAAAAAAAAAAAAAAAAAAAAGTTTCTATTTAAAATTAATAATTAATTATTAAAAATCTATTTAATACAAAAATGGCGTGTTATTTATGTTTGGCATTTAACTATCGTTTGGAACAAAAATTTCTAAAATATATTAATTATTTAAGAATTTATGGCCAAAAAAGTAATTTTTTCTTTTAACATTAATTTGACAATTCTTTGACCTCATTTAAATTACTAATCACTCATTGGAAAATTATGAAATTTGATATTTAGACGTTTTTTTTTATTCTAAATCTAAATATGGTATAATATTATGGGGTTGCCATTGAACTTTTAAAACTTTGGTTCAATTTAAATACGTAGATGACCTCTCATGATAAAAAAAATATTTTAGAATTAATAAAGACCTTCCACGATTTACAACGGTTCTAACTTTTGTTATTTCATCAATTAGAATACAAGATATGCCCATCGTTCGGATTTTTATTTTTTTTTGCGTACTGTACAAGTACCTTAAAATTAGAATGCGTTATGTTTATTCTTTCTTTCAATTTTTTTTTTCTTAAAAATGAGTTTGTATATACCACATGAGTTTTTTCCGTGAGAGAATGTAAAATATCTGAACAGTGATGACAAAGCAATATTGGTTAAGAAATAATGCTCAAAGCAAACGATTGTAATACATTTTGTAGAAAATTAAGTTTTCGGTTTTGTAGGAAAACAATATAAATTTTGAATACGAAATATCTATTTGAGATACAAATTTTTAAATAAGAAGTTTTAGAATTTTTTAAATTTTTAGTATTTGCTACAAAACTAAGAATCAAAACTATTCATTTATATAAATTTGTTTTAATGAAATGTTTTGCCATCAGAGGTTGTTTTTCGAATAGGATCGAGATTTTGTATTTGTACTGTGCATATTAAATATTTCAACAGTATTATGTATTTTGAATCGGGCAATTATGTAAAAGTGTACTTCCTTATCATATATTTTTTTTTTGTAGGTATATATTTTGTTCTGTAACTAAACTTACTGAACAAAACATACTGTAATGAAATTTGTATTTAAAAACTTGTAACTCTTGTGCCAAACGATATAATATTCAAATAGTAAGCGTATTCCTTTATATGCGTTAATTTATGTAACATGTTTTGAATGTTCAATAAAGCTGTATTCCGTGCAGTTTTTATAGCTTGTTAAATAGTAATGAGCTCATTTAAATATTTTAACAATAGATGGCGCCAGAAGTTAACTGATAAAGTAATTGATTGTTCGAAATTGAAGTTGTTCGGAGAAACTTTTGTGAAATAAATCTATTACATAAGTTCTCTGTTGCAAAAGCTAATTTGAGCGACTGGTCATATGAGTTGTCAACACTTAAAACATTTGTTTGCAAGTTTATAAAACACTATTATCGGTCAAAATTAAATCAGTCACACTAAGAATTGTCTATTTTAGTATTTATAATGTTTTCAATTTGCTTTCGACTTTATAACACTTTATATTTATTTCCTTCACTTGTTCTCACAAACATTTCACATACAAGTCCTCTATTTCTACAGTAATTTTGAAATATAGTTGGCTGAAATCTTATGATGTTATATTACGTTTTAATGATCTAAATTTTGTACTAATGCGGCAATGCCTTCAAACTTGCGTTCAAGTAACGGTTTCTGAAAAGATATCCTAGGGAAAGAATATGAAATTGTACGAGTTCTAACTTGATCGTAAACATTTATGATAGTTCAGTAGCATTGATTATCTCCCATTTCTCGAGTAATGGGGCTATACACCTCAAAGGATAGTGACTATAAAAAGATTCACTTAAGATAGGGACTATTCTTAAGATCAGATGTGAGGGTCTTTCATGAATTTATGATGTAGGTTTGATATCAGTTTCGAAACAAATATTTGATTTTAAATTAGTTTTCGAGTTAAGCTATATTACAGATTTCATGAGAAGTGGAGGACTGTTTATATAAAATGTAGTCATAAAAATTTAACTTACAACGGGGGTTAAACAGGAACAACTGCGATCTTTTTTTTCAAAATTTAAAATTAAAATGTTTTGAGGAATTCAACACACAATCATAAAGTGTGCTTTTTTGATGGGAATTTGTAGCTAAATTCATTTCTTACTAAACTAACTACTAACTGCATATCTGAATCTGCTTATTGAGGTATCTGAACAGAGAAAGGAAAATAATCCAAAGGAAATGGGATGCTGAGTTGCTCCTCAGCGAGCGGTGGATGTGCAGAGACATGGAAAGATAGAGCGCCAGCAGTAAAAGGTAATCTATAGTCGTAAAGAATCAAAATTTAAAGAATTTAATTACTATTTAAAAGAATTTAACAAGTCACCTTTATTAAGTTGTTTCCGCGCGAATGTATGCAAACATTCTATGTTTTACCAAACTGATTCTCTAGAATTCTAAACAGATGAAGAAAATCCAAGCAAAATGGAAATAGCGTTTTTCATCCGAGAGTGGTGGATATTTTAAAGACACGGAAAGATAAAGCGTCAACAAAAAAGTTATCTACACAAGTAGTAAGGTAATGTACACCGTTCTGCAACTTTTAGATCCCAAAAATTTAATAACTCCATTTTTAATTAAAAAAAAACAACCAAAAAACTATCGAATTTCAACAACGAAAGTTACCTACTAGCGATAATACCACCTCCTATATTAAACAGTCCAATATGTTCATGATGTTGGGGTATATTACAGCCTTGGTATAAATTGCACAGCAAGACAATTTCCAATACTGATACATTTTCAGGAATTTTCGTACATGCCTGACACTGTAATCTTACTAAGAAAAGAAAAACGCCTCTGAGACGCACACAAAACTAATAACGAAACTCCCAAAAAAGTAATATTTAATATTCTAGTTATTCTTTTGTAAATTAAATAATTAGGTATGAAAACCCCGGGACCCCTAGTGTATATTTATAAACAAATCAGCTTTTTTGTGAAAATTAGAGATAAAATAATTACATTCCGACTTGCGGCAAAGTTGGTGATAGTAACCTTCATCAAATATTCGAATCCTGAAAACAATCTGAAAAATAAAATTTCAATTTCCAGATACTACATTTTAGGTACATATTTGTTTTTTAAAAGATGGCCTCGGAATGCATTTTTTAAATATCTTTTACTTTCACAACTCTGTAGAAAGCGAGGAAAGGTAAAATACGACATAAAAAAAATAAAAAATGGTCCTTTCATGAAACTTGACAAAATCGATGAATTTGTCTTGAGAATAAAGAAACAAGAGCCTATAAAAATATCTAGCGTGCTTAGAAGGGTGTTTTGTGAGGGAAAGGGGGGGGGGGGGAAGGGGTACACCGAAAAGTAATTTTGGTACAACCTAGGCATGTGACACATGTATGTGGACCAGGCTGGTAGATGATTTTCTGTCACATGTGAGGGCTAAGGGAAGACTCGGCTTAATACCTCTATACTAGTAGTGGGTGAGCCAAATCTTTCCAAATCTTTATATTCCAAATCTTTATATTTTTGGATATAAACCGAGAATTAAGTTCCAGGTAAGAGAGCTCTGACCTTCCTTTGCGAGTGTCTGTCGATTCGTTTCCGTAAGGATCCACATGGGAAGGAATCTAGTGGAAAATATACCCAGATAAAATCTGTAGACGTTGGGGCTAAGACAGTCTTTTACCTCCTGGTGCTTCGGACTCACAGAAGCTGCGCATTTCCTCCTTGTGAATCAGTTGACAGACAGTATTGATGCTGCATAAAACGTTTTTGCCAAGTTTAACAAACGACCCAACTTTGTATTTCTTTACGTCATGTTTTACCTTTCCACTCTTTACCCTGTTCAGGACCGGCGAAAGGAGAAAGAAGCGCTTCCCCAGGCCCGCGCGCTCAAAGAGACTACGCACGCACGGGACCGGGCATTTTTCCCCGTTAAGCATTTTGCCCCGTTAAATTCAAATAAAACGTTCCAATCTGAAATCACGTCTGTGTGATGATGGGCCGGCTGGCACGGAAACACTGATCACAAATACGATATCGCGGGCCGTGAGGGAAGAATCGTCTGATCACATATACGCGATCACGGTCCTGAACAGGTTACATGTATTATTTATTTATGTATTATTACATGTCATTGATAAAAGGACTATAACTTTTTCTAGATTGGTCATATCGTCTTGCTTTTCCTTTCATTCGATTCAGCATAAAAAAAAATATTCTGAAAACATGCATCACATGACAAGATTATTCCAAAATTAATTTTTTCAGTTCCCCCTCCCCTTGTCCCCACCATAAAAACACATTTCTAAGCAAGATATTTACATTTTTATAGACTCTCTTCATTCCTCATTTTCATAACAAATGAAACATTTTTGCCAAGTTTCATCAACGGACTAAATTTTTGTTGTTTTTCGGATGGTTTTTGGAAGTAATTTTACCCGTAGTAGATGCTGAGTTGCTTGTCAGCGAGCGGTGGATTACAGTATAGCAGAGTGAGATTGAGCGCCAGCAGAAAAGAGTAATCTGAATCGGAATTAATTTAAAAGGCAGTTAACTAAATTTCAGATACCAAACATTAAGATGTATATTATTAATGAACAAAAACCTGTTATTAAATTATCAACTGTCTTGATCAATTAAATACATTGTTAGTTATTTAATTCATAGGAAACTAAGGGTGCGGAACATCACACTACCAACAGAAAAATAAAGGAAATCCGAACAAAAAGAATGCCGAGTTGTTCATAAGCGAGCAGTAGATGTACATGTACATCTACATGAGAAGATAGAGAGCCAGTAGAAAAATCAACATCTATCTTTCTTATAAGGAATCAAAATTTAACACATTTCACAGCATTTAATATGTTATCTTAACTATATAGTCCAGGTAATTTATGATTGAACTTGGGAAAAATTGCAACAGAACCTTTTTTAATTGATTTTTAATCAGTTATCATTACTGAACAACTTATTCAAAATCGGACAAAATTCAACTATGGGAACACTCCGAAAAACGGATTTGAAAGAAACTCGGATTCTATGCCACATGATGGAATTCCTAAGCGCAGTTTTTCCAGCTCAGCACCTCCTCAACCATGATATTTTAATTACGGATGTTAGCTTTAACGGAACAAACTGGTAGGTTATTGTGCTTAGAATTGCATGGAACTTTTTAAGAAAGGAGGACGTAACATTTCACAGGTAAGAAGGTATACAGGTATATAGGATGTATTTTAAACAATATGCATATCTTAAACAGTACATATCGTATATTGTTGCTTAAAAGTTTGTTTAATGTCAGAAAATGTTTCAGAAAAAAAAACAAAGAAAAAAACACCTTTGATCGTTTTCATCACTTTAATCATATTCATAGCTGTTGTGGTTTTCACATACATTGAGTTGGCACGTTCCACAAGCTGTTGAACAGGGCAGGCTATTACACTTGTATCCACATCGTAATGTAGCGCAGTTTTTTTTGGTACATGAACATTGTATCATATTGAGTAAATAATCTGGAGCTGGTGGTAAGTCGATGAGAATTGGGTAATACGATTTTTACATACCAAACACATTCTTCTGGTTTCTTTCTTTAGTACATTTTCACATATTTATTTGTAAGTAAGTTCGATAACTATGATATTTTGTCGAAGAATCGGTCGTGGGCAGACGTTCCAGTGCAACAAATGATTTTGCTGTAGTTACCTTCGCTACAAACATTTAAAGGCGCAGTTGGTTTGTGCAATTCAAAAACCTGCAGTCGTACATAATAAACATTTCTTTTCTATCAGCGTCAGTGATATCTGATTGTAGGTATGAATCCGAACAAAATATTTCTGCAACAGAGCGGAGCTTTGTCTCCTTTATCAGTTTGGCAAATATTGAAGATTTCCCATTTGAAAAAATTCTGAATGTGGTATCGCAGTCCGTGAAAGCATGCAGAAACAGCAGCAAACTGCAGCTTTCACGACCTCATAGATGTTGTTGAATGCATGTTGAGGATATCATATACTGGCTTTGGAGTTGATCCATGTCTTATTTCACTACAATAGTATAGCTTGAATACCTTATCCTTGGCGTGTTAAAGAAGCAGAATCAGCAGATGGGTGTCTTCCTCTATCATAGTGGTATGAACATCTTCTGAAGAGGAAGATGCTGTACCAACAATGTCCACATCAGCATCCCAGTCTGCGTTATGAACAGTACGACCTTGTTTCTTCAGCAAGTCACCAATGAAGGCATTTAGGTCTTGCTTGTTCTTTTATTTGCTAGAAACTGTTCCTTTTTGCAAACGAATTTTATGCATGGGCAAAAATTAACATCTCAACTGGTCTTTGCTTACAGTCGACGCATCCTTGATTGTAGGGGACCCAATGTAGCCATCATAAACAAGGACAGATTTTCCATACGTTTTAAGAGTAAATTCAACACACGACATCGCAACGTTTTCGTATGTGTTACTGTTGCATCATGAAGTTCTATGTAAGAGAGATCCTTCATCCAAATATACCTTTCCGTTCTACCACGTTGTCAGATTCTTCACTGATAAAATGTTTGGTGTAATTGACAATTGCTTCCACTAACTGTGATTCGTCTGCTTTTCTCATTAGGCTTTGAGATTCAAATAACTCTGCGAGGTACACACAAAGTTCATAACGCATGGCATCAAGAAGATTCATATCAGCATAAGTGGCAAAAGTCATAATTCTTTGGAAAAATAGTGCTGGATCCAGATAGAAGAAAGGATCCTGTTAGAAAACTAATGGATCTGCATAAAAATTATTCATTTGAGAATTGATTAATTAAAAATTAACTAAAGGATACAATCCTACACCAATCATAATTCAATTTGTAATTCATTTTAAATTTAACGACAAACGATACACAATTATTTGATACAAGGAACCTTCCCCCCCCCCCCCCGACTAGAAATGAAAATTTAACCGAAATATTTTTTTATATAATTTTGTTTTGGAAGTATTTAAAATTATTGACTTCCTATAAAAACGTCAAGATTCAAAATTAAATTAAAATTCAATCATTGCATAGATGATTTAGATCCCAGTAGGTTTTGGTCCCGCATTATATACTTTAAATTACAAATAAAAATTTAATTACTTAATTGAAACTGAAGTTATAGATGGAAATTGCGGAGATATACCGACTTCTGCGGGTCCGCGCGTATGTTTTAACTTTCGTGCGGACCCGCAAGGTGCTCTCC
The DNA here is from genome assembly GCA_963978545.1 of Linyphia triangularis. Lineage (NCBI taxonomy): Eukaryota > Metazoa > Arthropoda > Arachnida > Araneae > Linyphiidae > Linyphia > Linyphia triangularis. Next base: position 9,427,706 of record OZ021721.1, on the reverse strand, counting down.
GCACCGTGTGAAATGCTCCATTCAAAATACATTGGTAAAACTTTTTGAGGGCCTGCACTTGCGTCCGCACAGGCCTCTTTCACACGGTGCGGACTATTGGAGTATTTTCTCATTTCGATCCCCCTTTAAAATTACATGTGTGCGAAAGGCCTGGGCTATGATAAAATTTCTTCATCATAATATATCGGGAAGCAAACATCACGATGTCACTATACATATCGATGTTAACTATGTGCATATTTTTTTTTACAAAATACTACAAAACAACGTTTTCATAACAAGCTATATAGCCGAAAGTTATGCTTACTTAGCTTTGTAAAATTTTATTAAATTCATGTATGGAAGTTTATTTTAAATAACATGAACAGCGACCGAATTATTTTCAGGGGGATACACAAAGCACCCAAGGGAGTATAAGCCGGTTATTATTATTATTTTTTTTTTAATCCGGATTTTTCAATTTCTCTATCGTAATGAAATTTTACTTTGTTATTTTCCAGGGAAGGAGAAGAGGAGAGGGTGGAGGGGGGTGGAGGACAAGTGCATTTCCTGGCGGTGCACATGTTACTTTCGTTATTGGATATTTTTAATTATCAAATCAAAAACATACTTTATAATGAATATTTTATTACTTACAATGTACAATATAACTACTAAACAATAAAAATAAAATTAATGAATAATATTTAAAATTCTAGTGATCTTTATTTTGTGCCAAAAAAGTCTGCATTTCCACATTGTTAAAATGCAATGTTGGATTGAGTAATTAATCTTATGGAAATAAACTTTATTCAAATTGTACAAAATGAAAAAAAATTATAAAACATTTATTTACTTATGAGATCGAAGAGAAAATCCTTCAACGTAAATGGGAAAAAAATCGTTTATAAGTATTTAAGCAATCAAACCAGAGAAACAACGGTGATTAGTCCATGCACTAGTTCACATTGATTTTGGTAGATATAACAAACAACTCATAATAATAAATAACCAGATTATCTTAACTGGGTAAGAACTAGACAGAAATTACCGCGCCAGAATATCGAAATCCCCTTGCGTTAAAAAATAAAGCAAAATAAAATAGCAAGATAAAAAAAAATCTTGAAGTTAATATAAAAGATTAAATAGTTACTACAACGGTTACAAAAGTGTAATATTTTATTTCTTTCAAGCTAGAGAAATAATGAAGGAAAAAAAAAATGAAACGCAAAAAGTGTAGGAAATGCTCAGTAGAATTCCAAAAATAGATATCAAGGTCTTATATCTGATGACTATTAAATAAAAATCAAAACGTTTTCCAAGAGTTCAGAGAACAACAAGGAATACTTCTTTTATCGAATCTCCAATATTACTAGACTACTGGCGCCAACTCGCAATTTCAATTCTCATCGCACATACGGAAAGTGGATACGATTACCACGATGCGTTTTTTTTTCTGATGAAGTATTGGGCATGCGCAAAAGCAAATGGAAATCGTCTCAAACGGCCCGATGATGACGGTTTCACTATATTTTTATACAATATTGGGAACATCGCGCATATGCAGGGCAGGGTGGATAGAATTATCACGATGTGAGCTTGCTGATGAAGTACCGCACAAAACAAATGGAACTCGTTTCAAACGGCGCGGTGTCGACGGTTTCAATACGTCTCTATAGTATCTTAGAAACAGCTCGCATGAATCGTGGAACGGTTCTTCGTCCTTGAAGTGCTAGGCAAGTATCGTACTCTCGTCAAAAAAGATCGTGATGTATCGGTTTTGAGAAAATAATGACACCGGTTTGACGACGTTGATTTCACACCGGTTTTTGCCGATGTATCGATGCATCGCCCAAGCCTAGTGTTTGATCGCACACGCCTTAGGCTGGCCCTGATTAATAGGATGACCCAACTCTCCGTTTCCTTCTAGAATAAAGGATATCATAACCGTAACCTTCTTTTATCCATACTTAAATTTTACACTTAAAAAGTAAAACTTAAAAAATAACTAAATACTTTTATTCAACGCTTATCCAGTTATTGCATGCACTGGGTGAAAATAATAATCGAACTCTTCAAAGATGCTGGAGAAACGTCCACAGATATAGGCTCGTGTGAAAAGGCATGCGTTTGCGGGCCCGCGTCCGCACCGTGTGAAAGAGGCCTAATGCGGGACAAGAAAACCTGATGGGATGTAACTCATCTAAGCGATAATTGGAATTTTAACTTAATTTTGAATCTTGATGTTTTTATAATAAAACAATAATTTTAAATACTTTCAAAACAAAATTATATAAAAAATATTTCAGTTAATTTTTCAATTCTAGTCGGTTCCTTGTATCAAATCATTGTGTATCGTTTGTCGTTAAATTTAAAATGAATTAAAAATTGAATTATGATTGGTGTAGGATTATACCTTTTAGTTAATTTTTAATTATTCAATCCTCAAATGAATAATTTTTATGCAGATACGTTAGTTTTCAAACACTTGTTAAGTGTGAAACAATGTGAATCTAATTAAAAAGTTTCGGAAATTTTTTTCATTGCATACTAGTATTGAAACTTTTTTCTAAAACATAATATCGGCTTTGAGTGAGAAGGTCCAAACTCCACTTTAAGTTTCAAATCACTTTTCGGTATTTTGGAAACAGGAAGAGATTACCATATCGGTAAGTAAAAGCTGCCGACTATATATTAATACTGCTAATCAGTACTGGTATTATCTTAGCTGTTTGTTCATCTACAATGATGGCCTAAGAGCAAAATGCTGTGTGTGCAAGAATGAGTTTTGGCTCCTCTTACAATGAAAACGTGTATAGAAAAAACTCTCCGAAAATGGTATGGGTGCTCTATAACTAAAATTTGCAGGAACTTAATACCTGAATTTGTCATTTGAAAGGGATTAAAAAATAAAATAATAAATAGTAGAGTATTTAGTATCTTTTTATTATTTTTATTTTTTTAAATGATGTCTTCTATTATTAATTCTTTTAACGGACTTTTACAAACTTCAATAGGTATGGTGTACTGTACTTCTGTAAAGAGCAAGCTCCTAAATTCTATTATTCTGTTTATACTTTTGTCAAAAAATAAGACACATTTTTTTATTACAACAAAAGTTTTGATTTAATATTCATGAAAAAATAAAAAAATAAAGATTAAATCACTCTCAAAATCACATGTGTGCGATCGCACACGCCTTAGACTGGCTCAGTAGAGGCCACATCACTTACCTCTACAAAAGTCATTTCCTGTCTAAACACTACTAGGTAGCAATTAGAAGATGTTTGGCAGAAGATAAAACACCGCCAAAAAACATCGCCAAGAAACATCTCAAGATCTCTTCTCCACGAACTGTTAAAGTCTGTGTTGCCAAATGCTCACCAGTTAAACCACAGCCTGACGCAGGTTAATGTGGTTCACTGCACGCGATGAAACCAGCTGATATGCAAATGGCCTTCATGCATATATTCGTAGCTGACCAGACTACTTAAGAAGACGGATTCGAGGATCACAAGGAGTGAACTCGCGACTTGCTGTTTCCATAAATACTTTCTCTGTTCTTTGAAAATATGGCTGCAAATAATCGTCTCCAATAAAAATAAATATTTTAAACTACGAATTCCTTTTTCATTTAAGCTTTTTTATTGCTTTAAAACTGAGCCGCCAACTAGGTGGCCAGAAATAGGATGATCCAACAAACGCCTATCTATCTGTTCCCTTCTAGCCTTCGGATGTTAGTAGCGAAGGTAAGTACAAGAAAACCATTAGTTGCACTGGAACGTCTGCCCCCGACCGATTCTTCCAAAAATATCATAGTTATCGAACTTACAAATAAATATGTGGAAAAGTACTAAAGAAAGAATTAAACCAGAAAAATGTGGTTGGTATGTTGTAAAAAATCGTACTACCCAATACTCAGTGACTTACCACAAGCTCCATATTATTTACTCAATATGATACGATGTTCCTGCCCCCAAAAAAAAAAAAAAAAAAAAAAAAAAACTTTGCTATATTATGATGTGGATACAAGCGTAATGACCTGTCCTGTTCAACAGCTTGTGGAACGTGCCAAATCAATACACAGTCAACTCGCGATAATTGTGGAACGTGCCAAATTAATCCCGAAGTTTTCATTGGGTCCCAAGACAATTTAATGTTTTCAACACTTAATTTATCTCCATATCTCGAAGTGTGCATCAATTAAGTCGAAGTTTTTGTGAAAATTTTATTATCATTACAAACCCACACAAAATACTAATAAAAAACGACTTTTATTTTTCCTCTTTACCCCCCTCCCCACCCATCGTTGTTTAACAATTTAACTTGTCACTCGGGAAAAACCCGTTTGCATTGATGCATACAAAAAGTAAACGGACTTTTGCATTTACATTCTATTCCAGTTTGAAGTGTGAGTCAATGATGTCGGTTACGTTGGCTTTGAATAATGTTAAAACGCCGTTTACTAAAAGTAGAAGAATTTATAGCAAGTGCAGGATGGCTAAAAATGTTTAAAGCAAGGCACAATATTATGTCTTACTCCCCATGAACAAGCAAAAGATGTCTCTGGTGAAATATGCCTTGAATAGAATATAACTTCCGAGAGACCTCCGATAACTCGAAGAATTGGCCCAATCCCATGAACTTCGAATTATCGCGCAGATAAGTAGTGAGTGGATGTTCTTAGATTGCAGGGAATCCGAACTCAAAGGATGCCTAGTTGCATGTCAGCGAGCGGTGGATGTACGGGATACATGAAAAGATAGAGCGCGAACAGACATAGGAAATCTACAATTCACATCTTTAATGAAATAAAATTTAAAAAAAAAATCTATTATAAAGTTTAAATTAAAAAATAAAATTATTATGCCATCTCTTATCAATCCGTCTCTACAGACAGAACAAATGAAATCTGGTTTTACCAATTTAAAACTATAAGTCTGAACTTAAGTGAAGGAGGACATCCAAACAAAATGGAGGTTGTGTTGCTCGTCAGCGAGCAGTGGATGCACAGAAGAGATGAAAAGATAAAGCGCCAGCAGAGAAAATTAATCTACATCTTTCAGGAACCAAAATTTAAAATAATACTTTTTAAAGCATTTAACATGCCATTTTAAAACGTGCGTTTTTTAAGTTGCTATCAAAGGATTTCGTACAAAAAATGCATGATTTATCAATCTTAAATAATAAGTATGAACATATGAAAGTGAATATGAATGAATGCTGAGTGCAGTGGTTATACAGTAGGGCGTATCGAAAAAAACTTTTTTTGGAAATTCAAAATTTCAAGTTGATAAAAAGTTGTCACTATGCTCACATGTTTACCAAATTTTTTTTTAGTTCAATCGAAAAATATTTATGTCTCCCGGAATGGACCTGAAGTTTGATGTTTTTTGACAAAAACAAAGATTTTTAATTTTTTTTTAAACATAAATACAAAGCAAATTTTTATTTTCAAGAATAAAAATGTCGAGTTTATAATACTAAATAACAGTAATAAAAAAAATTATATCTGCCATTTAATAATTAGGTCTCCCAGAATCTACATGAAAAACTTAACTTTTTTACAAAATACGGATATTTTTCAATTTTCAACCCATTCTTTTGGTTAGTTTCAATTATTTTATTCATAGTCTAGGTATAGTAGTACAGCATATGAAACATCGGGAATATCATTTAATGAAATTGCGTTTACTAAACTCAAGTATTAATTCATATTATTTCTGCACGACTCCACTTTGGTTGGAGTCTCCAACCAACAAAGAGACCAAACGGTATAGTGGTTAGCGTGCTAGCTTCTAAACCGCGAGGTTGCGGGTTCGAGTCCCGTGGTAGGCATGGGTGTTTGTAAATGTATGTTGGCTTGTCTAATGACGAATGTTTCGGCGCATTATAGCCCTCGTGTTGCTGACGACGCCAGATAATCTGAAAACAACCAACCAACAAAGACTCAAGGTTTGAGACATGAAGGTAACGTTATTGAAAATGATTCAATGTCACAGGGTTCGAATGATGAAAGTGTACATGATAGCAAAATGCTTCTACCATGGGAATTATTATAAAGTTGAATTATTTCAGCTGCCAGAAAATCTATTATCTTTTTCTAGAGATTGTGACCGAAGAGTCAATCTCAATTAGAGTAGAAGCTCAATCAGCAAGTGCTCTTTTGTGGAATTTAAGCCGACCAAACGGTATAGTGGTTAGCGTGCTAGCTTCTAGACCGCGAGGTTGCGGGTTCGAGTCCCGTGTTAGGCATGGGTGTTTGTAAATGTATGTTGGCTTGTCTAATGACGAATGTTTCGGCGCATTATAGCCCTCGTGTTGCTGACGGCGCCAGATAATCTGAAAACAACAACCAACTTTTGTGGAATTTAAATACTGTAATACAAGAAAACCAGGCAGTGGTAATAGATAAATCGAATGTTTTTTGTGAAACGGTGAAATATCATCAAGGTATTAGTTCAACTATTTTTCACTCTATTTAATCTAAAGGATGAAGCAGCAATAAGTATAAAAATTGTAAGTTGTAAATGTGGTCGCATAAATAAACGATAAGAACATGTATCTTTGGTATAAGATCTATATTCAACATATTTTGGACACGCAACTCCAGACAGTGACTCTGTACGAAAGGTAATATCATAATTACATAACGTTGTATTGTAACCCATAAGGAAGTATACATTTTCATTACAAACTCAGCTATTTTTTTCAACTTCGAGGTTGGATCAAGTGATACAATACATATACTTGAAATTCGATTTGCCATTTTTAATCATCTTGAATGGGAGATGTTTCCAGGGTTTCTGCTTGCTAAACCTTGGGGGCATTTGCTTACTAGTACAGCCTGACATATTTTCCAATATTTCTGGTCGGTGTTCAACTTTATAAAATCAAATTTTGGAAAAACCCTATCAATGCTATTGTATTCAACAATTGGTAAATCTCGACAACTTGTTAGACGTTTTCTTAATGGACAGTAAAAGAAGTACGTTAATAAATTGGAATATCGAGAATAATCATAACTTTCCTAAGAGGCAATTCGTTAAAATGAAATAAACAAACAACTGCTTGTACTAGTTATTTTAAAGTATTTACGAAGAATGAAATTGATCAATTAGAGACTTCAGTATTTCATTCATCACCATCATAATCAAGACCTTGAATAGTTTTCTTATCAATGCAGCTTTATTTCATAAGTTGTAATGATGACACTACATTTCACCCAGAGCCACTGTTTGCAGTTGAGTGTCCAAAATATGTTGAATACAGTTCTTATACCAAACATACATGTTCTTCTCGTTTATTTATGCGACCACATTTACAACTTACAATTTTTATACTTATTGCTTCATCCTTTCGATTATATAAATAGAGTGAAAAATAGCTGAACTAATCCCTTGTTGATATTTTACCGTTTCACGAAAAACATTCGATTTATCTATTACCACTACCTGGTTTTCTAGTTTTACAACATTTAAATTCCCCAAAAGAGCACTTGCTAATAGAGCTTCTACTCTAATAGAGATTGGCTCTACGATCACAATCTCTAGAAAAAGAGAGTAGATTTTCTTGCAGTTCTTATTTCACTGAAATAATTCAACTTTCCGGCTTTCCCATGGTAGAAGCATTTTACTATCATGTACACTTTCATCATTCGAACCCTGTGACATTGAATCATTTTCGATAACGTTACCTTCATGTCTCAAACCTAGAGTCTTTGTTGGTTGGAGACTCCAACCAACGTGGAGTCGTGCAGAAATGATATGAATTAATACTTGAGTTTAGTAAACGCCATTTCATAAAATGATATTCCCGATGTTTCAAATTGCTGTACTACTATACCTAGACTATGAATAAAATAATTGAAACTAACCAAAAGAATGGGTTGAAAATTGAAAAATATCCGTATTTTGTAAAAAAGTTAAGTTTTTTCATGTAGATTCAAGGAGACCTAATTATTAAATGGCAGATATAATTTTTATAACTGTTAATTAGTATTATAAACTCGACATTTTTATTCTTGAAAATAAAAATTTGCTTTATATTTATGTTTAAAAAAAAAAAAAAAAAAAAAAATCTTTGTTTTTGTCAAAAAGCATCAAACTTCAGGTCCATTCTGGGAGACCTAAATATTTTTCGATTGAACTAAAAAATTTTTTGGTAAACATGTGAGCATAGTGACAACTTTTTATCAACGTGAAATTTTGAATTTCCAAAAATAGTTTTTTTCGATACGCCCTATTATACAGAGACATGGCAAGATAAAACGCCAGCAGAAAAGGGTAATGGAAAATGGGATAAATGTTGAGTTAGGTTGAAAGCGATTCAATTGAAATCGAGCGTTAAAAACCAAGTCCATAGATATTTTGGTGAACTGGACGTAAATGGGAACCAAATCGGTATTAATTTCAAATGCCCATCTTCTAAAGGTTATCTAACTTATTTTATTTAAAAATAAGTATCTTACATCAATACACATAAGAGAGAGAAAGCAAAACCAAAAGTTATTACATACACACATTTGATAGATTGAAATGTTTGTTACGAGCATTTTTATGCATTATTCTATCATAATTTGATGACCATTTTAATGCAATATTTGTAAAATTTTCATTTCACAAGAAATTAAGCAGAACAAGGGAAACGATTGACACATAATGTCTACTACTTATTTTTGGCTTCCATTTAGCTTTAGCCGCGATTTCCGAAACAAAATGATTAACTGGTTTTTCGAAAGATGAGATTTCAAACCCATTTAAAAGTTGGAGACAAAATATAATATTGAACAAAATATCAACAGACTATTCAATTAAAAAGAGTAATCTAAATACGTTAATAATAAATTTTATCTTTCACAATTGTTTGGATTTTTTTTTTATTTAAACTTTACATTATTTTCTCTTAATTATACTCCAATCTCGGATTATGTATTCGCTTGTGGAACAGTTGCAATAGCAATTTAGGAGTGATCAGATGGCAGTCACTAAGGCAAATTAGTGTAGGATTAATTTTAGATTATTTAGGTGAATAACAAGTAAAAAAATATGCGTTCTGCCATTTTTTTGTATAATGCTAATGTTGAGGTAGAAATAGTAATTATCGTGAATTTTTGTGACTCAGTGAACCAACTTTGAAGTTCATAATTTTATATGTTTTATACAATGCCACATTATGTAATTCATGTACCGGCTGCGTTTATAAAATTTGTTTTGTTTTGTTTTATTCAAACTAATTTTGAGAAGACATAATTTATATACTACATTTAAAAATAAATATATGCATATGTATCGACAATATATTCTTATTTTGCTTTTTTTTTTCAGAATACGGCAATTTATTAACAATATATGTTTTGGATTACTATTATTTATCAGAAAATCATATTAATTTATCAATTAAGGAAAGACAGTGGATAAACTTTGACGTTCATTGCGGTGCAGGTTGGATCAGTGCTTTTAAACAATTTTTCACAATTTGTAAAAAGAATTATATATAAAGGTGGAATTTCTTTTTAAATAATTATTTTTATAAAAGATCAAGAGATATATTAATTCCCTTGTTAAGTTTAATTGATATTTCAATGAATGAGTGACATTCGGGGATAAAGCACACACCATACAACCAAGATTATTTAAGAAAAGATAAAGAGCAAGATTCTGAGAAGTAGAACCCCCCCCCCTCCCCCTGATTCCCACCCTCTCTGATTTTCCCCCAAAAATTACAAGTTGTTACTACCCTTGTAGATGATAAAATCTGAAACTATTTGTTCCGTAGCTGTACCATTCAAATTTTATGACATGTCAAAGATCTCCTTTAAATATAAAAAAATTGGTGTTTTTAAGACACATGAAAACTATTTTTATCTATATAAAACTTTGAAAACAACTTGCCGCCTACATTTCTTCTGTTATGGAATGTATTAGAATAGATATTTATGAAATATATAAAAAGCCAAGTCAATTGCGCTAGGTTATTCAAGGTCACGAAATGTCCAGGTTTTCATGTTTTTACCATTTCCAAGCCTGAATTATATCTTGCGCGTTTGGTTTCCCACTGCAAACAAGGTGTCATTGGATAGAGCTATATTAGTACTGTATATTAATAAGTAAAACAATGAGGTAAGTTGAACACGTTGGAAGTTATGTGGTGCCAAAATCGAAAAATCTCCGAATTTGACACAAATATGAGCTCGTATATCTTGCTGCGGGAATAATATATTGACACATTTTCAATAATTTTTTTTCAGGTCCTGTAAAAGATATCACAATGATGATTTTTTTTTAACTTTTACTTGAAGCTTATTGCATACAAAAATACTTGATTTTTTTCCAATTGCATTTTTTAACAATTATCCAGGAGACGCCAAACTCGAGGCCTTAAAAAAATGGTGTCCTACGGCGGACAATTATTCTCAGGATTGGTGAATCTGAATCTAAAAAAAACAACGGAATCTTTAAAAGAAAGGTTGCTTACGTGACAATTTACCACAAATTGCTAAAAGTAATAATAATAATATTAAAAAAAAAAAATGGCTGATGTTTGAAAAAATGGTTGAAAAAACACCTTTGTTTTTCACTAATCTTTGCTAAAAAAAATGTTATAATTAATTTTTTTTGGCAAAATGTGGTAAATTGGCATAGAAAACATCTCAATGAACAAAACAAGACCAAAATCATTGAAATCGACCGAGTAGTTTCGGAGGTAAAGTGTCCGCCATTTGAAAAAAAGTAGTTTCGAGAAAAACGCGTTTAAAGTTTTTATTCGCTGTTTTTTTCAAATAGATTTTAAAATCAAGTATTTTCACTTTCAAATTGTTAATCTGGTATCCCTGGAACATAAAACCCTGGAAAGGATTGAGAAAACGCAAAAAAAACAAAAAATAAGGTGGTTTATAAGGTGGTCAAGTACCTTAAATGCTCTTTTATTATACTTAATGAGATATTAAACTTAATTGATGCAAGTTGAAGAGAAAAAAATAAATGATTTTTTTTTGCACCCCATCCTTATATATAGACGAATTTCTGTTTTTCATTCATGTTTTCAAAAATTAATCTGTTTTCCGTTCACTCTTCCTCGTGTTTATAGCAATTGCTTGTAGTGTGTCTTTTGCAATGGTTCAAAGAAAACCGAGCTTCAGTGCACTGTGCTGATATCATCACGAAATGGCCACTTAAACTTATCAGCTGCTCTCTGATGAAGAAATCACATTTTAAACACGTTATCTCCACAATCTTCTGTTAGTTAAGAATGCAAAACCATTTATCACACAGGACAGCGTAAAAAGAATCGGGCTGAATTTCATATCCGCAGTCCTGGTCAGCAATTAGCTTTATCTTTTTATGATATTCTCCATTTGGTGGGGAACAGTCATTTGAATTTCAACTGTAAATTCCCCATTACCCATGTAATTAGTTCCAGACACAAGTCAGAACAAACCCTAAAGACGAAGACAATATAACTTAGCCGAAAATTTATAGCTTATGTTTTTGCCAGAAGAAAATTAGACATCAACGTTTGAAACACCTTAGGATTTGTCCCTACATATTGCTAGAGGAGAACATAAAATTTCTAAAATAATCACAGGATAAGACATATCCAAGAGTGCATTTGCAAAAAGAATGGAAGGAATGACAAAAAAGACCAATTATGAAATATCTGCAGATTTTTTGAAGAACCCACTACAGATAGTAGAAATTGCATCCATTCAAGACATCTGACATACCTGATTGTCACCAATGATACCAAGATAAAGTTCGTCAGCTTGTTCACAATGACTTTATTTTCAATAACACTGCATATTTCAGTCGTACCTCTCCTTCTGTGGAATGTGACATTACTTGTTCCCGAGTCAAATATTCATTTGAACAACATTTCTTCTTTCTATCAATTGTGACATTTCTCATCATATTTACAACAGTTTGGGGATGTTAATTTAACTTTATGTGTTCTTGTCTTTTTAGAAGTATTCTAACTGTTTCTGTTTTTGATTTTGGTTCAAACATGTAACTTTCCTTTTGGGTTTCATTGCTTATCCTTCTTTGCGCATATTACTTAAATATATATATTCTCTGTAGTGAGTTCTTCAAAAGTTGCAGTAATTTCGTAGTTGTCTTTTTTGTCACTGCTTCCATTCTTTTTGAAAATGCACTTCTGACTTTGTCTTGACCCGTGATTATTTTAGAAATTTGGTGTTCTCCTTTAGCAATATGTAGGGACAGTTTCCCCTATAGTTTCAAACATTGATGAGCAACTTTCTTCTGGGCAAAACATCAGAGTACTGAATTTATGTATGAGTGACATAGTCTTCGTTTTTAGGGTTTCATGACGTGTTTAAAATGAGATTTTTTCATCAGAGAGCAGCTGATAAATTTAAGTGGCAATTTCGTGATGATATCATCACTGTGCACTGAAGTTCAGTTTTATTTCGTCCTTTGCAGTTTTCTGTAGAAGTTCCAGTCAAAGTTCTTAACTAAAAAAAAAAAAACACTACAAGCAATTGTTATAAACATGAGGAAGAGTGAAGTGAAAACAGAATAATATTTGAAAACATGAATGAAAACAGAAATGCATCTATATGTAAGGATGAGGTGCAAAAAAAAAAAATCATTTACTTTTTTCTCTTCAACTTGCATCAATAAAGTTTAATTTCTCATTAAGTATAGTAAAAGAGTGTTTAAATAGTGTCAGCGTTGAGTCAATATATTATTCTCGCCGCAAGAAATACGAGCTCAAATTTGTGTCAAATTCGGAGATTCTTCAATTTTGCCACCACATAATTTCCAACGTGTTCAGCTTACCTCAATATTTTATATAATAATAAATAGCACAAATATAACTCTATTCAATGGCACTTTGTTTGCAGTGGGAAACCAAACGCGCAAGATATAATTCAGGCTTGAAAATGGTAAAAAACATGAAAACTTGGACATTTCGTGACCTTGAATAACCTTGCGCAATTGACTTGGCTTTTTATATGTTTCATAAAGATCTATTCTAGTACATTCCATAACAGAAGAAATGTAGGCGGTAAGTTGTTTGCAAAGTTTTGTATGGATAAAAATAGTTTTCATGTGTCACAAAAACACCAATTTTTTCATTTCTAAAGGTGATCTTTGACAAGTCATACAATTTGAACAGTAAAACTACGGAACAAATAATTTCAGATTTTATTATCTAATAAGTATAGTAGCAACTGGTAATTTTTTGGGGGAAATCGGAGATGGTGTGAATCAGCCCCTAATGTTAAGTGGCTCAATCTCACAGAATCTTGCTCCTAATAAGTTAAGACCATTAAATAATCCTATTATCATTTAGTTAGTAACTTAATTATAGTGCATTGAAGTTTGATAGCTATCAAAGGATATACATTCAATAAAAAATTTCTAAGTACTTATTTTAATCATTAATTATCAATTGAAAACTTTAAAATAAAACTTTAAATTTTTACTTATTGTAAGAGAAAAATGATTCATCAATTTTTTTTCATTCATTTTATTTTCTTCGGTTATCTGTTAAAAGATAAAATGGAAAGCATTGTAAATTTTTCATCAAAGAACATATAGAAAGTTATAAATTTTTGTGTGAAGATTTTATTAGGTTGTCTATAATCAACTTCAATATAAAAGATCAAGAGGAATAGTATATTTGTTTAATTAATTTCAGTTATACTTCAATGGATGAATGACATGTTCTGACAGAGAATACACATTGTAAACAAGATTTATTAATAAGAAAAATGCCTGTTAATTATCCAGTTATTTAATTAATAATTCCAACTACAGTTAATTGTACACTATAATTCAATAAATTAAATGGGATATATTTCGCAATAAAACATTAATAAGGAATTTTTTGAAGACATTACATTCCCACTGACGCATTACATTTCCATACATGTTTGCTAGTCGAAAATTAAAACAGCATTTCTACTCATTCTAGATATAGAATTAGAAAAACAATTTATTCATTCATTTTCTTTTCTTTTTTTATCTTTTATAAGATGAAAATGCTCAAATTTCAGGGTTAATTTCAAAAATTTACCTCAAATAACAATACAGATTGTTTATAATTAAAGTTCAATTTTCAAAAGGCATGGATTCAAAAACATGGAATTTTTTTCTTATGACAAATCATGGCTTTCAAAAAGCAATGGTATGGCACAAGAAAATAAAGTTCAAAATAGTTTTTCTACTTGTGCCATTCCGTTTTCCTATTCTTTGGAGTATATATAAAGTTAAATTTTAGGTCATTCTGGAAAGTATTTTTTACAGCTTTTTGAAAGTTAAAATTTGATTATAATCACCCTGTAGTGTAAGACTTTTCATTAATTTTATTTTCTTATATTTTTCAAGATGAAAAGGGGAGGAATTGTCAATTTTACATCAAATAGAAATACATTAGTTGAATATTTTTCCTTGAAGGAAAAGCGAACAACTTGATGCTAATAGATTTGACATCAAGTTGTAACTCTTCAAGCAGACTGAAGTGCAATGAACAATTGCCTTTGATGATTGATTGACATGAATGGGATACTTATTTCACTATTTAAAACAGTGAAATAGTCTTTAACGATTACTAATGACTACTCGAGATTGACAGACTAATTGTGATAATTGTGTATGAAGTAGAACTAAGCCTAACTCTGTGGTTTCAATAGATTATATAATTTTCCTATTATATTCCATTACGGCTTTAAATTTGAATTTTACTTACGATTGTTTCAGCATTAAACTGAGTGAATTTCATTGCATTAAAAGGCAATAAAATTGATTTTGCTACAAAATTCAAAAAATAGTTTTTATTTCAAAAATTAAACAATGAAGTTAAAATTCATCGTTCACAGAAAATGATCAGTGAATTTGGTCAATATTGTTATCCAAGTACTTATATATTTTTTTAAATCTAGTTTATTATTTTAGGTAAAAAAGTTTTTTTTTTATATAATTTTTTGATTAGATTGAAATTACTTAGAGCATTATTGTTAGACAACTGAAATAAGATTAAAGATATTCGTTGTATTGTAAAGTGAGAATGGATAATTCTAGGTTTATTTAAAAAAAAAAAAAAAAAAAAAAAAAAAAAAATTCAAATTTCTTACTGGGATGAGGTAAGTCATGATTTGGATTTGCATGACCCATATAAAGGACAAATTATAAAAGGGAGTCAAGTTCCACCTTTTTCCTGATTTTGGTTTGTTATTTAAGTAATTTATTTAATTTCTATTATGTTTTAATCTTGTAATAAAACCGTTTCCGGATAAATATAAACTACATACTAAATTAATAAAGAACAAACATAAGAAAAAAAAGGCGTGGATGCACTTGGCCCAGAATTTGTGAAAATTCGCTGCGTAAGTTATTTTTACAGCATAAATCTACAAATTAAACTATAAGAGAAAAAATTACTAGCCAAAGTATTTAAAGAATGAAGAGCAAACTTTAACTTCGGCACTCTCTTTCATTCATGATCTTATCAAACAAAAAAATATTTCTCAGGAAAGTAAAAAAGAAACCATAAGCTCTAGTTTTTGTTGTTAAATTAGGCTTCAATAAATTTTTAAACCCTATGGCCTGCATTTATCCCACTTCAACCTAATACAAAGTGGAATATCCAGAGGCTATTGACATCTATATGGACTGGATGCGATCTCATTTTGATATCATAAATCAATGTTTTGATAAAAATAGTTGTCCATTGATGCTATTAGTGTCATTCTGTTCCATTACAATCTTTCTATTATTTAAAAAAAAAAAAGTTATATCTGCTATGAAAATCGTCAGTTAATCGATTTTTTCTGTGTATATTGATGATATCTAGTTTAAATAAGCCAAAAGAACTAGTTAAAACAACATTGAGAAAGAGACTTCATGTTAACAGCTGGCATTTGCATTTTCAAGTAATTTAAATGTTTTCCCATGTGGATGACTGGTGCTTGCTGCCGTACAAGAACCAATAGAATAAGTTGAGAGCCACGAAGCAGCAAGGGAAGAGGATACGCGAGATCTCATCAATCTTGCTCACACTGTTAACAGCATCGGGACGTCCGGCAACTCTTCTTCGCATGGCCGCTTTGTACTGCTCACTGGCTAGAAAGCAGTTCCAAAATTGGATGCAGCACACACGCAGGTCGCGGCAACTAGGCAGATGACCCGAAGATCGTTTGCTCTTACAGGAACGCAATAGGGGGCTTGGGTAGAGTACCTGAAAAAGACAAAAGTTTGAGATTATTTTAAAAAGAAGAAGAAAAAAAAAGCTATTTTATATGATTCAGCAGATATCAACATCACTTTGAAAGCTGACGTATTTTAAAAACTGAAAGAATGAAGTGTAAATGAAGAATGACCGTTATGTATCAAGACGCCAATTCTCAAAACAACATTTTTCTATAAAATTCGAGTTGTTGGATACTTTAGGAAAGGAGTCAGCCAGAGTATCAAAAATGCCTTTAGTGTCTGAAACAGTTTCTGGAACTGTCTCCAAAATATAAATATAATGTCTAGTCTATGATACTGGCTCTTGATTTTATTTACTTTTTCCTAGACCCTTTTAAAAGAGGTATTGAATGTTATGATGCTGACATAACGCATCCAAGAGTCCTTCTGGATACGCCAGTTATAAAAATATTTGTGACACTTTGTCATTACGTATTCTGGAATACTTATATTGTATATTGTGTTAGTGCTTTGACACGCAATGGCCAAGTCGCATACATTTATTTTAACTGAATATTTAGACCTACGAAGGATGTAGTTTGGAGAAGAAAATTTCTTGTTTAAAATCGCACTCACTTTCATTGCCAGTAATTTACACCAATGTTAAATTTGGCTATACTTTAGATCTCAATACATTTCACGGTCATAACTATTGCCTGAAGAACTTGATACATTTTTATAGAAAAGTCTGGTTGTGCAAAATTCGTGATAACAGTCGTTAATTAGTTATAACATAAATAGCAAACATTGCTAAAATTCTTATGACTGACTCCAGTCTAAACATCGTAAATTGTTATGGAAGCGCAACTTAAATTTAAGAAATAAACAAAGGTAGCATATATTTTTAAGTGAGACACAGCTTAGAGTTGTAATTAGAGGTTGACCTTTTTTGATATCATTGTTTTTGTACCTACCACTTTTCATCATGCTTACAATTTTTTTTTATTACACGAAAATCTGTGCTTTTCAAGTTGGTTGATTTTTTCTACGTTTCAAAAAATGTTTGGGTTTGAAATATACTCATCTAAACATGTTCTACCCAAATCTAAAAATTAGACACTGTGTTAATCACCCTTTAAAACGTTTGAGGTGTTTTAATTGTTCGCAATATTGTCGGTTTCACTCCTCGTAACGGTACGTGTAGTTTTAAAGTTAATGCTAATATCTTCAATTTTTTCACTTGCGCGTGGTTTTTTGTTGCTTGGCACATTACAATTACTAATTAAAATCAGTTATTAAAAATGCAACCATTTTCGATTTTGATCAGTACTCACTCCGTCTCTACCGCTGACTGTGGTTGGTCCTAGAATCCTGGAACTGGAGAATCCATCATCGGATTCCGTACCAGACTCGATGCAAGGGAACTCTCCACTGCCAATTTTGGTGAAGTAATGCACCCCTGCGAACTCCAGAAGAGTGGCGATTACAAAAGTGAAGCACATGATTACAAACCAATCTAGGGCGGTTGGGTACGATACTTTGGGGAGGTCAGTTTTGGTATCCAGGCCAAATGTAGAAAGAGTCAACACTGTAGTGATTCCTATGGAAACAAGAATTCTTTCAAAATATTTAATTACAAAAAATTAACAGGGAATTTTTTTTTAACTTTAGAAAAATGTTACAGTTGTCGATCATAAATGTACTCATTACTCAAGCTGTTTTTTTTTAATTGATTCTAACAGTTTAAATTTCATTGATAGATTTTACATGTTTAGTTTTGTTATTGCTAATTCTGTTACTAAATGAGTTAGTTAACTAAACAATTTAACCCTTTGCACTCGAACGGTGCCTCTTTGGCACCACATGATTAGATGTCTCTATTCGAGAGAACCACTTGGTTTGATATGGAAATTCGATGCAAGGCCGATGACTGTGTTAAGTTTCTTTGAAGCGGATCAGTAGCCACGAACTGAACCAAAAATCCTGCGAAACGTCTCAAGTTGCTGGGTCCGAGGAGCGAAAAAGGTATCGAGTGAAAAGAGTTAATATTTTATCTATCAAATAATTAGTTAGTAGAAGCTGATCTGTGGTTATCGAAAACCGAACTGAGTTTGAGGCATATTATACACTTACAGGTTTTGATTCTTTGACATTGGTACTTGTTGGCTGGGCATTGCAGCGTTTCTAGATAATTTGTTTATATTTAGAGATATATAGAAATAATCTACACGCTAGTAGTGCAATTCTATACGCTAGTGATTTGTTATACCACTGTCGTTTAGAGTTAATGATAAGCGCTGCACGTTAGATTGATCGAGGTCACTATGTTCACTCATTGGTAAGGTGGAAATTGGAGCGAGAGGTTCTTTCTCAAGTGGTCGACCAAGACCGGAAACCCATCACCAAGTACCTCGACAAGAGACTGTTAGTCGAAATCTCCTTCGTATCTTCTCATTTTAAAAGTAATGATTACAGAGCTACAATCAGCGCTTTTTCCCAATAACTCGGCGAACATTTAAGTTTATGAGTCATGATTCTGGGGCCGACCAAACGGTATAGTGGTTAGCGTGCTAGCTTCTAGACCGCGAGGTTGCGGGTTCGAGTCCCGTGTTAGGCATGGGTATTTGTAAATGTATGTTGGCTTGTCTAATGACGAATGTTTCGGCATATTATAGCCCTCGTGTTACTGACGGCGCCAGATAATCTGAAAATAACCAACCATGATTCTGGGGGAAAATCCTTTAGAAAACACTTTAGAGAATTCTCTTTGCGATTGTTTTTTATCACCACGTTCTATATCTCAAGTTTTGATTAAAGATTTTGTATAATCTAGTTTCTCTGGATAAGTGTTCTCTGGGGAATTCAGGTGTAGTTTAACCCGATTCTGCACGTGTGGGATAGTTAAATTTGAAAATGTTGACGTAAAGCAACTGCTAGTCTGATAAGGTATTCAGTTTTTGTTACAGCATTCCCCTTGGGTTGATCTTTTCCCATGAAGTACATTGCCTTGTGTTCAGTGGGTTTTTCAGGTTAGTTATGTATCTGTGAATTACACGCATGGACCCTGTAGACATAAGAACATCAATGGTTGAAAGACAAGAAATATTGATGGCTGATGCACTGCAAATCCGTGGAAGTCACAATATCCGCACATTGGTGTGGCGTGGATATGAGGAGTGAAGTTCTAGCTGAAATGTCAACCTCATAATCTGACAAAGCCAAATATATCGCAAGGCATATTTGGCTTTGCAGAGCCCAGATTTTGTATATTATATATTATATCAAATGACCTCTTAATTTTGACAGAGAAGACATTTTTTCATTAGGAGCCATATTTGTAGAGTGAACTCAGAACTTGCACTGCATAACCTTCAAAAGAATGGTTACACAGTAAGCTAGTGGGAAGGAGGCTGTGAAGCAATGCTATGAGTTTTAGTAGCACACTGCCCGAAAATAAATTTTTGTCTGCAACACAAAATATCCTCTGGCAAATAAATGATTAAAGTTTGGAACCTGCCTACTACAGAAGAACATGCAGTGGTCTATTTTCAAAATTAAAGGATCCTAACATTGAAAAAATAAATGATCACGATACGACGTGTAAACCCATGTCATTCGATTTCCTTATGTCATTTGTTTACCGCTCTAGTGTAATTTTCCTTAAATCGTCAGAAATAAGCAGCCGGAAGTCAAATCTTCCCAGGTACTAGCGCGCTGGAGCGGTTTGATGTTTAAAATGTAAATACAAGCGCATGGGAACCTTCTTGTGAAGTTTTCGAATAGAAAAAATTATACCTTTTCATAAGGCAAGCTCAATGTACGAAGCTTTGCATCAAAGCTTTTAGGTCCCGATATCCCCATACCTTAAAACTTCACCCCCGGATGTTGCGGTGATAGTGAAATCATCTGAAAAGGTAAGAAATCTTGATATATTTTTTTTTAATATATATATATGGCCAAAATAGTAGCTAACAGTTTGTGGCTACATGGCCAAAAAAGTAGTTTGCTTTAATGTTTGGTTAGGTCACTTTTAGCTCACATTTCAGCACGCATTCAACGGGGCATTGTTTGAATGAGATTCTGTATGATTTCAGTGCTTATTGTAGTCTAGATTTGTAGAAGTTTTTCACCGAGACGCTGAACTGATGACGAAAAAGACAAATCACCCTGTAACTGTTTTTTTTTGCATGTCCCAAAGATTTTCGATTGGATTAAGATTCGGGCTTCGTAGTGGTCAAATTTGACGCTTCTTTTTCGCCAGTTTCCTGAGAGATTCTTCGGTTCCAAGAATTTAAGAGTCTTTTTCAGCCACATTAATTCCTAGACGGTTCAATACTATTCTTCCAGACTTTAATTATGTGCTGTACACTCCTTAACCCAATTCCGCCGACCAAACGGTATAGTGGTTAGCGTGCTAGCTTCTAGACCACGAGATTGCGGGTTCGAGTCCCGTGTTAGGCATGGGTGTTTGTAAATGTATGTTGGCTTGTCTAATGACGAATGTTTCGGCTCATTATAGCCCTCGTGTTGCTGACGGCGCCAGATAACCTGAAAACAAGCAACCAACCAACCTTAACCCAATTCCAGTAATTTCAGCGATCTCTTGATTTTTTTTACTGATACAGACTTTTAAGTTGAACCTGTTAAAATATTGACATTTTTTCCCCCGACCGCTTAAAAGAACTTCACACATACTTGTTACGAAAATGATCAATTATACAGTGCTGCATTTTTCAAAGATTAATTTAGCAGAAGCAACATGTGAATCGCTGTTCTTCCGAACCAATCACTGACTCTTATATAATTCCATATTCCACATGGTGGCTTTTTTTTTTTTGGCTACGTTGTTTTTGGGGAATACAAAAAAAAGTTTTTCTTTTTCAATTGGATTCTAACTTTGAAAATCCATAACTAAAGCGTATAATTTTGTTTTCGTTACTTGATAAAATTTTGAACTAAATGAAAGTTTCAATTAAATTTTTCGTCTTTTCTGGACATACTGAATTTTTACGAAACAATTATTGTATTTAATGGGGATATAACTAACTACCGAGATCACAAAATCTATTGCTATATTACGGGTAAGAAAAAATATAATACTGGAAAGCATTGTGAGAAACCATGACGATAAAAGAAAACGCGAAAAGATCCTACACCGAAGAATAACAGATCGGACAAAAGGAGCGTACCTATATTGAAAAACTTGTCAAACTAAAAATGCAATTTTGGAGTAGTTCGAAAGAAATCCTTGTAACAAAGTTAGTTTTGAATATTGCACGTTTTGTTAAAAAATTAAAAAAAAAACAAAAAAACCTGCAAAATATAATTCAGAAACAAGGTTTAATGTCGTATGGAAATGTTTACAAAACTGACAAAGTATTCATTATGGGCCTTGGAGAAGCTAGAAGGATGACTAGTTGATTGTGTTCAAAATTCCTGTATATAATATTTAGTATTTGAGGTAATTTTTTAATTTTTGATTTCATTTTTAGAAGCGTAGAAGCAATACATCACCCTCTTGATTCAAAAGTGATACAGCTCAGAATTAATCATTTTGAGTTTGATTGTAATGTGTACAGAATAATAGAGTTCATGTAATTGAAGCTGGTTGTATGGTATAGGAATGTTAATAAGTTGAATTTAAGTTAATACTGACTTATGCCATTCTTCCAGCTTCAAGTCCATATCTGTGATTCTGTACACACTTGAACTAAAAAATGAAGAGTTTTGAGTAGTCACTTTTGAAGCAAGGGTGCAATATGCCGTGATTAAAACCAAGAATGATTTGATTAAAAAAATATTTTGTGAGACAGTAAAGCAGGTTCACACATATGATCACTACTGTGAAATGACTTATTTTTTTATTAATCTGTTTTATTATGCCTTCTTTTTGTATGTAACGTTTAAGCTTGTATTGCGATTTGCAATACTATTATTTTTTCTGACACCTAAATAAAGTAAAGAGCAAGTTTGAATAGTAGTCAAGTACTTACCTAGACCCACTCTATCAGCTGTGGCTTCTCG
The DNA here is from genome assembly GCA_963978545.1 of Linyphia triangularis. Lineage (NCBI taxonomy): Eukaryota > Metazoa > Arthropoda > Arachnida > Araneae > Linyphiidae > Linyphia > Linyphia triangularis. Next base: position 9,405,549 of record OZ021721.1, on the reverse strand, counting down.
GTTGATCCAAAACGATACCCACGACAATACAACAATAAGAATACAGGGGACATATACTTGAATGAGAAAGTAACCCATGTGTCTGCGAAGGTTGAAGTTCACTTGAAGAACGGAAAACATTCCTGAATAGATATCAATGGAAATAATATAAACACTTTTATATACTTTAATTCGGAAAGCTTTGAAAATTAAGGAAAAAGTTTCATTATATTTTGTATTAAAAATAAAAACTGACAGGGACTTAATACTGAAACGAGTTAGAGGGTCAAGGAATAAGAAATGTTTGTTAGAAGACGATTTTATAGTAAATTGCTCAAATAATTGTTTGATTTTGTTCTGTTCTTAAGTACCCTGTTTCAGTAAGTAATCAGACATCACTAATTGATGATGTCTTAAGCTTTTTTATTAAATCTTTTATATTAAATTCGATTTAGTGTATCTGTGGTTGATAAAATCTTTGGAGGGCTTATTAACCCACTTGCCGTCATCCAGTAGATCTGAAACTTGGCAGATAGACACGTTGTTATGAAATTTCATTCCATCAATGTTTTTGTTTTTCTGGGGGGGGGGGGGGGGAACAATGAAATGGAATCTATGGTATTCTTCGTGGGTGGTTAAGCACTATGAAGTCTATAGTTCAGAATTTTTTTTGTAAGTTTCTACATTTAATGTGTCTTAATATTAGAGTTCGCATACATTATAAGAATTTATGAATGTTTGCAATAATTCATATTAAGTTCAATTTACCTAGGAAAAGTAATGCATCAATTTTGTTAATTTTTTTATTTTTCCATCGTTCTCTATCGTTCATATGGGTTTGAATATCACGTACTAATTCATAGCGGATGATAGAAGTTTTAAAGCTTGATTTTCATCTTCATTCATTCCTGATTTATGTGTACATTTGTTTTGCTTGGTTGTTTTCAAAAATGAAATTTTTACGCGACGGTAGAAGTCATTTTGTTTCTCATTCATGGCGATTGTATTAGCAGCTATGTTCATTTCCTGTTCATCATTTCTTGTTCATTCATGGCGATTAAGTGAGTTCTCTAGAGCTAAATAATTAGGAGTTGTAACTGAAAGTTTAAAGATATTTGGTGTACTGAGGCTTTAGTTTATATTAGTGAGACGTTTGTATAAGAAAATCTGAAAGTTAAGAGAGAAATCAATGTTCTAGTATTTTTTTTTCCATATGAGCTGAAATATAATTCTCAATTTATATAGTTAGGGATTTCCAAATTTAAACTAAGTTATTCACGTATGTTTCTCAACTGATGGTTTCCATGGTTAAATATATCGATAAAAAGTTCATTTGATTGATTTACTGTACTTGTCAATGAAATGTCATCTTAGCTAAATTTCATTAATTTTGGATGAATATACTATATTGATTCTTATATATTTAATTTAAATTTAACCCCCACCCCTAATTTAATAAGCTTCTAAATATATCATGCTTTATTTAAGAATTATATTTCACATTACCTGTCTTAGCACTGATGGTTGCATTTTTCATTGGGAAGTCAATTAAGTCATACTGAGAGAGAACTAGACCATCATTAAGACTAACAGCTCCACTAGGGTCCCATTGGTACTTTAGATGGTCTACAGTATATCCATCTGGAATAGCAAAAGGATTTCATATATCACTAGGGTCAAAATTTGTTATATAGCAAGTTTCAAAACATATTCATTCAAATAAAAACAGGTACATGACTATTATTATAACTCAATTAATTTTTTCAATCAAGAAAAGACCAAATTAAATATTCTAAACTCTATAATTAAATGTTAGATTAATTATTCAACGTATTTTAAAATGTTATGTATTTGATCACAGAAATTTACATACAGGTAAAAATGTAGCATTTCTCAAAAAAAAAAAAAAAAAAAAAAAAAAAAAAAATTGATAGCTCACATTTGTTTAATCTTCACTCTTTGTACTTGGAATTCACGTTAAGCTGTAGGTTCCGACGAGATTAGTTGTTATTACGCAGAAGTATATGTCGTTGAGCGCACAAATCAACCAACCACTCCTTGTAATTTTTTTAATTTTAAAAATACAATTCTGCTCTTGGTACTTATGAAATTTATGCTTAAGCAAAATGAGCCCATATTGAATCACATCTCGTAAAAGGGAATCTTTTGTATGAGGCGCTTAAACGGTGAAATTGCTTCAAGAGGAAACTTCTGTAGAATACAGAAATGTGCAATAATAAAGCTGTTGAAAGAGCAAATATTTATTGCCAGTTTCAAAAGAAAAGATAATTTCTTTCAAAAGCTAACATTATTTTAAGGGATTACAAATAATCCGGTACGTGTTTCACTAACTTAGTTATAGTCGGTTTAGAACTTTTATTGATCACAATTTTCTTAAGTTTTGGAATGATTTGAGATCTATATGTACAAAAGTTAGAGGAATATATTTCATAGGCAAACATAAATTCTACATTTTTGAAAACTTTTAGACTGTGTTACCGATCTAAATGATCCAACTAGAAGCACTTTAAGAGAAACCATTGCTCAGAAGTCTAATATTCTTATCTCTTATTTAATGTTTACTAATGAAATTTACGATACTTTTGAGAAATCTCTTATCTACCAATAAAGTAACACGTAAAATATTGGTTATTGACGTGATGTTTGCTTATGAATTGGAAATTGCCAATTCATAAACAAACATCAAATGCCAATTCATAAAAAAAAAAGCAAAAATCATTTTAATTTTGATAAATAAAACCTATATTATATACACCTAATAAAAAGACAATAAAGTGTATAATAATTATATAAAATATTATTAAGTATAGAACAATAATAACTTAAAATATTATTTGATAGTAAATTTTCTTGAATATTTAGAACATAATCAATTATGGAAAATTAGAATGAAATGGCTTAATTATAGTACATAACTAAGTTTATGTACCGTGTAGAAGATTTTAAATTAAAAAAACCGTATAAAATACATAAAATATTAATTTTTTAAAATCATGATTACTTACAACTTCCAAAAACCAGAGGACAAGACTGTTTATCCATTGGAAAATTCTGCAGCAGCATGGGACACGTTGCTTTGATAGTTAATCTAAAAAGAGGTAACACAAATAATTGTTTTGAAATACACTTAATTTTTATGAATTTGTTTTTGCAAATGAAGGCAATAAAGTTTTTTTAGAAAGAAGAAAAAAAAAAAACGCCAACAGTTTTTTTTTTAAAATGAAGTCCTTACATTGTTGTCTTCATAAATTGGTTAGATGTATTTTCCTAGTTATTACCATCATATGCACATCTTTGCAAGTATCTTTTTGCGTTTATCTTTACTATATATATCATTGAATTTTTCCGGAGTTTCACAATACTTTACTGTTTTCCTTTATTTCACAAGAAAATAAAATATATCGTATTCATTGGAATTTTTTAAACTTATGTTAATTTAATTATTACGAGAGTACTTGAATAATTTTTTTAGAGCTTGCTAACATAAGTATACTATTTTTGCGAACATGCAAGTAAGATTTCATTTTTGGCAACGTAAGATAGTCAAGACCAATAATTTCGCTTTTCCCTTCACTTTTCTCAATTATCAAATAGGGTGGATCGAAAAAAAAAAAATAACAATTTCGATTCCTACCTATGGAGAAAATATGTTCTATGATATATAGATAAATTGAAAATAAAATAAAAACATTAAATTTTAGTTTCAATACCGCCGCAAAGGGGATGAAGTTTAGGTATTTGAGTCTTTTTACAGCAAAAAGTCAGTCAATCAACATTTTGTTTGTTCGGAATTTCAAAACCTACTTATACGGAAAAGATGTTCTAATGTACATCGATTTGTACATTGATTAAGGGGAAAAAATATGTTAAGGTCTGTCGCAAAGGGGTTGAAGTTTAGGTATTTGAGCTATTTTTATGACAAAAAGTCAAAGTGATTTTTGTTTAAGTTTCGGGATTCCAGGCGATTTCTCATTAACCCGTTATTTCTGTATGGTTCACGGATAGAAGCAATTGCTTCTTTGACTATTTTGATTATTTTGATTATTCATACTCTAGCTTGAGTGTAACAGAAACCCCTTGGAAATAAGTAGTATTGTCATGGGAATGATTGCTGTGTTTACTATTGCCCCTAAAATCCTCGCATCACTAAATCACTTTGTTAGTGGTGGTTCTGTCCCATTCTCCCATTTGATCAAGTCCACAAAATCTGTCGCACAAAGGTCAAAAGCTGGTAAGTTTAACATACGGATATTATTCGGTGAAAGGGTTAAGGTTGCAGCAGACCGTTTGACTTTGCGCACCTTCGAAATTCTTTGTAGGGCCAATTTCCTTATGTTACTTCTGTCGTCAGTTAGCATTGATAGGTTATTTTCAGGAAGGCCAAAACACCTGTTTCTTTTAATAACAGAATCAATGACTTGCTTCAAATCAGTTGAAAAATAACGCAACAGAAAGATTGATTGATGCAAATGCTGTGCACCACATATTATCGATGATTTGGTATTGATATTGAGCCCATAGGGGCATAGACTTTTACTATGAATGTAGTTAATGTCACTAAAGATTTGGTTGGTCTTTCTCAAAGCTACATAGAACATGGGAATTCTTTTAGCGGTTGTGAGCCACCTTGAGTGGCAAACGTTTCCATGGTTTCTCTTCAACAGACATTGTCCGCATTTGATGGCTTCACAAATTTCCATTAATAGGTATTTCTTATTAGTCAGTTCATATAGCGGGCTGGGTTTGACGTGAATGAAACTACAGATAGTATCTCGTATCCTGTCAAAGATTTTCCTATTTCGCCGGTTAAGGTTCTAGGTTCAGTCTTGGTTCCATCTAAGTGCAACTGGCACACAAACCATTGTAGTGGACACATCAGAATCAGTTCCATGTTTCGTTTCGCACCTCCTTTGATACCTGTGTCGACAGATGTTCCGTCACCACTGTTTGCAACCAACTTCGCTACATCTAAGTCGTTGTCGATGCATGATCAAAACTTACGATGAGTTTTCCAATGATTTGCCCTCTCCCAGAATTTACAGACGAGTGACCGATGTATTAGGAGAACCAAGGAATTATTTTACCAAGTTTACGTCTTACGTGTTCTTCTATTATGACTTTTTTCTGTTGTCTTCCCCTGATTGGGTCCTGTCTTTGCGTCCATCGAAGTATAAACCAAATTGGTAATGGTCATAATCTGCTATAACTGATTGAGAAGATGTATTAATTCTTGCCTTTGTTCTCTCACGCAGAATTTTATTTATGTCTATCACTTATGATACATTGATTGGTGAGATGAAGTCTGCTTCTTCCAAGTGCTCGGTCGGAAATGCCAAATCGATTCAATGTTCTAGCAACGGCTGGGAATTTTGTCCCAACAGGTATGACGTCGTCAACGTTTTGGGCTCTGTGTTCAATGATAGATGATTGTGTTGAAAAGTCAGTATGCTCGAACATCTGACGCTTCCGTTCATATCCATTTTTAAGTGCATTGAACTGAAAGGATCAGGCAGTGTTTTATTTTTTTCTTCATATCGCTCTAGCTTCAATTTTGATTTCGCGATCTTAGTTTCTTGGAGAGTGATTTCCGAAATTCAATGTCGCTCGTTCATTAATACACTCCTTTCTTTCTTGTAGTAGAAACTTTCAAAGTATTGACAAGTACATGTCGATAGATCAAACATTTGCTTGAAAACACAGCTTGATTGAAAGCATCAATCTACTTGCAATAGCTTTCACCGTATTTTCTTGCTTTGTAAGATTTAAGAAGAGCATGAAATTTGTCTTGATATAAGCTAATATTTCTTAAAATGTTGGAATGGTCATTTATTGGAATTAAAGTTCGTTTCCAGGTCTCTTCTAACTTACTTACAACTTGTCTACACTTGAAGAAAAGTTTATATAAATACACACTTCCTTGCTTCACTTTTGGAATGCAATATACGCACCTTATTTCGTTTTCGTACGTAGGAAGCATATTCGTTGGCATATCATACCCAGACCCAAATATAGCACAAATCATGTCTTTAACAATTCCACATACAGCATTAGTCCAAGTATAGAAACAAACAAATCTTACTCAATAAAATCGTAATTTAATTTACTTTGCAAAAATAGCGCTTACCGATCAGACGTCCGATTTCGTAAGTCGCTGACAACTGCACTAAAAGGTAGTCGACTGATTCAACGGAGATGTAGGGAGAGGAGTTGGGTCAAAAAAGTTTGTAATGCATAATGTACTTCTAACTATTCAGTAATCATCTCTTTTTCAGGATTTATTATGCAAAAAACAATTATTTTAAGTGTAAAATCATCTAACCAAAATTAAGATTTTTCAATTTTTTTCCGAAAATTCAACCTCCTTGCGGCAGTGTTAAATTTTGAAATTAATTTTTTTAAAAATTATTTTCCTCTTAATCTCCATACCATAGAACATCTTTCCCCCATAGGTAGGTTCTGATTAATAATATATTTTGTTCCCATAGAAGAGCGATCCACCCTATTAACAAAGTGATCAATTGAATATACATTTATTCCCGAATGAGAATCTTGGGAACTACTCGACCCTTTCTACCTCCAGTTAAATAAATGTCCAAATCAGATTATTTTTTTGCTTTGAACGGAAAGTGAAATAGTATTATAAAGTGTGAGTGAGTGAAACAACTAAGGGATAATAGATAAATGTCGTATGTTAAGGGGACACTTTATTTGTTATTATTGTATTTAAAAAAAAAAAAAAAAACCTCCCTCATTTGAGTTTATTTGAAAGAATAATATTTAAAAAAAATTTTAATTCTTTTTTTATTTTTTTAAAAATTATAAGTTTTTAGATGTTTTAGACATTTTTTAAAATGCTAAGGCTTTCTTAAAAACTAAAATCTTTTCCCACAATTTTTTTCTAAGAAATTCCCTTTCAACTATATTTTAATTTAGTTGAAATTAAAGAATACTCGTAAGTAATTAATTATAATATAAATGTTTATTCATAATAACTAAATAATTCTATAAATCTGCGATAATTTTACTTTAGTGTTAAAAAAAATTGGAACTGTAACGTATTTTGATAATTAGAATATCAATTTTTAAAATAGACATACTTAACAACATGCTCTAAATATTTAAGAATTTTCCATTAATTAGAATAGCCTTAGCGTTTCAAAAAACTTAATATCAACAAAAAACAAACAGTGAGAAAAATCGATTTAGAGTTTTCATTTCTTAAGATCATTCTATCATCCAGCATAAAATGTCACATAACTCATTATATAAAACGTAAATACAGTTTTAAAATTTTACATGCGTATTTAGAAGATTCCAAATTATAAACTTATGTATTTTAAATTATAAGTTTTTTATAACAGCAAGTAAAAAAAAAAAAAAAAATTGGAAAATTTTGCAATTTTTAGGGTAGAGTGCCCCTTTAAATGTAAAATATTTGTAAAAGTAATCTTTTATTCTAGCAACATTTAGTGGTGTAACAATGATCGGAAATCATAAATCTGAAACGACTGATCTTAAAAGAACCATTTTAATAATTTTATTTCATGTTACATAAACGGTAATAATCTGCAATGCCTCATTGTAACTTAAATCTCGATGTACAGGATAATTGATCAATTAAGCATTTGAATAGAAATATTCAATCATCTTACCTCATAGAATAAAGCACTTGGCCATCTCGAAATATCCGTAACAATTTATTTGGAAGAGTAATAGTATGAAGATAAGATCCTTTTCCATTGTGGAAGTACGTATCTGGTTTCCAGATGCCTTCTAACATCTTTATGTTAAGACTGAGGCTTGTAATTGGTGCTTCGAACATTAACCGCCTGTCTGTCCACTTCTGACGGAAATAACAGTCCATGGAATATTCCTGAAAAAAAAAAAAATCGATAAGGGTTCTTTTATGAAAATTTTAAATTTCGAACCCACCATTAAAAGTAAAATTAAAGTATTCAAAATATTTTTCTCGAAAACGTATTTATAGTCTGTTCAAGCGAACCGAGGTACTCGAATTTTTTTTTGCACACGTGTCTTTTCACAATTGCATATGCATCTTTAAATTGTCAATCGAAAATGATTCGTATTTGATTTTAGTTTGTTATTGCAATACCCGTAATTTACTTGTGGTTTACACAATGTACTATGCAAGATTTTAGTAATTGACCTCAATAGAATGATGACTAGGCTATAAGTTACCACTACGATTTATTAAAATATACGTGGTTTAAAGAAATTATAACGCAAACACGCAGTCTAGAATTACGAATTGTGGAAGTTTCATTTTTAAAAGAACAATGCATTTTTGTTAACTGTTAGGAACCTATCAAGTTCACCTAGCACAGTACATTAATTACAACGGCCGACCAAATGGCATAGTGGTTAGCATACTAGCTTATAGACCGCGAGGTTGCGGGTTTGAGTCCAGTGTAAGGCATGGGTGTTTGTAAATGTATGTTGGTTTGTCAAATGATGAATGTTTCGGTGCATTATAGCCCTCGTGTTGCTGACGGCGCCAGATAATCTAAAAACAACTAACATCAATTACAACCAGTAAATGCTATGTTCAATTTAGAAGGAATCAGATTTGTTCCTACAAAATGGTTCATAAATATTCTTGTTAATATAATAAAGTTATATAGTGTGATCATAATTAAAGTTATACTTTCAAAATGTTGTATAAAAACACCATTGGTCAAAAAAAATCTGAAATTTGACCTGTATATACTTGAAGTGTGAAATGGTATGGCATAAAAAAACAATTTCTAGCTATTTTTTTTCTTATGCCATACCATTGCTTTTGAATACCATGATTTACCATAAAAAAGGCCATGTTTTGAATTAATGTTGTTTAAAGGTTGAAATCATAATTATAACCGTCCCGTTTTGATTATATTTAAAGTTGAACTTTCAAAAAGCTGTATAAAGAAACACTCGTCAAAATGATAAAAAATTTAAACCGACTATTCGCGAAATGAAGAAAAGTGGTATGTTATAAAAAAAAGAACTGTTCAAAATATTTTTTTATCTTATGCCATACCAATCCCTCCTTTTTTGAGTATATACTCTATACAGGTCAAATTTTATGTTATTTTGACACCAGTGCCTTTTTTTACAGCTTTTTGAAAATTGTACTTTAATTATGGACACTCTGCATATTTTTGAAGGTTACCTCTCTTTTGCATATATAAAAACTTCAACAAAGAAAGTGTTTGAATACTGAGCTTTTGAATACCCTTAGCTAATCTGTGGTTTCTGCAGGTTCACCGATTTTTTTGAATAAATATATTTCGAAGTATCACGTTCACGGCTCAGTTTAGCCAAAACTACGCGAACGTTTGAGTGATACAAGCGGTCAGTTTAAGGGATAAATCGAAACTGAAAGATTTGCATCAAATCGTGGCTTTGTGTTTTGTGCTAAAGGCAGTGAGTTAAAAAGAATTCTTTCCAAGAAAAGAATCCAAATTGCCTTCATATAAAAATGTCACGCACGGTGTGAATTTTTCGATAGGAATTCCAATACGGAAACATTTTCTATAGAAAGATTTAAGGAATTTCAAGAGTGGGAAATGTTTACGAAGACATTGTTAATAACGACCAATAAATCAATGAATTCGGTTATATTTGCGAGCTCTATTTGGCAAAAAATCTTTTCGGAAGATATGGGACTTTTTCAAATATTCTTTTATATATTTGCTGCTTTTGATTAAAGATGAATACAAAAAAAGAAACTTTTTAAACTAGATAATTTACATGATCCTCATAAAATTATCTGTTGATGCTCATTAAGTTGTCTTTTTACGTAATACACTGTGGTTCGACTTTTCGAATATTTTTAATATCATACCGCACCCTGGTTTACATAAGACGAAAAAATCGCAATCTATAAGAGAGTCGAAAATGAGGTAATTAAAAGTGTAATCAACATATTCTTTAACATTTTTTGACATTTGCTTCTTGTTAATAGAGTGACCCCAATTATTTTTTTTCATGAATTAATTAGCAGAATTGATATTTTTTAAAACTATTTAAAGAAAGTTGCAGCATTGTAAAGTTTTAAAAAGGCAATATATAAATCTTACTTTTTCTGAGGTATTAATAATTAACCATGATTGTTATATTTTAAGTCTTAGATATTAACTACGAGTGAATTGTACCAAATCAATTTTCTTGAGTGCAGTATAAAATGTTGATGAACTTAATGATTTGCTTTCCTTGCTTAATTTAAGATGCGAGCAATAGTTCAGTTTATTTTCTTAAGATTAAGATTTAATTATCTTAAGGTTTTTCTTAAGATTAAGATTCAGTTTATTTATTAAATTTTATTCACTAGTTTAGGTTCTATTGTATACTACTAGGTTGATTTTATTTTAGACGATGAAAGACGGTGCTAGTATACATCAAATGTAATTCCATTTAAAAAAACAGACTATTAGTGTATTTTCTCCTGCAATAAAAATTAAAAAGAATTTTTAAAAAAGTGAAGTAAAAGTTTTAACTATAATTCGCAGAATGTTTTACAATTTTTATAAGAGACAGGTTTTATTAATTATTGCTATTTGCATTTCTACTTTTAATTTCCAATTAAGTATATATTAAGCAAAATTAATATAACTGAAATTCTTAAAATTTCACATTTAATTCTGCATTGTGTAGTAATATCTTTAAGTGAATTGGACTTAAGAGGTTTAAACTTTTAACTACCAATAAATATTTGTAGCTTTTTTCAATGAGCTTCTATTGTTCGTTTCCGCGTATCAAACTCTAAGGAGCTTAAAAGTTACTTAACCCTAATAATAGTTAATTAACCGATAGTTAAACCCCAATAATCGTTTGCTTCGCCGGTTATAATTCTTTGATAATATACCTTTACACTTCATAGTCAGCGACGTACTGCAAACAATCAGTTTTCAAACCAAGAAATGATCTTTGAATAAATTTGTTTGCAGCAATAATAGAAGTTGATTTACATTTACAGACTGAACAAAGCTTTCATACCATATCCAGTTCAGATATAGGTCCCATGCTTCGTATCAAAAAGTTGGTAGTTACAATCGTCGGAGAACCTACAAAGAAGAATTAAATACTTTTGCGCAACATAAATCACCACATTAAAACTTTGTAACAAAACAATTATCTTTTAACAATTTAGTAAAAAGTTTCACAAATATTATGGCATACATTTAGCACACGGTAGGAAACTTTTGGTAGGAACTATTTTATAACTTCTATTGTTCATATTAACTATGAATGGGAAAGTGACAACAATTTTGATCACAAATTATTTGAGAAAAATTTGAGCGCAGCAATTTATTGATTTCGTGATTTGTATAATAATAGTGTAGTGCAAAATTGTTTGTTAAAAATTATGAGCGTGATTTATGAGATGGGTGTTTAAATAGTTTATTTTAAAATGAAGTGTTTGATGCCACAAATATCAGTTGAAAATATTAAGTCTATCTAACAGGCCGAGAAGAGAGCAAAATATTCTTTTTCAATGTAATTGCAACTAAGAATTTGTTCTTACGCTATCAATAATCGTATTGTTTTCGTGTTATTAATATAACGTAGTAATAACGGCCATGTTCAGGGTTAGTAATCAGACAGTAACTTTTCCTTATATATTTCAGTCTTTTATGAAATTGTGAGAAATTCAAATTTGAAATCTTCATTGATGTTTTTGGAAATTGTTTGTATAAAACGAGAATTCGTATCACCCTATAAATAGGGAATTAAAAAAAATCAAATTTTGATATGAGAAACTTGATAAAATAATGAAATTCGTATAAAATTTCTTGTTTTCTTATAATGAAACTAATGCGAGTTTTTTTTGTTTTTTTGTTTTCTCTTTTGTAAATCAGCGGTTTTAAGTTATATTTCCCTTATAAAGCTATTATCAACATTATTGTGTACTTTTTTGCAATTGAAGCAAGAGTTCACAATTTTTGCTGTCAACATAACAGTGGATGATTTGTCTTACCTCCATGGTCTGGCCTTTGACGATTGTCATAATTCTGTAAGAGTTGCTCGAGAACAATACTAATGTTCCTGCTCAATTCTAACGTTTGTGTAGCATTCAGAGACCGAACTGTTGAATTCATTCCAGGGACTTTCACAGGAAATTTCATTTTGGAATGGCAACTAAAACAAAATATAGAATACATTTTTAATACTTTTAAAAATATTTTTAATTATCATTTATTTGTTTTATTCTGTTGTTTGTTATCCATTTATTTGGTCTATTCTGCTGTTTAAGTACTAGAGTGAAATATTGATATGTTTAACCCTAAATATTTTATCCTCGATATAATTTCCTCACAGGTCTTCGTTATGGGTCGAGTGTGTGTGTACCGAATAAAGGGTAATCTTAAAATGAATTTATTTATATACTAGAAATGTTAGTCCCTATGTACATTTTAAGGCACAGTTGGACTGGATCGTTCCTTTTGACAATTACGACGTGAATCACACACACAAGTGCTTGTCGCTCTCTCCACGGAGTAATTCTGTTCTAAGAAACAAGTTCTCGCAAAGCCTTCTGGGATAGCATAGAATTTACAATGTCATTCACTAAGAAACCGCTCTGGTTAGTGGCTCTCTCTGTTAGCTATTATAAAATACATCTCTGTTGCATATGAATATAATTTTTTTTTTAAATATTTTGATAATTGGCAACTTTAAGAGCCGAAAATTTTTACTCAAACACAATGAGAACTTAAATTTATGTAAAAATTCGATTTAAAGTTGAAATTAAAAAAAAAAAAAAAAATAATAATAATAATTAACGTAAAGAGATAAAATTCAAATTCAAATTTGATTTACATAAAATTTTTATTTGAATTTCATTTCTTTACATAAAATTTTTATTTGAATTTCATCTCTTTGCGTTGAGTTTTTATTTGAAGAAAAATTCGACGTATTTAAGTAAAAACTAAATCTGAAGAGTTTTGATTTCTTAATACAATTCCATAATTCAAGTATGAAAAGGGGTTGTACTGTTGTATGTACATTAATCAAATCATCAATTCAATAATCTATCAATTGAATAATATCACATTAATGTAACTCCAATTTTGTTCTATGTTGACAAATATGTTGATAAAGTGACGTTTTTCATTTTTCAGCGTTATTGTATTTGTGAAGTAAACCATTGGTTTCTATATAAACTCCCGGGTTTTTTTTCATCTACTACAAATAGTATTTATTTTGTGTCACCAACAGCTTTCTTGAAAATGACGCAAGTTTCTTTTTCCTTCAGCTCCGATCTAGCTGTCAGGTCTAAAATTGTCACTTGACAGGCCTTTATCTTTAAGAAAACTGAATATGCAGCTTATACTGTAAAATGTCACTTCACACTGTTGACATCCACTTGAGACTTTCTATAGTTTCTTTCGGTGTTTTGAGAGTTCTCTAAGCTATTTCCTACCGTTGTTTTTCAGTGTTTATTTTTTATGGTGGGAAAAAACATTATTTAACCAGGGAATTGAAGCATTTTCTACTCAACAAATTACGACTACGTGACCCAATGTTAAAATTGTAAAATTATTGCTGAATTAAAGCTGTTCTTAAGTAAAAAATTGTTTTTTTCTGTGACGTAAACGTGCTTTATTTCGAAATCAAAACTTTATACATATCTATAAGTTAACTTTTTATTTCGTTAATATACAGATCTTGAAGAAGCATGTATATTTGTCTGCAGAAGATGAGCATGACGCGAACTTCCTACAAAACGACGAACGCGAATACTTCTACACGCATCAATTTCTTCTTTGCGATGATTTGGATGTTATTGTAAAATAAGGTTATGTAAAAAGTTAAAGAAGGAACGATACGATAATATACATAAGTGATTGCACCTGCTTGTAAATTAAAGATGACATTAATATAAAAAAATTTCTTTACTAGGGTGTATTTAATTATATTGATAATGGAACCATTTTAAAAAATGCGTTTAACACAACATAAATGCAATTAAACAGATAAATTCTGATAACGGCGGTTTTGGAAACGACAAATAATTAAATAAGTCATTAAAATTTAAAGCTTATTTTATAAAATTAAAAGCTTATTTAAAAAATTTAAAGCATCAAGTCACAAAATGTTTCAACTTGAGCGTCCATGATAAAAAGAATCAATATTTCTTTTTTCTAACCATTTATATATATAGCTTAAACAGCACAGCAAGTCCTTTCGTCGTTGATTTTATTTAAACTTGAATCAAACGCAGAAGCTGTTTTCTTGACTCACAAAAAGTACTGACTTCTCCCGTTCAAATATATTCCACGTGAAAAGGTCTGTAATGTAAAGAATTTTTCGTAACGTTTTTGTAGATTCCGTAATCTGTTTACGTGAACAATGGATTCGGTATACAGAGGAGGAAAACGCTTTGTTGAATATCCAAGGTTAAATTATTGTCACCATTGACGATGAAAGGAATTTCGAGATATAGTGTTGCTACGGTTTACTTTAAAAATACTGCCTTCCAGATTTTCAAAAAAGGATTTTGAAAGCAACGGATGTTTTCTTTCGTTCGCAAACTGAATTCATTAATTTTTATGTTTGGTTGAATAGGTGTATTTTAGACTAACGTTAATACAGAAACTATTTTAGTTGAACTTTTAATAAACTAAAGTTCTCTTTACCTGTGTTTAATTCAGACAAATTACAATTGCTCTAAAAGAGATATATTACAACTGTATATAATATGTCTGTATAAAAAAGATATGTTATAACTGAATATATTTTTCGATCTTACGATGAATGAATTCTGTTTCTTCTAAAATACTAGTGTATAAAACACGCAAATGGAATTCACTATGTGTTTAGATGAACCGATTGTGTTTGAAATGTATATTAAAACATATTTATTGAATTAAATTTTATAAAACTCCCATATTGCATATAGATCGATGTGTTTTTAGGAATTAGTTTACATATGCTTGAAAAAGTTGTATAATCCTCATCATTATAAAGAATTCGTTAAATGCTATGTGGTAAAATATTTAACGAAGGATCCAAAGAATTCTGCGATGCCTAATAATGTGGCTAGACTGTCTTAAAGTTACACAAATCAAATTGCTAGACACGGAGACTGATACGGTATACAAAAGTTAGTACAAAAATTACAGGCATCATATTAGTATTTTCAATTACGACTTTATGTGTTATCTTTTCTTTATCATAAGCCACATTTTGAAAATTCATTTTGCATGGCCCATCTTTACGACATCCTATGTAGCCATATTGTTACGTAAATTTTCTGTATATCATTGTAAAAATTTTGCATATTTCTTTTAAAGTTCTATTTTATTAAATTTATTTATTAGCGCAGTGATAATACAAGCTAGAAAAATGTATCGACACCCGAGTCACACGGGAAATTTCGAGATGTTTCCAGCGCACTGATCGCTAGATCTACTGCTCTGAATTTTTCGAGTAAGTTCCCACGCGCTGCTTTAAATATGACCATGGCGGGAAATCGGGTTTGAGTTGAGTTTTGGACGCTGATTTGAAAGGAGATGAGTGTTTGTTTACTTTCGTTGTCCTTACATTATCGCTGTATTCGAAATTGCATAAGTTTTTGTTGAAGCTTGATAGAGAGTTTACTGTGTTCAGAGAAGTTTTGTGAGAAAGAAAAAAAAATTAGTTTTTATTTAGTAGAAATTGCGTCATTTCCTCTGAGAAAAATTCTTAACACTTTAGTATTTCCATAATTTCCTAAAATGCACTGTGATGATAATGGAATTCATGAAATAAAATATTCGCATCTCTGGTGCAAAATGTTACTATTTAATTTAAACTTTATCTTGAATCTATGATTATCACTTCAGTCAACAAGTCAGAAGCCTTTTATATTTTAAATACAGTTAAAAAAAATTCCGCTTCTAACAAAAAAATAATGTTCCTTCGCTTTACTATTTGCTGCTATCTAAGGACAAATCAATATGAGTAAAATTAAGCAATTGTCTGATTGACGTCGATGAACAAGTCTTGATTGTTAGACATAGTTCCCAAAGTGGCACATGGGTCAAAGTGGTGCATTGTGGGTTTCTTATTAACACCCTCATCTAATCACCTTCTTTAGGAGAATCTCTCAACGAGTCTATTCAATAGCTCATCGTGAATTCTGAGATGAGCAACAACGGGGCTATTTTATTAGACACCAACAAATTACTTTATATGAAAGAAATGCTTAAACTTTTGAATTATAGTATATCTTATGTATTTTATCTCGAAAACTTAAAATGTAGTTAATCGCTGGTTTGTTATTATAGGCCAATCACCAAAATTGGACTAATTGAAACAAATTAGCTACTTCGGGTTTAAAGTACTAAACTTATTGAAATAGTAACATACGTTATTGATTGCTACATTATGAACTTTAAAAATAAAAATCTACTTGAAATCATCAAAAAAGTACTCTTTAATATTTAAACAACATAAATATATAAATAAAATTAAATAACATAAATATTTAAATAAAATTAAATAACATATGCTATTTAATTTTATTAAAAATTGTAAGTATTTAAATAACATAATGTTCTGTTGGCTCTGCTTTGAAAGTTGTCAATTGCATCGGTTTGAAGAAACGTATTTTTATACTTGTTTGAAAATTAAATTAACGTAAAGTCATTGTTTTAATGAAACAATTGTTTTTGCTGCTGAAATTTATTTTTGGCCCATTCAAAATTATACAAGTTCGAATAGAATATGTGAGAATTGGCATACTATATGCAAAGTGTTACATAAACTCATTGCGTTTTTAGAAAATATTCGAATACTATCGGATAAATATACTCAGTGAAGGTGTTATCAGATACTTTCTTTAGCTCAATGAAAGATAATCACAATTTTTTACGTCTGGATCATTAATAGTCATCAGCATTTTTAAGGTGACAAAATTCTTCAAGCTTTATAATACCAAGAATATTTTGTCTACCTATAATTGTCGTTCGTACTTACAATAAAAACAAAAATTTAAAGGTTCGCATAAGTTCTTAATCATGAAAGTTTGTGTTTTAATTTTAACCGTTTTGAAAAATGTGGGGCGGTCCTAGTATTCCATTGAACGGTCTAATGTTCTCAGTGTTTGTCAAAATACAGTAAATTTGCTTGGAACACTAAGAATTTAGAATTTGGCTACCTTTGAAGTAGATGAATGAAGTTCAACAATAATGATATAACCAAAAAAATTTATTCTCATTTTACTAAAAAGAGGAGCGTGATGAACCTTACTGTGATGGTCCTTAAGGTATCCGCCTACGTTCGGAGAACTTTTTTTTTAAAAATGTTTTATGACTTTTTATAACAGTTGGGATGTTTAAGAACCAAATTGAATAAAAAATTCTAAAAATTAATTTTATTTTTTACACAATTGGGTTTTTTTCGGTAAAAATTGACGAATATTTACCCAAACGGTTAACATTCTACACAAAATTCTATTACTTTTTTTTAAATTTCCATTGGGCAAAATACATATTAAACCAACATCTTTAATATGAACTAAAATCTAAGAGATATCTTTATTTGTAAGGAAAATATAAACAAAAATGTTTAACATGCCTATTTTTTCTCAAATTTTGTCTCTCGTATCCAACAAAAAATTTTATAATTAAAAATCCCTTTGAACTTTCATGAAACTTTTAGTTCAATTCATAGCTTATAATACGTATAACATATCCTGAAAATTTCATGAAGATATGTAAAGTATTTACTTAGATATCAGGATAACGGTACTTTATTTACAAAAAAAAAAAAAAACTATCTTGAGAAAAACGCAATCGAAGTATAATGTAACTTTAAAAAGATAATTCTTACGAACTAAAAAGCTGATAAACCTCCCAATTCATAGGTTAAACCTTCCTTAAGTTCATTTTGGGCAGTTTTTTACTTTCGGTGTGCTCTGAGTTTTTTTTCTTTGTAATATGACGGAGGGTAGTGAATGTCGCTGAGAGTCTAGTATGCGACGAGTTTCATCTACCATCAAACCGTCTTGGGTAAATTTTCCAGCGTAGAACGCCAATTTGTTGTACACATTAATTACACCTTTTGCCCATTATTAAACTGCGCAGCTGCTAAATGAACTCCTAACTGGGCTGTTTGGAGCTCAACAAAGGTTTGTTTTGGGAGTATTCTCCACAGGATGTTGTTCGGGTTTTGCGTCAAGCCATACAAGCACTTTTCCAATTACTTGAAGTCACACAACTGCATATATATTAGCTTTATAATATTCATTATATTTGATGGTAGGCCTGGCGATTTGTCCACATACTTCTTGTGCAAAGCGTTAGCTTGTTGGAACTTGCACCAACTGTCTGTAACTTTCTGAACGTTGATGTGGAGCAAAAGGGGCAAGTTCAACATGTAGAACATTCTTTTACCTGGTAAGCAGCATTTCCCAATCAACTTTAACACATAAACTTCCAAGGTATTGATGGCATATTGGTTGTTTATCTTGGCAGTTGGGGTGAACCCCTTTTTAAAGGTGCATTTCTTACATCTCAAAGTAAAATTGGCACACATTCCAAATCGAGAATCTTTTCCAAACCCAGTTCAGTGCGAAAGCAAAGAGGACAAGATAATGCATCAAGGACAGTTATAAGTACTTGAACATCAATAATTCTATATCCAATCAGTTTATTTCATTCCGTAGCAGCGTTTTCAAAAAAAGATGAATTTCCTTCAAGCTTTGATGAACTAGCTGTGATGACTTCAGAAATCATGTTATGGTGTTTTAGATGTGTACGGATTACCATGAAACTTGCGCTTTTTAGGTCAGTAATTCTTAAAATGACCCATACTAGAGTTAATAAACTATAATTTACCAATAAAAAAAGTCAAGATATTAAGTGAAAAATATCGAAATTTGAAGTAAAGAAATATAATGTCAGCAAATGTAAATAAAACAAATGAGAGTGGCTAGTTGAAAACTTTTTACAAATAAATGAGCTTAGAGATTGGAAATTAGTAGAGGCTTTGATTCAGCTTGAATATAATAAACTCTAAACGATTAAATCAGTATGAAAAATAGAATTTAAGAGTAAATATAACCTATTTTCATACATTTAAAGTATTTCCGGTTTCGTTTTTAATTTTTTTGTGCTCGATTAAAAATACTATAACTTCGTAAAAAAATTAACGTAGAGAAAAAGTAAAGGTAGTTTTAAAAACTTAAAAATTCAAGCTATAAACTTATAAAATAAAAAAAAAATCAAACTTTGTCAAAATTGGCGTTTTTAACGCAGGCGGATACCTTAAAAAGACCTCCCACTCAAAACAGTTTCTAAGGTCGTAGTGCACCCTCGTATGAACCCTCTAAATAAAAAATTTAGTAGTTTCAACATGATGATTTGCATTTTTATATTAAACTGACGTGATGATCTTTAGTAACATTTATGATTTACTAGAGGAAAAAGATCTTAAAATTAATTGAATTTTATTTAGTATAAAAATAGATGGTCCCACTAGATAACAAACTGAAGATTGCTCGTGACTCACTCAACATAGGTTTTCATGGTAGAACACTCTTGGAAACTGTTTATTAAACGGAATATTTTCAGTGGGACGGTCTTTACTGAACCTGAGTTTTTCACGCTTTCTTTATATGTTACAGGGGTATTTCTGGCAGATTCAAAATCTTTCAGGAGAAGGAAAAAGCTTGCTTCTCTAAGTGACCAACATCAAAAGCAAATTGTACAACCTACCACACCCCTAATAAAGGACACAGAAATCTGCTTTAATTCCATCAATGCGCCAATTACAGTATTTATGAAAAAAAAAGAACAAAAAATGAATTTCAGGAAAAATGCTGAAATCTCCTTTTATCATCAAGCGATTCTTATGTTAACTACTGAATATGTGTAAAATAAGCTTGAGTTTTGTAAGTGGTGATTGCCTACATCGTTTTGGATGAAAAACTGGAGTTAAAAAACAAGAAATTATACGACAATCATGTTTGAAAGTTGACACTACATGTCATATATGCACTACTGTTCTTACATTTTTTTTCTATTCAAGGGATATTTTATAGTATAACATTAAATAGGCAATTATCTGCTGTACGCTGTGATTTTAACTTGGTCAAACATACATTTAATAACACCGACGCATGGAACACGCCCGTGTCCCTTGCGTTGGCGGGTTATACATGTGCATTTGACCAAGTTCAATTAATTATTTTTTTAACTTTACCACAAACTAATTTTATATAACACAAAAATGAGTATATATAACATAACAGCGAGATTTATCATAATTTTAAAATTATCTATTTACGAGAAGAAAGAAGATTGGAAAGTTCCCGTGCGTTATCCAGAGAAATGCCCAAATACTAAGAAGTGTATTTATTCAGCTGGAATTAAACACAAAATAGCATTTATTTGGGAATTTTTACTTTATATTATTCATATGTTAACATAAGATAATGAAAGTATTGTTTCCGGTCAAAATTTCGCATTTCTTCATTCTTTAGAAGTTTAGTAGTTTAGACTTCAAAAAAGTGGTATAGAAAAATATGCGTCTGTGATCAGCATAACTTCTGAATGGATTGATCTACGATGCACAACTTTTGCGTATGGGTTAAAGGTGGCCATGCGACCACCATTAATGTTTTCGACAAAATTGCGCATGCGCATAAGGTACTTCATTAAAAAACAAACATATTTTCAGTAATTGCTAAAAAGCGGCTGAAACGATTTTTTACAAAATCGCTGCGATAATGTCTCGTAAGGTGTTCTAAAATCCCGAAATTCTCGTAGAAATGCGATGAAAGCGTAAAAAGTTAAAATCGAACGTCTAACACAGAGTTATCTTTCCTTTAGTATAGCCCATCAACGACTTTCCTTTTTTTGTTTCCTATTTCACTTACAAGAAAGGACAAGCAATAATTATCGAGAAGTATAACGCCAAATTCACCATTTTGGAGGGTTTTTATTTTTTTACCCTTGTAAGAATTATCACCGGAAATATCACCAAAGTGACTTTTTTTTTAATGGATGAAAATATGAAAATGGAATATAATACCAATCCATGTTAAATTTAAATATTTAAATGCAGTGACCAGTATTATAGTGTAAATGAAAGTTGTGCGGTGTTCCACACCCCTAGTTTTCATTGTATTTTTTACAAAAAAAACCCCTTGTAGTAGATAGTATGAAAGAGGTCCCTTTTTTGTTGTAGAATCGCTTGCATATTCATAAGATTAGTTAATAAAATGTCAGTTTCTAAAGATTTTACTTATTGAAAATTGCTTTATGCAACAACATCTTTGAGTGTTCAACAAACGAATATCAATTTCCTTTTGTTATGCGAGATGAGTCAAATTGATTCTGTGCCGCAGTCGTATTGCATGGCTTTCTCTAGAAATAACTCTCGATAGCTTTATTCTTTGGTTGCTTGAAGGATCTCCTGCAGTAATCTGGATTCCGAAATCTAGTATTCCAAGAGTAGGAAAATAACGGATGTCATTGGGTTCTGTCTCTTCAAAGAAGTTAAACAAACGTGACTACCTCTGATATTGTTTGAATGAGTCTACTACAATATGGGCTCATTTGAAAGTGTTCTCATCATGTATTACACTTGGCGCACTTCTTTTATTACAATGCAACATCCTTCTTTTATCGTAATAAATATTTTGTGATTTTTATTAACATTGGATACTATATGAAAACCTATATATTAGTTTAAAATATTCTTCAATAGTATACTTTCTGAAATGTTATGAAGTTATTTAAGAATGAGCATTAGTATGGCAATTATTTTCCAACTTTCTAAAAGTTTATATCCTACCCCCACACCGCAAATTTGCTTCAATGAAAAAAGATATCTACAATTTTAGCTCAATCGGACAATTGCAAGGTAAATTTACAATTGTCCGATATTGTTTTGATCGTCCATATTGTTTTGAAAGTTACGCCCGGAAGGTCATTTTTCTTTCAGATTCTTCATGTTTAGTTAATTTATTTGTAGTCATTAGTAGTAAGAAATGTTGCGAGTTTTCATTAATTTGAGGTATAAATATACTTTGAGAATGGCAAAATTAGACTAAAGTATATGTTTTTTCTTTTCCCAAAATATTCCTGAATTCATTACCTTTAAAATGATACCATTTTCTTTTTGAAACTCGAATTACTTTTTAAATGACAATTGGATTTGTGAATCTGTTTTGTATCACATTAATAAGTTTAGTAAACTTTAAAAGCATTTTCTGAAGAATGACATTTTGATGTTATATGACATTACGCCAACTGTCATAACTTCATTATAAATGGTCCGATTTACATAACTCTAATTATGTTTTGTAGACAATTGTTGTGAATATGTTTTCATAAAAAAATCTAATATATACTGTAATCAATACTGTCATGGATATTAACCAGATGGCCGGACCACTTGAGAAGTACTTCTCTGCCTTGGTGGAAGAGATCGTCTTAGGTTCCGAGCAGAGGCCTTAGAGCTGCGATTGTATTAGCCTTTTGACTTGGAAAATGTTCAGGCACATGCCTAATATTTTGTAAAACTAAACAAGTGAAGGGATTGTAAATAAACGTGGTTTGTTGTCACAACGTGTTATATTTGCCTCCTATAGACTTTTAAGATAGATTAAAGAAAATACATTACAAACACATTTTTTATTTATATTGTAATCTTAATTTTTTGTTAAAAACTACTTATTATTTCAAACTTTTTACCTTAAAACTTAAAATCAAATAAATATTGAAGCCAAATTCCCAATTCTTAATGGAAACATGCATCAATATAATATCTTTTGTATGCAATAAAAATCATACCTCTAAGTTAATTACAAGTTCATTTATTTCCGTTCGAATAACATCCTAATTAGTCATTTTAACTGCAATTACCTAAATAAAAAATTAACGGGAAAAAAAAAGATTATATATAAAATTGCATCATTTTATATTCTAATATCCTGCCAAAAATTTGAAATTCTAACGTAAAAATTAAAGAAAATCATCTCAATTGTATATGTATACCTTAAGTCAATTTAAACATTTCATGCTACCAAGGGCTATTCTCTGAAGCTGACTCAGAGGACATTGTGTTCTTTTTTCTACTCGTACGCAAATTAGAATTAAAAAAATATGATACATTTTGTAGTTTTGTTTTTATATAATATTAGTTGGTAGTAAACTTATATGAACAAATTATTTTAACTAGGTCAATTATATATTTATCACCAACTGACGTGTGCTAGATATAGCACTTTTCAAAAGATTTAGAGAAAGTTGGACAAAACTCCTAGACAAGAAAGTTTACATAACTGGTAGCTGTGAAAAATCTGATGCCCACTCAACCATTTCTTGGATTGATTGATCATCTTTCCAAGTAGAAGAAACTGTGAGATGATTACCGAGAATTGTTGGAACTAACGATGATCTTTCTTGCACGCCTTCTGAAGAATGGGATATCGTTTCATGTACCAGGAGCTGTAAGTCATGCTAAGTGGAAAGCAATTTATGCATTTTAACTTTCTAATTTCTAGACTGACTTACAGTTATCTCATTGAGAGAAGAACAATTTAAGAAGAATATGTGTATTTTTTGCTCTCGGGTGTATGTTCGAGTCTGATTCTTATCATTAGAAGCAATTAAAGCACCTTATCATGCTTTTCTATTATGCGTCAACTCATAAATTATCAGGAAATTGTTCCAGGAATCAATAAGGCTGCTACGAAGAAATTTTCCAAACATCGCTGGTACATTTTCGAAATTGTGGCAATATCCTTATTTGATGATAATTTTCCAACAGAGGTTAAGACAAATATAGCTCAACTTATTCTGGAAGCAAAAAATGGTGAAGAAGAGGAAGAAGAAGAAAGTCAACTGAAGAAATAAATTCTGCACCAAAATTATTTGTCTCCCTTTAAAACATCTTTTGTAACTGCTGGCACAAAAACTTTGTTCACGATATTTCTTATTAGCACAGATTTCCTTGACGAGGACCCTTCAACATGGAAAGGTGATCCTGGTTACAAAAGTGAAATTGAAAATCTTTAGAAGACAGTTGTTGTTAATGATGATGCAGGAAGAGGTATCAAACTTATTCAGGATTACAACAGAATTCTCACAAAAGATAAAAGCGAAAAACAATTTGTTTTATAGATCGTTGGCAGAGATCGTAAAAAATACCGAACTGCTATGAATTTCTCTCTTAGGAAGAAATAATGTTCAATGTTAGTTCATATTGTATTTTGATTCTATAGACATAATTACTGTAAATACAATTTTTCTTATCATAGAAGTTGCGATCTCTATTAAAGAAAATCTAATATTTCTTAAATTTGTCACGCTGTTTCTTGAATTTAACAAATTAACTTTTAAAAAAATTGACTACGACCTAAAAAAAAAATTCTGAGATTTACCTTGATGTGTTCATATAAATTTCTCTAAGAAGAAAAAAGAAAATGTTTGCGATGGAGAAGAAGAGTAAACATAGGAGAGAACATAAGGAACTTAATATTTAGTTCTGTTCAGAAACGTATACCCTTTTGAATGGAATTAAATATTATGTTTTCTATGTTTCAACTTCAAGCCATTTGAGGGTCGCTTGCAAATTTTGCCCAGCCCAATTTTTGTTGTTGATTGGAACACAATTAGGGGGTAAGAGAAGCACAAAATTGCTTATAGCTAAGGGCCACCCTAAAGAGCATGCATGTACTATTTGTCTGCCGTTTAGATACTCGGTGGTTTAGCTTCAATTAAAACAATGAAAAATTAAGACCACCGTATGCACACTACTGTAAAATGGAAATAAGTGTGCACATTTAAGATGGATTTACTTTAACGTAGTTGACTATTTGACGTACCATTGGTGGGCGTATCAACGCATAAAATGTTTTTATGTTTTTGGGGATGAAATGATTATGGGGAGTTTAAAGTACTTGACCACCTTATAAATTAAAAAAAAATCTACTTTTTTGTGTGCATTTTCTCAATCCTTATACTTTTAAAAATCACACCACAATTTTTTTTTTTAAATTCGAATTCAAACATAATGAAATTAGTGGAAGTGTGCGTGCGCTTCCATCACTCCATACTAGCGAGTAAAAACTTTAAACGCATTTTTCTATTACTACTACTTTTTTTCAAATGGCGGACACTTAATCTCCGAAACTACTCGGCCGATTTCCATGATTTTGGTCTTGTTTTGTTCGTTGAGATGTTTTGTATGCCAATTTACCACATTTTGCCCAAACAATTAATTATAACATTTTTTTTAGCAAAGAATAGTGAAAAACAGGGATGATTTTTCAACCTTTTTTCATCCGCCATTTTTTTATTTTTTTTTTACTTTTGGCAATTTGTGGTAAATTGTCACATAAGGAATCTGAAGATTCCGTTTTTTTGTTTTTTTTTGTCTTAGATTCACCAATCCTGAGATTAACTGTTCGCCGTGGGACACCATTTTTTTTAGGCTTAGAGTTTGGCGCCTCCTGGATAGTTGTTAAAAAATGCAATTGGAAAAAAATCAAGTATTTCTGTATTCTATAAGCTTCAAGTAAGAGTTAAAAAAAATCATTGTAATATCTTATACAGGACCAGAAAAAAAAATTATTGAAAATGTATTTTTTAGCTTTCCAAGGTGGTCAAGTACCTTAAACCTTTTGACGATAACAAAAACAGCTTTTTTTGCGTGATTTTCGATATGCTTTCAAATAAAAGTGTTTCCTATTTAATTGATATTTTTTATGCAGCATAATGTTTATATCCTTCATTAAGAACAATAATTATTCCAAGCATAAGCATGTTTTTTAAAAGTTATCAAGTGAAACGTAATTATAGAAAGTTAAAAAAAAATATGAATATATGTTACCCACAATATTAAAAAAAAAATATTGCCATATCCCTTTAAAAAAAATTAAGGGCAAACATGTGATAGTTTTACATTATCTGAAGCAGGAATTAAGAATATAGATTGCAACTTTTTTATAAAATGGCATTTGTAGTTGGAGAAAAATTTTAAAATTTTAATTTTCCTTTTAACATAAAATTATTTTTATATTGTATTACAGGATAATTCTGCATTAGAGAATAAACCCATTAATTAGTTTTAATTTCCAATATTAATATCCAGTTTATTCCAGAAACTTAATAAAATATCTTATGGATAACTTGTGTTCAAAAAATAATTTTCTACGTTCTTATGTCTAAAATAATTACTTTTTTTAAGAAGGAGTTAAACATTTTTCTGCAAAAAAATATCAATTCAAAATATAAAGTACATTTTATTTTAAAGCATATCGAACATTACGCAGAATATATGGTGTGACAAAAGTTTCTTCAAACAGCAAACACCTTTAGTTTGATCGAATTTCGTTATATAAGATAAAATTTGAGTTTTGAAAAAGAAATTTCTTTAAAAATTAGTTTAAAGGAACTTTAAAAATTCAAAGGTAATTATGGTAAGTCAAAGGCAATTGTCAACTTTTTGAATCAGAATTATACAACTTACAACTAAGCAACACATGCTTGAACAATGACACACATTAATACAAATGTTGAAACTAACTAGTACGTAAATAAAAAAGTAGATTATGAACTTCAGAGATTACATTTCCCATAGTATCTTTCAATCCGTACCTACACAAAATATTGTGAATAATTGTTTATTTCTACATGCTTTTTTGAACTGTGTCAGTAAACTTACAGGTACACTATATAATTTATATAATACAGTTAAATATGTACAAAACAACATGGACATAATGTTTTTCAAACCCAAGTTCACAAATTATAAAACAAAAGTTATCCGGAATACAGTTGACACTCTATTCAAAATACGGGGAGAAAAAGTTTTGGAATATTTCATCATTATATTACAAATTATTTAAGTAAAATATTTAAGAATTAATTTGAAAATAAGGTTTAGCGCATTCTCCACATTTCAACTATCTAACTAGATTAACAACTTTCGTAAACAAGTTCAATAAATACAATACACCGATAAAAGAGTAAACTACAAGATTTAAAGCGTCTTATTCAATTTCGTTTCGAATTACCTTAACTGTCAAACTCATTTTTGCGTCATTAAAATCCTTTAACTGCCATTTTTTGAAGTGACTATTTACTGGAGGTTTCACCCATGTTTAGTAGGACAATTCACGCTACTCTACATTTGCAGTCCTTAATTGCTGCAACTTTAATGAACCCTCCATCAAATCCAGTCAGTAATAAATTAATGATTACTCCAAGTGTTCCGATTACAGTTCAGAAGCACATTAAGGAATGGATTGTGTATTCTAACAAGCATTTACTGTGAAGCATTTAAACTGAGGATCCCTTTGACTCTGAATGTTACTAGATTCCATATCAGGACTCCAAAGTGGAAGTTTAGTTATGTTTTGTAACAAATAGGAGTGTTTTTCTCACCTGTATGAAATGAATAATTTCATATTTTTACCTTAAACAGATAATACAATTATTTACATTTAACAAAATGAATTCCTTATACTAATTTTTAAAATAATGGCATTTTTATCTTTTAAATTATGAATTAATATTCTAAATATGTACTCACCAAATTTAATAACTTTTTCTAGGTCCAAAAACTTAAGTTAACTTAAACAAGGTACCATTTTTTTTATTATCAAATATTTTATTTCCTTTATTTAAATATTATAATGTAATTTAAAATTGATTTTTGGTATGTGTCTTCTGAATGAAAAATTATTTTACGTATTAAAGGAAAATTATATTTATTAAAATAGAGTTGGTGAAATTCTGCGTCTATAGAATATTCAATATACTAGCTATCTATTGCCAATGTTAAATTACTAAGATTAATGTGCATTATTTTAAAAAAATGTATAAAAATATGTGCTAGAGTTGAGAATAGTTTGCGGCAGTGGCGGATCTAGAATTTTCCCGAGGGAGGGACGCAACACTGTACCTTCGACAGGATAAAATTGAATATTTAAAAAAAGTATAAAAAAAAAAAAAATCAAATCTATGCAGTGTTCAAGAAATGTACTTCACGATAATCCATATCCATTGATTGACCCCCACCCTCTTTCGTCACATTTCTGGCTTGCCATCTTAGCGGAAGGTGGTTAACACTGTCCCTTTGTTTTTTCATTACCTATATAAGTAAAAATATCTACGTTGTTTTCATGTATAATCCATTGCTACTCGAGTAAGCTAAAGTATGCAGGGAAAAATTGTTTTTTAAAGAGAATGTTTTACTAATAATAAGTAATATTTTTAATAAAACAATATGAACAAATGCAATTTAAATATTGAGCAGTTATTTCAAAACAAATTCCAGTTTTCTTTTTTTTTTTTCTTCTTTTTTTTTTGCAAATCGATCTATAATGCGGTTAATGTTAACATTAATATCAGTGTGCATACGAAGGAGAACATGGCCTGTTAATCTTGTTTCTGTCATTCTTGACTTTACCCATGTTTTTAGTCTACGCAATTCAGAAAAACTGCGTTCAGCTGTAGCGATTGAAATTGGTCGCGTTGCTAATAACTTCAATAGACTGTTCATTATAAGGTATGATTTCGATTGATCTAAAGCCACCGTGCTCTTTTTTACATCTTTTTATCATCATAATTCAAGTTTTTTTTAAATGACAATATTTCATCCAAAATTTTTAGTTGCAAGGTAACTTCTTCAATTCCAAGCAGCGCATAGTATTTTTCACAAATTGGATTTATTGACTCCTGTAACGTTTTTACGTCAGTCACTTGATACAGATTAGATGGAACTAGTATGTTTAAAGAAAAGCATTCCATTGTTTCTTTCTGGAATCGTGTCCTGAAGTCTTCTATATACAAGCCGAAGCACGAGCTAGAGCTGGACGAGTTCTTATACAGTTTATAAACAACCTACCTTTTCCTTTCTTTCAAAACTTTTCAGTTTAGCCAATTATCATGTCCAACTGAATGGAGGTGGCAATTTCCAGGGGTAACCTAAATAGCCAACCTCTCATTATTCTTTTGTCCCTCTAGTTGGCGTTGGACATTACGCATGTGAGAGTCAAAATCTCTTCCTCCCACCCGACAAAAGGATAAGCATTCAGGGGTCCTTGAGGACGGGAAGAATATTTATTGATAATTCTCTCCCAGGATACTTATAACAGAAAGGGATGTGTTTTAAAGTGTCGTGAAGATGTCTTCAAGGTCAAGGGGGTCGAAGTTTAAATACTTGTAGTCATAGACTTATAATACTAACTAGACGGCATGTTTAGGGTTACCTCGCACAGCAAATTGAAATTTCTTAAAATAAGACACAAAAGTATCTTAAACAAGTGGCACTATTTTAAGACGTAAAATGGTGTCTTAATCTTTAAGAAACTTGAAGTGTCTTAAAATTGGGTATTTTCAGACATTTGGAGTGTCTGAATTGGGGATATTTTCAGACAGTTGATGTGTCTGAATAGGTTGTTTATGGTACCTTTCAGATGTTGAAATTTTTTTCACACAAACAATTCAAATTTAATATTACAAATTTCTATTAAAAAAGTAAAAATTACTGTTTTACTACCATGTTGCTCAAAACTTTCTGTTGACTATGTTTCACCATCCTGGTAAATTTAAGCATAAGATTGTAAAACAACAACTGTCAATAATATGCACACAACTATTAATATATCCAAGTAAGGGATAGTAAAAGGGACTTATTGTAAAATATATGTATTGGGATGGTAGATAGACATTGTATTATGGTTGAATCTCAAATAGAAAATATTTGGCTTCTAAGATTGTATCATAGTTTTACGTTGCTTTTTTCATGTCAATATCAAAGATAAATAAACAAGCGTAATGTAAGCATGCACCTGGTTTATAGTACTATGCATTACACTGGCAAGTCTAAAAATGCTGTGGATACTTTATGTGGCAACATAAATTTATGTTAATGATGGATCAAACAGTTGTAATCAAATTATTCCCCATTTGGGAGTTTTACATGGTTATAACTTTCCCCTATAATAACATTACACAATAGTAATGGTTATAACACTATGATGCTTCAATTATTGTCGAATATCCGAATAGTTGAAGCAGATACAGGGCATTTAAAAAAAACCTCAAAAGATGCATACAAAATAAACAAATAAAACAAGGCATTAGATGTATGTAAGGAGATGCTTCAAAATATAGAGATGGAGCATATTAAATTTGAAAAGTATGTAAGTTGCAAATTTTTTTTTTTGCGTTTCTGAAAAAGTCGTTTTCCCAAATTTTGGTATGCTTTAAAAAAAAATGTCTAGACATACATTGAAATTTTTTATTATAAGTAAATAACATATTAAGTGCATATTAAAACTAAACAATATTAAAATTCCTGTAATTTGAGGATAGGACCTTTTTACAACAGTTTTCCCTGTCACTGCCGCACCTTGTTAATCGGTTAGAATGCACTAAAGCTCCCCCCCCCCCTTTTTGTGATTTTGCGCCAAATATGATAACCCGGAGCTTGTATGGTTCCATTACAACTTGGCATCCATTTTGGCAAACCTGTAGTTCAATTAAGTAGAAGTGTCAATGCAACTTGGCGGCGTTTTGTCAAAGTCCCCAAAGTGGGGGCGTATAACGCATTTTAACCGTTAATCGCTGAGAAGCCGAAGCGGAGAGGGCATTTGAAAAACTTCAAAACATGTAAGAAAAGGGGGTGAGTATAAAAAAAGGCATTAGAAGTATCTGTAGAGATGGCTGCTTCAAAATTCAGAGGTAGAGCACATTAAATTTGAAAAACATGCAAGTTATTAAAATTTCTATAGTTTTCTCAAAACGTCGATTTTTCAATTTTTTTTTTGCTTTGTTTAAAAAACTATTCGAGATATAGAATTGAAATTTTTCATGGCAATTATATAACATATAAAGTACATATAAAACAAAAATATTATTAAAATCTATGCAATTTAATTTGTAATTATATTATTACTTAAAAAAATGGAAATTTTCATACGTTCAACAAACTTCTGCATAATTTTTTTTTATTATTATTTTGTGAAATCTGAGATTTAATGCAGTAAATAGACATTTCTTAGAAATATAATGCAAAAAAACTTTATTTTAGTTTTAAGATTTTTTATGAGCTATACCACAAGTGAACTCACTGCGGAAAATTTTATTTAATCGAGTTTTAAATAAGTGATTATAAATAAATTATTAGCCTATTATTAAGAGCTTTTGTGCTAAAATATAATTTTTAAATGTTTGAACAACATATGTACAAAAAAAAAATTCTTCATTTTGGCAAATATTTAATGTTACATGAGTTATTTTGTAGTGTTGATTTTCCTGATTTTTTTGCTGTCATTGTGTACCAAGAATAAATTTTATGCAGATTATATCAAATCATGCTAAATATATTTTCAAAATCATTGGTACTTGTAATATGCAACAAAACCAATAAAAATATAATTGAATGCAAAAAGAGAACTTAGAATTCTGTGAGTGTCATTTAGAAATACTAGATCAATTAAAATGTACTATAATACAAACACTGAGAATAAGTGTTTCATTGAATAACACTTAGTGAAAAATGGGGTACCATGTTACAGCTAATTCATTGACTATCAAATATAAAGCCAATCTAAATAGTTCAAAAAGAGGTTCATTGGTTTCTTGTAAGGTAACTTGCTTCGTCTCAAAAATGCTTCATGTTGATTTCAAAAACGAACGCTTCCAAACAATTCTTAAGCAAAGTTAAACAAAAGCACAAGATTAAAGGATATTATCATTAAAATGACCGTTTTAAAATAGCAAACGCAGGAAAGTAACTATTTTAAATTAATTTACAATACCATTTGGTAATCGAATGCTATACGAGAAGCGAAAAATACAAACATTTGTACGTTAAAATCAAGCAAGAATTTTTTACACAGCGCATGCGCCGTGCGTTCTCCCAAAAGCAAAACCTTTGTATCATTGGATAACACACATTTGGAAGTTTCGCTGTATAGTCGTATATTTCAGACGTTTTACAGCTTCTGTCTGAAAATCCAAACGTCTTATTTTGACCATTCCTTTAGCTTTTTAAGACATTTATCGTGACTGAATTTAAATTCAGGAAGATTCAGACGCTTTTGATGTCTGATATTTATTAGCGCGTTGGCAAATAAGTCACCTAATGTGTCTGAAACTAACTTTCAGACACTTTTTGTGTCTATATTTCAGACACCAGCATTTACAGTGCGTGAAACGAAATTGAAAACCACGTGACGGGTGGACTTTTCGAACGAAGGAGGGAAAAAAAACGTTCATTTAAATGGCAAACGCTGAAGTCTGTCCGACATACAGTTATTGAATCCAGTAAAAATGGTCCGATATTGTTCTGCATTTGGTTGTAATGAGAAATTCCAGAAAAGGGGTTCAATAAGCTTTCACAAGTGCTATTTTTTAAATTTTCAGTATAATTCAGGTTTTATAGTACACTTATAAATATGTTTTTGTTTCTTATTCTCAGAAAGCTATCTTTAATTGGTTTATTGCGGATTTTATTTTGAAACTAACTTCTGAAAATTGCAGTTAATATTGAAATAGAAAAACAAACCAAGGTTATAGCTACTTTTTGAAGAAATTAGTGGCTATTTAAGGATTTTAAATTCACTTAAGTATCAACAGCAAATTCCGCGCAGTTGGTTCGATTGGCTAAGTTTGGCGCGAATCAAAATGAAATACATTTTGACGTTTATCAAGGTTATGATCGCTCATCGAGTTTTATTGCTACACTTAATCTTTCTTTTTTTTACCCATTTATAAATTCTGAATCTTCAAAACTGATTAAGAACGTTTTTATTATTTTTTTGATACTTTCGAAAAGGTTTACCTTGCGATTTTTTATATGCAACTTATGTTTTTTTTCCCCTCACTTTTTTAGTAAATACAGACCATGAACTACGGTGCGTATTCCAACAATTAGGATGTTGTACAACATATCTGACTTATTGTTCGGCTTTAGCATAACAAGAATATTGGGAGGATATACAATATTTCGTGTTATAAAACATTAATATTTAAGTTTCTGTTTTTGTTAGAGTTATAAATACGATTTTCCCTTTAAAATTATCAGAAAAGTAAATTTTTCTTTAAAGCGTACACATGAAGAACAAGTTATTTTATAAATGTTAAAATAGTTTATATTAACTTCGATTTTGTTTTTCTGTGTTTGTTTGTGGCGGGAAAATCTACGGAAGACCAACTAACCCATTTGCCGTCATCCCATAGACCTGGATACTTGGCAGATAGACTTTGTCGAAGACAAGGCATTCTAGCAAATTTTGGTGATGTCACTAAAAGTCTTTTTTTACACACGCTACTATATTACCGCTTCGGAGGGATAATTAAATCACTTGCATTCATCCAATCGAGCAGAAAATTGGCAATTAGACTCGTTGTCGGACTGCTAGAATTAGAATTTATAGAAGTTTAAAGTAATTTCTTAGACAATAAATTAGTTTCACAACAATTAAAAAAAACCATAGCACTAAATTTCCAATAATATAGCTGACAAACTCTCTCTCTCCCCCCCCCCCCACAAAAAACATATATAGAAATGAAAATTTAGTCTCAATTTACTTCATGTCATTCTAACAAATAATTAAGAAACTATTTATCGCAAATCAATTTAGTGGAAACTTCACAGGATTTATTGATCATAACTTTTAGGTAAATTAATTTATGTACTCAAACTATGTGTATGGTAACTAACTATGTAGTTGCATAGTAACTTTCTATGTAATTGAGCGTACATAGTAATTAACTATGTAGTTGCATAGTAACTTTCTATGTAATTGAGCGTACATAGTAATTAACTATGTAATTGAGTGTATAAAGTAACTATGTAGTTGAATGTATAAAGTAACTATGTAGTTGAATGTATAAAGTAACTATGTAGTTGAATGTATAAAGTAACTATGTAGTTGAATGTATAAAGTAACTATGTAGTTGAATGTACAAAGTAACTATGTAGTTGAATGTACAAAGTAACTATGTAGTTGAATGTACAAAGTAACTATGTAGTTGAATGTACAAAGTAACTATGTAGTTGAATGTACAAAGTAACTATGTAGTTGAATGTACAAAGTAACTATGTAGTTGAATGTACAAAGTAACTATGTAGTTGAATGTACAAAGTAACTATGTAGTTGAATGTACAAAGTAACTATGTAGTTGAATGTACAAAGTAACTATGTAGTTGAATGTACAAAGTAACTATGCAGTTGAATGTACAAAGTAACTATGTAGTTGAATGTACAAAGTAACTATGTAGTTGAATGTACAAAGTAACTATGTAGTTGAATGTACAAAGTAACTATGTAGTTGAATGTACAAAGTAACTATGTAGTTGAATGTACAAAGTAACTATGTAGTTGAATGTACAAAGTAACTATGTAGTTGAATGTACAAAGTAACTATGTAGTTGAATGTACAAAGTAACTATGTAGTTGAATGTACAAAGTAACTACGTAATTCAGTGTACACTCAAGTACGAAATGTTTAGCTAAGTGAAATATAGGGTTCTAAGTGACAAAAATCCAAAGCGCAACTGAAGATTACAAGACTGTAGCTGAATTTTATCATAGCATTTTCCTCCACTAAAACCTCAACTCAACTGGAATAAAACTCAGAACCACCGGTCTAAATCTTCCTTGCCGTGATAAATCAACCATTAAAGTACGTTTTGCCAATGGCTGAATTCGAAAGATTACCTTGTGGCTGAATTGTTTCGATTGCTAACCGGAATGTTATTGGAATTCCAGTCCTTTACATACAATTTATAAACTCACTGCTAAGTTACAAGACCTTTCAGTTCAAACTAGTAAACTCTAATAAAAAGGATACATGATCGATCTCTTTCATTAGTTCACCAACAGAAAAAAAAAGTTGAGCATTCTTATTTAGTATACAAGAAACATGTATTTATTTGAAACTTGAATTTCGCTAAGACCAACTGGAGTGTTATTGGAATTCTAGTCTTTTGGGCATACACTTTATAAACACAATGCTAGCCAGTTAGCTTTTCATTGAAAGTAAAAACTAAAATATAAAAAGGATTGATATCTCTTATCAATTTTATTCTTTAATTTTTTCTTTTATCAATTTTTATCAGGATTGATATCTTTTATCACAAATGGTAAAAATTTATTTATTGAGCAAAAAAAATTAAGCATTCTTTGAAACTTAGAGGTAGCTGTTAATGCACAATACTATCGTGTAGCTCTTGTTCAAGAAAATAGCGAATTTTAGGGATAGTACTAAAATGTAAGGTGTTGCCTAGAACCTTAAAAATGAAATAAAAAGCTAGGGATGAATGGTTAAATAGAATGTCACTTAATATATTTTTTCATTTAGTTTTTTAATTAATCTTAGTCAAATGTAAATTAAATGTTATTAAAGAAATATGTATTATATAATAGATTACTTGGATAGAGACATTAGTATTAGCTGTTGATTTTTAAACTAAGAGAAAAAAAATGTCAACTACATGGTAAATACATTGCTTACTCTTAAGAAAAATAAATAAAAATAAGAGCTAGTATTATAAAATTTTTATATGATATGTTATTTAATTGTATGACAGTGATACGTAGCCCTTGAAAAAACTAAAACCTTTCGAAAACCGATGGATTAAAAAATACATTTACTGCAATAAAGTGACTATCAAAGCTGAAAATTTGTTGAATATAACCCAATAGATAGAATTTGAAAAAAGAATTAATTAACGGGAAAAATCAAGCCGCAAAGATAATGTTCACTTCTTTTTTCCCCAGATCGCATTTAGAAATACCCCTTTTACAACTCATCTCAACAGGGGGTTCCACAGAGGGGAAGGAGAGGGAGGGAGAAGGGGGGGGTCAAGATGACCGCAAGCTCATCAACACCCCTCTCCCCATCTGCTTTGGTTCTGCAGGCTCAAATCGCTTTATAAAGCGTAACGTTTGTAGAACTTATTTGATGACTTATTAGAAAATTGTAAGGCGCCAGTTTAAAAAGGATGAATTCATAAAATACTTTAATTAAATATACACGCACTATTTATTAAAACTTATATTTTCTTTTTAATACAGAGTAAATGAAAATTATTTCTGATATATATGTATGAAATGAAAAAAAAATAAAAAATATTTAAAACAAATTTTTTTAAGGTCGCATAGAGCTTTTCCACTGAATGCGATAATAGCTGGACAACAGAGAAAACGATCTTGCTTTAAATAGATAATTTAAAAAAAAAAAAATGTAAAAATTCTCTTTCTACTTGATAACATAAATTTTTAAGTAGGATTTCGTCATTCATTTAATTTAATTCAAACACATCGAAATAAAGCTTCTATATAAATGTCTTTAAATGTATATTTTTATAATATTGTATGTGGGCAAAATTGTGTAGTTTGCACACGGGACATTTTGGCTCTTTTTTCTTTTGTAACATTTAAATTGGTGTGTATGAGAATAAATTAAGCATTAATGTTCCAAACTGTGATGGGCAGATTGATATCAGACTTTAAAAATTCTGAAATGATTTTTTTTAATGAGCCGAATTCTCACCTAGCATAAAGGTTGGTTGATTGTACACTCAACGATATATTTTTGTGTACAATAATGGCTAATAGGACCGTAACCTTCAGCTTAACGTGGATTCCTAATCTCAATGATTCATGCTTAATTCAGGATTCAATTCCGAAAGCCCTACATGCAGGAAATAACGAATGTTTCGGCGCACTATAGCCCTCGTGTTGCTGGCGGCGCCAGATAATCTGAAAAACAACCAACAACCGTACATACAGGTGAATGAGTCTCACCGTGTGAGCTTTGCTATCTGATTTCAAAAGCGACTTGACTCGACGGCGATTTTGATAGTGTCTGATTGGTCTGATGTGGAAATTTTATCTTCAAATTTTCTCCCATTTGAGAAGTCCTCGCGAAAAAAAATTTCTTTGACATTCGGATTGAAGTCTTGATAGTTAAGTTGTTCAGTAGTTTAGAAGGGGAAATGTTGAATCACACTATCGATATTTTTGGTTAGTTGTATTGGATCTTCTCTGTCGCAAGAGCTTATTAAGGGCTATACTGAGCAGAATAATCGTTGTATTTAGATCTGGACTATTTAGAGTAAATAAATCGGGTGTTTTACATTTTTCAAATCTGCTGATCATATTTAGCTGCCCATGACTTAGCGATTTGGGTTCTACTTTGGTCTCGCATGGATTCGAATCCAAATCGCCTTGTTTATTTGAATGTTCGTTTTTTTGGTTCGGAAGCGATTCCCAGCTATAGGACTCGTCTTGTATGGCATAATTTTGTACAAGTCGGTGGTTTTCCTATCTTGCAATCAGTGAGGTAAATATGCCAAAAAATCAAGATTAAATTGCGTACTTCACTTGTTGCTTAAAAGTCATAATAAAATATTCTGTCAGTTTATGTATTTAAATTTACTTGGAAAGTTCAACATAAATTGTATAAAATGACTATTTACCCACGGTTGGTTTGTACGCTCAACCATAAGCGCCAACTTTTCACTTTTAACACGGGGGCGAGAGTGGATAAAGTTCATAAGAGTTTTTGTTTAGATAATCCAGTGAGTATTCCTAGTGAACATCATGCAATTTCCTTATATTTTCTCACTTTCATCTCTTTTCTAACTTTTTTTTTCGTGAGGGAGGAGCAAAAAAGTTGCGTGGTTAATTTAATTTCAACAACCAAAAGCTCATATAACAACAAACATTGCAATTTTGTATTAAGAAATTATTAGTTTATGTTTAAAATTTTATGTAGTATGATTAGCTATGAAATTACTCTACCAACTAATCCAATTTAAATAAAACATTGTACATCAATTACGGATGAAAACGCTCGCACATTTTCTCCCGTAAAAGAAAAAAAAGTTCAGACTATTTGGTGAGCTATTCATAAAACCGTACCAAAATGGTCGAAAACCATACATTATACGGCTAAGCCTTAAAAATGGGCAGGTATGAAAATATGTTATTAAATTAATCGTGTCGTTTCATATTTTATATAAACCTATTGTTTCTGTCGTATGTCAATGTAAAAAGCGGAGCGCATAAAATTATTTCGATGTCTGTCGAAACACTTACACTTGAATACTCGCGAACTAGTTGGCCATTAAAATTGAAATTTGGTACTCATCTTTAAAAAATAGCTATTTATGCAACTAGTGGTGAAAGGAATACTTTTTCAAACTAGGTAAAACCCTTATTTGACAAGTGCGATAGCAAGAATTTTGGAGGGTTTCCTCGGGCACGCCAGACCGAAAACTGACCTATCCTATAATAGCAGGGGTCTATTAAGTGGTATGACTGGAGGGATAGAGAGTAGGGGTCTATAATTAAGTCCTGGATTTTCCGTATGAAAGGGGAAAAAGTAGACGGTGCCTTTGTCCAGAGGGCAATTCTTCGGGGAAAAATCGCTAGTCAACGAAATATCTCTCTTGACTAATACTGTGATTTCTTGGTTCCAAATAAAGTTTTAGAGATATTTTTGTTTCAAACGATAAATAATAGTTTTTCAAGTTTATGTATTAAATAATTTTGTTAATTTTTCTCATCATTCTATTCTAAAAATATAGTCAACTTTGCCCATTTTTTTTTTTTAACTGTGTGAGTAAAATCCGAATATAAAGTAGTAAATTTGCAGAACAAATTTTAGATTGCGTAATATCAAAAATAATCATTGAAATTAAAGACAAGATAATCGTTTGATTATCCCTTAAAATCGCATAGATTACGGTAGATCTTTCACTTCCTATGTTATTTCACCATTCAATAAAGTCACATGGAGTAGAAGTTTAATAAAATTTTAGTTCAATTTCTTAATCTCGAATGATAATAATGCATCGAATATGTACTGCTCAATACAATTAGGGAATATTGTGAGTTCGGTATGGAGCAACCATAAAATCGACATTTTTTTTTTTTTTTTTGTTGACAAAAAGGATATATAAGAGATTAAAAAGGAAAATAATGACATTTACGAAGTTGGGTACAAGCTAATTTTATTTGTGTTGTAGAAAACAACGCGTTTTAGATAAGGAATGTGTTGGAGCCCTCTAGATGGCAGTACCATACCTTGAGACGAGTAACAAGAATAAGTTTGAGTTCGTATTTCTTTTCTTGTTTTTATCTCCTGTGGGCGAGTCAATGTGTGACTTGAGAATCGTCGATGGTGAGTGTCCCACCGTAAGCAGAATAAAGTTGATGATCTGAGAATTATATTGTGTTTTTATTGAGAGAGTTGTATACTTCTTTCTAAAGATGTTGTCGATACAAATACCAGAGCAACCATGTGGTCCTATAGCCGGAAGATAAGCGAGTATTGAAAGCAGAGGTATGAGGCATTTTTTCTTTTGGATCTAAGTAAAAAGTGAATCATGTTTCAAAGGGCGAAAAAAGATGATTTGCGATTGATCGCTGCTGAGTTAGGGGAAACAGTGGATAACTCTATGACAATGCTGTCTTTAAATAAACTGATTTTCAACAACTCGGCTTACATTGAAACTCCTGCAATGGGCGAGGGTATTGCTATCTGGATCATGGAAAGCCTAAAGTCAGAAGAGACTGAGTTGGAAAAACTAATGTTAGCAAGAGTGAATGCAGAGTTAGAGTTTGCTCGAATGCGAGCGGAAGCTATTAGTAATTGTGTTAATAACAGATCCCAAGATGTGGATAAATGCGAAGCCCTCGGTATTTTAATTAAAAGTTTTCCCCCCTTAACAATTAAAATCCAAGCAGACGTTAGGGATGGGGGTTCTTTTTTACATCCTTAGAGAGTGCCTTTAATACAAAGAATGTTCCTGAAAAATAAAAGCAGAAATTATTTTTAATGTTAGGAGAAAAGGCCTCTAATGCAATTATTTACATTTCAGATACTGAATTGAATGACTATTGTAAAGTCAAATCCATAGTGTTAAGGGAATTTGAACCCACCCACCAAGCTTGTTTAGAGAATTTCAGGAAAGCAAACCGTCTTTCATATGAAACCTACGTTCAATTCGCGACGAGTGGAATCGCCATCTCCTAGATATTGAAGGTATCGTGCTCCATGAAACTCCTCTGAGCGTTTGAATATGGCTAAAGCACCGTCAACTTCCATCTTCCCACTGCTTCCATCGAAGTTTCTTTTGCACTCAGGAGAATGAATCGACTTGTTTGGACAAACACAGTGCTTAGATAATACCTCCACATCTATAACTTTTTCTGTGTCCATACTGGTGACAGACACAACTCCATTTAAAGATGAATATCCTCGCTTTTGCCAGGTTCCATCCACAGCAACGGCTAAATCTCGACAGTCATCATTAGCCTCAACTGCCTCTTCTAATGCTGTCTTCATGCTGTTTTTACAAATTTTTTCTGTAGCCGTGCTCAGAATTTTATTGAACAATTGAAATTTTGATGGAGGGGCGGGAAGATTCATGATACCGCAGAACAGTTTGGCAGATGCTTGACCTTTGCCTATACTTCGAAAACCGTAGACCAGTCGAGTATTTACTGCAAAGGAGTTCTTTACTTGGTCACTGTGTTCCACGGAATTGTAAAAGGAAAAATCAAAATTACAATTTTCACGATAAAGATTAAACTTCACAGCTTGACCGATATCTTGACCAATACTTCCAAATTTTAAACTCTGATTTCCACAATCTTTACAACAGACTGAATTTTGGAAAACAGATTCCAAAATACTGACATCAAAAATTACATTTTTCGAAGAGGTTTCTGTGCTGTTGTAACTTGAATCCAAGTTCGGCATTTTTCTTTTCGAAGCTGATTCGGTCATTGCAGACTCTGTGGATTTAACTGTAATCCCACCTTTGTTGGAAGCTTTACGTTTCTTAAAAACTTTTCCTGCTGCTCTTCCCATATTTAATAAGAGGAGATAAAGAAATGCGAAACCGGAACTAAATTTCGAGCTAAATTTCAAAGTAGAGCAGAACAATTACGATATTTCCAGCAAATTATAAAATAAACAACTTGCAACGCAATAAATTACAAACAAGAAGCCAAATTTAGTTGCAGTTAAAGTTAATGTAAGTATATAAAGGATTTAAATATAGAATGAGGAAAAATAGCAGACGATAAAGTGACGTCACTTACTATCTCGCCGTTCACTGAAGCCTGGAAAGGCAGATTTGACGATATGGTGTTGCATATAAAAATTAAAATAAACTTCAAACAGCATTGGAAAGAAGAAGAATGTGGCTTTTTAAAAAGGCAAAAATACAAAAAACGATATTTTTATGATTTTTGACTTTCCTGGTCCCCTTAGCGAAATATCTAGGCTATTTATCTGTTAACACAAAATGAACTTTTAGTAGTTGAAAGCACTTTTAGTAAATGAGTTTCTAAATACATAAAAACTGAAATGTTTGAAAAAAAAATCTTTGTGGGAGGATAGTTAATTGAAAGCTCTGTATTTAAACAATACTAATAGGTTTGTGCATTTTAAAAGAAAGATTAAAACTTTGTCATAGAGAAGTTATTAGAGTATAAATTAAAACACCTTGAATTGTTAATAATTAACAAATAATTGACTAGATATTGATAGTAACTTTGAATTGGTAAATTTCATGCTACTTATAAATGCATTTTTAAGTTAAGTAATTGAATAAAAATATTTAAGTATACTGGTTAATTTTATTAAATAAAATGGGCAAAACATACTCCTAGTTATTAAATCAGGAGTGAAAATCTGAAATAATGTAAGAATTCAAACAAATCTTTCACTTTACATAGGAGCATGTTGTGATTAATAGACGTTTTACCTTTAATATGGTATTTAAAAAAAATTTGCAAATATTATATCGGACCTTTCGTAATTTCACTTAACTGTTGACAATAAAATGTTTAAATTGTGTTAGTTAAATAATTTATTTTCGTATGTATTATTCTAAATAACTGCTGGGAAATATCGCTCTAGAAAAACTTCTGAAATATATGGTATGGTTAGGAACTATATAGTGGAATTTTAGATATTGAATTAAGATTCAATGGCATTTCTATTCCAATAAAATATAAATTACTCTAATGAAACTATTTTCTAAGCAACACAAGCTTTACACTTTAAATTAATTTTGATATCTAATACAATCGTTTTGACTACAAAAATACGATTTGTAGCTTTATCAGCTTTTTCGCGACAACCTTATCAAATGCGACTCCCTCGAATAACTGACTGTGAATAAAGTATTTTTGTGTTGTCACTACTGAGTGGACAGTGAGTGTCCACTCGGTAACTTGACTATAGTGGAATCTCTAGTAGCGCAAAATGATCCCGAAAGTGTGCATTCGTTGAAAGTGTTGACTCGCGCCGGTCAACAGCGAAGCGCTGTATCCGCAGCTTGAGGTGGGTACCTGCTCAAATATTTGAGCGGTTCTCTGTGGACTGCAAGTTTTAATCTTTACGACTTCGCAATGAGATGCTATGGGCGGGAAGACAAGAGAGTTTCGTTACGAAAAAATGCTTCATTTGTTTCGGATTGAGCCGGCACTTTCAGTTATAGGATTAAGTATTTTGCGTAATTGTTTTGAAGTGACACATTTTTGGGATTGCAGAAGAAAACTTTAGTACAGGGCGATTACAATTAAAGTTAAATTTTCAAAAAGGTGTAAAACAAATAACCCTTCGTCAGAATTGCCTGATATTTGACCTGAATACACCAAAAAAGAAAAAAATGTTTGAAGTATTTTTTTTTTTTTACGTTATACCATTTCCCCCTTTTTCGAGTATATGTGGCGTCCAAAATGTTTTGGTCAGAAATTTAGAAATTTTATTACAAACCAAATGGAGAATACTTGATTTCTTTTTATTAGTTCATTTTGTAATTTTTAACATATTGATAAAAGTATAGTTGACATATTAAGCTCTATAAGCATTTTAGTAATGTAAAAATGTAATTTGTGTACCAAATTAAGCACACACACAAAAAAAATACGCATACACATATTTTGTGTGTGTGTTAAACTTCTTTTTTTCACCTCACCCCACTTCTAGTATAATTTATTCCAAGACTAATGAGCAATTAGTCTTTATATTATATTAAGGAGTTAATGTCTTTATAGCACTACCATGTTTTTTACAAGAGTAAATCCAAATAAATATGGAGCTAATATCTTAGAACTTTCAATTACACTATAATACTGAGGTGGACTTGTGTCATTTACCGCTTTTATATTTTCATCATTCATTTAGATGAAATGTTCAGTTTGGCGGTATTTTTGCGATAATTCTGGTATGCGTCAAAAAAAAAAAAAAAAAAAAACTTCGCCAAAAATGGCGATTTTGGCGATATACTTTTAGATAATCCTTATATTATCCTTTGTTATAAGCGAAACTGCGGGGAGAAGAAAAAATGATCTTTGTTGAGGTATGCTCAAGGAAAGAGAGCTCTGTGATGAAGGCATTCGTTTTTCTATTTTTTACGCCATAAAAGCATTTTTACGTGAATTTCGGAAGTGGGGATGTTTATAACACCTTAAGAGGCATTAGCGCAGAGACTTTAATCAAAATCGTTGGAGCAGTTTTTAGCAATCATTGAAAAACATGATTTTTTTCAATGGCAGCTACCTTATACGCATGCGCGATTTTGACGAAAACCTTAATGGTAGGCCCTATGACTACCACTAACCCTCATTCCAAATTTGAACATCGTAAGTCAATTTGTTCGAGAGTTATGCTGACCATAGACACACATACATACACACAGACAGACATTTTTTCTAGATCACTTTTTTGAAATCAGGATGTTTCAAAACGTGGAGAAATGCAAAAAAAATCGATTTTTTTGTTGTTGACCAAATGCTATACTTTCATTACCCTATGTAAAGTACATATGGGTAATTGAAAGTAAAAGATATCTCAAGCACAAATATATGTAATCGATAACATAAGTAAAACCAGGAGTGCACTAAAAATAGCTAATACTAATAAACACGATTTAATCAGAGCTTTATCGATACAAGAAATATATTATTGAAAGTTTTTGTAGTCTGTATATTTTCTTGGGTGAATATCTTGCAATGCGACATC
The DNA here is from genome assembly GCA_963978545.1 of Linyphia triangularis. Classification (NCBI taxonomy): domain Eukaryota; kingdom Metazoa; phylum Arthropoda; class Arachnida; order Araneae; family Linyphiidae; genus Linyphia; species Linyphia triangularis. The sequence goes on along the minus strand of OZ021721.1, from coordinate 9,361,534 downwards.
TTCAATTAGAATTTTCTTTTCTCCTTTTGTTCAAATCAAATTCAACACGCTTTAAAGCACACGTTCTTCGTTACAATAGCTTAAAAGCCCTCCTATAAATTCTTATTGGAGAAGTTTCTTTTTAAAAATATCACTTGAAGAAAAAATCTTTTTTGCTACGCTTAGTTTAATGGAAGGTTGCATACTTTATCAACTACCGTAATTTTTTCTACGTATGACAATGTTGCTCATGTGTTTAAATTGAAAAATACATTGTTGCAATAAATGATCTTCAAATAAAAATTCAGATTTTTTTGTGTGATGTCTATCACTGCATATTGCTCCATTCACGTTCAGACTTTTTCTCGAACGTCTGTACTATATCATTTTTGTATTTTATTTTAATCAATGTTTTTTAAAAACCTGCCATCTAATGAACATAACTTAGTGGACTGCTTTGCAAATGTATTATTTTTTATATATGGAGTAAAGAAATATGATTTATTCTTTGACTTTACATTGCCTATTAGGGTTTATATAATGAATTCATCGGACTAAGTTTTTTATTTGAAGTTTTTTCGAAAGTGACAAATTCTAATGGAAATTCATTCGGCTAGAAAATGTATGGACAAGAACACTGCCTAGCTAATACCTTAATTTTTTTTTTTTTGGACATGTTCTAGAACATTGGAGATGTTGTTAGTATTCTTTACCTCTAAGGTAAACATAGAAAACTAATATAATTACCTATATAGTATGTCATCCCGAAGCATTTGAACTTGAATAGCTCAGGATCTATTTGTTCTATTTAAATAAATTTTAACTCAAAGCTTAATAAAAAAAAACAAAAAACAAAACAAAAAAACATCAAATATATTTTTAAAATTTTACAAATTCATTTTAAGTTTGATATTAAGTTGTTCGTAAATATTTCTTTAAATTGGGTTTGGAATCAAATGAAAGATACAGTCTAAGGAAGTTCAGAATAATGATTCATGATTGGTTTGTAATTTTTTTTCATTAAAACCAACTGTCCAAAATATCTGATACCCTCGCACCTTTAATACCGAAAAAATAGAAAATGCAACTATGAATAGTTTTTAAGCAAATTATTTTTGGTTTATTAAAATGTTTTTGTTTGGGAAGAAATTTATTTGAACGCTTGTAATAACGACTAACGGTCTAAGAAATAAGCTGAATATTCAATTTCTTCTTAACAGATCGATTTACAAACTGTCTATATTTATTCAAAAGTTGATTTTAACTTTTTTTTAAAAATACATTTATAATTTAAGCGTAACTAAAAGTTTATTTCATAATTTAGTGTAACTCTAAATGTTAGTAATATTCTGGAAAAAAATAAGATTGTTATAGTTAAAATATATGACATCAGTAGTTATTTTGGACAAAGCCAATCTTGCAAGATGATCTTTGTTACTTCACATACATAAATATATTTCTATACATAAAAATATAGAAATATATTTATGTATGTGTATATGCATATGTGTGTGCATATATTTATAATTAATACACAAATAACATGCTTTTCTCGTAACGTTTGAATGATAAAAGATTTTAGAGTGGACAATTCTTCCACAAATATATTTTATCTCAAGGTATTTAACGAGTACAACCTCACGATGAATCTCTTTCTATATAGTGGAGTGATCTGCAATTATAGTTCACTATTTCCATCCCCCCCCCCCATTTCCTTTCCCAACCAGATTTTTTTTTTTTCAGGAACTCTTTTAAAATAGTGAAAGTTTCAGAACTGACGATTCAAGGCAAACAAAAATCCCTGAAGTTTTAATTGACTTCGATTAATTTCGCTTTTAGATCTCTTTGAAGAAGTTCTTGTTGAAATTTAAAGAGCAGAAACTTTTTATTATCCAACCCAAGTGAAGTAGTTACGTATCGAAATCATTTAAATTGCGTCTAATTCTTTCCTTTTCAATAACGTTGCGTGTCTAGTACTAAATGATAGCTGAAGGTTAAGGGAATTTGCAATGTATATATAACACGTGTGGTTTGTTATAAATATCCTCAAATCAACTGAAGGAAATTCCTTCTCTCCCTCCCCTCCACTTTTAATTACGAATCCGCTAAAAAAATAATTTATGAATCTTTAAAAAAAACTAGACGTTGTAAAAATTCCGCCAAATAAAATGGCCAGCTAGAAATAGTTATGAAATCATGAGATGTAATGGTGGCCTCCAAGCAGGTGTGTATCATTTTTTGGGTACTTTGCAAACGATCATCTAAATCAGGATTATTGATTCAGACAGCCCTTTATGCAGATTAGAATGATCATAGAAATAATCTCACTACTTTCATCTTATAGAACAATCTCATTTCAATGAGAGCAAAGTATCTCGAACAAATGAACTGAGATTATTTCCAAAAACACTTACCTGCCATGTACTGACTGTCAATAGGAGTTCATAATAATTCCAATTTAGTTCTCCTTATGCAAAGTACCTCAAAGAAATGAAACACGGTAGCTTGACGGCAATCATTACTTTTTATGATACTTACTGACGGAATATTTTACTCGGCAAGTTCTTTTTAAATTCTTGTTGGTATTTGGGAGATATAAATTCTTTTTGTAATACTTGTTTAGTTTGATGCTTAATATACGGTTGACATGTTTTAAGAGCAATATTCTGAGAGAGAGAGCCACTTAACATTAGGGGATGATTCAAACCATCTCTGTTTTCCCCCCAAAAAATACTCGTTGCTACTGTCCTTATTAGATAATAAAATTTGAAATTATTTGTTCCGTAGCTGTACTGTTCTAATTCTATGACTTGTCAGAGATCACCTTTAAAAATGAAAAAATCGTGGTTTTTGTGACACATGAAAACTATTTTAATCCATATAATACTGTGCAAACAACTTGCCGTCTGCATTTCTTCTGTTCTGGAATGTACTAACATGGACCTTTATAAAACATTTAAAAAGTTCATAACAAGTCAATTGCGCAAGGTCACGAAATGTCAAGGTTTTCATATTTTTTACCATTTTCGAGCCTGAATTACATCTTGCACGTTTGATTTGCCACTGCAAACAAGGTATCATTGGATAGAGCTATATCAGTACTATTTCTTAATACATAAAACATTGAGGCAAGTTGAACACGTCGGAAGTTATTTGGTACTAAAATCAAAAAAATCTCCGAATTTGACACAAGTTTGAGTTCGTATTTCTTTTTACGGGAATAATATATTGACACAAAGCTGGGACTATTTAAACACTCTTTTATTATACTTAATGAGAAATTGAAGCAAGTTAAAGATTTTTTTTTAATTTTTAATTTTTTTACTTTTTTTTTGCACCAAAACTTTACATATTGATGCATTTCTGTTTTCATTCACGTTTTCAAAAATTTATCTGTTTTCACTTCACTCTTCCTCATGCTTATAACAATTTCTTGTAGTATGTCTTTTAAGCTAGGAACTTTGAATGGAGCGGATCCAGAAAGTTGCAAGGGACCAAAGAAAACTGAGCTTGGGTGCACAGCGTCGATATCATAACGCAATGTCACTTAAACTCCTCGGCTCCTCTCTGATGAAGAAATTTCATTTTAAACATGCCATCACAAGAATATTCTTACAGTTTACCAATGTAAAATCGTTTAAAAAGAATGTGGCTGAAATTCATATCCGCAATCCTGATCAGTAATTAGCCTCATCTCTTTTATGATATTCTCCATTTGGAGAGGGACAGAAATTAGGATTTTAACTGCGAAGTCACCATTACCCATGCAATCAGTTCCAGGTACACTTTTACCAGACCCTAAACATGAAGACAATATCCCTCAGCCAAAAATTTGTAACTCTGATGTTTTTCCCAGATGAAAATTGCACATCAACGTTTGAAATTGCAAAGGATTTGTACCTACATATTACTAGAGGAGAGCACCCAATTCCATAAATAATAAAAGATCAAGACAGAGCCAGAAGTGCATTTGCAAAAGGAATGGAAAGAGTGACAAAAAGACGAATTATGAAATTACTTCAGCTTTTGAAGAACCTGTACTACAGAGAATAGAAATTACATCCTTGGTCGCAAAGAAGGATGGGCACTGAAACCCAAAAGGAAAGTTACATGTTTGAAGCAGAATCATAAACATTTTCTTCTAGAATGCTGCAACAAAGGAAATAAAACAGGAAGTAAGTTAGCACCCCAAATTGGAATAAATATGATGAGAAATCTCACACTTGATGAAAGAAGAAATTTTGTCCAAATAAATATTTGGTAACGTTCCCACATTATGAAAGGTACGACTGAAATATGCAGTGTTATTGAAGATAATCTCATGAAACAAGATGATGAACTTTATTCTAGTATAATTGAAGACAATCAGGTATGTTTATTGTAAGATGGCTTGAATAGATGTAATTTCTATTCTCTGTAGTAGGTTTTTCATAAGCTGCAGTGATTTCATAATTGGTCTTTTTTGTCACTGCTTCCATTCTTTTTGCTAATGTACTTCTGGCTTTGTCTTGTCCTTTAATTATTTAAGGAATTTGATGCTCTCCTCTAGTAATATGTAGGGACAAATCCTCTGCAGTTTCAAACGTTGATGTTCAATTTTCTTCTGGGAAAAACATCAGAGCTATAAATGTTTGGGTTGAGTGATATTGTCTTCATGATTAGAGTCTGGTATGACTTGTGCCTGGAACTGATTGCAAAAATCAAAATTACTGTCCCCACCAAATGGAGAATATCATAAAAGAAATAAAGCTAATTACTGATCTGGATTGCGGATATGAATTTCAGCTTCATTCTTTTTACGCTGTCATGTACGATAAACGATTTTACATTGGTAAAAAAGATGGTGGTAATGGTTTGTTTAAAATGAAATTTCTTCAGACAGGAGCTGAGAAGTTTAAGTGGACATTGCGTGATGATATCGACACAGTGCACTGAAGCTTAGTTTTCTTTGGTCCTTTGTAACTTTCTGGTGCTGATCCTGTCAAAGTTCCTTGCATAAAAGACATATTACAAGCAATTGTTATATACATGAGGAAGAGTGAATTGAAAACAGATAAATTTTTGAAAATATGAATGAAACAGAAATGCATCAATATGTAAGGATGAGATGCAAAAAAAAAAAATCATTTATTTTTTTAACTTTAACTTGCCCCAATAAAGTTTAATTTCTCTTTAATTATAATAGAAGAGTGTTTAAATAGTTCCAGCGTTGTGTCAATGTATTATTCCCGCAGCAAGATATACGAGCTGAAATTTGTTTCAAATTCGGAGACTTTTCGATTTTGGCACCAAATAATTTCTAAAGTATTCAACTTGCCTCAATGTTTTATGTATAATAGCACTAATATAGCTCTATCTAATAACACCTTGTTTGTAGTGTTAAACCAAATGCTCAAGATATAAATCAGGCTTGAAAATAGTAAAAAACATAAAACCTGGACATTTCGTGACTTTGAATGACCCTGCGCAATTGACTTGTCATTAACTTTTTATATGTCTCACAAAGTTCCATGTTAGTATATTTCAGAACAGAAGAATTACAAGCGGCAAGTTGTTTGCGCAATATCATATGGATAAAAATAGTTTTCATGTGTCACAAAAAACACAATTTTTTCATTTTTAAAGGTGATCTTTGACAGGTCATAGAATTTGAATAGAATCAAGTGTGGTTCAACTCCCCAGAATCTTGTTCTTAACGGGAATAATTATATCGTCACCTTAACCAAAAAGAGGCTTAAGCGACAACTATGCTACTTTAAAATTAGCCTCTTTATTTTAATAGCAAGATAAAACCAGAATTGTAGATTGTCTGCATTATTCTACTAAAACTTTTAGTAAATGGTTTGATGGCATTGATGGTTAAAACAAATGTATCCGATTTACTTTTTGTTGAGTGTAGAATAGTTAATGGACTTTCCCGAAAAGTTTGTCAAAACAAATATTATTAAGTAATAAAGTGACCTGAAACAGTATTTCTAACTTCTTAAAATTTTGCTCACATGTTATTGTGACAAATGGGGTAATGACCTCTAAAAAGTACCGAAGTAAAAAATTTATGTTAAAGAAAGATATAATTTCGTCAAGGACTTAACGTGATAGGTGTTCTGAAATGTATTGTATTTTTTAAGTATTTGTCAAAAACCTCACTTGTATCCTTCCGATAAAGATTAGATCATCTGTCATATAAGTTTCTATAATTTAGAACTTCTCTCTGGTATATAAAACTAGAACTGAGAGGGTATTTTTCATATATAATTTTGCTCTCGTCTTAAGGGGACTTGGTACCCCTTGTTTTCACAAAAAATAATAAAAATATCAATTTTCCATTTTTTACGTGTTTATAATCTTTGAAACCTTCTCCTTATTCTGCCAAGTTTTTTTATCTGATTCGATAACTGCAATTGCAGAAAAAACTATATTTTTATGGAGAATTTAGCATTGCTGCAATCGCTCTTTGTATGTTTCGAAAGCATTTTTCTCAGTTCGTGATTATTGAAATTCCCATCTTACTCAAAATGCTGAAACTTCAGCAAATATGAATGACATGACTTGAAATTTTTTGTATGTCATTCTCAAAATCTATTTGACAAAAATATGCATGGATTTTCAAATAAAATAAAAATTTAAATGTTGAAAAATACCCCTTTACGCTTTTTTTACCTATAGGTACAGTAATCATCGTTTTTCTCGAAAACTATTTTATTATTCCTAATCCGATGCCTAAAAAGTTAGAGTATATTGTTGCACAAATTGTCTGTATATATTGTAAATAGTGACGTATTATTTCAAAATTCTATTGTAATTTATTTTTATCTTATTTTATTTATTAATAAATAGCGATTATACAAGTTAGAAAAAGGTAGCAACACCTAAAGCAATCGAGAAGTTTCGAGATATTTCTTTTCCGATGAATTGGCTGGAAATTTCGAGAATGTCTCACGCGCTTGTATATAAAAGACTGGAGAACGGGAAAGTTTTCAGATTGACTTCGGACTTCGTTGAAAGCTGATCGCTTTGTTTACCTATTGGAGTGAGCTTGTATAATCGCTGAATTCGAAGTTATTTTTGTTGAAGCTTGTGCTGAAGCTTGAGAGTAATTAAACTGTTGCCTGTGAATAAATTTTGTGAGTTTTCTGAAGAGAGAATAAATACTTTTAAACCGTGAAAACTGTGCCATCATTGCCTCAGTGGAAAAATTCATAACAATATTATTAGGAACATTTAAAAAAAAAACAAGGAAAAAATGTTGAAAAATGAAAAAGAGGATAGAGTTTGAAACTTGATAATTTTTTTTTAAATTTTTGAAAATTTAGAGCTTTATGTGAATTTTTTTAATAACATTTAGTTTTTACTTAATTTTTACATATTTGGAAGTAATATTATAATTTTAAAGGCTTAAATAAAAAAATAGTCTGAAGGGTACCAAGTCCTCTTACCAATATGCGAACTAAATTTTTTCAATTAATTAGATTAGAGAAATCTCTTATGAAAGCTCAGCATGGGAAGTTTAATTATATCCACTCTTACATCTCCAATAAAATATTGAAACTAAACAAGAATAGCATACGATATTTCTTATTAATTTATGTAAATTACAAAGGATGACAATCCTTTCCTTCAATTTTTTGGCTATACTTCAATGAGGAACTTGCACTTGTGAGGAAAATAAATAATTTTTGTATTTCTAGTGTTATCTTTTGAATATATTTGAGCAGTGCAATTATTTTTTTTTTAACTTTATGCTTTCAATTAATTAAAAATCGAGTTTTATGTTATCTGAAATCAAAGCAAAAGTCACGTCACAAAAAACGCATAAAAAACCGAGACGTAGTTACGCATATATACCGTCCAAAGTTCTAAACGGAACCTCACTCCATCTTCGTCGAAACAGGTTATTAGACTGCTTCACCATCTGCGCTGTGACGTCACACGCAAAAGTATGATTATTTTCATGATTTTTTCTCTTTTTTTAAAAAAAGAAAACGAAAAAACGTGAAAATTCCTCATTGGAAACATTCATCAAATCTTTAAAATTTTTAAGCAATACTTGTATTATATATTATCAATAATCAACATTACTTAATGAAAATGATTAAAGCAAGGCTGAAAATACTATTATTGGTAAAGGACCCGTTCTTGCCGTACTTACTGGTATTTCAAAGCGAAATCCACAGAAGGGAAAGTAAAAGTCGATGTAAACGAAGACAATATTCATGTGAACTCTCCAAAAAACATCTGTAATCAATTTGGAATTTTGTGCTAATCAGCTTTGAAAAAAGCTCGAAATCGTCATTTTCCTTTGTTGCAAACTGCAAGTCAGCGGAAAAAACGAAAATCAACTTTTCTTTCTTGGAGGAAGTGAAGGAAGAAACTATTTCTATGCAGTCGAGAAAGGGGAAATGTTTAGAGCTCTCTCTTATTTAAGATCGGCGTATTCTTCCTACTAAACAGTTGGAATAATCAACACTACAGAGACGTACACTGTTACAAAATCTATATTGGTATTTAATGTTTCTTCGCTATTTTAATTGTAGAATTTTCAATAGTTTTATAGCTAATTTTATAAAAGAATGGTGACTGAATTGCGATATTTCTTAGTATATAATTTAATTATAATACAAACCAAAAATCTATAATTTTTTAGTAAGTTATTTTTATGTTTTAAAACACGACCGATCGTTTGAAAAATACCCCTACTAAACGTTTCCATTGAACAGTTGGAAGAATAAACACTATAGAGCCATAGACTGTTATAAATCCTATACTGAAATTTAATGATTCTACGCTATTTTAATTGTAGATTTTAAATAGTGTTTTATAGTTAATTTGATAAAAGAATGATGACAGTACTGCGATATTTCTTCATATAAAATTTAATTCTAATGCCACCTTACCAAAAAATAAGTGATTTTTGGAATATAAGTTGCTTTTATGTTTCCAAACGCGGACGATCGTTTGAAAAATACCTCGTAAACCTCAGATTCGGGGCAACAATGACCATTAGTGAGGAGCGTAAAAAATTAATTTTCGATTTTGTTTTTGCCCTAGGAGCGGAAAAGTTGGATATTAGTGGGTTGGTTAAGTGTGCAAAGTTTCGGGAAAAACAAAAAATATCTTCCATTACCATTTCGTCTATGATTTTTGCCATAATTACAAATTTGTATTTTCATTGTTTTCCATGCAGCTCTTTGCATTTTTCTGAAATAAAATTCAGAAAAAAAAAAAAAAAACCACACAGAACAGAACTCACCACGGGGATTTGGTTGCATATCGAGCTCCACCCATCCACCCAACCAATCATAAGGGCCAACCAAATCGTTGACATGATTATTGCATTCGGATGACCGAAATAGCCGTTTATCTGGATAATGGATCGACCACAGCCTTTAATTCGTTTTTAAGATAGCGCGAGACGTTTATTACCTTCCACAAATTTCGTGGACCATCCGTGCAAAATGGATTTAATTTGATTGTAAACCACATTGATGAGGTATGTGCTATGTGCCCAATGGACACATAGCACCAACTCCATCATCGGTTTTGAGCATCACTCAAACGATGTTTCAATTCATGAAGAATAAGAATATTGACATTCATCAATTAGTAGCATTCTTTCATTAGTTAGTAGTGGAACAGTCGTTAATACTAGCTGTAAAACTGACGTAATTCGCCTTTTTGAGGAAACAATTGGCAAACTCTTACACTGGTTTATCTGCCAGTTACACTCAAATTAGTTGCCACTCCGACATTTAGTGCAGCATTTGGGTGGTGGAACAAGTGGTCCTAATGCATCTTCTGGTCCAAATGGGAAAGCATTGGCAAACTTTTTCAAAACTTCCCAGTCGTGAGATTTTTTCTCATTTCGAAAGAATTTCCGGAAATTGACAGAAAGGATCTTAGTGCAGACCAACGATACCTTTGGGATATTTGCTAAACTGACAAAAATGGAAACTACTCATCAGGTTTGTCACAAAGACAACCTGGGAAAATGTCTCATGCACGTTGGCTTACAACCACAAATCGCATTTGGTGCTAATACATTATCTCTTCAGGGCCTTTAAACCAATTTAAAACTCTGGAAGAGTTTGTAATGAGAGTGTATGCACCAATGTGGTTTACAATCAAATTAAATCCATATTGCATAGATGGTCCACGAAATTTGAGGAAGGCAATAAACGTCTCACGCTATCTTAAATACGAATTAAAGAATGTGGTGGATCCCATTATCCAGAGAAACGGCTATTTCGGTCACCCAAAAGCAAGTTCTATCAATGTTCACAGACGACAGACAGCCTATTCGAGAACTTGGACTATGTAGGATTTTACGAGCAAGAACAGAAAAAACGAAAAAGACTCGACACTACAGCATTCCGTCGCTCAACTTTGAGGCAAATTCATATATAAACGTCATTGATGGACAGAAATGTAAATTAACGGAACCTTCGAAAACATATCATTTAACAAAAGACAATTTGAATTTTTTTATTTTTAGGGGAGTCTGTAGCTCAACACCTGGGAGGCCTAAAATTTCCCTGCGTGAAATTAGTGACAGATATTTCTGTGTCTGTGTGTGGAGAAAATATGCTTAACAATTCAGTTACAACTCGAACAGAGTCGAGAAAAGCTATGTCATCATTTGAAATCAAATAATGCGAGTACTGAGTAAAACCAGAATAATTGCAAGGCACATACGAATAGGTGGGTGGGTGGGCACGGGTGGAACTCGCAATGCAACCACCTCTCTGTGGCGAGTTCTGATTTTTTTTTTCCTAATTTTTTTTTCAGAAAAAAAGCGAAGAGCTGCATAGAAAGCAATGCAAATACACAATTTTTACTGTATGGTAAAATCTGCTTAAAGTCCCGGACGAAATGGAAACGGAAGATATTTTGTGTTTTTCCTGAAACTTTGCACACATAACCTACCTACTAGTACTCAACTTTCCCGCACTAGTGCAGAAACAAAATCGAAAATTTATTTTTTACGCTCCGCCCTAGTGACCATTAAACAATTCCTTGTATCCCAACCTAACAGTATCGATTTATATTTTTTAACAGGTGATTTTTCTGGGTAACGAGGTATTAAAGGTACAAAGAAGATACATAATTTGGAATTTTGCATACTTTAAACTTGAGCAAAACGTACAAAAAATAATTAATTCGAGTTAAGAAATTCATTACATGTTGTATTATATTCAGACATATTAAATAAGAGTATTTTTAATTAAACAAATTTGGTTTAGAGAAAGAGAGAGAGGAAAAATGATTGATCAAGAAGAATGTATTACTTTACAAAAACTCGTAGTTCATTTAGATTCTTAAAATTTTTAATTGAAATTATTTAAAATTTACTCGTTGCTATAAATTTTAATTATTTTGAAAATTGGTCTTTGTTTATCGAAACTAACAGACTTTAATTTAACTCAAATGAAGAGTTAAAATTAAAATTCTGTTCTTTTGAATGACATTGCATTGTTGCAACATAGACATGCTATTTAAAAGCAAAAGGCTAATATACTGCTTATTTCTTCTACCATAGAAACTTACAATCGGGTCGAATATTAGAAGTTTAAAGTTGTTACTTTGATGTAGAATATTTTGATAAATGAAAATAATTTTCTTTGGATATATATATTGATCTACTTTATAAATTTTGTGTAGCGTTTTCTGCTTGTAAGTGTCGGAATCAAAAGGCGGGGAATATATATTTTTCTTCAGTCAGTATACTGATATGCTGGCATAAATAGTCACTCAAAATCCTTTTGGTATTCAGCGGGATATGATTACAGAAGTTTTCCTATCCCAATATTATTTTTTTAAATTGTATGTTTTCAATTTAGATATTTAAATGTTGTCGTTTAGTGTTGACAGGCAGAGATCGATAGTATAAAGTTACCATATAATAAGTACTAGTGACGTTCCAAGAGAAAAATTATTCAGTTTGACATATTTAGTAAGTTATGTGTACGTACATCGATGACTAAAAGTGTAATTATTGTAAATCCACTTTTGTAAGCTTCCGAAACGTATATTTTGAATTTGTGGAAAAAACCTTGTTTAAACCTTCATCATAAAATTATTATTTAGGAGAGAAAAGCAAATTTGTTTAAAAGAAAAGGGCTAGACTATACTTGAGTATCCCATTTGGCTAAAACACGAAACGTGCATATAATGACTGTAACTTTGGATATCGATAAGCAACATCTCGGAATAATTTTCGAATTCAGTGTAGCTCCTTTTCCAATTGCCATCTACACTTTTGATTATGTTATTGAAATAGGTAATCCCCAGAAAAAATCAAAACCTTTTCTAAGTATCTAAAGCCCGGATAATTTTGACATTTTTCCGAAATATTAGTCTTTAATAATCTGAGGTTTGAAGAGTTTGATGGTTTAATATTTTTTTTTTTTTAAAAATTTCAAATGATAAAATTTAAAAAATCTCTAAAAATCCCATTTTGTACGCCAAAATAATTGTTAAAAAATAATTAACCAAAGTTTTGCTGAAACGTTAACCTCAGATTGATATGTGATATAAGACAAGTATATGGTAGCAATTTCATATAGGAGCTAGTAAGCGTTTTTTCAAAAAGATTCATCGCAGTTTGAAAAGGGACATTTTGAGATAAATGCATTTTTATGTAAAATTGTAGAATACCAACCTTGTGTTTGCATTTTTAAACTAATTTTTCCCCAGAAGTGGAAGGAGTACAGGTCAAAATTATATGTTGAAAGAAGCAGAATAGTTTCAAATTTAAATGTAAGCAAAAATCACGAAATCGATAATTCTGAAAATTTTAGCCTACTGAATCCCCTAAATATGATTCAATTAAATGTAATGATGAACTATGTGTAGCTTATTGTAGCAAGATTAAATATGTTTGCAAAAGGAATGGCAATAGTCTTGCGTAATTGTGAGAATAGTATACACAATATTACAACTTGTCATAAAATAAGGCCAGAATAGTGAAGCAATATGATACATAATATCGCAATTAGATTTTGTGAATAATGCAACAATATTACAACTAGATTGTGAAAATGTTCCGATTGGGATTGATTTTAAGGTGTTTAAGATTTTTAAAGTTAAGACTGTATTATTCCATTATAGGCTGTACTGAAATTTACCAAAATTTGTATTTATGACTTGATATTTTCTATTTAAGTTTCATCATGTAATATGTCTAGGATATTTATGTGGTTGAGAAATGCAAACTTTGTCATGGTGATTATCTATGTTCCATTTGAAGTCCCAGATAGGAGTGTTCAAACTTAATCAATAATTTACTCGGGTGGTTGCTCCATCTCTTAATCCGATTGCGTGCAAATAGCTCTATTTTGTTTAGGCGGGGAAGATCCAATTTTGCAAAGTAGATATCAACATAAATGTAGGAGTTAATAAGTAAATTTTATACTGCGGAAAAAATGGATCGATTCAATTGGGTCACCAATTTCTCTAAAGTTTAAATGCCTCAATTAGGAATGCAATAATAGATATTTATAAACTTTATTCGGTTTAATGAGGTTCTATTAAAGTTTACTTTGTCAAAAGAATTTAATGAGTAAGTATAAAGTTTCTAGATTGATTGAATTGTGTTTGGTATTCAATTTATTGTAAGAGTTTTGTGTGCCGAATTGTCTTTAAATAATATTTAATCACTCTCGTAATATTTGGTATAGTTTTCAAGGGTGATGATAGAAATCTGAGTTTTAGAGAGTAATCTTAATTTCTATTAATAAAATTGGTTCGGACCTATTTGACTCTTTTTTTAAGTTGTAATGTGTCCGGTTTATTTAATTTGTGTGTAACTAGCACAGTTAATCTGAAATAAACTGAATTAAGGGGAATCGGAGCTGAAAAACGTCTAAAAATAAATTTTGATATTAATATTGTAAGAAAAAACTATACATAATTTTGAATCTGACAGTCAAAAAGTCTTAATCTCCCTAAATTAGAAGTAACTTTTATATATTTTTTTGAAAAAGTATAGTGCATCAATTTGAGTTTTCTTTTACTACTTTAACAGTCCATATCTCAAATTATCAATTTTGGAGACGTAAAGAACATTTAATCAAAATCTACTAAAAATAAATGCTTCAATTTTAAACATGTGTTCTTACTAATATATTACACAATTTGAGTGTAGAATTTTTTAATGTTTTCAAAATTAAAGATTTTATGCAGATTTATTGTCAAAAAAATAGGATTTTTTGAAAATTCTGTAGAACATCAGACCTTTGAATTTGTTTTTGAGAAACAGGAAAAAGAAAAAATCCTTCACTCAAAGTATGTAAAAATGTCTAATAAGCATGAGTGATTTTGTTCTAGTTAGTAAATGTGTAAATAGCTGATAGAATATTTTTTAAATAAGGTGTTTCTTAATATGGAAAAGATAAGCAGATCTCTTAAACTCCGACCCCCATTAATTAATTTCGACTCCAGATAATTACTGTATTAATTTCTAACCTATTACAAATGTATATGGATCATTCAGTAATTTTGCCGATCAAATGGTATAGTGGTTAGCGTGCTAGCTTCTAGACCGTGAGGTTGCGGGTTCGAGTCCCGTGTTAGGCATGGGTGTTTGTAAATGTTGTTGGCTTGTTTAATAACGAATGTTTCGGCGCATTATAGCCCTCGTGTTACTGACGGCGCCAGATAATCTGAAAACAACCAACCAACCATTCAGTAATTTTGAATCTTCTAATATTTCACTCCTTAAGAAATAATAAAAAATATCCAAAAGCAATTTTGAACTTTAAATTAAATGATTTGTGATGAAGAATAATGGAATGGTTTGATTAATAGCTTCAAGCAAGCTTTGGTATCTTTATCAAAGTAATCCGTTCTAGAAATGTTTCCTTTGAGAATTACCCTGTCTTTGAATCAAATTTTCCTTCCTGTAATCTTCTAAATCTCAGTTACAGCTGGTTTGAATCCGTAAAGGTAAAGATTTAATCTTATGCTGAGCTTTTCGGAAACACTTGTTTAAAAAGACAACTGAATACAAGTATGTTTAGAGAATTTCTGAATTTAGATTATTCCCTCTTGTATACATTCATTTCAATGTCAAATATTATCATTGTTTGATCATGTAGGAAGCAATATTTAATTAGCATATGGTAATAATTATGTGTTGCTTAATTCATTTTGAAATGAATATTAACTTTGGATACAATTTTTAATCAACAGGAATATTCTTAATTAATATTAACTTTTTATTTTTCAGATTTTAATTTTTGAAAATATTTGTTCTGTTTTAAATACACCTGACTGGAGTTCCAATTACTTGGTATTTGTATCCTAGATAATCCTTCATTACTTCACTATTTCCAAAAATTTAGAAACCACTCTTACAGAGTAAGACATATTGTCCGACTTCTGTTGTTCGACTGTCTTGCGAAACTTTTTCGAATTTTCTTCTAATCGAGAAGCAAATGAGGGTAGTTGAACTGATTTAAATAGCTTTTTCAACCTGAATATTCTGAAATAAAATACCTACCGTTTTTACAGAATACTAATATACAGGATGATTATTATTGAAGTTTAACTTTAAAAGAGCTGGAAAAAATGAACCACTCGTCATTTTGACAAGACATTTGACCTCAATTTACGTGAAGAAAAGGGAAACGGTACAATAAAATAGTTCGAAATAGTTTTTTCTTATAGAATACCATTTCTCTTTTCTTCACGTATGTTCGGGTCGAATTTCAAGTCATTCTAACCAGTGTTTTTAAAAGTTGAGCTTTAATTATAATAACAACGCATACATATACATGGTGACAATTATTGAGCTGTATGATTTTATCATTATTATCCCAAGTTACCCAGATTTCAAAAAGATGTGGCTAATGCAGGACTACCCTATCGAACCAATAGAGAGTTTGTAGTCCTGGAATATCACTTAGGAGAGCGCATCCTGGGTATGGGGTACCCATTGGCCACTGGAATGAGAACTCCTTGACCACCCTATTTTCCTGATCTCAATAATTGTGGCTCATTTTTGTGGGGCAATATTAAGGACAAAGTTTTCGCAAATAACCCCAAAGCCATTTTTGAACTCAAAACTGCCATTCAGGAGGTTATCAAAAGCATCGATGTCTCAACACTTGAGCGAGTTATGCAGAATTTTTATATTCGTCTGCGCCACATCATAGTCATTGATGGTAAGCAAATCGAACCTGTCGTAAACTAAATACAAATAGCTTTAGTTGCTTTTAAAATTTCTATAAATTTTTGAACTTGGTATTTTTTGAAAATTTTAAATTTTATTTCATATAGCTCATTAACTGTCATCCCGAATGTGTGTGTGATCTTCTGCAGTGCTGCGCATGAAAATATTTGTATGATATTCGCATGTTATTAGAAATATATAGTTGAATGCAAATACGCATTTTCAACCATTTTTTAGACTTTGAAATAAATATTGCACAAACAGTTTGAAACTATTATTTGATTAACTAACCATATGCAATTGAAGTTTTCACGGGTATAGTTGTTAGAATGAATTAGTGAAAATAAGGGTAACGTATTTCCACCTTAATTGGGTCGCGTACAAGTGATGTATGTTACAATATGGAGTACTTTGAAAATATTGTTTTGACAATTTCATAATAATATTTTTAATACAATTACTTAATTAAAAGTTAAAAACAATTATTTAAATTATTGTTCCGTATGGACATTTTTAAATGTAGGTTGCTTAATTAATAAAACTTTATTAGGTGACTTTTTTGTTGATTGCGGAGCACCTTCAAAAATTTAACTATTAGTTTTTGCTCAAATATCATGAACATACCCTTGTCAGCATTTCCAAATTGGTATATCATTTGGGTAATTATCTTCTGTACGCACAGGATATTTTGTCTCTCTTTTTTCTACTTGTAAACAAATTAGAATTCTAAAATTATGATGAATCCAGTAGTTTTGTTTTTGTTTTATACAATACTAGCTAGTGTCAAAGTTATATTGAAAAATAATTATTTTAACTAGGATAAATATACATTTAAAAGCCACCGATGCATCTAACCCTTTCGTGTCCCGCTCGGTGGCTTAAAATAATTATTTTCAATAGAATAATTATGTTTCAATATAATTTGCCACCAATTAATATTGTATTAAAAAGACCATAAATATTAGATTCATTATAATTTTAGAATTCTAATTTGTTTACGAGTAGAAAAGAGCCAAAATGTTTCGTGCGACAACCAGAGACACCATAAACACCGTCCAAAAAGCATTTTGAATCAATTTACACTAAAAATTGTAAAACTTGTTGAACATTATCTTTTTTCTCCATAATTCTCTCCAAAATTATCAGCTAAAAATACTAAATTCGTTATAATATTCGAAATATTTGTAAACTACATTTACTTTTATGAAGGTATATTGTGGTAAAAGATACAAACCACAAACGGTAAACTTGTTTTTGAACAACTAATTGTTGTCAGTCTAAAACTTTTTTCCCCAGAAATAACTTCATTTTGAGTTAGCAAATTAAAAAAAGAAGTAAATGTAATTTAAATATTATGCAGTACATTCGTACAATAACTGATTTTTAACTATATTTTAAAATCTTGATGGTTTTATTAAAAGTGGTTATTTTTAACTTTTTCATAAGACAATTTTATGATTAAAAGTTATTTAAGTTATATTTACAAATTTGCAATTCTAGTAAGTTCCCTCTAAGAAATCATTGTTCAATATTTGCAATCGAAATTAAAATTCTAATTAAATTATAAACTACATATTAATTGCGTATTTAAATTTCAATGAATTAAATGTTATTAAATGAAGATATATTAGTTTTCTAAAACTTCTTAAGTGTGAAAGAAAATACTGGTACTTTAAGTTTACTGGGCGGTGAAATGCAAACAATCACTTTTTGAGAATATAGCAATATGATCACTTTTAATTTCATTTAACCCTTTTATATCTTTAATAAAATGATGTTTAGGTATTCCCAAATATTTTTTACAGCAATTTCAGTCATAGTAAACCAGAATTAAATGTCCAGAATCAACCTTTCAAAGTCTTCTTTTGTGTAGAGAAGGATAACTTTCTTCTTTTGAGTAGAGAAGGGGGATTTTCTTTGTTCTTTCCTTCAAATCAACTGTTTTCTATTTCCCTACTTTTCGATTCCATTAAATTTTCAGATGTCAATGAGAAACTTTAATTTCACTACTAGAAGGTCAAATGTAATCAAGAAACTTGATCCAAGAGGATTAAAAGTAATCAATTTTATTTGGAACGGGCGTGTGATTTCATTTACTTGTTATTGTAACTTGTCATGTTACTTTATACTTTCAATGATATTTGAAAGAGATAGGTAATTTAAAACTAATATCTCTATCAATCAACTTCTGGTAATCTTTTTTTCGTGTGGATTTTCGGTAATTATAGAAAAAATGAGCTTCACTAGAAGCTAAGAAACTTTCGAATATTTTTCTTCTTGAAACAAGTTAAGATACATGTGTAATTATTGAAAAACAATTTTATAATTTGGAAATTTAGTGCCTTGTCTTTATAAAATAACTATGAACGGTTATAGTTTATGGTCGAATAAATATTTTTTGGCAAAAAAAGTAGTTATCAGTTTCTAGTTCATTATGCCTCATTGTAAGTTCACCTACTATTCATAAATCGTTTTACTTGACAGATTTTTTACAACCTCTATTTTTTTAGGGAATGAGAGGAGATAGAAAATTATTTTTGCTTTTAAAGCGCCCCTTCCCAACTTACTTTTACTAAGTTTTACGATGAGAAGTGGTTGAAAAAACATAAATTTTTTTTTTTTTTTTAGGGAATTCCCCTAAATGACATTATTAAAATACCATTGACTTTGGTTGCCCTGAATTACGAGGAAAAAAATGACTGTCACACTGTTTATTTGCATAAATTCTTGATCGGTGAAATAATTGCTATCTCTTAAGTAAGCTTGTAGCATAAATCATAATTATTGAAATGGAAAAAGTTTATAATTAGTCTTTAATTTGATTTAGTACTTTATTCCATGAAATACTGTTAACGCATAAAATAGGATGTATGTCAAACTTTAACTGACTCTACCCAGTTATTCTCTAGAATTACATGTAAATTGCGTATTTTATATTTTCACATATGGACTGCATACGTTATGCAATACGTTATGTTATACGTTAGGGCAAACGTACTAACTTTTAAAGATTGCTATTTCACTCAAACTATTGTATATTCTAGCTTATAATATACAGTAATATTAAAAGTATGACGCAAAAGGTTTTATTCTTGAAAGTTAGGAAAGAAAAATATCCTGATCATTCTGGTTGACATCACTTTTAGTTATGTTTGTAAAATAAGAGAATAACGATATATTCTAAATATTGAGAAAAAAACGTTATCACTTGTAAACAATAAAAATAAAGTAATCATTTTTGACTAATAAGTGTGACAAATTTAAATCGTATCTCCTTGTTACAATGTCTTTTAAATGGATCAAACCAACTTTTTATATTTACCCTTCTCTGTGTGTGTATATTACGTTTGCTTTTACCATCTTTAAAACCTAACCTGATCTCGAAATATTTAACATTTTCAGTCAAAAATTTTGTTGAATAGATTTAGAATAGTGCATTAAGCATGCCTTTTTTCTTAGTTTACTGTTGAAACTTCCAATCAAAAAGTATAATGTAATATAATTTTGTCTTACATAAACATTAAAAAAAAAACATTAAAGAAAGCCACCAGATAGTATTATAATACGAATTTCTACAACAACCTTGTGCCACCTCTAGCCAAGCTCTCCCCTGTATTTACGATTTTATAAATCGCAATAAGGAAATCTATTTAATTAAAATGTAGTTATTATTTTGAACCATTTTTTAAATTGTAAAGTATTTACAAATTTCTGTTTTAACGAATTTGTAACAAATAAGAAAAAGTGTACTCCCTGATAGATAGAAATGAAACAATGTTCTCCTATTAATTTATGTGTATGATTTCAAAATGTTAAAGTAATTCTTCAATTTTAGGTTGCATAATTTTTCCTTCATGTATACGTAGTAATTGTCACCATATTTCAAAAGTATCTAGGTGCACGGCAGTGCACCTGCCAAGTTCACTGCCGGACATCATTTACCGGAAGCCACTCAACAGTATTTTGATTGCTCATATTTGCGTATTGCAGTATGGCTGAGAGCTGATTTTTTTATGGGTAGCCGTTAGCCATTTTATAAGACTCCTAAGTTTAAAGTCTCCAATTATATTGGTCTCCAATTATATTGGTCTCCAATTATATTGGTCTCCAATTATCAAGTTCGAAGACGGCAGAAAATCCACCCAAAACTCACTCACTGATCATCAAATTACTAAGGTTCTTCTCGTAGAGCTAGAAGTATGAAATTTGGTATGCTTCTAAGGTTCAACATGTATACAAAGGAAAAAATTTATAAATCGAGATTTTCCCTTTAAAGGGGTTAATGTTCAAAATCTATTCTAATGCATTTCTATTAGGGCTAGAATTATAAAACTTAGAATATTAGTAGCTCTTAGCATATATAAATAAAGAAGAAACTCACCACACACCACAAAGCGTTTAAAATCAAGAAATAATAAAAAAAATTGTACTTGGCATAAAATTGACCATTGGCGATATTTTATTGCTTACGAAATGATTACCAATTGCTATTTCCGCCCTCACTTTTTATAATTTTTTTTACATATCTGAATAAACTATTTAAAATAATTTTTTATTATCACCATTCATATTGAATCCAGAAGTACTTTATGGACTGCGGTTCGGTAAATTTAACTTTCTTAGAAAAATCTCGTGTAATTCTCCACTAATTGGGTGTTGATGAGAACGTTTTTTAAAACTTCCTTAAAATCAAATAATAATTAAAAGAATAAAGGAGTATGCTAATTAAATAGTAGTTCTCGTAGATGGTCGCCAATAAAATGTTTGTCAACGGTCAATTATATAATAAGTAAGAAAAAAAAAGAAACGAAAAAAAACAACAAAAAAACCGATGAAGTAGTAAATTAAATAATAGAGCGCTTTGCGGAAAATTTTTTAATCAACTTCCCTAATAATTATCAGCTCCTATATAAACAACTACTATACAATTAAGAAGTTTGCATGGAAATCAACTCTTACATACTTATTTTTACATATATCTCAAATCGTATATCAGTCGGTAACCATGATAGGTAAATATGATAAGCTAAGATTGGTTGAATGGCTTTTATTTGCGCTTTGAAGCTAGTACAACAAACATTTCAATAACTTCAAATGATTTATAGAAATAGAGGATCGTCTTTAACAACTTTTTATAAAGACAAATTATAATAGTTCCTATAATTATTTCAAAATCAGTAATATTTACTTGACTCTTCATACTTTGTTTTGTTTTATAAATCGTAAGTATATGTTCAATAATTTGAATTCCTGTACAAAATTATTCAGGTTGATTAGAGCTAGAAAGTTTTGCATCATTAATTAAAAATGAGTATTTTGGGTATAATTTACAAGTTTGTCAACTGATTTACAAAAAGAGCAAATCAAATTCGGTTGTATTTATTTTGTTATGCATCAAATTTTAATGTTTTTTACTCGATATTAAAATATAATTTTATTAAGTTTTATAATACGTAATGTCAATTGTAAATATAAACGTTTGCTTATTGTTAGATTAAATAAAAGATATTTACTAATAATTAATTAATTAAAATGACTAATATAAATCATCTGCTGAGAATATTAGCTAAGTAACTTTGAATATATCATTTTAAGAATTTTAGTTTTCCCCCTGGATCTTCAATTTTTCTTTTCATAATGAATTTAATGTTTTTTTAAAGTCTAATTAACATTGGATGGCATTTTTTGCACTTTAATTTTTATTTTTTTTCACGTTGCGCAATCTAATTCATTCCGAATCCTTTACAAGATATGGAGCCTTCGTATTTATTAAAAATTACCTGTTTTATCACACGAAATAATGTTTGTATATGGACAACCTAAAAGTCAAAATGTTACAAGGACTTAATTTTTATAAAAGTTGTGCTTAGTTATGCTTTAAATATATAAAAAACGACAAACTTGATTTATAAATAACTATTTTCTTCGAGAAAAAAATTATTTGGACTAAATTGTGTTTGATATCGAATAAAGGATACAGATGGGACCATTTAAACGAATTAAATATTTGTGGGAATTTAAATCACAGTATGTAAATCAACGTTAGAAAAAACAAAAGTTATCTTTTTAAATACACAATTTAGTGACAGAACAATCCAAAAGAAAAAGCAACACATAGAATATTGAGTACTTTCCAGAATCATTATTTTTGTTACAAAAATGCCTTGCATACAACTTTTTTTTATTTAATAATAATGCATGCTGTAAATGGCTACTGTAAATAATGAATGTGTTATTTTCTGAGAATTCTACGTAATGAGCAAATTTTTAAAAATAATAAGTTACTATTGGCACAGCTGATACTATGCCACTTGTATAATTAAGTGTTTGACATTGTAAAATTTTCATTTTCTTTATAGAGTTGCAATTTTTTATATTTTGTATTTAAAAATCACTAATCTTTCCAGGTATTTGTTTGCTATTTATAAATTTAATAAAAATTCATACAAGGATGCATAAAAAACACATGTTGTCACAAAATAACAATTTACATTTTTAATAACTCGTAAAAACATTACTAATTTTACCACTTTGTCACCTTCCCACAGCTGTTAATTTTTTTTCGAGTTATGCACTAAACGTAACTTTATTTTGATACATCAACCAATCTCTTACTTTAAAAATTTGTATAAAATTGAGATGTAATTCCGGAGATTCATGGCATATGTCACTTAAGAGATAACATGTGTTTAATGTTTTAAGTTTTAAATAGAGACTTAGTTCTATCTTAATGTTTTCCAGTTCTTTTTCTATTAGTGACATTTGTCAAATAAAACATAAACCAATGTTGAAAGCTTTTTTTGTCCTTCTCTGTGTTGCTTTAAACAGTTTTTCCTTCTGCATGTATTTCTGTCAGTCATTATTTTATCGTTTTTATAAAACATTTTATTTAAATTAGTAATAGTATATTTACTGTAATTAAAATACATAATACTTTTTGTTAAATACTACAATTCAACTTTTAATATGATCTAACTATAATCAATAGCTAAATAATTGTAGTAGTCATTCATTACTATTTACTACAGGGATTATTATTAAACAATACATATTTGTATACAAGACATTTTTGTAGCCAAAATAATGTTTTTGGAAAGTACTCATTATCTTCTACGTTGCTGTTTTCTTTTGTATTGTTCTGTCACTAAATTTTGTGTTTAAAATAATCTATTTTGTTTTTTCTAACGTTGATTTACATATTGCGGTTTGAATTCCCGCAAATGTTTCATTCTTTTAAATGTTCTAATTTACATCCTTTATTTGATCCCAAGCACAATTTATTTCAAAGAAAACTTTGGAAGACATCTTAATTTGACTATCGTTACAATTTTTTTTATATTCAATACAAGGTATAGATCTTTTTAAAAGTCAAATATTTTAGGGAGACATATTTCCCTTTGTATACTTTTTTTTAGTAACGTATGTTTATCAGTACAATAGACTTATGATCGAGGTGCTGATACTCGTTAGAGTCACCCCATTCATAAGTTAACCTATGTTTAAACATGGTAAAAATTATGGAACTAGTTGAAATAAAAAATTAAATTTTCAAAAACTACCGAGTTAAAAAATGTTATGCAAATTTGAAAAGTAGCTACAGATTTTTAGATTTAGTTTAACATGTTCGATATGGGGGGGGGGGAGGGTTGCTCTCAACGGCTATAATATGGAGCAGACGAATAGCAAAACTGCAAAATTCGCTGAAGTGTCGAGACATCGATTCTTCCGATGACCTCCTGAATTGCAGTTTTGAGCTCAGTGATGGTTTGAAGGTTGTTATACTTTATTTTAAATATACTTATACTTTAAATAATACTTTCTAAAAATGAGTCATAAGGGTTAATATCAAGAGAATAGGGGGAGGGGGGCAATCAATTCCAGTGACCCCAGAATGCGATCTCCAAAGTGCTCTTCCATGGCTTTAATCGGTCCGATCGGTTGATGCTCTGTCCTGCATGATTGGCGCCGCATCGCCAATACAGGTAACTCAACGTAACGAGAAGACAATCAAAGTGTGGTTTTTCTTTAGACATCATATGTTTGAATATGAAACATTTTCAAATCATTAAGTCACAATAAATGTGTCGTCTTTTAAATGTCTTTTGGGAACTAAGTACAGTGAAACTAAGTAGGATTCATAAGTTAGGATTACACTTATAATTTAAAGGAAATATTGTTCCTACACAAAATACTTGTAAAAATGATTTAACTCATCCATATTGCACCATACAAATAATTAAATAAAATAAAACGTGTAAAATTCGGGCTTAAAATTCAAGATGAATTTTTGTTCTGATACAAACACAGCTCTAAATTTCGCATGATACATAGCCCTTTCCAATCTCTATATATAAAACACCCTATATATTATAACAATACATAAAACACCCATTGTAAAAATTGTATTGAAGTTGTGTATAAAAGTTTTAAGGTAACATAAAATAGTATTTTTCTTTTCGCTCTAAGTATGTTGAAGGTTTCACAAAAATTTTATCTGGTATTTTATTTCTCTTTCCAATAGTTCCAATAGACAAGATAAAAATTCCAAACATTTCAAACTCTAAATAAATCAAAAACTCATGTTTCCGGTTGAAATCAACTGTTTCTACTTAGATAATCTTGTGACAGAAATGCAAATTATCCCTAAATGATACGTTCGATTTTGAATGATTTCTCTTTGACTTACCTCCCATCTGGAAGAATGAAAAGGAACAAGAAGAGGATGGACATCCCTTTTTAGTAGAAACCTTTTTCTAGAAGGAGTGTGTAAACAAGAGAGGACGGGAGAGAAGGGAGGTTCGGAAGAGATCTACACGTGCCTTCCTCGAAACTTTGTAGCTCCTCCTTCCTTCGTGTACGTCATCGAAGCGCGATCTTTTGCGCAAATGACGGACGCGTAACCACGTGAAAACTGTCAAGTCTTGTAGAAAACGTTCACCTCACTTGATTTCTTACAAGAAGGTTGGGGTTCTCTAGATTTGATAAGAAAATATCGGGAATTGGCTTTGGAACTTGACTCAACTGAAAAGTTACCTCTAATTTTATTTAAGAGGAACTCCTAGTAAGAATCATTTCCTATACTCGCTATGTTACAATTTTCTAGAGCAGTTCATTTAGAAACAGCTTTGTATAAAATTTTGAAATTTGGTGAGTAGGTACGAAAATGTTCACTTAATGAAATGACGTAAACTAAAAACTTGAAACTAGCATTAAATATATTTCTTTATGTTTGAAATGTCAATGCTTCTGCTATGGAGCCACCAGCAATTGTCTTTTTTTTTTTTTTTTTTTAATTTTCATTTATTTTAATAAAATATATTCGACTCTATTTTTGAGTTTTTTATTCACGTCATTTCATAAAGTGATCTTTTTCGTACCTACTCACCCAATTTCAAATCTTTATTCAAAGTAGTTTCTAAATGAACTGGGCTAGGAAATTGTAACAAAGCGAGTATAGGAAATGATCCTTACTAGGAGTTCCTCTTAAACTAAATTTGGCAGAGTTTTTGATGTTAATTTATTTCCATATTCGTACGCGGGTAGAAAGCGATCCAACTGCTATAGCATCTCAGTAACAGTTTTCTTAAGACAGTGCGACGTATTAATCATTTGTACTTTTTTAGGAATACGAGTCGAAGTATAAAATTGCTAATATTTCTTTTATTGCAGATTAAGCTTTAAAAGTTCATTTTCTAATCACCCATATCATCACTGCCGACTCATAATTTTTTTTTTTTTTTTAATTTTTTTTTGGTTGGTTGTTTTCAGATTATCTGGCGTCGTCAGCAACACGAGGGCTATAATGCGCCGAAACATTCGTCATTAGACAAGCCAACATACATTTACAAACACCCATGCCAAACACGGGACTCGAACCCGCAACCTCGCGGTCTAGAAGCTAGTACGCTAACCACTATACCGTTTGGTCGGCTGTAAAAATTTCTAAAGCATTTGTTGAGAGTAACAACAGTGCATTATAAAGGAATTCCAACAAAAGTTAATTTTTGCTTTTCTGTATTGCCCTTTTAAGTTCTAACTTAAGTTTGTGTAGTTCCAAGGTACAAATATGAGGTGTATAAAAACAAAAGAAAACTCTTCATATCATAAAATGTTAATGTAACAAATAGACAAGATTGGTTTGTTTGTGCGCTCAACGACCTATTTTTATGCACAGTGACGGCTAATCAGGCCAGGACCTACAGCTTAATATGAATGTCCCGGTATTTGAACCCGACATGTGAGGCTCGAGTCTTAGGCATGTGCCCTAACGACATCAGGTGGGCAATGCGAAAGTTAAAAAAATTGTCTCATTGGGGTTGTTTGATAGTTTCAAAGATCTTTCATTAACAGATTATGATTAATAATGGTTCATTTTAGGATAATTTTTAAATATAATTTAGAAAATGAAGTTCTGCTTTTTGGAGTGGGGCTACACTAGAAGTCTACAATACCATAAAATTGTAACAGCAACATTTGCAATTACAGCACGAAATTTTTGAATTTCGTGAGATAATGAAGCACCTACACTTGAGCTAGCATCTCACTTCCTACAAACATGCAACTCCAATCAGAATACATTGAGGACAGGAAAAACTTAGCTATCACTAGTTTGCTGACTAGTGTTACGGAAGTGCATTGGCACTACAGTTGAATATTTGAGAAAGTAGTTCAAACTCTCTTTCCAATTTCATAAAACAATTATTATTTTCAGCTTTTAGTTAAATAAACGTTGAAAATTGAGAAGTTAAATATCTCAAGTAGGTATATATTGGAAAACTGGACCACATTAACCCATTTAAAATGTTTGTAAAAAATACAGTTTACTTAAATACAGTTTGATACTTAACAAAAACTATATCTTAAGTTACTAAAATAATTTTATTGAAATGTTTTTTGAAATTCTTATTCGTACTGTACGGCGACTTTACTGTAAACAAGTAACTAACAACAAATAAATTGGAAGAAATATGTGAACTTGTTTTTCCTAAAAATGCAGTTCTTGTATACTGAAATCTTTGAGATTGCATTGATTATGCATTCTCTGAAAACTGGTTTTTATTGAAATATTTTGAGCTTAGTTGACTGCGCAATGTTCTTATATCAAATATGTGTTGCATAAATTAAATGTATAGTAAAACTCAAAAACAAAGCAGTACAATTCCTCAAAATTTGGGATTCAAATATTCCCCACAAATGACATTTAAATAATAGATGAACATATTATTTATTTGGCTGTAAAATAAATTTACATTTTAGCTTAAAACTTACTTTCAGGATGGAAAACTAAGATTTTAAATCCGAGGAATGAACGTATATTCAAGCAATGCATAAATGTATATTGGACACCTTATTCTAAAATAAAAACTTTTAATCAAATGCAAGTTCATTTAATATAAAAGGCTATAGATGCAATCCAGTAGAATAGAAAATTATTTCCTAAAGAAATTAATATAAAATTGTATGTATTTTTGTAAAGTAGGTTATACAGTTTAAATTAAGATGAAAGGAAAATATAAATAATTAGATGAGGATACTTTGAAAGATGATACTTATATATCTGAGTTTGTAATATTTTAAAATATGAAATTATCTTTTGTTTTGCGAGTAAGACCATTTTTTGAAATTTAAAGTTTTTTCACAAAACTTTTGAATCTTGTTTCCTTCCGAATATCGAATGGCCCACCTGATGTCTGTAAGGTTTGTACTCTGGTCGAGAATGCAAAAGGTGCCAGGTTCAAATCCTGCGTGAGGCATTTATGTTCGCTGTTGTTCGAAATCCACGTTAATCTGTGTGTACCATCCTAATTAGCTCTTATCCATACTTGATGAAATTTCCGCATTTAAATTTATAAAAATGTCACGTAGATAACATTTCGTAACATCCATAGTGTCATTTTTCCATAACCTACATTGTATTACGAAATAATAAGCATTTCAGAAGTGAGGATTGTTAAATGTAACCTTCTTCAAGCTCTTATAAGAATACACTTTAAACAAGAAAAATAGAAGTTTAAAATATAGCAATGGTTAGTTCAGAACTAGTGCAGCCACCTTTAATTACAAAAAGAACATCTACTTGAATTGAAAAACAATGAAAGATAAAATAGTTTTCTAAGCTGTCCGCAAAACATTACAAATCGTATTAATTTAATAAGAACAGAACATCCTTCTATCAACGAATAGCTTTGTGATAATGGGAAGTCGAAAGGAGATAAAACACGTTCGGAAACTATTTCTTGGCTTACTCGACAAAATCTCTTGTTTTCTAGATATTTAATTTCTTCGAACACCAAGACGTTTGAAAAATAAATGTAACTCTTCTGTTACTAAAATCGCAATTTTTTTGTTGTAGATAATTTATAAAAGAGTATATATGTAATGCCCTATGCTATGGTACTAGAAAA
The DNA here is from genome assembly GCA_963978545.1 of Linyphia triangularis. NCBI lineage: Eukaryota > Metazoa > Arthropoda > Arachnida > Araneae > Linyphiidae > Linyphia > Linyphia triangularis. The sequence goes on along the minus strand of OZ021721.1, from coordinate 9,332,980 downwards.
TACATTTGTAAGCATATTTTTACACTTATTGTATATTTAGGCTGAACCTATTGAAATACAATAAAATTTGTAGACTCGCATTACTTTATTAAAATTAATAACACATTGCGGTTCTTTTAATAGGTAATGGTTACTTATACATAAAAAAAACTTGCTTATGAAATTGTAATATGTTAAATGGACAAAAATATTATTTTAAAATTTGATTGGTTAAAATTATTAGTTGGTAATATAAAAGTTGCATATTTTCGATTGATGGAACTCCTATATGTAAAGATTAAATTATGCACCAAATATTGAATATAGAAATATCAATTCTTGTTGCAGGTGATTTGAATACCCTAGTCTTTACCATATATAATGTAATACTACTTAAGAAAGGTTGTTGCAAAAAAATATTTCCATTGGAAAATATCTAATCAAAAATTCTTAGCATGTATGGGTTAAAACGTGGACTTTTTTGTCATTATATATAAAAGTTAAGAAATTAAATTTTCAAACCTCGTATAGTAATTGGCTTTGAAAATAGAACAAATTAGTGAAATATCGCATTTAAGAATCCTATAAAGGATAATTTACTCCTTGAAAATAATAGAATTTCTGTTCTGTTTTTTCGAATTGGAGGTTAAGCATGTTCTCTTGATTTTATCTTTATTTATAAAGGTATCCCTAACCAGAAAGCATGAAAATTTTTAATTTTGAGATCTTGAATTGTTTCAAATAGTGATTTTTATACTGTTTATAGTGATTTTAGTCACTTAGAAATACCTATTTTAAAAGCATCAGCAGCAAATAGACACATGGACTCTTCTGAATTAAGGTGATTGTTTACTTTAAACCTGATTTTCTAAGTACTATGCTTTTGATGTGCCTTTTCTCAGGAAGTGTTTACAGTTAAAAATAAAATTTAAGCACTGACATATTCATTAATTATTGCTATTTACTTAAACATAGATTCTAAGAAATATTTATCCAACAAAAAAGTTTTTGAACTTTAAACAATAAAAATGTGTATTTGTCACTTTTGCTGTAATGTTTTAATAAAAAAAAATATTCTTTTAGCAACTAGGTAATATATTTAAAAAAGCATTTGTAAATTAGCATTCCATAAATTAGTTTTGTAACCTAAGGGATTTTGCGGGATTCCGGATTACTTAAATTGTTAAGTTTTAGAAACATAGAATTTAACTCCTAAAATAAAGGATTGTAAATGTAAAAATGGTATTTGCCTGGTAATACTCGAATGATTATGCCTTACATGCCAGCTTGTTCAAATAATTTTGCCAGTGTAGTTTCTTCTGTAGAGACTTCTAAAAGCAAATATTTGTTTGCGCTTAATAGGGAATGAGTAAATCAATGTTACAACAAGGTGTATTATATGTGGTTAAATATATTTCTTCGAGTGAGAAAATCTATGTATAATTGTATAATATAATATTTTTAAAATCATGAAATTTTGGTTTTTGATAACACTCTTTTGATTATAATATTTTGTTAAGTTTGACAACTAAATATTATTTTATGTTTGGCTTTCATAATTCTTCTTTTTAAGAATTCTAATATTCTTCAACCAAATTTAAACAGCATTGTTTTCATATAAACAAATATTATTATAATATGCATAATTTTAATTAAATTAACTGTATTTATACTTAATTCTACTGGCGTGTAAATCACATATAATTGTTGTTTGGTAAACAAACACTACTTATAAAGATGTTTTAAATAATATAAAAGTGCTTGAAAAATATTTTGTTTTGTGTGGACCTAAGTTACGTTTCGTCATAGTGTCATATAAGTAATACATAGAATTCACCTCGAAAAAATATCATGAAATGAAGTACTTGTAGAATCCAATATTTAATTCTATTGCATTTATTGATTGTACATAAATTTACTGTTCAATTTGAAAAATGTTTCCATCTTTTTGACAGAGAGCAGTCAATTTTGATATAACAGGAATGCACTTGTTATTAGTAATATGTTATTTTTAGTAATAAAGCATACATATTTAGTTCCACTAACGACGTGTAATGTAACTAAATTCAGGTCGTTCCTTTTTGTCTTTGGCAATGTTTGTGAGGAGAAAATTATTACTTTAAACTCAATATTCACAAAAGTCACTTGAAAGAAGTTTTTTTAGTTTTTAAGAAGTTTAAACTTTGTAATAGCTGCCAAATAACAAGTACATATTGTTTACTGCTCATGCCAGACTAGTCACCGATATAAAAGAACCGATTTAATTTCATGAAATGTATATGTTATCTGAGATAACCTCGCTTTTCCATTTAAGCAAAAAATAAAGTAATCGGGGGAAAAAAAACCTTTACGCCTCATCTCCTACGAGCGATAACATGATAAATATCACGAGCGTTGCTTTTCCCTCAAATGAAATCAATCAAACTACCTGAAAATTAAGCGCAGCGAGCAGTTTTAAAATGTGCAAACTTGTCGGATGAACATTAACTCATGCTGCATTTTCAAAAAGGGTTTCGCAGTTGCGGAAGGCAGGGGAGATCATAATGAGAATTGATTTGATAGTGATAACATTTTATATTTATTTTTTGAATTCTGAGATGACGTTTCTGTAATGCCTCTAGGGCAGAGATTTAAGATGAGAGAGAAAGCTTCTTTTGGTGGGGTCAAACACATATCTACTAGGAAAAATGTAAGGGATTCACAAGTTATAGATTTTGAGATTTCAAAAGTAAAACGCATAAGTGAATAAAATATGAATAAATTATATTCAGTTTCCGGGGTATTGAAAATACTTGGTTTCTTTAAATAACTTTACTTCACACTTTCCATTTTAAATAAATAGGGTGACTACAAGATCAACTTTCAAAGACTGTAAAATGAAGATCCACTGGCCAGAATGACCTGAAATTTGACCTGAATGTATGAGAGGAAGGGATAAACCGTAAGGCTTAAGGGGGAAAGCTATACTTTCTTATACGATACCATTTCCTCCTTTTTCGTGTATATTCATGTCAATTTTCAGGCCATTCTAACCAGGGATGTTTTTCAGTGCATCTTTTTTTACTGCATTTTAAAATTTGAAGTTTAATTATCACTGTATATCGGTATTATATCGTTCTTTTTAGTTAAGAATCCACGTTAAGCTGTAGGTCCTGACCTGATAAACCGTTGTTTTGCCCAAAAATAGTTCATTGATCATGCGAACTAACCTACAAGAATATGTCAAAGATGCTTAGCAATGATTATATTACCATTTTAAAAAGTGCATACTTTATATTGTATATCCCATTAATTAGTGATAATAAAAAATGTCACTCACAAATATAAATTGTTTTTAAGTTTTGCGAATTGTTTTTTAAATTAACCTTAATCCTTAACCTAGTAAAATAAATCCTAGAAATGTAGAAAGAACTAGTTTGGAGTATTTTTTTAATCAGAAAATTCCTTTTCTGTTTTAAAAAAATATGCTTTTTTTTACTTCTGATGTATACATACAATTTAAAAACTGCTCACTTGTGTTTGGTGTTTCTGGGTATTCACTATAAACTTGATTTTTTCAAGTTCATAGTATTTTATTTCCTTAAGGGGACACCTTTTCCAAAATTCTTTAGTTTTGCTTAGAATTAAATAAAATTTGGCACAAACATATAAGATATGCTTATAACACAACAACAAAATTTGAGCAGATTATATAAAATAGATAGTAAATTATTGAGAAAAATACATTAAAATAATACGAAATTTAAACTTTTTCAAAATGCTCCTTGTGACACAATGTTCAAACGAACATAAAAATATAATTGAAGTTGTTTATCAATATATTATAAACATTTTCACTCATGCTTTTATCTTTTGGTGCTATAGTTGAACAGAAATAAAATTTCAAACCTTTTCGTGATTTTTCATTAAAAAATGCACATATTTCAAATTTCCAAAATGAAAAAAAATAGAAAAAAAATATGTGACATAAAAAAGCATGTGTGTATCTCTTTATAGTACATTAAAAATTATTTCTACAAAATATTAGGTGGATTTATGAAAAAGTGAATCGCAAGGAGCTTTTCAAACATTCGTAAAATGTGAAAAAACTTTTTTCAACAATTGTGCAATGAGTTAAAATAAAGATTTTACCACTTAAAACCATCGGATTGCAAACATTCAAACACGAAATTAAAGCTAGTGATGTCAGCAATTTTTATAGAACAAAAACAAAAAACGTAATTTTTGATGATATTTTTGTAGTTTCAGTGTCCCATATCCCCTTAAGGCTTTTAACATTTTCTATTTTTTAAAACAGTAAGTCTGAATAGTGGCACTTTTTGAGTAATTTAAATAAAAATTGTTAAGTTAATATTACATATTAGCAAATGTGTTAAGTTAAAACATTCAATATTCAAATGCGAAAAGACAAAATGTTATTTTACAAAATGTAGCAGGTGTTATTTATTTTAAATCCCAAAATGTTTTTCTAAAGATTATCGAAATATTTCTATAATTTGGTTTTGAAAAACATAATTTAGATTTACTTGAAAGTCGAATAGTTTATTTGAATTTATTTATGTCGTGTGTTGATTATTGAAACGAAAATAACTGTCCTTTTATTTACGATTTGTATGGAAGTATATGGTACGTTTTATGTTTACAAAATTTATCTTTAAAAATTATATTTGATAATAAATATTATATTCATAAGAAAATGATACAAGTATTGGTATGAATTGATATGGGACAGATTCAATACAGCATTGGTAATAAATCATAAATATCAAGTTTATCTCCCTGTTGGTAAAATACTGTTAAAGCAAATTTTATTACTTTATATGATTCAATAACTGTAAAAACACATATTTAGTAGTTGTGATGAGCCAAAATTTAAATGTACAATGCATTGTTATTTACACTTCAGTAGAATGTTCTGATTAAAATTAAATCTATAAATTGTTGATATTTGTAAACTGTTAATATTTGTAAGGCACTTTTTAGTTGCCATAAAATGTGCTATACATTTTTACTAAGTACAATCAGGATTTTCCACCAAAGTTTAAGTCTTTTTTTTGTCAAGCACGCAATAGAAATTAAATAGCGATAGTTAAATTCTTTTTTCAAGTACTTTGTTAGACGATCATGTTGCTAGAAAGCTTGAGTTATTTTGAAGATTATGTTTCTCAACGTTCGAAACTCGAAGTCGCAGGGCAAAAACAGCGCGGAACTTATTGATGTTTCTTTTGTAAGCAATTTTTCAAGTAAAATGCTAGTAATTTGAAAGGTGACCATCTTTTCCTTCTTGGTTTCAAATTTTTGTGGATGTTTCTTTTTAGATTGGTGTACCGTAACCTGAAAAAAGAAACTTGACGCCCGTAACAAAATTCTCCTCAAACTTTTCCTGTCATTCAGGTATTCTGTAGTATATGGCATTGGCAACAAGTTGAAATTAGTGCAGTACCTTTTCAACATTTAGTAAAATATTTTTCTTTAAATTTATTATTTTTTTCAACGTTATCCCCGAAGGAAGTTGAATATTTTGATTTGTAAATTGTAACGAATTGGCATTACTTTAATTAAATTTGATTTTTTAATAGAAAACTAAATTATTGATCTCTGTTCTTCACACTGGTGGTAGCACATAAATTTATTTTGAAAATTTTACATCATGTACAAAATGCCATAGGTACGAAAAAAAAAAATTGGTTTAAGCCTAGCTCATCTGATGGTTGTAGAATTAAAGCTCTGGCCTCGCTTGCCAAAGGTGCAGGGATCAAATCCTGGGTTAGGGATGGATGTTCGTTGTGCTTTGGAATACACATTAATATGCAAATCCCTGCCAAATTAAACGTCATTGTGCACAAAAATAGGTAATTGAGCGTACAAATAAACCAATCAAACATAGATCTAAAAGTACCACTCATCAGCCAAGAAACATGGGAAGAAAAGGAATGCAACGGTCAATAAGAATAATTTGACGATGAGTATTTCAGATTTTACTACTTTTTTTGTGCGATAATTTGGCGGGAACATTTTTATTACCCAAGTGTTTTTTTTTTTTTTTTTGCTTTTTATATTTCCTTTTTTTTCGCGGGGGGGGGGGGGTCTTTATTTTATGCTGAATTACGAATTAAACATATATTGTTTCATAAATTATGTCTGTATGCCACAATTTTTTATACGGGTTATTAGCTTTAAATCAAACCCAAATCTTTTTTTTTTTTTTTTTTTTTTTTTGAGTTTCTAAGAAGGAATAACTACACAGTTTTTGAAAATGTTTAAGATTTGTAGTTGTAAGGAATGCAAATAAAATGAGCCATTTTGTAAAATATTTGTGCAATACTTTGACCGATAAAAGTTTTTTAACATTGAAGAAGAAGCTGAAAAATTGGAAAAAATAGCTCTTTTAAAACACATTTGTCTCTACTTTAATAACATCCATTTTACAGATTTTATATTTGATTCCTCTCGCCTTTGACCAATATATTTACAACTGTAACTTAACGAAGTTTTTGTTTCAGTGCTGATGTCTGACCCCTGATAGCCACGTGTTTTCAAAGAGTAATGTCCCATTATCGGCATCTTTGGGGGTGGTACTTGCACGGGGAGAGGGGGTGACGGTGTTGCGTTCCTATAAACAGATTACTTAATTTTTTTTGAAAACTAATGACTAAGAAAAGTCTGTGAGCCTCGGCTCAAGTTGTTATTTTTAATTTTTAACTTATTTTAAAAATAGCTTAGTCATTTTTCAATGTGTGATTACACATGAGTTTTAATAGAAATATTAGAGTGATTTTCATGAAGATTTGTAATATTAGAAGGAATATTTCTACGAATTTGCGTTTTTGTGTCCAGTAAATTTGATAGAAATGGATCAAACACCTGGATTATCTTTGTATTTACTGGATATAATTGGTGTTTGTGGTTAGATATAGTAAGTGGTATATCAATGCTTTGCAATGCACACGATATAACAGATTTGACAACTACACCATCACTACCCAAAATGTCCATTGCTCTTGGACCAACTATTTATTAACATAATTTGCTTATATTGTAGCTAGTAGATCCACGTTTGATTATTTCATCATTTTTAGGAATGGATCGACCAGAAAATGATAGTCGTGCAATCTAATATTAGTAGTGGTGATTCGCTATGCAAACTTTTATTTTACAACGAAATTTTTAAATAAATTATCCTACATTGAACAAATTCTAGTCGAACAGTATGAAAAAGAAATTAATAGCGTATGAAAAAATTTCCGTTTTTTAAAGTGTTATCAAATTAGATAGCATATGTTAATAATTTGGGAATGTATCGAATATTAAAATTCACTACCATTAAAATGATACCATTTTCTTTCTGAGACTCAAATTACTTTTTAAATTACAGTAGGTTTTGTGAACCTGTTTTGTATCACGTTCATTAGTGTAGTAAACTTAAAACGCGTTTTCTGAAGAATGACATTTTGGTGTTATATGACTTTACGCCAACGGTCATAACTTCATAATAAATTGTCCGATTTACAAAATTCTAATTTTATTTTGAATACACAAGTTGTGAGTGTGTTTCCTATGATGAATCTAACATATATCATTATAAAAAAAAAATTATGAATATTTTAATCTTAATTTTTTGTTAAAAACTATGTATTTTTTTAACATTTTATTTAAAAATTTATAATTAAATAAATATTGCAGCCAAATTCAAAATTCACCATAGGAACATGTGTCAATATAATATCTTTTATTTGCAATAGAAATAATGCCTCTAAGTTAATTACAAGTTTATTTATGCATGTTCTAATAATGTCTTAATTAGTCACTTTAAGTGCATTAGCTGATTAAAAAATTGACGGAAAAAAAAGTTTATATATATAAATGCATCATTTTTAATTCTGATATACTGCCAAAAAGTTTGAAATTATTACTTAAAAAATAAAGAAAATCATCTGAATTGTATATGTATACCTTAAAATGTTTCTTTCCTTTTTGTATTTCTTGCTTATGATGTCACCAGTAAAGAAAGTTAAATATTATTTAATTTTATCAGGTAAAAAGGATTAAATTCCTAAAGCGCAGGTGACGTAATTGTTTTCATATATATAAAGATTTTAGTTGGTTCAAGCAATTTTTCCCCATGAAATAATGATTTTAACTGTTTAATTTTTCCTAATACCGCAAATTAATTTTTCATAACTATGAATACCTAATCTGAAATTTTATTTACGAGAAACAACAGAATCTAAACTGTTTGGATACGGTGCATATTAATAAGTTTAACATAGCATAATGATAAGAAATACATAGAAAAAAATCTATGTGTCTTTATGTTGGAGACTCAATTTCGATAAAAGTTTAACTGATATCAGGAAGTATACATTTTCTGTATAGTGTTGAAGTGTCATTCTTTGATGTAGTTTACTGAAGACACTCCAACCACAATTTTAATTGTGTTCAATGTAAATAAATGAATACCTTTTAAATAATTGTTTACCTGCAATTGGTGACTGAATAGTCTAATTGTAATTTTAAGGTTTTCTTGAGGCTTTTAAAAAAGTACATTTGAAGTTAATAGCAGACATTTCAGGGCAAAGATGTTGATAGGGGCTATTTTCAGATCCAGGGGCAAAGAATGGGTGCTGAAGGGATACTATTTCGGATGGGTACGTTGGAATTAAGAAGTTTATGTGCCAGAGATCAGAGTGGAGAACAGGAAACCACACTCCACTTATCCAACACTCCGTTAAAGCCCTGATGCTTGGAAGCATGAAGGTGTAACCAATGGAGAATTTGAATTCCAAAAAGGATTGATCCAATCGTGACTCAGCCGAAGATTTCAAATACTGGTGCATCTTTTGGAGAAAACAATTCTAACGCTTTGCTAAGAACCTTTCTTTAATTGAATGCAACTCGGGAGGCTCAAGCCCCATGACAAGAGCAGAGAGTAACCGATTCTCCATCCGAATGGTAAGCACCCCTTTGTTGTTTTCTATTTCAATTAGAAGGATTTGTTAACCAAGATGAAAAATAAATTTAATGTGCTTTTACTTTTAACGATTGGTATGATTAATTTATATGAGTAAATTTGGCATTTTTTTTTATTTCAATGCTTTTAAAAGTGATGAAAGAATGTGTTTTAGATATGACGTCCACAGGTAAAGATTCTATTTTTTGTGTTTTATTTAGAGTATAACTACAGTAGATACTAGGACTGTATTTCATGTGTCTGAACTTTATTCAACAATTGGGTAACCGGTTGCTTATGTATTGCCAAGAGCTATGCGTACTACTACTATATGCTTTACCACCAGAAGCGATTAATGGAACTATTAAATATGAACAAGGGTTATGAACAGGGAACCGATCTCACCGCATATATATTACGTAAAAAATTTAAATAGAAGACAAGTTTCACCTCATTTTTCAAAATCGTTTCGGTACTCTTCAACTACTTATATGAAGTATAAACTTTTCGTTTGAAGAAAATCATGCAAAGGAAGAAAATAACCATTTCCTCTTTGGAAACTAGACTAAAAATAGTCTTTTACGTGAATTGAAAAGTCTATTAAAGTGGGATATTAGAAGAGACCGGTCTTAAACTGCTGAGTGCACTCGAAATGATCATTCGATTTTTGAGCCTACTGAAACGAATGATTCTCTGGGATTTTCTGTTTCTGAATAATTCAGGTCGCTGTTTTCAATTCTTGTTTATTTTCTTTATCTTATTTTCTATCGTCAGTCGCAGTGACAAAGTTCGCTGAGCAAATATAATTTTTTTTTAATAATTTCGGTTCAGTTTCTATCACCATTTTATTTTTATTCGTACCAATTACAGAGTGAGGCATAAATACATCTACCCGTATGACTAGAATAAGTTATAGTTTCAAATCAAATAGGTTAAATCAATCTAATTTATACCTTCAAAAAGTTTGTTTCAAACTTATATTTTCCTGCATTAAAATAAAAAAAGGTAATTCTAGACATTTAGTAGAACAATATGAAAGAAATTTTTTAAGGATAGCGTTATATTCTGTCTAGATCTCTCCAAAGGGTTCATCGTTGTGAACATTCAGGGAGGATTGGAGAATATGGGGCATTTGTAGATCTCAGTAACTTACTTTTCTTGGTCTACAAGATTAGCCCTCTCGCACTTCGTTCACGACCGCATCTTCTTCGTCACCACTCCGACATGGAAATTTACAGCAGTCGTAATCATCGTGCAAACTCATAATAATAGAATAAAAATAAAAAGTACTCCATTCAAGTACATATTACCATTAAATCAGGGATAGGTCTTCACCTGATCCCCCAATGAAATATAAAATTTATGATTGTGTCTTTACACTATCACTTATTCAACAAAACCTGTCAGTGACAATAACTTTGTCGTCAGAAAAACACATACTTTACAAAAGAAATCGAAATCAATGCAGACACAAGAGTTACGCATCACATTGTTAAGGTTAAATATATTTATATTCCTCTATAGAAAAACGAAACTGTTTCCGATGCAGTATAGAACCCGTGTACCCGTTGCAGATAAAGACTTTGAATCTTAAGGTTGATTTACATTTTTCCAGTGACTTTCGTGTCCAAATGACAAGTTGACTAAAAAGTAGTTGGCATGAAATGACTGATATTCCAGTTCATTAGAGCGTTCCGATCACATAACTTATTGTGCTGGCGTTGCACAATGTGGTTGTTTGTGTTTTATTACACAAATGGCTGAGTTACATAAGGCTCTCATTAGACAGAACCACCCCAATGGCGCACCACAGTCCCACCACTAAGATTCCAAATAATGCATTGACCATAAAACTTTTACCTTTCTTGATACATATTTCAATGTTTAACATAGTCTCGAAATAGTTGAAAAAAATTCAGGTTTTACTTCACTTCAATGATTTGTAGGTTGAATAATTTATTTTTATCTATAATAGCTTATAATGACCAACTCTACTTATCACGACAATTACATTCTGAGCTAACTATTTGTTATCACGATAACTACATTCTGAGCTAACTATTTGCTATCACGATAACTACATTCTGAGCTAACTATTTGCTATCACGATAACTACATTCTGAGCTAACTATTTGCTATCACGATAACTACATTCTGAGCTAACTATTTGCTATCACGATAACTACATTCTGAGCTAACTATTTGTTATCACGATAACTACATTCTGAGCTAACTATTTGTTATCACTATAATATGCAACGTTTGCTTCTTAAAGCAAACACAATCTTTACTCTACTGACAATTTCAAAAAGTTGACACTCCAATAAAAAAAATATATATATGTTCTGTTAGAGCTGGGAGGCATACCATTGACAAATGACGTCGTCTTTGACTGGCCTGAAGAATATATAGGGGATTGTAGCTAAAATCTAGTGACTGTAGACTGTAATTAGCACGCCGATTTGGCAACGTGAGTATCGGTTTTGATAAGAGACAATAATTTGTTAATTACAAGTTGTTTGAACCACGTTTTTATGTCTATTCGAATGTTAAGCTGGTAATGTTTTATTATTTCATAAATAAAGCAAGAATTATTTTTTAAGTATGTCATAGTTAGTATTTATAATAACTTATATCTTACTTTTTCACCGGCATCAACAATCGTAATCGTATCATTCCATTCACCTTAGTGTCAGATGTCTTGAACCTTTAATATTTTCCTTAGAGACCGCACATTTAACAAAATGATATTTTTATTATTAATAAATATTTTTACTTGAAGTATTTCAAAGTGTCACTAAGTTAGCTTCAAGTTCTAGTGTTAATTAATATTTTAACCACATTATTTTGTATTTCAAAAATAGTATTTAACTTATGGGATATTTTTTTGCATGCAATTATTATTTTCACATGTCAAAAAAAACTCCTATTATTCTCATACCTTTTATTTTTGGTGTCTTATAAATATCAGTGCTTCTTATTTTTATAGATATGCCCTTTTAGGTAAAATAAAGAACAAAAATGAATTCATGTGATTAACAGTAGAGTCTTTTTCTTTTACAGTAGAGTCTTTCGTCTTTTTTTTCTGTATAAAAAAAAAATCTTCTATTTATTTTTTAGCATGTTTTAAATATCGAAGTCTGTAGAATAGTCAGGCGAAATTGAATGTGTAAACTTTGAACAAAACAAAAACATGTATAACATACTTAGCTAATAACTTTTTAATTTAAATTTCAAAAAATTAATCATAGATGGCAGCACAAAACTGATAACTGTAAATAGAAAGTTTTGTCGTTTTATATCTTCGGAAGTTTCATGAAATCCGCCCCCCTCCTCGCCTCCCCCCAAAAAAAATAATCTCCTTTATCTCTATCATTTTAGTTTCTTACTGTTTTCCAATCTGTGTGAAAAAAATTCGACTCCCATACAGTAGAGTGACGCTCTAGTGAACCTCTTATTTTCTTCAGAAGATGCTTATTAAAGTGTAACGAGGCATTGATTTCGCCACTTATTGCGAAGACAGTTCAACGGGGAGTTTTTTATTTCTTATTATTTTTGCTATAAATAGTTCCGTCATAACGCAATGAGACGAAAAAGCATGATGGAATTGAAATCTAAAGCAGCGTTCCCCAAACTGTGGGTCAATATTTGGTGGTTTGAGACAAAGATCGACCACAAATGAGAGTTTTAAAACATTTAAAATATTTATTATCGAAAATGATGTAAGCATTTCTGATAATATAATTACTGATATCTCAAAACATTTTAATATTTTTTGAAGAAAATTTTAATTATTGCTTTATCGAAGAAAGGAAAAATTTCCTAGAGAAAAACGGGATTTCGCATTCCTTCCGGGGAAACATACGCTATCAAAAAATAAATTACTAAAACTAAATTTTAATCGTAGTAATTTGTTAGATTGACACAATTTTAGTTATCTGCCGAACAAGCTTTTAGAATATTGTATATAAAGCTTTGAAAATATTACTCTTTAATACATCTTCATAGCTTTTGTGAAATTGAATTTTCAGCAATGGTAGGAATTAAAACCAAGAATCGCAACATACTGTAACTGTCCAACTGGTTGCGTTTTAAAATAATTCGAATTAATCTGGAGTTCCTTGTAAGACACAACAGCAAAGGAAGGCTCGAGCACTCATGCCTTATAAGAGTTTGTTTCTGTTAAAATTATATTTAATAATAAATGCTTTTTTCTTCAAAATATTTTTTTTACCCATAAACTTTATTTTGAAAGAACATGTGCTGTTCGTCTCTGTGAATTTTTTTCCTTCACGGTTGTAATGGGAAGGGAAAATATTTCACTGTCTTGATTTGGGCGTTGCCCGATACTTTCTGGAATAGCAAGAAAAAGATTCCAAGTTTTTTAAACCTAGATCAGTAACAGTCACGAGCATTTTCAAAGTGACAAAATACTTCCAACGTATGATTTCGAGAGTTTTTTCCCTCCCAGCTTTCTAAAGCATTCAAACGATTAATACGAATAGTTTAAAAAAAGGGTTTGCACATGATTTTCTTATTCTAAAAAGATCGTTTTTGAAAGTTGAACTAATTAAAAAAAAATCACGATGGTCGTTATATTCCCTTTGACGGACTATTTTACCATAGCGTTTTTGGCTATAATGGTCATAACAATGATATAACTAAGAAAACTTTTCATATTCTCATTTTGTTAGAAAAGAAAAGTAGGAGAGCCTGATGAGGTTTATTATCGTAAAGATCCTAACAAAATGATACAAAAATACTTTTTTTTAACAAGCCCTTCTACTCTAGATGACGTATTGGGCTCCAAATGAACTTTGGACTAATAAAACTTTAATACTTCAAAAAGAATAATTTTACTTTTCAATGAAATTGACTTGTTGGTCTTTGCAATGATTATCTTACCGTTTCAGACTTACCTGAGGAAAATGCCTCAAAATGTATCAAATTTCCCCTTGTATAAAAGTGGATCGCCCAGCATGTTGACATGTGATGAAATTATCTTTACCTATCTCAAGATCATCTCTAAGAGACAAAATTATCAAACGTTGATGTAAAAAAAATAATTTATAAACAATTATTTCACTCGGTTTTACAAAATGTCAGGCCTGTGCCTTTTCATGCTGAAAGGATAATACATTTCGCAGCTCAATGGACTGCGGTTTTGCTGCTAGCTTCATTCTATGCAAGGCAGTCAAGTGTTCTTTCAGTGGCTGCCTATTTGGGAAATATCCTTGACAACATCAAATTGTACATTGCACGTCATTCACTCAACTCGATGTTTTCACGGTAAAACACTATTACATAATTAGCATAAATAAAATTCTCCCCCTTGCGGTCTTTATCGTAAGAGAGTAAGCAATTTTTACGGAATATACCTTATTATGTAAAACATTAAATACGTATAAAATGGGATAGCGTTTTGTTAATAAGGATTACCTACAGGATGATTATAGTTCAATAATCACTTGTCTGAATGACCTGAAATTTGAACTGAATATTCAAGAAAGAATAGGAAATTTTATGGCATTAGAAATAAAAAAATTGTTCGAAATATTTTTTTATTTTTTATTATTGACTTTGACGTAAAAAAATTAACATGTAGTATCAACTTTTAAAAATTCGTTATGTGCGAATGATCAAGCTTACATTTTCATGCAGATCAAGAGAAATTTCATAAAAAAATCATGAGAAATTTTAAACCTATTTATTGAGTATTAAAAAAGAAATAATATAGAATTAGTAAAATTTTGAAATTTGATCCTTTACGTCTCTTGAAGCCTATTTTTTTTCTAGAATATTTTATTTCCAACAAAATATGCATTTCAATTCTTTTAAAAGATACGCTTTTAGATTTCTGATTAAAAGCTATCTTAATTTAAATTAGTATAGGGTCATTTCATATTTCATTTCAAATTAGCACGGCTCCTATCCCGACCCCTTTAGAATTTAATAAAATTTTGCGCACTTGCTGGGCTTATAGAGAAAAAAAAAATGGCCAATATTAGGTTAGAATACCGTTTGGTTTTCGAAAAAAAGAGCTTCAAAAATTGACAAAAAGGTCAAAATTACGTATTTCTTGCTTTGCAGATTTGCGCATAATTGTGTCCCTAACTATCATAGAACATTGCTTTTCGTGTAAAAAAAAAATGAATATATATATATATATATATTCATATATATATATTCATTCTTCATACATAAATTCTCTACAAAAATCTGTTGGTTTCATTTTGAGACCATTATGGGATGGCAAATTATAAATTTAAATGCAAACCCTTATCCTTAATTTCCCACGGTATTCGCCTTCGGGTGCGAAGTAAGGATTCCCATATTCACGAAGCGTATTGCAAAAGAATGTACTAGGAATTGAATGTAAATTTTCTAGGGTTTTTTTTTTTTTTTTTTTTAAATTTAATACTGAAAATTTAATTTTTGGATCTTGATGGCCAAGATCTTGTTGCTTATTTTATAGTTGAAATTTTGCTTGGATCTTGTTGCCTTATTTTATAGTTGAAATTTCCAAGTTTGCTGATATACGACCAAAACAAGTGCCGTTTCAGCTGGAAGTGGAACACTTACCTTTTGTGTTTATTATATTCATAAAAATGTGAAATTATTGCTGATAGGATGTCATTCGAACGAATTAAGTAAAGAAAGTGAAACTCCATTAGATTCCTGTTAAACCTGCTTATCTGCAATTGTTAGAAATTATCTTCAAACAATAAGTTACTTGTGGGATTTGTAACAATTGTCCGAAATTCGTGAAATTTAGGAAATGAATAGAATAATTTTTTGATAAAAGTAGGATTAGAAGAGTAAAATACAAGCAGCGAAATAGTTTTTACAGGTTTACCCTTGAAACTTTGCAGACCTTTTGAATTGACTTATTAATTTATTTATGGAAAAACTAGCTACACTTTAACGGCTTTGATGTTAAGAGTAGTCATATTTCTTTAGTGCTAGTAAAAAATTTAAAATTAGATTCTTGGCGATTTTTTCGAAAATTACTTCTTTATTATTCAAGATGCAGTTTAAGGATATAATCTATTTCAACATATAAAAAAAAGTAAAATGGGAAAAGAAAGCGAATACTTTGAAATGGTAAGCATCTGATAAACTAATTTCGACGATATTTCAATGGTTATACGACTAATAAAAAAACGTGTTTCTATTTTTGGGATATTCCTTTTGCTAAATAATATGAACAAATTATTCTGATTATTTGTAACGTTCTTTAAATAAATTCTCAAAATTCTATTTATAATCATGGTTCTAATTTTATAGGAAAAAACTTTACATACTTAATATGCCTTAAGCAGATGCTAATCATAATAATTTTCGACAATAATTTAGGTAAAAATGTATTCCTCTCTTATATATTTATAAGAAGATCGTAAAAGGAAAATACATATATGATAAGAGTGGACTAAACAGTTTCAATTTAAATTTATATCTTTACGTAATAACCATTTAATTCATTAGAAAACTAGACAATTCTCATTTTATTCCCTGTAATTTTTTTTGTATTGAGTTTTGAGAATATGATAATCTTCATTTCGTAGCTAAAGTTAATTTTGGGCGAAATTAAGGATAATGTTTTGTTTTTAAATTTATAACTTGGTATCCCATTAGCCAAATGAAACCAACAGATTTTTGTAGTGAATTAATCTACTTACCATATACTTACTAAATCCCTACAATTTCGGACAATCGTTACAGTCGCAACAGGTAACATATTATTTGAGAAGAATTAGAAACAATTGTATATATGCAGGTTTAACAGGAATCTAATGGAGTTTCAATTTCTTTACTTAATTCGTTCGAATGACATCCTATCCGCATTCATTTCACATGTTTATGAATATGACAAACACAAACGATAAGTGTTCCACTTCCCTCTGCAAAGACACTTATTTAATCTCATATCAGTAAACTTGTAAATTCTAATTATAAAGTATGGCAACTCTCCCACACATTTAACAAAAGAACAAGAATTAAATTTTCATAATTTAATTCATTTAAAAAACTAGATAATTTACATTCAGTTCCCTGTCCATATTTTTGCATTATGTTGGTTTCTTTGTACGCTCAACGACCTTGTTTCTAGCACAATAATGGCTAATCAAGCAGGGACATATAGCTTAATGTGAATTCTGAACCACAACGAAGACCAATGCTTAACGCAGGATTCGAACACGGAACCCTTAGCATACGAGGCCAGAGCTCTAACCATATAGCCATCAGGTGAAACTTTTGCATAAGGTATCGCGAATATGGGAATCGCCACTGCGCACTCATCACAGGCGATTATCGTGCGAATTTAAAGATAAGGGTTTGCATTTAAATTTATAACTTGTCATCCATAGTGGTCCCAAAATGAAACCAACAGATTTTTGTAGCGAATTAATGTATGAAGAAAATATATTGTTGCGTTGACGGGTTCGAAAGATTTGAAGCCAAAGCAGATCAAAACTTGCAGATATTTATTCCAATATCACTCTTCACAGATTCCTTTACAACTCCAGAACTTCTCGTTCTAGTAGACACAATACAGCTCTTTTCACAACAATAGAGCACAAAACAGCAGTTAAAAACTTGACAAAACAACTGCTAAATCACTGCAAAAGACAATGCAATACAGTTCGCTTTCGGAACTCTCTGAATGCTCACTGAGACTCGGTATCTCAATTCAGTAATTCCAGTCAACTCACTAGTCAACTAACCCAGTCAGCAACTGACTCAACTAACAACTAACTCCATCACCCGCTCTCTTGAGCTTTTATAGGGGAGGCGAACATACGTGAAACTTCTAGAGATAGATATTTAGAAAACTTTCCAGATCGTTGTCAAAAAGTCCTATACATGTACATGGGGACCAAAAATGTCGCCAAATGGTCGCCAAATTTGGCGACATTTGGCGATTTCTCGCCAAATTTGGCGACAAAAATTAGTCGCCAAAACCAGCCCCAAATTTGGTTCTATCTCGCCAATTTGGCGAGATTGCCATTACCATAATGTTAAATGCCCTGCTCCTTGTAAAACTCGCTTCCCAGCGTTACCTCTGTAAAACTCATTATCAAGCATTGAGACACACATTGCGGGGAAGCAAACTAACGACGAACTATTGCACTGCCGTATGCGAAATGTACATAAATTGTACTATTTACAAAATTAATACTACGAAATATTTACAAATATACAAAAATTCGTAACAATATTTTTTGGAAAAAATAAAAATACCCCTTTTTGAGTCATCAAAGGTCAAACTGTTTAACCTTAAAATTAATTTTTTTAAAAATTGGTGCAAGAGATACATTATAAGAAAGCATAAATATTCAGCAGTTTTTGGCACCAAAAGCAATGTTCTATGATAATAAGGAACAAAATTATGTGCAAATCTGTAAAGCAAGAAATGCGAAGTTTTGACCTTTTGGCCTATTTTTGAAGCGTCATATTTCAAAAAACCAAACGATATTCAAACCTAATATTGGCATTTTTTTTTCACTATAAATCCAACAAATGAGCAAAATTTTATTATATTCTGAAGGGGTCGGGTTGAAAATATTACATTTTTATGTGTTGATTTGACATGTAATGACCCTATATGTTTTTAAATTTCTGATTAAAAACTATGTTTTATTTGTCCTGATTTTTGATTAAAAAATATCTTTCATGCATGCATTTTTAAACTAAAGTTCAAAAATGGATGCACGATTATTTCCAAGGATGTAATTAACTGTGCATCGATTTTTATACTTTAGTATATTATAGTTTAACCCTTTGCACTTCAGGCCTTTTTCGTGCGGAGGAATCAGCAACTCGAGACATTTTAGGTTCGGCTGGTGTTTATGGATTTGCTTCATAGAAACTAAACACAGTCATTGGCCTTGCATCGAATTTCCGCATCACACCTAATGGTCCTCTCGTGGTTTGGCATCCAATCGTGTGACGCCCGAGAGGCGCCACTGGAGTGCAAAGGGTTAATTCTTTTGCATAATCATGCAAAATACAGGTTTTTTTTTCTGTATCTGCATGTAGTATTTAAATAGTTTGCTCTTTATATTGGACTTTCTTGATAAGTTCAGTGTTTTTAGTGACTAGAAATGAACAAATTGATTATTGAAAAAATTGTACTACTATGTTTGAAAGTACTAAAACAAGTCATTTCAGTGTCTCATTACCGTTCTGTAATTATTCCATTTCTTATCAAATTATATCAGAAGTGGGTATGTTTATGATCAGCACAAGGATGTGATTTAACTGGAAAAAACAAACAATTAACAAGATTTGAATGTTATTTCTTCTATTGCAAGACTTGCATAATATTTTAATTAGAAATCAGGCCTTCTAAATTTTCTTAGTTTGATATTAATACGGTATTGTATTACTCAATTAGATAAAAATAAATGGAAGAGGATAATAATATACTCAGCTTATATATAATAGAATTTCCTTTACCAATTGCTATTTCACTGTGTGTCTTCATGGTACTATAAATATGTATTAAAATCACTAAAGCAACTGTTATTCATGATTATTATTAGAAGAGTGTTGGAACTTAAAGCAAAGCATTGATGAATGAGGGACGTCAGATTAATCTGTCATTATAAATAGCTACGAATTTAACTGGTTTTTAAAATCAGCAATTTTTAGTATAGTTATATTTGATATGGATTTAATTAACAAAATTCATTATACCGATCGTTTCAATCAAAGTTACAACCATTGATAATATGCCAAGTGTAAAGTCAGTAGTTAGTCCAAGTAAAATATTAAGCATATTTAATTGTAAAACATTTAATTGCTTAAAGTAATAAAAATATAAATAACTAAAAGTATTTGATTGGATTCACAGTAGTTATGGTAGTTATTTAAAATGTAATTTATTGCTGTTATATTTTTACCCATAGCCGCTGATAACATAAAACCGATAATTGGATAAATGATTGCTCAGGATCTTTCCATCTTTAACCTTTAGCATTAATATTACCGTAACCTTCGCCTAATATTCAATTTTGAGGGTTCCTGCAAAAAAGTTAGCACATAATAAAGATTTGTCAAATGTAAAGTAAGTAGTTAGTTGAAGTGAAAATGTTAAGCATATTTAATTGCAAAACACATAATTGCTGTAAGTAATAAAAATATAAATAACTAAAAGTATTTGATAGGATTCATTATAATTAAAGTTATAGTAGATTCATTTAAAAAATATTTTATTGATGTTATATTTCTACCCATAGACGCTAATAACATAAAACCGATAATTGGATAAATGATTGTTCAGGATCTTCCCATCTTTAACCTTTAGCATTGGCATTACCATAACCTTCGCCTAATATTCAATTTATGAGGATTCCTGCAAAAAAGTTAGCACATAATAAAGACTCGATTATTCAGATCGATTAATTTTTTTGCTTTTCCCTAATGAGTTGACACAGGAAAATAATCTTTTCGAATAAAAATATCCGCAAATCTGTGCTTATTTGAACTCTGCTTCTAAATCTGTTCTTTGGCACCGATGAAGCCGAAAAATTGATTTCTGCTGTCTTTCACTTTGGGGTAATCAGAATTCAGGAAAGCATTTGCACTTTTCTTTCTGATCGAATTGAAATTCAATTATGCATCACCAAATTATAGTCTCTATGGATTCTTCACAAAGGAAATCAACGGAATAAGTTGCTAAATATAGCCATGATTAAGACGGAATAAATGGAAAATACTCTGCGATAAATGGAAATGTTTTTTTAATAATTTTCAAAACTTTCCTTTAAAGAAAAATATGATTTTTTTAATATTAATTTTATACATTTTTTTAAGTGTGAACGAAATTAATTTGTAGTAAAACTTTCTGCGATGCTATTTTTAAAAGCATGTGAATGGAAAAATTACTTAAAATGATGTGTATCTCACACTCAGAACGAGAGTTCTGAAGAGAGTTCTACAGTGACATTAATTAAAAAAATTGATTTTGGGGGTGAGATTCCACACCTAAAAGGAAAAAGTACAACCTATTTTGTTAGCCTGAAGGTCAATGAAAAATAAAAAAAATACCCCGACTTCTTTCGGGTAGTCGTTTGTGGCATCTCACCACCAAAATCACTTTTTTTAATCATTTGATACTGTAAAACTCTCTAAAAAGTAAGGTGTGCCCTAAAAAGTCACGTGCCACGTGATATTCGAAATTAATCGGAGATGTATTTCATACTTTGCTGGTTTCTCATTTGGCATTCAGTAGAATGCCTAGGAAATGTGTGAAATATGAATCGTTTCATACATTGCGGGATAGTTTTTAAGAATTCTATAGAATGCCGGATTTCACACCTTGCAGGGAAAATACATGTTGAATGTACAATTCCTAACTTCTCACTGCCGACCAAACGGTATAGTGGTTAGCGTGCTAGCTTCTAGACCGCGAGGTTGCGGGTTCGAGTCCCGTGTTGGCATGGGTGTTTGTAAATGTATGTTGGCTTGTCTAATGACGAATGTTTCGGCGCATTATAGCCCTCGTGTTGCTGACGGCGCCAGATAATCTGAATACAACCAACCTAACTTCTCACTCATGACGGACCGTTATTTGAACTTTCCCAGCAGATCATCTGCCCTGAAATGAAGCATCTCTTCTTTGTATGACTGTGACATTCTCTATTATTTTAAACTATAAACTCCTAATTTCTGCAGGATCACCTGATAGCTATGTGGTTAGTGCTCTGGCCTCGCATGCCAAAGGTGCCGGGCTAGAATTCCGGGTTAGGCATGAATGCTTTTTGTGATTCGGATTCAATGTTAAACTATAGGTTTGTGTTAATCCATGTTAAACTGTACCGTCATTGTGCATAAAAATAGGTCTTTGAGCGTACAAACCAACAACGTAATATCTGCATAGGTTCAAATACAGATGTGCTTTGAGGAAGCAATGTGAAACTAAACTTTCCATTTTGTAACTAAAACTTAAAAAATAGTAGTTAATTACTTTATTAAAAATATGCGCAGTATTTAAATCCACTCGGATAAACATCATCATACGTCCCAACCTAAGGTATGAAACGTTATTGGTCTTCTGCAATTTTGTAATAAACTTTTTTTCTGTGCTTTGCATAAGTCAACTTAAAATATATTCTTAACGCACATTTTTTATGTTTTAGGTACCAGCAATTGTATTATGATGAGCAAAACTTGTGATTTCCAAACACATTATAGTATATTTTTTTTGATTGCCTGATTATAAGCAATAAAGGGTAAAACTGGAGTTAGAGTAGCGTGAAAATAAGATACAAATGATTTGTTAAATATCATGCTTTATTACAAAGGATCGTTACAAGTTTTATAGGTTCTAAGCTACATTTATGTCTAAAATTCAAAGAAATTGGAACTTGAATTATGTTTTGTTCAAAGTGCTCCATATAAAATAAACTCTCTTCCAACTACCTATGGTATTCCGATAAACAAAAATCTAACATATGTTTCTGTAGGAAATAATAAATTTGTCTTAAATTAAAGTGCAGAAATAGTAAACGATAAAAGTATCAAAATTCTCAATGTTTTTATGTCAATGAATTTAAAAAGTGTTAAATCCATCTCCTAAAGTAAGATATCAGAAAATAAATTTATAAAAATGCTAAAAAATAGAAAAGATAAAAGTCAGCTTAAGAAATACTAGTTTTTTTCTATAGTTTTGATTTTGACACATTAATCGTTTACAATTTCCATTTCTCACATTTGTTTGTATTTCATTAAGTATGAGCTACTATACATTTTGTAGAAATTATTTTTTATCGTTTCAAAAATAAATTTTACTAAGCGGTGAAACACTTTATATATTTATTTTGTAAAAGCTTTTTAATCATAATTATTCATTTGGAGCATCTCTTATCTTTAAGTCTTAAATTTTAGGTCACGATTTCGCAATAAGTTCAATTTTCATATTCCACGAGGAATGCTTGTTAACAGAAGTCCTTCGTGAAATTGTTTACCATAGAAATAGTCTCAACACTAAACTTCCCTTGGTATATCATAGTGACAAATTATGTACAATCGAAATAGAACAACTAATTGCATCAGATTTACAGGTATATTATCTTTCTGACCTTCTAGTCCAAAAAGTGACTTTCTTCGCCAACTAATCCGTATATAACATATCTGGGCTGACACCCACCTTTATTAATAGTGGGGATAATAAAATGCATTGTTTTGTGAATAAGATATTTCATGATACATCTTCATAATTCATCTTGAACACATATTTATATATTATAAAATTATGCATTTTTCATCTTTAATTACTGTTTGATTAGGTTGCAATTACTAATTTTAAAATAATATTTTTGTTTTCTTAATTTAATATAGGGCGAATGCTTAAAAAGCTAACATATAATCAACTTAACACGCAAATTTTAATAACGATATATGTGTCCTCTAGTTTGTTCGAAATTAACTACTCAAAACAAAAAGCTATATTAGTGCTAAGCACTGGTGCGAAGGCTTCCAATATCATCACTTTCGAATCGAAAAAAATAAGTAAAAAATCCCCGTAAACTTATTAATTTTGGTAATAATTCATGCATAGGATACTTCAAAATACTTAGTGTTTTATTTTTTACAGACTCGGGTCAAGTTTGTCAAAATGTACATTTGTACATAATACATGGGAAGCATTGGGCATAATTGGTTTAACAGGTTATTATGATGTACTTTAAGACTTTCTTTTTATAACGCTAAAAATCTTACATTGACAGGCTTATTTGAATCAAAAAAGTAAACGGTACATATTTTCTGTTGATCACCCTGTATGTATCAGGTTGAATTAAACAGTGAATATGTTGCTCTGTATGCAATCACGGTTGCCCGAAAGAATTGTTAAGTTATATAAATATACATACTGGATCTTAATATTAAAAAAAAGTCCTTTGTCTACCTCAGATAATTGATTGTTACAGAGGAAATTACTAGTGCCTATTCATGGAAAAATGTCATGATGCATATTTTATCAAGTCTTGTTGAGATCACTCTTAATGTAAAGAAAGTAGGCGTTTTTAAAAGGCTTCACTTTAAAATGATGTGAGGTCTTTTGTTATAGCATTTAAAATTTTACTTTCTAATCACAAAAGGTGTCATGAAAGACATTTTTCTATTGTTGAATTGGTTTTTTAAGTGACGTGTATTCCATACTAATGTGTTTAATTTTCCGGAACAATTAAACTATGTTGGAATTTCCTCTGCTAGTTAGTTATTGCCAATTAGTCTAATTAGTGTCAAAATTAGACAAACATTTGAAATTGTGGTGTTTATCTGGGAAATACTTTCATAATACGCAAATCTCTATTTGAGGATTATTTTTGCTGCATTATTATCACTTTCAAACTCATCCCAAATATTAGGTCTAACGTTGGATCTAAAACTATGGCACAGTATGCTTTAAAATTATGCATTATATTAAGCTTTATTGTGCAAAAAAAAAAAAAAAAAAAAAAAAAAATCATTATGACAAACTTTTCCTAAAAGAACGATACCGTTACACAAGTCTCAGTTTTGTTCGGTATTGTTTTGTTCTAAACTAAGGACAGTATTTCTTTGGTCAGTGCAGGTTCTACTAAAACACATTGTGATGGTGAGTCTAAATGATGTTGATGCTCTAAATGATCATGAAAAAAAAAAAAAAGCATAATGAAAGTACTCAGTATTCAGTTGCTTATATTTGAAACCCAGTATTTTTTCCCTAGGTACTTATCAAATTAAAACAAAATGTACATTTTTGATCCGAAATAAATTTATATCAAAATAATATTAATCTTATTATAATGTAAAAGCTACACCTAATTTAGGCTACATTTTAATAATCTCTAAATATTAATTAAATATTTATAAAAGACGTGAAGTTAAGATTTTGAAAGAATGACACACACTATTGTAACAAACCAGATAATCAGAGTAACGTGAAACTGATTTGAATAATATACTAAAAGAAGTATAGGGCAATGGTACCATGGGAATGGGCATACATAGTTCCGGCTATTTCATTTAGATTTTCATTTGCTGTTTATATCTTAATAAACAGCCTACTGGGGAAGAATTCCATTTTCGACATTGCTTTCTAATATATCCACTACATTTGGATGAGTTCCTATTCTTTGAGAATAATCAGAGCCTAATGTCGTCAGATATCTCATCGTCGATGGTATACAAATACAACGTCCAATACAGCACATTGAAAACACCGAAGGCACAAGGAAAGAGTACTCGGGCATACGCATCGATGCTGCTACCCCGATCCACCATTCGATCTAGATTAGTTCGGACTTCGCAATAGCGTTTCTTCCATCGAAATAGTCGGCGATTATAGTTCAGTGGGCGCAAATCGTAGCTCTCAGACAAAGCAGTGTCTCCGTTTTCTTTTGGGACTTCAGAAATCTGGAAGAAAAAATTAGTACGACACATATTGATATCTTATCCTGTAGCACATAACACACATATAAGGCAATCAGTTTTGGCTATCATATTTTAAATTTCCGATGGTTTCGTGCAGCTTCCTTCACTTAGGAAAAATATATATGAATGGATACCAGCTTTTGAGTTTTGTTACACCCCAGGTAACACAGCGGTCAATGTCGGAAACATGAGTTTTAGGAAGATTCGCCAGTCCATCTTTAGCATCGTTACAAAATACACTTTTTAAGAAAAAAAGAACACAAACATATCAACACCATCACAAAACATTTTTACCCCTTCGTTCTTTCTTATAATACTATAGTTCAATTTTAAAACTCTACATTAACATTTCAAAACTTCCAGTATATTTTACCCATCTCTGGGCGTGACAGGCCAAGATCCGTAGCAACGTCCAGTCTACAACGGACTTAATCGGGATTGGCAAGTATCAAGCTCATATTGGCTAGCGAGATTTATTCTACTGTGGACTTATGCGATTTCTTCAGAGAAATATCATTTTCTCTATACGAGATAAAAATCCTCGTTTTAGCAATATATGGCGCTTTAAATCTTTACCTACATCTACAGCACCTTCTGTTGATGAAAACGAATGTTTTCTCTGTTTGTAACATGTACTAATTTTCTTCGTATTTCTATTAAGACCGTACTTCCTACTCTCAAATATTCAAGAAATTATTAGTTTTTCAAATGTTCTGTTACGAATGAAATCTAACTACAACGTCTGGATAGCTTATAAAAGGTTTCTGCTGTGCAAGCAGATGAAGCCAATTGAATACTATCCTCATCTGTTATGCAATAGGTTACACATAAAATTTGTTGTTTATCAAGCCGTCTTCAGCTACAAGTCAATAATCAAGCATGCATTTTTCAGAAGTTGTAGTTAGGGATCAGTGCATGTTGCTTTTGGAAATATATTTTGAATTTACAGTCATTTGAACATACAACTGGGAAATTGTGAGTTTATGTTTCGATTCATCTACGTATAAAATTGCAGAAAAGTACCCTATTAGTACAACAGCGCTGGCAAATATCGCTCGACATTGGCCAATCCCGATGTGGACACCGGGCGTTGTTACCGATATTGGCTTAACTCGCGCAATTTCGGATAAAATATACTGGAAGTTTTAAAATATTGATCCACAGTATTAAAATTCAAATATTTTATTTATAAGAAAGAATGGAGAGCAAAAAAAAAAAAAAAAAAAATGTGATGTTTCTAACATGTTATTTAAAAAAAATCAAAAAAAATCGTGTATTTTGGAAATATGTTTGAGTCTCAGCCAAGATTGGTCAATTCTCCAGAATCCATGTTTCCAACGTTGGCCAATACTGCTGTGCTATCTGAGTAAATTACTTTTTGGCTCACTTTAAGCTATGCATGTGAACTTAAGTTATAAAATATCGTTCACAAATTAAATAAAGCAAGTTTTAAAATGCAATTTAATCTGTACACATTTATACTATTTATTTATAAGTGATTACTTGGTGACATTAAACTATGCATATTGGACATTATAGGACAATTTTAGTGTACATATGATGATAAATAGGAATATCTCAAAAACATCAAAAGTTTTTGTTGATATCCAATAATCGAAGATATCAAAGAGTTCTCAAAATATATGTTAGTTTTACAAAATTCAGTAATGCACATTTACAATTATAACTACGGACAAATTTTGTGATTTATTTCATTAAGGTAAACGTATCTAAGTTATATTTGTGTTATTGCATTTAAATGAGTGGTTTGGGTTTCATTCTAGATAAGAACTGTAAAATTAAAGGACTTGAACTATGAGTTATTTTTCTCTAAACTAAACTCTGCTTTTTATCAGGTTTTATTTTTTATTGGAGCTCGCCCTCGAATTTTTATTACAAAAAAATAGTAGGATAAGATTAAAATAATACCTGAGATTGCTCCTTTCGTAGTTTTTGAAGTTTCAAAAGATCATTCCTGTCGACTACATTGACGCATGCGTATTCCACCATGGCGGCAAATACAAAAGAAAAGCAGAGGATGACAAACCAATCTATGGCAGTTGCATAAGCCACGCGGGGAAGCGATGAACGCCCACCAAATCCCATTGTGACAAGAGTCAATACCGTTGTAGCACCTACATGAACAAAGTGAATGAGTTCTGGAAAAAGTTGAAAATATAAAAAAATTGAATCATTTCAGTCTTTTGTAAATGAAGCAATCACGTGGTCAATTTTTGAAATACAGGGTGATTATAATTAAAGTTCAACATTCAGAAAGCCGTACAAAAGAACCACTGGTCAGAATGACTTAAATATACACAAAGAAGGGGGAAATTGCATGAGAAAAAAAATACTTCAAATTATTTTTATTGATTGCAATTTTGTTTGTGTGTGGCTGCCGGCCAAATCTGGGGAAGCTTAATTAACTTGCAGTCATTTGTTCGGGTTGAAACTTGATGTATAGATTCGATGTCCATGATAATGCTCTCTTCCAAGTTTTGGGGATGTCAATGTCACTAAACAGTAGCTCTGACAGTAATTCTATAATCATTTTAGAATACTAATAAATCCTATGTAAGTGATCATTGTTGAAACTCTTTTCTGTTGCCAAAATTGTATTAATCAGAATAAATAAGAATTAGTTGGACGTGAATGCATAAATTCGCATCCATTTTTAATGAAAAAATTTTAATGCGTAGTTTGCCGCATATTTTGCTTGTAGAGATGTTTTTATTATTAAAAATTAAATGCAAACACCAAGTGCATGCTGACAACAGAATCGCGCTATGTTAATGAATATAAAAATTGGCAATGCTTATAAAAGATTTATAATAAAAAAATTGATTTTATGGGTTGCATTATTTTTTCTTATGCCAAACTATTTCTCTCTTCTCTCCGTATACGGCCGACCAAACGATATAGTGGTTAGCGTGCTAGCTTCTAGACCGTGAAGTTGCGGGTTCGAGTCCCGTGTTAGGCATGGGTGTTTGTAAATGTATGTTGGCTTGTCTAATGAATGTTTCGATGCATTATAGCCCTCGTGTTGCTGACGGCGCCAGATAATCTGAAAACAACCAACCAACCAACTTCTCTCCGTATACGAGTATTAAGGCTAAATTTACAAGTCATTTTGACGAGTGGTTCTTCTTACAGCTTTTTAAAAGTGGAATTTAAAATATATTCACCCTGGTGTATAATAAACGTTGTCGATTTGCAGTAAAGGAGATAAATGGGATGATGAATTCAAACAATCCCATTTTTGAAATGTTCCAACTAACTATGTATAATGCAGTTTTGGATAAAGTACATGACTTTAGTTTCTTTTTTTTTAACTTATACTAGCAAACAAATGTACATTAATTAAAAAGGGAGTAGGAGATTAATTTTGAGATTAATATTGTAAAAAAAACAACAAACATTTTAAATCCGATGGAGCAAAAAGTTTTTATCTCGATAAGTTAGAAGTTATTTAAAAAAAAAAAGCGTTGAACATCAATTTGTATTATCGTTCAACTTTAACTGCCCATATCTCGAAACACCTCTTATGGAGACGTAAGGAACATTTACTTAAAAACTATTAAAGATAAATGCCTACAATTTTTAACAGATATTTATACCAATATATTACATAATTTGAGAGTAAAATTTTTTAATATTTTCTAAAATAAAGATTTTATACAGTTTTATTGCCCCCCAAAATTACAATTTTTGAAAATTCTATAGAATATCGGACCTTTTAATATTTTTTCAAGAAACTAAACAAAATATTTAAAAATGCCGCACTCAAATAAGCGGTATAGTGGTTAGCGTGCTGGATTCTAGACCGCGAGGTTGCGGGTTCGAGTCCCGTGTTAGGCATGGGTGTTTGTAAATGTATGTTGGCTTGTCTAATGACGAATGTTTCGTCGCATTATAGCCCTCGTGTTGCTGACCGCGCCAAATAATCTGAATACAACCAATCAACCAACCAGCCACACTCAAATTGTCTAATATATTGGTACGAACATATGTTAAAAATTGTAGGCATTTATCTTTAATAATTTTTGAGTAAATGTTCCTTACATCTAAAAATTGCTGTGGGCCATTAAAGTTGAAAACGATAATATAAATTGATGCACGACACCTTTTTAAAAAATATATAAGAAATTCTTCTAATTTAGCGAGATTAAAACTATTTGCACAATCGGATTCAAAATTGTTTGTAGTTTTTCCTACAATATTGATCTAAAAATTGATTTTTTGAATTTCTTAAACACTGACTCCCCTTAAACAATTCAATTTTATAAATCTTTTGAAAAATATTTAACTAC
The DNA here is from genome assembly GCA_963978545.1 of Linyphia triangularis. Classification (NCBI taxonomy): domain Eukaryota; kingdom Metazoa; phylum Arthropoda; class Arachnida; order Araneae; family Linyphiidae; genus Linyphia; species Linyphia triangularis. Next base: position 9,303,316 of record OZ021721.1, on the reverse strand, counting down.
CGCAATTAGGATAATTTATACGATAATTTTATGGACTTCTAAACGGATATCATCGAACCACTATCTAGGAAAGGAATAACATAATAATTATTGGAACACAGAGAAATATATAATATTTTCTTTTTCATATTAATAAATACTACATTATTTATAAAACATTTCACAGAGTTTTTGCATAAAATGAGGGAGAGGGTATATAATTAACAAAATATTAAAAAATAGAATTATGACTGCGTTAAAATTGCAAAATTTTCTACTTTTTTTTTGTAATAATCAAGTCACTAATATGATTAGGTTTAAACGTGAAAGTTTTATGTTATAGCGACACAAATTAGAAAATGTCCCTTTCATCGCCAAAGAAATATGTAGACTGTAGTGTAAATGTAGTAAAGTATGTAAATGTAGATTTCTAGTATTTTATTTTAAACAATGTGCTTTTCATATTATATCAACAGATAAAGTATTAAATAAAGTTCTTTGTTAGGTAGATATTAGGATCGTATCCTTTTCTGTAAATAATGTCGTCCAACATAGTTGAAGAAAGTAATATAAATTTATTGTTGACAAACAAAACGAACAAATAGGAACAAAATTTATTGAAGTATATATTTCCTAAAATAGGAGTTCCTTCTTTAATTCAGCTGAGAAACGGTACCAAAATATCGATATTCTCCTAATTATGTAAACATTTATCATTAGGCTGATTTTAATTGAAATAGTTTCCTTTCAAAAAACTTGAATCTTTTTAATCAATTAACCCCATATATGTGAGGTAAACACTGCGTTAAATGAAAAACGTGATTCTCTCAGTAATACTGGGATCGACACGAATGAAACGCCTTAAAAAAGGGTTTTTATAAATGCTTTTATGGAATGTCCGTGATATCGGATTAAAGTATTGCATGATTAGAAGAAATAAGTAAAAGCTACTAAATTAAATGCCATTCTATTTTAAAAAAGAAATTGTAGAAGGATATCTTCTCTTTCATTAGAAGTTTTTTTTTTAAGTTCCAATTTAAATTTGTAATTTTTTATGTGGTAATCGTATTGTGTATTTTTGATTACAAACAAACGCTATCGTATATAATTCACTAATTTTAAAATAAAATCATAATTAATGTCTTAACTTAAGAATACTTATTAAGAGCAACCGTAGATGATAAAATCTGAAACTATTTGTTCCTTAGTTGTATCCTTCAAGTTCTATGACCTGTCAAAGATCACCTTTAAAAATTAAAAAAAAAATTGGTGTTTTTGTGACACATGAAAACTATTTTTATCAGTATAAAACTTCGTAAACTTCGCATTTCATCTGCTATGGAATGTACTAGCATAAATCTTTATGAAACATATAAAAAGTTCATGGCCTGTCAATTGGGCAAGGTCATTCAAGGTAACGAAATGTCCAGGTTTTCATGTTTTTTACCATTTTCAAGCCTGAATTATATGTTACGCGTTTGATTTGCCAAGGTGTCATTGGATATAGCTATATAAGTACTATTTATTAATACATAAAACATTGAGGCAAGTTGAACACGATGGAAGTCAGTTAGTGCCAAAATCGAAAAATCTCTGAATTTGACACAAATTTGAGCTCATATATTTTGCTGCGGGAATAATATATTGACACATCGCTGGGGCTGCTTAAACGATCTTTTATTATACTTTATGAGAAATTAAACATAATTAAGGCAAGTTGAAGAGAAAAAAATAAATCCTTTTTTTTTTACACCAAATCTTTACATATTGATGCATTTCTGTTATAATTCATGTTTTCAAAAATTAATATGCTTTCACTTCACTCTTCCTCATGTTTATAACAATTGATTGTAGTATGTCTTTTGAACTATTAACTTTGAATGGATCGGCTCCAGAAAGTTGCAATGGACCAAAGAAAACTGAGCTTCGGTGTACAGCGTCGATATCATAACACAACGGCCACTTAAACTGCTCAGCTCCTCTCTGAAGAAATTTCCTTTTAAACATGCCATCACCAGAATCTTCTAACAGTTTACCAATGTAAAACCGTTGATCTTACATTACAGCGTAAAAAACTTGGGCTGAACTTCATATCCGCAGTCCTGGTCAGTAATTAGCTTTATATCTTTTATGATATCTGCCATTTGGTGGGGGACATTAATTTGGATTTCAACTACAAATTCACCATTACCAATGCAATAAGTTTCAGGTTCTTCAAAAGCTGCAGTAATTTCATAATTGGTCTTTTTTGTCACTGCTTACATTCTTTTTGCAAATGTATTTCTAGCTTTGTCTTGACCAGTAATTATTTTAGAAATTTGGTGTTCTCCTCTAGCAATATGTCGGGACAAATCCTCTGCAGTTTCAAACGTTGATGAGCAATTTTCTTTTGGGCAAAACATCGGAGTTTTAAATTTTCGGCTGAGTGATATTGTTTTCGTCTTTAGGGTTTGGTCTGACTTGTGCCTGCATTGTTTTACATTGATAAACTACTAGAAGATTCTGGTGATGGCATGTTTAAAATGAAATTTCTTCATCAGGGAGGAGCTGAGGAGGTTTATGGGCCATTGCGTGATGATATAGATGCAGTACACTGAAGCACAACGGATTAATTTTTGAAAATATGAATAAAAACAGAATTGCATCAATATGTGAGGATGGGGTGCAAAAAAAAATCATTTTTTTTTCTCTTCAACTTGCCACAATAAAGTTTAATTTCTCATTAAGTATAATAAAAGAGTGTTTAAATAGTCCCAGCGTTATGTCAATATATTATTTCAGCAGCAAGATATACGAACTCAAATTTGTGTCAAATTCGGAGATTGTTCGATTTTGGTACCAAATAACTTTCAACGTGTTCAACTTGCCTCAATGTCTTAGCATTAGTGGGTAGTACTAATATAGCTTTATCCAATAACTCTTGTTTGAAGGGGCAAATCAAACACGCAAGATATAATTTAGGTTTGAAAATAGTTGGTTTGGTTTGTACGCTTAAAGAAATGTACTCTAGTACAATAACAGCTAATCAGGCCGGGACGTACAGCTTAACGTGGATTTCGAACTACAACGAACATCCATGCCTAACCCGGGATTCGAACCCGGCATATGAAGCCAGAGCGCTAACCTCACAGCCAACAGGTAAACATGGTAAAAAATTAAAACCTGGAGATTTCGTGACCTTGATTGACCTTGTGCAATTGACTTGCCATGAACTTTTTATATGTTTCATTTCATAGATATCTATGTTAGTACATTCCATAAGAGAAGAAATGCATGTTTTGCATTTGTTTGCGAAGTTTTATACGGATAAAAATAGTTTTGATGTGTCTCAAAAACACCAATTTTTTCATTTTTAAAGGTGACCTTTAACAGGTCATATAATTTCAACGGTACAACTACGGAACAAATAATTTCGGATTTTATCATCTAATAAGGACCGTAGTAACTGGTAATGTTTTGGTAAAAATCAGAGATGGTGTGAATCTCCCCCTAATGTTAAGTGGCTCAATCTCTCAAAATCTTGCTCTTAAAATTATTTATTCTTAAATAAGAAATTCTTAAAAAATTCTTAATTCTTTTTTAAGTACTAAGATAATTTAATGCTTCTTAGACTTAGAAATGTATTTTTTTAAAAAAATAAACTGAAACTCTTAGAGAGATTAATAATAATTTTGATACAGTAAATATTATTTTATAAGTAAGTGTTAAATCAATTTAGATATTTACAGATGTAAGTGGAAGCGTTAATGAAACGCTTTTTTAATTTTCTGTTCTTGCTGTTAAAATTAATTAATCTCCTCTTTCCACCACTCTCGGATTTTAATGTTAACTCAAATACTATTAAAAAAGAACGATATTAAGTTTCCATTACCATTAGTAACATTTAATCTGATAATTTTCTGCTTCATTTTGACGAAGGTTTTAAATTAAAAATGTTATCTCACATTAGAAAAATTGAGTCATTAGCAACGTTTTTAAAGTGTATGTTAATTCACTCATAGAGACACATATTGAAACTCAATAAGTAAATCAGTAAAATTTTATTAATTTTAAACGGAAGCGGTTTTTATTAGTACTGAACTGCCTTAAAAATAACTATTTTCTATGGTTATGCAAGATACAGCACTGTTAAATGATTTCAATATACAAACTTTTTCAAAAGGTTAAGTAAATGGTTGATTTTTTTCTGAACTTTTGAAGTATATTCTTCGCAATAAATCTTTCGTTAACATTTGTTTTGAGTGGATTTCTTTTATGCATTCCCAATGGCCAACGTTACAATAATACAACAGATTAATTAATCTGTTGTATGCACAAAAGGATTACAAATTATTCTCCTTATCAAGCATTAATGCTATTTTTATGCATAAATAGAGATTGTAAGATATAAATAAACAAGTCCAATAATTAAAATTAATACACGAATATTTGATGGAAATATTTGTATGTTATGATAATATGCAAAATTTAACAAGTTGAAAAGACGAAATGTGTATTTTTAAAAAAATTATAGATGCAAAATTTAACATAACCTGGCAGTATTAAACTTATTCAATACTCTTTGGCATAATATATTTCGTGATAAAAATGTTTGAAAGGCAGAGTAGTTTGGGATCCGTTTGTGTATAGTTAATATTGCAACAATTGCCTTTGAGAAAGCATAAAAGAAACTCCCTCAAAACAAATGTTACCGAAAGATTTATTTAGAAGAACATACTTCCAAAGTTTAGAATTTTTTTTTAACATTATACTTAGTCGTATGGAAAAGTGCATTGAAAATATAAAAGATAATAATTAACAATGTTCTATATTGGTAACCAAAGAAAATAATTAATTTCAGAATAGTTCAATACTAATGAAAAATGCTTTCACTTTAATTTATAAAATTTTATTAACTGATTTACTTATTGAGTTTCAATATGTCTGTATGAGTGAATTAACGTAAAATGTAAACACGTTGCTGATAACTCTTTAAATTTTTCTTATGTGAGGTAACAACGTTACATTAAATTTTAAGACATTCGTCAAAATAAAGTGCTCGAATTAGTAATTTACAACTAACTATAAGCAAACAGGGTTATTTGTGCTACACTACGATATTGTCATAGTTTATACATACCACATATTATAATAAATGAAAGCTGCAGTGATATTTTATAGCTTGTCGTTAATCAACACACTTCCTTTAATTTAGACCCATAAAATTGATTTCAGGATTGACAGGATACCTCATAATCATGGTTACAAACTTGTATGAGCGGTGGACTGTGCACCCAGACAACGTATAAACACATCATACTGCAGGGTCGGGAAATGCTTTTCTGACACGGTAGCTGGTGCATCACATTTGGTCAACATAGGTGGTAATCCGGTACTTTTTACTGATCGATAATTGGACTTATCATTCCCTGATTACTCCTTCCGGAGTTTACCTATGTATATAATTCTCGTTGAAAACCTTGAGGAACTGGTTGCTCGCATCGCAGTAGCTGTCGGGTAAAATCAAATGTGACGTCAAAGTTGGTAACACCTACTGAATCAAAAAATCATTTCCGACTCTACATTGCAATAAGAATACGAATTTTATGGGTGCTCTAAGTAGACAAGTAATGATGCGATAAAAATCCAGATTAATATATAAAATAGGTTGTTTTTCGTTATTACAGTTACTAAGTTTTTATTGTAGAATCCTACATACTTCCTAATAGAGCTTGACATATAGTAGGTCCTACCTTTGCGAAATTGTCAAGAACTATTCTTCCAGAACTGTGTATATTAATCATAAAAAAGCAAACCATGACTTACCAATATTAGTTTTAATGCGTACAAATAGAAATATTGAGTTGAATATGGTCTCCTATGAAGGTACTTTTTACAAGAGCTATACCTTTATGGAACCTACCTTGATGAACTTGCCATCAGCTATTCTACTTGCAACGTTGTAATTGATCAACAAAAAATAAATTCATGACACTCCACTATTAATATAAACCTTTTATTTGTTAAATAATTCAATTGATTTTGATAATATGAAAGTTTCTCTTAAATTGGTTCTTTGGCATCTTTATTTTTCGACTTACCAACAGCTACTCTTCCAGGAGCGTCACTTTTGTTGATCCAAAAAGAAACCCACGAAGCGCCAACTATCATCGCGCAGGGTGCGTAGATTTGTAGAATAAAATATCCACGGCGCCTTCTTAAAATAAACCTAGCTAATAAAGATGACGTTCCTGTAGAAAAAAATATTTTCTAAATGTTTTGCGCAGAGTTCAACAAAGTACACTACATAACCAATAACTGACTAGTCAGATGGCAATCACTTTTCGCTTTATGATCCAAACATGTTTACCAATAAATTCTAAGCCAAAATAGCTTACGTTCATTACAGAAAACACAGTTTTAATTTACAGAATTAAAGTTACAATTTTCAGGAACGTTATGTAACCTATTGGTAATAGTTTCAGTACGTTATGCAATTTCTTGAAACGTGTAATGAATGTATGGTATTTAAATTTCTACTTAAACATGTAACTAATTTTAGGAGATATTAAGGAACAGCATGCGCAGTAATTTTTTTTTCTATGTGTATGAATAGAACATATTCCTTTCACATTTAAATTAAGATTTGTTAAAAAAGTGTGACTGAAAATTCCACGAACGGACGTGTAAAATTGTGCCTTTTATCTAATAAATTCCTAAATATTATTTATATAAACTATATACAAATTGTTTTATTGTGCACTAGATTTTCCAAATTATTACTGAACAAAACGCAGTGTTTTATAAATGTATAAAAATGCTTCTTAAAAAGCTCAATATTTGCATATGAATGATATAGGGCAGGGGATAGCAGACTTTTCTCCGCTAAAAGCCAAGCATTCAATAATAGGAATCCTAAAAATTTTAAAGGCGCAGTTTGGTCCCTTGCGCCTAATAAATCTGAAAAACAACCAACCCAAAAATTTTAAAGAGCGTCAAACTAAATGTAAGCATCAATATGAGATTTTTATTACAAGCGTTTTTATACCATTTACTACCATTTCCGATTAATGCATACAATCCAGTCCATTATTTCTTACATTCACAACCCCAAAAAATACTTTCGAAAAGTAGAAAAGGCCGCCAACCTCAAAAACACAAACTTTCTTGCAATAAAAGAATAAAAAACTTATTGAAAAGTTGTAGCTACAAATACAGTGATATAAAAAAAGGTCAACCTCTGATTACAGCTCTCGGCTGTTTCTCCCTTAAGAATGTATGCTAACTTAGTTTACTTTTAAAATTTAAGTTCCGATTCAATAAAAGTTACGCTGTTTGAGGTTGGAGCCAATCATAAGAAATTAAACAATGTTTGCGTTTAAACTAATTTACGACTGTTTTTACGAATTATGGAGGAAATACGATGGGTGGGACATCTGAAGTGGCCTAAAATTTCATGTTCGTATCGATTTAACTTTCCAACTGTTTTTAATATAGATAAACTATGCGAGCATTTGAATCTTTATACAGGATTTTTTAATTGTAGAAAGCTGAAGTATTTATGGAAACCTTTTGTTTGGTTAATATATATATATATATATATATATATATATATATATATATATATATATATATATATATTTATATATTTATTTTGGACAGTTTTTATCTTATGTGGGATATTTTAAAAGTTAGGGATTAAGACGTGCCACAACCTCAAGCAGCGTAAATGTTTATGGAGAGGAACTTAAAATTTTAAAAGTAAACTAAGTTAGAAAACATTTTAATCGAGAAACAGCTGAGAGCTATAATCAGAGGTTGGCCTTTTTTGATATCACTGTCTTTGTTGCTTAATTTTTTTAAATTTTTGATTTCTTTATCTCAGGAAACTTTTTTGTGTTTTTGAGGTGGTTAGCGGCCTTTTCTACTTTTCAAAAGTATTTTTTGGGGATATCAGATCTTTCTTTAAGAACACTTCTTGTATAATAGGATTTAGTTATGAATATAACAGACCATACTTCTCAAAAAACAGTTTCGTGAATTTCCTCCATGGGTGAATGAATCCAAAATATGAATACGGGTGTATAATATAACCATGTTACATTAGGAGTAAGAATATTACATTTTGAGTAAGAGTATTTCATTAAGAGTAAGAGTATTTCATTAAGAGTAAGAGTATTACATTTTGAGTAAGAATATTTCATTAAGAGTAAGAATATTACATTTTGAGTAAGAATATTGTATTAGGCTTAAGAATACATTCATACATACATAAAAGATATATAACCCATTTATTTTGTCTAACCTTTAAAATAATCTTAAGGGGTCTCAGTATCCCTAAAAAATTCTGCAGGCATACACGAAATCTCCGTTTTCGTGCCAATGTAACTTTTTAACTAAGCGAAGTTTAAAGTTCTGGTTTTTTAAAATTCAAAAAATTATATTATTGTTATTTACATCACCCTTAAACTTATACAGCATTAAAATAGTTATTATATATATTTGGAAATAAAAATCGTAACATTTTTGATAATCAGAAAAATATGCAGTTTGCTGCGCGCATAATTATGAAATAAATTATGGTTCAAATTGCCCCAAATTGGTTTCAGATAACACATATATTCGCCATGTAGAATTAATAGATATTTTTAATATGTTTTATAAGGCTTGAGTATTTTTGATTTAAATAAAAATTTAAAAATTTAATTTTTCTTTTTTCATAAAATTTTTACAAAAAAATGCTCTTATTATTTTTTTTGTAAATAAAAATCTTTCCAAATTAAATTGAAGTATAAGTCATGGAGTAAGTCATAAAGAACGTGTGCATCAAATTTCAAGTTCATACAATAAATCTTTTTTTTTTTTTAAATCAAGTGCGCAAACTTCAAAATCTATCTCATATGGTTTGCTTTCCGAAACAGCAGCAAATGTCTTCAAGTCACCATCACCTATGTACTCTGTATACTTCAGCCCGCGTTCAGTTTCCGATCTTCGAAAAATTCTAACCATTCCATCGACTTCCAATCTTTCCTGCAAATTCAACATGATTTTTAGTACTAAATGGTCTGTGCTTTGATATCTAAGATTTATACCTTGGTCCAAATTTAGGACCTTTGTACAACTAGCATCCTTTGCAATGCAATGACATAACCTCGTCATCAAGAACTTTACCCGATTCGCTGCAAATCAATGTACAGGCACCGATAAGTGACGTGTGGCCCCGAATCTTCCATGTACCATCCCCACTAACAGTAACGGAACTATATAGTGTTGTCGTTAAGAGAAATTTCTTCAGAAGCAGCCCATTTCAAAGAGTCTTCGGCAATAACCTGTATTTCCTCAACCATCTTTTTGTTGATTTCATCATATGATTTTTGGGAAATGGGTGTTGGCAAGCTCATCACCTTTTAGAATGTTTGAAGAGAAGTCAACCCAGCTCCACAATATCTCATGGCTAACACTGAACGTCTGTTTATTTCTGGAATGTTTTCTTTGGGCCAATCATTGTACAAGATTTAAATGCAGTCTCAGAAGTACAATGAACACATGTGATTGTATAAGTGGATGAAAGTCCACATGCTGATTTCTCTGAGAATTTTAAAGCACCATGACACAAAGAACAACAGTTTTTTTTTTTTTTTTTTAATTCTCAAACAATATAGAAATATTAATAATTCTGAATCCGCAAAATTCAGTGGAAACATTATCGTTGGAATCTTCTACGATAGAGCAAGCAGAAGGCATTTTTTTAGCTGATGAGCTTTGAACGTTGTACTGTTACTATTTACAATTTTTTTCATGTGCTTATAACATTGAAACTTCTTCTTTTTCGGCCGTTGTCTAGATTATCTCTTTTTAGGACATGAAACTTCCATATCCAAGACTTTAAAAAGCTTTCGGAATCAAAACGGAATCGTACATTCAAAAGAACTGTAACCAACACGCGCTTGAAAAGAAATATTAGCATTAAATAAACCAGCAAGTAACTCAAAAGTTTAGTTGTATGCCTTCAACTTATTTACAAACATTAAAATAACATTTGCTAAGGCTTTGCATGTAGCTTAAAAGGGAACTTTTTTTAATAACTTCGCTAATAATTTGAGTATCATCATAATTTTGGTACCAAAATACTCAGAATAAAAAGCGTCATAACATATATTTTCTTTTAACAAAAACGATAATTTCAAATTTAATGGTCATGAGACCCCTTAATGATTCCCAAACAAGACTTGATAGCTTAGTTGAATAAACGTTGGCCACTAAGCCAATGGTTCGCAGTTCAAAACCCGGTCGTTTCTATTTTCCAAACTTCAGCGAAAACTACACAAAATTGTAATGTTTTGAAAAGTTAACGCACTCTAAATTGCCATATAGTTTAAATGACATTTTATTTATAGAAAACATATTCCTCTTTAAATCTGTTACTTAAAAATTAATTTTATTCGATTTTAAAGATGCTATGATGCATATAATTATTAGGGTGGGCCGAAAAACACTTTTTTTCGAAATCGTTATTTGAATAGTGCGGCAAGGGTTCGCTTTGGGTTCAATAAACACGGTATAAATTTTTTTTTTTTATTGGATAATATCTGGAAGCATCACACATGAATTTTGGAAATTTGGGTAAAAATTGTCAATTTTTACTCGCTGTAGGAACTGTAATTATTTTTCAATATATCTATTCTAATAGTACGGAAGAGGTGCCCACTGGGTTCAATAAGAAAGGTGCAAAATATTTCTTCGATTGAATAATATCTTCTATTCCTGCATCGCAATTGAAATTTTTAAATTTTTGAAGAAAAGTACACTTTTTATGTGTTATAGAAATAAATCATACATTAGAAATAGATGGGTACAAGCTCTGTTTATTGCAATATAATATTTCAAAATTGATTTATGCTGTCTGAAAATTATTGAATAATTGCTAAGTCACAGTATATTAATATAATATTTGTTAAGAATATTGTATCCATGGAATGGTTATGACATGCCAATACCAAAATTTTACTTATACTTAATCAGCAAGAAGAGGCTTGAAATCAGTTTTATGGTTGTATTAAGACATAATTGATCTGGAAAATAATGTGGATCTAATGAACTCGTCTCTATTTTGAAACCCATAAACCATAGAGGATGTTTCTGTCTCTAATTTGGCATACCGTTCAACTGCTTGTGTGAGATGGAAAAAGAAAAAAGTCCCTATCTGGATTTTTCTTACCACGCACAATGGAACTAAACATGGTAGTGGATACATCATGAAGGAGTAGTGGAGAAGTAATAGAGATTGATAACCAGTCAATCATTTCTGTATAGACAGAAGTTTCAAAATTCAGTTTTGGTTGGAGAAATACACGTACTGACATTACATCGGAGGATGGCTCTCTAGACTTAATAATACGTTGTGCAGCAAATTTTCTGGTGTGTGGTCCTTTAACCTTCAACATACCTAGCACAGCAATATATTTTCAGGATGAGCAAAAATGAATTTCGACAGAATACTGCATCAACGACGTCTTTGAAGTCTTGACATAAATACCTGGATCTAGAAATAGTATTCCAAACATGTTTAGCTGCAACTTTCGACGAGCATTTAAACTTCATATAACACCAGTTTGGAGTGTAAACTTTCATTACAAATTAAAAAAAAATTATTCAAAGAAGGATCTGGAGAAGTAACATATAGTCTTAGAACTCGATGTGATGCTCGATTGAGAAAGCGTCCGCTTGAAATATTTCTAGTAACTACATTTGATCCTTGCTTAAGTTTCATCTCGCCGTCAATAATTTCGAAAGTTGCTACTGGCAAAGTTTCACATGCAAGGCGCCTTTTCCAATATTACCAGAATATGATTTTGGATCCGTTTGTTGGCCCATCCAACTTTTCAAACGTATGTTTTAGAGTTAATTCATTAAAATGCTGGAGACTTATTATCCTGCAGAGGTTTACCAAGTTTTAATTCCAAACACCGACTTACACCGGACTTCCCTCTCCTATCAAGAGATATGCCGTCACAGCTAATTGCCAGAAGCTGAGAAAGATCAATTGTGAACCCCTCAAAATATCCGATAATTGTCTCGATAATCTGTTTTACAGTGCCAAATGAGGGATTTAAGTGAATAATGTAACGTGAATCTTGTTCTTCAATAAGAGACAAATGTTCCTCGTTTACTTTTCATGTATCTTTTAGTATCTACTATCTTTAAGACTATTCAAATTCAGCCCCTTTAACGGTAATGCCTGAGCTTCTTTTAAAGCTTGAAATTTGAAATCCTTTCTAACTTTAGCCCTTTCCCTTCGCAAATTTGGTGCAAAATTTTCGATCTCAAAGAAGCAGAAACGCAACATATCTTCGTATGTAGGAAGATTAATTTGAGATATATCTTTGACTTCCAATTATTGGACATTTAAATTTGTACCATCTTCTGATATTTGATGTCATGTCTATTAACATTTCAATCAAACCAAAATAATGAAGAACGCAATTTAAAAACTCACTTACACTTCCGATTTTATAGCTCGAACTAATAGCAAGAGGTAAATCTTTTAAAAGGCGCACGCGCACATAGATAAACCCAGTAAATTCTCGATTGCAACACGAGACACAATAATATAGCGAATGAAATTCTCAGAACGCTGAGAACAAGTGCAAAGGAATGTGAAACCCTCTCTCCTCACTTCCTGTCAGATGTAGTGTGAAATGGCAAGAAAATGAGCACTTTTTTTCAAATATTTCAATTGCGATGCGGGAACAGAAGATATAATTTGATCAAAAAATATTTTACACCTTTCTTATGGAAGCCAGTAGTCACTTCTATTATACTAATAGGAAAAAAAATATGGAAAAATAATTGTATTTCCAATGCCGTGTAAAAATTGCCAATTTTAACCAAATTTCCAAAATTCGAGTGTGATGAGGGGACAGAAGTCTAAATTTTTACATCAAAGACGGGTTAGAACTCGACTTTTTTTTATATTTTGGGAAATTTCATTAATTTTTTCCCCTGTCCTTGTTTATTTTACACTCCATTTTTTTTTTTTTTTCGTTAACAGATATCGCCCAGACATATGATATTTTTGTATAACTATGCGAAGTTCCGTAAGCATGTTAAAAAATGGTCAATTTCGGTTTTTTGAGGGGAAGTTCTACAGAGAATTGATATTTATTGTTGTTCTGCCTTTTTAAGGTTGGCGGCAAAACGATCGTTTCGTCTGATTTACTTTATAAATTTTTCTTTTCCTCTTGGATGATCTCAATTCCATGTATATCCAATATAGTATATCAATAGCAAAAAGTGTTTTAACAGCGAGCAACCGCAAAAAGTGTACAGCGAAAAGTGATAGTGAAAGTTAGCCAGCATCTTATCAATGAATGAAACGCCACCGCTAAGTACTTGACAAGATTCGCATACAAGAAAAATCCTGACTATCTTACTCAGTGTCCAAAAGGTGGGGCAGTTTGACAATGAGTACTCTAAACCCATAACTCCCCTTTACATGCTCCACAATAGCCTATTGTTGGGGATCGTCTTCACTCTTCAAACAACTACTGCCGGGAAGATTCACTACAGTTTGAAATATCCGTATCCCCTGGACCCGACCAAGGGCTACTGGCTGGGAATTTTTCTACAAGGCGATTTAGGGCTGGTTAGGATTTAAAGTGATATTCTGATTGTTCTTATTTCGATTGAGAAGATGCCATGGAGCTTTTTGGACGCTGATTTTAAGTTGGTTTTAGAGAACAACGTGTCAAGTTCATCCTAGTTTCGTTGCGTTTTTCCTATTTCTCTTGTTTGAGATTACGCAGTCAGCTTATGATTAATAGATTTATCCAAACAAAGCACATATTTATTAACATTTATTGCTTTATCAATTTATTTTTAGGTTGAGTTACTTAAAACCTGAAGAGCCGAAAGTAAGCATGATAAGAGCCACATGCGGCTCCGTAGTCGCGATCGACCCCTGGTATAAGGGTGAATGGCACAAAGTCGCGATTTTGTACAAACTGAGATTCTTCTAATGAATATGAAAGTATCTGTTAAAAATTTCTGTTTAATTGAGAAGGATATGATTGACTAACATTATAACTAAACACATTTAGCTTTATATTTTAAAATAATTCATATATTTTATTAATTTTAATGCAAATGATATTTTGGCCAAACATTAATAACAATCATTTTTATGATTATATAAGTTTATAATTATTAGTCAATAAATTTTTTAAAAATTCTGTAAAAAATCGTATCTCCATCACACTCGTCACGTTCAAATATTCAACAATTTTTTTTTATTTTGACTTTTGTTTGACAAAATGCCAATAAATATGTTAAAACAACGCGTTATGTGAGATCTACAACAAAAATCATTTAAACGTTCGGTCATCTCTTTTCTTTTTCATTATCTAAAAACAATTACAACCAACTACCTTTTTTCCCCCAACAAAATGCAGTGTAATTTAGCATATAGTAATAAAAGTGGTGAAATTAAGTATGATAAAATAGGGGTTTTATTGGTTTTCAGTGTTTTGAAATAACTATTACTACACCTTAAGAAATAAATTTATTTATAGAACTATTGAAACTTGTAGATGAGACACATGAGCTCAAACAACTTTATCATCAGAAAAGCTAATCGAAACAAGTAGTCAACTTGATGATTTCTTTTGTCCACTGTATATTACAATAAATTTATTATTATAATTATCCTTCCATTTCAAATGTAATAATATAAAATAAACCAGTCTATGATTACAGAAGAAATATTTTTCTCAATTTCACGAGATAGTGATAATGGATTCAAATAAAAAAAAATTTGCTTTATCAACTACAATGCAACTATTTTTATTTCATTAATTTTCGTTCGTGAAAAAAAAAAAAATGTTTTTTTCATATTTTACCTCTTGGGTGTGCTTCGGTATGGTTAGCCAAAGTAATATTAAGATAATCGTATTGGGATAAAGTAACATCCATAGCTACGGTGACAGGAGTTGGGCCATTCCACTGGTAAACAACGTCTCTCGATGTATAAGCAACTGAAAGTAATGGTTTACATTAATTTTTAGCTGTAATGAATTTTATTATATTAAAAGCACATATTTGGAGTAATACTTCAATACGCAAATTGCAATTATTTTGAATATACATTAATATATTAAAATCAATCAGTCTCTATTTTGGAAAATGTAATTTTGATACTTTTAGTGACTCAATCTGAAAAAAAAAAAAAAAAAAAATAGCATATAATTATTGAATTAAATTTACAATAAAAGTTTCATAAATCAATACCTTTTTACATATTTTCAGAAAAAATAAATTTGATTAATTTTCAGTTTCTTTCATCGCTTTAAAATAAATGTAAAAAATGGATATATGTAAAGAGTGCTTGTTTAGACACAGTTTTTTTCTAATGGTGGGCCCATCAAGTATTTACAGTCAATTTTAGTGCTCGCAGTCACTTGGCCACTACAAGGCCGCTAGCGATGACCACTTGTGAAGGGGAACCGAGTGGGAGACACTTCAATGCCCCTAACTTGAGACAACTACGTCTTACATCCATGTCTTACTCCGGATTCGAACCGAGACCCATCAACGTGATAGTCTCATGCGCTAAAAACTATACTGAATGGGCGACATTTAGACACAATTAGAACCAATATAATGAAAATCTATGGAATAACAAACTATTTTAGTATCATTTTTAATTGAATTCCTCCTTTGATAGCGCGTTTTCTCTTATTTTTAATATTTCACCGATTCATTCACTAACTTCCCATGCACAGCTTACTTATGTGAGAATTGTTTAGGTCAGCGCTTTTCTAACAGGGAATATCATAATTAATATTCAGTATTGCTGGTCATTGTGTCAGACGGCTTTATATATTCACACACTTATGATACTTTAATTTCCGCTAAGCTCAACTCAATTTACACGATTCAGTACATTGCAAGTTTACAGTGCTCTCTTGAAGTCAATTCTACATTCATTCGATTGTCACTTTCTATACGATAAAGGCGTATGTTAAACCTCCTCTCTCTCCCTAACCTTCCAACTTAACAACTTATTCAATGAATGTGTCGACTTAATTTTAAAAGTATATGTATGTGTGAGTGTGTCTAATTTGGTACACATATAACTAATAAAACTATGGGACAAATGATATATTATCTTTACTTTGAAAGCGACACAACTGAAAGAATTTAGTTTTGAGTTAAAGTTTAACATAGACTACATTGACTTGAAACAGGCAGAACGGTACGCTTCAGTTTTAAATTGAATTTAACTTGAAAACAATTTTGTACCATTCTACTAACTTCAAGTCCATGCTGCCTTTTAAATTAAAATGAAGCATTTTGAGTCATGTCACTTCTGAAGCTAGGGTGTGATATAGAAACAAAAAAATTTTAGATCAAATGTTTGCCACTATATAAAATTATGGCACTTTTGCGAATTGTATGAAAATTAACTTTACAGACGAAAGAATAGAATGAAGTTTGAAATCAAGAAGAAAATAATACAAAAAAAATAATCCAACTCTGTTGTGTACTTGTTGTTATTGAAACATCATTCGCCAAAATTGAAACAATTTCGGAAGGTTTTCATTTTTAGAATTTTTTTTTCTATGGCCTCAGTAGAAATTATATAAGATTTTATTGAGATATTAATTGAACGGTCACTTTATTATGTCGTTGGACCACCTTTTGCTTTTAATACATTGTTGATTTTTCTCTTTCAGTGCTCTGAGAGAAACTATGCGATTATCATCTATTAAGAGAAACTCCTAGAAAGGATCATTTCCTATACTCGCTATTTTACAATCTTCTAACTCAGTTCATCTACAAAGTACTTTGTGTAAAACCTTGAAATTTAATGAGTAGGTACGAAAATGATCACTTAATGAAATGACATCAATTAAAAACTTGAAAATAGTGTCTAATGTTTTTATTTTATAAATGACTCTTACAAGTGTAGCCACTGCCTTAGCATTGACGTAAGAATTTCAAATATAAAATAAGACATATTAGACACTATTTTTCGAATTTTTAATTTATGTAATTTCATTATGTGATAGTTTTTGTGCCTCCTTACCAAATTTCAAGGTTTTTACAATGTAGTTTCTAAATGAACTTTGGTAGAAAATTGTAAAGTGACGAGTATAGGGAATAACTCTTACTAGAAGTTCCTCGTAAGATCTGCTTCACTGTTAGAGCTCTTTCACACGGTGCGGACGCGAGCCCGCAAGAAGTTTCAGCAATGTATTTTGAATGGACCCTTTCACACGATGCGAGAGCGGTTCGAAACTTTGAAATCTTCGTGCGGATCCGCATACGGACGGCATATCTCCGTAATTTCCAGCGATAACTTCAATTTGAATCAACTAATTAATTTTTTTAATATTTTATACTGTATAATGCATGACAGAAAACCTTCTGGGATATAACTTATCCATTCAATAATTGAATATTAACTTAATTTGGTATCTTGAGGTTTTTATAAGAGCTAAGTAAGAAAAGTTAAATTTACAATTTTCGTAGGTTCCCTGTATTAAATCATTGTGTATCATTTGCAGTTATATTTATAATTTTAAATAAATCATAAATTGAGTTATGATTGGAGCAGTTATTCCCTAATTAGTTAATTAATTTTTAATTAATCAATTAAATGTCATTAAATGAATAATTTTTTATGCAGATATGTTAGTTTTTTAACGAATGTTAAGTGTGAGAAAATGTGTGTCTAATTCAAAAGTTAAAGACACGTTTTTCGATGCATACAAGTATTTAAAAAAAAATTCTAAGAGATATTGTCAGTTTAGAGTGAAAAGGTCCAACCTTCACTTTTCATCTTAAATCACTCTTTGGTATTTCGGAAACAGGAAGAGAAGTCGATCGGTAAATAAAAGCTATCAACTACATATTAATACTGCTAATCAGTACTGGTCTTCTCTTAGCTGTTTGTTCAACTACTTCTATTAACTCAATATTATTGTATACATTAAAAAGTGTTGTTTATTGTATTTCCAGGGTCGTATATTTTATACTTATTACTTATGCATTTAAATAAATTTCACACATATAACAACAACATTTGAAAAATATTCGGCTTCCTTTTCATATGCCATAACAGCTATTCTTTCCACTGGTTCTATGTAATTTCGCATGTTTGTTGGAGTCTTCTAAAAGTAGTTTAAATTTCCTTGCAAAAAAAGTTGAAGAATTTATCCCTGTCCTTCCTAAGCTTGCAGTAAATACCCTTAAAAGCACCATAAGAATGTCTCAATGAATTAATAGGATGAACCAAAAAAACGCGTATATCTTCGTTTTCTAAAAGATAAAGGATATATAATAACCATAACCTTCTTTTATCCTTACTTATATTTTACACTTGTATTATAAGGTAAAACTCAACAAGGAAATAATTTTAACCAATGCTTATTCCCATTCTGCATTCATTGGGTGAAAATAATAATCAAACTGTTCAAAGAGGCTGACGTAACGCCCGCAACTATGTGCTCGTGTGAAAGACATGCTTTAGCGGGCCCGCGTCCGCACTCACATCCGCACCGTCTGAAAGAGCCCTTACTGCTCTGTTCTCTTTCACAATTAGGTCCTGCCCATTCACCACTCCCTGACGACCACAATTTTCCCGTTCAGACCCAGTTTTTTGCCTAACATTTAAATTTTGTTTATCAAATGTAATAATCAAATTAAATTTTGTAGAAGTTACAGAACGTCAAAAAATCTATTTCAAGATTATATTATTCTAATAATAATAATAAAAACATAAAAAAAATAAAAAATCAAATGATTCTGAATCAAACAGTGCAAAAAGTTTGAACTTCACTAAATTAGAAGGATAGTATTCATACTATCCTTCAGTATTCATACACTTTTACTACAGCTGCTTGGGAGCATTTCACAAAATCCACGGTTTCTCTAATACCTTCTTCAGAGCTTCTAATATCATTCCACTTTCAAGTTACGAAAAATCACTTTCACCCCTAAAAATTCACCTATAATAGTACCTCCAAACAGTTCACCTGTAATATTGTCACCAACTTACTACTTTTATACTACTCTAGTCGTGTATATGCAACACTGTGGCGCAATAGCTTTTTTACCTCAAACTATTAGGTTATCAAAATAAAGTGATCGCTCAGCTTATTCATTTGAACAGGCCTGTATAATAATTGTATTAATAATGTATATATTTTATAAAATGACTGTTTGACTTACAACTTCCAATAAGAAGAGGGCATGCTTGCTTATCCAATGGGTACTTCCGTAAATGCATCGGGCAATTGGTTTGGATTGTCAGTCTATAAAATTGAAGTATTATAGGACACGTAAAATATGGAGAAAAAAAATTTCGTCAAATGAGTATCGTGTATAATGATTTACCTCATCGAATATTTGAGTTGTCCATCTTGTCTGACCCTTACGAACTTATTAGGAGCTGAAACCTTGTGCAAGTAGGAGCTCTTACCGTTAAGAAAGTAAGTGTCTGGTGTCCAAACTCGTTGCAGGAATTTCCAATCCATGGAAAGAACTGTCAGGTTTCCACTTTGGAATTTAAGGCGACGATCGAACCAAGTTTGACGGAAATAACAATCAATCGAAAAGAGCTGAGGAAAGAAAAGAATTCCACTCCTTCGATTTTAAAAATGAAATTTAAACTATCTTTATAATTTTATAAGTAGATACAATAATTTATTTGGGTCAAAGAAATGGACATTTTTATTACAATTTTTAGATAAGATATGAATATGAACAAAGGGGAAAATATGGAATTGTTTAATTTATGGAAACATTTATGATAAAATTTAAAAATAACCTTACAGGTCACATTTTTTATATTTTAAGTTCAATACTCATATTTGTTGATTGAGAAAAAGAAATCACTATGCTATATGAATGTTTACAGTGTTCTAGAGTAGCTTCGTATTTCGAACGATAGTTAGATCTCGAAGAGATTTTTGTATTTGAAATTAACATACACATCCCAAAGAAGTAAAAAAGTGTTAGATATTTTTTTTTTTTTGTAAGCGTCAGGTAAACAATGTTACCAAATCGCTACACTAATCAATTTAGATATCCATTTGGAATTAAAAATCTATAATTTATTTGCAGTTAGTCGATTACTATGAGAAGTAACGGTAATTTGGGTTAAACATATTTGTTCTGATTATAATACTAGATATCTGGTACATATAACAAACTTTTAAATATTTTTTTTATTAATGCAAATTCCCGAATTTTTCAATTTTACAGTTTTGTCATTTAAAGTATAAAACCCAATTATAAAAAAAAATATTTTCGTCAAGTTTTAAATTTGGATTCTAAAATAAACCAAAAATAATATTTAATTTGTAAGCTTTTCTTGTATTCTTTGTCCACATACTTTCAATCTTACTATGACGCAATATATAATTATCTCTTCTGATGTATTTGCATTTTTTAACAATGCCTGAAAAATGGTTTCAATCTGAATATCCTAATTCACTATTTGCCTTTTGCTGGTATGGTAAATATTTAAGTGATTACTTGCTTGTCAAACTTCCGCACGCATTACTTATTCTGTACCGAGCCTTTGAATAATCGCTTCGCTTTAAATCATAATTTAAAGGCTTGTGGAATAATATATGTCATGCTTCCTGTCTGTCAAAACGCAGCATTCATAAAATGATAACATCTTGCACTCTTATACATATTTTACAAGACCCTATTAACATAATGGCTTTAAAAATTCCATTGTTTATGACTTCTTATGCTTATAGGCATCTAAATGCATGCAATCGAGGGAAACCAACAAACCTCAACTTTAGGATAGCGAGTGAATCATTTCCGTTCTAGTGTGTACATGCAGAAATATAATTCTCATTAGTATTAAAGACTGTTTTGACCCGTCCCCGAAATTACCTTTTTCAGTGAAATAGAAGTAGGGAAAAAATTCGAGTTAGCGTGATCTCTTGGCTTGCAGGTGAAGTCTGTGTTTCTCTGTTTCCATGGTAACGAACGGCGTGCCAGATTGTGCAGCTTTAAAAATCACGTGACTCTCGTAGGAGCATTATAAGATTCCGGGTGGAAACTATTGGAATTCAGTTCACATATTATTTGACATTGCTCCGGAAATACCGGTAAATCTTTCTTTGGGCTAGTGATGCATCGTAGGAATGCATTGTTGAAATTCATCCTTAGGAGAAATTTATTTTTGATCTATTGGTTCGCAAAAAATATTCATGTTAACTTTGCACGCAAAACTTGAATAGATGAAACGAAATTTAAAAGATAATAGAAATTTAAAATATGAAGATTAGATTTAAAAGAAAGAAATTAAAAAGATGTTTGGAATGTAAAAGATAAAGATTAAATTTAAAAGAAAAGAAAATTTAAAAAGAAAAGAAATACAAAAGATCAGAAATTTGAAATGAAACTTTTTTTTATGAATCCTAAATTTAGAAGGAAATGACGGGTGATTATATGTTTGAAAATATTTAATAAAACTAATGTATTTACTACGTTTGTATAAATGGCCCATAAGGACGCACTTCGAAGAATTATTCAATTATATAGTAGTTAAAATATTCTACTTAAAATTCGAAATTTTTTTTAATGATTCGATTTTTTTTTCTAAAAATAGAATACTGTTGAGGATAACTAAATTTTGATTTATAAAAATTGGATCATTACTTTTAAATATTAAATAGTTTATTATGAAAATTTTCTTAAAATGTTTTCGATGATTTGAAAAATCTCATTAAAATTGTTTTTTTTACCTTCTCGTGAAGTAATTTATATTGTGCATAATGACTCCAATAGCGTTTCAAGTTTTTGCAGTTCTTTTTCTGATTTCTAATCAAGTTTCGATTTATTTTTTAGGTCTGTTTATTTATTTCTTTTTATATTATTCGTTGGTAATGTTTGGAAATTCGTTTGGTAATGGTGCCAAAGCTTTAATTTCTGAAAATGTGAATACATATTTTTTCCAATTTTAAAAAGTTATTTCTTGCTTAACGTCAAATTTTGGATATTTGGAAACTCGAGGAATCAGTTTCAAAAGGATATTACAAACTTCAATGACAGAATAATATATTCAGTGTGCTAAAAAAATAGTAACACAATGTAATTATTAAATGATACGAATATGATATAAATTCTAATCAAAATCAAAAACTTCAGCTGCATTTTTCCAATCTACAGATTTTTCGGTTAAAAAACTACATTCTATGTTAAATCTAAAACAACTGGGTATATAAATGAATATGAAATTATATACATGTGAAATATTTAGGAAACAAGTTTTTACCATATCGGTTTCAGAAATTGAGCCAAAGCTTCTGATTTCTATATCAGTCAGCACGATAGTTGGTGGTCCTGAAAATATTAAAATGTGGCTTAATGACATTGTAACTTGTTTTAGTTAGGAACGAAGTGTTAATTTTCAAGCATAAAAAAACTTTGGACCACTAGCAAATATTTTAAAGCTAGTTTTCACTAAGCATTTTGTTTTACGATTGCTAAACGCAATAATGAATTTTGAATTCGAAAGTTTCTGGTATTATTTAGATAGACAGTTATTGTTAATCATTATAAGTAATTAATAATAACTTTTGATTTGTTCATATTCGTTGGAAATATTTATTGATTTAGGTTAAAGAAAAAATTTATTCATTATAGCCACATGAAAAGAATTAGTTATATTCTTAGTTAATAATGGACATATTTGTTAATAAGAAATAAAATTAATGTTACTTAACTTCAATGAATAAATCTTGATTTCTGGGACATATTATATTAAAAAATATTGAATTAATGGTGCAGATAATAAACCATTTCTCAGAATTAAAATAATTATATTAGCGTTTATAAGATTTCAACTAATGATTATAAAAAATATTTTGTGTTCATAATAATTGTACAGTACTAGGGGGCTCCACCCCCTGTTCGCTAACGCTCGCCAACCCCCTGGATTGCCATGCAATCCCCTTGGTTCGCGATGCGAACCAGACTCGCTTCAAAGTGAGGCATTTAAAATATGCCCTAGCAAAAAGCTATTTAAGCTGCATGATCAAGAAAATCCTTGAAAAGTAATCTTGTGTCATGAAACTGAAAACGCTGGATATTTATGATGAGCAATACTTGAGATGTCATTATCCTACTGCTTGTGTCGAGACAAGTTAAGCAGGGCCAGTTTGCCAATGTAGCAGAACCTTTTCGGAAAACAATAAAAATAAACAGTCTCGAACATATATTTTAAGAAGATGAAGTGCCAAAATAATTAAAGTTGCACATCGAAATTTCTTAATGAATCGATATTTGCAATGATGTTTGCATAATATTTTTTGCGATATTTAAAAAATAATCCAGAAAAAGGCCAATTACGCAGCAATCAGTCACCTGAACTTTTCGAAACTCAAGTATGGCAAAAAAAAAAAATCTATATTTCTCCAAATGTTTTTTAATTTCCTTTCATTTGAGATTCGAAATTGAGTGTTTTTTTTTATTCTTTATTGTGATGGTTTTTAATTCACAATAGCTGAATTTACTGAATTAAAATCTAATAGAGTCAAACTGTATAGGTTCAGATTTACTGTACGGTGCAACTTGGAGACTTTTTGAAAATTGGTGATTTCGCGCCGAATGTCCAACTCAACGACTTGGATTTTTGGCAACTCTAGTGATCGTTTGGATTTGGCAACACGGCGTTTTGTTGCCATTTTGGATTTGGGGACATGTCAAATTGAAAAGAAGTGAAAATGCTGACTTTTATTAAAAGTCGCCAAGAGGTACCGTACAGTAAATCATAACCTGAATGATTATACTATTATAAAGAGTTATTTTTAAAAAAAATTCTGGTTTATCTGGAATGCTGAAGTTTTTAATCAATCTCTGTGAATGTGAGTATAGAAACCCTTATATTCTGAATGGAAATTCTATTCTCAGTTTTTATCACTATATAAACAAATCTGGCTTGTTTTAATTGTATAAGAAAGAAAGTTTTGTTGTAGAAATTCTATTATCCACAGCACCAGGAAATGCTCCAGCAGATAAAATTTCCGAAAAGTCTGGTTTAGCCGAAATTCTAATTTAAAATTAATGTACACATCTTGCATATATTTATTCTTGCATCATCGTAAATATTAAATCAATCCGTTTTAAATAGGCAATAATTTGTACTTGTAGAATGTAATAAAAGAGAAACAAAATATAGCGAATCTAAGTTGATGTCTGTTGCCAGATGTATTAATCAAATTTAAAACGATATATCCGGATTGGCTGAATTTCTGAATTTGGAAATTCGTGCATAAAGTACATTTAGAAGATTTGTGATTGGATGTTTGAAGTCATTGCCCTTCAACTCATAGAAATACACCCGAATTTGGGCGGCACGTAAGAGAATTATATACATAGATACAATAGTTATATTGATTGTAATAAAGCTATTGTTGTTACTTATTTCTATTACTATTATTTCTAATATTGACTAATATTTTAATATTGCTTATTATTTTTATTATATTTTATTATAATTTTTTAGAAATATTATGTATACTTTTGTTTTAATTTGAATTAAAACATTAACTATGACTGAATAAAAAATAATTTCGAATGATTATTTGCAACAATTCCATAGAAATTAGTGATAACAATTCGTAGAAAATGAACAAATTTGTTAATAAATTATTCCACTTCCTCATGACACATTTTTATTGAAGACGTTATGCGTAACATAATGTTCTCACTTTTCCCTCTTTTTTCATTCACTTCTAATCAAGGTTTTGTTTCCTTTTCTCCAAAAGAAAATAATAATTTGATGGTTTCCCTAATGTCCAAAACTTTTTCATTTTACCCGAAAGTTACTCAAAAGCATTTTGTCATCTGTTTGTAATGGCTCTTAGGATCCCATTTCGCATTTCTCATGTGGCTCTTACTGAAAAATCTCGAGCTTCATTACTTTAAACGGTTGCTCATTCAAAGTTATAATTATATGAGGTTCTGCCTCATAGGTGAGAAAGACTCCAATGTATTCCTCACTGGTATAGGTTATGTTTCCAAAGCTGTAATGTAGCCAAACTGTTAGGGTCATTTGTTCACCTTCACTTTGTTTAAAAGCTTTGATTATAAATTTTGAGCAAACCGTGTTCTGTGAATGCTCGATTAAATTTAATATTGCTTCACTTGTGCAGTTTTTAAAATGTTTTATGAGACATTTTTAAAAATATATATTCACATTTGTATCATAATAACTGCTATTTCGTATACATGAAAAAAAAAATAATAATTTTGGAAAATATTTTAAACATATAAAATTGAATACTTTGATTTTTTAAAAAAACAACATTAAAATAATTTTCTCATTTCATTCAATATTTCTATGAAAATTTAAATTTGATTGGATAAGGCCTTCTTTATATTTACAATTGAAAATAACTATTGGCACTAAAAAATGCTAAATTTCATAAGCAAAAATAAATTTACACAAGCCTTCCTAACATTTCTTTATATAAATAAGCTTTATATTTCGAAATGTACACCACTGAAAGAGGCTCTTTATTTTTTATTCATCCTTCATATAAATACTTGGTTGGATAACAGCCAGATTTTCAAACAAAGTATTATCTTTTCTCATCATTGGTCAGTTCTCTCGATTAATGTTATATTATTAACACATCAACATGTTTCACACGTCAAAACAGTTTTTCTTTTGTTATCATGCTTTGACATTTAGGTCCCTCTGGAAAACAAGC
Source organism: Linyphia triangularis (assembly GCA_963978545.1). Lineage (NCBI taxonomy): Eukaryota > Metazoa > Arthropoda > Arachnida > Araneae > Linyphiidae > Linyphia > Linyphia triangularis. The sequence continues at coordinate 9,277,613 of OZ021721.1, read as the reverse complement.
CATTATTTTTATAGTAAGTGGATTACTTTACTTAATGTAACACGACTGTCTTTTCAAGCTAATCTTCACATTGTCAAAAGTCACGGCTTATACATTTTTAGATTTATCATTTAAATACACTTTTTTGAGTTATTTAATTGACACATATAAAATTGTATAATTTTTTAGTGTAACATGAATACATCTCACACAAACGTATTAGTAATATTTTGTAGGTTTCACGGTTAAATAAATTACAGGAACCCAATTAATGATTTTTGTCATATTTATCATAGTATTTATAAATATGTCATTAATATTATTTTTTAAAATTGAGATGCTTCATGAATTTTTCTTCTAACTGCTACTTAATATCATAAAGTTTGAGTAAAAATATTTTCACATATTTTTTCAAACGTAAATTCGAAACGATCTATCTACATTTCTATTTCTATGCTCAAATTTTTTTTATAATTTTTTTTTTTTTTTTATAATTATTCTAAGTTTGATGTACAAACTAGAGCAATCTAGAACTTCCACAATATTGAATGATGTTTTTCCTTCGAAATATTCTCCCCTTTTTTAGCTCCACTAGCAACTGGAAAATATCCTTAATATTGTGTAGTTGCAATTAGTTTTTGTAGTTTCAATACTATTAAATATAAATTTAAATTGTGTTTCAAACTCGGATATAAAACAAAAACATTTTATTTTAAGAAATTTGTTTAAATTACAGTTTTGATGAAGGAAAAAAGTATACATCTATATATTTTATGAGATAAGACAAGAGTAAATGTAACCGTATACATTTGAATTTTATTACTTTCTGACTTTATCATTTTGAAAACAATTTTCCTAAACTTTTATCTTGTTTTTTGAATAACTTTATTTTTTTTAATAGTGTGATTTATTCATGATGACAGTATTATAGAAAAATGTATTGTTGAACTAATTTTTATGCCACTGTTATCTACATAATCTGGATGTTTAGTAGCGTGGTCGTAAAACAAATTAATTTTGGAAATCCAAAAAGTGTTAGTGCGGAAAAGTTGTCTTTTGACATCAATAGTAAGTGTGCCAAATCTTACCTAAATAAAAAAATATCTTCCGGCGCCACAATGGACGCTTCGAAAAAAGAGCCTAAATCGGTATTTGATAGGTTAATTTTAAGGATTTAAAAATTTGTGAAAATGGAAACGCAATCGTTCGAAAAAGGTTGCTCTAAGGTACTGTAATAAGTAGAAAATGTTCAGTTCGATAAAGCTTCCATTGCTACAAGAGCTATGAAAGTGTCTACAAACTGTTGAGTAGATAGGTATATACTTTGATGGCTGCAAGGCTAGAACTTTGATCCAAAAAAAGGAAGGTAAGGAATTACACCAGAGAACAATTACTGCGAAACATGCGTCATTAGTTCAACAACTTGAATTAGAATATCTTGAACATGTTATTCCTGAGTCTGTTGGAAAAACGGCAGTTAGAAAAAAAAAAATAGTATTATTGACTTCACAGAATAATATAATCACAAAAAACGAACAGCTATTGGATGTGATGGAAATACTTTTATCACCGAACGCAAAAGAGGAGTTATCCGATAGCTAGAAGAATAAATGGAAAAGCGCATGGCAATGGTTCATGTACCAACTGCATGTAAATATGCTTCCAATAAGAAATTTACCCGAAGACTTGGGCATATAAAGTGACAATTCACAATCTGACAATATTGGCTAAATCCTGGAAAACTGTGAGTAACTACTAATTTAACAATTCAAGAGAATAGTATGTTAACTTCCATTCATGACTGTCAGTGTAAAGGATAGTAGTATTGATAAAAAACATAAGATAGAAATGTGCAAAGTGATTAGCACTGGTGTTTTCTGGGTAGATTTGCCAAAAAGTGAAAATAAGAAATTGTCACATTCAATATGACTCTAATTAAGTTTTCAATATGACGGCTAAATAAGTTCTCCACTTTTAAGTCGAAACACAAACACCAACATCAAGCCTTTTTGGGACAAATTCCTATTAAAAGTCTATGAGCGCATTTAGTTTTTCATCAAAACCAAATTATCATGCAATGACGACGGCATTCATATTTGGGATGGCATACTTTTTCAATATAATGGAAAATAAATTGAAAGAATTTGTAATAAAATATAATTTACTCTCCCAAAAAATCTACTGTTATGTATGGTTACTGATGAAATGGCAAAATTATGAAGAATAGAAAGACCAAAACCAAAGACAGCAGATGTGTTAAATGTTCACATTATAGACATTGCACATTAGTTTAGATATTTAGATTGCCGGTGAATCTCGTTTGGACAGATTTGTCAATAAACGAAATGGTGCTATTGGGCACTGCAAACCTATCTCTTTCAAAACAACTACACAAGTGATCGTTTGAGCTGAATTATCTAGTTAAATGATTATAAGGCTCTTTTTCATGAGGGAGAAGACAAACATATTTATTCAGATATCAGAACAATTTTTTGCCAAATTTCAATATTGTTAATAATTTGGCGAACCAATGTAATTATATTCCATACCTGGCACTGTTTTGAAGTTATGCTATTTCAAAGTTTTCTTTTAAAACCACTGTCTGAAAAATATGTTTTTAACTTCTTTATGGTTCGCTTTTTTAACGCATGATGTAAGATGGATTCATTACAAATTAATTAATGCAATCGAGTTAAATTGGATTCTACTTTCAAAAATATTCTAGAAATTTCAAAAGGCATTCATAAATTACTGAATTTCTCAGTATAAACAAATGAATTGGCCTCAATATACAACACAAGGAGCATGAAGTGGATTACCATTTTGAGCTATTTATTTGATTCATAATCAATTCTTTATACTATAATAGATAATTTTAAAATGTCAATCAAATTATCTAATTTAAGATCATTTAACAAAGACTCTCTGTAAAAAATTCTATTTAAAATAATATTTTAACTTATCATGAATATTATAAATAACTTGTTTCAACTTGATAAACTAATTTTTATCTTGTTTCAAAATAAATTTTTAATAATTTTGTGTTCCTGCTGAGTATGTTTATAAAGAAATTTGCATTGCAATGGTCTTCATAATACTCTTCTTTCAAGTATTTTGTGGATGTGTTCTGTGTAAAATGTATGGGTTCCAATATTTCAGTGGACTAGTATTTGCCTTTTCTTCAATGCTATAAGAGCTTTTAAATTTTGAAGTATTTATTGCTGCTCTTTGTGAGGTTTATTGGCTTGAATTAAATCGATTAAATATTTGAATTTCTTAAACTAAAATTGGATTGCCTGCAAGCTTTATGAGAGAACTTGTTGAATAGGCACTTCTGAACGTGACAGAAATTAATAATACATTTTTCTTGGGATATTTCACGCAGTAGGGTAGATTAGATACGCTTGTAACAACGCAAGTAACTCTAGAATAATTAGAGTTGGGTGTGATTTTAAAAAGGATCGCGTGTCTGAATAAGTTCCACAGTGTTGCAAAAATGTCCGCGTGATACGATGAATTTCCCGAGTTTTTACGAGAAAATTATGTTTTTCTCAATTTCTCTGAAATCTTAAAAATAAGGTATTGGGTGACTTTCTGCTTATAGATTAAACTTTATAAGTTAATGTATGGTAAATAGTTTTTGTATACAATTGCAATTTTTTGCACGTAATTGGAAGGTGGGTATGATTATAACACTACTAACTTTTTCTGTAATATTTTAGCTATTGCAAAATTTTAATTCAAACTCTTTGTAAGGAGTTTATTTCTAAATAATATTGCAAATCTGTTTTAAATCTGTTTTTGAGGTAAGTAGGATATGAGTTTTTAAAGATTATGTTACTGATAGAATAGTAATCGATTTTGGACATCAACTAGTGTTATAAAATTTGAATATTTTAAATATTTAAAGATAAAAAAAATTGAAACATGGATATTTTAGGCCCTTTTTATACTTATACTAAAGTTACATAACATCTGTTCATTCGCCCGTTTGTATGGGAAGTTCTCATCTTGGTTACAAATATATAGGTATTGTATTAGAACATGGATATTCGATAACAAGTTTTCGCACCAACTTTGTCGCCAAATTCGTCAACTTGTCGACATTTTTGTCTAAAAACTTGATTAATTAAGAGTTTCATTTGTATGTAATTAATTTAAAAGGGGTCAGTTTTTAGTCGTTAAAAATCTCCAAGTACATGCTTGATATCTGAACTTGATAGTAGTAACATAAACGTGTGTGGATATAACATTTTAGTAACAGTTATTGTCACAATTTAACTTTTTTTTTTTTTAAATATGCTTTTTAATTTACAAATTATAACCTCTTATAACTTACATTCTAGATGAATGTCAAATTTTAAGATATTTTCAAAATTCTTTTTCATTTCAAAATGTAAAATCCTATTTTTCCACTAAATTTTCTAACGTAATATAATTAGAAAAGTATATAATTTTTTTATTTAAACAATATCTAAGACAATTACTTCCAAATTTATTCATATACCTTATGCTATTTTGTCTTCAGATTATAAACAATTGATACAAAAAATCTGTTTGAACTTAGTGTCGTACCGGGCTTAAACAATATAAGGCTACTTTACTGCAATTAAATAATAAAAATTATTGAAACGCATCAATTGTGTATCGTTTCTGTTATGTGTTACAACTGACTGGGAATGGCTGTTACAGAGAGAGGTCTTTTTACGAACTACTCCTGTAGGGTGAATATTATACCTAGAGCTAAAGTACTATTGTCAGTTTAAAGTCAAATAAACACTCATATTTTATATATTTTATCACTTGAATAATGACACTGCTGATAAAGCAAATTTTTTGAAAATATTTAGGAATGGCTGTGTGAAAATCATAGAATATGTACTTTACCGCCGAATCCGGGTCTAATTTGCCTGTCATAATTTTCTGGAGAAAGTAGACTGTCCAAGAGTTTTGAAGTATTTGTCATAAAAACGTTCTTTTCAGCCATCCTGAAAAGAAAAAAAAATATCAATTCATGGAATCCACAATACTTATAGATAAACATACAATTCTACGGTAAATAACTGTTTCCTATACTACTAAGGCAGTGTCCTACATTAAACATGTGTTTGCAGAAAAACATAAAATATTGAAATTGGACTCATAGTTTCATGAAATAATTATATTGGAAACCCGTCACTCGTTTTATATACCAGTAAACAAAGTTCTTATTAAGAATATGATGCTCAAGAGAGTGTGATTTTATAATATGAGGAATATCTCATGTTGACCATCTATATTCTTTTATAAGACGCATCCATACTTTCAATTTTGTGTCATCCAAAACTCTTGAGAGTAAAATCTCCAATAAAAACCTTCATTAATGGTTCATATTAAATTATTTGATACTATGAAACACCTGGAAATAATTGTAAAAAACTTTGTTTTGGAAATATTTACTAACTATGAGACTGAGAGCCAAACCAATATTTGCTTCTGCATGGATTTAGAGTACTAATGGTTGCTGGGGTTGTATCCTTTATCAACCTGCTATTTAATGAGAAAACGTGGAATCGTTCACTAAGCGACTGTCTCATATTCGATAACTTTACAATATTCTTCTCATTAGAGCCTGCATTTGATTGCTGAGGGGTTAGCACTTTGGCCTCGCATGCCAAAGGTGCCGAATCCGGGTTCGTTGTGTTTCGGAATCCAGGTTAAGCTGTAGGTCCCTACCTTATTAGCCGTTATTGTGCAAAAAATAGGTCGTTGACCATACGAACCAACCAATCTTCTCATTAGAAAAAGTATCCAATAAGGTTTAAAAAATTTTTAAATAATTATTTCAGTTGGTTAATAACTATTTTTTGCTTAAAAATTTTCTTTATTTGAAACAGATGTTCTCTTATTGAATATAATAATTGATTGTTCTAAATTAATTATGTCATTTAAAGAAATACCTTTGAATACATAAGTTGTCTTTATATAACAACAACAAAGGGTTAACATTTGAGTTTTAGCGCAGAAGTAGATTAAGTATTCTATCATAATCGGATGAACATTTTGATTTAAACAAAACGTACGTTACAGTACGTTAAATGAGTAATTATTTGATAGCTAGGAAGTTATTTAATTAAACTTTTCATTACAATAGCTTATTTGAATAACTTAATAATTTATGGTGTTTCATCTCATTTTGAACACCATTGTCTCTTTTATTGTGTACAAATTCAGAAACGACATTACGAAAAGTTTACTTAACACTTCAAAACGTAACTAGTTAACAAAATTTTTCTTTGACATTTATTCTAACATGATAGGAAAATTATATAACCAGATACATATTTTTGGACTTAAATGTTTTGTAGCCAAATACTATGGAATTAATACCAGATGGTTCAGTTTTAAACAACAGTATAACAGACAATTTATTCCATAAAAGTATATTGCTATTTTATTGAAAAAAAAGAAGATATGTTTACTTTTGTACGTGTTGATAACTTGTGCCCAAGGCGTGTTCCTAACTACTCTCTTTGCACATGTGAAAATAGTTTGGATTTTTTTTTAAATGATCATGACGCTAACAAAATATTTAGTAATATAAAATATGAAATTTTTATCAGATGCACTCTTTTAAAAATATTTTTTATAACTTCGATAAATAAAGTTATCCAGAACCAGAGCATTATTTAATGAAAGCTTTTCCTGAATTTCCTCAGTCTTAACCCTGTCAAAATATGGATAAAATTTTTTGTTATGATTACTAAAATGTTATTGAAAATAAAATTCTCAATTTAATATGTTTCTATTAAAAAAAAAAATTCAACTAAAACCGTGATTTCTCTTGATGACTTTTATTGAAATTATGCACTTACAAAATTGTTTGCAAACCTATCCCAGATAGAAAAAAAAAAAAAAAAAAAAAAAAAATTAAAGAATTAGTAGAAAATCAGATTCTTCTTACGCGATGCTTTTGCTTATGGATTCATTTACCCTTAAATCACCAGATTCAAATAATTTATTTATAAGCCTCGCAAATGGGATTTACATACTAATAAAATTGTTATTTGTAAGCTATTTTTTCCCTAAAATAACAATTTATTAGTTAAACTAAGGGTGTAGAACATCGCACAACCTTCATTTATACTATTATATTGGTCATTGCTCATTGCATTGAAATTTGATGTGGTGTTATTTACCATTTTCATACCGTTTGGTGATATTTTTAGCAATAATTTTTACATTGGGAAAAAAACCGCCAAAATGGCGACATTGGCGATGATATTCGATTGACATTACATTGTCTTTTCTTGTGCGTGAAACAGAAAACAAAAATCCATCGTTGATGAGTGATGCTCAAAGGAAGAGAGTTCTTTGTTAATGACACTCGTTTTTCAAGTTTTTACGCTTTTATCGCATTTTTATGGAAATTTCAAAGATGGGTACGATTATAACACTTTGAGAGGCATTAGAACAGATATTTTAATCAAAATCGTTAGTCGTTTTTTAGCAATTGCTGAAACACATGATTTTTTCATGATTTCAACCTTATGCGCATGCGCGATTTTGACGAAAACTTTATTAGTAGGTCCCATGGTCACCACTAACCGGCCCGCACACAAAATGGGAACATCGTAGGTCAATTTGTTCGGGAGTTATATGACCACGTGCTCACAGGCATTTATTCTAGACCACTTTTTTGAAATCGGGGTTTTCTAAAACGTGAAGAAATGCAAAAAAAAAAAAAAAAAAAAAAAAAAAAATCGAATTTTTTTTGACTGAATGTTATACTTTCATTACCCAATGTAAACGTATGGGTAATTGAAAGTAATAATAAATAGTGTAAGGCTTGACAAAAGTTTGAGTTTTGTATCTATAATTATCAACAAGATTTTAGCCAATTATGTATTGAAAGTTTTTCTTTAAGTCAAAAATAATGAAACAAATAACAGAACAAAATTGAAAATCTAAAAAATCACGATTTATCTTTAATTTCAAACCTCATTACCATAAATAAAAAATTAAACACGTAATGGGCGATTTGTTACGATCTCTACATTTTGGGATTGAAAGCAATTTATCCGATTGGTTTAACCCCTTGAGTCTTGACCGCAATGATACATGAATTACAACAAACAGAAGAGAATGTTAGGTAATTATTTTAGTAAAGGATTTTATGCACATAAAAAGGATCATTGTTCTACTAAAATGTCGACTGGTTTCCGGGTTTAAATATAATCAGCTTAAGTAATGCTCTTAAGTATTCACTGCAATTACATGCAAAAAAGTAACAATTTTATGATTACTTTCATACGTATATACATGAAGATTAAGTTAAAATAAGCAAATGAACATTTAAGGGGGATAATATTAGTTACGTACTTATGTAAACTTTTAGTGATTTTGGAGGGACAGCGAAACACATTTATCCCTCATTAGTTTAACTACTTGTAACTTTTAAGTCTAAAATTTCGAGCAGTCGTGGGAATTTTCTAGATATAATCCCATATGAGACGCAAATCTGGGTCAGTTTCCCCCTGAAATACTTCTTATTAGACCCTGTTATACTTGCACTACATATGGTTTGACAGATTTAACACTCTAGTGCATGATTTTTTCTTTTAAATTAAATATTTTTTTGTTTTGTTTTCTCTTTGTCCCTAGACCGTTGAAAAAATAAAAAAATAAAAAATTATATTTAATTAAATAATTAAAGCCATTGCGTAGCATATGTGCAACTTTATGTGCTAAATAAGCTTTTTAAATTGTAAGATTTCTCCCCGATAAGTTGTGTAGTATATATGCTATACTATGCATTAGAGGGTTAAGTCGAACGACGTCCCAGTGCAGTCGAGTCGTCATATGTAACTCTTGTACATAAAACCAACTTGTAAGACTTCATGACTTAAATTCATTTTTATCAGAATAGTTTATAGATATTTCTGAATATAATGGTGGTAATTTCGTTTTGATATTTGTAAATATAGCTTATTTGGCGGCAATTGGTTTCTTAATTCTAATTTCTTAGCATTAAATAACGATTTTAATGTTGAGAAAGTAGCAAAATGAATTTAGGAATATAATAAGGAAAAAAGAAGATGAATGAAAACACATTTAATTTAAAATAATTTTTTTTCTGAAATTAACAGCAATTCATTCATTGAATACTATTAATTTAGCTTATCTCGGAGATTCTTGAGGAGGCCAAAACTTTCGCCTTATCTATAACAATACATAATAATTCATACTAAATTGATAAAACACAATAGAAGCTAATATACTAAGGAATACAAATAGGAATGTTGCTGTTGCTTAAAAGACCTAAATTTGCTTTAAACTTAATGCATAACCAAATGCAAGTGTAAACACGAAAACACGCTTGGCTGATTAGCAGCATTCACATGCATACACCTCACCGGAAAACAAATAGTTAAACATTAAATTATTATTGTTCATATTACGGGTTAAAACGATACAAAATTCACAACGCTAACTATTACAAACTTTTTATCAAGAAAGTTAACATAAAAACTTAATGGTGCTTAATAATTGAAAATGATTCAATAATTTTTATCTATTAAGAGACCAATTGAAATCTTTATGCCTTGACTACAGTCGAAAGTTCAACGAACATTTTCTAACTAAAAGACTAAACTTAAATATTTTTATAATTATTTCCTGATATTGTACATTCAATATAATGATATTCAACTTATTTATAGTTCAATTTCAACTTTGGAAAAAGCTATTACAAAGAGAATTACTTGTCAGAATGATCTGACATTTGAGATGAATCTAAGCGAAGATGAGGGAAATGGTGTGGCATAAGAAAAGAAAAGTTCGACATGATTTTTTCTTAAGCTGTTTAGTTGAGTATATTCATCTCAAATGTCTAGTCATTCTGATCTGCAATACTTTCTTAACCGCTTTTTGAAAGTTGAACTTTAGTTATAATAACCTTTTATTTTGCATTTTACATAAAATCAGCTTGTACAGTACCCAAAAAAAAAAATCAGAACGATGGCTATATCTTGTGCTCTAATTCATGAAATAACAAACAAAAGGTACCGTTGTAAATCGTGGAAGGTTTTTAATAATTGCATGTAGTTTTTTTTGTCATGAGGGGTCATCTACATATTAAAAGAGAACCAAACTTTAAAAAGTTCAATAGCAACCTCATAATATTATCCCATATTTGGATTCAGCATCCAAAAAAATGTCGAAATACAAAAATTCGTAATTTTCTAATGAATGGTTTGTAATTTAAATGATAAAAAGAAAATGATGATAAATTAATGTTAAATAAAAAAAAATGTGGCCACCAGTGTGGTGAAAAATTTTTTGGCCATAACTACTTAAATAATTAATATATTTCAGTAATTTTTGTTTTTTAAAGATAGTTTGTAAATAACCAAACATAAATAGCAAGCAACTTTTGCATCAGTTTCTTTTTTAATAATTAATTATTAATTAATAAAACAATTTAAATTTTTTTTTTAATAGAAACATATATTTTTTTTTTGCTTTCATTAGATTCACAATGGTCTGAAACCCCACCACAATTTTTTTTCTTTTCATTTTGACTTTTAGTTCTCGATTTTTTTAGTGAAAATGTAAAAAACGCTCACTTTAAGGGACCGTATAGTAGACGACATTTGAAAACTATCAATGATTAATTCAAGGTAAACTAGAGGTGTGGAAAATAGCACAACGTTCAATTATAGTAAAATGGGGTGAATAGGAACAGCGGGGTGAATCGAAACAGAATTTCTTGAAATTACAAAAAACAATATATATATTTTATACAAACAAAGCAGTTTTTTTTTTTGTATGTATATTTTTAATCTGTCTAACGTGTTTGGAATCGTGGAACATATTTTTTGTGTGGTTTTCAACAGTGTCCTTTTTTTAAAAAAATTTACTTCCTTAAATTACATTTATTTAAAACAACATTTTTTAAGCAATTTCAATAAGTTATCCTTTAAAAATTTTACTGATTCAGGTGATTTTTTTCATTTTATAAAAAATTTCAGCGATCAAGTTACATTTGTGTTTACAGTGAAATGTTTCTCTAAAATAATCACACTTTGCTGAATACTGTTTACTAATGCCTACATTTTATATTTATTAATTTTCTAATTATCAGTAGTATACGTTATACTTCTGCAATTACAGTTTTCGATATTTTATTTATTTCGTGTGAAGAATGCTCATCTTTAACGTTGTAAATAAATTATGTTACTTTTGCGTTTACTTGCTATTTTTGTATTAATCTTAAACATGTCACTATAAATCCAAGTAGTTTCTATGCAATTTTAGACTAATATTTGTATTTTATAACGTCGTGAAAAGTCTGACCGTTCGATTTCTCCCGCTGTGAAGTAGAACCTTAAAAATACCTTTCGTTTTATGGAAATTCTCCCTGAAGATCGGTCAAAAAATGGTCGACACATTTTCGCTCATAAGTGACGTGTTTTTCAACATAATGCATTGAAATATGGTATATAGAGTAAATGATGTATTCTGAATCGAATGAAATGATAAAAAATAAGGGTTCGTATTGAAATTTTCGAAGATAGCGTTACTTTTACTTAGTAAACGGTCCCTCAAGAAAAAAAAAATTACATCAGATATACAGAAAATCGTAAGCAAAACACTTTGGTTCAAACCGTAAGATTCTAAGATAATTAGAACAGAAGATATAGCCATCGTTCTGATTTTTTTTGGGGGGTACTATACGTGTGAATGCTTGAAGATAAATTTTCAATATAACATTACCATAATGCAATGGCGGAATTAATGTGAAATATTACAATCATGTTACTGGTCTAAAATGTACATAAACATCAATCCTGAAACTATATTTAGTACTATTAATTGCTGCTCAAATCAGAAGGATATTTATGAATATTTTCATTCAGTAATTACCTATTTTCATAAATTAAAATAGTGTAGCAGTTGTGTTAAAATCAAACTTACTGTTTATAATTTATTTAATGTTTACTATTACAAAAAAATCAAATATCATATGCTATTGTTTTTTAAAATTAAATAAGACAGTTTATAATTTTTTAATCTGATATTTTTCTAATAATTTCGAGTAACTAAATAGCCATATATCACTTTCACTGAAATAATGACTCGGTTTTATTGGATTTTTTCTTCGTCGTATTGAAAATTATGAAAACTCGATCTGAGCTCAAAACTGATTAAATTAGTTGCACTTGTACATAAAAGTTGGCAATGAAATAGAAAGGATTAACAGTAAAATCTTTGTTTTTATGGGTTACCATTTTTAGACCTCAATATATTAAGTACACGTTTCAATGGTTATCAAAGTAAAAAAAAAAACATGTTTTTAGCAGTTTGGAACTTTGTGTCCGAAACTAGGCTTTTAAGTTGGTCAGCCGAGCAGCAGTGTTGCATTTCCACCATCCGGGAGTGTAATTGGTTGGTTTATACGCTCAACGACCTATTGTTATGCACAATGACGGCTAATCAGGCCGGGATCTACAGCTTAATTTAGATACCGAAACACAAGGAACATCTATACCTAATCCCGGATTCTAACCCGGTACCTTTGGCATGCGTGGCCAGAGCGCTAACCCCACAGCCATCACATGGGCCCGGAAGTGCGATATTTTAAAAGTTTGTTTCTGTACTGAAACTTACTTTTAGGAAACTTACTACCATTGCAATGTATGTTCAGGTCTTCCCATATGAATCACAAAGTTTTTAAATGTACCTCATTACAATTCTAGAATTTTCCCATCATCTACACAATTCACAAATGACCCTAAGATATTATGTATCCGGAATTAAAGAATTCAGGCCAATAAAGCACAAAAGTTAAAATCATCAAATATATTATTTATTATAACTAAGCGTAATAATAGTATTCAATTAATTATCCTTTTTGAATCCAAATAAAATCTGAAGTGGCCCCGACCCTTATAGGAAGTATTTACTGGAATTGAACAAAAAGACTGCAAACAACGTAATGATATTTAAAGGAGGGTTTATTAATAATCTCCTCGTAAAGAAGGATTCCCTCGTTTCCAATTTTATGTATTCTTCGTAAAATATCTGATAAGGTACTCCAAATGCATCTAACGATGCTCATTAAAAGTTTCTTGACAGAAATATGTTGCGTTAATGCATTTAGATCGGAAACTTTTATTCTCGATGAGCAATTACGTGCTTTAAAAACATCTTATCCAGTGTGACTCATCACTACTCGAATTTTCTTTAAATTATTTTTAGTTCAATCCTGCAAGTCTTTGTGACTAAGGAATTTCTTTTCGGTTTACTATTTTATTTTTATAGTTCTTAAACACTTGATTGCTAAATGATTGCTCTATTTGTTAAAGTATTTTGTAACAATTCTACATGAGTTGGTATTTTTAACTAAGCATTTTCGCGGATTGGTTATGTTTTTTAGTGTTTAAATGAATGTAATGAATCCTAAAAATTGGTTTCCATTTTTATTTTATCTGATAGTGATACTTAGTAAATTCGACACACTGGGCGTCCATAATTAAAGTGCAACTTTAAAAAAGGTGTAAAAGTCTTTGGTCAGAATGACTCGAAATTTGATCTGTATATACTCGAAGAGGGAGGAAACAGGAATTGAAACGCATAAGAAAATAAAAATTTCAAGCAATTTTTTTATTTCATTCAGCTTTTCCTCTTTTGCGTATATTCAGGTCATATTTTAGATCATTCTCACGGATGTTTAATTTTTTTACAGCTGTTAGTTAGTTGAACTTCATTTATAATAACTCCTGGATGATTATAATTGAAGTTCAACATTAAAAAAAAACATGATTTCAAAAGCATGTAATTTACTTTTATACCAAATTATGGCTTTCAAAAAGAAATGATAATGCCTAATAAAAAAAAATCTAAATAGTTTCTTTCTTCAGCCATACCGCTTTCCCATCTTCGTGTATATACAGGTCAAATTTCAGGTCATTCTGATATATATATTTTTTTACAGCGTCTTAAAAGTTGATCTTTAGTATGGATACCCTGTATTTGAAGAGATAAAGTATATGTCTCCGTTTTACATAAAACAAGTATTAATCGTATTGTACTATCCATAAATGTTCATTTACTTAATTTGTTTCAGGAATATGAATTCTCAATTAAGCTTTTTACCACCAATGTAGGTAGAAATATATAAAAGGATAATTTTGAATTGTTTTGAGTAGACGTATTTTTAATATTATTACTGGATGATATTTGATATATTATCAATTCCAAAACTTTTACTCTCAATTTACAATTTTTCTAGAACATTACTCACAAAGATTCATAAAATGAATTGACATTTTGATTTATCTTAAGCATTATTAGATTTTTTTTTAAATTTTAACTCAAAACTTCAAATGTTATTTCAACATTTAAAAAAAAAATTGAGAAGTTTTAAAATTCCTACATTGATAATTTAAAAAGACATATGAAAAAATATTTAATTAATACCTATAGAAAATTCATGCATTTCTAATATATTAATTTTATATATAATTCTATAGTTATATCGGTTCAAATTTCAAAAGATTAAAAAATTGTCATTATCAATAAAACTGGACCTTAAGTTTTGGAATAGCATGGTTGATGACAGCTGTCATTTGTGCTAATTATTAAATTTTTTAAGTTCTAATTCGGGTTAAGTTTTTGTTTCTATTATACCAGATATATCAAAATTATTTTTAAAACAGTGAAAGAAAAATTCTGAAAAGTTGACATATTGACATATTTAGTGTACATATATGTACATATTGACATATTTACTTTCTACAGTGCCATATTTCCATCTGGTGGAGAAATTTTAATTTGTTTTTTCTTCATGTATCTTTTCTCCATGATCTCTATAGCAGGTGTAGTAATATTTATTCTCATTAGCAATAGTTTCAAACGACTCTAGAAGGCGCTCTTTAATTACAAACATCTTGTAATTTTTAAATTATAAAGATTTAAATAGGACGATAAAGGGTTAAATAGAAAATCATACATTTTTTGAAGTAATTATTTATGTATACCTTGCTAATTATATTGCATAAAAGTAGTTGTCTTTTTTTTTTTTCATTTAAATTGGCGCTTGTCTATATTGTTTATCTTAAACGATGGGTAGGGTTTTTCATTTTAAAAATGTAATGAGTTTTCGAAAATATAATATATCGAAAGGCAAAATGTATTAAGAGTTGCAAATGACGTTCCCTATAAATATATAAAATTTTTAACGAGCATTTCGTGAGAAGTATTTATTTAAAAAAAAAAAAAAAAAACTCGAATCAATTTATTTCAACATGCTTCATTGTGCTGAACTGTAAAATTGACCCTTTGGAAAAACTCATTAGCGTCTAATTTTTGCTTTCAAGCTGCGGTAAAAAGAGTAGATTTAATTATTTTATGTGTTATCTTAATAATTCTTTCGTTGGAAAGTAAGGGAAAAATAATGAACTAATTGAATAAATCACAAACTTTATGTGTATACCATACACGTGTTCATAAAAATTAAACATTGTCATGAATGATTTTTTTTATGTTATTTGCTTTCAACTTTTAAAGAAAGGTTTTAAAAATCGTAAAAATGGCAATTGTTCTGAACAGTTATTATGTAAATTATAAAAAAAAACCTGGAACACAGAAAGTATAAATCACAGATAAAAAATAATCACCTCTAATATCTATTTCTTGTAAGCTAGAGCTGATACTTTGATGCTCATAGGATTTTTTTTTTTCATTTACCTTTTCAAATATGTAATAAACCAGACATTTACAGCTTTTTTCTGTTACAAATATAATATAAAACACCTTGATGAGTTTTTAAATTTATGGAAGTATCTAAGAAAGACATTTTAGATGATCACTCGCTAAAATGTTTTAAAAATGTATATGTGGCAAGCGAAAAGATCCGTTATATAACAAATATAATATTAAGAAATGCCACTAGATGTGTATGCTTTATAAAAGTTTCGATCGATCCTACGTTATCTGTAAGGGATACTTGAACAGGCACTCAAACCAAACAGTCCATGAAATCAGATAAATTTAATTATGTGTCAAGCATTTGAAATAAAAAGTTCCAAGTGACTGTAAACATTTACGTTGTCATTTTAGTGCTTTGAATGTTTTTACAATGCTGTGATTATAAGTCCTTAAATGTTAAGGATATCTCTTATTTTCTCATTATTAATTAGGTATTTAGTAAATAATGACAATTTTTGATAATCATAATGATAGAGAGGGTACGTGCAATGTAAAGACAAAAAAGTTCTACAACAACGATTATTGGGATATAGAAGAAAGTACAAATTATAATCAGAAATGAAAATATTTTAAGTTTTCAGTTGTCTACTTTGGTTAAAACTTTATTATTTTTATATTTATATCAAATGCATAATTGGTTTAACAAATAGTCTTAGCTAATCTAATTTAAATGAGTGCGTGAAAATTATTAAAAACTTAATTAGTATCTTTGAATTAAAATAAATACATTTAAGAGTTTTTTTTCCCTTTTTTGGTTACATTTAGTTGTTAAATGTTTTTAAACTGTATTGAAAATGACAATTTAAGAAATCACATGACCTCTGAGAATAGAAATCATCATCAATGAGTTGCTGATGATGAATATGATCAATTTAAAAAAATATATATACTTATGCGGAATAATAATTTTTACATTTTACTAAGAATATTATTTATATAACTTTAACAATCAATCATTTTATGTAATATTATTTTGGATGCAAAAATTGTGCCCAACTTATGAC
This sequence comes from Linyphia triangularis, assembly GCA_963978545.1. NCBI lineage: Eukaryota > Metazoa > Arthropoda > Arachnida > Araneae > Linyphiidae > Linyphia > Linyphia triangularis. The sequence continues at coordinate 9,260,877 of OZ021721.1, read as the reverse complement.
TTTAAACACAACTCACGTAAAACAATAAAATGTCGCCCTCTTGTGCAATGCAATTCATATACTTTTCTGTGAGTAAGTAGCGAAACTGAAGGTGTTGAACTTTCTACATCTCAAGGTTGAACAATGTTAACTAGCCAAAATTTAACTATGCACGGAAAATCTAGAAAATAGCAGCCAGGAATGTTTTTAATAGCTTCCTTTTGCGGTTCATTCCTTATCTCACTGAGACAATTATGCTTAAACGCGCTCCATGAAGTCGAATTTATATTTGAATTCATGAAAATTTTTAAGATGACAGGTTTTTTTTTAAATGTAATACATTAAAAAAATATGGCGAGAAATCTAAATTGTTTCATGAGCATTTTTCTTTCATGGATCTTTCCATTACAAAGTGTAAAAACAGAAAAAGAATAAGAAATGCGAAACAGAATTTCATGCATAATTTAGTTTAGTTTCATTAAAAATGAAACTAAAAATATGATCCAAATATTTTAAGATTCATTATTTACTCTTTCGAGTAAATTTTTAGCAATTTTTATTTGTACTTATAAACATATTACCATGATGGAATAGTGTCAGCTTTGAAGAAGTGGTATGATATAACTAAAATAAAATAAAATGTGATAAATCCCTAAAATAGCATTTTCAACACTTGATTCTAAACCTGTTCTTGAACACCGAAAAACATATAAATGAATAAATTAAATCTTGTTTTTATCAATGTCTTGTGTAAATCAATGTTTTTTAAACCACAAATTAAATTTAGTCAGGTTTGTTTGCAGCACTATATTTATAATACACAAATGCATATGTTGTTGTATAATATTTTACAGGTTTTGTCGACTTAAGCATCAAGGAAGGCGGGAGAATTTTGTCACCAAGTCCGATGTCAAAGTGGCATATATACAAATATTGATTATGTTGACTAGGTTAAGACAATTTTTCGACCCCTCACAGCTCAGCTTCTATTAGAGCTAGAACCCTGATTTTTTTGCCATCGTGTTGCCCCAGGAGAGTAGACGAAAAATAGAAACATAATTATTAACATTGAACAAGAGAACATGAAGAAAAAAAAAATACTTTGAAAATCGCCAAAGTCATCGAAATTTTGTTCTTCTAATTCAGTTTTTGATAGTGATTCTTGTTCTGGTTGTGATCAAAACTTTAACTAAAGCTACAGTAAAAACTATTTGATGAATTTTGGTAATTCTTTTTTTAATTCTTCTCAGCTTGATTAGAGGAAGTGCCTTTTTATGAATTAACCCTAATAGCACACATCCTCCCAGGGAGAGGTCCCTGGGAAGTCATTCGTAGTCCCGGGGATGACTGGGGACCTCCCTGGGAGGATGTGTGCTATTAGGGAACTCGTATGAGGGTTTGTAAATCCCAGAAATGATCAAGGATATTGGGAATTTTAGACAGGGTAAGGAAATGATTAAAGCGGATCAACGGATTTGGAATTTTTCGCTCACTTTCAAGAAGTTAGTTTGATACTTTAAGTTGAACTTTTGAAACAGAATACTTGAGGGAAAAAAGTACAATTTTACTATTTTTCAATTAAATTGTATGCTTATCAAAGCTCTGCAAACACGTGTTTCAACTTAGTTAGAAAACAACTTCCATTTTAAAATAATGTTTTAACACATTAAGGTGCTTGGTTGGTTTCGAACCTCGCACCTTCTGATCACTAGCTTGCCACTTTAACGTATCTACATGTTTTTGTACTTAATTTAAAATAAGTTGGTGTTTTTTTTTTTAATTATGAACTCTTTTTGTTAGTGCGGTAAGGATGATTTCTACTTGAAAGAAATGAAAAGAATTTGGATAGCAAATCTAAATCTCTCAACAATATTGAATACAGTTATTTATTGTGGCTCTCAATATAAAGAGTAGTATTTGAATCTAACGGTGTTGTTGCTTTTGCCATTTTGCGCTTTGAGCGAAGATACGATTACTTATGATAAAAAATCCATCGACCGTACTTTACTCATTTAGAACATAACAGAAACAACACAAAGAATGTCCAAAAATTAATTAGAAAATGTTCAAAATACTGCCAAGTAAAATAGTCAACCAGAAAAAGTTATGAAATCTAATGTTTGTCGCCAAGTGGTAGCGTTTAATTTATTTAGGGTACTTGTACATAATGAACTAAATTGGGATCATTGGGAGGGAACCTCCTAGGCAAATCCGTACTTGTCAGGATAGAGTATTTATGAAATTAATCTCAATTTTGTGTGATGGGTAAAAAGTCGTTAAATCATATGAAATGAGATAATTCCAAAAAAACTATCATATGAAATGAGATTACATCATATAAAATAGATTATTCCAATAAAACTCTAGATTGCCAAGTTCTGACTATTAATGGGGATTCTTCCCAATAATCCAAATTTAGTTCATTGTATACAAGTATGAAACTAAATGCAGCCCTGCTTTGCGTCAGACGGTAAATTTAATGATATTTTCCGGCTGACTTTTTTTACTTGGCTTTTTTTTTTTTTTTTTTTTATAATGTTTAGTTGTTTTTATTGAGATATAAATTATCGCCGTTTAGAAATAAAATATATTTATAACAAAACAGCAAATTACAATATATCACTAAAATGCTTTACAAATATTGAAATATTATGCAATCATATGTTTTTTTATAACATATATGATTATACCATGTAATCAAATACCATAATAATTGTAAGATATAAAAAAAAATATTAGTTTTACATACTTTTAAGTACACTCAATTCAATGAATGATTTGAAATAAAAATGAAAATAACGCATTGTTATATCCTAAACGAAACATTTCGTAATGTAGTTATAAAGGTAATGGTTTCCGCACGTTTTACAGCTGCAGTGTTAAAATTATGCGCTTTGGCACATTTATCAAAGATTACTGCAAGGGTAATTAGAGGACAGTGGTTTGGTCACGAAACTAGGTTCAAAATGATTGTTGGTTAAAAGTTCTACTAAGCTTTAAGGAAACGGAATTACAGTTGCTACTTTTGGGAAATTTATGATTACAGTAATGTTCGCGAATACAAGGTTTATCAATTCAAGAGCATTTGTCATTCCTAAAACATTTTCCAACTTTTAACATAACAGTAATAAAATATTCTACCATTAATTCAAGATTTAATTTTTTTTTAATACCTAATAAAATACACCTGAAATATGTTAAATTATATAAATTACCTGATACGGGGAGTTAATAATTTATTAAATTTTAATGTTCTATATTCAAGAAAATCCCAACATCCATAAGTATTATACACAACTCTTGGGCAATTTTACAAAAAGTTACTTATTTGACGAATTGGCGAATACAATCTTTCGAAATAATCATTTTTAAAAATTCAATACTGACTCCGTACACACTTAGAGAAATTTTTTCGAGAACACAGTTTTGAAGTCAGGGTGTCCAAAATGTGATGAAATACAAAAAAAAAAAAAAAAAAAAAAAGACCGAAAACAATACTTTCATTGATTGAAAGTAAAAATAGACAAACACGATGGAATGCAAGAACCGTCCCTTATTTTATACAAAATGTTAAAATTAAAAAACAAAAACCACCGATCTCTTGAGAATAAGAACTGATGGGAACCTCTGCTTTTTTTTACTATACATATATGTTTTTTTACTTTACTAATTCTAAATTTCTTTCATGAAGATAAAGAAAGTATGTAATAGTACCATTTTAAGATAGTAATTTTTTTTCTTTTTCTTATCCAGTAGAGATGAGGAGCTGAGGGCATTCCGTTAGAAATTTCCTACTTTCCCTGTAACTTAAGTGAACACTTTTTGTGGAAATACCTATTTATTACCTGATTAATTTACCTTTATATCTGAAACTTATATATTTACACTTAAATTAGCAGAATAAAAAAAAAATAAACACCAATTTTAAACATATCGATGTTCGAACGCAAATAAAACGTAAATTATTCAACTGAATTATTAAAAAAAAATAATAAGTACATATTTGTATTGCTATATCAATACATTTAAATTAAACTGCTTAGTTAAGTACAAGTCCACATTTCAAAATTAGTGGGCTGTAAAAATGTTGGAAAAGTAGAATACAAATTATGAATATAGTATTTTCATTAAAATTTTTTTTTTTTTTTAACATTGATTATTTGATTGATATTGTTAATAAGAGTTACACAATCGTATAACTAACTCTGTGTACTTTTTATTGTGATAGGTAATAATTATGAAATTATAAACTTATGAATAGAAAGTTATCAAATGAAGCCTTTTTTAATGAACTTGCTATTGGTGCATTGTTGATGATTTTATTAAAAAATATGCAATGCTTCTTGATAAAAGTATTTAAATGACGCATTGCAAAATTTAACTATAGTTTAAAATAATAATGTAAATTTCACAATAATATTATATTTAGAAAATAAATAGTTTGGGCAAAAATACCTGCATTTTGAAAAACCTTAATTTAACTTACATTAAAACATACATAGGGAGACCCACAAAAAACGTCTACAGGGTTTACTGGATCCTTGAGGTACTCCATCATACAGTACACACGGACCTTACTGCGTATTGGCTCTCTTGGTTGACGCTTTTGAAAGAAATGTCTCTGTTAGGATGGCATATTCGCTATACAATCCCACTTTGACGATCGCATAGTTTTATAAGGTTGTTGGGGTAGAACGATATTTGTGCAATGGTTTTACCTTAGGCCAAGCCATATACTTTTTTGTTTGTTTTAGACTGTTACTATGCGCTATTTATAAAAATATAGAAGATTCCTTATCATACGACGATTAAGTGATAAACGGCATTGTTCTTTCACCTCGTTTAATAACTTCAGAAAACAAGAAATCAACGGCCAAAAAAAAAAAAAAAAAAAAAATATGTGGAGATATTTACAGTGAAATCGTATAAAATGAACTGAAATCTGCGAGAATTGAAAAAAGTTAAACTAAAAAAAAAGCTTAAAACAAGAAACAGAGAGGACAAAAGGGATTCAATTGTACGAATAAGTAAAAAGTTGAAAAATAAACCAAGAAGGGTTTCACTTTATAGTGGTCAAAAAAGACACAGAGTTCTCTCCTGAATTGAAAATTTCCAGTTTTAATCCCAAGATTGAGTGCTGAGTATGTCCCTTTTGGTTTAAGAATTCTGTGTTGCAATTAAAGATAACGGATCTTTTATCTCTTGCAAAAATTGCAATTATTTTAAATTTTATATTTTTAGTTACCCTATATGTAATATAGGATAATGTAAGTACTGCATTCTGTAAAAAAGTTTTTTCTTTTTATATAATTACTAATCGTTTACAACGAACCTGAGTTCAAAAATATAGTCTATAAAAAGTGTATGCGTGTTTATGTGGTCAGTATAACTACAAACGAATTCACTACACCTATGATGTTCAAATTTTGTATGTAGGTTAGTGGTGGCGATTTCCCATCAGTGGCTGTTCCTTCTCCGTTTCACTAATCCAAAAGGAATATTCAAATACTTATCGCTAAAAAATCGCCATTTTAACCGATTTTACCCAGAGTAATAATCATCGCCAAAAATACAGCCTAGCTGGAATTTTGTGCCAAAATTAAATGAAATGACCAATATTATAATACAATTGAAATTTGTACGATGTCTCCCTTTTCTAGTTCCTGTAAACTTTACTATTTATAAAACAACATTAGTTTGTAAGTTTAAATTGCTTTAATGCTAATTTTTTTTTTTTAAAAATGAGACAAAGTTGTCTATTTGCTGAAGCAGTCGATTAAAGGGGATATTTGATTAATTTTCGAAAGAAATGAATATTTGAAATACCTATGATATTTTTTTAATCACCGAAGTAATAAGGCCAATACATCAATTGGCAACTAACTTAAAAATTCAGCCAATCTTAGCATAGCAATTTTGCCAGTTTCTTACCTACACATTTGAAACAAAGGATAGAAAATATGCTTTTTGTTAATTTAATTTCCGTCCGTGTAAAACGTCAGAGTGCAATTTTTCTTGAATTTTAATGATAAGAAAAATGACACTTTGTCATTTCTTAATCTGATTTGTAAATTTATAATCATTTTTTGATTTCTATCTCAATGGAAAAGTTGGTTATTTACATTTGTTTATTTATTTATTTTTTCAATTTTTTTCTTCAATTTTTTTTCTTCTTGCTATTTAATTAATTTTTTTTTCTGTAGAAGTTGAATTCTTATTTTATAAAAATGTTAAAGTACAGATTACTTACAGGGGGGATCTCCAATTATTCCAATTACGTTGAATAATATCCTAAAGAAATGAAATGCGGCATCTTGGCGGCAACTACTAGATTTTATTTCTGTTCTGGCTAACCATTTTACTTAGTGAGTTCTTTTACAACGTCAAGTTTTTTTGTTTTTTTTGAGATATCAATTCTTTTTGTAGCCTTTTTTATGTTCGGGATGTGGGAATAGTCCTCAACAGAAAGAGGAGCAAACAACTACGCTACCTTCACTTGTGCATATTTTGTGCTAAGTGCGATGGTATTTACAAGGTTTTGCATAGAAGACTCAGTATCTTCGAATTGACATAATTGGAAACAGTGAGTGACATAAAGTATTAACAAGTGGTATGTTGTATTGACAGGTATTGAATTTTAAATACAAAGGTATGCACAATTAGTTAATAATTTGTTTCCATATTTCAATATTGTATCTTTTCCTTCATGAGAAATTACACTATGATGCCTTTTGGATAGTGCTGGCCAAACGGTCACTTTTACAGAATGCAATGATTTTACAAGTTTCACATCCTGGTTTTAAGTACCGCAAATTCATCAGTTTTGCTTATTGACAAAAAATGGGCCTATCACCAAACCATATGCAGCCGTCATCAACCTTACTCCCATCAATCAATTTTGAAAATCGGTTTATTTAAAATTTTATGAATGATCAATAAAAATTCTCCCAAAATTCCAAGTTCTAAGTATGGATAAAGTTTGTTATCACCAGGGTCGTATTTCTATATAGTCTAAGTAGGCTGCAGCCTAGAGCGGCAAATTTTCAGGGGGCAGCAGTTTGACAATTTATTCAAAAATTAAAATGAAGTATTTCGGACGTTAATAAAATTTTCCGTACGTATTTAAGAATAAATGTTACTTAAAAGTATGTTTTAGTCTTTCTACATATCCTACTTTCTAAACAACACGTAATCTTGTATTATAACTTTATTGTAGTGCAATCTAATTTGGTTTGACAACAATGGCACAAACGTAACAATTTGATCTGACAATGTAGTCGATCTGTAACACTGTTGGTGGATGACCCAGAGGTTCCGCTGTCAGTGGTGTAATGTCAGTCTCGTCTGTCCGAGTCTGATGCTGTCAATCATGTTTATCGGTGTGCACCACGGGATCGTTGATGATTGTTTTGAGCGAGGCGTGTTCCTGTTGTTTGCTACGATTTTGCTTTATAGTTTAGAGTATTCCAATGCATAACGTACAGTTTTTAACAAGTAGGCTACTCCCTACTAACAACTATGAGTGGCGGTAGGAAGAGACTCAATGGCACTGAATACAAAAAACGAACAAAACTAAAATTTCAAGAACAAGAACGTGTTCTGGAAAAAAAAAACTAAATTTGTTTTTTAAAACTAATACTTTGCCAGTGGAAGAAATGATTCCGCGGGACAACGCAGTTTTTAGAAGAGTTAAGAACTATCTGCGAACTAGTACTTCTGAAATACGGTTATACTCACTTTCACTGCTTTGTATTGAGGCAAATACAACAAAATCACTTTCATATGCAGACATTATTAACGAGTTTGCCATTAAGAAATCTCGTAAGAAAGCTATGTAAATTTGAACATGAAGATTACTCACGGTGAGTTGTTTTAGAGAAGTTTGTCTATTTTACAACAAATAAACCAGTATTAACTACATTTTGTGTAATTTTATTTTATCGCGTAGGACAGCTTAATTCAAATTGAACACGGTTTTTCAATTACGCAAAAGATAATCATTAGCATTTAAATATAAAAGTATGTTTAAAATAGTGATCACTGATTTCCAAAAACAAATTAATTATGTTCGAAATTCATTTAATTTTTTAACAAATCTTAAAACAAGTAAATAAAAACAAGTAGATAACTAATTTGATTACATAATTTATTATGTAAACCATTAAAATTGTAGTTTTATCTACACTACATGAACTTTACGTTTAAAAAAGAGGAAAACACCAATGAACTCTATCCTTTTGTTATATAAAACAAATGTATTAAGTAAATATGAACTAAAGAGGGGGCAGCAAATGAACTTCAGCCTATAGGCGGCATATTCTTAAATCTGGCCCTGGTCATCACACTCAAACAAGAAAAAATATCCCGGTTTATTTTTAAAGATTTTGTTTCATCGTATTTCCTTGTTAAATGTTAACAATCATGTTGTCTACACTCCTGGAGCAACACGATGGCAAAAATCTCATGGTTATAGCAAAAGCTGAGATGTGAGAAGTTAAAAACAGCCCATATCTTGCACCATTTTTATATAGGGACTCGGATTTGTAACGAAAACGTGTTTCTAGATCAAAACGATTGTTTAAAGGAAGGTTCTCACAATAGCACTATCTTATATTATAATTGAATGTTTTTATAGGATATTCTATGAGTATCTTCATGAAAAATTCGATATTACTATATTAGGTTGCTCAATCTATGTATATAAAAAATAGGTTGTATAACCTAGTGAAACCATTGTGTGCGTATACATAGTTTGTGAAGTAACAGAACAACTCTTTAAACGCAGACTATGCCCGTGTGCAATATATTTTTAACTACAAAAACATTAAATACTCACATAAAACCTAATAAAATACATCTTAATATATTTTCAACAATTTTAAAGAATACATGGTGAGGCAATGTATTTTAAATCAAGAACTTTCTTCGTGAAAAAATTTAGTTAAATATATATACAAATGCATTAATGATGAATTCTATATATAGCAAACTTTTTCTAATAAGATAATCAAACAGTTAAATTAAACAAAGCTCAATTTTGTCAATAGTTCCTAATGGATATACACCAACTTTAATATCAAACAGAAAAACAAAATTGCATATTACTATATAAATGTATAATTATTTCATTTTGTCTTTGCTTTTTATGAATTATGGAGAATGTAATGCAAAATTATTGATTTGTTTTTTCATTGAAAGATATTTCCTTTCCATGCTTGTTCCAAGCAAATTTAGCAATGCCTAAATTATTTAAGATTCTGCAAACAGAAAGTATATTAAAAACACAATAAGAAACGCACTTTAATTTATCATTAATTTGTTATTACTAAAAGCAACAAAATGTATAAACGTTTATATTAAAGTAAAATTAAATATTAAAATGCCTACTCACGTCAAGTTTTGGATGAAAATTAATGTAATGGTCAGAAGGAAAATGTCGATTTTTTCGCCAAACACTTGAAGACACAACTGAAGGATGATTAGTAGAGACTTCATGGCTCAATAGACACAACTTAAAGAATCCCATAACTCATTATGTACATTATACACGTGATGAAAAATGAGTGCAAAAATTGCAGAAATATCGAATAATTGGGTAGATAAATATTTATCTCCAAATCAATCCAAACAGTTAATTACTGCTTTTTGTTAAAACATAATCCAAAACAAAAACATTTGGAGTTTTGAATTGAAATGTAACTTTTCCTGTTACTTTTCAATAAATTTTTTCTCAAATGCAAGTTTCGATGAGTCCTCTTTGAAAGTTCTAGTTAATTTCCATGGTGTTGTCAGTTTCAGTTTTGATAAATTTAGTGGCAAAATATTTCGAAATGGATAAGCTGATCCAGTGAGCGAGTGAAGTTAGTACGAATGATTCAGTTTTGAATGTTGCGGGGAGAGATATGAAAGAGTCGTCTGCTTTCATGAAGAAGAGATGAGAACTTTTTTCAAGAGCGCCCTCTACTGGCTATCCGAATAGAAGAAAGCTTTAAAGAGAGTACCTCTTTAATTTTAAATACTTAAAACTAAAAAAAAGTCTAGGTGTTTTTTTAAGAAAATAAAGTCGTTTTAAAATGGTGACATACATTAAAATTATTTTTAATAGGTTTAATACAAAAAATAAGTATTAACCTCGATATTTTTGTTGATTTCGTAGAAACAACCATCTGAAACTTAGTTGTAATGCGTGTTTATTTAATGCTTGTTGGTTTTAGGGGTCGTATATCTTACCTTCAGCTTGTGGTAACGAAATGAAATCACAAAATCTGTACAAAAACAAATTAAAAGTATGACTTATGTAAGCTAAATATCATCTTTGTAGGAAGTGGGATACATTCGCAAAGTAGTTATAACAGAATAATCAACTGTTTTTTTGTTTAACGCATACTAATTTTTTTTAATTGTTTTAAATAATAACATTCTTTCATAAAATTTCATAATAGTGCTCAAATTTTTTAATAAATTAGTTTTAATACTTTTATTGTAGTTTTTAACTTTTTAAATTCCTAGATATCGAGAAACAAATTCCACTTTTAAAATCTTCACATTAGATGGTAGGTTGAATAAGATATTTTTATTGCGTAACTATTTTACTATGGTTAAACTTCATAGAAAGGTCGTTTTAACAACTATCAACAACCAAAAATTCATGTGATAAATCCCAAAAGTTGATTGCTCTATTCCTGTAAGTATTCGAACGTATGTTCCTTTTCTACACATTACAATATCATAGACTGGTAGTTAACTGAAGACTAATTTTCAGCTCAAAACATCTTTACTATATTATCTAGGTACATTAATACATTTTGTTTGTATACTTTTATTTTTTTAACTAATTTCAAACATATTGGTTATTAATTTCAACATCATTTACGGAATTATAACACTTATTCATGGGCATTAATGCTTTATCGCCTAGAAAATATAAAGTGCAGTTTTCAATACTTTTAAATGTTAGAATGCCAAAAGCAAAATATTTCCATCTCCATAAGAGGAGTTTTTCTATGCCGTCAGCAAAAGACTGCACCGAATGTATTTGATTGAATCGTCTCACAGTCATTGAAATCTGTCACTTTTTTTTTCCTCAGATCTGTTACTCCCAGAATGCATTCTCTCTAGTTTTAAGGCCCATCTAACGGCCGTGTAGTTAGCACTCTAGCCTTGCATGCCAAAGGGGCCCGTTTCGATTCCTGGGGAAAGGTAAAGATGTTTTTTGTGGTTCGGAATCCACGTAAAGCTTTTGGTTCCGTCTGATTAGCCGTTATTGTGCACAAAAATAAGTTCTTGAGCATACAAACCAACCAACTTTAGTTTCAAAGATGTTGTTTTCTTCTTTCTAGTGCTTTGTTTTTATTTCTATAAATATGATAATTGTATGGGTTATTATTTTAATTTACTTTATTTTTATTAATACATGGTTAAATCAGTGATAATGAATATGAGAAAGAGAAATTCAAAATGAAATGAATTACAAAACAGTTGAACTTTGATAGTTTAGTCTTACATATTAAAAAAAGTAAATGAGTATAAAATAATACTTGTTTATTCTTTTGTATCATTGAAATAAAATATGTATTTTAATGACATTAAGAAACATTTATATTAAGTTAAAATACATCAAATTAATACAAAAACTTATATTGACATTTCGTGATTGGTTTTCCGTAACAAAAACATATTTGGCAAAAACATATTTTAGATTTAAAATGTTTCTACTCTAATATAAATGAATTTTTATTTTGGAACCTGTATAAGAAATTAAAATATCATTTCAAGCATGCTTTTCCATATATTGTTTGAAGGATTTCTATAAATTAATATCTAAGAATAAGTGATATTTGCATATTGTCATTCGACTGCTGATTTCCATTACTTATCATTGTGTCTTAACTTAAATATTTAAATTAGGATTGTTTCATAAACAATAATTTTTGTTTGGTCATTTTATCGATATTAATCTTTTATGCAGAATAATAAGGAAATGACTCTGATTCCCATTAATGATCCCTAATTACATATAAAACTCTAGAAAATGCTTCTTCTGTATCAGGTCATAGTTCTGAATGTATACTTTTCATATGCATTTCCTTATCTTTTATGTACGGAATAATCTGTGAGTTCAATTGGGGTAGCTGGATCCAGTGAATAACCGGGCCATATGCCGTGCTTCAATGTTTAACAATTGGTAGCATTGCAGGAATTTTTCTTCTGTCTCAAACATCAATTCTAATCTTCCTTGTGTCTTTGGTTGTTGTATGAAGAACTTAAGAAAATGGGGCTATTTTTTTTACCTGAAACATCACGATGGGATTGCTATTGTAGTGATTTTTTTTAATTCTCAAGCCAAGTGCTTTTGTCGTGTTTGTTACTTTGGCAAAACTATTCACAAGACATAATTAATAATGTTGCATTTTGTTCTGCGCATGTGTTCTGTAAGTTTTGAAGTTATAATTGAATGTCCAGTTACGCCGTGAGCTGTTGCTTTTACGGAGTTAGAGCACATCAAGACGCATTACCAAAGTGATTTTGATCTAAATTGCTTAAGCCGTTTTTCAGCAATTAAAAACATGATTTTTTCCTGCTTTTCAATGTTAATTACCTTATGCGCATGAGAAATTTTAACGAAAACCTTTTTGGTAGGCCTCATGGCCGCCATTAACCCTCACACTAAATTTGAACATCGTAGGTCAATTCGCTCGAGAGGTATGCTGACCACGTACACATACACACACAGATAGAAATTTTTTCTAGACAACTTTTTTGAACTCAGAATGTTCTAAAAAGTGGAGAAAAAATCGAAAAAGTTTTTTTTTTTAATGAAAACAATACTTTCATTACCCTATGTTAACATATGGGTAATTAAAAATAAAAAGTAAAATTCTTTAATTTTGTCATGTTTTTGTCAAGTAAAATTTAATTCTACTTATTATAAATAGATGGGCTGTTACATGTGAATCGTGTTTAAGGTAAGCGACTATCTTAAAAAGTTGAAATTTTATAAAATTTCGCAATTGTTTGTTACGTGATTTTGCGAAAGCTTGTTTCTCAAAGTTTCTAAAAATAGCTTAACTTTTCTTTTAAAACAATTATGAACAAAGTTATGATAAATTTAAAGAAAACCTTTTGGTAGTAAGTTTTTTGGTTAAAGTAAACCTTTTTCATATCAGCAGGTATACAATGCAACTTTGTACTTTAAACTCATTTTCTGCAAATGGAATTTTCACCATTTCGTTGACACTATTAACATCATAACTTAAAATGTAATAAAGATATTGCTGTGAAATTTCTATGGAAGTTCTTTGTAATGCTCATCATAAAATGGCCTTTTATCTAAGTGCCAAGTGTAAGTGTTATTAATTTATAACAGCATTTATATAAAACATATTTTAAAAAATACATATTTTAGAATATATATTTTAAACAACCATATCTCAGTAACTTCTAAAGATATCTCTTAGCTTGAAGGTCATTTTCAACATAGTTAACTTATGTGGAATTGGTTTCAATTGCATTCTATCCATACTAATTTTGATTCTAATTTTAACCGTAAATTTAACAAGTTATCTAAAATTTATTAAATTTTTGAATTAATAATAATTTTTACGAATTTTCATTTATTTTCTTCCTTTTGTAGGCTGTGGAGACTAATACATGAAGGGAAAAAAAACAAACTATATTTAGATAATTTTTCAAAAAAATTTCTCTTTAAGTAGTCGAATACCTTAATTTGTGCACAAAACTCAACAGTCATAACGAGCTGTGTTTTTACCGTGATTCTAACCAACATTTCTATATCTTAATGAATGCTAGTTATATCTATAATAATAAAACAAGCTGTGGGTCTGTCTGTCTGTGTCTCTGGGGATCTATAGAAACCTACTTAAAATTGGAGTAGAGCTCTGAAATTTTCAGCATACGTAGTTTTGACCTTCTAATTTTATGCATCACAAACAGAAGTTTAAAATTTTAATTAGTTCTTTTTTAATTAATTTTTTTAGTTAATAAATTTGTTACAAAACGATATCTAATAGGGCTACAGCTCTGAAATTTTCAACATAAGTAGTTTTGGCCTTTTAATTAGGCTTTTAAAAAACAGAATTTTAAATTTTTATTTTGATCTTTTTTAATTTTTTTAATTAATTAATAAACATTTTACAAAACGACTACTAATTGCGTTACAGCACTGAAATTTTCAACATAAGTAGTTTTAGCCTTTTAATTGGACTTTTGAAAAACAGTATTTTAAATTTTTATTTAGTTTCTTTTTAATTAATTAATTAATTAATTAATTAATATTTTACAAAACGATTTCTAATAGGGCTACAGCTCTAAAATTTTCAACATAAGTAGTTTTGTCCTTCTAATTGGACTTTAGAAAAACAGAATTTTTAATTTTTGTTTAGTATATTATTAATTAATTTTTTTAATTAATTACTATATATATTACAAAACGATTTCAAATACGGCTACAGCTTTGAAATTTTCAACATATATAGTTGTGGCCTTCTAATTAGATTTTTAAAAAACGGAATTTAATTTTTTTTTTATTATTAATTAACAAATAGTTTACAAAGCAATTTGTGATTGGGCTACATTTTTGAAATTTTCAACACAAGTAGTTTTGGCCTTCTAATTGGACTGATAAAAAGAATGTTAAAATTTTAATTTGTTTTTCAATTAATTTTTTTACAAAAAGCGACTTCGAATAGGCCTAGATATCTGAAAGTTTCAACATAAGTAGTTTTAGCCTCTAATATTGCTTTCCACAAACACGTGTTAAAATAATCTTAAAGGGGTGTCGTATTATTGTATTAACGGGGAATTTTGTTTTTCTTGACAAGGGAGAGGCTTCCAATATTAAGTACGTAAGTATTAGATTTTAGTGAGTGAAGCGAGCTTAATGCTTACGCACCAATGAACCTTTCAGAGAGCGAATCGAGCTTATGCTTACGCAGCAATGAACCTTTCAGAGAGCGAAGCGAGCCTATGCTTGCATAGCAATGAACCTTTTAACGAGTGAAATAAGCCCGTGTTTACGTGTCCATGAACTTTTCAGCGAACGAAGCGGGCTCGATTTTGAGTAGCGATGAACCTTCCTGCGAGCGAAGCGCCAAAAACTGGGTCCTATACACGTATGACAGATTTCCGCAACGCGAGGCCTCACAGCTAGCTAAAATATTGCACATGTTAAAATTTCGTAGCGAAGCACGGGTATTTAGCTAGTCTCTATATATAATTATCTTGTGTTTCGGCTGTATTTCTGTGAGGAGAATGGCAACGACTTCAAACAACCAATCACAAATCTTCTAATTGTGCTTTATACACGAGTTTACAAATTCAGCAATCCAGCCAATCACAATATATAATTTGAAATTTGACTTCTGGCAGCAGCCAACAATTTAAATTCGCTATATTTTGTTTTCTTATTACTCATACAAATTATTACCTATTTATACTGTATTAATTTAATATTTACATTGAGGCCAGAATAAAGAGATGCAAGATGTGTACACTTCTTTTGGATTAAAATTCTATATAAACCAGGTTTTTCCGAAAAATTATTGGAATTCCAAATCGGATACGGATTCTGCGCCAAGAATTACGCCAAAAAATGTCAGCCGACGCCCTTTTTTTTTATTACAAGTGAATTGCCTATGGTTTCCATAATTTGGCGCGTTTTTATGTAAACAATTCTTGGTGCAGAATCCGTACTGTACTTTTAAGTTTTATCCACATTTATATGTGAACGTTTTCCGAATATATATACCGATAAAAACTGAGCACCGAATTTCCATTAAGAATATTAAGGTTTCTATGCTGAAAATTCATAGTAGATTGAATAAGAATTCCAGCATTCCGGATAAACCACAATTTTCTAAAAATAATTTTTATAATAATATATTCATTCAGGTTATGATTTACCGTACGGTGCATTTTGGCGACTTTTAAAAAAAGTCGCAAAAATGAAAATGAAGTTGAAAAGCTGTGTTGCTAAATCCAAAAGGGCGTTAAAACGGCGAGTTGTCAAAATCCAAACGGTCACTAGAATTCCCGGAAAACCAAGTCGAGGGGTTCCCACATTCGGCACCAAATCACAAACTTTCAAAAGGTCTCCATGAGGCACCGATAAATAAATTTGAGCCTATATTTATTTTTAATCAGGGCAAATTCAGCTATTACGCAATTACTTTACTTAAAAATTATCAAAATAAAGAATAAATATCCCCTCAACTTCGAAATCTCAAATGAAAATAAAATTATTCTCGCCAAGCTTGATTTTCAAAAAAATACGGTCGATTGAGCTTTCCGGTTGATTGAATGCCGGGTAATTGGCCTTTTATTGTATTATTTTGTAAGTATCACATAAAAGGGTATAGAAGCAGTATAGGAACCCATTGGCGACTTTTTGCTGGTGACTACAAGAAAGCGCTAAGCTAAAGTCGCCAATGGTGTTTTGATTGCTTACCGTACCCTTCAAACACTCAATTGTTGCGCTAAAACAAATTATAATCGCCACAACTGCAAGGGTTGCCAAGTTGAAACCCACGGGACATCGTGTAGGAAGGAGGGATAGCCAGATATGTAAGAAAGCCCCAATCCGATCAGTTCAAAACGGGAAAAGTCGTCAATGGGGTCCTAACTGCTTCTGTTCCTAAAAAAGAGTATGCAAACATATAATTACTTATACTTGCTGAGTTAAGAAATTCCCATGTGCAACTTTAATTATTTTGGCACTTCATGCGAAACCAATCCGTATATTTGAATTGTTCATTGAAATACCTGATATTTTTTTAGATTTTTGCATGAAACTGTTTATTTTTATTGCTTTCAAAAGAAGTTTTACTACGTTGACACACTGTTCCTTCTTAACGTGTCTCACATAAGCAGTAGGATAATGATGTCGCAAGTATTGTAGCCCATCATAAATAATCCAATTTGTTCAGTTTCATGGCACAATATCACTCTTCAAGATTTTTCTTGATTATGCAACTGAAATAGCTTTTTGCTAGGGCCTATTTTAAATGCTTCATTTTGAAGCAAGCGAAGCGAGCTTGGTTCGCTTCGCGAATCAAAGGGAATTGCGTAGCAATCCCGGCGGTTGGCTAGAGTTAGTCAGCAAGGGGCGGAGCCCCCTAGTTTCTTATAAAAGTGTAAAGGTATTTGATCAGTACCAGATACCTCACATCAAACTGTTCAAGCTAATATGAGGGGTTTTAGTTAAGCCAGTTTTAAAAAGTAACTTAGCACACTGGACAAAACAGTAATTAATTTATTTTACTATTATTGCCAACATCAAAATATAGTCTCATATATTTAAATATCATCAATTCTAAGCTTATGTTGTAAGTCTGGCAATTTTGTAAAAAAATTAAAGTTTTCTTTTATAAAGTTCAGAAATGCTTAACCACCTTTTAAAAACATGGTTTAGTTACCCCAACCAATCTTATTTTTTATAATAATATTTATTGCCAACTTGGCTCACTTTTAAAAGATTTAAGCATTTGACACAAGATAAGTCAAAAGCGTCTGCTTCTTTTTAATTAGAAATTAAAGAACGGTTAGTTACCAGACGATAAGAGGGTTCATTTTTCCACAACTTGAAACATATTTGGCTATCGCTTTGGTTCAACTCATTCTAAGTAAGTTTTTAACAGTTTCCGTCCTTTTTCCCCTGGTAGACCATTATAATCATAATCTATTTGCATTTCTCTACATTTTGTAAAAAATTCATGTGATGTTCGATGAGGTCCAAAATTTGCAGTCATCACTTAGTCTAAAACATAAACAGAAAACAAATATAACAGACTCAGACAGTCAGAAACTCAGAAAAGAGACAAAATGTTAGAACCCTTTTATTTCTAGCTGTAATAAGAATATATTAACTGAGTAACAAATAAATATTAAGCATGTCATTTACTTTCTTAAGATATATTGCTGTCTTATAATTGAAGAGTTTAGTGAATGAACTTTTTAAGTGCATTGGAAAGTGCATTATATGAGCATGTTCATACTCTAAGTTCTTCAATATGAAGATATTTGTAAAACTATTCAAAAACATTGAAGCAATTTAGTACTAAAATACACTTAAGACTCTTTACTTTGTATGACATTTGCAATTCAAAAAAATCAAAAAACCATTCCCATGCAAATATTGTATTAAATCGACAAAACCAAATAAAACGTTTAGTAAATGTTTCAAAAGAACGTGACTAATAAGTACTTAGAGTGACACACTTATTGCTATGGTGTTTAAAACGCACGTGCCAATAACAATGAGTGAAGCCACTTATCCCTTGAGTTGTTTGAAAGACAAGTTTCTCTCCGCCTAGATTTTCTTTTGGAAATCAGATGAAGAAGGCCACATCCAAAACTTTATTGGGTAGTTGAGAGTGACAGCTCAATTGGACGCATTTTGCTGTAAGACGAAATTGTAAGCGAAAATACTGATATGTCAATGGATCTATCCATCAATATAAATGCTAATTTATATAAGTATATATTCGAAACACTGGAACAAAATTTATTGAATTCGTCTCGGATAAGAAAGACAGATGCATTCATAAGGTTGCCTGCTAATATTAAAATAAAGTATTGACATCTTACGAATTAAAATTTTCTTTTGTTTCATAGTAACATGTAAATATTGTATTTGTATTTTTTTTTTTTTTTATCTTGTGATAGGCATTTTTTTCTCTGAAAAAAGAGTTTTTTATATCTTACTAAGCGATGATACTCTCATATAATTATTACAGAAAAATACTTAAAAGGGCGTTTTGAAATTACCACTTAGAAGTTAAATAAATTTTGTTTGATTCGGTTAATTAATTGTCCTTTATATTTTGTAAATTATTTTGTTTACAAAATATAGAGAAATTACTAGATTTGAAATTAAAATGTTTAGGGTTTCAAAGTTAAAGTTTCTAATATTAAAAAAATAAAAAAATAAAATATTTTTTTTCACTGAAAGTTTTAGCTTCTACTAGCTTTTGTTTTTCTTCGAACAAAAGTATTTGACATGAAAACAATGACTTTTTCTTTTGATCACTAATAATAGAGAAATTATCAGCTTATGACGTCACAATTCCTGGACTCGGGCCAGATAAAGGAACAAATTCTTTTCAGGACTTTCCCTTTTGTTACTAAGCCTTAACAACTAAGTATAACAAAATATTAATTATAAAAATACAATGATCAACAGAATAAATTGTAAACACAATACTAAGTATGATTTAATGCAAATTTTACCAAACCATGTTCTCTAATGGCCTACTAAAACACTCATAATCGGTGTATAATGAGTTTGTGCTATACCACTGATCAAAATATGAATTATTGTGGCTTTGTAAATAAATATGTCAAGATCTCAATGCCCTCATGTTGGCTTGCATTTTGAGAGTAACACGATTTAGCTGCGTTAATTTAATACTCAACACATTAAGGGGCTAACTCAGGTGTCATCCTCATCATTTGGCTGAGTTCAATATTACGAGGCATATTTGGCTGTTCGCAGAAATGGGTATTAGAAAGCTAATCCTTTTTACAGAAAGCACTACTTACCCCTAACACTTTTGCAATACATTATACAAGTTTGAAGTTTAACTGGAAAGTGTTAATCTCTATCGGATAATTTTCTTCTATTAAAAATGTTTTAATGTTATTTTATCACTGAAGGTTCTAGCTCAGGTGTCAACCTCATCATTTGGCTGAGTCGAAATACATGACACAAGTTTGGCATTTAACTGAAAAGTGTCAATCTATATCAGATAATTTTCTACTATTGCACATATTTTTAATGTTATTTTATTATTTTGTTGTTCCATAAAAATTTCCCAAGTTTTGCAAAACAACAAAAACTGAGCCACTAGTGCTAAAATCCTAGAAAACGGGCATTTACTTAGATCTGCATCCGAATTCTATTGGATATGGATGAGAAAATAAAGTTCTTCAGTCATTATATATATCAGTCCATCCTGTTTTATAAGTAATACAACATTAAACCGAACAAATTTGGTAAGTAGAAATTACATAACACTTTGCAAATTATATTAAAAGAGCAAAAAGCACTATCATCGCTCAACAAATATAATAAGTAAGCTCATAAATTTTACAACTAGTTTAGACTACAGTTTATGGGTAGGTAAAATTTATTTGACAACCTCTAAAGAGGATATTGGAAAAAAGTTGCATAAGCTTTACAGTGCTAAAAGCAAAGCATTTTTAAGGGAAAAACTCGTATCTGATTGTGATAAGTAGTTTAGTTCTAAAACGTTTGCAGATAATGAGACGTCATAGAGCTGAATATACAACTGAATCAAAAGAACTTAATTTTCTAGCCACTTACATGGATATTCTTTTTCTTGGCAGTATTTTCGTAATTTCAAAGTTATAAAAGCAGTCACTCATAAGAAGAACATACATTAACTATAAGGTGCAAGTTAAATATCAAAGGGATAATTGAGCTGAAAGTACGTCAAATAATTTACTCAAGTTTATTAAAGTGTCTGGCTAAAATTCTGAATGAAGCGATAGTCTATACAAGTAATTTTCGACTAAAATATTCCGGCGTAAATAATGAAATCATCATAATGGAATTCATTTGTCTATTAACAAAGAAAGAATACCAATTTAGAAGCTTTTTTGACGAAAGAGTGTATGTTGCACGATGGGTCAAGGATATCTGCCAGACGTGTAGAGTTGCAGAAAAAAAAAGAGTGGTCTGGTGTATAAATACGGCAACCCATTGACGTGAAATGCCACCTGCACGCACGGCCACGGTAATTACAGGCAGTCCATCTAAAATAGCACCCCTGAATTGTGATGCAGGTCTCTTGCTATTCAAATCGATTATTAAAGCCTACTTTGTGCAGGAAAGGAACTGTGTGGTTGCCCTATAAAAAAGAGATTTGATTCGCAGCAGTTCCAAAGTAGTACAGAGAAAAAGGAATTCTAGTTATGTTAAGTTTCTTTTACTGCATAGTTGCTTACAAACGAGTTTCGTTGATATTGGCCTTGGAGTCCTTTATTGCTTTTCCTGGTTATACAGGAAACGGCTTTCGTGAAGGTAATGTTCTGGAGGGAATTCGGCAGAGAATAGTTAGACTTGGAACTGTGGTAATTTCATTAAAGAGGAATTATATTTCCGGAAATATTTGTAAAACTTTTGTGAAACTTTGTTGTTTACTTATGAGGAAGTCGTAGTAAGGATCATTCCCTTTACTCGTTATGTTGCAGTCCAGTTCATTTAGAAACTACTTTGTATAAAACCTTGAAATTCAGTAAGTAGGAAAGGACATAAATTAAAAACTCGAAAATAGCGTCAAATGTAATTTATTTTATAATTGAAATCCTTACGTCAATATCTATGCGGTGGCGCCGTCTGCAATAGTCTTTTGTCTTTTAAATTTTCATTTATAATAGATCACCATTAAATGAAAACAATTTTTATCGTATCACTTTTAAATGTATATTTGACCTAGTAAAAACAATTATTTTTCAATAGAACTTTGTCATCAACTAGAGTTATATAAGAAAAAAACATATCTGTTAAATTCATCATAATTTTATCATTTGTTTCGGAGTAGAAAAAAGAGCCGAAACGTTTCGTGTGCGCAGCAGAAAATTTTCCAAATATACATTACACTATTTTAAGTTAAAGCCACAGATCAAATAAAAACTAAACACGGAATTTTTATTATTATATTATAGAAATATTATTATATACAAAGATAGAGGAAAATGTCATCTATGAAATTAGCTATAGTTACTGAACACTTCAGAAGTTTCTTTTCCTTGACATTCTTATGTGTATTTTGGAACAGTCTCTTTTTGAACTCCAGCAGTAATCTACCATCATGTGCGTATTGTATCATCCCAAGGTACCGATCCTCCATAGTTTTAATATGCTGGTGAAATCTTTCATCTTATTCCTCACTGATGTCTCATAAATTTTCAGGAAAACGGTTTTAGTGACCTGAGCGGTTTTTAGTGTACTAGTACATTAACTCAACCAACCTGAACAATCTTAATACTCATGTTACAACCAAGGGATTTGAAAGTGTTAAGCATCTTGTGTACCAGTCAACATAATTTCAGTTTTTTGTGTGCCTAGAAAATTTCTGATAACTACAACAAATGAAGTTTAGGCTTTTCGGTCAGTCCCTTTCATCGAATTTACGAAGACAGGATCTTTAAGGAGTTGTCTTATTTGTGAACCGTGAAATATTCCATCTTTAAATTTTCCCGTACTCAAATGAGACATCTCCCCTCCCTCCCTATATTCCTATATATGCAAAGCCTGATTCGTTCTTATCAATAGTCTTTACAAACTGCTTCATAAGGCCCAGCTTAATATGTAGTGAAGGAAAGATGATTTTCTCTATGTTAACTAAAAATCGTTTATGACATTATTTTCCCCAACGCCCGTGTTTTCTCTGTTTGATTACTCTTTTTTAACTTAGTGGTGTGTTCTATCACTGCTATTCTAGAAACACAAGAAGCAAGAATATGTTGTGCAGTCACTTTGCTGTCCAAGGAGACAGTCCTCACAAATCATCTATTGATATCCATGATACTTTATCTTCTCCAAAGCCAAAGCAATGGTGTATATTCTTCATTCATTTTTGTTGAGTCAACAATTAGTATTGAACCTCATTGTTCCCATTGTGAAGGACACATTTCAAACTTCGTTGTCAATAAATAGGCTCTAATTATCTGGAAAATATTCAGGAGGATCAATTTTTCAGGAGCTACATTAACACATTTAAAATATATATTGATTTTTTTATATGGGTCAAAAAATAGAATAATCAATTTTTTCATTATGAACTTGAAAAGCAGACAAAATATTTGCATACCTGGTAACCGATAGGTTACGACATGTATAAAGCTTGGCACTCGGAAAATCATACGTTATTCTTTTGCTGAAAATGGGTCCTCAACGTGATATTTCTAAAACAACGAAATTGTGTATTTTATCATTGTTAAAAGTTGGAAAGAAACAATTTATGTCAGATAAAATTAATGTTTCACAATCTACGGTTTTGACTATAGAAGAATCGGCCAACTAAAAAGTAACCGCATTAAATGTGGTCGAAAGCTTGTAACAAATTCTAGAGTTGAACGCCAATTAAAACAAAACGTCCAAAATAATCGCTTTAACCTTTAACTCCTGTAAGCGGTCTGACAGACCGCGAGTCATTTTTTGTGGAATGCTTCCACCCCTTAAAATATCTAATTTTTGACTTTTATATTGGATTGCCCAGACCGGAGAACTCACCCTTGCGGGTTTGGACCCTTTGAACCTCCGGCCGGAGACTTTTATATTAATTTTTCTGGTACTATGTTTCTTAACCTTTAAACTGATGTTCACCAATTTGTGTGGCGCAGTATGGACCTCTTGCGCAAAGAACCTCAAACCACCCAACCACAGCAGTTAAAGGTTAAAACTGTTTTTTACATCAGGAAGTGTTGGAAAGTATCTGGAGTTGCCGTGTCAAAGTCAGCTACACTTAAGCGATTGCAAAAATTTGAGTTTCTATCGTTGGTCCCTAAAGTAAAACCAAACATGAACATAAGCAGAGAGCGTGCACGACTCTTCTGGTGCAAAGAGAAGCTCATCTGGAGTTTTAAACATGATTTATCAAAGACATCATGTTTTAAACGCCAAACCCGAACACTTCAGTCGTCAATAGATATTTAAAATAAAAATTTATCTCTGAACAAAAGACTTTTGTTACCCCAGATAAGCCTTTCTTTGCACTAGGAAAGTCGTACAGGCCTCTGCTTCATGTTTATCTTTGGTTCTACTTTGGGGACCCACGATATAAACTTAAATTTATGCAATCGCTTAAGTGTAGCTGACTTTGACACGACAACTCCAGATTCTTTCCAACACTTCTTGAAGTAAAAAACAGTTTTAAAGCGATTATTTTGGACGGTTCGTTTTAATTTGTGTTCACCTCTGGCAGTTGTTACAAGCTTTCTACCACATTTACTTCGGTTACTTTTTACTTGGCCGGGTTCGTCTATATTCAAAACCGGAGATTGTGAGACATTCATTTGATCTGAGATAAATTGTTGTTTCCTTCCAACTTTAAACAATGATAATATACACGATTTCGTTGTTTCAGAAATATCATGTTGAAGACCCATTTTCAGCAAAAGACTGACGTAAAAATTTCCGAGTGCTAAGCTTTATACTTGTAGCAACCTATCGGTTAACAGGCATACAAATATTTTGTTTGCTTTTCAAATTCATATGGAATAAATTGATTATTCTTTTACATGTTAAGCATTTTCGTAGTAAAAGTAGCGGTTATTGAGGCATGAAGGTCTTCAACATCACTGATGTTGATTGAGTAGACTTTGTCTGTGACGTAGCCTTAAAAAATATCCAGTGGAATGACATCTGGATATCTTGATGGCCAAATTAGAGACATTTGATTCGGACACTCTGTATAAGATTTGTCATCAGATGCCTGATGGGGGGTGTGGGTACTGTCATTATTAATTGATTAATTTGTTGGATCTATCCTGGCACAATAGCTACAATGGACAATACTATTTCTTCACTTTTAGTTTGTCAAATTTTGAAAGGGGAGTGTCCAACATTACACTTGGGAATCAAATCTAGGTCTTCTCGAATGCAGGGTAACTATTTTCCTTTGTGCTCCATTTGTATCAATAAATTTTTTTACTGTAGATATAACAATAGTGTGCACCTCTTTAGAATTCTTTTACGAGTAGAACTTTTTTGTTGCCTAACATAATGTAAGTTTGAAGTATATTCTACATGATTCCGTTTTTACTCAGCAGTAAAATATTATAGGGTGCAGCTAGATAATTTCTGTTTGTGAGTGAAGGGATCAGTGAAATACTAAGTTTGCTCACATAAAACTCTGTTTTAAAATTGCGTCGTTGCAAAACTTTTTCATCGATATTGTCCCATATCTTCAATATTTTTGTAGTTTCTTAATATGTGACCGGGCTAAAACATATTGAGGAGTTTGGACAGTTTTTGAGCTCTACAAAATTCTCCAACATAGTACTTATGAAATATATGACAATCTTGAATTTTTTTATTTTCGGGGTCATAAATTTGAAGATTTTTCTATAAAAAATATCAATTAAAGAAGTAGTTTTAGGTAATCTAACAATATTGTGAGCCTGATTTTATTAGATATTTATGGCACAAGAAAAAAATAAACACAACAACAACTTTTAGAAAATCCATGCTTTTCAATTTTTTACAGTTTATTTAGACCTAAAATAATGTTGAACTATTTTTTGATACTATGAGATTTACAAATACATTATTTTAAAATATGTAGACCTATTAGTTACTTTAGTGCAATATAGTAAGGTTTCTCAGTCTCCTTGATGGTAAACTACAAACAACTCTTTTTTACATTTATTAAGTGTGTCTTTAACCCCCCTTCTCCAAAAAAAACCACCGTGTTCTTTAGGGTCCTAGTAGGGAGGAGGGGACATACTTTAAAACATCTCTCTCCTGGCTGCACATTTAAGTATAGTATATTGATAACTTGATTAAATAAGCTAGTAAAAAAATCTTTCCTTGACTAATTATTTTGAACAGAATCGTTTCCACTCAGAAATGTTTGCCTTATTTCACTTTGATTCCATTCGCTAGACATCAGACGAAATTCATTTCTTTCAACACCTTACACTTTCCATTGGAAAAGTATTGCGCATTTGTGAATACCAATATAACATAATTAAAAAATTGGATTAAAAAAATAAGCTTATTCGTTTTAAAATAACTTGATCATTTATCAGCATATGATTTTACAATACTTTAATGAATTTACTGTGTATTTTCTGTTAATTGAATGATATTAAATGTTATTTTAGTAAATAATATTCATTTATCTTTTTAAAAAGTACTGTAGATTTAAATCCAATCCTAATAGTTATAAAATCATAAAATAGTAATTTCTTTAGTTTAATTACCATAATTATTTAATGCAATTTTAATCACCACTGTTTCAATAGTAATAGTGTATCTAAACTTAAGTCCAAACTTAAGTATTCATGAAATTATTATTACCATTGAGATCGTAAAATATCTTCTAACATTTATCGTAAATTGTAGGGAATTAACTTTTTATGTAACAATAAAATAAATACTGTCTTGACACACTGTTATAAGAACGGACAAAGTATTCTGTGCAGGGAGTAAGAGCAGTTTCATTAGATATAATTTCGAATAATGAAATGGCAACATCTATATTACACGCATGGAGAACGTTCCCCTCTTGTAGTTTCAGTAGAGATGTATCCTTGATTAATACACTGACATAAATTTCTTAATAGTTTAAATGTGATTAGGTGATATATCTGCAACCAGTAAAAAATTAAAATCTAATTATAAATCATGTCACTCGTTTTTTCTGTTACATATATTCGGTAAATGTTATGAGTGAGATCCTAGCTTAGTGCAATAATATATAAAATCAGATTAATTCAGTACTTTAGAGATTTCTCATTTTACGAGTGATTTTGTTTAATAACGTAGTCATTGTGATAATATTTATGTCTTCTAAATTAGAATAGAAAACTGGCTATTTTTTTTTTTTATTTCAAATCAAATCCATAGAATATGATTAATGTTTTGTGTAAAGTTACTAATAAATTCATTTCTAAAAGACCCAATTATGTTAAAATTCTACGCAACCCATTATGAAGGAATGAATTAATGACTAAGTTGGGAATTTTTCTTTTTTCAGTAAAAATGTTAATATTTAACTAATGTGTCCAATTTGCTGACCCATCGCATAATGGATATCGTAATTCATCAAAGTGAGAGTCGACTAAAGAAATATACTTATTATCGAACCTTTCAGAGAAATTTAGTCTTGATGAAAGTAGTTTTTTCTTTCTTTTCTCTTTGACAAAAATGAAGTTAAATGAATGCTTTTATGAATAATCTATCACTGTTAACCGGAAAGGTATCTCGATTATTCCTGAAAAAGTTCTTCCTTTCTAATGAGGAAAGGATGTAATAGGACACTCTTTTTCTTGTGTAATAAACGAGAATAGATTTGAAGTGCGAAATTTTTAAAAATAACTTATGCTTTTAATAAAATACCAGATTCATGAGAATGTTCTACATTTATTTCAAAGAAATGATTGAAGAGACAGCTAGTGAAATTAGACTGGCTGATTCATCTGATTTTTCACGTCCAGTGTAATCTATTAACCTGATGTGGATGAGAAATATTTTCTTTAAATATATATTAATTACAAATTTACTATCTTTAATTCCTTATTGCATAATTTTATTTAAACAGTTGTGCATATTAGTTTGATAACTCTAAAACTCAAATTAAATGCTAGGAAAACTATAGCTTGGTCCATAAATGCCATTGTAACTAACATATTAATGCTAAACTTATGTTGTTGTTTTTTTGCTTTTATTTTTAAGGTTTTAAGGTAATATTAACATCTGTTTACTGTGTTATTTTAAGTTTATTGGAATTTTTATCTGAAAACATATCTGACAGGCACCTGTTACTAACTATCTTTATGTAAAAGATGAAAAAAATATGTTTGTTAAATGGCTAAATCCTATACAAAACTAAAGGTGTGGAACATTGCACAACTTTCAGTTAAACTAAAAAATTCGGAAGTGGATTGGTCTTATTTACCGTTTTAAAATGTTTATAATTCATGCATAAAAAAAATAGCAATTTTGGCGATAGTTCTTATGTGGGACTTAAAAAAAATCTCAAATAGTGATTTTGACGATATATTTTTAATAATTCTTAGAATATCCATTCTTGTAAGTGAAACAGACGGGAGAAGAAAAACGGTGGTTTTGCTCAACGGAAGAGAACTCTGTGTTAATTCGTTTTTCAAATTTGTACGCCTTTATAGCATATTTCGGAGGTGGGAATGTTTAGAACATCTTAAGAGGCATTACCACAGCGATATTGAATCAAAATCGCTTGATCTGTTTTATAACAATGACTGAAAAACATGATTTTTTCAATGGCAGCTACCTTATGCGCATACGCAATTTTGATGAAAACCTTAATGGTAGGTCACATTTGTAGGTCAATTCATTCGACAGTTTTGCTCACCACGTAATATGTTTCAAAACGTGGAAAATTACCCTATGTAAACATATGGGTAGAAAGTAACAGTAAATTGAATATTTTAAGAGTTTGTTTGTTTTGAATAAAACTTACTTGGATTTATAATGATAATGTCCATATTATCTAGATTATGCAGGGAACTTTGAAAAGATATTACTGTGACAAGAGACAAGTGTTTTATAAACCCCCCTGTATGGAATATCAAATACACCGGTTTGCAAAATTAATTGATTTTAGTAAATTTGATAACGGCTACATATGGTCAATCAATGGGGCCTGTATATTTTGGTGGATTTGTAAGTAAATAAAACTGGTGAGTATGGGGTTTGAAAACCACATTTTTGTGTCTTTTAAAACCATTGCCTTCTGCAAAAGTGACCGTTTGGGCAGCAACTGTTGAGTATAGGGATCGTAGGGCCAAATTTTCATAAAGGAAAGATTCTCAATTCGCTATATTCAGATTTTATGACAATTTGTTACCACATTTAATACATTTACTAATTTTTAAAACAGGTGTATTTAAAAGTCCTACCTATATATCCAACGTACCACTTGTTTTACCTTTGTGTATTTGAATATGTTATTTTATGCTAACTACTTTCTACGTTCTTTTAGAAAGGTTCCTGAATTTCAATGAAATTGAAATTTTAAGCTTTTTACTTCTGACTATTTTTTAATCTATGGTTAATTCTTATAAGCAATTCAGTAACCTTTGTTACAAAATTATGAAGTAGCAGCAAAGTCATGGCTTTAGTTTAAAAATGTATCTTTATGGATACGTTATTTTAATTTTTTAAATTCGAGTTGTGTATTTTTTCGATGATACTGAGACTGTAAAATCAAAGATGCAAAAAGACTAAAAAAATCTGTTCATGCTAGTGCCCTAGTTTTTAGTGTTAAAAGATATTCATTTGAATTATGGTGATTGTTTAACGAGTATTTGTTTTGCTATTATCATTATTAGTGTACCAAGCAATTAAGTATCTGCATTGTTTAAAAAATTAATAAGTTTGCTTGAGCTTGAAAAATTACTTTTAAACTTTTTTTTTATCAATGTAGAAGGTATGTGTACAAATATAACGAATTTTAAAAACTGTGAAAAAAGAGCTAATTATAGGTAAGCTAAGTACTTCGTTCTAAAAAAAAAAAAAATCTAGTTACTTATTGTGGGTCTTATTAATATTTTTGATTAAAGCAGCATCGAGTTCAAAGCATCAATGGAAAAAGCTTAGGGTTAAATATTCTTCATGCGCTTATTCTCACAATAGGTGACCTATCTGAGATTTGTGTCAATGAAAAGGTGACTAATATGGAAATTCTGAAGAAAAAAAAATACTGAAGTTATGTAAGGAACTATCTTGGAATAATAATTTATATCGACAAAAAATATTTTAGTGCAAATTTGATGAGGTAGGGTTGTTCAGGGACTTATCTATGGAATAATAAATTGTGACCAAAACTAAAATTCCCTATCCTGAAAAGTAGAGTTTTAGCAGTTGAATCACTTTTACTTCGGCAAAAAGTTATTTAAAATTTGAAAAATACACTTTTTTGTTCAGATAAATTATCTGCCATTTTACTTTCAGTTACTCTTTGTTTTGTATAGATATAATATTACGTTACAATACATCCAAATTATATTTTTTCATTGCATACTTTGTATTCTAAAAAATACGGAAAAAAGGCTATGTGCTCACAATATTTTATAAATGAAAGTTACTGTAAATTTCCATTCTACGTGTAACCTAACTTGTGTATTACATCGTACTTTTAATTTATATTAATTGATTTTTTTTATTTTTAAATATACAATCACTATTTTGTTTTATCGCCTTAACAAATTGTATGTTTTTTGAGTATGTCTAATTCTTTCAAATGATCAGTAGATTATTGAAAACAGTTTAAGTAATCATTATATAATACAATCTCTAACTTTAAATGATAATTTTAAAAAAGGGTTTATTTTCTCCGATTTAAATGTATTTTATGTCTAACATTCCCTACATCTACAGCTTAGTTTTCATGGACTAAGGATAGGAGAAAATTTAACTAATGTATACAAATTGAAATTGAGAATAAATAGGTAGGTAGTGAAATAATAACAATAATATTTTTATTGAAATTAAATAAATAGAAAATTAAATTGTAAACAATTTTTATGAATCAATTTGGAAGGGGGGAGGATTTTATAATTACCAGATGGGCACAGGAACGTTTACTTTATTATTGTATTTGTTAACTGTTTCAGTAGGATCACTTGGAAAGAAAATAAATTATAATAACTGCATCATTTTCGACTTAAACATTCACAAATTAAATTATATTGAGAGGGTTTAAAAGTTACTTTATTTTAACTCTTTCTTACATTATAAAATGAGAATAATTCTTGTACTATAAATTCTTGATTTACAAAGATTTTCTCTTGAGTATTGTAATTTGTATTTAAACAGTTATCATATTTTGAAGTAGGTTGTTTACAGTTTTTTAATGAACTGTCAAAATTTTGATACTTTTTTACTAAAACTATTTTTTTATTTATTTTGATATTGCTTACATAATCGATAAACATTAAATGACCAGCTAAAAACCATGTAATTGCCAGAAAAATGCGTTAAAAAACGATATGTGCGGTTATTGAAGCTATAAATTCTACTAAATGTGCATGAATGTTACCGAAATTAATATATTATTTAAAATTCATCATTTTGTATTTTGTACAAATATCTATATGTATGAACAAAATACAGTTAATAAAACAAACAATGTATGTTCTTATCTAAAGAAATCTGAAGCTAAAACAGTTTTCATTCGGAAGCTTTGTGTACATCCATTGCATTCTCATAAACAATCATTTTCTATCATAATAAAAAGTAAATAACAATTAGTTAGGAAAGTTTGTAAGGTTTTATTTTTTTCTCTATCAAAATTTTTTTTTAGAGTTTGTTTAAAAAAATTTCATTGTTAACTATTCCAAATTTCCCCTGCGGACATTTCTCTTCTGGTAAAATTTTATTTTTAGCTGTAAAAGTGAAATATTACTCATAGTAACCTCCCATAACCTTAATTATCAATTCATTGTTTTTTATTATATTGAAAAGCCTAAATGGACCAATACAGCGTGAAATTTTATAATAAATATTTTTAAACTATTTAAAATAGTGTATTTTTTTAGAAGCCAAATCATAAAGAAAAAAAATCAAACAATAAATTAGAACTTGCGTTTGATAAAAATAATAATGATTTAATTTGTCTGAAATTGTCATTTTCTCAATTGTCTCAACAACTCATTAAGTTTGCATCCCCATCCACGTAACACCCCAAACTTGACACTCCGGTTGTGACAGGGGTGACCTCTTTTCAGCATCTTCCACTCCCACATCCCAAGGGATTGTCGGAAGCTGCACTCTCGCGCTTCCTTTTCTCCCACTTCCTCGCAATGCGCGTGCGCCAACCTGCCAACACAACCACAAGGGGCACAAAAGCGTCCACTCTCAAAAGGATGCTGTCAGCAGCGTGCCAATGGACCATCGTTCAGTACTCCGAGTACTACTCACAGTAGTTGTTTTGCTTAATTTCGGGTAAGCGATTTTGTTTTCGATCGAAAGGGGGGTGTTGCGGGGTTGGCAGTTCATGGCATGCTTTGTTTTGACAGGTGTCGAGGGCAAGTAGAAACTCCGGCACAGTTGGACAATGTGACTGATATTCTTAAAACTATTCTGGAGGGCTATGATATTCGGCTCAGACCAAACTTTGGAGGTAAGTTTGATTAGAGGTTACTTTTTTAATCGGAGTGAGTTAGTTATGGTAATGTTTTTAGCTTATAGTTGGATTGAAATAATTTACATGGTAATGGTTATATTTACAATTTGTATATTTTCAAAAGTATAGTCTGAAGTGAGTTTAAAACTGATGTTCCCTGTTAATATTTTTGAATTTGATGTTGCATAAGATTTTCTTTATCAATCTTAATGTCTCTGAAATTATATTATGGTTATTGAATATCCTTCAGGTTTAAAGTAATGAACATAATACAAAGCTTTTTTTGCTTTTATGTTTTTATTTTTACAGAACTTTGCATTTTGTTGCTTACTTTTCAATAAACTAATTATTTCAGTGTAAGTTTACAACCAAAAACATTAATATTGCATGAGGTTTATGCAGTGCAATTGTTCTTTTCTTAAAACAAATTTGGCAATAATATTTTATGCATTGTAATTTTATAATTTCATTTTAAAATTAAAAGTGAAGTGCATTTTTATATTTTATATAGCAATGTTAACATTGAAATTTGCAAGTTTTCTATATTCTGTTACGTCACTATTATCTTCATGGCATGAATTGATTTTGATATTTATGAGTTTGTTTTATTGAGTGTGTAAGTTCTTTTTGAAATTTGATTTCCTTCTTTTTTTTCTTTGCTCTCGGAAGTGAAGGGTAAATGTTTTATGTGCATAGTGTAAAAGTAGCGTGATTATAAGTATTTAATGTTTTTATAATAAACACTCGAAAAGTTTGTAATAATATGCTTTAATTGTCCTATGCTTTGATTTTTATATTTTATTGATTTTGGAGAAACAAAACCTTTCTTGCATTTAAGTATAATATTTCCTTGGCCAATGTCACTTTTCATTACATTAAATAACAATAAGAAAAGAGTAACATTGAAAACGTTATATTTATTGTTAGGAAAATTAACAAGTAGTTTTCTTGTGTAAAACTAATTGAAGTTAAATGGAATCATTGTGACCTTAAAAAAATATTTTATATCCATATCATTTTTGATGTTTAAAACTTAAAAATTTGAATAACTAATATTTATACACCTTCAGTTTAAAAAATGACAGAACTGTCAATTTTTTAATTCACCTTAAAAATAAACTTGAATTTTCCTGTATACTCTTAAAAGTTTTTGATAAAGTCTTATTTGCAAATGCTTACAAATTAAGTATACATATTTGACTGTAGCTGATGCGATGTTTACTTTTACATATCGCAAGCCATTGGAATTTACAAAATCAGCAAAGTTAAGATAATACCAAAAATTGCTTTTCAAGTTATATGACAAGTAGCATTTAAACGAACTCATGAAACAATGTTAGAATATAATCCAAAATCTTGATTTATTCAAAAACAATTATGATATGTTTTTATAAAAAATTTAGTTTTATCATCGAAATCCTCATAACAATGAAAAAGTAGTTTTAGAAGTTTAAATGTAAAAAATAGTTTCAGAAGAAAGGATTATTCTTGAAAGAAAACAAGGTTTTTAAATTCGGCAAACCTTTCTGTTTTAAAAGTTTACTCTACCTTAATTAAGTTGTGTGGAATATTGAATGAAAGATAATAATCATAAACCTTTTGCATTTAATTTCTATAGCTTTAATAAATTATATGTTAAACTGTTTCTTGTATGTTGGTCCTCCTTATTTTTCTTATCTAAACCGGGAAGGATCTAATTTGAAAGTGATACTTTTTATTAAGGATTCTATGCAAATTTATAATATTTATATGCGATTTATAGGTTGGTATATTAATATAAAGATGTAACTAAAAAGAATTACATATATTATAGTGCAATGTAATCCTATTTATAAAAAATCATATTCTTTGTAAACTTAACGTTCTTTCAGTACACTTATTCTATTAAATTCTTAATGTGAGGAACTTGCATAAATTTACTTAATAGGTATTTAAAGCAGATTTTTTTCAATTATGAGAAGCAAAATGTTTATCAAACTGATAATTTTATGTTAAAAATAATGCAGTGTTTATATCCTCATAACTATAATATGTGCTTATTTATTGGGATATATATCTTTACTATAAATAATATTTATTATACATTATATTTTTAATTTTTAAATATTTTAAAATTCCCTAAAATAATATATTAATTGAATTTACAAATAAATTTTTTTATATAATTAGTGCACTAGAGATCGTGTTATTTTTATAATAAAAATATAGAAATGAAAACTGCATAAATGGATTATTACAGTAGCATACGCGCCATAAAAATATTAATTATTCTCAAATTATGTGGCGATAAAAATAATAAAAACTTTATTAATTTGCAGGTATTCTTATTTAAATTGATATTTTTAAAAATTAATACTTAGCTTTAAAATGTGTTCTTCCATTAGTTTTATACTTTTTGCTTCGCCATGATTTTTTAATAACTGGTCTGATATATAATCTCAAATCCTTCAAAAATTTTCTAACAATTACTTAAAAATAAAAAGACCAAACTTTTCGTATTGAAAAATAATCCAATTTCCATCTTATTTTATGTAATTTAAAATAGCTCTCTGTAATGTAAAAGCTAAGGCAAATGCGATTTCCAAATTATGATGGAAACTATATATATCTTTGTACTATTATATTATAATATGAATAATAACACTAAGTTTGGGAACATATGTAATTCAATCTGACGGAAAATATTAGTTGAAACTCCGTAAAAAATTTGGATGAAAAATTAAAATAACATCAGTAACTCTTCCAGCAGTTCAGAAAAATTATTTATATCCTTTTTTCTGAAAAAAGTATTTTAAGAGAAGCATGGTAAGTATAAGTAAACAATTTTTATGAAGAAAAACGATAAGTTATGCATTCAAAGAAGGATTACATTGTAATAACAAATTCAATTGAATTACTTTGCGTGATAGAGAAATGCTTATGGAATTTCTCGGATTATGATTTTAATTCAAAATGGTGATCAATGAGAAATTAAAAGTGAAAACTTTTTTTAAATATTCATTCAAAGATGCTTACATTTATTCTAAATATATTACTTTTTGAAATCATTTATTTTTTTGCATATGCTAAAAATAAAGAATATATTTTTAATAAAAGCTTTAATATTTACATCAAAACTGTACAGTTGAAATAAAAAATAATTTTCATAAACAAAATAGAACTAAAGAAAATGAATTAAAGTTACACGAATCTCTAATATATTAGCATATTAGCTATTATTAAATAAATTTTTAACTCTGGTTCAATTAACAAAATGTCACGTAACATAACTATCAAAAACATTTTAAATTAATTTCAGAAAAAGTTTTTCTGGAAAAAAAACACCTCTTCATAAACAATCGAATGCAGAGACGAAATGTCAAAAAGTTGAAAGTGGGAAAGTTTCCGAACGATTTATTTCGAAAAGAATGAGTTGCTTTTATTAAACTCCGAAAAGGAATAAAAATGCCTTGACTCGGCGAAGAATGGCTTGGGAATACAAGTGCTACAATCAATACGACTAGCAGGAAATTGTTTTTGTTCAAGTACGACAAATAAATGTTTTGTTTTTAGCTGCAAATTATTATTATTATTTTTTTGTGTGAAAGTGAGTAGCTTAGATTAAATACTTGTTAGAATACAACATGTGCTAGTGTTGCAAAAAATATGGACACTGTCTTGGTTGGTAATAATTGTATTTGAATTAATAACAGAAAGTATTTTAAAAGTTTGAAATCTTATAATCATATTGGATAGCTTTGTTAAATAATAATTTATCACAATTTAAACTTGCAAATATGATCATGGAACAGCTTGTAAGAAAAGATGGTTCAAGAAAATTTAAGCAACAATGACTTTACTAAATTTAATAAGTATATTTATGGAATGATATTGATTTTTGATACTGAGTAAAAGGAGTGCATGACATTTTAATGAGTTTTTTTAAAGTATTGCGTGTTGTTTAAAAAGGGCGTAACTTTTTAATCTCAATTTTGAAAGGTTTATAATAATTGAATCTATTAAAAGTTGATCCGTCGATTTTTTAAAAAAATATTACAGTTGAAAAATTTTAAAGTTTAAAAATATTAAAGTTGCTACAGTTGATATGCCCATGCTCAACACATGTGATTCTTTTAAACTAAAAACTTTAAAGCATGGAAAAGTTTAAATGGAATATTATATATCACGTTATTCAAGACACAGTTACTTATACATGTGATAAATAATATTTGTATTGTTCAATGAATTCTTGTCTGCATGTATTTTGTTTCCCTAAAATCAAGTATTTGATTTGATACCAAAAATTTCAATTCTGTATAATTTTGCGTATTTAGTTGATAATTAAAGATCTAATATAGTGAGGTACACACATTAAGCTGGTTTTATGAGTATACCAAATGTAAAAGTTTGGAATTAAACATATAATATTTGTTTTATTAGTTCATTTATTACTAAATAAGTCCTTAAAATCAACAGTGATAATAGAAAAGTCAAAATTAATATCCTTATAGTCTGCATTATTTAGTTATTCATGTCATTATACTCTTATTTCTGTAGTGTTTACCAAAGTATTTGTAAAATAAACAGATTTGTTTATTCAATGATGATAAATAACGAAATAAATGTATTTAATTATATAGTCATTGATGACATTATGTTTTTAATTTGTATTTTTAGCAGTAGTTTTTTATCACATAATTTAGCATACCGATATGCACAAATAATTTACCAGGCACAGAAACATATTTACTTTAGAGAACACAGTTACACAATACATTGATTTTTTTACATTCTTTAAACATTAATTAATCAAATTTCTTTTCGTCAATATGTATTTAATTTATTTTGTTAATGTTCTTAATTGGTAAGAAAAAAATGTGTAGAATTTTACTAAATGTTACTCAATTTTGTGTTCTAGTTGTCTTCCATTAGTATTTTTTCATTTCATATTCAATCCTTAAATCTTTGTATGATTTCAAGAAGCATGGAATTATTATGGATGTATTTACAGGTGATACAGTGTCACCTTACTGTCAATGTTAATTTTATGCATGTTCTTCCTGCTTATATTTCAATAGGTGATCCGCTGTTAATTGGTATGGATATGGTCATTGCTAGTTTTGATAGTATATCAGAAGTAAATATGGTAAGATGTTTGTTACCCATTCAAAGTTTTATTAATTTTATTAAAGTATTTTAAGAGGATAAATTAGTGTTGTTGTTAAATACACAAACATTTACAAAAATAAATATTATTTTTTATAAAATTTTATTGGATTTTTAAGTATTTTAAGAGATAAATTGAACTTTAAAATTAATTCATTTACTTCTGGAAAAATAAAAAAAATAAAAAATATATTGATACTTTACATTTGATTGATTATGATCTTTTTATTAGTATGACATTTTAGATAATTGATTGGTTAAGTGAATTAGGAAATAAATCAAACTTTTAAATGAAATAATTTTCATATGTAGGATGCAAATTTAAGAATACTTACGATTTATAAACGAAAATAGTAATAGCAAGTATAGCTTAATTATTGGTATCCAAGACAGTTATATCGAATCATCGTATCAAACTTGCAACACAGTAAACTATAAATAAGATAAAAAAAATATGATCATTTTCCCAATTTTGAAGTAGATGAAATTAGTAAACTATGTATCGTTTCTGATTACTACTATTATTATAAATAAAACTTGATAATAATAATATGAATTTATGCACTTTGCATATGTATGTGTTGCAGACTTAAGGAATGCATATTTTTATTAGGGAATCGATTTCTTATATTTCTAGCAACATAGTTCCTTAAAATTGGTTATTCTTTGAAAAGCTAGAAGATACATATTTTATTCTTAAGAAAAAAATAGAGATTATTCAATCTAAAATATGATATTAACTATCTCTCTGGTTTGTGAAAGTAAACCAGCTTAATTCTCAGTAATTATTAAGAATTTTCTAAATTAATAACGTTATATAAAATTACTTAATTTATTGTTAAGAGGCATCAGTTTACCGTATAAATGCAAAATAAGGTAAGTACATCAATTTAAGCTATTTTGAGTTTTCTTTTATTGATATTGATAAATATATATTGGCTTGAAATTGCATGAGTAGTTGAAAGATTTATTTTATTGAAGTATGTTTTAAAAATACGCAAAAACTAAATCAGTTTAACCAATTTAAATAAAATTATTTCAAAATTGAAGTTGCGCTTGTGTAAGAATATCCTGTCATAAAAAATTAACATAAGCATAAGGTAAACTATCACAAAACAAAATACTATTAATTATAAATTAAATAATTTTTCTTTTTAATTAATAATAATTGATTTTTAAAAACTTTTTAAATTCCTAGGTATTTTACCACAAATACATGTATAAATATTTAAAACAATAAATATCAACATTAAGTAATTTTTTTTTAAAGTCTCTTAGCTAGAAGGTTT
Source organism: Linyphia triangularis (assembly GCA_963978545.1). NCBI lineage: Eukaryota > Metazoa > Arthropoda > Arachnida > Araneae > Linyphiidae > Linyphia > Linyphia triangularis. The sequence continues at coordinate 9,222,590 of OZ021721.1, read as the reverse complement.
TTGCTGACTGATTAATGATATGGTAATCAGATATTTGTAGCACGTGCAATAAATTCATACTCATTTCACAATGAAACCAGTTAAGTAAAATATTAATACTAACTTATTATTTGAGTAATGAAGTATGATATTTGTTATTTTCCCCCTTATTGTACATCTGAATAGTTTATTATACCCTTCTTTGACCAACGTACTTCAAATGTCCTCTTTTTGTAATTAATAGATTTATTTAGTATTAAAAAATGTGAATATAATTATAAAATTTGATTTACAAGGACTTTTATACATGAGTTTAAACTTATTTCTTTTGGATCACTTGTGAGGAAGGAATAATTTGGAGATGATAAATACATGATCTGATATTGTTGTTGTTTGGAAGTTAAGTTGAAATTCATTGATACATAATGTGTCTGTCTACAAAAACACAATTAGTAAAACATCCTTGCTTATGCATGTACATTTAAAATTTAATTTAAGTCAAATAGTTTTAAAGTAAGTGTTCGTTTGATTTTAATAAAAATAATTTTTAAAGAATTTTTCATATGTTTATATTGTTTTTACAATATGTTTGTTTTAATGGTTTCTATATGTTAGTCTGAATTTCTTTTTTATGTATGATTTTTTTTTTAAATTTCCTAGCTTAATTTTACTATTTTTTGATTAATAACAGGTTTTCGCAATATTGTTTTATATTGCAAGTGTACAATAAAATTTTTTAGCCACAAAAATTAGACAAATTTGCCCATACGTAAAAGTTTCTAATGCGCACTTAATATGATATAAGAAAAAAAATCATTACAAATGTGTCTTAAAACTCAAAAGTTATCCTTACTAAAATATAAATGCATACTTCACATAAAAAATAATTGAGGGAGTGAAAAACAAAGAGTTCTAAGTGAGTTTTCTTAATATTCGAGAAAATGCACTTTACAGCTTTTTATTTATATTTAATTATATGAAAACTAGTGATATCTTCATTCCAGAGATTAGTATTTGAACAATAAACAATTTCCATTCAAATTTAATAAAAAACTTGAAAGTGTATTTTCTCAAAAGTTAAGAAAAGCCACTTCGACCCCTTTGCTTCTCAGGCCCTCAATTTATAGTTAACCACAACTGACAGACCATGTTTAGGATAACTTCAAGGAGAGACTTCCAAGTAACGTATTATTTTATTTGTAATTGATAGCTCCAATTTTCTGGACATTATCTGTATTTATATACAAATAACTTATGTTTTATTTCGAGAACTTGTTTATTTTAGATTCGGCAGAACAATTCTTACCATATTTTAATCACAATATCAAACTTCTAGAAAATATTCATATTAAACTAAATCTTTATCTACTTTTAAGTACAATATACATCGAAAATCAATTCGAGGACAAAATAGAGGTAAAAGGGAAAAAAAAACTTTTAATTTAATGCTATTTATTATTATTATTATTTTTTTTTTAAATAATGTAATTTTCTTAAGAATTTTTCCCATGTACTCAACATTAATAGAACATCAAATTTTAAAAATTTGACATTTTGAACGATTTCTACTTCACATAATCAAAGAGATAGGGAGAATACTTCTCAATATGTCAAAATTATTCCTGATTAAATATTTTCAATTTTACCTTACTGTGGTATGTTATTATTTGTAAATTTATATTTTGTCATGTATTTGATAAGGCAAACCAATTTACTTTAGTACATTTTTTGTTTCAATAAAATATTTTAAAGTAAATATATATTTTTTATTTTATGATGTTACAGATACCACTTTAAAATAATTTTTTGATATTATATATTTGATTATAAACTATAATACATGATTTGCATATTTATTTGGTATAATTATTTTAATGAGGGAACAAAAATCCTGTGTTCTTTTGTTAAAACAAGAAGGAAATTATTTCAAGGTATTTATTTCTTGAGAAATAAATCTTGAGCAATTAATATTGATAAAGTGAACCGTTAACCATGTATCTACATTTCAAGGAAAAGTGTGTCAAGGTATTGAGATCATTGAATGTATTAATAAATTTTGCATGAAGTATTTTCTATTAAAAAAAATATTCAATCGAAATTATTAAAGAATTCTTCTGAAGCATTTTGAATTTTTTTTAAATCAAAATAAAAAAATTAAAAAATTAAATCAGCTCTTTGTAAATATACTTTTTATCAATATTCATTGTATAAAAATAATATTTTTATTACAGTCAGAAATCCATATTTGGAACAATTTTCGATTTTAGAAATAAAAACCATTCAGTTAAACTTTTACTTTAAATAAATACGTGCACACATATCGTTATATAACATTAATTGCATCAAATGCATTCACTATGTGAAAATTGAATTTTGCTTTACATTTTAAAATGAGGCTTATCACTAAATCCCTTAAAAGCTTGCCAAACACACTAACCAAAAAACAACTAGACATTGTCAAAGATCCCGCCGAGTAAAGTGGTCAGCCAGAAAAAGTTATTAAATCTATTATTTCCTCCAAGCGGCCGTGTTTAAATTCTTTGAGATAATTGTACACAGTAAAGAAAATCTTAAGCAATCAGTACTTGGCAGGCTAGAGTTATTTCGGTTTAGTTCTTATTTCATATGTTTGAGCTACTTTGTACCCTTTGCACTGATTTGAGATCCATTCTGTTAAAACTCGAGCCTGCCAAGTATTGATTGCCTATGATTTTCCCTCCCTCCCTCCCAATAAACACAATTTAGTTAATAATGCACAAGTGCTCCAAAGAAATAACGAGGTCACTGAGTGGTAGATTTTCTAGCTTTTTCTAGCTGTCCATTTTACTTTACGATTTTTTTACAACGTCTAGTTGTTTTTTGTGAGTATATCAATTATTTTTTGCTGAATTGCTTACGTTCGAGATGAGTAAGATACAGCCTATGAGTTTTTACCGTGAATAGTCACTTCGTCTCTCTAAAATGGAAAATGTCGTAAGGTACACCAACGTTAGAACGGCATACGATTTTTTGTATTGCGACCGACCATAAATATCATGATGAGATATTGTACAGAGATTTAAGTGTGAAAACAAAATCCGGTTCATTTCCTTCAACTAGAAACCTTCTAAACACACAAATTTTTTTTTTTAATCATAATTAAATATATGTGCATACTAGTTTTAACTTGACTACGGTGCTTCAGTCATTAAAGTGATAAACTAGTGATCAGAAGGTGCATGGTTCAAAGTTTATTAGGCCCCTTAATGTGTTAATTTTTTTTTTAAATTGAAGTTTTTTCAAAACTCAGTGAGTCGCCCAGTTTTGAGATTCATTATGTCCAAATTTTTTTAACTTTTTTTTTTAATAAATTATTAAAAATTGTAATAATTGTATTATCAAACATTTATGAAATGAATATGCATATATTTAAGATGTGAAACAATTCTGAAAGTCATTATATTTCTCCTAAAAGCAAATTAAAAACTAAGTACAGTTCCAGAACTTTTTTAGTCCAGATTATCAACAGTTTCGTAGTCCGTTATGTCCATCATCCACCTGGAAGAAAAGTCTTTAAGTCATAATTCCTTTCACTTTTCACTTAGTACATCAGTTTTATGTGTCCATAGCAATTAAAATTTGCAAATATTTTATTTAAAAAACTTTTTCTCAAAAGAGAGCAAAAGCTATATAATTTTTTTCCATTGCAAGATATTTTTTTACAATGAAAAAAGTGAAAATGACTTATAAATTTTTCGTACTGTCTTTGAAAAATACTTCAAACAAGAAAAAACTAAATTAAAAGTTGAGCTTTTTTTTCTAAAAGTCCAAGGAAAAGGGTTTTTATGACATTCTTCATACTCCAGTTGATGGAGTAAAAATTATTTCTTTTGATTGCCAAAAGAATATTATCCATCTCAAATTGCTGAATGAGTCCTATTATTACCTCAGATTTCTGTACTATATTACAACTTGACGGTGTGTTAAGGTTTATCCATGTTTAAACAAACCAAAGAAAACACACTATGTTTGGTTGAAAAGTGAGTACGCAAAAGGCTCTTGTGAAATTGCGTAACCATTTTTCCACCGACTGTGCACTTTCTATTATTGATGAAATGATTTGCACTTGACTAGCCAGATATGTACGATCAGCAGTAAAAAAATCCTTCTTTTCCCTTTTGGTCATTTCTATATTCCCCAGAACGTATTTTTGGGGGAATTATAATAGAAGTTTGGCAAAATCAGCCATTGAAGAGTATGAGGAAATTTTAAACAATGTTGGACTGATTTTAAATTAGGTACAGATCTGAAAGTATATGACTGTAAAACAGTCGTATTGGTCATTCCAAACCATGGAGATTTTCATGGTTCCTGCTTCACCAGACACTTCCAAAGCGAATGCAAAAAGAAACTTCCAGTTTATGCCCAGCAAGGAAAATATACTGACAAAGAATAACTAAAGTGCAAGGTGAGACTGACTACAACTTGATATTGATATCTTAAAGAGGGTCTGCAAAAAAGAAAAATCCTGGAAAGAAAATACACCATAACCAATTAATAAATGAAGTATCGTTAACACTTAAATGATCAAGAAGTTATTTTTCATAGAGAAAACAAAGTCCATATTTGCGGATGCTATTGCAGTGCCTTTGAAAGAGGAATATACTTTGGGAGTTCAACCCTTTTTAAAAGCTATATATTTTTTTTTTTAAACTTGCCGAAGAAATTCCTAGATACAAAAGCAGAATTTCTATTTACAGTTCTTTTTCTACAGGCCTACTATTTTTTGAGATAATAAACGAGTTTTGTAAAACTTTTGCCTTTTGTTATTCGAGTTTTTATTTTCATTCAATGTTTCAAACATGTTCCAAAACTGATTACGAACAACATATTTTTTTTATTTTGTAAATAGACTAAAAGTGCAATATTTTTTGGCTGTAGCCATACAAAATTGTAAACAAAATGTTTTAAAAAATCATAAAAAATAAAAATGATAACTACAATTACTGAGTTGCAAAATTTTTTTTTCGTTTATAAAAACATTTTAGTTTATGGACATTATGAATTTTGGAATTGGTCGACTAAAGTTTTACAATTTAATGCTAAGAGGGTCTGTACCCCCAGGAATGATCCCAAAAGTTGAAAACTTCATCCATAGTTTTGACTTATTTAAGCGAGTAACAAATTTCGCGTATTCCTTCTTTACTCTATTTCAGGAAATGATATCGATACATTAAGTTGAACTATTAAAACAGTGCAATTATAAATAAGTAAAATTTAATTAGGTTTGCAAAATGTACTTCCTCTAATCAAACTTAGAAAAATAAAGACAGAATGGCCAAAATCATTCAAGCATTGAGTGGTAGGCCAGGCTAAAATTTTGTTCACAAACAGAAGGATCAGAAGAACAGCATACTGGTGACTTAGATGATTGTCAAAGGATTTTTTGTCATCTTCTTTGTTCAGTGTTAACAATCATGTGGTTATTTTTCATCTACTCAATTGGATCACCACGATGTCAAAAATCTGGTTTCTGCCTTTATAAAATCTGAGTTGTGATAGGTCAAAAACATGCCCTTAACCTGGTCAACATAATAAAACACTAGCATGTTTTGCTGCTTTGACATTTGACTTGGCGGTGGAACATTGATGCATTTCAAGATATTGAAATTTTTTTTCTTGGGCTGAAAAAAATTCAATTTGAATAGGTGGCAGACCAAATCCAATTTCAAGCCAAAATAGTCCCGAGTGCTCCAGGATATATATGTTTAAAAGTGTATAATTTGTCCTAGGTCTCATTATTATCTATTTATGTGGTACGTTAGGCAATATATTACAAATAGTTATTAGTTATGTAGTTAGTAATTAGCAATTAATTTATTTAGTAATCGGTGAATATTAATTTATTAATTAGTAGCTAGTATATAGCTAACAAGTCAATAATACAATATTAGTTTAAAAGTAACTATTTTGTTGAAAGTTGGTTAATATTTAATAAGTTAACTTTAATTAGTTAGGTAGTTAGCAAATTTATAAAATAAATCATCATTTGCTACATTTAATTAGTTAATAGCTATCTAGTTACTGGTTATTCATTTATTTAGTAGTCATTTAATTAGTAATTTTTCAATTAACTAGAAATAAATTCTAAAATAATAGTTAATCAGTAACTTATCATTTAGTCAATAATTAAATTAGTATATATTTAGTTAGTAGTTATTTATTAGTCTACTTTTGAAATACTTAACATGATTCTAAAAATACTCCAAATGAAGTCTCAAGTGCGTAAACTTGACTAGTTTTTTAGTGTATTCTTTTCTGATTGTTAATTTTGTTTCAGGACTACACGTTAACACTCTATCTCAATCAATTTTGGACTGATGAGAGGCTCATTTTTAGCAAAGAGAATTATGAGTTAACTTTATCTGGAGATTTTGCTGAAAAAATCTGGGTTCCTGACACATTTTTTGCCAACGACAAGAATTCTTTTTTACATGAAGTGACTGAAAAGAATAAAATGGTGCGACTGAGATCAAATGGAGAAATTGCTTATGGTATGAGGTAAGAAAACATAAATAATCTCACACATCAAATTTGGAATCAATAAGTGAGTCAATAAGTTAATATAATTTTCAAGATATAACTTATTTTAATATTTTATTTATAAGTGAAGTTTCTAAAAACTTAAACAGTCTCATAAATTTATATCTAAAAATCTCATCTATTAATATAAAGTCAAACGGTGTTTCTCTGGGGAATAATAATAAACTAAAAATTTAAATCGAAAAGTCAAATTTTCAATTATGTCTTTTTTACCTTCTTTTAATGGAAATAACTGAGATTTGGTTTGATAAATGTTTCCTGGTTTTTATTACATACTAGGTTGAAACATGAGAGTTTTATCTTTGACTGTAACTATTTTTGATTTTATTTCATTATAAACACTTTTAATAAATAGACATAAAAATTTAGTGAGATCATTTGCAACTGAAAATTTTCCACACTAAAAATTTTATAAATTCAAACTACTTATAATGTGATTCTGCTTGAAAATCAGTTATATAATAAGTAGGAGAAGATGCATTAAGACTACTAGTAATAGCTGTAAAAATTATTTAAGGTGTCAACTACTAGCACATGTTACATTAAGGAATTTATTTAACTTTGAATATCTTTTGGAAAGTAAAATGTTACTTTGGTACATGAAGTTAAATTATTATAGAATCAGTAAAAAAAAAAATATTTGCAAACTGAAGTATATGTAACCACATCTAAGACCCCTTCATTAATGATATCTCCATTTTAATAATTATCTCAAACGTAATTTTACGATCAGATGTTTTCTCAAAATGTGACTGAATCAAAAATGCATATCCCCAGTAGCGCAACAACGCTGGCCAATTACTGTCGATATTGGCCAACCCCGATGTGGAACGTTGTGAACTGGCTCCTGTTACAGATATTGAACAATCTCACCCAATGCTAGATAAAATATACTGAAAGTTTTGAAATGTTGATGCACAGTTTTAAAATTAAAATATTTTATTAATAAGAAAGGAAAAAGGATAAAAAATATGTTTTATGATCTTTTTGGCTTGTTTATTTTTTAAAAATGTGTATTTTGGAACGATGCTCGAGTTTCGTTCAGAATTGGTCAATTTTCCATAACCCCTCTTTCCGACATTGGTCAATACTGCTGGGTTACCTGTGTTGTATATGATTAATATATAATATTATTAAGAAAACTTCATTTCAACATATTGAATGCAATATATATAAATGATTCAATGGATTAAAAATGAGTACAGGTTGAGACAATATCCTCGAAATCTTAACTTATGTCTACTTCAAAGAATTTCGGCATCTTAATTTACGCATATCATGCAGTTGAAGGCTGTTCTTCAATGATTACTTGTTTTTTTCTTCTAAATATAATCAATGTAAAAAATATTTGTTATCAGAAGTACCATCAAACTGTGTGAGAATGGCAAAAAAGTGGTGTTGTGAGGGTTAATTTAAAATTTTTTATCCTGATAAATGTGTTTATTGAAACTATTAGAAATCCAATTTTTCTACATGTTTGGAGTTCAGAACAATAATATCAAGTTCCTATCCTTAAAATATAATCCAATGTTTATTTAGAGATAAATTCTACGGGAACAATAACAACAATAATAAGGTAAAAATTTTCATACATTGCGAAGCTATCCTGTGCTTGAGTAGTAATGAATTTTTCAGCAAGCGAAGTGAGCTTGTGCTTATGTGTGAATAAACCTTTCAGAGAGCAAAACGAACCTATGTTTGCATAACAATGAAACTTTCAGTGAATCTTTTCGAGAAGCACCAAAAGGCTGGGACCTATACACCAATGGAAAGTTTCCCCAAAGCGGAACCACGCAGCTAGTATTAATATATTAGAGATGCTTTGAGTTTGTAGTAACCTTATTTCCTATTGAATTAACCTTCTTTCTCAAACAATATATGATTGAGTCCTAACTAAATGTCGTGCAACTACTGAAATTTAGTGTAAATTTTTGAAAATGAAGTTATTGAAACTATAAAAATTTGTCTTGGGGGGGGGGGGGGCAGCAGTTTCTGTTTTAAAAAAAAAGAAAAGAAAAAAAGGAAGTCATAATTATTCATTGTATTTAGGTGTAATATTGTCCCATTTCTACTTCTTTGTCATCCTCGCTCTGTTTGATGGTGACATTGTTACTCAATAAACATTGTTTACTTTTCAAAATAATTCGATATAATTTGGATGCATATCAATAAATTGTTTTATGTTTTACATTAAGGGAATTTCTATTTTATAATTAAATAGAATTTCATTCGTACTCAGATTATTTAATTAAAAAGTCTACTATCGAGTTTTAAAAAGGAAATATAAAAATTTCATTTGTATGGAATTATTACTCTTAGTACTTTCAACCATCGTCTTAATTTATAGGAAGATTAAAAATTTCATATAATTTTTATTTTATGCTTGCCAGCTTTTCTTTTTGATTCTTGTCCAATGTATTCATATTTATTTTTTACGTACATATTTTTTGGGGGTTTTTCTAATTCAGATCTTAATTCTTATTTGAAATATTAAAATACAGGGTGGTCATAAAGAAACGTTGCCGATATATGGACCTCTAGCTTCCGTTCCGTTCAATAGATCGAAATTAAATATCAGGTATTGTTATTCAGAGGTATGAGCTCGGGATTATGTGAATGAAAACAAAATGGCACTCACGGTTACGGATAAAGTTACAGAAACTCGAAATTTTCGAATGGCAACACCTATTTTTTCCTGTCGCAAAATGCTCAGCGTAGGCGCAAACCTTAAAGAGCGTTGGAACGGTAAGTGTATCACAAAAAATTGACGCGTTATGCACTCACAGAAAACAGCTCTGCGAACTGCCCACACAAACGCGATCGGGGCGGACGGTGAAAATGTGCATATGACAGATTCCAAAGTTCACATGGGTGCTATCACAGTCAATTTTCTCGGATTTCTATGAGCAAATTTCCACCATGTGCCCCGATCGTGTTTCTGTTGGCCGTTCGCAGAGCTGTTTTCTGTGGGTGCATAACGCATGTTTTTTTTTTTGTCCTACACTTACCGTTCCAACGATGTTTAGGGTTTTCGCATGCGCAGAGAATTTTGCAAGCATGCGGAGCATTTTACAGGAAAAAGTAGGTGTTTCCATTCGAAAATTTCAAGTTTCTGTAACTATATCCGTAACCGTGAGTGCCATTTTGCTATCATTCACATAATCCCGAGCTCATACCACTGAATAACCACATAATGAAAATGTCATCTAGATTTGTTGGTATCTATTGAAACGGCCGCTAGAGGTCCATATATCGGTGAAGTTTCTTTATGACCACCCTGTATACTATTTATTACATTAACATGTAACTGTTACATGTTCCAAAGCTCTATTCTCATTCATTTTATTTTTTCAGGTTTACAACAACGTTAGCTTGCATGATGGATCTTCATTATTATCCTTTGGATACGCAAAATTGTACAGTTGAGATTGAAAGTTGTAAGTATTTAAATATTGATCAACTAGTTTTATTTTTTTGAAAATAAAAATCATTTTTAAATAGCATGTAAATGTACATTACATATTTGCCGCTTTCACTTTTCTTACATACTAGTTTGGTTTCATATTAATTTAAATTAATATTTATAAGTTATAGTATATCAAACAATTATACATGTACCAATGAAACTTATTTTAAAGACACATTTATTAAATAGAAATAAAAAATAAAAACTTTCGCCATTTAAATAAAGTACTTTTACAGAACGAACATGTTATCTAATGGTATATTTAATATAACCTACAACACGTTTAAAAGACAATTAATATCATGTACAATTATTTAGCAATTAGTTTAATCACTCTTAAGAAATTTTAGTAAAATTTGCAAAATATATTTCTAAAAAATTATCAATAATTACCATATTAACAATTTAGAGGTTAATAATTGAGAAATAATTAAGAAATGTAATTTATTTCAATATTTATAAAGCTTAAGGTATTTGACTACGTTCGTTACACTTTTTTGAAAAAAAAGCCCCGTCAAAATTCCCTAATTTTTTCCCATTTTTATACTCATTTATATGATTAATTACTATTACAAACATTTAAAACATTAAAAATCATTATTATTATTTTTTTAATTTGAAGTTATTTAGAGAAATTGAGAAAACATTTACGTTTACGGTAAAACTCATAGATGAAAAAATATTAAGCTTTTTTCATTTTTTTTCTTACAATATATTTCTGGTTTTATTATCTAGAGAATGAAACTGAATAAAACCCCATATTCAATAGTCATGAAGAGTTATGATCAATTATATGTGTTTACAGGTTTTTTAGGCATTTTCAAGCGATCATTTCCTTATATAAATCCTTGTAATTTTAATAAAAATGTATTAAATTGCCAAAATTGAGGTTCATTCTCTAGATAACACTTCTATAAACATGCATGGCACATTTCATTGAAATATAATAAATAACTTTTTGAGATATCAGAATTGTCGAATGAAATTTATTCAGAAATTACGTTTAAAGTAAACAAAAGCTTTTAAAAGAATAAAACATTGCTAATTTTACCTCTAAACCCCCCACATTTATATGTTATACATTCTGATTTTTCATTTTTGTTAGATATGTGCTTTCTTTCTGCTAGAATTATTTTCCTAGTGGTTTTTGCGGTTGGAAGAGAATGTCTCTTTGCATCGCCAATGCGTTTGATTTCAAGCGATTTGTAGCTTTACATTGCGTAATGACCAGGATGAATTTTTAAGGCTTTGAAGACATTCAACAAACCTTTGAAACATCATTGAAGTTGATAACTGCAATATTGGCTCCAAGAGTAAATGTAGGCTTCTTTCGATATAATGTTCCACAAACAACCATTAAAACTTTCATTGGCGTTTTGAGTCTTTTCATGAAGGCATTTTTTTTAGAAGTTCTTGATCACTCAGTTTCATATACACTGGCTTCATAATGTTGAACATCTATACAGGAAAACTTGGTCCTCTTTCAATGTACTTCTTCTTTTCTGCAATTGCTCGCTGGTAAGCACACCAATTTTCTTTTCCAACCTGACACTGCCGTGCAATTGTTTCTTTGCATTGGAGCTACAATGGCAAATAATTGCGATTACTGCAATGTAAATTGCCATGTAAATTGTTTACGTTGCTACAGATAGCAATTCCGTAATAGTTTTGCACCTAATCAATCATTTTATCGGTAAGCTTCCCTTTCCCATCTATACCCTTCTGTTTTCTTTTCAAATTCTGATTCTAGTACCCACCTTTTTTTGAATGTGTCCAATGCACTCATATTTGTTAACACTTCCATCACCATATATGTCTTTCACTGCAGCATATCCTTGTGAATCACCATCACCATAATAGTCTGTATACTGCAATTTTCGCTTGTTTATAGAGCGTTCGAATATTAGGAATGCACTGACTCCATGTTCGACGCTGATCCTTTGTGATTGCAAGTGCATGCGTGCTCGGTGTTGTCACTCTCGGTTTTCTTGCATATTCTGCATACTTTAAACATCAGTTCGAAATCAAGCATGTTTCCAGTGTTAATAGAAATTAGACACATGTGGTGGTCTCGTGTACAAAAGACAGATACAACTCCTAGGCACTAGTGATTACTTTTGCCTAGTTGTTAGCACGCCCTGTTGCAACTTCGAATGTTGCTCTTTGTAGAGGGCGCTAGTTGCACCCCACCCCCGCTTGTCGGAGAAAGCGTCATTCCCTTACTTGATGTTGGTATTACTGTATGTGTGTTGTGGTGTCCCGTCTTTCAGTAAATAAAATAGTTTAGTCTAAAGATGGAGTGCTCCTTGTGGCATGATCAAATTAAGTATTCAGGTTGAAACACGCCCCATTCTGGAGCTCGGGATACGCGGTTCGACTACCCGCCTCTTCAACCTTCCTCTACAATTGTGTGCTCCGTCACCAAATTGTGGCGGAAAGCTAGATAGGCGAGTTGAGCCGCAACCCCGAGCTCTGTAATTTATCAAATTATGCTTGCTTTTTTTAGCACAAGTTGCAAATGGAAGAATATAAGTACAATTTTTGCATTTCAAAGACATATTTGATTGCAATCCAAAGTTGAAATCTACATATAAATGGATATTTTGTGTTAAACATCCTGGGCAGCACTTAGCAGAAAATACATTTTGAAGAATTTTCAAATTTATGATTTGGTTACAACATACATTTTAAGTAGAATCTACAGGAAATTAATCTGGTACAATAGATAAAATTTTAGATTCACTGGAAGTTGAAATGGTGTTCTTCAAATTACTTTTACTGTGCTGGTTTCCAGCGAACTTTCGTTTGCGTGACTTACTTTTATATTTAGAATTAACCATGCCTAATTATGATAAAATTAAAGGCAAAATATTTTTAAAAAATAAATGCAATGAATTCTTTAGCAAAAAAAAAATTAAATAATAATATAAAAACTAGCTCTAAGATGCAACTCAAAAACATAAACAAAGTGTGTTCGTATTCGAATGAAACACTTATTGCCAAATCGTTTGCGAATACTTTTTTTAGAAAAATATTGTTGCCATTCAATTTAGAACATTCTGAAGTTAATTTAAAGATCAAAAATAGAAGATTAAGTATCAAAAATTCATTAATATGGATTAAAAAATACCTTAAAACAAGAACTTCCGGTTAATTTTTTCTAAAGTGAATGATTTTTAAACAACTGTAACTTCGTTTTCAATTAACATAGAATCAAAACACTTAACGATTTAGAAAGCTAAAGTTTTGGGTATACTTACAGCAGCAAAAAAAAAAAAAAAAAAAGTGTATTTTGCACGAAATTCAGGTTTTCAACGTAGTCGGATACCTTAAGCAACAATCTATATTCTCTAGGCATATATATGTATACATATTTAATGATATACAGTCTTAAAATGTCTTATCATATCGACTCATTGCTATATTTAAAGATGTGTGTAACAAATAAAAATGTTTTTTAAGTAATAAACTACTTAACACTAAATTAAGTAATCTAATTTTAATTACTTCATGTACTTTAAGATGGTTACACTGTAGCGGATGTTGTCATGTATTGGACTGAGACACCAGTTGTTGGAGTAGAAGGAGCAGAATTGCCGCAGTTTACAATTATAAAGTATGAAACTACAAATAGAATGGAAAAGCTTGCAACAGGTAGTTTTTTTTTGTTTCGTTGATATAAGATTTAAATATAATTCAACATAATTATCATTTTTGCATCAAATGACACAATAAATCTGTGACACAAAGTAAGCGCAAAAAACGTTAAATCTTCTCTAGTAATGAAGGAAAACTGGATTAATAAGTATCGATTTTTTTTTACTGTCAATTGTTGAAAAAAATAAAGTATTGTATGGATGAAAGATGTTAATTAAGGTATAAATATGTGGATGAGAAACATTATAGTTCAATAAATGAGAAATTTTTACTTTTTCGTGTAATATACCCAATAATAGAAATCTTATTTACTTTCCAGTATAATGAGTAGACTTGTAAAATGGAAGTTACGATAGCTTTTTAAGTTATTGTGAAGAGAGCATAATTTTTGGATGTCAGGTGAAAGTCAGGCATCTACATTTTTCTTGCCAAGTCTGGAATTTTTTTATTCATTAAAATCGTGACTCGTAGATATAGGATATGAATTGTACAACCACTTACTCTTGTAAGCTGATATAGCTTGTTGTAAGCTGATATTATTGCAATAGATTCTGCAGTTTGAATTTTTTTTAAGAAACATACAAGTAAAAAAAGATATTGTTATTTCAAACTAATATGAACTTATGCATAAAATGCAAGGTTTTTTGATTGAAATTATTATAATATAAAAATATATATGCAATAAATATTTAATTTAAATGTAATAAAATAGTTCTAATTCAACAGAGTATGTCTTCTATACTGAAGACAATCATAACACATACATCGTGTAAGATCGCACAATATAAAATGTTTAACTTTTAAAAAGATTGTGCAATAATTAAAAGTTTTGAGATCAACTAAAATGTAGAAAAGCATTGATATGTCTGTATTTCATTATTAATATTGAGTTTTTTAGTAATTATTTAAATTTGTATCCACAAAGCTATTAATCAAGTTATCTGATTATTGGTAATTGCAAAAACAATTATTTTTTAATACAATGGTATTATGTTTAAGTATTTTTTAGGAATCAAATAAAAATGAACTATAAATCAATGTATTGTTATTTATATATGTAACTTATATTAATATAGAAAAATTAAATTTTTATAAATATAATTTTTGCTGGAGTTTTAATTTAAGAAAAATTAAAAATGTATAATATTTAAATAAACATTTCAATTATATCCATGCAATGTATTTCAAAAGTTAAATTTAGCATGTATAATAATACTGTAAAATACATCTCAAATGTCTTCAAATGCATTTTATATTAGCTATGAATAAATGTATCCAAAAGTGACAATTTAAATGACCTGTTCAGCAGAGTTCCAACTGCAATGTGGTTTCTTATAATGTATTATTTCCTGAATATAGAAAATAAGTGCTACCAGTTAAGGAAAAATCATTTGATTAATTGAAGTTCTACCTTGAGTGGAATGAAAATTGTTCTCCGAGCAATGACAAATTCATTGATTTTTTTGCTGATCATCACCTAATGCTCTATTTATGGTTGGGTTGCTGGTATGATATATTTGCCTCTTTAAATATACATTCCATGCACTATTCATCAAAACACAGAGACTGGGACTATTATATATGCTTATTAATGTATGATGAGATAATGTGCAGTGTGGAATAGGAATTTTACAATATTTTGGCTGCAATTAAAATGTTGCATTTCTATGCAATGTGCTCTCGAAAGGTACCCTACATAAAACAGTACGTTGACAGATTCATACTATGCTATTTATATAGAAATATGCAAGCACAAAATATAAAGTCTGAAATCAATTTGTTTTTATTCAGACCATGCTTATGTCAAGATTGTTCTTTTGAATGTTATGAAACAGTGTTAGTGTTATTTTGAAAGCTATAACTTAAAATTAATATACAGGGTGTCTATAAAATACCGGACAAATTTTGATGTCGAATAATTTATAAAATAATGAAGATGTAAACAAATTTATGGCATTTATACATAGAATAATTCATATATTTAGGTTTTGTACTTTTTTTGGAGGTTTATTAATTTAAATTTATCTTTATTATTTTACGAATTATTTAACATTAAAATGTGTCCATTTTAAAGACACCCTGTAGTCCCCAAATGCTATACGAGCTGAAATATAAATGCAAAACTCAGTTTATGCAAAAATTTGTTGTATCTTTTTTGTTACAAACATAACAAAAAGGTACAGCATTTATATAGATATGCCCTTTTTGGTGTAATTTTTTCTGGTTTATTTATTCTGTAACTGTTCATAATACATCTCTATGGTAACTATTAGTATAAGTAAAGTTTTCTTTAAAATGCGTTTTTCTCAAAACTACATTTTTCATTACTCATGTACCTTTCTCTCAGAAATTGCACAAACTATCTTCCTGAAATTTTTACTACATATTCCTTTTATGTATTTGTATGTACTGAAGTGAGATTTTGTTGTTATTTATAAAATATTTTTTGTTTTGGCTTTTTTCGGCAAAAAAACTTGTGCTTTTTAACAAATTTAAGTGACTTTCACAAAAATTCATTAAAAAAAAGTAAATGAATCACAATCAAAAGCTAACTTCAATAGTGCTAACAAAAGCTAACAACAAATGTCTGCTAAATGCACTGAAAAAAATCAGGCTTCTTTGTCACATACTATCTGAAAAAAAAGGTACATGAAATATGCCAAACTAACATTACCGATATAGAGGGTACCAACTCCCCTTAAGGTTATGGGGACGTTCCAATGGATTTTAAAGTGGCCGATATTACGTCCCATTTTACAATTGTTCTAAAACACAAAGTAGAACATTACTTATCAGTTAGACATACATCTGTTGATTTTATTGAAATCCTAATTAAAGGTAAAGTCATTAATTTGCTAGAGACAAAGAATCTGCTTTCGTATACACATTTTGTTCAAAAAGAGGAAATCGTGCAAAATTTATCTTTTGCAGTTATACGATGATGTTACTAAGGAATTAGATGATTGAAATACTGTGAATGATGTTTGTATTGATTTCCTGAAGGCGTCATATAAGGTTCCATACGTCGCATTGATTTATAAATTAGAAAGAATTGGGATTCACAATAATGTTTTAAAATGGATAAAGAATTTGTTAAATGGAAGAAAAGTAAAAGTTGTTTTGATGGGTAAGAGATCTCAGAGGGATAAATTAATAAATGGTGTTCCACAAGGATCAGTTTTAGGATCACTTTTGTTTCTTTTTTTATGGCACAATTAATAATTTAGTGAGAAAAGTCTATATTTTGCAAATGACTTAAAGATTATTTGAAATGTAAACTGCAATGATCAATATACGCAGTTGTAATGCATTAAAATGCATTGTCGTATTTAAATATATTATTGGAATGGCCATTTAAATGGGTATATCTATTAAAATTGACAAATGTCAAGTCATACATATTTTTATAGGAATATGAATGCTATCTACTATCTGCCACGGGCTAAAGTCAATAGGGGTGAGGTTATTAGGAACCTAGGAGTGTTTATAGATTGAACTTTTAAGTTTGATTATAATTATAGGTTAAACAATATGCTAAACCTTATCGTAAATTGTACTGAAGTAAATAGTTGAAAAAGTAATATTTGTCATTATATTTGGTAAGGGATAATTTATCCTAATTACTTGTAAAAGTTCATCATTTCTTATCGTGAGCAGGGCACACAATACCTTTAGTCTAGCTCTCCATCCTTATCTGTGCTCCTTATCTGTCCATCACAGCAACCCCTGCATCTTCTTACCAGCTCACCCATCTGGTCTCATCTCTTTCACTCTCCATCATATTTCTCCACGTTAGCCTAGGACGTCTGTCGGGAATTTCTTCCCAAGGTTTTTAAATAAAAATAATCAAATGGCACAATCAAAAACGTATAGTTAAGCACTAAGCTGCACCACACATTAGGATAAAGATAAATCAAAATAAACTTAGAGACATAATCAATCAAATACTAAGTACAATTATATTCTTCTAAATTATCCCTAACTCAAATCTAGTTAAGCAAATTCGTTCTCGTTGTACACAACACAATCCAACTTAATAAGACGGCAGTACATGACATTTATTTCATGGACATCAGTATTTTAAGAAAGTCGATTAATTATGCAGCGTAGTATAGAATTGATAGAGTATTATTTGCTTATATGTGTTGGATTTGGTTGTTTTCAGATTATCTGGCGCCGTTAGCAACACGAGGGCTAGAATGCGCCGAAACATTCGTCATTTGACAAGCCAACATACATTTACAAACACCCATGCCTTACACGGGACTCGAACCCGCAACCTCGTGGTCTTATCTGTGTTGGGATCTCAGGCTCCAGGGGCAGGCACTAAGTAGTATTAGCGTAAGGGCAGCATCGGCAATAGAATAAACGTGGCGCTATCGGGGTTGAGGGCGATAACGGCTAGGAACACGGGCATCTCCTTTACAGGGTCACGGTCAGATTCACGTCAGGAACACGGACGGCTCCACAGGAGTATTCCAACTCCAAACGAAAGTTTTTACGAGATCACGGCACAGAACTCTGTTACATCGCCAAGGCATCCTTCCAGGAATCAACTCGTCTTCCTCGAGTCAAGAAATCGCAGCCCCATAGATTCCGCGCACTATATCATCCAACAACCACCTCTCGCTTCCTTTTCTCCTTTTTCAACCAGTCCAATCCAAATTCTATCACTCACTGCCTCTCCACTTCCACCAAAAAGAAGTTTTCCTTGCAACCACGATCACTATCGATGATTGGATCCTCTCTTCACGTGACCTCTCCAGTAATGTCCCTAGAGGCACGGTTCATTACTCCAGGCAGCCGTCGTAGTCGTTCCCAACTTGCTCGCTAGAGCTCGTGAAACTCAACTCCATCACCTGTACTGGTTGTAAAAGCAAGCTGAACATGACATGTCAATCAAGTTGAAATTAGCGATCAAACTCCATACAGATTCGCAGGAGAGGAAAAATTTTAGTCGAGTAAAAGTTCAGTAAAGCAAGGTACTGAATTTTTTTTGAGGAAGCAAAAGGTTATTTAAAACTAAATCATAAATACAGTAAACTAAAATAAGTAAATATTAGCATCATAACACGTCTAGATCGGCGTCGTCCCTCTGGTACTTAACTGAGGGCAACATTTGAGATTTCATCAACTGACATTCTCAAGATATGGCTGGTTAAGCGCCACCTTCTAATTTTTATTTCCTAATCTATTGGTTTCAATTTTGCTTTCTGTAAGTGTGTTTGCCAGAAGATTTTCATAATTACAGGGTGGTCATAAAGAAACTTTGCAGAAGTATGGACCTCTAGCCTCCGTTACGTTCAACAGATCGAGATGAGATTTCAGGTATAGTTGTTCAGAGGTATGAACTTGACATTTTGTGAATGGCAACAAAATGGCGGATACAGTTACAAAAACTCGAAATTTTCGAATGGCAACACCTACTTTTCCTGTCGCAAAATGATCAGCACATGCGAAAAACCTAAAAAAGCGTTGGAACGGTGGTACGTATATAAAAAAATGGATGCGTTATGCACACATGAAAAACAGCTCTGTGAACGGCCACCAGAAACACGATCGGGGCACACGGAGGAAATGTGCACATAGAAAACTGAGAAAATTGCCTGTGATTGCATCCATGTAAACTTTGGCTTCTGTCATATGCAAATTTCCACCATGCGTCCCTATCGTGTTTTTGTTAGCCGTTCGCAGATTTTTTTTTTGGTGCGTGCATAACGCGTCCGTTTTTGTGATACACGTACCGTTCCATCACTCTTTAGAGTTTTCGCATGCTCTGAGCATTTTGTGACTTGAAAAAGTAGGCGTTGCCGTTTGTAAATTTTGAGTTTCTGTAACTAAAACCGTTACAGTGAACACCATTTTGTTGCCATTCTCAGAATCCCGAGCTCATACTTCTGAATAACTATACCTGAAGTCTCATCTCTATCCTTTGATTGGAACAAAAGCTAGAGGTCCATACATCGGCAAAGTTTCTTTATGACCATCCTGTACTCAAAGAATGTGTATTAAATGACATTTAGTCGCTTTGTATGTGTTACCATAAGTTTCCATGTCTCAGATCCGTATAGAAGAACTAATCAAATTATTGATTTTGATAGATTTAACTTAATCTTCCAAGCTAGGTTTGGTGTTTTTAAAATTTTATATAAGCCTTCAAAGCATTAATGGGCTTGTTGATTCTGCTTTGGAAATCATCATCTGTTCCACTTCTAGTACTTAATGTTACTCCTAGATATGTAAATACATCTACATTTTCAATGGTTTAATTCTTGAGAAGTACTTCGTCGTCTGTTTTTCTCTTTATTTGTAGTGTTTTAGTTTTATTAATCTTAAGACCATTCATTTCTATATATTGAGCAATAAGATATGTTTCTTGTTGGAAATTTGTAAATATCGAGGATAATAAGACAATGTCGTCTGCAAAATCTAAATTCTCTAGAACAGAATTTTTTTCTTCATCTTATTAATAATTTCTTCTCCTTGATAGTCATTCTCCTAATCCAGTCAACTTCAATTATAAAGATGAGACCAGACAAAAAACAACCCTGTCTGACTTTTGTTTAAACTAAAACAAATACAATAATTTACCATTCACTTCAACAGAGGCTTTGCTTTTTTTTAACAATTCCACCATAATATATTAATATATTTTTGCGGGATGCCAAATATCTCTAAAATTTATCTCTAAAAAACCTACGTAAAAAAAGTTCATGTATAGCACGTAGCATTATACTCTAAGGATTGTTGAATTGTTTCTGACGATGAATATCTGATGGATTGTATAGTAATTGTTTTTTCACTCACATACATTATGAGGGAAATGTTAATTTTCCTCATACTGATTTTGATAAAATGCGTTATGAGTAAAAACTAGAAAAGGATTGAAGAATATTAGTGCCAAATATTTTTTAATATTTTCAGTATTGCTATTTCTGTCTGGAAAAAGCTAAAGGTATGTTTTTGTCTTACCACTTCAAAATAACTCATTCTGGTGTTAATGAAAAAAGTAATGACAATGCTGAGGTAGTCGATTTTATAAAAAGGAATGACGGTTACGAAAATAAATACTAAAACGTTACGGAAATGAAGTAAAGACGGTAGTAAAAGTAATCACAGTGTTGAAAAGCCAGTTTTAAAAGTGATGTGCAGTGCTGGAAAGTCAACTGTAAAAGTAATGACAGTGGCAATATTGATGAAAAATCAAAATATAATTTGGCAGTGATGAAAATGAAAGATAAATATTAAATAAAGCTACAGGCTTAAAGTTAGTAGTAGTTGAATTGAAAGTAGCAAAAAAAAAATAATAAAAGCAATAGAGTGAATTCAAAACTAGTTACCTAAGTTGGGAGCACAAAACAAGTTATCCTATATAAAGATTTTAGTAAAGAAGTTCACTGAAGAAGTCATATAAAGTTAAGTTAGTTAAGAAGGGTAATAGGGGCCCTAATAGTGATTCATCCCATTAATTTCAAACAGAGTGTTACCACTATTTGAATTAGAAATCATACTATCAAAGTCTCTATTCTGAATTGAAAATTGGATATTGCTTCATCCAAATAAAAGTGATTTTATATGGATAAACTATTCGTTGTTTATAAGAAAACGTACGTATTTTACATGCATGGCAATATAAATTAGTTATGATATATACTTGTATAATGTATTGATAATAGTTAACATTTGATAACTGAACTTTAATGACTTAAAAACAATTTTGAGATATTTTGGATTTTTTAAATCAGTTAGATTTCTGTTGCTGTTATATGTGTAACAACTGAAAAATACCACCTTACATTTCAACTTGGATTTCATTCACGTTGTATTGTTTTTACCGTGACTGCATTTTTCTCAAAAATCACATATTAATGAGGTATATTAACAAATTAATTATTTTGTCTATTTTACAATTAGGATGATGAACGATATATTATTTTTAAGGAATACAATCTTTATTAAGTAATTTTTACAATATTTAACGTTCTTACTGGAAATATTTGTAAAAAAATATTATATATAACAAAAATGTCGGGTCAACTTTAAATATGGTAAGTTTTCATTTCTATAAAGGAATTCTTTGAAAAATGTTGTTTCTAAAAATCTCCGAAATATCCAACATTTCTAACTTGTTTGTTCTGAATAAAATGTTGGTTGAAATATTATTAATTCATTCAAAATTGTTACTTGTGATACTCCTAACTCCTGTTCTTAAGGTATACATATACATTAGGAATTGCAAAATTTGACTCAAGTCTGCATTTTTAAAAAAAAAAAAATTTCAAATATTTCAGAAATTATTACCTTTAAAATGATACCATTTTCTTTCTGAGACTCAAATTACTTTTTAAATTACAGTGAGTTTTGTGAACTTGTTTTGTATCACGTCGCTCCACCTTAATGTACAGTAATGATCTTCTACAATTGTTCTTTGGAACTGATTGTTCTTGAGTGCTTTGGTTGTTTAGGTTTTGTCATGCCGTCCATCAAAATATATACCCTGTAGAGTAGAATTCTTGTTTAATTCAAGAATTTTTCCCTCGATATTTTATTTTTGTCTGTGACGGGGCCGGCATTTGATTCCGATATTAAACCCAAATCTTGCCTTACACTCGATGCAATACCATGCGTGGCTCTTTTGGAAACACCATATCTATGACTGACAAGAGTTGTTTTATACAGTTTTAAACGCATTTGCAAGAGTTTTAAACGCACTGTAAAGAGGTTTGCTTGCAAATGTTGTCTAAGACGCGTCTTTAGTAATCTTCTCGTATTCTTCGACAGAAAATGATTCATAGTTATACGATTTTGCACTCTTCTTTTATAATGAGAATCACAATTTTTCCGCTCGACCGCAAAAAGATCTAAGATAGGATGACTTTTCCGAGCTACCCTATTAAATATCCTTCACACACACACAAAACTAATCACTGAAGCCTCCGGAAAAACAGTTGAACCACAGGATAGGGATGGATTTATTAGAGCAAACTTATAAACCAGAAACCACTTGCCAAATGTGGGTCTAAAAAACGATTACATGCAATAATACTTTCGTAAATTTTTGTATGTCCGAAAGATGGAATAAAATTTATTTTCGCATTGCAATGAGGTAAGTTTAATGTGTTTTTATTTAAAAAATTGCCTTCAATTTCCAAAATTCGGTGCCGTTGAAGCGGCAGAAGATCTAAAATAATTTTTTTACAGGTGCTGTAGTTAAAAAAAGGTAACTTTTAAGCATTACCTCAAAATTATCAACGAGATCTCTGATAATTTATTAATTTTTGAATTTTAAGCATTTTTAGTCCGATTTTCACAACTTTCGACCCATTGAGGCAACAGAAGATATCCATTCAGAGTTTTAAGATTTTACACACTATTTAATAAGGAGAGTCCACAACTTTTCCGTACTAACGCAAAAAGATCCAAGATATTTCGACTTTTTCGGCCCGGCCTAATGTATATTTTAACAAGTTTCAGGTTTGTTTAAGCCCTCTCCCTTTTATAGCAATGTTTCGGTGCATTATAGCCCTCGTGTTGCCGACGGCGCCAGATAATCTGAAAACAACCAACCAACCCTTTTATAGCATCATCAATGCTAGATGTTGAAGTTGGTGAAATGCTAGCTACCTAATATAATGTTAATTTAACTAATGCTAATTTAGTTTTCATTACTTTAATCTATATTTAAAGAACACCTGGGTAAATTTGAAGGGAGGGAAATGTTTACAGCGTGAATTATTTTTGACATCAAAAATTATTTTTTATAAAAGAATATTAACAATACATTTTCGCTACTATGTCTATCTTATTAGATAAATTATTAAAAAGATATGATCTAATTTTGTAGTAAAAACTCTTTAAAAAAAATTACTAAAATGTTTTAAAGGAGTTTACAAAATAGATTTTAGCAAGTATTGATTTTGGGTAGTTCTGCGAATAAACTCTCTATAGGTTTAAAAAGCTCTGCTATTCAAATATATGGTATATATAATCACGAAAGTATTGGGTATAATTATAAGAATATTTATTATTAACTAATTTTCTAAAATTATAGTAAAAAAAGATTGAAAGGAATTAAAAATAAAACTTTGTAGGCACTTTCTACTCTACACTCCCTGTAACAGAAATAAAACATTCAAATTTTCGCAATTTTCATGAACAAATATTCAAAAAATTATTTATTATTGAAATACCTATAGTGAAAAGATTGGTTTGTCAGATGGACAAACTTTGTAAATCGTTTATCAAGGAAATCTATAAAATTATTTTTTGAAATGCTCCAGATTCTAGTCTTTATTAAATGATTTTATAAAATCTAGTCTTATATAAAATTATTCTTTAATAAAAACACGGCTATCGTCTCCTGCTCGTATACTGAGTTTGTGTTTCATAGAATGGGCTAGACTGAGAATCATTTGGATTTTAATATTTCAATGTCTTAACATGATCTGAGTCAGATGCAACTTTAAAACACGAGTTATTTATGATAGGCAAGAATATTAAAGATTTAAGTTTCGATAATCTATTTAACAGAATGAACTCCCTGAAAAGTATTTATTGTTTTCAAAGATCTTAATTTTTTTACCAAATTCATTTTAAAAGTGCGAGGGTGATAAATTATTCCATATTAGCCAGTGATAAAATCAACATCTTAAGGGGCATGTCATTTAATAAACAATTTCTCTATCTTTCTGAAACTTTTACAGTACAATATTTAGATTCTTTTAAATACTTTAGACCAAGCTTTTTATTATTTTTTAAAAATTCAGAAGATTATGACTTTTTAAAAATTACTAAAATTTTAGACGAATTATTAAAAAAAAAAGTTTGCTATTTATTATTTATTCCTCGTGTTAAAATACTTAAATACATTAGAAAAAAATGCTTAAACATTTCAAGCAATTATATTAAATATATTTTAAGTTATGTGTCCCCAAACATGAAAAAACAGCATTTTGAGAAATTCGGCATTAAGAGAAGGTAAATAAGGCTATTTACTTAGTTGTTCTGTTAATAAAATTCATAATGAACCCCATTTGTGATTTATCTTTGAAATTTCTTTCGTTTACATAATCACAATGTAATTAAATATGCTTCAAATTTCCAAAATCAAAAATGTACCTATAAAACATTCTTTTATTAAAATTCCTTTATATGTATTGTCAACTTTTATGTATAATTGAGCTTATTTTAGCGATTTTGAGCGCATCTCGGATTTTCATACTGTTTGATCCCTAAGAAGGAATCCTCCATTATGTGCCATTGATATGCCTCAAAACTTGATAAAATGCATTGTTATCGACATCGAGTCTTTCTGCGAAGTTTTTGATCAGTTGGAAGACGGCAACTGAGCTAATAAGTCTTCTTATACGTCAATAGAATCGCGTGTAAAAGTATCAAGTGGAATAATTAGTCATCGGAAGCAGCAATAGAAACTTGTGTAAAAGCAGCTTTTTAGTGATAGTCCATAAAACCTGATAGAATGAATTAAGGTGTATATTTGCCAAGTTACAGCTCATTTGGATAACGACAAGTGAGATAATTTGCCCTCCAAAGATTTTCCCACCACAAACACACAAAATCAAAGTTAATATAAAAGACTTAAAAATTAAGATGTCATCAAGCTAATCTTTGAATTTTTCTCTTCGTGTGTTATTTTTGAACGATTATTTTGAGCTATTCATAAGAATGTTTCAAAAAGGTATTCATGATAATAATAATAATAATAATCCTATAAGTATCCATAAATTTATTTTTGGATAGGAGAATACAAAAAAAGGTGAAATGGATTTCAAAAATGAAAAATAATTTAGTTTTGTTATTGAAATTAGGTAAACTATTTCGAGGTTTAACTGAACCATTAACAATAACATATTTGTGTTTGCGTGACTTATTTTTGTTCCCAAATCTTTGTGTAATACTCGGGAAAAAGCATAATGCTAGGGGTTGGTAAGTACGTCACTTCTGGTCGAAACATTGATATTTTTCTAGCAGTGGCGTGATTTTGAATAGAAGGTTTTAGAGTTCGTGTGTTCATTTGGACAAACGAAACAGGGATAAAAATACCAATGAATGAGAAATATTTATGCGAAATTTATTATTTATTATTAAAGAAAGCTTCCATAAAATTTAAAGGGTATTATTTATCATAGAGTAATACTTTTTGGTTTTGAAATATTAAAAAGGAATTCATGAGTTTGTGCATTTATGTTAAAATGTTTTATAGATTTATTTTCATGTTCTGTGACTAACTACTTCAATTTTTAAGGAGAGGAGCTTTTATTCTTATACATTTGGTGACTTACTTAAAAATTGTAATTGTATTCCGTTTTATTATTTATCATAGAGTAATACTTTTTGGTTTTGAAATATTAAAAAGGAATTCATGAGTTTGTGCATTTATGTTAAAATGTTTTATAGATTTATTTTCATGTTCTGTGACTAACTACTTCAATTTTTAAGGAGAGGAGCTTTTATTCTTATACATTTGGTGACTTACTTAAAAATTGTAATTGTATTCCGTTTTATTATTTATCATAGAGTAATACTTTTTGGTTTTGAAATATTAAAAAGGAATTCATGAGTTTGTGCATTTATGTTAAAATGTTTTATAGATTTATTTTCATGTTCTGTGACTAACTACTTCAATTTTTAAGGAGAGGAGCTTTTATTCTTATACATTTGGTGACTTACTTAAAAATTGTAATTGTATTCCGTTTTATTGGTTTCTGTTTAATTCTAATGTGGGAAACTTGGCCTTGTTTAGAAATGTCATTTTCTATATCATTTATTAATAAGTCGGCCTAAACATTTTTCTTCTTGTAACAGAATTATCTGAAATTTGACCTGCATATACGCAAATGGGGCATGCCTTAAGAAAAAAAAACACTGTTTCGAACTATTTTTAACTCCATTTTTCCCTTCTTCCGTACGTTCAGGTTAAATTCCAGATCATTCAGACTAGTGGTTCATTTTTTCAGCTTTTCGAAAGTTGTACTTTAATTATGATCACCATGTGCGTACGTTATGCTGGACATGAATAATTTTCTATTTATGGTTATAATTAAAAACTTAAGGATGTTTTGAACTCTATTATTTAAATATACCAATATAAGCGTTATATTTTAATCATTTTGAAAATGTGTATTATGCTTATGCGAAGGATTTTGTATGAAAGATATCCCTCTCCATAATTTATATTGTTTCCTATTGAGTTTCATAATGTTTATATTAATTAATTTTCTTAAATATTACTTTTATTATGTTTCCAAATAAGCTAATCTCCCACATTTTTCCATTTAACACCATACTAAGGATGGACGAGATATATATTAGCAAGCGAAGACTAATTTTATAGCTTATAAATTGTGGATGAAAAATTCATAAAGCAATTATAACATTATTTTATAAGTGGATTCAACATAAAGTGTTAAACAATCTAAGAAATATTTTTCGTAACTGAAAATGGTTGTAAAAATACTTTTTTTTAAGGGGACTGCTATCCTTAAAACTATTCTTTTGATTCAAGTCTTTAAAATTATAATTTTTACGTATTCGAAAGTATTACTAAGCAACAACTAAATATTATTTAAAAAAAAAAAATTCGCATAGTGCTCTAAATTTTCAAAATTATTTTTTTTTTCCTTCAAAAATTCAAAAAATTTAAAATTCTATATTTTTTCAATTTTAAATGATTTTTTCTTTAAAAAAAGTGTCTCTAGTAATATACTCTAACTTTTTAGGCATCGGATTTTGAATAAGTTAAATAGTTTTCGACAAAAATGATATTTACTCGTATAGATTTTTTACCTATAGACATCCTATAGGTAAAAAAAAAAAAAAACATAAAAAGATATATTTTCAACAAAATTTATAAACGAAAGTATATATTTTATTCAAAAATGCATGCCTATTTTTGTCAAATAGATCATTAGAATGACGCAAATTTTTTTTTGAAGCATTTTGAGTAAGATGGGGATTCCAAAAAACACGAACTGAGAAAAATGCTTTCGAAGTATCGAAGGAAATATTGCAGCTATACTAAAATCTCCGTAAAATTATAATTTTCCAGCAATTTCAGTTATCGGATCAGCTCAAAAACTTGCCAGAATAAGGAGAAGGTTTCAAAGATTATAAACAAGTAAAATATAGAAAATTGATATTTTTATTCTTATTGGTGAAAATATGGGTTACCAAGTTCCCTTAAATATTCTGTCACGCCTAGTTTTGTGTGCCTAAGTACCAACTATGAGAACTAGGCTTACCATACAAATTACGTTTTCGAAAATCTTCATACACTTTTTATTTTGGAAAATACAAGTATACATTTGATGGGAATGATAATTTATATGTTTTGTTTAAATATTTTAAGTGACAGCTGATATTGATATAGCCATTGTAAATTGACCTTGAAAAGTTTGCATTAAAAAAAAAAAAGAATAACCTCCAATCCATGATTTATAAATTCTGTCGAAAAGAACTATTTTAATTCATCGTTTTTTTCTACCAAATGGGTTTTAGAAAATAATTTTATTGGCATGCAATAAACGAATTTGTTCTTAGAAAATAGAACATAAATAGCATATTTATTCATATTTTGATTCCAAAATGAATAATAATTTGTACCAGTAAAATGATTTATAATTTGTAGCACTAAAATAATTTATAGTTTAATTGCAATTTGGACTGTAACTTCATCTTTAAAGACAGTGTTATATGGTAGTTTTAAAGTATGCGATTTAAAAGGTTGGGAAAAAACGAAATTTAGCAAAATAATTTTTTATTATATTGCTACAGGAAAACTTTTTTTAAATAAATTGATCTAAAATACAGTACTTTTAAAACTGATGAAACACTTTCACAAAGATCTTAAAATATGCTCTGAATCGATAAAAACTTAAAATTTTCATAAACAAAATTTTCGCATTTTGGGTATTCGCCAGAAAGTGATGAATTTATGTCCCATCCACCCGTACGTTGATAAATAATAAAAAATTGGTTTCAGCTATTTGTTTACACCGGAAAACATATTCAGAACGCAGAAGGAATATTAAAATATTTCTTAAAAATACTAAGTACTGAAATGTAAGGTCAAAGTTTAGTAAGCGTATTGTAAAGACACATGAATCTTAATTATAAAAAATAATAGATACATGAATCAGTAAAATTCCGAATATTTGGTTAATTTATTTTCTGAGACTTCATAATTCGACATAGAGAGGCTATCAATAATACGCATTATTAAAAATATTCATACATGCCCTACAAATCGATTTCTATCAAGCTCCGAAATGTGTACAAAAGCCATGTTTTGTTGCTCAAGTACTATCTAAAAATCATTTGAATACTTTTATTGACTTTTAAATGCACTATTTATGAAGTGATTTTGATAGTAAATTAACTAAATAGAAAGCTTTTTATTTTTAAATATAATTCGTAACTCGTGTGCTCAGAAGAATGGATAACATCGAAACTAGAATCATTAAGAATTGGTTATCAGTGTAATGAAAAGCAATAAAATATTATTCTTAAAAGATAAAATAACGATAAGGTTTTTTTTATATTTTAAAGATTGTTAAAATTAATATGCATTTTTACTATGGTGTTCATTAATTCAGACTTTTACTATAATTAAAAAAAAAATTGTGTTGAAATAAGTAAAATATCGCGTTCACTTAAAAATAGTGAAATTTTAAAATTTTAAACCATTTTGTGAGTTATGGAACTTTAGAAATTACCTATTAATAATGAGAGGCGCTATACGCTGTATGGGAACTTAAACTAACGTGGAAAAGAAAGGAGTTCGTTATGGAGACCTATTGAAATTTAATTTATAATTCTTGCTTAAATACATTAGCTTAAAATGCTTTGTACAAACATTTACTGATTTTCGATTGTCTTTTGAATCCTTAAATATTCATTTTGGAATTCGTTACTAGATGGCAGCACAATTTAAAGGTAATGCGGTGATTCGGTCCACGTAAATTTTCCTCTTGAACATGAATTATATTTTATTTTATTTTAAATCGTAGTCCTGTTGTTGTTGATTTTTATCTTTTATCAATAAATACTTTTAATGCTTTAAAATCGACTAGAAAAAAAATTGTTATAAAGATTACTTATTATTTTTGAATAGCATAATTTTTTCTTTCTGAAACATTCCTGTGAAACTAACAAAATTTGGATGCAAAAACAAAATGTATCCTCAAATGCAAAAACAAAAAATTAAAAATACAAAACAAAATTTTTAAATTTAGAGTTGTGTTTGAAAAGGTAGCAGGAAATTCATTGCAATATCCTAATTAATTTTACATAACCATTTTTGTTTCAGGATTTTAGTATTTGGCAAAAGCTTGAATTACAAATGATATAGAATTCAACATATTTCGGAGGATGTGCCAGCTGTTGAGCTGTAGTTTGGTTTTGGAATTCCTCAAAATTTTCGTATTTTTAGATTTTGTAGCACTCTTTAGATTAAAAGTATACACTTTTTAATCCTAAAATAATCGCAATAATCTTGATAAATTACTAATTTGTTAAAGCATTTTTTAAAATAAAACTATATTTCTATTTATGATGACTTGAAAGTGGTTTCCGCCTCAAAGCATATTAACATATGTCAAGTCTGCAGAGACTTTCCTTTTAAATACTTCTTTTTCTAGAAATTCAAACATACAACTTTTACAAATTAGAATTAAAAATAAATCTGCACCTACTCAGTGCAGGATTTACGTATAAGCTAGACAAGCTGTAGCTTTGGTATGCAGTTTCATACCCATGTCATTTTTCGTGAAACGTTTCCACCCCATGTCCCCTGCCCTTCTCAAATAAATACAGTCAAACCCCGTTAACGTGAAATCGCTTCACATGAAATCCCTTTTAACACGAAGTAAAAGCAGTTCCCCATACATAAAACTTAAAGTAAGTTTATTCGTTTAGCATAAAATTCGGTTAACGTGAACAATTTCAGTGGCACACAACAGAATAATTTTAGTTATAGTTATATAAAATATTTTGCCCACAGTTTGCCAGATGTCAACCAGAAGTTATAAAAGTGGAGCTCAAAAGAGGAAAAAGAAGAAGATAGCTGAAGAAGAGCTTAGCAAGTTAATAAAATTAGAAAGTTTCTTAACAATAACAAAGATAAGGGGCCTGATGAACCACAAGCCTCTACTACAGTGAGTCAGTCACGGGATATTCATCTTATTCTTGATACAGAACCTGGTACATCTAGTTGTATAGAATCTACTTCAACGAATACATCTAGTTGTATAGAATCTACTTCAACGAATGAAGCAACAGATATTAAGATTTATAAACCACAGAGTAGTACAAGCACAGAAGATTCATTATCAAAAAACTAACAGAATGATGTTAGGCTATATGGTGATTTAAGTAAAGATGAGATTTTATACTGACTAGGAAAAGGTCCGTCAGAATATCAGCACTCAAAAAGCTCATTTGAAATATCAAAGAAGCTTTTTGAAAACCAAGACAGATATTGCTCAAAAAACTTGTTCTGTCCCAAACGGGCTAAAGGTGAAAAATATTGCAGAGGATGGTTTGTATATTGGCCAGCAACTGGTCATTTATACTGTTTCGTGTGTAAACTATTTTCAAATCTTCTACACGATTATCATCTGTTGGATTTTGTCATTGGCACAAAACCTATTTAGTTAAAAGTCATGAATCTCTGTAGACCATAGAACAGCTTCGGTGACATGTCTTAAAAGAAAACGTGGCTCGACAATTGACTGCCAACTAGCAGAACATATACATAATAAACGACAGTATTGGAAACTTGAACGAGTTGTGGCAAACGTAATTACTATGGCAGTGCGTGGTTTACCTTTCATAGGAGATAAGGAAACATTTGGATCTCCTTACAATAGCAATTTCCTTGGATTACTCGAACTTATAGCAAAATTCGATCCTTTTCTAGCAGGCCATACAAAAAATTTGGGAATAAAGCATCAGGCGTCCCATCTTATCTTTCTAAAACAATATGTGATGAATTTATCCAAATTATGGCACATAAAGTAAGAGACTCAATCTTGGATGATTTAAGAACTGCAGGGTACTTTAGTTTATCTGTAGATTCCACTCCAGACCGGTCCCATAGTGATCAGCTCACTGTTATTGTGAGGTATGTTTCACCAGATGATGGGCTCTCTATTGAACGTTTTCTAACTTTCCTAGAGATGGGTAGCCACACATGGGAAAGTATGGCTAAGAGGGTACACAACTACCTTAAAAATGAGTTTAAAATAGATTTTAGTAAGTGTCATGACCAGTCTTATGATAATGCTGCCAATATATCTGGCAAATACAAGGGCATGCAAGAAATAATATTGAAGTATGCTATGTATATTTCATGTGCTGGTCATTCCCTGAATCTTGTTGATAGAGCAGCAATTGACTTTTGTTTAGATGGAGTAAACTTTTTTGGAATTGTTTAAGAAATATATAATTTCTTTTCATCATCTACACAAAGATGGGCAGTACTGTTGTCATTCTTCAAAGATGATTAAAAAGTTCAAAAGTCTGTCAAAGACTAGATGGGAAGCACATTTAATGGCCACAAGTGCAATACTTGAAAGTTATGATGGAATAATTTCTGCATTATGTCAGCTGGCATATTGATACTACAGAGAAATGCGAAACAAGAAATAAGGCAAATTATGTTCCCTCAGTCTCATGTGCATAGAAAATGAAAACTACACAGTTTATCATTTGATGTCATCCGTGACTTTTCTCCGGCAAAGGCAAGAAAGAAAATATGTTAGTTTAGTATAATTCCTTAATCCTTATAACATGTTTCAAGAGATTAGATAGTAAGCCTTTATATATTGTGCCTTTTAAGGGAACTTTTGTTTCTTTTTACCAGAGTATGCATTTTTAAGTTTGTTATGAAAAAAAATTATTGTAAGTTAAAAATTTGTTATTTCACTATTTATATAGTACTTTTTAATTGTATTTCAGTTTAACCCTCTAGGTATCCGAAAATCATATTTTGCACTGACATATAATATCTGGACTTATAAATCTCAAATAGCTTAGAGCCTTATCAAGTCTAAATGAAAATTGAAAAAAAATTGAGAAAAATGAAAATTAATTGATAAATGTGGGTAATTCGCAATTCAATGGCTACACTTATACCAATTATTGCCTACTGTGTTTTGAGAAGTTTTGTGAACTGATGTTAAACTTAGTAATAGTGGCCGAAGTTACTTTGGCCTAGTGGGAGTTATCAGCGACAAAATCCGAATTGGCAAATTTTCAGGGAAAAAATAAATCTGCTGTCATCAATAATTTAAAATGAAACTAGTTAAAGTGTCCGTCGTTGCCCAGGCTCAAATAGCTTTTGCTTTTCGCTTCACGGTACAATACGATTCTTATTGGTTCTGTCGATTGCAAGGTTGTATCGATTGCAACTATCTCTTTTTATTCTTGACTTAGCCATATTGAAAATAAAACATCAAATTGAAAATATCAAATGTATTTCCGAAAATCTGGATAAGTCAAGATACCCGTAGGAAAAAAAGATCAAATAAGTTTAGTAAATCTCAAGTCTCAAGTTATGATCCTACCCTTTTGGATGATCCTTGAAATTGACATGTAGCCAGTGACCTTTCTCTTGTTTTGAAGATCAAGTGTGCAAAATGAATTCAAGATTGGAGAGTTCAAGTTCTGATCATATAAGGGGAGGGAAATGAATTTTCAAATTTCATGCAGCTTCCTCCTGGTTTGAAGGACAAGTGGTGTGGCTGCTCACCTGATGGTTGTGTGGTTAGAGTTCTGACTTCGGAAACCAAAAGTGGCGGGTTCAAATCCCGGTTTAAGCATGGATGTTCGTTGTGGTTTGGAATCCACCTTAATCTGTACGATCTCGTCTGATTATCCGTCAATATGCATACATATAGGTCGTTGAGCGTACACACCAACCAAAGAAAAAGAGTGCCAAGTGTTATCAAGATCAAAATTGAATTGTAGATTTCTATGAAAAAAACCACTACTTTATATAAAATAACCCATATTCTGAGCAATCGTTAATTCATGATTTTTTATCGACTTAATGAGTAGTTTGAGTATTAAATATGTTGCGTAAGGTTTTTAATTAGAATGTCATACTGGTGATTTATAATATTCGAACTGCACCAAATCGTATGCAATTATTCTGATAATTATTATATCCAGTGTAGTTTCTGACAAAAGAAAATAAGCCACTCAATTTTTCTTGTTTTGTGCGTGATTCTTTTTAAAATTTTATCTAAAAAGAGATCTTTCATTAGAAATTAGTAATCAAAATAGTCGGAAATTATTTCGAGCTGCATTTACGAGAAAGATCCTTCAAGAAACACATATTTACAAGTTGTTTATTTTCTAAGAACATCGAACTTAACTTTTTCAAACTAATTATAAATATAATTTTGAATATCATTTTCCAAATTATCTGCACCCTAAATCAAAACCTCATTTTCTTTTTTACTTTTCCATTAAACATATTTCTATGTCGTGAAGTCAATTTAATTTGTATTGCTTATTGAGTAACTACAGTTATTTATTAATTTAGTTAGTAAGGTATCCCTCAACAAACCTGCATCTATTTAGTTTCCTTTTAGCATTAATATCATCTCGCTTGATAAACGTTGCATTCTACCACCAATATGTTTAATACTTCTTTCATCTTTATCCCATAGTAGCACGTCGAAGAACAAATTTCTTTTTTGGATTAAGAGAGAGCATTATTTATTGTCAAGTAATATAAACTCTGTATAGTTTAATTATATGTTATTAAATTATCTTAAATTTTTTTTGGAAAGATTTAGTGATTCTTGCTATTAATATTTACAAAATGCCTGTCTTTAATGTGATTGCAACAGTGAATTTCGTTTACAACAATAAATACGGTTTTCGTATGCATATATTGGAAACCATGAAAAAATTACAAACCATTTGAAAACCTATAATATTCCCCTTTCTGACTTGATCCCATAGACTTATAATACTGTATAGACCGCATGTTTAGGGTTACCTAGTGTAACGAAAATGTAAACCACGTGACGGGTAGACGAAAGAGAACGAAGAAGAAAAGAACACCCACTCATTCCAGTGACAAACGCCGAAATGCGTCTGACGGAAAGTACGCGAATCCAAGAAAAATGGTTAAATACTGTTCTGTATTTGGTTGTAAAGAGAAATTTCAGAAAGGAGGCTCAATAACCTTTCACAAATAAGCGCTATTTTTGAAATTTTCTATATAGTTAAGGTTTTACAGTACACTCATAAATATGTTTTTGTTTCGCATTTGCAGAAAGCTAGCTTTAATTGGTTTATTACGGATTTTATTTTGCAACTAACTTCTGAAAATTGCAGTTAATATTGAAATAGAAAAACAGAACAAGGTTACAGCTGCTTTTTGAAGAAATTAGTGGCTATTTAAGGATTTTAATTTCACTTTTAAGTATCAGCAGCAAATTTCTTGCAGTTGCCAGATTGGCGAAGTTTGGCGCGAATCAAAATGAAATACATTTTGACGGTTATCAAGGTTATGATCGCTATGCTTGCTGTTTTTTTGTTTTTTTTTACCTATTTTTAAATAATCTGAATCTTCAAAACTGATGAATAAGAACGTTTTTATCGTTATCTAACATTGTTTTGATACTTTCATATCGGTTTATGTGATTTTTTAAAATAAAACCTACGGGTTTTTTGGTTTTAACATAACAAGAATATTGTGTGGATATAGAATGTTTCGTGTAATAAAACATTAATATTTAAGTTTCTTTTTCTGTTTGAGTTATAATTACGATTTTTTCCTTTAAAATTATTAGAAAAGTCAATTTTTCTTTAAAGCATTCACATGAAGTACAAGTTATTTATATATGTTAAAATAGTTTTTTTTAACTAACTTCAATTTTTTGTGTATGTTTGTTTGTGACGGGAAAATCTACGGAAGGCTAATTAACCTATTTGCCATCATCCAATAGAACTGAAACTTGCAGATAGACTTTGTTGAAGACAAGACATTCTATCAAATTTTGGGGGATGTCACTAAAAGTCTTCTTTTACACACGTTACTATATTACCGCTTCGAAGCAATAATTAACCCACTTGCCTTCATCCAATCGAGCAGAAAATTGGCAAATAGACTCTTTGTAGGACTGCTAGAATTAGAATTTATAGAAGTTTAAAGTAATTTCTTAGACAATAATTAAATTTGTTTCACAATAATTAAAAAACTCACAGCACTAAATTCCCAGTAATGTAGCTGACAAACTCCCTCTCTCTCCCCCCTCCCCCCCCAAAAAAAACATCACCTAGTTTTATTTTACGAGTGTTTTTTATTTATTTTTTACTAATGTGTTTCAGTTTAAAATTTGGTTGCCTTCTGGGATTCTGGTGTGCTAAGAATCTAATTAAGGGGGTATGGTACCCAAAAAATTATTTTTAAGAATCGCACCACTAAAATTTAAACTATAGTAATTTTACATTGTGTTAATGTTAAGTAAACATAATTTAACCTACAAAAATATTTTAAATGTATAATTTTTGATTAATTCAATTTTTTTAAAAAATTTTCAAACTTATATCGAAATGCTACTCCTTCCACAATTTTAAGTATTTTTAAATGAAATTTTTACAATATATTCGTATTATAATTGTTAACAATAGTTCGTATGGATTTGAAGAAGCAATAAAAGGTTTTTTATGTTTTTACACTAAAAACAGCAGAACGACGTTTTTTTTCAAGTTTTCAACTTTTTAACTAAAAAAAAACTAAACTTAGCACACCTTATTCCATACTACCTTTTGTTTATCAGATGCATATAAATACGCTATAAAAATTTCCCAATCCTAACTAAATTTAGAAAAAAGCCTTACGGATTTAAACAACACGCAAACTGAAAAATAACGAACTGAGAAAAACAGTGTTAAAGATTTCTTTTTCAGCTTTGATTGTGTGAGATGGTTCAGAAAATGCAATATAATTTTTTATCTGTCAAAGGTACAAGTATAAATTTTTGCACAGCTATTCAGAAATATAGTCTCCACATTATGGGTTAAAATTGAAAAGTTGATATGTTCTTCATTTTTTGGGTACCATGTCCTCTTAAAGCACATATCGTGCCTGGATTTAATTTCTCGTACTTTGCTGAGCTATTTCTTGTACTATTATGAAGATATAAAAGATGGAAGGATTT
This sequence comes from Linyphia triangularis, assembly GCA_963978545.1. Taxonomy (NCBI): domain Eukaryota; kingdom Metazoa; phylum Arthropoda; class Arachnida; order Araneae; family Linyphiidae; genus Linyphia; species Linyphia triangularis. The sequence goes on along the minus strand of OZ021721.1, from coordinate 9,185,705 downwards.
GTATTACTTACTTATGTAATAGTATTCTCCGTAATTCTATAATATTTGCTTTTCTGTATAATTACTATTAATTGAAGTATTTGTTTAATACTATGATGGAAGAATTTTTCTTTTACATATGTAATATTATGCTTGTTAAATTTACAACATTTGCATTCTCTATTTGTGAATACAACGATCAAAGTGTAAAAGTGGCAAAAATTATTACAATAAGTAAACCTTATTAAATTATAAATCTTTTATAGGTTTTATAATTATTAATAATTAAAACTGAAAAGCGTAGTTTATTTACAATTAGTTTGAAGTTATGAAATTTATGAATAAAACTTCACAAGCTTTTTTAAAACACACGTGATGGGAAAAGTTATACCTATTATTCCAGAGGAATACAATCAACCAACAATTTAACACACAAGTTAACTACGTCATAAAATTATTCCTTTATGTAGCTAGGGCCACGCCAAAAGAATGGCGAAACAACTCCCAAAAACTCCCTGCTTATATGTTTTATTTTGGTGTCGCCCTCGTTGTATAATTGAAGTGCAAGCCCGCAGTCTAGTGTCTATACTTGAGCCATAATTTCTGATACTCAATCCCACACACTTCCTTCTCTTCGTCCACCGCTCGCTTAACAGTTTCACTACTCCATCTTGTTTACTCGATCATTTGTATCTGCATTATTTTTGAGTGAAAACCATTTAATAAGTGTGTTGATGCACTTTTCCACAGTATGAATTTCTGAACGTAGGGTCTCATAACTTTAATGATTTTGATTGGTACAATTAAAAAATAAATTCCTATTAAATTTATATGTTTAAAGAAAATCATTTTTTAAAATATTTTAGATAAAACATATTTGAAAATACTGATGTGTTTTGTACTAAACGTTTAAGTTATCTTCGATTCAAAGACATTTAGGTCACCTAAAATATAGGTCTTGTAAATTACTCAGTCTTCTAAATTAATAATATTTTCGATTTTTTTCTTCTGCATTTTGAAATGAAGGATACCACAAGCTTTTGGAATCCTTATTCTGATAACTCTACATGCGTTAAATTTTTGAAATTATCTCAGTTATGACTCTCTGTTAAAACATAGCATATATAATTGAATAACTTACTAAGAATTAAAAATACTAAGGTTTTTAATTTATGCTGGTTTTCTGTGTAGTCTGGATATATACCAAATTTCATTTCTAACTAATCCTCTATTTTTTCAGTTTTAATGTTTTGAACAGAAAGGCATGAAAGTAATTCACAAATTATGCGTTTCAAGGATATATAAGAATAAAATTAGTTGAAAATTTTTCATCTCAAAAGACTAAAAATTAAAAAAACTGGAAAAATGATTTTTTCTTTCAAATGACAAAACTCTGGTAAAAAATGTTGAAATGAAAGCAAAATATTTTTTATTTAAATTAGTAAATATTTTTTTTTATTAAAATTGCATTTATATTTTGAATAAAACATTAAACGATAAATTAAGTCCTGAAATACACATTTTAATCTATATATCGCAAGAAACCTCACTTTCTTTAATCATTGATATCCAATTATCTTTCGACTTAATCTGTTTTTATCTTCCTTTTAAAGTATTCAGTATATTTCAAGTACTCTTTTCAATGTTCCACACAATGCAGTTTCAATCCTGCTTAGAAAGAATTTAATTTAATATCAATCGAAGAATTCTCTTCGCTTTTAAATAACAACAGAAAACTATTCCCTCGAAAGAATCTTCTAATAACGTTAAAAATGCAAAAGCAATATGTATATATTGAGATGGCGAATTGTTTCCTGTTCTTTGAAATTGGATCTTGGAAAAAGGTCACCGAATCATTTTCTATTGTCTACTTAATCCTCTTTCTATTACATTCCAAGAACTTGTCCTTTCAGTTTGGAGCTTAGGGACCCCATAAAATGTGTCCATTTTTGTGAAAATGCCAATCCGTATGAAAAGTGGCAGTAAGCCTCTTTTTACTGCGGAGCGACTCTACTTTCGATGACAGAACGCTTCAACTTATTTTTTTTTTATATCAATGGTTTTAGTGTGCATGTTCTTTTTCTTGCTGGATTTTTATTAAGAGAGCATGGTACATTTTGCGTAGTGGTCTTATGCGTAGTATGAAATGAAAGAAAATACCACAACTTTTTTTTTCTATTACTAGTACAGTTTTATGTGCTGTCTTTTTTAAGTTTTATTTTGATGTATAATACATGATTTTATGAAATGAAACATTTACTTGATAATTTCAATGTCTATAGTCAAATTGGTAAGTTACCAAAACTCGTAAACCATAATTTCTTTAAAAAATATTTTGTTAGTTTTGCAATGATTTTGTTTTTATTTTTGTGTACATGATGTCGGGCATTAAATGAATTCATTTGATAAGTTTATTTCAAAATATAATAAATGTGGAATTTTATGAGTTGCATAGATAATTTTTCTTTGTCTTAATGCGTGAGTATACCCTAGATTTTTTTTTTTAAATTCTGAGAATAAAAATCCACTCTTTTTACAGTAGTTAGAGGCTATATGTTTAAAATAGTTTCATAAAAAAGTTCAAATTTTGGCTATTGTTAATTTGTTAATTAAGCTGTAATTAGCTAATTAGTATATTTTTCAAACACTGATATATCAAATTCTAATTTACTTAGAAAAGCAGTTTCACTTGGAAATCATTCCAAACATTATTCTTCGTGTTTTGAAACTCAATTAAGTTTCTAACATAGAATAGTTTTTTTTTTTTTTTCAATTTATTTTGTGTGAAAACATGAAAGAAATGAGTATTTTCAATGAATTCTAAGTTTTAAATATCACTAAAAAATCAATTTCTCAACCAATTTTGTATAATTGAGTTTTAAAACATCTAAAACCTTATGTAGATTACTATTATATATATAAAAAAATTATAATTGAACATTTTGTTGTTGAATTATCATTTTTTGAATAAAGCGTGACATAATCAAAATACAGTTCGTCAGAAAACAGATTTAAAGTTTTAGAAGCCTAGTACCTAACAGCGGAAGCACCTACATGTAATAAATTGCAACTTTAAAAATATTAAGGATATTTTCAAAAGTTTAGTATTTTTTTAAAGCTAAAGAATCTGAGAATATTATGATATAATAAAAAAAAATCAATATTTTGTATTTCAGGTTTGCAGGATTGAGCAATAGATGGCGGCACGATCAAAACCTTACTATTTACACTTGAAATGAGTGATTTTAAAAGTTAACAAATATACAATTTTGCATATTCACTGATAAGACAATTGTGATATATTTTATATTTTGATTAATCTAGAATATTTTTATCAAAATATTTATTAATATACATGTTTTTAATAATTACAAAAAAATTGTCTTATTAAGGTATATTGGTACTCCAAGATCAATAATATAACTGTTTGAGGTACATAAAATTATTTGCTATTTAATTGTTGATAACCCTTGAATGACTTGTAATGAGCATTTACGAAAACTGTACAGTTAATTATCTTAAATTTATTTCTTTTGATTCTGAGATAAATATATTCCCAAAGGTAATTTTTTCTGAAGACTGATTATGGTTAATCCGTTTTCCTATATAATAAATGTTCCAAACATTTATTTTATGTAAGGTTTATCTTATGAATGTAGACACTAAGAGACACTAAAAAATATGCATATTGAATTTCGTTCGCTTTTTATATTTAGAAAGAGTAGATATGTGAATATTCTTCCTTTATTACGTACCTATAACATTAACAAAAGGTTCTGTATTTAAAATGTGACTATTTCGGCGTTTGCGAGCATAAGGTGAAGCACCGAGTAGATATTTAAAAATGTGTATTTATTTTCTTATATTTCAATCCCATTTTTCCCTATAAAAGATTCGATACTAAAGTTAACTTCCGAATGAGCCTTTTAGCTACTAAAAACGGTCTTGCTTCAAATTAGCCGTAAGTTGGACTTTCCGAATGGAAGAAAAAAGATAAATTGTACCTATATCAAATATAACATTTAAGGATCTTGTTTGTGAAGTTAATTCTAACTAAGTATATGTAAAAAAATTGGATTGCGATGCATAATTTGTATTAATCTTAGCATTTCTTCCTTTTTCAGGAACGTACCAAAGGTTATCATTGAGCTTTGAATTAAAAAGAAATATTGGATATTTCATCTTTCAAACATACTTGCCGTCCATACTTATAGTCATGTTATCTTGGGTATCTTTTTGGATAAATCACGAGGCTACTTCTGCTCGTGTTGCACTTGGTAAGAAATCTTAGAAGATATAATATTAAATGAACTGTTGAATGATATTTTTAATTTTGGATTCAAATTTATTAGCACTGATAATATTTACCAGAATTAGTTCCAGATAGCTTTTGGTTGTTATCCTCACAACACACTTAATTCTGTATGAAGTATTTATAATGAACTCCGCATTCTTTAAATTTAGATTTCGAGGATGTTAAGTACAAGGTCATAAAGATAAAATTTGAGGAATTTTATTATCATTTTTCTCGTATGTAAAGTTTAAATGTTTAGAAAATTAGTAGTTAGTATTAATAAAAAAGTAATATTAGAAGCATTTTTACAAGTTTGTTATTTGATAGCTCATTTTTTTTTCTTCGAAAGAATTTGTGTCTGATGCACTAAAGTAAATTTTTTAAAAGTTCTTTCTAAAACGGGCATATTGCATTAAATATCCCAGTTATTATATTATCAAGGGCACAAATATTCCTTAAGATTTTTCTGAGTTTAATGGTAGTTTTATTTGTTGATTTATTTTCCATCAAATTGTGTGCTAGATGTGGGAGGGGCAGTGTAATGGGAATAAATGTGACATGAGTCAAATAGGGTAATTACAACATTTTTAAATTTATAAAAAAAAAATCTTTTAAGTTGGAATAATTTATTTAAAATGTGCGGTTACTTCGTAAAAATAGTTACGGTTACACTGTGACTTCAATTATTTAATTTGTTTAAAAATATTAATTTAATTTGAAAGCTTTTTTTCCGAAGATATTCCAATCATTACTAGATCGGTGAATGATGCAGATGCTATGTCAATAAAAAGTCATTTCAAATTATTAATATTGCAAATGTGATGACTTGCCATATTTTCCAGTTTTAAAATGTTTGCGATAAGTATTAAAAAAATCATCCCCAATATTCCCTGTTTATGTCATGTAGTGTGAAGTCAGGAAGATTCTGTAAATCTTGTTTTTCCTTTAAAGTACTCTAATTATAGACTGAGAGGTGACTGCAAGTTTAGATACCCCATCGAACATCAGTCTGAATTTTCTATAGAAATTGGAGAAAAGTGAGTAGATTACGAATCCACTGGTCTGCCGTGGCAAAAATGGCCAAAACTGGTCAAATAAAAACTTTTTATAAGTTAAGCTAAATCTAATTTCCAAATGCGCTACAACTTGCCAAATAAAGAGCATTATTTTTTATTTGGTAACTTTCACTCTTTAATTTTCAATTAAGAAGGTTGCAGACGATTTGGGTGTCTGGCGATGGCTTACTTGCATCTTTCACAAATGAGCCAAATTGGCAATAAACATTACTTCACTGCTGACGTAACTGATGTCGTCAATTCGGCTTAGTTTTACAAGATACAAGTTTTCTGAGCCTGAGATCAGAAATCGTTTGCATTTTTTCTCAATAAAAATCGAAGTTACTGGGATGCCAGACGAAAATGTTTGTTCTCTTTTTGGAAAGTTATGACGCATTTGGCAATCGGATTTTAGTTCAACTCATTCCAAGTCGATTTTTGACCAGTTTCGGCCATTTTTGCCACTGCAGACCAGTGGATTCGTAATCTACTCACTTTTCTCCACTTTCTCTAAAAAATTCAGAATGGTGTTCGATGGGGTACCTAAACTCGCAGTTGCCTTTCGGACCATTAGGAAGAAAACAACGCAAAGGCAAGTATCACTTGGCAGAAAAATTTAACTTTTCCTCCAGCGTTATCTACCTAGAGTAATGGCTGCAAATGGTGAAATGTTTCACTCTGGAATATTAGATATTGTTTCTAGAAAAAATTTTAACTTTTGAATAAGACCTTTTTACATTAACCTTAGTTTAACAAATTAAAATATTTGTTAAAAATAAACATAGAAAACAAATTAAAATATTTGTTAAAAATTAACATAGAAAACAAATTAAAATATTTGTTAAAAATTAACACAGAAAACAAATTAAAGTATTTGGTAAATATTAACATATAAAACCAATTAAAATATTTGTTAAAAATAAACATAGAAAACAAATTAAAATATTTGTTAAAAATTAACATAGAAAACAAATTAAAATATTTCTTAAAAATTAACATAGAAAATAAATTAAAGTATTTGGTAAATATTAACATATAAAACCAATTAAAATATTTGTTAAAAATAAACATAGAAAACAAATTAAAATATTTGTTAAAAATTAACATAGAAAACAAATTAAAATATTTCTTAAAAATTAACATAGAAAACAAATTAAAGTATTTGGTAAATATTAACATATAAAACCAATTAAAATATTCGGTAAAAATTAACATATAAAACAAATTAAAATATTTTTTTAAAAGATAACACATAAAACAAATTTAAATGTTTGTTTGAAAATTAGTATATAAACAAATTAAAATATTTGTTAAAAATTAGCATATCGAATAAATTAAAATATTTGTTGAAAATTTTCAAAATATAGACATTGGCATAGAATGTTGTAGTAAATAAAATGTAATGTAAATTTATACATAGAACAAGAGAATGACAATACATTATTCAGTTTCTACTTTATAAGTAACCCCAGTAGCACAACAACACTGGCCAACATCGCTCGACATTAGCCAATCCCGATGTGGACCGTTGTATACCAGCCGTTGCGTTGTTACGGATGTTGTCCAATCTCGCCCAATGCTGGAAAAAATATACTGAAAGTTTTGAAATATTCAAGAGCAGTTTTAAAATTGAAATATTTTATTTATAAGAAATAAAGGAAGGCTACAAAATATGTTGCTACAGGTTATGTTTTTGGCATATTTATTTTTGAAACAATTCGTTTGTTTTAGAAGGATGCTCGAGTTTCGGCAAGGTTTGGTCAATCTTCCATACCTTCTGTTTCCGACACTGACTTTGCTTCTTGGGAACATTTAACAAAATATTAACAAAATATTAACAAAAAAGCAATTCAACTGTAATTAGCATTAATATACCAAAAACAAATTTTCTATAATTTTCATCTGTCGGTTGCGGAAAATATTATGGTAATTAAAGCAGCAGTAGTAAATACCACAACATTGGAAACAAGTATTCTTTTTATTTTGTTTTAACCTCATAGTATTTCAAATAATTCTAGTATTATTTTGAATTTTAGAAGAATTCATAGGTTTTTTTTTCTTTGTGTAACCTAATAACCTAATTTGTAAATAGTAGTTCTTTATTATTAATTTTATGATAATCCTTAAGTTTTTCTTTTTAATTACGAGTATTTTCATTGTGAAAATTAATGTTTATTTTTACAAAAACTGTAGAAATCGATAATCCATCATAATTTTAAATCCACGATCGAATACCATGTTATTTTCAAGTCTCGGATTCTAAGTACTTAAATTAGATTTCTACTATTTGAAAATTCAGAAAAACATTGACTTTACATTATGATCCTGCTCATTAAAAATTTACATTTAAAATCCATTCCATTCCGTGATATACACCCGAAAAACATCCCTATTGCATTACATAAATAAAACTATTTAGGAGCTAATTCCATATTCCCAATCTATGCTAAATTTGTTTTGTGAAAAAATCTGATTTCTATGGTATAAAGCAGAAAAATAGCAAAACTTCGTGGCCCATGAATCAGCGTTTTCCAAGCGAGTCTTTTTAGATAAAGCAAACATCCCTCTATCTGGGAGCGAGGCACCCACTCTCTTCGAATTATGCAATAAATAGCTGAATTTTAATACGCGCGTGGTTTGATAGCGGAAATTAGCTCGTAAACTAGAAGCCCTTAAAATTGCTTTCTGCTGTTTCAGGTATCACCACGGTCCTAACCATGACCACCATTAGCACTGGCGTCCGGTCGTCGCTGCCTCGGATATCGTATGTAAAAGCCATTGACATTTATTTGGTGATGTGCTTTGTGTTTGTATTTGCGGCACTTTTAGAATATGCGGCTGTCAACTACACGTACTGGGGAGCCAGGGCAAAGAAGAAAACAAAGAAGGAGAACAAATCTTCTGATACAGTGGGACCGGTTAGTATTTATTTGATAAAATAAAAACATTGGCATTTAAAGTTTGTTAATGTATTTTTTGGGGGTAATAGCCACATACGTTGCATTTGTTCTTGGAAATTATAGCTACAAATTTGTTGTTCAAGATAGATATTTGTAGCTATAGTTATAGCTTTTGACAAAATTTTATTGCAGTCAAAATTTGCTATAGTTTAAACAAGTTTTTTTGATTGATCAATTTTGTAATTGAAGTAAATATACACCATTATAAAATGACTTAAAAAGGTATTTCATTAGATATTTACTATACGTGGCCTTTTTAAGATTTTAATAAATTTTAACTACTAGAAATATTTTACCATTTATGTTTCGAATTTGTTGCAGTCAAAATTTGATTGAGAATTTTATTTTGAATGAAATTTATTAGGTAAGTTAGATGCATTGGTAGATATTCAATTGCAAATTTTTATAAAATTTTGGAGAGAAATGAAATTATTTAAACAAACAAAAGAATTATCAATTCTCATTTTCAGAAGGAATTGCTTGCACTGACGATTTTCAACGATGTACCAAGGAAATGTAATCGAATATTTTGTGTATATTGTTGTTTAGAGACCTGATACATTTGTTAGATTATCCTATGAAATGTCCCAAAATGCAATCACAAAGATAATAGTTTTGCATTTTTTTTATCTCTATGCTGTCTCACAATATTCGAATTATAATGTTTTCATTTCCAAATCAAAGAAAACTCAATTCATTCTTAGGTAATACGAATAGGGTTATTTTTATAACGAGGGTTTTGCATTTATGAAACAAAAATTCTATTTGAGAAAGGAGTTTGACATGAAACACTGCTTACGTATTTATGCGGGTATAGATTTTGGCCGTTACAGTTCATATTTCATAAAACAAAATGCACATTGAATTACATCAAAATCCCCCAGCTTAGAAATTACTAGAGAGGAAGGAAGTAATTGCGTGTCTCTGGAAATGTAACTTTTTTGAAAATGCTTTCTTAAGAGGTTTCAACGAATATAATACAGGGCATCCCAAAAAAAGACGAACACGTTTAAAAGAAAAAATGAATTGAAAACAATGAAAGACAATAGAAAAGGACCATTTAATGCATTTTACTTGGGAAACAACGGAATTGTATCCATCAATTTTCAAAAGTAGTTTCAAAGTTCACCAACAGATGGCACTGTTGAACTAGAAATTTAAAGAACAAAAAAAATAGTCTGAACATGCTGCAGGAACTTCAAAATGGTGTTTCAATTGAAACAACAGAAAAAAAATTGCAAATCAACAGTGTCATCTGCTGAGGAACTTTATAACTTTATTTTTGAAAACTCATGGGCCTCCCAAGTAGAATCTGCCAAGTAAAACATTTCTATCGTGTTCTGTTCGTTTTTTTAACCCACACTGACGGTTATGGGAATGGGGGAAATTCTTCAGTGGTTTTCCCTGCAATAATTTTTCAATTATATTTCTAAATGCATAATTTTTTTAATTATTTTTTATTTATTTTGTTTTAGATAGGTTATAAACTATCATCCTAAGAAAGAGCATTTACAAAATATTTTATTTTAAATTTTATTTATAAATTTAAAAATGTTGGGTGTTGCTGTGAAAACTGGGGATCAAATGAGGTACATTTTTCAAATGTTATTCCATTTTAAGACACTCTGTGAGTAGATTTACAATATAAACAACCCTTGATCCACATAATTCTCTACTCTCGCACTTCTGAAGCCTTGAATTGTTCTTTGCAGAATGAAGAAATCATCGAGCTGCAGGACGTGCGCATGTCCCCTATACCATGTTTACGGAAGAGAAAGTCTCTGAGTAACGCAACCAGCGAAACGGAAGCCATCTTCCCCCCATCTCTGCGCATGAGCAACCTGTCTCTGCGCACCCCATATAGCCCTCGAATAGCAGCAGGCATGGGTCGCAGAGCGGCCCGAAAACCCAAGGTAATTCAGGCTCTGAAGAAAAGGGCCAACGCGCTCAAGGCATCTGTGCCTCGCATCAAAGATGTCAACAAGATTGACAAGTACTCCAGGGTCATCTTCCCGGTGTCATATCTGATCTTCAACGCCATCTACTGGTGCTTTTATTTAATTTGAATGCGACTGGAAAATTAATTTTGAATTGGTTTTTGATGTGCATTCCCCGTAGGCTAGCAATTGTAAGGGTCCACTCGTCTCCAATGAAGAAATATTTGATAATGTCGTGTTAACATGTGACAACTTGGAAGAGTGTGGGTTTCAAATTTAAGAATTTGTAACTCTAATGTAGGCAGCTTTCCTAAATCTGGATTTGGAGTGTGAAATTGTTGTGGTTAATGTTTCGTGGGCAGGTCTTAAAGCAATCCTTTGAAACAGGTATATTCGTAACCTTGGCATCAACTGTTGAGATAGTTTATAGCACAATTGTAAATATGAAAGTTTTTAACTTTATCATCATTTACCGTTGTATTAAATGAGGGAATTTCTTTAACCCTATATCAAATTTGAATGATTACTTGTATTCTTCAATTTTAAATAGAGAAAGATATCAATTTTAGGAATTGTTCAACCTAATTAGAGAGTGAACTTTTCCACCTCATGGGCAAATGTTAACCTACGGGGAGATAAATATACTGTTTTTTTGTTGTTTTTTTCTCTTTTCTCTGCCGATTGAAATAGATTGAAAATGTTCACTCGGGATAATTTATTATTCTGAATGGTTCTTTTTTTCTAAAATGATAAGGAAACTTTATCTAAGTTGTAAAAACCTGTTTTTGACGACTCTTTGTAATAGGATGGGTGATTAAACTTTCTAACTTCCTAATATCAAATTACAACCTTGTGTCATTTGTTTGCGGAAATGCTTATATAAGATTAATTACAAAGACCGGTTTCTGTTGATATTTTGATGAACATGTATTCAGAAATAAGGTAGGTCTTTAATCTCGGCATCATCCATTCTAATATTAAATTATTTTTCCTAAACCTGTTTAGGAAAATGTTTTTCTTAAACTGGCTTACACGAACTGGTTCTGATGTTTATTTTGATGTATAGAGTAGATTTATAACTTCGAAAACATTCAAATTAATAGTGAATGATAATTTTTTTTTCCTAAACTGTAATTGTTAATTTACATCAATCAGTTCAAGTGCGTGATAATACACTCTTACTTCTTTGTCTTGACATCAGTCTCTATGAACTGGGACTTCATAAGAATGTATATATGCTTCAAATCAGCAGGATTTGATAAGACATGAGGTGATGTTGGAGCGAATATTGAAATTCATAAATTCGCTGTCGCACAAAGAGTCAACACATAAAGTAAACAATTTTTATTAGAAGTTCTTTATTTTGTAAAATAGAATCTGTTACACTACTTAAATATGGAATATTTTATATTATAGTCTTCAACCACAAAATATATAATTTTACATGATCTTTTGGATAAGGTTGTTATTAAAAGAAATTGTTCAGACCAACACATTGATTACTGAAAAAAAGTTTAGTAATATGTAAAGGACGTTTTTATCGATATAGTTTCGAAAGACGAAACTTACTCTTTTGTTACTTTACACATAGACACCATCTGAGAAGGTCGAAACAGGCAGATTCACGTGCTTTTCGAAACACAGCAAACATTTAAGCCCAATCAGAAAATAAACACGGGTCTTACCTGTGTTAACCTATCATCCATTAGAGGAAAGTATAGAATTCAACTTTGCCACCAACTTCTTTATAGATTAGCGCATGTACAGTTTCTAAACTGAACATACTTAAATTTCCACTTCACCAAATGAATGAAGCACAAAAAACAAAATTTCAACTGAAGGTTCTTTATAAATGTTGTCCTTAAGGTAAAAATGAAAGCATGGTCGAATTTCTAAATAGTCTATGGGTCAAGACCATTATTTTTTCTATAGTTGAATTCAGAACCTAAAAATTAACATCTACAAAAATTCATTATTTTTCAACGATTGATTATAGAAATAAAAGCTATTTTAAATTGGACTATGTAATGTTTATAAGGAATGGAAACAGTAAAAAATGGACACCAGTATTTAAACTGGAGCAATATTTTACATATTTACATGCATAGTAAATGTGTAAAATGGTATTTTTCTATGGCATTTTTATGGTCTATGGTATTTTCTCTATTGTATTTTTCTAAGTTTAAATTCTGCATAGAAATTTGGGATAGCTGTTCTTTTAATTTTCAAATTTTAGTAAGATAAATGCAATTAATGTTAAAATTAACCACTTAATGTTGTAATTTAAAACGCAAGTATTGAGGTATGATAAAACATATACTAGAAAATATTTTATTAAATACTATCATAGACTATACATTTTATTTATATTTTTATTAATTCTTATTATCAGAATTTAATTCAAAGTCTGTACCAAGGAAATAAAAGAACCCTACTGCTGTTGACTACGAAAACAATATTTTATCAAATTAATTAAATTTCTTGCCATAATGTTTTGTTATACGTTAAAACAACCCCGTATTTAGAGCTATAACAATAAAAATAAAATAAATAAAAAATAATTGCAGATTGGATAACATTCCTCGGCATCTAAAAAATTTCATTTAACTTTATAAAAAAGACTTATAAGAAAAAATCTTGGATTTTTTTTTACTCAAGCGTTGTTTGGATTCAGAGATCGGAATTTAATATGATTAGTTTGAAAATAAATTCTATAGCCTCTAATTCAAACAATAATAAGCTAAAATCGATTAATTCTCTTAATAATTATGCATTCTTGAAAGAAAATTTAGTTATGAGCGAAATTAAACATACTTCATTCCACTGTGATAATATCCTAATGGTACCAAATATATATTACTAATAATTTTGACTTGCTTTCTTTTCTTTTTATTCAATGGACAATTTATAATTATCCATTTGAACTCCCAAAAAAATAAAATAGTTATAAAATTAAAAAAAAAAAAAAAAAATGCAAATAGAATAAAATCACATGGAATTTCATTTTATAATGAACTAAATTTGTATTTGAAAGGAAAATAAAATAAATATATATATATATATATATATATATATATATAAGACAAATAAATCACCAATTATAAACCTTTTTTAAATATTTTACTTTAAAATATAAATATATGTTACTGTAAAAGTAATAAACTGGTGATTCTGTATAATAACCGGTATTTATGCATAATCACCACTGAATGCGGTAAATATGACATATTTTTGAAAATTTATCAAATTAACCGGTTTGTTTGCATAATTCCCAACTCGTAATGGTAAATGTGATAAATATCATGACTGATTGGGCCAGTAGAATAGAGTTCAGTTTTTTTTTGTGTGTGTAGTTACTACACAGAAAGATATTTTTTCTTTGGACACTATGGCGTAAGAGACCACGAATTATAATTTATATTTAAAAAGTCAATAAATGGTTATTTTAAGTCCCGTACATTTATTTAGCCTGAACGAAATTTGAGTAAGGGACTGACAGGTGTTGTGAAATGAAAAAAATACAATTTACATGAACTTGTACAAAACAGTTGCGCAATAAAAAAAAAAAAAAAAAAAAAAAAAAAAAATGCAGTTCCATAGAAAACAAACAAACTAAGCCCATATTCTAGAGCCCCCCCAAAAAAAATTAATTTCAAATAACGTTATATGCTATTACTACAAATTACTAAATATTGTAAGTTTACTTATTTAAGAATATTAGACTGTTATGAGATTTAGAATTACGAAAATTGCCAGATTTTTTACATTTGCACTTATCAGACTTGTATTGTCCCTTACAAACACATCGCTGATATCCCTGACCTCCAGAAAGAAATGTCTTTCTAATGCATTCTCTAAGTGATATTTCTAGATATGGATCATCGTCCAGCAAAATAAATTTTTCTTCACAAATTGTGAATTGATTTCTGGTATACAACTGACTTTTATCACATTTACCATTACGAGTTGGGAATTATGCAAATAAATCCAGTTAATTTGATAAATTTTCAGAAATTTATCATATTTACCAAATTTAGTGGTGATTATGCATAATTACCGGTTATTATATATAATCACCGGAATAATCGCATTTAACATAACATATATATAGTTATTTTACAATTTGTAGACGTTTTAATAATGGGGTATGATACAAAAAATTAAAAGAAATATTAATATTTTTGCTCGATATTATTTTGACATATACGTTAGGGTTGGTTGTTGGTTGTTTTCAGATTATCTGGCACCGTCAGCAACACGAGGGCTATAATGCGCCGAAACATTCGTCATTTGACAAGCCAACATACATTTACAAATACCCAAGCCTTACACGGGACTCGAACCCTCAACCTCGTGGTCTGGAAGCTAGCACTCTAACCACTATACCGTTTTATACGTTAGGGAAAATCAGATCTAGTAGTAATACTTTTTGCATATTTAACTGTAGCATTTGAAGTACAGCTGATTTTGATATGGTTGGAATACCAGGAGGACGACTGATTTCTCCCTTTCTTTCACTGATATATTTTAGTATAATTTTCAACAAGCATAATTTTTAGGAAAAATACTTTTTGACGTAAGAAAAATGCTACCATTAACCCCTATTATGGAGCAAGTTATGACAATTATAAGGGGCCGACCAAACGGTATTGTGGTTAGCGTGCTAGCTTCTAGACCGCGAGGTTGCGGGTTCGAGTCCCGTGTAAGGCATGGGTTTTTGTAAGTGTATGTTGACTTGTCAAATGACGAATGTTTCGGCGCATTATAGCCCTCGTGTTACTGACGGTGCCAGATAATCTGAAAACAGCCAACCGACAATTATATGGGCATGTTATAAGACGGGTTGAAAAAGAAAATGACTTAGTTTACCTACTTAGTTGGGCAACTATATCCATTTAATATCCTCATCTACATCGAGTCATTAGAATTACAATTCTGAAGCACAAAGAGTGATTCTGTTCGAGTGCAGGCTTCATAAGCCTACCCTTCACAATCGTTGCATTTTATCCACTTTTCATTTGGTTTGTTCTTCGAAAAAAGGTCGTAGCATATAATACATTTGTCCACTTCAGATTCACTGTCGGGCGGAAGTTGTTTTTGATTATTTCATCTACATCTTTCTTTGAAGCTCTAATGGGCTTTTGTGTATCTTTCTTCTCCACACACTTACTTTTTCTATCCAATGAATTCCTTTTTTCACCTCCAGCATATTTTGCACTGACGAATCTGATAAAATTGAAGAATGTCTTATTTTGCTTCCCTGTTTCAAACCTCTTTTTGTTGGCATGACTTTTGGGGAAAGGTTGAACTTGCTCTGGACGAAATTCTGATGAATAGTTACATGCAGTGTGGGAAACTATTGAAGTGAATAGTAGGTTCAGTAGGCCTGAATAGTATAACATTTGTAGTACTACGGTGACTTTGACCTTGTTTAGTGAGATTTTCTCCTTAAATTCTACTATATTTACTGTGGTGGGCCTTTTTAAAGACATTCTTCTTATAGACATTTTCAAAACTTTGAAACACATCATCTATAATTGAAACAGACCGTTCTGAAAGTTGTAACTTGTTGGAACAATGAGTGGCAACTTTACCACACCAGGATTTTTAACGTAGTTCAGAGTCTCTATTCCCAAATGTGTCTCCCACATTCCCAAATGAAAAAGTACTGGCTTATCCACAGATGGTTGCGTATGACGAACGAAATGCTTTATGAATTCGTAAAAAAATTCTTCGTTGATCCACCCTTTGGAAATGACACTCCTGCGCAACAAGCCGGTCTGTCTCTAATGAAATGCTTCTTGTATTTTTTCCTGTGGAAAATTAGCATCGATGGTATTGTGTTCCCCACAGCAGGTAAATAACCGGTAATTTTACATAATAGCAGATTTATCACATTAGCCGTAACATATAACATGTAAAAGAATAACTTTTTTAAAATGAATTACCTTTTTTACAAAATAAAAACAAAGAAAAATGCGTAATTATTGATCTTTGGAGTTATGATGTATAACATTATCATTGATTTTGTAGAAAAAAAGTCGAATTTTGATATAAAAAAATATGATAAAGTAAAAAAAAAAAATTTCAAAACATAAAAACTTTTCGAAAAAGATATATCAATAAATTATTGTCTTCGCAAAATTTAATATGAAATTAAGCAACACACCAAAATAGATAATTTGAAATTTTTGCATTTGTTTTTGTTGTAAAACTAGAATAAATCCTCAGAATCTAACCAACATAAGACAAAAATAAAAACTTTAATAATTTTAGAAATATTTTTGATATTTTATACTTCAGATTTTATATGAAACAATATTCTCCTTTATGAAAAATGTTCGGTTCCTTTCCCTCAAGTAATATAAATATTTACAATCACAAAAAGAAACCATCAATTGAATTTACATTCCCAACGCAATTGCTAATACTATTTAAAATTTGTTTTTTAAATAACCTTTTTTATTTTGCTTCTAAATATAACAAAGTGAATTAGAAAAATATAATAAAGTGAATCAGCAAACAAAATTAGCAAAAAGTCAAAGTTACGAATTAAATATTGTTAAAAAACGTAAGTAGGTTAAAATTTTACTTTAAAGTAATTTCCATTATTAGATATGAAATATGAACTTGCAAAAACAATAAAAATACTTAGTTAAATTTACTATAGAATATTTAGGATATGTACTATTTTACATATTACTGTTGCATGATCAAAAGAGTGGTGAATACAATAAAATTGAAATTGTTTTTTAAATATATATATATATATATATATATATATATATATATCATAATAGGTGTTTTTGTATCAAAACAGGTGACCTCTCCCCCTGAGATTATTTTTCAAGATAATGGTAATTCATCTGATTCTTCACTTAATACCCAAGTAGTTACCTGTAAATCGCATAAAATTTAAATAGATACGTGTAGAACACTTGTTTTAATAAAGATTTATATAAGGTTAAGAAATTAACAAAATTATGTTCGTGAACGCAAAAACGTATTTAATAACAGTGCTTTCATTTTTACACAGTATAACATTGCAAACATTGCAAGAAACTTGGAATGTAAGAACCCTTTAAATTCTTACAAATGTTTTAAAAGATGCAGTATCTCGATATGATTGAGTATTCAGTGATTTAAAATAAGTTTTAACTTTATCAAATTAACATTTATCGGTATTAATTGCATTTTTTTCAAAAACAATCAATCCTTTTAAAAATTTTAATTTTGTGGAAATTCGACAAATATATAAGAAGATTAGTGTTATTTGATATCCCTATTCTTATAAATTTTTAATAGTTTTGCTGTGTTTTAACATAATTTTCGAAATGTACATAAAAAGTTTATAAAAAGTGGCATTTATATTGCTCTGGTCATTACCAGTTTTCAAACAAAATAAAATGTCCCAGGCGGAATTTGAATCGAGCTATGCGTACACATCAGACACAATTGCTTCATACTTAAATAAACAACAAGAATAAACACTTGTATTATTTCATATCTTTTAAATAATATGTTAATTTTAATGTGACGCTATATTGTGCATTCAATTGTCAAATGTTTAAAAGCTTTGTATTTTGATAATTACAAAATCATATATTATGGTTGTATTAAAACTTATTATTCTCAAAAATTAATTTATGTAAAATGCGTTTAAAAATATCGTATTCATTGGAATACCGAAAATAATAATCAGTTTTGCAGTTCGAACTAAATCAAATGAATTTGACTAAAATGTGTCTATGATATTGCGAACTTATTGTATTTCCCGAATAATATACATGTACTTAAGATGATTGAAATTGTAATCTCTCAAAGAGAGTGTTGTTATTTTTCATTTTAATATAGAATAAAGTACATTTTGTTATCTAGTTTTGTTTTTGGTTTGTATCAAATACCGATTGACTAAAGTGTAACATGCTAAACTAACATGCATGTAACATGCTAAACATGTCAAACTAACTCTAACATGTGCACTGAATTTTATGAATTGGATAGAATGGATCATGGATTAACTTTTGGCTGTCTATTTCTGATAACACATAAACTAAGTATCTCTACATCAAACCCATACAACACATCATTACATTCATCCATTCACCTATTTAATATGAACCACACACTGTTATTTAGGCAAATCATAGGCTAGAACCTTATAACCAGTTACCCTTTCTAACATCGGAAATATAGTAACAGTATTGCAGTATATAATTACTCGATTGTAGACTTAGTGGCAAGAACATTTCATTCATCTGGCCTAGTCAATTGAGACGTTTGAGAAACGAAACCTCTCCCAGTGATTGTACAGGCCTATAAGCTACAGGGTTATTGTAATTGAAGTTTAACTTTCAAAAAGCTACAAAAGGGGGGGAAAAAAAACTGATCAGAATGACCTGAAATTTTACATGTACATATTTGACAAAGGAAAAAAAAACCGCTAAAGCATAAAAAAAAAATGCTTTTTCTTTTCTCATGCTATACCAGTGCTTTTTGAAAGCTGTGGTTTGGCATAAGAAAAATTGCCATGTTTTCGAAATCATGATTTTTAAATGAATTTAATTGTATTCACCCTAGGGTGATTACAGTTAAATTTCATAAGAAAATGTAAAATAAAGTTATATTTTCGAATATAGGTCAAATTTCAGGTCATTCTGACCAGTGCTTTTTCAGTTTTTTGAAAGTTGAATTTTTATAATAAACAACCTGTAGTTCGAAAGACGAGATTAAAATAGAATTTATTTCTTACACATGTAACTAAAGAAAATGACTAACAACAACTAACACCATTAAAGACAACTTCTTAACCCATTATAGACGACTTTGAAACAGTTTTAAACAATGACTTTTTATCCTATACCTTGTTTATTTAAATCATTTAAAGTATCTTTCGAATTTTTCAGATTTTTTTGGAATTTTTTTTTTTGGATTTTTAATAAGCACAAACTGGAACCACAATCTCAATTTACCAGCAAAGAAAAACACTAAAATGTCGATTGGCAATTTTTCTTACCAACCGTCATTAATGGGTAGAACAAAACAAGCGGGAGCGTACTAACATGTGTACATTTCATTAAATACAAGTTTGAGTTTACACATGTTGAGGCGGATCAACTACATCAATTCAGGCAGCACTCAAAGAGGCAGTGCACCAGAGTTTAGTGTAGTCAGTCTGATTAGGGTTTGAAATAACCTAACTGCAAGGGAATATACCCAGGTCGCCACAAACTCGTGATAAGAGCGTTGAGGGTTCTATCCTGTCCGCTGAACACCTTTGCGTATGCTAATAGAGAGAGATGGTGCACATCAAATCCGTTGTGTGTCCTCAGTATCCTCTTGTTGGTGTAGTGAATTTGGAGCGCAATGCGCTTGCTTATTTATCGCCTTCATTTCTATCCCAGTTAAAAAATTACGATGGAAAAATAGACAGCACTTAAATGTGGCAGAAATAAGCAGCTGGAATCGCCACTCATAGAATAAACCAACAAACCGAATAGAACTATTATTTAACCACTACACACGATGTTTGGTATTGCGTAGATTCGAGTTAAACGAAGCTAAAAGTTTAAAGTTTTGGATTTACGTAACTAGTATTCTCAACAGACGATGTAATTGTTAAGATAAATTTGGTTTCCACGCATTGTTCTACCAGTTTGTAGATTCTTGACAATATATTCTTTTCTAACGAGTTGAAATGAATGTAAGCAGGCGATTAACAGTATCTAAACAATCGCTGCTAACTTGAGAATTCTGCTTGAATTTTTAGAAGAAGAAAATAACACAGATTGCTAGTGAGCTTACTTACACGTTTCAGGTAAGATATAATTTACTAACTTTATCGGGTTGTTTTGAATATGTTGTGCTTTGTGAGGGCTAAACTGTTTAGTTATTTTTTGTTCATAATTTGTTGCGGAATTGTATACTTTTCTTCCTCTTATTAAAGAGCTATACATTGAAAAAGCATTACCAAAATATGGAAGTGAAAATGGGAAAATGGAAAGCTTGTAATACTTCTGATTGTCTTAATCCTTAAATTTTGTTGCTTACTTTTAATTTTGTTATTTACAAATATTTTTGTAAAGATTGAATTTTGTTAGTACTTTTGATTTTATAAACATTAAATTTTGTAACTTTTTTAAAATGTGTTAAGGGAACTCGGTGCTCTAACAATAAAAAAATCGTTTTTGGGTTTTTCATTTGATGTTTTCCTAAGTTTCTTTGGCCGACCAAACAGTATAGTGGTTAGCGTGCTAGCTTCTAGACCTCGAGGTTGTGGGTTCGAGTCCCGTGTCAGGCATGGGTGTTTGTAAATGTATGTTGGCTTGTCTGATGACGAATGTTTCGGCGCATTATAGCCCTCGTGTTGCTGACGGCGCCAGATAATCTAAAAACAACCAACCAACCTAAGTTTCTTTGCCTTTCCTTTGATGTATTACTTTTGTTTGTACTCAACTTAGAAGTATGTTATATTTTGTTTCAAAAATGGCAACTTTCAATATAAACTAAGTAAGACTTTAACCTTTAACTTTGATTTTCTCTAAACGTGATATTTTAAACTTCAATTTACCTTTTCTAACTAACTAGTAGAGGTATACAGATAACTTTTTTATAAAATGGTAGTGCATAACCTGTAGATTAAAAGGAGGTTTAAAAAATGTCCTGTTATTTTTTTAATTATTTTTTTGTAAATACCAAATGTTTGTAAAAAAAAAAGTTTTTTTTCCAAATTTTTTTTGAAAATTGATTAAAATTTAAGAAGAAAAATTCTGATGATATTTTTTACTGCAACAAAGCCAAAACAAATAAGTTTTATTTTTAAAAGATAATATATATTGTTGCAAAAATTTCCTTGTATAAAATATTTATATATATATATATCCTGAAGGACCCACACACATGCGATTTTATTTAATTACAAAAAACATGTTTTTTGTTGTTTTTTAGAAAAAACTCGAGAACAAAATTTTTATAATTTTTTATGAAATTTTATATTAACTTAGAGACATAACGTATTTTTTTCTGTATTTTGTATAGTTTTATTGAATTGCTAATTAAATTTCATAAATGGGGGGAGTTGCTAGTATAGATCACTAGGATGGTTGTTAAGCCTTCTTCGACTTCAAGTAAATAACCAAGCATGCACTATCCAGAAGTTGCAGTTAGAGATCAGTGGTTTCAGGCAACTCCCATCAGGTGCAGTCTGATCAGGATAGACTATTGGGGAGTAACAGTAGTTATTGAGAACTAAAATTTCTACCAGTAGGAGTATAAAAAAATTTGATATTTTCTAAATAATCATAAAAAAAAGTTTCATATTAATTTCATAAAAAGTCGGAGGGGGTAGGTATCGTTGCCTGGTCGAATTGACTTGGAATGACAAACAGAGATGAAAACTCTTCAAAAGAATTTTCTGTAATTTTCATGAATTCTTTTTACTATTTACCCATAGCAAATACTCTAACGTTACGATTAAAGAACACGTGATACAATAGCGAGTATGACATTCAACGAAAACAACGTAAATATTGACAATAGCGACACGATTGGTGAATGTCGAGAGTATTGGCAAAAGATTGAAAAAACATCTTTCGCGTTAGTCTTTTCCGTAACTTTCAAAGTTCGTTTGTAAAATCGTAAAAATCCGAAAAACTAACGGAAAATATGTAAAAACTACGAAAATATTGTAAGAAAGTCATAGTCGGTAATAAATAAATATAAGAAAATTGAACTTCAAAAAGAAAATATGTATATTATTTACAATATATGCAATAACATTGCTTTGCGATAAATAACTTAATTTTTCAAACTTAAAGCAAAAGTCGTTTTGCAAACGTAATTTTTTCGTATCCATTCACTAATACGACAAGTACACCTTAAGTAATTTATAAAAAAACAAGTATTAATTTTCTTAGAATATTATCGCATGTTTTTTAACCGAAACGAGCAGAAGGATTTCTTTTGGATTAGCTGAAGTTTCCGGGGTCAGCCGGACTCAAACAGATGTGGTCAGATACAACCAATCTATTTTATGAGCTTAACAAAAAGAAAAAAAAACCTTTGAAATAAAATTGTAATCTAGATTAGTCAATAGAAAAGACACGTTTCAAATTGGTTCAGTAGATCTCAAATTATGATTATATCTCTTTTCTCATCCCCTTTCCACGTATTTCAAGGCGAAACTTTACCGTATTTTTTATTCAAATGAAAGAAAACAAAGAAATTCCCTATCTACAACTAAAAAGGTACTATCTATCGCAATCTCAATTGGGTTTACTGTCCCCAACGTGTTTATTTATACATGGGAGACAATGTAAAGCACAAATTTTCAGTAGAAAGTAACAATACATATAAAACTTATTATTGAATAATTGTCAGATTAAATATTTTAGAAGAAGCAGGTGTTCTTGTTCATATTTTTTTAAATCTTTCTTTTGAAATAGTACAAAAGAGAAGCATAAATTCATTTCCTCAAGATATCAAATCATCCTTATTTGATCAATCATTCTATGATCAAGATATGAAACGTTGACCGAAAAAGGAATTCCTTGATTTGATTGAAAACGTTTCTTATAAGTTTTCACGTGCATGAGAAACGCTTTTTTTTTTTTCAAACAAAACCCTATTGGATCCATACAAAGATCTGCTATTTCTTTTCGTTCAGTTATTGAAATCTGAGGAATCGAAAAGTTTTGCTTTTTATTTTTCCGGCAAATTCTGTTTTGTATTTCCAAATAGTTTTGCAACCGTATGTTTCGATCAATATACATACATATAAAGAAAGGCATTCTTTCGAATGAATCTGAAAAATTCAAATCTGTGACATATTTTACAAAAAAAAAAAAAAAAAAAAAAATATGACGTTGATCCAACAAATTCGAAAAAAAAATCGTTCAAACGCAGAAAACAAAGATTTATTTCTAACCAATTTTTCTCAAAAATAAATCCGCTTACAATGAGTTATTATCGAACTGGGAAGTGATGAATTTTCATCTCTAGGAAAATAACTATCAAACATGGCTGTTTGGTTTTTTATTTGTGAAGTAATAAGCTTTTGCAGTCATTTTTTCAGAATACCAGTTCTGTGTTTGAAATATTGTGTTATTTTCAATGATCCATCCTATTTAAAAAGCTTCACTTGGACTCCTTCTGCAAGCTGTATCGTACAAGATTGCATTTTGTGTTAGTCGATTATCCATCATTCATACAATTTTATTGCTTACTTTTCATATGCACTGAGTGAATTCATTTTACTAAGCAAAACATAATTTTTATTTTAATTTTCATCGCAGCAACAGTAATATTCTTCACTTCAAATCTTTTTTAGATGTTATTGAAAGTACTGCAAAATTGCTACTAAACTGTGTACATAAATGGAATTATCTTATCACTTCATTTTAACTGCTTATGAAACATCATTCTGGAATGTTTTTTCATAATTATTACCTCGAAATGTGACCTATGTTTCATTTATTTTTATGGGATCATCAATTAATCAATTCTTTGTATTGATTTTTGTCCACCTAGCTACTACTAGGTTATTCACTGTACACTAGTGGAAGCCCTCCATCTCTCGGCTAGAACTTCTTCATGGACGCTTTGCAATGAGCCTCAATACCGATTTAAAAATCTCCCTCTGTCAACATGATCAGAGTGATTATTGCCATCTTGTATTTGATCATTATCATCATGTATTTATATCTGCCGTCATTAGTTACAAGGCCCTAAATCCCAAAAAAATTCATATGCATATTTTGACACTTTCTGATTAGTGCTTAGAAAATCTTTTTATTTCATTGAATGACCAAAGCTATATAACTATGAAAAAAATATGTAAAGGACGAACACAAAAACATCAAAATATACAGTTTAATTTTTTAGTTTTAGGGCTTTTTTACTTATGACGGAAGTTATATACTTGTGGCAATATAAATTTGGCAAAAGCGTCATATACAATAACTGTTCTGCGACCTTATTCTCTATCAATACGAATCTTTAGGGAACCTGTTTTCACTCTGACCTCATGGTCAACTACGGTTGTACATAAATAAAGAACTCGCTAATTTATTTTTTTATCATCAAGAATATCAATAAATTTGTGTCTCGGTGATTCTTCTTCTTGCATAAATTACTATTTCACCATAAATGGAACTTTAGTATGAAGTCAAATGATGTGGATGTAAAACCACTTTAGAAGTCCATTACTTTAAAAATGTCTTCCAAATTACATTAATACATTTTTCAAACTGAGAATCGTCACAATAACTTACTTTGTATGTATGTGTGAGTGTATATATATATATATACCTAAATGACTGGTCATTCTACCAAAGATTAAAGAATTAGTCAAGTTATATCGCAAGATATTCTTTCTGATAATCTATAGCCGCATCCTCAACACTGTTGTTTGAATCCGTCTGAGGATTTCTGCGGAGTTCACTTTCACTACAATCTTCCTACTCCTGTCAATAAGAAGGAATACGTGCCTGACCAGCTCAGATAACTAGTTTTGGAGGTCATAAATCAAATCCCCAAATATGACATCAAGATATTTACTGATGGTAGTAAAGTCACAGATTTTGCTGGTAAGGGCATCAACATTGAAACTCAATAGGAAAAAATCGCTTTTTCCCAACGTAACCCCGACTTCTCTCTTTTCGGAAGCGAATTGTTAGCAATCAAAGTGGGTCTTGAGACTATTCTAAACGAAAATAACTATGAAGACCTAAGGGTTCTCACTGATAGCGGTAGTTCACTACTACATATTAATAACTGAACCCACGTTAGAGACAAAACTAGTACATCTATATTACACAATTTAAGGTTCATTTCCCTTCAACTTGATATCCACCTCCAATGGATTCCTTCCCTTGCGGATCTTTACGGAAACGAATCGGTAGATTAACTCGCAAAGGAGGGTTGCAACCACCCTACCCCTTCTTCAGAGCTCTCTCACTTCTTAAATCTCTTAAACTTAACTCTCGGATTAAATTCCAAAATATGAAGATTTGGCTGGAAACCCTCACCCACTATTGGTATAGAGGTACTAAGCAGGGTCTTCCTTTAGTTCTCATACGTGACAAGCCGACCAAACGGTATAGTGGTTAGCATACTAGCTTCTAGACCGCGAGGTTGAGGGTTCGAGTCACGTGTAAGGCATGGGTGTTTGTAAATGTATGTTGGCTTGTCAAACGAAGAATGTTTCGGCGCATTATAGCCCTCGTGTTGCTGACGGTGCCAGATAATCTGAAAACAACCAACCAACTCATATGTGACAAAAAAAAAAAAAAAAAAAAACTACCAGCCTCTCGCGCCTAGCCAGCATCCATCTTAAATGTCTTACTTTCTCTAAAGGCAAGAAAAATTACAAATTTTGGCCCTAAGTGCCACAAACACCAGGCCTCAGCCGTACACTTCCTAGACTGCTTGGGTCTCCTTTGAGAGAAAATTTATTCTGCTCGTCATAGAATTTGTGTATGTCAACGAATTCCTTGACCTGGTCTGACTCCGTCAGACTGGGTTGGTAATTAGAAACAACAACAACAAATGTTTATGAAGTAAGTTATTGTGGCGATTCTTAGTTTAAAAATTGTATCAATTTAATTTGGAAAATATTTGTAGTGTAATGGACTTCTAAAGTGGTCTTATATCCACACCCTTTGACTTCATACTAAAGTTCCATTTATGGGGAGATAGTAATTTATGCTAGAATTACTCATATTGTAAAATGTGTGTGTCTTTAAAGGCGAAGGTTGATTTTAAATCTAAAATCAACCAGAAAGTGTAATTTGACAAAAATAAAACTTATTTTTAAAAAAAATATTTTTTAAACTATTATTACCCGGGGACTCAAACCCCAGGGTATTGTTTCCAATTGGTTAAAAGTGTGATCCAATGTTAGTCTTTGCTTAAGGTTTGGGCATGAGCAGAAAAGGTATAGTGTTGGCATACCTCTATTTGTATAAAAAAATATATGCTGACGTTGGTCAGTTGTATTGATGTATCGATGTTTTATAAAACTCAAATAAAAAAAAAACCGAAAAAAAAACAACCTTGTAATGGGTTTGGACTTGGGCACAAGGTAAACTGTACATCGGCTCTAAGCCGATTATTTATCTTATATTTTTTTTAATCCATCACTGCGTTATCTATCCTGGGGCTACTTTCTTCACGGGAAGACGAGGCGGGTATAAATGGAAACTACATAATCCGAAGCAAAACCTAAAGAGTTTTAATAATTTCAAAGTTTGAAAATCCTTTCATTGGTTAAAATATATAATATTTTTCTTTTATTGTTTAGAAATAACGTTTCCATTGTATCAGTTGCATTTATCCAAAATGTTATGATCTGTTCAATACTACTAGATCCAGATATTTCTTCTTACTAAACCGCCCTTTATATAGAATTGGCTCATTTTACCTTCAGCTGACATTTGCTTTAAGGACAATGCTTTTGTCAGCCGATTCTCAATTGTTCTATCGATAAATTTTCCAACCAAAGCACAGTTTCGTATTAGCGTTGCTTTTAAAATTATTGTGTCTGCATTTAGGTTAGTATGAAACGTACTTTTCCTTATCTTTTCTTTCCGACAAACCTAAAGACTAATAAGATTGCCCGCATCACATTACCGTGTGTCACTAATTCCTTTGTTAACTTCTTTTCCTTTGTTAACTGACTCGAGGCTGTGTGCCTTCAATTAATTTGGATTTTGCAAAGAAGCAATCGCTACGTGGGGTCGATTCAAATTTCATTTCGTCTTTGCTGAACGGGAGAAGTACATGGGGTTGCTATGCCGTATTACAACAAAAGCTTCAAAGGAAAGTGTCGTGTTTGCTTTTGAGAAAACTTAAAGCAGTTTCTTTGAAAATTATATACGTCGTATAAGGATTTGATGGTGATGTGGATATTGGGGAAATCATTAAGTTTTAATCCATCTTTTCAATAACTTAGAGTCGTGTACAGTAATTTGAAACAGCATTAAAGAGACTTAAGATTGAAAACTTTCAATTAAAACTGAAATTATATTTAAATTTAAAATTACATTTGTTTTTTTAACATGACGTTTGTACTTTAAAATTACATTTGTATTTTAAAATTACATTTGTGTTTTAAAATTACACTTATACCTTAAAATTGAATTTGTATTGATTTCGTTTGTATTTTGAAATCACCTTGGTATTATAAAATTACGTTTGTATTTTAAAACTACATTTTTGTTTTTATTTAAGGGAGATATGTAAGCAAAAACCTAAAATTTTTATTTAGGAATTTTGAGACGCCAAATTTTTTTATAAAAGTAAAACATCTATTTTTAAACAATTATTAATAAAAAAATTTCTTTTTTTTTTTAGTTTAGATTTTTTTTTTAATTATTATTTAAGTTTTTTAATGTTTTTTTTTGTTTTGTTTAAGTTTTTTTTAACCGAAATATTCCCTTTTTAAAAAAGACTACCTTCCTTCAATTTGAATTATTTTTTTTTATTTAAAAACTAATTAATTATATCAAAGTATATTCTAAGGATACAGGGAGAGGTTTTTTTATTTTGTTTAACAGGAAATTAAAAAAAAAATAGTTTGCTTCTATAACAAGAAATTTCTAAATTTTCACAATATTTTTCTATTTTTCTAAAAAAAAAAAAAAAAAAAATCTTAAAAAAACTCTCCCTACATTTATAGAATAGGTATTCAAGATTTGAAAAATATTAACAGTTAAGTTTTACGTAAATTTTTCTTAAAGTTTTAGCATTTTAAACACAGTAAAAAAAAAAGCCAAAACTAGAGAAAAATGAACTTAAAATAAAATCTTACACAACATTTCATAGTTAAAACACATGTGTATGCCAAACATTTTTTTAATGATTTGCAATATATTTTGAATGGTATTTAGTAGAATACTCAGTGGTAGAAGTGTGGGTAGACTCGGGGTGACGCATCCCCAAACGTTTCAAGAAAATACCGATACGTCTCCCTACTTCTAAAACCACTGAAATCCATCCCCTCACTTTTAGAAATATTCAATCCATATAAAAATTACTAATGAAAAACAACATTAACTTCTTTAGCACAAGAAGATAAATTTTCCTTTCGCAATTTCTTTTTCAATTTCAAATTTTGAATTCACGATACATGATACAAAATGACGATATTGTTGAAAAAGAATCATCCTACCACTGTCAAACCAATGCATGTCTTCCGAGTCATGCAATATGCATATAATTTTTGATAAAAGTGATTTTTTTTTTAATTTCCTCCAATTTGTTCAGTTTTTATTACTAAATTTTGTTTTTAAACTTCTTAAAATAATAAATAATAATGAGCATGTCATATTAGACAGTACTAAAATTACATAGACGTAGATTTTTTTCTTCTTAAAAATATATCAAGCATGTAGGGATATGGATATTGTAGTGACACTGCGAAAAAGTGATTTTAAATTTTCAAAATTCTTTATGGCGTATATTTTTGAGTGTTACAAAAATGTATTGCACTCTTTTGTATAAAGATAAAAATATTTTTATTTTATTAACAAGTACGGAAGGAGAAGGGGGGGGGGGGGGAGTGCAATGCACTTGTCATCAACTTTTAGTCATCTTCCGCCTTTCTTCCAACACTTCTACCTCTGAGAATACTTTAACCCTTTGCACTCCAGTTGCGCCTCTCAGGCGCCACACGATTGGATGCCAAACCACGAGAGGATCATTAGGTGTGATGCGGAAATTCGATGCAAGGCCAATGACTGTGTTTAGTTTCTATGAAGCAAATCCATAAACACCAGCCGAACCTAAAATGTCTCGAGTTGCTGATTCCTCCGCGCGAAAAAGGCCTGGAGTGCAAAGGGTTAATAATAAATATAAGCCAATAAAAAAATTGTTTTTAATATATAAGAAAATTCGGTAACTTAATAGAATCCTCAATATAATCGGACATTATCAATTAATATAATAGAAATTGTACTGTTATTGTATTGTTTTGACTTTCAATTTAAAATCCTCCATTATAAGTGACACCATTTTTCTCGTAGGATATTTTTTTTTTTGTAAACGAGCTAATTTGATAACCTTAAGCATATGACGATTTTCGCATTATTTCTTTTTTTTTTATTCCACTGGCTTTTTTCTTCTACCTTTTGGCACTTATTTTACGTGTAATATCATCCACTTTAGATGAAGCATTTTCAATTTTGAAGTTTAACATTACACTGAAATGACAAATAGTCTGTATTGCCCTTAGCTCAACTTGTTTTTTTGACACAAAAATGGTTTTCAGACACTTTATCCATATCAAGTTGTGCAAACATTCATTTGCGTTCTGCGTAAGACAATTAGCACACCTTTTCAAAAGATTATCCTCAGCCAGTCGCTGGTACTCTGAAAGAAGTTTAGTAAAATGAGTTGGTTTCAAAGGTGTTCCTACATGCTTGATATGAGAACTCGGCTTTCGCTTTAAAAAAACCCAACATAAAATGATAAAAACACCAAGAGTTTACATCTGTTGGACATTTGAAATGTTTTAGGTTATCATCGACTGATATACTATAGTAAAGTGTTGCATAGATAGCTGTCTTCATCGCACTCACATCTCCTTTATTAGATAATATTGCATAATAGTTAGTTAATTTGACAATGGTCGTTTCTTTAAAGCTGCCATGACTTTTATCTGACAGAGTTTCCCCTCGAGCTTTATAAGTTTTAACAACATTGCGTAATGCTGTACCTAAGCGTTTGGCAACATGATTAACGCATTCTTCTTTATTGATTTGTCTTTCCGAACCATATACTTTATTATCCAAAATACACTTACAAGTTTTAGAATCACCGTGTGATAGAATGATGATGTATCGAAATCCTATTTCTTCCGATCGTTTCCACAGTTTCAATGCAGCTTGCATTTCATTGAATTGGAAGATCCGCAGTGATTTGTTTGACAGTCAGCTTTATGACCCTCCATAAATATACAAAACTCGGAGGAATATTCACCTAAATCACATTTTGCATTGTCACAAAAATAACAGAATTTTGAAATTACCGTTAAGTCAACGACGTAACCTGTCAACATATCTATGACAGATTCAACAGCATAACTTGAATTATATCCACGTGTAAGCCGTGTCACATCAAAATTTACTGAAATATTGACGAAGTCTTTTACAACTGTAGGAACATTTGTAATATTGATGTCACTCTACGCCTTTTTATATTTCATCGAACACTGTCAAACATTTTATTTTTTCTCCACTGCATTTCTGGTGTAATTTCGACACATATTTGTCGAATGTCTTATCTGACATAACTGTCATGTTCATATGCATTCCAAATTGTTCAACAGCTGAGTGTCCCCAACCAAATTGCAAAAACTCATCAACAATCTTGTAGTTAACGTCGTACCCATTACCATCCGACGTAGGAATCAATGAACTTCAGGAACCTTTTGACTCATTACACTGATCTCAAAATAATTCCAATTTGTGTGAAAGTCAATTTTTCTTCTTCATCACAAGCTTTATGTGGTTCGAATGGCAATATGGGAAACAGTACATGAAAGTAGTTCAGAAATCATTGCAACATCTACAATAATGTAATGAGGAACACAACCAAAAGCAGCATTTTGGGAATAACATTTCTTGTTACTTTCAGCAAGAAAATTCTTGATCCTAAAGTTGGGTGCAACATATTCTTTTGACTTTTGAGAATGAGATTCTTGAGTTCTCAAGTCGTCCATCGCTTTTCATTCATAGTTTGCAATTATTTTTTACATCGTTTCTTACGAGGCATGATTCTTTAGGTTAATTAAAATTAAAAATACAAATAAATTAAACTGAGTTTTAAGAAAAACAAAATATCTAAATGGTGAAAATGAGCAGAAAATTTGAGAGCAAAAAAATTTGAACGTACATTGTCAAAATTAAAATGCAAATAAAGCTTGGAAGTTTAAGTTACAGTTAAATTTAAGCGAAAAGTTCTTCTAATAGCAATTATTTTTTTAAATAAATACATATTTTGTGGCCTTACCGAAAGATCCTTCACATAATAAAACCAAAACCTATAACAGTTGCAGACGAAAAATGCACACGCAGACACGAAAAAACGTTCAGATAGGTATGTAAAAGTTTAAAAAATTGAGTGATTGAATTCACCAAGAACTCTGAAATTTTGTCCATGTCTTCTTAAATATATATAACATAATTTCATGCAATTAAATGAAAACACTTTTTTTCACATTTTTTTCAATATTTGGGGATACGGGTCTCCCTTAAATTTCTATTGCAAAATTACATTTGGTATTATAAAAATAACTACTAGTGTTATCGCGTTGCTTTAGCGCCGATAACTTGGTTGGTTTAAACTTGCTCTACTATGGGCATTTTTTATTTACCTTTTTCCGCATCGAATTTTTGGCTTAACTTTTTATATTTGTGTTTTAAAATTATTTTAAGCTCAAAACTATTTAATTTATCATTTTCTTATTAAATTCATTTTCAATGTAATTTTAAGATGAAGAGGAAATTAGTGTTTCAAATACACTCACTTTCAAAAATTAAGCACGGAGAGGAAAATGTTAATTTCCATAAGACAATCTGAATTAAAGAATCGAAAATTTACTGTAAAGGTAGAAGGAAGTATGCAAATATGTTAGGTAACAGCCAATCACGGTTTCGCGTCGAGAAATATGCAAAACTTGCAGCCGTATAAGAAGCCTGCATTGTGAAGGGTTACAGGAGCTGCATGTGTGAGTGCTGATGAAAGGTGTTTAGAACATTAGTACGATTTGTTTTTAAGCAAGACGTGTTTCTATGGTTTCCAGAAGACGAATGGAAGATTCTGAGCCTTGGCGGGCTGGCGGGCGCATAGAAGCAGGACCGTATCATAGATGTTGCTCTTTTCTTCGGCGTTCATCATTCCGTCATTTCATGATTATGGAAATAATTCTAAACCAGCCAAACAGTTGTCCGAATACCTGTAGCCGGTTGTCTATGGGTTACGACCCCCCGCGGAAGGTCAATATATTGCTGTTGTAGGCATCATAAAGTTGTCATTAGAGTAAAAGTTTATTGAAATTTTCGTACTTTTCATATATATATAAACTACACTCAAGTCTCGTTATTTTAAATTCTAATAATACAAAAATTTCAATAGCCCGTAAATGGTAATTAATTTTAGCTTATTTATTTTTATTAAATTATAAGTCACATATAATATGAAGAACTCGTATTTGTAAACTAAACCTGAAATAAATCTAATGCTTCTAAAATATGTTTATGTACCTCTAAGAATGAGAAACTAGTCAAAGTATTGAGAATATCATTTTATTACAAGCAGGCAAGCATAATAATACAAAACCTTGACTTTGTCATCACAAGATCATGTGAAAATCACAAATATTTCTTCCACAGGTATATTTACAAAAGCGGCAATCAAGAGCAGCAAGTTTACAATATCCAATGACCATCGCTAGATTATCTTTGACTGTCCACAAGAATACATTGACTATCCTACACCAACCACAAAGCACCACTTTGCACTGAACCCGGTAGAATAGCCACTAAATATCATGCACAATACAAGACACACGCATACATAGAGAGTATGTTAGAGATAGGATAAGAAGACATACTTAATGAACCATTGCAAAGTCACACCGATCGGTGTGGGTGCGTCCCAAATCTGTCGTCTCGCTCTTGCTGCTATTTCCTGTTTTGTGTCGAGGCTTGAACGTATGCTCATTTTCAAAGGAAATAGTAAAATAGTCATTATACAAAAATCTCAACCTTTACTGCAAGTTTTGGTGTTCTGTGTGGTATTGGTACACAAAAGGCATTGTATTTTTTGTACATGAGATATATATATTTATATATGTTATGTGTATATATAGATAGATATCTTCAAGTGTGTGTGTATATATAGAATCATGTATGTATTTCATTCGCAATTTATTGATCTAGATCTCTATATAAGTTATTTCCATGATTACGTTTCGAAGCTACAACAGTAGAATTGCCTCTCACTTACTGCATATTGGGATCCGCATAAAAAGGTCATCTACCATCGAACAGAAAACCTACTTCTAATTCGGTGTTACTTTTACAGAAACCTCTTTGTTTTGTAACTGGTTCGAATAGAGGTAGAAAAGGGTTTCAAAGTCAACAGAATCAGTGTGATATTATTCCTATTAGAATGAAGCTCAGATTAGCCGCTCAGTGGACGAGTCCCTACCAGACTTACACCACGTTTCATATACAAACGTATGTAAAAATAAATTCAAATATTTTTTGGTATCGAGCTCGGTTCTCTTTCAAGTACAATAGGAAAGTTTCAAATTGACCCAAAAGTAGTTTTCCTGCACTTTCTTTCGAAATTATTTCAAACGTAAAACGTATATCAGGCTACACGCAGTGGAATGACGATGGAAGGTCAAAGTAGTTTCTCTTGCATTGGAAATTAGTTTTAACTGGCAAAAAATCAATTTGTTTCAAATAATCGGTTATATACATTGTTAGTATTTTTCATAATACGTTTCTAATATCGTTTATGAAAATCTCTTTCTACACAACATGTAATTATATATGACCATGTAAACTTTAAAATAAATCTAAAAAATAAATAAATTACGTGAGATTGACTTTCTGTTAATAAAATATACATTAACATCATATTTTATCTAAATTTAGATTAAGAAAATTTGTAAACCATACTTTGTGAGTTTAATGAAATATGTCATTGCTTATCAAAAAGTAGTAATACATTCAAGTTAATAAATTACTTAATGCGTATTTTTATGTATACTCCGCATTATTTATACATTTTTATTTTCTATAATGCTCTTAAAAACTTAAGAACTGTTATTCACAATTACGTTTTAAAATTTTTGTTTATATTAAACTTTTATGTGTGTTTCATTAAAAATGATTAAAACGAAATAATATTTATATACGTGTAAATAAATTTTTACATTGTAATATGTTTTCAGGGAAAGAAACGTTTTCTGAAAAAAAATTACCGTAGTAAACTTCAACTTAAATACCCTGATTTATATCTCGACAAGGCAATTTTGTGCTACTTTATATACAGATTTATATATAAATTTTTCAACTTTATTGAGATTTATTAGAAAGGAGTAATTAGTGCTTAATCAGAAGATAAAATATATTAAGATTTTAAAGTCGTATATTTAAATGATTTTTAATTTTTTAAATGGTACTTTGGTTACCGTTTTCTATTTATTGAGTTTCCTAATTCAATTCTAAAGTTCTACAAATAACGCATCCCAATCTGAATGCCCTTCCAGAGCTAACATTTCTATCTAGAAATTATAACTTGAAAAATATTTTTACTACATACCTTTAATTAGCTTCCTTTAGACAGACATTTTAACTACTGTTGTTGATCTTATTTCAAGTAGTACACTTTATATAAGCATAGAATACATATTTTTTTTTTAAATCTAAGCAGTGGTACATTTTGATAAGAGCAGTAACTCTTCTATTCTTGCCTATACTATAGTTTTAACGTTTTGTATGCAACCTTTACCCTGTATATTAAATGGTCCATGAAATGATGTCAAGATTTTATTAGTTTTATTCCTATCAATAGCGATTCAAGTCTTTGTATCACTATTTGAAATATTTGCATTAAATTTATTGTTTATATATCTAAGAAGAAGTGTTATTTTATAAATGAATGTATTTTATATATCAGTAATTTATCTAGATGTTTTATAAAAACTAAACTGACTTTGGATTCGATAAGCAATATTTTCCTCATTTTAGATTTTTATATAAATTTTCACTTGGTATTTTTTAGTGGTATACAAAACTTTTGGATTACGAGTGTATTAGTGAAAATTTAAACGATGCAATATGCTTACAGATGATTATGATGAATTATTGCTTCGAATAAAATAATTATCAGTGATATTAACTTATCAGATAAGTAGTGGATCGATAATTGGCGCACGGTTAGCCTCATAAATGTTAACTATCAGATGCTGAACCACTCTTCAGCAGCTGATCAGAAGTTGGTGAACGGTTGTTGAATAAAATGGCGCTATTTGTGCAGCTCCGTTTGCACAATTCACCTGAATTCAAAAGTGCATAAAACTTCTACGATTGGCTTGATGAAGAAACGATAGAAGACCGTTAATATAGATAACCTTACTATGGTGTCTTAATGGTCTAACGTCATCACCAGATGGAAGCAAAACGCTAAAAGAAAAAGTTTAAACATTGTGATTGCATAAACTAGAAGCTACAAATGAAAACACAGTATATTGCGTATGACGTGGATCGTTTATAGTTATTAAACTTAAAACATCTAGAGCTCTTTTACAGGAGCTGTTTTGAGTGGTGGAAGTCGACCTCAAAAAGTAATTCGCGTATGGGTCGAATAACGTCCGCGTCCGTGCAAAAAAATAAACATCTGTCTGTTGCTGTTACAGGAAACTGCATGTAGGTGCGTACAACCACGAACGCATGTCTTGCTCTCGTGCAATGAATGCAGTTATTTTCCGTGTAAAAAGTAAACACCTGTCTACATTAAACGCTTACTCATGGGCGCATACAGAAGACTTTATGAGCCGTCGGTATCAAATTGATATTTGTGTTTTTATCTAGATTAATATTATGAATCGATACAGAAATCAATGAAATCTTCGTATTTTCTATCCAGAGGCAATCGTATTTATCACGGCAATTCTATAAATTATACAGAATGCTACAAACTAATTTAAACATTACATTTGTTTTGATAATAATGTATTGAACATTTATACATTTTGAAACTGTCTTTAACTTAAAAGTTATAGACTAAAAGAAGCAGTAGCACATCATTGGTCCAAAATGTTTTGTACAAATGATGCCGCTATAAAACGAAAGCAAATACAAGAAATCTATGAATTAGATGTTAAATATTGATCACTCAAATGTTTCATTACTCGGTCACTATTATCACTCAAAAATTTAAATGAGATGAAATGAACTCAATTTATCGAGTCTAATGGTGATATTTCAAGCTGTTCGAGTAAGCCCTTTAATACTGTAAAATATCACACACCTATTCATAAGGTTTTATTAAAAGAGATAGTGACTCTGTTTCAATTTCATTATATTAATATTTTAATTTTTTCTGACATACTTAGTTGTAGAGTTTAATGACTCCGTATAAATCAAATGATGTAGTGTGCATTAAATATTGATGATTGATGATGGGGTATTCATTGCAATGTATTAGCATCATAACAGCATGAAATTCCAAAACTTTTTAAAGGGATTTAAACCAATCAAATTAAACTCGCTTTCATTTAAATGACTATGAAAAATCAATGTATGTGTCAATAGAAGTAGGGCAAAAATATATTCTTTTGTAAAAATTACTGCATTGTCGGAAAGGAATTGTCACTCATAGTTTAGTATAAAACAAGCAGTTTTGTCTTAGCAGCAGTTGTCCATGACTGATTTTAAGGCATGCAATTTATAAAAAGCTCTTTAAAAAAGCGCGGCGTATCTTTGACCTGTATCATCAATCCTAAGTTATTGGTCAGGTGATAGAGACATTACTTATATTCATTTGAATTTATATCTAATGTAGTAAATTACAATATTATTATTGCTCGAAGTATTTTTGCTCAAGCCTCATGCATGGATGAAAATTTACTTTTACAATTACTTTTTTTTTTATATTTACCAACTTCCACAATTGTCCTGCGTATGTAAGACATATTTGCCATTTTTTCTCATGCAATGCGTATCAGTTCAAAGGGAAAGTCTAAATGCATGTTATGGTGCAGAATCAAAGTTATAAGGTACAATGAGGATTACTTGGCATTTAATATGAATTTCATAGTGTTGAAAATAATAAACAGTGCAACTTAATTTGTAACTTTGGTATACATTTCTTGGGGATTTTGTTGAGGATTCATATTTTTAGTCTGAAAGTAATATAAATATTCTTTCAAAATGAAATATTTGATTGCAATATTTAATTACCATAAATTTCAAAATATGTTTTCAAAAGTCTTCAAGAGAAAAAATGAGCTGTCTATAGTTTATAGATTTCTAGGCGTGAGATAGTTGTAATATACTGTCTCAAACTTTTGAAGCATCCTAATTAAACACTTCTAGTAAACTAAATACTGTCATCGTAACATTTAATTGTCGTAAATATCTTCGAAGTCCAATATCCTATTGTAATGTATATATATTGTTTCAATTCAAATCTGCTCAATTTATCATAGACTTTTTTTGATAAAATTTCAGGTTATAAGGCCACCTCAAAAAGCAAAACCAGGAGCTATAAAAGTAACGTCAAGTAAACAAAACAATAATGAGGCCAAACATTTACAAAATATCAAAAATCACTAGATATAATGGGGATAGCGTATTAATGTGCATCTTTTTTTCTGCACTCAATATTAACATGCTTCACTGACAATATATAAATTTACTTGAATATCAATCTTTCTATTAGGTTTAATCGTGAATATAATGTAAATGAATTAGTTTTAGATATAACTCAATTTACATGAATTTAATTATTTTTGAGCATAACCATATGGATATGTATTTAGATTAAGATAAATCACCGCATTGTTAATGTAATTTAGAATTCATAAGAAGCAAAATGTGTCCATGTTTTTAAATTTTTGATAGTTTTGTATACACGTATTTTCAAGAAGTCACAACGGTTTTTGTATAGATCAGTTCCTATTAACATATTTAGAAAGTTTTATAAATTACACTTTATATATACTGATGACAAGTAAATGCATTTGAAAAACATCTTTTTCAAAAAGTAAATCAACTACCACACTTTTAATGATTAAAATTATTTAAAATGATAAAAATCCTTTTAAATTATTAAAATCATTTAAAATGTTGCTTGTAAATTTTGAATGGAACACATCACAACATTCTCGATATTGTCCAAAATTTATATCGTTAATTGTTTTATCAATTTAATTGTTTTATTAATTCTCTTTAATAACTTTAAATATTTAATGGTAATTACAGATTATTGAAAAAATATAGATTATTTAAAGGAAATATTTATTCCTGGTTCATGGTCAAACATATTAATCCTAAAACGATAAGATTGTAAAAAGATATAGTGTTTGTTTCAATATCGAGTATTTATAAAGTTGTTACTTGTTTAAGAATTCTGGATCAAGCGTTAATTTAGTTAGTAAATGAATAAAAATAGTAGCGCTAGAGTAGTTCCGGAGGCCTAAAATTTTCTTCGCATTATTTGTAATCTTCTTGAGCCTAACACTGCAATTTTAAAATGAATAATTTTTCAAATTGTAAAACATAATTTTTCTGTTTAAAGTAAATGCACCATCAGATATATTTACCTATTTTTATCACGTATATTGAATTTAAATGTAAGTAATAGTAGAAATAAAGCAATGTGTCAGAATAACAAAATATGAATAATTCTGAGGTAAATGTTACCTAGAAATTTAATATTCAGGGGCTGTTGTGAATTTGGATGAAATTGATATTTTCAAAGCATATTATAATTTAATGTAAAATTTTCTTGGTTATTAGTTTTTCTTTTTTAATTTTTAGAGCAGTCATTATCAATCAATGTATGCCCTTATTATATAACAATGTGCATTTAATTTTATGAGGTTTCAGAAATGTTGTAGGTTGTTAGTTAGTCTTGTTATTTTATATATACTATTTTAATTCGTACAAAACTACAGTTTTATTAATGTTTAATATTGGGAATCTAAATGGTTAAAACTTTTCATCTTAATAAAAATTTTGTGACAAATTCCGACAAAGTCTAACAGTCTTATTTTATATGCTCCGAAATAACAATGAATATGTTTATAAGCTCTGAAGCATGACCTTAACGTAAGAGATTGTATTGTGTGACTGTTATTGTACGCGCAATTCAATGTACACTCACATGAAATATGAATAACATATCCTTCTAAACTCTTGAATAAAAGAAAACTTCTGTGCAAATTCTCCAGGACATTAAAACCGAAATGATATCTCGGAGCGAACGAAACTGACAAGCCAGAAACTGAAAATCAAACGTGTTGTCGATCCTATTAAGTTCCCTTTTGTTTTCCAAGGGATCTATTTCACCACTACTGGTGTCTATCCTAGAGAGATGCAACATATGACGGTGATGAGGTGGTCATTTGCTTCCCAATGGCACTATCCCTTCATCAAGCACGTCGCTGATATGTAGGTAGATGATCCAGTACATGAGGTTGAAACAGACGAAGCACACAGGAAATACGACGCGTGAGTATTTGTCTATGTCGCTGGGGCTCACACCGCACAGCTTATTTGTGTTCTTATAGAAAGCTGTGGCGTCGTACTCGTGGCTCATGTTGATAGGGTTTTCCAAGGTAGACGTCTTGGAGGAGTAGCACTTTGGATCAACCATCTTCAGACGCACCTCCTGAAAAAAAAACATCAAGCTTAGTTCGATTGAAACTTATGTGGTCTTACAATGAAGAAAATACCGTCTACTTAGCAATAATATTGGGTGTACAACTTTGCCTCCGCCGTTTTTCTATAGATGGCTTTAGTGGTAAGTAGGGGCCAAAATAAATAGATCATAGACGTCATGCAATTAACTTAGGCATCTGGTAACATAACCCTTTGGAAACATTAGTCGATTTGTGTCTGCATCATAAAGTTATTCGTGATTGAAAGTTTCAGTTTTCGAGCCAAATTCTCGCGAGTGTTTTTAATTTTCTGCTTCAATATAAAGAAATCTGCGAATGAGACTCGTAGAATGCTCTCAAATACTTATGGTGAAGTCGCTATTGGTGAAAAAACGTGCTGTGATTAATTGAAACGCCTCAAGAACGGTGGTTTTGACGTCGAGGATCGGCATAGCGAAGGAAGAAAAAAAGGTTTTCGAAGATGCAGAATTGGTGATATTTTTTTATCAAAACTCGTGTCAAAAGTAAGAATTGACACAATCAGTGAGAGTGACGCAACAAGCAATTTTAAAGCATCTTAAAGCCATGGGTTTCGAATTTTTGGGAAAAAGAAAGGGGCAGAAACGATATTGTGCACCAATACTTTTCTGTCGTAACTCTTAAACAAAATCATCAACAACCGGACGACAATACTATTAAGGCTTGTTATTTTCCTTCCGATTGCTTAAAACTAAGATTTCTAAGCGTTTAATGTGTTAAAAACTAATAGTCCATAATTTCTCTTAACATTTTTAACAGCAACGATTTACAGAATAGCTATGCGAATTTATTTTGTGCACCAGGTAATTCGAGCTGTGCATATTGATTCTGTGGGTTGAGTAGAATGTTAGGCATGGGGTAAATTTTCTAGAAATGTAAGCTACTTTGTGCACATGAAGAGCTTAGAATTTTAAAGCTTTGAAAATATCATCATAACTTATTATGAATCCATATAGAAATGAAATGATCTAAATTTGAATATTTAATAATTTATATATGCGCCATAACAAACCATTTGAAGACTAAAGATTACTGATTCATGAACTCTGATTCATGATATTTTAATGAAATTCCTTTACAACACAGCAATCAAAATATTTTTCTATTGTGTACTAGTTGAAATTCCCGGCATTGCCCGTTACAACCCTTTTCAAAATGTTCAGTTGATTGCAAGTTATAAGCATACACTCATTAATCCTCTATTCTAGATTTCAACACCTCAAGAACAAGACATTACACATCGGAATGAAATTGCGTTCGATGATTATAAATTAAGTTACGTACATAAAACACCGGGTTCAAATTGTTTAATTAAATATCAAAATCATGATCACAGTCTTATGATTCCAGTGTAAAGTCCTTGTAGTATGTGATTCTGTGCATTTAACTCAAAAATGAAGAATTTTGAGTTGTCACTTTTGCAGCAAGGTAACGTTATGGTATTTTAAAAATACTTAAATTGCGCAAAGATTTTCTTTAGCTCGAAAATGCACATACTCTATAATAAATTCAATTTAATGGATGAATGATTTAATTATAAAATTTTCATTAATTTTTCTCGAAACTAACTTTCAATGTGCAATTTCACGTGAAAAAGCAATAAGGTATCCTTAGAACCCTGAATATCTCAATTCACTTTCTAATCAGCTCTAAGGTTTACTAAGTATTTGTTAAACCATTGCATCTATTAAGAGTGAACTCTGTCTGACATTATCCATAAAATCTGCGAGTAGAGCATTTAAATTACCTCGTTCCTAAGCGAGAGATTTGAGCCAACCCTTTCTCGATGTAATCCTCCAACGAAGAAGTGATAGGGGGATTAAGGTTTAAGGTAATTACGCAGATTAGTGCAGCACTAAATCACACTAGCAGTGACATTTCACTTCAATTACTTCAGAGACGTCGATCACTTGAAAATCCACTCAACTCCTCCTGACAAAACGGATTATTTTCCAAATGATATTGTACAAGAGGGAATTTTAGTATCCATTTTCATAAAATGTAAAAATACATCGAATAAATCTAAAGAATCTAATAAATGAACATTCAATAACATTTTACTTTCATTATATTGTTCGTTATTAAATATTGGGAACAAAAGATAACATTAAGGTATTATTTATAAATTATAACTAGTTCAACAAAGCCACTGCGTAATAATGTACCTGGTAAAGTAAATCACGTGCAAAACTATACCAAATGTGTGTTTTACTAACTTTGTTTTTGAATTCGGGATTATTGGTTGGCATATATAACAGTTTTATCTCATATAAGAGTCATATATATACCTATGTGAAATACTTTTTGAAATTGGTTTTATTTCACTTAAGAAATGACACTTATGTAGCAGTCAAAGTTCATCATTTTTACGTAATATATACGCCAAAAAATAATACATTTTAAAACAGTATATAGTTTTGAGGCGTTCTGGTTGGCAACGTCGTCGCCGTTGCCTGGCAACAGAGACAGAATTCTAAACTGTAAACTAACTTTTTCCAGTTACCCTTTTTTCTCGCACTTAATGATGTTGTATTTTACAGCGGTAAAAATAAAGACGTGAAATTTTTATATATTAAGTTATTAAGTGTTCAGATCCCTTGTGTAATCAGTTATTCATCAATATGCACGGATATGCACAGTGGTGACCCAAAATGTGATTGTTTGGAAATTAAATCATGTCTATTTAGTGGAATTCGATTTTGAAGATTTATGGGGCAGCACCTGTTATTTCACGTACGAAGTAAGATTGAATTGGTTGTTCTCTAATCCATTTATTCTGCTAAGTGCTCTCAAACTGCTTGTTATACAACCCAAATTCAAAATAATAGAATAACAGAACTTTCTAAACAAAACTTGGTAATGCGTCGTGTAAAATGAACATATGCAAATTAAAAGAGTGACGCATGTTATTCAGGAACTGGCAGAACAATTTTCAACAACTATACAGATATTATTTTAACAATTTAAGGGTCGTTAACACATTTAAAAATTATGCTGATTTTCATATGCCTCAAAATATTAGAATAATCAATTCATTCAATATGAATTTAAAAAGTAGATACAATATTTGTTTAGTTGTTAACCGATAGGTTGCGAAAAGTATAAAGCTTGGTGCTCGGAAAATCTTACGTTAGTCTTTTGCTGAAAATGGGTCGTCAATGCGATATTTCTGAAACAACGAAATAGTGTATTTTATCATTGTTTAAAGCTGGAAAGAAACATGGGGAAGATCAAATGATTGTTTCACAATCTACTGTTTCGAAGATTTAAAGGAATATAGTAGAACCGGCCAACTAAAGAGTAACCGAAGTAAATGCTGTAGAAAGCTTGTAACAACTGCTTAAGATGAACGCAAATTAAAACGAATCGTTCAAAATAATCGCTTTAAAACTGTTTTTTACATCAATAAGTGTTGGAAAGAATCTGGAATTGTCGTGCGAAAGCCAACTACACCTAGGCGATTGCATAAATTCGAGTTGCAATCGCAGGTACCCAAAGTAAATCCAAATATGAATATGAAGCAGAACGTGCTCGACTCTCCCGGTGAAAAGAGAAGCTCATTTGGGGGCAACAAGCCTGAGAAAGTGTTTTATTCAGAGATAAATCTTTATTTCAAATATCTTTTGACGTAGGAAGTGTTTGGTTTGGCATTTAAAACTTGATGCCTTTGATAACTCTTGTTTAAAACTCTAAATGAGCTTCTCTTTGCACCAGAAGAGTCGTGAACGTCTCTGCTTCATGTTCATTTTTTATTTTACTTTGGGGATACACGATTGAAACTCAAATTTATGCAATCGCCTAAGTGTAATTGACTTTCACACGACAACTCCAGATTCTTTCCAACACTTCGTGATTCAAAAGACACTTTTAAAAAGATTATTTTGGACGATTCGTTTTAATTTGTGTTCACCTCTGACAGTTGTTACAAGTTTTCGACCACATTTACTTCAGTTACTTTTTAATTACCCTGTTATTCTATAATCAAAACCATAGATTGTGAAACATTAATTCGATTTGTGATAAGTTTTTGTTTTTTTCCAACTTTAAACACTGATAAAATACATGATTTCATTGTTTCAGAAATATCAAGTTGAGGACCTATTTACAGAAAAGACTAACGTAAGATTTTCCGAGCGCCAAGCTTTGTACTTGTTGCAACCTATCTGTTTACAGGTATGCAAATACTTTGTCTGCTTTTCAAATCCATATTGAATG
The DNA here is from genome assembly GCA_963978545.1 of Linyphia triangularis. NCBI lineage: Eukaryota > Metazoa > Arthropoda > Arachnida > Araneae > Linyphiidae > Linyphia > Linyphia triangularis. The sequence continues at coordinate 9,141,825 of OZ021721.1, read as the reverse complement.
AATTGATTATTCAAATTTTTTTAACCATATAAAAATCAACATAATTTTTAAATGTGTTAGTGACCCTTTAACCCTTTAAATCCCATGGAGTCAGCGTTGTGGGTTTCACAAAACCCCGATGACTTTCCATTCATAAAAACTGGAAATGAACTCGCCCGACTCGTTCTCCTGTCTGCCACTCCTGGGATTGCTGTGGGGGGTCACTGTCGACCATTAAAAGATCATTACTATATGTATACAGCCTGCAATAGGGGTGTGCGTTGGGTCATCTGCTTGATATGTCAGAAACCTTAGTTGGGGTCTTATCAATGAAACAAACGCCACCGCTAAGTACATGACAAGATTCGCATAAAAGAAAAGTCCCTGACTATCTTACTCCATGTCCAAAGGGTGGGGCAGTTTGACATTGAGTACTTTAAATCCATGTCTCCCCTCTACATGCCCCACAATAACCTATTGTTGAGGACCGTCACGCTTTAAACAACTAAGGCAGAGCAGTTCCCCTCACTTGAAAATATACGTTTACCCCTGCAACCGCCCGAAAGGCGGTTAGCTGGGAAATTCTCTACAAGGTGGTATAGGGCGGGTTGGGATTTAAAGTGTTAATTGCTGAAATAATATCTGTATAGTTTAAAATTGTTTTGCCAATTCCTAAATAACATGCGTCACTTTTTTTAATTTTAATAAGTGTTCAGTCTTGAGATTAACACCAGGTGACAGTAGGAATAAGACATTATTTCAGAAAAATAAAAAATAAAAAATAAAAAAAAAATATTTTAATCATATTTTTGTAACTTTATTCTTTGAAAGCGAACTGAACTGAAATTCATTTTTTTTTCTCATTCTCTGTGTGTAAGAAATCCAATCGAATTAAAATGTGTCGCTTACTGCTATAATATTATAAATCTAAATCTTATTCAATTCAATTTTGAAGAATTCCTTTTGCTGTGCAATTAAGCCATTAATTATCTCAAATAAATCATCTATTCAAGGCATGGTAAGGTTTTTTTTTTTTAAATTATTCAAATCAACAAATTAATTAATATACAGTCCACTTTTTTATATCCCAACAATACGTTCATTTTAAACGAAGCATTGTCAAGTTTTGTTTAGAAAGTTCTGCTATTCTATTATATTTTATTTGGGTTGTAGTCGATAAAATATGGAACGAAATTCTAATCCTGCGAAGGATATTCAGGTTCCGATTTCTAAACCGAATTCACCTGTATTGGCGAGAATAGCGTTTAGAGGTCCCCCGTACTGGAAGAATAATGCTAAGTTGTGGTTTTTGCAACACGAGTCAAATTTTGTAGTCGCTGGCATTTCGTCAGAAATAACGGAATTCCACTATGCCGTTTCTGTTTTAGACAGTGAGGTTATGACTTACGAGAGTGATATAGTTAGAAATCCTCTAGCAGAAGCATTTAGTACTTTAAAATCTCGTGTTGTCAATCAGTACACTGATTCGGAGAACACTAGATTAAAAAAGCTGCATTTGGATCTGCAGTTTGGCGACAAAAAGCCTTCGTAGTTGCTTATGCAGATGTGAGATTTAGTCAAAAATCGCTTTCAGGAAAGTGTACTGAAAGCTCTTTACTTACAACGTTTACCTTTGCAACAGATTGTGTCTGTAAGCAAGAAAGGGTTAGATTCTATGGCACTCATCGCCGATAAAATTTCGGAAACCTCTACTGATGCTATGGTAGTTGGCACGATATCTGATACTCCCAGCTTAATGAAGAGTTTGAAAGAAAATATTTCGAATTTAACAGTACAGTTTGAACGTTTGTCTCGTGATCGTTTCAAAACAAATAATTCTGGATTTGGAAATAGTTCGAAATCCAAAGGGAAGAATAATTCTCTTTCGCGTATGAAGTGTAATCCCGATTTTTGCGGGTACCATAAGAGGGTAAAACATTAAACAACACATTGCATTCTGACCAAAGGTCCGCCTGTGACAGCAAAAGCTAGAATGCTCTTTCCTGAAAAACTTAAATACATTAAACAGGAATTCGAGGAATTATTATCTCAAGGTATAATCAGCCCTTCAAAAAGTTCCTGGGCTTGTCCAATTATCCTCGTTAAAAAACCTAATGACTCGTATAGAATATGAGGTGATTTTCGTAGAGTAAATTCCGTGACGTTGCCCGACCGTTATCCAATTCCGCATATTCATGATTTTGCAATGGAACTTGATGGGAAGACAGTATTTTCGAAATTTAATTTTGTAAAAGCCTGCAAACAAATTCCTGTTGATAAGGAGGATATTCCCAAGACAGCAATAATAACACCAATTGGATTGTTTGATCTCAACCGTATGCCATTTGGTCTCCGCAATGCTAGCCAAACATTTCAACGCTTCATTGACGAGGTTTTGTGGGGTTTAAACGTGTACGCATATTTGGATGATATCCTCATGGCTAGCAAAGATGAGGAAACTTTATCCAGGACTTACGCGACGTTTACGAACGTTTAGATAAACACAACATTGTCTTGAACACCACGAAATGTGTTTTTTGCAAAAGCAAGTTGCAATTTCTTGGATGCTTAGTTTCGGCAAAGGGAACTTTTCCTCTCCCCGATAAAGTGAAGGCAATTTCTGAATATCCGCTTCCTAAAACATTTTACGATTTGCGAAGGAGGACATTTATCATCAATTTATTGCAAATGCTGCTAAAAATCAAGCGTTACTTTATGGCCTCATGAAAAGCAACAAGAAGAAGGATAAAACTTCTATTGAGTGGAATCCTGAAGCTCAAAGTTCTTTTTTCAGTCTGTGAAAACATGATAGCTAACGCGGCTCAGCTCGCTCATCTGAAGGAAGATGCGCAGTTAGCATTATTGATGGACGAATCAGATATTTCCATAGGCACCTGTTTCAATCATTCGTCAGCTGAGAGGAATTTTAGTGTGTTTAATCGCTTACTTTTGGTGATATATTCGGCAGTCCGACACTTTCGACATTTTAGAAGATACTCAGCTCACGTATTTTGCGATCATAAGCCATTAACGTTCCCCATTTTGTCAGACATCTGATAAGTGCTCTCCTCGACAAGTCCGCCAGTTAGAATAATTGGCGCAATTTTCGACTGATATTAGGTATATTTCGGGTGAGGACAATTCTGCAGCTGATGCTTTTTCCCGCATTGAGGATATTGAACTCCCCGGAAAATTGAACTATGAGTTGATGGCTCACAAACAGGAAAGTGATGAGAGTATGCGCGCATTTATGCTTGGGGGATCTGGTTTAGAGTTTAAGCCTTTTGCAATCGTACCTTCATGTTCAACTCTTCAGTGCGACGTATCGAGCGGATCGATTCTACCGTATGTTCTTCAAACCTTCAGAAAGATAGTCTTTGGTGCTTTACATTCCTTGTCGCACTCCAGTGGACGAGTAACTGCAAAGCTAGTGAAGGAGCGATTTATCTGGTCTTCACTTGAAAAGGACAGCATTCAATATGCGAAATGCTGTATTATGTGTCAGAAAAACAAAGTTTCTCGGCATACTAAGTCTCCTATCGGGCAGTTCCCATCGACTTCGTCTTGCTTCAGCCACGCCCACTTGGACATCGTAGGTCCACTTCCTCCTTCAGATGACAGCATCTATGTCTTGACCTGCATCGATCGTTTTACACTATGGCCAGAGGCTTTTACGATGAGGAATCAGAATGCTGGAACAGTTGCTGAGACTTTTCTAACAGGTTGGATAGCCCGCTTCGGTGTGCCACAAATTATAACGACTGACAGAGGTACACAGTTTGAATCTGACATTTTCCAATCATTTACACATCTTTTGGGCTCTGAGAAAGTTCGCACTACCAGTTTCCATCCGGCAGCAAATGGGAGGATTGAGCGTGTTCATCGCCGACTGAAGAGTGCCATCAAGTGCCATGAGACTGAGGATTGGATGCGATCCTTACCATTGGTACTGCTTGGAATGCGTTGTAGTATTAAGAAAGACCTTCATACGTATCCCTCAGAGATAGTATATGGAGATATTTTACGTGTACCAGGCAAACTTTTTCATTCATCCAAAGAACCGCCTGTCACAGAACCATTTCTAAAACAGCTTCGTCATCATGTGCAGAATTTATTTAGACTGCACATAGTGTTACTCCAGCGAAACATTATGTGCATACCAAGATCTTCGTCACTAAAGACTTGCCAGCCAGTGCTTTATGTCTTTCTACGGAACATCACTGCAAGAGCCTTATGATGGGCCTTTCCTTGTCATTTCAAGAACCAACAAAGTTTACCAGCTGAAAATTAAGGGTAAACAGAAGACTGCATTTATTGATTGCCTTAAACCGGCCTTTAACCGGAATGATGATGTCGGAACTACCAGTGAACCACCACAACTACTACAATACATTTCACGCTATGGTCGAAGAGTTCAATTTCGCTTGCCTACAGTTTCGATGTAGCTTATGGTCTAGAGGGGTAGTACTGTGGCGTCCTGGTTGACAACGTCGTCACCGTTGCCTGGCAACAGAAAGACAGAATTCTAAATTGTAAACTAACGCATTTTTTTACAGTTACACTTTTTCTTGGACTTAGCTTTGTTGTATTTTACAGCGGTCCAAATAAAGACGTGATATTTTTATAAATTAAGTGTTCAGATCCCTTGTGTAATCAGTTATTCATCAACACACACGGATCCGCACAGTTTAATTGAAGGCAAAATTTGCACCAAAATGGTACATAAAATGCTAATTGTATGCTTGTGAACAGTCTAAAATTAGTTTTATTTTTTAAAAGAAAAAACGTAGGACACGCATATAATTTGGGCATTTTTACATTACTCAAAAAAAAATACATTTGCTCAAATGAAATAATGTATAGTACTGTATCCACTCAAGTGCGATTAGATTTATTTGAAATAACAAACCAACAAAGAACCGTAAGAATAAAATATTTTCGACATTCTCTCTTCATTGTACTCAGAAGGCACTTCATTCGAAAACACGATGATTGTTTAGTTCAACTCAGATCCAATACAATGACTTTTCCGTTCAAGTTTTATGAAATGATCAAACCACTTGAGGTCACATTGAATGAATTCACACAACACTGCAATTCATTCGCGTGAAAAATTGTATTACGGTTTATTTTTATAGAACATCTCCCTTTTCATTAAACTTGTACACAATTAGTAACTGGTGATTCCTCCTTAGAGTCTTAGTAAAATCAATTGGTTTGACAAGTCTCGCATAGCTGCTTCCTTTTTAATACGCTTTTATTAGCTTCAGACGTATGTATGTATGTTAGTATGTAACGGAACATTTGAACATGATTTTGACCCCCTTCAAAACGTCGGATTAACTCGAAATTTGGCATACTTATTGAATTGTCATCGGTCCTTAATAAGTTTGTCGCTTTATCACAAGGATTAGCTCGTGATGCCCTAGCGCCGTTAAATTCCAAAAAACCAACCTTCTCCGGAATCGAACCCTGGTGTGCCGTTTGAAAGATTTGTCGTTTGAACTACAGTTATACAAAGCGTGTTTTTTTTAGTCGCATTATCCTTACCAGGATCTTCAGGATTAGTGATTTTTCATATTCAGAGACACGGTAGTGTTTTGTGCCAAGTAATACGGTGTGTACTAAGGCATACACATGACTTAAATTTGAGACAAGCATGTGACTATTGGCAGAAACAACTGGAGAGTTTTGTACACTAACTTAAAAAAAATTATAGTTTACAGAAAAAATAATTAATAGTTTAAAAACTAAAAAAACACGCTTTAATAGAAAACCAAACTAAAAAGTAGAAAATAATTAATAGTTTAAAAAACTAAAAAAATACGCTTTTATAGAAAAGTGAACTAAAAAGTAGAAAATAATTTTAAATAAATTTGAAATAAGAATAGTGATTAATAAGAAATATTTATTTTATCGTAAAAAAGCGTGGGGTGCTTTTTAAGATATTTTCAACAATTGACATCAAGCATCCCACGCTTTTTTACGATAAAATAAATATTTCTTGTAAATCACTCTATTCTTATTTCAAACTTATTTAAAATTATTTTCTACTTTTTAGTTCACTTTTCTATAAAAGCGTATTTTTTTAGTTTTTAAACTATTAATTATTGCTGTAATATACATAGTTATTAAGTTCGCATCACGATTGACGCGTTCATCATTATTTTTTAATAGTTTATCAATCGATAAAAACGTTTGAATTTTCCCAGAATATTATTTAACATTTAATAAGTAAATAAAATTTCACGTGATAACAGTTTTTGATATTTTAAGATATTTTTTATCCTAATTTTAGTTTAATTTTATATAAATCCTGTCAACAACAAATACAAAAAAAAAAAAAACTATAATTTAACGTTATTTAAACTAACTTCATGTCAAAAATACTCTAAAATGTCATCTAAAAATTATGATTGAAATACATGCAGCTATTTCAAAATGCACTGTTGCGTTTTTAGAAAAGCCTTGTTCATTATCTTAATTGTCATAAAGTACTGCAATCAATAACGATTACATATGACTGCCTGGTGATTTTACGGTTTCCTTGTCAAATATAAAGGTTTTTTTTTCTTTCTTCAGATTATTTCTGTTGATGTCATGTAAAGACAAAAACTCTTTTTAACTGAACAACTTACAGAAACAATGTTTTGATAAATTATATTTGTGACAGGAGCCATTTTGGTTTGGATCTAATAATAATGTAGCCAATACTGTAGATATACTTCAAGATATACAGCAAGTAAATATACATTTATTTAGTAGGCATCCAGAATTGTCCATTTCAATACTCTTACAATGAAAGTTAATTGTTTTACAATAACGAATAAGTTCAGATTGGCTGTTTGTATACTAAAAAAACTACTTAAACTAATGTATCCTATTGAATTTATAGCGCTGCAAAATAGGATATTTCTTTTGAAATTTGTTTCGTTGTATAATTTTGCTTTGTAGTTTCGTAAAAGTTTTATATTTATTTTATAATCCTCTACATAATGTCTTATTGTCTTGAAACTTGATACACATAAGTTCATCCGATGACAATATTATATAACATTTCAAAAATAAATAAATCATAATTAAATATAATTAATAGTTCCCAATGAATGCTTAAAAATATGCTTCGGTTTTGAACATTAAATGACACCTCAGCTCTGAAAACATTATCATAAACACACTATCATTATAGTTGTGACTTGTAAAGTGTTGGTCTCGAGTTAAAATCATGATGGCGGATTTTATTTTATTACAAAGACAATAATTTTATTACGTTTTGTAGAATATAGTTTGTTTTAGTATTCATTCTATGTAAGGCGATACATTATTATACAAGATCTACTTTATTATTTACGCATTTTTTCCATGAAATGTACTTATGTAATTGAATATATACATACTAATAAATCTGCTCATAAACGATAAAAGATAGAGCTGCAAATGTATCAATGTATAATTAAAATCCTTCAACGACCACTCTGAAATTTTATACAAATTTCAACAAAGATTAGTATAAAAAGAAAACGCTTCTTTTTCAATTACTTAAATTCAAAGGTTTGAAAAGTTGTCAAAAGTTCTATATACAGAATATATCAATGTCCCAATTTGGATACAGACAGAATGTTGAAATTAGTACTCATATTTTTAAACCTATACAAAATTTTTGTTCAAATGATCTCTCACATCTTGTTTTTAGTGAGTTACATCAAAAGTATATTCAAAATGTATTTAAAAGTAGCTAAAAAGAGGAAAGAATTTGTTTTAATTTTTCAGTTCATTCATTCAAAGTGTACTAAAAAGAATATTGCATTTTAACTTAGTTATTAAAGTTGCTGCCAATGTCCGACATTGGTCAGCCAGTTCGTACATTGGTCAATATTTACTCGCCAAAATCCGAAATTATCAGGAAAGAAAAGATTGGACTGTGAATGACCGAAGTAGAAAATTACCAATCTTTTCTTCAATGCGGGCTAACATTTATTACGAAATTATTTACTTTAGATCTTATTTCATCTCAGCTCTTGTTTTAATTATTTATTGGCTCTTGTTTTAAATATTATATCGTACTGAGTAAAAGAAAGACGACCCCGCGTTTCCCAACTTTTAAGTCTTATTTCAGTGCTATTGCTGCCAAAATCAACTTAAAAAAAATAACTAAGAGTAGATGTCCAGAGCTCAGTTAATTTAAAGTAGTGGACTGTAGAAATTTAACTATAATTTATTAAAGACATACAAGACACACCCATAATACAGATTTACTTACACGTATAAAACATTTATAATTTTTCAAAGTTAATGAGTTGTAGTTGAGAACTCGGCTCCAAATTTGAGACACGTGTCTCTTAACAAATTCAATTATGCTTCTCTTCTCTTGTATTTTCCGCTAGGGGAGACACCACAAGAACAAATGTTCTTGACCAATCAGGCGCAAACAGTAGACGCTTGGGGCAACTCTCCCTTAAAATACTTCGCATTGTAAATATTATCAGTTTTTGTTCTGTGCCCAAAAAGACGCCAACAAGCAAATTATAATTTCAATACTGAACTCTCTTTTTTACCACGTGCACACCGCCGTCACATAAACAATAAACACCGCATAGACAATAAATGTGCAGTTTAACGATCCGTCCCTTACGGAGAAAATCATATCTGGTCAGATATAAATAATCATATCTGACCATATCTAATTCCGTATATGTTCCATATAAGCATCATATCAGAAATTGGTCCACTTCCAGATATGATTCATATAAGGAACATGTATGGAATTAAATGTGGTCAGATATGAACCTAGATATGATCCAGATATAAATCTAGATATGGTTCGTTATGAACCTAGATATGAACCTAGATATGATCCAGATATGAACCTAGATATGATCCAGATATGAACCTAGATATGATACAGATATGAACCTAGATATGATCCAGATATGAACCTAGATATGATCCAGATATGAACCTAGATATGATCCAGATATGAACCTAGATATGGTCAGATATAAACATAGATAAGGTCCAATATGAACCCAGATATGGTTATGTATGAACCCAGATATGGTCCGATATGAACCCAGATATGGTCAGATATGAGCCTAGATATATTGGCAGATCTATATTTAAACTTATGATTAGTCATAGAATTAAGATTTATTCATATAAGGCTCTGTAAATAGCCACATAATGATTTAAATCCAGAAAGAAAAATACTTTAAGTTTTTCCAGATAGTCCAGACTATATCAAAGCTTGAATCTATATTGAATCTTGGTTTATTAAAGATTTAATTAAATAGTATACCCAATTTTATTAAAAGTAAAATTATGCGTAACATATGATACAACCAGAATTTATGTTAATTCATATTTGATAGAGTAACATTCTAAAAAATGTAAATTTCTTCATTCTTAAAAATATATATATATTTATCACATTAATATGAATGATTAAATATTAAGTTATATAATTAGGGTAATAGTGCATACTAACTTTAAATAATTAAATGAAAAAGTATAACATTTGATTAATAAAAATTGATGTGTTATGTTTTAATTATTGAAAATAAATTATTAACCCTTGGTTAGTCGTACAACCTTTTGTCTAGCGGTTAGTCGTGTGGGAGACAAATGTCCCCCAAATTCAAATTTTTGTGCATACCATTATATTCTTGACCAAATATCAAAGTGGATATTTTAATTAAAAAAACAAAAAAAAAAACAGCATTATTGAATAGAATAAAGTAAAAATTGAAAAAATATTTTTTTAAATAACTTGGGGGAAAAAAAACACCTGTAAGAATAAAAAACATATTATTAAAATATACTTGGTAAAGATTCAAATTTATTTCTAAAACAGTTTTATAACACAGTAAGCATAATCACATTCAACATTATTGATAAAATTATTGTGAAAATGTAAATTTACATCTAAAATATTATAAAAACAATATAATAAAAAGTCATTCATTGTCCTCTATAACATCTGCACAATTTACATGTATTTTAATCTGAATTAAATAGTCCTTGCAGACCCGTTTGTTACAGCATTTCATTTACAGTATTACTTGAAATCTAAAAAAAAAAAAAAAAAAAAAAAAAAAAAGATTTTATGTAAAAAAATTGCATAATTTTTTTTGTATGGCTGAGAAATAATGTCAGTCAAATTATATCATAAAAAATAGCATGCCCGTATCACAAAATATAAAAACTATCAAACTTTTAGATTAGCTATCAAAATTAGAATACAGGGTTGGTGGTGCGAGGGACGTACGTTTCTGTGTCGCCTGAGTATACAAGCGGAACTGAATGAATACGCATAGAAAAACTTCAAGGTTAGATAGAAAGGTACTCGGAGGGGCTTTGATCATGGGCTTCTATCTATCGAGAAATTGACAAAACAATTTTTGTGGGGGACATTTGTTAACCACGCGACAAACCAAGTGTTAAATTTTTTTTTTCGATAGAATTCAATAACTAAATAACTTTATTATACACATCACTTTAAACTTGATATTTCTGTGGTGCAGTCAACAATTCAATTTTTTTTTCCTGTTTTGGCATTTTAATGGCATTCAAGACCATTGGATGGACCACAGCATCCTGATTGAAGTGAAGTCTTTGTGTATGAGCGTCTCCTATAAAAGAACAACCACAAAACACCTTCATTAAATGATTGAGCAGCAATGAACAGTGTTTCATTATGAAAGAGCAATAAACGTCAAACAATTGACCACTATTTTAATGCCAATTTTTCTTTTCTTTTTTTTGCCTATCTAACAATTGTTGCCAAAAACGGTAAAAACGTACCATAACAAATGTTAATGCAATGTCCAATATTATAGTGTAATTGAACGTTGTGCGATTTTCCATACCTCTAGTTTACCTTGAATTAATCTTTGATTACTTTCAAATGTCGTCTACTATACGGTCCCTTAAAGTGAGCGTTTTTATATTTTCGCTAAAAAATCGAGAACTAAAAGTCAAAATGGATAGAAAAAAATTGTGGGGGGTAATTTCATGAATGCAAAAAAAGTATATGTTTCTATTCAAAAAATTTTTTTAATTGTTAAATTAATTACTAATTAATTATTAAAAAAAAATATGCAAAATTTGATTGCTATTTATGTTTGGCCATTTATAAACTATATTTTGAAACAAAAATTACTGAAATATATTAATTATTTAAGTATTTATGGCCAAAAAAAAAACACAACTTTTTTATTTAACATTAATTTTTAATTTTCTTTTTATCATTTAAATTGCAAACTATTCATTGGAAAATTGTGAATTTTTGTATTTCGAAATTTTTTTGGATGCTGAATCCAAATATGAGATAATATTATGAGGTTGCTTTTGAACTTTTTAAAGTTTGGTTCTGTTTTAATATGTAGATGACCCCTTATGACAAAAAAAAGGGGGAAATAAAACACTATATACAATTATTAAAAACTTTCCACGATTTACAACGGTACCTTTTGTTTGTTATTTCAACAGTTAGAGCACAAGATATAGCCATCGTTCCGATTTTTTTTTATTTTTTTATTACTGTACTTCTGTTTCAATACATTGTTGTGTGATTTGCCTGGCTAACACCACTTATTAGCGCATTTCGTCTACAAAATGTATAATTAAACTAGTACAAAGCGAATAGTTTAAGTAACATATTGAAGTATCTAAAATATCTCCTTTTGATGTTTTAAAGAGATTTTTTATTCAGAAATAATCTTTTTTGAATGAAAAATCATTTTAAAACAATAAAAAGAGAAATTTTAATATGGTACTAAAACTATTGTCTTTGTAGTAATTTAATAATACATTTTGTAGATGAAACACGGTATGATGCAGAGTATCTAGATATTCGATACGAGAAATTTTCAAAATACAATGGTAATTCTTACGTCTTGATTAATTTTACCGTCAATCTATACATAAGGATTTTCCAATTAAAGATTTATTAGTAAAACAATCAGAAAGAATTTTAAGTCACAATTTTCATAGGAAAAGTACTGGTTAGGCATAGATACAAAAAAATAGAACTTTCAATAAAATACGACATAAAATTAGGTCGAAGATATTTATCTTTGACATAATTTTAGGTCGTCTTTTATTGGCACTGATTGTGTTAAGTCAGAAAGGCTATGCAATAATTCCAGAAACTTCCAATTAATAAAAATAACTGCATAAAGTGTTACTGCTTTGAAAAATAATGGATGCGACATTATTAGAATCCTAAATAAGAAGGGAGAAGTATGAAGCGTGAAAAGTACTTAAATCCCTTAATATTTTTACTATTCAAAGGAAATAAATAAAAGTAAAAAATTAAAGGGCAGTGGTAGTATTTGTATCTACAAACTTTGTTTTTTTGTCTGCAGTTACCTTTTTTAAACTTATTGTGAATAACAAAGAAAATGAAAAAAGGTTTGGCACTGCTTGTTCTGCAGAAGGTCTGTATGCAACAATGGCATCTGTCACATTTTAGATGAGGAAGTGTTATTGCTCGAATAGCCTTTGTTTCAATCAAACCCACAGAAACAAAAAGTATCACACAGTTTGAAAAATAAATTGCATGAAAAACTTCTCAGGTAGTAACAAAAATTCTACTAAGTTATTGTGTAAAAAGGGTTTTCACTTATATCTTTTTAAATGCTTAAAAATAGATATTGGTAAAAAAAATATTGTACAAAAGTCCAGCTATAATAGAATAATGACAAAAATTGTATATATTTATAGGTGACATATTGTTCGATCATGGTAAGGTTGCTTCGATTGATTGCTTTGGAACAAGGCTATCTACACGAGTGGCATTCTATACTGTAATTACATTGTCTCTAAAATTCAATATAGAGATGCTTTCTAAGATTTCTTTATTAAAAGGAAATCTTGAATGCGAAAAAGCTTAAAAAACTCACACCAGACATTCTATCAAACAAAAATAGAAAATAAATCCCATATGTCTATTACAATGGCAATGCTGGCCGACAACAATTTAAATATTTTTAAGTTATTATCTAAAACTTACTTTCATTCTAAGAGGGTTAAAACTGAGAAATAGGATATCAATTAAAAATAACAGTCCTTCAAGAGAAAAAAATCGTCCTCAAATCTTTAAAGGAGTCAGCACACTGAAAAACATTAACATTATACAATTGTAGTAAATAAATTTAAACTATCAAAACATTTTCCATGACACAAATCGCATAGCTTAAATTTTAAATATTTTGTTAAAAACAATTTTGCTGCTTAAATGCAGGTTCAGGTGTGTAACCAGGATTTTTTTCGGGGGGATGTGAGCAACCAATAATCAGGAAGCATTTGAAATAATGATGTATGAAATAATTGTTGAAAATAGTCTTCAAATAAATACCCTTAATGAAATAATTAATAAGTTAACTAATTAAATATACGGTGCTATTGATCGGCATATAATTTCTTAGTAGATAAAAAATCTAAATTTTATGAACTTTCACATACAACATTTGCAGAAAATTTAGTTAAATACATATTTTGCGAACATTTATATTAATGCGAAACGTAATTTTTAGTTCTTTTGGAAAGTAAATTAAGGACTTCTTCTTTCAGTATTGATATTCTTTCAAATTAACATTAATTTCTCTATGGATGCCCATGAAAGACCAATCATTAAGTATAAATTAAGTTAAAATATATATATATTTTAACTTGCTATTTTTTGGGGGTAAAACCTTTACTTGGAACTAGATATCCTTAATTTCTTAATAGTTAAAATATTTGTTCATAGTCTGGCAGAATATATCCCCATATCCCCTCCCCTAGATAAGCGCCTGTGCAGGTTCGTGTGTATATTTAGAAGAGATAAGGCAACTCCAAATTATTAGAAAACTTAACAAAAATTATCAGGTGTAACTTAACGGTAAAAATCTCATTAGTGTTATTTTGATACAAATGTGCACCCTGCAACATATATTTTTTCAGACTTTCAACAAACTTTTACATCCCAAATTCTTTCAAAGGTATTTACTACCACTGTATGGTTAAATTTTTAACTTCACATTCAATTTATTAAAACATTATCATTTAATTTGAAGTTCTAAACACTGTTTCTGCGCACTCAATTTACACTCAACACTTCGAACTTCCAAATAAATTGTTGCCAATTCATTAAAAGAATAGCGTGTACTGTAAAAAATATTAAAGCTTTCAAACACTTAGCAATACATAGTGAAGAAAGAAATATAATTTCATAGCATATGATATAGAAACAAGTAAAAATAACCCAAAATAAATGGTCAGGTGTATCTTATCAGTCAGAAATTCATAAATAATTTTTTGGTACACATGTGCATCCTGCGGTAGAAATCTATCTTCTTATTTAGAAAACTATTTCAATACTAAGAGTAGAATTTTAGGTGCATTTCATACAAAAATGTTAATATTGTAATTGTCAATGACTTTAATAATAGTAAATTACATAACTTTCAATAAGTAAACATAAATAACCGTTCAAACAATTAAACAATTTCCAGCTAAACACAAATGATAGTTGCAGGTTTGGGGCGTATATTCCGAAAATCACACTGATTGCTATTTTATTTTTCTTAAAGGTAGAAGATATAGCTTATTCTTAGTATACGTGTCGTGGTCGCCAAGTAAATTTAGCAACAATTGAAAGACTATATCGTCAGTCCACAAACATGCACTTTTTTAATCCGTATAGTTTATAATTAACTCTCTTATTTTGTATTTGCATATTCGTTAAGTTTTTAGTCATTTAATTTTAATGGTCTTTTAGTATTAGACAATAGAAAGCCATCTCATTTCGACCTCATCACTAACTTTTCACAATCGCACCAACCCTGACACGTTAACTGGGAATTTACTGAAGACATAATTTACAGCAAAATTATGTACTGTGCAAAATTGAATTCAATAATAAAACTGACAATTTGTAAAGGTTCTTTTTTTTTGGTGAAAGTCAAGTAATTTCTATTACAAAGTTGAGGTATTTCTACAATAAACTAGCCAAACAGATAGCTGTCTTAATTAGTTCATCAAACTGATGATAGGGATGCACCGAATATTTGGTAATCGGCCATTAAGCCAAAAATTTGGTTTGGCCGAATATCTGGATAATCGGCGACCGAATATTTTTTTTTTCTATTTATTGCCAATTTATTATTATTGCAGAATACCACTGTTTAGAAATACGATTTTATTTTTCTTATACAATATTTAAAAAATATCATAACTTATAATGCGCATCCACAGCAATTTTAAGATGTTTTCTTCTTATTTTTTGGGGAATTCTAGGGAGTGCCAGAGCCCTTAAATTTGTCTATGACACAAGATGTGTCCTTTTGAATAGTTTTAATGGTATGGCAATTACCATTAATGAAGATCCAGTCACCTATGTTTTTATAGTGTAAAGTAATCCTATTTTTTACTATAAGTGGTAATTAAGATAAGTTTTATAGGAAACAATAAATTAATATTCGGCTTCTCCATTGGCCGAATATTCGTTATTCGCCAAAATCGCTATACGTTTGCATGCCAATATATATTTTAAATAAACATTTACCAAATTATCACAACGATATATAATTTATTACATTTCCTATCTCTCATTACATGTATTGGAAAGGTAAGAAAAATTATTCGAGCTGTTTACAAATGAAAATAAAATCGCATGCTCTAAAATAGATTCTTTTTACAATTTTGAAAAAATAAAATTCAGAGTTGGCTCTCAACGAAACAGTTTAACGTTGATAGAGATTAGCAAATTTTAAAATCTCCCAGTTTGGTTTAGATAAACAATTGTTGATTAAACCTTTAGGCTTAACAAATATTGGCATCCTCTGTAAAAATATCAGCACTTTTGTTTTAAAAAAATAATTTTTTAAGGTTTCTTTAATGTCAGAATTTGTTTTTAGATAGGAAAAATAACACTTACCTTTCCATTCTATAAAATTATCATCTTCAAATGTTCACATTGCGTCATTGTTCACTTGTCTTGTGTTGCCGAGGTTTCCAGATTCGAAAAGTCAGCGGAGGTGATGGAGAAAGTAACTTTTATACTTGAAAGATGCATTTACAGAAGTTGGAAATAAGTTATAATATCGATACTACACTTTTCAGTGAAATCGCCATACAGTCATTGCTATTAGGGAAAAAGATTACATCCTAAAAAAAACTCATTTTCAGAAATGTATTTCTCCATATATGGACCATATACTGCCATATATGATTATGCTAGATCTAGAATTGTCTATATATAAACATATATGAAGGGTCAATTTCAGATATGGTTCATATCTGACCATATCTGAGCCATTTTTAGCTTTTTCATACGGGCCATCAGCACATCGAACTTCGACCAGGGATATTAAGAATCATCTCGAAACGGTCATCCACAGAAGAAAAAACACTAAATATTTCTTTCTTTCCCAATAATGTTGAACTTTTACTGGTTAACATTCACCGATGTACAAACTGAACATTGATTTCTACCTTTGACCAAGACATATATAGAAATGGTGATTAGGAAAGACTATCAACTCCTTGATGGAAAGAGAAACTGATATTACTCTTACAATAAATGTATTTATTATTTTATTGCATTTCATTAAGACTTGTTAAAGAAAAGTGTTATTCTGAAATAGAATTGTATACTTTTATTTTCGGCGAAAGTTGGAAAAGTGAAAATCAACTACTGTCGCCATCTACTGGATTAGAAAAGAGATTGCCTTTCTCATGAGAGGATATTGAATAACGATTTAAATTATTTTTTGTATCTTAAAGTGGAAAAGCAATAAAATTATCCCACATGAAACTTCTAAAAGTTTTTTTTATTTTATTCGTAAGTAGTAGATACGTATTTTATAAGATTATTTTCGGTGAAAGAACGTAATTTAATTATTTTCTAACGGTAGAAAAACATGAAAACATTTAAAACATAGGTGGTAAATTGGTAACGCAAATAATTAAAAAAAAACAACATGAAAATAGTTTGTGTTCTTTTCTTTGTCAGCAAAATTTCACATTTATATATGCAGAGAATACCAATCTCTTGATACTGGAAAAAAAACACCAATATTCACCACTGATCCTAGCAAATAGTTGTCAAAATTAAAAACTTTACACGTGAAGAGTGTAGCTTTTACAACAGAGTGGCTGCAGAATCAAATAATCTACTAAACCCACATTGTTAATTGCACTGGAGTAAGTAGTTTTAAAGACAGCTGTATCTATAGTGGGAGATTGTTAAAAGGAAACAAACACGAACCACTGCCTTGAAACTGTAATTGGTAATAATGATTTGTATTTGTATAATTATTGATTAGTAAAACTCAATTTAATAGGAAGAAAAATGAATTTCTTAACTGTTTTAACCATATGAGATTGTGCTCGTTTTGTGGTTGTGCCATTAATCGCATTTACTAAAACCTTGGAGATATCGATAAGTACGATATCTAAATACATGATAGCAGCAAAAAAAAAAAAACATGTACGAGATATTGTAAAAAGATATCATTCAACTTTGAAAAAGCAGTTAAAAATGATCCGCTGATCAGATGACTTGAAATTTTTCCTGAAATATATGCGTCGGAGAGGTGAAAGGGGGGGGGGGGGGGGGATGACTAAAGAAAAACCTATTTCGCACCATTTTTTCCCTTTATGCTGTACCATTTCCCCTTACATCACGTATTTTCAGATCAAGTTTCAGGCCATTTTGACCAGTGTTTCTTTTTTTTACAACTTTTCTAAACTTTGTAATCATCTTGCAGAAGTACATTTAAATATAATTGTTTACCTTATATAGAATGCAATGCAAAAAATTTGACTGAACAAGATAAGAATTCAAAGAATCCAGTTTTAACTCATAAACGTATCTACATTAGCCATATATTTATAGAAGTTATAGCTACGTAATATAGTGTTATTCCATATTTTTTTCACCTCATGTCTGAGGTTCTTGGCTCATGTAAAGCAAGTAGTAAATTAAACCGTAATTTGCCTGAATTTTACTTAGAAATAATATGTTTATGTTTAAAAAACATTACAGTTTATATTTATTTTTGAATTTTGTTCAATCACTTATTGCCTGTTTCTCACTTAAAAATATTAATCCTAAAGCAATACTCAACAACAACCTAATTTTCCCTCTTGCTTTGATTGTTATTGCTTAAAGTCGCATGTATTTATAGGGTGTTTGATAATTACTATCGATATTAAAAAATAAAAAAATCTCGAAAACCTTTCATCCTCAGAAATAGAAACAACTTGTATGTTTATTAGAAAATCATTAAAGTTGATCTTCTCAATTTCTTTGATTATCTAACAAACATACAAGTGTTTCAATCCTATGATATTTGAGATGTTTATTTTAAAGGATCGGGAGTCACTTTTGGGGCAACCTGTAAGTAGTGTTACGGAATTTTTCCTGCCAATAGTTGCAAATGGTGTTTCGTTTCTTTTTGAAGTTCTATTTTTTTATTATTAGGAGGGGTTATTTTTCGCCAGCGATAATGCAGGAAAGGGTTAACGGCATACGGTCTAGTCGGCACGACCGTTCTGCGTATTCTGATTGCAAAATCGTTTGCATTTGATTTTTTGGAAAACTTCACAGGCTGGTATAAAAGCGTCGCCGATTAGCGGAATGAGTTATTTGAGTGTTTTGAAAAGAGCTAAGCACTTTTTTACTTTTACGGTGCCTGAATTATTGTTGTGCATGTGAACTTGTATGCACTGAAGCTGTTGTTAAAGCTTAATAAAGAGTTTGTTGTTGTTTTTATGAAGTTTTGTGAGCCTCTGAACGAAGAATAAGTTATAGCTTTTATTTTCTGAAAGCTGAGTCGGCGTTTCCTCTGAGGGAATTCATAACAGTAGTTTGAAAAGATGCGGGACAGCATAAACTTCTTTCGTGATAAACATT
This sequence comes from Linyphia triangularis, assembly GCA_963978545.1. Lineage (NCBI taxonomy): Eukaryota > Metazoa > Arthropoda > Arachnida > Araneae > Linyphiidae > Linyphia > Linyphia triangularis. The sequence continues at coordinate 9,122,945 of OZ021721.1, read as the reverse complement.
AATGGTATGGTCGAACAAATAGACAGGAAAAGAATACAATAGCACCAGACCTCTATTTTTGCCTTTATTTTTTCACTATCAAAAAGTAGCAATATTTTTTAATAGAAAAATTAATTATAAGTAAGGAATTTCTCATGGCACTTTAATAAACTTTAACACGGAGAAAAGTGTTCTTCTTACATATAAAATTATTCGAAAAATCATCAGGAAAGAAAACTGGCTTTCAAGCATAAATTATCTCATGTATATTCAATTATATTAGTATATTCTTTTTTAAAGAAATATTTTCATTGAACGTAGTTAGGTGTGCAAATAAACAAAAATATGAAGCTTGTGTACTTAATACTTTCAAACATTAGGGTTTTAATAGAACTTATAAGTAGATGGGAAAGATTGTTTTTTTTGTATAAGTTTTTATAACTGAATTTTTTTCTAATAGCTTTTATAGGAATATTGTTATGTAATGTTTCGACTTTGTTTCTAAATAAAGCTCTCTTCCTCGCTTATTATCAACATAGTTTCGACAGCAAATTGTAGGTACGATAAATAATTACGCATTTTTAGAAAACGGTACACTGTAAGAAAATAAGTAATAATGTAAATTATACAATACGAATTTTAAATAAAATGTAAAACATTTTATTTGAAAATAGTATTTTATAAAACTCATTTGAATTTCGCATGTCTAGTCTGTAACTTTTTAAATGCTCAAATTTTATTTTATTTTTTTATCATGCCAAAATATGATTACTACAAGTAAATTAGTAAGTAATATTTAAAAAATTTGAAATATTTTTCAAACCTGGAATTATAAATGTTGTAAAAGTTATTGAATAAAAGAAACATTTAGAATTTATTCTTCTGATATTCAACTGCAGGGGAATATGTCTCACTGATGACTGAAATTGAAATTCTATTGCAGTTGATTAACTTTTTTATCAGTAGTGCCCAATATAACTAAATAAAAAAAGCATTGAATTATTTTACAATAATACATATTATTGATAAAATAATTCAATGCTTTATTTTTTTAGTTTCCTTTTATTGGGGGTACCGTTTGCATTATTTAAAAATATTTTACATCAGAATTGTCTAAGGCCGGCATTACACTATAAGAGTTATCTGATAAAAATATTTTGTAATATGTAGGAGGATTTTGCTAACTCTGATAAAAAAAAAAAAAAAAAAAAAAAAACTTTTATTGAAGTCCTTTTTAAAACTTGAGCTACTACACATTCACATTTCACGTCCAATATCATTTTATAATAGATAACTAAGTACGTTACAAGGTAATGTTGGCTCTCACACATACTCGGGAAACCCCCATGAAATATTTCATATAACAAGATTTGGAGGGAATATAATGGTAATTACTGTATAAAATTATAAATAATGCATATTACTATTTAATAATACATTTTATAAAATTGCAAATTTATTTAAATACTGTCTTTTTAAAAATACATTCACCATAAAACGTGACGTGTGATTTATAATCAACTTAAAAAATCTTTCTCTAACGATGTTCTGAAGAAGACGTGAATCTCTTGCTCGGAAAAGTACTCAGCTACTTTGTGGAAAATGTTTATCTCATATTCGGAATGTAATTGTGGGGCACTTTTTTTAAAGATCTATTAGAAACATTCCAATTTAAATTAAAAATCATGTCGTGACGGTGCTTTGCAATAGTATGGCTTTCATGCAACCTTTGCTAATTAAAAAAAAAAATCATATATTCTGAACCGAATGCGATTTGAACGAAATCACTCAAATAGCAAAGGGTATCTTAGAAAGGTTCAAAAAAGGTTTATTACTTCAACTATTGGATAAATGGAAACAATGTAAATTGTAAATATTATCCAAATAAACCAATGTATAGCAAAAAGAGTGAACAAAAAGAGTTTCATGATTCATTTTAAGTCTTACAGAATCTCCTTTTCGTGTTATTTTAGAGTACATTTCCAATTTACAGAGTTACTTTTTTTTTTAATTACTAAAAGAATTAAGCTCATCACTGACTGACTCTGTAACGCTGTAAGATGGCATGGCTTAAATTTTATATTGCTTTTTGAGGATTTTCTCAGTTATGCCATTTCAGACAGAAAGAAGATACAAGTGTTTATACTACATATGGAATATTAAATACACTGGTTTGCAAATTGAGTTACAATATTGAAATGTGGTCACCAATTGTTGTAAAATCTGAATATAGTAGAATGAGTTAACATTTTGTCTCATGAAAATAGTACGATCCGATCATTTCACCGAATACGTCACTTTTATAGAATAAAGTACACGCACGGGTATTCAGTATCCCATCCGTTTTGTTTATTGACAAATTCATCAAACTGAAAATGGGCTTCATCAGTAAACCATATGCAGTAAATGTACTCCCATTAATCAATTTGGTGTATTCCAACATACTATTTGTCTCTTTTTTTCTGTCTGTTTCGCGCTCATTTCAAAGTTAGAGATTCCTATCTGAAAGACTCAGTATTTCTACAAAATCATTGTTTAGGAGCTGGTTGACAAAAATAAGTAAATAAATAAATAAACAAACAAACAAACGGGGTTAGTTTGACTCGTGCGAAAAATAATATAAACCATAAAAGCAAAGTTTTTAATACATATCCTTTATAAGCACTCCTAATTTTTATATTAACATAGTGCTGTTTTTGTTGTCAGCGTGTGCTTGAAGTTTGCCTCTAATTTTAGATAGTAAAAAAAGCCCATCTATTAGCAAAATATGTGACAAACTACTTTTCAAAATTTATTTATTAAAAATGAATGTGAATTTATGCAGTCACGTCCATATATCTTTTATTTATTCTGATTAAAATAGCTTTGGCAACAGGAAAGAGTTTTCCCATTGATAGGTTAAATGACATTTCAAACGATTATAGAAACGACCTGTTAGTGTCAGTGACAGCCTCCAAGATTTGATAGAATGTATGTTCATCGATATCCACTCTGCCAAATTTCAACACGATCAGATGATTTTCAAGTGTGTTAATTAGACTTCTGCAGATTTTCCCCGCAGCCACAAACAAAATCATAGTTAATACAATAGAATAAAAAAAAAAAAACACATTTCATAGTTTTTGCTTATTTTTGGTAAAGGTTGTTAAAAATCATTGAAAAAAAAGGCAAAATGAAAAATCTTTTGTAGATCCCATCCTTATACCAGTAAAGAAAAAACAATCTTTCTTTAAAATTTCACTTAAATTCGTACATCAGTATCTCGTTTTGTTAATTTACTAGTCTATTAATATCTTATTTATTACTCTTTTGGAAATTTCTGATATTTTTAATATTTTGTAGAGTCTAAAATGTTATTTTTAACATTTCAATAACTTATGACAAACTACTCTGGACAGGTTGTCATAAAACCATTAAAATTATCACTTTCGCTATAGTCTCTAAAGGAGGAATTCCTAAGTACACTAACGTACTATAATCTCTTTGCAGGGATATTGATTTAAAGCATACACTAAAATATTTCTAAGTGGAACCAAAGGTTAACTGGAAACCATGTTTTTTTTTTTTAAATTGTAAAAACCTCACTCAGTAATGCAATAAAATAATTCACTTGCATTGAAAATACTTCTCAAAGTGTTTATTTCTGGGGCACTGGGACATTAGTACAATATCTGTGTCACATACCTTTTTATTTAAAAGAGATAAAAGCTTAAGCAAGGACTCCATATAAATCTCTAAATAAAGAATGGGTCAAGCTTTATTGAAAACTTGTAAACCTTAACCTTTTTTGGCATTGCGCTATTCATATACATACCATAAAATTTATTTATAAGTTCTAATATTATTCCCTTTTTTAAATTTGATGAATGAAAACGTAAACGGATAAAGAATATTTGTAAAATGTTGGTTATATTTTGAAATGAGTACGATTCGTTTAACTATACATGAGTGCTTTTTATATCATGTGCTCTATGAGTTTTAAGTTTCACGATTTAAGTTAGAAATATACTCTTTAGAATATTTTAAGTTAAGTGAAAATAAATAAAAGTAACTAAGGTAATGCATAGAAACTTATGCGATGTATCAAATCAATTGAAATGGATGCATTACACTATTATATTATAGGGCTTCTTTGAAAAATTATTATTTTTATCTTGCGTGGGTAGCAGAATATTTTACTGGGTATTTTCTATTGAGTATTATTTTAAATTAAGGGAAGTTGATACCCTAAAATTTATGAAAAATCGATTTAGGGTTTATTCTTGTTTATTAAAACTTAAATTTTTCTTTTTAAAATTATACCTCATTTGTAATAATGCATCTTTTAAAAGTATTTTTAATAATCTTTTGAAGATAATATTGGGAACTATTAGAGTAAGGTTTTCTTTAAAATGCGTTTTGTTTTTTCCTCTCTCTCTCTTTTTTTTTTTTTTTTTTTTCAAAACTACATTTTTCATTACTCATATGCCTTTTTCTCTGAAAGTACTGAATATAGAAGCCTAATTCTTTTTTCAGTGCATTTTAAAGACACTTCTTAATCTACAGAAATTGGTTTTTAATTGTAATGCATTTACTTTTTTTAATGAAATATTGTTAAATTCGCCTTTTGTTAGAAATTTGTTAGAAATCACAAGTGTTTTCGACGAAATAAGCCAGAACAAAAAATATTTTCACTTCAGTTTATACAGATACATAAAAGAAATATGTGATAAAAACTTTAGGTAGATAACTTCTGCAGTTTCTGAGAATAAGTGCACGAGTAATGAAAAGTGTAGTTTTGAGAAAAACGCATTTTAAAGGAAACCTTACTTACATAAATAGTTCTGAATGCTATCTTCAAAAAATTATTAAAATACTTCTAAATGAGGTAATATTACAAATAAGGTATCATTTTAAAGGGAATAATTTAAAATTTTTAATAAACAATAATGAACTCATAATCGATTTTTATAAATTTTAGGATACCAACTCTCCTTGGCAATAATTGTGTACCATTTCACATGGGTTATAGCATATACTTTAGTAATGATTGTGTCACAAGTTTTAAAAATGCAATACATGCAAGATTAAAAAATTCCATTTAATTTTTACTCTAGTTTCTTAATGTGGTAATCAAAAACAAAGTTGTTTTCATTTTGTAGATTTATTCGTATTTTCTTTATATGTTATATTTTTATGTACGTTAGATTAATTTGTAGGGATATTGCTGATAAAAAAGGTGGCAAATAGTCTTTTCGTGTACGATTATTTTTGTTTAAATATTTTCTTTTGGAACGTTTTGTTGAGAAGAGTCTAGATTTAATTTCAGAGATTATAGTGTAGGTGAGTAATTTCGTTGAATATGCTTTGTCTAATTGATTTTCATTTCTGGAAATTCACAAAGTTATATTTGTATTTGTACAGTTCTAAATATTATTTGAATTGGAATTTAATTGAGTAACTATACCACAAGAATGTTTTTCTAGTTGAGCTAATATATTAATTTTGTATTGGTATTCAGAAAAATTATATTTAGAAAAGTTTATTTTAAGTTAACTATCGTTTTGTAATGGTTTACCTATTTTTTTGAATAAACAATTGTATATTGGTTCTCTGTGTTTACGAAATGCAATGCCTTAAAACTTAACCTCAAATGTAATACCTTTATTTATTATAAGGTGTAATATTGGAGGTTAATAACTTCCCAATATAATACTTTTTCGGTTTAAGTAGATTTCGTAAGTTCAAACTCAACTTTTTTTTATGCTAATTTTTTTCCTTCTTCACTCAATTTTAGTTAATACTGTGATAAGTGTAGGTTGGTTGGTTGTTTTCAGATTATCTGGCGCCGTCAGCAACACGAGGGCTATAATGCGCCGAAACATTCGTCATTTGACAAGCCAACATACATTTACAAACACCCATGCCAAACACGGGACTCGAACCCGCAACCTCGTGGTCTAGAAGCTAGCACCCTAACCACTATACCGTTTGGTCATGATAAGTGTAGGAAAAAGACACATTGTGTCGCTACGTAGGCGATAAAAATGACCTTTTTAACGCCAATAAAGTGTAAAACTATTTAAATAGGAAATATATTTCATCGCTACTTATATGCACCATATGCTGTATGCACTGATACAGTTGCATACACGTATGTATGTGCATGTGTGTTTTTGAATATCTTTTACCGTCTGGAACATATTTCGACCTAGTTCTGTATAAAGAGGCAAATGCCTCCCGGGATATCTTTGAAGGGGCATTTGTCCCAAATTAATGTTTTAAATGGGTGAAAATTCTAAAAACTCTCACAGGTAAAACATCTGTCACGTTTGTCGTCATGTCCACTCAATTTTAAGAGTGTATTGGCAAATGCCAAATTGCGATATTTTTTGCAAGCTAGACGAACATTCTGTAGCAAGAGGCTCAAGTAGGGCTTAAATAGTTCCGGAAAAAAAACATGTCCTTGGAAAGATGGAGAGTATAATAGAAAATAGTCACCATTTTAAAATTATTCATTTCCCAATGTTTTTAATCAAGAGTTAAAGTTAGGCGTACACATATTTATAGTATATTTATGGAAATGTTAATATTTTCCAAAGTCCATAGCAACGCAATCTTTTAAAATATACAAATATTACTCCATTAAATTTAGGAAATGCTAAATTTTAACTATTATTTTTTTAACAGACACTAACAGCAAAGACTTTAGGACAAAAGACTTTTACTATTGCATATAATTTTAATATATATTATAATAGGCTTTGTCATTCAAATTTAAAAGTTTTTTTTTCCCCACTCAAAAGTTAAGAAACGGTTTGTAGTTGATATAAGCATTATTTTACTTGGTAAATGCATAAATTTCTGTACATTTTGTATTGTTTAAAATTTATTACAAAAAAATTTAACAAATATTAGAATAAAAAAAAACATAAATTTCTTTTAATATTCAATTTCAAGTAAAGCTGTGTAATTTTACAGAAGAACTTGAATGTGCATTATAATTTTATAAATATCGATGCATTATTATTTAATCAAGTACATACAATTCGTCTTTTTTTAATTTAACTGAAAGTTCATGGAGAAATTGAGAAAATATGAAAATATATTTTTCGAATGTAGATAGTTGTATTCACTTTTAATTAGTAGCTTTTTTCAACATTAAAATTTTATACACTAAATCATTTCCAATTACAAACCGTTTGCATATTTATCAAACTTATGTTCGATATATAATAAGAAAAAATATGATAAAAAAAAATTATACTATTTATTTTTGCAATACAGAGTTAATTTTATAAATTATTATGAAATATTCATTATTGAATGTACATACGTTAAAGTATTGATAAATATAACATTACAGTTAAAGGTAGTTATCAATCGGGCCCATTTACCTAATACTTTATTTTTTCAGCAACAATTTCTGCTGGAGTATGGTTTTAGGCATATAAAATTTTATATCAGACCTAACATCAGTAATAAGTTAAAGAAAGTTAAAGGCAAAATAGCTAGTGTTTTTTTTAACTATTACACTTAAAAAGTTTTTATAATCTAGTTTATAATATTTAAAAATTAATAATAAAAAATCCACTCGTTATTTTTACTTCAATTTTTTGTAATTAACTTTTATTACTGATTATATGCTTGTTATAAAATGTTATACGCTTCAAACAATACTGCTGCAGAAGTTGTAGCTAATCAGGGACAGACTGCGTTTTTTTTTTTAACACGTTGAGTGCCGTGTCAGCCATCGGTGGCTTACAATGTAAAATGTGATATAAAACTAAAAAAATTATCTTGTTTTAAGCAATTACTGAAAATTTATTTAAAATTTACTTCATTTTTATTTATTGCAGAATTATATCACTACGACATTTTAATGGGTTTTATTGAAACGCGATAAACATATGAACGGTTGTCCTTCGCAAGTATTACAAAATGTAACAATTCGTTTAGTCATTTTTCTGTCCATTGCTCTACCATATTGTGTCTTATTTTACAAGCATTTCACTCTTAACATAAATATCTTCTACTGTGATAAGAAACAATGGTCCTTATATGTTTACACAGCTGTATCGAGTAAATTTCAATCTGTTAGTAGTGTGCCTCGCTTTTCTATACCGCAATACCAGCACTTCTCTGCAGCGCGCGTGGCCTGAAGGGGAATTCCTTAAGAATTCAAGGGACGCTCAACGTGTAAACTTTAACCTTATTTATGAGTATTTTGTGAGAAACATTTTGTTCTCATTATAACAATTTACAATATTTGTGTGTGGATTAATCATTTAGACAAAAAAAATGCAATCATATGCATTTTAAAAATCCATTTTGTACTCTGTCATATACGTGATTGCACTGTCACAAACACAATAGGTCATTAATTAAAAAAATAAAATTCAGGATTTCCCATACATGAATATACCAAAAAATATGTTCTATAATTTCAGCTTCTGTTTCAACTATAGCAAAAAATGGAGCTTGAAATCATTGTATATTAGCTGAAATAAATTTGCAAAATGTTGCATCTAGAAAGCACTTCTACAAACTATCACATACATGATAGCTACATATTTATTTACCATACTTTTATTTATACGCCAATGTGTCTTGAAAAATTTGTAAATGAGAACAAGAGCATAATGTTTAACATAAAAAAAATAATCCCATGAAAATATTCAGCTTCATTACTTATTAAAAGAAATATTTGCATTGAAAAACGAGTACAAGCGTCACATCTGATTATGAAATGGCCCAGCATGGAAAACTTTTCAAACGCGTTTTTCTGAAAATCACCTTTTATTGAGTTTCCCCTTTGTATCCGTAACACCTCATGTCTTCGAACCAACAATAACATTACCTTTTATAACCACATAGTATTGCGTTTTATGCATTTTTTTTTAATTTAAAACATTTTGTTGCATAACAAATACCGAAATTAAAAATTACGTATTAAATAATTTCTTAAATCTAAAGTATATTTAAAATTTGCAAATGAAAGAAACTATATCTGCATTTAAAAGCATACTTAAGTTTGCAAATAAATATAAACTATAGAAAGTGAATAAAAATATAAATTATTTTTACTACATCACAAAAACAATGAACATTATTCCATTGTGCATAAATAATGCACTTTTTCAACTAATGCATTCTAGTTCCTAGTTTCCTTTTAATAACGAGTTGCAAAAATACTGGCCAAGTAGTAACCCGGCAGAAAGCATCTTCCATCTATTTTCGCGCGCTTTTCTCATCTCTTCCTATTGTGAGTAGAAGCAGTTTGGTATGATGGAAAAAAGCAAACAAGGGCAAAACAATTTTTTCAGACAAGTAGCTTACACATTTTAACGAGGGATTGAAGAAATATTTTGAAAGATTTTTGGAAAGGGCTGAGAAATAGCACCATTAGTTCATTGACACGCTGTCCTTCTCTTCAATTCTAAGCCACAGCCTATAGAATGAACCACACAGCCATCGTGTGACGTCACCATGCAATCGATTCCACCTCTTGTGGAAGTTGGGACCTGTTGCTAGGCAACCGACGCATCAGTTGTCCATGACCCAAAAGAATTGGGCTTAGTAGGGCCAACTGTTGAAAAGAATGGACTCGAAACTTTTCGTACGCTTCAACTGATTAAAGGGTGCGAAAAAAATCCCATCCGACCTGTTGCGCTAAGACAATTCATTACATCAGAAAATCCACACCTTCATTAATGCAACACATTGCACGTGTATTTTATGTTATGATTATATCCATCTAAAATAAATGCATGTACAAAAGTGAATAAATGTGCAAAAGTATTGCATTGCAAATAGGGATTCAATAAGGCAATACATGGGTAAATAAAATATCATCGTTGGTTCCGAACTAGCATTGGCCAATCACTTCCGTCACATTATTACATCATGCATAGTAAAAAGTTAGACACTTTAAACATTTTAAAACAGTTTTATTCTACTCACCGAAGGTGAATCTTTGCAGTAAACAAGCTGGAAAATTATCTGAACAGATTTTACAGATGTGTACTTCTTTGATACCAACACATGATGCGGATTCTTTTGAACATTCACCATTGTAGAAAAGGAATGCAGCATGAAGGATCTTTCCCTGGATATCATATGAGGGTATTTGTTGAAAAATAGTTGCCTCGATAAAGATCCTCTTAGATAATTTCGGAGCAATATCGTTCAATCTTTGCAAAGAAAACAACTCCAGTTTATCAATTATTTTGGAGCTCGGATTTTTGTAACAATGTTCAACCATATCGAAGATCCTGTGTATTGTATCTTCTACAGTGACAATAATATTCCAAATGAACAACCAGATGCATTAGTTTTCAAAGTTCCCCTAATGATTCACCAAGAGGGCGTTGTAATAGCCTACGTTTATACGGGCAGTACATGAATTTGCTACTTTTTGCTTTTAGATAAAAAATTGTTTGTCAATTAATCTTTAACAAAAAATGTATAAAATAGTAATGATTACTTCTTACTGGTGCAATCAAAGGACACTAAAACGTAAAATTTTTAACTAATCCAGAGAAAATGCTACTGCTATAGAACCTCTAAACACGGTTGACACGAGGAATGCGGGTTGAATACTTCAGACATGTAATATTTTCCATTAGGACAATAAGATTGTTCAGGCAGTTTCAAATCATAAAATATTATAAATGTAAAATGTTGCTTATTCCTAATCATTCAGGAGTCAAATTTTCAACGAACCGTACAACTTGAGTAGTTTCAAACGGCTTAAACGGTATCTTAGGGACATAACAGTTTTAGATCTATGATTGATCACATGTTCTTCACTATTTTATATTGAAGACGATTCGTATGAAGAGTCTATTCTCTCTCGGATATTCCTTCCACAACAATGAACTCAAAGTTATCGACTATTATGGCTGGATTAATTTTCTTAAAATATGCTAAAACCTTTTACTTAATTACTCTACGATGAGATAAACATGTTCAAAGTTTTGAAATCAGCCGGATATATGTCACTCATTATTAAACTCTTCGTTGGTTCAAGATTCTTGTGTCCTGTACAGGTTTACTGGAGGAGGATATCATGAAAAAGTTAAAAATTATCTTTATCAAACTACACCCTTCTTTATTGATACTACGATTTCTTCAGTTTTTGCCTAGTTTTCCAAATGTTATTGGTCCACAAATATTATCAATATAGTTCTTTCTCTTTATTTTTTAATGAATTCCATCATTTTTTACATGAACTTTTTTCTGTACACATTCTTTGTTATTTTACTTATTTCTTTAATATATCTTTCTAATTTCGCTATTATTTTAAATGAAATATTTTGCAGTATAATTCGTTTTTGTTCATTTAGGTTCATACAAATGACCAATTTCGATAAATATTCAATATTTTAATACTCATTTAATTTGTATTCTGTACATATATTACCTTTTAATAATGCAAGTTCTTTTAACTATATAATGTGGTTAAAATATCAACTAAATTAAAGGAGTTAACGATAATAGTATGTAAATTATCATTTGAAAACGTGTTCTCTTATTCGTTTGAATTGAGTATATCCTTACTTTCAGTAAACCACTTCTTTAGCATTGGATACCCTATTTCTCTTAATTAGCACCCCAAGGGATTACTAACCCAAACCAATCTAAGTGACTTTATTGCTTTCTCCTAATTGCTCACAGGTCAATTAAATAATTTGCCTTATAAAATTAAAAAAAAAAAATCGATTTTGAAATATTTAATTCTTTGAAAAAAGAGGGAAATTTGTGGCTGCTTGAAATTTTGTAAACTTCTTTTTTCACTTATTAAGGGGCATAACTTGAAATCTACATATTTACTCCGATCTTGATGAAATTTGCGCACTTGATCTTCGGAACAAGTGGAAGGCAACTAACTTCTTGAAATTTAGAAAATCCCTTCCCGTCTCCTCTTTTCAACCCTGTAGGACACTAAATTCACGAAATTTTTACTTTTTTTTTTTATTGTTTAAGAAATAATATAGTTAAATATGAGTTGATTGAAAACAACAATTGAACTCTATCTGAATTTTAACTTATAATACAGGATGTCCACTACTTAAATACCTCTTAATAACAAGCCATAATACAATTTATTTTTGCATATAGAATGACATGGTGAACATAAATTAATTGGAGAAAAATAATGTTTTTTAAGGCCTAATTATTAAGAGTTATTCAGATGTATTTCGACTAATTTGTCGATACCCTGTATTGAGTAAATGGCAACATGATTAATACTTCTCAGCCCTGCTATTCCAAAACTTTAAGTTTAGTTGTCTTGGTGATAATATTGTCCCAGACTTTTGAAGTTTGAATTGATAGAACTCTAGAACTGTAAATTATAAGTGAATGAAAAAAATTGCAGGTATATTAGTTTAACATGTTCTTTAAATATATTTCCTTAATTTATCTTTTTTAAATATTGATATGTTTATCTAAAAAAAAATTGGAATTTAAAAAAAAAAAAAAAAAAAAAAAAAAAAAACATGAAATTTTGTTTGAAGGTTTAGAGTTAAACTTTTTTTGTTTTAATTCTAATGATATTTAAGACAAATCGAAAAATTAATTTATTTTATGTTTCTTTACTTGCAATTTAGTATAGTAAATTATATATTAAACACTTAGTTTTGGATTTTTTATAGCTTGCATAACAGGACTAATAAATCTAAATTCAAAGTGAAAAGTAAAAAACATGACCTCTGTAAACAAATTTAAATTAAAAACCAACAAACCAAGTTGTATTAGTCACCCCCTGACCAAGTTGCTATCATCAACAAATATACCTTATACAGTTGTTTTTCCTTTTGTTATTTCTTTCTTTGCTGCAATTGCAATAGCTTGTTTAACTAATTTAACTTAAAAGAAATTAATTCAACTAAACTGACTAAACTTAATTAATTTAACGAAAATGACAAAAAATTCACAGCAATTACTTTAAAACTGGAGATTTTTAATTTTTTATTTTCCATACCCCCTTATAGAGTATGATTATAGCTTGAGATCAACCAATTTAAACCTGTTTTTTTCTTCTATTTGCATCTTTACTAATCCAGATATTTGGATAAGCAGTTTTATTCGAATGTTTTCTTGCTGATGTAATGAAATAGATAATAGGGAATTAGTGTAGGCATGTTCATAACTTATAAACTACTGGATATCCAATGCATTCAACCAACTAAAAACTGACATTAACAAATGACATGCTTCAAAATCAAGTGTATATTTTCCCCATATCAAGTCCGTTGATGGGACTAAATTCCATTTTTGCATTTATTTAATATGTAACAGATTTTTACAATAAATTTATAGAATTATTCTCGCCACAGAAGTAAGTTATAGTTGCAGGTATATTGACTAGGGCTATATAATAGATTTAGTATAATAAATATATGCATTTTAAACGCTACAAGATTAATGAACATTATTAGTAGGGCAATATGATCCATATCTTAAAATGCCTGTTGAAAGCTAAAATGGTATCTTTACTCATTACGAAAGGGTTTGGAGAAAAATTACGATTAGTTTAATTTATTTATACCTATCATGGTTACCGGAAAATATTTCCTTCAAGTTTGTTAGAGTTATGGTAGTATTTTAAATACTTTCCCATTATAATGAAAGAACACATTTGTTTTCCTCTGTAATAACTATTCAAATGTATTATAAACCCGTCAAGATTTATATGGCTCAGTTGCTTTTCAACCCAATCATGCACATTCAGCCTTCAGGCATGATTGCCACATTTGTTAGCTTTATATATATATCTTAGTATCGATTGAATATTTATTTATGACGTTTACAGAATAGCATGTCATTTTCTAATCACATTCATAAAATTATTTTAGACGATACGATAGACATAAATTTTATCTCTCCGTCTGAATGATTAAAAATTAAAGTACGCAAAGTTACCGTTTAAAGAATAGTAAATCTAGGGTTTATTGTGACCCTTCTAAAAAATGTTTTGAAAAACCTATACTATCAAATTTACTTCCGGAACGTTTATAAAAAAAATTAATGTGATTCAGCACTTTTCAAGTATTCCTACTTATTAACTATTATATTACATGTAAAGATAACCGACTCGGTTAGTGTTGGTCATGGGACCTAACGTTAAGGTTTTCGTCAAATTTGCGCATGCGCATAAAGTAGATGCCATTTAAAAAATCATGTTTCTCAGTAAGTGCTAAAATGCGGCTCTAACGATTTTGATCAAAACCGCTGTAGCATTCCCTCTAAAGGTGTTCTTAACATCCAAATCTCGGAAATTCCCGTAAAAATGCTACAAAGGCGTAAAAAGTTGAAAAACTAATGCCTTAGTTTTCTCCCGTTGACCATCGCTCATCAACGATCATTTTTCTCCTTTACTCTGTATTATTTACAAGAAGGGATACTGTAGGAATTGTCTAAAAGTATATTACCAAAATCGTTATTTTTTGGCGAATTTTTTAAAGTCCCAAGTACGAATTATTGCGTATTTTTTCTTTTTCTAAATTAATGGTGAAAATGTAAAAATTGTAAACAACACCTATCCATGTCAGTATAATAGTGTAATTACAAGTAGTGCGATGTTCCACACCCCTAAGGTTTTAGAAATCATTCATGAATTTCTTTTTATTAAGAAATAGATTTATCTTTTCATTTAGGATGGAAGTAGTAAGCAGATGCACTTCGGAAATAAAATAGAAGGAGGCGTGTTAAGCTTTCAATAAATATTCATGCGTTTTTCTCCTTTACCAACACGTCAGAAAGTCACGTGGTATTCACACTTACTCAACTTCTTTTCGATGAAGACCACAAATTAGTGCGTAATAATCTTCTCATTTTTATATAATATCTAATTTTGTCGAATTTACTTTCTGAACTGAATATTTGTAGAAGACGAATAATACCTCGCCTAAAGCGCGGTTCTTATTCGGTACTTTTGGAACTGTAGCCTGTTAGTGAAATGGTTAATATAAATGATAAATTAAAATTTATAATTATTAATTTTATGTTTTAAGTATTTTGTAAATATCTAGTAAATAAATTTATAAATAGAAAATTGTCAATATTTCTATAGTGAAGATATTATTTTTGAAAGAAAACTAAACTTATACTTCAGTAATTTTTGAGATTCGAACTATTATGGTTGAGAAATTTATTAGTGTTAGCAATTTCGAACATGACTACTTACCATCAAATAAATTTTAATTATAAATAGCCTATGCAAAACTTATTGTAGGTGGGTTGAATTTAATTTTGATCTTAAATTTTTATTTTATTACTGATTTTGTGTTTAAAATTTACAAATCGCGGGGTATT
This sequence comes from Linyphia triangularis, assembly GCA_963978545.1. Classification (NCBI taxonomy): domain Eukaryota; kingdom Metazoa; phylum Arthropoda; class Arachnida; order Araneae; family Linyphiidae; genus Linyphia; species Linyphia triangularis. Next base: position 9,107,666 of record OZ021721.1, on the reverse strand, counting down.
TGCGTAAATTGTACTATAACAGAACACTAGTAAAATATTAAAAATGAAATTAAAATGATTACAAGAAGAAATACTAAAAACTAACTAAAAGACTAGAAAGAGAGAATAAAAGCGTTTGGTTATATGAATACTACAAAGCAGCGGATACTAAAACAGAGTTTTGTAGTAATTACTTATACAGATTTTGAATTCCGCAGTAAAGGGCTTTGATGTTATGGTCCAGTTAATCCTTTTCTAGAGGACGGAAAGATTCTACGTGATTAAGTGACATCATCAACTTTAGATACGAGATTTGCCCTTTTTTCTACTTCAACTATATACCGATACTGGAGATTTTATCTGCTTACCCTCAACTTGGGCCAATCTTTACAATTGAAAAAAAAAGTGTCTTCAGCTCTTTTCAATGCAGTGTTCTAAAACCCCATCAAAACCACGTATTCGCACGTCAAATATTCACGTTGGCAAAGTGCTACTGATACTGTATTGCTCTTTGATTGATGGTTTCCGTGTGATACTTGATGGCATAGAATGCTACCGTGAGATTTTATCTGCTAACGCTTAACTTGGGCCAATCTTTACAATTGAAAATAAATTTTCTTTAGCTAGTTTCAGTGTGGTGCTCTAAATCCTATCAAAACCACGTATTCGCACGTCAAATATTTACGTTGGCAAAGTGGTACTGATAGTGTATTGCTCTTTGATTGGTGGTTTCGGTGTGGTACTTGGTGGGACATTATGCTGTCGTGTTTCTATATAGAAATCCTAATGTGGCGGAAGTTCTTGAACAGTATTAACAACTTGTTTAACTGGCATACTTATCTGCAGGAAATGGGAATGTTTTGTTTGAAGTGATAAGGAACCAGAGGTGCGATTTTTTTCCGCATTTACTACGATTTTTCTTCACGAAAAATTCTATACCTTTTTCAGTGCAATCGGGAAAGTTTTTTTTTTTATCAGTGTACATTCTATTTGTGATTAAGTGAAAAGGAAAGAAAAATATTGAATCACATGCATACCTAAAAACTTGTAAAATATATCTTTAATTTTCTATGTACATTCACGCGCATTAACGTGTTGTAAATTTCTCGAGATCATATGTTACACATACAATCAAAAATCTTATTACATTACATGATTCTGCCCAGCGTATTCTACAGTAGATAAATACAGAAAACTAACGAATTTGAACATTACTAACTAGTTTCGTATATAATTAATTACAAAACTTATCTTTTATTATTGCATGTTTTATTACGATGCAAAGAAAACCTACAAAAGTATTTTTTAATTAAAAAAAGGTCTTTAAAGGGGAAAGTATCGTCATACTTTTTGATGTTGTAAACTACCCAACACAAACAATAACTTAGAGAAATCCAGTGCCAGTACTGCTAGGATAACAAAACAATGCATTATTAAGTAAAAATGCAAGCCATGAATCACCCTATTCATTTTAGGACCTATAACGAAAAGTTAAAACTTGAATACAAATGCTTCCTTAATTATTTTTATTCCACTAAATTACAGGATATAATTATTATGGTATTGCATCCTGTTTCAATTATGGATTTTAAAATTAGAACGCTGGGTTAAAAAAAATCACGATCCTTGTTTTAGGAGGTTTAACTAATGTGAAAAAACTTTTTTTAGCAGTATTTTTATAAGCATTTTAACTCGTAAACATTTATTCTAGGTAATATGTATATGTATGTGCTATAGATATAATCAATGACAACACAATAACATAACTTTATATTTAAGTGTCATGCTTCTACACATGGGTAATTGTTGACTGGACAATTAAGGGTTCTGTCTATTTTGGATGCATGAAAAAAAAACACTCTATTTTCATTAATTTTTTTTAAAGAAAACTGTTATGTTTATTAATATAAAACTTGTTAGGCTTAACAAAAAAATTCGTAAATTGCAAAAAAAATAAAAAATATTGGTTTTAAGCACTTTTTTAGTGTGAAAATGCCAGGTAAACAGGAGTCCTCAAAAGGTTGCGCTGTTGGAAAAATCTCAGAAACTACTGAACTGATTCTTATGAAACTTTAACCACATTTTCCAACACTTATCGCTATATCCAGTTCCAGAATTATTGCAAAATTTTAATTTTTGCTATTTTTTTTGTGTGCAAAAACAAGCAAAAAAATAAATTATTTTTTATTTTTTTGTTCGCCATTTTGTTATTTTTGCATATAAATTAATGTATTAATATTAGAGGTACGGGATGTAGGCACTGTCACACTAAACCTAAAACCCCACTGTCACACTAAACCTAAAACAATTCAATTTTTTTGTATCAGATGAGCCGTTGTTCAGATTTTTTCAACAGCGCACACCTACCTACTTTTTGATGACTCCTGTTTACCTGGCATTTTCACACTAAAAAAGTGGTTAAAATCAATATTTTTTTCTATTTTTATTAATTTACGAATATTTTTGTTAAGCCTAACAAGTTTTACATCAATAAACAAATAAACATAACAATATTCTTTAAAAAAAAAACAATAATAAAAATAGTGTTTTTTTCATGCATCCAAAGTAGATAGAGCCCTTAAACTTCAGTTAGATTTTAGGATTAGTATAGCAGATGTTTATACAAAATATAATGACGGTATTTAAATGGTAACTCTAGAGTGCAAGAGAGCTTTCGTAGAGTTTCTGGAATGTTTAAAATAGTATAGTATTCTATTCCGGGTTACTTTCCCAATGCAACAACTTTTCAAATTTTAGGTCTCAGAAATGAGGTAAATGCTAGACTCATGCCACTATGGCGCATCATGTGTACCATATGTTCTGCCTCATAAGTTATAAAGTCCTTAATCCAAAAAATTCAATGGCATATTTTGACGATTTTACGTTCGTCCTTTGAAATAACATATTTTCTATTGTTGTATAAGTTTGTAAGCAATTCAATGAAATAAATTTTTTATTTCCTAAGGTCTAATCAGAATGTCAAAACATGCATTTGAATTTTTGGGGATTTAGGGCCTTTTAGCTTATGACTGTCACTACAACTGGGGTTGGAGATTGTGTGTTGTGTCCCTTTTGGAACAATTGGAACCCTTTTTTAGCCAAGTGAAAACAAATTGTTGGATTTTTTTCATGTTTGTAAGCCTTTATAACTTAATCCATTTTTGTGGGGAAAGAATTGTTTTTCCCTTCTTATCTATTGTTTGACATCTGTTATGTGTATTTACTTCATTTTTGAAATCCTTCGACTGGTAAATGATTTATAAAGTATAAAATATACACAAAAAATATATAATAAATATATATATTTATATATATGGCTTGTAAGCAATTTACTGAGGGCGCACGGAAAGTCTGCCATCAACGTTCTATTCTGTCTAAAAATTTGCTCAAACTATTGATAAAATTCCATTTAAATGTAACTGTCAATCTAACAATAACTTATACACAAGGACATTTTCTATGTAAAATGGAACAGTTTAAAGTACGGTTTTAAATTGCCTTCTGTCAAATAAGTATTGGTGCGGTTTCCCAGAACAACGCTTATTGTCTTAAATATTGAAAGAAAATTCAGGTTGATTTGAACATCAACATACCAAAAAAAAATTTTTTGTTCAGGTAATATTTATAGCATTCAATCATTGAAATCTAGAAATAAAAAAAGTTTACAATTACACATTCAAATAATGAATCGGATTGAAAGAAAAAATTATTGGCTTAGGGCCGATGTACAGTTTGCCCTGGGCCTTAAGTCCAAGCTCATTACAAAGTTTTTTTATTTGAGTTATATAAAACATCGATACATCAATACAACTGAAAAACATCAGAAAACATCTGTTTTTATATAAGCAGACAAGCAGGTCCATGCCCTCACAATACCTATCCTGCGCATGTCCAAACAGTAAGTGGAGACGGACACCGGACCACACTTTTGACCAATTGAAAACAATACCCTTGTTCCAGGTTAATAAACAAGTGAAAAAAATCGCAACTAAAATAGTTCAATATAACACCGATTATATATAACCTTCAATATGCTTATGAGCAAAATGATGAGTACCTTTGAAATTCTATTTATGTTTACGAACAATTCTTATGTTGGCCATTACATCCCGACATCTACTGTATCAATACATTAATTTCGTTTTGTAAATAAATGTGTTTAAGTGTGAATTATTGTGAAACTTTGTAGTACCATATTCTTTTTCAACCATCAATCTAACATCTACTATTACTTTAGACAGCTGTTGTCAAGAAGAGATTAAATGTCCCTTAGGTTTATCCCCCAATTGAGATAAAATATTGAGTTGACATTAAAAAGAAAAACTGGAAATGCATTTTATTTGTCCAAACACTGGTTAAAATGTTGCTTTCTTTCAAATTGCGGATCTTTTCTTTAAAAAGTATTTACCTATAAAGATAGTTTGTAAACAAATCAGCACACTTCCATTTTTCAATGAACAGACAAAATCTTACTTTCAAAACAATTTCAAACAAACGGCAAAGCGGCTATTAAAAGCGTTTTTTAAAAATGTGTTTTCCTTCTAAGGATTTTTCTTTTAGTAGGGCCCTTTTCGGGTTTGTGGCTTGTCGGGATTTCGTCCCATTTGGGATTTTGACTGTCGGGATTTTGTCCGGAACCCAGACTTTATCGTGCGATTCCTCAAAATGCTATTTACCATCAAAATGTACCTTAAAACCCATCCATTTTTTTATTTTCAACCTTTTATACACATTTGTAATAAACAATTTTTACAAATACAAATGCTTTTGAAGAAATAATAATTAAAATAGTTTTTTTTTAATTTAATTATTTTATTTATTTCTATAATTATATGATTAATTATGCCAAAGTATTTGAATATTGATTGTGCATAATATTCATTTAGTGTCGTAATTAAAAAATGGCATATAATCAAGGTACATTTAACATGGGAATCAATGTAGCCCTCCCACCCCCTTTTATTGTTTTACAATATCCCTTATAATCACATCTTATGATTGATTAGAATATCTCGTTTTTTATTTGAAGTAGCAAAAAAAGTATGGTTTAGAATACAACGATCTAATACATTTGTACATGATTTTCACTCTACGAAAATGTGTTATCAGAATCTACTTAATGGAGATTTTGATATAAATACATGCTTCAAGAAAATTGATTGGGAGCTTATGATATAATCTTGTACTATATTTTGAATAAGATACCTAACTTTAGTAATAGATGACTAATTTATATCAAATATCACCATGAATTTTGTACGCAAGATTCGAGAAGGTCTTGTTATTCAAATCTTTATTCTTCATTTGTTTGTTATCAATCGTAGAAATTTGAATCGAAATTAAAAATCAAATGGATTTCCTTTGTATCATCTTAATTGATGGTTACTTACTTAAAAAATGGAAGGAGACTGCTTAAGAAACTAACACACTGCTTCACCAGAATTTCGTTTATATTACTCATAAAATGAAAATCACATGATTATTCATGTTAAGGGTAAAGATGCGACCACGTAGTAAAACACGAAATATATTCATTTCATAAAATTTTTTTACAAATATTTATTACCTATAGTATGGTCTACATATCTTATTAATTTCACAATGAAGTTAATAGCATATAACTTCATTATGAAATACTTCGTTATAGTATACTCCATAAAATTAAATTCGGAATATCTCATATATGAACAGCTGTACATGGCTATTAATTTCGATTGAATTAATGAATGAGAACGTAATGTGCTTTTACTATGTAATAGGTGATTTTTAAGAAGCTATTTCTAACATTAAAGTAGTTATACAAGAATGTAAAGCGTTTAGATACTAAGCAAAGTAGCATATTTGAGCATTGCAAATCAGACCTTTACGAGGATACCTTGGTGATAACGTCCGGAACTCTTGGGTTCCATGGAACCCTGCTTCGGAATCAATGGCCTAGAACATCCCTGAAAATTGTTAAAATACTTGAGAAATATATACAGTCACTAATATAAAAAAAATTTGCATTCATTTTCGGCCCAGAAGGCACAATTTCCCTTTTGTATTAAATCGTTTATTCTGATATAAACGCAATTGATTTTACTTTAACATGGACATAATAGTTAAATTCATTATTTTTTTTTAATCAAATTTTGTTTTCAATTTTGTGCTAACTAGTAAATGATTCAAGTGCAAATATGACATTATTAAAAAATCACTATTATTAAAATATACACGCTAAGCTTAAAAGTTTTACAATTTGATATTGATAAAACCTAAACTTTTATTTATCCTAAACTTTATTTCTTTTATTTTACTGATGCGATGATGTTTAAATAAGTAAAAACTTACTTTTAAATTTTGTTATTTCTTTCATTTCAAATAATAATCAGTTAAAATTTGAACATAATGCATTGTTAAGAATAAAACGCATATATCTTCTTTTATTGTTTATAAATAATCCCAAGAGTTAGTTTGATCTTTAAAATTACTTTATTAGCTCGCATTAATATGCTAATTTTCTAAAACTAAAATGATATCGATTTAACTTAATCAAAGTTTAAACGCATCGAGCACAGCCCTCAGCGAAATTTCTTTATTTAGAATACTTTAAAAATACTAGTCAAAATTATGCTATTTACATAATTAATAAAATAAATATTTTTTTAAGTAGATCTTCAGAATTAAGTCTATTTGTTTATCGCTATAAGTAGTTATTGAAATTTTATTGAAGAATAAAAAAGTATGTCGTTAATCTAAGGTAGAATGTATGAAAATCTTTATGGATTTCTAGGGAAAAGGTCTTGAAAAGTGCATCGTTTTACATCAACACCATTATTTAAATTTCATAGACTTATTAATAATTCATATAACTGTTCCGAAAAATAAAATTAAGTAGAAATTATGCATTGATTTGGCACATGCGTTTCCAGTTTTATACACGTAAGCAAATGTGCCATGTTGTATAAATATGGAACAGGAAATTTGAATGATATTCAATACGGAATTGTCAAAATTTAAATGTTGACTAAGATCTTAAAATTATTCATTCCACATTATAAACTGATAAGAAATAAGAATTTAATTTTGAAATCATTTTCAAAATTGCACTGCGATGAAAAGTGGTAATATTTCTATTGAAATACAATACGAATTAGGTCATTTTTTTCTGTATAGTATAGTGTGAAAGATTTATCATTTGGAAATGGGAATTTAGTTAATATAATATCATTATTCCGGTATTAGATTATTTCTTAGGAGATATTCTAGAAGCAAAAAAAGATAAGCAAATTTTCGATAAAAATAGTTGCAATTTTAATGCAATTCATAAAATTACTTTATTAAAATATTAGTACGATAGTTAAACTAAATCTCAGTTATGATAATTTAGTATTAGCATTACAACGTAATAAATGTCTCCATAAAGTAATTCAAAGGTATCTACTTGAAGAATTTCTTTATGTATCTGTGTGTACATGTTTTTTATACGAAGCAACAGCTTTATTCCAATCTTGATGAAATTTTGCACCTTTGAAGAAGATTCCTGAAAAATCGAAAAACTCTCCTCGTGCTGGAAATGGTCACAACTCGAGATCTACTGAGCCAATTTGAACCGGGTTTTGCTTCTTAGGTATCTTGGATTATTCAAATTATCGGGAACAAATTTCATACGATGTTTTGTAGTAAAGGTGGGAAAATCTTAGATAGGTAGCGATAGAGGGTATAATCGTATTTTAATATCTACTGAACAAATTTGAGCAAGGTTTTATTTTATAGGTATCTTGACTAATCCAGATTATTAAAAACACTTTCGAAATCAAATATTGGGGTTAAAGTTGGTATGCTCACAACTTGAAATGGATTGTATTAATTTTAACCGAGTTATACCGGCCAACACCAAACCAACTGAGGGAACCACAGACACTTCAACTAATATTTGATAAATGAAATTGTCCAAGAAATTTGAGAACAAATGGTGAATTTTGTATAAAAGTGTTTTTAAATCCAAAATGAAATGTTTTACAATTCAATTGAATTGCTAAATGCAAAAAGGGATTATGAATCATCACTAGCTTTTTAATATATTGATAAATTAAGGGGAGTTTAAACCTTTTGAAAACAGCAAAAAGAGCTTTTCTTACGTAATTTTCGATACGCTTTAAAATAAAAAGTATTCGGTATTTTTAATTGATATTTTTATGCAGCATACTGTTTATTTCCTTCATGAAAAACATTAATTATTTTAAGCATAAGTATGTTTTTTAAAAAGTTATCAAGTGAAACGTAATGATGGAAAATTAAGAAGAAAAAAAAATATGAATATAAGTTACCCACAATATTTAAAAAAAGTTATTGTTCTATCCCTTTAAAAAAAATGTATGGATATGCATATGATAGTTTTACATTCTCTGAAGCAGGAAATAAGAATATAGATGACAATTTTTTTATAAAACGCCCTTTATAGTTAGAAAAAATATTTAAAATTTAAATTTTAAAGTTATCTTTTGCATAAAAATATTTTTATATAGTATAAAGGAATAATTCTGCTTTAGAGAATAAACCCATAAATTAGCTTTAATTTCCAATATTAATATTGAGTTTATTCAAGAAACTTAATAAAATATCTTGTGGGTAATTTATGTTCAAAATTGTTTTTTCTAAATTTTTCATCATTACGTTTCACTTATAACTTTTAAAAAAATATATTTATGTCTAAAATAGTTATTATTTTTCAAGAAGAAAATAAGCATTGTATCGTATAAAAAATTACAATTAAAAATATAAAGTATATTTATTTTAAAGCATATTGAACATTGCTAAAAAAAAGCTGTTTTTGTTGGCGTCAAAAGGTTGAAACTCCCCTTAAACAATTAGTAAATCATTTAGTACATTTAGTAGTATGAATGGTTCAAACATATGATTTATTTTTCAGAAATTGATAATATGGACGGAAATGGATGCAAGTTTTTTATTATCGCCACTTAATTATCCACTGTGTGACTTGAAAATATTTTAAATTGGTAAGTAGATATTTTTACTTTATCGAACAACTTATATTGATTTAAACAAACATGCATTACAATACAAAACGCTATAGATTTCTGAAAACAAATATTTAATATGTTTCCTAAATTTAACATCTATAAATGCGAAATAGACTGAATTGCAAAAATATACTTATGCCTATTTTTAACTACCTAACATGTAAATAGTTATTTATCATTTTTATGTTTGTTTTTATCATAGTGTAACATAACGCGTATCATAGTAAACATAACGCGAAAGTTCATATTTTTAATAAATTTAAATAAAATACTTTGAATAATAAGGTTATACAATTTAGTGTTTGAAGAACTTTATTATTTTTCTTAGAATATGATATTATAATGAACAGTTTTTAAAAGGAGATTGAAATGGTTTCATGAAGTTAGATTTGAATTTGAACGCATGAATCTTTTTTATAACATATACTTTAAGCAATTCAGCAAGGAAATCCTCTTTCCTTATTTTTGAAATCTTTTCATAAGAAACTTTTATTTGATAACCCACACAACAACATAAAGTGAATTCTGTATCCTAAAATTAAAAAAAAAAAAAAATCAATTTTGGGATTTTTATTTCATGTTTTATGAAGGTATTACTTTAGGTTTCTTCTCAAATTAGAAGTATCTTATATTTTGTTTAAAAAATAATCAGTAAGATTTTTACCTTCAACTTTAATTTTCTCTAAACATAATGTTTCAAATTTCAAAGAACCTCTTTTAACTAACTTGTAGATATTGACAATTATTTTTTAAGAAATTTTATTAAATAACAGATTTAACTGAAGTTAAAAATTGACCTATTTATATAATTGCATTTTAAAATCCCAAATCTTTGTAAAAAAAAAAAATTACCTTAAAAAAAAACTTTTTCCAAAACTTTAACTTCAGAATCTTGCATCTTTTATAGTATATATTTAACCTAAATAAAAAAAACGCAAACTCGTTTGTTAAGTACTTTCTTAGAAAATGTACATCTCAAACAGGCAATTTAACATTACAGGTATCGGTTATCTTTTTAATTAAATATATTTCAATTAAAAAGATTGCTTTCTATAGATGCTACACAGTTCCTGTAGATCTACTCGGGATTCCTAGCATTGAACATATGCAATAAATGGTCAGATTTCGTTTGTGAACAAATCAAATCCCAAGACACCTATCCGATACACATATCCAAATATTTGCATCTTCTAGTTTATTCAAGGGAAAATTCTAACATGTCTTCTCCATTCTTACTAAAACGAAAATCTTTTCAAAGCAATGGAATTGATTGATACCAGTTGTTGAAGTTGATTCTTCGTTTTTGTAGAATCGGGGGAGAAGTAACTAAATGCTGGCAAATCTGGATTGAAAAATGTTTGGAAAAAAAAATAACTCGGCATGGATAAATAATTCAAAATAAATTGTACATGTATGAAAGACTGTATTAGCAAAGTGCGGTAATTGTGAATCATTGAAAGTAATAAAAGAAATTAATACAAATTGAAATGGTTGTTGAAGTAAATATTTTGGCACTTCAAATTGGAATTATATTTGAATTATTTTACACACATTTTAGGATATTTTACGTTCTTACCCAAAGAATTTTCTGGTCGTGACTAATAATATCATTAAATTGATTAACTAAAATATTTCACGTTGTTCCAAGGACATCATATTTTAAAGCAATCATTGGATATTATAGGGTAATGAACGCATTGTTTTCTGTCAAAAAAAGACATTTCGATTTTTCTTTTGGCATTTCTTCACGTTTCGGAATGTCCTGGCTTCAAAAGAGTTGTCTAGAAAAATGTATGTTTGTGTGTCTGAGTGTACATGGTTAGCATAACTTCCCAACGTATTGAACTTCAATGTTCAAATTTAGTGTACGGGTAGTGGTGGCCATGGGACCTATCATTATGATTTTCGTCAATATTGCGCAAGCGCATAAGGTAGCTGTCATTTAAAAAAATCATTTTTTTCAGCAAATGTTAAAAAATGGTTTCAACGATTGTGATCAAAATCATTGTGGTAATGCCATTTAAGGTGTTCTAAATATTCAAACCACCGACATTTATGTAAAAATGTTATAAAGGTATAAAAAGTTGAAAAACGAATTTCTTGAACACAGAGTTGCTTCCCTTGAGCAGTGCTCATACACAAACGACCGTTTTTCTCCTCTCCTTTATTTCTCTTACAAAAAAGGACAATGTAAGTATTATCAAAAAGTATATCACCAAATTTGTCATTTTGGAAAATTTTTTTGGTCCATGTAAGAATTATCGCCAAAAACATAGCAAAACTGGCAATTTTTTTCAAATGAATGAAAATATGAAAATGGTAATAACACTATTCCACGTTAAATTTAAAAGTAATGATCAGTATTTAATGTAATTGAAAGTTGTGCGATGTTCTACATCTCTAGTTTAATTTAGGATAAATTAGCGTATATATCTTCTTAAGGAGTTTGAAACTTTCTTTCAAAAAATCCGCTTGTAGCATAATCAAAAATGTCAAGTCACGGCCGCCAAAAGGCTATTTCATGCATTTTAGCAGCTATGCAAGTTAAATGTTTATTTCTGTTCCTGTACAGTTTTCAGCTTTTAGATCTTTTTAATTTTTATATCCTTTAAAGTTTTAATTATGGATGTTGTGTGTGTTTGTGCAGGCAAATCTTTGAAGGGCTACTTAACCCACTTGCCTGCATCCAATCCAGCAAAAACTTGGCAGATAAACGCGTTGTCCATGACAGTGCATTCTATAAAGTTTTGTGGGGCAAAAATAAATTAGTCAATGATGATGGTTTGATGGTTTTCTTCGAAGTGTTCAAAAACTATGAAAACTCAATCTGTTAAATAAGTTGCAATTGCACATAAATGTTGGCAATACTTAAAACTATATTTTTATTGATTAGATATATAAAAATAGTCACATAAGAAGGATAGTGAAATTGCTATCATTAAAATTCCCAAGTTTATCATAGAAAAATCCTAACATTAAACAAATTCCAAATCAATTAAAAAACAAGACTAAAGTCACACCTTTTTTATTTTCTGTCAAGTATGATGAATTTAAAGTTAAATAAATGCATAAGTTATTCATCTGAAATACCGTATCAATGTTCGTGTTTTGAATCAATTAATAAATTATACAAATAGAACTTTCAAAAGTTTTTCTCGTTTTCAAATTTTTTTTTAAAAAAATGGTCATAATCGTTTAAGTATCGCCTGAAAGAAGTTATTTTTTAAATCCTTAATATTAACTTCTATTTTGTATGTTTGTGGCCGCCGAGCTAGTTAGCGGAAGCCTAATTAACCCACTTGCCGTCATGTCTGATCGAGTTGAAATTTGACAGATAGATTCGATATCAATAACAATGCATTCTATCAAATTTTGGGAACTGTCACTCTCACTAAAAGGTGACTTTTACACACGTTTGCACAATTATTTCGGAATATTAATAAATCCCATTTAACCTATCATTGTTTAAACTCTTTCCTGATGCCAAACTTATTTTTATCAGAATAAATAATAGATAATTGGACGTGAATGCATCAATTTATTATGTAGTGTGGTGCAGTCTACTCAACTTTGCGTTGCGTAGTAACACTGTAAGTGACAGAATTTTAACCGATCATTGTTGAAACTCTTTCTTGTTGCTAAAATTGTTTTAATCAGAATAAATAAAAGATAATTGGACGCGAACACATACATTTTCATTCCTTTTAATAACGAAATTTGTGTGCGTAGTTTGCCGCATATTTTTCCGACATAGATATTTTTAATAGCTAAATTTAAATGCAAATGTCAAGAGCAAGCTGATAACAGAATCGACGCTATGTTAATGAATATAAAAATTGGCAATACATATAAAGGATTTATATTAAAATCTTTTTGTTATGGGTTATATTGCGAAACTAGGTTAACAACACATTTCTTGAAAGTAAATAAAATTGTTCAAAGTTATTTCTAGAAAGGCTACTAAAAAGTGTACGCCCTTGTCTCATCTCTCCCATATAAATAGTATTCAGAGTATATAGATATATTGAGACACCCCGTAAGGATATAAGTCTACATGAATATACCTTCCCCTGTCTATTGGTGTGTGAATAAATCTTTCGGTGTGTTCATCGACGTCGTAAGATACTCTTCTGGATAATACAAAACCATAGAAGACACTATAGAGACTATTTCCGTTTTGCGAAACGGGGAAGGTAAACCATTTTTATCTGTCAGACCTTAAGAATAGCGTGGGTTCTGAATGTTGCTGTAGTGTGTGAGAATCTCAATTTCATTATCATTACATGGTGGCCTTTTAGAAGTTCTCAACCGTTAATAGTTTCTTGTTGAGGCAATTTTCTCAGTAACCACAATTTCAATTTTTATCATTAGGGAGCAGAAAAGGCACGCGAGATAGGCATTGGAAATTAGAGCGTTGTTTTAGTAACTGTCTTAGTAGTAATTTGGAGGTCCTAAAATGTTTCTAATGGATTGTAATTGACATGTTTAGTTTTTAGTGTTTGTGTATTGATTTTAAATTATAAAGAATTATGCACTATGTTGAATTAAAATGAGGTAGATATTTTAAAGTGCAATAAAGTGATAAGATGTGCATGTAAAAAAAAAAAAAAAAATTGCTCAAGAGACTTTAAAATGTTGAGCAAGAAGAAACCGCTTGATTTGAATTGCGCAATTGAGAGACAAATGACAGTCAATTACGATAGAATAATGGAATTAAATTTTCACACCGATACAACTCAAACCCTTACAACATATTTCTATGTATTAGTTTCGAAGCAGATGTTGAAATGTCCTCTCTAATGCAAACTTTGTCTCTCATGCAAATTTGCTTTACCTAAGGTTTATACAAGTGCGCAGGTTTTTGATGTACTAAAAGGAATCGTTTCCTGAATAAAGTTGCTTTTAGTTTGATCCTGCCATCCATGCTGAGTTCTTGCTTATCGTCTAACAACTTCCCCTTGCCAGCGGAAACAGATAAGATGTGCATGTAAAAACTTTTGCTCAAGAGACACAAAATGTTGGGCAAGAAGAAACCTATTGATTTGAATTACACAATTGAGAGGCGAATGACAGTCTATTACAATAGAATAATGGGATTTAATTACCACACCGATACAATTCAAACTCTTGCAACACATTTCTATGTATTAGTTTTGAAAAAGATGTTAAAATTTCTCTTAACTATCACATAATTTTATGGATTTGTAAATTAAAATTTTTTGAAAAGTATCACCATAAATATAATATTAAGAAATTAGTTTAATCCTAAAATTTAAATCCAAAAACTTCAAAGTATTTTAATTAGGAATCAAAAACTACTTTTAAAGAAAGATAAAGCTGTTCTCGTCTCCATTTATCTCTAAAGATACATGCTTCTATATGAGTTGAGATTCAGTCGTCGATTCCAACATTCTATAATGACTATTAATGGATATTCTTTAAGAAATATTCAATTCAATTTCGAAAAGTAATTTTCACGCTATATAGCTTTAAAAGGTTTAGTTTTTTATTTAAATAAAGTTATAGAAATATATTACAAACTACTAGAATCAACTTTTTTTATACAAAACCAATAACAACATATTTAGTTAGCCTTTAACTGCTGTGGTTGGGTGGTTTGATCTTTTTGGCGCAAGGGCAACACCTGGTCTATACTGCACCAAACAAATTTGTGAGCATTATTTTAAAATTTAAGAAACATAGTATCATAAAAATTAAAATAAAAGTCAAAGAGGAAATATTTTAGGGGGTGGAAGCATTCTATAAAAAATGACTCGTGGTCTGTCAGACCGCATACAGCAGTTAAGGGTTAGTTCTATTACATATTGCATGGCGCAAAGTGCACAGTACAGTATATCTTCTTAATAACAACTGGTATACTGGTGCGTAAGGGTGTCTGGTGATCCTTTTCTATTAAAAAGATGTTGTAAAAAGATTGCAAATAAATGTTTAAAAAAGGAAGTAGAGAATAAAATAAACCTGTATAAGAAAAGTAAATCTTCGGCAAAAATAAATTACAAGGAGTTTTCTAATTATAAACGATGCTTTTTTTAGTTAAAATCTTATAGTCTTGCAAATTGAAAACAATATTAAACGATTTATAAACATTTTATGAATAATAAATAAGTAGTAGAATGTTTGCAATGTTGAGTAATTTTTGGATATTTTTATTTAGTTTAAAAATGTATTGTCATGTAAAAACAAAATTATGAATTGCCAGCTACATTGACACGTTTCTCAAAATGTATAGCATACAAACATAATACAATACTTAGAAACATAACATTTATTAGTGCCTATTATATTATGGCGATTTGGTGTTGGTGTGATCTGGTTAGAGTCATTGGATATAAGAAGGTTGAGGGCATGTTTAAACGTTTTATCTCACACAACACACGCTACATTTAAACAAAGAAAAGAAACTTTAGAAGGAAGGAACATAGGTTGTTGTTGTTGTTGTTGTTTCTTATCCTCCACCTGTCTGACGAAGTCAGACAAGATCCAACAAATTGTTGACCCTCAAAAAGTCGATGACAAGAAGTGGTGTAGCGTATAAGTCCTCTTTGGAAAGACCCAAGCAGTCCAGGATATGTTCGGCAGAGGCCTGCTGGGCTTCACATTTGGAGAAGACAGGGTAAGTTTGTTGTTAACATAGGTTCTTTTGTATTGGTGTCAGAGCTCAGAAATGCGTCCGTTCGGTTAGGATCTCTAGGAAGAATGAATTAGATCCTTGTTGGCCAGGGATAAAATGTTGAATTAAAACCAAGTAGATCAGGTTCAAAACTTTGTATGAATGGATAACTATCAATAAAGAACTCCACGACGAACATGTTTATTTGACAAACATCAACCGTCGCCCAAATCTTTCGAATACGAACATATATTATTATTATTAGAACAGATAATCTTTTTAACAGATAATCTTTTTAAAACTACACCAGAGTCTCCATGGCAACTCTATCCTTACACTTCGTAACCGTTGCCACTCACTTACCAATCCGCAACATCCTCCCACCTTGCAAATTTTAAAATTTACAGTAAATTGCAACAGTTCCGTCAAAGGTTTAAACGCTCTGGAATCTTAACAGTTCTACGCAATCTGCTCACCACTTTATTTCCAATGGTTTTGTTAGATACAGTCTCTTTTATTTTTTCCTGTACGTCACTGGATAGTTCTTGATTGGCATCGTCATCCAATGGAATAGTCTCTTTCGGTGTCTCAAGTGATTTCTGCCGTCGTTCAACCATCTCCATCAGATACAACTACTGGAATGACCCAATTCTCTCTCCTTTTGAAGTTTCTCTTTTTGAAGTATATATCCATGACCATCCCGAGAGGCCAGTTCATTCGTTTTGCATCGGAGCCAACCTAGACAACATCTCCGACACGTAAAGTTTCATCTTTTCGTTTCCCTTGGTGAACCAACAAGGCTAAGTATTCACTTCGAAACCTAGATCTCAAGTCCATGCAAATATTCTGAACGTAACGAAGTCTTTTGTTACAGCTATTGATGTCTATGTTATCCAAGTCTGGAACTTCCTTGTGAGGTAAACTTTGCATGAAACTTGCAGGGGTCAAAGGACTTAAGCTGTCAGCTTCATTACTAATGTAGGTAAGTGGTCGTGAATTAATAGTCGCTTCGCAGTTACAGAAATTTGTCTCTAGTTCTACGAAGTTTGCTGTTGACTTTCCTGTAACACTTCCTTACAGTTCCTTAACCATTCTTACTATCCTCTCCCACCATCCTCTGGAAGGCAAATCCGCTGGATTTAAATCCCCTGCTATATGCTACCAATTTTCGGGCTTGGGTACCTCATTATCCAGGTTAATACCAATGCAGAATCACTTCAGAAACAGGTGTCTTAGTTCTGAATCTCTAACGCTTCCTTTACTGTTAGAAATAATCTTACTCCTATAGTTGCCGCCAGTAGTTCTAACCTCGGAATACTAATTGCTTTGATCGGCGCAGCTCTCACTTTGGCCAGAACAAGTTGAACTGATACATAATTGTCAATTAAAGCTCTCAGAAATATACAAGATGCGTATGCAGATTTACTTGCATCACAGAAAATATGTACTGCATAAGAATTAGGATTTTCTGAAACCAGTATATGTTTCTGGGGTATTTGACAACTTTTGAGCCAACAAACTTGTCTGAGCTATTCTTTGAATTTATCTGCAATAATTGTGGGCAACTCTTCATCCCATGTAAGTTTTTCTTTCCATGATTCTTGTATTAATAGCTTAGAAAAAAAACTGTTGATGGGCTTAAAATTCCTATGGGATCGAAGGCACTTTGAAAAACAGATAACAAAGTGCGCTTGGTTAAAGGAGAACTCATAATAAATTCTAAGTTAATATCGCAGTAAATTTCATCCTTTGTTGTTTCCCATAATAAGCATAAAATAAAAATTGTAGTTTCAGCAGTTTCTGCGATCTTTTCTGGACTTGAAACCCATCCTTTTAATTCAAATTTGCCATACGACATTTTTTGAGCTTCATGAACAAATTTGTGCAACTCTTCTGAACTCTTGACACTTGTAACGACATTATCAACATAGAAAGATCGTGTTAACTTATCTGCCGTACTTCTAAAAGAGTCAGAAACATTATTTAGATGATAATTTATCGTAGCTCCAAGCAAGAAAGGAATTGACGTAACTCCAAAGACTACCCTGCAGAGTGCCTTAACGTTATTTGTTCACCATCTTTCCACCAAAGAAATTTTAATCAGTCTCTATCTGTTTTATCCAAACTGATATGAAGAAATCCCCTTTTTACGTCTGCTGTCACTGCAATAGCATGTTCTCGAAATTGAATCAACATCTCAGGAATCTTGTCGATTTAGTTATGCCCCTTTTCTAAGCAATTGTTAAGAGAATTTCCCTTTTCATCATTCACTGGCCGACCAAACGGTATAGTGGTTAGCGTGCTAACTCCTAGACCGCGAGGTTGCGGGTCAGAGTCCCGTTTTAGGCATGGGTGTTTGTAAATATATGTTGGCTTGTCTAATGACGAATGTTTCGGCACATTATAGCCCTCGTGTTGCTGACAGTGCCAGATAATCTGAAAACCAATCATCATTCACTGATGCATAGAAAACATATCTGATTTTGGTAGTCAAGCTCGATTCGTTGATGAGTGTTCTGTGAGGTAAATAATAGCCTTTGCTTTCATGATCATCTGGCATATTTTCTATAATACCATTTGTCAACCATTTTTCAAAAACTGGACAATAGTCTTCATATTTACCTGCATATTTCAGTTTTCTGGTTGTATTGAACAATCTTCTGGTTGCCACTTCTTTATTGTTTCGCAGTTCAGGGCAACCTGTTTTGAATGGTAACCTTAATTTCATATCTTCCTTTTTCGTTGACGCGAATTGTTTTCTCAAAAAAATCTACAACTTCTTTTTATGGATCTTTTGATTTAATATCAGCAGGATATTTAATTCCTATAGTTTCTAATCTCCATAGGACCGGAATAGAAATTCCATTCAAACAACAAAGAGTGCTTGTCACATCATATCCATTACGTGACTTCAATTTGCCCATAATTGTCCATTCCAATTTCTTTTCCATAGCAAATAAGTCTTTCTCCAATGTCTTGATATTTCTAGTTAACAATTTACTCATTACATTATCTCCTAGCAAAATTTTTACTACTGGAATATCATATTCTGTGTCAGAAAGACGGACATTGCCTAACTCAAGTGAAGATAAATGGTCTTTGGACAATCTTGGATTCAGATTCTTTCTTGATCTAGCATCGTAACTCAAAATTGGAAGTGATTCGTGAAATGTAATAAGGGATCGAGCAAAAAAAAAAAAAAAAAAGAGGTTTTCTGTGCGACATGACCCCTTTTTACATTTATCAAGTACAGTGAAATACTTATTGACTGGTAGAGACCTCAAGATATTAATATATTTTTTTGAAAAACTGTGCAATTTACTGGTATCATAAGGCAACTTTCGATACCTATTACGTTAAATATTTCTAAAAAAAATTTTCGGCCCACCCTACTGCGCGCCAATTACAACTACGGGCACTAGTCCTGCAGAACTTTTGATGGGGAGGAGGATTTGCACGATATCGGATAGTCTCCATCCTGATCTCACAGAAGAACGGAGAGTTAAGCAAGAAATTGTCTACCGCCAGGGTTGTGAAGATCGTGATTTATGACAGTTTCAAGTGAATGACTCCGTATTAGTGAGAAACTACAATCCAGGGCCACGTTGAATTCCAGCCACGGTGATAAAAGCCACAGGACCCGTGTCCTACCAAGCTCGTACCGAAGATGGCCAAATCAAGCGATGCTATGTGGATCAGATGCTAAGAAGGAATGGAGAACCACCATTTCCAACGCCTTCGGAAAATCGTACCGTTCCGGATAAAGAACCTTCTTTTGCATGTCCGCTAGATCAGGTACTTCCCACCGCGCAAGTGTCCTTTCCTTCACCGCTTGTGCCAACATCCGTGTCTGCAACGCAATCTGCATCGACATCCATGCTTTCACCTGAAGTAGCTGCAGATCATGGTTCTAGTCAGGAATCTGGAGGATCGAACAATCGTCGTCAGGACCCTGCATCTGAACCACCTACACACTCCTACTACTTACGGCCACGGAATCATCAACGTTAATGGAGAGGAGTGTTACGATTTGAATAGTTAGAGCTACGAACTATAACTTGATAAAACTAAACTTATTTAACTATTCGTGTTTATATACTTCCGCTCCTTTTATGTGTTCTTGTTCAGAATAAAATGTTTTCTCGCACTGAAAGCAGCTCGGTTTATTCTCCTTAACTTCTTAATACCTTCTTCGTGGGGTAATTGGCTAAGTTAACTTTTGGAAATCTTTTCATTTGTTAAGGATTTTGACTGACACCTTTTGGATTTAGTTTGCAAATGAAAGTTTCACTTCACAAAAATGGTTGACGCATAAAGAAAGTTAAACGAACTTATTGCGTCACCACAATATGATGTATTCAGGAGCAAACATATATTTATTTTAAATTATGGTGGGGGGTGGGGGGTAATATGTTAATATGTAATTGTAAAAATTATTTATTATTTATTTATTTATTTATTATTTATTTATTACATACGTGTATTTTAAATACATTTTTTGTAATGCAAACTTTAGCTTTTGAATATTACCATAACTTAGAATATCAAAGAAAAATATACTTTATTGGTAATTCTTGACAAAGTTGATAAAAATTTGAAGCAATACTGCATTTTTCTTTCTAACTGTTTGAACATGCAGAATACACATCTTATAGGAAATGAAATTCAAAAATGCACAAACCAGAATTGTCAACTCTGTCTTTAGTTCTATTACACTCCCTTAGATAAGTTTAAAAATTAGTTTAGTTTATGGTTTGAGTAATATGGAGATTCCATCTCTAAATTCAACATAATCTTTCTCATTAAGCTAATTCTAGGGTTTTCGAAATTGTTTGACTACCGTTTGTGTACTAAATTTTGTTATTTGTTAATTAGACGTTTTGTCAAAGGAAATGTGTATTAATTTTCTGAAACTGAACCTGATTTTAAATTAATATTATTTTCAAATCATTCATATTAATTTAGATGTCTTAGCATGTTTTTATTTTCTGTGGCATTTTAAATGTGCGGATGGCTAATATTTACCCACTTGCCGTCATCCATCGTCTTGAAACTTGGCAGATATTCGTTATCGATTGCAATGCATTCTATAAAGTTTTAGGGTTTGCTACTAAAAGGCCCCTTTTACACACATTTCTTCTGTTACTGCTTCATAGGTCTAATTAACCCAAATGCCCTCATCCAAATGGGCTTAAGCAAAGCATATAAATTTTGTGTCGATAACAATGCATTATATCAAGTTTTGGGGACACAAAAAGTTAATCTGTTGCACGGAATGCATGGTTTTCTTTCTAGTAGTCAAACACAATACAAACTCGATCTGAGTTCAAAATCGCTTAAATAAGTTATAATTGTAAAAAAAAGTTGGCAATTTATACAAGGGATTTATATTATTTTTTTAAAGAATGACTTTATTCCAGATATATATGCCCTAGTTACTTTCCAATCCTTTTGTAACAACTTTATTTCGAAATCAAATTTCTAAGGTTAAATCCATCTTCATTCTAACAATTCGAAACTGTTTCCATTTCAGCCCAACCCAAATTAACTTTAAAGTTTCCGATTTATTCCCCAATAAACCACGTATACTCGATTAATCTTCCATTTAAGGGAAAAATAATTCGCGGTTGAACCTTAGAGGTTGACCCGCTTCTGCAGTAATCAGTTTCCATAACTGCAGCGGGGAGGTATGTTTTAAAAGCGGAACCGCCCTATGTTGTTCGCGCAGATTAATTATCACGACGAAAGAGTAGTTAAACGATTAGGCTACACAAATTACGAAGGGAAAAAATGCCAAAGTGGACTCGGAGAATGTTTCACAATTCTGGCATTCCGGCGACACTGTTCCACCCATAGTCTTCACATTTTTAGTTACGGTTGGTCGTTCTTTTAGAATATCTTCGATCGAGTTCAGCACTTAATTATCTTGTTGAACAGTGTTGATGCAGTTTTCTTCAAGATTTTTAAACACAATTTTACTTAGGTTAGATATATAACTTGAAACTTCAGTGCTCTAGTGGTACTCAAATATCATCGGTCAGAGTGAAAAATACTTGTGAAAAAATTAATTTTTGAAATTTTCGACGTCAGATTCGAAAGGATAGAATTCAAGTTATGAAATCACACCATAATGGAAATTACTTTTATTTTAGATTTAAGGGGAGTTCGTACGCTCTATATTGGTAATGTTAAGTTGGCATATTTCATGCACTTTTTTCTCAGAAAGTAATTAACTAAGAATCGTAAATTTGTTTTAATGCATTTAGAAACCACTTGTTATTCTATTGAAATCAGCTTTTGATTGTAATTCATTTACTTTTTTTTTTAAATGAATTATCGTGAAACTCAATCAAATTTGTTACAATCGTTATTATTAGAAACGAAGTAGAAAATTTGAGGTGAAATTAATGATATTTTTAGGAAAAGAAATATAATTGTGTTTAAGTATGGAATCGCAACAGCACTATAAACGATTTAAAAAAAATCGGAAGTAAGGTTGAAGCGGCTTATGCTGTTAATCAATTTGAACCTACAAGGAAAATGATGCAGACTGGCAGAAATGATGTGATTTGAAAACAGCAGTTTCAAATACACATATAGCTGGTAGTTTAAATCTGCATTAATCAGATGAAAAAGTTTTTCGACAGTTAACACGAAATTCGTTAAACACAAAAAAATTTCGGCGGTCCCATTGACTTCGTGTTAATGGGGTTTGACTGTAGTTTAAATAACGATGGGAGAAGTGAGAATCATTGTCGAGTCGACGCAACCCTAAATAGTGCTCTGCATCAGCGTTCGTCACTAACTTTTAGACGCGGGTCGTATCACTTATATTGGGGCTTTTCGCGGGCTGGATACACCAAAATATGTATCTTTAATTATTATTGATTTAACAATATATAGCATTTTAGAAAACTGCAATTTTTTTTAACTTAAAAAAATTACAGTTGATATTTGATTATTTTTTTTTCTTTCAAATAATTAAAAAAAAAAAAATAGTTTTCATTGCTAGTTAAATAAAGTCTAAAAAGGAAGTGAATCTTTGGTTTCAACTTGACATTGTGACTTTACCTAACTTTTAATAAAAATATTTATACTGTACTTCCAGATTACTCCGTCTTAGTTGAGATCAACTGTTACTTGTGAGACGAAATTATTTTATTTTTTATTAGAGTCAATGTCTTTCGGAGTATTTGTTGCAGTCAATTTTAATAAATTGTCCAAATGAGATTCAGTAAAGTTATTCCTGTATTTATTCTTGATGAAAACCACCTTGCTGTTCATATAGTTTCTTCGGGCACGTAGTGGAGAACTCTTTTCTACATAGTTAACACATATTATTTCGGAAAAATTACAATTATGTAAAAAAAAGTCCATAGCGAGAAATTTGATTTTTTTTTTTTTTTTATCTTCTGTGGTGCCGGCGGGCCACAGAAGAATATGTTGCGGGCCAAATCCGGCGCGCGGGTCCGCGTAGTGGCTAACGCTGATCAATTTAGAATTCTTTAATATTGGACATTGTGTTGCACATACTGTTTTACAGAGTTCAAAAATAATCTCTACATAGTTCCTTCATATAGGATAAAAATAAACACTTATTTTTAAATAAATGTGCAACTGTAAATAAACTTTTATTGTAGTATAATTTAGCAATTTAGGTTTTGCATAAAGAGAAAAATGAAGATCGTCACAAAACAAAATAACACTGCCCAAAAATAATATACAAAATAATCTATTCTGGAATTGTGTTACCAAGTGACATCATGCATATTTCTAACTTTCTCCATTAAGATTTCACATCTAGTTTTGTAAAACTATAAATATGCTTTTAAAGCTATATTGAGAAACACGTGATGTTTAGTTCCTATGACTATATATGTTATTTTTAAAATAACTGTTGCATACCTACTATGTGTCTAAATATAGCGTTGAGTCCGAAAGGCAATCATTTGTGCAGTTCAACGAAAAAATTATTACTAGTGGTAGGTATTTAAGGGTTAAGATACTATAATAAGAGTTTTGGGGAAAGTATTTTTCTCAAATTAATTTCCATTTGGACAATATGGAAATGATTTGGACACTTACTGATTAATGAATTGGAAACCTGTGAATGTTTATGCAAATTGCGGGTGTTGTTAACCAACTATGTATTTCTTGAGTGATACTTTATCCCAATGTTGGTATAAAAAACTGTAAATTTTCATTTCACAAGAAATAAAATAGTTGGTTGAAAATTATAGAACTTTCACTATAAAAAATGGACTTTATTCACTTATCGGGTCTGTTTTATATTGACAAAGTTTTCTAAGGCAAAGTGATTCGCTGGATTCTCTTAAACTCTGATTTTTAATGTGTTTAACAATTGAAAACAGAACATGTTATCTTTGTCAAAAAATTGCTCATTATGGATTTAAAACCACAAAAAATTCTTATCCAAGCAAAAAAAAAAGCATTTGAGATAACATTGATAACTGTTATATTTAATGCGTTTTGATCTATAATAAGATAATTTTTGACTGCTATGACGGGTTCTATTTCAAGCAAAAAGAAAGGTGAAGTTGGTTTGGTCTGTCACTGAGTAAGAGTGGGTTCCTCAAATGGAGATTAACCCATTAAAGACGACTTTGAAATGGATGAACAGACATTGTTTTTAACTTTTACCTTGTTTATTTAGATCATTTAAAGTATATTTTGAATTTTTCTTATTTTTGAAAAATTATTTTTATAACTTTTAAAGAAATACTAAGCAGAACCACAATCACAATTTATCAGCAAAGAAAAAAACTAAAATTCGATTTGCAAGTTTTCTTGCCAACTTTCGTTAATGGTTTAAAATCCATCATTTTGTCTTCAATGTGGCACTTTTTTTTAAAAATTATTGAATTACTTAGTATCTGGATTAAATATGAATATCCAGGCACTGAACATCACGAAAAATATAATGACGTTAAAGAAAACAATAGATATAAAAAGAAACCATTAAAGTTTTATGATTATTAAGACTCAACTTGGTTAACTCAACTTCTTCCACCTGCCAAACTCATCTGAACTTCCCCAGGCTCTGGCCACTCAACGATGTCTGCATAACAAAAGCTTTTAGATCAGCCTCTTGGGTGGAAATCAGTCATTTTAACATGTAGTGAAAAACTTGGTTTTATAAAAAAAAATTCTTTACTGATAGCGTGTTCAGCATTTATCTTCATGTATATCTCATATTCAGATGAGGTCTCTAATATTCATTTTATATTTATTAACTAACCGTGATATATAAGGCTATGCATCATTAAAATTTGGAAATTTTTTGAATTTTTGTTGATAAAGAATTTTTCTATTAAGTTTTCTTGTAGATATGTGCTTAATTTTTTATCGATTACCCATAGAAATTTGCACAGGTATTCTATTGAAGTACCCCATACCTAATGCATAGTAAATTCAAAACTACGGTCTATATCTTACTATAATATAAACTATCTTGCACATCCATTACATTGTTAGTTTTACATTAAAATATACCAAGTGCTTATAAAATTAAATTATTGGAATAATTGTCTTCAAAAGTAAAAGTTAATTTCCGATAAAACAATTATAATTAAAGACATTCATCCTTCTTTGTTCTACAAATTTAATTTACTTCTTGTAGGCGGCGATAGAAAAACATTTAAATTGTCAATATATTTTATTCCAATTATAACACTCTAAATGTGGCGTATATAAAATGAAAAGCATGAAAAATCAAGAACGAATATATTGATACGAAAGCAGAGTTCAAAGAATTGCTTTAGTTTATTCTATTTCATTTTACTGCCTTTTATTTTTGTGATTTTTCAGTTTCTTGGAAATGTTTTTTAAGCCCTTAAATTCAAAAAGCTTCATTCATAGGTAATATGCTGCTTTTTATTCTCGACTTTCTTAAAAAGCATGTAAATACTTAAAAATTCATAACCTAAGCTGTGGATGAAAAGAAAAAATAAGAAGTTTAGTACTATGTATCAAATATTATGTTATAACAATTTAATATTTAGTCATGATAAAAATAATTCAAATTCATGAACTGAATTTACATTTTTAAGAGAGAAGATTTTTGTATAAAATGTATGTCTCGAAAAATTTCTTTAAAAGTTTCCAAAACGCCTAAAGTCTTCAAAAATGTGTTTTTCTACTTATATAATGTTCTTACATGTCATAGAAATGGCTTATATCTTATTTAAATCCACAAAGAAAATAAATTTTGTTTTGAAAATATATTTTTTTCAAAATTATAAACTAATCTATAACATCTGTAATTTGTGAGAAGCAATTCATTAGCATTAGCATTAATTCATTAGCATTAGCATTAATTCATTAGCATTAGCATTAATTCATTAGCATTAGCATTAATTCATTAGCATTAGCATTAATTCATTAGCATTAGCTCATTAGCATTAGCATTAATTCATTAGATTAATATTCAAGAAGCATTAACTTTAACAATGCTTTGACTTTAACAATGCGTTAAATGTCAAAAGTAACTACATAACTAACCTACCGCATTAAAATTTAAATATCTGACACAAACTCAATGAAATTTGTAACTTATTTGTTTTGGGTGAAGGAAGAATTCTGAGTAAATATTTGGTCAATCGATAGGAGTATGTTGATATGTGATCCTAAAAAGAAGAATGTGTGGTTTACGAACTTTAGAAAGTGGATATGAAAGGAACAAGGTTATTAAGAGAAGGCACAATTGTTCTGTTTTTATGAAGTATATAATGACCTGTCATTAGCAGCTGCATTGCTATTAATTTTTGTGTAGGGTTGCTAGGATTGCAGCTTGTTGACACCTACAGTTTACTAGATTATGCCTAAGAGTGGATGACTTCTACCTTTATCGATTCTTATTATTATAATCTACATGTGGATTTGATTTATTTAAATATTAAAAAAAATTTATTCTAAAACTATAGTGGAACTCATGTTGTGGAGAGAATCTGAAAAAAAAAAAAAAAAAAAAAAAAAGCTTAAGAATATGTGGCGGGTGAAGTTTTTTTTTTTTTTTTAAAGGAAAGAAAGAAAAAACATTTTTTGTGGAAATTGTTCTTCTGTTTAATATTTGTTCTCATTTCCATGTGATAATGTACTACGTGCCCAATAAATAACTGATCTATTTTGAACGGAAATATAAAAACACGGTTTGAGATAAAAATACGCCCCTTGCTTCACTATTATTAGAAAAGTAATAATTTTTTAAAAAACAACAACATTTTGTTAAATTTTTCCCAATTTTGTTGTTCCCAATTTTATTACGAGGTGGCGCTACCGGCGTAAGAACTAAATAACTATATTTGCAGTATTGCCACTCTTTGCAGCAATAATAATGGCGTAGTCTCAAAACAATTCTATATACTCGTGAACTTAGTCGAAATAGACATAACATAAAACATTTTTAATTTCTTCAAGAGTTTTTGGATTTTGCTGATACCCTTGTTCTTCAAGTAACCCTACAGAAAAAAAATCACAAGGACTTAAATCCGGCGAATGGTAGGGGGATGGGGAGGACAGTCCATGCTTGTTCTGGTAGGGTTCATAAAGAGTAGAGCAAAATGTTCCTGCTGAAAATGAAAGACTTCGGGTGTACAATATGGTTTTGCATTATCTTGCATAAACTAACAAGAACCTTGTTAATCCTCCAAGGCATTGCGTATGACGTAAAAGTCATGCAAAACGTCAAGAGATCGTGCTACAGTTATTGTATGGTATAGGAAAAATAACCTAAAGGTTCCTAAAAAGAACAATGAACAGTGTAACATTTGGTAGATGGAATGGGGATTTGAAAGAAATATGGGGATTTTCTGTCTCCCAAAATTACCGTTATTGCTTATTTACAAAGAAGACGATGTAAAAATGTTCTTCGTCGTAAAATTCGTTGCCATTAATCTTTTGAAGCAAGTCATATGTGAATATATCTCCTTGATTGGTATGCAAACATTTAGAATTGAACGGTACTGAATCTTGTATGGAAACAAATGTAAAAAAATATGTTTCATGATTTTATGCGTCTAGGATTTTTATAGACAATGCTTAGTTAATCAGTTGGCTAAGCCCGCTTTTGGATCACCTGTTGGACTATCTGGACATTGTTGTCAGTGACTGATGTATGCAGTGGACACCTTGTATTTATATTTGCACTATTCAAACATATTACGGTGCAAAATATCTTCAAAAATCTCGTTTGTAAGATTTTCACCCAAAATCCGTCTTCAAATATTTTTTATTTTAGAAGAATGCAAAATCAACAAATGTGTAGAGCTTGTTCGAAGGTCATACTATTCTAAAAGCAGTGAACATTTCTGATTATCTTATTTGCTATTCATTCTTTTTTAAAACATAATTATTGCATTTATTGTCCAATACCTATAAGGTATTTTTCTAAAGATGTTTCAGAGAAATATGTTAAAAAATATAAATGCTTGAATTTCCTTTAGTTTATAAATAATTTCTTTCTAATTTAAAGTAATAAGTTCTATATGAATCAGATTTAAAATAGAAAAACTTTTAAATATCTCTCAGCGATTATCTCTTCTGAATATCATGCAAAACATTTAATTTTAAAGCCTTAGAATTTAATGTATTTTTGGGGTACCGAATCTTCTTAATAGGTATGTAAAAAAATTTTATCAAAATATCAAAGAAAACTTGAAATATATATTTTATTCATGCTAAAATATGCATTTAAGAATTGAAGACTAGAAATGGAAAATGACCTAAGTACCAACAAAATCGAAAATCTTTTTTGACGGAAAAATGTCCTAAAGACCAAGCTAAAAAAAGTGGAGAACGCCCAAAGGGCCAACTCCAGTAGCAATAGTTCAAATTCAATCTGATAATTAGTCATAGCCTTAAGTACAGGATGTGAGTGTTTTTCATTTTTCGGCTCTCCTGAAAATTTTTCTTTTTTGGACTTTGGTCGTTTTCTATTTCTAGTCCTCAATTCTTTATTGTATTGATGATTTATTATTTAAAAATAAAGAATATTTCTTTGCAAAGCCCAATACATATAAAACCTAGTTCCTGAAGTAGTAAAATCTTCTCGTTTTAATGACAAAAATTTGAAATGTCAAAGCTTTGAAATATAAAATAAGATAAATTTTAAAGGTCATAATAATACAATTTATATTCCTTTTGTATTCTATAGAAATATCTCCTCACTTTTTTTTTTTAGAGTAGCGATCTTTTCCTATAAGTGATCAGTCCTATTTTAAGTCTCAGCACGATTTCAATATAGGGGATCAATTGATCTACATGGTAAAAGGGATTTGCACTGTTATTTATTACAAATAATAAAAACTTTCTTTATAGAGACATGTTTTGTTTAGGAAATTTTTATATATATTCGTACTTGATTATAAATAAAATTTATCCACTCTGAAATAAAAGCAAAGTTATTCTAGGCTCCATTTTAATTTTCTTAATGTTTAATAGTCAGAAAATGAATACTATGAGTTAGTAAATGATTTCAAATTTTAAATAGTAAGTTAGAACGGGAAGGTTTGATTGGAAAGTTGACGTAACTAGGT
Source organism: Linyphia triangularis (assembly GCA_963978545.1). NCBI lineage: Eukaryota > Metazoa > Arthropoda > Arachnida > Araneae > Linyphiidae > Linyphia > Linyphia triangularis. The sequence goes on along the minus strand of OZ021721.1, from coordinate 9,078,480 downwards.
ATATGACACTAAATTTGCCGAATTTTTAAATATTTTACTGTATTAAAAATATTGAAAGATCTCAATTGAAAAAAAAAAAATACTCCACCGAAATTACAGCTTTTAATAATGAACAAGTACCATCATGATAGTTGCTCAACTGCATTAGTCTAAAACTTAAATTTTACAGTTTTGTTGGTGATAAAACATTTTTCCCCTCATTTGAACTTTGAATCGATATCATTCTAGAACAGTATATTAGAAATGCATGAAAGTTTTCGTAGGTATATTTTAAATATATAGTTAACAGGTATTTTTTAAATATAAATTAAATATATATATATTTTGTATATATACAAAATTATATTTATAAAACTGTTTTAAAAAATTCAAATTTTTTTTGTAAGTTTTTAAAAAAAAGTATTTTAATGATGATTAACAAAAAATTAAAATATATTCGATTTTATGACTCTTTGTGAGTTTCTTAGTATAAAAAAATTGTAAGCTGAATTGTAAATTTTGGACTTATATAAAAAATTTACATATTCAAAATTTTTCAAAAATCTAAATTTTCAGCAAAAAAAAATTAAATTCAAAAGATCTGTTGCAAGGGGAGAAGAAAACTTGTGGCGACAGTAAAAATAGCTTTTTTAGCGCAATTTTTTTTTTTGTATGCTTAAAAATGTATTTTCTATTTTTAATTGATATTTATTTACAGCTTACTGTTTTATTCCTTTTCTAAAAATAGGAATTATTTTAAACACAAGTACGTTTTTCAAAAAGTTATGAAGTGAAACGTAGTGAAGGAAAATTTGGGTGAAAAATCCGTACACTAAGTATCCAAAGAAAAAAATATATTATTGTCTTACAATTTCTTATGAGCATACACATGATAGTTTTACATTCTCTGAACCAGGAATTATGAACCTAGATGAAATAACACTTTTATATAATGGCATTTGTAGTTAAGGCATAATTCTAAATTAATATTTTCTTTTTAATTTAAAATATTACTATATTATTTTAAAGGACAGTTCTGCTTCAAATAATAAAACTATAAATTATCTTTCATTTCCACTAGTAATATTGAACTTATTACAGATACTATAATCATCCAAATAATATAAAATATCTTGTGGGTAAATCATGCTTAGATTTTTTTCCTAAGGCTAAATTGACATCCTGGACTGGTACACTACAATTATTAAAGAGTTCACATCCGTTGTTTTCGATTCTGAAAATTTGGTCAAGTATAAAAAAAAATGCTAGTTGTTTCTATATTTCCTTGCCATAACTAAGCGGTAGAGAAAGAAATGAAAGTGGTGACCGAGACCTTCTACCTTGGATACACGTTGATAGATGATTTGAATCTTGTAAACTCATGAAACTAATTATTATGAAGCATGGGTAAATTTTTTTTGAATTTTCCTCGATTCGTAAAATGTTTAACTCATTAGCTGTGGAATCTTATAAAATGGGAAAATTTAACTTTATAATTGAGTAATGGGATGTTATAAAGGTATCTGCCTCCACCTTTTTTGAAATGTAAAATTTCATGTGTCTCCACTTTTTCATGTGTAAAATTTTCTTCTAAAAATAAAATAAACAAGGGTTGATCATAATCAAATAAAATACTTGGATCTTTTATTTATCCACTATTTTTCATGGCAGTGAAATCTATCGGGAAAATGTCCTTATAATGAATCAGTGTTGTCCTTATTTCTCTTGTATGGATATTTAACATATATATGAATTATTTTCCCCATTTTCAAAAACTATTGCTGTTTGTATACCCTCAAGATCTTATTTTAGAATGCTGACATTTTTACACTGAGACCATAGAATCACTTTTCCATGCAAAACTAGATAATTTTTGTTTAGCCTACACTATCACTCAACCCTACTATACATTCTCTGACTTGAAATTCGATTAAAAATGGCATCTAACATTTCATTATACATTACATGCCCATGCTGTGTCTTTAAGATTGCTTAGAGGAGCTTTTTAAATCTTTCATATTAACTTCGATTCTGTTTGCTTGTGTTTTTGTTTGTTTTTGTTTGTGTTAATTATTTCAAGTCACGTCATTCCTTTTTCCAGATAGTGCTGTCCCAAAAACCACAGTACATTAAAAAATAAGTGATTTCTTTAGTGAAATCCTTTAATCTTCAATCTATTCCAGTAACATGCGATTGATTCATGATGAGTTTAGTATTATATTATACCACTCACTGTCAAGTGCAGATTCATAGGAGGAGAATGTGGGCGATCAACCTTTCCAACATTTTAGAAAAAGTGAAAGTCGACAGAAATTATAGAGAAATAACAGACTTAAAAACGACTCCTATTAACTTTAGTACTATAAAAACTTTAAACCTTATTAAGTTTATCATACACCTTACTACATTGATTGTAAGAAGAGGTATCGATGTTTTTAAATATTACGCTAAAATTCTTTATAAGAAAATCCGGAAAAGAACAATTTAACCAATGCATAAATTATTTATCAGTGGCGGCTCGTGGTCGAAAATGTTATTATTGCAGCTGGAAACATGCGACTTCCCAAAAAAACCTCTCCCCCCCCCCCCCTTCTCCAACCACACACACACTTTTCACAATTATAACTTGAACTTCTTTTTTCTTCAAATTATTTTAAAAAACAGATTTTTTGCACTTAAAGTACCAAATAGTAATGATGTTTACATGAAGATTTTTTCTTTTGTATTCAAAAATTATTTAACTAATTCCCATTTAACTCGTTATAATTAGCATAATTTTGAACAATTACTCGAGTTATGGGGCCAAGAAAAGAAATTATGTTTGGAAATTGTTCATAATATCATTCGTAATGTTATGAACCTCCTTCTGCTAGTTTCTAGAATATATAGTTTTTTAATAAAACTTTTCTAACATTGAAAGCAGAAAAAATCGCATTTTTTCTAAAAGCTTATGCATTTAAAAATGTAGCAAAATTAATTTTCTTTTCCAATCAATTTGACTGAGGTTCAAAACATCAATAGTTAATGCAGATTTTAATTCTCAAATCATTTTTCAAAAATATTATATCAAACTTCAGTTATTACTGTTTAAATGAAGTTTCACGTGCCAAAGACACGATTTTTTAGATACTCAAATTTATTTTCAGAACAAAATAGTACTTTAAACTAATAAAATGACTCTCTAGCCTTCAGATGATACCATTACCTTTCAAAAATTAAGTTTAGATATTATTTTAACGCAGAAAAAGTATAAACACATTTGTCCTATTTTTGTGAACATCACACAAAATGAATGCACATTTTTTAATACTCAAATCGAAGTTTCATTTCAATTTGTGTAAAATACTGACATTTACATCATAACATTATAAAATAAAAACAATTAATCAAATCGTTTTGTATAGTTTTAATATATAAAAATAATATATAAGATACCATTATATTCTATAAAATGTAGTATATCAGTGTAAACTGAAAATTTTCTCAAAATAAGAAAGATTCGTATACCAGACTGGGAATTTAATGGACATTTAATTTTTCAGGATTACTTTAATATAAGGATTAGCTTTTGAATTTCATATTAATTAATAAAGCCAATATCAAATTATACTAACAAAATAGACAGAATTTTCTTGTCATTCTTTTTATTAAATTAATAAATGAAGACCTTCGAAAAAAATTATATAATTATAAAATTATTTGCGACATAAAATTACTTGATAATTTACTTGATCTGGACATAGGTCACTACCTGGGCAAAGGTTGCTTAAAATATATTGAAATTCCATATTTGTCAACTGATAATCCCTTCTCATAAAAAAAATACTATGAAATATGTAATCCTTTACTTTTTCTATTTGATTGTGTATAGTCGAAATATTCTTTTTAGAAATGCAATTTTTTTTTATTGTATTGTTTTTCAAGAGAATAGAAGGAATATACTTCGCCGATACAAAGTTAGATCATCATATATGTATAATAGGAACCTTTCTTGAGATGTTTTAAGAGGTAGCTTCCCCACATTTGTTTCACGAAAGAGATACTTACAACCAGACAGTTCAGCAACTGTCACGATCACCTTCGAATATACTCGGGTCAAATTTCAGGTCTCCTGATCACTGATTTTTTTTTATAACTTTTAAAAGTTAAACCCATAATGTACAGGGTGAATGAAACCGTTCTTTACATTACTGAAACCGAAAGAATTTAATTTTATTAAATTTGGAAGGCTAAAATATTATGTTTTACCAAACTTTAATTTGACTTTAAAATTATGTATGAGAAAATATTAAATTTAAAATGCATTACAATGCAGCGTAAATTTTTTTTCTCAAAGTTTAATGCAATGTGTATTCAAATAGTTGGCAAACTGCATGTACAACAAGGTGTGACTTATGTTATACATTCTGTACCGTTAATCTTTTCAGTTTTAAATACAAAACATAAAGATCAATACGTAGAACTAAAACAAAATTTGCTTTAATTTTATATGTATTTTACTGCATTGAAATGACTTTACATAATCACATCCACACATATTCATAGAATTGTCAAATAAATAAGGTAAAGTTAAATGATTAACTCAAATTAAAGAAGGCGTCTTTGCTGTTGTATGTTTACACTTATTTGAGCCAACTGCTATCTCAAACAATAATACCAGGCTTGGATGACTACTATGTTAATTTAGTTTGAGAACTTGTCGGCATTAGCACACTATTGGAAAGAGAGTTATATTACTACTGACTACGGCTGCTTAGCGGATGTTCAATAGAGCCTTATTAGGGATTCTAGTTTCTCAAATAGATAGAGAAGGGGTTGAACTAATTATCTCCGTTTACTCTACAATTCAAAGCGCATTGGTAGAATACATGTTGTAATAATTATAAACTGTCATGAAGTTAACAAGGGTACTGATTTCAAGTATTCTTAGTTCAAAGCGTTTAAGGAAAAATTATCTTCATCGTATCCATAAAACATGTTTTTAATATATATTCTTTATATGTACTGCCAATTTTTATATTCTTTTGTCAGCGTGGGATTAGTTATATATAATTTTAAATATTAAACCATCTATATCAGCAAAATACGTACTAGACTACTTCTCAATGAATGTGAATTTATGCAATCCCGCCCAAATATCTTTAATTTATTATTATATATATGCTTTCTTTGTGATTTTAAATGTCAGGCAAGCTTTTCAATTTGGTGTGAATTTTGCTTATTTTTATTCTCAAATATGTAGTCCTTTTTAGAAAAAAAAATGAAGGCTATTTGGACGCAGGTTAAATTATGTGTGATTATTATTCATCAAACAGTGTTTCTAGTGATATGTATCGGCTTAAACACGCTTCATCAATGCAGTGTATCATTTTTTTATAGGTTTTGCATCTGAATAACTTTAATATGGAAACCAAAAGACCATCCTAAAAGAAGAATAGTATTTGAAAATTTAAAAAAAAAGCATTGGTTGACAAAACTAAAGTAATTATATTTGGGGCAATTCCCTGGCTGACGCAGGTGACATTTTGGCTCTTTTTTCTACTCGCAAACAGAAAAGAATTATAAAGTTAAGATGAATCTAATAGTTATGTTTTTATTTGATATAATGTTACTTGGTGATAAAGTTATATGGAAAAATAATTATTCTAATTACGTCAAATATGCATTTATATCATCTGACGCACGGGACACTGCAATGTTAATTTACGTCAGACGATATAAATGTATATTTGACCTAGTTAAAATAATTATTCTTCATATAACTTTGTCACCAAGTAGAGCTATATAAAATAAAATCATAATTGCTAGATTCATAATAATTTTAGAATTCTAATTGTTTTATGAGTAGAAAAAAGAGCTAAAATATCTCGTGCTTACAGCAGAGAATTTCCCTTTGTATTTTACTAATATTTCTTCAATGAAGCAGCTGAGAGATTAAATTCAAACCAGAGGCATATTTACGTTTATTACGGTAAATAAAACAACACAGTTTCAAAAAGAAATTCAAAATGTACAGTCGGAGTGCCTGTAAAACAATAGAGTGCCATTAGTCTGCAATAAGTTCTTGCAAATCAACCAAAATAATTGTTCTTTTATAGCAGATATGATCATTCCCAAAGATCAGTGTTATATTTGTACTGTATTCTCATAACTTAACATGAGGTCATTTATAAGCTCGTTTTCAGCCACCTTGTCATCCGTGCATTTAGATACGTTTTCAAGGAATAGACATTTTATAATACAATGAGTCTTGCCACAAGATATCTGTCGTACAAAGGATTTTTTGTTTCCAGGGGACTGGTAAGGCGTATGTATAGGAGTAAAGTTCAAAATGTCTATTCGTTAATCCAAATAATGAGATAGAATATTTCATCAAAGTAAAATAGAAAAAAATATGTCATCGATGAAATTGCATTAAAGTAGAAAACGTAAGTACAGAAAAACTTTACAGTGTAGTTATCTTTTTGCTGAGGAAGATCGCGATACGGAAATCCAATTGCATCCTAAGACCAAAACTGTTACCTCCAAATAGTTATTTTTAATTGATATTTACCACGTAATATTGTGTTCCAGACTTTCAGCAAATTTTCTGACATCCATTTCTTAACATGAAACTGAATTCATCTCTTTCAATAAAGATCATCTGGTGGTAAAAGAGTTTTGATCTTGGGATGCAATACGTTGGATTTCCGTATTGATCTCTCCAATGAGTGCAAAAGATATTTAAACTAGAAAGCGCATTGTGATTAGGTTACCTACTTCAATGAATATCGATAATGATGAAATATTCGTTTTTAATTCGTCTTTATTGATGTTAAGGTACTGCATTATTGTCTTATTGATGCTTAAGGTATTGTTGATTTCGATGAACAATTAAAAAATGAGAACACCACTCCTTTACGGTGCCTATAAATACATGGTAACAAGATCCAATGTAATGGGAACTATACAGCACTTGAAACAAATGTAAAAATATGGCCATGATAGCTAAAAATGAACCTCATGTGAAAGAGTAAGTGCCAGATAAACACTGACGTAAGTGAGAAGTCATATCTTCCATTAAAGACTAAATATTTGATTTTGATTTTTTTTCAAAGATACACTAATTTAACACCATCATCCTGCATATACCCTCACGGTACATTTTGCATTCACATTCACCATTATGATATGTAAATATGTCTTTTTGATGTGAATTTCTATGTGTCTAAGCTGTCTCACTGTAAATGTATTAGCGAAAAACTGATATTTGCTTCAGTTTTGTCCACCAGTGTATTAAAATAGGAAAAATGTATAGTCCCTCCCCTCTTAAGGTTGACGATACATAATACAAAAAACTACCATTTTCATTATTTTTAATTCTTTATATTGATTTCGTTTGTGGATGGAAAATTTACCCACTTGCCGTTATCCAATCGAACTGAAACTTGGCAAATGGACTCTTTGTTGATGGCAATGTAATCTAAAATGTTTGGGGACAAAAAGTTAGGCAATGGTGCAAAATCGGTGGTTTTCTTCGTAGTAGTTAAATGAATCGATATGATAATTCAATCTAAGCTCAAAATCACTTAATACGTTGGTCTTGCATATACAAATTAGCAATGCATATAAAGCATTTATAGTAAGGACTTTGTTTTTATGAATTAATTTTTTTAGTGGTGAAGACTTCAAAGAGCAACGTTCGTTTGTGAATGAAATGCATTCCTATCCTCCAATATTTTTTTTAGAACGTATTCGTATTTTCCATGTAGTGACAAGGAAATGCTCTATAAAAACAAAAAGTCAACACAAATGCGAGGAATCAAAGTAAAATATATTAGTGAAAAAATCTCCGATGTCGGGTTCGCTTTTATTTTACGTCTGGTAACTTCCCCATAATTTGTTACTTTACTAAAACACTTAATTGAAATATACAACTTATTGGTTTTCAAAAGTCTGGCAATGCGTAAAATTTTATTTACAATCAAAATTAAATACTGGTTTTCGAAATGCATTTTAATGGATCACGCAAATGCTTATCTTTCGCGATACACCCTAGGCCTCATGAATTAACAGTTAATGAGAAAATATATTATAAAGTTTCTTTGTAAGTAAAAATTCATCATTATAATTGTTTCAGATAAATCAACTTCTGAGAAATTTACAAAAAAGGGCGTTGTCGTTTATAGGGTTTACTAAATTAACGAATTTATTAATTAGAAATTCGCGTGCTTAACATTTCCTTAACTATTTGCAAATGAATTTAATTATTAAAAATAACATATTAAATGCAATTAGTGACTTTGCATAAAATTTAAAAAGTATTTATTAAATCCTATTATAATTTGCGCATTTATCAAGAAAAATAAAATATTTCTTCAAATAGATAGTTATTATCAATTAAATATCTGAATTGTCAAATTTAACTTTCTTTGTGATGAACAAACACTATTTTTGAAAGATTCATGCAACACTTTTATAGTTATTTTCAATTCTTTCGGTTTTACCTGTTGCTAAATTTACTTTATATCCTCTAGAGACCTGAACTTGTAAGGAGATTATTTTTCACATTATTTTGTGTGTGTGTGTTTCCCTTCTTTGGGGTTCAAATAACATAAAAATAAAATAATTGACCTTATAAAAATTTATTGAGGACATAACGAAGTTATTTAAAAAAAAAACCTACATGCACGTATGATTTTGTTAGAACGCATACGCATCACCAAAATACCAATCAGTAAAAGCAACTATGCATCAAAGAAATCAAATTAATAGAATAAAACTACTTCGCAGAATTTTCGGATTAGAAAACAATGAACTATAAGAAAATGCTGATCGTATTAAATTCCGTAAAGCTAAATGAGATTTATTTAGCAACTAATCAAAATTCATAAAATATTTCTTTCTATTAAAACATAGAATAAAAGTGGAGAATAGTTTAGATTCGACTTAAATTAAGCAGTTAAGTGAATAAATTACGAAAAAATATGTATTAAATATTTTATACTATTTAATATTTTTAATGACGTTGGAAAAAATTAATTCATCAAAATGATTTTCGGAAACTTGTTATCATATAACAATGCGAGAGCACATGTATTGGATATAGTGTACGAATTATTTCGAATTTTTTTTTTTTCAAAAATTTCGATTGCTAAAATAACATAATACTCCATATTTTTAATAAAAATTAGTATAGTAGGTATAAAAAACCATGGTTGGATTTATTTTCAGTTCTGAAAACCTTGGAAAATTGTTTCCATTCAAATTAGATTTATAAAATTAGATAAAATACATATTTATTAAGGGTATATCTTATAGTTATTAATATTATTTATAAAGCATTCGATCATTTTGTCTATGCTTCAATAGAAACTCTTAGTTTATCTTCTATTTTATACGATATAAAATTCTTTATAAACCCTAAAATTCGAATTACCCTCCCCAATTCTGGAAAACGCGTTAAGTATGAGAAAGCAAGTGTTTTTGGATTGTCCAAAAATTGTATTATAAGCAGTGGCGAAAACTTATTTAATGCTAAAGAACAATATTCTTAAGCGTTTTGCATCCACATGTATGAAAAACAGCACTTTTACGTAATCCCCAATATTGTGAGAACAAAGTGTAAAAATAGAAAGATAAAAGTATTTCTGGGAAAAGGGGAGGAATCGAGGGATGGGGAATTAGACCATATTGAATCTGGAGGAGGAAAAAATTACGTTACTCTGAATTTTTCGAAATATTTAATTAACTAATAAACTAATAGTTAATATTTTACAAATAGTTTAATCCAAAACATGAATGATATTTGAGGCATTTGTCTGCCAGAGCAAACCATCCCACAATTTGATTTTTGTTGTTTCAACCCCGTTGTTTTTTTTCGAAACCATTTCATGCCAGAACGAACCAAATGAAGTTTATCTGATAGTGTGGTCTAACCAAATCCACTACAATGGCAATAAACCACATTTGGTTCGTTCCTGCAAGAAAGATTTTGAAAAAACGGTATAGTAATAGAAAAATAATAGTTTAAAAAACTAAAAAACGAGCTTTAATAGAAAATTAAACTAAAAACTAGAAAATAATTTTAAATAAGTTTGAAATAAAAATAGAGTGATTAACGTTGGGTGCTTTTTAAGATATTTTCATAATGGGTCTACAACAATTGACATCAAGCCCCCCCCCCCCCCCACGCTTTTTTACGATAAAATAAATATTTCTTGTTAATCACTCTATTCTTATTTCAAAATTATTAAAAATTATGTTCTCCTTTTTAGTTCAGTTTTCTATTAAAGCGTTTTTTTTTTAGTTTTTTAAACTATTAATTATTTTTAGAGTATCACAAGTGAAAAGAGGTTACCAGGTCGTTCTATGAATTATTTCGTAATCTAATCATTTCATCTAACAGATCAAATTACATGGGACTCTCCCTGTCAACTTTGAGCAATCATGTTCTTCTATCCGAATACCGTCCAAAGACCTTACGCTGCTAAGTGCTACATAAGCTTGTTCAGCGGCCAACATTCGATAACCTAGATAAATGACTGCATGATCAACTGTACAGTCTTGTATTTTGTGAACGGTCGATCAAAACCAATCGGTGGTACGTCCATCATTATTATATGATAAATCTGAATAACTTTTTGCTGATAGTATAACAGTAGTGCCCACGGCAGATCTTTCAAATGTGTGCCGTATCAACTGTCGATTGTAGGTTCTGTGACTACTGGGGTTGTAACGTGCAACTGGACACCAGGGTTCGATTCAGGAAAAGGTTGGTTGGTTAGAGTTTAACAGCGCAGGGCAACACGAGCTAATCCTTGCGATAATGCAACAAACTTATTGAATTATTGTATTGTCATCGGTCCTTGATAACTGTGCAAAATTTCAAATTAATCCAACGTTTTGAAGTGATAGAAAATGGAGTTCAAAGATTCCGTTACATAGATACATACGAAGCTAATAAAAGAGTGCTAAAAAAATAAATTGTGTGATGATCCGCTCTAGCGCTCAATACCTCGTTTATCTTTAACCTTATAGAGACTATCATATAAAATAAAGCATTATTCCTCTAGTGTTGCTCTTACGCCAGTAATCACATAAAAAATAATCATTTATGCAGTAAAAACTGAAAATTTAGTTTAAATAACTGGTCGGTAATATTAGTTTTTGTTATTCTTAAATAATATCAGTCGGTGAAAATTATTGAAAATTGGTGTACCTTAAAATATGGTTAGTTTGGTTTGCTATTAAACTTTTGTAAAGTTTTATTCAGGTTTTAAACTGCAGATAACCTTTTAGGAAAATATTTAGAAAACAATTACAATTAACGATACAGTTAGCTTTTATATTCGTTTGCCTCCTGAACATAATAAATTATATATTAATTGAATATAAATAAAATAAAGTTTACTCAGGTTTTCAAATTAGTCAAGCGAAATCCCTACAAATGGCAAAATGCAAAGTAAAATAAGAATGTGTAATGATAGTCCTAATTATGTTTATGAAGTTTTTTAAATATTACAACAATGGAATATACTTTCGTGTCAACAAGGATATTGCATGTTTTATGTTATACTTAAGTAAATAATTTAAAAGTTATTTGAGCTCTTTCAGTTAACATTTTCCCACAAAAGAACACATTACAAAACTAGCATAAAGTATATAAGTAATTTTGATTTTTCATAATATTTGGAGATTTTTTGTTAAAATCAATATCAGAGCTTCAAAAGGATAATGCATAATATATACAAACTACCAATTGTGTAATTCAATTAACTGCCTTTTTACCAAAGCTTAATGTATTTTACTTATCTTAACTAACCGCTAATCAGTCTTAGTTAAAAACCAGTGAGGTCAATAGCAAGGGATATTATACTTCGTAGATTTGTCATGTTCTAAGATTAGCGAAGAAAATAAAGTGCTTGATCAGATGTCGACATCAACATCCGAAAGAATTCAAAAATACGATGCGAATTGATCTGTTAATTGGACTTTTAACTTAGTCTGTCAGAAAAAGTGGATGCTTGTTTCAGCTATAAAGAGGTTGCTGACATTTTAATTTTGATATTTAGGAAAAAACGACTAATTATACAAACAATGATGTTTTAGTGATTCTATCGAAATTAGGAGCCATAGAAATAATAGTAACTCCAACTCATATACGGCAAAATACGATATTACTCTCATCCAAAATTAAAAAATATAGTTTTTTCAACTTTAAAAAAAAAAAAAAAAAAAAACTACCAAGATTCCATTAAGCATTCTTCATATTCATGTTATACAAAATCAACTTTGGATTTTAAATTAAAAAAAAAATTAAATTGAAATAAAAGTAATATTCTAAAGGAATCAAAATAACGACAAGAATAAATATTGGTTAACTTGTCCAGGTACTTTGTATACATTTCTATAACGAGTTTATAAAGACTTGAGTTGCAAATAGATGTACTTGAAAGGGTTCACATACATTGCCTAACCTCGTGCTGTGAATTAAATTCGGAGAAGGAATTTCTCGAGTTCAGCTTATTCAAGAACTTCACTGAAAAGTGAATTATGAGTATGATCACTAATTAACACAGTATCTATTTATTTGAGAGTTGTCTCAGAAATAACTTATTATACGGAAACTGTTAGGTTTATAGGTTATACATCAATTGAAGAACAATACCAAATATGATTGGAAAGTTTATATTTTACTAAAATCGTGTCAATTTTCTTTATAAGACTTAAGAGGGATTTTAGTTTATAATTTTCTGAGATGTCAGAAATTAATATATTGTTTAGTTTAGTATTATTTGTAAAATAAATATAATATATGGTGAGTTAATAAATTATTTACAATTTTCAAACACTATCAGATCTTCTTTATTGTGATCAAACCAATGAAAGTAGTAACTTTTTGGGCAATCGGATAAATAGTTATCAACTTATTTAAAAGTTTAACAGACAGTAAGGTTGTAGTATTAATAGTTTAGTTATCCAGTTTTATTTGCCATTATAAAATCTTCCCCACAACCATATGCTAAAAAATAGGCTTGTTTTTAACTTACAAACAGTGGCTATTTATCTTACAATTCGTCAAATTGGGTATTTTATTTAAAAAAATACGATCTACATTCAAGTAAAAGCATGAGAAAATATACAATTAATACAGATAATTGAACATATACAATCTTGAGAAAAGAGCCCATTTAAATTATAAACATGATATTATAAATGCCATGTAGTTAAAAATCCAACTTATATTATTTGGTTTTCACTATTTGATTTTTGAATCTCTAGTGAACCAATAAACATTAACTTGTTTAGTAAAGTAACCATAAACCGGTTTCTACAACTACAGCAGTAGATTCGTTTAGGTGGCTTATTCAATCACCTACAAGCCAATACACCTACTTTTTCACTAAATTAACCTAGACGCAACTAACCTAACCTAGAAGCAAATTGTTTACCACAGTTTGCGCCTGATAGGTCAAGAACATTTGCCCTTGTAATATCTCCCCCAGAGAAGAATATACGAAAAGAGAACCAGAATTGAATTTAATTTGTTAGGAGACTTGTTTCCATATTCAAGCCGAGTGCTCAACTAGCACTCATTAACTTTGAATAATTATACATGTTTTTATACGTGTAAGTAAATCTGTATTATATGTGTGCCTTGTATGTCTTTTAAAATAATAGTAAAATTTCTACTGTCCACTACTTTAAATTAACTTAACTGAGCTCTGGACAACCACTAATAAACAAAATCGATTTCATCAAAACTATTTTATTAGTACTAAGTTGGACAGTAATTTTAGTTTAAAACTTATTGCACCTTTTATAAAATGTATATATTATTCATATATACCAAGCCCGAGTATTATGTTCTCTTTAAGTTTTATATGTATACGATATCTTTATCTCATCTACCATGGACTTATCAGAATGCGTTGAAAATATAGTAATATAATTTAAGTTGTATTTGTTTTCCTTTTGTAAGTGTACGCTGTTTCGTATTATGCTGTGTCTTCTTCCGTTGAAGGCCTGTAAAATAACATACATCACCATTCCTTACCTGGTTATTGGAAGGGTTGAGGCCGTCACATCGATACCGGTGAGTACTGACCGCCGTCCTAACCAGCGGCACCTCAGCCATCACTGCCGTCGCTTCTCCGTCCGCAGTAGTGCTAGATGCCGCTGCATGATGGGCCATGCACCGCTGCCTGTGCTGTTCCGCAATCCTGGCAATGAGCTGTGTGCGGGTCTTCCGCATTGCAATCCGCTTCCCCAAGTATCCTACTGTGGCGTACTCCAGCAGGGACGCGAATACCATGACGAAGCACGTGCCCAGATAGACGTCGATGCTCTTGATGTAGGAGATCTTGGGCAAAGCGGCATTGGTGCTGGACATGAGAGTGGTCATGGTGAGCACTGTGGTCACCCCCAGGGCTACCCTGGCTGGAGTGGCGTTACGGTGCAGCCAGAAGGATACCCAAGAGATGATGACGATCAGCCCGGCCGGGATGTAGATCTGGATCAGGTAGTAGCCCATGCTGCGGATGAATTGGATTTCGCAGATGAGGCGGGAGTAGTTTCCTGAGGGAACAGATCACATATTTATACCAAAGAGTTATATCTGGTTAACTTCCCATGTTGGTTAGACTAGATGAATTAGATTATCTTAGCAGATTCATTCTTCATCATTCATTCAATACCTGGATTTGTTTGCCTTATCATAGTGAGGTGTTTATATCGAAACTAGTTTGTATTTTCAGAATTCTTGTATTTCAATATATTAAGTGAAAATGGTAATTTTTAAAAAATACATGTATAATATGTAATAGTTTGATTATCTAAAACATAGTATCAATGTGATATGCTATTATAATAGACTGATAATTGAGAAGGAATGATATTTATGTTGTGGTAACTTGTTCTTACAAATCAGACCCCATAAATCAGAAAAATCTGATCGCATATTTAACTCTTTTTGGGAACTAGTTTGTAAGAAAATTTTCTGTAATTATCAGTACATTTATGATAAGGATGGAAGATTATTTATATGTATTATATTAATTAATTTTGTCAATAAATTATAAGAATAAATTGTCAATGTCAATAAAGTTATAAGATCTACATAAACAAAATTCTTACTATTTCAATATGATTTATAATATTGTAATTTTAAATTAGTTTAAATATTACAGAACAAAACATTCATTGTGATTAATTATAAACAACTGAAACGTGTAATAGAAAGTATTTTCAATTCGTATAACAATGTTTCTAAAAAAAATAACTCATTCTAAGAAAACTACAAAAGTATTTGAAACAATACACATTGGACTATGACTGCAATAAATAAATATTTCTAAGCAAGGATTTTTTACCCTACTATTGCTATGAATGGTCAATAAATAGTAATAAATAGTACTATTTATAGAATTAGTATAAACTAATTACATTGAATGATTTTAAAAACTTTAAATAATTGGGGACAGTTAAAAAAATTGAAAATTAATTAAAATAGTAGTGCAAAACCCATTTTAAAAACACTCACTAGCAAAAGTGAAGCACGAAATGTAAAATGTAAAAAAAAAAAAAAAGTACAGCTTTGATAGACACGAAATGCGATGAGAAATTAGCAAATAAGTTTATGCATGAAACAAAAAATTAAATGCAAAGATGAAAACAATAGTGAATTTTCATATATTATAAGATAAGTTATTAACAAAATGATGTTTAAAACCAAAAAAAAAAAAAAATCCTGACATTTATAGGGCATGTGACCACTCCTCACCTCATGCAAAGTTTACAGCATGTTCTATGGGAGGTGATCAACCACCCCAGAGTCAAATAATCGCCATTCCTCCTGAAGAACTGTGTGAGAATAGCTCGGGGTGGCTAACGTGCAGACGTAGCACGGCCGAGGGCATCCCAAAGAATTTCAATGGGATTAAGGTCGAGCGAATACGCGGACCAAAACATGCGCGCAATCCCGTCACTCTCCATGTAGTCGTCGTCAATTCTAGTTCTATGGTGCAAATTATTATCCATTAAACCGAAAGAGCCAACTTATGACGAGTGCAATCTCACAGTGGTTTCTAGGACTTCACCGAACAATAGATGTGCAGGTTGGTGCGATATCCCAATGAAATTCCGGACCACACCATGATGCTTCCACCTCGTAATGCGGGATGTCTATGATGTTCTGATGTTACTTGCGCATGCCTTATTCTATCCACACCCTTACACGTTTGTCACTGGCCCAAGGGTAAATCACGACTCATCCGTGGATATAATGTTATGCCAATCAGATACAGTCCAATTCCCATCTTGCCGACACCATTTTAATTGTGCCTCCCTGGATTTGACGGATACTGGAACAAGGTCTTGGTACTTGGGCATGCACTCCATTCATGTGTAGCAGGCGGTGCACAGTAGTTACAAATATCGTTATATGAATGCCGCTTCGCTACAACAACAATATATTGCTTTTAGTGCGGTGGTCGTAATCCGTGGGCAGCTGGCCATAAGTCTTCGGACAACTGTTAGAGGCGTCCCACAAAACACCAAAGTTCACTTTCTGCCATTCGTCATCTGAAAGACCTAGATACACGTCCGTCTTCAAAACTAATATAACAAGAAAATAAATTATAAATACTTTTTATTAGTACGTAATATATGCAACTCCTCTAGATCTTTAAGTGTTAGCTTTCTATAAGGCTGCATTTTTTTAAATGGTTCTCGACATGAAACCACGATTGTCTGTTATATAATACATTAGAATACTTTTATCTACCTCTGTAGCAAATTACAGCCTCTGAAATTCAGATTGGCTTCTGAAAATAAACATTTTCTTCTTCCTGCTTAACTTTTGCCAGTGAGTGCATATCGCTGAGCAACAATTCATCGGATATATTGAGCTTTTTCTATGAAATATGTTATATTCTCTAAATATGGTAAATTTTTTATTTTCAAATTTGGTTATAAACAAATTGATTCGTAAAAAGACATGGAGGAAACACAAAATTAAGTTCAAGAATTTGCGAGAAATTTAACCAAATAATTTAAAAATATCTACGTAATTTAAAATTTTTATATTGCCTGATATTTAAAATACTTCTAGGTAGAAAAATATAAGTATGATTAACAATAAGTAGATGCATTCTAAATGATTAAATAATTGAGATATTATACAAATTTACCTATAACTCATATTTTTAAATAGAAGCGTTGAATTCAATCGCCTATCACTCAATACGTATTATTTTACTTTATAAATCGAGAAATTATTATATGTTCTGTTTTTCCATTTTAAATGAAGTTAAAATATTTGTCTTTTTTCGTAGTATTTTTGTTAACTACGAAATTCCAGCTTGTACTCACGAGAAAAATATACTTCTTTTCATAATTGACTAGAAATAATAATATCTTGAATTCAAAGTCTAATTACGTAAAACTGATAATCTGAAACTAATATATTTCTGTAATGATTCACGTCATTTCATTATGCTACAAATAATATGATTTTCATTGGTTAGTTATTGGGATATTAGATTGTCTGAAGCATAAGCTATACGAGTACTATACTTACTCGGAATATTAAGTCATTGCTATTCTGAAGAAGATACTGTTTTCCAGAAGATCTTTAAAGACGGAACTGTTCGCATTTTTACGTTGCATGGGAGATTATTCCTACTAGACATATCGAAAGTTGAGGTGAGAATATGTCACATTCAATGCTGGGTGTTGATGATCGCGAGACTATACACTAGCTGCGTATTTTGCCTCCCAGTCGTTAGTGGGACTAGTCGTTTTGAATTTCAGGGTAGTAGGCTGTTTATTTGATATTAAAAACGCTTTTTCTAGAAGACCTAGCTCAAATAATCACCTTTATATCAATTTTTATTAATGGCTATGTTAAATTGATTTTAAATTAAATATTTTAAGTAAATAGTTACAGAAATGCATACATTGGCTTACTAAGCATGATGGCAGTACTCCCACTTATAGTCATCTTCCGTTCGAATATTAAAAATCAGTAAATTTTAAATCAAATATGGTATATAGTTGGCTTTTCAGTTGCACTCAAATTTCGTAAAGTACGATGTATGATGTACGCGGAACCATAGGACAAAAATCTGTCAGTCAAACGATTTTCACTTCAAATTTAAAACATACAGTATATTCTGTAATTTTGAAGAGGAATTAAACGAACTTCTGTGGTGTTGTAGGATGACAAGATAATGATCAAATGGTGTGTATAGAACTACTAGGCATACAAAAACAACTAGGCAAATTAATGCATTTTAAGACAAATTTTCAAATAGTAATACTTGTCTTACTCGAAATTTGACGATGTTTTGTTCAGATATGATAAGAGTTCTCTAAGGTAACAAATTTTAAAGTGATCCTTAAAACCTTTAAAGATAACTTCAATGTATGAGTAAATATTACTTATTTGTAAGGACCCTATTTTAAAAACAATGTTCTTAAACTTATATTAGAAAATCCACTGCTTTGTGTAAATCTAAAAAAAATATCCGGATTTCGTTGACCCATTTCATGTAATTTTTCTTTATAAAATTTTTAACGTTTGGGATATATTCCTAGTGATCGTAACACCTCATTTTCATTGAACATAAAAAAATCATGCTTTAGTTGAGCTTAGAAAAATAAAAATAGATGGACTTAATGCATCCAACCGTTCTGGCTCTTGGCCTGTGGCCTGTCTAAAGTTTAGGTAAAAAGAAGCAGAAAAGCGATATTCTGGTGACATCAGAGATTTTTAATGTTTTTTTTTGCCAATTATGTTTTTTTAACACTTGTGAAGCAATGCGGTGGGAGAGAAAATCAGAGTTTTAGCAATAGGAGAGCTGAACTGCTTAAAAGAGAGAGAGAAAAATAAAAAAACGGAAAAAAACAAAAAACGATTTGAATTCAGTCAACATAATATACACTTGCAGGTTCTGCTTCTTTGATACTGGGGCTTTGCGGAGGAAAACTTTTTCGTTATTACATGGCGTAGGTGCAAAAGCCCTAAGATATTGTTTTCATTTATTTTCACATTGGGCTACATTACCCTTTTTGATTTTTACCATATAACTAAATACTTTGTCATTAATCCTGTTTAATTAAGGACATTATGAATTGTTATTTTATTAAATAATGAAAATTATGTTATCCATATTTACTTGAACTTGATTACTTTATAAAAATTTGCATCAATAATCAGATGAAGTAAAACCATTAAGGACACAAACAAAAGCATTGATATAATTAGCTAAAATATGTAAAGAATGTTGAAATTTGAGTACTTGTCATAAAATGGTGGAGAGAATTTATTTGCTTAATTTTGTTACTCCGTCGAACTTTTGTCTACATTTTGAATAAATTAACGAGGGAATTTTATAAAAAAATATATCTACTAATGTGCATACGCAAGATGTTAGTAATGATCTTTTGTATAGGTAATGAGGCAACGGGAATAGAGCGAAAACTGATAATTCAACATGTTATTTTCCCCCACAAGATATTTAACAGCTTTTAAAAAATGCTCTTTGAATTTCAAGTTTTCTTTCGCAATCGAAACTAACGTGAAGGAAAACGATTAAAAATTAATTGCTTCCCTTTTCAATGGCTAATTATATGATACGTTCGGGAAAATTTATTTTGTCAATCTTTTTCTTTTTTTTTCTCTACATATTCCCTCGTTAGAGCTCGGACTGGTAATATCGTAACGTATATGATAATTAGAGAATCTCTTTCTAAATATAGACATTCGATTGTTCTGAACAATGGTCAGAATCCTCATTTAGAGAGAAATCTTATTCCTGTTCTTTCAAAATGGAAGTTCATGACTGGGAAGGAACATTTTTCTCAATGTTAATTAACTGAGACATTTTACTATTTACTCGTTTTTAAGGAGGCTTATTAAAATTTACGAAAAAGGGGTTCATACATTAATAGTCGGCAGCTATGCTCTAGTGGAAAGTAGAATATTAACAATGCCTACCAACAATTCAGTTTGCATAGTGTTAGAGCTCTAGCAAATTGAAAAATGTTTAATTAACTTTTAGATACTTTATATTTCATTTTGGTTTTTAAATTAACTCTGCATCTCTGGATATTGCAAGTTTGAAATGTTCCAACATTAAATATATATTTCATACGGTGTATGAGAAAATAGTTTAAAAAAATGTAGAATAAATCTTTAGATAATGAAATTTAAATACAGATGACATATATGCATGTGTGTGTATATGCCTGTGCGTGTATTTGCAAGTTCACCCGTGTGCGTATGTATATTATTACACTTTCTTCAACGTGTAAGATACTAATTACAAAAAAATAAATGTGTATTTTAAAACAAACTCTTCTCTTTTTAAACGTTTTAGAAACATACCTAGATGCATTGACACTTTTCATACTCTTCGTTTGAAGTAAGAAAATAAACTTTTTGGATTTACAAACCATTTTTATGTACTTAAAAATCTACAACATATATCCAACAAAACCCAACTATGTTTTTAAGACCGTATTTTATAAGAACCTTCGACAAAATAGCAACTCATTGAAAATCAAAATATACAAGAGAAACTTTCCTTAAATAGGGCAAAGTGTTATTTTCTTAATCCCTTAAATGGTTTCGCAACCATCTCAATCTGTTTATCTCCATCTTCCGATTCCCAAGGTCTTATCTTATGCCAGCGTCAATCATAGAAGATTATTTGTCTTGCATAATGCTTCCATTAAACCTTATAATTATCTAACGCATTACACAATAAAAATTAACTCCCCATACTCACTAAGCACTTTTAAGAGTTTTGAAAGAATTATACATTTTAAAAGGTATATTAAAATGAAAATTGGATGAGCGCACTCTTATAGTATTTCTTATAATCTCCATCTTACATTTCCCAGGTCTTGTCTCATGCCAGTATCAATCATAGAAGATTATTTATCTTACATAATGATGTCATTAAACCTCATAATTACTCAACACATTACACAGTAAAAAGTAACTCACCATACTCATTTTGCAATTTTAAGAATTTTGAAAATCATTTACTTTTCAGAATTGCGAAAAAATGATACATTTTAAAAGGTACTTTAAAATGAAAATTGGACGAATGCACTTTTATAGTATCTTTCATAAAAGTCGTCTGAGAATATTTTCTATTTTTTTCGGAAATTCGAGTTGAATAGAAAAGTTTCTCCGCAGCTACTGAGGATCCCAGACAAAGTGAATGCCTTCTTATTTTCTATGAGGATTCCGTTTCATCTTCTCAATATACTGATCCTTCATTTTTGTTTACGGATGTCTGAACTGGAGGGAAATGGATTTCCGTTCTCATTTACTAAGTTTAGGGAAGTTGAGAGTGAGTTTGTTGACTCACGTAATGCAAACATAACTACGCTTGGAGAGAAATTATTTTTCAAAATATCATATCGCAATCGATATTTCACGCTGTGGATTAACTGACATTGGTTTTTCGCTTTTCTAACTCGTTTTTTGGTTAATAATATGAATGAGTAACCATTGTATTCTTAACATTTGCATTACGCTCATGTATAAAATGGATAAAATAATGAATATATATGATGACTAATATTAAAAAATACGCTACTTAAAGTCACCATATGAAAGTTACAATTTAGTACACTGGTTGCAAAAGTTAAAGACCGAGATGGTATATCCTTAATAACTTCTCAGTGGAACAGCACAGACACATGAAATTCTCATCAAAGAGCTATCTTTATGTAACATAACGATAGGTAAAACAACATAGTCGCAAAATGAAATACAAAGTGCACGTTGGAGTATATGTAAAAGAATGGAGTATCATTAGTCTGTTCCATTACAGATGCATTCCTATTTAAAATCACACGACTCAAATAGTTGACTTTTAGTACGATACATGATCTTTCCTGTCATCAATGTACACTTTGCACTGTTTTCTCATACCTAACATGAGGATTTTTATGAGGCATAGTGGTTAAATTGCTGGTCCCACCTTTAGAACTGTTTTGAAGAGGTTGAAAAATCCCAATACACCGAAAGTTTAAACAAATAGTCTCATGGAAGCGTCCCACACATATTTGATAAAATTTGGATTAAAGGAGTGATCTGGTTTAAGTATAGAAGCGATGTTCGTATTTTTTAATCGTTTTTCTATTGCAGCAGTGATAAAATTACCATTATAGACTTGCCTAGATCTAGGTAACGTAATTACAGTACAAAAGTCAACTTTAATTTTTTATTTTTTTGCGTTACTGGGAAGCTCAATACTGCAATCTAGGATATTGCACCCAAACGCTAAAACTTTTTAGCATAGGTAGTTTTTCTGAAAGGAATATATTCAGTCTCATGAGTAATATTGAATGTCAGATAACTTGCAGAAAGAGGGGAACATGATATTACATGGTAAATACACATTCCAGATAACGATTTGATGGCAAAAAGTTTTAGTCTTAGTTTGCTATGTTAGATTGCTTTATAAAGCTTCTCAGTAACGCAAAAAATAATTAAATTTGACTTTTTCCCTGTAATTACGTTACCTAGATTTAGGCAAGTCTATAATGGTGAACTATTGATTTCTAACTCATGTTTATTGATATTTAAGCATATTTTAGATCACTGTTGCATTAGTAAAACTATAGAAAAATACGAACATCGTTTCTATACGTAAGCCAAATCACTCCTCTAACCCAAATTTTATCAAACATGTGTGGGACGCTTACATGAGATGCGTTGTGTAAAATTTGGAACTTTCCATCCCTTCAAAACAGTTTTAAAGATGAGACGAGAAATCTAGCCACTATATCTAATAAAATCCTCATGTTGGGTATGAGAATACAATGAAAAGTAAACATTGATGACAGGAAAGATCATATCTCATTCTAAAAGTCAATTCCTTGAGTCGTGTATTCTTAATTGGAATGCATCTTAATGGGGCAGACTAAAAGTATTCCGTTATTTTACATATACCCCCACGTACACTTTGTATTTCATTTTGCGACTATGTTGTTTACTTATTTTTATGTTACATAAAAATAGCTCTTTGTTGTTCCTGTGTCCATGCTGTTCCCCTGAATAGTTATTAAGGATAAACCCCATTGTCCTTAAGTTTTGTCAACCAGTGTATTTAATTGTATAAATTATCTCGAGAAATCAGCATTAAATTTGTAATCATGTTCCACAAATATGTGTGTGTATATAGATATATATTTATACA
Organism: Linyphia triangularis; assembly: GCA_963978545.1. NCBI lineage: Eukaryota > Metazoa > Arthropoda > Arachnida > Araneae > Linyphiidae > Linyphia > Linyphia triangularis. Next base: position 9,055,297 of record OZ021721.1, on the reverse strand, counting down.
CAATGATGAGAGTCCTTCTGTATAGGCGTTTAGTTTGTATCGGAAACTAAAGTTTTATTTCGATCTTGAAAAATTTTGCTTCGAAACAATTGGAAGATCACTAGCTAGAGGTATGATAATAACTTGAGATCTACTACCCCCAGATTACAGGGAACATAATTTAAATCCGATGTTGTGTTGCTAATGTGGTTAAATTGAGGACATGGTGTTAAAAGAGGCTTGCTTATAACTTGCGATTGAATTACTCAATTTTATCCGTGTTGTACCAGGCAACTCTCGAAACTTCAGCTCATTAAACTCGATGGTATATAAAGTATTTGATATAATTATTATTTAATTTTTTTTAAAAATCTTTGATGTATTCTAATTGTACTAAAATTATAGTTCAATATTAAAAAAAAATATATATTTTAAATGATATGCGGCTATTTCAGTATTTTAAGGTTAAAAACTGCTAAGAGGGGAAGAGTATGATATTAATAAAACTCAGAAACTCATTTGAACTTATATCTAAAGTGTTTTTAAACATTATGTTGGGAACTTTTGTATTTAGGATATGTAGATTATTCTAGATCGAAATGTAATAACATATATTGGTTTTTAAAGAAGTTTATAGACATTTCAGTTTTCGACTTCTTAGTAAAAATGCATTCCGATTTTTTGACAATTGTAAACAAAACTTAAGCTACGGCTTTATCCTAAAACGTTCAGAACTAAAAACTGTCATCTTTCGAGTTTGCATAGAGTATTTCAAAAGCGACATAGATGGTGTTGCAAGCGTGTTTAACGAGCTATAATACAACTCTCACATCTGTCACGTATGGAATTCGGAATATTTTGGAAGATTCTTCTGTAAGTTGGTAAATTCTGTGCAAATTAAATTAACAAATATTTGCAATAAAAACAAGAAAAGTGGAATAAAAGAGATTGTAAGAATTAAATTTCTCTATCTAGTTTGAAACTAAGCATGTGGTCTAATAGACGTATCAAATGAATAACCTATTTTCATTAATGATATCGTTGTACGTCATGTGACCTACATCTTGGATACACGCTTCATATGCACTTACCTGTTAAAACATATTTGAAAAAGTGGATGATTGTGACAACTCTTCTGATGATTCTTATCCGATGTTGTTAACCTAAACAGTTAATAGTATTTGTTTGTTAATTGTGTATCCTCTATTACAAAATCCACATGACAGCTACTGAGACATCCTCACCATTGTGTTTCAAATGGTTGAAAATTTAATTTTAGACTGGCCATCAATATATTATTTGTCTCCCTACTTATTTCTAAAAGCAGCGTTTTCAGATCGCTATTGAAATCGAAATAGTGCCATATATCTTGCTAGGATAGTGAGTTAGTAATTCCATTTGAAAAGTAGTAAAGTATTCCTGGAAAATCTCAGTGTTTGTAGTATACTACACCCTCCTAAAAGCAATACTATGTAAATATGTAACCAAATCCTGAAATAAATATGTATCTTATAGCACTGATAATAATAGCCGTTATAAAACAAAGCTACCAAAATAATTAAAATTGCTTTCATAATAAAAATGCCCATACGTATTTGAAGAAAACTATTACCTAAATGGATGTTTAATTTTATAAGTGATGAATATTTATAACAGTATATTCAATTTCGATGCATTCCAAGTTAGTTTGCCATATCTGTCAATGTTCTTTGCCTTCTGACACGCATTTTACTTCATATGTGACAGAAATCAATCTTTTACTTTGAATTAGCTGCTTTGGGTTAAGAAAAAAGTAGCATCCATCAAACTTATAGACATACTAAAGAACAGATTTTACCCAACACTTAAATTATAAATTGGGAGTGTCATTACGGGTACATAAATGGATTACATTGGTTTGGTATCCAGTTGGAAATCCTTCCACTGTTTAGCTCTGTAAGTAGGGTATGAGTGATCAGCAAAGTTCAGAGAGATAATTTTGTGAATGTGTTTTTCATTAGCCTAGCTGTGTACTATAGAAAAAGACATTAATGATAGTAAATCCAGAATCCTCTAGCTTTTCATGTGTTTGGCTAAAGTTTTTATTTTTTTATTTAGATAATATAATTTATAAACGTTTTGATAAAAATAATATAAGATGCTACTTTTTGCAATGTTCCACAAAATCGACTGTGGATTATAGGATTCCATCTGAACTTTCTCCACATTTCAGTTTATCTACAAACATATTTTTACAATTTAAAACATCTAATGAAAGATAAGTTTGATTGTTAAAAAATGTCTAACATATGAATTTTAAGTGTTTACAAGGTGAAGAATATTTAAATACTAAGTGAATTTAGTTTTCCTGAATATTAGAACTATCCAATACATTCACATTTTGTATGAAATAAATATTCTTTATAAATTTTGAAAAATTCTGATATTTGATAAACGACAAAAGAGGTATTTTTGAAATAATGTTTGAAAAATAGTCATTTCGGATTTGGTTGTACGCTGAACGATATATTTTTGTGCAGTATAATGGCTAATCAGACCAGAACTTACATCTTAACGTGGAAGTAAAACAAACATCCCTGCTTAATCCCAGGATTCGAACCGGCACTTTTGGCATGCAATTCCAAAGCTCTAACCACCCAGTCATTTAAAATAATACTAAATGTGATCAGTTGCTTTCTGAATATGTGTAATGATTAAATCAATCATAATTCTATTCGTTTGAAAAATTGAGAGTTTAATATCACATTTTGTTCTAACTCTATTTTCAAATACAAAATCATAGTTAAGCCAAGATTTCAATTATGTTTTTAAGTTTTATTTAAAGTCAGAATTTAAAAGGAGTTTATTTCAGTGGAACATGCATTTAATGTTACTATACAACATCATTTTGCATTTTTTTGGAAGAATAAAATTGAATTTCCAGAAAATTCTTCGGAATCTATTTTATTCATTTTACGAAAGGATTTAATTTGTACATTCAGATTCAAATATGTTATTACAAAACTACTATTTTCTCAATACAGTATCTCTTTTAAGAGGAATCAATGTTAATTTTTCAACTACAGTATTTATCGAAACAGTTTTTAAAACATGATTTTATGTTTAAAGTATAACATGAGTTATAAAAATCATCGGATCATAAAAATATTGCTTCACTTTTTGGGCTGCTGTAGGTGATGAAGTATTCAAATTACTAGAGGTTTCTTTTGTTATCCTTAAAAAAATTTACAAGCTAGCTTATAATCATTTAAAAAAATTGGAGTAAAAATCCACCAATTATTTTACTGTACAACTTTGTTCTTTTTTAATATCTGATGAAGTATTTTGACGGTTTTAAATGAATACTTTGAAATATATATTTACCAAAAAGTAAAATATTAGATGCATGGGGCACGAACAAGTCTCTTAATAGAACATACTAAAAATTGTATTCTGTCGAATTAAAGTGAGGCTTCAATATGAGATAGAATATTAATTTTTGGATATAAATAGTTTTATGTGATAGTATTGACATACGTGGAATTGTTTTTATAATGATATTACAATTTTATTTAAAAAAAATTTCCTGGATCAAATTTTGGAAATATGTACCTCGTAAAGTTTGAAACCATTACCTAGTTTAATGGATTTAGTTAATCATTCTTCAAATATTTCATTTTCTATAAAATAGCTTCTTATATATTTCAGAACTGTCCACTTAAAAGAGAGGAACTTTCTTAGTTAAGTAGACAGACATATGAGAGCGTATTTGAAATATTACTGAGCTACTGACTTCCCAATCTCTGTTGTTCGATGTTATCAAATTTAGGAAATCTTTGACAAAATAAAATATCTTCACTTTAAGATGCAGGTTCATGTTATTGTAGAAACTTCAGGAATACACCTTCAGATTTTCCAATTTAAGTAAACATTTTATCCCGCAAAAATTGAGTAAGTATAGGTAAAATGCTTAAATTTGGAGCTATACAATTTTAAGGCATTTGTGAAATATTTTATTTTAAAACTATTATACTATAATAATATGACTTCTTCACGAGCCAGTCAATCTCAATAAGGAAAAATAATATTCTCTGTAAAATAGAGATTGAAATTCAACCTAATTTTCCTAATATTGTATGTTTGATCTTAACAATGTGGATGGTAGTATCAATTACAAAAGATATTGAAATGGTAAACTGCCCTGCTTTTGACTCTTCTATAGGAGTAAACCCGGAAATATCACAATAGCCAACTCGATATCTCTGTATCAATTAACGATATTTCCACTCTAAAGAGAGTCTGCAGAGCACCGGCAAGGCTTGATACCCCTTTGTATGTTGGGCAAGTAATCTACCTTCTGAATTTGATTTGGTTAATTATATTATCAAGAAAGACGAATAAAATGTCTGTGGATGATACCTTTTTATGCTGATTTTTCTATGAATGATTTCTATGATGAATATATATCTCCCTAAGTTTATTCCTACAGAACATAATGTACTACCATGGAAATTGGATTTAATAGTCATATATAAATACGATAAATAAAGTATTTTCTATTCCCACCAATTTTTTCGATATTTTATAAACTCGATGTATAAAATGGAACAATGTAATGTTTGAATTAAAAGAAACAATCTAGAATAATCCGAAAAGTAACAGTTCGCCAGACAATTAAAATTTGCTTTGAACGGTTCTTTTAAAACGCATCCGTCTTCTTGAACAAACAAGTATCAAAAATAATGACTACCAATCCTGGCCCCACACCAGTAATTAAAGTAACGAAGTTGCAGAATGGAAAAGAATCCGCCAGTATTGAAACACAATAACAACCGTTACGTATCAGCTGCTACCTATCATAAATAAGTTACCGCTCGGAATGTTGCCGCACATAAATCGAGGTTTTAATTTGCAAGTCATTAGAGTTTGTTGTCAAGTCAACGGGAGGGCTGCTAGAATCCATCATTAATTGGTGATCGAACAGCTGTACGATAGGACCAACAAAAATTTAAATTACTCTGTCAAGCGAAGTTTTAAGGGTCCTTCAAATAAAGTGAATGATTTCGATGTATAGATGCACTCTCTGCATTTAAGATTCTCGCTTGCAAGTCATTAAGGCGGGGCATTTCGTAATTTATCTATTCGTTTGGTTTTCATTTTCAGAGAGAAGCTTTTTAATTTACTTTTCAAGACTAGATGCCATTACTTTCTGTTTGATACTGTTGTCTAGAAAAAATTCCTATTTCTAATAAAAGTATTCATTAAAAGATAATATAATGTATAATCAAATAAATATATATTGAAGCTTTTAAATGCATTTTTACGATTTGGAAAGAAGATTTATTTTAGGAAGTTAAGGAACAAATATGGGTACATTAATACATTCAAAATTTGAACATAATTGGTGAGTATAATTAAAATTAAATTTTTAATAAGCTATAAAAAGATATCCACTGGTCAGAATTACTAAATATGACCTCATTTTACGCAAAGAGGGCGTAAGAACAAACCTATTTGAAACTTTCTTATGCCATACCATTTTAATCTTCGCGTACATGTAAGTCCAATGTCAGGTCATTTTGATCAATAGTTCTGTTTTTGCAGCTTTTTGAAAGTTAAACTTTAATTACAATCACTCTGTATGTAGATAGTTTTAAGAAGGACTTATACTCTGAAATCTTTTTAAACTATAATTATTTTTAAAAAATACAGTATTTTAAGAATTGTGAAAACTGACCAAACTTGAATGGAAATAATGTATTTATTCAGCCAAGTATTTATACTGAACAGTTGTAATGGAATGGTGAGGTAAATAAAGCATCAATGATACCTGGTAATGTTACACAATCTTATATATTGTCTTAACATTAAATAGAAGGCAGTAAACTAATTCCATTGCAAAACATGAAACACAAAAATATCACGCTTTTTACCCGATAAGCAAAAATATATTCTAAGATAAAGGTTATAACAATATGATGATACTTGAAAGCAGTATGAAATATGCTTGAGAATTATCAAATCGTATTTAATATATAGTAATTTTTAAAATTATTTAATATAAAATAACAATAAAATTTTATTTATTTTATTTTTATTTTTATTTTCTTGATAGAAAATTTGTGAAAATAAATAAATGTGTTGGGAATTCAGAAATATTTTTTTATTTTACAGTTTAGTGGATGTTAGAAATTATTTCGATGTTGTTGAATGTTTAAAAAAAGTCAAAACAATTATTATGGTGAAAATTTATATGAATATTTATAAAAGTTTTCTAAAAACCCTACTTAAATATATTTTTATTATTATTTACTGTCCTTCTCTTCAGTTGTTCTCGTTTTTAGTTAAAACAATAAAAAAAAACTTCAAACCAAATCTAATAATAGAACATATATTAAAGAACAAATAAATATCTCGCTCGTTAAATTATTTTCCAAATGCATATATTCCCAATGAAAATAATCTCATAAGCTTTAACATACATGCATAATAACGTAAGAGAACATATTTTTTTTTCACTTATTTCCTTCAACCAGAGATTTTCTTAGTAACACCTATATTGCGTGTCCTTAGTTTCTGTTCAATGCATGACATTTTAATCAGTCAAAAAACATCGGTGCTTTTGTTGCCGACTCTATTTAGAGTGTAAATTGAATCTTCTACTGTCTCCAACCTAAATTATTTGCACGCAAGCATTACGGGATCGGAAAATTTAATTATTCGGGAGCTTAGTATTTTGTGTTTGGAATGAAAAGAAAAGTTTTCATATTTTCAACCGTAGCAAATCATACTTCAATATTTCACACTGCATGAACATTAAAAATTGTAAAAGTATAATGACATAAAAGGTATAGAATTTATATCTTATTATTAAGTATGATAGGTATAAAAATATTTTGTGATGGTGTTAATACTCTACATTTTGATGTTCTCAGATCTTTTTAATAATTTTACAGGGAAATAAAATTGAAAAAAAAAAAAAAAAATGGTTTGTATTGACTCAATATTAAAAATCTTTTTTTTTTAAAGTAAGGGCTGAAAGGCAAATGGGCTTGATATATTGTAATTAGCAATTATGAAACTTAGAATCCTGGTTTAATCTAATAACATAACAAACATACAATAAATAAGTATAGAATATTTTTAACAATTTGAATAACTGTAAATTGTTTAGTGTTTTCAAAGTGGAGACATTGTTATAAAAATTGCTATTTTTTTATATGAAAAAGTACATTTTTAAAACAGAAATAGAAGACAAATTTTAATTAGTTTTAAACAAAAATAAACATTTTGTATATGAACTTGCTTCGTCTACAGGAAGAACACATTCAGTTGTTTATAATGCTTTAAATGTATAAAATACAATAAAATATTAATGTTGAAATAAAAATTAAAAACTCTCTTATCATATCATTTCAAAATAGTTAAGTATTATCAATGCTTATAAAAGTCAAACTACAATAGATACCATTCTAAATTTTCAGTTAATATGTATTATCAATTTGACGTTTATGATGAATCCATGTATTTATTGAAATTTATTTTGTTAAGCTATTTATCAAAAAGAAAACATTACTCTGTTTTAAATCATATTTATAGTCAAAGATGAGTTTTTATCTATGAACAAAATTTAAATTATGTTTTTAAGTTGCTTACAAAGATCTTATTAATGCATTCAGTTAAAAAGTAAAATCAAAAATTCATTCACACAAGATTAAAGGCTAGTATTTGTATACAAATTAGACTTTCAAACATAACTGACTCAAAATATGATTCCATTAATTGCTTTGATTTATAAAATGGTTATCTTCATAAATCTCCACCAAGTATTCCAAAACTCTTACCTTAAAACTTCCAAGTATATTTTCAATAATCCCTATCAATTGAATGGCTAGTTTCAACTTGAATATCTAAAAATGTCTTACCTCTTAATTTCTGAATTAAATTTGTGATCCATTTCAAAAGACTTGTAATTGTTGAATTAAAGTTAATTTAATATCTGTTCTCGTGAAACGTACCTCTTGTAATTCTCCTAAGGGAAAATGGATTCTCTTACCTGTCGTCAAGGGCACTTCTTTGGAGCGTTGCCGATGACCCACTACTTTAAATTGAGGCAGTTCAACGTCACTTGACATACCAACTGACTTCGGCCCTTCCAGCCACCAGTAGCGGATGTCTTTCATAGTGTAGCCAACTAAAAGATTGAGGACATGTTGTAATAAATGATACAAAATTAGAAACACATATATTTTAAATCGGATGAACATTATCAAGTAGAGAATTCATAAAGTTTAAAAAATATTAAGCTGCATAATTAGCTACGGAGTCACGCTTTGCGGAGACTCGTCATTGTGTATAATATCCTAGCTCTTAACGCTTTGCGAAACAGGCTAGCTTGACTCGCTGAAAGGTTCATTATTACGTAATCTCCCTTCACTTGCCAAATGTTTCATTGCTACACAAGTATAGGATCGCTTCGCTCGTCAAACGATTCTACGCAAACCCCTATTAATATAACACCCCACCCCAAAAATAAAAAAAATATTAATTAATACAATAATACAAACTTTGGCAAGGTTGTTGCTTTAAGCGAACCCCTTCGAGAAAAAAAAAATAGTCCCTGCTATTGCAATAATACAATTCCTACTCCCTTACTCCCGATCCTCTCAGATTTTTTGCTACCTTTTCCATGTTAATACAATAGCCAAGAATATACACTGGTGTGCAAAACTTAAGCAACAATGTAAAAATTTAGCAAATAGTCATGAAATTGCAGAAAAGGAGGTCTGGAGATCAGTACAATGAACACGTAAGTCAGTAGAAATATCATGCGTAAGCAAATATCAGGAACGAAACGTCAGAGGCGACGTGAGCGTACGCAAAACGCTTGATGTCGGCGCTCGCAGCTCAAGAGTAAAATAAAAGGAAGGACGGAGACGCAATTCAATATATTCGCTGCAAGTGCCAGTGAGTCAGTTCGTGAAATATGGCTAGAAGAAATCCCCTGGACGACTTCACACGTGGAAGAATGATCGGAAAGCAGGAGGAGGAGCGTACTGTCACCAGTGTAGCTGCAGAGTTTGGAATCAACAAAAGAGTTGTTTCACGCTCTTGGAAAGCGTTCCAAACCACAGGTACAGCTGTTAGAAAGGTTGGTGGTGGCCGCCCGAGGACAACAACTGCAGGGGAGGACCGATATATCGTCCTGCAGGCGAAAAGAGGCCGACATAAATCAGCAAACGCCATTGCTCAGCAACTCTGTACAGCAACGGGGCGACAAGTGTCGCGGTTTACTATGGCCAGACACCTTCACAGAGGGGGCCTATTCGCCTGCTGTCCTGAACGCTGCCTCCCGTTGGAAGTTGGCCATCGATGCCACCTTTTACATTGGTGCAGAGAGCCCAAAAACTGAAGAACTGATCAATGGAGTTGTGTCCTCTTTACGGATGAGAGTCGGTTCAATATCGGAAGCGATTCTCAACGCGTTTTGATTTGGAGAGAGGTCGGGACCCGGTTTTATCTCAGTAACATCAAGGAAAGACACCGTAACGGTGGTCCTGGAATTCTTGTCCGGGGAGGCATTATGCTGAACTGGCGAACTGAGCTCCACGTTTTCGACAGAGTGTCTGTAACCGGGTATCACTATTGTGAGGAGGTACTTCTTCCCCATGGGCGTCTGTTCCGAGGTGCCATTGGCCCAGGCTTCATTTTTATGGATGACAATGCACGGCCACATCGGACTCTTGCTGTTGAGAAGCTACTGGAAAGTGAAGATATCACTCGAATGGATTGGCCAGCGTACTCCCCAGATTTAAATCCATCGAACGTGTGTGGGATGCTTTGGGGAGACGCATTACAGCACGCTTACATCCTCCGGAGAACACCCAACAACTCAAACAGATGCTGATTGAGAAATGGGCACTCCTACCGCAAGAAATGTGGCACCAGCTGGTTCTGAGTATGCGGAGACAGTGCGAAGCCCCCATTCCAGTGAGGAGAGGGCATATCCCATATTAAGGAATATCTGCTTGTTGTTCTTCCTCTTCGATAGACAATCATGAGTCACGACACTATGCGTTCAATAAAGCTTGTTTTTGTTTGATTCCATACTGTATGCATTGTGTTCCTTTTTCAGCTCCGATACTTTCGTCATCCTTTACGTACATAATACTTTCTCTCATTTCTGAATTTCATGTCTCTCGGATGATTTCTCGTGAAGTTATGGCAAAAAAACTACCTGTTGCTTAAGTTTTGCACACCAGTGTAGTACTGTCCCTTGTTGGGGCATTTGGGAACTGATGTGAAATATAGCTATTTTGCTTCATTGAAACTCTTAACTTAATTTTTTAACTAATTATAATTTTAACGTTATGGCTGTCAAAATGGAAATTAGACTTAAAAAACCTACTTAGGTTTAAAATTTCAGATCTCTTCGAATACTGAAAGTTAGTTTCTTCAGACTGAGTCACATATTCATTCTCTATGTTTCATTAACATAGATCGCACTGTTACTTTCCTAGTTAATAGTTCCATTAATACCAGAAGTTTGCAGCAATACTTAGGAGTTTTTTTATTTTTTTACTTGTTATTATCGTCTCTAATTTAATATTGAACGAATTTGTAAGTATTCCACTGTATATAAGCATATTCGAATCTGTACATAAAAATATTTCCCATAGTTTCCATTTTAGCTACATATTTTGACTTATAATACAAAAGTTATCATTTGAGACAAGAAATAATAGCTTCGTAAAAAGGAAGGCCATTTTGTTGTGAAGTTACATAGATTTCTTTACTTCTTTTGTTCTGATGACGTTACACTTTTATGTATACATCAAGAATCTTCCTTTGTGTAAAGCTAATTCAATGAGAACTGACTCACAATAGGTTTGTAAAAGTTTCTCGATCTGTGATCAATACCGAAGAAGAGATTCACACGAAGATTCTAGAAAGCTAAGAACCGCACCCATCCCAATGAATTGGCTGTAGACTAGGGCTGACATGTGATAAATTGCCTAGATATATCTCAGATCTAGATCGTGCAATACTTACATTATTCTAAGACCTATTCAGCAGAAGGAAGATTTAATCACTATTAACGGCACCAATGGAATGCAGAAAATATGCGACGCGCATGAATAATTTAAACCATACCTTGGGATAGAAATAACAATTCAATCTGTTTTTTCTGGAACAGACCGAAAAGAATAATTTGATCTTATAAAAGAAGGGAATACAGTTGATCATGTTTTTAAGGATAATTCATTCAGAAAAATAACTTCTTTATGAATATTGTCTAGGTTCAGCAATGTGTTATAATATAGGGTCAAAACGTGCAGTGCCATAAATAATTTTACTACAGCCAAATTATTAAAAAGCTTTTATTGAGAATCTACTATTTGAGAATAATACCAACACTTAAAATGTTTCCAAATACAATTTAAAATTAAAATCCGTGAAATTAAATTTGGAATTATATTCAGACTCACATTTAACTAAGAATTTTTAGTAAAATCATCGAGTAAATGCTTCAATTAATTATAGTTAAATAAACTTTTGCATTTTTTATTTCAATTGTACTGGAACACTTTTTAACCCTCGAGTGAAAAATACAATAAAAAGTTAAAATAACAGCAATTTTTACCTGAATTTTATTATGTTTTATTACTCTTTACCTGGTCTGATTATTTTTAACAGAATTTATTTTACATTCAAGTGTGTGGATATCAAAACTTTCTATACCTAGTTACGGAAAAAAACTTCCATCTGTTCGAACTAGAAACTATTTGACCAGTTCATAAAAGAAGGGCCATTACTAGCAGTATCTACTATGTAATCCATATCTATAAAGACAGTACATCTACAGTGCTTATCAACAGGCTTGGAATATATTTTTCCAATTACTTATAACTTGAGAAGGGGATAATGTGACTCATTATTGCAGTTCGATCATATATGAAGTAAAGCACCTACAAAACTTCCGATTGTACCCCCGAATAATGATATATGAATCTTGGCCTTGGAGAGGAAATAAACATTTTCGTTCTTAAATAAATACTGTACACCATCATACGTAGATAAATGCATACACAACTATTCATCTTATGAAATAAAGTAATATCGGTAGTGGTTCGTACATATGCACCAGATTACAATTTACTAAACAAATTTTGTTCAATGTACTAAGAAAATAAAGGTAAATACATTCAAAAGTATTGAATGGTTATTTGTTGATGGAGAAAGCCAATTGAAGATACATTATTGACTCGGGTAATTGTTGTGTTTAAAAGTATCCCAAGAAAAGACACTTTCTCATACACTATACGAGAAACATGTTTTAGAAAAGAAATATATGTTTGAATTAGAAATATTTGTAGCAAGGATTAATGCAAGAAAATTGTTGAAAATTAAAAATGCCCGCTTAAAAACTTATTTTAAGCAATACTTTATAAATGTATATGCCGATTAAAACCTTGATTTGAAGTCTATAGATTTTCAGAGAGAAACATAAACTTCCACCAAAATCAGACAAGCACATTTTTATTTAAATAGTGTAGTGTTATTAAAAAAAAAAAAATATGATAAACTTAATACAAATCGTGTCCTTCTACTATTCAACATTTTATTCAAACTTCTTTTCTAATTGAATCGATAAGATCTCAAATGAAATACTTTAACGCATTATATTATAGCAAAGTGTTATTTAATGAACATTTTCACATAAGTACATTAACGCCCAATCTGATATTTCATATATTAATAATGTACCTACTTTTGAATTTGCTTTTCCGAGAAACTGCGGCAAGTCTATCGCTAAAAGGGACTGATAAAAGAAAAATGAAATTGCCTAGGTGACACCTGATTTATAGAGGAATTCCCAAACTAACGACTGATATTAGGACAAGCTCTGCTTCGTGAATGACAGCTACCCTGACAACCCAAACCGACCGCAGAATGTTGCTAGGAAACTTGTTGATGTCCACACGTAATTAACTGTCTTCTCACTGGAGACATTTCGATAGATTTCGGGACTTAGCAAAGAATCACTTTACATACTTTGAAAAAATAAGTATCATAACCTAAGTTGCGTAAAGAGTTTCAGGAAAGTTACTATTATTTAACTAAAGATGATATTCGTCAAGTAATAATGTGATTTTTCAATCGTTATGCTATGCTAGGAATAAAAATATTCTTGAACATTTTTTTATTTGAATATTTCCTGTATCAAACCTTTTCTATTCTGTAATCTGTTTCGAAGAATTGTATAGAGGAAATAAAGTATATCAAAAGCTATTTCTTTTAATTCTTGAATAAAGTTGCGATGCATCGCTAAGATTGTAATTCAATAGAGAAATAGTTTTTAGATTTTACTCTCGAATGAAGCTGCAATACTTTCTATCCATGACTATGAAATGATGAAACATTGTTTTGGATTTCTTTTTTAATTAAAGCTTGATGGAGTAATTTCAAAATTGTATTCTTTTCAAAGTAAACTTCCATTTCGCTTTAAAACAATAGTTTGTATAAAACTAAACTTGTTGCATTGTAAGAAATTTGCACGTACGAATCCATATGCGTTGTTTTAATTGTCCTTTTACACGTATAATAGGGAGGAGAAAAATTCTTAGTGAAATAAATGGTAGATAAATCTGCATTATATCCCTGTGTGTATATGCATTTTATGATAAGTGTACATGGTAATTGCCTTATTTTATCTAGTTAGTGAAACTTGAAATATACTTTTTAGTGTACATTAAAATTTATATGAATGATCAAGATTTTTTAATTTAGTCAACTAAAAACTTTGTAAAATTCTAGGAAATCTTCATTGGGGAAAATTTAAAAAATGAAAATGTAAAACTTAAAAGTTAATTAGTTTCCTAGTTTGAATGAAATTAGAAGTCAAGAATACGTAGCATGTCAATTAGGATACATAATAAAATTTACAATATAGGGTAAACCTGGACAGTAACATGCCCAACCACTTAATCTCTAGAACTTCAGAATCACAAACAATTTTGAATATAACTTAAAGCATTGTTCATTTTGAATGCTTAACAATACTTATTAAAGCATATAAAGCAGAACGTTTTAATAAGATTTTATAAAAATAAAACATTTGACATGATTTTCACTTAAAAATAAGAACTTGGATACGATATAAATAATGCCATTTATATCAAAATAATTTTACTCAATTTTAACCATCCAGAGAGTTACATGTTTTCATTCCGACTTATCTGGAATAACCCATTTTTTAAATTTTAGTGTTTTAAATTATTTAATAAGCCTATTTAAAATGAATGAATTTGAATGGGGAGATATATTGATCCGGATGTTTGCATACATTAAAAGAAAAGTTGTGTGAAAATATGTTCTTCTCTCCAAATAAAGTGTAGATGATGGATACAGTGATGCAAATCACTTGTATTTCTACTCAATTTCTGTCCTAAAGACTTCTAATAATACATCTGCAATCCAAGTGCTGTCAAATGAAAAGAGCTCTTCAAATCGATCCAGTGCAATTAATTAGTTTATTTTAAAATTTGATGCAACAAGCCAATGTCAACAGTTTGCATAAAGACAGAAGTTCATAATTGAATTGAGTATTCGAATAAATGTCTTTTTCACGTTTTTCTTTATGAAAGTAAATAACTGCGAATTTTCAAACATGTTTGAATGCTTTTGAAGTTAGATACATATAGCTACAAGATTTTGTATTTTATCAAAATAGTATTATTGGTTTATCCATTCTTCATTTTTAATGTTTTATTTAAGTTTTTGTGCACATTCTTTATAATATATAAGAATAAATAAAATAAAATTAATAAATTAAAAATAATAAAATTTATAATATATAAGTTAAAGTTTTTAACTTAATACTTAACTTAAAATGAACCTAAACTTAAAAAATAAAAGTATTTCATGGTGAGACTCTGCTATGCAATACTTGTAGTAAAACAATTATCGATTAAAAATAACTTTTTCTTCAAAAATTTTAGACCAAGAAAACAGATTTTACTTCCTCGTGTTTCCAAAACTAATAAACATGTAAAAAAAACGTCATGGTTCTGAGATCACAGCCACACAAAATTAGCATTCTATCCACTATACTATATATAAACAAATAAAAAAACTGTGCAAACTATCGGTCATACCCAACGTCTATTAGCCATATTTCTTGTTAGTAATTATATTAAATTCTAAAAAGAAATGGTTGATGATTTTTAATTATGGAATTCTTACCTGTATTTAATTTGTATGTCAATTTTAATAGTGTGCCTATTAAGTTAAAACTCATTATTACCAAAAACATATATTGTTTTTCTTTAAAAGTTCCTATAATTATATAAATATAAATAGGAGTGAGATTTTGAAAAAAGTTCTCAATGGCAATTTTATAGTACTTCATAAATGATTTATTAATAGTCAATGTTTAAAAATGGCTAAAATGTCACATGATTACAAAAAAATATATTACTACTTTGTACGATGTAGTGTGTGATAGCAATAGTTTTCAATCTTAATACATTAATAATTTATTTCAGTGTACATTTTTATAATTTTATCTTTTTCCCTCAATATAATACTTTTATAGCTCAAACTTGGAAAAAATTACTCAACATTTTCAAGATAATTAAAAGTGGTTTTGCCATATAAAATATTAAATCCTATCTATATATATTTGTAATTGAAATTTACTTCCTAAGAATACCCAAAGGTGCTAGTAATTTCAAATGTTTTATTTCTAAATTAAAAATAATAGAGGAGGATAATAATATTGTCTCGTTTAAGAAGCTTTATAAAGGTGCTTAGCTTAAGTTTAAAAGCAAGTTTAATGAGACGAACAAAATACAAAGCACAGGTTATAAGACTGACCAAGAACTTACTACTTACAACTTATATATACATATTAAGAAGGTTGTAGAAACTTCTTAGAAATAACTAAAGAGGAAATGACGTTAAACTGAACATGCTAGAAGCTTCTGGAAGTAACAACGGAAGTAAATAATAAACAAACTCAAATGTTGCCTGCAAGGACCGAACCCGCGACTTCGTAGGCTTGCTTTCTATTACAGAGCCTTGGAATACTCCAGCTTCGTGGCAATATTACACATATTATGTATTAGGGGTATAATAGTATAAAATAATATTATAGAGAATATAATCAGTTAAATAAAAAAGTAAGTTCTTTATTTGAAAATAATTTCGAATGTTCTTTTAATCAAAAATAAAATTAATTTCTAAGTACAAAAATTAAGTTTTTATCGCTAAATATAACATTCAAAAGAAAAACAAATATTTCCCTAATTTAAATTTTTGTATTTCCAGGCAATCTTAATGTGATGTTATTTCAGTTTATGTAAATACTAGAAGTTCAAAATATGATAATTATGTATAATAATTTTAAAGGCGGTTTAATTTGCCAAATTACGAAAAAAAAATTTCATTAAAATATTTTTATGAAACGTTTTGAGTGAAAAATCTCAAACTTGCAATGCGTGTTTAGCACTAAAAGTCAAATGAATCATGTTGTGAATAAAATGGGTAGCTTTCACTAGTAGCTCTCTTGTGCAATACAACTCTGCACTGTCTTAAATTGTAATTTCTAACAAGTATGCGAAGCCATGAAAGAGAGTGGAGTAGAACTTCTTAAACTGTTGTATGCTTTTAGTGTAGACATTCCTATGCCATGGAATGGAGTTGAAAGTTGGAATGTGTCACAAGATGCAAAGAGTCATTTATTTGAAGACCAAATTTGCTATCTTAGTTTATCTTTGTTACATTCATGACACTTTGGATTTGCTGGCCTGTGATAAAATAATAAATTTACTATAATATTTTTTTTTATGTGGGGGAAGAAAAGACATACGTATCTTTATTTAAAAGCATACATGCAATATTTAATAATATGTCAATAATTAAGGAATTATTTTGTCTGCAATTATGATTATAGTTTTTTTAAATAAGTTATGTCTTAAAGAATATACTTATATATGTAAAGTTAAAAATATAAAATGAGAAAAAAAATCTTTTTAATAGATTCTAAATGAAAACTAAAATTTGTTCAATCAATTTTAATGATACTGTTTCAACCTGCTTTTGTGTATAATATGTAGTGCTTATGTTTAGTTTCATAATTTTACAGTCGAAGGCTTACTTTTAAATTTTTTTTTGTGTGCTGATTTCGTTAACTCATTTAAGTGTCATGTATTTTTGTTGCATATGTTAATATCATTTGGTAAAATGAACAACGCATCAATTGGTTTGTTTGCACCCTCAACGCTTTATATTTTTATGCACAATGACGGCTAATCAGGTAGAGACCTACAGCTTAACGTGGATTCCGAACCACAACTAACATCCATGCTTAGCCCCGGGATTCGAACTCGGCACCTTTGGCATGTGAGGCGCATCAATTGGATTTTGTTATAAAAATTTGCTTAAAGTTGACACGAACATTCTATAATTATATGAAGTAGAAATGTTTTAACCAGATGAACTTGTTTGATGTTTTAAAAACATAGTGTACAATTGGAAAACATAAAAACCGTAGGAAGTATGTACACTTTATAGTGTTTTTGAAGCTTCAATACCGTAGTGTTTTAATATTATAAATATTAAAATTGTAAGAGTAATTTTTTAAAATTTCGACAATCTAATCAATTTACGGAGTGAAAGAGTTCAAAAAGAAAAAAATAATGCTTTGAAATTATGTTGCGACCCTTATTAATATATACCAATTATGAATACCAATGAATAGCAAAATGTAAAAAATAAGTCATGTCATTTATTTTTTATTTTTATATTATGATATATTTATGTAATGCGGACATCAACGCGTTGTTTTAAGCTAATTTTAAAATTTCAAAAAGTGCACAAAACATCATTGGTATTTGCTCATAAATCTCCCCACCGCGAAAACATGGGGTGTACCATTGATAATCCTCAAGAGCAAGGCTTATTCAGTGAAAAATGTTCCATTAACCAAATAAATAAATTATCGACATGATTTTAGTGGACCAGTTATTTATTCATTATCAAGGTAACCGAAAAAGGAATAATTTTGATCACTATTCTAATAAGATATTTTGTATATTATACATAGCTTAATACAGTGTATTTTACTGTGTACATAAGATTTTCGGATCATTCCTGTGATTTTCATTGAAAAATCGGGATGTTTGAATAGAAATATGGGTCACAATCATGTGAGAAAACTAGCTTGTGACTTTTCTAAGCAAGTAAAATTTTAAATACTGCCTCAGAGCATTATTAAACCTTTTCCACAGACACTAGAAATAAAATATTTGCAAAAAACGTAACATTGGAGAAGAAATGATTTTTCTATCTTTTATGTGTTTCTTTTTACATTTAACGATTCAACTGAACTAAATGCATCCGTTTTTTAAAATTGCACACTCATGCGTTTCAGAAATGAAACAATTTTGTTCCAAAAATTCTACATTACTTTGAGTGTATTGTAGAGGAGTGTTAAGATAGGAAAATTGTTGCCCAAGTTGAAGTGAAAAGTGGAAGCATTGGAAAGCTCGCGTTTTTGTCCAAATTAATTGCTCTCTTGTAATACGGAAAGATGAAACATTCCTTCTTCAAAAATACTTGAGTCAACATTCTTCGAATTCTGCAGCGAAGAATGTTGCAGCTGGTGTCTTCTTCTTTGAAAATAAATCGCACGAAGGATGGAAATGGGGGAATTTTCGCAACTTTTCTCAAATTGGCTTGTTCAAATGAATATTGAAGTGCAACTTTGCTTGTTGGAAGAGAAGGGGGTTATATTCTGGAATACTTCAAAATTAAGCAATATTCGCCTAGTGACAAACTTCAACGATAAATGTTAGCTTTATTCAATAATGTTTATTGCTATTTTAGAGAAATACTTAAGCAGCTATCTTTTGGTATTAAATACTCTTGACATTTACGAAATTCTGCTAATACTTGCTGTAATGATCTTTGGGGAGGGGTGTGTGAATTTCTAGTATAAACGCGTTTTTAATATAATTTTGTTAATAAAAATATAGGGAAAGTAAAGTATATGTTATTAGTTGAACATAGTATAAATAAAAGAAACGAAGTTATAGGCTAGTTGTTATTTAAACTACTTTGAGTTTTTCATTTACGAGTGATGTTACGAGATTCAATATGTTATGGTAAATATCAATACACTGCCGAATCGGTACTCGAGTGCATGAAATATTGAAAACATTAAAAAAAAAGCATATCAAAACTGTAGATTGAAACGTTCGTTTTTTCTGATACTACAAAACACGATTAAAAACAAACAATCGGATTAGGTCCGATGTAAAGTTTACCCTGGGTCTTAAGTTCAAGCCCATTACAAAGTTTTTTTTTATTTGAGTTTATAAAACATCGATACATTAATGCAACAGCAGCATACATCTACTTACATTACTCTTCGTTAAACATGTGAAATTAGTTTTTTTTTTACCCTATATTCCAATTTATTTTGAAAAATTATTTTGATTTCATTGTTATTAAGTGCATTTAATTTTATTCGTAAGATCATTAATAAAAATTGAATTACTTATTTAGGGTCTAATTGCACCAATCATAACTCAATTTGTAACGCATTTCGGGTTTTAATTTTAATTACAAATGAGACACAGTGATTATCTACAGAGAATATACTAGAATTGTAAATATAACTTAAATGGCTGTTTTTCATATAATTTGTTTTGAAAGTATTTAAACTTACTCATTTTTTTATAAAAACATCAAGTTTCAAAATTAAGTTAAAAATTCATTATTGCATAGATAGATTAGCCTATTGTAGGTGCTGTTTTTCATATAATTATAATATGGTTATTCCAAACTGAAATTATTCCTAATAAAAAAAGGGTTTTACACTGACAAAAACTATTTTCTCAAAAGTCGAGTGTAAATTACTCATCCATGAAGAACATAGTACCATTTTAAGGCTACCAAGTTGAAGAAGTTTTTAGAGACAAAAATCAAAACTGGTTATTTTCACCAAATTTATCAATTTCAAACTTTTTCGACAAGGTTCAGCCCCTGAAAAGTTTACCTCCACATACGTACTTAAGCTGTCATACATCCATCTTGTGGGGAAAATTCAAACTGACATTTTTCCCCTTCAATTATCTTTCTCATATACTCAGTAGTTTGGATTCAAACTATTATGAAGATCTGTTGTGATTACTACAGGAAAAAGTGCATTTAAACAGAAGAACTTTTGATATGAACACCATGTATAAATTTTATTGTCTCAAATTTGATATTAAAATTATTTATCTCAATAGTTTAAAAAAGTATATTATTATATATCATAATGGGAAACCAATTAAATTTATAAATGCACAGGGTGATTAAAATTAAAGTTCAACTTTCAGAAAGCTGTAACCATATGCCAGAATGATCTGAATATACTCGAAAAAGGCGTAAATAGCATGGTATAAGAAAACAGTATTACGAACTATTTGTTTTCCTCATTTATCCCTTCTTCGCGTATATTTAAGCCAAATTACAGATAATTCTGGCCAGTGGTTCTTTTTTACAGATTTTCGAAAGTTGAACTTTAATTATAATCTCCATGTATATTCTAATGATATATTATCTAAATGCTCTTTAAAAAAAACAATTGATATCCAAATTGTTATAACTGAAAAATATCCTTCTTTTCTATACATATTTGTTCGAATGGTAGCCTATAAATTCTAGAATAATAAGTATTGAAGAAAAAGGCCGAAGACGATTATTTTTAGATAGAAAAACTTCGACGTTTTTTATTTGGTTACACGTATATATTGTAGCAGGAAAGTAATTAATGAAATGTTCAACTATTTTTTTTTATATGTGTACTGAGTTTTAAAAATAGTGGCAAATTCAAAAAAAAATTTCTTTTGGTATTTTTTGTTGTTGTTGAAGTAAATGAATTTTTTCAAATATCTTATAATATCTATGTATTCATTTAAAAGTATTATTTACAAATGAAATACCTGTTCATAATTCAAAGGTTAAGTAGATGATGGTGATATGGATAATTCAGTAACTTTTAATAACTGGTTATTAGAGTTATTTTATTAAAATTTTCTCCTAATTGACATCTCCCCTTTTATTCGACAAAATACCTATCATAAAGCCTATTAGAGAGCTTAAATCAGTGACAGAAGTTATTCTGGCAAATACTATCTTCATAAATTGTGAATACTTGTATTTTGAAATGTATCCTTCAATTATCTAAATATTTTCTTATTCCATTAACGGATGCCTTTAATATAACATCACATATAATCTTAATAAGATAGTACATTAAATTACATAAATCTAAATTTTAAATCGCACAATGTAAATTTGTAAAGTTTCAAAAGATATATTCGCTGACATAATATGATTCACACTTTAATAGTAAAACATTTAATGGATGGTAGAAATTTTTGTGATATTAGTTCTCAACTGAACCATTTAAGCAATAGATATTTTTGTTCCCCCAAAATATATATGCACATTTGAAGTATCTGCAATCTGAAATAATTTACTCAAACTTACTCCTTAAAACCCATTTATACTTTTACGATGTTTGCTAATTTAAACAACTTCATCAATATAAGTTTGTTGAAACTGACCATTAAATTTCGTTGGCTTCTAACGAGAAATATTTAACAGGTAGAAAATTTATTTACCTAATCTTATAAGAATGACATTAATACTCTCCGGATAAAGTTATTAGAATTTTAATCAATATTTTAAAATAAAACAGTTCAAATATACATTTATTGAAATTATTTCATTTACACGGACAATTAAGATTTAACTACTCTGAAAAAATGGCAATTTTATCCATGATTCATTTCTAAATAACCTAATTTTGATTCAATGGTTATATTTTATGAAAAGTGTAATAAAAATGTCAACCACAGCACAATTTTATTGCATTTTCATAAACAACTGGATATGTGCTATTGTACGCTTATATATTTAAGTACATATTAAAAAAAAAGAGAGAAATGCTCTCTTTTCATTAACTGTTGAAAATATTCTACATCAAAGCGAGTATTTGCCATTCTACTATTTTTTGTGTCCCTTCCTCAAAAGAATGGAAAGTACATTTGAATATGTATGCTCACTAGGGGAATTAAAATTCACGAATAAAAATAAACCGAAAAATGAACAGAAATGGCAACTTCGACATCACAAACGCAAAGGTAAAAATAAAATTAATCTCTTTTTTTTAAATGAAAGGTTGATGCTAGAAATGAAGAAACAAGAGAAAGCTTTTTGCGAATTCATTTTGTTTTTTATACGAAGATAAACAAGTTATTTCTTGTGATTAAACGAATATTAAAGAATAATATTTAAGAACTACGCTTTGGAATATCCCTTTGATTTTTAAACTTCAAATAAAAGAAGAATCTAGCAATAATGGGAAGCATCAAACAAATTAGTTTTGACATGAATTTATAATCCCATTGAACTCGCTGAACGACAGCGTAGCTGAGTTTCAGAATTTAATTGACTTCTCGACATATTCGTTGGAGGAAAACTCCACAAAAATAGGAATATCCCAATTTCATAAAATTAGCATTCATATTTTATTTTAATAATAGTTTATTTATCTTCATATTCTCTAAATGAGTGACTTATACATAATCTAGATTAAAGAAAACTTCTACAAAGAAAAGTCATACGAAATCAGAACAAAACATATATGTATGCGCTTTACAACTTAAATTTTACTACTCCAATTTCATATATTATTCATATACGGGGTTTTATACTTTCAATTACCCATATGTCAACGTAGGGTAATGAAAGTATCGTTTTCGTACAAGAAAATTTTCAATTGCTGTGAACTTCACTACGTTTTAGAATAGTCAGACTTCAAAAAAGTGGTATAGAAAAATTGGCTGTCTGTGTGTCAGTGAATCTAAACGTACATAGTCAGCATAACTCCCGAATGAATTGACCTACAATGTCAAAAGTTGGTGTATGGGTTAGTGGTGGCCATGGGACCTGCCAATAACATTTTCATTAATACTCCGCTTGCCCATAAGGTAGCTTCCATTGAAAAAATCAGGTTTTTTTTTAGAAAACGCCTAAAACTTTAAGCATTACCACAGCGATTTTGATCCAAATAGTTTCGGGAATGTCTCTTAAAGTGTTCTAAACAACCCCACCACTGAAATTTTTTGTATTTGCTAAATTGTAAAAGCAATTAGTGCCATACAAATTTTAAACTGTGGTAAGAATAGTATTGAGTTAAAAATGTTGTACTTTATAAACTAAGGTTAAAATGTTTTGATGAAAATATTTGGGCTCATAGTTTAGTTTGGACTACAAAATCATGATTTGTCAACAACAAAAAAGTGTTCTGTTATTCTATAAATTTGCTTGAAGTATAGATATACTGAATATTTCGTCAACCATATTATGAAATAACAATTAACCAATTGTCGTAAAATACAATATGATATAATATTGAGTTGTAACGTAGGGAGTTATTAACTTGGAATTGATTAATAATGTCCGATATCGTTTTTTGAGAAAATTGTATTTATATCAACTTTAGGTGCTGGGGGAAGAACAATGAATATATCTAGTTAAATGGTAATATTTAATAAAGTGTTATCACTTGAAGAATTGTTATGAATATGAATTTAATTACTAGTTATTATATAGTTCCATTTTGTACATATTTAAATAGTGAATTTTAGAAATCGACAACTGTTAAAATAAATTTCTTAATTCCTGAACTATTTGAAAACTGTTTTTACTATGCGAACATAATTTAATTTTTAAGGGACATAAATGTGTTTAGAAACTAATAAAAATTATGGCATATGTACAATTACTCAAAGTACTGGCCAATAATTCCTACAAAAAAAAAAAAAAAATTCAAAAAAACAAGCTTACGCAGAAACTCCCTGAATCGCAATTAATGGTAATAATGTAATTTCATATATAGAGCTAAATTAGTTAAACTAATTCTGTAGAATAAGCGTCACTACTGATTTCACATATCTAGTAGACATTCAAATTGTATCTTTGGCTGATAATAAAAACCCAAACTATTAACCATGATCCAATATTTTCAGATATTCTTGGAATATTGGAGCCTCATGGATTCTAATATTCTAAGATTACATACATATACATTGAAGGTTCAAAATACTAAAGGTATTTGATAAAGTTTTCATAGTTTTCGGTAAAGTTCACTGGTTTAATTTAATGGGGAAATTTTGTTGGTTAAAGTTCACGCACGTCAGTATGACAATGTCCT
Organism: Linyphia triangularis; assembly: GCA_963978545.1. Lineage (NCBI taxonomy): Eukaryota > Metazoa > Arthropoda > Arachnida > Araneae > Linyphiidae > Linyphia > Linyphia triangularis. Next base: position 9,031,062 of record OZ021721.1, on the reverse strand, counting down.
TTAAAAGTTTTGCGTAAAAGCCGATCCATTAGCATGGTTTACCACATATATCCATATTTAATTTAGATGCACCGATAAACAGCACTACTTAAAAGATAGGAGCCCCCTCTCCTTCAATCAAATCCTGCGATGTGAACTTGGCGTCCTTTGCCCATACTGACTTCAATTATCCGCCTTTGTTCATGTGATTTTAACTATTCTTAACTAGTATGGTTCCTAATTTAAAGAGATTCCGATTAAAATTCTTTTCATGCCTGACATATATCATGAAAATTTAAGTATGTAGATTTAAATTGATTGGTAATGGATATTCCAATTAGCAATTGGTAATTGAGACTTACACGGGTTTACTGCTTTTAGTTAAGAATATATAGTACTTCTTTAGGTGCCATTATACATTCCCAATTTATTTATTTTTACTTTGCACTAAGAAAAAAAAATCCAATTAAAAATTAAAACTTTCAGCTATTTGTTTAAACTTAAGTAACGAGTAGGGTTATTTTTTAAATACAAGTACTCATCTAAGAACAAAATAGAATTACATATTTTTTAATATCCAAAATTATACACCTCAATAAATATTATATAACCTCAGAGTTCTAAAATATTTTACGCAAGATTTTCAGAATATGAAGCTTATCTTTTGAAATTATCGCACTTTTATGCCACACATGCATATAAAAGAATATTTTTCAACCGCACGATTCCCCTAAAAAAATTGAAAATAATATTTTCTACTATGTTTTAGAAGACTAAAATAAACTGGATAATTGACAAGTAACTCAATATACTGCTTATCGAGGAGACTTGATTTCGAAACCTTGCGTTCATTGAACTAATATTTTGAATTATATATATAAGAATTTTTGTCAGTCAAACGATTTTCTCCATACATTTTAAGAATAACATGGTCTACTATTTTGCAGAAGACTAAAAGAAGCTGGATGATCGACATGATTTGAATATAATCTAAAAAAAAAAAAAAATCGGGTACGTATCGTAATCAAAATTTAATAGCGTTTTCGTTATTCATATTCTAACGAAAAAACAGTCCGGTTTAATAAATGATAACCATACAGTCACAATAAAATCCCAAATAAATAAAAAAAATTAACGAATAAGCTAATACATTGTATGAATAAAGTAAATAAGTTAATAAATGGTTTGCTCAAGAAAACAAGAATACTTCAAGCAGTGACTCGCCAGAAAACAACTGAAGTTAATAGTCTGTTTTTTAAATGAGTAAGTTGTATTGGAGATTTTCGGGAACATGGGATAAATAAGGGTTTTACTAGACCGGAATATCGTTAAATCAGTTTCTGTGAGATTGAGGAGAGCGCATTCTAGGAGATCTTTCAAGGAGAAACTGAAACTCATTTTCAATCAGAATGGTAGAAAATACTGGGAATTCATGTAAGGCAGCGCGGTAACCTACGCGAGAATATCCGACGAGATGATCGTCATCACCGTGTCTACTAACTTTGCAAATGTAAATCGCTGTCAAAGGTGAGGTACGATCCTGAGACCTTTTACATATCGGATGTGAATTGGGATCTCTACTATAAATGAGAAGGATACATTTCAAATTGGACTTATTTTACAAGCTGACAGATATGGTGACCATAACAAATACCGATGTAACACTTGAAGGTATTCGGTAGGCCGTATAAACAATTAATGTTCAAAGGACAATTTCTAGGTACTTTTTTGAGTAACTAAATCAGGTATAATTTTGAAAATTTTATTTAAACTACTTTAATAACATGAATCAAAAATAAAAAAAAATAAAAAAATTAAAGGCAATTTTCTCCGGAACAAAAAGGAGTACAGGCCAAAATTATATGTTAAAAGAAGAGTAGAATAAATTTTGAGTGTGCATGCAAAAATCGAGTGGTTGATATTTCAAAAATGTTTAGCTTACTGAATACCTTTCAAAACAATTTCGAACATAAGCAGCACCGGGCGCAGCAGATAAATTTAAATATGAATATAAGTGCGCTAAGAACTTGATCCATCGGTTAACTGTAGATTATTTTAAAAAAGTAGAATAAAACTGTTAGAAATTAATTTTAAATTTAAACTGATTTACGACAAAAGTTCTAGTACACAATCCTTAATGCAGAAAAATGTTTTCTTTAAGTACATTTTTATCGAAGTTAAAATATTTTTCTCGTAAAATTATTCCCGAAAAGAAACTTCATGCGTGTATATGATATTAAATTTTAATCCTAATTATTCTTTGCAATAAGTAGTTTGTCTTCCAGCTTTTAATTCACTTGGAACCTCCGAAAAACCTTTCCTTCATAGTATGCATAATTAAAATACGGAGAATTCCATATTCCAGCGTAAGAACAACTAGTACAAATGTAAGACGGTGATTTCAGCATCGGTTCAATCTGGGTTGTGGCCCATAAGACAAGATGCACGTATCTTAGGGTTCGATCCTTATGTACTTTAAATAATGAACCTTATGATTAACCCAGGGTAGATCGGGATTTTTTCCCCTTGCTCTGATCTTGATGACGTATCCTGAACGTGATGGGATAGCTGCTTCGAAATATACTGGAATATAAAGGTTGGCTAGGCGAGGAATTTGGGAGAGTTTTAGAGCTTTTGCAAATCTAAACAGTATCCCAGAGGAGAATAAATAAGTAATCTGTAGAAAGACGGTTGCCTTACAATCAGTTAGAAAGATTGAAATTGTTAATCAAAAAATTGAATTTCATAAACTGTCGGCTTCTTTTTATAGATCACTACAGGAACTGCTTTCATCTACGTATATAAAGGGCAGCGTCTGCATGTTTGTTCAGACTAATATCTGAAACTACTAAAATTGTTTTGATTGGATTTTCAGAGTTGTATATGTTTCTGTAGTGTTTGGGTTACTAATTATTTAAATTGATTTTGTGGCACAGTGAAGTTATACTATCCATATTTCGAAACGGCATTCCATTTTGGTTTATATCGCATTTTTAAAGATATATTTACAATATATGGGAATTAATACTATACCCCAATCTTTAATTTTACAGATGTCAGTATTTGAAACGAGATAAATGATGGGTTTGGTTAAGGAAATTAGTTATGACTGAAGAGTAGTAATGCCTTTTGAAATTTATTTCGTTATACTGGAAAAATGAGAGTTGCATAGGTAACGGAGGAGTAATTTTTGTAGTGAGTGCTCTAGGTGAAATTGTAATACTTATATAAAATTTAATTCAGAAATACCATTATATTTTCATATACTGTCTTTTTTCATAGTTGCAATAGTTTCTGTAGTGTTTGGGTTACTAATTATTGAAATTGGTTTCGTGTTACAGTGAAATTATATTGAGTGCTTCATGAGAACTAACCATATTTCGAAACGGCTTTCCGTATATATATATAAATACAATTTTAAAAATTATAAAACAAATTTTATTTCTGAAAAAAAAAAAATATATATATATTTTTGAATAAAAGGGCGCACAAATTTTGTATCTTTAAATATTTAAGGTTTTGTTACATGACAACTGTATCTCAGACATGCTATCTTGAAATTTTGAAACTTTTTTTCTCATTGATGGATTTTTGTCCCTATTTTAAGTTTAAATATATATAACATAAAAAGTACTTGAAACAAATCTATGAAACTTTCCACGATTATTTTTCATATATATTTCTTTAGTTTGTCTTCAGAAATTATGTTTTTGATATAACTTTTTTTTTAAAGTTTTTGGAGCTTAGCATGCTATGTATTTCATACAGTTTTTGCCCAAAATACTTTCTATTTTTTTTTTTTTCTATTTACTTTATTGAAAAATTATGAAGACAATTTTTTATATAAATTATAAAAAGTAATTTAATGCAAAAATTAAGTGATTTTTTAAAAAAGTTTTTTAAATACATCAAATTTAAGTAACGTTAAAATTTTGAAGTTGTTTAGGTTTAAAAAAAATATTTCTTTAAATTTTAAATTTTAAAATAAATATTTTAGTTTCAAAGCTAAATACAATACTGCACAAAAATTGTCAGATAATTCATTCTAAAAGTAACGATTTTAATATTTTGCGTTCCGGACTCCCTTAAGTGATGGTTTTGGTAGAGGATATTATTTATTACTAATAAGAAATAATACTTTTTGCAATTTATATGGTTATACTGGACAAATGGTAGTTGTATAGGTAGTGGAGGAGTAATTTTTGTAGGGAGTGATCTAGGTGAAATTGTAATACTTATATAAAATTGAATTCCCAAATACCATTTCATTTGAATATACTATCTTTTTAAAAGAGTAATGCCTATTATTTTAATTCATTAAATGATAATGTTCGAGATTTCATAAAATGGAAATGTTAAGAAATCGTTCAAAAAATTTGCTTTCAAAAACAGTTCATACATGTTTTTTTTTCTTATTCTTCCGGTGATTAGAACGAGACGAAATGTCCTGTTATTTAAACATCACGATTGGACGTAACGCATTGGAACGTCTGCTTAAAGTTCGGTTGTTGAGTACTAGTGATTTTCAGGGATGTTGCAAATTCAAGCCGACATATCTCCAGAACAATTAACAACTTGTTACTCAAATTTGTGTAGCATTTAATTCATATTGTTCTAAGCATTTTAACTCCACGTAATTTTATTTTTTAAATTCTGTTTTAAAATATAACATTTAGTGTAAAGGTCATGAAAAAAAGCAAAAATGTCAATATTTTAACTTTGAAATTTAAAAAAAAAAAATTCTATTTCATCCATCAAAATTCTGCTAAGACAATATTTTCTTAGGGTAATTATGTATATTAGAAAGCTTTCGCTTAAAAAAAAAAATTCTTGACTTCTATAAATACGCACGAATATTATTTATTATTTAATTTTCTTTTTGTTTAATTTTTTTTTTAAATAAATAAACACTATATTATACATAGGATAAATTTTGGGAATAATGAATAAGCATAGTTTACATTTTTTGGATAGCAATGAATAAGTATAATTCACATTTTTTTTGGATAGCAATAAATAAGCATAATTTACCACGGCATTATATTTTCATTTATTAAAATGTGAGTATAATCTTTAATCACAGTTTAAATTCGATTCTCATAAATTTTTTTTATTTGAATCTTCCATTTCCAGTGTGCCCCAAAAAGAAATTTTTTATTCAATTGAAAATGGATAAAAAAAACGGAAGCGATAGAATTGTACAATTTGTTGCATTCTACTAGAGCAACTACGGAATATTATCTATCAATTTTCCAAATTAATTACAAAATTCAACAACAAATGATGTAGTTGAAAGACAAAAAAGGCCTGAACATGTTGCAAAAACTACAAATAATGCTTTGATTGTGCCATGTTGTTGCTGAAAATTGTTATTTTTAAAACATCGTTTTGCATTTTGTGCAATATGGTTAGACGTTTTCTTTATCCACAATGCCCCCTGTTGGTGAATTATGTATCTATTTTTGAAAATTGATGGGATGAAACTATCTAGTCTCCCAAGTATAATGCATAAAATTATACATTTCTATTGTGTTCTGTTTTTGTATTCATTTTTCAAACATACCTGATCATTGCGTATGTTAAAGCTTTTTCACTAAGATATGTAAGGCATGCAATACTATGAAAAAATCCACTTATATACATGGAGGGTTGTATTTTCAATGTGCATCAGAAATTTATAATTTTAAATATTTATTTTTCCTTAATCAATGAAAAAATATACTACTGATAGGGACTAGAATATGCAAATCAAAATGAAAGAAATAGAAAAATATTAAGTTTGCAATATATATCCTGAATTTTTGGTTGATATAGTTTTTAGCTAGCTATTTTACTCTATTATCAAAAAAACAATGAAATAAACAAAAATAAAAGAATTGTTAAATTCCTTTTAATATGAATCGTATTTTAAACGAAATATTCGTAATTGATAAAGAAATCCCTTTAAACCGTGAAACACTTCTTTACCACTGCATCTTTAATTTATTTTTTTCTCACGCAAAAAATTGTTTTCAAAATTATACGATGCATTCAAAAACGGGATAGCCAAATATCAACCATAATAGTAAAAAATTCAATTGTAGCACTTAAATTATTAATGAATGTATATGGATAACGCTAAAACAAACAGCTAATTATAGCAAGTAATTAATAAATTCTTTTGAAATTCGCAGAATAAATTTAGAGGCATGAAGTGATTTTCAGAGACAGATTATTCTTCCACAACAGTAATACTATACTAATTCAATTATTAGATTTTAATTTATTGATGATGAGTGATGCTGGTTAGCTTGGGAATAAATAATTAAGCTTATAATTGTAAACACTTCATTTAATAATCACCTTAAATCTGAGAAAGAAATTATTTAAGATGTACCGGTGTCGCTTTTCAGAAAGGAATTAACCAAGATTTATAGTATTAATATGTTACTAATAAAATATTTAAGGGATTTAATTTATTCACACAGATAAATATTACGACAACGAGAAATATAATAAAGGATGACAAACATATATATGGAATTAAATATTTCAAATACTTGAATTAAGAGTTAGAGAAATAATGATGTAAAGTAGCTTATTACAATATGTCAGTGGGAAATGATTCTAACAAGTCGTGTTCTTATCCTTTTATCAAAACCCTTTAAAAATAAATAAAGTTAAGTTATACTTTTAAAGTTATATTAATAGATCATATCAATATTTCATACATATTTTTAATTGAGATAATAATGTATAAAATTGAAAACATTTTTTAAAGTACACGTTGGAAATTTTTTCTTGAAATTTTGAACTACTCACGAGTTTTTTTTTTTTTTTTTTACATTAATTAAAGTTAAAAAAACTAACATCCCTGCATAGAAGAAGTTTCTTCATTTGATGATATTTAATAGATTATTTAAGATTTAAATATTTAAATAGAGCCAACTTACAACAGTCGTATCTCAATTTGTAATTTATTTAGAATTCAAATTTTAAATGCAAATGAAACACAATATTTTTCATAGTTGCAAAAAAAAAATTAAATAGCATGTTACGAAGAATTTTGTTTTGAAAGTATTTAGAATCAAGCACTTTTTATAAAAACGTCAAGATTCAAAATTAAGTAAAAAAACTTATTCAAATTGAAGTCATTTCTGGTTTTATAAGTGGTTTTACAGTTGTGTTTGCTTATTTTTTAAAGCAGAAATTTCATAGCGCGGACGATGGGAATTGTATCGGAGTTGTCTCGCATGCTAAAGGCGTGTATTGTCTCTGATCCAGAAGTTTGGCTAGATCACAGGATATAATTTGCAAAAGAATTCATTTGATGCACACCTTGCACACCTTCCAAAACTTCTGAGCCTCAAAATGTATAACAAATTTCAATATTCATTTGTAAGAATCTAAATCTACTAGTAAAATATATAAAGTTTACCACTTATGTTTCCAACAGTTTGAAAAAAGAAAATTAACAGATTAAAATGTTTACATAGCAAAATTTTTTTATTTCAATTAAACTTTAAATAATTTTAAATCTTATCTAGTATTCCTATTAGTGTGCTTTTTTACATTTTTGTTAAAATATTTAAACCCAAACGTTAATATTCAAAGGAAAAAAAATCCTGTTGGTGCAATTAAAGCTAAAAAAATATGTTTCTATTTAAAAAATTTTAAACTATTTTATTGTTTAATAATTATTAAAATATTTTATTCAAAAATTATAAGCTATTTAGCTTTAGCCTCTAACAAACTAACATTTGAAACAAAAATCATTAAAATATACTAATTAGTAAAATATAACTAAAAACAATTTTTCTTTTAACATTAATTTATCATTCCATTATAGTCATCATTTAAAATTACTATTCTTGGAAAATTATTAAATTTGGCACTTCGACCTCTTTTTTTATACTGAATTTTAATATAGCATAATATTATGGGGTTGCCTTTGAACGTTTTAAGGTTTAGTTTAGTTTGACTTCTCACGACAAAAAAAAAAAAAAGACAAAAAAAAAAATCTATGTATTTTTTAAAAAGCATTCTACGAATTATAAAGTTACTTTTTTTTTCATCAGATCAATTACAATACAAGATATAGCAGTCGTTCAGTATTTTTTGTGATGCACTTTAAACTGATAAGCTAATGTAAACCAAAACAAATTTTGTAATAATTTGCACAAGTTGTAAATAGATATATTTTATTAAATGTAAAATATTTGTTAAGCATTAAAAAATATAGCGAATTTTCTAAAGTAATGGAACAAATCTTTTATACAATATATTTTAAAATGCTTGAATTTATATCTCGTTGTCTTCACTATTTTGAAATATCCTTATCAATTAGATTACAAAAATTATCATTAGTAAAAAATATTTGATATTTTCAAGAATAATCTTTATTAAGTCATCACTCGTGAATAAAATATTATTTCGTAAAAAGCATGAATTGGTAGTTTGTTTGATAAAACCAGACACAAAAGAATTTTTAAAAATCCGTTATCAAAAGAATGAAGTTTATAGATTGCAGAAATACTTAACATTTATTTTATCAATATCCCCTTACGAGAATATCCTCACAATTTAATCACCACGATAAAGGTTCTACAGAGAAAATAAATTGCATAGAAGCTTCAGGTTTAAACAAAATGATCAAAACATAAGAGATGATGGCATGACTATTGATCAAATGTAAATGGGTAATAGTACATTTCATAAGCAAAGCAAATATCTTGCGTGATTTATTACGAATAAAGGAAAATAAGGATTTAGAAAGGGGCAGTATTCATAAAGAAAACCAGGAAGGAAACAAAAGTGGAAAATATGAGAGTCATTAACTTCAAGAACTCCATGCGTTAAACAATCCGTCAAATCCTTCTTAGTAAATGTCTGTCTCAATCAACGATAACAGACGACAGAGAAATATTATGCTTGGAAGACAGTTTAACCAGCTATGGAAACCAACTACTCATTAAAAAGCAAAAATAAAAGGTAAAAATAAAGTACAATTTTTAAACTGAAAGTGTGCTTAGTAAATTTTTAATATTTCTTGTAGGCATATACTACAGGGTGTTTATAATTAGAGTTCAATTTTCAAAAAACTGTAAGAAAACACTGGTCAGAATAACCTGTATGTACTCAAAGGGTGGGAACGGTACACAATAAAATTGTTTCAAACAACTTTTTTTCACTTTTCCCTTTCTTTGAGTATATTCAGGTCACATTTTATGTCATTCTGACGAGTGTTTCTTTTTTAAACCTTTTTGAAAGTTGAACTTTAATTGTAATCACCCGTGGGTCTTTATAATTAAAGTTCATCTTTCTATAACTTCAAAAGCAAAGTACTTTTTCCTATGCCAAATCATAGTTAACAAAAAGCAATGGTATAGTAAATACTTACAGATCAAATTTCAGGTCTCTCTAACCAGTGTAATTTTGTACAGCATTTTGCAAGTTGAAATTTAGTTATAACCCCACTCCATATTATAAAACAACTTCTTTCTCGTCTTTTTATAATTAAAGAATTACAGAAATCTTTTCATATATGTTAGTATTCTGAAAACGCTTTATACGATAAACTTTTACAAAATTCTTATACCCTAAATATTTATAAAATATTTTATAATAAATTTATAATGAACGTTTAATAGAAACTTGAAACCATCCAAAACATCGTTAAAAAATTTAATGATGTAAAATAAGAAACTAAGAGAATTTATTTTACTTTACGTGCCGCTCAATTCCTGTTACAAAATCATTTTAGAATATAGAAGTTGAATAAGTTGACAGAAACATTTTGGAAGCGCAATTCAGAAAATTGTTTTCTGAAAAACAACTTATGTATAATAGTTTCCTCCCAGGAACCGATTGTGAAAACCTTAAAAATTAGTATATATTTCATCAACTCGTATGAAATGTTTATTGGATTGTTTTAAAGAAAAATTGCATCTCTCTCTAAATTTATTGTACATTAAAAGTTAAAAAGTTATCAAATATCGAATGCAATTTAATTATTGCAATACGTTTTATTATGATATTAAATAACATTTTGACAATTTCATTGCATTTCCATTTTGTTCTATATAAAAACGTCGTCAAAGTTATAGAATGATTTCAATATATTTTTAATGTTATGAAAAATGTATTGATATGTGAAAAAGTATTCGAAATAATAAAGCATTTATATAAACTAAAAAGTAATTTGTATTTTTGGTAATATAATTTGACTATGCATAAATAAACTCCATAAATATGATATTCATAATTAGTAACTTTAAATAATCTCTCAATTGAGGGCCTGAGAAACAAAAGAGTCCAAGTGATATTTCTTAACTTTTGAGAAAATACACTTTAAAGTTTCTTATTTATATTAAATTTGTACGAACATTATTTGATGTTCAAATACTAATCTTTGAGATGAAGACATCGCTAGTTTTCATGTAATTGAATATAAATAAGAAATTTGGAAGTTTATTTTCTCAAAAGTTAAGAAAATTCACTTTGACCCCTTTGCTTCTCACTTTCTCAATTATATTAAAACAATTTCGATTTTCATATTTGAAGTTTTATTTAATCATTATTTCTATCTCTTCAGTCAAATTTTTAGCTGCTAATTAATTCTCTAAAACTATTATTTAAGGTTTTAGGCGCCCAATTATTGTAACCAGTTACATTTTTACATTGAGAAATAATTACTAGAAATATATCAAAGATAATTTAAATTATATAAAGAATAAAGTAACTCCATAAAAGTTTTAAATTTGCTGGAAATAAATCAAATCACTCAGTGAAATTCAAAATCTTGTATATTTATGATAGGAGGTATAAAGCCTTAAAAGTTCTGATGCACTTCATAAATTGTAATCATTATAGTTTTCAAGCATCTGAAATAACCTCCCAATTGAACAGTCTTTACTTTCAATTACCCATATGTTAACATAGAGTAATGAAAGTATTTTTTTCGGTCAAAAAAAGTTTCGATTTATCTGCATTTTCCCACAACATCCTGACTTCAAAAAAGTGGTCTAGAAAAGTATGTGTGTCCGTGGTCAGAATTACTCCCAAACAAATTGACCTACAATGTTCAAATTTGGTTTACATTTCAGTGATGGGACCTGTCATTAAGGTTTTCGTCAATATTTTGAATGTGCATAAGGTGGCTATCATTGAAAAAATAATACCTATCAAGATGTTCGAAATATCCCCACCACCGAAATTTCTGTGAAAATGCTAGAAAAGTATAAACAGTTGGAAAACGAATGTCTTTAACACACTTCCCTTGAACATTGTTCATTAACGACCGTTTTTCTCCTCTCCTCTGATTCACTTATAAGAAAGAATGATGTACAAATTATCGAAAGTATACAACTTAATTCGCAATTTTGGCGATTTTTTTTTGCTTATTTAAGAATTATCGACAAAAATATCGACAAACTGGCCATTTTTTTTAAATGATTGAAAATATGAAAATGGCAATAACATTATTCCACGTTAAATTTAAATGTAGTCACCAGTATTATAATGTAATTGAAAGTTGTGCAGTGTTCTACACAGCTAGTTAAATACTGTTGTTAATTAAAAAGATAAGTGTTTACATAACACAAATCTAAATCTCGTATCTGAAAAGTTCGATAACTGAAAAACAATGGTGTGATGGTGGGTTGCTTTCTTTTCCTTCCCTAAAGTTTCCGTGTATAAATAAATGATTTTTAAAAAGCCTTTATGTTGTTGTGACGTCTACAAGCGGTCATTCTTTCCTGCAGGGAAGGTAATGGCTTATGGCTCCACTGTTATTTTTATTCAGTTTTGTTTTACGACACCGAGAAATGGGGGCCACAATGTATACCACTGTTTCTATGTTGCCATAGTAACATCGACGCAAGTAAACAGAAAATCTGATTGGCTTAGCTCTAAAGTAGCGCTGTGAAACCCGGAAAAGAATACCACTTGTTCTTTATTACAACACATTCTTAAACCTCATTAAGCAACGGGAGATTTAAAAAAAAACATTCATTTTAGCCCTTTTGCCACTTACTTTAATCGGGCCTCCGACTCTTACAGATTAAAATAACTCTTTTAACACCGTTAAGTAGTCATTAGTAATTAAAGTTTCATGCTTCCCACATTTAATTGAACTCACGATGCTTATATACTAATGACAAAATGCTTCTTTATGGGGATGTCAAATTGTTATCTCCAATTCTCTCATCATATTCTTCAATTAATACGCTTATTTTAATGAGAAACTAATTTCATTTCTTTTCAAAACCATATGCTGTTTTAGTAAAAAAGTTTGTATTTTTTTTTCCTACAAGAAAATTCATCACCTCATATTATAAAATGGAATTTAGCCACGTTAAGAAATTTTTAAATTTTGCTTGGAATAAAATGACGTTGCAGTGCTATCTTTATCCATTCGTACAGAAAAAGCATGCACATTACTTCTAATAATCATAGTACGTATGAAGTTTGAAGTTAGTATCTGTTTGTTCAGTACGAAAGTGTTTCATATTCAATAGTAAATGAAACTTATAATGATTTCCTTACACTTTATGATAAAGTGTGTGCAGCAATTTATTTGCATTCAAATTCTTATTACTTCCCAAGCTCCCAACAAACTAATGCCAACCTTATGGCCGAGTGGTTATCGCTTTGGCCTCGCATGCCCAAGGTGCAGGGTTTGATTTCCGGGTTAGACATGGATGTTCATTGTGGTTCGGAATCCACGTTAAGCTGTAGGTCCCACCTTGATTATCCGTCATTGTGCATAAAAATAGGTCGTTGGGTGTACAAACCAATCTAACAAATTAAATACTATCAAAATAACTTTTATTTCTAAGCCAACTCGAATCGAAACACTAACTACAAAAATCTGTTAAATGATTCTGCTTGTTTCTGTTAGTCGGATATGTTCTTCAAAAATCTTTAAATTTATAAAACATTATTGTGACGCCTTTTTGATCACTTGGTGAAAACATGACTCCCTTTCGATGTCTCTGGTATGACAAAGACGATATTTGCTCACATTGGTATAATAAGAAAATGTCAACATTATTTTATAACTCACTTTGGTTCATACATTTTAGTGAGTGAGAATGTTCGTGAATGGAAGCATGCAAATTACAACTGTGGTGGGAGCATCATCTAAGAATGACTTCGAATTTGCATTTTCCTTGTTTCATCAAATATTAGAGGGATTGGCAACTCATCCAATTGATTGCATTATCACATTTTCACATTTAAATATGGTTCCCCTATTCTCAACAAAAAGGAGATTATTTTAAATATGTCCATTTAAACGTAGAATTTAATTATACTTAGATACATTCTTAATATAAGACAATTGTGCAAAGTGCAGCAATGTTTAGGCTGGCTAATCTACAATTTTTGCAATCATTCATTAAAATTTAAGCTATAAGATTAAATTCACAAATTTATTTTGGCATAAAATAAAATATCTGTTTAAACAAGTTGGTCTTATAATAAACATATGTCTAAATCAAGATGAATTATTGAAAAACTTTTTTGAAATATTTTTTTATACATCATGTTAAGAAAAAACGAAAAGCAAGAAAGAGAAATTAACGAGAATAATAATTTAAAAATTAATACATTAATTAATAGTACTGAAATGAGTACTGAATGTGGTTTGAGATACATAATTTCTCTTAAGAAGTTAATTGATTGTCATTGTCGTGATTAATGGTTTATGTCTTTATTAAACTATAACAATTAGTAATGATGGCATTAAATTTTAAAATATTTACTTGCATATGCATAAGCGTTTTAGGAAACAGTTTCGAAATTGTAAACAATCAATATCTATAAAACTATTTCTAGTTTTTTGAGAATATGCTGTATATTATATGAAGCATGAGATACGTGCATGTTACACCAAAATCTTTGTATAATTAATAAGTAAAATACACAATTTCGTTGTACAGTATCTCCATAAATGTCCGTTGTCACCATTCAACTTTTGTATGCTGACAACTATTGTCCTGAATATGTGTCTAGGTGTAATAAGATTATGTTCCATCAGTTAAAACACCTCCAAGTGACAAAATAAGAAGCTAACGTAATTCATTAAAAAGTTATAAGGCCTCCAAGTGACAAAATGAGGAGTTAACGTACTTATCTAAGCAATTATATGACATAAATAAAAAACTACAAATCATGATTTAAAGTACTTTAAATAAGTACTTTAGCTCATGCTTGATACATAGAAGTAACATACTACAAAGTTGTAGAACAATATCGTTGTATTAGACACCTTATGCATACGATAGAACACACATAACGCTAATTTGTTTTTTTTCCCATTTACTGATACTGTTACGCATAAATTAGAAATAATTCGCCATTAGAATATGTAAATTGCCAACACTTTCTAATGAGTCTTGTTTATATAGCGACCGACAACATCAACTAGACTACATAGCGGGAGCCTGATACACAAGCAGTATTCTCTTGCTGATACTCCTGGAGATTAATTGTGTTTATTGACGTTAATATTTGTAAATGTGATCAAACATACAAATGTTGTGTTCATTCTATTTAAAACATTCATTTTTATAAAGCGTTCTTTCTTATTAAAATGATGCTGCTCTACATGTAGTTAACTATTTTCGTGCATCTTGTAAAGTATTCAATATAGGCACGCTAAATCATGACTTAACAATTAACATCCGTGATACGCATTTGCATTTGCACTTTCGTACACCTAGAAACAACTTCTATAACAATAGTTGTCGATATATAAAAGTTAATAGAGTGCCTCAGGACTTTAGTGAAACTGAATTTAGTGGTAAAGAAATACAAATATTAGTTTTTTATTAAACCTTTTGCTAGTTTAATAGTTCATCTAGTTGACAAATGCAAGAATATAAAAAGGATATATTAAATTATTTCTAGGATATTTTCCATTTTAAGAAATATTAAATAAAAAAAATTTATGTGTCAATATTTTTTGGTCTGTCAATTCTGTAGTTTCTAGAAAAAAATAGCAAGTGTAACCCACTTGTGAACAACAACATTAAAAAGAACACTGGACATTTTTTTCAAACATCTGAAAAATTAATTCACTGTAATCAAAGGGGAAGTAATTTTTTTACATGTTATTCTTAAAAGTTCTTATTAAGGCAACTTTGGCAGCTATTCTTTCAATATTGTCCAATCCTTTCCTGTGATTTAGTAATATATGATCAATTGAATATACATTTTAAAAAGAGAAACTTTCAATATGTGGTAATCACATTAAAGGGTCTTTTTTTCTCAAAAAATGTGTCCTTTCAATAAATAAATATCAAGTAATTGTTTGAGTTTTTTTTACCAACTTTTCCCAGTATGACACTAATTTTGTAAAAAAGATTATCTAAGAGACTTCAGACGTATTTTTAGTTTGCTATAAAAAGATATCAGGTGATTCTTTACCGGAATATCCCATTCAATACTACAGCTTCCAAGTTGAGCGCTTAGTTTGAATTTCTTTACTGTACCAAAATATTGCAAAACGAAATAATATTCCTAGTAATGCTTCTGGTGAAACATTTGAATGAAGAAAAGATTGATTCAAATAAGAAAAGAATTTTTGTCGGGGATAACAAGTCATCTTTTTCATACTCTATTCAATGAAAATATCAAGTAAGGGAAATCTCTTTACACGATTTGTAAGATTTTCGTTTTCAACGTTTTTCATTCGATAGAGTATACTCTAGTTATGCTATTTATTACATATTTATTGTAGCTCGGCAACATTAATTTCTGGCATAAATAGAACAAAATTCAGTGCAAGCTATTCATTTCAAACTTAAATCAATAAAAAATTATCGGGATTAGTATAAACATTAAAAAGTCAAAGTTGTTTTAATATGTCTTAAGCAAATTACTTGGTAAATATGCATTTGTAATAATTTAGTTTTATAAATTATTTATATAATAAGATACGACAGCACATCCTAGGCACTTTGTGATTTAAAATCTTTAATGGAAAGAATTTTTATTGAGTGTCTCGACACAATTTATTCACTAAAAGTTTTCTAACACTTCACTTTTTTCACTCAACTGCATGAGGAACGCTTATCATATAATATCCTGTAGTGTACTGTCTGTCTATAAGGCGAATAGCTCCAGACAGATTATCTGGTTGATGGCAGTCGCTGAAGAAGCAGGTCTCGTTAATCTAGAATAGTGGTGATTCATGAAAAAAACTGGTATCTAAAACTTATAAAGTTGTTGTCTATCTCCTGAAATCCACCATGGAAAATCAATGTTGATATATAATTATACTAGGAAATTTTTTCTTATTAACTGCACTAGGAACGCTTACCACAAAATACCTTGCATTGTACTATAAGTCTTTCAGGAGAATAGCTCCAGCTAGATTGTTTGATGGCAGTCGCTGAAGAAACAAGACTCGGCAATCTAGAATAGTGGTGATTCATGAAGAAAATTGGTATCTGAAGCTTGTAAAGTAGATGCATATCTCCTGAAACCCTCCCCCTCCTCTTTTAAAATGGGACTATTTTTGATTGCATGGGAACAGTCAGCTATAGACAAGCTGGAGGGATTTATTTTTATGGTAGCCAGACAGTACTAGACACTTGTAAAAATTATTATGGATTGCTTAAAAGCATTTGTGTGAATTTTAAACTGTACACCTTTTATGTACTTGACCTGTCATCGTTATAGACATATTGTAAAAGTCTATTTTAGAAAGTTCATAAAGTCAACCCACTGCAATTGAATTTCAACTGCCATTGAATAACTTTTGCTCTGGCAGTGATTCATGAAGAAAATTGGTATCTGAAGCTTGTAAAGTATCTCCTGAAACCCTCCCCTCCCCTTGGAAAATGGTACTATCTTGGTGTGGTCAATGCATATTTAAATTAAATAGCAAAACAGCACCAATCATGTATTGAAATAAGGATATTAAATTGCCGTATCAATCAGGCATGACATTAATTGTATTAGTACAGGGTGTTCATAAAGTAACTATGCAGGGCCGTGTGTGCTATATTTCTGTTTCTATATTTGAAGGTTAAATCCCTACAAATTGTTAGTGGGATAAAATTTAAAAATTGCGTGAGAAGAAAACTTCGGAAACTCTAAACCGAAAAGTGTCGTCCAAGTTCAGGGGCAGCACTTCTACAGTCCTGCAAAAATGTTTAGGCACAAATGCAATTCACGAAAAAGCAATAGTAATAATTTAATTTGCACTAGTTTTTTTCAAATATGTATTCTTAAAGCCAAAAGGAAAAAGAGTGGGGTAAAAATTTTCCAGAAAAAATTAAATAAAATTGTCTAGCATCATAAAGTTGAAACTTTGCAAACTTCCTTGACTCAAAAGCATACGCACAAACGTAAGATTTATGTAAATTCTTGAGAGGAAGTGATCGCATCATCAAAGGGGAGTGTCTTTAGTTGTTATAAAAGGATTGAAGTAATTTTCACTGGTTAGAATGATGCCTAAGTCTAACAATTTTCGGATGTAAAGATTTTAAGAATTTGGAAGTTAGAGGTCAGATATAAATCCATTTCTGATATTTCAATTGCATTAACTCGTTCCAAAAGAGGCATTTATAGAGTTTTAGCACATTGAGACAAATATCAACCAAAATCGCGATCTGGAAGGCGAACCTGGAAAGACCAGCAAACGGAATGATAGACAAATTATAAAACTGACTTCAAATCAGCATTACTCTGGAAATCAGATCAAAATGCAGTTGCCATTAAAGTTTCACAGGGAACTTGTACTTAGAAGAATTGTGGAATGCGTTTTTTTTTTTAATCTAAACTTAAACGCAAGCCGTATTTGCAGTATCATCACAAAGAAGCATGACTGAATTGGGCTCAGCAGCACATGTCATACAGTGACGAATGGCTGCAGATGGTCCTCAGTGATGAAAAAAATGGGGCCTAGATGGTCCAGAAAGATTTTTCTACTACTGGCATGATCTTCATAAATATCTTGTAATTCAGTTTAGCCAACGTCAAGGTGAGGGTTCAGTAATGGTATGGGGCGGATTAGGATTCAATGGTCAAACTTCCCTAGCGTTTTTAAAGGGAAAACCAAACTCTGAGGCCTACCAGGCAACTCTAAAAAGTAACTTACTATCATTTGATGAGCTTTTAAGTGAATCTAACTGGAAATTTCTACGAGACAATGCCTCCATCCACACATCCAGGTCAACGAAAAGGGGTTTATATCTAAAACAGTCATGGTTCTCGATTGGCCTGCTAATAGTCTTGACTGTAATCCTATCGAAAATGTAAGAGGAATTCTTACAAAAGTTGTATACCTTTGGAAAACAGTATTCCACCATTTTTTAACTTAAAGAAGCCATTGAAAGGGCGTGGTATGGAATCAAGCCTGAAACCTTGCAAAAGCACGTGCTTTTAATGAAAACCGTGTTTTTGATTTGATTAAACATCGTAAAAGCTTAATTGATTGCTAAATAATTTAGCTTGCTTATAAAAATTTAAAAAAATTAATGTGTGCCTAAACTTATGTGCAACAGATTTTTGTCGTTCTTGTTATTTTTGCGACTGATTCACTACAGATTTTTTTTTTCATTTTGAAATTTCTATTTTGAATGTAATATGTGCATATTATTAAATGATATAAAGATAAAATGTTCCGTCTTAATACTACTTTATAAAACAACAATTTTGTGTTATGTCTAAATTTGTGTGCAGGTCTGTTATAACTCTAGTTTAGACACTGCATAGTTATTTTATGAACACCCTGTACAATGACGACCATTTCAATGCCATAATTGACCAATCGGGTTCCTCGTCTGTTGATTTACCATACTGAGAAAAAGAATTTAGTATTTTCAAGGGATCTCAATTTAAATACGAAAACGAATCAACAAATGAAATAGTATTCAATTTATAATTAATAGAATTAGTATAAAATAAAATGTATTATAAAGTTCATAAATAAAATGTATTATCTTCAGTTCTAAAAGAGGACTTTAACGGTGGTGTCGCCAATAAGACAAGCTAGTGATTGGAGGTATGTGGTTCAAAATATATTAGGTGCATTTTTATGACTGTTCAATTTTTTTTTGCGCGTTGTCAAAGCTGAAACAGATGTTTCTCATGCTAAATATGAATACATTTTACTTATTTCTAACCAGAGTAGGTTGACACAATTGAAGCACAATAGGTTGAATTTGGCAATCTATTCTTGCCAATTAGGAATCTCAAGTAATTTAAAAAAGTGCTAAACGTAACATACAAAATACACTCATGTCTAAAAAAGCTGAGCAAATCTCAAAAACAATTACCGGAATTTATCCATCCGTTCCGGCTCTGAGCCTGGCTATAGTTTTAGTCACAACCGGAAGAAGCCGAAGAAACATCAGCAAAACAAATTTACCCTAACCTCGGCAATTTTGTAAGATATTTTTTGCCAGGTTTCCTTGTTCAATATTACAGTTACGTTTATTATTTTCGTCTACATATGTGGGAAGTTATGCTATTTTGGTCTACACACGTACATGAAGACAATGAATCAGGAATTTAGCTAGAATTCGAACTATTCTGTAAGGGTGGAAAAACCGTTTGAGATTAATAAGACCGACTATAGAAATATTACATACTTGCAGGTTCTGCTGTTTTGAAAATGGGACTTGGTAGAGGGATACTGCTGCCATTCCTTAGTTATATGCTTCTTCTAAAGTCAAACATAGTTTCAAAAGGAACACTGTTATTTAAGAGTCTAAAATGTAGCCAAACGAGTTTAATCACTGACAATAGTTATTTTGTGAAAACGAAAAACAATTAAAATGTATATCGATAACATTATTTTTTGTACACGATAGTTATGCTTTTGTGTAATTTTGAAGCAATATGGGTATATTAAATCCTTTCGAGTTTTCAAAAGGACGCTTTTATACTTCATTATCGGAATTAGGACAAACAACTTAATTGTTTTTGACTCTATTGAAAAGGGAATTGGATGTTCTAAATCTCCCAATTTGAATTTCTGTCTCGAAGGCCCATTGCAACGCCATATATAACCTTATTTAACTCAATTAGTTCCTTAACCAGGAAGAGCCAGATATATGCGCTTTACTTTTTGGACAATTCAATTGAATTACAGAAATCCGAATTTCCATTGTCGAAACAATTGTGTAGAGTAGGAACAAAGAATTATTAATTTGAAAATTGTGTAACATGCATACTTGTTCCGACTGTATAAGCGTCGTTTTTAATAATATACTGCGATTTCAATTAAATATTTTCTATTAAAAGAGTATATTATTAATATTTCCTTTTAGTTTAAATTTTCATTTCTCAAGGTATTTATATTTTAAGAAAATTTATTTTTTAAAAGTTCATTGATGGTTTCTAAAATGCATGTGTTATATTTTTTAACCTCTGAAAAGAAATAGAAATTACTAAACATCAAAAATGTATTTATCGTAAGTTTCTCAAAGAGAAGGGAGGGGGCATCTTAAAGGTTGAATATTTTCCCCCAGAACTTTACATCATACGTTTTCCGATAATAAATTTATGAAAGCGGTTTGGGGAAACGAGTGTATGCTTAAATAATGAGCTTCAATGAAACTGGAACGACAGTAAGTGCCCAATTTTTAAACTATTGATGTTAACTTCTTTTTGGATAGCATAACAATTTAACCTACGGCTTAAATGACCCGGAAGAGACATTAAATTGTGTGCAGCATATGAGCATTATTTGCTATGGTTGAAAATTCGGAGCATTTTGTAATATTAATTATTAAAGCAATATAATATATAAAAGATAATTTTAATACTCTTTTACCTAACCTTGTAATTTTATAGATATGCCATAAGATGTGAATTAAAAAGAAAATTTGCTTTAAAAAGTCGTGAAAATAGATTTATTAATAGAACTGGTTGGAATCTTGAAGAATCTGCGTTTTTAGAAGTCCATCAGAGTTAATATTGTATTCTATTTCTGCAGGAGAGTAAATTCATTAGATTTTCTCAACGTGTTCAAATGGCGATTTTTAATTTTCTACAAAGCTGTTATCTACTGTATGCTATCGCAACTTCTCGAAAATTCCGGATCATTTCCGTTTTTTTGTTTTTGTTTTTTTAACTTCGGTTTTCAAACAAATAACCCAATGTGTCGATCATCAAGAGCGAGGGTCTCTTAATTTAAATTGGTTTGTCTTTTTCCAATTTTTGTTTTGTATAGAGGGAGGAAAAGGTTTGCCAAAAAAAAAAAAAAAAAAAAAAAAAAAAAACGTCCAGAAATAGTAAATAAAATAGAATTTAAAACTTTACAGATACATTTTTGAAATTATTAAATTCAGTTTCAAATATAACTGCACAGATATATATTTGCTTATGTGTTCTAATTCTACTGAAAACACTATCTACACGTAGAATATATATAAAAATGTTCCACCAAAATCATATTTACTATCCAATTCATTATTTTTATCAAATCTCGATATCCAGTAGAAAGAATTTGAAGAAAATGCTGAAGTTGTTGAGCAAGACTTTACTTTTACTAACACTTCCGAGTTTCGTAATACAGAAACTCGGAAACTATATCCTTCATCTAAACAGTATTGTTCTTCGTATGAAACCAGATAACCTTTTCTAGGTGGTATTACTATCCTATTGATTTTGTAACATTGAACGCAGCAGATGAAAACCCTTAGAAAATTTCATTTTGAAGACGTCTGGACAAATATGTTGTCTGTAAACACATATTTTGTTAATGCGAAACATTTTGGGATATTCATATTGTTATTGAATCTGCAAAAATGACCCAGATCTTTGGAAATATACCTGAAACTCTTTCAATATATATATTTTTTCAGAACAAAACACCCATAGTGTTTCTTATGGTTTTGCAAGAATTCACTTAATGTATCTAAATTTCTAAAATATAGATTTTTGCACCACATGATAATTTTTTTGCAGTTCAAAAATAAAACTAAAACATTTAAGAATTTGATGGTTGTCATTTATTAACGACCTAATAAAGTTTTACTAATACGGCAAGTGGGGTGAAATATTGGATTATACACTCAACAGATTACATTAAGCGCCGTATCAATACATGTGAAAGTTACACTTTAATTGTCTGTACGTAACAAATATATCGACCTCGGTATGGATCTTCGAGTATTATTTTTAATTGCCCGTATGTTTACATAGGGTAACAAAAGTATTACTTTCGGTCAAAAAAATTATTATTATTATTCTTTTTTACATCTCTCCATGTTTTGAAACAGCCTGACTTAAAAAAGTGGTCTAGAAAAAATGTGTATCTGTATGTCTCTGTGGATACGACTGTACGTAGTCAATCATAATTATCGAACGAATTGATTTACGATGTTCAAATTTGGTATATGAGTTAGTGGTAGCTATGGAACTTAACATTAAAATTTTCGTCAAAATAAGCATGAAGATCAAAACTGCGCATTTGTCATCGAAAAAATCATGTTTTTCAGTAATTGCTAAAAAACGGCTCTTATGATTTTGATCAAAATCGCTGTGGGGATGCTTCTTAAGGTGTTCTAAACATCTCAGACTCCTAAATTCCAGTAAAAATAAAATAAAGGTGTAAAAATTTGAAAAACGAATGTCTTCAACACAGAAATCTCTTCCATTGAGCATCGACTGTTTTTCTTTTCTCCTCTGTTTCGCTTACAAGAAAGTATTATGCAATAATTATTGAAAATTATATCGCCAAAATCCCCATTTTGGCGGTTTTTTTTTACCCCCCCCCCCCCAAGTCCCATATAAGAATTATTGCAAAAAATATCGCCAAACTAGCCATTTTTTCTAAATGATTAAGGAAAATATAAAAACGGTAAATAGCACCAATCCAAGTCAGTATAATAGTGTAATTGAAAGTCGCGCAATGTTTCACATTCCTAGATTTTTTTTAAAGAAAAGCATTTGCTTTAGCATAAAATTCTCAAAAATAATTCTGCAAGACAAAAAAAATCTAGACGCATTCAGTAATCTTCATCGGACAAGCACGTTTCAATCATTCTTTATTTCTTTTATCTTACGAAGATATATGCTTCCAAGAACTTGAATAACAATGAATATATAGCTTTAAAATAGACTATGTGAGTTGCGCAAATAGAATGCTAATAGTATGTGATAGAGAGAGGACTGAGTAAAAAGCGTGTGATGGGGAATTTAAAATGCTTTGAATTTATATGGTGTGTAAACATGAGCAAACAAATGTTTTCAATAGGATGTATAGTATCGATATATATTGATGGTTATTGCTTTATAAGGATTTTGATTCTACAAAAAACTATATTGCATCTAAAATTTTAAACATATAATTTATTAAATACACAAATTTGTCCGTTAATAATATGAAGATATTTAAGGCAATTGCATCTAAGAAAAAAAATTTGAGTAAAATATGTGTACTTCTTTGAAAAATCTTCAAATGAATCAAATCAACATTTGGCAATACTCTTCTCCCTTATCCACATTGCGTAGTAAGTAATAATTTTGTTTTGTGGTAATCGTTAAATTTATTAGGATGCAAAAACTTTAAAACAGTTCCGCTATATAATGTGATTTTATTTATATTTAATTCATAAATTGACACTATTTATGTCAATATATATTTCGTTACTTGTAAAATATTTATTCTAATTTTGAAATATTACGAGCAAATTATGTTTCGAAGTTACGAACTACTTTGACGTAACGTTTTATTTGAAATAGTTTCTGTAAATTCATTGATATAAATGTTGAAATGTAATGTTACCTTAGTTTCTCTGCAAATATGCCTCGGGAATCTTATTTAGTTTCAAAAACTTCGTGCACTTTCAAACTCAACATTTTCGTCTCCCTCCTTTTCTACCTCTTCAACAATTCGATTTTTAATAGGCATAAAAAAAAAGACCAGTACGAAACTCATTCCAAACAATACTTTGTTCCAAATCAACTGAAAACTTTGACTCGAAACAAACTCTTTGGAGGAGAAAGTATATGAATCTTAAGAGGGAAATAATTTTTTTGTTCTTTCAAAATGCAGCGAAAAATAAAGAATATCAGGCGACATCTGGTTTTGAGTGAAACACTGTGCTTAAAGATTTTTTCTTCTTTCAAGACAGGATGTCGATAGATGATAAACTTAAAAGAACTGGTGGCTACTTTAACAACCCCTCAAAAAACTTCAACATCTGTCAGAGATTGACTCGAAGCAAGAAAGCATTCAACTAACAATGTGCTTTTTTTTTCATTGAAAAGAGTCTTATTTAACCGCAATGTCTAAGTTTATTCATTTGAGTGAATTAGAGATAAGTTAAGTCGCTTGAAACATTTGCCATACAAAAAGGATTCAACTTTACTACAGAATTAGAAGGAATCTGAAAATGCATTTTTTCTAATTAGTAGAAATGAGTGGTAATATTTTGCTTTAGGAGTCAGACTTCAGTTTTAGTTATTAAACAATTCTTAGCTGAATACTTTTTACTTTCAAATTACCATATGTTTACATAGGGTAATGAAAGTATTATTTTCAGTCAAAAACTTCAGAATAGGGACTTAAAGAAAAGTGCTTTAGAAAAGATGTCTGTCTGTCTGTGTCCCCACCTAAAAAATTCCCTAAAAAATGTATACAGGTGTAAAATGTTGAAAAACTAATGTCTTTAACACTGAGTTTTCTTCTGTTGGGCATTGCTTATCAACGACCGTATTTCACCTCTTCTCTGTTTCACTTACAAGAAAAGGTAATGTAAGAAATATAGAGAATGTATGACCAAAATCGCCATTTTGGTGGTGTTTTTTTCGATATGAAGTATCACCAAAAATATCACCAAACTGTTCATTTTCACATATAATAAAATAATTGAAAGTTGTGCAATGTTTCTCACCCCTAGTTTATGTTGTAGAGTTATCGTAGGGTAACTGATTAAACCAGGATATTATTTTTAAAACTGAAAATAATATTTATTATTAATAATCTATTATTTTATACTTCTTTATTAATATTCGTACGTCTATTTTTAGAATTTTAATGACTTCTTCTTTTCCAACAATTAAATGTGCATCGATGTTTTCCGTTATATTTCAAGATAATATACAGGTACACTAAAAGTTTTTTTATCTTCAATCACTGCCTCGCAGTTGTTTTTTTCTTTTCTTTCCTCATTAAAACTTACATTTTTTATGTATTATTGTAAAATATTTCTATATTTTGTTAACGATGGGGAAATTTAAAAAATTTTACCAAATAAAATCCTTAATAATGTTCTTACAAAACGTCAATATCAAGAATAATAATTAAATATTTTTCAGAGAAAATATTTCCCTTTGTTAAATGAACACTATTTAATTGATTTTCAAATCATTTTCAATATGACAGAAAAAAAATGTGTCTGATGAACTTTAGGGCATTTTTACACTTAAAATTATATATTTTACATCGTTGTGCTAGTTTCAGTTTCAATGTACTTCGGCTCTATAAATATAAAAAACAATCGCTACATGAGTTATCTATAAATATAAATACAATTTTAAATTGTTCTTATAACTTTTTTATGCTTAAAATATGTTACTAATTTTGTTGGTAGCAGGAATCTGGATAAGAATGAGTTCCCCCATTTACCATCATATTTTATTTCCACAAATACTATAAGTTGAAGTGGTAAACACCAATTTTTCAAGCTTCACATGTGATGTGTTGTGAAGTTTTTTCCCTACAGCTTTTATTTGATACCAAACACAATGTAATTCAAAAAAAAAAAGAAAAGTTTATATCTAAATTAAAAAAAAATAATTGTTAGAATATTTTCTTATTCATAAATGGCTAGCTGAAAAGCCAGGCGTTGCCAAGTTCAACATGATTAAAATTGGTTCAATTGATTGGAACTCATGAGAACTCCCTCCCCTATTCATAAATTCACTACGTAGACAACAGAATTAAATTATTTTCATGATAATTTGAATTAGTAAAAAAAAAAAAACGTATACCAAAAAATAAAAACACAGTTGAAGTTGATGCATTTGATCTCAAGTTATTATTATGCCATTTAAGAAATAAAAAGAGGGAGGAGAGGATAGTAGCTAGGAATTTCTTTCTCTTGTTTTGAATTTCAAGTGTGGAATGTTATCAAGATTAGAATAAATCTGTAGCTATCTAATAAAGCATACACAAGATACTATTATCTCTATACATATTGCTTATTTTTTTATTAACTTTGAACTAAATATCTGTGCATTTGTCAGACTAGATTTTGCTTTTCTGTGCATTTAATTCCTGGCAAGGACATACGTTGAAGAGATTAAGTATTTTGTGTTTTTATCTTAAGGTTGTTTTCTATATAACCTGCCACCAATCAGAAAAATAACTGAAAAGTAATTTAAAATTTTATACTTAACCAATACTAAATTTTGATTTAAATTGATGTTTAAAAAAACACGCGGTGACACTAAAAACACACACTAAGATTGCAATTTGAAATATATATATATATATATATATATATATATATATATATATATATCGAGATATATATATATAAACTATAAAAATAACTTTTTTAAAGCTCCATAAAAAATATTCGCAACTTTCTTTCGTGAACTCCAACTTATTTATGTAATGATTCGAAGAAATGAGTTTCTGGACCGGTATTTCTGTAGTAAGAAGGTCACTTCCGAAGTTTTTCTGAACCCATTTTATAATCACCCAGAAGGATCGAAACGACTGCTGTCCACGACACATCTTTAACGATGTCAGCAAGCATTAATGAACTCCAGAAGAGGTGGTATTGCAAAAACACCCCATCACAAGGAAGTGACACTGCACTGGAAGTGCTTAAGGAATCTAGGAAGAACACAATCTTCCCCAAAACCATTAAGTTGATGAAATGGGTGGGGAGGATGGCTTCTTCCTTTCCGGTTAGCTTTTTTTTTTACTTTACTTGTAGAGGAAATTAAAATCTCTCCGGTAAAAAGAGATTGTGTCGTATTTAGATGCGGAAACTTCTTTTTGGGGAGTACTTTTTCTAATGGTTACACAACAACAGCAGTCTTACAATTAGTAAAGTGTTACGATAATCCATTCATTCGTTAAACTCCACTTATTTAACAGTTTCTTGAGAGCAGACTGCTTTAATTGACTGAAAACATATTTAAATTAGTATTAAAATTATAAATTATTCTATGGAATTACGCGTTTGAAACGACAAAGGGTCAGAAAATGAATTAACTTTTATAATGAAGTTATACTTGTTGATAATTAAGTGTTATTAATGTTAAAGAATTTTTGGAAATATATATTTTTTTTATAAAACTCAGTATCAGTTTTGAAGCAATTAGGAGTTTGTATGATAAACGCAATTATTAACAAATAAAAACTCATAATATGAATATTATGCATACAATAAATAAAACATTTGCTTCCAAGGAAATATGTCGATATTCAAATTATATATTATTGATTTGCATGATGTTTTAATAGAAGCTACTGCAAAACAAGATTGTATTTAAACCAGTTTCAAACAAAGAAAAGTTTAATTTCCCACATATATAGTTTAAATATAACACGCATTTTAAATAAATATATAAGAATTCAGAGAAAATGTTAAATTTGAATGTTCCTGGATAAAAACCTATTTCCTAATGGAAAAGTATTCTCTTTTCTCACTCTTTGTTGTCTAAATTAATGTTTTTGTACATTTTAATGTATCATTCCATAAAATACTAAT
Organism: Linyphia triangularis; assembly: GCA_963978545.1. Lineage (NCBI taxonomy): Eukaryota > Metazoa > Arthropoda > Arachnida > Araneae > Linyphiidae > Linyphia > Linyphia triangularis. Next base: position 9,003,406 of record OZ021721.1, on the reverse strand, counting down.
ATAAAGATTTCTGTTTGCATGCCTAAAATATTGACAATCCGGTATACCTCAAAAGAAAATGAAAGCGGATTTATATTTGTTTCGAAATTTCCTCCATTCGATGTAACAGTGTATCTTACAAAGGATCGCATTAATCCTCCAATCAAAATTTAAAAGCTTGTTTCCCTTTTAGTGTTTCCTAAAAAGTAATGTTTCCATAAATCTACCTTCGGCACGAAATGAAAGTTAAGAGTGTGAATGGTTTTCTCTAGTGGAGTGGGAAATCCATTATCACGCTCTGTGGGAAAAAAAGCGCAATTTCAAGCTTTTAAATGCTGCAGAGAATATGTTTCTCGTATTTCTTGGAGGGAATCCCAGCAGCTGTTGGTGAAAGCGATGTTGTGTGTTTAAGAGACCACGATTTCAATTCGGTGGGAGTATTAAATAGATTGAACTGCGAGTATTACGCTTACACTTACTGTTGTTCGTATCTTGACTAACGGACCTTTGATAAATGGAACGAGCTAAAGTAGGTGGTGGATTTGTTTAAAGGTGGTATACCTTGCTATGAAATGCGTAAAGGAGGAATGGTATGAGAATTTTAATGTCATACATATCATCAGGTTGTTCAGGAACACGGGATATATGTTCGATGTTTTTCGATCCATATTTTACCCCAAGCGTTAAAAGTAATAATTTAAAATGTATTCAAATAAATTCAAAAGTCCCTCTATTTTGAATTTTTTTTATACATATTTACCTTTGATTTTTCAGGTAGTTATTTTCTTTTTTTTTTCTTTCAGCTAATTTAGCTTTTTTTGTACTTGGTTTGAAAGCTATTATATGACCAAGTATGAGGTGAAAGCAAATTCCAATGTGTTTGGATATGCCGCATTTTTAACTGAAGGAGAGATAAAATGTAGCCCATAAAATAAAGTTCTAAAATATAAATCCTTTATATGCATGGCCAATTTTTAATTGCAATTTCAATTTATTGAGCTCAGATCGAGTTTTCATAGTGTTTTACAACTAATAACAGAAGATACATCCATTCCAAACTATTTCTAACTTTGTTTTCTCTCCCAAACTTGATTGAATACATTGTCATTCACAACGAGTTTATTTGCCAAGATTCAGATCGATTGGATGACGGAAAGTGGATTATTAGCCCTTCGAGTATTTTGCCTCTTCAGTCTTAATAAGAGAAGATTTTAGTGATTATATATCACTAAAGCGTATGTAAAAACGACTTTTTAGTGACAGTATATCTCCCAAAATTTGATAGAATGCATCGTTATCGACACCTAATCTATCTTCCAAATTTCAGCTTGATTGGATTACGGCAAGTGTTTCAATTTGGTCTCCTTAGATTTGCCCGACAGGCACACCCAGACACAGAAATTGAAGTTAATAGAAATTATTTAATTAAAAACTCTTACTTTCCAATAATTTTTTTTAAATAAACTAAAATAGCAAAACAATTGACTTTTAACTATAATTATTCATTGAGTTAGGTAAAATAAGTAATATAGATAAATTAGTAATGGTATAAGTACTATACCATTGTTGTAAGTTAAGAAATAAACATCATAGAAAAAGTTTTCAATTCAAATTAAAAGAAGTGTTCTTAAAAATTATGTGTTGATGGTACGATATAAATTTGATGAGAATATTTTTGGAATTTTCAAATAGTATTATTTCCGTTCTATTGATGTTAAAAGTGAATTCATAATTTGTCTAATGAATTGTTTGTCAAATACATTTATGAAAGAGGATTACTAAAGAACGTTACCAAATTTTTCTGAATGAAACTTAGTATCTTTTAAAGTAAAATATCTATTTTTTAATTTTCATTTCAAGTTTTAGTTTGTTTTTGCCTTTCCTTTCATAAATTACTTTAGTTTCTACTCTAATGAGAGGTATGTTATATTTCGTTCACAGAAATCAAACTATTATTAACTGTAAGACTTAATCTTTTAACTTTAATTTCCTCTAAACGTGATATTTCCAACGAACTAGTAGATTTATCATTAATTTGTTTATTAAATTGTGGTACATAACTTATAGATTAAAGGTATCTTGTAAAGTATATTTTTAACCTATATAAATTTCAAACTTTTACAACAATTTTTTAAGGAAAGATACATCAAAATAAGCAATTTAACATTGCGAGTATAAAGAGTACTGAGTCCCCTTAAGAAACATATTGATTTGATTAACATTCTACTTACTTATTATTGATCAAAAACTAACTAAAAAATAAATTTTTCACTATATCAAATTAATACACTTTTTAATATACATTTGAAATCATTATATTAGTTATCAAACTATAAGTGAATGTCATAAATTATTATGAGGGGCAAATCATGCAAACAGTCATACTTTTCTTTTTAATTTTTCTTGTTTTTCTAAAATAAGTTCACTATAAGTCTATTTATAGCTCGTTATTAACTAAAAATGGATTAATGTATATGTTACCGGCAAAGTGTGAAATCCGGCATTCTACAGAATGCCTAAAATCTAACAGGCAATGTATGAAACCTTTAATATTTTACACATTTCCTAGGTATTTTATAGAATGCCAAATGAGAAACTAGCAAAGTATGAAATATATCTCATATTCATTTGGAATATCACGTGGCACGTGACCTTAAAAGCGCACACCTTACTTTTTAGAGAGTTTTGCAATATCAAATGATTTAAAAAAAGTGATTTTGGGGGTAAGATGCGACAAACGACTGCCCGAAAAAGGTAGGGGTCTCTTTTTTAGGTTTAATTGACCATAAGGCCAACAAAATAGAGTGTACTTCTTCCTTTTAGGTGTAGAATCACGCTCCCAAAATCATTTTTTTAATTACTTGGTATTGTAAAACTCTTTAAAAAGTAAGGTGTACATGCGCTTCGCGCTCTAAAAGGAAAAATTACGAACTATTTCATTGCCCTTACGACCAATTGAACCTGAAAAAAATACTCCTACCAATTTTGGTAGGGGTATTTTTGGTTGAAGTTTTATTTTTATATAGTTATAGTTTATTTTAGTTTCAAGCTCAATATCACAAACGCTATGAATAAAAGTAATGTTTTCATACTCTGCCTAAATAGCATTTGTCATTCTATAGAATGTCTATGTATAATATATATATTGCCTAGAGAAAGTACATAATAATTCTCATATTTCATACTTGGCCTAATGGCAACAGGCATTCTATACAATGCTTAGGCATTCTGTACAATAACGGCATTTCACACTTTGCCGTAACATTTATATTTTATTACCGCCTAAAATAATTAACTTTAAATTCGTTACACATACGTCCATCTAAAATATTTAAACTTTGATACTATATATTTTATTAAAATTCAAAAACAGATTATGTATTATATTTTACGTAGTGAAAAAACCATATTTAATGCATAGGATCACACCTGCATGAAATGCACGTCTCTATTGAGATGGCCATATTTCTGCACTTTAGAAAATCAAACTTTGTAGGTTGAAATCTTGCTGAAATGGCGCAGGGAAAAGATTTGAAATATTCATTCGACTCGAAAATAGTAAATTTCCATTTTAAGATTATCGAATCTACAAAATGTGTGTGCATTGGAAATTTGCTTTCTTCGAATGTCCATGCCATATCTTTTCATATATTTCAATTCCAACTATACCTTTCTGTTCGACAAATAAATTTATTATAATATATTAAAAGTCTTGACATTTTCCTTTAAGAAGACTCGTACCAATTTCATATGATCAATCAAAATTGTTAAGTAAATAATAATTATTCAAATATCATAGAAAATTTCTAAAAATGAAAAAATCGTTTTAAATTTTCACGGTTATTGTGTTTTTTAGAATAGCCATAATTTAAGCCACTTTTACAAATGTATTCCTACTAAGTCTAGAAAATCGTGAAATGATATTTACGACGGCTCAATGGTTTGAAAATATTCTGCTTTAGGGAAAACAACATACTTTTTAAATTTTTAGATCACTAGGACTTAAAAAAAAAATGTTTTCACTAAATTAGAATATTCTCAAAATTATCGCATTTGTTCCGCTGATTATTGCTTTATTGAAAAGAAAGCAAATATTGTGTGAAAAGTAGCAACTTTCTGTTCAAATGAAATATAAAATAAGTAGCGAGCACTATATATGATATGTAAGACCAAAATTTGCGAAAAGAAAAAAATCTATCCAAGTTCATCAAAATTTCTATAGTTCAATAGTTGATGTTGTTCAGAAGGAAATTAGGAAAGCTTCTCATACTTTTTTACCAAAACAACCATTGTTATCTAGTGTGTTCATAATTATATATAGATTAAGCACTAAACATGTTTAATTATGATATTAATTATAAACTATATATGAATAATTATGATATTTTTAAAATCTTGTTTTCAAGTATACATAATTAAATGAACATTAATTAATTAATTAAAATAGATATAAAAATGAAAAAGATGACAACACTTATCTCATTTTAAGCAGATGTAAAAAATACATTATTAAATTCATTAAATGAACGTTTTAAAGAAAATTATAGTTTCCATGGATCATCACATGTCAGTTTGCAACAGTTAATAATATAGAAGGTCTTCAATCTTTCTCAACTATATTACACCTAAAGTGATCGTATTGATTTTGAATGAAGCATACGTACATTGATTGATACATAAATTGTTTAAAAAGTTGATAATATTTAAGTATGGACTTTATCTCTAAAGGTTTGTTTCATCTTTCAACTCTAATTCAATGGTTGTTTATAGATAATTCTCAACAATAATCTATTCTTCAATGCACGTTTCGAGCTTATCTAACAGAACCTTTCTCATTCTATAATTCTACGCTTCAAATAATATTTCAGCCATTAAAAATAGAGAGAATTTTTCCGTTATTGCGCTAAAGTTAGTTGGACAGTTGCCATCTTTGATAAACACGTTTCCCAAGTTTATGCAAGAGGCATCTAAGAGTAGGTAGTTTCTAAAAAACGTGAATTGTTTGTTTTGTATCATATATCGTCAAATATCATGCGCGAGGTTACTTGTTTTTCATGTAAATCCTCTGATAGTTGGAAATTTTAGGGTACGATAAATGTGATATTTAAGGGGAGTTGGTACCCTCTATACCGGTAATGTTAATTTGGCATATTTCATGTACCTTTTTCTCAAAAAGTATTTGACATAGAAGTCTATTTTTTTCAGGGCATTTAACAAACACTTTTTAGTCTACTGAAGTTAGCTTTTGATTGTGATTTATTTACTTTTTGTAATGTATTTTTGTGAAAGTCACTCAAATTTGTTAAAAATCTCAAGTTTTTTTTGTTGAAAAAAGTCAATTTTTTTTTTAATAACAACAAAATCTAACTTCAGTAATACATATACATAAAAGGAAAATGTGGTAAAAATTTCAGGAAGGTAGTTTGAGCAGTTTCTGAGAAAAAGGTACATGAGTATTGAAAAATGTAGTTTTGAGAAAAACGCATTTTAAAGAAAACTTTACTTACACTAATAGTTATCAATTTTGTCTTCGGAAAATTATTAAAAATACTTCTAAATGAGGTATTATAACAAATGAGGTATCCTTTTAAAGGGGAGAATTTAAATTTTTATAATCAATAATAAACTCAAAATCAATTATTTAAAAATGTTTGGATATCAACCCCCTTAATTTACATACATGTAACACACGCGATACATAAAATTAAAGTTCGTATGCAATATTTAAAATAGTTTTTAGAATTTGGTTTAAATTTTTGCAAAATAATTTTCAAATGGGTAAAATTATCTTTTTCTTAACTTTAGTATATTATTTCGGTGTTTTTTTCCGCTTGTATGCATTAGTGGCCACGTGCAGTGCATTTAACATTGCTTAGATTAATTTTTCGTAGGTCATCTGATTAGGATTCTTTTACATGCATATTAGTATTATATCACTGTTGGATATAAGATTCCTTTTAGGTTTCTTCAACGTATTTAAATTACTATTTTTTAAAGTTCTGTCATCTATTATATACTATAACAACTGATTACGGATTTTTCACATCGATTTTCAAACAAATAACACAATGTGCAATTGTAAATAAACTAGTCATCAGAAACCGAGGTCTTAGTCTATACATTAGTATATAATTGATCAATTTTGGTTTTGCTTAAATAGAAAAAGAAATAAAATATATACCGACCAAGAATAATAAATATTATAATTAATAAAGAAGTTATTGGCTATCACTTGAAACTACAAATTTTGTAATAAATTGTTACACTCACAGTAAATCAACTTCATCAAAATATCTCAACATTTCAATCAACAAGGACACTTAGAAGAAGGTTTCTTTCAAAATATACCTATAGTATTGTGTTATCAAAACAAAGGCAATACTTTATTTTAAAATATGTTTTGAAATATTCCAAAAAATAGTCATCTAGGTTATTTATCAAAAAGTATTGTTTTAGTATTATTGTTGAAATTCTTTTGTAATGTAATATATATTTTTTTACAAATATATCAAAGCTATCAATAATATTTGTAATTGCATATATTTTCTCATTTAAATGTCATGTAAATGTAATGATTTTTTAGGATTTTTTTTGTCGTACTCACAATATAAACATCGCAGTTGAAAGTAGTATATGAAAATTATGGTACCTATAATTTAACAATAAATAAATACAAATAAAATTTAATATTTATAAAAATTGTCATAAAAATATATAAAATTATGTATAGAATGATTCTCCTATTTTTAATACTCATTTTAAACTAGGGTTTTATCATAAACGTCAGAAAATAATGTATTTAGTTTAAAACGTTTAACATCAGTGTGAAAATATCCAAAAAAGTATATTATATTCCAAAGTTTCTTACATATCCCAAACAGGTTGCAAATTCAATTTTATGGAAATCAGTCGTAATAAAACAAATACCTTATCACTTGTAATGCAAATTATATTTTTCTTCAAAGTATACTGATAAAGAAGGACACTAACACGCAGGAAAGATAGTGGCCAAAAGAGGAATTTGTATAAAAGAATTCAGTCACTACAAAAATCAAAAGTAATACATAGTACATCCCAAACTGAATGAAGATAAAACTGGTCTTACATATCCACTCTTAAGCCCAACTTTAACGTTTCCATAGAAACAGACTAGTCTAACATCTGATCACGAAGTACTCTAATACCAGCCAACTCATCTATATGCGTCTTTAGTCATTTTATAATCTTACTAAAGAGACTTAGTAGTGTTTATATACATCTTAAGAGAAATGTGCCATTCAAACTTTTTAAAGGCGTCTTGCTCATTCTTATTTCGGTAAGGAAGGAATTCTTAAGTATTTACTTTTGAGTTAAGTTTACACTAAGCTCATGTCACTTTTACAACTTTATATTACAACTTAAAAGAAAGTTGAAAGTAATATTAGAAGCTACTAGAAATATTTCAGATATGAATGTATCAATAATTTATTTCCATTTTAATATACAATCTAAAATTGGGAATAACTTTATCTTAGGTATTTAGATACTAAAAAGCGAAACATAAAACATAGCATACAATTAAAAAGTCATAGATTCATGAATATTGTTATAAGTGATTAAATTATTGTCAATAAACAACATACTTTCGATAAACATCAATTCAATATTTTTAATGACCAAACTAATGCGTCTACTGCAACAAATGAAATTCACAAATATTGCATTACCAAAGAAATTAGAAAGCCAATAAATTAAAATTTGATCAATTCATTTTCCTCAAAGATTTTAATTTACTTTCTATACAATCTCTTATACTGTCTTCATTAAGCCAAATGGGCTTAATTTGAGATTTTTGAGTTTGTGTAGGTTTTAGGGATTATGCCTAACTTAGAAAACATATTGTTATAAATATCACTATTATAAAGGTTACACATTAAATATGAATTACACATACATTTTGAAGTTTCTTTTCTAATTTATAACTATTTTAAATATTTTCTATTAACTAACCATTGTCATCAAATTCCATTCAACTTTTTATAAGAGACCAAAAGAAAATTTAAGGTAGATATATAAAAGCTATTAACATGTTCTTTAAACATAATTTAAAACATTAAAGAACTGTTAACGCAATTTGAAAATACTTAACATAACATGAAACATAATAAAAAACTTCAAATATAAATGTTGATATCTATGAACAAAATTAAAATTTAGCGTAATATATATTAACTTGTTCAAAGTTTTGGATATTTTTTCAAATACACATTCTTTTTGTAACTATAACAATCTGTAGGAATATAAATTTGACGGAATGCATCGATTCAAAATAACACATTATTTATACAAAGATATAAAAAATAATAAAAATCCACACATATCGCATAAGATAAAATATTGCCTAAACCTGTAATCGAATCGTAACATACAAAAGAAAAGAAATAAACTCTTGCTGCCTTGTTAATATTTTCAGGAAAATCGGTTTAAGAATAAGCTAGTTTTATATCAAATTATTATAATCGAACTTTGGTGGGCTAATGAATTCAGATTGTGATGGGAATTTATTTAGAAAGTAAATAGTAATAATTGAAAATAACATAAATTTACACATACTCCTTTTGTCTACAGCAATTTCTAATCCTTTTAAAAGGGAACACCTCGTTACAAATTTAATTTGCGTACATAGTGTTTCTATCACAAAGCAAGTTTGCGGTTTACAATTCAAAGACACTGTTAGAATTTTCCCTAAAGCTTTCACGCCTACTATGGATGCTGTTAGTAGAGCACAATGTGTTTACATTGAGTCCTAAATGATTCGAAATGCTTCGTAATTTAATTTACGAATTCTCATCATGGTTTTACAATGTACTTTCTAAAAGTCACATTCAATAATCAATGAAAGGGGATAATGAATAGTCTTATTTTCATATGACAGGTATTTTATTAAAAAGATACTGTGAAGAGATTTGATGATGATGATTAGTCTTTGAATCAAATTTAAAAGTTACCTTATTCCATTTCCGAATGATGTTAAATACACTCAAACATTTACATTTCATTCATACGAGTTATTGTTGAAAATAGTATATTGGATGACGATATGATAGGATGACAGTAACTTTATAGAATATACCATTTTATTAAATTCACAGAGTTCTTAATGATGACGAATACAGATATAAAAATTCAAGAAGGCAATCTTAGAATAGAATTATTAAAATAATTATACATGGATAACATATTATGCAAATGACATGCGAGCTATTGTTATAAACATATTTTTGACCTTTGGAATCAGATTAACAACATCCATTTATCCGTATTAATTTTACTACAATAAATTATTTCATGAATAATTTGCTAAACAGTTAATGATTCAGGGTAGAAAATTACCTTCATAAAAAATTCTACAAGTTTTCCCGGAAACAAGGCAATCTTAGCTTGTATTTTCATAGAGTTTTGTTTTTGTTTTTTAAATGTTAAGCTAACAGTGTTATAGCAAACTCAATTATATTCTCCCATACCTCTGTATTCTCCCAATAACTATTTTTAAAAATTTCCATTTAATTTGAGACACATTCCATGCACAGTTTAGGTGTATTTCAAGAATTTGAGTAAGTACAAGTTTAATTTATTTGCAACTAGAAATTAATATTTTACTCAAGCATATTTTACTAAGCAATTAATGTAACTGTCGAGATTTTTGAGATTCAATTTAAACAAAAAGAGCTACGATGTGTCCCATAATAAATGTCGTTTCAATAACGAACTATAAATTATACTAAATATCCCTTCAAAACGCAGGTGTTAACTACAACATCCCACAGTTAATGAAATATTAATTAGGCCACTCGCTCCAATTCCTCAGTGAAGCAGATATAGGAAAGATTTCTAATCCATCCGTCACCTCCAAGCAGACAAAAAAAAAAAAATCTCTCAAATACGATAAAAAGTAATGAATATGTAATTTGATGATAACTTATTTCTCGTAGATGGTTTAGTAAAATACCAAATCCACAAGCTTTTACCGCCGTTTCATTTTTAAGGTGTATTGCACACTTATTTTTGCGATATTTCTAAGTCAAATGTGTTTTTAGTTTTTTTTTGCTTTAAAATAATTTCTAGATGAAATTTTTGCAAGATAAGGATATCATCTTAAAACTAGAGAGTTAGTTTACTAGATTTTTTGAACCTCAACCAAATTTATTGGAAAATAAAATGAATTTTACTATATTTTTAATTACAAAAGTTTTTAGAAAAACTTCGATTTTTTCTACTTTCAATGTTAAAAAAATTGCATTAAAAAACTATACACTCTAGAAACTAGATGGAGGTTCATAACATTAAGATTGATATTGTAAACAATTTCCAACCATAATTTCTTTTCTTGGCCCCATAAAACTCGAGTAATTACTGTTCAAAAATATGCTAATTAACGAGTTAAATGTTAATTAGTTAATTAATTTTTGAATAAAACTGAATTTTTTTTCATGTAAACATCATTACTAATTATGTACATTTAAGTTTAAAAAATAACCTATTTTTAAAATGAAAATTTAAAAAAAAGTTCAAGTGTGTATGTAAGGGAATATCGATCAAAGATTTTCTCATTAAGTTTTTCTCTGCTCGATGCTCTTATAAATGAGGGGAGGCAAAAAAAAAAGATAAAAAAAACAACACAGAAAGTGCTGCTTGCCCTTTTGAATAGCGATAGCACGGTAGTTCACACAAAAAGCTGGAACTGCACTTCTTTGTGGGGAAAAGAATACAAAGCTCTAATGAACACAGTCGTTACAAGCTTTGCTCGACTGTTGCATCTAAAGTACATGGCTCTATTGACGACTGCATAATACACTCAAAGTAAATGGCTTTCAAAAGGTTACCCGATGCGTTTTTTTTTTAATTATTATTATTTCTTTTACTTTGAATGAATTTATTTTTGTATTTTAACGAAATTCAGACAATCTAACTATATAGTTTGATCAGATCTATCGAAGTTTTTAAATAAAATTTTAAAAACATTAAAGTACAATTCTAACGATTTATTTTATTTAACATAAATGACACCAAAACAAATATAATCCTAACCATAGTTACATATTTTAACCTAATCAATAATAGAAAAAGCGGACTTTACTGTTGTAATTTGTGAAAGGTGTTTTTATAAATATATTTCATGTTTTTAACAAAAGGTTGCTGTTATACAAATACATATTTAAACAGAATCAAACTTCAAAAAGTTCAATGCCAGCCTCGTATTATTATTCCATATTTTAAATTAGCACTATAAAATATCAAAAATTTAAAAATTTTGGTGAATGGTTAACACTTAGGTGACTATAAGAAAATTGTCAACTAATGTCGTGAACGTAAAATTGTTTTCTAAGAGTAAATGATAAAAAAATGCATTTTATTGAATTTATTTCAAATGATATATTTGACCTTTAACAAACTAACATTTAAAGTTTGGTTCATACATTTATTTTTCATTATAAATAATCCCACGTATCACAGTAGTATTGGCCAATCCTGGCTGAAATTCGAGCATCGCTCCAAAATACACGATTTGTTTTAAATAAACATATTAAAAACCTCATAAAACATATTTTGTAACCCTCCGTCCTTTCTTGCAAAAATTATTTCTATTCTAAAACCATGTATCAACATTTTAAAACTTGCAGTATATTTTACCCGGATGAGATTACCAAATATTATAACAATTGCCGATCTACAATGGTTCACTTTGGGACTGTCCAATGTCGAGTGATACTGAAAAGCGTTTTTGTGCTACATACACATTTACACAATTACATTTAATACAATTTTTACATTTTTATAAGTAGAAACAGATTTTTTACTTCCATTAGATTTATCATAGTTGAGCACACCTAAGTATTCCTATGTATATTTCAATCTTTATTGTTACAATATTAGAAGATATGTAAAGACCTTGAGAGCGTATACAGAATCGTTAATTAATTTTTTTTTTCGAACGAACTATTAACGTTGCTACAAGGTTCGAACGAACTCATTAATTTTTTAAGTAAACAATAAACTTTGCTACTTTTGGTTCCAACGGACAACAAATGTATTTGTGGTTTGTATCAGTAATATTAGCAATAATGATACAAACCGCAAATACGTTTGCATTCATATGACTTTTTTTCAACATACAGTAATGCAATTTTGGTTTTTTGTCCAATCATTGATTTTGTTTCACTAAACTAGTAAAAGTTCTGCTAATCCTGATAATGCGATATAGTGTTACATTGGGTTATCAATATAGAAAATAGCTGATTTTCGTAATGATTATTTATGTCTTTTTGTATATGATTATTTTCCTTCTGACGTGTTGATATTGTTTTCCCCTTAAAAGTATTTGAAATGCATTACTAAAACAACAATATTTTATAAAATATTTTAAGGACACTTTGCTTATGATGTACATCATGTTTTTTATTTTGTTTAATTTTAAAATAATAATTTATTCAAGATATACACTTAAATAAAATAATTTATTAATATGTATTTCGTACTTTAATTGTCATATATAATTTCAATCCATTTATTAATAAAAAAAATTTAAAAAAAAAAAAAAAACCACCTAGACATGTAAAAAACGCCCGCCAAGTAAAGCAATCAGTCAGAAAAAGTTGCGAAATATAAAGTTTGCCACCAAGCGGCCGCGTTTAGTTTCTTTGGGATACTTGTACACAATAAACTAAATTGGGATTATTAGGGGGAATACTCATAGGCGATCAGAACTTGGCAGATTAAAGTTATTTCGGATTAATTTCATTTCATTTGCACTCATTGCACTGAATTGAAATTAATTTTATAAAAACTCTAGCCTGCCAAGTGCTGATTGCCTATGGGGATTCCCCCTAATAATCCCAATTTAGTTATTTGTGTATAAGTAACCCAAAGAAACTAAACGCGGCCGCTTGGCGGCAAATATTCGATTTCACAACTTTTCTGACTGATTGTTTTACTTGGCGTCTTTTTTTTTTTTTCACAACGCCTAGTTGTTTTGGGGGATATCAATTCTTTTTGTAGTGGTTGTTATGTTCTAAATGAGTAAGATACGGTTAATGGATATTTTAGCGTGAATAATCATATCGTTGCTCTAAAAAGAAATGACACAAGCTACAACACCATTATTATATTCACATAAAAAATTATTAGATTACGAAAAACACCATTATTAGATTCACATACTACTCTTTGTATTGAAAGTGATAATTAATATAATCATTAAATATTGTAGAGAGATTTAGGTTTGCAATCCAAATCCTTTTCGTTTCATTTAAAAGAAAATCTTCCTTACCACAACAAGAAATAATTTTATAATCAAAGAGATGTATCTAATAGATTTTGGGCAAAAAAACATGCAATTATGTACTAAAAAATAAGCGATTGTACAAAGTAACTAAAACATACAAACAAATTACTTGCTTTTATGCGAAATTGAGGATTACCAGCTTTAACATACCAATAAATCTATAAAAAAAAATGCGTCTCAAAGCAATTTTCGCTGTAAGTTTGAAATACAAGACTTGTTATTATTTTACGAAAAATTTAGCAGATACCTTGGAAACTCTATTTTCAACTGAAAGTGGTCTTCTAAGTAAAAAGTTGAAGCACGTGTTTTCAGAACTTTGATAAATATGCAATTTAATTGAAAAATAAGTAATTTTTAATTTTTTCTAGTTACACCGTTTTGATAGTTCAACTCAAAGTATTAAAGTCACTTCTTGAAAGTGAGCGAAAGGTGAATATACGAAAGAAATCCATTGACCTGTTTTAATCAGTCATTACCCAGGCTAAATTTCCCAACTTCCGGGATCATTTCTTGGGGGGGGGGGGATATGGACCCGCCTACTCATTAGTTTATACAAAAGGCACTTCCTCTAATAAAGCTGAGAGGAATACAAAAAGAATGATATGAATATATTAGAATATTTAAGCTGTAGGTCTGGCTAAATTTCACAAGTATCTTGATCATTTCCGGAGGGTATAGACCCTCCTAATAATCAAATCATACAAAAAGCACTTCCTTTGATTAAGCTGAGAGGAATTAAAATGAATGGTATGAATATTAAGCTGTAGGTCAGACTAAAATTTCCAAGTACCGAGATCATTTCAGGGAGGTATAGACCCTCCTACCCTTTACACCATACCAAAGGCACTTCTTGTAATCAATCTGAGAAGAATAAAAAAGAATAGTGTAAAATCATGGCTTTGGCTGTAGCTCTGGCTAAAGTTTTGGTATCAACGAGAAGAAGAACAAAATATTTGTGGCTTTAGCGATTTTCAAAGAACTTTTTTACCATGTTCCCTTGTTCAATGTTAACAATCATGCTGTTATCTTTCATATACTCACCAGGGGCAACATGATGGGAAAAAAATCAGGGTTATAGATATAATAAAAGCTGAGCTGTGAGGGGTCGAAAACGGGCCTAAGCTCTGTCAACATAATATACACTTGCAAGTTTGCCTCTTTGACATCGGACTTAGCTGCGGAACACTGCCGCGTTCCTAGATCTGTATTTCATGTTTGAATTGTCATAGTCAATATAAAATAATTTATCTTTTATAAAACTAAAAGCTCCTTGATTACTTTTGAAGGAAGCTGAAGAAGACCAAAATGGAATAAAAGCAAACTGTCGTATAGCTTTTCATATTTTTATATAATTATTTTAATACATAAAAAAAAATTTAGGAAAATAAAAAGTATTACATTTGAAAAAACGACAAAGTATGAGAAATTAAGTAATGAAGTAAAAATCACAGGGATTTTTAGAGAGAAAAATAAAGAGAGAAAAAAACAACGCATAATTTAACTGAATGGTAATATTTTTTATAGCTGAAAATAAAAAACACATACCTACACGATTAATAATGTCCTCGTAAAATAATTAGTACAAAAATAAAATTGCTTATTATGAGGAAATTAGAAAAAAAAAGTATATTTCTTTGTTAAATACACAGTGTAGGGATGATTTTTTTAAGCAGGCCAAAATGAGAGTTTATAATTTCAAATATAAAATATTAGATATGTAATGTTAAAATATGTAACATGAATAAATCTAGAATAACAATTCTCTAGATTTGAAGCTGTATTTTTGCAGAAACATACTTTATTTGAATATTTTATTGAAGGTAGTAACTACAGTGTCATTTTAAAAAAGGTTCTAAATTCTAAATACGTTAACTAACAATTTAATCAATCTAAGGCAACTCAAAAGAAAATGAAATATATAAGAGGATGCACAAATGAAATTGGCATATGACCTCTGGATATTTCTCACGTGCGATAATGTGCCTCATTTTTATGGAATTCTTGATATTTCAGTAAGAATTTGACAATGTTTTACCCGCTTAAAAAAATCATGTCTACTATAATTGAGAAAATGGATCGATTTATTTTGCTCTTGTAATACTCGTAAAGAAGAATACGAGTAAAAACGTAAATATGCTATTGTAAAATATATTATTTCTTTTAAGATAAAAAAAAAAATTCATTTTAAAAAACACTATTCAAATCATCTAAAACGGATGTAATTATCTTTTATTACACCGAGTACAGAGTTAAGTGCTTAAACATGAAGAATTATTTTGCTTTAAAAAAATGAGATTATTATAGTTATAAACATCTAGCACTTTTGCTATAAATTTTTGATAATGGATCATAGATTTGCACCCTGTTTGAAATGTATGCACTATTTCAAACTTATATGCACTATTTTCGTTAATTACTTTATGTAAGTCACTACTCATATTCTTATCATTAAGTCCCCTCGAAAGTATTATTAATCACAGAAAATTTAAATACTACAGATTGAAACAATCTCAAAATTTAGCAAATAATATTTATAGCTGTTTAAATTGGGTAAGATGATTATACCACATTAAATAGCAGCACCAATGTTTTAAATTGTTTAAAATTATGTCATGCATGCATCATAATTTGACAATAAAAAAAAAAAAAAAAAAGATTTAAACATTACGAAAATCAAGAAATCAATATCTTTGTTTAAATTGGTAAAGTCGTAAAAATCACCTATCAAATAAATCTCTCAACTAAAGCTTCAATTATTATTAAATGATTAGAATAATTTTACATTTAATGCATTACAATTAATTATTTAATTACTTAACATTAAAAGTCCGTTTAACACACTAGTAAACAGAAATCGCAATATTGAATAAAATAGGAAATTATAGTATTCATCAATGGTATTCATAGATTATTTCAATAATATTTGAATACAATAAATATTATTTTCAGCATTTAAAACATTTGCTATTATTCTTTTCAACAGAGGCACATTTAATACATAACTTATTAGCATCAAAAGGCATGAAGTTTAAATTTAGAGTTTAAAACACATTTATTAGAAAAAAATGTACTCATGAGATTAAGGTCTAATTGTTTTCTACATTTTGGTGTATTGACTTTAGCAGATTGCACTGATATACGAAAATAAGGAAAATTACTTATTTGGATGCATTTCCTTCTCCCATAAGTATTTCTAAACAAGAGGGATATATTGTCTGTTGGCAATGTAAAATAACCTCTTGGAAATATACTTCTTTATGAAATTAGCGTATCATCTATTCGTATTTTGAATTTTAGTTAAATAATTTCAGTATACCTGCAAAACAAAATTTAAAAGCTAGTTTGTACTCAAAGATATTACATTTCAAGTTTAAACTATAATAAAATTAAAACAGATACTCGAAGGAGGTAAAAGTAAGCTTTTGATATTACTCAATTAATATTTCTGCAGGGTAACAATTATTCAGCTTTATGATTTAATCTCTATTATCCATGTTGGCCCAGATTTCGAAAAGATGTGTTTCATGCAGCACGAACTCATCGGACCGATAGAAGTCCTGTAAGAGCAGTTTGGAGATCGCATTCTAGC
This sequence comes from Linyphia triangularis, assembly GCA_963978545.1. NCBI lineage: Eukaryota > Metazoa > Arthropoda > Arachnida > Araneae > Linyphiidae > Linyphia > Linyphia triangularis. The sequence goes on along the minus strand of OZ021721.1, from coordinate 8,986,517 downwards.
TAGAAGTTTTCATTTCATATAGCTTAATAACACTGTATAACCGTACAAGTAATTTTAATTGAAAGAAATACATCTGAAAAGCATTATCATAATAATTATAATGATTGAGTTTTAATACGAATTTTATGGGTTTGAGGAATTGATTATTTTTATGATTTTTTTCCTAGAAATATTTGTAGATAGTAATACAATATAATCAATTATAAAAGTACTTACAGCTTTCTACTTCAACTGTGCATTGCTGGCGATCCATTGGAAAGTATCGCAAATCCATAGGACAGCTATTTGTAACCGTTAGCCTGTAATTGAAAACAAAAAAATGTGGCTTGAGCTTTAACATTTCAGTTATTTTAAAAACAACTTATGACTAAGAAACTATTACTAATGAATACAACAATAGTTTTAGTCATAAAATGTTAATTCAACATAGATAAAATGCTCAAAAAAATAAATATCAACTAAAAACAATCATTATAAAGTAATTGATAAATTCAGTTAAATGTGGTATAAAATCTAGATATAATATACATCGCAATGTTAATATTTTTGAGTAATTACGCTTATATCAATAAAATAAGAAACAACTAAAATATACTTTTTAAAACCATTAATTAAATATCGCAAAAAACTTATTTCGATGATTCTACTGCAAATTTGAAGTTTCATTCGGTAATTTCAAAGCCCAATTTCCAAGAAATTATCTCAAAAATAAAACTGTTTGATCCAATATGATTCTAATTGAGACAAAAAAGATCCCCGCACTATATCAAAGTAGCGATCTTATCAGTCACTAGGTAATTACACAAGTGCAAAAAGTAAAGAGAAAAATTCTTTCTTTAATGGAGCTTCTGTTTTAAGTGAAAATATTTGCGTATTTATTTTACATGTCTCATCAATCTTAGCTCTTATTATATTTTTTACCATTCATTATCTAAAATGTTTTTGCTGAACACTAAGACTAATGGTAAAATCCAGAAGAGTATGAATTTCAATAATTAATAAATGAAATTATGTTGCGAACGTCATTTCCTTACAGTGATTTAACACTAAATCCGGATTTGTTCATCGTTTAATTTAATATTATGCTTTTTTTAGACGAACAATGTCACTAGCGGAATCGCTTTTTTGCTGAGTTGTAATGGCTTGAGCAACAAAGCAGCTCTACAATCAGCTATGGCTTTCCCCTCGAGGTATTGGCAGAAGAGTGAGTCTCTTTTTAAATATTTTGTTAGTAAATAACCTTGAGCTATTCAGTAATCTTTTAGAAGTACTTTGCTGCGAGGAAAAAAGCATTACAGACCGCAGTTTGAGGTGAGGGAATGAAACATTATTTTAAAAGAAGTTTTCCATTTATCCAGCCGTGGAAATGGACGAAAAACCGCAACTTGTCACTTTGTTGGACAAGTTCAGACGAGGCTTTTTTTATTTACATTCCACGTTCATTTCTTATCTTTCGAAGGGGAGAAAAAGCTTTTAGGCATCATAATAGGTTCGTAAATTGTGAAAGGGTAAATATTTAAAGACGAACACTCCGAAATCGCTTGTTATATGACGGAGGAATTTTGTGTTATGCACAGGAGCATCCGTTGTGACATTCGGGTGACTTAAAGAGGATTTATGGATCCAATTCTTAAATCACTCAATAGATCACAATTAAAAAATTCTTTCGAAATCACTTAGTGCACATTGGTAAGTTTTTATTTTATTACAAGTGCCACCAATATAGAATTATAAAATATCTATTAATGAAGCTATATTAAAAGAATAAGCGAGCAAATTTTGATAGATCAACAGAATTTAACAACTTTACAAAGGAAAGATAAATGATAACTCATATTTTTAAATCATTTATATTAACTTCGATTGTGTTTGTTTGTGGCGGGCAATGTTTTCGGAGGATTAATTAACTCACTTGAAGTCATCCAATCAATCCAAAATTTAGCAGATAGCATCCATTGTCATCGACAACGATCAAGCTTTAGGACGAAATAGTTAATAAAGTGGAATGGAATTTTTCTTCGTAATGGTCAAACGCTATGAAAACTCGATCTGATCTAAAAATTGTCAAAATAAGTTCTTATGTAAAAAAGCAAAATTTAAAGTGTGTTTGTATATGATTACGAGAAGAGTAAATTTTCAATACAGTTGCACATAACATTTGGCCAGGCATATAAATGAGTCAAAGTAAAAACTTTGTTTCTATGGGTACTACTAATGGTTTTCAGTTGGAAGAAAATTAAGGTATACAACTTTTAGGAAGTGATTGGAACGCAAGAGAAGATGTGATACAGATTAAAATTGCTATTAAATATGGGGTTCAAACCAAAAGACAGCTATTGTCAGTCATTGTCAAGGTGCCACTTGTTTTTTTTTATGCCCACAACAATAACTTTAAAGATCCTGATGCAAGAAATGTAGAAGAAAAAAATTATTGTGACTAAGACATTCCAGAGTATCTATTGAAATACAGGATGGTTCGATTCAAAAATTGATGATTTGAAAAAAATCATGGTATCTAAGTTAATGAAGACCGGAATTCCTTCAAAAATATTCAACTACATAGATTATGTGAAGCTTCTATGAAAATATATATTCAGGGGTGCTTTACTTAAGAGTTACAGCTGAAACGAATGATGTATTCTTCAATTTTGTAGCCTCAAATACCAAGGAAGCTCCGTTTAAACCAGTAACCTTGCCTTGTCTCGAACTCTATGCTGTTCTGCTGTTGAGATTGTACCACCAAATAATTCAATCAATTCCAATCGATATTTCAGACGTTTTCTTATGGTCTGATTGATAAATCAGTTTATAATGGAATCACTCAACCAATCAAGTCAAAACTGATTCGTTAAAAACATAGTTGCTCACATTCAAAGACTCAAAGAAACCACACAAAAAACAGGAATTTTACTCCCGGCTCAATCAATCCTGTAGATTGCGCTTCCAGAGGTAGCAAGCTATTCAAGCAAAGGCTATAGTGGCGAGGTTGATAGAATCAAAACTTATTGTAGCGCCTTTTATTCTGGAAAACAAACAAAACAACATATAAACAGAAGCAACAATTACTATAGTTCTTCAAGATTCTGTAAAAATAGACCAATAATTCTTTTCTAAGTACTCATCTTTCAATCGCCTTATAAGAGTGGTTGCATGGTGTCTTCGATTAATTTAAATTGTAAAATACCTTCTGATGCTGTACTTAAACTCATTTCAATGTTCTTGAACTTAAAGCCCCCATTCATGCAGTTAAAGAAATTCCAAAACTCTAAGCTTTCAGTTTTTTTCCCAAAAAACCACCACATCACTGTTATCATAAACAATCTTTTACTGCCAGCAACTTCAGTTGCTCTACATTTGATTCGTTGATGATTTGGTTCATCTGGGGTTGTTATAAAGTACGAAGACATTTTCAAACATGCCTAACTTGCTTCAAATCCAAAAATCCCAACGTGACCCTACTGATGTGTAATCTCCCTAAAGATCGTGTAACTTAATGTCGGTTCTTTAAAACCTCTTTTTAGGGTACTTTCCAAATGTATTGGATTCAAAATCTAATTCAAAACTATTTTTAATGCAAGTCTTTTCGGCAAATCAAATTCAAAGTTTTTACTTCTGACGATTTCCATCATCTGCATTAATTTATCAATGTGTTCCATAATATTTTTATTGTGTATTTGTTTTATAATAACTCATTCATATACATTTTATAACAGTAATGAATGTAATTCTAATCCTGTGCATTTTTTTATTAAAATTTTAAATCTATAATTCAAATCAAGTCAATACCATGCATTTTAGTTTAAATCGATTCCGATTCAACGTTTAAAGAAAAAGATACCTATTTCTATAAATATTTGTAATGCAATCTAAATAAAATGCGTTTTATTTGTGCTCCATGAAGAGAAAAGTATTTATTTCTCAAACTCACATTCATCTGCTAATTTATTCTTTACTTGCAGGGACATTTCATCGTCATTTTCACGGAAGGATCCACGACGCGGTATAAGAAACGAAAAACGAACGTAACACAACGCGTCCTATTTTGGGATGACAACAAAGGAAAAATAAAAATGAATTTCTTTTGTGGAAGTTTTATTCCTTTTTTGCTGCAATGTTTCGCTTTGATTTGCGCAGACACATGACTGGAGATGAGAGGAGCTGAAATTGGACTAGGTAAGTCTCTTTTGCCTTTTCAACCGTAAACACGTATGAACAAGAAATAATCCCCTGTGATTCTCTTGGAAGAAGTAAAAATCAACATTTGAAAATAGTGCAACATTTTTAATTCGGATATTTAGAAAAATGTTACAAAAGCAGGTTTGTTTGCGGAGAAAGAAAAATTAAAATATATTAAGAATATTTTCCTTTTCTATAATCTCTTTCGTTGTATTGTGTTTAATTTTAAAAATAAATATTTCTTAAAATGCCTTTCACTTCACTCAAAATCAATTTATAGCGAAAAGTTTTGTTTAGCATTTTCCCAGCGTTTTTGTCAATATCATTTTAGTTGTTATGAATAAAAGTTTTGATACAATTTTGAAACAATTTAAAAGTTATGTTAAAACTGTTTTAATATTTTGTTTAAAATATGCAATATTTTATCTATTCTCTAGAGGTTATCAATAATGCTTTATATTGATAACAACTACTTTGCAAGAAAAATTAGTGTATTAGCCTCGTATAGTACGAGTACCAATTACAGCGAATTAATAAAAATGCTAAAACTTAAAAATCTCTACAATGTTTTTTTTTTTATTTTTAAATTTTTTTGTAAAAAATATTAGTACGAATAAAGTACTATTATTTTTCCGAGTGAAAATATAACAAAAGTCTAAAATAAAGCAATGTAAATAAATAAGTTTTTAAAATAAAAAAAATAATCAAATCATTTTTTTTTTTTTTTGATGACCAATTCTTTTAAGAGTGACGCAATAATTATCAAACATAAATATTTGGTGTTATGCAATTATTTATCTTGTATGTTTACGTATATTCAACTTAACATACTTTAATCCCTAAAAATAACTAATGCAAATCTGAAAATGATAAATAAATTTCTTCGTAAATCAATTTCATAAATCTTACTTTGTAATTATGTAGTTACATACTTTGTAATGCATAAAACTTCTTGAAGCGCTTTTGAAAGAATTAAGTAATATCAGATTTATTTTATATTTTAAAAAATTAATTTCATTCAATGGAGTATATATTTCTGTATTATCTACAAACTCGAAATTAAAATACCGAAATTTAATATCAATCAGAATAATTTAAAAACTAGGTTGGTTCCTAAACATTAACTTATGCATGGTATTTCTCGCATTTTCTCCTGCATAACTTTAAATATTAATTCGTAAAATTATATTCGTATAAGCAAAGCCTTTATTTTTCTTGTTTGCAAAATCTTGAAGTAGTCTATCAGCTAATCTATTTTTAAATACAGAGTATCGATTAATGGCTACACTAATTCAATAAATGCCATAATCCATTAGTATTTATTATCCATTAGTTATAATATCTCATTCATACACATTTTATAGTAGTAATGAATATAATTCTAATAATGTCACATTATTTTATTAAAATTTTAAATCTATAATTCAAATCAAGTTGACATCGTGCATTTTAGTTTAAGTCAAATCCAACTCAATGTATAAAGAAAAAGATGCATATTCTTATAAATACTTGTAACGCATCTAAATTCAAACACTGTACTTAAATCACCGATAATTATTTAACAACGAAAAATAATTTTAAGTATATCGTCAAGATACCCGACTTACATTTACTCCAAAAATGCGCACTTTTCATACATTCAATTTTAATGTAAAATCGTCCTATGAATTTATTGAAACATTTTTTGCCCCATGTTTTTGTCCAATGTACATTGTAATGCAAGATAAAGCAATTCAGATGAAAGAATGATCAACACGGTGTTAAACATTCAACAGATCCAGGTTTTCCAAAGCGAAAAGCAAAGTATCATTCAGAAAACCTTCTCATGAAAAATATAAATAATGGCAAGTGCTTTATGGGTGTGTGACAGCTAGTCCCCACGTTTTCCAGACCAAAGTGTGCTCCAACGTGAATCACGCTGGGTTTTCTCATGACCAAGTATTCAACGAAAAATACATAAACCTTGATGATGGAGAAGCACGCAGCGTAACTGGTGGATCCATCTTCACGAGAGATTATTGTCCAAGATTATAACCATGGAGTACGAAATACGTATTACTATAAAACAATGAAAATGAATTGTTAAAGAAACGTGTATTATATTTGTATTTGACAATTTTAGGTAAGTTAACGTGTTCTTTTCAACTTTTTGTTGTTCTTCATTTAGGCTAGAAAATTAATATTAACTTAGATTTCATAAGACAAGGCAAATAAAGATTAGGAATTTCAATGGTTTATGTCCACGTTTCGTTAGAAATAAAGGTACGAGTGCAATTTGTTGATACGTTAGGGTTACTAACGGATGATAGATCAGCAAGAAAAATAATTATAACAACACTATAGTACAATGGAAACTAGTAATGAAAAAATGTTTTCAAAAATTAAAATACAATATTTTGTTTAAAATTCTTGCTTTAAAATGAAAACAAGTGAAAAACTTAATTTTAAAGTAGAATTAGAAGAAATTAATTCTTTTTTGATTTTAAAAAACGAAACAATGGATTTTAGATTTCATTTAGAGATTTGATTTAGTTGGTATAAAAATACAAAGCATACATACACTTTTATTCTATACCTGAGTAAACTAACGTGAAGGCGATCACTTACTATAGTTTACTTCTGAGAAGTAGTTTTACTAGGTTTTGAAACACATCGCTTAGTCTATATTTTAAATAACCGACAAAAACCATTCATACCTTATAAAATAAAAGTTTTTTTTTATTCCGTTGCAATTATTATTCAACAGACTAACAAAATACACACGAAATAATACGAATGCATAAAGTGGATTCTTTTGCAAGTAAAAATCAGTTACAGATCAGCAGTTCGAGTCGATTTAAAATTGAAATTTCGTTAAAAGAACATTTCGATAGAACGAAAATGAAGCATTCCCAAACGACTCATTTTTTTTATTAGTTTCCCTTCATATGTGGCTCATATTTAATAACCCATGTTATATTCTCAACAATTTTCAGGCGCGTTTGCTTTTACTCGTTGCGGTGACATTTAAAAGAAACGTTCACTTACACTATATGTTTCACCTCAGAAAGCATTATGAATACAGAATTCTTTCTGGAAGTGATTTTTTTCTCTGCATGCAAGAGATGTTACGCTTTTCCTGAAAATGGTGGTGACCATTTCAAAAATCTGATTAGGTTTCAGGTCACTAGGAAGTTAATGTACCCGTGGATGACATTCGAGTGGAAAACATTATTTTGCCAGGAATTCTATTTTATGTTTCTCTTAGAGATTGAAAGTTAGAATTAGATAAAAGTAAAGTGAAAATGTCAATTGACATTTTAAGGGGATTTGGTATGCTTAAAACTATTTTTTAAATTTATGTCTTTAAAATTATAATTTTTACACATTTGGAAGTATTTATGAGGAAATAAGTGAATCAATTTTATTATAAAAAATTCCCGTAGTGCACTAAATTTTCCAAATTTTAAATTTAAAAAAAAAATTTAGACCGTTTCAAATTTTCTTATTTTTTAATGTTTTTTCCTAATTCTTTTGGAAAGAAATTTTCAGTAAGTAAAATAGCTTTGAAGAAAAACAATAAAAGCCCTACCTATAGGTAAAAAAATCGTAAAAAGGATATTTTTCAACATTTGAATTTGTAAAAGAAAAGTTTCTATTTTACTCAAAAATCCATGCCTATTTTAGACAAATGGATCTTTAAAATGACATAAAAAGTTTCAAATTGTTTCATTTATATTTGCTGTAGTTTTTAAGTAAGGTCGGAATTCCAAAAAGCAGGAACTGAGAAAAATGCGTCGAAGGGGCTATTGAAGCTATTCTCCATAAAAATATTATTTTGATGCAATTGCAGTTATCTGATTAGCTCAAAAACTTACCAAGAGAAGTTTATTAACATTAAAAAAAAAAAAGACTTAGAACATCGATATTTTTGTGAAAACAATGGGTACCAAGTACTCTTAAACCGTTTTCATCACATAATTATAGTTTTCTTGTTAAGCGAACCAACACTAAATCACATAACTAAGGACAAGAAAATAAATCCTGAGAGTTTTGTGTGATAATTAAATAAACAGATGGAAATATTTTAAAGGCTAGTATCTATAAAACAATGATGATTTAAGGTGACTAAACATAAGTGTTCACATTATGTTCCTTAACATTATGTTGTGTAATAAAAGATAATTTAAGTGTTGATTTACATCAAAGATTACCAAAAAATCTCATAATAATGCCAAGAATTTCGTGCTGTTAAATTCCGGTTGTACAACGCACTTTTTTTTCTTTCTCCATTATGCAAATGTGGATTTATTACATAATTACGATTGTCTCCAAGTTCCTTCTGGTAATGGTTATTACTAAGGAAACAATCCTACATGCAGTTCTATCTGCAGAGTTTTCGGTCAAAAGCATATTTGGATCTACAAAATTGCTGTCTGCACGATCAAAACACATTAAGGGAATGAGTTAAAATTCTAATAACTCAACCACAATGACCGATCAATTGCTTGAGTCATGTCGTACTTTGAAACAGTCGGTTGACATTTTTCTGCCGTTGAATCAATTCGGTTTGGAGAAGTTACTATAAAAATAGACTAATTCTAAGAGTTATCTTTACATTTCATAAGGTTAATAGATTTGGAATTCGGCTAGAATAAATATTCAGCCTTTAAAATTAGATACTACGGATGTTACTATACTTACTATACTTTTTATAAGGACTGAACTTTTCTTAATGTATTTAAAATACTAAAACCATTTATATATAATTATAAAATTAGAAAGTGTTATTACTAGTAATTTAATGGAATAAAATTTAGATGAATGCAAAAAATCAACATGAATGGCTGGATTTACACAATTAAATCCAGTATTCATATTGATTTTTGCATTCATCTAAATTTTATTCCATCAAATCACTAGTAATATCACTTTCTAATTCTATAGTTATATACATAGTTTTAGTATTTTAAATTAAATGGTATTATGTTTTTCAATTATATAATAATTATTTATATTAAACAATAAAAAAGAAACTGGGTAAACAAATACATTTTATTCTTTTGAAGTGAGTAGAATATGAGACTTAATTCAATTCATTGTTTTGAACAACATCAAAAGATACTGAAAAATATTTTTTTTATTTGAAATCCCTTTGAAACTCTTTTCCTTATTTTGCACTTAATACCTATGAAAAAAATCGAGTGACGCTTTAGTTTTATTGGAACACATCATAATATGTAACATTTAATACAATTGTTTCGATTATAAATTGGAATGCTAATTACTTAAATGCCTAACAGCAATGAAATTGCTAATTACATTAGTTTTTATCGACAATCGGAATGTTGATTGCATACATTATTATCATTTATTGGAAGGTAAACCAATTTGGAAACTCAATTTGAGTCTCAATTAAACTCGTATCATTTAAAATATTTCCCTGTAAACTTTATTTTCGTTAGCAAACTTAGTATTCCCACGACTGTATAAAAACTATTAAATAGTATTATAGTATAACTAATTTTACAAAGTTTTTTAACTAAAACATTTTAAAACTTTAATTACAATTACAAAGCAAAAGTTTTAATATCTGTTTAAATAATCCAAATTTGCTTCTCAATCACTTTTTATTACAGAAAAATATAGCCAAAAGAAAACTGGACAATTAATAACTGAAGGTGTCATTGAACCAGGCGAGCAATAAACACGACACGACAAGAAATGTTCCTGTTAACAAATAAAAACCTATAAAATGCCAGTTCTTTTGGGACTATTTCAGAGAATTTTCCTATGTCGAGTAACGCTACTCTAACATTTATGCACATTGTTATCTTTTGGAAACTTCTGCTCATTTATTATGTATTCTTATACATTGCTTATATTCTTACAAAGAAAGTAAGGCTTTGGTTTGACTTGCAAGAGTTTAAAATTTTAATACAATACCACTCATTTATTCAAAGAAAGCATTTAAAGAGTATTAATGTATTTAAATCAATATTTGAATGACATGTGGCTGAATATTAGTTGAGTAACACCATTAATATACAAATCCTTTATATTCTACAATCAATTAACACAACATTATTTCCCACATGTATTCTTCATTCTACAAGAGTTTATTTAAAAATATTTTGCAATAGAAATATTGATAAAAAAAGCAATAGCTTTGAGATGAAAGTTTGAGTATTTTAACTATACAAAAATTTAACAAATATAACAAATGAGAACCAGTTAAGGCTAAAGGTTTGAGTTAACTGCTATTGCTATTTGTGTTTAACTGAATGATAAAACCAAATATTAAATTTACTCTTAGCTTTCATTTTCCTGTTAAAAACTTTTCCACTCTCTAAAATAACTTTTCAGTAAACGAACTTGTTGAAGTAGACTTTTATCATAAAATATATCAATTATCCACTATTGTATTTTTTAATAACATTTGTTTTCAGAAATTTAAAATGATATTAAGGAAATGTTAAGTTTCGAAATAGTGTATTTGCTGAAACACCTTTATTAGGGCTAAAATTGGAATCGACACATTTACCAACCCACTGAATATAAACTATTGTCCTTAACTAAACTTTCGTCGTTACTAAACTTAAGAAATCTTCCATGATTCCTTTCACCTTCAAACTAATTTAAAACTTCCCAACATAGCATATGTTATAATAATAGAAAGAACTTTGTGATTACGCAATTACTTTAATCCCTTTATGCAACATAGCAAAAAAAAAGGTAAGTGCCATTCGAATAATAAGGTACCTGCAGAACTAAGATTGAATGACCATTTCGTAATTAGCATAGAAATTGGTTTTATACAATGAGTGGAAAATTAAAATATTTAAGTAGTTTTCGTTATCTGTTAGGATTAATACGATTTTCAATTATAATTCTCCTATAAGTGTAACTAATTTAATGCTGCTAATTAAATCTAATTCACATATTAATTGGTACAGCGTTAAATTTGAAATTAAAACTTTTCTAAAAATCAATTGAAAATAATTCCTTGGAATAGTTGTAAAAATACAATGAAGTACATGTTGACATATAATTAACTAGAAAGTGTCATATAAATAGAAACTCAATAACTAGAGGAACACGTTAACAATAAATTTTGATCAATTTGCGATAAATAGTTGTTTGGTCTGTACGCTCAACAGACTTTTTTTTTTTGCACAATGATGGTTAATTAAGCCATGTTGATCTCCTAAACCTGTGATTGTGAGTTCAAGTCTCGTCGAAGGTAAATGCGGTAATCTTTTGCCCACTTGATGGCTGCGTGGTTAGTACTCTGCCTTCGCATGCCAAAGGTGCCGGTTTTCAAATCCCGGGTAAGGCATGGATATTCGTTGTGTTTCTGAATCCACGTTAAGCTACAGATCCCAGCCTGATTAGCCTACATTGTGCATAAAAACAGGTCGTTGAGTGTGCAAACCAAGCAATCAGGCCAGGACCTACAATTTAACATGGATTCCGAACCACAACGAACATCTCTGCATAGTCCCATGATTCGAACCCATCACCTTTGGCATACAAGGCCAGAGCGCTAACTCCACAGCCATAAGGGAAAATAAAAAATTTCTTATTTTTTTATTCATACCATCAGTATCTTATCTGCAGAGATTTTACTCCAAATGTTTCATGAGTAACTTTACTTTACAGTTAAGCTACTCTCCATTACAGTATACCCTTTTGAAAATCTTCCGGCGTATTTTTATACATTCCTCACGCACCTGGCATTTACTTAAAACCTTCTAATTATCAAGTACCTCTTAATTAATTTGTCATTTAATACTGTTATTTATCACTTTGCAAATTAACATCTTTACCAAGTGAAATATAGTATAACTAAGAAAAATGTATCCGTTATTTTCAACAAAACGTTACTTTGAAAATATAAAATATACATATATCTTGGTTGAATAAGGGTGTTAGGTCCAGAAAATCGTTCAACTTTTCACCTTTTTATATAAATAAATGCTATAATAGTTAGTTCTTTATGTTCTTTTATGAATGTCATTGATGAAAAATGATATACAGAGCCAAAATTATTATTTTTTTATCATTCACATCTTTGAATCCAAATATGTATACATTATAAGCAAATATTAATGTATTTAAAATGTTATCATGTTATGGTTACAATGAAACAATGATCTAAACTTGGAAGAACTGATAATAAAAATATTAATGTATTTAAAATGTTATCATGTTATCGTTACAGTGAAACAATGATCTAAACTTTGAAGAACTGATAATAAAAATGAGTAGCATTCCCAACAGAAAACAGCATAATAAACTGAAACTGAGCTACAGTTGAACCGGCACCATAAACTTCATTGCGGTTTCGTGACAGAAAATAAGATTCAGCAAACCATTTATATTCTCACATGCTTTTAAAACAAAATGACCCCTCCGATGGAACGAAAAAAACTAAAAAGCAACTCCAGAAGTCTGAATGAAAATGTTGACTGGCTTTTATATCCACTCCCAATTTCACTCAAAGCAGACAGCAACAAAATTTCACATTGCATCGGGAAGTTTTTTTTAAAAAGTCGTTTGCTAAGAGCGCCCACAGCCATCAGAACAGATAGCAAAGAGGTAGGAAATAAATCTTAAAATATAATCTAAAAAAACTGCCACCAGAGAGAGAAAAGGGAAGCTTTTTACCAAAAAAGAAGCCGATCTTGCTGCCTTAAGGAAGAAAAAAAGCAAGGCTTTCCTCACATGTCAAAGCCTGTGTGCATTACCCGCTGCTTCAAGAGATCCAAGAATGCAGTTGCAATAAGATCAAAGGAAAGAAATCCGTTCGAAGAGGGGATAGAGAGCGAAATAATAAATACAAATATTCAGGATGTTGTTTCGGCTTGGGAAGTGACCGGAGCATTACACAAGATTTGCATTTCACATTGAAGTTAGTGTTCATCCGTGAAGCATATGACACCTAGTTTAACATTGAATGGACCACGTAGGCATTTTGCGGTGAGTTATCAAGAAGATATTGGCTTGAGATGAAGTGATGCGAGCTTTTTGCTGGTTTGTAACTTTTTAGAAAACAAGTCATGAAAAGCGTACTTTCAAGTTTAAAATACGGTTTTTGAATTTTGAAAGAAAAAGAGATAATACAAAGGGTTATTGGGCTTTATGGATAAAATTGTAGGAATGTTGTTGTTTGATTCTTCAAATTGCGATATCTGATCTTTGAAGTGGTGTATTTTTATAAATTGAAAAGTGAGTTTAAAATAAAAAGGGAAAACGGGAAATTTTGATTATTCGTATATACACAGTTTTATGTAGTTTTTTTATTGAAAGTAAAGCAAATATAAAATGTCTATTAAAAAAAGACTATTAGTAGCTTGCAGTTAAATTCAGAATTCAATCAAAATGTGTACGATTCCGTTTTATTTGAAAAAGTTATACTTCAACGAGTATTACAGAAACTATGTTTTAAAGATAAAAAACCTTTGTATGTATGTAAAAGTATATTATGAAACTAACATTGTCTAATAAATACTATGTTTTAAGCAATTCATAATCCTCAAATTTTTTAGAAGGACAAAAAAAATTCTATAGCAAGTAGTTTGTTTCTGGGCACAATCAATACATTTGAAATATAAAATTTAAATTTCCAAATGTTTTATTGAGATTTCAATTAAATAACAATGATCTTCTCTGTGAATGGTGAGGTTTTTTTTTTTTTTTTTCTGGTTTTTTTTCTAATTAATGTATCATCCATTTTTAAAATATACGAAAAAAAAACTAAGTATAACAGAAAACACTAGCTAATTTACAACATTTTATCTACAAAAAGATATATTCGCATTGTGTAAGGGCCGCTAAAATAAAAGCAGAAGTTATTTAATAAATACTGTCATGCTATGTTCTGAACTTCTAAAAGAATTCCCTACAGGTGATATTATCCTAATCATAAACGCAAACCATAGAAGAAAAATAGAATTCGAATTGGCCACTATCTTCTTTCTTGGAGGATTACCCTCTTTTGAAATATGTCCATTGTCACCCGATCTCTAGTAAGGAATGTGTTTTACTGCATTAATCCATCGTTACATCACTCAGCCTGGAGATTAAGCACCTCTTCGTGAATACGAATGCTAAAAGACATCCAATTGAACTTCCCTATTGATTAGTTCCCCTTCTCTTGCATGAGTGCAGGAAAGAAGATTTATTCTGTGCATGGGGGGAGAACCCCAATAGACATCTTCGATTGACACCCTCCCTTCTCATGAACCCCACCCTTATTGCCATGGCGACCAACCACAAATTCTTTTCAACTTGCAAGAAAGAAATGGTCATCGTCTTGCTTGATCACATAACAGACGTGTGTTTGTGGTAGCTTGTACAAACACAAAATTTCGCAAACATTGATAAATGTGTCTTCCTCTTAGATACTTTTGAGTTCTTGTAAACAACTTATTTCAATGCTGTTGTAATCAGCTGTAGGTAGGCTCGGTCAACCAAGTTGGGTGAGGTTATTGACTCCATATGAGCTAGGAATCAAAGCGAGTCCTGGATAAAGCTCGGATGGCTTTGATGGGAGCCTTCTCATTCAACGTTATTCGTTATTTCATTTTGTTATTACTTATCTTCTCTGATCCTTTGGGTAAATAAATGCAAGTTAAAATGTATGAGGATAGTTCTTTTACTTTATATTGAAAATAATTCGAAGTTATTCATTTAATAAAATAATTTCGTAGTAATAAATATCATAAAACATATATATTGAAGTAACTCAAACATGGGAAGTTGCGTATCTAGTACTGGATTATGTGAGTATTTAATCGTATTTTAGAGACTTAACTCTCAGATAAACTATCTCTTAATGTGCAGTTGTTTTTAAGACTTTTCTGTCGAATTACAAAGGTTCAAAACATAAAACCAATTTTATTTTTTTAATCCAGTTCATTACTTCGAATCCAAGACATTTTAGTCAATCAAAATAAAGTTTCCATAAACTTTTCTGCGTCTTCTACACTCCTATTTCTTTTCTCCTGTAAGTTTAAGAATTAAAATAACAAGAGCAGGGTTTTTAATATGGTTATTTTAATGTTTGGTTAAACAAATTTACCAACAGTAAACTCTTTTCTTAATAATAAATCCCTTTATTTAGTATTTTTTGGTTTCTATTTCATACACAACTTATAATAATTCAAGAAAAAAATCTTTCTTAACTTTCAAAAGAAATTGAAAATTCAAAACTTTAACATTTTATAAGCATATTTTTGTATGTATTTATGAACAAGTCAATAGTACTAATTATCATATTCAACATCATTTCAAATGTTCATTTAGCTCATGCTTTTTTTACTATTTAGGAGGTCTAAAAATATTAATTTTTGAGTTCAATGAAATAAAAGTGTAATTTAATATTTACTTAAAAATTATATATAACTATAAGTTAAGCATGTGGTCGGGATAAAATTTACATAATTTAAATTACATTTAAAAAATTTCCTTTCAACGTATTCAGCAGATTTTCGTGTTATATTTGGTAATTATTACCATATATCTCATAATATATATTACATTTACTATACATTTCATTTTAAAGAAATTTCCCACCCTTGCTACAAAAGTGATCAAACTCAAATTTCTCATTTTTGGAGTTAAAGTGTGTATAGATCACAAGCTACATGAGCTTAAAAATCTGGTAGAACGGCAGCAGTCAGTTTACACTTGAATTCAACTTGTAAATAATTCAAGCAGGTGATACATACAACCAGCTTCAAGTGCATGCATTCTAATTCTGTAAGCACTTTTACTCAAACTGAAGATCTTTGAGTTGTGTGACTTTTATAGTAAGGGTGCGATATAATTTGAAAAAACTATCAATTAATGGAAAATTTAAGCTCTGAATGAGTAAATAACTAAATCACAATGCAAAATTAATAATCACCAATGGAAGTAGCTGTTCGTTAGCATGAACATTCTTGATTTACAACTTACTATTGTAATTATGTCTCTACTCTTTACTATTAATTGATAACAAAAAGGTTTAAAATTCCTTGAATCTCAGATATTTTGATGAACCAAACAATTTTTCTTACCCGCTGACGGGCATGGGAATGGCGAAATTCTACAGTTGTTTTCCCTGCAATAATTTTTAAATTATATTTCTAATTCAAATACATATTTTTTTTTTTTTTTTTTTTTTTTTTTTTTTTAATTTTTTTTTTAGATAGGTTATAAACTATCCTCCTAAAAAATATTTCATTTTAAATTTTATTTATAAATTTAAATATGTTGTGTATTACTGGAAAAACTGGGGATCAAATGACGTATATATACGTGCATGACCGTCAGTGGGTTAAACTATCGATGATTACCTAATTTTTGAAAATACAAAATTTTTCTGATTTTAAAATTTCAAATTAAGGTGGTGGCATATATTTTTCGACAGATATAGGTATTTTGTTCACAAAATTATATATTTTTGTTATAATTATACAATTTTTATATAATTATATATATTTGTTATATATTTTTGAAATCATCTCCTATATGTCTTCCATTTTGTACAAACAAAATAAATATAAAATGAAGGGAAAAAAATACTATAACTTTTCTTATTTGTTTGTATTTGAGTACGCATGCACTAACTGTGAATAAAATTATATTTAAATCGTTTAACTTGTTCTCGCGTTTTTTTTAAACTTATGCTGTTCTGAAGGTCAGTCGGAGTAATTCAATTAGTATATTAACCTTGGATCACTAAAGAATGCATTGATGTAATGAATAAATTGTGAGGCACAAAAATAATTTCCTATAATACCAAAGATAAAATATAAAAAACCTGTATTCCTAGAATAAGTATTCTACGAAAAACTATAAAAATAAATTTTGAATTTTAATGGACATGAAAATATAAACTGGCTTTTAATTTGATTACGCTAAAATAAGCTTAACATTTCAATCAAGTGATTAATCTTTATTAAACTTTTTCAAGTTAAACTGAAGTCTTTGTAATCCCAAAGTTTCGAGAAAAAAAGGATATTTCAATGAATAAAGTTCTGATTGAATGACATCCTGACAATACCATTTCATTTAAAGAAGAATCATCAGAACATTCAAATTATAAAATATTTTTGTTTGAATTTATATTCAGAAACACTTAAATAAAAAAAGTTCTTCCACGAAGATTCTTACTGAAGGTTGATATTTTCAATGACAACCAGTTAAATTCCAATTTCTAATTTTATGGTGCTTCTTTTTTCGTAGATATCCTACATATGGATGCTTTTAATAGTACTGAGCATTAAAAATAATCAAAACTGCTAAGAATATTTTCACTCTAAGTTTTCAAGTAAAGAAATTGACAGTATTCTTTCTTTTACAACCAGATCATTTTCGTTTTATTATTTTGCAAGAAATAAATTGTAACATAATTCCGTTTTTGAACAGAAAGGCCCGAAACAATAAATATCTCCTTCCGTGTCCTGCGGCTGATAGGAATCTCTCAGTGAAACAACTTCCGATAAGAAACATGTCCTGGAAAAGTACTCCCGTGTGAAAAGAAATTACAGAATTTACTCCAGAAAGACATTTTAGATATGGGACTGAATCATGGTGAGTTGAAAAATTAGCTCACGTTGCATACTAAACAAATATCGTTATATGCACTTTCGACGCACTTTCATCTTTTTCCAAAAAAATGTGTTTCGGAAAAGAAACGTTTTTAAGAAATTGTTCATCCTTGAATGTATGTGATGAATGCTCTGAATATGGAACATGGTGGTTTGTTGGAGAGTCGATTTTAGATCAATGTTATTGAATGTGTTTTCTTAACATTTCAGTATAAATGGAGTTTCAATGCTAAATAATAATTCTAGAAATGGAATTCATGTACAACTATGTATATAGTTATTTTAAATCATTATCTAATACATAAATAATCCAAATCCAAGCACTTTCGACGCACTTTAATCTTTTACCAAGAAAATGTGTTTTGGAAAAGAAACACTTTTAAGAAATTGTTCATCCTTGAATGTATGTGATGAGTGCTCGGAATATGGAACATAATGGTATATTGGAGAGTCTATTTTTTTATCAATGTTATAGAATGTGTTTCTTAACATTTCAGGATAGTCTAAAAATAGACTTGGAGAGTCTATTTTTAGATCAATGTTCTAGAACGCGTTTCTTAACATTTCAGTATAAAGGGAATTTTATGTGTTTAAAAATAATTCTAAGGAAGGGAATTCATGTATTAATATGTATATAATTATTTTGAGTTATTATCGATTATACAATTCCATATCTAAACAAAAAAACATTTTTAAATGTATTGACACGAATAAGATTTGTACTTTTAACTTTCCAAAAAGTCTTAAATTAAATGTACAGATTAAAAATTATTGTACGCGTATTTATTATGTTTATTAACATAAAAAAAAAACATAAAAACAGCCGTTCGTTCTTATAAAATTATTAACTTGCTATAGCTAAGATTAAAAAATTAAGTGTTTCTATTACACATTTGACAGTTTTATTGTTTAAATATGTAAGTAAATAAAATTGTGTTTCTATAAACTTATTTCTATGATAAGAGAGGATTTCAGAATAACCCAAAAGTCACATAGAGTGAGTACTAACTCGAAAACTTTCATATCCAAATCTGCACTTTATGTTTATACATGCTGGGAAAACATACGATATTTTTCCGATTAATTTTTAACGTATCTAATATGAACTTTAAAATGTTTTCCTGGTTAATTTCAAAAACGATTTATACCAAAAAAATCAATTTATTATAAATAGTTAAGCTGTGAAATGTGTATCAAAAGTAAAAATATATAAAACTTCTGAAGTAAAATCTTTTGTGCTACTTTTAAATGTATGTTTAATTTTACTTGATACAATTTAAAGAAATTGATCTATTGACATACCACTCGAAGATATGTCAAATTACTTTCATAAATTTGGTTTTTTAATACTATGTCAATAGACCAATTTCTGGAATTGTTTCAATTAAAATTAATCATACATTTATCTTCTAATTAATCCCAAATTAGTTATATCTAGCTTCGCTTTAAATTTCAAATATAAAATTGACATAAAATAAAAATTGAATGAATAACGAATACCAAACTGATTAATTAACTTTATATAAAATGCTTTAACATTAAAATCATACACTATAGCATTCAACGAAAAACAATCGCGATAGAAATCACAAAGCTTAAATAAAAGACTTAAAAACAGATTTATTTGACTGAAGTTAATTTAAAAAAACAATCCAATTATAATTCGAATTAAACGAATTTAATTGAAAATAAATTACATAATTGAGAAATATTTTGTAAAATAACTGAACAGGAAACAATGTTTCAATCTCTAATTTGAGTTTCAATTCTTTATTATATTTTCTTCTCAATAGTTTGACTAGTGATTAACTTAGCGAATATCATTTATTTGATTGGTAACTACAATAGTTTTCCTACTTCTCTCATATCAACATGTATATTTTGATTTGATTGTTATTTGGATAATGTTTAGGAAAGTTTTTATGGTTAAGTGATGATTGTGAGTGTGGTTTCTTTATATGAAATAAGCTATTTCTATTTTCTATTTACGTACACGAATTCTCGATCATGTATCATTCACGGAATTCACCATGTTCAATTGTTATTGCAGCTACGACATCTAATCTTTGTCGCCCAAGTATACCTGATCGATCACCTATTGTTCAAGCTGCTTGACCTAAGGTCAACACTTTAGCATCATGGCGTCCATTTTCATTGCATTCTTTTGCGCACCGGCTGGAAGCAAATGGATTAATCCACTTGTGTACTATCCCCAAGGGTTTCGACGCCTTGTTGGATGATATTTACTGTGTATTGATGCGCCTGTTTCCTTGACATTTGTTGCAATTTTTGTATTTGTACCCATCAATGGAAGCAATCGCCATCAAGTGGAATGCATCTTTTAGATCATTTGCTTCATGTACATTGGTCTTAGATTGTTGACTTATTAATCGGATGTGCTGCTTAGGTCGTTTTTACATAACTAATAATTAATTTATAACAAATAATGAAGAATAACTTAATTCTGTAAAAATTAACCAACTGTTTATATATAGTTGCAGTATTTACAAAACTACTAACAACAGGATTATCCCATAGTTACTCAGACATTAAAATGGTAATTTTGTTCGATTCCACATTCAAGGTGTTGGTGTAATCGTAATAGAAATTTATTCTGAAATAAGTTTTTAAAAATCCAATCAATCGGCTTTAAATTGCACTTCGGCACAAGCTTAAATGAAAAGTTTGTTTGACTTAGTATCAACTATTAATTTCCCCCAATATCAAACACAAATATTAAGAAATATCCTTTCTCTCTGAAAACTTAGATTTTTCCTAAAACAAACAGTATGAAGAGGGTTCCTGGGCTTTTGAATGAGAGTCTAGATAAATAAGCGATTCAAAAGGGAATCCCATATGTTTTATATTTTCCAACATTACATTTCTTCTGCTCGATATAACTTTTAAAAAATCTCACTTACAAAATCGATACATTAGTGTACTAATTGTATGATTCAGAAAATATTATTTTTAGTTTTTAAACAACAATTTCAGTTCTACAAACTTTCTAATATAAATGTATAGGTACAGTGACTCAAATATTTAATTTTTGCTAAATGCATACGGTACTATATAATATTTATGTTCTTTTTATGAAAACACTAATCAGAAAGAGTAAATAAAATTTCATAAAGGAACATACAAAACACCTAAACCTCTGAAATGGAAGTATGTCTGAAATGACTTTTACAATGAAAACTAGTTTCATGCAATTATCCTTTCGGCATCTAAAGAAAACATATATAATTTCAAAAGCCACGCAAAAACATTAAGAAATTTATCAGTCAACAATTCAATAATAATTACTCAAACATAACAGAGATCCCTTATTATAAAGAATGTGTTGTTTCTATTCTAAATAACAGCATAATAGACGACAATTATCTCCTCTTTATGGGAACTTAAGGTACTATATCATTTGTTCTACCAGAAGTATTCGAAAATTTATTACTTCAGAACAGGACATAACTTCAATTAAGAAGCTATAACAACAGCACCCGACTGAATTCAATTACACTGAATAAGCAAACTTCGAAGATGTGAAGTTTGCTCTTTGAAATTAAAATAGATAAACAAATAGATTGACATAGTTTTCTAAAACAATCGACAAAACGAAGACCATTTGAAGGATTTCTTGCCCTTTTCAAAATTAATTATTGAATGTCCTATTTAATTGTTTCTTATCCTTTACACTACCACCATAATGCTCAATCAAATATGTAAACAGTGAAACTTATTATTTCAATAAATTAACATCAAATATTATCGGGGTTTCAGAAGAAAACATCCAATACATGAATAATAAAAGGTTTCTTTAGAGTCAATATAGAATCGAGAACAATAAAAGCCAATAATTGTAAGTAGTAAGGCTCAAATTAAAATTTCGAACAAATTCAACCTAATAAATCAAAACAAAATCCAAAGTAAAGTAAAATATCTTCAAATAGATTTACCATGAAAGAATTTCCTTGTTTACCATGGCAAAACAGCTGAAGGTCAAAGTCGTTAGTTTATAAGAAATTTTAAATTCACTTCAATTTTAGTTTTGGGAAAACTACAAATGAAAGCAAAATTACCAAAAAGTGAAAGCAATGGCATTGCAAATAAAAAGAAGTAACTTTGATCTACTTCATTTTAAAAGCTGTTAGAGAAATTAAGCTGAACACAAAATTGAGCATTTTAATAGTTCAAGTCACGATTTTAATTAATTCTATTTCGGATAATTTAAAGGATAATTTTAATTTTTAATCGATGCATTTTTACCTCGAGCTCTCTTTTGAAAAATTGACTTATTGTCTTTACAGAATTTGCATAACGTTAAAATTTGGTACTTTTCTAAATAAAGTATCCATATAAATCAAGCTTTCGTTTCATGATAATTTAATTTATTTTGATTATGTTTGCGATTTCTCTCTTTCTGAACAATATATTAATATATTGTTCAGAAAGAGAGAAATCGCAAACAGTGTGTAATTTGTGTGTTGAAGTTATGGTGCAATTTCTGTTTGTTATCAAGTGTATAATAATTGGAGAGCATCCTTTCTTGCTAAGAGAATCTTTCTATTAAGGACGAAAAAAAGAAAACAAATAACCTGCCCTCTTACCTCATACTTCTGAAAACCTCGCCTTCTGAATTTATCCTCAAGAATGTATTAGGTGTAGTCGCTTGATGAAAATATGCAGTTTTTTCGTTAGCAAAGAAAGTGTCAGGCACCCAAATAAGGTCTGCGACTTCCGCACCCACTGTCAAACTGTCCAATCCAGGACGGGCTTTGAAAGCCAGTCGGTCGTCTTTCCACGACTGGCGGAAATAGAAGTCCAGAGTGAAATCCTAAAGAAGATTAAAAAAAATAATTTCACTACAAATACGCTATATTCATTGCAATGCAATATCAAGTTGATTTTTATACACAACCCAAACCACCAACGTTTGAATTGTCTGACTCAAGCTGGCAAAATTTAAAGTACTGTATTCTATTAGTTCATTATTTTTACGCATAACCCAAGCAGTTGGAGGCTTATCAATTACATTAAAATTGCTCATTCAATTACTATTATTAAGAAAATTAATTAAATAAATTTAATAAATTAATTAATAAATTAATTAATTAAATTTAAAAACTGCTAAAATATATGAAAGTTAAAATACAAATGGGAGTATTTTAATATGTAATCTATTTACATTGCTATCGAATTAGATTTAATAAAATAAGCAATTGAAAAGATTTGACACTTAAAATATAGCATAATATGTTTTACAAAAGAATAATAGTTACTTAAAACCTTTTTAAAACAAATATCTCACTAAATATTAAAATATGGTTACATATAAATTATATACGATTAATTTATAAATACGAATCATAAATCCACTTTATTTCGAATTGAAATATAAGAAAATACATGCAATAATTGCTTCAAAAGTTTCTGAAAAAGAAACTAAATTGTAAGTCACAATGCGGATATCGAACAAAGATTATATTAAATTTTATTACGAATACTTTAGTTTTTGAGTAAGAAACTATATTGTAAGTCACAATGTGGATATCAAACAAATATTATAGTCAATTTTATTATGAATACTTTAGTTTTTGTGTAAGAAACTAAGCGCGTACTGATAATTTATATTCATTTTAATATGAATTGCAAACGAAAATAAGACTTATCCGTAATTATTAATCTATAATACTGTACAAGATAAATATTAATCACGAATTTCAATGAAGAAATATAAAAGCAATTCTAAAAGAAAAACAATTTTTTTCAAATTATTCAACAAAAGCAATTACTTATAGTTGAATATTGAAGTGACAAGAAGCATCATTGTGATGTTATTTAATCAATACCGTGCAATGCAAAGTTACTATAGAAAATAACGATATTTTAAATGGGAGAAAAATAATATCCATGTTTCACCCTTAAGTGATAATCGGTAATTGATTAGAATGTTTGTTCAATGTAGTATTTATTGTTCAGATAATACTGTAATATCTATTTTTGAGGTAATATTGTTGTATCTATTGTTGAGGTAATAATGCTACATCTATTGTTGAGAAGATATTGTACCATCTATTATTTAAATTACATTGTAACATCCATTGTTGAAACAACAATGCAATATTTATTGTTCATATAATATTGTAATATCTATTGTTGTGATAATATTTTAATATTTATTGTTGAGATAATATTGTAAAAAATTAAAAGTAAAAATGTTATTTTCTCATGCAAAAACTCAAATTTATAGTCATTTATAGTCTTTATAATGTATATCATATATTATACTTGACATCCTAACTAGATTAGTACCATGCTATTTAATGCCAAAAACTGCTCAAAATTTTTTAAGTGACCATTTTGGGTAATATTTTAAAGTGCATTTATTTGTAAAAATGGAAATAAATGGAACTTTACCTACGAGAAAATATACCGATCTCTATTGAAATCTATAAGAAAATATTCTACAGAGAAGTTTATGACAAATTTCTAATGCCTTAAATATCGGAAATTTATTCACATTCCTTACCGACATAGAAACATCTTATCTTCTGGAAAATTTTTAAGGCTAGAAACTTGATCTTTTGGAATGATCCAATATTTTATTGTGTCCTCAAAATAACTGTCTAAAATAATTGAAATGTGTCTCGGCTATAGAATAGACACTGAAATCGACACATGTTTTCATTCTAAAGCCCCTTCTGAACCAAACCTACATTTCGCTCATCTTTCAAAGAAAAAGATACTCCACAAATGCTACAAGTGTGACGAAGGAAAAACGCATTCAAATTGTCTGTTGAAACTATTGTGTTTTTTATTTCAACCCCCGTGACTGCTTTGAAAGCAGAGACGGATAAGCGAAATTCTCTTTACGCTCTGCGTGAGCAAGGGACAGAACCAGTAAAGCGAAATGGACCAACTTTTTCGAAAGAAAAAGAAGGGAGGGTTTTATAACAAAGAACACTTTTCTTTGTATGAGTTACTTCGAATCACCTTCCTACTTCATTCCTTTTTACGATTGAAGTTGTAAGTGTCGTTACTTATCGCTTCTCATCTCAAACCTATCAGGTGAGACTTTCCTCTAATGTTCTTCCTCGAGGCAAGCGTAATTTCCGTATTCTGTTTCTCTTTATCTTTAGTTTTTCCACACTGTCGTTTAGACTCCCTCCTCATTTTCAGGTTTCATAGTCTTTAAAAGAAACCGGAGATTGAGATAATGAATGTCCAAGCGAGATGCAATCTCAGAAGAAAGACTAGAATTGAACCTTTTAAAATGTGCCTGCAATCATGCGATATGTAAAAGAGAATATACACGGAAATAGAACTCTTTGGAAAAAATGTATTTTACAATCGTTTTATGATAGCATCGTTATTATGGTTTCAATAAAAAAATTATTTTCAAAATATGTTCTTCGTTGAACTTTTCTTTCCAATGATTTTTTTTTTTTTTTTTTTTTTTTTTTTTCATTTCAAAGCGGAATTTTTTTAAAGGATAGATAGTTTATCCAATATGCGATTTCAATAAAAAATATTAAATAAAATCGAATCTTCAATTAAGAATGTAACACCCACCACCTTCAATTCCATAATCAGCTAGGACCAATATTGAATTTTAACTTAGGAATAAATTAATTTCATAGTCAAAAGATATGGGTATTTTTTATTATCTCATTTACAAATATGCATTGAGGAAATTAATTTTGAATCTAATTTAAAGCGCAATACGTGAAAGCCCACTACTAATTCATCTGCCTCACCAACTTCAATCAAAACTACAATCCTTCAATAATATCATTGCCATCTAGACTAACATTCGGAGATGGACCTTCTCGCAATAACAGTTGATTGGAGCATTCAGAGCACTAATTTCTAATAATTAGTTCCGCAATTCTTTTGTTAAGTTTCAAGAAACAAATATTTATTTTCATTTGTAATATCGAAGTAGGGAACACTAATAATATAGACTTTAAAATGAAATTTGTATTCTCTTAAGGGACTGCTACGACTTTTTGTAATTATTAAGAAAATTTTTAATGTTAATTTAAATGAATCAACATTTTATTAATTAAAGTCAGGTACAAATGCATTAAAAGTAATATTTTAAAGATTTAAATTCTTTTAAATATCTGAAATATTAGACATAATGTGAAACCAATAATTGTTTCTAACAAGAATAATATACAGCCATAATAATGAAGATTGGTTAATTAATTTTCCTAACAGAAACCCAATCAGTTTGATAAATAAACATAATGATAAGAGTATAATGTATTTCTAATCAATCAACACTAAAAAGTATATAGTACAGAATAAAGAAATAAAGTGTAGGTTTTCCCGTTTGACTATTGTTAGTTTCTATGAATTTTAAGAGAAGGATTCGTGTGTGTAAAAAACTCATGACTTATTTCTCTGAAGGTCGCATAATGATACAAAAGAATGTAATAAATTTTTAGTTGGTTCCTTCTTGAATAAAAAATACCTTTGTCAATTCACAAAGTACCTTTTTCAGGTAATATAAGCTTAGTTTTTATGAATAAAAATCAATGAATCCCATATCAATAAAGTGATTAATACTTTTATAATAATTTCAAAAGAGTTTGCAATTCATTGTGTGTTATTTTTACGTCATCATGGAATTATGTATTAATTTTAGAAAAAAGCTTTTTTTTTAATTTTTTTTTTTTTTTTAAATAAATTACCAAAATTAAAAGTACAGCTGGCAAAGACTCTATACCGATGGGAATCATTGTAATGATGAATTATCAATTCATTTCAAATTTACATTTGAGGAAAAATGTAGCTGTAAGTAATAAAACAATTTTTAATACAGCTTGAATATAGGGAATTTTTATCACGATTGCAAACGATGAATCTCATATTTGCGGCCACTTATCTTTTTAAACATGCAATAAGTAAAAGTACAAATCAAAAATTTTAGGATCAGCATTTTTTTTTTTATAAAGTAGAAATATTTTCAGTCTTTACTTCTTTCATCTAGGTATTTTCGAAGATAAACAATTATCAATTTAGTATCTTATTTTAGGAATAAACCTTACACTATGTAAAACTCATAGTTGTTTATTTGTTTCCGATATTAAAAAACGTTTTGACATAACATATTTTATAAAAAAAATTGTGAGATATTTAAATTTATATATTTCCTTAGTTCAATACTCTTTTTAAATCAATCACACCAAAGATAGCAATTATAATCCAGTATTTGTTATAAATGTTAAGGGTATAAAACACAACCCCAATAACTTTAAGCATCGCAATTCTGGAGATCACCTTAGTATTGTCAACAGTACTTGGTATAAATCGAAGATTGCATTCAGATGGCAGGTCAACAGGGAGTTTGTCTTCACCTGATATTGAATCATTTGTAGCCGCCAACGTCCTCTAACAAGGTGGCGCATACTAGTTCGGTCTCGCTAATGCTGCTGACAGATGGAAAGACGCAGCTGGAACATTCTCGGAGGATTGAATTAAATAAACCGATTCATTAACGTTTCCTCTCGTTAAATGCAATCGAATATGAAGAGATTAGAATACTTCGAGGTTAAAGAACACACAAGATTGCAGCTGTACCAGAAATATGGAGGATCTATGCAGTAGCAGATTAAATCACAGGAATTTAGTTGGTTTTTTTGGGGGGAAAAACTAATCAAGTTCTTTACTGCACTGGGACATCGTACGATGAGGGTAGTGATATAGGAGAGTAATTCTAGTGTCAAAGGGAGATGACTTCCGTAAGGTGTTTCAAGAGGAAACTGAAAGGCGTTTGAAAATCAGATGAAGGAAACCATTGGAAGCTTAACCAGGCATCATGGTAAACGAGAGGCTATTATAATTATCACTATGTTATTCTTTTAATAGAGTTTGAGTTGTAATCTGATGAAATCCAGCCTGAGATAGGTAAACATAAAATAAAATTTGCAGGTTCTGCATACTTGGCAGTGAAACACTGCCACGTTTCTATATTTATACACAACTCTTTCTCCAATAATACTGATTGTTGAAATCCATGTATGTTATTAATGGGTCAGTCTGAATTGAAATTCAGAAAAGGTAATATCGATTCACATAATAATACAAAAGAAACTTTAGAACTTAAATATAAATATGACTTAGATTTCGTTAATATCAGAAGCATTCTCTTCAGTAAGTGGCTCGCACTACCTGTAAATTTTATTACGGAGCTATAGACCATAATAAAACGCATTAATTAATAAACTTTTGGTTTGTAATGAAATTTACTATTGTAAATTCTAGTACTTTAACTAAGAAAATAAGTCATTCGATCCACTGCCATCATTTCCGCCCTTCCAATTTACTCATTTTTAATAAATTTGACAAATATAATATAAAATTACTATATAAGCAAGTAGTAAAAAACAAATAAATTTTTTATATATCAGTAGTTTAATATGAAAATTAAAGTTTGCAATGTGCAGATAACCTTATGAACATAGTAAGTAGAATTTATTAAACCGTATTATTACTTTTACTCCAAATTTCGCTTTGATTTTTCCTGAATTCACACATACATTTTACATTTTCTACTTATATTATTACTTAAGAAATCATTTCATACTAAATTGACGAGGTTTTACTCTTTTATAAAAAAAAAAAAAAAAAAAAAAAAAAAATGTCTCTCTAAATATTATTGGTGTTAAGATATAAGCTATAACTTCCTTAACCTGTTCAGGACCGTGATCGCGTATATGTGATCAGACGATTCTTCCCTCACGGCCCGCGATATCGTATTTGTGATCAGTGTTTCCGTGCCAGCCGGCCCATCATCACACAGACGTGATTTCAGATTGGAACGTTTTATTTGAATTTAACGGGGCAAAATGCTTAACGGGGAAAAATGCCCGGTCCCGTGCGTGCGTAGTCTCTTTGAGCGCGCGGGCCTGGGGAAGCGCTTCTTTCTCCTTTCGCCGGTCCTGAACAGGTTAAAACACAACTAAGAGCGCTGAACTTAATCTTAAATGATTGTTCAAACTCACTTTATTACTAGTAGACACTTTTTTTGTAAGTTTATCAGTTTAAAAGTGATTTGCATGTTCTCTGACTTCATCTTCTATGATATGAACTTCACTGAATCCTATCTTAAATTCAACATTAGATACCTTTTTTTTCTAAATATATCATAATGATTCAATATGGTCAATTATGATAAAATATTGAATTTTACATCCAACCATTGAATAACCGATTCCATTTTTGAATAATAATTATCTGGTAGGTAATCATATTTTCGTACTTCTTTTTTACAAGAAATATGCATATTGAAGTAATATATGCTAATTTTACCAAACAATGTTATTCATTTGTTTGAAAGTTGTTGTAATTGAGATTAGTCATGCAAGACCAACACGATTTGCACATTGCACCAGAACAGGATTTGGACTACACAAAGCAGTCATATTGCTGTGTTGGATTTACGTAATGATTAATATTCTAACAAAATATAATTTGAGTGATGTGTAAATAAAAAGTTTAAGCAACGAGTATTTTAAAAGTTCCAACTTGTAATTCAAAATTACAAGTACAAGTACATTAAAAAATTTTAGCAACGTGTTCTTCAAATATTTGAACAACGTAAAATTCAAAAGTTGTAGAAATATGTACTTCAAAAGTTTGAACAACGTACCATTCAAAATTTCAAACCACGTGTAATTCAAAAGACTGAGCAATACGTACTATTTACTGAAAATGCAGTGCAACGGTTAGAAAAATGGATATTAGATGAAAACTTTTTATGGCCTACTAATGCTTGACGGTTTCTTGTATTTTTTGCAATACATGGATCTTATCTTTTATTTGAAGTACTGTACGGTGTTTCTGCTTATTTTACTATAGCTCTTCTGTCGCGTGTGTGATAGATTATGTGCGCTGTCGTGTTTTGCACGACTTTTTCTATTACTTCAGAATTTCCTTTGGGATCAGTCCTCCCCCATCTGCTTTGCACTTGTTTCATTTAGCTGATGGATAAATCGGATATTTTTCTCTTCCGCTTACAACATGAGTTATCATTCCAAGAGCCGATGGACTGTTCCAAAAGGAGTTGCAAATAAATCACAATTCACTGGTAATAAAAGGAATGGTCTACGTGATGAGAAGGCCGCAATATCTTGAGATATTGAGGAATTAAATTCGCGTAGAATTTTTCATCGAAATCTATACATCTTTCTTGTATTATGGAAATATTTTAGGAATTGCTCGGTTGATGATAAATATAATAGTGTGTGTTAGTAATATGCAAAACATTAGATCTATCTTATATTTCTACAGAATGACAATTTTGTTATTTTGAAGTATGTAAAAAAAAAATTATTAAGAGTCAAGATTGCATTCCTAATGAATTTAATAAATGCTATTTTGTTTTGAACATTGTATATTATGATAATTGTAAGTAGTTAAATCTAATATTTCAAAAGTCACATTTTCATATAATAAATTATACATAACTGTTTTAATAAGCAATTATCTAAACTTCCATACGCAAATTTCTAGCCTATATCTGTAATTTTTGACAAAATGTGTAATATGAATTTTCTAAAGTTTGAATTGCATTCTATGCAGTAATTTATACTCAAAATTCGATTATCATATTTTTCTGCGTTATATAAAATTAACTTTATAATTAGCTTTTTGAACACAAATACATTTTTAAGCTCCCAAATTTCATAACTATTTTTAAAAACTTATAATTAATTTAAGTTAATTTATGTTAGGATGAAAATAATTAAAATAAAAAAGCATTCATTTTCATTATCTAAATTATTTTTTGTTTATCCTGGCTTTTAGTATTTAACCATACTTAAAAATCACTCCACTATGATCTTGTAGGCTATTTACAATTTAATGTAAAAGAAACAAATAATTTAACTGTAACATACAGTTGCTTTGATTTTGAAAATTCATAAAAACCTTAAAAATTGGTTATATGAGTGAGGTAGAGAAATATTCATCTAAAGGAAATGCATCTACTATATGGTTAAGTTGTTAGTTTAATCAGAGTAACTATATGTGTGTCTAGTCACCAGGAAGTATTAACGAAATTATTCACAATATACTCTCTATAAAATTTCATTGAAAACAAAGTAACGAATGATCTATCTGATTTCTCAAAATCAGTCAAGTTAGCAGCACCAATTTTTTTTGTTTTCTTATCATGAACAATTGAAAATTTTAATGTACGAAATTTTCATTTGAGCTGAAATATGATGAACCTGGGAAGCAGGAAAAAGCTATGCACATAAAATAAAGATCCTTAAACACGAGAGTAAATAGTAATTTAACCTTTGTTGTTCCTGGGGACAAAATTAAAAAATGACTAATAGCTCGTTAATAACTTTAAGGTGGACTGGAAGGCAAAATCAATTTTGTGGTTTTTAGTGTAATATTTCAAATGTTATCTACAAAATGCTGTAATTTAGCGGGCAAATGCGTCCATTAGATAAAAAATAACCACAAGTATAATAAAAATAAAAGTATTATAATAAAAAAGAATACAATATTGAATGGCCAAAATTTTCAACCAATGCTATGAGTAGCTCCTGACAAAAAGGTATACAAAAAAAGCTTTTTTTAACATGAATTAGATGGAGTTTCCCGATCCCCTTTTAAGAAAACATGGATAGGTTATTAAGAGAACATTTTGATTTAGATATCGAAATGGTTTTAATGTCCATTATTCAGTAATTTGACACTAAAAAGGCAATGCATGTTACGTTAATTTAGTTAGTTATTACTACATTGGTTGTCATGTATACTGTAGCCTTTGCTCTCTCCTCTCCCAATATGAGACAACGATTTCTAAATTTCTACAGTTGTTTAATTTTTATCACGCCATTAATCATCTAAACTCGAGCTACAAACATGAAATCTGTCATTTTCTCATTTGATTTACTTAATGTAACATTTAATGTTAGTCAGTTTACCGACTCAAAATTATGTTTAAATCTAAGAGCTGCTTGTGTCTACGAAACTGTTCTTTAGCCGTCTACTACTTAGTTTCGAGTTTTAGTCAACTACTAGGAATGATTTAGATAACATACCTAATAAATCTATGTTTTTGGTTGTTTTAAACCCATTTGCTTTGTCCATTAAGTGGTATAGCTAATTCACCACAGAACATGACATATATACGGTTACTACAAACCAACATTTCATGAAAGCTTAAATATTGCTTTCTGAGAGCACTGTTGAAAATATTTCAAACAAAAAACTTAATCTGGATTAGGTTAAATTAATTAATACCTTTCCAATATAGTTGATTATTTTTTTATTTTTTTTAGTACTTACTATAGTTTAATATAATTTAATATATATTTGTATTATTTTAAAGTTTCATACAAATACATATATGTTTAAATTTTAATGCTATAGTTTTAATGAAAAAAATATAATTGCAATGTCAAATTTTAAGCCTATACTCTACCTTAGTATTGTGCCATTGAAACATATCATTTTACTATAAGAAATATAAAATTAAACTTTTAAAAATGCAAATGAGATCAATATAAAAGGATCTCTAAGGCATGGGCATAATAACAGACATTAATAACTGTCCAATTTTAAACGCAAAGCCAAGTAAAATGCATTGATCAATTCCTACTCTAATGAACTAAGCCTACTAATGAAAGGAATCCCTTTTAATCAGGCCCAGAGATGAGTGTGGATTTGCCTCAGGTTATTTCTATACTTCAGACAAACCTTTGAATTTAGATTTGCTTCTAACAACTTGCACATTTCAGACAAACAGGTGATCAACAACTTGCCTCAGGCCTAAATGCAGAAAACAAATGTTAGGGGATTTTCTGACTGTTATGGTTGAGGAGAGGTTGTCTTGGTTAAAAATTATGCCATTTTTCACGTTGTTTAGGATTTATTTGCGAAAAGTTTTGATTAATTTATACAATGTACTTTTGAATAGTGTTTCTTCTCGTATTAGTTTGTGTTCTTGTTTGCATAATGTATTTTGTATTTAATAGTGATATATACTGTCCATGTGAAAGAGGCACACCTCTGTTAAAATTGTATATATACTATGTATATATATATACCAACCAATTATATATACCATGAAAAAATATTTGGAAATATATAACTTACACAAATATTCAAATTTGCGAAAAAAAATTAAGCAGTTATAGTCTAACTTCTCTCTAAACTAAAAAGAAAAAAAATAATTTGTCCTAAATTTCAATGAAACCATTCATGTATTGTTTGAAATGAAAGTTGTTAATAAAGACTTATATTGCATTGGTAATCATTCACTATATGTTTTAAAAAATTGCGTATTATCAATGGAATTTAGAAAAAAATATTGTATAATTTTCAAAAGCACCAAGTTGGCACCAAGTATGAAGAACAGATGAGAATGAATAGTGTTCAAGAAATTACAGATGTTTAATTAAATATCCCAGTTTCAAATACATTACTTTGCATATAATTCATTACTCCGCTATATTACACATAAAAAATTCTTTATCAATAAAATAATTTAAGCAAATAAAATACATTTATAAAACTGTTTGAAATAAAAATATAGTGTTACTTTCTCATCTGATTATTTGAAGGTTTATATCACCAGTAAAAGTCGAATTATAAATGCCAATCGTTACAAAAAACTAAAACTTGTACTAGCTCGCATTTCTGCAAAATTTATATTGATAAATTTACAACCACTTTTAAAACCATTGATGCTTGTGGAAAAAATAAACCATTCATCTGGATTAAATATTTAAATTTAAACACCGATTCCTTTTGATATGAAATAAAATACACCATTAAATCAAGAATGTGGGGAAAATTTTACTAGAATGTAACGTGAACATAGAGAATAAATTCTATCACATAACTAGTCACTAAACTAAAATTATTTCAGTCTGAAAACAACTTCACTTTTTTCGATATCTAGTAAAATCAAAAATTTCAGTGGCGCTATATTTACACATTATCAAAATGATTTACATTGATTTGATTTAGTTATCAAATACATTAGCATTTATTTTAAAGATACGATGCCTTGATATTTCTTTCCTATTAAAATGCAATAGGAAAATAAAATATTCTTAAGAAGAATTCTCCGAAATAATATTCAAACAGAAAAGTTCTACAGGAAAGTTATTATATATGCACATTAAAAAAACAAATCCTATGTATTTACGGCCCATCCTTTCTTCCGAATAAAGAAAAAAAATGTTTTGATTTTAAAGGTTTTTTTCTGTACTCGGGCGTTCCAAACAACTTTTTTATTGATTTTAAATAATTCTTTCTTTCGTTAAAGAAAGGAATAATAAATAGGTGCGTGCTACTTAAAAAGGATAAATCTTGAATTACTACCCTTATTTGTGTTTCATAAAAGTTTTTGATGTAATCGATTTCAAAATATCCCTAATTAGAGTCGAATCGCTTTATGAAATCGATATGATTTATTCAACCTTCCTACATTCACTAGCTTCTAGAATGACTTAACACACAAATCAGTTTGAGAATCATCTTTCTCAAGAAATTCAGTTGAAGACTGGGATTTTACATTAGAAGACGGAAGCTCTATTTTGGGAAGGAAATGGAAAGAAGCACTTTTCAATTAGATTGTAGTGAGCCGCCGAGTATTAGTAGATTCTTAAAAATTCTTGAAACTTTAAACCAAATTCCAAAATTCTCAATTTATGTTTAACAAAGTGAAGAGATTTTGTGATTGTTGAAACGTGAAAGACGACTCTTTGACATTTCTTATTACATTTTTTTATTTAATTGAAAGAAAAGAGCATTCTTAAGGTTTCAAACATATTTATTTGATATTACTTAATAAATAAATGTTTGTTTTCGGCAATAACTTTTGAACATTTATTCAAGAGCATTTATATAAAACATTTCCTTGATTCGATTCAAACCAATTTGACCTTGCTCTTTATATACACAACTAAGTATTAGGTTCAACCACTTTTGTTGATGAAATAAAATACTGTTTCGAAAATTTAATACACAAACAATTGATTGGTAGATATGTATTATTTGGTCTTTTCGTATTTGTCTATGAGAATATACTTTTTTATTATCCTATTGTTCACTTGTATATTTTTTCTTGAACAAAGCCAGTTATTTGAATTTAAGATTATTATTATACATACAAACTAATAAAGCATCGTATTTCCACTAACTGTTGACATTTAAATTAAATATGATTTAGAGAATTTGTTCTCCAAATCATATCCATTTTAAATTTCAACAATACATAATGTAAAATATTGTTTGACATACGGCAAGTATATTAACTTGGAAAGAACTTTATATCAAATTTAAATTTCTTATACTGGTTTACATTGCTTTGTAACTTATATCAATGCTTGTAAAAAATAAACTACATACATTCATTAAGTAATCTCCCCCTTGTTATTTCAAAACCTAACAGAAAACTAACGATGTTTTTGCTGTAAACTCGTTTTTAGTTTTATTTTACTAAAAATAATGCATTTCAAAAATTAAATGAAAAGTGACAATTTTCCTGACAAGTCGTTTCTTAAACAACTAAATTTTTGTTTTGTTTACGATCCTTTAATTACAGCATAAAAAACTCTTTTATCCACTTCAATTCTATAAGCACAACTGGATTTGAAATATTTTATAGTATTTCATGTTCTTATTTATCGGATAATAATTTATTGTTTGTGAAACTATTTATTTGAAAGTTTTGTAAGTATCTTTGATTTGAATGTTTCTTTGTAAATATTTGTGCTCTAGTTTACATCTAATATACTATTACAGCTGAAATTTGTTATTCTGCTTTAGCTTTACGATACAAAAATCTTAAAGTTTCAAGTACTTTCCAGTTTTTTATTTATTGATGACAAAAGCAATTGCAATCTTATATCATACCAGTAATAAATAGTGATGATTCCTTCTAACTTAAATAATTACTAGCACTTCTACGAAAAAAAATCCTAACAATTATGAATCAACATGGCATGATTAAAATCTTCCTAAATTGCAGTAAATAGAGTAAAATAAAGTACAAAAATAATTTCTAACTAATAGTATTAATTTATTGGACACTTTATATGAGGAATTATCACATTTTAATCAAAAGTGTGTAGTGGCTAAACCTGACATCATCGTTACCAGTAAAAGATAATAGAATCTTGTATCCACTGTTGCCCATCTAATTTTAGAAAGTAAAATAATCATTATGACTTAATGATATTCTTTATAAAATTAAAAATTTCAATTATCTTATTATAATGATATAATAACTGGTGTCCAAACACGTTATCCTATTTATCACTAATAGATTAAACTATTTTTTGATTATTTAGTCTTCTTAAAACTAGAACTGTACTATAATGCTCCTGTAAGAAATTAAGTTAAATACTTCAATGTTACCTACTTTTTTAAATGCAAAAACTTTGGAAAGCGTCATTTTTATTGAATCTTATACATTATTTCTTGACGGTTGTACTTCTATGATGATCTCTTTTTCTTCAATTAAACAAATCCGAAATTGTTAAATTATGTTTTTTCCATCAATGAATGCATCCAATGAATTTATCAATGGATATCAAGCAATGAATTGATCAATTTAAATCTCATCTTCTGATGAATAGCTTGTCTACAATTTACCATTGTGTTATTTGTTTGAAAATCATATCGAAAAAATTTGAAATAATCCATACATTTTGATAAGTGTAGATTATAGAAAAAAAGAATAACTGAAAGTATGCAAAAATAATTTAAGAGGGGGATGGGATGGAATAACCAAAATTGGGATCGTTTCGAAACTTTGAAGCATTTGCTATCATAAACAGTACGACTCTTCAAAATTAAAATATAAACACTTTTTTAATTTCATTAGTTTCGCCATGTGTTAACCATAATTCGATTTTACTCGATGCCTAAAATGCTAGGTGGAAAAATCTCAAAAAGCAATGATGTCCTTGGTACAAATTAAGGTTTACTGGTTGCTCAAAGAACTCAAATATAAAGAATATTGAATTGACAAAACAAACAAACCTGAAGAAGTGACATTTACAAATTTCCAAAAAGTCATT
Organism: Linyphia triangularis; assembly: GCA_963978545.1. Taxonomy (NCBI): domain Eukaryota; kingdom Metazoa; phylum Arthropoda; class Arachnida; order Araneae; family Linyphiidae; genus Linyphia; species Linyphia triangularis. Next base: position 8,949,700 of record OZ021721.1, on the reverse strand, counting down.
TAATGGTTAGGTGGTAATTCTCTACTGTATACCCGAGACATTTTGACAGATTATAATTTTAAAACTATGATGAATCTAGTAGTTATGTTTTTTTTAATATAATATTAGTTTGTTGCAAAGTTACTAGATTCATCATAATTTTTAAATTCTAATCCATTTACGAGAAAAAAGAAGAGTGAAAATTCTCCATGAGTCATCAAGAGAATTGCCCAGATTATAAAATATTTAATGTATATTATACAGATGAATACAAAACCTATTTTGATCACTTGTTAATTCAAAAAGAAGTCCAACGGAGCTAACATACATGCACAAGATCATTTACGATTTTGCTCTCTTTTTCAACACACGATAATTCCAATGTCTTCCTTGTGAGAGAAAACCAACAAGATGAAAACTGTATAGAAACACTAGAAAATTATCCAAATGACCAACTCCCCTTATCAAATTTTTCCGATATTTTTTTTTTTTGCATCAGGCTGGTGGATAAATGCACACTATAAGATTCAAGACATAATGTATGAGCTCCAAACATATCGATAATATAGACTGACTAGCTATGTCAATGAATCTAAATCCAGTAAAAAACCTTTCAGTTTTGCAGTTGCAAGAGATGCTTATGCAGGTAGAAGACAGTGTGAGAATGTGCCTGCATGTAATTGCTCTTTGATCATTGAAAATTAAAATTTGTATTATTTATACAAAGTGAGTTAAAGTTTTGAAACAACATAAACATAGTTTTTTTTATATCCAAATAGTACTAAAAATGTACTTGTTATACGCATTAAAGAATTTGTTTTATGAGGCTTAATATTTTTTTTTTTTAGTATGAACATATTTAGTCAATTGGGTAAGGGGGCATGTATTAAAATTTTAAGAAACAGTTTATATTTATTTCGTCAAATGTGATTTTAATCCAATTGTTGTACTTACTTATCTATAAAAATAATACCTACACATTTTGATATTATATTTATAGGTATGTTTATTTCTAAAATGATACTTATAAGTTTTTTTTTTTTTTTTTTTTTTTTATAAATAAAGATTTGTAATTTTACACCAGTTTTTTCCCAACTGTTCCTTCCTAGTCATCGTTGGGACACTATTGAAAATAATTTAAAACTTCAAAATAAATTTATGATGATTTAGTGATTATGTATATTAATTTTGTTACATAAACTTCACATATAAATTGATATAAGACAACTATATTTTATAATTTATAAAATAAAATTCTAACAATTTGTGATTCAATCAGAAACATGCTAGGTAGGGTGATTCAAAAAGCGAGGTAAAATTTCAAACTTTGAAATTTCACTGGGGCACCGGCTAGTTTTGTTCTCCCACCAAAAAAAAAAAGTAATGCTGAATTTGATGAAAATTGGACAATATTTAGTGGTCCCGCAATCAACTTGAATTTTAAGAATTTCATGCAATAGCTTTACGGCACTCAACGTAACATAGCATACGCCATTCAACATAAACTTTTTTTATATTTTGCATGGAAAACAATCTTTGATGGTGTAGAATACAATATTTGATGGTATATATTTTTATGGTAAAAATTGATGGTATTGTTACTATGCCTCTTTACACTGAAAGTTCATCAGTAATCACTCACATAACTTTCCTAATAGAGTACTTTTTTTGAAGTCTTTATTTCTACATGGTTCACCACCCCAATGCCCCTAACAATGTTTTCTTTAGTTAGGTACTCTTTATTTTCTTGCCATTTCTCTGAAGAAGAAAATCATTTTTAATGCATCACAGAACCTCTGTAAGTGGGGAAATTCTTCCGAGTTTTGCTTACGGATAGCGTTCGCAGTGAGAGCTAAATTCTTTGTTATGTTCTCTAAATTCGAACTTTCATAATAAAGTGCTGTAATAATTTTATATACTGTTTTTGTACCAGCATTCCTGTTTTGAAAAAATGAGAAAAATCTCCGAGATACCAAAGTTGAGAAAGGTTGGTTGGTTGTATTCAGATTATCTGGTGCCGTCAGCAACACGAGGGCTATAATGCGCCGAAACATTCGTCATTAGACAAGCCAACATACATTTACAAACACCCATGCCTAACACGGGACTCGAACCCGCAACCTCACGGTCTAGAAGCTAGCACGCTAACTAATATACCGTTTGGTCGGCAAAGTTGAGAAAGGACCTTTTTGATTGAAACACAAGAAGTATCTTCAATGATGTTCTCGTAGTCATACAGCTTCTTCACTTTTTATTTGGAGTTCATTTGTTGCTATTTGGAGCAGCTAATGGAAGAATGGCAAGAAAACACAGCTTCAAGTAGATGCAGGAAACAAATATAGCAATGGCACTTTTCTTTTTTCTTAGTAAGTCTGAATTGCTCCTTGAATATACATATCTTGATGGCCTGTATAGCTTTTTCCATCCATATTGCCCAATCAAGTTCACCAACCCATTAAATGTACCGGTACGTCAGGAGAAGAACTATCTAAGAACTATATCCAAAAGCTCAAAGTAATCGCTGAGAGAGAGGAATATTTCTCTAGCAAACGCAATGATTTCATCCTTTCGGTCTGCTACAGATTGGATAATGAATGCATCGGTGATTAATGCATTGTATTTTGTTCTTGCCAATGAATTTGTTAATCGATTTAAAGCTCTTGAAAAGAAAAGTATCGGGTTCAGTAGAAACGTCATGCTGTGAACACTGCATCTAACACAATTTCACAGATATGCAGCATCCATGCTTGATACAGAAAGCTCTTGACCAAGTTTATGCTCAATCATAATGCATGCCTTCGTTTTAAAACACATAGCTTTTATATTTCCGGCTGCTCCAGAGTTTCATAGACTGTAGTTGTTTCATGAAGAGAAAAAAAAAAAAAATTGGCACCTGATCGAGAAAATTTCGGAAGCAAATATTTTTCCCATGATCATAACTATTATTCTGTCAACTAAGTCTTATCCGGTTATATCTTGTGATGGCTTGCCGTCACAGTAACGCAGTTGAAGAAAGATTGTTGGGTGATGCCTAAAGCTTAAATTTTACGCTGATTGCTTCTAGCCCATCGTATAGAGCTAAAACTTATGTTAAATTTAACTGGCTCATGTTGAAAAAAAAAACTTCTTGTAACTTCTGTCAAACATCACGAACAATCACATTTCGAATCAGATGATGAAAGAAATTGTCAGCAACTTCGTGTTTCGTGGAATGTTTACATACAGGAATTGTCTTAGCTAATTGTCCAACCAAGCACACCAGTATATTTTTGTATCTTAACAATTGTCCTCACAATCCGATCAAATTTACATTAAACATAAAACATAAAAAGATACGATCTTTTAAATGACACAGAGCAACTGACCATTACTATACAACAGTTCGAGTGCAGATTCACTTCCTATATGTGCGTGCTAGTTAGACATGTAAATACCAATGATATTTTGCATTGCTCACTTTTTGTGTTCTTTTGTGTCACTAATTATTACGTTTGATATTGCTTGAAGAACATTGCAACAGCAACTGTCTAAGAAAAGCATTAAACTGTTAAACAGTTTTACATATTTTGATTATATTACTTGAAAATAGAACAAGAAATTTAAACTTTTACCACTTACCATCTGAACTTCATTGACGGAACTAATACTAAGGATGTACATTGTTACACCTACGTTTACAGGAGGACCTAAAAAAGACAACATGATACGATTAGAGTATTATAGAAACTCATTTTTTTTACATCATATGAATTATAAATACTCACATTTAAATTTTAGAATATAACACGATGCATAAACGGTTGTACATAATTCTAAATTTTCTGTTACATTAAGTAAAATTTTGTAATGTTTCCTGACTTTTCAGCTTAAAGGGAATAAATATAAGAATGGAATATTCTTACGAGAACAAGTTTAAATATTCTTTGCATATTTCAATGATCGCGTTAGGAATTTCCGTCTCAAAAAACTATCGCATACAAAAATCAGAATAGTTGATATTGACGATATTTAACTTTTTATATTTAAACTTAAGTTTTGTAATTTCGATCCAAAGTTTGAAGCCAGTTTTGAAGTTAAAGTTAATAAAAAAAAATATAGGCTCAACTCGGATTAAACAGTCAGTTTCAGATCAGGACTATGCATTCTGCTTCCAAAAAAAGTTGTAAGCAAAAGTATATTTTACTATTTTCAAAGACTGCCTAGTCTCTGAGAAATTCTAGTGCTGCCACCATATTTTATGCAGTGGAGAAGTCAGTGGCATTTGTTATCTTTGTAATGTCCATTGTTGTACAACGGTTCTAATTACATCATAATTTGACAAGACAAATAATTTAAATATACCAGGGTATTGTTGTTAAATTTACGAAATGTATGCTTCGAATAACTAAGGATTTCTCTATACCATTAATCAAGTCTAATAACCAAGCTCCGTTGAGGATTTATTATAGTTACTTCAATAACCATCATGCCAATTTTTAATGTCCCATTATCTTAAGGTTGAAATTCTTAATAATTACAGAATCACTTCGATGTCCGTCTGTCCTAAACAATCAAAGTTAAATAAAGCTGGAACTATTTAGACGATTTGAATAAAATTTTGGTACACAGTTTGTTCAGACACATCAAAACATAGGAAAATAAGAAGCAAGAGTTAGAGCTTGGTATAGAATGGGAATCTTTCAATGCTTCAAGACTGCTACCAAGCTCAGAATAATGAATGTAAAATGAGTACATATTTATGCTACCAACTAAAAGAATGCATTAAGTCCTGCCATAGATCCTGAACAATTTGGATACTGAAAATATTATACTTCAAAATCTAACAACCATAATTTACTAGTGAAGTGAATGTAACTTTTGTGTTAACTTACTAATTTTACACTTTTTAAACCTAATTTTTATGTAAGTGTTTATTTTGCAGATTATTAGATATTGAAAATGTGTTAAAAAAATAAAAACAAATATTGATAATTTTCTTTTGTTTTTAGAACAGTTAAATAAGTCAATTAACTAAGTCTATAAACTACTATGTTTAGTTATTTGCATATAAAACCAACTGTTTTTAGATATATAAATATATGAGGTTAAATAAGCTATAAATATACATTTATAAAACACATGTTTATAACACAAAAAAATACAAACATTGACAGTACTAAAATACTTAATACAGATTCCTCGTCTTGGATTCCAAGAGATTTTTAAAGGTACTGTCATTGATACTTATAATTTTCTGAATGTACAACCAGAAACATGAACTATCAATAATACTAAAAAACTTCATAGTTTAAAACAGGGTCCAAATAAAAGTCCATATGTGTCTAATGGGCTAATAAGATCCACCTACGATATAGAGTTTAAGTACAGTTGGAATCAATGCCAGAAAAGTGTAAGTTTAACAATTAAAACGTTTTCAACTATTTAATTTAAATAATTGATATATTTTTGAACTCAAAATATTTCATTCAAATACCTACGATCATTTTAAAAATATATCTTAAAACATTTCTAATGATTCCATCGATGAAAATTTTAACTTAATGAATTGACAAAAAACTTCCTTTAAAACCGTGTACATTCAAAAACAAGAAAAATTTGATATTGTCCTCGTTTTAACGAAGATTATTCTCTATAAAGACATTATTATAAAATGTGTATGGCTCATATACATTTGTGGATATACCTGTTTCCTTATAGAAGTAATGCCCGTAGGAATTCTATAGAAAGTACACCACAAATTCAAGTTTTTAGTCGCTATCCTACGATATAGATAATATTTAGAATGGTAATAATCTACCATTATGTGATAAAACAATATTCAACAATGATAAAAAGATCGCCGATTGTGACTATAAGAAAAATCCAGGGGGAGAAAAAAAAATAATATTTCGTTAATGGATAAAATAAATACGAGTTAATAAACACGTACGATTTTGTTGAAATTTAAGATCCCTACTCAATGAAAGCTCGCAATGAGCGCCACCTCATCAACTGGCCGGTCACGTCGAACACATTATTTCCTCAGCCAATCCAACGTCCATTAGCAAAATGACATCTTCCATTGCTCGGAGACTAAATTTGGTAAACGATAGATTCCCCCACTCAATCACGACCACCTAATGTCACCCATCACGTGGCCACCTACAGAGACCTTTCGATTCGATTCTTTTGATCTCTTGTCATTCTGCCAGGGTCTCATTTCACACTCAGACCACGCAGCGAAACAAAACGTTGCATACTCAAACCGGAAGCAGCACATTCAATGCTTCTTCGAACCATCCATGGATTCTTTGGAAGCAGATGGCTGTTGAATGCAGCAGATGTTGTTTGCATCCAGAAATTAAGCATATATATCTAGAAATCTTTAATTTTAAATATTGAGCAAGTAAAACATTTAACTCAACTTTCCAATATATTATCAAACTATGACAATATTCAGTACATTAAATGGAACTGAATGTGAGAATTAATAAATTTTACGTTTAAAATAAACTAGTGATATATCACGCTTTTATGAGAAAATTGACAAAACTTTTAGTTGCAGCAGATGTTTGCATCGATAAATTAAACATATATATTGTATATATCTAGACATTTGGAAATCTTTGTCCGTTGTACTTGTTCAATATTTAAAAATTAACCAAACTTTTCAATATATTGTCACAATATGCAATATTCACTAGATTAAGCGGAACTTAATATGAAAATTAATAAATGGTACGTTTAAAACAAACCGGCAATATATTGCACCCTTCCGAGAAGAATGACAAAATTCAATATTCATTTTTAAATTAAATTGTGTACACAATATTTTGAGTTGTGCCACTTTTCTTTAAGGATGCGATGTGTTGACACAGAAAACAATATTTATCAGTCGTGACGCAGTCTACACTGATTTGTTGTTAAAAATGTGTACTTTATATTATATCATTTTAGAATCATATAATTAATATTAATGAAATTCACTAGATTACAGCGCAAGTGATGTTGGCACAATGATATTTCTACACTTAAACTAGATACTAAATAAGAAATAAATATAAATTAAAAAAAAGTTACCTTTCATTTACTTTTACACAATCTCGTTTCAGTATCGAGGTAAAGCTAGTTTATTGTGATAGACATATATTCAATAATCATAGGAAATATCACATTAACTAAATTAACTATATCAATATCTCCTATATAAAACTGGTAAGGGATGTACATATATAAGGTACTTATTAATTCTTTAAATCACAAATTGAGTTCCTCGGAATTCGGTGAAATTACTTTTTTGTTCAATATCTTTTCCAATTAGATTTTAAATTGTCTTACTTCTTCAACTCATTTGTCGTCAAATTACGGCGAGATGAGTCTGAATGTAATCAAGAAAATAATCATTCCAATTTAAGCATCCGTATAAAATTATTTTTCTTTAATTGAACTTATCTACTTTCACTATCCGGGGAATAAGAAACTTCATACATAAAATTAATGAGTTCATCTCTTAAGTGTTTCTTGGAGGTTTTTTATATATATATTGTGAGTACACATGCGCAGAAAATGCCAAAGGGTCTCCTCAAAATAAGAGCTTTTGATTCGAACTCACTCAAATTTCATTAGCATGGTTACGGATTTAAATATTTTGGAATATTTTAGTTCCAAAAACTATTTTTGTTTTCATTATAAAGGACTTTTTAAATTTGAAGAAATTATATCTTGTGCCATGAACTTTCTTTCATTGAAAGGAATATTTGTAATAATAAAAATGCATAACATATACATTATAAATTGGCCTGATGAGTACGGTACTAGCAAATTTTATGCAGTAAGTAATATTTTATAGTAAATTCCAGGGATCCCCTCCTCAAATCCATCAAAACTCTGCTTAAACTTTAGTTAATGAATGCACTCCATGTATATGAGATATCCTTAACATTCTAATTGTACAAGTTAATGTTATCCCATTGCAATATAAAACTATTTAAGATGAAACGTTTATGAAACAAATCTATCAAATCCATACCAGGTGTTATTCAATGTCAAAAATTGCTCTTCAAACTAATTTATTCCAAAACATTTGGCATGAAGCTTATAAGAAGACAAAGTAAAATCTTATGGATCATTGAAATACCACTTATTAATGAATGCTTAAATTTTTCATGAACATACTGGGCGAAAAATGGGTAGTCCGCCAACTTATGTAAGCTCTAACTCATCTTCCTGCCTCAATTCGTCCAAGTAATAACTTAGGATTTAATTACGTTTAACTCCTCCAACTTCATCAATGTTTAATTTCAACAATGATTGCATGCTGTGATGTAAAATCTCAATACCTTAACCACAAAGAAGCGTATAATTTGCTCAGGTTGAAACAGTAAATCATCACAAGGAAACTTTTGAATATATATCTGAGAGGGAATTCTGTAATAACCCCATTAAAAAAAATGGATTCTTTGACACTTTTATTTTTGTATTTTTAAAGCATATATATATATATATATATATATGTATGTATAAATTTCCAAATCTGTTTAAAACCAAAAGCTTTTTCTGTAGACATTTTTTCGAATGTCCTAACCCCAAAAGCTCAAGAGAAGAAAGAAAGAAAAAAACAAGAAAAATGCTAAAAACTTATGAACCAAAATGCAGGAAACTGGAAAAATCTTCTGATTGAAAGTACGCTTTCGTATTTTTATTTGAAAAATTTGTAATAAACATTGTTGCCAAAAGAAGCCGGGAAGAATTGTGAGTTGGAAAAAAAAGATAATAAAAAAACAAGTGCGTGACGTCAAGGATGATTGAAGGCTATTTTGAAAAACATTGTTAAGATTGGTGTTTTGGTGGGAATTTTTCTAGTTACAATGATTATCAATAAATTTAAGGGGGGTATAGTTAGCAAACAGTGTCTTAGTGAGGCAATTAAGTTGTTTATCGAAATTTTCTTTTTTGTTGCAAATATATTTTAATCTAAGTACTATCCAACTCAAAATTCTTCCCGGCTTCTTTTGGCAACAATGTTTATTACAAATTTTTCAAATAAAAATACGAAAGCGTAGTTTCAATCTGAAGATTTTTCCAGTTTCGAACATTTTGGTTCGTAAGTTTTTAACATTTTTCTTGCTTTTTTTTCTTTCATTCTTCTCTTGAGCTTTTGGAGTTGGGGCATTCGAAAAAATGTCTACAGAAAAAGCTCTTGGTTATAAACGGTTTTGGAAAAGTGGTTCAAACCCCTGATGAAATTCCGAATTTCTGCCGTTCTTTTTCTTTTCATTTTGTTTGTATTATTATTATATGCAACTTTTTAACCTAGCAGCTTATTCGCTGGTAATTTGTTGTATTTCTTTTGTTTTCATGCTTTTAATATTACATTTGTAACTTCATTTTTGTTCCTTTGTTATTTATGTATGTTTATATTAATATTTTCATTTCAAAACTAGTTTTGGTGGTAAGAGAACGAAGCATTGTTTATATGATAGCGAAAAAAAATTGAATGTGAACCGATATTCAAGACTACATAAAGCAAAGATTATGTCCTACCAGACGAAATAAACACAACCACTACCCGTGAGAGTCATTCGCATTTGTGGGAAACATTAAAGTCGACTTGGTTGAAGTGAGTATAGGAAAGCTATTGACTGGACGCATAACAGAAACAAATAAATGAAGTAGGTATAAGACTTGGAGGCGGCTATTTGACCAGTTTTACGATCGTAATTACAGTTTCTAGTTTAATAGAAACTGTATTACTCCCATCAACAATGTATGGCCCTCTTTAGCATCTCACTTATTAAACGAATAGGAATTCAAAGTACAGATTATTTTTAAAGAAATAGCTTCAAGTACAGCTTAAGAAACAAATCATTGCGGTGATATGGAATGGCTATGCTACTAAGAGATATAGTCATTTGAAAAGTGGATTATTTAATTAGTCTTTTAAATTAATATTATTAAAAACTACATGATTATGATTTCTTAATATTTCTAAGGAATCTTGTACAATTTAAAAATTGAAATTCAACTATAAAAACATAATTAGTACAAACTTCCACCGCTTCACCGTAAAATATCATGTCTAATATTAAAAACATCGAAAGGTTGCCTTTAGTTTTCTTGACTGGTAACTATAAGAAATTCAATACATACATTTTAATTATTTCTTCTACGTTTATTGCACAAACAACAAGCGTCTTGAGGGAAATATAACAAGTTTAAATGTTCTATAGGTTTTAAAATTTTGATATTCTGATTACTTACAAGTATGAAACTTTATATTAAAAAATAATGCTCAAAAATCAAAAGAAATTATGGCAATACTTACTGTTTGTATTTTCCAGTATCTTTAAATATATCTGTTAATTTTAATATAAATTTATTTTAATTGAGTGATTGTTAAATTTAGACTAGATCAGAAAAAAAATCAAGATAAAAATAGAAAATGAAACTGGCCAATTTAATATAGATCACTTCAATGTTTGTCCATTAAAATATAATACAAGGTGTCCCAAAAGTACCTGAAAAACTTAAATGTCAATAAAAAAAAAGTAATTGACGAACGATCGTGCAATTTGCACTAAAATGTTCCTCGCGATGAAAGAAAGTTGTTAGGAGACCCCTAAACTGTAATGTTAAATTGCCTATTTTTACAAACAGTTTTTGGTTATATATTCATACCCTTGATATTTGAAGTCTGGTAATAAAATATCAAAAGAATTTTTTTGTTAAATTTTAAACAATCTTGCATAGTACTACTTTCTTTGAGAAAACCATCTTTATTTTACAAAGATTTTTTCATATAATAGTAACTATTAAATACCAAAATACAGTCAAACCCCATTAACGCGAAATTGCTTAACAAGAAATCCCGTTTAACGCGAAATAAAAGCAGTTCTCCGCACTTAAAACTTAACGTTAATTTATTCGTTTAACACGAAATTCGGTTAACGTGAACAATTTCAGCGGTCCCATCGACTTCGCGTTAACAGGGTTTGTTGTCTATATACAAATTAAAATATAGGCTTGTTTTTAACACTTTAATATATCTATATAATTCCTCTTACGTGTCCAAAAAGACTGTAATTACATAAGGACTGGCAACATCAGTCGTTTGTTTACATATCGGAATCAGCGTAGATTGAATTGAAGTGAATATTTGTGATTATGCCACAGGACTTTTTTTTTTATTTAACCCTTTGCACTCCAGGCCTTTTTCGCGCGGAGGAATCAGCGACTCGAGACATTTTAGGTTCGGTTGGTGTTTATGGATTTGCTTCATAGAAACTAAACACAGTCATTGGCCTTGCATCGAATTTCCGCATCACACCTAATGGTCCTCTCGTGGTTTGGCATCCAATCATGTGGCGCCTGAGAGGCGCCACTGGAGTGCAAAGGGTTAAGTATAAAACAGCATGTTCAAGGAGCAAATGAAACCGTAGATTAAAGATTTGAAAGGCGAAATGCTGAACGATATAGTAAAAGCATCTTAGCTTGCAATGGGAGTGTTGTTGTCGAAGAACACGGCACATATTCTATGTGGGAAGTTTGTCTTTCTTTGGAATCCACTTCTAACAAAAAGACAGAAAAATATTCTGGGACATATACGAAATGAGTGAATGAATACAATGAAGTTGGCCTTGTTTGTATTTCTATTGCTTATTACACTATTTTTTTTTTATCCTCGGGGGTTGGTGACACTAGCAAACAGGAAGTGGAGCCTTCTAGTTCTTTGAAAATTTATTACATTCATTCAGATCAAAATTTAAATGATATCGATTGAATAATAGCGTAACCAATCATAAATGCATAAGGTAGAGTTTGCGATGTAATCAAATTTTTCGATACTCTTGACTTTTAATTTTTTTTTTTTTTTTTTCATTATTAGGATCCATTATTAAGAAAAACCACAAAATGGAATAAAATAAATCATTCTTAAAAAACAATCCTTTTTGAGTCTCAAATGTTACTAATCAAACACAAGAAAGTTTTATATTTATAGCATAAGGTGAATTACAAAAATTGATTAGTTTCCTTTGCCAGCTTGAGATGAAAGATTGTTTCTATAAAAATATATGAATATTACTATGAATCTATTGATGTATGAAATCCTTGCATTTCCGAGATTAAAATGCGTAATTAGCAATGGCGTAGAGTGTTTTCTTTGTATAAAAATAAAGTCTTATTATGTTTTTTAATACTGTTCAAAGAAAAAGTGCCGAATAAATTGAATATTTTCATGACTCTTCTTACCTTATTAATCTGAGGTTTCCCTTTGCAAGAAGATTAAAAAGATTGAAGATAAGTAAAAAAACATATTTCAACAAAAATGTGGTATTCAAATTAAAAATGCAGCATACTAAGTAAAAGCTCGTTTATTCATATAGCTATTTCATACAACATCTTGCACTCAAATGAAAAATATTTCTGAAAAACGGTCAGAACATAAGAAATGGTTTATAATCATCTAAAGTTTGTCGTTGTGTCTTCAATATTATGAAGAATTATTTAGAAACATGTTAATTGCTACCTTCTGAAATGAAAGAATCAAGAATTTGCTAAACCTCCAAATATTCTTGTTGTTAAGTTTGAAGATCTTGAAACTTGTCAAAACTTGTAACGGAATCGGTTAAAGTGTGAATTTTGTATAATCCTTTTTTTTTTTCTTTAAATTTCATGATATGCATTTTATGAAACTTTTTAATTGGTTAATTTTCAAGTGAAAATTATCTATAATCCTTAAGGTTTTTTTTTTTTTTAATTTTATTTTAGAATATGCATTTTTAGGACATAGGTCCTATATTTTATTATTCTATAAAGGATTTGCATATTAAGAATAAGATAAAGATTAAGATTTTAAAGTGAAACCAGCACTTAAGAAAGATTAAGATATATTTCTGAAAAAGAAACACACTTAATAAACTCTTTATACATAAGCGATCAATAAATTAGTTTTCAGTCATATCAGAGCACCAGGAGGCATTAATAAAATATATTAATGCTCCAACGAAAATGGAACTTAAACAAAACAGATGCAATACCAATTAAAGTGAATCTATGGGGGTTTCAAAGTTTCTTATTTAAAAAAAAAAAATTTCAACGTAAACAATTTCAATTAGAGGCATATTGCTACTATGCATATGCAAAAAATTGTATAGCTGAAAAAAAACCACAGACCGAAGGATTGACTTCTACAGAATTTAATAGGAAGAAAAATAATTTCCGTTCCTTTTTCATTTTAAGAAAATAAATTTTCCTCATTTTTCTACCCTCCTTAAATTTTTCCTGTTTTTTATTTCGCTTTTTTTTCTCCTCTTACGCTGAAAGTGGTTGTTCGTGATAAAATAGTATCTATGCTTGGTGAAACATTTGCGTGTATGCTATCATTAAATTTAAGGATCGCAACGGAAGTTATTTGCATGAAGGCTAATAAAAACTTTCCAAGTGAAATTGCTGCCGCATATAATGTTTTGGTCTTATATGTATAGAAATATATAGAGAAACATACTGGAAACCCTAATGAAAAATCGAAACGAAACCAAAAGGAAACTTAACAAAACAGAATTTTATTTTGTTTAACAATAAGGCGATGAATGAGTAAAAACTTGAAAAGGAGTTCAATTTCTTTTTTGTAACACTGTTTTCAAAAAAACAGTGAGAAAGTATTAAGGGTGGTTGAAATAACTGAACAAATAAGACCGAGTTAATTATTGTTTATTTTGTCTTTAGGCTATTTTCCCACTTATGTTTCTCAATGGCGTGAGTTGTGATAGAAAATGTATACTCAAACACATCTTCAAACTAATGGATATCCAAAATGGTTTTCTTTTTAGATTCCTAGAATTTTATCAAGTGTTCTCAAACATTGGGTAACGTAAAAGAGAGGAGCCATGGAAAGAATTTATCATTATCGCATTTACATGCCTGAATCGGATTTGTTTCGTCACTAAAGAATTCTTTTGCGCTTCGTAAAAATACATATTTCAAGTAGAAATCTTTAAGACGCTCTTTCCATATGCTAGTCACAACTATTCAAAAGAATATGGTGAAGTCAAACCACTCATTAACAGTATCAATGTTTGTTTTTTCCTTAAAATGGAAAATAGTTTTTCAAAAATTATTTTAAATCTATACGAAATAAACAACTATTCTGCTAACTTATCAAGTGCATTAAAAAGTAACTGTATAAATAACTCGACATTTTTTATAGAAATATTATTTTATAGAAATTTATTTTGAAAAAAATTTCAAATTTCAATCAATAGTTAAAAAAATCCATTACGAAAACACTGTAAATAATTCCGTTTCCTTTCTATTTACATAATTTATATTATTGTTTTTTTTCTAAAACTTAAATATTTTTCTTAAATTGTACCTTACTAATTACTTTTTGAAATGCATAATTTAAAAATAATATTTATTTAAATCCATTCAAAAACCAAGAATTGAATTTTAATGAATTCCATTTATAAGAACACAACATAAAATACGTACTCAATGTTCGTATATTAACCCTTTGCACTCGAGCAGCGCTTCTCAGGCGCCACACGATTAGATGCCGAAACACGAGAAAACCACAAGGTTTGATGCGGAAATTGGATGCAAGGCCAATGACTGTGTTTAGTTTCTATGAAGCAAATCCATAAACGCCAACCGAACCTATAATGTCTCGAGTTGCTGGTTCCTCTGCGCGAAGAAGACCTCGAGTGCAAAGGGTTAAGAATTCTATTGGTTTTAGAAGTGTTTTGCCAGAATATGATTATTTTGAGTCTTGTTCTTCAATCATATCTTGTTCTTGCGCTAGTTCAAATCAATATGTGAACTATAAGATGCTTTAATTATATGTAACACTTATATACTGAGGTAAATTAATGCAGAGTGGCGAGTTAGGAAACAGTCATATTTAGGCAGTCGAACACATTTATTTAGTAATAAGCTGCACAGAGAAAGAGACATCACGAGTTTCGTGTGATCACAGCAAGAGATATGAAAAGAAGGAATACTTCACTTCGTGAGATGCACTGAACACTATCATTGTATTAAACCGTGAAAATAGTGCTCAGCTTAGCAAAAATTAAAATACTATGGGTGTGTGAAGTTAGAAACCGTCGACGCCGCCGTTTACATCACAAATCTCACACAATTAGCTGTACGTGGGATGAGTTGGTGAAAGAATTAAAAATATGATTACGCGCTTTGAAAAGATGAAACAAATTAATGGGGATTCTAAAAAGAGACTATAATTACATATATAAACAAATTTTGCAGAGAACTTTAACTCAGTGCTACACAAGGGAAATTTCTCACTGTGAATAAATTAATCACATGTAAACAAAGATTTACAATTTAACAACATTTTGTAAACTGCATTCTCCTCTAAATTTGTGAAAGGCTACATATATGTACGTCACTCAATAGTAATTACTCTTCAGTTTTCGCAAAAAAAACAAAAAAGAATTTACAGCTATTTAAAATGCAAAATGTTATTGAAAAAATCATTAAAAATAGTTGGAAACATATAAAAATGTTCTAAATTACGGTGGATACGAAACGTAGTGAAATTTTTACTGTATCAGTATTACCAATAAAGTGTACATCCGAGAAAGTATGCATAGTTTTACATTACCTAAACTGCAGTCCTTTATAAATACATAAAATGCTACATTTATGTACATTAGGCAGTAGTAATAAGGCTTATATTTCCAGAATGTTAGCTCAGTAAGAGAAGAAACTTGAGAATTCTCTCCATCTTTTATCGTATTTGCCAGTAAATTAAGCATACTTGAAGTTATAATTTTACTATTATTTAAAAATAATATTTTGTAGCTAAAGGTTTTGGTACTCAACCCTCTCAGTAAAATAATTCTTCCTCATAAGCCCGCATTGGCAAAAATATGAGTAGCCGTACTTACTTATGTCTATTCCTATTGATATTGTTATTGCTACGAAACGTGCTTATTGAGTTGTTATTAATAAAGTCCAACTGCCATTCTTTTGTTAATGAAGTGATAGAAGCGAAAAAGAGGCGTGTATAAGAAGCGGTGTGAATGAAGCATCGCTTTGGTGGGTTCCCATTCGAAATGAGACATTGCAGTGAAAAGATTAGATTGACGATAAATGGCTTCTCTGTAAAAGAAAGAAAAACTGTAATATATGTCGGCCATACAATACCTGAGCATTGAGTAATGGTATCAGAGTTATTTTTAGTTTCTTATCGCTACAAAACACTTCCATGAATTGCAAACCTTGACTACACTGGGGGGTCGAACTAGACTGATTGTACAAGTGCATTGCGATAGCAGCTTACACAGAACGATTTATTGGAATACATCTCGTGGAAGATAATTTCATTAGATGGCATCCTCGAGTGAAATTATCCAGCAGAGTACTTATTGAATAGAACCTTTGTCTTCCCGAGCAAATTTAATAAGGCTTATTAAAAACGGAGCTTAGTAGATGCTTTTTTTGCTTGTAAACAATTAAATTCATTTTCCTGCGATTATAATGTACTGTTTGAGCTTACGTCATAGAATATATTAGGATATAAATTATTATCTTTTAAAAATGACATTGCAAACAAACAGATTTTGAAGGTTTAAGTGTAAAAAAAATGTATAGTGAGTTTATGTATTGAAGCATATCAGTTTATACTTTTCATATTCTTATATCAAAATATTATATAAGCGATTATTCCAAATCTTATGCAATTCTATATTCCATAACCTTTAACCATCATCAGGTTAAAATAATAAAAAAAAAAAAACACCTCATTTTTATGTTGCATTCAAATTTGTTAAATTTCAAAATCAACCTCACAATCTTATTACATATGACTAGGAAATTAATATGCAAGTCCTTATTAATCATATCTTAAAGAAATGTTTTATTTTACAGTGAAATAACAGTTTTATTTGAGAAAAAAAACGTTATTTTTAATTTACAAAAAATATGCTTTGGTTTAAGTATAAAATTTTCCTCATAAATCAGTAGAATAATTTATTTGCAATACAATACAACTAGAAAGAAATAACTAACATTTTAATTTTAGAAATTTTGAAAGACTTCTTGATTACTTCATATATAATGTTTGTTTTTTGTTACATTTTTTTCCCACGAATGAAAAGCTTTTTCCTAATTAGGAAAAACTATTTGGGATAAAAAATTAAATAATTAACTGCATGGAATGGTTGATGGTAAAAATAATTTCAATATATATTGTTTCGATTTGTGTTATAAATTCCGTAGCTTGCACGAAATCTCGCCAATGTGGGGTCCTGTTCCATGATTCTCTGGCCAAGGCCTTTGCAAAAAGGGATTTTCCCATTTACTATAATTTTACAGAGGATGAAATCTCTTGTGTTCTTGTGTAGTATGCAAGATTTGAGGGGTAACATTTGTATGATAAAATCGTTTTGCCTTCGATACGAGAAGCAATCGCTACAAGCGGTCATTTTGTGGAACCACTGCTAAGTAAATAAATCGAGAATACAGTCCACAAAGTTTCTTTAATTGAGTTTGAAACGAACATTCTTATGTTATCATTTACGAGCTACAAGAATGAAATACAGTCAACTAGCGATAACTCGAAGTCTCATAAGTCGGATATTCATTTATCTCGAAGTTTTCATTAGGTCCCAAGACAAATTAATGATTTTCAACACAAAGTTATCTCCATATCTCGAATGTATATCTTTTAGTAGAAGTTTTTGGGAAAATTTTACTATCATAACATTAAAAAAAAACCTACAAAATACCAATAAAAAAACGATTTTTATGTTAACTTGTTACCTGAAAAAACCCGTTTGCATTAACGTCTACAGAAAGTAAACGGGCTTTTGGCTTTACATTCCATTCCATATTTAAGTGTGAGTCAATGGTGTAGGTTTTCGTTGGCTTTGAATAACGTTAGAACGTAATTTGAATACTCTTAGTCAAAAAGTTAAATTGATCAATGAAACTGAACAAAATCTGCGATGTAAGAAGAAAGACGTTGCTATAAAGTGCAGAATTCCTCCGATTACTCTGTCATCCATTTTGAAAAACAAGCACAATTTTGAGAAGACATGCATCGAAACTCGATCTATCGTGTAAATGAGTGAAGGTATTTGCATTTCTTAGTGTCGAAGCTGCTCTATTGAAATGGTTCGAGACTTATCGAAACCAGAATTCCAAAGTCCCTCTTAGTGGGATGATGTTAAAAGAAAAGGCGAAGAACTTTGCAAGTTTTCTAAAAGTTGAAGGATTTATAGCAAGTGTAGGATGGCTAGCAAGATACAATATTGTCTTCCGGACTTCACAAGGAGAAGCAAAAAATGTCTGATGAAATATGCCTTGAATAAAAAAATAACTTCCGAGGGACTTTCGATATATCGAACTTCGGATAACTCGAAGAATTCGGCCAGTCCCTTGAACCTACATCTTGAACTTGACTGTATCCTTAAACAGATGGTCATCGTCAAGACCGAAGGAGTACTGAGTTGAGTGCATTTTTGTAAGTCGTTGTGTTTCTGAGAAGTATTGCTGACAATAGAAAGTGCGCGTTTTGAAAGTTGTGGAAGTGCGTGCTAAAAAGTTATCGTTTGTGTTGCTTTCTGAATGTGGAATGTCGAATAATTTATTACATATCGAAGCCGAGGTATGCTTTTTTCATATAATGCATGGTAGCTTGAGATTATGTTACTTGAGTGTTTTTTAAATAAATAAAAATGTTTAGAGTCGCGAGAAAGAATGATTTAAAGTTGATTTGTTTAGAGATGGGGAGGATTTCGGTGAAACCTCTACTATTTCTGATTTAATGAGTATTATTAAGAATAGTGAGCATTTTAAAAGTGATCCGGAGTTAGTTTCGGATACCGCTAATTTTATAATCGAGGAACGACAAAGCGATGAGGCTTCAGCCAAACAAATTGAGCAATTAATATTAGAACGAATTCAAATAGATTTAAATTTAACATAGTTAAGGAAGGAATCACCTGTAGCAAATTTAGACGAATCAAAGAATGATAAAATTGAGTCATTAGATTCTTTTGTTAAAAGTGTACTGGTTTTAACCCTCGAAATCCCCACTAGAGCAGAGAGGTGGTGAATTTTTTTTGTACCTTTAGAGAGGGCGTTACAAAGAAAAAGTGTACCTAAAATGAACCAGTTTGAAATATTTTTAGTTTTGATAGGAGAACGCGCAAGCAATATATTAACATATATTCAGGAAGACGAAATTTCGTGTTATGAAAAACTAAAAGCTATTGTAATTAAACTATATGAGCCTTCAGCTCAATCGTGTTTGGGCAATTTTCATTCGGCTTCCATACAGGCAAATGAAACGCATAAGCAGTTAGCGGTAAGGCTTACAACTACTTGGGAATACTATTTAAAATTGAGAAAAGTTGAGACATTCGAGGCTTTAAATAATTTAATTGTTTCTGATAAGCTATTTTCAACTTTAGATCGTGTAACGTCTATGCATATCAGTACGAAGCAAGGAGGACGCAATTAGCCTAATTAGGCTTAAGTAAAAATAAAACAAATATGAGAGTGTCTTGTTTAGGCAATGCCTCGTTACCATTGCAGGGAAGTGTAACAACAACTATTGCGAACAAAGAGGGAACTTTTATTCGTGACCTTTAATTCTTGGTTGTGGAACGTACAACTGATAGGATTCCTTCTTCCCCAATATTCAAATTGAGGGTATGGCGCACATCCGACTTACGGATGCGTCTTTCAACATACCAGGGGAAGTAGATTTGCTTTTGGAAGCCCCAGTATTTTACGAACCTTTGAAGCCGGGTCAGATATATCCTTCAAATTCGGAACTAATTTTCCAAAGCAGTGATAGTGCATCGGGAAAGATAAATACTGTCACTGAGGCTAAATTTTCATTTCGAGAAGATATCTTAAATGTAACTTTACGTAAATTTTGGGAAATTGAGGAAGTAGAGTCCGAAGTAAAAAATCTAAAAACTAAAGAAAATGAAATATGCGAGGATTATTTCCAAAAAACACATGCGGAAATGGAGGACGGAGGATATATAGTTCAAATGCCCTTTAAAGAGGCTCTGAGTGTTTTAGGGGATTCAAAAGCAATTGTGTTAAGTAGGTTAAATTCGTTGTGGAATAGACTAGGGAAAGACACCGAGTTTTTAAATTTGTATAAGAACTTTCTTAATGAGTATGAAAAATTGGGTCATATGAGTGAAGTGATATCAAAGGGTGAATCCGAAGTTACATATTATAAGCCACACCATGGGGTATATAGGCTAGAAAAAACATCGACAAAATTTAGGGTAGTTTTCAACGCGTCACCTGAAACAACTAAGGGTAACTCTTTCAATTCAATACAGTTAAATGGAGGCGTGATACAAAGAGATCTATATCATCATATGTTAAACTTTAGAAAGTATAAATACGCGTTCACTGCTGACAGCCAAAAGATGTTTCGTATAATAGAAATGGATAAAACGTTGAGTAGATGAATTGAAACATCAAATGTCATGTACACTTCAGACTGCCGGAATGGTGGTACACAAATAGTGTAGTAATTTCCCTTCTTTGCAATCGTGTTCTGAATCAGACTATTCCTTCTCTGACAAGGAAGAGGTTAAGGTGTTCGATGGAATTGCCATCGAGAAAAGTTCGTGTTCAAAACTGAGCCTCAAGAGAGTGTTTACACTAAGCGACACATGTTGTCTACCATCGCCCGAATTTTCGATTTGTTGGATTTAGTGGGTCCTGTCATAGCAAAAGCGAAAATCTTCATGCAGAGTTTGTGGTTGCTGAAAATAGACTGGCGAGGCGTGCTTCCTGAAAAGGAGGCTAGGTATTGGCACAGGTTCTTCACTTCTTTAAGGACCTTAATTGTGGAGATACCGCGTCACATCTTCATTCAACAGGCCTTCTGCATTGAGCTTTATGGGTTTGCGAAGTGTTATGGAGAAGTAATATCTGCCAAAACTAAGAATTCTTCATTTGACACCCTGATCAGGCTTATAACCAGCAAGTCTGGGTGTGCACCGATTAAGATCATCACAATTCCGAAACTTGAACTTAATGCAGCTGTACTTTTAGCTAAACTTATGAAAAGAGTTCGTACTGCTTTGACCTCTGACATCTTTTTGTGGTCGGATTCAATGATGTTCTTTCGTGGATTACGAAGGAATCTTCACAACTCAAGACTTTTGTGGCTAACAGAGTCGCAACTATTCAGGATCTGATTTCAATTCAACAGTGGAGACATGTTCCTTCTGATCAAAACCCAGCTGACAGTGTCCAGAGGGCTTCAACCAGACAAGCTTACCCAAAGTCGCTTGTGGTTCGAGAGACCAGAGTTCTTGAAGGGTGATAAGTACTCTTCAAAGGTGATTATCCTTCCGCTTTAACAAGAGAACTTTAATCGTGAACTCAAAAATCTTGACTCTAAAATTGTTGAATGTCTTAATGTAACAATAAATTCTTTTATTAATGATTTACTTGTATCTTGTAATAGGTATTTAAAATTAATACGTGTATTAAGTTTTATTTATATATTAGTTAGAAATTGTCGAGCCAGCCAGAAGAAGAGTGGGTCATTCGACACAGAGGAGTTTCATAAATCTGAAACACGCCTCATAAAATGTATTCAAAGTAAGAAATTTTAAAAGGAAATGAGCGACCTTTAAAAGTCAGGTATGGTCTTAAAAAAGAGTAAGGTAAGATCTTTTCATCCTTTCCTTGAAGATGGTGTTTTACGAGTTGGGGGTCAACTAACAAATAAGGATTTAGATTTCAATTCAAAATGTTCTATGTTCCTTCCTTTTAATCATAAGTTACCAAAGTAAATTATTGAATACTACCATAAAAATAACTTGCATGCCGGTCTACAGGCATTGCTACACGAGATCAGACAAACATTCTGGCCCTTATGTGGCCGTTCCATGTGTAGGAAAGTCGCACATGATTGCATGGTTTGTTTCCGAAAAGTTCCAAATTATCTCTTTAATTGCTCTGAAACAGATTTCTGTGGTCTCTTTAATGCCAAATACCCAAACCAGAAAAATGGTACCTTGCAGAAATTATGTTTAGCAACAAAATGTATTCACATTGAAATTGTTTCAGAATTGACCTCAGATAAAAAAAAATGGCAAAGAGTAACAAGGATGGTTCAAATCTTATGGAAAAAATTGAATCGCAGTTACTTAAATGGGCTACAGCAAAGAAATAAATGATGTTTCCAAAAGGACAATGTTAAGGTCGGAGACCTAGTAGTTTTGACAGAGGACAACATGCCCACTTTTAAATGGCCACTAGGACGCGTAGTTGAATTGCTTAAGAGTGATGATAATTTGGTTAGAGTGGTAAGAGTAAAAACCCAATCTGGTACTTATAAAAGAGCCATATCACGAGTGTGCATTTTATCAATGCCCAATTAACTGTTTATTTGTAAATTAATGCATGTCAATTTAACCTAGTAGAGAATTTTAAATGTAAGTACTATAATCTTTGATTAAATTAATTATTACTTAATTATTTTTTTACCTTGTGTATTTTGTATTTTTTATGAAACCCATGGTGAGGGTTTCATGGCGGGAGAATGTTGGCGCTGTTTCAATTTGTGTTCTAAATTCCGTATCTTGTGCGATATCTCGTTAATGTGGGAGCCCTGCTCCATGATTCTCTCGCCAAGGCCTTTGCAAAATACAGTCGAGAATACAGTCCACCAAGTTTCTTAAATTGAGTTTAAAACGAACATTCTTATGTGATCATTTACGAACTACTAGAAGGAAGTATTTATAACTAAAAATATATTTACTAAAATGCATTCGTTATACCATTTTTGTTTATCGGCGGTAAAACGTTTCTAATAGTAATGATCTTATATAATATTTATGATCTGTGTTTTTAGCAAACATCCTTTTTTTTTTCTTTATACAAAACTAAAATGGATAAACAAAATTAAAGACCGCCAAATAAATTACAATAATACATTGTGTTTCTTGTATGAAAATCGAATAAAAACACAAAAAAAAATAGTCCACAAGTATTAATTAGCTGTAATAACCTACAGTAGATAGAAGAGCTATAGAAAAAAGAAAACTATAATATAAGTACATCGAGGAATCATACCGCCCAAGAATAAAATACAATATCTAATTCTGATAAACTTCCAAATAATCCTTCCTAAATAATCTTAAATGGGTAATCTAATTACTAGATAAATATAAACAATTTTATACTGCTACTTTATGTTCAATTCCTTACCCACAAAAGTTTTTAGTTTACATAATCAGTGTTTAACATGATTTGAAGTCGAAATTACATTTTGAGTATCGAAAAGATAATTAAGGAAACAAAAAAAATGCTATATATCTGAAGGTTTCAAAATTCATTACATAAACAATTATTTGAACTTTCACAATTTTATGTGCTTAAAAAAGAAACTATGTAAATGTATTTTAAAACACAAAAAAGTATATTTTAAAGTTTTCCACTCAATGAACCTTATTTTTATGATTGTAATATATTATACAAACCTGGTCACAATAAGACAATATAAGGAAATAAGCATTAAATGTGTGTCCATCCAAACCATACAATTCCGAGCCCAATTATGGCCAGAAAAAAACACAGTTTTGTGAAAAAGTAAAATCACAGCAACAATAGTTATACTACATGATTGAAATAAATGATACATTTTATAGTATTGTAATATTGTTTATAACAAAATCCAATATTATAAAGAGAGCACAACAATTGAAATGAACTTAACATTTCTCAATGTACAAAACAGGGTGATTATATAATTAAAATTCAACATTTAAAAAGCTGTAACCACTCAACAGAATGACCTTTACTTTGATATGAATGCTTTTTGAAAGTATTGAATCACCCTTTAATTCTAATCATCCTGTATTTCGGGATAATGTGTTTTGAGTACGCACTACATCTGTTTGATAAAAACAAAGGTATGGGAATCAAAGCGAGTAAACCCCACTTTTAAATATAAAGTGTTTTAAGGAACGACACGGTGATGTATACCTATATATCGTTTGTGACATGCTATCAATAGTGGTAAACCAAGAACAATTTCACATCATTTTCAATCTCATAACATTAAGGTTTGGCAGGGAATGGCTTAGGAGAGTGATGTTCCAGGTCATCATCTAACAGAACTCAAATTTATAAGGCGTAAATGCTTGAAATAAGCATCTTAGGTTTTCATAAGTTTTTAGTTATAATTTAATACATAAATATATGCATGGTATTAAATTTAAGTTATAAATGGTTGCTTGAATTAAAATTCCAGTAAACAGTTTTTATCTTCAGTAAAATAAAATGCTTTGACTAATATCACAAAATATATATTCTTGAATACTTTTTGAGCCCACACATATTGAATGGGTTTTAAAAGTTCTGTCTTTTAATTCTCGGCACACTGCCTGTTATCTTTAAATGATATGCTAACAAAGTTAAATTAAACACGCCTGCTGAAATGCGGATTAATGCTAGTAATTAGCAGACAATATGTTATTTTAACAACGTAGTTCTATTTTTCAACTATTGTATGCATTCTGATAGATTGATCTGAGTTAAATGAAGGCTTTCAACTCATTGATTATGTAAGCAATAGCTTACACAGTTTTTAAATGTAACAATACATTTTGAAATCAATAAATCCCATTTGATTTTCTTTTCTTCTCAATTTAAAAGACATCAATAAAGCAACGCCTTCTTTACAAAACTCAAATGAACGGAATTGAATAAAATACTCATTTTAGAGGAGTATTTTATTTCGCATAATTTAAGCGGGCAAGATGGCCTTTGAATCATGAAGAGAATTTCAATAAAAATAATTCAATTTATGGAACGTAAATCCTTCAATAAGAAATGTAGATTCAAAGCCTTTTATTATAATTTAATCTGACGAATTATTCACCTTCTACGATGTACGAACAAACGAACGTTAAAGTTTAATTAGAAATAATTAGCTCCTTTAATGCCGATATTTATCTTAACATTCATTATATTTTCATTTACATAATATTAATTCCAGAGTGGATTTATTTTCCACTAACGATTGTAATCTTTCACTTTAGAAGGTTACATTGAATTTTAAAGAGGTATTTGCAATCAAATGGTTTCATTTAAGTGATACTATTTCATTTGTAACAAGTTTTTGTTTCAAGTATGTTTATAATATATAATATACTTTTTAATTTATAAAAGGATATATTATTCAAATTAATTTATCCAATTATTTTATCCAAAATAAAAAAACAGTTAAATGTACTTGTAATCATTTATCAATATGTATCGAGAGAGATTTCTAGTAGATAAGTCTTGTAGCTATTTTTATATGAAGCCCCAGAACGAAATGTCCCACAAATGTAGTTCATATAATGGCATAAATCTCATTTCATATTAATGGTTTTAAGAAAATGGGGTCAAAATAGCCTTCACCTAGAAAAACTACACAACTTTCAATTACACTATAATTCGGATCATGCATTAAAATTTGAAATGGTGTTATTTACCATTTTCATATGTTCACTCATTTAAATAAAGATGGTCAGTTTGGCGATATTTTTGGCAATAATTTATATATATATATATATATATATATATATATATATATATATATATATATATATATATATATATATAAAAATTATTGTCAAAAATTGATATTACATTGTCCTTTCTTGTGCGTGAAATGGAAAAAATCAATCTTTGATGGGCGATGCTTAAGGGCAGATAGCTGTGTTAAGGGTACTTGTTTTTCAACTTATCTCGCTTTTATCGTATTTCTACGGTAATTTTGGAGATGGGGACGATTAGAACACCATAAGCAGAAATGTTAATCAAAATCGTTAGAGCCGTCTGAAAAACATGATTTTTGATGGTTTCATCCTTAAGCGCATTCACTATTTTAACGAAAACCTTAATGGTAGTTCCCATGGCCACCACCAACCCTCAATCCAAATTTGAACAACGTAGGTCAATTTGTTCGGAAGCTAAGCTGACACATCCAGACATTTTTATAGACCACTTTTTTGTAGGGGATTTTTCAAAACGTAAAGAAATGCCAATAAATCGATTTTGTTTACCTAATGCTATACTTTTATTACCCTATGTAAATATATGAGCAATTGAAAGTAATAATCATTGTGAGATGGCCCTTTCTGGCACTCAAAGCTTCATATCTATTTATATGTATCTTCCATGTATCCATTACAACTATCAACAAATTAATAAAATGATAAAACAATTAAATTTAAAACTTATTTGTATATTAAAAAGCTCTTTGTAAATAACTAAAGAAGTACTTTTTGCAGACTTGAACAATTTTACGATCAATTACTATAGTTTTTGTAAATAAAAAATGAAGCAAAATAATGCTTTTAGCACAAAACTTATTCTTTGAGGATCAATTCACTCTAATTAGTGGAGTAGCTCATTAAAGAGCACTTGTTTCAAAATCATGAATTGCAAGTTTAACTTTAACAGAATTCTTTCCAATTAATTTTACCTTATATTGCGTGACTAAAATTATTTTTTTTAAAAATCTATATATTTTTAATTATCTACTGAACATTTTAATTAAGTATTTTGATAGATTAATGTCGATTAAATAACCCATTATTTAGTGTCCATTTCATAACGCTTTTTTATTGAAATCTTTATTGTTGATTTTTTATTGTTGATCCATATTTCTAAGTACGTTTATATCAATAAAAATATAAACTTCTCGTTTTGATCTAGACATGTTCTAATTGTAAAGAAATTTAATCTTTAAAGTTAGGTAAATCTTTTTCTATTATCATCTCATCATTTACTTTTGACTGCAGTTTAACTTCTGGAATTTCTTAAAAACATATTTTATAGAGAATCGTGTATTATAAACTTTATTATTGCGGCTATTAAAACAATTAATATATTGTATTTAAGACATTATTTAAAAATATAGTGCTAATTCTATATATGAACCTAGTGCTATTTTTTTAATAATATTTTAAAACTTCAAATTATTAAAATTAAAATCTAAAGAGCTGAAATGTGTTGTAAGATGTTACATTTCATTGATACAAATAGAAATATCGTCTGTTACATAGTGTGAAGTTAATCTCTCTCTCTCTCTTTTTTAACAGTTTTTAAAAGTTGAACTTTAATTATAATAACCCCATGTTGACTATAATTAAAGTTAAACTTTCTAAAACAAATAATAACTCTAATAATTCTAATGACAGATAAATCATTCCTAATTTTTATTTTCTATCAAAAGTTATTAATGCTCTAATAAAATGTTCAATACTTAGCATTAAAGAAATCAATCTTAAAAAATCTTTATATTACCATTTTTAGCCTTAAATTGACGCTCGCATAGTAATATTTGGATAGTTTCAATTGTAAATAAATCCTAGTAAAACACTCCAAATGATTTGAATAAGTTTTGGATACCTGATTAATTTCAAGGACATTAAATTTAATTGAGAATTGAAATGTAATAATGAGAATATAATTAAATACACACATGCAGTTCATCTAATTTTATGTTCTAAAATTATTTGAAATGTGTACGTATTTTTGATACTTATCACTTTTTATGACTTTCGAACTGACATATTTTTTAAGAAATTGGTCAGATTAATATTCAGCATTAAAACTGTTCTACTGAAAAACTTATGGTATAATTGCAAACAAATGATTCTGTATCTAAATAATGTTTTTTTATTTTTTTATTTTTATGGTATATTTCAAAAAATAATGTTCAACTTAAACATCTAAGTTTTTTACTCTGCATTTCATAAATTCTTTATCCATGCGTATTTATTTTTAAGTCTTGATAGATAACTAGGGCTCAAATTGAATAGTTGAGGTGCAGCGTGCTAAAAATTCGTAAATTTCGAAATGCTCAACTTTTATGTTTTTTAGTTAATTTCACTTTAAAGATTATTTATAATTTTTCTAATATAGAAACCCAGTTATGTATAAATATCATTACCTAACAGTTAAACAATCATCATTATATCTAAATATTGTTTAAATACTCAACTTCCAATGAATGCATCAAATTTGGATGTCACATACATGACAGAAATTTGCATATATTGTCATAGAGGACTCATTAGTAAAGCAAATATTATCTTATTATCAATGCAAAGCTAGTTTGGTTATTTCACCTGAAATAAAAATTGGAAAAAAACATGTACTATAAATTGTAGTTTTCAAGTTGATTTTTAACAGTTAATGTAAACATTAAAAAACACTCGTGTTACTCATTTTATTTTAAACAGCCGTTTTACCTTTTTCCAACTTTTACTTTGGATATACTGCAGACTTTAGGTCTGCATATGAAGTTTAATTTTTCAAAGAGCGTTCTGAACAGAATTTTTCTTCTTCTTGAAATTTCGATTGGGAGGAATAACTGGACTTGCTTCTGTCACATTTCCCGTTCCATTAGAGTTTCTTTTAAATATTAAATTTTCTCACAATTTAGTAATTTTTAGAGTATCTAGAATGTGAAAATGTAAGAAAAAGAAAAAAGTAACACAAGATACTTATATATTCATTTTAATTTACTGTATGCAGATTTCTAACTCAGTACCCGAATGTCCTTACAATCCCAGTTTCATTTTGAAAAAATTTACAAATGTTATAAATTATGTATTTGTTTAGTTGCCACTTACTTTAAATGTATACCATCGTTTAATATCAACTAAAAAATTGCATAGCAATTTTATGAGTAAAGCAAAATTAAAAATATTCAACTAAATAATTTTAATAATAATTATGTTTAATAAACGTGTCTTTTGTTTTGCCAATTGAATGTCGTAATACAGTTAACATATTTTTGGTGTTAAAAGAAATGTCTAAGGTAAAAATGTAATGCTAGTGTTACTTATACCTTCTATACACGATTGTATGCACATGCTTGATATTCATTGAATGTTTTAATATAGTTAACATAGTTTTGACGTTAAAATAAAGGTCTACGATACAATTTTAATGTTAGTAGTGGTATTTTTTTAATTTTTTTTTACCTTTTATACACGATTCATTATCAGTGAGTTTGTTAAAAAAACGCAGATATTTCTACATGAATGATTGTCATGAATGTGACAGAAGTTAAATAATTTACTACTTAGGCTTTAAAATGAGTTGTATTGAATTTCTTAAATTAAATATTACATGGAATACAATGTTTGGGATAATTTATTTCTAAATTTGAGGAAAATTAAAAATGTATCTCCATTGGATAAAATGATCAAAAAACGTATCCCCCATTTACACTGTGATACAAGATCGTGTAATATAAATCAAATAGATTTCGTTAAAAATAATGTATTTTATTAAATAAATGATTAACAGAATATTTGACGTAATTCTATGCAACATTTAATTCAATAGTTGCAAAGAAATTTCTACCAAATTTAGGAGAACAAAACAAATATACCTAAAAAAATACCTGAGCCAAATATTGTTGGTACTACTAGAATAAAGATCTCAAACATTCTTTATCGAAAGTACTTTAAAGTTGATGTGAAGAATCTCTAAGGTTCTGTAATAAATATTTCGATAGAGTATTTTACCTTCTAATAGGGGTAGTCATTATCTTCGTCGTGTGCATTTAAATAAAGTGATTTCAGGTTTTCTATCAGCGGAACTCGAAACTTGATCGCCAAATATAATGGGCCCAGTTTCTTTCTGAGAAACATTTTAATGTATTTTTATTTTCCCGCATCTCCAAATATGAGTTTTTCAGTCCATTATAACGAATTGTTTTTTGTTTTTTTACTGAAACATAAGTGAAGAAGGGAACATTAAAAGGTTCGCATTCACCCCTCAAAATATAAGGAATTGGAAAAAAGGCGCATACCCAGAAAAAATGGAAGAATTCTCGGCATGTAAAGTGACATTGTGCATTTACAAAAGATCTTTGCTGTTAAATTTTATGTAAATTCAGAATATATCTTGGCGTTTCGGTTATTGAGGATTATTTTTATTATCGTGGTGAAAACAGACTTTGGCAGATGCTTGCGTAACCATATGTTGTTGTTTTTTATTCGTGAAAAGTCATTTAAAAAAGAATAGCTATGGAAACTTCTGCTTATAAGACATTTGCGTAAAATATTTAATTTTAATGAAATTATTGCTTGAAGTTGAACCCTACCTCATATAAATGTTAACTATATACACATATATATAGTTATAGATACATTATATAACTATGGCAAATAATTATATAATATATGGAAAAAACAACTAGAAAAGACATATTTGTCCATTATAGTAACTTCATCAGGGGGTTACATCAAATACGAGACTTTTCAATTTTGATTGTTTCTCTACAAACATGAAAAGATTTTGCTTCCACTTTCATTTACTGATATTTGAAGCATAACCAAAATGAAATATATATTTAAACATTTTACAGTTTGAAAACGCATTTTTTAAGCATTTAACTCGGACTTAAATGTTTGGTTGGAAATATTAGACGATTAATAACGTGAAAAAAAGATTTTTGTGGCTTTCTATGAATTCATGCTTATCAACTATGTGTTCTGTATTTACAAAATTTATTTAGTTAGAAAAGGTTTTTAATATATAAACTAATCATGAAAAAAAAAAAAAATAGCCAACACTGCTGTATCGCAGTAAATCATATTTTTTTTCCAAGTTATGCTTAGTGGATCTGCTACTAAATTAAAATTAATAATAACATCAAATAATTCTAATGATTTATTTTTACAATGAAATGTGATTTTCCACTGGACAAAATTTAAAAGTGTATAAATATTGTTTCTAATGAAATCCTTTCATAGAGTTATCGATTATCACAAAACTAAATTAATTGGATTCCATTCATAAATTGTAAGGTTTAGTAGACTATGTCACTTTCACAGAATTACTATATTTAGTGTGATGTTTTATTTATTCAGTTGTAATTGAACTAGTTTTTCTATTTGTTTACAAGAATCTGATTTACTTTGATTTGGATTTTTTGTTAAAGGGAATGAAATTCAATTTATGTAGTTGTTTGAAGGTACATTGAATCATAAACTTTGTCAAAATTTAACCATTAATAATATATTGAAGAGTAAAAATCAACTTAATTGCATTTGCTATATCATGGCGATTAATTCAAAGAAATAAAAAAGAGAATTAAATTATTGAAAAGTATAAGCTTTTTTATTTAATTACTAAGAAATGTGATAATTTTTACTTTAACGCCCAGAGCAGTATTTTACTTCTATAAATCTTTAGAAATGGTTATCTATTTTATTATCTTGCAGAAGTTTGATACATTGGAAATATAAACGCGACTTTGATTTGTTCGCATTTATTCAAAAATGTATGTTTTATATACTCTTTTTATCATACTAATTTGATTAAACTTTGTTTATTTTATTTATATATAATCATTATATTTTATTTTGATAATACTCTTAAATGGGAAAAATGTTAACCACACTTTTCTGAATTGAACTCAAAAACAACTGCTAAAATCCTTGATGAAATAATAATGAGTAATATTTTAATAATGTTTTTACTAATTTACTAAATGATGTTGCAATACAAATATAAATTCACATGATAGTACAACATGAAATAAACCATATTGTGAAAATAGTCCAATTTACAAATTACTAACAAATGAATCTTAAAAAATGGTCAAAACGTGAAGTATGTTTCTAATCAGTAAATTGCTTAATCACGCAACCACGTGCGACTATCCCTTATAAATTTCCATTCCTTCATAATCTACACAGAAAGATCATTCACATTAATTACGTTTACGGGACCGACAACTAAAAAAAGGAAAAAAAGAAAAAGAAAAAAAACCACAGTTCTATCATTGATAATCAAGATATATATATATATAGTTTACTAGATGTGATCCAAGTATTGATTTTTTAAGAAAACGCATTATGAAATAACTAAACAAAACTGAATAAATAACATTAATTAAAGCAACATGTCACACGCATAACCTTGTAATGACCACACATTTATTTCAAAGGAAAAACTTTTTCGTTGAAATTCTGTTTTTATTTTATATGGATAAATTTAAAAGAACAATTTAAATATATTTTTATGACTTTCCAGTTTTCACATAGCGGTTTTTTGTTTTAACAGATTTAAATTTGCATACATAACTTTTATTCCAATTCTTGACCTGTCATATATAATATTTGATAAATTATTTAATATAAATGAAATTATTTAATATAAATTAATAGAACAAATTAAATTAACATTTGAATAACAATGTTATAATCTATTATAGTATTTCAGTATTCAAAATCCCTGAATTTAATTAAAAATATTGCTTATTTCACTCTGTTTATAGCGTCAATATTTAAAAAATTAAAAAAAATATTTACCTTTCTTATAGTCCCGACACGAATATTATAATTCATAAATAATAACTTGAAATATGGTGATTTACAAAAAATTGAGTAGTTTTTTTTATTTTTAAATAAATCTAATTTACAAGGAATTAACCCGTTTCTCAGCGAATTACCAATTTTCTTATCGAAACATAATGAAACATTTTTGCTTCATAAAATTTATATGAAATGCATATAAAAGTTAACTTGCTTAAACATCTGATCAAAATATGTGAAATATGCACTTATCCTAATTTTATGAAAATTTCCAATTCAGAGCACCGAGAGCACGGCAATAATCTGTCTCATATTTTGAGATGATTCGTATGTGCAACAGTGTAGTACTATGAATAGATGGAAGATGGGGAGCTATTTTTAGATCCACGCTGAAACTACTACAAAAATCGATGACGTGGACCACAGTCTGGATCCTACAGGTGGTAGAAAAAGATTTGACTTTGATTTGCGATGGAATCCCGAAATATCACTGTTTTTAAATATTTACTAGTTCATATCAGGGGTGGTTTCTTGTTCTATGGAAAGAATATTGTAGGGAGAAAATATTACTATGCGTTATTTTTCGGTTATACTTCTCGTTAAAACACAACACTCAACCATAAATAAAAATAGAAATGTTTGTCTTGAGATTTGAAATATTTCTTTTTGAAAACAACGACTCTCATTTGAAAGTTTGCAGGTTATTATTTATATTTGAGAAAAGAATAATCCGCAAATTAATGTACAATATTATTTTAAAGAATGCCACCACTTAAATTATAATAGAAAATACTTATAGTTAATCTGAGATTTGAAATACTTTTTTTATGAAAGTAACTACACTCATTTGAAAAGTGTGCAGGTTATTATTTCTATTTGGAAATAAAATAATGTGCAAATGAATCTAAAAAATTATTTTAAAAGAGGCCATCACTTTAATTATAATAGAAAATACTTCATAAAAGACTTGGTAATATTTTGATTAGACAATACTTACAATACGAGTTTATTATTTTAATATGTGATGTGTAAAATACTTGTGGAACTATCTGAAATTGAAACCATGATAATTTTTCAACAGACACCACATTTAAAATTACAGATGGATATTATTCATAGAATAAAAAGTATGTTAAAAACATACGATTTTAAGAGATGCATTTGATATCCAGCATTGGTAAGTCAAAATCTCGATGTTGTATAGACCCATTATATGTTTCAAAATTGTATGTTTATATTATACTTGTATGAAAATAAATATTCTTTCTTGTGACATAGTATTCATAGGAAGTAAATTCTACTTCTCATATTGTTTATATGCATTCTACTTATATTCATGCTTCTTTAATTTATATTTATGTATAAACTATATATTAAATAAAAAATATACTTTTTAACATTGTTATAAATAAATGATTTCTAATATTTATATTTTGGAGAAAAAGACTATTTATTAATTTTCGGAAAAAACGTATTGGGTAAAAAGATATAACCAAAAGCATTTCCATTTCGTTCTGAAATATATGTCACCAAATAATAATGAATTTCAATCAATAACTTATTTTTCCATAATAAAAATCCTATATCATGGAATAGTGATATAATGTATAAAGAAATTGAGTTTCCATAGTGTTTGACCACTACAAAGAAAACATTCCGTGGTATTGGCTATCTTCTACAAGACTTCAAAAGAATGTTCACTTTTTAAGTTTTTCATACTGGTTTTCAAGTTCCCAAATACAATTAATAATTGAACAAATATATTCAAATGTAGCAATAATCAAGTACCGACGCTTACAATTGAAATGATCCTTAATCATTAGGAATGTCACGAAGAAAAATAATGTTTCATATTTGAATCAATAATTAAAAGGTGTGAAGGGTATCAGTTCGGGAAACAAAATCATTAATCCCTTTCGAAACATTTATCAAAAAGGCTTGTGTAAAATCCCTAGGCTCCACGCTTCTCACGGGTGAAGTTCATTAAACATATTTTATGTTACGTCGTATTTAAAGAGAAAATGCGTATTTCATCATTAGTGCCAATTGACTGAGAAATGAAATTAAGTTCTGAAGTCATTTAAAGTGATCACACGCATTCAAAAGTGTCTTCAAAAATCAATTTAGTAGGATTTGAAAGTAAACCAATTATATTTTAGACATTCCCAAGGAAAAAAGTAAGGATTACTGTAATGCAAACTTATACAAATTTTATATAAAATCGTATATAGTATTTTTGAACGGTGTTTTATGAGACAACTCCATTTTTATCCCTTATACAAACTCGAAGTTGACAAATGATTTACCAATTGAAATGTTAAGACCACTGAATAATTTGTATTTTCAGACTGTGTTATTTATTTGAAAATTAAAGTTAAAAAATCATAAATAGCTCAAAATTGTGGAAAGCTGTGATTATAGTGCAAGTTGTCATAGTCGTATAAGTTTTTATAGTAGATGGCAACACCTATAGAAAATTAAGAAAACCGCAATTTAAGAACATTGAGGAAACTTAATGAATCTTGTATCTCTCAGTAATAATATACGTCATACTATACGTGATACATTCTTTAAGCAATTTTGAACGCACAGGCTGCGCATGGGCTAACTAGTAATCTTATATTTATATTTTGCAAAATAAACTTGTGTACACGAGTGTTAAAATATATTATATAAATATTGTAAAAATATGAAAATCCTTAGAATATCCATTATTTCCGTTACGGCTACTATTTTTTTAATAATTAATTTAAATTTTGTAAATTTGTATGCCAATTATTACAACCAGGTTTATAAAAATCGCATTAAAATTATAGTTACGTATTAAAAGATTTTAAAGCATTGAACAAAAGTAAAATATTTAAAAATTTACTATTTTTTGGAGTTTTGTAAATATAATTTTTAACTCAAAATTAAATCTTTTGATTATGGCCACATTTAATTTCTAACTACAATTTGTTGAAAAATGTCGACGATTATTAAAAAAGAACATTTAGTTTAAAAGTATGTCATAAAAACTTCCAACCCCACACATTAGACATTAATATAATGGAACTGCAATAGAAAGTGTATTATTTAATTAAAATTCAAAGACACACGTGGAAAGTTT
This sequence comes from Linyphia triangularis, assembly GCA_963978545.1. Taxonomy (NCBI): domain Eukaryota; kingdom Metazoa; phylum Arthropoda; class Arachnida; order Araneae; family Linyphiidae; genus Linyphia; species Linyphia triangularis. The sequence goes on along the minus strand of OZ021721.1, from coordinate 8,914,279 downwards.
TTAATTTATTTCTGTCTTTTTTAAGACAGAAGTTTTGTTAATTAGTGTTACTGGAGAGCTGCTGTAAATATTTCTTAAGTAATAAACTTTAAACAAGTTGAACCCTTCTTTCCGAAATCATTTAATAGACAATCTAGTAAAATTCATATCTTGGTGTTTGATACTTTTGTCACATCTGATGACTTTATATTATGTAAAAATGTACGTATGATATTTCCTTAAAGCATTTGAGTAGATCTGAAACATACATTTTAGTTGACGAAATCACTACGTGTCAAATAGTTCTGAATAATATAACAGAAAAATTTAATTAAAATATTAACTAGTGAATTTGTGCGCATTTAAGATTGCTTAGAGGTTTATTAAAGATAGATATTGTATTCTATAGCAGACAGAAGTAATGAAACTTTATTTGAAAAGCAGAACACAGCTCCGCTCGTGTAGGAGGTTGGTTTGGTGATAAATCGTATCTCGTATATCCATCATAGAGTATCCAAGGAAAACTTTTATCGAATTTAAGTTCATTTTTTAAAAAAACGAGAGAGAAAAAGAAAGAAAGAAAAAACGAAAGAAGAAGGAAAAAAAAAAGAGAAAAAAAAAACACGTAGGGAATTGTTTAAAGTGAAGACTTTATATCTTTAAAATAATAATACTAATATGTATTGTAGCTTTAAGCGCGGCGGGATAAAATGGTATTCATCGCCGGACTGAGTCAACACATCCCTAACATAGAGTCCCTTCTCATAGATTATTGAAATAACCTCTACGTGTTTTCTCATAGAGATTACCGAAATACCATCTACATGTTTTCTCATAGAGATTACCGAAATACCATCTACATGTTTTCTCATAGATTACCAAAATACCCTTTACATTGTGTCCTCTCATAGATTATCGAAATATCCTCTACACTGTATCCTCTCACACATTACCGAAATACCCTCTACATGTTTGCTCGTAGATTACCAAAATGCTCTCAACATTTTGTCTTCTCATAGATTACCAAAATGCTCTCAACATTTTGTCTTCTCATAGATTACCGAAATACCATCGACATGTTTTCTCATAGATTACCGAAATACCCTCAACATTGTGTCGTTTCAAAGATTATCTAAATTTCCTTTTACACGTTTTTTCATAGATTACCGAAATACACTCTACACTGTATTCTCTCATAGATTACCGAAATACACTCTACGTTGTGTATTCTCATAGAATACCGAAATACCCTCTGCATGATTTCTCATGGATTACCGAAAGACTCTACACTGTGTTATCTCATAGATAACCGAAATACTCTACACTGTGTCTTCTCATAGATTACCAAAATACCCTCTACTCTACATTGTGTCTTCTCATAGCTTACCGAAACACACTCTACATTATACACTCTACTACATTATGCACTCTCATAGAGTACCAAGATAAAAAAAAAATCATTTAAATTTTAAAGGAAATAACACGATGTGCAATTGCAAATGTGCTTTTTGCCAGAAGGGGATCACTTAGCCTTTAAATTGATATATCATTTATCAAGGATGGTTTTGTATAAAAGAGAAAAAATTATCGTCACAAGCAAACACTGCCAAAAATATTATACAATGTATTAAAACGACTAGATCCATCTTTGATTCAGTCGTTGCATCTACCAGTAGATAGCATTTCCCAGGATGGCAATTCTCTTTTCCATACAATCATGATTTTAACAATGTCAAACTATGGTTCAATGCACATAAAGTTGATGTTAGACATTTCTTCTAATTATCTCAGGATCTAGGTTTTATATTTATAAAACTCTGTTGTCATATTTAGATAATCGAGCCAATAATCTCAACCGCCACCAACATATCTTTAAGAACTTTCACCATTCCTCCATGAATTACTAGATAATATTTCCTTAACCACTATATATGACTTGTGTAACTCTTCATAGGCAAAATCAAGCAATATAATATGTTAAATCTCTCCTACTTCATATTAATAAAGGATTTCATTCGTTTCCATTACTTTGATAACCACTAATTGTGTCTCAAAAATGTAGGTTTATGTTTCAAATTGTACTTATATTACATGCGCACACATAAGAGCCAGGTTATATTTATATTTTGTTTCTCATAATAGATCAATGGAAGCTCTTCAAGAAAACATTCAAAAAACATTATCCATAGTTCTCGCTAAGTTATTGGATGCGTTATATTTACACATTGAAATCTTCAATTTTAGAATACTGCACACGAGTATTTATGAAAACTTATAAGTGGGTATGAAATACATGAATTAGATAGTGGAAGAAAATTGAAATAAAAATGAAAATTAATGTTAATTAGGTAAGAATGTGGTGAGCGGTTACGTACATAAACCACGGATGAATGGTAATTGATAAGACAATAAAAGATCTTTTGAAGATGAAGTGAACTTATTCAGATATCACCAATTGCAACGTTTGGTTGGTTGTGTAGAATTTGTCTTTGCGTAAGATATATAAACGAGATTTTTACCACATAAATAGCATAACAGTATACCAAATTTTTGAGGGAGACATCTGAGAGGTCTTTCAAGGAGACATCTTTTCTGCCTTTACATCTCAAATGAGAGAAAAGCTGGACAACTCTCAGTAAGCTGTCCGACAATCGACTCGAGATCATAAGACTCAATCGTCACAGTGTCCACCATTAACGAAAATGAGCGGTTCAGCCTCAGAAGTTAATTTTGCGCGAGAAATTTGCCATTATTCTGCGTCATACTGAGTTATGACTGTCTTACCTCTAATATTGAGACAAAATGGGTTGTCAAGAGATGAACGGATTTAATAAAATTAGTTTTTCAAAAATGTGTTTACTGATAATGAAACACATTGGGGAATAATATTCATTAGCGGACATTCTGATGCTTTGTCGTTCAGTATGAACTTCCATCTTGACGGACCATTGCGTTCCTACATTAAGATTATGTTCCTATTATACAAGTAAATCTAGAAAAAAATATGTTTACTTACCCCCATAATTCGGCCTTACTCGTTTATCGTAACCTTTGTCAAAGAAACTGTTTAGAATGTCGGTGATGTTTATCTTTTCAGATCTGAAAAACACAAAATGACATTTTTATTATTTCAACAATTTAAAATTTTAATTATTCTAACAGAGTAATATTTAAAAACACATATTTTTATCATACGTGTAGGTATTTGATTGAGGAGAGGAATAATTATTTGTTTATTTTTACTTTATGCATACATTGATGCTCCATTAGCAAAACCAACAATTAAGAAAAAATAATATTGTTTTTATTCCCATTTTAGTTTCCTTATATAACTTAGCGTTGCATATCAACCAAGATTATAATATCAGTTTACCAATGAGCACTTAAAGAAATTTAGAGGACATTTTTATTACCATATAAAGTTAATCATGAACTTATAAAATTTGTATGCTTGATTTAAATCAAATATGCTCCTTTAAACTTGATTTAACCATCATTTACTAATGATCTGATTATAAACGTATAGGTTAGTTCAGTTTGGTTACGACTGCATACTTCTGCGAATTAGTTCTCAATAAAACCAATACTCATTGTAATTTTGAGCTCAATCAGCTGACGAGGTCAACGCTTCAGCTAACACCTCTCTCTAGCACGCTACCACACTAACGTAAAGAGGGATTTTAAGTGAATAGCTAGCATTATCCACAGTACACTGGTTCGATTCCACAACCTTCCGTTCATGACACTAACTCCTTATTTATCCAAGTCTAAAAATGTACATAGGAACCATCCAAAAGAATTATGTTTTAAGTATGACTTTAACTTTATTCTCAAAAACCAACGTAAGGAAACAGTTACCCCGATGGATCTAAAGTATAACTGCTACCATAATCATCATCACACTGGCTCGATCCCACAACCATCCATTCATGGTTGGTTGGTTTGTTTCTACGCTCAAAGACCTATTTTTATGCACCATAATGGCTAATCAGACCAGGACCTGCAGCTTAACGTGGATTCCGAGCCACAACGAATATCCAAGCCTAACCCATGATGCGAACCCGACACCTTTGGCATGCGAAGCCAGATCACTATCCCCACAGACATCAGGTGGGCCCTTCCGTTCACGAGACCGACGCCATATATAAGCGAGTCAAAAAGCAAATAGGAATCATCCAAAAGAAAATATTTATGAAGAGTGATTTTAGCAATATTTAATGAATTTGATAATTAGTAAAAATCGAAGCATAAGCTGACACATTTTAATGACCGAGACATTTCCTTTATTTTGGAAGTCTTCTTGCTTCTCTGTGAGGTAAGTCCCGACATTAAAAATAGCATTAAATACGGAAGCAAATTGCCGCTCCCCTCGTTTCCTCTGGAAATAGAGGTACTGCTTTCCAGATCACACACACATTTTTCAACGATGGCTTTTGTGAAATGTTATTTTTGCTTGAAAGCGTTCTGAAGCAGACTGTCATTTATTAGAATATCGATTTGGGGAGGGTGGATACAATCGATCACATGTGGTAAGGCAACCTAGACTCCAGGCGACGACCGCTTTATTGGGAGTTTGTCTTGTGTCTACGACAGTTGAGTATGAAGATTCCTCCGAATCAATTTGAGCAGTTTTAATGATCGCTTGACGATTCTTCGTGTGCACTCTCGAAATTTAAGATAATAGAAGACAGTAATCAAATATAATCGATTGAATTTCCAATCATCCTAAGAAGAACAAGATTCTTATCACTTCGGATTTGATTCAGAAAAATTTAGATAAGTGGGTATTTGATTTAAGGAAATTTTCATTCATAAAAGAATCGTGAAACATATATAAGTTAAATATAATAAGTTAATAATAATAAGTTATTAACTTTAAAAAAAAATAAACACCAAGAACAAATATGATTTTTCATCTTCATTTCAATGCAAGCGAACTTAATTATCGCTAGATTTCTATTAAATTGGAGCATTATAATACGACCGTTTTAGTTTAACTTTTAAAGTACAAACTAAAAATTTCCATTTATTACAATAAAACAAATGTAATAAAAATAACACTCCGAAAAAGTACCGAATTTTTTTAAATAATTAAAGAAATATTTATTTTTACTTACATTGTACCAGTATCCTTAACTAAGATTTATAAGTTAAAACTAAGCTGATTGGAAGGAAACAGTTAAATGTTTGTTCCCTCCTATCAAACGTCTAGTGATCGAATGAGAAACTATTTACTTGGGAGAACTCGCACTGGACATATTTTTTTACTTAACAGCTTTACCCATATAAATGCGTTGTGTCACTCAATATGATGTAGAAAAAGAAAGACTGAAATGGAAAGGGCATAAAGTGTGACAAATAGGGATATAAATTGAAACAAAAGTGTCTTTTAGCGAACAAAAACTGATACATATAGCTCAAATTTTAATTTAAAATAAGTGAAAAGTACATTTTATTTCAGTTTGGATAATTGATTAAATTGTATTTTTATCGAAGTATTATAAACATTTCTAGCTTTCGATACTCCAGTCATAGACTTTCATACCAAACTACACCACTGGTTTTATCACTAACTACGATGAAATGAGTGTACAAAATAAATCAATTCTTTATAATACAACATATATAATATGGTACTTATACACAACTAAAATTTTACCAGGTAATCAATACCAGTTAACTTATAAATTATCTAATTATCTTGTCAACGAAGATAAATATACAATGATGGTAATAAAAAAAAAAGCTGTATAAAGTGGCACAAGCATATACAGCACAATGTGCCTTATATGGAAAACCAATTCCTACCATTTAAGTGTATTTCTAACAGACACAAGAGTGTGAAAATCAGTGCATGGAGATGTCCAAAAGTTATTGCATCTTGGAAGTTTGAAAACAGCGGTGTTCAAAGATTTGCTGGCTATTGACATGAAGCAAATGTAAACTATTCTTGGAGAAGCAGGCAAATCCATTCTTATGCGTCGAGATTTTTCAATATGAAGAGGATTTTCCAACGTGCGCCATAAATGTGATCGCACAGAAATTCCCTCCTTAATGCAACCATTCGACTTAACTTCACGCAAAATCTTCAAAAGGCTTCAGAATTGCACCTTAATTGTTAGAAATGCCCTCTAAGGTAATAACTTCAAATAAATAACTTATATGTATTGTATTACAATACAATTATTCGCCTACGATCAGTTGACAACGCTACTATTATACGACATGCTACAAAGCGAGTAATTTGTGACTAAATTGTGAGACTATTGAACCAAACCAAATTTAGTTAATAAACGTGAAATAAATTTGCTTTGCGATGGACGGCTTTACAAAATCCGCGCGATTGTAGAAACGGCATTACTCGTTATTCGTAGAATTTATATGTCTATCATTTCTAATGTCAATATCACTTTACGTTAAAGGATTATACAGAAAAAATTGGAATGAACAAATAACAAAAGAAGTGAAAGATATTATTTCTTTTTAATCCCATTTTTGATTCTTGTGTGTGACTTTCCATCTCCTCTTCCTCTAAAAAAATATCCGCTTAAGGTGTTTAATTTACTGGAACGAAAACTCAATCCAACATACTATACAAGTAAATTTGTGTAATATATTGTAAATGTAATGCAGATAATGTAGGAATTTCACAGTAAAATCATAAAGAGATTTGGCTTGGAAAAACCACGTTTATTAAGAACTAAGTTTGCTCGCTGTACCGTTTGCAGCTAGTCTCAATGTCAAAAATATTAAAGCATACCGGAGTCTTTCAATATCGGTTTTTAGCTAACGGCTGGGAAACTCACCCTTTTACTTGCACCTACTACAGTCCTATTCATGCCTTACAGCTGGATTGAATTTGTCACCAAACATTTGCACATAGCCTCACTTTTAAGAATATTTTGTTTAAAGTACATAAAAGACACTTTGCAAGTTAAAAGGCTCCCTGTCATGGTTAATATACATAACGTAGAATATGGTAATAAGTGAAATATAAGTACTTAAAAAGCCGATATCCAAAGAAATCAACTACATCGTAAGTATTGAAACCTACAATAAAGAATGCCTTTCAAAAGCATCTATGATTTTCCCGTCGAGAGCTTTCTGTCAATTCTATGCCCCTCCCAGATTTGTTCACGCATAGAAACGAAACAGTCACGCACAAATACATATCGATTAAGTTTTATGACTACTATCAAGTTTCAAAATTCTCTAGTTCCCTTAACAAACAAAAGTAGACATATTTAAATGAATTCTCAATTAAAATCATTGCTAGGAAGTATAGAAATAAATAATTTGGCATGCTTGCAGAATTTGACCTGGAAACATTGAAAAGCATTTTCAGTGAAAAAAAAATATTTTTTTCACATATAATTTTAATAATTTAGATACTTTAAGCGTTAAATGTTACTAAATGTATTTTATATGTTCTAGAAAGATGCAAATTCAAAATATTATGGGTATTTGTACAAAAAAAAACAAAAAAAAAACAGTTATATTATATTCCCCACACTATTTCGCATTGATAAAAGACAACATCAGTTATACGTTACTGCATTTGTAATAATCAAAACCAAAGAGAGGTACTGTTTATTGAAGATATTTTTGATTTTATAAAAGTGGGGGAATATTTTTATTATTATTATTATTATTTTTTATTGCTCAGTTTCGAAAAATGATAATTGTTTACTAGGGTATTTTTGACACAACTTTAATACAAAAAAACTAGTTTTACCCTTTCTCAATATTTAGCATTTATCTTTAATTTAAAATGTCTCTACTGTATGAGGAAAAAAACGTCGCATCTGAATAAAGTTACATTAACGTATATAACCTATAACGATAAACCCCTTTTGAAGTGCTGTAAAGGTTAAATAATGCAATATTTTAATTTGTTTCGACATTAAACTGAAGTGGAACTTTAGGATACGGTCCCTAAAAATCAGTATTTATACAAATTTGTTTGTAATATTATGAAAACCAATTGTCAAAATGTAAAGAACATTTGTCATGGAGAAGTTTTTAACCAAGATGTTACAATGAAGAACAAATATCTTTTTATTTATAGATTTTTAAATTTTCTGTCGAATAAAATTATACGAAATTTTTTGAATATTTGAGCAAATCACAAAATATCTACTTTGTTTCTATTTATAGCTATTCAAAGGTTTCAAGTAATTTTGTGTAGGTAAAACTAAATAAGAGATATTCAAAACTAGAGAAATGATATTCTAACTAGAGAAAAGATATTCTAACTAGAGACCCTTATTAGTAACAAAATAACGTTTCCAAGGAAAAGGATATTTTAATTTTGGAGAACGGTAGAAGCGATCCGAAATTGGACTCCAAAGTGACCAAATTGGACTTCAAAAAAGTGACTCCAAGTTTCAACTGTATGATAAATGATTGTGAAACTTGGAGTAATTTTTGTGCCACTTATATATTAACACATTTTCTAACGGATATCATTAATGGTGGAACCTTTTTTGAGCCACTCCAATTACGTTAAAAAAAAAATTTCAAATAAATAGGATTCATAGAAGCGTGTAATAATAACTTTTAAATATGCCAAGAATATTTTTTCTATACTAAAGTGAATAAAAATTGTAATAATATAACCTATAAAAAAACTTTTTATAATTAATCCTTTACATGCATTGCCAATTTTATTTTTATATTAATATAGCACCGATTCTGTTGTCAGTGTGTGCTTAGAGCTTTTCTACGCAACGTAACGTTGAAATGACTGTACCACACTCCATAAAAATGTATGCATTCACGTCCAATTATCTTTTATTTTTTCTGATAAAAATAATTTGGCAACAAGAAAGAGTTTCAACAATGATCGGTTGAATGGGATTTATTAGTGTTCCAAAACGGTTATATAAACGTGTGTAAAAGCAACTTTTTAGTGACAATGAGAGCCCACAAAACTTAATGGAATGCATTATCATTGAATCTTTCTGCTAAGTTTCAACCCGATCAGATGACGGCAATCCGTAGATATGACCGGCAACCACACAAATACCAAATTGAAGTTAATATTAAGGATTTTAAAAGAGTAAACATAACAAATATGTATTCTTTTAACATTACATAAATTGACAACACTAATAGATCAACAGAATCTAATGATTAGGGTTTGATGTGGAGCGAATTGTACTAACTCAGGTAACATGACTAGTAACCTAACCGAATTCACAATCGCGAGGCATAATTGTATATGCTGTTGGTGTTGTAAAGTCAATATTTTCCAAAATGAGTCTTCGATAGTTTTTTGTAATCTCTTAATGTATTTTATACTATGAATTTTATCAATTTATAACCATTTTGTAAATATGTATGTACAGTACTTTGGACGTTATGTTACTAGATGTATTTTATACGTATTAGAAAAATACAACTTAAAAAATTATTGTCAACTTTGCATGATAAATTTCCCATACTAATTTGCATTAATAAAAGACAATATCAATTATACATTATTATATTTATAATAATCAAAACCAACGAGATGTAACTGTATAGTACGCTAGAGATATTTTTGATTTTAAAACTATGAGAATAACGTTGTTTTTTATAGTTAAGTTTTAAAAAATACGAATTGTTTACTAGGGTATTTTTGTCACAACTTAAAAACTTTAATAAAAATAATAGTTGATTTGGCTTCTTTTTTTTGTGCAGACCTAGTTTGTTGTATGCAATGACGTAATTTAAACGAAATCCGTACTAAAATACAATCCAATAATAGATGATGTTTAAAGTTTCGAAAAATGACTTGCATAATTTTTCCATCTTCAAATTAAGGTCCATGATAATTTCATTAAAATATGCAATTGACTTTAAACTCTGTGGAGTAACCAAATATGTGATGCTACTCACGCACCTCGTATGCTAATTTACTTCAGTGAAATTAGAAGGTAGGAACAAGAATTGCACACTTTTAATACACGCAAATTAGATTATGCCTTTAGAAGAGGGATATTTCACGCAATTAAAAGGAGTCTGATTGAAACACATAATTTCATTCATATGACTTCGCTTCAAAACGTGTCTATAAAATAACAATACACAGATTTCGTTAAACGTGACTATGGGATAAAAATTCAATTAAATGTTGTAAAAAGTTAAAATGTGTGATAATTGACGCAATTTGTGGTAATGATGATGTACTGTCGAAACAAATTTGTGTAATTACCATCCAAGAAACATTGTAGTTTACGGGAGACAGCCACTACTTATAATGACAGATATGTGCTTTTCTCTCTGGCTTAAATGCGTTACAATTCAAATTCTAAACATCTCATCGCTGCTTTTTAGATGAGGTGTAGATATAACTGCAAATGTTACAGACCTCTCATATAGTATCTTTATCTATTTAGAGAGGGTATCTGGGTTTTATTACGAACTACTCGTAATTACACATGTAGCAGAATTCACAACACTTTCTCTACACCAGTACCAGTGCGTTTGGGTTTGTTTTACACCCGAACATGTTTGTTTTTGCTAATGACTACATTTTAGTTTAAATTAAATTATTATTCAAAATTGTTATTATGTAATTTAAAATAAACGAGATGGTTATTCTTATTTAATAGTAGCATTAAGAAAATAGTTAAGTCGTTTAAAAATAGGCAACTTTTCCGAATTGTTACAGTATCATACAACAAAGAACTCAACTTTTACCCCATGTCAGCAATAATACAGCCGATTTAAATTATTTAACATGATGTTATATAATACTAATTTCATTTAGAATTAAAAAAAAAAAATTCGTGTGTTTACTAATTCCGGTTCGAATTTTTCTGGCACTTGCACACACACAGCGGCTATACTGCGACGGAACATAATACATGTAAAATATTAGTCAGGTGTCGTGGAGTCGGCACCTGAGCTAGCACCTCACACACTACATCTACACCAAGAAAATATGTGAATACTAAAGCCTTGACGTATATCATGTCTAACACCCAACATTATGCTAAACCTAAGTTTGTCTACTAATGATATTCTTGAACTAGTTAACCACTTTCAACGATCTTATTGCATAGTTCATTAGGCCAACAACGGTCCTCACAAGGGTATGCTGATAAATTTAACTGACTTAACTATGTATATCCATTGCTAAAAAGCTTATATATTTTTAATCTAACAGTTACAATCACCAAATGACTGTATACTGAAATACAACCAGTATATTTCTTAATACGACAAACACATACACTATCTGGCCAAAAGTATCCGGACACCCAGTGGTATGGACTTAGACCGTCCTGAGGCACATATTAATATGATGTTGGTCCTCCATTTGCATCGATGACAGCCTGCACACATTTGGGAAGACTTTCCACCAATTTTTGATAGGTGACCATAGGAATTGCCTTCCAGGCATCCATCACAGCTGTAGTGAGTGCTTGCAGTGAAGATGGTCGATTTGGCTGGCTACGTAATCTGCGCTCTAATTCGTCCCAAAGGTGTTCTGTGGGATTTAGATCGGGGCTCTGAGAAGGCCAGTCCAGTTTTTGAACACCCATTTCGTCAAACCACGTCTATGCAAGCCTTGATGTGTGAATGGAGCAGTTATCCTGCTGGAAGAGAAATGGGCCTTCCCCGAAATATTGCCATAGAGTTGGGAGTGCAGCATTGTCCAGAATATCCACATACATCTCAGAGTTCATGTTTCCAACCACAGGAACTAACGGACACAGGCCAAACCACGAGAAACACCCCTACACCATTATGCTTCCACCACCAAACTTAACAGTCGGAACAATGCAGTCACTATAGAAACGTTCGCGGGCATCCGCCAAACCCAGACGCGTCCATCCGACTGCCAGACTGTAAAGCGAGATTCATCACTCCAAAGAACAGTTTTCCTCATGTCCACAGTCCAATGACGGTGAGCTCTACACCATTGCAATCGATGCTTCGCATTCTGTGGAGTGATGTTCGGCTTGTGAGCGGCTGCACGACCATGGAATCCCAAGTCTTTTAACTCTCGACGGACAGTCCTGCTGCTAACACTAACGCCTGACGAACCTTGAAACTCCTGAGAAATTTCCACCAACGAGGACTTGCGATTTTGTTTCACTACCCTTTTCAGAGTTCTGCGGCTGCGTTCACCAAGTGTTTTCGGCCTACTGGTTCGTTTTTCTGCCGTTTCACTGCCTCGACGTTTCCACTTCACAATTACATCACTCACAGTGGATTTAGGCTTCTGTAGAATGTCCGCAACCTCACGAACTGATTTCCCACAAAAGTGACATCCCACTATTCTGCCACGATCAAACTCACTAAGCTCCTTTGACTTACTCATTGCCTCACAAACGCATAAATACAATCTGACAAACCACTACCAACACTTTTATAGCTTTCAATTACGTATCAAATTGCGTCACTCACCAGAACCACTTTTTTAAGGGGTGTCCGGATACTTTTGGCCAGATAGTGTATATAATATTTAGGCAAAGGGAAAAGTTATGAAGTTTACAATGTTAAGTGAAGTATTAGATTTCTTGTCATCCCTAATAAAAAAAACAGATATTTTAAGCAAACTGCTTTAGTTTTTAGCTAATGGTAAGGTTTTCAAACTCAGTTACTAAAAAACGAACTTACTTTTTAACGTGATAAAGTTATAACTTTTTAATGTCAATATTAAGTAGCAGTTACACACAATGTCCCGGGTTAAAGATTCACTCGATAATCATGTTGGTATCACTAAGTTTGTTTGAGTGTGTGTTTGATAATAGTTGACAGTAAGTAACAAAATTAAAAAAAATCTGAAAGATGGCTATATCTTCGGTTCTAATTATCGTAAAATGTTTATTTACAATTTTCTATATGTCTGGTGCAATTTTTTTTCTTAGAGTTAAATTTTCATTGCAAACAGCCCCCTATCTTTAAAAATTTCGATACGAACTGATATTTTTTTATGTTTTCATTCCATTTAAAATACATCGTTTACCTTGGATACTAAATTTCAGTTCATTATATTGAGAAACTCATCACTTATGAGCGAAAATGTTTTGGATGATCTTGAGGACAAATATCGTTATAGCGGGGAAGATTCGAACGTTTGCGTGCTTCAAGACGTAATCTATTACTCGATCCCTTTCAGTGAACTTTTTTACATTTTTGCAATGGAAAAATTGAATGAAAATGAGTCAAAATACAATGAAAAAAATTCTGGAGCGCTCTTTCGACCATGATAAATCTAATAAAAGAAAGAAAACTACATGTTTATATAGAAAAAAAAAACTTGTTTTATTAATTATGAAATTATCGTTTGAAACAAAAATCACTAAAATATATTAATTATTTAAGAATGTATGGCCACAAAAGTATTTTTTCTTTTAACATTAACTTGTTAATTTCTTTTCCTTATTTAAATTACTAACCACTAACACATAATTAAAAAAAAATTATGAAATTTGATATTTAGACGTTTTTTTTTTTAATTCCAAATCTAAATATGGTTGAATATTATGGGGTTTCTATTGAACTTTATAAAGTTTGGTTTAGTTTTAATACGTAGATGACCCCTCATGATATATATATATATAGATATAAAATTATAAAGACCTTCCACGATTTACAAAGGTACTCGACTTTTGCTATTTCATCAATTAGAAGATATAGCCATACAAGATATAGCCATTGTTAGAATTTTGTTTTGCGCACTATACTTTTTTTCTAAACTCAAATTTTAGCACTATGCATACACTTTTCATCTTAAATGTGCGCTTGCTTCATTTCGTCGTTTGGTCACATGAGATCCAACCAAACAACTATGCATTGTTTTCAAAATAATAAATTGAAAGTATTCTACATAATATCTCCTTAAATCTGCGTTTGTTGGGGTGCCATAAATAACGAGTTATATGGCATTCAAATGCAGGTATTAAAGTATTTTATATACTTGTTTGGTAATTTTAAGTGTGAACATAACTTTTTTCTAAAACCTAAAGATTTTCCATACAAGAGACATCCTAAGCCTCTGTCTGCCGTTAAACTTGCACCTTCTTTTTACCAATTTTTTAAAAAAATAATTTCAACATAAAAATATGTATCAAAAACACTTCTTAGAACTTAATTAAAAAATAAATACAAGTAGTGAGTGATCGGCCTTTCCGTAATCATTTTTTGAAATGTTAGCTATTTATAAATTTGGTTGAGTTCATCGTTTATTATGGCACTTTCTGATAAACAAGGCCAAAACATAATTTTAATTTTAAAATAGTAAATTCTTTCGGAATTACATCGTTAATTATATATTGAACTAAAATGTAGAACTATTATTTAAAAAAATCATTTCTTAAACTTTTAAGCAACATTTTTGTAGGTACTCACATTACAAAATATACTATTAGGATCTATAACTCAATGAAATGTTGATAGTCTCAAACTATAAATGAGGGTTAAGATCAATGTATGTATTTATGGATGAGTCTAGACAGGGTTTTACAAGATGGATTTTTATGCACTTTTACCAAGTTTGTCTAGGACTTGATATCCCCTTTCTCGTTCACAAAAATTATCGGTATTTTCGTGTAAGTGTGAAGTAAGGACCTCTTTAAGTGGACAAACTGACGTATATTTGCTTCGTATACCAGAGGTGATGTCCTACTTTGAAATATTTACAGCCGTTAGTTTGACTTGCAATAATATTTTACCTGCATAACAGTATTAAGTACAGAATTATACATGGCTAACTTCGTAAGTAATCGCCATTGGATACCATTGGTAACACAGGAAGAAAAGTTATAGATCCAATACCGAAATAAGTTAAAATGTAACACATAATAATTTACCAAAATTATTAATTAAATAATACTCAAATCATGAAAAATAATTTGAAGTTTAATAAGGGCCAGTACTATTGCATTTAAGATTAAGACACGTGTATTTAAGTTTGCATTGAGAAATTATTTTTTTGGAAGTTTAGATACCATATTCTTTTGATGAGAGATATAATGAAATTTTATTCGGAAAGCAGAACTCAGCACGGCTCATGTAGCTGGTCGGTGTAGTTAAAAATCGTATCCCGATCATCCATCAATAGTATTGAATAGATTTTTTTTAACTTTTAAGTTCAATTTATCAACAAATAAAGAGAGCTGCTTAAAGCGGAAAAATACATCGTTAAAAAATAATACCTTTTTATGTTAGTTAAAAATACGGAGGTTGGTTGGTTGTTTTCAGATTATCTGGCACCGTCAGCAACATGAGGGCTATAATGCGCCGAAACATTCGTCATTTGACAAGCCAACATACATTTACAAACACCCATGCTTACACGGGACTCGAACCCGCAACTTCACGGTCTAGAAGCTAGCACGCTAACCACTATACCGTTTGGTCGGCTAAAAGTACGGAGGGAGAAGAGGCAAACATTATTTTGTTCAATAATTTAGTAAGTGCCAATATTTCCCCATGTTTTATGCAAATGGTATTAGTTTACATTAATCTCCTTTTTCCTGGGATAGTATTTTAAATTGACGATTTTTCAGCAAGTTTTGTTTCGATGAATTAATTTGTTTTGGATTTGAGCATTTTTCGTAATTTAAAAAAATCAGTGAAACTAAAAAAATTCATTGAAAAGAAAATAACGGTTTTCGAAAAGAGTATAGAAACTCTAGTTTTCATGTAATTTTTATTTGTTCTTTAAAATTAATTGATGTAATAAGAAAACTATAAAGCTGAGAATGAAAACTTGCTTTTAAAATAAGTCACTTACAAAAATAAATTTGCTAAACATATACTTCGACTATAAGGTGATGAAGAACAGCTTTCGATTCCATTGAAGTAAGTTGCTAATTTTTATTAATAACGCATATTTATTTCTAAAAATATTTAACTATCTATCTAAAGGATAAAATCTTGACATAGATCGAATTATTTAGTGCTTGCATTTTCTTGTGAAACAAAGGCAAACCTTTTATGTTTCCAAATATAAGAGTATTTTCCACACAAACACTGTAAATTATTAATACATCAAAATACATTTTCAGAAATTGATTTTAGTCCAGTACTTCAAATAGCAGAATCGCGTGTGGCATCGTATTTTTATAAATGGGTAGCTATTCTCTAAAATTGCTTGACCGAAGTGTTAACTCTGAGTTGAATATAACAATTTGGCGAAATTCTCTACTTTCAGAAGACGAAGGAATACAAGTTCACATTATACTGACAACCTGTCATTTAAGAGTAATATGCAATTTTAATATCAATTTAAGCTTAAAGAGGGTTCAATATTTTTTTGCTAAGAGTATGATAAAATACTAGTTTTAACTTTTAGGGTTAAAAATAACATATTTCCATGCGTGATAAAAAATGTCGAGAAAAACACAACTAAAAGTTTATCACCTTATTGAAAGATCATGACCTTTTCTTAAGGGTACTTCTTGAGTTTTACACAAAAGATTGCATGCCGTTAATGTTTCCCTCATGAAGTAAGAAAAGGCAACCAACAGTTCAATTTAATAAAAATAATAAATTTATTTTGCACTCGACCTACACTTTCCACTCTCAAACTAGCTTTGGTGTTTGGGCTATGCAATTGTTCATTTGGAAATTCATGGTTCAATGGCAACATATGCTGTACAAATATGTTAACACAACCGGACTACAAGTGGATTTATAAAATTTTAGGAAACAACTGATTTAAGGATTTCCATTTCGCTTTTAAATATAAAGGTAATCGTTTAGAATTTACTTTTTATTATTAGGTTACATTAAGAGGTTTTAAAATAAAAATATTAGTTTTGCTGAGCAAGTGTATAAAATAAACTTTATAATTAAAATATTACTTTACAAATGTTACTGACTTGTAAGTCACTTGAAAGGTTTAATTACAAATTGACATGAAAAATTAAGAAATATTCAACAACTTATATTTGTAATACGACGTTTGACCTTTTAGTGGTTTACCATTGTTTTCTTTCACTAAAACTTCTGGTAATTGATTGCCCCAAATGTCCTACATTTAGAGGTACCACATGAGAAATTAATAATACAGATTTTATAGTACATTTAAAACAAAGTAAGAATAAAACTTGAATTTAGATACTATTTTAGATATGATAAACAAGTACATTAGGTTTTTTCAAACATTACCAAATAAAGCTTAACTTTTTATCTTAGATGTTTATCAAAAATCAGTGCGATTTGATATAAAATATTTTTGCAGAAGTTAAGAATTAAAAATACGTTTTTTCAATGCTAGGAGACTTGTTTAACACATGCTGTGCTTGGAAATATTCTACTTTTATAATCCCGAATACCATTGGTGTATTTGTTGAACACAACTTTTGGAAAGTACTTTAAAAATATAGAAATTGTCCCTTTTTTTCGTAATCTATTATAAAATAAAGTCAACCAGAATATCTTACAATGAAATACTCCTATTAGTGTCAAATGCAATAAATTTTGCGACGTGATGCTATAGATTAAATTTAACACTTTCTTAATTGTGACATAAGTTATTTAGAAATTAAAATCTACCTCGTAAGACTTTTATTTAACAGTGCAGTTAATCATGAAGCTACAATCGTAGAAATAAAGTTACATCCAATAGTAGAAATAAAATATATTTAGAGTCTCAATATAGTACCTGTTTTTATCCTCCTTTTATTATTGTACCTTCCCCCAAGCTACACATGGAAGCATGGAAAGCGAAGCTTGTTCTATTAAATTATAGCTTTAAAATCCAGACACAGCGTGCGTCGGCTACATTTTACATCAATATTCTTGCCTTGCATCAAACAATTGAGAGCCTAGTTAGACTCGGCTTACACAATATAATAAAACTGAATATTTATTTGGTAATAGGAAAATAATTTTAAATTTAATTATGGAATACCGATATTCTGAATATTCGGTTTCTTATTATAAACATATGTATTTTACAATACAGATAAACAATAAAAACTCTTTTATAAAAAGCAATTAAAAAAAATGCAATATATCGTATACATCAGAATAGTTTATTTTCATTTATACAAACATAATCAAGAGAGCAAAACTAAATAACCCTATTTTTAGCATTTATACCATATTTGAACTAAAAATATTACAAAATGTTAGTATTTTTAAGAAATAGTTTTTTAAAACGAATTGTTTTGTTTCTTTAGTTTGTGTTTTTCACTATTGTATTTACAACTTCCTCTATGTAATTCAAACAATAATTACTTAACTGAGTGAGATTTTAAATTTGTGTTTTAAATAATCATATAGGTATTTCTAATTCATTTATGATAAGATGATACTTGTTTTTTTCCCCCATGTTATACATTTGTGTAGACTCATTTTTTAGATCACGTTTAGTCAAATTTTTAACAAAATTTAGCATTCAATTTAAAACAATATTCATTTACTTTTACCAAAATGCAATTCTACAAGTTATTTAATTTTCTGATCAATATTCTGTTTAAAAATATAAATACTCAAAACTCTGCCTTTCGAACTAACAAGATAATTATCTTACATTAAGTAACTTAAAGGCTGATTTTCGGTAAATAGAGTACTGTAGAGTAATAAAGGTTTGCTTATTAAAAAAAAGAATACTAGTCTTTAATGTCTTCTTTCATGGCCGAATAGATTTTTGATAATGTAAGTGATGATATCAGGAACCAATGGGAGCAGGTAATTTGAATATAACAAAATTGTAGATACCGCCATCTTGCTTAGAAAGTCAGTATTCAAATTAATACCGGGTGATAACAAAGTTCAACTTTCAAAAAGTTGTAAAAAACCAGTAGTCATAATGACTTTAATATACGTGAAGAAAGAGGGAAATGGTATAGCAAAAAATAGTTTGAAATATTTATATTTTTCTTGAATCATACTATTTCCCCTTCTCGTATATTTTGGTCAAATGTTTGCTAAGTTTATTTTTTAAAAGTTGAAATTTAATTATAATCACCCTATTAATCAGATAATATAATGCAAGTTATTTTACAAATACAAATACAAATTTTAAGACCAACGACAGGCTCAAGGCCCAACAGGGTTGGTCGAGTAAATATATATACACGTATATCGAAATAGAAAATAATTTGCATACGATAGTTACACGATTTCATTTTTACTTCTTATATAACCTTTTAATTCAGATCAGAGTAAGAAAGTTATGAATACTGCTTTCATACGTAATCAAAATGTTATACATTTTCATTTAAGTAAAAGAAATAAAAATTTAGAACATATTTTTTTTTTTTAATTATGCATTTACAGCAAAATCTTGGTTACCTGAGTGATATATTTAACTTACTATATGTAAAGTTTAATTTTTATTTGCACAAGCAATGAGTGTGGATAAAAAAATAAATTTTAACTATTCATATAGTTTCTCAAAACAGAAAAACGAAGTATTAATTTTCTATCATAAAATCAATTTAAATATTAGGGAGGTATTATTAAATATAACCGCTTAAGTCAAAATCCACTCTGAAAATCTTTGAAACACTGAAACTAGCTCTGAGGAAATTTGTTCCATATTGCATCTAAATTGCCCACGGTATCGGTAACTCTAGATCAACATGATTAAATAATTTTCAGGAACTTATGTTTCAGTCTCGCATAATAAATCCTTCATTCCTGAAGCTGAAACGAGAGGCAGCGCTAAATCCGAAATAGTGGCTGTTATGAGGTTTATATAAATGGGAAAAGGATTAAAGTTTTAGAGCATGCTGCGATGGTCAATGCCTTTCTACTAGTTATATAATAAGGGTACTGTTCTACGAAAGTAAACGATTGCTTGCTTTAAACACCGAAAACATTTCTGCATACAGATCTGTTTCGGTAAGAAACTTTATAATTTTAAATATATCGCCAGTTTTTTACTTTTGATAGTATATTCACTATCGAATATTTAAAAGGTTGTTTATTTATTTCTACAAAAAGATTGTTTCGGGGTTTATGCAAGAAGATTGTTCCTCGGCCTTCAACTCTCTACGTAATATACTGTTTTAAAAGTTAAAAAAAGTGCATTTAAAAAAAAAATACAATTAACAAGTACAAATGTTATTGAGTTCAGTATTAAAACTATGTGGATTCATGTGAAAAAAATATATATAATTATTGAGCTGAACAAATTGGGGTAACGTTATATGAATCTGTTATTGAATGTCATGATACAAACATAAAATACATATTTTATAAATTGTGCATCAATAGAATTTTGTATTTTTGTTGGTATTATTATTTCAATGAAATAATTGAAAGATTATTCAATTAACGATCTTTTTCAATTAAGTTTTTTGATCATTTTCATTTCATGAAGTTTGATTAAGCTGATGGGTAATATCCTCTACCTCCATTGTTAAAAGAAGATAATATTTAAATTTAAAAATATATAATTCTAATTATTAAATGAATATTTGTTAAGAAAACAAATAATCATATAATAATACATATTCTTGTTAAGTACAGTATTTGTCTTGAATTGCATTATGTCATTCTCAATTGAATATCCGCAAAAAGAAAACTATCCAAATAATTAATATTACTTTTTGAAATCAGTAACATTGCTTACGTAAATAAACATATTAAAATTAGGTTATAAATTCAGTTAGAAGAAATATTTTGCATGCAACTAAACTTTTAAATTATGTAAATTAATTATTTAGGTCAATTCAAATTGAAACGAATGCAGCAGAATTGCTATTTTCTTTGTAGAATGACAATACTGCTATCACAAGCCACACTTTTCCTCGATAATTCGTTACTTTGCTACATATCAAATATAATAAATATTCAAATTTGGAAACACGCACAAAAACCTTGAATAGAATATATGTAAACCGATAAAATGAATATTATACAAGAAATAAACACGAAACTACAATTTAATTCAAGATAAAGAATTCTCATCTTCTAATATTAAACTTTTTATCGTTTTTGCATACCCACATAAGTAAAGCTTGCAGCTGAATTTCGAAATTATTTTTTAAATGAAAAATAAGAACACCAGTAAGCACATTCAAACGTTTGTTTACATTCAAATAACGCGTTACAACATTCAGAACACAAATAAGGTTTGCGGGAAAATAATTTAAGTATTTTGAGAGCTATAAATAAAGTAATATATTCTTAGAGTTAAGTAGTGTACTCAATTTGCATACTTTTCCAAAAATAAAAATACTTACCCAAACGGGCCAGTCGGTGCCGCTGGTCCCGGGCCCACCGTCAAAAGCACGGCCACGAGACACAGCCAAACTCTAAACATCGCCGAAGCGACTGCTTCCACCCACATCACCTTTGACCGCCTACCGCATGCCCCTGGATTATAAAACGCGACCCGAAAAAAACACAAGCAACCGACAGCTACGAAACCAGCACCCGATCAACGGCTTTCCAGCAAGCCGCCAGGAAGACCGGCTTTCTTCGAGCCGCCTGTAGCAACGACTTTCCTGTGTGCGATTCCACCACACATGCGTTGGGAGCCGTACTATATGCGAGGGGGAAACGTAGTGGGGGTGCATTGGGAGAGGGTTGCCTGGTAACTTGTGAACATAAGATATATCGCGGAGGCGCCAAAAGAAGTCGCCAATCAACTTGGATAAGGGCCGATGGACTAGCATGCCTATAGCGGAAATATATGCCCGCTAATAAAAGGAAAAAGGTGCTCCACTTTGAATAGTCGACAACTGTCGGACAAAGTGACTTATAGCGCGGTTTTGCTATTGGGAGAAAAGTTACTTTCGAGAGAACAGAAACTAGCTATTCCCGAAGTGGAAACTAGTTGGATATTGTCAATTGCTTACATTGTGTCGAGTAAAATAAGTTTTGGGACAGTAATGAAAATAAGGTTATACATCTGAAAAAATAGTAATGTATATAAGTGAAATCTTTGTTTAAAACGTAAAAATTATTTTAATAAATAACGTGAAAGACAATAAAATATAAGGAAAATAAAATAAAAAAGCAGACACATAAAAAAATATATGATAGATTATATAAAATATTTCCAAAAGTATTAAATGATGAAGAGCCACTTTTGTTCCCCATGTTTCTGGAAACTTTTTAAACATACAAACGAAGTCGTGTGATTAAAGCAAAAAAAAAAAAAAAAATCTTGTTTTGCAATTTACTTTTTAATTAAGAAAATAAAACCTTGGCTATTAATTAATTAAACATTTTAATAAATTAGAAAATGCTGGATATACAAATTAAGCTTTGTGTTAAAAGTATTTCAGAATTATCTTAAAATTCTTTGGCCTCTTGAGGTTAATATTATAATAGCAAATTTAAGAGCGCTTCTGAACTCTCACGAGTCGGTTAACGACCTCTTGCAAAACAAAAGATAATTTACGTCAATGATGCAAAAGGTCCCCTTTAAAAGAATCTATCTATAAAGAAAATTGTTTTTTTTTTTGTTTTTTTTTTTATCAATGCAAGTTTAAGGTTAGACAGATAGATAAATATTTTCTACCAAGCAGCAAAAATCTATGTCCGAAATGTGTGTGTTAATTTATTTCTACTAATAGTAAATGCAATTTAGTTAGTAGTTTTTCTGTTTTTATTAAGTACCTGAGGTCTCCCTTACAACCTCTAATATACACAACCTGCGAGTAATATCTTAAATATCTCATTAAAAAATCCAGCCCAATATGGCGGAATGTACATGCATATATCATAAACTACAAACAACCACTGATGAATTAGATTTCAAATGGATGCTCTTGATGAGATGAATAAGAATACAAGTAGGATGGAAGTGCCAAAAAATGATTGGGGAAGGGAGAGAGGGGAACACAATATCACGCCAAAAGTTACGTATATCATGTTGGAATTCGAATGTTTGGTGCACATTTTTATAATGAAATATTTCAAAAACTTGCCAAACTGGCTATATCTCTAACTAAATATCTTAAAATGGTTCATTTTGATTACCAAATGTTACCAATTTTTAAAATGTTGTGTCGTTGCTCCTAATAATCAAGCTTACAATCATAAAAAGCAACACACTTTTTCAAATTCTACTAAATAAATATATTATTCTTTATATAACACTTGCAACAGAAATAACCCAATATCCAATTCCATCAGCATGTAACGTTAGTGAAGGGGGGGGGGGGGTACATTAGCTACAGTGACTGTCACAAATTTTGTTTCTAATAGTTTTTAAGACAAACTCCAAACTGAAGAATGCTGTTGTCTTTAAAACTTTATTGGTTCAAACTTACATTGTCTTAGTCAAATCCAAGTTTTCTTAAATGATATCGTATAAATAATAACAAACAATTAACACATTAAGAGTTTTATGGTCTGTAATATTAAAGCTTTTAAAATACTTTTAATTCCACTTTTCCAATGCCATTTTAGAAATTAGCTCTCAACATTTAAACAATACTTTCTAAAGAATTTCAATAAACACTTTATGTTATGTATAAAAGCATTTCACTTAAAAGCGAAAAATAAATATTTACCACACTTTTAAATGCTTAATGGAAAACATAAACGAATAATCCTCAGGTTTTCAAATGACAGGTCCAAATCATTAAAAATACATGCATTAAGTATCTAAAAACAAATTACTATTCCCCATTTTCACAATGGAATTTGTAAGCCCATTTACAGTTATATTGAGCATGCCATGTATCTTTATACAACAGGGAATATAGTTTACTTTGAACAAATGAATTGTAGATCTTTAACTATTACTTGAACAAAAGATCTTTTGAGAAAAATTTACATAAAAGGTTTTTTTTCTAGAATAAAAGTCGGTTATAGAATATAGCGTTATGGGATTAGTAGGAACTGGAAATTATATAATAATTTCCAGTAATTCAAAACTTTTTATATTGACGTGTGACTTTATAATCATATTAACTTTAACATCATATTTGCATTTTTAACATGATGGACGTTCAGCGAGGATAAATGAAAAACGTATTACGTTTATAAAAATATTAACTCCAATTATTTGTCACTTTCTTACTGAAAAACATTTCACTTGTGAACAAATTGCTCGAAGTTTAACTTGCGGTTTTTCATAAACCCATTATCATCTAAAGAATAAGTATAAATGTTCAACTTTGTTTATCATAATATATTTATATAGGTAATACTAATATACTTAATGCAAGAAAATATAAATTGCATCTTAGAGTTAAATTTAATGAATTATTTTCAGAATTGTAACGCATTTAAAATTGAAGTGTTAAAATAATTTAAAATAAATCTTTAAGATAATTATTATGTTCCAATATTTTAGATCAGCAACCTTAATTATTCCAGTTGGTTTCAAATTAATATTATAACAATTTTGAACCAACATGTTCAAACAAAAGAATATAAGTTTTATGCTGCGTATCAAACCATACATACATGTACATCAAACAAGAATAAGTAAAAATAAAATTTTCTAAGGTTATTATAGGATAATTAGAAAAATTTCCTTCTTTAACCATATACAGGGAAGTTATAAATTTACACTTCCGATCTAGGGACCCTCACCTGATGGCTGTGTGGTTAGCGTCTCGCATGCCAAAAGTGCCGAGTTCGAATCCTGGGTTAGACAGGGATTTTCGTTAATCGTTGGGATTTGGTATCCGTGTTAAGCTGTAGGCTCCGGCTTGATTAGCCGGTATTGCATAAAAAGGAGGACTCTGAGGCTAGAAACCCAATCCTATATTAAATTCCTTAGTGGTCGCTCTGATTAACGAATTTGAGTGAAATTCGAGTTAAAGTTACATCAAAGTACGTACTTGTGATTGAGGGGTATAAAAATAGGCTTCACGATTAAAAATAAAATCCAGAATTTCAAAAGAATAAAATTACATTAACTTTTTATTATTGTAAATTTATTCGACAAGAAAAAAAACATGAATTGCGATGGAACTGCACTTATAGCAATATGAACGTAGGGGCAAAACACAGAGAAGTGGCAAAGAAACACTCATTTGAAATTCGCATTTGTGAAAGTTTACGGCGCAACAGAAGTGCAAATTACACAACGCAACGTGACAACTACTTATCCACACATTTCTACAAACTAACGATACATAAAATGCGTCTTGTTAAGGGTAAACCCTTAAAATAGCAAAATTTTCGTTTTTTTTTTTTTTTTTTATTTACTATAATTATAGTTTGGAGTCTTCTAAATACGTATGCAAAATTTTTAAACTGTGTCTACGTTTTTTAATGAGTTATTTGACATTTTATGCTGGATGATAGGATGATGTACTTAAGACTTTCTTTCTCACTGTTTTTTGTTGATATTAAGTTTTTTGGAACCTAAATCTTTTTTTCTAATTGATGGAGAAATCCTATATTTCTAGAGCATGTTGTAAAATATGTATATTTTAAACATTGACATTTTAATTAATAATTATGAATACATATTTATATTATAATGAACTGCTACAAGTATTTTAGATTTTATGCCAATTCTTAAATAATATATATAAAAAAAAAAAATTAAAAATTGTGGGAAAATATTTTAGAATTTAAAAAGCCTTAACGTTTTAAAATATGTGTAATTTTTAAATTAAAAAAAAAGGAATTTTTTTGTGAAATATTGTTCTTTCATATAAATTAAATTTTTTATTTAAAAATATAATCATCAAAAAATTTTAGATGGTAGAGTGTCGGCTTAATTGTTACTTTGACGTAAACAATGCTGACTGTAGTCGAAGAATGTGGTTATATTATAGAAAAATTGGTAACTGAATGTCACTCACGCATTTTGTCTTTCAGGTAATAATTTTTAACTATTTCACTAGATTATTTTATTGTAAGTATAATTTTGGTTAAGTCAAAATGAGAGTAACCGATTAAAGAAACACATTCTCCCGCGTAGCTAATTTATAGAAATGGATTGCAGTGATGCACAGATATAGTTGTCACGTAACGTTGAGTGATTGGAGCTTCTGCTTTGGTACGAAAGCACTGCTTCACTCTTGATATGGAAATGAACCCTTCACTGTAATTTATTTTTTCTACCGGTACTTTTTGATGCTGCAGAAACCATTCTAACGTCAATTAGGTTTTGTTACTAATATTATCAATTTACATTTCTTAAACGTGGATGTAGCTATTTCAATTTTCGAAAATTTTGTCGTTGCAACCGTGCAAATTTCATTTCTTTTTAATTAATAATATTTGAGTGAATACATTGAAATAATTAACTATCTCTCGAACATTCATTCATTTTTTTTCGAGGCAAACAAATATTTTTATTGTTTTTATTTTAAAACTTTCAGTTACGAAAACCTATATTAACCATTGCTGAATATATCTGTATTATAGCTCTCTCTAGAAATTTTTTAAAGTTTCCATCATAAGGAATATTTTGTGAATTTACTTTAAGAGTTACAAAAATATGCTAAAATTGCTTGAAAATTACATAATTGCCTATGTATAACACAGTCGCTTAGCCCAGTTCTAACCATTAAGAATATAAAATAAACCAAATGTTCACATTTTGTTTACAATAAAGATATCATGCTTATGTTAAGTAATAAAAAATACATATTTTTGTGAAGCAAATCCGAGGGTTCTTGATTTGCACGTTATTATGTGAAGGAAATAGTTCAAAAGGACTCTGGAAATATTACTAGGCAATAAGAAATTTTATTTAAAAAAAAAAAATCACATAATGCTCTAAATTTTCAGAATTAATTTTTAATCCTAAAATTTCAAATTCTATCTTCTTTTTCATTTTTGAATATTTTGTCCTGATTTAAAAAAAAAAAAAAAAAATCTTAGTTATATACTCTAAAATTCTATGCATCGCAATTTGAAAAATTAAATATTTCGGAGAAAAATAATACGCACTATACTTATAGGCAAAGAAAAATCGTAAAAAAAGGATACTTTTCAACATATAAATTTGCAACAAAAAAAAGTTTATATTTAATTATAAAATCCATATCTATTTTTTCCAAATAGATCTTTAGAATGACACAGAACAATTCAAGTCATTTCATTTATATTTGCTGTATTTTTAGCATTTTAAGTAAGGTAAGATTTCCAAAAAAATACAAACAAAGGAAGATACGTTTGAAACATTAAAGGAGCTATTGCAACTATGCTAAATTCTCAATAAAAATATAATTTTTATTCAAGCGTAGTTATCGGATTAGCTAAAAAACTTGCCAGAATAAGGATAAAGTTTCATAGTTTATAAACAATTGGCCGGGCCGCATATAAGCATACCGCACATTGATTTCATCCATTGAAAAGAATGAGAGTATGCCATTTGATGAGAGTGTGAGTTGGCTGATCCGTTACTTTCATGGAAGCCGCGAAACACCTGACAATGTTTATTGTGCTGATACTGATAATTAAACGCATGTTTTAAATCTTGAGTTTAGGAACTGATTTTAAAATTGGAATATTTTATAAATTACAATTTTATTCCTGATTAATTTTTTATCACAATTGAATCTAATTAACTGATTTTAACAACAAAGTATACATTTTGAATATTTATCAAGGAAAATTATGTTGATGAAGTATACTTTTGAAACTTAAAAAAAAAAAAAAAAAAAAAAAAAACTTTTAGACGTAAAAGAAAAATTCGGGTGAATCAGAAACTCGAATGCTATTTTCGAAATTATCATTTCTTATTATTCTGTTGCCATTATATAAGGAAGACACTAAAACATTTCTGAATAAATGATTGCATCAATGCAACACATTTTTTAGAGCTTTTTTGTTATACATTTTTAAGATAATTTTTCACACTTTTTTCTAAAAATATATTAACCAATCAGATGTCTTCTTAACCATGATATTTTCATAGTATATATATTTTTTAATGGTATGTAGTCACATGTAGGTTGTCAGTGTTAAAATGAAATAGTTAACGCAAAATTCTACATGTTCACTTTTAAAATTCTGAAAATCAAAACAAATTTTAATAACGTGTTTATATCAAAGAAAAAAAAAACTATTATTTTTTTTTATGTATATGATAAGAATATTCCCTTACAAAATTAAATAATAGTCCAGATTTCTCGAAAAGCGTTTATAGTTATGATTAAAGCCCTATAAATTAGTTATTTTATTCTTTTTGAACACGACTGGAAAATGAAATGTTATTCTACAACTATGAACTTTTCATAAATGATAATTTACTTTGTAATCAATATTTTATTCCAATTTAATCTAATGAACGACTAAGTACACATTTTTTACATTTATATATATAAAAAAGAAAAAAAAAAGAAAAAAAAAAAAAAACTTCTATAGCTTGAGTGAATATCGGAAACAATGAAAACTCACGTTTGGTATTTTTTGTAACGTATATACGTAAAAGAAAAACTACTGTTTATCAAATCACTAAAATTCGATTGCTATTCTAAAAAAATCAATAATTTTTCTTTTATGAAAAATTATTGGTTTAGTTGTTGTCATAGTAAAGAAGTAAATAAAATGTTTTTTTAAAAAACATTTCGAAAATCGCAGAAAAATTTAATCACCTTTTTATAGCAAAGAAATTATCTATTAAATTTTAATGTTTTTAAACATGTTAATTATAAGTTTTATGGCACAGATGTAGTATATGACATTTTTTCGACAGGATTTTATATAGCTGTTTCTTTTGTTTTATTTTTTCAGATAAATGAGGTTTCTGGAAACAGATTTTAAGTTTTATTTTTATTTGAAACTTTATTATAATTTATATTTTAACTTAATTTTAGTGTCATTTTAATTTTATTACTATTAATATTTTAATTATTATTAAAATTTTTACCTTATACCATTATTATTTATATTTTGACACTTTTTGTGATTGCCATTATCAAATTAAAAAAATCGACAAATCTCCTACACTACATCTGTTCCATTTTTATAATAATAATAATTGTAAATAAACAATGAGCTTTTTTAATATTGACTTGTACTTAAAAAGAAATATTTTAATGTGCAGTCTAGTATTATATTGGATTACAATATTTTAAAAATAAGTTATGGCAATTAATATATATTTATCTATTTTAAGATTATAGAAAATTTTCTATATTTCTATTAAATAATAGAAATTATAAAAATGTATATTCTATAATTTAACTATAAGTAAGAAATGACTATTAATGTAACATATTTCGGTTTTTCTTTCAATCCACAAATAAAAAATTAAAAAAAATTCACATAAAACGTCATCACTGAATATTAATTATTACTACTCTTACATGGTAAAGATATTTCTAAATGCTAAATTGGGATTTAGTAAATTCTCATATAGATAGCGCCACTATTCAAATTTTCAATTAATTATTATTAAAAATTAGTTTTGCTATTATTTATAAGTATATTACAATTTTGAAGTTCCAAACTAACTTAGTGCGAATATACAATCATCAAACTTCATTAAAAAAGCTACAATAATAAGAAATACTAGCAAACTCAAATTTCTCCATTTGACAAGAATTTGCTTTTATCGAATTCGGCGTTGTTCGTGATACTGTAAAAATAGTCATCCCAGGATTTGCTTTCATACAATGATTTGACGTTGCCTATAATAAAAACAATACCTTCATTTTTTTTTTTTTATCATTACATTTTCAAAAAAATACAAAATAGGAATTCTCTATTAGAACTATCACCTTCCCATTCAGTATGCAGCCGCCATTTTGTGTGGGCGTTACTTCCTCCCATTGCCAACGCCCTTTTCACAGACTGACAGGAAAATTGACGAATGGCGCGCCCTTATTCAGTTCAATAGTTTGAAACAATGTGCGGTATGGCAATATGCGGCCGCACTTAGATCCTTTTGCGGTAGTGCGGAAAAGTTGTGGACCCTCATTATTAAAAAGTGTGTAAAATCCTTATAACTCTGAATTGATATCTTAAATAATCACATATTTCGCTGATCATTTTGCAGTAACGCTTAAAAGTTGCGGTTTTCTTTTATTTCTTTTTTTCTTCCCAACAGCACCTGCAAAAATTTTTAGAATTATACGTTAATATCTCTTGCCCCCTCAACGGTACCAAATTTTGAAAATTGAAGCAATTTTTTAAATAAAAACACATTACATTTACCTCATTAAAATGCAAAAACAAACTTTATCCCATCTTTCAGACTTACAAATTACAAAAGCAGTATTGATTGTAATCTTTTTTTCAGTTTTTCTGTCTTTTTTTACAAGAAATTCTAACATGTTGTTTCTGGTTTCTAGGGTTGCACAAACTTTCAATTTTGAGGTCCAACTCCTTTTCCTCAGGATTCAATGTTTAGTTTTACAGTTTGCTCGACTGCTTGTGTTTGTGTGAAGGATATTTAATAAAATCCTAGACGTTCATTGACACTCAGTGCTGTATCATCTTCAAAGTTTCATACGAACTGATTTCTCTGAGAATTTGAGGTAAAGTTACATAGTCACATAACAAGTTTGCAAGTTCATGAGATCTGAGTAGTTTGTCGCTCAAAGGTTAACAGCAGGAATAACGAATCGGTGAACACAATTTTCATCTGGGCCATTTTTCCTTGCTTTGACAATCACTATAGCTATAAGGGTCCTAATAATGTTTCTCTCATCAGTTAAAATGAACCTAAGCATGTTTTCTGGACCCGCAAAATAAGTGTTCTGAAAAATTACAAAATAAATTTTATCTAGATACTTCTGCGACAAGTACCAAGATAAGCTGATGAAATGCAACAAGTGTCTAGCACCGTCCTTCATAGAATAATGAATCTTTGTTCGAAACTCTGATGATATATAGACTCTTAGAATGAATACAGTCAAAGTTAGCAACTCATTTGATGGGTCTGATGTAGATATATGAAACCTCAGTAATGGATTGGCAGTTACTAGCAACATTCCTGGTTGATGCTTAGATAGATCGGAAGAACAAACGCAAGAACTAATGGCAGTGCAAATGTCTGAGTAGTATTTCTGATCAGAACTTTGGGTAGTGGGATGGATCAATACTATTAAAAGCATCAAGTGGAAGCTTTTCGTATCCTTTCAGGTTCCATCCAATGTCTGTGGTGTAAGACGTGGGGCCAGAAGACTTGTTGTCGATGTACTCAAAATAGGCTATATAATTGCAACTAGTTGAAATGAAGTAAGAAGATAATCCACTGCACTGGTCTTTGAAGTCTCAATTCAATTCTATGAATTATACCATTAAACACTCCAGTATTCATGACCATACCATCACATCCGAGAACAATAAGGTAGCTAAAATCATCGAATAACGCATTGGTTTCGTATTCGTAAATGCTGTTGGATAAATCAAGACTAGATCCACTTTCATGTATAACATGTTTCATGTACGTGGGACCAGGATCAGATACAATACATTAATTATCTTCTACAATTGTTCTTTGGAACTGCTTGTTCTTGAGAGTTTTGGTTGTTTAAGTTTTGTCATGCCATCCATCAAAATATATGCCCGGTAGAGTAGAATTTTTTTTTTTTTAATTCAAGAATTTTCCACTCAATATTTTATTTTTGTCTGTGATGGAGTAGGTATTTGATTCCGATATTAAACCTAAATTTTGCATAACAATCGATGCAATACCATCCGTGGCTCTGTTGGAAATACCATATCTGTCACTAACAAGAGCTCTTTTATCCTTTTTTAAACGCATTTTCAAGAGTTTCAAACGCATTGCAAAGAGGTTTGCTTGCAAATGTTGTGCAATTCTCGTCTCTGATAATCTTCTGGTATCCCTCGACAGAATATACTAATTCAGATTCTTAAGATTTTGCACACTTTTTAATAATGAGACTCACTTTTCCGCACTATCGATAAAAGATCTAAGGTAGTATGACTTTGTCGAGCCACCCTATTAAATATTCTTTACACACACACACACACTGAAGCCTCCGGAAAAATAGTTGAACCGCAGGATTGGGATGGATAGTATAAAAAATATTATACGCAATAATATACTTTTTTAATTTTTGTATGTCTGGAAAATGGAATAAATTTTCTTTTCACATTATAATGATGTAAGTGTAATGTGTTTTCATTTAAAAAATTGCATTTAATTTCTAAAATTCGGTGCCATTGAGGCGGCAGAAGATATTAACATACATTTCTAAATTTTTGTGCAGGTGTTGTAGTTAAAAAATAGTAACCTTTAAGCATTACCTCAATATGATCAACACAATCTGTTATTATTTATTAATTTTGGATTTTTACGCATTTTTAGTCCATCTTTCACAACTTTTCGACCCATTGAGGTGACAGAAGATATTGATTCAGAGCTATAATATTTTACACACTTTTTAATAATGAGAGTCCACAACTTTTCCACACTACCGCAAAAAAATCTAAGACACTTCGACTTTGTCGGCCCGGCCTAATAAACAAGCAAAATATAGAAAATTGATATTTGTATAATTTTTGGTTAAAACAAGGGGTACCAAGACTCCTTAATAGCATGGTGTTCAAACGAGGTGATTTTAAAATACTATTCGAAGTTTTTACATTTGCCTTAATAATTGAGGAATGTCACTGAAACCCTAATACAACGTAGATATGAAGTCCATATGTTAAAAACATGTAGGTTGTTTGGTAAGGGAAATGTATGCTTTTTTACGCACTATGTCATCTTATGGGTTGACGGTATATAGTGACACCTTTGTTTTCTCTTTTAAAATCTTAAATCTTATTCTGAAATATTCTAAATCCTTGGTTTATACAGATTTAGTTTATTAGAAACTATAAACAAAACTTGAATGCATCAAACTAGAAACTTAGTTCCATAGATACGGAACCAAGTAAAGGAAAGCCAATAACATCAAGAGATTTTTACTTATAATTACGGCAAATAGACGTCTAAAACGTCTAAAATCTAAAACACTTGAAAAATTTTATAATATGAAAAAAGACAGAACAATTTAAAGTATCCTCACCCTTCCTCATGACAATTTTGCATTGTTTTGACATTAACTCATATCATATCAAAGAAGGATTGCCTTTCAACTTCGTTAATAATAGAGTAGTCTTAAGTGAAACTTACCGTTCTCTTAAGAAATTTTATGTGATCCTGACGAGGTTCATAAAAGATTTCAAAAATATACCAAAACACGTATACATACATTTTTTCTAGACCACTTTTTCCAATTCAGGATTTTCTAAAACGTAAAGGAATACAAAAAAAATGGAAAATGTTTACCATCGAAAACAATAGTTTCGTTAACCTTTGTTAACGTATGGGTAATTGAAAGTAACAGAAACGCAACTTAGTATTGCACTAAAGATAACTCGTCCAACACTGAAAATGAGAAACAGTGAGTTCAAAAAATACAAAATTGTTAACGACACCTTCTAATAAAAGCGACTTATTTTTAGTGTGATATGAAGGCTCCGTACATAATATTTGTTCGCATTTATACAGGAGCAATTGTAAAAAGCATGTTAAAATACTGTCCTAAGCTAATTGTGTTCTCGTGTGTTTTGTGTACTCTAAGAGAAATATACTTTGTATCGTAATGTATAAAACAAATCAAGTACTATTTGCTTTCAAACGATATCAGTTCGTAAGATAAAAAATACTCGGGACGTTTATAATGGAAATAGAATAGAAAATGAAAAGAATAAAGAAATGTGGAATGTCAACATGATCCCAGACATCTTAAAGTTGGATCACTGAATTGCTCAATTATATAGTAGCTTTGGAGAGAAAATGTTTTCTTGGGATTAATGAAATGTTAAACAGGCTACAATATGTTTTCGAGTATTTTGATACTGAGTATGTATATTATCAAAAAAAACTTTTATGGTACTTAAAAAATATTATTTTTAAGCATATATTTTAAAATGTCTTAAGGTGACATATTAACGAGTACATTTTTTATTTAAACCACAGTGTCTTTAAATACAAGATGTATTTAATTTAAATACAACTTTCATAAAACTGTAAAAAAAAAGAGAAACACTCTTCAGAATTACTTAAGAATATACCTAAATATACGCGAAAAAGGGGAAAAGTGGTATGACAAGAAAAAATCCATCTTATGCCATCTATTTTTCCCTTTACAATCGAATTTCAAATTATTCCGACCAGAGTTTATTTTGCAGATTTTTGAATGTTGAACTTTGATTATAAACACACTGTGGACCAAAAATTATTAAAACTAATGTTTGTAATTTTCCCCTGTCAATAGTATTTTTCGCTGAAATTTCATATTGGTCATAATGGTTCAATATTTAAATAGATATTGGAGCGTTAGATGTATCTAAACTCTAATATTACTAATCAAGTTTTTGCATTTGCTATGCATGTTTACAACTGTCTGTTCTAAATTTTCCGTTATATAATTTGTTTCACCACAGTGAGGTTAAATGACATTGCTGTGTCCGTAATCTAAGGATTTTTTTCATTTATATTTTTTAAAAGAACTCAGCACCCCTTATACTCGTAATGTTAAATCGCATATATTTGATGCACCTTAGTTTGAAAAGTTCTTAAACAATGATAATGACGTTTTTTTTTATATAGGTTGAATAGATTTGAGGTTGAAGGTTGGTAAAAAATATATCATCATATATTTTTTTTTTAATTTTATTCTTGCAATTTTTTGGAGAAAAACCTCTTTTTTTTACTAAGATTAGGTATTTAAAAAGAACAATTACGAATACAGGACATTTGTAAACCTCAGTTTAATCTGTAATTTATATAGTGTTTGAAAAACTACAAAATGGTACAAAACGGAAAATACAAAAACGGTAAATAGCATCATAAATAATTAATGCAATTACCGATATTATAATGTAATTAAAAGTTGTGCGATGTTCCATACCCTTAGGTTTTTCGCAAACTCTACTACAATTTCTTTAAAAAAAATGAATAGTATATTTCTACTAGTTAGTTCAAAACTAATATTTAAGTTTAAATTATCATGTTTAAAGAAAATCAAAATTAAAAGTAAAAGTTTTACATAGTTAATTATTGATAGTTAGTCCTTTTTTTTTAAATATAACATTAATCTACTTTGAGTAGAAACAATATAATACATCAATGAAAAGACAATTTCAAGATATTATCAATATATACGTTATTGGACCGTATAACTAAAACATATTCATTTATAACCTAATTTATACATAAATAGTTTTTGAGGGTTAAAAGGAAAAAAGCCAATAGTTCGTAAATCATAACATTTGTGTGGTGTATATGAAGAGAGAATGCAAAGTGATTTTAATTTTAAAAAGATGCAGAGCTACGAGAACTGAGTTGGAATGAAAGAAATAAAGAGGATAGAAGTGCAATGGAAATAGAACTGCAAATATTATTACCATATTACCAGTATGAAAATAAATAATATATACTTAGAAGAGAGATTAACTTTCATAAATGATAAATTCTATTTTTCAATACTGAAATCTATTCAGTTTAATTTAATTCAGATATAATCCTCTTTATTGGGCAATATGCAACACTGGTCTTCATCTAGTTTGACATAAATGATTAAATTTGATTTGTAATTTACAATACACAGTTACAGATTATCATTCAAAATATTTACCGCAAATGAAATATATTACAATCGTTTAATTGAAGTACTTAAGTGTAAGGCCGAACTGTTGGAAAAGCGAGTTGTAATAGAATTTACTTCAGAATCAATTTTCAGAAAGCGTTTAATTTTTCAATTGTAATATTTCCAAAATTATTAAAATAATAGGATTTGTTTGAAATAATAGAACTGTTCACAAATTCTAAACTTTTGGAACTTTTCTAAAGTTGTTCGAGGAGCCAGAGGGAACTTATATATAAAGCTTATTTGCGATTATATATTTTTTTATTTTCCCTAGAACTAGTTGGTTTAAATTGAAAATGGAATAAAAGTAGGAAAAACTTTATAAATTTGTTAAGAAAGTATTTGCCTACGGCTACTTTTGTGGAATTCTAATAACGTAGTTTTTTCGGTTTGGGCTTTGGTTTTCTTATGATCTACATGGGTCTTCTAGATCCTTTTTTAAATGCCAAAATCAAAGTTGACGTTTTAGTTTTAAGTTCTTAAGCACTTGTTTTAATTATTTGTTTTTAATTAATAAGTTATCCAATATATTCTTTAAAATTGTTTACGGAAAAATATTTGAACATTTAGATGTTTCACTGAGATTTTATTTTTTAGATGTGTTAGCTTGTTCTAAATGTCTTGTAAATTACTTCCCTTGAGTAAAGAAAGGAATAGTAAGAAATTGTTTATGTTTAGTAATTATTTATGGTTGCTTAATAATATTAATTCGTTAAAGTAATAGTCATCAAATTTTGCTTTAAAAATTACAACTTAGTGAGATACTTTGAAAATATCTTTTTGGGAAACTATAATACTGTTAAATTCTAAATTCTCAAACAGATTAATCATTTTATCCATTACCAGAATATCGATGATTGAAATTCAAAACATTTCTTAAATGCTATAAAATTGCTGTAATCAGATTATCTACGAAAGATGATACGCATTAAGTTGATAAAATAATATTTTTGTGCAATTTAAAACACAATTTTAAAATATATACATTTTTCAGGTATAACGTTTGTTAGAATCACAATCGAAATTTTTAAAATCAAGTTTATTAACTACTTTTTTATTTAAGTTATTACTTTCAGTCACCTATCTGTTTACATAGGGTAATGAAAGTATAGCATTCGGTTAATTTTTTATTTTTTTTTGCATTTCTTCACATTTTGGAACACCCTGATTTCAAAACATAAGTCTAGAAAAAATGTATGTATGTGTGTCTGTATATACGTGATCAGTATAACTACCGAACAAATTGACCTACGAAGTTCAAATTTGGTGTGTGGGTTAGTGATGGCCACGTGACCAATCATTAAGGTTTTCATCCTAATCGCGCATTCGCACAAGATTGAAATTATGAAAAATCGTGAAAAAATCCTGTTTTTCAGCGATTGCTAGAAACGTCTCTAACTATTTTGATTAAAATTTCTGTGATAATGCCTGTTAAGGTGTTCTAGTCATCTCCACCTTCTAAATTCCTGTACAAATGCTATAAAAACGTAAAAGGCTGAAAAATGAGTGTCTTTAACATAGAGCTCTCTGCCATTGGGCATCGTCCATCAATGAATGATTTTTTTTTATTTCTGCTTCACGCACAAGAAAGGACAATGTAACGTCTATCGAGAAACATCGTCTTTTTTTTTTTTTTTTTTTTTGTAAAAATTATTGCCAAAAGTATCAACAAACTGGCTATTTAAATAAGTGAAATACGAAAATAGTAAATAACACCATAAATTTAAATGCAATGACCAATATTGTAGTGTATTTGTTACATCCCTAGAAACAAAATTTCGCCTTGCCTTATCAATTAATAGTTTTGATTTGTTTTTAACAAAGCTTACACAATTGTGACGCATTCAGAATGGTTCTGTGAATAATAAAAGTGGCAATTGACGATATTTGTATTGGCATGTGTCGGCAATCTGTTAAAATTCAAACATGGCTCAAAACTTTGTAAAATATAGCTTTCAAAATCGAAGGTGAATATTGTTACGCAATTTTCCTGTAAATAATTGTAGATAGTGTATAATATTTCTTTTGAAAGTTCTAATTTTTTAAAATTTTATTTGTCAACCCCGATATTACAGGCTCGAGAAAGAAGTTGACAACACCTGAGCTAATCAAGAAATTGTGCGATTAATCAGTGTGTTCTGATAGCAAAATCGTTGTCACATGATTTTTCGGAAAAATTCCCCAGTATTATAAAAACGTCACCAATTTTCAGAATGAGTTTAGCTGGAAATTTGAACGTTTTTTGGCAGCAGCTGAGTGCTTGTTAACTTCTTCCGGTGCCTGAATTATCACTGTGCCTGAAGTTTTATGAACAGAAGATGTTGTTAAAACTTCATAACGAGTTCACTGTTGTTTAAAGAAGTTTTGAGAGCTTCTGAAAGAAGAATAAACTATCGCGTTTATTTTGTAAAAGCTGCGTCGTCATTTTTTGAAGAAAATTTATAGTAGTACTGAATTTAAGATCAATAAAATTGTTTTACGTAATCACTCAACTGATTTATTCTCTATAGGAATGCATGAATAAAAATATCCAGATGCAAAAGATTTTAGGTTTAAGTAGAAAAAAAAATCTAATTAACCAGTTTGTATTTATTACTTGTTATGAAAAGCATAGATTTTTTACTTTAAGGTTCTGTTTTTTATGGTTCTAGTTTTTACTCTAAATGCTCATATCTAGTTATTTAATGCATACCATACAGTATACCTGCGGTTTTAGTTATAGTAATATACTGATTAACTATAATTAAATTTCAACTTTTAAAAGCTGTAAAAAATCTTTCGTCGAATGACCCGACTATAAAAGGGTGGACAAGGTATGACAAGATTAAAAAAATGGTTCAAAATAGTTTTTTTTTTCTAATGCCTTTCGCTTATCAAATTTTGGTTCTTCTGTGATCAGAGTTTTTTCACAACTTTAAAAAGTTAAACTTCAATTATAATCTCCCGGTGTGTCCTCGAGAAGTAACAAATTGTTCATTTTTACTGAGTGATCCTTACACTAGAGTATTGCAATTTAGTATCTAATTTAAATGTAAATTTCGTTCCTTAATGAAAGGATTTACCCTTTGCACTCCTTAGGTGACTCTCCCTCACCACATGATTTGATGCCGCAACTCGAGAGGACCACTAGGTTTGATGCGGAAATTCGATGCAAGGCCAATGACTGTGTTTAGTTTCTTTGAAGCGAATCTGTAACCGTGAACCAACCAATGGTTTCAATCAAGGTGAGTAGAATTTTATATTTACTTATTAATTGTAAAATAAACGAGGCTTTTAAAATATTAAATATTATTGTTTCTTCCATTTTTTATTAACCCATAAGTCTTGAATTGGGATAAATAGTCATTGTTTTTTACTTTTACCTTGTTTATTTAGATCATTTAATGCATATTTTGAATTTTTCAGATGTTTTGGAAAATTATTTTCATAATTTAAAAAAAAAACACTAACTGAAACCACAATCGCAATTTATTAACAAAGAAAAAAAATTTCGATTGGCAAGTTTTCTTACCGACCGTCGTTAACATACCCATTAACGACGGTTGACTAAAATCTGTCTAGCCAACCGTCGTTAATGGGTATGTTAACGACGGTTGGTAACCCATGTTAATACTTTAAAGAACTCTGAATAGTTCTACACTAGGCAGAACAATTATGTTATACTAAGGCCCCTATATTAGGCGAGCCGGCGCGAACGCCATTTTGTGTCTAAAGGTTGGCTCAGCTTGGCGCTGTACCATTGAAAGCAATATAAAACTTCGTCAACTTCCATTGCACGGTATTTAAAATTAAGCTGAGAATTTTCAGAAAAACTGCTTGGAATATTTGTATATCCTTTTCCTATAATGTGTAAAATCAGAGAAGTTGTATTTTACACTCATTATGTCGTATTTAAACAAGATATTGCTGAAGTGGGTTTCAATTTTGGAGAGTTAGCGCTACTTGGCGACTTAAAAATGAATATGTTTTGATTTTCCCTATCGTTAGTGGATTTTCGGCGTTGACGATATCATTCTCTTTTGTTAATTTTATTGCTTGTATCCACAGCTTTTTTTTTAAAAAACTATTTTTTACCGGATATGACATAAAAATGAATTATATTAACACGATTTTTTTTGTCAAGAAATTAGGAAAACCTTTTTAATTATTTAGCAGTTTCTTTTAAATCAAATTTTCCAATACTGCTTCATAGTGTTTGCTTTTATCTTATTTGATACAGTTTTGAAAACCAAAAAATATTAATTACTTCAAAACTATATTTCATGAAACCCATATTTTAAATATTTTAAAGATGTTTCAAAATTTTATTTCTTAATTTAACCAGCACAGTTTCTTTATGAAAAAGGTAAATATGGTTCAGATAAGGACCTTTTCTTCAAATAGGCCCTTCATCATGTTTAGAATTTGGAAAATTCCTTATCTATAATTTTGCTGTATATAGCCTTTATATGAAAATGTTGTATATATATGAAAATAATAAGTTTTAGGATGTTTTTTAAATTCATATTTCCTACATTGAAAATAAAATGCAAATCATCTTTAACAGAGAGGCAATCCACTGATAATTCATTAGAAAACGTTCTGATTACTCAATTTGCTAACTTCATGACTTAATAATTTTACTGCTTCTTAACTTATACAAGTATATATTCCAAGTATATATTACAGTGAAACCATTGCATATCATTGCACTTTTTAAAATGGATGAAGTGATTTTTATCCATGAATAATATTTAAAAAATCTCATTAGAAAGTGTTACTTCTAATTCAGAGAAATGTTTCAACAACTTCCTTGTGGTGGAGAACAACATTTAACAAAAGGTATATTAAAATACAATCATAAAGAAACAGAAGAAAAAAAAAAAGCTCTACCTTAATTGGGGATGGGATTATTTTATATATTATTTAAGTTGAAAAACAATTATAAATTTTTAGCATATTAAATTGCCATTCTTTTTGAAAAAATTACTTTCTTCTAACCTTAATAATAAACAGAAGGTAACCTTCATTCAGAACGTAAATGTCAGACTCGTTCCGAATTGGCAACAAAAGTATTTGGCACGACAGTACTGTTGCAAAACTAATAAAAATAAAAAAGAATAAAAAACTTTTTTATAATCAATGTAAACTGCAACATTCCAAAAACTATGATGGTTTAATTTGGAAAACAAGGAAAAGGAATGCTTTCGTGTTTACAATATAAAAATATAGTTCAGTAACACGCAGAAGTTTGCAAAGAACATTGGAATAGGAAAGTGGTATAAGGAAATCAAAATTACTTCAAAATAATAATCAACGCAAAATCATAGACAGTTAATCGTAATAAATATTAAAATATAACTTCCGCTGCATATCAACACTTAGTGATGTGATTCACTTGTCTCGGCGACAATTTTGAATCCATCATTGGCGTCTGTTTGCTTGTGTTGGAAATTGAAATAACCTCCTTTTCTTTTCAAAATCTTTGTATTTAGTCGCACTTGAGCAATTAGAGGACAAACAACAACCCATTTTACAAAAAATATTATAGAAAAACGATCACTTTTTACAAATACCAAACGAGGAAAGCGCACATTCATCCAACTCAAAACCACGTCGAAACATGAATTGCGGCAACCCTTACGACACAAAATGGCGTTCGATCCGGCCTTCCTTTTATAGGGGCTCTATGTTATACAAATTGCATAATGATTCCGGTAATTATTTAAACTAATAACTTCTGAAATTGTAAATTATATGATTTGATAATATTCACACGCTGAATGTACCCTGTTCGACCATTGAGCAATAGAATACTCACGGTTGACATTTTTTTCTAACCTAATAACAGATTCATGAACACACTAATTTCATCGTCAACCCTTTTAAATCTGAGGGAAATCTGATGCAAGCTGATGTATAATTTCTTACTTTGCAAATTAATTATTGACTAACGTCGATAGTGACAATGACAAGTAATTTATTTTTTCTTTCCAAATAATTTTGAAAACTTATTTGAAGTTTTAAAAGATTTGATAAGAAAATATAATGAACTTTTGAATTACGTCATTAATTTCGAAAAGTTGAATCGATGAAGCGGAATTCAAACCCGTTGGACTTAAACAGTTATCAAATATACGCAAGAAATTAGATTATATCGTCACGTAAAGCAGTACATTAATAAATTTCACTGTAAAGCTTAATCTTTTTAACAAACCAATTGTAATGATTTCTACATTAAACATGTTTAAATGTTGTTTTTTTGGTTGTTTTTTTTGTATTCAAGATATTTTGAAGAACCAAAATAGCTTTCCTTTGGAACTATATATAGCCATCTACATTCCTAATTGTTTTAAAATATTTTTTTACCGTATGATTCACAATTAAAGGAGGAAAAGATATTTTGCTACAGAGTAAATTAAAATGTTTTCTTGAAAAATATATAACAAGACACGCATGTAAGTCCTCTTATATGTAGCTTTCATTTGGCACCAAACGCTAAGTTATTAAAGGTTTTTTAACTTGGATAATT
Organism: Linyphia triangularis; assembly: GCA_963978545.1. Taxonomy (NCBI): domain Eukaryota; kingdom Metazoa; phylum Arthropoda; class Arachnida; order Araneae; family Linyphiidae; genus Linyphia; species Linyphia triangularis. The sequence goes on along the minus strand of OZ021721.1, from coordinate 8,872,339 downwards.
AAAAATATATATTATTCTAATTTTTGTAGAGTTTATTATGTATGAATTATCAGAGTAAATTTAACATCGTCTAACTAGTTACCGCATTGTTCAACTTTTGTAGTTTTAGAAGGACATATATTTGAATGAGTCTATAAGTGTTCCGTTTTTTAACTTAGGGTACAAACCACACTAAAAGGAAAATAGTAACTATAATAAACTAAAAATTGGAGAATCAATCGATATAATGAAGACATTTAATGTGCATAGGGTTGGTGTGTACGCTCAACGACATATTTATATGCACAATGACAGTCAATCAGTACGGGACCTACAGCTTAATGTTAATTCCGAACTCCAAAGAACATCCATGACTAACCCAGGATTCGAACCCTTTACCTTTAGCGTGCGAGTTCAGAGCTCTAATCACTCAGCCATCAGTTGTGCTATTGCGTGTATGTGAAAACTTTTTGTGTACCGCCTTCAAGGACTTCTCTGGGGGCCCACGGAAATTACTTTTGTAAATTACCCCCCCCCCCCCCTAAAAAGTAGCAATTGCGTTGTTTTGCCCCTTGACGCAAATTCGAGTTGTCGCGGGAATCGTAAAAAACAGTTGACATTCTATGAATTTTTGAGTTTCGATCAACTAAAGTTTCCATTCAGCAGTCGGTCGTTATATCAGTTAGAATTCTTTAATTATTATAATTGTATTTTTTTTATTGTTATTTATTAAAGGTAAGTTTGAAAGTTGAATCTGAAAATAATTCTTTCACCCTAAAGTTTAATGAATCGCTTTGAAACCTTCGCTGGTGAGGACATCCTTTTAAAGTGTGGGAGGCGAAAAGGTATTATAATACCACCACTTTCCCCCTCAATACATTTTAATTTGAGCTAAATATTCAACGATTTACATCATTATAACTCATTTTTATTTATTCTCAAGTCTTCTCTCTTTATTTCTTATTTCCCAGAAAATATAGTCATTAAAAAAAAAAAGAATCAAGATGGAGATGGATTTCTAACATTCATTAAATTGTTACGTAACAGATTCAGCCATTAATATATTTTTATTATTTGTCAAGATTATTACAAAAATACAGGGTGATTATGATTAAAAACCAATTTTCACAAAGTTGTGAAAAGTAAACCATTAACAAGAATGATATGAAAATTGACCTTGATGTACGTGAAAAAGGAGTAAGGGGGGATTGTATGGAATAAGAATAATTAATAGTTTAAAAAACTAAAAAACACGCTTTAATAGAAAAATTAACTAAAAAGTAGAAAATAATTTTCAATAATTTTGAAATAAGAATAGAGTGATTAATAAGAAGTATTTATTTTATCGTAAAAAAGCATGCGGTGCTTTTAAGATATTTTCATAATGGCTCTACTTTTACCAATATCTGTCAATAAATATTTACAACAATTGACATCAAGCACCCCATGCTTTTTTACGATAAAATAAATATTTCTTGTTAATCACTCTATTCTTATTTCAAACTTATTTAAAATTATTTTCTACTTTTTAGTTTGGTTTTCTATTAAAGCGTGTTTTTTAGTTTTTTAAAGTATTAATTATTTTTTCTGTAAACTATAAATGTTTTTAGTTAAGTGTACAAAACTCTCCAGTTGTTCCTGCCAATAGTCACATGCTTGTCTCAAATTTAAGTCATGTGTATGCCTTAGTACACGCCGTATTACTTGGCACAAAACTCTACCGTGTCTCTGAATATAAAAAATCACTAACCCTGAAGATCCTGGTAAGGATAATGCGACTAAAAATACACGCTTTGTATAAACGTCGTGCCCACGACAAATCTTTCAATTATCGATGATATGTTCTGTGATTACTGGGATTGTAACGGGTAACGGCACACCAGGGTTCTTTTCCGGAGAAGGTTGGTTGGTTGGAATTTAACGGTGCAAGGGCAACACGAGCTAATCCTTGTGATAAAGTGACAAAATTATTGAATTATTGTATTGTCATCGGTCTTTGAAAAGTATGCAAAGTTTGAATCAAATCTGATCACTCAAAGTAGGGCAAAATCGAGTCCAAAAGAGTAGGTTACAAGCAAAGATACAGGTGAAACTAATAAAAGCGTGTTAAAAAACTATTTAGACCTGTTACTTTCTTACACCAGACTGGATTCAATGAAATAGGATATTGAGAGTGGATTCAAATCAATTAACAAGCATAAAATAATAAAAGTCCACATAAAATAAATTAAAGGGAAATACTGTTATAAACCAATTCAAAATAAAAACTATCGCTCCCTAAATTAATAGACATTTACTTTTATCTTATTAATGTCATGTGTGAATATTTTGTTCTCAAAATGCAACTAAATATAATTGATATGTATTTATTTATTCAAACAATGACGGAAAGGTTTTGTTTGCTTGAAAGCTTAAGATATATTTAGAAATCTTTGACAATAAACAACCAAGGATTAACATATTTTCACAAAAATTCGATACCAAATTAAGCGTATATATTTGTGAATGAAATGGGTAATATATTATGAATGAATGGGTAATATTTAATTATATTTGTATTTAATTTGATAAACATGTTTTCAAAACTTTTAATGTAGTCTGCATAAGATGAAAATTTGTATTGAGTTAGAAGGACTTTATCAATTTCATTTGATATTTTGATTATTTGCCGCCAGAAAATTACACATCCTTTGTCAAGAGTTGGTAGATTTCTTGGAAAAGAATTTTAAAATCTTTCTCTTTTGAATAAAATGTGTGTGAACCATAACATTTAATATGAGGCGTTTATATTTTCATTTGTGTATTTCATCTTCTAGAAAGTAAATGAGTCATTCCAGAAAGCTTTTAAACCCAATTACGCTTTTAAAAAGGTTTGAAACCAGTTTTTACGCCCACCTATAAGAATTTATATGATGTGACAAAATGGTAAAAAAGGGCTTGTCAAAAATTAGTTTGGATATCGAATTAATTTTGCGTAAAAGTTAAATTGTGCAAGAGCAGCATTTATTCTATGAGTAGTATATAGTTACGAAGTACATACATCAACATCAAAGTGATTTGAACATAAAACAATCATTTTTTTAAGCAAAAATTTATTATAGTTTTAAATATATTCTTCATATTGTCAACTTAACTGTTTCCTTGAAATTACAGACTAAAATACTCAAGATTGGTTGGTTCGTACGCTAACGACCTATTTTTGTACACGATAACGGCTAATCATGCTGCTACGTGCAACTTAATGAATTACGAAATTACGAAATACAACAAAAATCAATTTCTAACCCAGGATTCAAACCAGGCACCTTCAGCATGTGAGACCAGAATTCTAACCACATACCCATCAGGTGGATTAAATTATCCTAAGATGTTTAAAGGAAATTATATCGTTAAATAAACTTTTCAATTATCCCATTATCTATTTCTGTTTAATACTCAACTTGGTAGTGTACGCGTTGTTTATAGTAGCAGGAGGTACTTTAGAACAATAGTATAGGCAAGTTAAAAATAAAAAGAGCTTGTCAATTCATGCTCAAATCCAGGAATGGAAATAAATATTTGTAGTAATTGTCAAAATTCCGTGAATTTTTATTATGATTGTGTTACGATGGCCAAGTTTGAAGTATTCAAAATTGTTCAAGGAGAATAAGTGTGAAAGGGATTTTTTGGCAAAATGATTCATATTAAAGTTTGCAAGCGAAGAGTTCTAAGAATGAAATAATGATAAATGACCTTCCTTGAACAGTCCATCGGGTGGAATTCTACATCCATTGATGGAAAGAAAAACTTTCCATTCACAAAAAGTAAAAAATTGCTGCTTAAAAGAATGGCGCGACTTCGTAGATGGAGAAAGACAATTTGTCGCAAACTCTTCAGGGTGAGAATTTATTTCTGCCAGGGGAAATTAAAACATCGAAAAATGAAAGGCTTCGGATGATTCGTTTTGTGAGAGATCAAAAACGTCCAACCAAAGAACTTTCGGAGCATGATTTATAGAGGAAGAAAACGAAAGTTGTTTTCGGATAAACATCTTGAATGGCCTTGCCAATGGGGAGAAGGTGTGGTTTTTATTTCATTTCAAATTTAGACACCGACTGAGATTAATTATATTTTAATTTGGTGCGTGATATTTGAATAAAAAGATTTGAGCCTGTTACTATAAATAGTATTATAACACGTAGATGGTTAGAAAATTTAGTTGAGTACCACATATTTTTATTGCTTTCAAATGGAAATTGATGTCTGGTTCATTTACAATGGGCATTTTACATTTTAATCATATTCAAGACTATTATTTTTTTTTACCTATTTTTATGGCAGCATGCTATTAAGATGTGTCATGAACTAGATCAGTAGAAACGGATTAGCTATTTACCCAGAACACAATTATCCGTTTTGTGTTGTAACAAAATTTTCGTTTTGTGAGAGATTAAAAACATTCAACCAAAGAACTCTCAGAGCATGATTTATAGAGGAAGAATACGAAAGTCGTTTTCTGATAAATATTTCGAATAGCCTAGCCAATGGGGAGAAGATGTGGTTTTTATTTTATATCACTTATAGACAATGACTGAGATTGAAATTAATTATATTTTAATTCTATGTGTGATATCTGAATAAGCATATTTGAACATGTTATTATAAACGGTATTATAATGTGTAGAGAGCTTAAAAATTTAGTTGAGTACAACATATTTTTTTGTTTCAATTAGAAATTGTTGTCTTATATATTTAAATGGGCACTTTACATTTAAAACATATTTAAGACGATTTTTGTTTCGACCTAACTTTCTTGGAAGCTGGATATTAAGATAAATAAATATGTGTTCAAAACTAGCTCGGAGTAAAGAGATTAATGATTAACCAAGAAAACAATTATCCATTTTATGTTGTAACAAAATGTTAAGTAGCACATCACCAAGAAACATTCGAATCAAAAGTTCATATTATTGGAAATCATTAAAATTTAACTTGGCATGTGCTTCAAAAATCAATGCTTTTTATATGTATCGAAGGAAATTTTGCAGGGATACTTAAATAAAATAGGAACCATTCATGAAAACTCATTTTAGTTACAGTGTTAAATTGCTATGCGTATTGGAAGATGTCGTATCTTGGCCCAGTTGTACTTTTAAAGTGTTTTTATTCTTGCTTTCTCTTTATAGGAAGCAAATGTTTTGTCATCAGTTGACTTCGCAAAAAATTGTCATAAAAAGATCGGATTTTTCTCACATTCAGTACCCAAGTGCGGGACAGTTTAATATTGAAAAATTAATTTATAGTCTTCAGTTTCAACGATGTTTGGGTGCAAAACAACCCTAGTTTAGCTAATAGGCTTGATAATTTCTAAATACACCAACTAACCCAAAATGTTCACTTACAACAGTGGTGGATTTGTATGGCAAACGACCTTACATCGGTGACCTTACACAAAGTAAAATATATTTAACTGTCACAATTCCGTAGCTTTTGACTGAAAACATTTCCACCAAAGAAAATTCGCCCTGTTTTAATTTGTATTTTCAACCTAAATTTTGTTGAATTCTTCAATTTCCTAAATTAAAATTTTCACAAATATGACTTCTGATGGAGAATGCTTTAAAGAAAAATTATGATTAGAAATTTCAAATTTTATTTTCACTAAAAAAACTATTTTGAGGTATGTAATTTTTAAGACAAAAATTTTCAGTTGCGGCCCTCGCTGTTGAATAAAATTTTCATGAATGAGTTTTATGGCACTTCGCTGAAAAAAGGTTGCCGACCACTTAGCTATTATGTTCAATAAGTTTACTAAGCTGTGTTGAATTACTTGAAACAGCACAATGAGTAACAATCATGCATCCCAAGGTACAACACCATGTTAAACCTTTGGCTTTATGCATACAGTCATAAAACAAATTAGCAGTTTATTTTCCGTGGTAAAAATAAAAATTAAAAATAATTTTAAAAGTAATGTATGTAAATGGTTGAAACAAATGAGTTGCAGCTGAATTATATGCTTAGAAATAATATTGAAACTGTCCTAAAATATGACGCCTTCCTCTACAATTCAAAAGAATACTTTTGTTATTTAAAAAATAAAAAATGACAAATTAATATATGACAATTAATTCAATTATGAAGGTTCGATTATAGTAAATATATTGTAAAATAAAGAACAAAATAATTGAAAATCTGACTAAAAGCATCGTTACTAGTTTAGAAATTTTAGTTGTATAATTACACTTTTAGTTTTACATATTTTTCATTAATTAGCATGTATTAAAAATAAAAGCATTACATAAAAACGTCCATATTATTTTTATTAAGACAGCTAAAAAAAATTTCCTTTTAATTTTAACAGTATATGCAAATATTTTTTTCGTTTAGTCAGCCGATAATGTAAAAAAACTTCAAGTGTTTTATTAAAGTAATTTGTAATGTTTAAAAAAAAGTATGTGCTCGTTTTCTGCGCAGGTAATCATATATAATTGGATCAACAAGTATGATTACAGCAAAGGTTAGTATACTTACTTAAAATACTTGGCACTTTCAGAAATTGTGAAAAGGAAATTTGAGGTAGTTTAGCCTTCAAAATGTTTACGATCTTATAAATCAATACGCGGCATTATGTATGTGGCGCGATTAATAAATACTGTCGACCTTTAAAAATAAGAAAATGTAGATAAGCAAAAATAAAACTCAAAATCTCTGTTTTTGAGGTTTTAAACTGAAATTAGATTTAGTTTAGCTTAGTGTAGTTAGTTAGTATAGTTTTTTACGTATTCATATATATGTGTAATTTGTAAACCAAACAAATTAACATGTCGGCGGATTGATTGTACACTAAAATTCTTTTGAATGTAACAGCTAGTGAAATAGTTTTCTCACTTTTTACCTATTGATTTTAATTTGTTTCTAAATTACCTATTCCTTCAATTACCCATATGTTAACATACGGTAATGAAAGTATTGTTTTTGGTCGATTTTTTTTTTGCATTTTTTCATGTTTTGGAACATCCCGACTTGAAAAAAGTCGTCTAGAAAAACTGTATGTCTGTGTGTACGTGGTCACCGTAACTTCTTTCGAACGAATTGACTTACGATGTTCAAGTTTGATGTATGTGTCAATACTGGCCATGGGATCCACCATTAGATTTTTTTGTCAAATTTGCGCATACGCATAAAGTATTTGCCATTGAAAAACATGGAAAAATCATGTTTTTCAATAATTTCTAAGAAACGGCTCTAACAAATTTGATCAAAATCGCTGTGGTAATGCCCCTTAAGGTGTTCTAAATAGGTCTACCTACGAAATTCCCGTAAAAATGTTATAAAGGAGTAAAAAGTTGAAAAACGAGTCTTCAACACATTATTTTCTTCCTTTGAGCATCTCTCATCGACGACCTTTTTTCTCCTCTCTGTTTCATTTACAAGAAAGGTTAATGCAAGAATTATAAAAAATAATACCGCAAAAATCTCCAAAGTGACTGCATATTTTAAGGTTTGTATAAGAATTATAGCCAAAAATATATCTCTAAACTAGTCATTTCTTCTAAATGAATTATGAAAATATTAATAAGGTAAAAAACACCAATCCACATCAGTATTATAATATAATTGAAAGTTGTGAGATGTTCCACATCCCTAGTTTTGTTTCAGTATTTATCAGTAAACTCCCCTCAGTACCCCTCAATAAATATTCACCAATCCATATTTTTATAGAATTCTCAGTTTCTTTGTAAAAACTGCAATGGCTGGATCCTGAGGCATGGTATCCACCATGCTAAGTCCGAAAGTGTTGAACAGAAGTGAACGACGTTGTTCAAGAGGAATTTCGAAGTAATCACTTCAGTACCAATTCACAATGAATTGGGAATGAAGAAACCCTCAACGTATTTCACGTGGGTGTAGGATCACTGTAAAGTGCTTCATGTGATGACAGAAGGTTTTTTTTTTGTCCAGTCTGGGTTCACCTCTGTAAAATCTAGGAAAATAGATTAGAGGCAAGGCATCCCAACACGATAGGCTTGAAACTATAACCACTATAATAGTGATACTGAAAACGAAATTTTCATTACCCTGTGTTAACATATGGGTAATTGAAAGTAAAAACATCTGTAAAAATATGTAGTTTTAATTTGCTGTTTGAACTATTTTTAAATATATTTTTAATACATGGTTGTTATAATAACTAAAAACCAAATCTTTGACCATTTCAACTATTTTCAAGCTGTTTTCGTAAGTATCGCAAACTTTTTTTTAGTCAGTAAATAGCAAGAATATACTCGGCAGTACTTAACTATATTTAAACTTCAGTTTTAAGATAGAGTATGATGAAGGAAGATAAAATTAAGTTGCAGGATTTGACAGAATACTTCATCCGGTAACCGGTACAGATAAATAGTGTATAAAAAAATTTCAGAAAAAAATCACTTCTTTAGATCCTAATGCACGGAATTATTATAATTAAAATTCAACTTTTAAAAAGCTGTAAAAAAAGACAACTGGTCAGAAAGACCTGAATATAAGCGAAGAGGAGAGAAACTATTTAAACTTTAAAAATTAAAAAACAATTAAATTATTAAATATATTTAATTAATTAAAATTATTATTATTATTTTTTTTTTTTAATTTTTGATTATTTTTAAATAAAAAAAAACTTTTTTTTCTTATGCCATACCATTTCCTTCTTTTGGCATATATTCAGGTCAAATTTCAGGTCATTCTGACCAATGATTATTTGTTACAGCTTTCAAAAAGTTGAACTTCAAAGACTACCACCCTGTATATTTCGAAAATAAAACAACGATGCTTTAAAAACTTACGTTCCGACCAATTAAAATTTCGATCAGTCATAAGTTTATATTTGAATAATATTTTACTTAGCTTCCAATGCGTTGCTTGCTCGTTACAAAAGTTTGAAAGACATATTCATGAACATTTAACTAGTAGGAATTTCGAAAGTGGACCTATGGTGTGAAGAAAATGTTTTATAAGTATTCAATTAAAAGAAACATTTTTTTTTTTCATTGAGTCTTGTGTTTACCCAGAGCATATATCCAAATGTTAATATTATAGAAAATGTTTTTAACATTCTAAGTAATAAAATACGGGTCTTTAAATCGGAAAAAATAATAGTTTTTGTTATTATTGTGTTGTGTACTTAAAATAATGGTTCTATTATAATTACTTTAACAAATATATTCTGTGAACATGAGTTGAAAAAGAATTGATGGCTAGACGCATGAAAAATAGAAAAAATTCTTACGCAGGAGATTATTTGCCAGTTAATCCTTTCTCAGAACATGAGAAAATTGAATAAGTAATCCCCGATTTTTTGGCTAACTTCTTTCTCAACGAATGGATTATTTTAAAACAGGCATTTAAAAAAGCTTGTTTGTGTTTGGAAATTATTTTGTATAGGTAGATATTGCTTCTAAACGGAAAATTTTAGTATACTAGTTTTATTTAAATTGCTGAAATCAGAAACGATTAAACGTGGAAACCCAAATTGGCTCTTTATAATCCAAATTCTAATTTTTATATCTACTATAGCGATTAATCTTTGCAATATTGAATATTACAATCCTTATTCAAAAATAGGACAAAAAAATTGTGAAACGAATCAATTTATTTTTACCTGGATGATGTTTTCTAGATCATTCATCATTTATATTTATATGGGGAAGTTGTCATTAGCTACTTACCAAATATGATATACTTTATAGATATAAGGTAGAAAAGGAAGGGGGGATTCAAAGGAGATAAAATCAGCATTTAATCTTCGAAGCTCCTCTCTGTAATATAATATATACTCTCTTGAAATTATCACATAAAAAAATTGCAATACGATATTTTTTAAGATGATAATGTCATCTTATGACGTAAATTAGCAAATGTGAAAAAAAATCAAATGACTTCAGCCCTTCGTCAGTGGATGTGTTAGTCAAAATGCAAAATTTTCCATTAAATGCACGAAAATGCTTCTGAACGTTATATGTGTGTACAAATAATTATTCCGAGTTGTTTCAAATGGAGAATACCTTCCGGGAGGTAATTCAATGGGAAACGTCGTCTGTAATAAATTTGCGTCTGTAATGGTGAAAATTCCCCCAGCCAGCTGAAGAAACCTCAATAGATTATGTTTAACATTTACGAGACGAGTAACTTTGAGGTGCGCAGACCAAGAGATGCGGTATTTTGAGGTGCGGTAACCAAGAAGTGTGTCGGATTTTATTATAGTAGGTAAGCACTAAGTTTTAGCGGGTTAAATTTGAAAAGGAAATACTAAAACTATGTATTTCTGTGTTTCCATATGAAGCATCGGAAGTTGAAGGCAGATGAAAATTTATCTAGTAAGTGTCAATAAATATATTTGGAAGTTTAATAAAAATTATCTTTCATGGAAAAATAATGTAATACAATTGCTAAAAATGAATAAAAAATGCAAACAAAATATATTTCAAATTCTATATTGGTCAAAGTGATTGTACAATTTTACATGGCTACTTTTCCAGCTAATAGCAGTTATAACAATTAGAAAACTACTGTCTTTATTTATAAAGATTATGCTGAAATATGAATGTTATAACTGACAAAGAAAGTGACAAATAGCTGTGTAATCATAATGATTACAATAAAACTTTCTCAGTTGCAATTAAAAATTGTATTGATGAATTTTTATATTTTTAGCTTTCTTGTTTCTTTTCATTATCATATAATAATTTTAGTTTAAAATTTTAATTTTATAGCAATCGGTTACAGTACGCAAATTATTTTAACTTTTATTTCCAAATGATTACCAACACTTCGAATACAAAATGCCATATGAATACCTAACGCAATAATTTTATAAACTTTAACTTGACGTTTCTTAAATTGATGCTAAATGTAGACAACTTAAAAAAAATAAGGACATTCAGACGAATCTTATGATACCCGCGATAAGTCTAATGATGTCCAAGTTTTTCTGGACTTTTAATATTTATAAACTTTTTAATTTACACAAACCGAATTGCACTCTAAGAAATCAGATAAATATATTCGTACACTATACGATGCTTTTTTTTTATTCTTAAATTCTTAAAAGTTCATACATTCAATGATACTAGAAGGAATAAGACCTCATTTTTAAAATAGGTTTTTTATTTAGGTTGCATGTAAATAGCCGGAAGTACATACTTCTATCTACAACAAGAATAGTTCCCACCACGAAGTCTAACGATGTCTGTTGTTGTGATAACAAGTTCAGTCTTTAAAAAAATCTACATATATCGTATTGCAACTTTTTTAGACGCCAACAACGGCATTACCCTTATAATATATCCAAGAGTCTTGTTTCTATACGACCGTCACCATTCTAACTATCTATCGCCCACCTGATGGCTGTGTGGTTAGAGCTCTAACCTTGCAAGTCAAAGGATCGCGGGATAGGCATAGAGGTTCGTTGTGACGGTCATTGTGCATAAAAATAGATAATTGATCGTACAAACCAACCAACCTAACTATCTACCGGGACCTATTATCCGGGTAGAGAATCAGTACGTTCATATACACATTCCTCTCCATGGCTTGTTCAATTAAGTTATAATGTAAGGCGTTTCCTTTGTTTTTCATTTATGAAGATACCTTCGAAATATATTCCAACCTTTAACACTACATTTCTTACCTTTAATATTACATTTACTAGGAAGTATTTCGAGGCTTAAACTAAACTTTCGGGGAAAAAAATATTCATGCTTCAAAAATAAAAACTTGAGATTTTAGAAAAAAATTAACTTAATTTAGAATTTTATATTATTTTTATTCTTCAATATGAGTATTTGATTTTCTTAATATAATGAGATATACGGATGGCTTATTGTACAAATATATTAAGTTCGTATGCTGCATTTGTACACAGAATCATCAATATATTCCATAACTTGAGCAAGCGGATTTTTAATAAATATAATATTTACAAATAAAAACACATACATAGGTAAAAAAGAAATGTTTTTGAAACTTTTGCTTTAAAATAATGTTTTTGAACGTTATTTAAACATAAACAACATCGTGTTGCCTAGTAGATATTTAAAGTGAGGAAAATATATTTAATTTTTTTAAACATTTTCTTTGAGTTTTACTTTAATAAATGTGGTAGATGCGATGAGTTCTATAAAAAATGAACTTTTATGCATAATTAATTATCAGACCAGCTTAAAAATTTCTCAGGATATAAAGTTCAAAAGTAGGTTTTAAGGCAGAACAATCAAAGTGCGTATTTTCGTTATTCTTCTCTTAATAAAAGTTGGGTGCTTGGTTTGTACGTTCAATTACCTATTTTTATTCTCAATGATGGCTAATCATTTAATAAAAGTTGGTTTCTTAAAAGTTTTATACGAGTATAAAACTTTAAAATTTAAAATAAACCTGATCCCTTAATTTTCTGAAATGTCATAATATAAAAACATTATTGCTTCCCTGGAATATTGCATGGTTGAAATAATAATTATGCTCAAATAAATTGGTTTGAATCTATTAGTTACTCTTTATAACTAAAAATAGTTGGCAAAATTACGTAAAAGGTTTTTGTACAACTAACCTAATGAAAGTTTAACTTTTTAAGCAAACCAGTTATGAGAGAGTGATTATGCATACCAATTGCCCTCGACTTGTAATTGTATGTACTTCATCTGTTTTTCTCTCTTATTTTTAACATTAACTTAATATGAAATTATATGGAATTAGCTGAATAAAATTTTCTCCATGATAAAGTTCTTACGACTTAAGATAGTTGCACGGTCAGTTGATTAGTGAAAAGTTTTCATATCATCAAAAATTTGATTTTCGCTCTAAATATTTTCTATACAGATTTTCCAAAATAAAACCACATTTGTTAAGAGCCAACAAAAACGCGTTCTAAGGAATACATAAAAAAAAACACTTTGTTACAAGAATAGCTCTCGCAATGATGTCTAGCGTTGTATGTTGCAGAGTAAGCAAGACCAGCCTTATTTTCTACGGGATATTTCCTTATTTTCCCCCTACATTACATACTATTGAGACCATGATAAATGGCATATCAAGAAAAGTTAACATAAGTTCAATCTTCTGCCACCAGATAGAATTTTGGCTATAAGTACTTTTTAGAAGACGACTTTACCTGATAACCTTATCGGGAAAGTTGTGAATGAAGACTTTTGCCCAAAAAAGGCAACAATTCAATATTGTTTCATCGTAAATAATTGTTCCTTTGGGAAAAATGGAACTATTTTTTACATTTATTTCATATTTTTACGAATATATGTTGATTTCTATAGACTCCCTACTCCTAAATACTTTAAATATGGTATCCCTGCAAATGCACATAGCATTGATATGACGGACTTTTTACTGATGTATATAGTTTACGCCTGGTATAGTACTGCTTGTTGGAGTACTTGAAATTGAGTGAAAAGTAATCTATTACGATGATCATACTGAATTGCATTCGCATTATTCAGCCTGTCGGCGCATCAATTTACCATGAAGAGATCTCAAACTATGATAATGGTTTCTCGCATATATTCCAAATCACGATAAACCTTCACTTGGCCTGACGCCACATAAACTGACAAACTCCTTTCAGTGCTAATTTTCCTGTATATGGAACAGAAAGATTTAAGAGTACATACACACTTGAACTTTTTTTTTTAATTATCATTTTAAAATCTGATATTTTTCCATTTTTAAGTACATAATTAATAATGATGTTTACATTAAAAAGAGACCAGTTGTACTAAAAAATTAATTAGCAAATTAACACTTTGCTCGTTAATTAGCATATTTTTGAACAGTGATTACTCATAGTTCATTAAGCCAATAAAAAAAAGTATGGTCTGAAATTGTTCGTAATATCTAACTTAATGTTTTGATCCTCCATCCAAGTTTCTAGAGTATAGTTTTTTTAATAGACATTTTTTTTAACTTTGAAAGTAGAAAAAATCTAAATTTTTCTTAAAACTTTCGTTTTTAAAAATCTGGAAAAGTTTTTTTTTCCAATCAATTTTAATTGAGGGTCAAAACATCTAATAGTTATTGGAGATTTGAATTCTAAAATAATTTTTCACAAAATCTATATCAAACTTTAGTTATGACTGTTTAAATGAATTTCCGCGTGATAAAAACACGATTCTTAAGATAATGATTTTAAAGTGAGTTTTATTTTCAGAACAATATAGTACTTTAAACTAATAAAAAATAACTTGCTAGCTTCAAAATTATTATTTGCAAAAATGTTATCTAGAATTTTTTTTAAAGCAAAGAAACTAAAATAACTTTTTTGACTATTTTGCGATATTTGGAGTGTGTATATTAGGGTGAGCCGTCATTATATATACAAAAAAAAAAAAAAAAAAAAAAAAAATTCAAGAAAAGTAATAACACTCAAAAGTTGCCCCTCTGACCCGCAAATAAAGTGATAAATAATGTTTTACAATTTTACAATTAAGATAAATCTTGAGGTCTCTACCAGCCTCAGAAAATTGAGATTAAGATGGCAAAATCGATATTTTCAACGGTGTTTTGCCGAATTCTATTTTAACCAAGTAAAAAAAAAATGTATAGTTACAACGATAAAACACAACTCCTCAATAACATAAGTAAGATAATGTATAACTTTTTAAAAATAAAATAAATTTTGATTGCTCTACCAGCCATTGAAAATAGGGATTAAGATGGAGAAATCGAGTATTTTCAATTAGGTTAGGTTAGGTCTTATTTTAATAAAGTAAATAAAATTTTATAGACACAACAATAAAATAATTACAAGAAACTAAAATTTTGCACTATTTAAAAGTTACAATTACAAAATAATTAAAAAGGAATCAAAATTATGTAGCATTGAAATTCTTTTTGCTGTCAAATTTTTGTAGAGTTTCTCGTGACTTCATAGTTGCTCCGACAATTCCATCACGATTTTCATGTCCAACAACAGAAACTGAATCTTCAGTTATAATATAACGTTCTACAGCTTGAGTAGGACAGGAATACAAAGGAACGTCTGGAGTTTTTCATTTTTATGAAATCCTTTACTACATCATTTAATATATTTTCCTGGATTGGTGGATACATATCCCAATTTCCACACATATCCACTAGATAATTTACATTTAATTCCCTGTACATTCTTTTGTATTGAATTTAGCAAATAAGGTAATCTTCATTTCACAACCAAAGTTGATTATTGGGCAATAATGTTTTGCATTTAAATTTATTACTTGGTATCCCATTGGCCAAATGAAATCAACAGATTTTTGAAAGGAATGAATCTACTAACCATACACTTACTAAATTCCTTGAATTTCGGACAATAGTTACAGTTCCAACTAGGTAACATATTGTTTTAGAAGAATTACAAACGATTGTATGGATGTAGGTTAAAAAGGAATCTAAAGGAGTTTCGATTTCTTTATTTAATACGTTCAAATGTCATGCTTTCAGTATTAATTTCACATTTTTAAGAATATGACAAACACAAACAGTAAGCGTTCCACTTCACCCTGTAAAGGCACTTATTTGATCGCATATCAGCAAATTTGGGAATCCCATTTATAGAATATGGCAACTCTCCCACACATTTAACAAAAGATATAAGAATCAAATTTTCATCATTTAATTATTTTAAAAAACTATATATTTTACATACAGTTTCATGTACATTCTTTTTCATTAGGTTGGTTGCTGTTTTGTACCCTCAACGACCTGTTATTTGCACAATAACAGCTAATCAGGCCGGAACCTACAGCTTAAAGGAGATTCCGAACGACAACGAACATCAATGCTTAACCCAGGATTCCAAAGCGGCACCTTTGGTATGCTAGGTCAGAGCGCAAACCCCATGCCATCACATGAAACTTTTCTATAAGGTATCGCGAATATAGGAATCTTCATTTCGATCCCTTGGCAATTATTTGTTCAAACTTGGAAAACTCAATTATAAAATATGGTAACTCTTCCATGCATTCAATAAAAGATCCAAGCAGTAAATTTTCATTATTTAATTCGTTTAAAAAACTAGAAAATTTACATTCAGTTCCTTGTACATTCTTTTGCATTAGAATATGGGAATCGTCACTTCGCATTCACATCCGATTACATTTGGAAGTTTGGACAAAGGTATGCATTTCAATTTATACCTTGCCATCGCATTGGGGTCCCAAAATGAAACAACAGATTTTTGTAGGTAATTAATGTAGGAATAAAGTATATTTTTCCAAAAAAATAAAAAAATACCCATTTTTGAGCTATCAAATGTCAAAAGTCAAACTGTTTTACCTCAAAATGAAAGTTTTTAAAAATGGAAGCAAATGATACATCATAAGAAAGCCCAAATATTCAGCTTTATTTAAACCAAAATCAATGCTCTATGATAATTAGGGACAAAATTATGATCAAATTTGTAAAGCAAGAAATACGAAATTTTGACCTTTTGGCCCATTTTTGAATCGCCGTATTTCAGAAACCAAACGATATTCAAACCTAATATCGGCCATTTTTTTTTTCTCTACGAATCCAACAAATGAACAAAATTTTATTACATTAATTCTGAAGGGATCGGGTTGAAAATGCGAGTTTTTTTAATTGATTTGACATGGAATGACCCCTTTTATATATATATATATATATATATATATATATATATATATATATATATATATATATATATATATGCACCTGTAAGTACTTAAAAAACTGCAGATTTATATAGCAGTTTGCATAGATATATACAAATTGCAATATATAAATCTGCAGTTTTATAAGTACCATTATAGGTTTAAGATTTATCTTGTACAACCCTCAATATTTACTTTTCAGAGATTTTTAAGCATTAGTGAAGATATTTCCTGAACGTAACATTCCTTAATCCCTTTAAAAGATCGAAAAACAGGACTGGTTACGGCAACAGGCTCTGGCAGTAAGAAAAAGCGACGAAATCTTTTCCACAACCAAAAACTTCTCATGTTTTCACATAAGGCGATAAAGTGCCAAAGAATTAACCGTCCTTAAATGTAACTACAGATACGAAGGGCATCGATTATACCTTTCGCGCATGCGCCCGCGTAAATCTGTTGGTACGTCACTCTTAAAGGATCCGCCCCTTTACCATCAGCGCCGTCTAGGGTCTTCGAAGTTATTTTTGCCAAAATCGGTAGCAAGAATAAACTGACCCCCACAGTTGCCCCTCCCTCTCGAGATCGACCCGCAAATCAACTGTTGCATCTGGCTGTGGTCCAAACTTCATCCCTGTGCTCTTCCGCTTCTTTTCATCTTGTTGCATTCTCGGTTCAAATCTGCGTAAGTTAGCCAGATGGAGTTACCTAACTTTGGTTTAGTAGGATTGCATCCATAGACGGGACTTATCAAAACTATGTTTTGTATTACATAGCAGTAAAATTTTTATAAAGATTAAAATTGTACAGTTTTCACAAACTTTTAGATATAATGTTTTATTTTTTCAATTCAGTACATAATTTGTAACTGTACCCATAAGCCTCCGTTCATCAAATTATTGTTTTAGTGTAATTTTTTTTACCACTGTATTTAGCGATTTTCAGTGGGATTTTATAATAAAATAGAAATAAAATATTACTACAGGAAAACTAATCACATATTAAAATGTGTAGTATACTTATAACAGAATTAGAACAACGATCGTGGAGATTAATGTTGCAGTTCAAACTTCTTTCATGCTTTCCAATAATTTTTATCTTCCTGTAATTTTCATTACAACTATCTTGCATGTGGTTTTTGTTAACCAGATCTTACTTACGTACTAACTTCAATGACTTTTTTCAATTCAACTTTTTTGTCTCAAACGTTTGGAAAGCAGCTTTTAAGGAGAGGTATAGTAATATTAACTAATAATACTTCTTTAAATAGTATTGTTGAAAATACATAAATAGGAAAGCAGCAAGACTAAAATTTTAAAATTATGAATAATTAGACATAATAAGACTTACTATAGAAACTTTGTCTCGTTGAGGAACACAGTAAATCTTGTGAGAAGTTACGAGTAAACTGGATAACCATTGTACTTAATCCACGATCCATTCAAAGGAACATAATTCAAATCAGTCGTACAAAAGTAAGTTCATATTTATTTCTCTTTAGCGTGCAGCAACCTAAGAAAAAAATGTTGGGTTGTATCAGTAACTGCAGAAAAAAAGCTGCTTATACACATGTTTTATTACATCAGCACCATTTACAAAGCATATACAATTTCGCAATGATTAATAACTGAAATTATACAGTGTTAAGGTTGACGAAACCACTATGGTGAATCAATGACTAACTGCAAAATTTGTCAAAATGGAGTTAAGGTCTCTATTGCGTCAAAGAGAACCTAAAGCATCGAAGAGAAAAAAGACGGTAGCACTTATTGTAACAATATTACGTCAGTTATAAGTTGATAGGCGTCACTAAGTTTACAGTACAATCAATTTGGTTTTTCCCGTTTCTTGTAAAACAAGAACCCTTCATATTCGGAATTTTTAATTAACAAAAATGTCATCAAGTTGTTAAGTTTTGTGAAAAATTTTGCCTGAAATCTTGTCACGGAATATCTAAGTTTTGCTTTTATATCTCCATTTGAAGCCAAGACCTGAACTTCTTATAGAGTTAAAATAGAATCACTCTCCTAGTCAAAATTTAAAACACTTCCTATTGAATTTTAACATGATAACAAGTCTTCTGAATGGAAATTCCCATTACTTCTTTTTTTTTTATTAACTATATATATATATATTTGCTAATTAACCCACTTTCTAACATCTAAACAAGCTGAAACTTGGCATAATGACTCGCTTCTACTGCACTGCAAAACTAGGGATGTGGAACATCGCAAAACTTTCAATTACACAATTATACTAACGTGGATTAGTGTTATTTACCGTTCATATATTTTCATATTTCTTTTAGAAAAAATGGCCAGTTTGGGGATATTTTTGGGGATAATTCTTAAAAGGGACTTGAAAAAAAAAACACCTCCAAAAAAGCAATTTTGGCGGTACACTTTTCAATTCTTACATTATCCTTTCTTGCAAGTGAAACAGAGGAGATGAGAAAAATAGTTGTTGATGATCGATGCTCAAGGGAAAGAACTCTTTGTTTCTGTTCTTTCAACGTCAATTTTTTACGTCTTTATAGCATTTTTACGAGAATTTTGGAGGTAAGGATGCCTAAAACTTCTAATGAGTCATTACCACAGTAATTTTGATCAAAATCGTTAGAGCCTAGTGCTCCCCATTACTGAAAAACATGATTTTTTCAATGTCAGCTAACTTTTGTGCATGCACAATTTTAACGAAAATCTTAATGGTAAGAGGTCGGCGTAGCTTGACCCTAGCGCTGCCCTAACGCCAGTAAATTTAAACAAACCAATCTTATGGTAAGTCCCATGGTCATCACTAACATGTACACCAAATTTGAGCATCGCATAAAAGTACGTTCGAGAATTATGCTCACCACGTACACAAAAACCCGCATTTTTTCTACAACACTTTTTTGAAATCAGAATGTTCCAAAACGTGGTGAAATGCATAAATAAAATTGAATACTTTTTGCGAGTAAAACAATACATTTATTAATGGGTAATTGAGAGTATCAAATCATATATCCAAGACAAATTCTACAACGACTGCAAAGAACCACCAAAAACCGAACATTAACAATTTAATGGATTTTAGATGATTTATCAGGATGATCAATTTTGCTCCTTCAACCACTGTTTTTGCAGACTTTTCTGCATTCATATTTTTTTAAGTATGCCATATAACTACAAGAACGTATACATTTTTTGTAAACATACATGCGGAAAATTAACGCCCAAAAATGCAAAAATACTGCAAATGTAGCTGTCTTATATCTGAACATCTTGGGAAATGGGTCTGGTCTTGTTTCCATGGTAACAGACAACGAAAAACTGTGTGACAGTAGTGATTCTTGAGATAGACAGACAATACGAACTTTATAAAGTTGATTCATAAGCTAGTGACATCAGTGTCATTTTGTGAAAAAAATCTCTTAATTTTCTTAATGGGGTTTTCGACCAGAAGGCCTATGTTAAATACGACAGTATATGGTGCAAGAGGAATTAATTTAAAGGTTTTAGAACAGATATCAGAATAAATGATTTATTTTAAATATGAAATCTCCAAAAAATATTTTTTTTTTAAATCGTTAGCTATCTTAGTTGCTCCTTGCTTAGTTGCTTATTGTTGTTATGCTTAGTTGCTATTTTTGTGATGGAACTGAGCAGAGCTTGAAAAACATGAATATTAATAGATTAATTAAGATTGGAGACCTAACAATAATAATGCAAAATTATTTGAATCAGATCAATGCAATTTATGCCACAATTATTAAAAATAAAGGCTTTTTTTAATAAGTGATCAATAAAAAAAAATACATATTTTTTTATCTAATGGGCTTCCGTTCTAAATTTGTACCTTATCAGCTAAGCTTCGTTGTATTATTTACCCCCCTTTACAATTAAAAATCTCCGAATGGCATTCTCTTTAAAAATTCAACTTTCTTCAATGGTGTATTAAGATCATAACGATCCTTGTACACGTACGGACCGAATCACTCCAATTTCTTCATTTTACCTCGCTTCGGTAAGAATTTAAACTCCGGTTGTAAGGTTTCACGCCGCATAATCAACCTCAAAGAGGGTCAAATGAAAGGGAGAGGGGAATTTTTAATTCCTAGTTTTTGTAAACATAAAGTTGAAAAAATAGTAAAGTTCATGGAAAAATTTTTATATGAATTTTAGGTTCTAAAATTTACAGTTTTGTTTTTAATATCCTTGTTTCTTTGTTTCATATAGCTCCTATGGCATTGGTGCAACGTTTTTAATGTAAAAAAATCATTATCTGATAACTAACTTAGCAGAACACCACCATCCACGAATTGTTACAAATAATTTGTGTTTTACTGTACTTATATTTGAAAAATCAAGGTTTGAACAAAACCTTTAGTCGCGTTACAGTTACCCCTCCCCATGTATTCGATCTGCATGTCCCGGCAAATACCTATGTTATGTAGCCTACTTGACAGGCTTTTCTACCAATGAAATATTACAGAGACGTTTAGATACAAGTCTAAATTCGAATGTTTTTCTTTTCAATTAAGTTTAGGTTTATCAATATAAATTAGTAAAGAATGTTACTAAAATATTAACAATGTTACATACTTTTGAATTGATAGAATTACTAATTTACTGAATAGCAATTAAAAAAATAAATTTGAATCCATTAATAAGGCTTAACTTGTGAGAGATTTGTTTTAATAAAATTGCAAATTCAATTTATGAAAACGTTTCGGCTTCATAAAGTTAATAATTCAACAAATTGCTCAATTATTATTTAGTGTGATTAAAATTACAGATCAGCTTTCCAAAAGCTGTAAAAAAGAAAATGAACAAAATTCGAAACAGTTTTTTTTTGTCTAATACCATACCATTTTCCCTTTCTTCTAGTATACTTAGATAAAATTTTAAGTCATTGATCAGTAGTTCTCTTTTAACAGCTTTTAACCCACTGATGGTCCAGGGAATGGGTGAAATTCGACAGTTGTTTTCATGCAAGAATTTTCAAATTATATTTCTAATTCAAATATATAACTTTGTTAAATTATATTTTATTTATTTGGTTTTAGATAGATTATAAATTTTCATCCTAAAAAAAATATGTTTTTTGAAATATTATTTATTAATTTAAAAATGTTGTGTATTGCTAGAACAACTGGGGATCAAATTACGCATATATACGTGCATGACCGTCAGTGGGTTAAAGTTGAATTTTAATTATATTTTTCCTTTGTTTGAACTTTACTTTTTGAGCTTCAATTATATTTAACCTTTGCTTTAATTTGTTTAATTTTATTTTTCCCTTTCAATAAAGAGAAGAAAAAATTAATAGAAAGTTGCTCGAGTAAATGAGTTGACGCCTTATTTAGTGCTTGAACACTCGGTAAATTGACTCGTGTGCTTTGCAAATGACCTCCCTCACCATGAATGACGTGCGAGAACTGGCGGTAATCAAATGAATTCAACAGTAGCAATCACAGCATATGCAAATTACGCTGCATTGGCGTCCAACTTGACAACTCCAATGATACCGCTGAAGGGGGACAGAAAGAGAGGCGATTTTCTATTCACTGCACAAGTGGTTTAGTAGGAGAATTGCAAGGGTTTTAGTACTATGTTTAAAGCAAAATCGAGGAAAATTACACTTTCATGGCAGATTATAGGTCAGCTCTTAAATGTACGTGAAATATTTGCCTTGCGACACCCGTAGTTTAACGTCCCGAAGTATTGACGTGGATTCCGAAGCACTGAAACAACCATAATACAAGCCTTTCCTTTTTAATTTAAATACAAATTAGATGATAATATTTGCATGTTAACTTCTAATGTGTACTTTAAGGGATGGGGAAAAATGTTATTAAAGTAAATTTAGGTATTTAAAAGTGCAACGCATTTACTTTAAAATGATTACTTCATCAATCAACATTGAACTAACGTTAAAAGAAGAACTTGGAATAACGGATATCGTGTATGTATTTCAAGTGCTATGTTTTATAATTTTAATTAGTTTAATTATTTAATAGTTAAATAACCTTATTTTAAGTAATGTTTGCTCTGATTTTCTGTATTTAACACAGACAATATTATTTACTTTCAAAGCAGTTAATCTAACTTAAACTAAAACAAATGAGTTCTCTTAGATTTTCTTTGCATGTAATTGGCATTTATTTGTACCAAATATAACGTAATCTTAAAAGTAATCTTTAAAGAAATATAACTTTAGATCAACACTTAATGTTACTTAAATTTAATATTTCAAATAATAATACACCTGAAAAACTCCCGAAACAAATTTCTTCACAAGTAAATAATCTTTGAAAAGTTTACAAAAGAACTTTATCAGTACTGAAAAAAGAAACACAACATCGAAAAAAAAACTTTTAACACCACCCATCATTAACTGTAAGAGAGAACATATTTATATAATGTATTGCAGATAATTTCTAGTCCTTTGACTAGAAAGTTTTCAAACTTCTTTGGCTTATCAAGGACTAAAAAAAGACTTTATAAATAAATTTTACTACATCGAATACGTTTTCACATTCACGTACAGCTAATGCACTCCCTATCGTGAAGTAACACTTAGAAAAAAAGTTGAAAAGTTTGTTATCCTTAAAAGTGCTTTTCTCTTCCTTGAGCAGAGGTGGCTATAAACCCTTTCTTTTCGCTTAAGCAATGCTGAGCTTGATGCGATGGATTAGGGTACCGGGGTAATAGAATCAATCGATAAAACAATGTCATTTCTGTTGACTTTTTTATCCTACTTTTGTCAGGCAACGTGTTTTAATCTTATTTGTGGAAGGCCCATGGGATGAAAGCCCGGAAATCCCCGAATTTCCATGGACAAAGTGGTCGATTTTACACAACAGTCGGACCCGTTGCGCGACATTTTAGTTGCTTTTCTCTCGTGTGTCAGACGAGAACAGTTATTTATCATTTCAAAGTTGTTTTACTGAATTATGTGTCAATTTTCTTTACCTCTTGCTTTGTTAGCGTGAAGTCATATCTCTTTTGTGTTATTGGGATCTAAAAAAAAATGGTCTGCTACAAAAAAGCACTTAAAGTTGTCAAAGCTTGTTGTTAGCCATTTTAATTTAACTACAAGTTAGCTGCTAAAACCTATAAGTTAGTAGACTCAAATGCGTTTTTTAATGGATAGTGTAAATACTTTTATAGCAAATTTAGAGACTACTTTAAAACTGAATAAGACTCATTTGAAAATAATTCCTTTATCAAGTAACATTGGACTAGCATTAAAAAAAAACCAATATCGTTAATATATTTCAAGTTTAGAATTTCTTTCACTGAATTATTTGCCAATTTATTTGACTTCTTTCTCTGCTAGTGTGGAGGTATATATCATTGGGGTTTTGGGAAAAAATATTCAGCTATAAAAAAAGCTCTCCTATTCTTCCAAGTTCAAATTTTCAAATATTTTTTTAATATTAATTTGTTGTTTTGTTGAGTGTTCTATATGTACAATATATGTACGTCTTATAATAGTGTTTGTCTATCTCAGAAGAATAGCTTCCATGTATGTAAATGAAGTGCTATAGAAACAAGACTCGTTGATTTTGAATAGGGGTGATGCTTGTACGAGTGGTGGCCTAAGAGGTAACAATGCAGCATTTGACTTGAGAGGAACAAAATCATTTACTTGAAGAAATCTATTATAATGATCTCTCCTATACGTTATCTGGGCGTTCAGCAAGAAAATGTCAATGTGTTTCCCATGGAATATATCCATAGAAAATAGGTCTAGTCTCATTTCCACGGCAACAGACAAAGCCTAACAAATTGGTGGGGCTATTCTTGTGATATTCATACACTAATTGAATGCAAAAATTTTATGCAAGTAAAAACCTAAGCAAGTGTGTTATGTCAATATTACTTTCAATTACCCAAATGTTGACAGAGTACATAATTTTTGTTTTCAGTATAAAAAAAAAAGTAGTCTATTAAAATGTATGTGTGTGACTGTGTGTCTGTATGTATGTGGTCAGCATAACTCCCGAACGAATTGATCTGCAATGGGATCTGCAATTGATCTGCAATGGGATCTGCAATTGATCTGCAATGGCCATGGGACCTACCATAAAGGTTTTCGTCAAAGTTTCCCTTGCTCATAAGGTAGCTGCCAATGAAAAAAAATCATGTTTTTAAGTAATTGCTAGAAAACGACTCTAACGATTTTCATCAAAATCTCTGTGATAATATCTCTTAAGGTGTTCTAAACATCTCCAACTCCAAAATTCCTGTAAATATGTCATAAAAGGGTAAAAAGTTGAAAAACGAACTTCCATTGCGCATCACTCATCAGTGACCGTTTTTCTCCTTTCCTCCGTTTTACTTACAAGAAAAGATGATGGAAGAATTATCGAAAAGTGCATCCACAAAATCGCCATCTTGGCTGTCTTAATTTTTTTTTCCTTTTTGATGCCCACGCAAGAATTATCACCAAACTGGTCATATAAAAATGGTAAATAACACCAATCCAAGTGAATATTATAGTGTAATTGAAAGTTGTGCGATGTTCCACACCCCTATTTTTTTTCTTTTTAAATGAAGTTTGAGTTCAATGAATAATTTTGTAAATGCAAATTTTACCTCAAAACAAGTATTTTGATTGGAAAAATCTCAATAAGTATGTTAGGGTTACATAATATTCCATATAAGTATTAACGTAGAGGAAACAAGAGTGAGCACTGCCAGGTTACAAATGGTATCGAAGTGATGGATTAAAAAAAATATTGATGCTCTCCTTTCAGAAGATTGTAAGTAAATTGCATGTTAAATGCATTTGAAGTTCAAAGGATTAATTTGCGTAAATAGATCCATCATTCAAAGTGCGAATGGGCGAAAGAAATATTCATCTCAGCAATCAATATCTCGTGAAGGCAATTCACCCACGTCCATTGTCGAGGAAAGACAACCGACATGATCTATAGCGCAAAGCAGTCATCCCAAACACAATGTGGCGATGGAAATGTCATGGTTATTGGCTTCACAATTTATTTAGGAAGATTTTCATGATAGACCAGAAGAGAAATTGAAGAGGGTTATTGACGCTGTATCGTAGATGGATATTTGAATCGCTTATTTTCAGAAAGATGATATTTTCTTGGCGAAATGAAATATCCATTTAAAGCTTGTGTACTTTGAGCTACATTTGCATTTCCTTGCCAAGGTAAAAAAGAAAACACAGTAGGATATTTATTTAGTAAAGGTGAAATTTGTTTTGAAATATGTAACGTTTTCTAAAAAAAAAAAGTCAAATATTAAAGCAAAGATTGAGTTTTGCTGAATTTAATTTTATTAAAAATAAGTATCGTTTTATTCAACGAAACACGATTTGATTTAAAATTAAATTTATTTAATGTTAGTGCTTTGATTTTTAATGAAATTTATTTAATTAAATTTATTGGTTTTTTTTTAATTAAATCTTAATTTTTTCAAATAGGCCTCGCAATTTGTCTGTTAAATTGTACACATTTTTAAATTAGATTCCTTCACAATAAATATTGATCGTTTATAAGAGTGTTTTAGCAATTTTTAAATATTTTATATAAGTTAGTGTTCAGTACCAACCAAAAAATAAATTATCGATCCCATATGAAAATACTAAAATAAGTATTTAATAAAAAAATAATACATGAATAAAATCATAAATTAAATAATGAATAAAAAAAATATTAATAGAATATATGAACGAAAGGCATTTTATAATACACATTAACTAAATTAGTGTCTTATAAGATACTAAATTAAGGTTCACTTTCAAGAACCAATTGAAGCAAATTTAATGTTAATTAAAATATGTTGAATAGTATTTTGTGGCTCTATACTGATTTTTTTTAAGTCATCCAATCTTGCAATAGTGATTCTTACATAAATTCTAAAATTTCGAATGGTGTTGCTGCAATATTAAAGTAATGAAATAAAATGTAACAGATTGAAAGTTTTAAAATCATACACAGTAGCTGAAAATAAAACTACCTTCTCTTTTTTTTTTCGTAAGTTTCGTAACTAAAATTAAGTTGTCAGTATATTCTTGAAATATAGAAGATCAATGCAATAGATAAAAAACTATTTGATTAAAAAAAATTGTGTTTTCTTTCTGTGGAAAAATAAAATAGTTACATATGAAAGTCAATATAATATATTTTACGGAGTGCTTAAGTAGAAATACATTTTTCTTTGTTTTCTATATATGAGAATACTGAATTTTATTATACGGGGATATAAACTCTTCATCGAGAAATGTAATTTATAAAATTTTATTTAAAAACCAAGATGATTTTTATGTTTATTAAAAAGGAAATTCAACAGTATCTATTCATATGCAAGAGTATTTCTAACAAAATTATTATGTACAGTACCCATACTAGCTCACATAATACGTTATCATGTTTATTTCATTAAGATAAATAATGAAACATTTACAAATAGTTAATTCCATCTGAAAATAATTTTGCTAAAGATTAAAAATTAGTTGTAATATTATTAATACTGTAGTAACTTATATAAAAATATCAACTAAATATATCTATCGAATAAAAACATGTATGCAAATGTGAATATGTACAAAGGCTTCATCTCCAATCAATGCAATGTTACCAAATTTAGCATGCATATACATTGAAAAACTAAAAGTGCAACTTCAAGGGTTTCGCGTGGGTTCAAGATTTTTTTATCAAAATAGTTATTTTATTTTTGTCACTAACTTCACATGAGAACGACGTCATCAGTCAATCTACAAATTTTATCACTAAATTTTGAAAACATTGTTTCTAGATACTTTGACTATTTTTTCCAACGTTGTTTGAAAACCGATTCAATTTGAAGTTCTAAGTAGAATTAATTTGAATAATAAAAGTTAGTAGTTTATAAAACTAATATTCTTAATACTTGAGAATAATAAGATCACATAAATAAAAGAACCAATTTATTTTTTGCGTTGGTTTTAAATTAGTATGACGTCATCATCAGATGAGGTTTACCCGATTGAGTTTCCAGAAGCTTTTAACATAGACCACAGAAATGCCTGACTACTCAGCCAAAGTACATTTTTATAGGCTACTTAGATTTGAATATTCGATACATTTTCATTTATTATAGCGGTATTAATTTTAGTAATTAATTAATTTCTGACCGTCACACATTTTATAAGAGAAGTCCGAATCTTTATGTGTGGGATCAAAAAGAAAATTTTACGAATGCAGCTTATGCGTGCTGATGACGTAGTCAACTGCTATACGCAATTACAAGGAAATACGCTTTTATTATTGTCAGGGAACAAATCATTTCATGCATAATATTGTTGCACGGATGGGTTCGAAAGGCTTGATGCCAAACCAGATCAAAACTTGCAGAAATTTATTCCAATATAACTCTTCACAGATTCTCTTACAACTCCAGAACTTTTCATTCTAGTAGACTCAATACAGCTCTATACACAACAATAGAGCACAAACAGCAGTTAAACTTGACACACAACTGCTAAATCACCACAAAAGACAATGCAATACAGTTCGCTTTCGGAACTCTCTGAATGCTCGCTGACAGACAACCAAGTCAGTAACTCCACTCAGTCAGTATCTCAACTAACTCAGTAAGACCAGTCAACTAACTGACTCAATTAAATCAACTGACTCAACTAACTCGATCACACCCTCTCTCGGTCTTATATAGGGAGGCGAACTTTCGTGAATCTTCCAGAGATAGACATTTGGAGAATTTTCCAGATCGTAGTCGAAAAGTCCTATACATGTACATGGGGACCGAAAATGTCGCCAAATAGTCACCAAGTTTGGCGAGATTGCCATTACCATAATGTTAAATGCCCTGCTCCTAGTAAAATTCGCTTCCCAGCGTTACCTCTGTAAAACTCGTTATCAAGCAATACGACCCATATTGCAGGGAAGCCAACTTAAGATGAACTACCTAATGCAAAATGTACATAAATTTTCCTATTACAAAATTAACACTACGAAATATTTACAAATATACAAAAATTCGTAACAATATCTTTTGACAGGACTTGGGTTGACAAAAGGTTAAATTTATATTTACCTAACATTCATGTTATTGGTATTGTTTGATATTAGAATATTTCAAACTACTTTTAAATGTTATTATGTATGAATGTGAAATGTTTAAAGCTATTTAAAATATTTTGAAAACCATTTGTAATTTATTTTTAATCTATGAAAAATAAGTGTACTGGAAAAGTGGGTTCAGAAACCAAGCAAACCAATAATTCCTGTAAAACTCTTACTTATCTATAGTATTATAATACACCCTACTCGAATTCCAAACATGGGTGTAGAACATCGCACAACTTTCAATTACACTATTACACTGACGGGGATTGGTGTCATTTACAGCTTTTATATTTTCATCATTCATACTGAAAAAATGGGCAGTTTGGCGATATATTTTTTGCTATAATTCTTATATGGGCCTTACAAAACCTGCCGAAGTGGAGATTAGGGTGATATACGTTTCGATAATTCTAACATTATTCTTTCTTGTAAGTGCAACAGAGAAGAAACAGTTGTTAATGGACAATGCTCAAGGAAAGAGAATATTCTGTGTTAAGAGGACATTAGCATTTATAGCATTTTTAGGAAATTTTGGAGGGGGGGGGGGGCAGTTTATTACACCTTAAGGGGCATTACCATAGAAATTTTGATCGACATCGTTAGCGTTGTTTATTTAGCAAATACTGAAAAACAATGTTTTCATGTTTTTCAAGGGCAGCTAACTTATGGCATACTCAATTTTAATGAAAATTTTAATGATATATACCCATGGCTACTACTAACCAATATACCAAAATTTGAGCATCGTAGATCAATTAATTCTCGAATTATACTAACCACGTACACACATGCATTTTTCTACAGTTTTTTTGCAGTCAGGATGTTTCAAAACATGAAGAAATACAAGAAAATCGAGGGGGAAAAAAAATTAACGAAAACAATATTTTCAGTCCCCTATGTTAATATATGGGTGATTAAAAGTAAAAAATGCTCCTAAACCTTAAGGATCAGTTTTAACAATACTTATTATAAATCGAATTATGATTTTAATATCATTAAAAAATACTTTTTAAAAAATGATTTTACCCAATTTGTTACGGTTAATGTATGACCACATCACAAATTTTGAGATTAGAAATAAATTTCAAATCTTTACGAAATCCTTTTTTGAAAATGAAAATTTTCACACCAAGTGAAATCAATTTATTATGCTTCTATCAACAAGTTACTCTAAACATGGATCAGTTTTATTCTTGAGAACACAGTGGGTAACATACATACATTTCTATCTAAGCATAATTAACTTTTCCATGAGCCCGACCTTACAGCTAATAATTTAAAAATTGTTAACTAAATGGTTCATCATATACATTGGAATTTTTGTAAATAGCATGCTTTTGTTTAAGGCCACATCATTCAAAATATCCCCCCCCCCCCTTTCACCACAATTAATATATAATTCATTCAATCCTACATTATATTTTAGAAATTAAATAGTTCAATTTTAAAACCTTGAATTTATTCTTTATAAGCGAGTGCACGTAGGAATTAAAGACCTTTTTTAAAACTGACCGCATATATTTTTTTAATTTTTATTTAAATTATGTTTTCATTATTAATATCAATATTAAACAGAAGAGGACATGGAATTGTAATAAAATCTGCATAATTGACATTTAAGCAAAACGATTGTATATTCTGTCCCTCTAGGTTAAGTCCAAAATAATTTTCCAAAACTAATTATTTTACCATCACACTTCTTTGTATTTTAGCTTTAGGTATTTCAATTTGGCTTCAAATGATTATGTAGAAAAATGTATCGTTGACTGTCTACTGTAAAGGCTGATTATGAATTACAACTCATTCTTATTTATTTGCAATATATATAGAGAACACCCTAAAATCAAACTATCTACACACGTATATGCTTCTCATTATGAAACCGTTAATCGGTTATTTTCTACTAAAGATGTATAAAATTAGTAGAATTGTGATTTAGTGCAATAGTGTTTTGAAACTCATAAAATCTTGCATAGTCAATTATTGTGACCAACTTGTTTTAATAATTGAAATCAATTAAACAATGTAATGATAGGGGAGAGTAGAAGGGATGGGACACCTGCAACAACTTATAACCATAATTTTTTTTTTCTGATTCTTCCACCAGGTGAAGGGACCATAGCTTTATATTTCTAGCTAGAAATCGTTTTAGTTGCAGGTTTTTTAGGTTATGTAAAAAAATAACTAATTTTGAAACACTAAAAGTAAGTACCTTTCTATATTTCCAATTTAAGTTTTCAGTAACTTTCATTATTGTTAACATAATTGTTTTAATGTTTTGTAGACCTAGTAATAAAAATTTTATGAATTAGCAGTTAAGTTAAGCCTAAAACCAGCATGTTTTTAATAATGACGTATTTTATTGAAATGTTTCGTGTAGGGAGAGATGAGACGCCTGAGGGAGACCTCCCTATGATATCTCCAGTCGAATAACTAGGCTTACCATGCACATTTTTTAGTTTGTACAGTCAGCATAATTATTTGGCTGGAGATACCATAGGGAATAACTTTTTTAATTGTGTAACAAATCAAACAATTTATTTGTACAACTTGAAATGTTGTTAGATAAAATAAAATTTCAAAAATACATAATAAATTTAAGTGCAAATGGGAAAACTGTTAATGTCTTTTGTTCATAATATTTTTGAAAATTATGCATGTATTTTAACTTTCACAGATATGTCTCATCCTTGCCTCAGATGAGGGATGGATGGAACATTTGTCTTGCTCTTTTAATTTGCTTATTAAGCTAATAGAAAAATAGTCACCATCATATTTATATTTTTAAGTATGTTAAAATGTTTTGCGATGTTATTTAGAAAATTTCAATGTTATATCAACAGAAAATAATTGATTAGAAATATTTTTGTAAAAAGTGTCCCATCCCTTCCTACTCTCGCCTACATATTGATATTAACTAAATAAAATTAACTTATTCGAATTATGCAGGTTATATTAAAAAAATTCATATAAATAATTTTACTGTCATTACATTAAAAATGAATTGCTAACCTTAATTATCCACAAGGAGGTCGTTGAATGTGTCCCTTTCAAATGTTTGCTTCATTTTCTTTATCTATTTTATCTCTTTTTGATTTTGCAATAGCAAATACATTTTCTGTTATCATTGTTTTGAAGATGTGAAAGTCCTTTTCCGAAATAGAGTTTTGAAACTGCATATGCATTTTAAAACTATACTAACTAGTCTCAAATTTTAATGCATTTCGTGAAATCGTAGTTTGGTTTTAGTTAAATTGCCACCGGCAAATGCAATTAATCACAGGAAAGCTATCCACTTAATGAAATGCATTAGATGTTACATTTTTAGCTTAAGGCACAAAGATTAAAACTTTGCAAATTATTCGATATTTCGTTTTGCATCGTTGAATAATAACCTCATAAGAGAAGCGTGTCGATCATTTACGAAAAAAAAAAGATTTTTTGTAGAGAAATTTAGCAAATATTGAAAACAATAGTAATGTGTACCAAATTAAAACTTGTGCTATGATAAATAGGCGGCTTTCCGGACTGAATTGCTGCATACTAAAATATCAGCGCCAGGCAAAGGTAAAACTGCATTTTAGATCAAACATCAATACACCATTAAAATACTAAAAACTTTAATTAAAAAAAAAGCATTCATAGAAAAAAAAAAGTACTTGTTTCTTTTGATATATCCAACTATATTTAAATACATGTTTAATATATAGTTACTGTAACTGAATGAAAGTCAAATCGAAAGATGTTCATACCATTTTAACGCCTTTTATTTGATCGTATAACGTTTCTGCATTTGATCACCTATAACAGCATTAGGATTTTACATATATTTAAAAGAAGTCGGGAAAAAATTGATGTTTGTACAGTTCGCAAATAAAAAAAAATCCGAACGATAGTTATATCTTCGGTTCTAATCGACGTAGAATCATGCGGTTTGCACCAAAATGTTTTGTTTACGATTTTCTACATGTCTGGTGCAAAAACATTTCTTGGGGGGGGGGGGGGTGTATATTAAGTAAATATAACCTATCTTTAAAATTTTCAATACGAACCACTATTTTTTTTATTTTTTTATTCGATTTAGAATACCCTAAAGATTCATTCGATTAGAATACCCTTCATTTACTATAGATACCAAATTTCAGTTCATTATGTCGAGAAACGCGTCATTTATGAGCGAAAACGTTTTGACCAACTTTGAGGGCATATTTCCTTAGCGCGCTGAAAAATCCGAACATTTGCGTGCTTCAAGAAGTAATCTATTACATGTTCCCTAAAGTGAACTTTTTTACATTTTTGCTAAAATATTGCGAACCAAAAGTCAAAATGGAATGAAAAAAAAAAGAAAAACTGGAAGGGTTTTCAACCATGATAATTCTATTGGAAGCACAAAAAAAAAATGTTTCTATTTTAAAAAAATGTAAAACTTGTTATATTAATTAATAACTAATTATTAAAAAACTGTTTAATACAAAAGTTGAATGTTATTTATGTTTGGCCTTTTATAAACTATCGTTTGAAACAAAAATTGCTAAAATATATCAACTATTTAAGAATTTATGGCTAGAAAAAATATTTTTTTTAACATGCTCTTATTAGTTTCACCTGTACGTTTGCTTGAAACCGACTCTTTTGGGCTCGATTTTGCCCTACTTTGAGTGATCAGATTTGATTCAAACTTTGCATACTTTTCAAAGACCGATGACAATACAATAATTCAATAAGTGTGTCGCTTTATCACAAGGATTAGCTCGTGTTGCCCTTGCGCCGTTAAATTCCAACCAACCAACCTTCTACGGAATCGAACCCTGGTGTGCCGTTACCCGTTACAATCCCAGTAATCACATAACACCTATCATCGACAATTGAAAGATTGGTCGTGGGCACGACGGTTATACAAAGCGTGTATTTTTAGTCTCATTATCCTTACCAGGATCTTCAGGATTAGTGAATTTTTATATTCAGAGACACGGTAGTGTTTTGTGCCAAGTAATACTGAGTGTACTAAGGCATACACATGACTTAAATTTGAGACAAGCATGTGACTATTGGCAGGAACAACTAGAGAGTTTTGTACACTTAACTAAAAACATTTATAGTTTACAGAAAAAAAAATTAATACTTTAAAAAACTAAAAAACACGCTTTAATAGAAAACCAAACTAAAAAGTAGAAAATAATTTTAAATAAGTTTGAAATAAGAATAGAGTGATTAACAAGAAATATTTATTTTATCGTAAAAAAGCGTGGGGTGCTTGATGTCAATTATTGTAAATATTTAATGACAGATATTGGTAAAAGTAGAGCCATTAGTTTGACATCATTTGAATTACTAACCACTCATTGGAATATTATGAAATTTGGTATTTAGACGTTTTTTCGGATTTTGAATCTAAATATGGTATAATATTATGGGGTTGCCTTTTGAACTTGTTAAAGTTTGGTTTAGTTTAAATACGTAGACGACCACTCACGATAAAAAATTTCATACACAATTAATAAAGATCTTCCATGGTTTTTAACTGTGCTTTACTTTCGTTAATGCATCAATTAGAACACAAGATATAGCCATCGTACGGATTTTTGTTTTTTTGTTTTTTTTTGCGTATTGTACTATTTAAAATTACAACTTTATTTTAAAAAATTAGGTTTGTGGAACATCGCACAACTTTTAATTACACTATTATAATGACGTGGTTTGGTGTTATTTACCGTTTTCATATTTTCATCATTGATTTAGAAAAAATTGCCAGTTTGGAGATAATTTTGGTGATACATCTTATATGGAACTACTAGCTGAATACCCGTGCTGCGCTACGAAATTTTACCATTAGCATTTTAGCGATCAAAAGACCCATTCACGTATTCTACATTTCAGACGTTTGCACTCATTTCGATCCCGACAAATTGATATATCAAAATAGAAACTTTCCTTTGTTGACAATTTTAAAGAAATTTATAATTGCGAATACTATATTGGAAAGAGGCATTTGAATATCCCTCGTTTAGAACGTTTAATTCCCTTCGGACCCTTTTAATTACGTAATCGAGATTGAAATAGTTTATTGTGTTTATGTTTGCTCTTTGTTCTAAATTTCGAAGTAGTAGCTGTATTGGAATTGAAACATTAAAATAATCCTCGTATAGTTTCAATGTTGCGTCGACTTTTCATCCCTTAAAAATTCATTAATCGATATTGGAATAACTTTTTTTTTTTTAAATTTGTCCTTTTAACATTTGCACCAAATATCAGAATTATGACTACATTGGAAGAGGAACATTCGGATATCCCTCGTTTGGAACATTTAACCCCTTTTTGACTCCATAAAGTAGGTTAATCGAGAACGGAATAGCTTACTTTTTCTATGTTTATCTTTTTTGACATTTGTACCAATTTTCAAAGTTGTGACGAAATGGGAAGTGGGACATTCGAATATCTCTCTTTTGGAACGTTTAACGCCTTTTCCAACCCTTAAGTGGGTTAATCGAGATCGGAATGGCTTACTTTTCTATGTTTATCTTGATTGGCATTCATACCAATTTTAAGAATTGCGACGAAATGGGAAGTAGAATGTTCGAATATCCCTCGTTTGGAACGTTTAACCCCTTTTCGACCCCTAAGCGTGGATTAACCGAGATCGGAATAGAATGCTTTTTCTATCTTTACCATTGTTGATATTTGTGCCGATTTTCAGAGTTGTGACCAAATGGGAAGTGGGATATTCGAATGTCCCCCGTTTGGAACGTTTAACCCCTTTTCGACCCCTTAAAAAGGGGTAATGGAGATCCTTTTAGCTTACTTTTTCTATTATTACCATTATTGATATTTGTGCCGATTTTCAGAGTTGTGACCAAATGGGAAGTGGGATATTCGAATGTCCCCCGTTTGGAACGTTTAACCCCTTTTCGACCCCTTAAAGTGTGTTAATCGAGATCGGAGTAGCTTACTTTTTCTATTTTTACCATTGTTGATATTTGTGCCGATTTTCAGAGTTGTGACCAAATGGAAAGTGGGATATTCGAATGTTCCCCGTTTGGAACGTTTAATCCCTTTTCGACCCCTTAAAGTGGGTTAATCGAGATCGGAGTGGCTTACTTTTTCTATTTTTACCATTGTTGATATTTGGGCCGATTTTCAGAGTTGTGACCAAATGGGAAGTGGGATATTCGAATGTCCCCCGTTTGGAACGTTTAACCCCTTTCGACCCCTTAAAGTGGGTTAATCGAGATCGGAGTAGCTTACTTTTTCTATTTTTACCATTGTTGATATTTGTGCCGAATTTCAGAGTTGTGACTATGTGGGAAGTAGGATTTTCGAATGTCCCCCGTTTGGAACGTTTAACCCCTTTTCGACCCCTTAAAGTGGGTTAATCGAGATCGGAATAGTTTACTTTTTCTATTTTTACCATTGTTGATATTTGTGCCGATTTTCAGAGTTGTGACTATGTGGGAAGTGGGAGAATTAGTGATGAGTGAGGGCTTTGCCTTATATATATAGAGATGGGGGAAAAAACGCTGCCAAAATGGGGATTTTTTGGGGGGATAAACTTTGATAATTCTTACATTATTCTTTTTTGCAAGTGAAACAGAGGAGAGTAGATTGTTTCAGTTGTTTTCAGATTATCTGACGCCGTTAGCAACACGTGGGCTATAATGCGCCGAAACATTCGTCATTTGACAAGCCAACATACATTTATAAACAGCCATGCCTTACACGGGACTCGAACCCCGGTCTAGAAGCTAGTATGCTAACCACTTTACCGTTTGGTCGGCCAGAGGAGAGTAGAAAACCGGTCGTTGATGTGAGATGCTCAAGGAATTTAGAACACATAGACATTCGTTTTTAAACTTTTTACACCTACTTAGCATTTTTATAGGAATTTCGGATGGGGGGGGATGTTTGAACACCTTAAGAGACATTACCAAAGCGATTTCGATCAACATCATTTGAGTCGTTTTTTAGCAATTAATGAAAATCATGATTTTGTCAATGTATATCAATGTTTTAACTCATGCGCATGCTCAATTTGGTTAAAAACTTTAAAGGTAAGTTCCACGGCCACCACTTATCCATACACCAAATGTGAACATCGTAGGGTAGAGTTATGCTGACCACTTACACACAGACAGACATTTCTTTCTAGATCATTTTTTTGACGTAATGATGTCCCAAAACGCGGAGGAATGCAAAAAAGTTATTAGTGTGTTTAAAATTTAGATGAACAAATATATTATGCTAATAAAAATTTGCTACGGTATTATGCTACGGTAAAATCGAACTTTACAGAACATCGCGTTAGGAATCATGGAGGAAAGCAAGATTTGAACCTGTACCCGGTGCATGAAAACCCGAATTCTATCCTTTATGCTATTTATGAAGGGCCATATCACCGTGATATTATTCGTCTCCATCGAATGTTTACAATTGTCAATGACTTTAATAGCGAAT
This sequence comes from Linyphia triangularis, assembly GCA_963978545.1. Lineage (NCBI taxonomy): Eukaryota > Metazoa > Arthropoda > Arachnida > Araneae > Linyphiidae > Linyphia > Linyphia triangularis. The sequence goes on along the minus strand of OZ021721.1, from coordinate 8,835,217 downwards.
TAGTGGTATGGAATATTACATAATCATCAGGATTTTGTACGCATGCCAAGTTTTAACTTCATAAAACTTAATTTATACCCGATTTTATATTAATGAACTTTGAGAACAAGGTTAAAGAGCTACAAATTTCCAAATGAAACATTCAGATTAAGTTCTGCTTTTTTTCTAAAATATGCACATACTAACTAATTATATACAAATAAAGCATAGAAAAACGAGTTTGACCTGTTTTGATTTAATCCGATTACTCCAGAGGCTGTTGGTCTTTTTCGGTTAGTTGTTTCAAGCTCGCTTAAATTCGCTTTTAATAGAATTTCTAAATTAAATGAAAGCAAATAAAAGACTAATCAGATTAGTGATTTCTATTGCAGAGAAATGTGTGAATTCGGAAACATATGTCCGTGAATATTTGAGAGGTACCTTACAATTTTTATGAGTTACATTTTAAAGCCTTTCAAATTCTTCTGCAATGTCATTTGATCGGTTCTTAATAATTTACGGCCTTTCTAAAATTGGAAGAACCTAAAGAGCAAAAGATTTTAAATCACCTGGAAATGTTTATAGGTTATGCAGTTTTTAATTACGTCAGTCTTCAATGTTGTACGATTGAGAAATACACAGCAGGCATTTTTAACAACAACCTTAAAACATGATCTGTGCCCGATTAATTAAAAAAAATATATCAATAAACTATAATTGAATTATTTAATTCGTCATCAATTCTTGATGTCGAAATAAATAATCTCTTATTTGTAATACAACTCTTAGTGCTTCATAAATTTATCAGCGCATCTCATTCTAAAAATATTTTAATTTCCAAAAGTTTTTCATACAACTGGTGAAGAAGTGTCAGCACTCATAATGACTCCAAATAATTTCTCTCCTAAAACTTCCGAGAGATAAATCCTTTCTTCACACAAAATTCCATGTCCAAATACAAACAACCATGTTTCATTCCCTCGGAAAATCCATTCATTATTTTACCTAATGTCATTTTCTTCTCAGACCTTAAGATTTGAAAATTCATTGTTGAAAATATGAACAGGGAATCAAAAATGACCTTTATTAAATTATCAGGAGAGGAAAAAAGGAGATAAAGCCATGTTGATGTTCAAATACTTAAAGGCGTTCTTTAGTTAGAAATCGCGTGCAATTATGTGACATGAATATGAAACGGATTATGCTTATTTATTCTGTTATCACTTTCGACAGGATTCTTTTCTCAGCGATCCTTTTGGAGAAGAAAAAGAAAGCACCTTCATTTATTGAATCAAAGAATATGCGAAATTAATTTTTCAGACGTGAAAAGCCAAGCTTCAGATCCTTCAACACGAAATTTGCATTGGAAGAAAAATAATCCCAAACAAAAACACTTTTTGAATACGTTTGAAAGTGTTATGTCTGGAATATTTATAAACTATCTAGATAGTTTATTCGTTATTTTAGAGAATTACAATGCATCGAATTTTTATGTTTTAAAGTAAAGTCGTGATTAGGAATTCCAAACAATAAACTTTACTCTCTTCATAACAAATCAGAAGTTCAATTAATAATTCGCACTTAAAGATATCAAATTTAATAAGAATATCACATTAAGAGATTTATGTATTTGATTATATTTCATTTCAATCTTTCAAAGCTTCTTCCTGAGAAGACTACTATAAGTCTTACAAAATTGGTAATTAAGTTTATTCGAAATAAAATGTAAAGAATTTTATTTAAATAAATTAAAGAGAACTACTAATAACTGGATATTAATAAAAACTCACTTGAATTTTATTCAAAATTCCAGGTACTCTTTAAAACCGTATGATGTTAAAAAAATCTTTAACCAATAATATTTGGAATAATATTGAATTTAAAGAGTTGCATGATTTCTCGAACTCGGTATTTCTTAACATAATAAAAACTAAGTTAAACATTATTTTTTAATATTCGTTTTGTATGCTTTTTAGATGTTTTGGAACTTTAAATACATCTAAAGAAATCATTAGTTGCATTTAATTGGAAATGAATGCCCATATTTTGTGCAAAATAAGGTCCATTTGGTAAATAGATTCATATACGGATGACTTTCTCTTAATTAAAAATATATTTAGCATGCCTCTAAAGAATATATTTCTAAGCAAGTTTTAAAGTGTGTCTAAACTTTATTTGGGAAAATTGTATGCTTCATAGCTGAAAAATTACTTCAAAAGTGTTGCCAGTATTTAAACTGGGGTGCGAAGTTTTTTTAGCAAAATAGCTAAAATCACTAAGTTCATTTTAACATTTTGCTAAAATGTTTACGAATTCCATCACTCGTGAAGTTTAATTTAACACAAAACACTGTCATTATAAAATCATTATTAACTTTAAACATAAAGCTATTTTATACCAATTTCAACTGGAAAAGCATTTTTTACCCTTCAGCTTACTTGTTATTTTAGGTCGATTACTAACCTTCGAATTATAAAATGACAACATTGCACTTGTTTTGTCTACATGGTTTAGCACAAAAGCTGAACCACACTTTCTGTTTATAGAATTTAATAAAGTTTTTTTAGCATTTTGTAAAAAAAGCATCCACAGCTTAGTTCCTTTAGTATTGGACATGCACTTTTGATGAAAAATATCCTTATTTCTTTAAAATTCATATCTAGTCTAGTCAAATATCTAACATTTGAAAATTCGTTATTTTTTATAATTGTCTAAAAATAACACGTTCATTTGCACAATTATTTACTTATAAGTGTCTTAAACGTATTCTAGAGTTTTAATGTCACACAATAGGGATTAAAGTTTCAATTTCCAAAGGAATAAATACAAAATTCTATTCCAAACATCATCTTTCGAAGAGATGTGTATTTTGTTTATTTCACATTGAATCGTGACATCTGCTTCGTAATCTCGTTCAACATGACATGTTTCGCATTTTTCAAAAATGCATGAAACTCATCTTTTCTTTTAAGAAAGTTTTCATCGGTAGAAGAAAAGAAATGTGACTTATTGCTTCCTGTCTTATATATCCTCTATTGTTCATGGAATATACAAAGAAGAATTTTTATTCAATATTATTATTTATCGCGTGGATATGGCTCCGGTTTTAGAATTTTTTTCTGCTGGGTCAATTTTACCTGTCATAGCCTGTTTCAAACTTTGCAGCAGTGTTTGTATGTATCACTTTAAAAATAGAAAAATAAAATTGTAATAGAAGTCAACTTTTACTTTTAAAGTAAAAGATTATTTTAAATTTAATTATGTCAAGTAAATATCTTATCCATAAATATCTGAATGCTCTCTTTATGACGATTCCTTTTTCCCCTTTATTCAAAACGAAAATTGGTAAGTGATGTACCAATTTTAAAAGTAAGATCTCCACTTCTGATGCACAATTCATTTACATTTGCACATTGTGTTTTTTCTTTGAAAATCTAAGTTAAAAAATTAGAAATAATCCCAATAATTTGAGCAGTTGTGATAGTATACAGTGAATAGCTGCACTATAGAAAAGAGAAAACTGCAATTTTATTATGTTGAAGAATACTGAGAAATAATATCTCTTAGCAATAGAATACAATGAACTTCTAAAAAGGTAATTCTTCTAAGTAAGAGTGCACACAAGCTCAATAGTAAATTGGTTGGTTGGTTGTATTCAGATTATCTGGCGCCGTCAGCAACACGAGGGCTATAATGCGCCGAAACATTTCGTCATTTAACAAACCAACATACATTTACAAACATCCATGCCAACACGGGACTCGAACCCGCAACCTCGCGGTCTAGAAGCCAGCACGCTAACCACTATACCGTTTGGTCGGCTCTCAATAGTAAAAATTGTGAGGCAAGTTTGATGAATACATATATAGTTTAAACGTTATTTAAGATTAGAGATAAATTTTAGGTTGTGCAAAATAAGTAAGCTGAAAAAGGCGTTTATATATAAGTGATTCCGGGTTATTTCTATGCAAGATAAATGTATCACACAATTTAAACATGCTTTCAACTTTAAAAATTTTTATCACATTTAAAGATGTCCGCACATGAAAAATGTTTATATCATTGATTTTTAGTTTATTGCTGTTTATTGAAATTTGAATTATTTCCTTTAAAATAATGCCACATTTGTAATTGTATCTTATTTCAATGTATTTTTAATAAATTTTTTAAAGTAAACAAAATGTAAGTATGTAAATCATGTTTTTTAACTTCAAAGCCGAACTTCTCAAAATGTTGTTTTTTTCATGTTTGAAGGCACATTGCTTAAAATTTATTTAATATAAATGCTTGAAATTTTTATACATATTTCTCTAATGTATTTAAGTAATTTAACATGAAGAATAAATGATAAGTAGCATATCTTTTTTAAAAAGATAATTCGACTAAAATTTTAGCAATTTAATTGTTAAAAATTATTGAAAGTCTTGTGTTAAAGAATTTAGAAGTATCAAAATATGATACTATGAAAGTTTCAGAATGATAGAAGAATTAGTTATTACACGAGATGCACCCAAAGTTGCTGAAATTAACATTTGGCTCTTATGGAGGTGCGGGACTCTTTTAATGTGACGTGTTACTTGTAATTTAGACTTCAATAATATTAACCTAAATATTACCTCATTGAAATTCTACAAAATATTGAATGAAATGAAGTTACCATTGTTTAATTATACTAAATATTTGAGCAAAGGTATTAAGTCTAACATGACATTTCTCCAGTAGTTCTTTATAAAACAGTCAACAGTGCAAACCTATTCAGTAATTGTAAATTCTTCTGAAGTTAACAGAAGAATAGCAACCAAGTTTTTATTCAACATTTAAAGATTTTTAATTATAAAATGTATTTTTTTTTTTAGTTGTTCTTTGATTTTTTAACATTTTAAGCAATATTTTTTTATATCTCCAAGACACTAGTAATATAAATTAATTGCATTCTCAGACGTGTGCTTCCTTAACTTCCCACATTTAGAAACTATTTCGTTACAACGGAATGTCGTTACCATAGTCACCAAAATATGCTACGAAGTCTTAGTTCTGATTAAGATATGCCTACGACTACACATTAAGGATGCATTCTTTATGAAGATCAGGGATTAAAAAAAATTATCGTAAATCAAGAAGTACTTGAAGAATATTGAATTATTTTTTAAATAAGTAAACTATCAATCTTATATTTAGAAGATTTTAACCGTTGTATGCTGATGTTTTAAGTATGTTTATTTAAGTATTCTGGTTTATTTTTCGCGTCATTTTTACATCATACAGGACGTTTTAGATTGCTATTGAAAATAACGTTTCAAGTTCGAGTACATATTAAACCACAAATATTTATAGATTAAGATAATAGTGTTATCTGGTGTCTTATAAAAGGTTTTGAAAAAACGAGGTAGAAACAGTAAACATCAAATTGTGGGATGGCTCGTAATTGCGCTTAATGCCACGTATAGGGTATTTTATGGTAAATATTAAGTGATGGTGGTCAGCTTTAAAAATTCAATTTAAATTCCTCTGGATGGTTAAATGGGAGAGGAGCAGGATGTCACAACAATTTTTTTTTTTCAAAACTAATTAGTTTTTGTTTCAAAACTAGGGACTCATGGAACTTTATTACTCATGGAAGATGTCATTGTTTTCTTTGTATTAAGTTAGAAATTTTAAACATAATCACGAAAAAAGTAAAAAGTACATGTAAACATACTATTTATTTTGCCTTTTTAATTTGTTTCTTTCATTCTCAACTTGCCCAATTAAATCTTTTGTGATTACATAATATACTTTTTGTTCCTTTATATATAATTTATTAGTTCAATTTCAAATTTGAAGTATGTTTTAAGTGAACTAAGATTAAAAGCATTCCAGACAGAATTTTGCCAAGTTTTATTCATAGTCTGTTATTAGAGTTTATAAGTTGAATGAGGACCTTGAAAATCTTATATATTGTTTCAATTTGATTCATTTTTTACTAATCTTGGGTATCTAATTCAAATAAAATAAGAAATTACTCGAGATCAATTGTTTAATCAATGTTAGTATGGATGTTTTTCTACCATGGTTGCGTCGAGGACATTTTTAAATTGTATTTTTGTATTGATTCAAAATTTCTTTAATTTATTAGTCCTTGAGCTTGCTTCCTCTTTTAATATTCTTGTTTTAGTTAAAGAGACATTTCAATTGTGAAACTCCAAGCGAACTGATCAAATATATTCAGATGTGTCTCAGGAGAGAGACATTTTGATTGTACACAATAAACATACGTTTTTATTTGCAAATTTTGTTATGCTTTAATTTGTAGGCAGAACATTTTTTTTGTGTAGGTATAACTATGCATTGAATAAATTTTCACACTTCTATTAAAATATTGTAATTGATGTGATTTTCATTAAATAACTTTATTTTATTTTAATATCATTCATTGTATTTGGTTTAAGTGTCAAATAGTTCTTAGTAATTGAAAACTATTTCCATAAGGGTTTTCATTTATTTAGGTGGTGAAATTATTTACCAAGTTTTTTCAAGGGCATTTAGTTAAAAAAATTTGTGTTTCAATTCCTTCAAAGAAAAACTGTTTTCCAGATGAAACCATATATTTAAGATAAAGTGAATGAAGGCGCATTTTACAAATTTATATTTAAATACAATAGTGGATGCAAATTTATATAAAATCAACTTTGATTTATTGTATTATCATCATTCATGAAATTCACTTAACATAAAAATTCAAAGATAAAAGATTAAGTAGATTTTACTAACTGAAAATTTTTCCATAAAAGTTAAATTATTTATAGGTTGTAAAGTTGTTTGTAAATTTTTTTTTGGTATTTAGGCTACAAATTTTAGATTTGAATTCTTTCAAAGAAAATTTGTTTTTTTATGGGGGTATTTAGTATTTGGCCCAAAAGCCATCTATGTGCCGAGAAGCTTTCAGGAAGAGAAATTTCTTAGTATAATTTTGATATTTAAAGATGTAATAGGAAGCAAACATAACCGATACAATCACCCCAGAAATTAAATTAGATTTCTTCACTGAAAATTAATAAAATCCATGCACGATATCCCTTTACGATACGGTAGGTTGGTTGACCTTGAAACCTCCCCACTGCTTCCGATATCGCTCCCTAGTAATTCCCCATGGTGACCTTCTGGGGAAGAATGAGGGAGCCTTATAAGCGGACATTTTACACTCCTGGGGTCCTCCCTAGGCGGGCGGCCGGAAGATTTTGGACGCTTCTGGGGAGGATGGCCTTTAGCATGAGGAAGGGTCATACGACTTCCTTGGGATGTCCGTGTGCTATATGAGGAATACAGCTCGAAATCCAAAAATGTGCTTCACCTTCTGCAAATGTCCCTCACACAGAATATGATCAACAAAGAATTGATTCAAAGAGGCTCATTCCAAGTTTTAATCCCAAGGAAGATGACAAGGCAATATTTTTTTCATCTATTCGAGAGACAGCTAAAATTCTTAAATGTTCCTGAAACACATTGGGTACCCCACCTAATCGTATCACTGCCTCGAGAATCAGAAGAAACGTCACAAGAATGTCAAACAGATACTTTTGAAGAGATTCGAACTTTCTGCTGAAAAGTTTAGGCAACTTTTCTGCCAACACAAGAAAAGACAGGAAAGCACTTGGCGTGATTTTTATTTCAAAATAAGAAGCTACTTCTAAGGATGGCTTTGTGAGTTAAGGATCGAAGATTTCGGCAATTTAAAGAATCTGATAATTTCCGATCAAATCAAGAAAAGAGCTCCTCCGGATTTCAGAGACCACTTCTTAGATGAATGGACTTGATGGGTATCTCCAAGTGAGCTTGCAGACAAATTGGATGCTTACTGCTGTCTTCGAAATACTACGAAGAAAGAAGACCAACCTGTTGGAAACAAGAGTCTACTTAACCAATCTAGAGATGATGCCGTCAGACAAATGTCTTTTACGAATAGCTGCAACTCTAGAAAACACAAGGACAAACCGATGTTCAAGACCGAAGAAGGAAATACTTTTAAGTGTTATGAATGTGGATCCCCAGGAGTTATCAAATCCAAATGTTCAACCTGCACCAATTCAAAAAATTATGGAGAAGCTTCTTTTAGGATACATTCAACTCCAATCCTGTACACTTTTTCAAGTTTCTAACTTGAAGGTCTCAATTAATGGAATATATGGGATTGTATGCGCTGACAGTGGAGCAAGTCACTGTATTGCTGGAGAGATGCTACCTTGTTTTCTTTTAGAACAAGGAGTTCAATTCAAACCTGAACAACGAGTCATGAACATGGCTAATGAACATAAATCTATGGTGAATGTAAGCACTGCTGTTGTGGCCATTGAAATTAAAGGAAGAGCATTTCAAATCAACTTGATTTTTCTTCCAGATGCAAAAGAATATCGAACATTGTTGGGCATCGATTTTCTACAAGAAGCTGGAGTTATTTTAAACCTAAAAGAACGCGTATGGTTTCACAATGACATACCCCATGAATGTTACGAATTGGCATCTGAAAAGAGTGTTCCAACTTTAGAGTCTCCACCTTGTTTCAAAATCAATTCGTGTTCTCTACGTGACGAAGAGGGTCAGCAATTGATATATAACACAATACCGGTAAGACATTTCTTCGAACAAAATCAAAAGTAAAGAACACATTACGGTTACACAATCTCTCTTGAAACTCATGGTTGTTTACCATTCGCGATGCTGTTTTGGCTGGAGTGGCGTCACACAGTCAGATAGATATTTGAGCAGCATTTTAGAGGAGAGACTTCTGCTTGCATTTTGAAATGCGATTTTTGGAGTTTTGAGGCATTATTTTGAAAAAAGAAAAAATACGTCTAATGTGTATACGCTTTATTTAAAACATATTTTGAAATTTTTTCAAATACTCTATTGCGACATTTTGCTTGGCGACTACAAGAAAGTGCCAAGCACAATACATACATCTGAATTTTCATGGAAAGCGAATTAAACTAAAACGCTACGATGACAAAAGATTTAAACTTACCCAGATTTACAATGTTGCTTTCTCACACCAACAAACGAATCCGCCTGTAATAGCGCCGAGTCAACTCGAAATCAAATTGAAACGATATATACTTTACTTTTCACCACAACACTGATTCCAAAATCCTATGTACAAATAATACGTTGATATTTCAAATAAAGCACCAACGAATCCCAGTTGGAAAAGTTGAAAGCTAAAATTGAGGACTAGAAATGGAAAATGACCTAAGTACCAAAAAAATGTAAAATCTTTTTTTTATGGAAAAATTTCCTAAAGACCAAGCTTAACAAAGTGGAGAACGCCCAAAGTGCGAACTTCAATAGTAATAGTTCAAATTCATTCTGGTACTTAGTTATAGCCTAAAGTACCAGATGTGAGTGTTTTTTACTTTTCGGCTCTCCTAAAAAAATTTTTTTTTGGACTTAGGTCGTTTTCCATTTCTGGTCTTCAATTGTTGTGGTTCAATTAATACAATTATCTCTGCTTTTCGAATCCTTCGTAATGGCAGCGAGATGATTGTAATCATTATAACGTTTGTTGTAAAAATGACGGCCGATCACAGTATCTGATTAGCCGATTTTAAAATAACTGATCGTTTAAAATTCAAAAATACAAAAGAACCCAAGGAAAGGAATAAACAGAACCAAGGTAGATTACGCATGATGGACAAATTTTCAAATTGAATAAAAAAAACTAATTAAAATTATCCATTTTGCGATGATACAAGGCGAGTGTTGTGTTAAACATTTCACAGTTATCTTTGCACTATAAAAAGAGTAAAGTTAGTGACCGGTTGCTTTTGTTTAATATAGACCGATATTACAAGAGAAAAGTGAATTTTTTATATTGCCGATAATATTTTACTTCTAGTTATGTTTTACAGATATTTAAGCTTATCAAGCATGTATCATTTCTAACTGTTACTTCTATCCTTCGTGTTCTAAAACATAAGAAATACAGAAAATAGGGATTCTGAAAGAAGGACATCATTTATTCAAAGATGAAAGAAAATAAACATCCCGGGAGACAAATTCAAAGCAACCTCTGAGGATAAATTTCTCGAAATCGAGTGACCTTTGATTTCCGTATAATTAATTATGTGAATGGCTTAGATAGACAAAGGCTCAGATATAACCTCATGAATACTCCCAAAAAGAAAATGAGTCTCTTATGGGATTTACTTTGGAAATTTGACTAGGGAGATATGAATTTGATTAGGTTGAGACAATTGATACCACAAGGGATTTTTATTTCTTCACGAGGCAGATGACTTGTTTGCTATTTTAGGCCTAAGGGGGATACGTAAAACGGCGTTACGAACAATGTTATTTACTGAATATTGCTAAGCCTTCTTGCTATCGGTTAAAGCATATTTAGAAATAATACATTATAATGAATTTCTTCAATAAACTCTAAAAAAACGAAGGGTTTTCAAAAGGAAATATTTTTTTATTTTTATGTAGTTTTTTGATTTCGAATCGTTTCTGAATATCGCATGTTATGAGGTATATAAATAATTTTAATTGGATAAAAATTAATCTGATTTAAGAAAAATCATGCCAGCTTTTAATTCGAGATGATTCTAATTAAATTTCGATTTTTAAAAAGACGCATAAAGCTCGTCAGAAAGAAAAGAAATTTGATCTGAAAGTAGGCAAAGAAAGGAAATTTGAAGATAAGGTGAAAACTAATTAATTTATAAAAAATCATTTTGTTAAATCTGTTTTAAATTTAGATAAATGAATTGAAACTGTTCTAATCTATGAGATTATTGTAAAGTATAAAAAGGTTACATATTACCTTCCTAATCGTGAGATTGACGTCGTTTTCAGTACAGTACCAGATTATCATTATTAGAACTATTCTAACTATCCAAAATATATCCTATATTAATAAGGTTGTTCAATAATTCTGAAGTAAACATTTCACATGGAAACAGATTTTTTTCCTTGAAATCTGTTTACGTGAAACAGAGATAACTACTATTCATCTAATGAATGTCAATAAAAAGTCATGAGCGATTACACATTCTTGGTGAGTGAATTTTCACACTATACCAGTATTTTTTCTTGTAACTAAAGTTTGATGTGAAAAGAAATTATGATTGGAAATTTTCCGTATTATCATACCTTATGTTTTGGGCCTCCATCAAGCTTCTAGAATATATAGTTTTTTTAATACAATTTTTTTAACATTGAAAGTAGAAAAAAAAACATAATTTTTCTAATCATTTTTGTATTTAAAAATCTGGAAAAATTCATCTACTTTTTTAATCAATTTGACTGAGGTTCAAAACATCTCATAGTTAATGTAGATTTGAATTCTTAAATCATTTTTCAGAAAAAGATTATATCAAACTTCAGTTATCACTGTAAAATGAAGTTTCACGTGACAAAAACACGAATTTTTTGATAATAAGTTTCAAACATTAAAATTTATTTTCTGAGCAAATTAGTACTTCAAACTAATAAAATCTCTATAGATTTCAGATGATACTATTATCCTGCAAAACTTCCACCTAGTGATTATTTTAAAGCAAAAAAACTAAAAACACATTTGACTTATTTCTGCGATATTTCAATTGTGTACATGCACCTTAAAATATATCAAAGACAAAATCCTTAACACGATTTCTGAGAACAATAAAAAAAAACCATATCCAGCCACTTTTTTGAAAAAAGATGGAAATTCCTCTGAAGTTCAAACATTCTCTGGAGCTGCTTCTATACCAGCCAATTTTCTCGCAATTCCTGGAACATTCCAAGTTAAGTTTCCTGCCCTCATAACACTTAACACAGCCCGAAATTCACTTAAATCAGCTCCCCGAAAGAAGGATGCCTCCCCCGTCGTTATCCTCATAAAAAATATGCCTTGTTTATGAGTCTTTTGGAGGGCGGATGTTTACGATGTGGAGATCCCAATGTTTTGGAAAGTTGCCTCTCAGGGATTTGGGGCATTCAATCTTCATGGCTTGAACGAACAGTGAACTCTTTTGAACGATACTGAGATAAGACCGACATTCTTTCCGTACGTACACGGGAGCTTACATCACTATGCCATCGATTTTTTTTAATGTAAAAAGTATTTCGTGATTAATTATTTCGGGTCACGCCATTCTTTTTTACACATAAGCTGTCTCAAAGCCCACTGTAAATTTAAAAAAAAAAAGTGATTACTTTAGTGCAGTCCTTTAATCTTCATTCTATTCCAGTAACATGCGACTGATTCATGATGAGTTTAGTATTACATTATATCACTCACTGACAAGCGCAGATTCATAGGAGGGTGATGGGGGCGATCGACCTTTCCAACATTCGAAAAAAAGTGAAAGCCGATGGAAATTATAAAGCGATATAAGTAGTTGTAGAGAACTAACAGACTAAAAAATGACTCCTATTAATTTTAGTACTATAAAAACTTTAAACCTCATTAAGTTTATCACACACCTAACTACATTGTAAGAAGCTTTATCGATGTTTTGAAATATTTCGCTAAAATTCTTTAATAAATTCTTAATAATAAGAATATTCTGAAAAGAACAATTTAACCAATGCACAAATTGTTTATATAGGAACCTATGCAAATTGAAAAACAAAACCCATACTGAACAAATAGCAATTTTTGTTAAAAACCCATTTCGATTAGTAAGAGAGAATTATTGATAGGTAAATACGCAAGTACGACACCCTAATTTCCGCACATATTCAATACTATAAAATCTTATGTATGAAAGTGTTATAATCCTGTTCACATTTTTAAACATGTTAAATAAAAGTTGTTTTGTGCGCAATTATTTTATATGTTAGCACACTCGTCAACTAAACCATCCATACCTGCCTAATACATCGTCTTGGATACGTTCACAAATACACTATGTATTTAATATCTTCTTTTTATATAAAGTTGGTAGTATGTGAGTTTACCTGAATAGTTTTAAGTCATTTATATCAACTTCGATTTTGTTTGTTTGTGGCAGCCGGGCAAATCTGTTGATGCCTATTTAATCCACTTGACGTCATCTGTTCAGGTTGAAATTTGGCAGATATATTCGATGTCGATGACAATGCATTCTAACAAGTTTTGGTGACTGTCACTTTCATTAAAATTTCATTTTTACACACGTTTCTATAATAATTTTGGAATACTAATACATTTCATTAACCGATCATTTTTGAAAAAACCATTTAGCCAAAATTATTTTAATTAGAATAAATAAAAGATATTTAGAAGCGAATACATGAATTTTCTTTCATTTTTAACAAATAAATGTTGAAACGTAGTTTGCTGCGTATATTGATGATAGAAATGTTTGTAATATTTAAAATTCGATGCAAACACCAACCACTCGTTCACAACAGAATCGGCTCTAAGTTAATGAATAGAAAAATCGGCAAAGCATATAAGGATTTATGTTAAGAAAGTTGTTTATATTGATTAAATTAATATCTAGATATTCATATAGACGTTAAATATATATTAATGACTTACGTATCAGCTTTTTTAAGGCGAGATTAGAAGATATAATAGGAAACGGATAGAGCTATAAACCAACCCTCAATTAAACACATGTTTTAGTGGCGTCTCATCTTCATTAAGTTCGTGAAGTTTAAAGTCTGCCTTTCGGAGTTGAATGAACATAGTTGTATTATGTATGCAAAATAGTGGTTATTTCAGAAATGTTAATTTTATTATTTACTAAACATTTAAGATCAAAATTAAAGTACTCAGGAACTTTCAACCAACAGGATTTAAATTAATTAAACGTAGATAGCAACTAACCCTAAATCATCCAGTTTTCACCATTAAAATATGTATTGGGAAGAATGCGCAATTTGTATAAATTAAACGCGTGCTTTCTCCTCAAGTTGCAGGAATTTTCTCCTAGACATCTTTGACAACATCATGAATCTAAAATGAGGCACTAGTAACGATGGATCATTAATTCGATTTAATATATCCAATAGATTGAAGATTTGTGAATCGAGATCAAGCGCAATTATGCGAAATATAGAAAATAGTTTGAAGCGTTATTTAGATTCGGGTACTTGGCAGACATTTTGTTGTAAACATTTTGTTGTAAAAACTTATGTTTCCAAAATAAAAAAAATCTTAAAGGGATATTGGACACTAAATTTGCTAACTTTTAAAGTTGTTTTTAGTGTTTCAGAAAGTAATATTGATAGATCCGTATAAAAAGCTATCAAAAGTTTAACTCTACCTAAATTACCGCTTTTTATAAAAATCCATTAGTGACATGAGAGTTGCTTTTCAATAATGGTATTTTGAAATTTAAATTCTAGTTTTCCTGGAAATGATATTTCCCCATCTTTTGACCTTTGACTCAATAACAACTCTAAAATTGTGTATTTTAATTGCGCGAACAATTTCAAAGGTTTTTTAGTTATTGATGAATAAATTTTAAAAAATTCAAAACTTTTAAAAAAACATATGAAATATTATTTAAAGCTTTGTGGTTAAATTTTTTTCAAGAACTTTTAATGATAATTGAATTAAATAATAAGCTTTAGATTATTATAAAGGTAATTATTATAAAGATAGTCACAATTTACAAAAATATCAATTTTAGATGAAATTTAAAAAATACATTTAGTTTACTCAATTACATTAAAAAAAAAAAAAAAACCCAAACGGATTTTCTAGGATAAAATAATCTGAAAATCTCCTGAAATAATAAATATTTAGTACTACTTATCTGAAAGGTCATTTACATCACATTTAAGAAATAAATTCGGTACACACCGAATTGAAACATTACAACTAGAAATTATGCGGAAACCCTTTAGTTGACGAAAAGGAAATCTGAATATTGTCCATTTTGCAATGTTTAAAAAACTGTTTTTATTTTATTATACAATATTATGTTAGTTATAAAATAAATCTACATGCGTCAAAAATAATTGCTACGGGGTGAGGGCATACACTTAGGGACGGAAAATATGATTGAGTATTGTAACCTTGAGCAGTTTTTAAGAAACCTAGGAATGCGGCAGTGTTCCGCCGCCAAGTCCGATGTCAAAGCGACAGAGCAGCAAGTAAGTGAATAATATGTCGACCGAGCCAGCTTTCGACACCTTCACAACTAAGCTTTTTTTCAGCAAGTACCCATATTTTTGTTGGCATTGTGTTGCCCCGGGTAAATAGCCGAGAAATAACCAGATAATTTTTAACATTAAAAAAGGAAAAATATCCGAAAATTCATTTCAAAATCACCAAAGTCATCGGAATTTTGTTCTTCTTATTCTTCCAATTATTTTGGTTATGTTCAAAACTTTAGCCACTCTAACAGCCAAAACTATATGATGAATTTTGGTCATTCTTTTTTTATTCTTCTCAGCATGATTAAAGGAAGTGCATTTTGTATGATTTGATGGGCACGAGGATCTGCTCATCTCGGAAATGATCCCGGGAGTTGGTAATTTTAGCCAAGCCTACAACTTAAAATCTTTGATATATTCTGCCCATTTTTTTTCTTCTTTTTTCTTTCTTTTATCTTTATTAGACACAAGTACCTTTTGTATGTTTTATTGCATACGATGGGCTGTACTCCCATAAATGATCCCGGAAGTTGGAAATTTTAGCTAGGGTATTGTCTGGTTAAAACGGGTCAACAGATATCCGATATTTATCTCTAGCTCAATTTCAAAAAGTGATTTTGATACATTTTAAATAGAAATAATAAATTAATTAGAAATAAGAAATAATTACTTTTTTAATTAAATTGCATGCTTATCAAAACTCTGAAAACACGTGCCTGAAACATCTTCTGATTACTAGCCAGATACCTTAACAACGGCACCACCGAAGGTAACTTCAAGTTCTTTCACTGATAACAAATAATATTGTTCGTAAAATTAAAGCGAAAGTTGTTTTTAAACACATTTTTTTATATCTCTTCGTATGTAAAGCTGAAAAACAAATATGTTATTTATAAATCAAGTACTTTTTTTATTTTAATATGTCATTATTACTTATTTTTAGTATACATAATATTAGAATGTTTCTGTGTACAAGTAAAAAGGAGTAGCTATATATTTTTAATTATGAACATCTTTTCCTAGTGTGGTAAGGCAAATTTATATTTTATCGAAAAGAATAGGATTTGGAATGCAAACATGAATCTATCTATAATATTGCATTAGGATATTTATTGTCACTTTCAATACAAATAATCGTATGTTAATCTATGGTTGTTGTCGCTTACTCCATTTTATGTTTAGAACGACAATATGATTATTCAACCTAAAATATATATCGACAGTTTCTTGCTCAGAACATAACAAAAGCAACACACAAAGAATTCCTATCTTCCAAAAAACTAGATGATCTAAAAAAAAAGTCAAGTAAAATGGTCAGACAGAAAAGTTATAATATATAATGTCTGCCACCTTGCGGCAGCGTTCAATTTCTTGAAGGTACTTGCACACAATTGACTAAATTGGGATCTCTCTAGCCTTTCTGATTATGATTGCCTCTCTCAATAATCCCAATTTAGTTTATTGTGTACAAGTAAAAAAAAAGAAATGAAGCGCATCCGCTTGGTGGCAAACATTAGATTTCTCAACTTTTTCTGGCCAACCATTTTACTTGGTGGTTTTTTCTACGACGTCTAGTGGTGTTTTTTTTTGGGTTTATATTATTATATCAAAATACAGGCTGGTTATAGTTATAGCTCATTTTCCAAAGAAGCCGTAAAACGTACCACTCGTCAAAATGATTGACAAAATGACAAATTTGAATAGAGAATACGCGAAAGGGAAAATGCTATGGCATAATAAACAAAATATTTTGAAAAAGCTTTTTCTTATACTATAACATTACTTCTTTATTTGGATATACACGGTTCCAATTTATTTACAGCTTTTTGAAAGTTTAACTTACCACCCTGAATTACTACCACTGAATTATTGTATTTGAACTGTTGTATAACTACGATCTAAAAAAAAAATGTGTTTCAAAATTTACTTGTTGTTATTTTAACTAGCAAATGATGCGAGTTCTTATTTCGGCATAATTTGGTGTTTTACTAAACATAAGCTGTTTGTAAACATCTGACCACTCGAAAATAAAATATAAGAAATGCCTTGAGTGAAAACCTTTACGCTAAATTTTTTCGTTCGCCAAAATCGATGTGCGAAACTTCAGCTCAATTATTCATTATAATATCAAATAAATCACCAAAGTCAAATAAATGAAACTATAGACATATAAACAAAGACATATAAATGAGATCAAATAACTGACACTAGAAAAATTTCTTTAATGTCATATTTCTTGACCATTTCACAAACAGTGAGAAAAATATTCAACTTTTCATTAAGTTTTCCCATTTTAATTTTTGTTAACCTGCAAAACTATACTTGGAAACAAGTGTTAGTTCCTACCACCAAATAAAAGTTACGTTACCTTAAAATAATCACTGTTAAACTATTCTGCACATAAATCGACTAGAGAATGCAAAGGTTTTAAAAATTCAATATTATGCAACCAACGATCTAATGAAAACTTGTTCAAAAATAAATATGATTTTTTTTACCACAAACATCTTCGTCAAAGGTGAAAACATGCTTTGATTTTCTTTTTTTAAGTTCCTTAGGGGAACCATATTTTTAAATCCTTTATATTAACTTCGATTTCATGTGTTTGTGGGGAGAGTGTGTCGATGGCAAGCAAATCTGTGAAGGCCTAATTAACCCCTTGCCGTCAACCAATCGGACTGAAACTTGGCAGATAGATTCGATGACATTGACAATACATTCGATCATATTATGGTGGCTTTCTCAGTCACTAAAAGATCGCTTTTGTGGAATGCTAATAAACCAACTAGCAGCCATCAAATCGCGCTGAAATAGCATTAATCGATCAGGGGAGAAATTATTTCCTTTTTGCCAAAATTGTTTTAATAAATAAACAATAAAATTGTTTTAATCAGGAATAGATAAAAAAAAATAGTTAGATGTAAATGCATAAATTCACATTCATTGTTAATGAATAAATTCTGAAAAGTTGTTCGCCTCATATTTTGTTGAAAGAGATGTTTTCAAAATTTAAAATTATATGCAAACACCAAGCATACGCTGACAATAGAAACGACGCTATGCTAATGAATATAAAAATCGATAATGCATATAAAGGATTAATATTAAAACTTCGTTTCTAGGGGTTATATTTTTTCTTAATATAATTCATTAATTTGGTCCTTACACGCTATAATAGTATTAATCCACTGATGAAACCGATAATGAGTAATACATGTCTAGTAAGTGACGGTGCCTCGTTTCTGTTCGGATGGTGCTAGAGATTAACGTCACCGTTTTGTTGAAACATGGCTACGTCTCCAGAAGACACAGAGCACTGGAAGCTGCATGGCTAATTAATACTCCAAGAATGTGATCTCTCCAAATTCGTAAGACTGTCGATTGGAACTCGATAAGTCCTTTTAACTATTATTTAAGTCCGGAACTGGCTTTGATTACATTTATGAGGAGGACATTTCTCACCTGTTTTAATGACAATAATTGAGATATTTCTATTAATAATTGAAGGTGAGTACCGAATAGCAAATTTAATGTGGCAATTTAAGTGAATTCAGTTTGTAGGCGACCTTTTCGATGTAATTCAATGTGGGATATAAATATAATTTGTTTTGTACTTTGGACTAAATTTAAATTAATTCATGTTTTCTGTGTGATAGTTTCGTCTGGTTGTTGACCAAACAATAATGCATTTGTCGTCTAAATTAAAATAACAGGAGGCAATAAAACGTAACGAATAATCAAACTAAACAATCTATTTAATCAGGAATTATTATAATAACCAGAACACTTATGATTGTTGACGTATTGTTAGCATTTAATTTTGTTATAAACAAAATTGAATCAATGTACATAAAAGGTTGTTATTAAGTATATTTCTGGGATATATATTTTTAACAATATGAGACGATAACTACGATTTGAGATGATATACGAGACAATACGATACGAGACGATTTTTAACAATATGAAATCGAGGATATTTGTGGAATACATATTTTTAACGATAAGATATATTTTTAACAGTACGAAACATTTAAGACGTTATGTTTTTAAATAATCATATGTTTGCAGTGCAAAAAGTGCTCAAGTCTATCTCGTTAATAAAATTAAATAATAAATAAAAAAGTTAACATTTTCTTTGCATTTTTCTTTTTCTAACTTACTAACTCATTAACTCTTAAATAAACCAAATTCGTGCTCGTATGAATATTTATAAAACAATTTACGAATAAATTCAAAAGTTTTCACTTCAACAAAAGCCAAGTTAACGAACTAAATCTCAATTTTTAACAAAGACCTAATGTGCAGCTCTTTGAAATAACGACAGTTGAAATGACTAGCTTCTGTTACCCCCGCTGAAATCATTACATTTTAAGAAATACGTAAAACAGGTTGCTTAACATTCATAAAAAAAAATGAATTCAGATGAAAATCATCAATATTCCCCTAATATGCTTCATTCACCCGTATCATATAACATTTTGGTTCGGTGAAAATGAGGTGCTTGTAATGAAAGTCTCCAGGGAGTCAAGATATAGTCATCACATAGTTTAAATCACTTGGCTATTAGATGTGTAAATCCCGAAAACTGGTTAACGAAAGGACGAGAAGATATGAGAAGCATTACAAATGAGAAATTCCACTTCATTTAGTATCATGGATAAGTCGGCCAGGTAATGGAGTAACTACGTCTGTTTCCGTTCACGAAATCGAAGTCGGATTATTTGTGACTTGGAGCGGAAAACTGGGATGAAAACGAAGAATTTCGATCGGAGATTCTTAGAATGGACGGGGTCATTTCTTAACGGTCTCCTGGTGATTTGCAATCATTCAACCACTTAAATTAACTGGATGAGATGAAGTTGCACTTGTCTATTGGATAAGGTTTAGAGCTTTTATTTTTCACGAGTGAATATCGTTATTAAATAAATCACGTGGTATTATTGGTGGGGGAATTTTTACTGTCATTTATATAAGTATGAAAACATATATAGTTATGTGAAGATTATCTGAAGCAAGGTCATCCCGAGGACCAAACAAAATAAAAAAAATTATAAAAACGTCTGGAATTAATTGCGCCTTAAAGTTTGGATTTTGGTTAGATGACGGGTGTTGAAACCTGAGCTAGCACCACTTGCATCCACTACACACCAACGGCATGAAAGGGCATGCTATCTATGAACAAGAATGTCAATAATCATTCAAAATATTTTCAATGCAATACTAGATACTTTTTGTAGTTTGGTTTATATTAATTACAATTTAAGTAAAACATCTTAATGATCGCATTTAGCAATTATTTTCTATGAATTCTTATAATTTCATATTTTTTAAAGAAAAATAATGCTAAATTTTTCATAACTTTATTTTCGATAAGAATCTTATGTATTATTTCTGGACGATATTTTTATGTGATGATCTTTCCGATTATATAAAACCAAAATTGTTAAATGATTTAAAGGCCTTCGAATTGTTTGTTTACAAATATACATTGCGTTATTTGTTTGAAGTTACAAAAATCAAAATGGTCCAACATTTTGTTGCGACTGTATAGTTAATAGTATCACCATAGAAAAGAGATAATCACAATTTAAGTATTTTAAGCAAGCTAACTCTAGACGACAAACAAGTTGTTCCTACGAGCAATATTAAATATGGAGTCTGTGTTCTTGCCGATTTAAATAAAATGTTCAATCACTTAAAAATTCAATTATTAATTTTTTTTTAACTCATCTGATAGTTTAATCTATTGAATTATAAGTGGGCAAATGGGTTTTGTTTCAAAAGTTTGGCACTTAATCCTCTTACAATTATATTGTATTATTTTATTTAACATTAATTTTCAGTCAAACTATGTCATTATAGAATAGAGATAGCTGTCAAAATTTTCTATAAAACATAGTTCATTCATCCATTGCAAAACTTGGATAGAAAAAATTAACCTGTCAAAATTAACCTGTTTCTTGAGTTTAAATTGATATAACTTAAAAACTACTTGTTATAAATCTGTGAAACTTTCCACAGTTATTTTTCATACATATTTCTTTAATTTGTCTTCATGAATTATGTTTTTTTTATTTAACTTTTTAAAAAAAAAGCTTTTGAAGCTTAGCATACTAGGAATTTTATATAGTTTTTGCACAAAATATTTTTTTTTAATTTTGTCTTATTACTTTACTGAAAAATCACGAGTACAATTTTTGATGTGAATTATAAGAAGTAGATTTATGAAAAAATTGAGTGATTTTTTCAAAAAGTTTTTTAAGATATATCAAATTTAGGAAATTTCAAAATTTTAAAGTTTTTTAATTTTTAAAACAAATATTTTTTAAATTTGAAAATTTAAAATAGTTTTTAAAGTTTCAAAGCATCATACATTACTGCATAAAAATTTTCAGAAAAATAATTCTAAAAATAAAGATTTTAGAATCTTGAGTCCCAGACCCTTTTAAAAGAATTTTTAAAATTAAAAAAAGCTTCAGTTTGCCATCATAAGTTTTTGTATGTTTACTCTGTTCTTTTGTATTTATTTTTATGAAAAATTTAGCTACTAATGTTTGGCAATCTTTACATAAGGGAATAATATTCATTGGTATCCAACGATTCAAATCAGAGAACTCTTAGAATTATAAATTAAATATTTTCGAATGGCGATAATATCAGCGTAATTTTAAATCACATATCTCATGGGGGAATTATATATTTTTTCGATTGAGAATAAGTAAAAATGCAAAAATAGACATTTGTGCAGCTTTTATACAAAACTATGGAAGCAAGTTTTTCGCAACAAAGGTAACAGTTTTGAAGGAAGTTTAAAAAAACTTTCAATTCGGCAAACTAAAAAGACTAATAATTTTTCAGCAAAAAATATGCTTTGAATTATTCAGCCGAAGAAGCATTGGAGCTTCTTTTAGAGAATAATTAGGAGCCAGAAGCAGTACCAGGAGATTCAAAATAATACTGTTTTAAACTATTACATTTATCCAAATTTTGAAAAAGAGTTCTTACCAATTTTCTTAATTTCATTGTGTACGAGTACTCCAAAGGAATTAAGCTCTCCCCCTTGGTGGCAAACATTAGATTTCATAACTTTTTCTGGCTAATTATTAGACTTGGTAGGTATTTTTAAAACGTCTAAGAGGTTAGGTTTTTTTAGCAGATTATTTTTGTAACAATACTATTCAGTTGGTCCAATAGGTTTCCTTATGAAACTTATGTCAGAACATCTGTAATTTAGATATCTAAGTGTTTCCATTTTACTTTTCTTACTTTTCTAAAATCCAGATAAATGTAATAGTTTTTTCAACAGTACTATTTTGAATTTCCTAGCACTGCTTCTGGCTCTTAATTATTTTTTAAACGTCTAGTTTTTTTTTGTTTTTTTTGTTTTTTGGTGTTAAGAAACGCAACAACAACAAAATGTATGTGTTCAAAATGAATAAGATACAGTCGATGGATATTTTAGTGTGAGTCGCTTCGAAAGCAAAATGGCATAAATGACTACTACGTTAGATATCACACATGACTCTTTGTATAGAGAGGGATAATAATCAATATTGTAAAAACATTAATGTTTGTAATCAAAATTCAGTTCGTTTCCTTCAAGTAGAAATCCTCCTTAACACTCCTAGAAAAAGTGTTTATTCAAAAATATGTATCTAATATCATTAACTCTTGTACGAAAACATGCAAATAAATACTAAAATATGAAATAATGAATAGTATATACGACGTATTAAAAATTAAATACTTTATTTTTTAGCATTATCTATGAAAATGTTGAGAATTAACAGCTTTACATCAGAATAGATATAAAAAAAAAATTTAAAAAAAAAAAAAATCGATTTAATTTTGAAAAATAGCATTTGTTCTTATTTTCAGAAAAATGTCAGCCATATTTTGTTGTCCAGTCGTTAAAGTAACAAGCTAGAGATCAAAAGGTACATGATTAAAAAACAACCAGGCATCTTGAAGTGGTAAAACTTTAAAATGAAGTGAAAGAATTTTCTAACTCAAAGTTGAAACTCATGTTTTCAGAACTTTGATAAGATGCAATTTAATTGACAAAAAGTAAATTTTACTTATTAATTACACTATTTAATAGTTCAAGTTAAAGAATCAAATTCACTTTTTGAAATGGAGAAAAAAAAAATCGAAATATGTTAAATAGTTTTAATCAGTCATTACCCTGGCTAAAATTCCTAACTTTCGGGGTCATTTCCGGGGGAGATAAAGGCAGTCGTACGCATTAATTCATACAAAAGGCAACTCCTCTAATCAAACTGAATAGTAAAAAAATAATGAACACAATTTATGAAATAGTGTGAGCTTTAGGCTTGGTCAAGGGATCTCAGGACTCTTAAATTTGAAAATTATCGATTTTTTTTGGGAAAAAAAATATGTTATGACGCTTTCTATTCTGAATATTTTGGTACCAAAATTATGATGATACTCAAATTATTAGCGAAGTTATTAAAAAAAGTTTAAACCAACATATAAAAATCAGTCGATGCCACGCCCAGTTATTGTTAGCAGACGACTGACTTAGAAGCTCATAGTACATTTCGTTTCACTTTTAAGCTACATGCAAGCCATTGCAAATATTATTTTAATTTATGTAGACAAGTAGAAGGCATACATCTAAATTTTTGAGTTACTTTCTGGTTTATTTAATGCTAATATTTATTTTTAAGTGCACATTTTGTACAGTTCTTTTTGAATATGCGATTCCGTTTTAAAGTCTAAAATATGGAAGTTTCTTGTCCTAAAAACAGATTATATGGACAGTAGCTGAAAAAGAAGAAGTTTTAAGGTAATAAGCACATGGAAAATTTGTAAATAGTGGTAGAAAATTTTTAATAGTTTATTTGTAAAAATGCCTTCTGCTTTCTTTATCGTAGAAGATTTCAAAGATGAAGTTCCACTAAATTTTTAGGATACAGAATTATTGATACTTCTATGTAGTTTGAGAATTTAAAAAAATTAATTGTCTGTTGTTCTTTGTGTCATGGTGCTTTAAAATTATCAGAGAAATCAACATGTGGACTTTCATCTATTTATACAGAAATAAACTCACGTTCCGTTTTAGCCGTGAGATATTGAGAAGCTGGACTGACTTCTCTTCAAACATTCCGCAACTTGATGAGCTTGCCATTACCCATTTCCCAAAAATCATACGATGCCATCAACAAAAAGCTGGCTGAGATCATCCAGGTTGTTGTCGAAGACTCTTCAAAACGGGCTGCGTCTGAAGAAATGTCCCTTAACGACAACAGTAGTTCTGTTACTGTTAGTGGGGTTGGTACATAGAAAACTCGGGGCCACACTAAGGTGGAGCGAAAAACCTTTTTTTCGAAATTCCAATCGGCAGTGGGTGCAAAAGTTGTGTTTTGGTTCATTATATTATCGTCAAAGTTTTATCACAACCCGTTAATATCTTCCGGTGCCCCAAGCCCTCCGAAAATTTGCTAAAAAGCGATTTTTTTAGCAAAAAGTACCCTAAAGTAGCATTTCGTAAAAAAAATTGCAGAATCGGCATAATAATTTAATAATATAACTTAGATGTACTTAAATATATAAAAAAGTATTTTAAATTTGCTTCATATTTTGATGTACCCCAAGCTATCTGAAATTGAGTCAAGAATCACATTTTTTTAAAAGAGTATTTCCAAGTTAGAAGAATATAATGTAAAATCTAAGTTTATATAAAAGTAAACTTACTAGATTTTATTTTAATTATCCATCTGTGAAAGATATTTACATTTCCAACATCTTTATAAAGTGATTAATCATTTACTTGGGTTCAACTTTAGCTTGTTACCATCATCATTAATGAAAGATTCAATACTAGTCAATTGAAATTAAAGTTCATTCGAAACATTTTATTTTGACTTTTTATTTTTGAGTCGAGACTTTTTACTAAGGACCTTGATTTTAGTCTATTTAATAAGAAACCATGATGCTTCATTTCTCCGCATACACTTTCTGATGTTTCAGATACATGTCGAACTCTACGTTCAATTGCTTGGGCATGCAAGGATATGTCGCCCAATCCACTGCTTTTAAGCTATTCACTGCACTCTCAATTTCATCTGTTGGGGTATTACTCATTATAGAAGGATCATAGGGACCAACTTTTTGTCAATTAATAAGTTCAGAGTAATCCTCTGACTTGAAGTTATGTTTTGTCACTTTAAAAATTCTAATGTTTACGTTTTCTTGTTTTTGACTTCTAGCAATTAATTTTCAGGATGACAAAAAAGTATATGCACTGCATATACTTTCATAATATACGTGGTAAGCTGTAACACATTTTCTGATGGAGTTTCTGTACCTGCATACAATCTCAAAATAAGGTTTACTGTTAGCCATCTTGAGTTTGCAACAAGACCAGGTTTTTTCAATGATAGATCGGAAGAACATGCACCAAGTGATACATCAGCTAAACAAATATCATATAAATATTTCTGGTCATTACTGAGAATCAAACTATCTCTATATTCGGCATATTCTCTAAACTTATTGAACCAAATGTCTTTATAGCGATATTCTTGCAGGTTTTAATGGCTTTGCCAACTGGCCTGGAAAAGGCTTTGTGACCAATTGTGGCACCATCTAATGCACATAAGAGATGTCGAAAGGGCAGTTCGTTGGTATGGAACAAGCAAATGCTCCATTGCAATGCTCTCCCAAGCTCCAGCTTCAGAAAACGAATTACTCCTCCTTTGTGATGGAACAAACGTCCCCGAACACATTAAATTACGCTAAGTTCATTGAGATCTATTCCACTTACTTCCAGAATTGTACTATGGACTCTTTTAGTTTTTGCTTCTCCAGTTTTCACAGTAACAAGGCCAATATATAGCGAGCCTGGTTCTTGAAGAATTGTAAAATGCTCTTCTTTTTTCAGTATTTGGATACTATTTCAATCTCTTCTTGAATGTAGTACATATTTTTGATCCAGTATTCAAGGTCAAATGATGGGAATGTCTGACTTAGAGAAACAGGGGTGATAGTATTTCATTTTGAATATTTTAGAATGAAAACTTACGTTTTTGGAAAAATTAAATATGTTTAATAACTTAACCTCCATGTGTCACTTTATATACTTGCAGTAAATTAAAATTATGTTTAGGAAAGTCATAACTTATATAATGCACATATTGATACCTTTTTTTTACATTATATGGTCTGTTTATTTAGAGGCAAAATTTGCAAAAATTTTTACTTTTGGACAGTTTTCAGGTGTTTTAGAGCACCGGAAGATATTATTTAAAATTGAAATAATTTAGCATGTGTATTAACAAACTTAAATTACATGTTTTGCACCCCCTGTCGATATTTTGTTATTGATAATTATTTTTTAAACTTTTAAATAAAATTTGCAGAAAAATGTCAATTTTCTGATACTTTAATGCCTTGGGGCACCGGAAGATATCATTTAAAAGTAAAATAAGACCGTGCTATATCTATTTAAAAATGCAAAATACAACTTTTGCACCCCTTGCCGAGTCATTTTTCCGATTTTTTAATTTTTCGCTCCACCCTAGGCCACACGTTACTTGTCGAGGTCATGTCATCGCATTGCAAAGGATGCCAGTTGTACAAAGGTCCTAAATTTGGAAAAAGATATAAATCTTGGATCTCAAAGCACAGACCGTTTTTTACTAAAAATCATTTTGGATCTGCAGGAAAAGATGGATGTCGATGGAATGGTTAGAATTTTTCGGAGATCGGAAACTGAACGTGGCCTGAAGTATAAAAAGTACATTGGCGATGGCGACTCGAAGACATTTGAGGCTGTTTCGGAAAGCAAACCATATGGGATAGAGTTTAAAATCAAGAAAGCAAAATGCGTGGGCCACATTCAGAAAAGAATGGGTACTCGTTTGCGAAAAATGAAGTCAGTTCTTGGAAATAAGAAATTGTCAGATGGCAAAACTAAAGGCGGCAAAGGTCGACTGACTGAAACCATCATCAATAAACTTACTTCATACTACGGGAATGCCATAAGGGGCAATTCGGCTAATATTAATGACATGAGGCAGGCTATTCGGGCTGTATGGGCTCATTCAGGCAGCTCTGACCAAGACCCTATGCATTGGTTTTGCCCGAAAGGTGAAAAGACTTGGTGTAAGTATAACATTGCAGAAGCTAATGGTAAACTGAGGGTTTTTAAGCATAAGAATACTTTACCAAAGGCCATTATTAACACCATTAAACCCATTTTTAAAGATCTATCCCATGTCGTTCTGTTACGGAAGTGGCTTGACTGTCGAATACAGAATGCGAATGAATCCCTGAATTCCCTCATATGGAAATATAGTCCGAAAGTTATTGGGTCGGGTATAACAGTAGCTAAATTAACTGCATATTTATCTACTTGAATATATAATGATGGGGAGAAGCCAACATTACCTATATGTAAAGCTTTAAACTTAAAATATACAAACGAATGTATAAGTACTTGTATTTCACTGATTAAAACGCTTGTCGTTGTGGCGGGAAAAAGAGCCAGCAGTGCTTCGTTAGAGGCTTGAAAAGTCAAAAAACTAAAAAACGCTGCTGCAATTGAATCTCTGCAGGTGAAGGAAGGACTAGTTTATGGTGCAGGAGAATTTGATTAGGTCATTAATTTCACTTCATTCACTTTGTGTAAAATATTAACTTTAACTTGATTTTTCTCAAAATGTAAATTTTCAGTTTGCGCGCATGATTTAAAAAAAAAAAAAGTATTTATTGTATGAACTTGAAATTTGATGCACAAGTTCATAACGACTTACTCTATAACTTATACTTCAATTTGGTTGGTTGTTTTCAGATTATCTGGCGCCGTCAGCAACACAAGGACTAAAATGCGCCGAAACATTCGTCATTAGACAAGCCAACATACATTTACAAACACCCATGCCTTACACGGGACTCGAACCCGCAACCTCGAGGTCAAGAAGCTAGCACGCTAACCACTATACCATTTGATCGACGATACTTCAATTTGGAAAGATTTTATTTACAAAAAAAAAAAAAAAAATTAGAGAATTTTTGGTGAAAATTTTATGAAAAAAATAAATTTTTGAATTCTTATTTAAATCAAAAATACTCAAGCCTTAAGAAACATATTAATAAGATCTATAACTTCTAGATGGCCAATATATGTGTTATTTGAAACAAATTTGGGGCAATTTGAGCCATAATTTGTGTCATAATCATTGGCGCAGCAAGTAGCATATATTTCTGATAATCAAAAAGGTCATGATTTTTATTTTCAAATATATATAATTATTTTAATTCTGTTTAAGTTTAAGGGTTATGTAAATAACAATAATGTAAAGTTTCAAATGTAAAAAACCAAAACCGTAAGCTTTGCTTTGTTAAAATGTTATATTGATTCGAAAACTGAGATTTCGCGTATGCCTGCTGAATTTTTTAAGGGTCCTGAGACCCCTTAAAGTTTTGGTCACAGCCAGAAGAATCAAAAGAAGAAAATGACGTTGAACTCGATAACTTTCAAATGGATTTTTTGCCGTGTTTCCTTATTCTATGTTAACAATTACGTTATTTTTTCCTCTATTCACCCAAGAAACGCGATGGTAAGAAAATCGCCGTTTTATAGATAATACGAGTTATTCCACGTAATTTTATGCAAATTACAGATTTTAAAACTTCCGTAATAAGTACATCGAAATCTAACATGTTGCACATTACCAATGATATGCCCATTAGGGTGGAGTGAAAAAATGAAAAGTGAAAAATATATAATGCCTTTATGTGGAAAAGTTGTCTCTTACAAAGCCTATTTATCATACCAAACTTCAGATAAATAAATAATATCTTTGGCTGCCCAAATAACTTTAAATTTTAAGATTTTAGCTCAATTTCTCACCAAACTGGCCGAAACAGAAAGGTAAAATATATCTCTCATTTGAAGCTACGAATGGTTGAAATTAAACTTTAGAAGAAATAAATAATCAATGAATATTTAGTGACCTTGGAAATCGCGAGATGGCCTTCAAATGTGCAGTGCTGACGCGCATGCTCATCTGACTCTGGCTAAAGTTTTCGCTGCGTCACTACTATCAACTGCGTTCTTTGTTTGAGTTGGCTGTCTTTCTAGACCGTGAGACTGAATGTCATATTTTTTTATCATGTTTGCTGATGTGTGTTCCCATTTAATAAAAAAAAAAAAAAACAGTTCACTTCCTATTGTATTGTATCAACAAATAAAACATTAGGTAAGAAAATACCATAAAAAATATCGTAATACAAGTAAATAAAGGGGTAATTAAGGGCTCTGTCTACTCTGAATGCATGAAAAAAAAACTCTATTTTTATTAATTTTTTTTTAAGAATATTGTTATGTTAATTGATATAAAACTTATTAGGCTTAACAAACATATTCGTAAATTACAAAAAAAAAAATATTATTGATTTTAATCACTTTTATAGTTTGAAAATGCCTGGTAAGCAGGAATCCTCAAAAGGTTGCGCTATTGAAAATATATTCTGTTCATTTATCACTTTATCCCGTACCAGAATTATTGCAAAATTTTAATTTTACTATTTTGTCTCGCAAAAAGCATGCAAAAAAAACATTTTTAATTTTCTTTTTTTTTCCCTCTGCATTTTGTTATTTTTGCATATAAATTAATATTAGAGGTACGGGATATAGCCACTGTCACACTAAACCTAAAACCATTAAATTTGTTTGGTTCAGATGGGCCATTGTTCAGATTTTTTCAACAGCACACATCTACCTACTTTTTGAGGACTCCTGTTTACCTGGCCTTTTCACACTAAAAAAGTGGTTAAAATCAATATATATATATTTTTTTAGTAATTTACGATTCTTTGCTAAGTCTAACAAGTTTTATATCAATAAAGATAACAGTATTCTTAAAAACAATTAATAAAAATAGCATTTTCTTCATGCATCCAAAGTAGACAGAGCCCTTAAGCAACTTTTTTTTAATATAGAAAAATGGCTAACTAGATGACAATGTTCGAGAATTGAAGATTCCTACAATAAATGTCAAAGCAGACAACTAAATGGATTTAAATAAATGGAATTCAGTTACACTTACTGAGCCATCAGTTGCGGCATCTATTTCTGACAATGAACTGAACCTGATGATTTTGGATATTCCTGAGGAAATCCATATTTTAAGATATCCGTGCCATTCACAAGCAGTAGAGTGCTGAAGTAGACAAGTGAATGATGTATTAGCAGCTTTATATCACAACGACTCTCCTAAAGGATTGGTAAGATCAATGATAGCATCTAGAATTGCATTACCCAAAATTGAAACTAAAAATCAAAATTGCGAATTTCTAGAAGATAATTAACCTAAATATTTAAAAACAAAGGGTGGTGGCTATGCAGCTACCTCCAAGTGATGAGTTCTGGGTTGTTTTAGAAGAGAAAACTTGTAAATATCTGCATTCAAACTTCATAAACGCTGCAATGTTATAGAAATTTCTATGGCAAATTGGCAGCCAAAGATTAAGTCGTAGAAAGTTCAAATTTCAGAGACACGATTACACTTATAGATGGCAACTTTTTCGCATATAGTTCCTCCCTAATCAACATTTTCCCCCCGAAAGGATTAATATGCTAATTTAATACTATGTGAACTACCAGATATATGAGTGACATGGCCAAAATATTTTGATACATATTCTGAAAGTAATACAACGTGCTCTTCTGTTATTGTCTTTCTGTAGCTGTCCTTTTCCTTCCTTAATTTGAATCAAAGTCTTGTATTTTCGACAGTCAAAATATATCGCATATTCTGATGAAGAGTTTTTCCTTTTCAAGTCAATGCGGTTTTATATTATTTCCTTTCTGTTTTTGCTACGATCGACTACTTTAGAAAAATCTTCTTTGATAATTATTCCCATATCGTTTAAAGCAGCATTTATAAGAATTGAAGCTGATCTATGGGACACACCAGTTCTGTCAATAACCTGTTCTACATTTGGAAGCTTAGTTCTCATTTGCGAAGTTGAAATGGAATCTTGACTTTTCATTTCAAAATGTTTATATTCAAAAACAGTACCTTCATTTTCATTTGAAGAATTTGAAGATTCCGAAATTGGTCTCATATCAGAACTGGAAAGTCTATTACCTGTATTTTCCACAATATCTTGCATTTGAGCATTTTTACTTTATTCTGCTGCTCTTTCTTTCCATTTCAATCTCTTTTCAATCATTTTGTTTGCTTTTATATCAACATTTCTTATTACCATTCTACGAAATGTTCCTTGATCCGTGAAAAAAGCTCTTTCAGCTACAGATACTTTAATTTTGCATTTACAGATTAGAAAGTCCTTTCATTTACATATTAAAGTATCAAACAGATTTTCCTCGGCGGATTTTTTAAAAGACATGTTTTTCGAAAATTTTTAATACACTTTCTCGTTTTAACGGTTTCTTAATATTACGATATTTTTTATGGTATTTCCTTAACTTATCTTTTATTTGTTGATCCAATATAATAGGAAATTAACTTTTTTCCCATAAGCATTTAACATCTTTTATTAAATGGGAACACATATCAGCAAACATGAAAAAAAAAATATGGCATTCACGTAACACAAACTAAATAGAACTCTCTAGGAAGACAATCAATGCGAACAAAGAACGCAGTTGATAGCAGTGACGCAGAGAAAACATTAGCCAGAGTCAGAAGATCATGCACTTTAGCAATGCACATTTGAAGGCCATCCCGCGATTTCTAAGGTCATTCAAATATTCATTGATTATTTTTTCCTTCTAAAGTTTCATTTCAACCATTCGTAGTTTCAAATGAGTGATATTATATTTTACCATTCCGTTTCGGCCAGTTTGGTGAGAAATTGGGTTAAAAATTTGGCAGCTAAAGATATTTAATTTAGTTGAAATGTTTTATGATAAATAGGCTTTGTAAGAAACAACTTTTCCACATATAGGCGTTATATATTTCTTACTTTTCATTCTTTCACTCCACCCTAAGGGTCTTTTGGATTTCTTTTTTAATGCTTACATCACATGTGTTAGGCAAGTTAGAGACTTTGTAAAAAAAAATATGGCATGTAAAAGGAAGGAATAGTGAAATAAATATTTTTATCTGAATTATATGTCCATGTGGAAAAACCAAAAAGTAATGGGTTTGGAAATACAAACACGGGTAAAACATGTCGAGATTGTGTTAATTACAAACTGTTCGCATACTACAGATTTCAGTATAGCCATTCGTGAAAAATATAAAGCTTTGTTAATTTGTCTGTCAGTCAGGGTGAAATAAATGCAAATACATTTGAAGGACATTACCCTGAAACAGCTAACACATGTGTGTATGTATAATTTTTCCTGGTATCCATTACATGAAACTGTGCATAATGTTTTAGTACATGGCAAACAAATAATAAAATAGCTCCATTACCATTAGGCTATTTTGATAAATAGGGATCTGAAGCAAAAAAAAAAAATATCAAGGAAAAATGCCATGCCGAAAATGTTTTCAATGGAGCAATTGATACATACTATCCGAAAATATAGATAATTATAGAACAGAAAAAACTGTCCAGACAAATTGAACTTTTCTTTTGAGGCAATTAGATGTCTAATGGTAACAGAATGCTTTAAGGAATTTGGAAAAAAAAATACTGATGAAGAAGATGAAAAAGTTGAGTGAAGAACAATTAGTGGAATTTTATTACGTCGATTGTATTGAGTTAGAAAGTGATTTGTAACATTTCCATACTATTTCATTTCAAAGAACATTGTCACAAACTTTTTAAAATAACGGCCTTTTTATTAAAACTTAATATTTAATTTTCTTTTCATTTGTATAAATGCTTCATGGAGGAAAGATGCTTTTCAGAAATTTGTTTATTTTAATTATTTTTTTGCGTATGAATTGTAATATAAAAATAAACGTAATTTCTATCAGAAATAAATGTAAAGTTAGACAATGGAAAAACAATATGAAATACTATTTATCAAATTTAACATTTACTTCATCACAGTAAGTATTTTTATTTTGTGTTATAAAAATAGGTTGTAGAATCCATAGTGCATAGCAATATTTAAATTTGAAATTTTGAATATAACACTGCTTACAAATACTTGATAAATAGTTTTATTTACAACCGATTTGCCAAACATGACATTTGAAATACAATTAAATGAAATGGAAATTAAAATGAAATAGTGTAGAAAATCCTTTTGAAATTTTTCTAGATCTATGGATTACAAAGAAAATGACAGGGTAATATTCATTATACAAATGAGTATTACCCCGTTACCATAATTAAAACAAATAATATTTCATTACAGATCTAGCCAAATAAATATTTTTACTTCACCACTCAATGATGTTTTAGAAATATGAATGTCCCTTTTTTGTGATATTGGGAATCTGAAACATTTACAATTATCCAAAAGGATCTATCTCTTATAAAGATCCTATATTTTCTTTATGAAACTGGTGATAGAGAAATTTATTCCAAATTGGCAGCAGCCGACCAAACGGTGTGGTGGTTAGCGTGCTAGCCTCTAGACCGCGAGGTTGCGGGTTCGAGTCCCGTGTTGGCATGGGTGTTTGTAAATGTATGTTGGCTTGTCTAATGACGAATGTTTCGGTGCATTATAGCCCTCGTGTTGCTGACGGTGCCAGATAATCTGAATACAACCAACCAACCAACCAAATTGGCAGTAGATACAAGAAAAAAACTTCAAAGAATTTGCTGAAAGTTCTATTTATTAAATTAACCAGTACTTCACGTACCTTTTCTCAGAAACAATAGTAAATACATATACAAATTTGGTGCCTGTAATTGTGAAACATTTCTTCATATACTGAAGCAGAGATTTGATATTTAAAAGACACAAAAAACTAATGCAAATTTCTGTTTTCTGGAGCTTTTTCACAAGTTGAATATTTAATTGAATTCTTATTTTTCTACAAAAACAAAAGTTTAAAAAAGCTTCGTATATGCAAGGGTTATACCAATGAAGTTACCAATTGATGAGAAAAGGTACTTCGATTTTATTAAAACTTCATTGGTAAATGTAGACAAAAACGTAAAAATATATATGCTTTTGTTGATTATTTATATAGAAAATCACTGTTCAAGAGTTTTAAACATATTTTAAAACACATTTTAAGCATATAAACATAAACAGATGAGTCCTCAAGAATACTTATCATCAGTTTGGAATTTCAAATTTCAAATAAGTTATACTACAGATTCTAAAATATACAGCAAAAACACAAATCTACGTTTATCCTCTTTTAAATGGCAAAAATCGTCTTTGGGTTATATTTTCTTTGTATTACCCATCAACAACTCTCTGCTCCGTTTCTTTTACCCAAAATGAATAATTATCATCAAAAATACCACTAAACTCGCCAAATTAGCTTACGTCTTGAATTTTCATAGTGCATTTGAAAGTTGTGCGATGTTCGGCATCCTAGGTCTAATATAGAGTGAATGAATAGGTTATATCAAACCTTAGGCGAAAAAATTCGCTTAAACTAGACGGAGTATGTTTTCCTTTGTTAAATCACCCCGATAGTTTTCTTTCCATCCTTGTTGATTCAGATGGCATTAATACTTAATGCAGAGAAGGGCATGCTTCCATTTAATAAAATGAATCTGTAATGCACGAGCTCAGTTACTACTTACTTAAGCTAATGTGCCACTTTCCGAAACGGTACAACCGGTTCTATTGCTTTTCGACGAAACATTTTATTGGGATTCACTTTGATTCTGCCTTGATTTGGGATAGCGCTAACCACAGAGCTAGTAAATGGCCGATGTATATAGCAATAAGTAGAAGATATTATACGCATCAAATTCACTTGAAAATTATTATTTTTATTTTATTCTACTTATTACAAGATATTATATAGGTGTAAGTAGTAATAGTATTGAATCTCAATTTTAAGTATTAGCTTATTGGAAATGAACCCAGAACTAAAAATTATGAACTAAAATTTTTTTTAATGCAATAAATTATTTTATACGGCATTGCGGATTCAAATTTTTTCATAACTCTTTTTTATTGTATGGATTAACATTACTGTTTTACAACAGGTTTTGTAGCATTGTGTAAACTCGTCATAGCTTATGGTACTTACATCGTGAAATATTGCTTACTTTCCAAGTGCTAAACAATTTGCATCATACATTAAACTCTGTTTAACTATAATTACATCTTAATTAACTAATTATCGAACTAAAATAACTAAATTGTGAGAGTTTGGTTTGATTTATTTATAAAATACAATGAGGCATGACACTACTGTAATATCGTAAACTTTAATAAATAGTAATTTGATGAAATTTATTTCCAAACAATTTATAAAAATTTCTCATTTTTTTTTACCTTTCAGTTTTTTTTTTTTTTTTTTTTTTTTTTTGTAGTTGTAATAAACACTTTTATTCATATGTATTTATTTCGTATTAATGATAAGTAAAAAAATTTAAATGGAACAAAATGACAGATTTTAGAGTATATATGATAGATGCCTATAGATCTGTTTAAACATATTCTACTAATTTTTAGAAGTTAAAATACGTTAGATTTAGTACAAATAAAAATGAACTGATTGTGTGATTAAATAAATTCAATTTCTATTTCATTCTTGTTGATCCTTGTAATCGTTTTGATATGAAAGTTAAGTTCTACGTTGCAATATCTAAAATTTTCGTGCGTGTAGTTAGTAAATAAAATATCTAAATTTTATTAACTAAGATATTATACGTTTCTTAAAAATGCCATGGATTTAATTAATAAAGCATATTTATTTTAATAGTATTATCCACAAGTCATATATAACATTATTACAATCGATTTCTGAACATTTTTGCACTTAAGATACCGCAGTCAATTTACATAAACGCTTCAATTTTTTCATCAATCTAAAGTATCTAGATGTAAAGTAATAAAAATGAATTGTAATTACACATTAATGCTTCTTACGATAAAGAAAATTATCCGATATTGCCGACAAAAAAATATGAAACTTTTTGCAAAGAACAAAAATCAAAGTTTTCCAGACTTGAATTCTTTTGGTTTCGCTGTCAGTTTGATAGCTTTTTGTCGTGACCAAGCGGCCTACGCCCAAATGGTTCACACCAAATCAAAAAGATGGCAGTCACGCTAACACGTGATATCCCAAAAGACGGATTTTTAATGTCATCAGATAGTGAGTGGACCTGCATTTTATTAATCACCCTTTTAATAGACGTGCACTTGTGCATTGATTTTGTAGTTTGCTGTCATTTCGAAGCAGTTGAAAAAAATCTCAGACAAAATGTAACGAACTGCTTTCCTGATCAGAATCTTTAATACATTGAAAGTCTTGTTTTGCAATACCATATAAAAAGTATGATTGTTGATAATTGGATTTTTTTTTTTTTTTTTCAAATTCGAAATATGAATTTGTGCATTTTACTTGATATTAAACAACACTAAAAATCTTTAAAATGTACAAAGATAATTTATTTAATACAACAATAATCACTTCAAAACAATTTTCAATGTATTATCAATGTACTCATTTATAAATAACTGCATTATTTGTAGATAAAATAGTCACCAAGACATTTTAAATTTCCCATGTAAATTGAACTTAACACAAATATTACAGAATTTCGTATAGCTTTAGTTAATTAAAAGAACAAAAAAATATTACATCTGGTATTTCGAAATTGCTCAAAACTTTTATAGGCTATATTGTTTACACATACTTTTTATTTAATACAATTTCATATGAAAACCAGTTGTTCATTGGAAGTTAATAATTAAATGCTACCACTTTGTTAATAATTCAATGCATTCATTTTTCAATAAAATTCAGAGTTGTCACCCGTAGTATTTAAAAAAATTCATATGAACTTGCATACTTAATCACTCCTTTAATAAATCGCTTTACTGCATATACAATGTATCCAATTTCAATTTGATTACCCAAATTGGGTAGAAAGAAACACACAGGGTGTCTTTATTTAAATTGTCACTAGTACGAGCAGCCAAAAGCATGAAGAAATAAATAAATCTTCACAATACTTTGCATGCGTACTACTGAAACCATGAGGCAATCAACTCTAAAATAAAAAAATAAAAACCATGGAAAACAAGTTTTTAATAAGTTTTTAAAGTAGTCCGAATTTAAATAGGGTACCATTTTCCTACAGATTTTTCAAAGAAAACTTCACAGCATTAAAATGTTGAATAGAAGAAAACCCAGAAAGCTCTTGTGATTTCCCACTAATTAACACTAGAGAATTTATAAAATTTCCTATTAAAAGCCTTAGTGTTGAAATATAATTTTTTATGGTTAGATTTCTATTAAGAAATGTGTTATAAAATTATGTAGTATAAATTACTATATTGATTATTTTTCCATAGATAAATGTGAGTAATATGAAAATCGATATCCAAGGCAAACCACAGACCAAAGAGATAATAGTTGGAGTGGAATCCTTGGAATAGAGTGAGACTGACGAAGGGTATACAATTATTTTCGAACAAGCTGAATCTAGCTATATGAGGGTAAAAATAAAAGGTTATTACTTCAAAAGTTCTAGAGTTTTAACTAGACATCTCAAGAAAAGCATTGGTATAAGAATTTCCTGCAAGACCTTGACCTTGTCCTGACGATTGAATAAAGTTTTCTTGCACTTAAACTAATAAACATTTTTACAGCTTCTCAACAGTTGTTAACATTTCGATATTGCCGTCAATAAACCAAATGGACTGATGGTTGTTTGGTTGGTACCCTCAACGACCTATTTTTGAGAAGCATAACGGTTAATAAGACTAGGACCTACAGTTTAACATGGATTAAGAACAAAATCACAGCGAACATCATTGCCACTTGGACTGATGAGCAATGTCTTTTGGATGAAGATTTGGTTGGATGTCTCAGTGTTAACTAACACACTGTAAATACTGGTGCTCTAAATATCGACACAAAAGTGTCTGAAAGTTAGTTTCTGGTACATTAGGTGACTTATTTGGCAACACATAAATATCAGACATCACACGCGTCTGAATCTTTCTGAATTTCCATTCAGTCACGATAAGTGTTTTAAATAGCTAACGTAATTACCAAAATAAGACATTCCGGTTTTCAGACGCGTAAAATGTCTTAAACATGCGTCGATATAGCGAAACTTCAAAATGCGTGTCATCCAATGAGAAACGAGTTTTGCTTTAGGGAAACGAGTTTTATTTGGAAGCGTTCGTATTTTTAAAACAACATGGAGCTTCCTTGCCATGAAGTAAGTT
Source organism: Linyphia triangularis (assembly GCA_963978545.1). Classification (NCBI taxonomy): domain Eukaryota; kingdom Metazoa; phylum Arthropoda; class Arachnida; order Araneae; family Linyphiidae; genus Linyphia; species Linyphia triangularis. The sequence continues at coordinate 8,796,903 of OZ021721.1, read as the reverse complement.
GCCTTACAAGAAACCGACGAACCTCTTTTTGAACTATTTAGATTGGTTGGTTGTATTCTGATTATCTGGCGCCGTCAGCAACACGAGGACTATAATGCACCAAAACATTCGTCATTAGATAAGCCAACATACATTTACAAACACCCATGCCTAACACGGGACTCAAACCCGCAACCTCGCGGTCTAGAAGCTAGCACGCTAACCACTATACCGTTTGGTCGGCTATTTAGATTGGAGTTTTATTTGATAGCCAATGAATTAATAAAAAATGATGTACCATATTGCAGCTAAGTGTTATTCAATGATTCACTTATTTTCAGTGTTTTTATTATAGTACATTTTAATTGAACTATTTCTAAATGACACTTTCTGTTTTTATATTCAATTACATTTTTATTGGTTTTGTTGCATATTACAAGTACTAATGATTTTGAAAATATATTTAGCATGATTTGATATAATCTGGATAAAATTAATTCTGGGTACTCGATGACAGCATTAAAATCAGAAAAATCAACGCAACTAAATAACTTGTATACCATTAAATATTGATAAAATGAAGAAATTTATGTGTACATATGTTGTTCAAGGATTTTAAAATTATATTTCAGAAAAAATTTCTTAATAATAGGCTAATAATTTATTAATAATCACTTATTTAAAACTCGGTTAAAAAAACTTTCCCCAATGAGTTGAATTGTGATAGCACGTAGAAAAATCTAACGTCTAAAATAAAGTATTTTTGCTTTATATTTCTTAGAAATGTCTAAATACTGCATGAAATATCAGATTTCACAAAATAATAATATTAAAAAAGGTTTTTTTTCATGCGGTAATTTGTTGAACTTATGAAAGTTTACAATTTTTTAAGTAATAATGATTAAAAAATAAATTACATAGATTTTAATAAAATTTTTGTTTAGTATTTATTTTATATGTTACGTAATTACAATGAAAAAATTTCAATTCTATATATTACATAGTTTTTTATACGATCATACCAAAAGTTGAAAAATCAACGTTTTTATAAAATGCAAAAAAACTATAAAAATTCTAATAACTTACATATGTTTTCAAATTTAATGTGCTACACCTCTGTATTTTGAAGCAGCCATCTTTACAGATACTTCTAATGCCTTTTTTTTTATCCCCCCTCCCCTTTTCTTAGATTTTTGGAGGTTCATTAAATACCCTCTCTGTTTCGGCTTTTCAACGATTAGCGAAGTGTCGCAGTGACAGAGAAAACTGTTGTAAAAAGGTCCTATCCCCAAATTACAGGAATTTTAATACTTTTTTTTAGTTTTAGTATGCACTTAATATGTTATTTAATCATAATAACAAATTTCAATGTATGTCTTGAGATTATATATATATATGAGCATATCAAAAATTGGGAAACCAACGTTTTCAGATACGTAAACAAAATGTTTGTCTAACTTACATAGTTTTCAAATTTAATATACTCCAACTCCATATTTTTAAGTATTTCGTTACAGATACTTCTGATTCCATCAGTTTTAATTGTTTACCTTTTATTCATCTTTTGAGGGTTTTTTAAATGCCCTATATCTGCTTCAGCAATTCAACAATAATTGAAGCGTCGTTGTGTTACAACTATTGTATTATGTAGTGTTATGATAATGGAATGTTATAACCAGGTTAAATTCCCAAATGGGGAATAATTATATTATAAGTCCTTGATACATTATTAACATAAGTTTATGTTGCAACATAATGTATCTGCAGCATTTTTAGACTTGCCAATGCAAAGCATAGTACTATAAACTAGGTTCATATTTGCATCACGCTTGTTATTTGTCGTTGAAGTTGACTTGTAAAAAGCAACTTAAAACTGTGATACAATCTTAGAAGCCTAACCTTTTCTATTTGAGATTCAACCGCAATACAATGTTTACTATCTTAATACATATATTTTATAATAAGTCCCAGTTCCCTTACTTGGATATATTAATAGTTGTGTGCATATTATTAACAGTTGTGTTGCTGTTTTGCAATCTCATGCTTAAATTTACTAGGAAGGGGAAACATAGTAAACAAAAAGTTATGTGCAACATGGTAATAAAACAGTAATTTTGACTTTTCTTTTAATAAAAATTTGTAATTTAACACCGGCACATTTATATTGCATTTTAATTCAAATATATGTGGTTTTAGTTTTCCAACATCTGAAGGGTGCCATTAACAACCCATTCAGACACATCAAGTGTCTGAAAATATCCCCAATTCAGACACTCTAAATGTCTGATAATACCCCATTTTCAGACACTTCAAGTGTCATAAAGATTAAGACACCATTTTTCGCCTTTAAACAGGGCCACTTGTTTAAGACATTTTTGTGTCTTATTTTAAGACATTTCAATTTGCTGTGCATCCTAATATTAACAGTTAAAAGGTGGATGAGTGAATATCTGTGGAGGAATAACCATCAAAGTGCATATGGAGGTTTAAAAGTGAGAAAGTAAACAATGAGACAATATTTCAACTTACGCATTTTTTAGTATTTACAACCTTTTTTTTTTATATAGTTGATGAATTTTATGTTATAAAAGAGGTGGTAACAAAGTGTATGATCAGTAATAACCAGTTCAATGTTTGGTCAATTTATCACTCTGGTTTCCCACTAATTAGACATTGTATACTCATTGTTACTTATGAATTGACACAGCAGAGTATTAATCGTTTGTAATTGGAAGAAGATTTTAGTACCATGGTCTTCTGAATTTCGAGTTAGAGTGATTTTGAATAGCACACATTTTATGCAGAAACGTCCGTGTTTCAAATGGCTAAATTGTTGTGTGTATGAATTTTTATTCGAAAAATGTAGCGATGCCTTGGAAAAAAGATCAAACAAGTTGGTTGCTTTCCTAACTTAAGCTAAGAAGTAAAATAATAAAGAGTGGAAAAATCAACCCCGAGAAATGAAGATTTGAATTTGATGAAGCTTTTATATTATGCTTGTAAATTTATTTAATTAAAAATTTTACTAATTACAGAAGAATTTTAAAATGCACAGTTTTGCTTTTTAACAATTAAAAAATCAGAGTAATAAAAAACTTCAAAATATACATCAAAATGCGTTAAGAAATTTAAAAAAATGTTGGCCCCCAAAGTATCATATAAATGTTGACAGTCTAAAGGAGGCACCAAAATAATTATAAAACTAATTAGAGTTCCCTAGCCCATTGTGATTATTCGCTCTTTTGGAATTTGTCTCGATTAGTATTGGAATAATTATTTATACATTATATTTTGTTTAGAATTCTACAATTTGGTATCCAGTTAAAAAAAAAATAGAAATTTTTCGGGTTTAACATAGGTATTTGCTTTATGATTTATTTAATTTTGAGGTCAATTTTTTAAAATATTTTTTTAATCGTATTTCAAACACTTTATTATTTTACGAAATTTCAAAAAGAAAGATAAAGTTATTTTATCTGTATCGGAGTCGCATATTACTAATGGTAATGGTTAACTAATCAATAGAGAACGATGAAATGCAATCAAAAGTTTTAAATGAATGTGGCATCTGTAATGGAATGGACGAGAACTTAATAGCGGTTGCTAGTCCAAGGTGATCATACATGTTTCAAGTATTAGTTTACCATGTATTGGTAAGCATAGAGATATAATTGAGTTGAATGAAATCATATATTGAATTCTACCTGAATTACAACTTCTAAAATTGAGTAATTAGCATTACGGCAGATGCTTCTCAACCATGCTATTTCAAAATTTCAACTCAAGTTTTCTTCGTGATATTTCCCCCGACTTTTGAAGTTTGAATTTATAACTTTGAATGTAACTCTAGAACTGTATATTATAAATGCTTAAAATTTTTTACAGAGATTTTTTAATCATATTTCTTTAATTTCCAATTTATTATTGTCAATATGTTAGTTTTAAAAAATCCAATTTTTTTTTTAAACTGACGAAAAATGTGTTGAAAAAATATTCTATGGTGTTTTGCAAACAATTTAGAATAAAAAAATTATAAATTGAACTATAAGTTTTGGTCTTATAACAAAAACTAAAAAATCCACATTTCACACAAATTTAAAGTTTAAAAAATATATATATTTTTCTATCTAGGGACGCTGCAGTGTTCTGAGGCCGATGTCAAAGCGGCAGACATGCAAGTGTATATTATGTTAGCTGAGCTTAGGCCCTTCATTGTGTCCAAGTATCCCAAAAAAATTAAACGTGGCCGAACAAACATTAGATTTCATAACTTTTTTCAGCAAACCATTTTACTTAGCTGCTTTTCTTACATCGTAAAGCTGTAAAGTTATTTTTTGGGAAATAAAGTAGCTTATTCAACTACAATAACTAAAATATAACTACCCAAACAAATTTAGAATGATCACTTAAAAATTGCAGTTTTTTAATTATTGTGTCCTATACCCACTTATTTTTTTTATGTATGCAAATGCATCTATGAATATAGAAAACATTTAGTAATAGTTAAAATAGTTTCAAAGTAAATCTTCCCAAACACTTTTCCCCAAATTTTCATTAATAACATTTCCTAAGAATTTTAGAATGAAATCTATCAAAATATGGTGGATTGAAAATTTAAAGAAAACCGCATTAAACTGGATGTCTTAATTCTATTCAGTTTAGAAAATACAAAACTTAAAATACCGCGAACTGTTCATTTAAGATCGAATTTTTAATTGGATGCACTCGAAGTTCTCAAAAAAAAAAAAAAAAAAATCTCAGCTCCATTCTTAAGAACAATTTGAGACTTTTTAGCAGTTTTGACAGCCATTAATTTACTCATTGTTCATATTTTTGTCATAATTGCAGAAGTCCAAAATAATTACTCTAGTTCAACCAAATGATAGATTGCGTTATTATAAAAAAGAAATATTCCGTTTTGCGGCAAATGCTCAAGTTATTTTTCTCTAGTGCTCTTAATCCTCTCCAAAAGTTAAACATTTTAATAAGAATAAAGACAACGCATGACAAAAATATTTGAAGTGCTTATATCGAAGGTAACAAAAAGCTAATTAACGCTAGCAATTGTACAATCATTCGTAGAAAAACATATCTTTCGAAACTTTCATTAAGCATTTTTGATAATTCATATTGAAAAAAAAAGAAGTTATTTTACTATGCATTTTCTCACAAAATATTCGTTACATGTATTATACCGTTTTGGTAAATGTGATTTTTTTCTTTTTAAGGGTGGCTTCAAAACTTTAATTATCTAATAAATCAAAAGTAAGTTTAATTTACTTTGATGAATAGATGAAGGGACTTTTTATTGTTTAAGCAATATAGTTTAAAACGAGACATTTAAGGAATCACTTCGGAATATGCATGTCAGAAGCAATAGAAGTTAACAGGATTAAGCTGGATAATATAAATTAAATTTGCTGCTCAAATAGTTCATAAGTTCTCAAAATAGACAAATAATAATTGAAAATACTTTACATTTATTTAAGTATGGATATAAATAAGTTTCTAACGTATAGTATCAAGTTAAAGTTATAGATGATAAAATTTCAAAAGTCATATGAATATAAAAATTCCTACGACGTACACTTGAATCTAAATATCCTGGTGATGAAAAGTTTAACAATGAAACCATTTTGTTCATAAACTACTGATGAACCTGCTATTACGATAAAACATTTATTACATATGAAATAAAATCATAAATAGTCTTCATAGAAACTATTTTAATGGATTTTGTTTTCCCCTTCTAAAAAGATTTTTACTCCACGCCAACGCTGCATTACTCTGATCTCACATTCATTGATTTCTTTTAAAACAATTACTGATATGATGACGACCATTCACAATAGCCATTCAGTTTATTTACAAAAAATTTAGCTTTGATCTTTATTGATGCACGATGGTCCTCCATTGTTTTTTTTTTAGTATTATCATGCGTAAAGTTTAAATAAAAGTTTTTTGACAATAACTAATAGTTTTTAATAATATTTTAAAGACGTAAACGACTTTAATATACACTTTGGCTGTAATATTTAAAATTATAGCGGGGAGAGAAAGGAAGGTATAATGATATAAGAGTTGCTACGTGTATCAACTTCGAAAACTAGAAAATTATTCATTAAAGCTTTTCCAATTGATGAATGAATACTAAAGAATGTGTATTTTTTAAGGGATATAACCATATGATAAGAATAGTGGTAGTTCAATAGATTATTTGCACTCTATAGTTCAAGACAACTTATCATAACCTCAAGGAATACGCATTAGTGATGTGTCATCCGTTTTTACTATGGCTGATTGGCTGCGCAATAATCTTACATGTGACGTCTTGAACTGAGAAGAGAAAGGGTTAGCTGTGTTAGCCAATAGTGATTTGCCAAGAAAGTGACGTCATGAAATAGCTCGGTCAAAGTCAATTGATTCGTTAAAATTCTTATAGTATCCGTGGTTAGAAAAGTAAAGTATTAATTAAAAATAAAATTTAAAAGCACTTATTTTTTTTTACCAACATGTATTTAAGTTTAATAGAAAACTATGAGCTCAGGAATATTACTATGGAAGTTTTGCCTGGAACTACATCTTTTATGCGGAAGGATCCATTCTGCAGAGTATTCAATGAGGTCAAGATAAGTTGTCTTGGATTATAGAATAAAAGTATTTGTTTATTTCTATTAGACCGAGAGCAATTTCTGGACCTCATCGAACATCATTCTGATTTTTTTATAGAAATTGGAGAAAAGTTAGTAGATTACGAATCCACTGGTCTGCCGTGGCAAAAATGGCCGAAACTGATCAAAAATCGACTTGGAATGAGTTGAATTAAAATCCGATTGCCAAATATGTCATAACTTGCCAAAAAGAGAACAAACTTTTTCGTCTGGCAACCCACTGCATTTTGATTTTCAATAAGAAAAAGCGCAAACGATTTCTGATCTCTGACTCGGAAAACTTGTATCTTTTAAAAGTAAGCCAAATTGGAGACATCAGTTACGTCATCAGTGACGTAATGTTTATTGTCAATTTGGCTCATTTGTGAAAGATGCAAGTAAGCCATCGCCACACATCTGAATCGTCTACAAAACCTTCTTAATTGAAAATTAAAAAGTGAGGGTTACCAAATAAAAAAAAATGCTCATTATTTGGCAAGTTATTTCGCATTTGGCGACTGGATTTAGTTCAACTTATTAAAAGTCGATTTTTGACTAGTTTCGGCCACTTTTGCCACGGCAGACCAGTGGATTCGTAATCTACTCACTTTTCTTCAATTTCTATAAAAAATTCAGAATGATGTTAGATGGGGTCCAAAAATTGCAGTCGCCTCTCAGTCTATATATTAGACCCACTCGCACTATAATTAGGAATTTAAACTTTAGGCAATAGTTTAGGACTTAAATATTAAGGTATTGAATATAATGCACATTAAACTTCTTAGGAATATGTTTAAACGCAGACATACAAATCTGCTCACATATGGGAATACCCACGTTTCAAGCAATTCTCAAAATCATTCATAATAGGAATATAAAAAGAAATGCTAGTGTTTTAAAAAATGTCGCGTTATTTTTCAATCATATTATTAATTGTATGCGTTCCTGTAATACTCTCCTGACTTATTATTTTCTTAAAACGTGTAAAGAGCTGTAGAAGAATGCTGCTCAACTCAACTGCAGAATGTAACTTCAAGAATCGAGGATCTTTCATGTTTCCTTTCATCTCATGAATACTTGAGTGAAAATGGTTCTTCACTGAATTCGTTTTCCAATTTTCTCGACATTCAAAACGGGGGAAACGTAAATACGAACGACATTGATTTCCTATTCTTTGCTAGATTTTAATAGCATAAGGAATTCTTGCACTTGAAAGAGGAATTTTGTCAAAGGATCCATGATATTTTATTCCAGTGTGCCGCTTGTAACAATTGTAAGTGCTTTGGAATTGTTAAGTGGATTCCAATACCTAGCCTAAAAATCTTTCTTAACTAAATTTTCAGAATAAGGTTATTTAGAAATGTTAAAACTTGCAGTATAATTATGCTGTTAAGGTAGATTTAATATATTTTACATAAACCGTACTCTATTAATAGTAGATAAGAATTTTTTTTTATAGTATTATAAAAGAAAATAAGGCAAATCAAAGCTATGTAAAAATTACTTTTTAAAAGTATTAAATATGCAACAATCTGTTATCATTCCATAAGCGATAATCAAGTAGGTCAATGTATTTACATACTATAAATTTTTATTATTTTGTGCTTTCCAGTTTGTTGATAGACTGGATGCAAAAAGAGTGAAATCAAATATTTTTTTTAAAAACTTAAGATAAAATAAAAGTCGTTTTAAAGAATTGAGGTACAGTACGCAAAACAAAAATCCGAACGATGGCTATATCTTAGGTTTTAATTATCGTAGAATCTTACGGTTTGCACCAATATGTTTTGTTAACGATTTTCTATATGACTAGAGCATTTTTTTTTTCTTAGGGCGCTGTTTAGTAAGTAAATTCAATTATTATCTTTGAAAAGTTCAATACGAAACCCTATTTTTTATGTTTCCATTCGATTTAAAATACTTTGTTTACCCTAAATACCAAGTTTCAGTTCATTATGTTAAGAAGCACGTCACTTATATGAGCAAACATGTTTTTCCCGATCTTCAGGGTATATCCCTTTAATGCTGGGCAAAATCGAACGTTTGCGTGCTTCAAGACGTTATCTCTATTACACGGTCCCTTAAAGTGAGCTTTTTTACATTTTTTCCAAAATATTGGGAACCAAAAGTCAAAATTGAATTAAAAAAAATATCTAGAGATGTTTTCGACCATGATAAATCTAAGGAAAGCAAAAAAAAAAAAAAAAATACATTTTCCTATTTAAAAAAATTTAAAACTTGTTTTATTAATTAATAATTAAATATTAAAGCGCTGTGTGGTGCTATAGTTGATTGCTATTAATGTTTGGCATTTAACAAACTATCGTTTGAAATAAAAGTTACTGAAATATATTAATTATTTAATAATTTATGGCCAAAAAAAATAATTTTTTCTTTTAACATTAATTTGGGAATTCTTTGACCTGATTTAAATTACTAACCACTCATTAGAAAATTATGAAATTTAGTATTTAGACATTTTTGGAATCTAAATCTAAATATGGTTTAACATTCTAGGGCTGCCATAGAACTTTTTAAAGATTGGTTTAGTTTTAAAATGTAGGTGACCCTTCATGATAAAAAAAGTAATATATACTTAAAAGTAAATTTCATAATTTTGATAAATTTAGACTTTTTGGATTCTAAATCTAAATATGGTATAACATTATATGGTTTCCATTTAATTTTTTAAAGTTTGGTTTAGTTTTAATATGTAGGTGACCCTTCATGATAAAAAAAAAAAAGTAATATATACAATTAATATAGACCTTCCACGATTTACAATGGTAAGTGACTTTCGTAATTTCATCAATTAGAATACAATATATAGCTATCGTTCAGATTCTTTTTGCATACTGTACCATTAAATTAATAGAGTATATTTATTTCTAAGAACAGACGCATTAATAATAATAAATAATAGCAATAGTAATAATAATAATATATAGTCTGTTAATGCTTAAATAATGCAAGAGTAATTACTATTTAAAAATAATAAATTAATATGATACTCAGAAGTTCAAAAGAATTATTCTTTATTTATGAAGTATGGCGTTTGTAAATTATTTTTAATTATATATTATTAAAAATGTCCGGAAACTCAAAAAACAAAGAGCATACTTTGATTTCTTAATATCAATTGGTGCACCTGAGGATGGAAAAGTGTGTCAAGTGCTATTGGTTTTCAATAGCATTTGGAAGGAGGTAACTTTTTCAACCTATTGATATTCTAAGGAGTGTACTATCCTAATTATATTGTTTAATTTGTTTAATATTAATACAACATAAAATTAAATATTCGAGAATTTCACATATATTAACTATTTCCAAAAATATTAATTGCTTGAAAGCATATGTTTTAATTTTTATAAACTAGGATTTCACAATTTAGTAAATTGACTAAATTCTTAAAATAGAAACTTTTATTACCATAATAATAAATATTAAAAATCTCATTAAAATATGCAATGAAATAGTTCAAAAACAAATATACTTCAAATATTTAAATGGGTATGGCATTTTTATACTAAAAACTAAAAATGAGAAATAAATATTTCAAATAGCTAAATATAAAACTTAATATTAAAATTTGAAAACATCATATGTTATTTTAAATTTTCTGTCGATTAAGGGCTAGAGAATATTAGTAGAAAAAAGATCTTGAACGCTCCAAAATAGAAAATCACGCAATGAAGTTTTCATTTTTAAGCACCGAGTTTCATAATATAGTGAACATTACAAACATAATCCTTCATATTTCTTTTCATCATATTTATAGTATTAAAAGAATAAAAAAATATTTAACAAGAAATCGACGAATTTAGTTTCTTAAAACAACGACTTCTTTTAAGAGGATTAGCATTAAACTCGACGTTTTTTAAGGCCACTATTCTTTTGTTTTTGTAAAACTCCCATCAAAGATTAAAATGAATTTATCCTCTAAAGTGAATATATTGCAAGGGTGTTTATTTTAGGTATTATTTCATATGAATTCAACGACAGACACAAACGAGTATCTTAAAGATAATCTGAAGGCGTTATTTTTCAAAAGGTTAATCGAATACTTTTAATTCCATGCTACTATCTAATATTTAAATACAAATACTATCGAAATATGTAAAGTTACAAAATAAAATGAAAATAGTTTGTTTCATACTGATGGCAAATGTAATGGCTGAAATAGTAAAATACAGTAGTATTAATATTTTCATAAAAAATAAATTAGTTTCTGAAAATGTCTTTATGTCTTTGAAATAATGTGTTATTGTAAATATAATTCGTAGGGGGAACTAGGGATACATAACCCAATTTTTAGTTTTAGGGTTACATTACTTATGGGTGTGTAAATGATGTATATTGATGATTCATAAAGTATTACACAATATTTATGAGTATCTTTCAGAAGTATTAATTGTAAAGGTGGTAAAATAGTAAACAAAAAAACCTTCAACTTGTAACAAGTATCCCAATGAATAGGGATACTTAGCCCAAATCATATATTTGGGAGTATGAAATTTAAAATAATAAATGCAACATTTTTACATAATAATAACAACATAATTCCCATTAATAAGTCCAATGTTAAGACTTACCTATACTTGTTCAATGAGGTCAATACTTTTTATTTTTATTAGCTACATAACGTTAATATGCTGTCAACTTTTAATTTTATTGTAGAAAGTCAAAACTATTAGCAGTTTGAAAGCTATTTCTGTTCTTATTCACAAGTTCAAGAATAATAAAATGACTATTTATTTAACTGCAAATGTAAACTCACATTAAAACCCAAAAATTGTAATTCTATCCTTTTTCTTTGAAAACTCAGGTGGATGAAGAATTGCCTGAATTTAGTCAGGTTTGTGTATCTTCAGGAGATTTGTGCATTGAACATTATAAATATTTTGAAAGGTGGGTAAACTGATACACCTATTGGTTCTAGTCTGTAAAAACAATGTGGAGGGAATTATAACACCGTTAACTCACGTAACATCGATGGTAGGCAACGACATACAACTTTCAAGAATATCCATCAGTAACAAGTACCTTTTTATCAATTAAATATCTTGCATTCTTAACAAAATGGTGGAAGAAGAAGAAAAAAATCAATAAAACCTGCCAAATGCATTCGAATAGTATCCCTATTTTGGGTCAAGTATCCCTAATTGTACATTTATTACATAACCCTAAAATGCAACCATTTGCAAGTAAGTGGATAAATACTATTATGTTATTGTAACTAAAAGTATGCACACAAAAAAAAAAAATAAAAAAAAATCTTACTTTTAAACCAAAACCCTTTTCACATCAGCGTTTACAACAATAAAATATTACTTTTGGAGCATGAAAATTTAATTAGTCTTATAAAATTAAAAATGGATGCAAAGATTCAGTAGTCATTTTCACCATGTAGTTAGCTAACTGAAGGGCAAGCCTTGATACCACTTCCAAATTATAAAACCTTACCTATTCTGAAAAAAAGGCATTGGGTCAAGTATCCCTAGTTCCCCTTATATATAGTATATTATAGTAAATATAATTAGTATATAATATATTACAGAAAGTATAATTAGTATGTAATATATTATAGAAAATATAATTAGTATATAATACAGCAAAATGAATTTCTTTCCAAGAAGAAGATTTTTAACTATATTTATTATTTCAACTTTAAGGAAAAAAGAAATTCCTAAAAAAGCTACTTTAAAGAAACTGCAGTTAATAAAATAGTTATAACACTTAATTATATTATTTTAAAACACAAAATGGGTCCAAGTTTACTTTTATGAGGATTATCAATTTAGATTACATTTTAACTTAATATACAATTTGCAAAAAGTTTACAATTTACAATTAAAGTTAAAGTTACAATTTGCAATACAAATTTGCATTAAGTTATATCCCAAAACAGTTTTGTAAGTATTTTTATTATCCAATTTAAATTGCTTAGAATTTTAACATTTTCGTACACTATTATATAAGTTGATTTGATATCTTTAGAAAAAGTATTGTCGCCTAACACACGCTTATACTGCAAAATTAAAAACTGTGTTCTCAATAATATCACATTAGTATTACAACTTGTTTATTACTAGAAAATAATATTTCCCCCGATAATTTGATTATATTTAAAGACATGAGAAGACAAAAAAGTTAAATATAAAAAACTCGGTATCTTTAGAATTAATAATTTACTCCAAAATGTTTTGGATAGTCAACAACTATTTATTATAAACTAGGAAGATTTTGAAAAATACTTTTTACTTTGAAAGGAAAACATGATATGGCAAAAACTTTCCTTAACAAGCGAAAATGTTTTACTACGAGTCGAGTCTTCAGGCTTTCCAAGAATAATAAATATACACGTGAACCTGCATTTCCTTGAGGGTCGCTTACACAAATTGGCAAGAAGAAAATAAATATTTTATCGTCTCGCTGCAAACTTTTGATATTCAAAAAATTGAAGTTCTGAAACTAAAAGCTAATTGCGGGAATACTAAATGTTAATTGTAGTAATACAAAGATTTTTAAAATGCCACGACTGCTATAATTCAAAAGAACATCGTTAAAAGAAGACCTAAATATATATATTTGTAAGCAAAGATGGTTAATCCTGATTTATTTCGTATGTAAAACAAGTGCTTTTTTTTGTATACCATACATACTTTTTATTGCTCTTTTTACTTTCAATTACCTATATGTTAACATAGGGTAATAAAAATTTTGTTTTCGGTTTAAAAAAATATATATATGTATATATATATATTTTTATTTCTCCACTTTTTTCAATCATCTTGACTTCAAAAAAGTGGTATAGAAAAAAGGTTTTTGTAAACGTGATCAACATAACTCGCGAAAGAATTTACCTACGACGTTCAAATTTGGTTCAATTTTGGTTAGAGGTGACCATGGAACCTACCATTAAGGTTTTCTTCAAATTGTCTCATGCGATTAAAGAAGCTTTTTTTTTTGCTTTTTTTTTAAATAAATCATGTTTGTCTTTAATTGCTTAAAAAAAAAAGGCTCTAACGATTTAGATTTAAATTGCTGTGGTAATGCCTATTAAAGTGTTCTTAACAACTCCACCTTTGAAATTTTCGTATAAATGATATAAAGGCGAACAAAGTTGAAAAACGTATGTCGTCAACACAAAGTTCTCTTCCCTTGAGCTTCGCTCATCAATGACATTGGCTCATCATTTTTATCCTCTCCTCAGATTCCCTTACAAGAAAGGATAATATACGAATCATCAAAAAGTATATCACCAAAAATTTATTGCCAAACTGGCCATTTTCTTTAAATGAATGATCAAAATATAAAAACGATAAATAATACCAATCCATGTCAGTATTATAGTGTAATTGAAAGTTGTGCTTTGTTCCCTAGTTTTTAGTTTGCATTTGCACGTTTTTGTAGTCAACTAAATCTAGTGGAGATATATATATTATATATATTATATATATATACACACAAAATTATGATAACAAATGTGTCTTGGTGTGGCCAGGAGGATACTTATCTCAGGGTAATGAGCCACAATGAGGATTTTGACATAAAATCTCTGTAATATTGCAACGTGGTATTTATTGTCATTTTCAACACAAGGAGTAGTATCTGAATCTGACGTTGTTGTCTCTTACGCTATTTTACGTTTAGAGCGATGATGTGATTATTCACACTAAAAATCCAATAACCATATCTTAATCATCTCGAACACACCGACCGAAAAAAAAACTGATTCTTACAAAAATAAACGTAATAAAAATCCCAAATAAAATGGTCAACGAGAAATGTTATGAAATCTATATTTTTCGCAAATCAGCCACGTGTCATTTCTTTGAGGTACTTCTACACAATGATCGAATTCGAGACTATTAGGAAGAACTCATTTAGGCAATAAGTTCTTGGCAGGCCAGAGTTTCTATAGAAATAATATCATTACAACTTTAGAGTGCCAAGTACTGGTTACCTAAATAGTTATGGCTGTCTCTCGCAATAATACAATTTGTCTTCATTGTGTATAAATATCCCCCAAAAAGTGCCCGCTTGGAGGCAACCATTAGTTTTCATTTAACTTCTGGATGACAATTTTGCTTGGAGGGTTTTTTAAGTTTCTTTACAAATATATTTCTTATGGCATATGCTTATAAATGAACAACAATTTCAAAAGACTTATATTTCTCTAATATATCACATATTTTGAAATCTCCAACATCAGTACTATTAAAAAAATTAAATCATTTAATTTGTTCTATCAAATACATACTTAAAATTGTAATATCACATTAGAAATACCTCCAACACAAACATTCAGAGACAACAAATTGAAATTAAAATACCATTTACTTTGCACCTAGATTTCATTTAAGACAAACATTAAGAATTTGAATCATATAAATATTTCATTACATTAACCCAAAGAAACCTATTTGAATAGGGAACATTTCGAAATACCACCAGCACATTTCCCTGACAAGAAAAAATCGCGAAGCAAAATTTTTATTCATCGACTGCATTTTTCTAATCTTTGTATAACTACAGTTGAAAAAATTTGGAATTCAGATAAAAATTGTAAGCTCGCCTCAGAAAAATAGGCAGAAACGTTTAAAAAATGATTTTTCCCTGACTAAAGAAAAAGAAATTTATCTCAAGTATTCATGAAGAAAACTTCATTAGCCGTTGCCTAGAGCTGTATTAGTTTTTCGAAACTTATTTCTGTAGGGATTTAAATCCCGTCGGGTTTCGAGACTTTCTTAGTGGAAATTCTTAGAGTAAGCCATTAACAGATATAAAAAAAGGGCATTAATGTATGAATAGAACTATTAAAAAGTCCATCGACAAGAATCCTCGGAACATTTCTTATAAAACTTCTCAAGTGGCCAACATTTTGAAAAGCGGTTCTACTTACTTTTTTGCGTCACTTCAAACTACTAAATAGTTTAGTTGTTATGATATAAATACTTTAAAATAGCAGTTTGTTGCAAATGAGCTTTTTTAAAGTATTGAAAATATTCATCTATTAAACATACAAACATTAATTTAAGTTTACATGCAGTTTTATAAAGTCTGGCGATTTTATCGAAGTCTTACTTTAAATTGATAATTTAAGTTACACAGTTAATTAATAAAAACATTTTACTCAGTATTGTCTTACCAGCCCCTGAACGTAAAGTATTTACATAAGATGCGTTGATTATATCTACAGCTGTTGGTTGGTTTGTACGTTCAACTACCTATTTGTTTTGTACAGAAACAACTTGCCGGGGTCGCATTGTCGGGATACCACTTAATAAGACATTCGGTAGAATAACTTAACAGAAAGTTGGTTTTGTTATTATGAGATTATGGTTAAATCATGGGATGATAGCAATAACAATAATTTAATTGTACTCTTAACTTTGTCACATTACAGTTCGAAACTGCTACACTAAATCATTTTAACACCAACAAGTACTGAGGACTTCAGAGAGGGAGGGCAGCATATCACATGAATTTTAGTAGATTAGTGTGTAACATAGATGTTAGTTCAACCAGAATCAAATTGGAATGAGAAAAAGGCAGTATATTATTGATTTGATACCACGTGGGGTACATATCTTTTGTGATAGAATCGGGAAAGTCTCAAGCTGGGTGGTATGTATGACCTGGTATGGAAGGTCTTCTGAGAAGAGAAACTCACGAAAACACCATATGCATTTGATTGAGATTTCCCACTGCTCTAGCCTTTGTGTGTAATACATCAGAACATGTCCGCCTCAAACTAATCAGGCCATAACCTTCTGCTTAGTGTCTAACCCAAGGTTCGATCCCGGAATTTTTGGCATGGGAAGGCAGAGTTCTAGCCACACATCCATTGTATTGGTTGCGTAAAGCTTTTAAATAAGTGTTTAAATTATCCTAGAAACATGTTTCTAATTATAATATACGAGATAATAGATTGCATATTTTTAATAAACGATCTACATCATGTGTACTATACTGGGGCGTTATATCTGAGATGGGAGAGTGGCTAAATAGTTAAATAGATTGTTTTCTTGAGATCTATTTAAACATGTTTTTTATGTATCCAGTTCTTGGTGTTTTAAATTTTATAAATATTTATTTTGCTAATTACAGAAGATTCTATAAAAGATGAAGAATAGAATACTTTTGTAAATCCTGGTTGGATTTTAATGTAACTTTTAAAAATTTCGCAAAGCAATTTTAAACTTTAAATTTATATTGGTTATCATATGAAAGTATTTAGTTACTATATTTTAGAAAAATATAGTTCTATTGAGACTTTTTAATTTTTTTTTATCGAAACCAAACATTGAAACTATATTTCCTTCATTTTTTCCGAAAACCACAGGTGGAATCTGAAATAAATAAAATAATAAATATGAAAGAAAAAATGGTTAAGATAAACTAAATTACCTTGGATATGAAGAAATTAATTTGAAAATCTTCAATGTTTTAACATTCTAAATGGATAAATAATTGAACTCCACTGCCCGAATAGCATAAATGTTTGGTATCAGTACACTTATACGAAAGTATATTCAAGTCATCTTGACGAGTGATCCTTTTACAGTTTTTTAAAATTGAACTTTAATTATTATGGCCCTGTAATTCACAGAAAAGCAAAATGTTGTAACGTAAAATTCCAAACCTTTAAATTACGCTCAACTAAGTCCCTTTCTCAAGTGACTTATACCGTTCTTCCCATTTGGTTACCCCTTTTAGAAGTGCAATTTAATTTTAAAACGCCTTACCTCACGAAAAAGAGTAAATCATAAGTTTAAAAAAAATACTGAAAAAGAACGAGAAAAGAGTTCAAGTAAATTTTTTCCGCCATGGTTTTTTGAGCATCGAGAAGCTTTGTAAGTGTTGTTCTGAATAAACTGTAGTAGATAAGATAGCCGTAAAAAAACTATCGAAATAGGTTTAGCAGATCTCAAATAAATAAGCTATCATAAATATGGACAAGCGTTACATTTTTTATATAGATAAGTAAAAAAAAAGAAATGTTCTCTTCATATATTATACGCAAGGTTAAAAGCATATATTCGGTAATTGCATGAAATACAAGATCTAACAAAAACTTTTCCTTTATCCTTGAAACTCTTGACGCCTTGAATATATTAAAACAAAAAATATTAAAGCCTTGTTAAGATAAGTGTCCGGGGTATAAAAGTTTTGACAAATACTAATAAAAATCTTTTAAGTAATTGGGTATCAGGAATGAAAATTTACAAGCTCAAAAACCGAGTGACACCATTTTCCCAAATAAACAATAATTGGCTGAAAATAATTTATTAACATCAAAAAGTAACGATGAACTTGCATAATGATTTACACTTTATGAAAGCCTATTACTATTAGTTTCGATTACATATTAATATTATAACATTTAATTGTTGCATATTAAGTACTATTAGCATATTAACTTCCATCCTTAGTGTTCAGATTGATAATTAAAAGGTATTATTTCAAAGTAAATTAAATAACTTATAATTAAGTATTATCATAGGAAAAGTTCTATTTTAAATATGCAGCTTCAAGTATTGATAAAGCAGTGAAAAGGACAAAATTGGATGCAATTTAGGTGCAATATTAAAATTTAATTTTATTCCAGATGTGACATTATTTGGTTTAGAAGCTCAAAGACCTGTTTTTGAGCACAATAATGGCTAACCAGACAGAGACCTACAAATTAACGTGGATTCCGAACGACAATAAACATCCATGCCTAACTCTAGTATTCGGAACCTTCGGCATGCAAGGTCAGATGAATAACCACAGGGCCATCAGGTGGGCAGTTTGACATTTTTTATTTTAGAGATCCATTGTTGGAAAATTCAGTTTAGTTTTTAAAGAAAATTCAAATGCATGGAGTCAAGTTTTGTCACTGTGTATTTCAATTACACGTACATAAGTATTTCATAACTTACCAACAAATTACCGCAAAACATTAAATCAGCAGAAATTAACAAACATTTTACATGTTTGATATTTTACATTTCAAATAAAGTTAAAAGCGACATAAGAAATATGTTTTAAATACCTAATTCAAGTAGGCAGTATGCAAAATTCAAAACATATTTTTAAACAAGTCACTTAAATAACTACCAGTCTTCGAAAATGAGTGCCATGTGCATGGCAAAAAATAATTTGTAATTGTTAGTTACGTTTATAATTATTTGTAAAGATCGCAGAAAGGGTTGGGTGGAATGATGATTTGTTTGGAATGAACAATTAGGTAAATAATACTGTTCTAATTAGTTTTCGAAACTGAGTCAAGAATCACTTTTCTGATCGGATTTATCCTTTGACAATTTATGAACTAAGTGATTGGTTATGTTGAATTTCTTTTTACAAGTTGGTTGCTTTGAATGCTCAACGGACTATTTTTGTGCACAATAACTACTAAACCAGCCGAGACACGGATTCTGAACCATAACGAAGATCAATGCCTAGCCCAGGATTCAAACTCGTCACCATTTACATGCGAGTCCACACAATATTTGGTAACCATTCAATCATCAAGTAAGGCTTTGTTTTCGCAAGAGCTACACGAGTGCTATACTACGATAATACATCGTTACTATGTAATTTTAAGATGCGAATGCCGACCAAACGGTATAGTGGTTAGCGTGCTAGCTTCTAGATCGCGAGGTTGCGGGTTCGAGTCCCGTGTTGGCATGGGTGTTTGTAAATGTATGTTGGCTTGTATAATGACGAATGTTTCGGCGCGTTATAGCCCTCGTGTTGCTGACGGCGCCAGATAATCTGAAAACAATCAACCAACCAATTTAAGATGCGAATGGGGTCTTTAAAAGATAAAATGTCCATCTCGAGTTGGAGGAAACATAGAAAAATAACAACCAGCCTGACAATCGATACAAGACTGTATGCCACAATCACTGTGCATTGTAAGCTCAGCACCTGATCTTGCTAGAAGCGTCTACTAGTTTATGCATTGAATTTTTTTTTTTTTTTAAACTTCAATATAATGCCCTATTTTTCCACCATTTTATTTAGAATAATTAACACACCCCAAAGTACAATATCATTGTTTTTCAAAACACCGTGCGGGTCATCTTTTTCAGGCAATATCACTAAAATGCGAGGTCATTCGAGTTAATAATGAAGTACTTGATTGAGGATATTTCAGAGAACTCCAAACAACTCCATAGATAAAAACTTAATATTAAAAGAAACTCAAAAACTGTTAAAGATAGGATGGTTGGTTTGTACTCTCAAAGGTCAATTTTTATGCACAATGGTGCATTATCAGGTCGGGATCTACAACTTAAAGTGGATTCTGAACCACAAAGAACATCCATGCTTTTCCCTGGATTTGGACCAGGCACCTTTGGCATGTGAGGCCATAGGGCTAACCACACAACCATCAAAAGGGCAATAATGATAGCATTTGCTGTGATTCAAAGTATTATAATCAAAACATTACGTATTTGAATTGGAAGTTATGTGCGTAGAGCCATTATAAGTATTTATAGCTTACCTCTTGAGAATACTTAAGAATTTTATATAAATGGAAAAAAGGTAATCTTTGTGAATTCTTCACTCTCGTTTCCGTAAGTGAAAGAGAAAATCAAGTATCTAACCAGCTTCTTGCACTTCGGTGTGTTCAAAGAGCCATATATAGAGCCAACGTTAATTCACCACACCTATCGAAGGTAATAATGTCTTGTCTATGTAAGCAGTGAAAGTTATATGACAAATTTCCAAATAATAAGGAAAATTAATTATTTTCCTTATTTGAATATTAACCATCCATACTTTATTTACCACAACCAAAATATCCTAGGAAAATTTATTGTGTTGCTTTAGAATACTCTTTTTTCTGTGTTTATTCCCTTCACAAATTACCTTATTACTTTAAATTAATTTTTATTATTATTTTCAATTATCCTATATGTAATATAAGATAATGAAAGTATTGCATCAGATCAATCTTTTTTTCATTTATATACGTTTTGGAATGTACGGAGTTTATAAAAGGGATAAAGAAAAATTTATATGTATTGTCTGTGGTACGCATAGCTCCCAAATGGATTGAACTGCGATAATCAACTTATGTGTACGGATTGGTGGTGGTCATAGAACTTGTCATTAAAGTTTTGGTCAAAATAGCCCATTGCATAAGGTAGATTCCGTTGAAAAAATAATAGTTTTCAGCAATTACGGCACCGGAAATGTCAGGCTTGAATTTCAGCGACATCACGACCATCAATTTCACAGAAGATAAATTTACTTTGTTTTACTTTTTTCGCAAATCCAAAAAATGTTTGAAAAAAACTTTTTTTATACTTTTTGCAACATATATCCCTTGTACCTTTTATTACTACAAATATTGCGGCATTACCACAGCGATTTTGATCGAAAACGTTCGAACTGTTGTTTAGAAATTAAAGCTATAAAACATTTTTTTTTTCAATGTATATCAATGTTTCAACTTAATGTCTAAGTGCAATTTTGACGAAAATCTTAATGGTAGGTCCCATGATTACCACTAACATATAAACCAAATTTGAACACAGTCGATCTATTCGTTCGAGAGTTATGCTGACCACATACACATGGACACACATTTTTTCTAGACCACTTTTTCGAAGTCAGGATGTTCAAAAACGTAGGGAAATGTAAGAAAATCGATCTTTTTTTACTGAAAACAATACTTTCATTACCCTATGTAAACATATGGGAAATTGAAAGTAAAAAACTACATAAACACACAGTATGGGCATCAATAAAACTTTGGAGAAGTACAGGCTGGTTATAAAGTACCTTTGCCGACAAACGAGCCTCTATTGGCTGCATGAACATATAATGTAAAACAACTTCGAGATTTCAAAGTATACGAGGAAGAGAAGAACAAAAATTAAGATTTTACGTCAACAATAAAAATGGCGACAAAACTTTAAAAAATTCAAATAGCAATACCCACTTTTAAGCATTGATAAGTTAAAGGAACATTAGAAAATTATAAATTGAATTATAACAGTTTTCTATATTATAAAAAGAGTCGGCGTAAGACTTATAAATATTATTTATCCTAATAATACATATATGCCCATCTGATGGCCGTGTGATTAGCGCTATGCCAAAGGTGTCGGATTTGAATCCCGGGATAGGCAGGGATGTTCGTTGCGATTCAGTATCAACGTTTGAAGATACCTACCTGATTAGCCGTCATTTTGCATAAAAATAGGTAGTTGAGCATACAAACCAAACAGAATAAAATATTGCACCTTGTGTAGTGAGTACTCAAAATTCTTTATTTTTGTGTGAAATATAAAACAGACTACGTCATCTTGAATCTGGTTTGGTATATACGCTCAATGACCAATTTTTGTGCACAATACCGGCTAATCAGGCAGGGACCTACAGCTTAACGTGGATTCTGAACCACATCGAACAGACTTGAATCTGGAAGAACGGTATAAGTCAGTTTTAACAATCGATAGAGATGAAGCAAAGTAAAAAAAACCGCGCTGGTGGTTGATGGACGATTATCCAATCACAGTTCACTTCCATGATTATGTGGGAAACCTTGTAAAATGCTAGAATAGACATTTGTTTGCATATTATCACTAATTAACTTAGTTGCCAGTGTCTTGAACATGGGAGTCAGTCAGAAGCCAGAAACTTTCTTTTTTGTTGTTTATTTGTTTAAAAACGATTCAAATGTTATTAATTAAGTACCATTTGCATATATAAGGTAATTAAAAAAAAAAATAAGAAATAAAAAATATCACGCACCGGTGCGAGACCGGCACTGCGAAAGGAATTCTCTCTATCAGTGCCGGGTCTCGCGCTGGTTCGAGATCATGATTTTACAGACTTTAATTTACATAAATCGTTTATTATTTATATTTTTGTAATCATTTTCAAAACAATCATTATTTATTAATCAACAATCTTCCAAAATAATTTTAAATTTAAATAACAGACACGTTAGCATGTTACTTCGCGCGATGCCGGCGCCGTACTGGCTCATAAAAGTTGGTCGGTAGGCATCTCGCGCCGCCGCGAGACCGGCAGCTAAGTTGTTAAGGTCTACTATTGACAGTTCTACTGTTTATAACCCAAGATTTGTTTTCTTTCAACTCTCGGCAATCTGTAAGTTTCGTCCTCCCGACGATCTGGCAACGGCTTCCTTTTCCCAGCGTTAAGCAGTCTATCCAGTTGTTTATATATTCTATATCGAAGGTTTCAACTCGTAAACAATCTATTTGCCGTTCCGCCAGCTTCATGTACATACAGTTTATGTTTTTGTACACACTTCTAATCAAATGAAGAATTGAGTTCGAACACTTTTGTAGCAAGAGTGAGATACATATAATGGTAAAGTAACCCAATGATTTTTCTTATAAATACCAGACTTGTACAAATACAGTTTCAACACAAGTCGGTTTTAAGAATGAAACACCACACTCTCTTCTCATCCTCGTGTTCTATTTGAAGTTGCTATACGTCAATATGAAAGATCTTTAACTCTTATAAAAGGATCTGGAAATTGTGAATGTAGAAGATAAGGATTGAGTTCAATATTGAGAGAGGCAGGAAATTTCCCCCTTTTATTACAAATTCTTTCTTCTATTCGTTCTAGGATCGGATTTTTCAATAAAGCAACCTCATAAGCGGAATCGATTTCAAATTGTCCAAATAGAAACTTCTAATTATGTAGAAAATAGCTCATTATTTCAGTATATTGCCATCGTATTAGTATGGATGGTGTTTAATGAAAGAATAATGAGGATGCAAAATTTCAAATTTAAGGAAATGGTCTCAAAGAGAAACTTTGAAAGTTTTGGGATTCTGAAAAGTTATAAGCTAAAATATAGAAATAAACTTAAATAATCTCCCACAGAATAGGACATACGATATTTTTAAAACTTAATTTTAAAATTAAATTCAACCAATCCAAAAGCATTTCAGCTCTCGGAAGTCAGAAGAAAATGTATCACTAAGATTTCTGAAGTAAAGCTGTTTAATGGTCATTTCCTACACTCACACTTAATTTTGAAGAACCAAGGATGTGGAAAATCGCACACATTTTACACTATAATTCTGGTAACTACACTTAGAATTGACATGGAATAGTGATATTACCATTTTCGTATTTTCATATTTCGTTTTTTCGTATTTTCAAAAACCTCTCCAAAATGGAGAATTTGGCGATATAATTTTCAATAATTCATACATTATCTTCAGGAGTAATGCTGATCACATACACACGGACACACACACATTTTTTTCTAGACCACTTTTTTGAAGTCAGGGTGTTCTAAGAGGTGGAACAACGCAAAAGAAATCGGGACTTTTTTTTCTGACCGAAAGGAATACTTTCATTACCCTAGGTTAGCATATGGGTAATTGGAAGTAAAAATACTGCTACTCACAAATATGCCCTATATCACTATGTGAAGGAAACTAATATTAATTTGTAAGGATGAAGATATTAAAAATTCAAATATACAACACCTTTCAACTACTTAAGTAGAACTTTTTTTTTTCTATTACGATATAATCTTCGATGAAAAGAATTTTCAAGTAACTAAGAATCTAATCCAACGGTCGACAGTAATTATATTTTAAAAATACTTTTCATGAGTACTCCTGCATAGTGAAATTTGAATTCATTCTAATTAACCTGTATGTGATTCAAAGAACAGGGTGATTATTATTAAAGTACAAATTTTTTTTTTTAAAAAAAAGGAAAGAAAAAAAAAAGAATCACTGGTCAGAATGACCTGAAATTCGACTTGCATTTCCTCGAAGATGGAGAGAAACGGTATGACATAAGGAAAAAAATAGTTCGAAATAGTTTTTCTTATGACATACTATTTTCCCTCTCTTCGCTTATTTTCAGGTCAATTTGTAGGTCATTCTGAAAAGTTTTTTTTTTTTTCTTCAGCTTTTTGAATGTTGAACTTTAACAATAATCTCCCGATAGATATGTACAGTCAAACCCCGTTAACGCGAAGTCGATGGGGCCGCAAAAAATATTCGCGTTTACCGAATTATGTCTTAAACGAATAAATTAACGTTAAGTTTTAAGTGCGAAGAACAGCCTTTACCTAGCGTTAAAGGAAATTCCATGCTTAGAGATTTCCCGTTATTGGGGTTCGACAGTATATCTTTAAAATTAGAATAAGATCCATAACACCTTTAAGTTTAGTCGATTCAGGATCCTAAATAATATTTTTATCATCAAACTAAATAAGCCTAGTAAAGTTATCATATGTTCATTAAAAACATTCATGCACGACTTAAAAAGATTAACATAATTGCTTTCAATGTTTTTATACTTTACATCAATAAATAATGCACAAATATGTATATTTCACTCTGAGGCCAAAAATAATGGAAATATAATCTGCTTTACTCTATTTTTATCTGTTTACATTTCCCTCTACGAATCTAAAAATACTTGAAATTGAATGTTTTAAATTCTCCTCAAACATTAAGAAAATACTTACTTTCTTTTTTAAAACATTTTAAATCATTCAATATTAATGGAAATTGCTATTGTCTTACTTATAAAACCAAAAGGGACATTCGGTTACATTCTTGCTACTTTTGTATAATCCTTTAAACCATTTTTTTTTTTTTCATTTTCTAATAGCGTTACCAGATAAAGCCTATTCGGATCAGTCTTCGGATGATCACTTCCATAGTGCCTAAATCATTCGCATGATGGAGATGGAAGAAACGTAATCCACCAAGATAGCAATTTAAATACAAATAAGCACGTTAGGTCGAAATTCATTTTTCTGTAATTCAAGGACTTAAAACTATTTCATGACAAACTTTAACTAAAAATTAAAAAAAAAAAATTAATAGCATTATATGACCTAATACCATCTATAACCTCAATGTTATATTGCCAATTTCGATGAATCTTTTTTTGAAAGTTTGATTTTTTCATTGGTTAAACGAACCGCATAAAATACTGTAGTTAATATTGAAAATATTATCAGGATTTTTTTTTTCTTTCCCCTTGAAAAAGATAATTAACCTTCCAGTTATTTTTAACCTTTCTATTTCAAAGATTTGGAATTCTAATATATGATTCTAAAAATAATAGGGCCCTAATGTTTAATCTCGGTTTAATATGAAGGTTATTTACCACAACTTCATGAAAAATTAATGGTACATTTCCTCTTGTTAGTTAAAAAAAGTGCATTTATTTATTACCTCTAAATGTAACAATTTAAACTTCAAAGTAAAAGGTGAAATTCTTATTTAGTTAATAATTAATTAACTTTATTAAAAATCAAAATATAGCATCTGTGATATAAAACATAATTAAAGCTTATTTATTTATTTATTTATTTATTTATTTATTTATTTATTTATTTATTTATTTATTTATTTATTTATTTATTTATTTATTTATTTATTTATTTATTTATTTATTTATTTATTTATTTATTTATTTATTTATTTATTTATTTATTTATTTATTTATTTATTTATTTATTTATTTATTTATTTATTTATTTATTTATTTATTTATTTATTTATTTATTTATTTATTTATTTATTTATTTATTTATTTATTTATTTATTTATTTATTTATTTATTTATTTATTTATTTATTTATTTATTTATTTATTTATTTATTTATTTATTTATTTATTTATTTATTTATTTATTTATTTATTTATTTATTTATTTATTTATTTATTTATTTATTTATTTATTTATTTATTTATTTATTTATTTATTTATTTATTTATTTATTTATTTATTTATTTATTTATTTATTTATTTATTTATTTATTTATTTATTTATTTATTTATTTATTTATTTATTTATTTATTTATTTATTTATTTATTTATTTATTTATTTATTTATTTATTTATTTATTTATTTATTAGTCTTAGAGTACCCCTTTTATATAGTATACAAACAAACTCAAGTGTATGAAAAATCCTCCAGATTTAGGAAAATATAAAAAAGCATTGAAAAAAAGCAACACATCACTAAATCTTCATATTTTGAAACTATTAAAGAAAATTTTCCCATCTATAAATATCAGATATATCATTGAATCGATTTATTGCTAAATAAAATATCACAGCATGAATCCATCGGAAGTTGGCCATTTGACAATTTGAAGACAGTCGGAAGCGGTCTTGGGAAGTGCCTTTATAAAAGTATATTTTTTTGAAAATACATTTCCCGAATTGAACACCGGGTCCCTTCATTTGTCTGAAAGTTTTATTTTCAGTCGATAACAAAGCCGTCTTTTCGAAAAAACCTAGCAATTTCCCCCTTGCAAGCCTACTTCCAAAATGGCTTCCACGGCGAGGCGGAATTATTATGAAGTTTCCTGTCGCCGTTGCAAATGCGTCTATTGACAATAACCTTGAACTTCTATTTATACAAGAGTTTGTTTGGATGATCAAGTTAACACGAGTTCCAGAAAAGAACTAAGGTTGTACAGATTCAGACGAAAATAAGTTATCAAAACTTTTTTAAAGGGATATTTATACGTTTATAGGTTTGTTTCAGATAGGACCATTTAGAAAGAATTTAAGGTCTGGTTCATATACCTTTGCAACAGTAAACCAACACTATAAGACATTGTTGACATTTATTTATTTTTAAATTGACGAAATTTAACCTAAATTTAGGAATCTTTATGATTACATTTCTACATCTTACAGTTAAAATCAGATTCATTAAAACTGCTTTTTTAAGTAAAATATAATTTAAAATAACTTAAGTGTTCAAAATTTATAAGAGTTGTTTTAATTTATTTAATTAAAAAAAAATTACTTTCTACCTAAATCAATATAATTTGCAACTAAGAAAGAAACAAAAACATTATAACAGAGAAGTACGTATAATGCATATCCTGGAGCCAACTATTATCTGTTAAAGAATGTTTAATGATAATAAATTTTTAAATGATAAAATTTAAGAGTTCCTATATATACATTTTAAGAGTTAACATATATATATATACACAATTTGAAAATGTCAACAAATTATAGTTTCATTCTATTTGAGCTGCAGTAGATATTATTATTTATCTCAGACGAAAGCTTAAACATGAAACCCGATATTGTTTTAAAAGAAAATAAACGTTGTAAGGCCATTTTATTTAAATTTCTGAAAAATTGAAGGATGAACTAAAAAATATTAATACTAAAATAGATAGAAGGATGCAAAATACAATTTCAAATGAAATTTAGTGGAACATCTACTTAATTTTAGGATTATGTCTTCTCAGTTATAAAAAGAACTTCAATAGAATGCATAAATTGGGAAGCACAAAGGCATTACTAAATTGAATTTGCTAGTGCATTATTTCGAAATAAAAGCTAATATATTAAAAGAAGGAAACAAGCTTTACAAAGTGTGTTTCGCAAAATTCTTAAGCAAAGTAAAGAGATTACCAGTTAAACGAGCGCCTTTCTTTATTCAAAAAGATGTATAATAATTTAATTATAAATAAGCGCAAATTTAAAGTTTGACGACAAGGTAATGAATGGGAGTTTTACAACAAAATTTTATAAATTATCAGTAGTATTAAGCATTCAGTTAAGGAGTTATTGTAATTTAAACTTATTACAAAATAACACTTAAAGTTAAAATGATAATAAACAAATTTTAAGTTGCTGCAATGATGTTTCAACATTAATGGTTGAAAAGTTTAGCAAAATGCTGCGATTCTTGCCTCCAATTCATCAGCATCAATTAATTATCGAAGTTTAATTAAAAGCAGTCACTCGATAAACGTATCTGTTTGGTTACATATTGTTAAGCATCAGATATACAGGGGGCTAAAAAATATGGAAACACGAGAAAAAATTAAGCATTTTGTGGTAAATATATTGTAGCAGCATCTATGGCTAATATAATTACCTACATTCTTTTTTGAATGGATGTATACATGTTTCTGAATTGTTATAAGTGAATGTTACCTCTCATGGAAAACTCCACTGCTTGGATAGGCACTAAGACAATTACAGTAGTATTTCAAAGCTTCAGATTGAGATCTAAATCTATTCATAAATAGATAACAGTGTGCAGATTAATAAATTTAACTTATGTTTATGGCCAATCTGTTACACTTTACGTTAATGGAACCATGGAAGACCAAGTTTGGAATTTCTTTTTTACATAGTGGATATTGAAATAGCATCTCTGCTATTAAGATTCAACTTAAAAAGGTCCTTTGACATGCAGTGTTGAAATTGGTTTCTGTAGATTCCTATTAGAGTCATCCGTAGAATATTCTGCAGTAAAATGTATCTGTAAATGTCCTTCTCTGTATCATTGATTTTGTTTCATTATAATTGTCTCACAAATGAAAATTTCTTAAATTTTTTTGCTGCCATGGCTTAAGTTGTTGTACGTTTCGAAATCTACCCCTTCACCCACCCTAAGGTTATTGACCCCATAAGACGATAACAATTTCTTATCTGTCAGGTTACTAATAAACGTTTGCGTCATTCAGAATTTTACTAATCCCAACTTGAAATGCATGAAGTAGTATTTTTTGCCATGTAATGAAAAGAAGTACTACAAAAGCAGATATTTAAATAAGTTTATTCATATCCTATATTTCAATTAGTTATGGAGTGAAAATTTGCAATCGTCTAACGATTACATAATACCATTAAAAAAAATTTATAAAACAGACAATATCTTGGTCAAACAGTGAAATCAATACCCATTTTGTTCTCAAAATTTTTGCGTTTATAAATTATTTCCTGTGCTTTCGTGTTGCAATAGTTAAGGGTGTTTTTTTTTTTTTTTTTTTTTTTTTTTTTTTTTTATAACTGGTTGGTTTGTACACTCAACGACCTAATAACACAATATTGGATAATCAGGCCAAGACTTACAGTTTAACGTGGATTCTGAACCACAACGAACATTCATGACTAATACAGGATTCGAATCCAGCGCTCTTGGCATGCAAGGCCAGAGAGCTAGCCAAGTATCCATCAGGTGGAGTTTTTTTATGCAAACAAAAATATATTTATGACATATTTTATTAGTATTTTAGAAATTCACATAGGAGATAAATTCACATTTGAGGCAGTAAAAAAAATGATTTTTGTTTTAAATTTTTAGAAGTTTTGTTAAGAACAAACAAGTTAGGTGCTCTTAATAAGACCATAGCTCATACTACGGACTTCCCTGCCTGAGGCTAAATGTTTTGATAATATACGCTATAGGGCACTACCTACATGTTTAAAAAGGAAAACCTTGAAATAAAATCTGAAAAGAATTAAACATTTGTCAGCACAAGATATCTGGTAAAAGAAGACATGGAATTTTCCAAGCGTCATATTCTTGTTTCTTGACAAGTTGGTTTTGATGCAGTATTGTATAAGCAGCAAATCTACAAAGCTTAGCTTATTTGTGGAGAATTTGTATTATTTATTTTAAATTTACCAACGCAATGGTTTTGAGTCTTCTACCTTACAAAGGAAGGTAGGTGTCGGTAAGATATGAAAGGTATTGTATAACTCAACAATGCCATGGGTGGTAGTGTTAGGGTAAGGCCTATCTAACTTTTTTTTTAGATAATTCACTGTTATCTTTACATCTTGTAATAACACATACTTTGATACTTATTTCAGGTGTCTGCACATCATTTATTTATGTCCAAGAGAAGTGCAGGAATCGCCAAATATCAATAAATATAATATTATTTGCCCAAAATATAGTATTTATTGAGAGTCCTATTTCCATTTTTTATAAAGTGATTTTTGGTTTAAAAAAAAAAAAAGAGAGGACGTTTTATTATTTTTTATTCTAATTTATTCTTGAGACACCAACCTACATTTTGAATGACTTTATTGAGAACAAAGTGAAGCCAAATAATTTGAGGAAACCATTATAAGTACATATTTTTTCATGTATCTTATTAATCAGCCTTAACATGTGTCAACGATGAAAGAGATTTAATGAGTGGTTCTAGAATTGATAATTCTTGAATTTTATGTGGCCTTAGTTGGTACATTTGCATTTTACTGTCTTTGGATCAGGGATTCAATATTATTTGAAAGCAACCATATTTTTTCTTGAACAAAACAATACAACTAAATATCCATGAATGTCAAAACTTTCCTCAGTTAATTTCTGATCAGAATATCAATAAAATGAATGCCAGTTCAGGACAAATGTTCATAACAAAACTTATTTCCAAAATAATTTTTAGTGTTTGTTCAAATAAAACAAGGTCTATTAAATTTTGTGAATAAAGTAATGTTAACAATGTTCAGTTAAGAAATCTATAAGGACTACCAAACAAATATCAGACAGCGATTGGATTCTGTGTATTTTCGGCCGATTTTGATCAAATAATGCATTGAAAAGAATTGTTCGTGGTCCTAAAGGAAATCATACGCATCAGGTTACTTTAGAATAGAAAGCTAAAGAAGGCTAACAGAAATACGTATAAAGAATTTCCACGAAATAAAACAATGTATTAAACGGATAGAATTATTGAATATCCACCAATATTCCTCAAAAACTTGAGAAATAATTATTTAAAAATCTAATCGTTAAGCATATTTCTATCAAATAAGTATGTATTTCGTACAAAATGTTTAGACCCTAGTTTAAATATGATTTTCAACAAATGCATATTTTTTTTTTAATTTTTGTAAAACTATATTAAGAACAAGATAGATAAATGTTTAGTATAAAAGTTTGTGTTATACATTAACTAGAATTCATTTATTTCAATAATGGCTAATTATAAATTAACTGTATTTCAATTATACTATTTAACTCCGCGAGTTTCTGAAATATTTGAATTACTAACAAAACATATGTGCAACAAAATTTCAAAAATAATGACGAAAAACAGGAATACTTCAGAAATTATTAATCACCTATACCTGAAGAATAATATATTTTGATTCCATCTTCACTTTTTTATACTGCATTAAGAACTTTTAGTTATATGTTATATAATATTCTAATAATAGTTGAGATCTTAATTGAGGTACATCCATATTGATTACGTTACAAAAAAGTAAAAAAGGTATATTTTTCTCTTTTTTTTCCCCCAATACAATTAATACCCCACTTATTAATAAATATATTTGAATATTTTAAATAAATATTATATTAGTATATCTCATAACACGCTTCACTGAAAAAGTTTTCCAATAAAAAACTATAATTGCTCTTTTCACAGAGTACTTGATAAATGAGTTCATACGATGATAAAAATTATTTAAAAATTATAATCACATAGAGATAAAGCATTTCTTAAAAGGTTTTTGATCACTCAAAAGGGAAAAAAATTTCATCTTAGAGTACTTGTAAAATATATATATTAATCATTAACGAATGTAGTAATATTTTTATTTACTTTACCACCAGCATTTCACAAAAACGAAAAAATTTGGTTAAAAGAACGCAGAGTTGTTTTAAAAGCTTGCATCACTTCTGCGTAGTATTAAATTTATTGTATAAAAATATTCTGCATTAATACTGTTATAAATACTGTATTAATGCTGTATTTAATTTATTTTTTAAGTCACTTCACTGAAAGGTTGTTTTTCAACTTTCAGTTCCTCTCTTGCATTGACTTAGAAAGTGATATAAAAGTTTCTTTAATACATGGAATTATTAAAATACTATTTGCGTTAGGTATCACCATAATATCCAACTATTAAACCTTTCGAGGTTGTCAAACTTGACACAAATGGGGGATATTTTGTTTTGCTAAGAAAATAAACAAAACGAACCATTACTACTTGTAATATGCTATTGGTGACCAATGCTTGAGTTACATGAAATGCTGTTTCTTTCTCAAACTTCCTTTTATTCAAAAAAGAGCGTCTGTGATGCATTAAAGTTAGATTACATACCTTTTCGAAATTCTTTGGATGTCACGTAACAGGGCGCACGTTCTGCACTATTTTTAGGACTAGAAAGTTTTGATTTGTGACCTACACTGTTGGTAATTGCTTTATATGTTTGATGTAGAACTCTCTTCAGGAAACTTGTGCAACTTGGATGAAAGCATTTATTTTTAGACTAGAATGAGATATACCAAGACGTATTTAGTACAAAAACTATTTCACTAACTTTTAGTAGGTGTAAAATGCTATAAATTTATATGGGTCTTAATATCTGGCTAGATTAAAAATACTCAAGAGAAATCTAGAAAGGGATTTTCTTGAGATTAAATATTTCAAGAAGATAATCTGGAAATATAATTATTGAAAAAATCAAGACAGACAATATCAGAACATAGTAAGAATGACATGTAATCTTTTTAGAAAAACTCTGGTCAGTATAACTAGGGTGTTGAAAACTTAGGAAATGATAAAATAAAAGTATTGAAGGATTATAAATTTGAAGAATTGTTTATTTAAACACGAGTTAATGAATTGGTCTACATATGTTGATTTTAATAAGATACCCGAAAAGAACTTCCATCAAATAATTGTATATTACCAAACTTAGTGTTAACGCCAGGCGAATTTGGATACAATCTGTAGTGGTTT
Source organism: Linyphia triangularis (assembly GCA_963978545.1). Classification (NCBI taxonomy): domain Eukaryota; kingdom Metazoa; phylum Arthropoda; class Arachnida; order Araneae; family Linyphiidae; genus Linyphia; species Linyphia triangularis. The sequence goes on along the minus strand of OZ021721.1, from coordinate 8,763,767 downwards.
TAAAAATCCCTCGATACAAATAAATGAATATTTTAAGCTCTAGACCCCTTTTAATAGTTAAAAAAAAATATTCCAGGAATTAAACACTATATGCCTTGGATCCGGATCTAAGAGGAAATCCCGAAAGGTCAAAATCCCTACTAACCAAAAGATATCCCTACCAAAGGGAAAAATCAAATCAGAAAGAAAAATGTGTCAATAGATTCTTCAAAACATAAATATATATATATATATATTGTTTGTAAAAAATAAAGAGACCGATTGCTATTCATAAAAAATAGCCTTTGATTCGTTATGAAATGGAACATGTTGAAATCGTAAAATCATTTCATTGTATTTTTCAGTTTATCTTCCATTTTATTTCTATGTTTTATTAATTTCTTCCTTTAATTTTGAAAGAAAAATCAACTTAAATTTTACATATTTATATTACATTTGCAATCAAAATGTAATTTATCTCCAATCTTTACATATATTTCTGATTGCTGCCGATTTTTCAGCCACTAAAATATTTGGTTTAAAATAATATTGTTTTTATATGGACGAGTTTCCCTATATTTAAAAAAAAAAATTATGGCATCTAATTTAAAAGTTAATTACTCTATGCCAGAGGATGATTAGTGTTCAATCTCCCTTTCAACCAAATAAACATGAAGTTGTGGACTTTATAACATTTAGAACTCACTTCTTTATGAAAATGATATATTTATAACATGGACTTCAAATGCAAATTTTGTCTAATTTTTAAGATTACTTACGGGAAATTTTAAATTACCTATTTTTTGCCAATGCCCAAATTTGATATCAGAAACAATTAGATTTTTAAGAACAAGTAATGCGTGCAACTGTTTTTTCTGCATTCCATATTAAAAATATACTTTAAAAATCCTTCGAACTTTTAAAATATTTTAATTAGAATTGTTATTATTAACATTTTTAACTAATAAATTGATTTCCATGTTAAACGCTTAATCAACTGTTAGTGCTAAAAGATTGCAATTACAATCGGTGTTTATTTATAAGACAATAGTAACTAAATTTAATTTATTCTGATATACTTTAATTTAATTTATTCTGATATACTTTAATTTAATTTATTCTGATGTAGATGAAAGTATAAAATATAAATCTAATATATTCGCTACTATAAAGGCAAAAATTTCGCTCTGGTTATAAGTGAATATTCATTAAATAATTGAAAATGACTCAATTTAGAAAATGAGAACACAGAAACAGTGGCAAATATTAGAAAATGTTATAGATTGAAATGATGTGATAAGAGTCGTTTCCTATTTATATCGTTCCAGTTTCCCTTTGCAAGTATTAGAGCTTAGCTGAATACAATGCTTAATTGTTTAAGTACCGCTCCGCCTAACGTACCGAGATTTCTTTCGGGTAACAATTTTATAAATTATCTATCATGGACAGATTTTACGAATTACAATAGTGTTTTATGTTGAATTATCCTCTTGATATGTTGGAGTATTAAGTCATATATGAAAAAATCGTCACTGCTAATTACTTGCAAGATGCGTGTACACAAAAAATCCCCAACTGTTGTAACTCAGTGTTAAAAGAGCGGTTTAGTTCTAAAAGTCTTTTCTAAACCCAACATTAGGGATATGTTGTATCCCCGGGAGTCCATGTACCATAAAAACTATTGCCAAGGAGAGGTTCTTCACACTTCAAGTAACTGCCTGCGAGACGAATCACCACAATCTGAAATATCTTTACCCTTGGACCCGCAAGGCGGGTCTTAAAGTGTTAAGATATAAATAATGTAGAGATATATATCCCATGTATTAAATAGAAATTTTTTAATTTCCTGAGACATTGCTATAAACAAAGCTTCTATAAATATTTGTTTCAGGACAACTTGCTAGAATTTTTTAGAACTATTGAAAGTAGTCTAATTTCAAGTCAGAGGTCAACATTAGTGTCGCTTAGTCTCTGTCAAACAAGACATGTTAAAAACACTCTAGCAAATGTACCATACAAAGTACTAGCTAGCAGATCCCTTTTATCTCCATTCTAACAATTGAATCCCTGCAGTAAAGAAGCCATTAATCTGCTCCAGTCAGCTTGTCCGAATGAAAACCAACAAAGATTCTTTAAGCAGAGAGGTAGTTGGCTCTTTGCATGGATTGTCGATTGAAGAAGAGTGCCTGGAGTCACAGTTGTCATGCAGATCATAGACCATATATCAATTGGACAATTCCCCTACCCTTTTCCTCCCCTCTGTATGCAAAGAACAAGGGATATTCTCATGTTTGCACATTCTACTTTTTATGAAAGGGTAAGAAGATAAAAAAAATTCTGGGAAGGAACCCGGATACTTGTTTCTCTACGCTATCATTAATCAATCAAAAATCGAAAATAACTGAATAAACGGTGATAATACAGAGACAAAATAACAATGTTATAGAAATCCTCTCTTTAACCTGAAGACTAAAGTTATTCCTTCCGATATTTTAACAAAGCTGCATTTGAACAGTAAGATAATAAAAATATCCGAACGCTGACTAGATCTTTGATTCTAAAAGCCGTAGAACATTCCAGCTCATAAACTAATTGGTTTATGATTCTTTCATGTCCAGTACACATTTTTTTGGAGGGGGAGAAGAGGGCTGTTTACTAAATAAACTGAACTTTAACCTTGAAAATGTCAATGTGATCCCCTCTGTTTAATCTTTTCATTCGATCTAGGACACTTCGTTTAGTTTCTAATTCATTTTAATGAAAAACACTTATGAGGGTAGTGCATATCTCTATATTGAGAGGTGTATTTTTAAGATTCAGAATTAAGCATGGGTAGCGAATGGACGCGTGTTAGTCTACAATTTCTCGAAAACTACTTTGATTATGTGCCGAGTTCAACAAGATGCTAAAAAAAAGTAAATTAATTCCATAAGAAACGAATTTAAAGTAACATAATTAATAAAAAAGTTGAAAATGGTCCAACCTCACACTTAGTCCAGTTACGGTCGGAAATTGGCAAATATTTTACATCAATATATTTAATAGGAAAGGCTCATTTTAGTGGGAGTCACTCTTCTTAAGTACTCCAAAGATTTTTACGATCAAGGTATCCTTTAAAAGGGCTTAAACTGTAGATGAGCCAGAATGTACTAAAAATGCCAAGAAAAATATTTTTTTAATTGGTTTAATTGCAATATTTTTCAACATTGCTTTATCTAACATGCCTCTACAACAAATATTTTTAATTAACCGAATGGCAGCATCTAACAGGATTTTTTTGTTTGCGATTTTCAGACCATGCATTTGGATATGTTAATATTTGCTTATTTGATTGATTTCAATTAATTTTTGTTTATGTTGTGAGGATACGTGTCGTTTAGTAGAATCTATGAGACACAGTCTTATTTAAAAAAAAAAAAAGATGTATATTAAATCGGTATAATTTCAAAAATATGATTTTTGTTAAATAAAATTTGAAGTTACAAACCAAGTATTTCAGTTGGGATATGTCAAATAACACGTTGAGTGCCACGCGAATTCTTAAGGAATTCCCCTTCAGGCCACGAGCGCTGTTAAGAAGCGCTGGTATTGCGGTATACCAGTGCGAAACGCACTACTAACAGATTGCAAACTACTCGATACAGCTGTGTAAATATATTAGGGCGATTGTTTCTTATCGCAGTAGAAGGTATTTACTTTTAGAATGAAATGCTTATAGACATTCATTCCACACGTTTACGCAGCGTTGCCAGATCTCGGACATAAAATTCTTAGATAGACAATTTTTCACATGGGCATTTTGGACATATTATATTTAATAATACTTTTATCTATTGAAATATCAATAGTACTTCAAAAACTAAGACTTCCTACACTTTAAAAAGTACCAAAAAGGCACTATGTCAAATTATAGGTGTGGGAAAAACAACGCCTTAGTCAACCACCAGTGGTTGATGCGGCCTACACGGAAAGTTCAGAGTCAGTCCCCGATGACTGACGTGGCACTCAACGTGTTAATGATATAATTCTGTAATGAATAAACTTTAAGTAAATTTTCAGTAATTACTTAAAACAATGTAAATTTTTTTAGTGTTATATAATATCTTACACTGTCAGCCACCAATGGCTGAAGCGGCCTTAACGGAAAGTTCAGTGTCAGTCATTGATGGCTGACGTGGCACTCAACGTGTTAAGTACACCTGCATATTTTTTAGAAACTTTGTGTGGAGTTGAACACTATTTATACTTAACTTTCACTGAGTATAGAGTGAGAAGTTTGAAAGAAATGATATTATGGGATTTTCCCATCGACCCTTTTCCGCCATACAAAAACTGCACCAAGTGGTACTAAGGTGTTCGGATAAATTTTGTCAGGATTTAAAAAGTTGACTGGAATCAAGGTACTGTATTTTTCGGGGGAGGGGGGTTGTCGAGCGTCAGCTAGCAGAGGCAGACTCCCTAGTTATAGTTTCATCTGATATTGATTGATAAAATACTTTTATTTAAATAGGCCACACTTATTTCTTATGTTTTACTAATGTAAAAATAAAAAAAGTGTTATTTCATAAATATTTTTTTTTTAAAATTCATGTAAATTTTTGGCAAAACATGGCAATAAATGTAACATTTTTTAAAGGTGACAAATTCCTACTTGTTTAAACATTATATTTTGATATTGCTTAAATGTTTTATGTAAATGCAATCCCATCGTAGCAGACATGCGTTATAATTTCTATTAAAGGTTGTAATTTATTCAATAATTGTCTAATATGTGTGTGTTTTTGCGTCCTCCTGAAATGTTCATAAATTTCCCGGCTATCATGAAGCTAAATTTATAGTATTCTTATTAGATTTTGAACTCAAATTGATTGGCCCTTTATTTGTTTTGTCATGGGGCAAAACGATCAAAATGAAGGCTGTTTCGTAACACCTAAATTATTACAATGGTTTAAGTTTCAAGGAAAAATGCATTGAAGAATGCATTAATGTTTTTTTTTTTTTTTTTTTTAAAGGAACTTCTTCGCATTCATAGCATCGAAAGGGAAAAAGCCGTGAATTGAGAAGTTATATTTATGTTATATATATTTCCCGTTATGTCTACTTATTTTTGAGTAGAAACTTCAGTAGAATTATAGAAGAAATTTCATAGTTCCGTCCTGGGAATACGGGTTACTTTGGAATACGGGTTTGTGGTAGCCATGTGACCTGTCATTAAAGTTTTCGTCAAAATTGTGCATGCATATAAGGTAGCTTCCATTGATAAAATTATGTCTTTCAACAATTGCCAAAAAACAGTTTGAGCGATTTTGATCAAAATTGGCAAAAATTGTATTTTAAGATAATTTAACATCCCCAGCTTCAAAAAATTCCAAAAACTGGGAAATGAGATAAAAAGCTGAAAAAGAAAGTAATTAACACAGAATTCTCTTCCCTTGAGCGTCGTTCATCAACGACTGTTCCTCTCTGTTTCACTTACAAGATAACTACTAATGATGTAATATTTATCAAAAACATATCCCCGTGGTTTTTTTTTATTTATTTTAGTCAATGTAAAAATGATCGCCAAACTGACTATTTTTTTTTTCTTTTTTAAGTAATCAAATAATGAAAAGAAAAACTGTTTGCAAATTTAATGGAATGACCAGCATCAACTGTGATTGAAATTTATGCGATACTCTACACCAATACTTATTTTAATTTTGTGGTAGATGAACCGGAATGTTTCTTTTTTAATAAACCCTGGTTTGTATCTTTCTTGAAAAAAATAATAATTTTTGAGTTCTTAGAAGTCAAGGAACAGCAATGCTGTAAAAAAAGTCAAATTGATTTCCTTCTTTTTTCTAATCGAAATTGTTAAGGGGGAAGTTTTTGAATTTGGCTGTAATGTATAAATTCAATGGCTCTATCCTACAATTTTTCATTTTTTATAAAACTGAATGAATGTTGTTATTAAAGTGAAAAGTATATTTCCAGTTGATATTTTAGTGTAAAATAGCATCACAAGTTAATAATGATTTTTTAGTTAAAAAAAGTGTTTTAATTGTGTTAAAATAAACATCCCAAGTGTGGAACTCGTAATCATTTTAATAAAATGTTAAAATGGAAACTGTGATTTTTTAATTTTTTTTATTGATTAATAGTAATTATTGATGTTTTTGGAATTAATATGCGATATTATTTAATATTTCTCGTATTTTCCTACTACTCACTAAATGTCAATTAAAATTAAGGAAGCTATTTAGTTGTTTTTCTAAAATACTATTTAATGCTTTACTTAATGATTATCTTCAAAATAAGTACAAAAGTGTCCTTGTTTGCACTTGGTATAATTTTTTTTTAATTTCTTGTAAGTCAAATATCTATTCTAACTGCAAAATAAGTTCTGTAATTGCTTTTAAAATTAACTTTTCAATAAGTCCATTTAGCTACGAAACGAGAAATGACACAGTTTTTTTTGCTTTCACTTTTTTTTTACTTTAATTTACATTAAAATACTGTAGTTGGTAGAAATTCATTATCCCTTCACAAGACTTCTTTCACTGTAATGGAAAGAATTAGCTCAGTAAAATAATGATGTCCAATAAACAGTAAAATCCTTCGTAACATAGTCAAATGTTCCAAAAAGGGAAACTAAGATAAACGCTTTGCTTTATAGTTTTGACCGTATAATTTTGTATCAATCTAATATTTTTTCACTTCCATTTTAATTTCATACATTTTTTTTTTCCAAATTAAAGGACCACCATTTAAAATTTGTCTTTTCATTCACCCAATGATTGGTATTTCATAAAAAAAAAGTAGACTCTATAGATATTGAAAAAAAATTGAATAATTGCTCAATGTCCTCTTGAATTCCAACTTATAATACTCATTTAGATGTCTTTGTAGTGTTGGTGCTTACATTCTGCGATTTGCGGAATTTGTTTACAGATGTGGAGAACAGTTAATATTTTAATATCGAAAAATATGTGGAAGTATCGAGAATAATTAAATTAGTAACTCTAATGAATTTTAAAATTAATTATTTCAAAACAGGTGAAGTGAGGATTTCATGTAAAGTTTAATTCGAAATTTTCCCGTGTTTACTCTTTGAATAATTAGCCAAACTACAACATGTTCATCTGGATTTCACATCTAATCTGATGTATCGTTCCTTGTACTGAAGAAAACTATCAATCTTTATTATCGTCTTCAAACCATTCTTCCTTTCAAACGTGCAAACTATTGCCAGTGTTTAAAAAACACCCCTCATCTCATTAGAAGCCTCCCCACTGAAGCGGCGCCTTTTCTTCAGATAAAAATGCTTAATATCAGATGAAAGTGTTTTTTTTTTTTTAAATGTAAAATTTTTGCCTCTAAATTCGCTCATTTTGATTTACAGAAAAATTATTCTTTTATTGTAATGAATATTGCCATTTTGTAGGTTAAAAAGATAGAAAAAGTATAATTTTACATCAAAAGCCACCATCACTCTAAGGGGATCTTCATTTTTTCATTTAAAATTACTTTATTGCATTTCTAAATTTATATTTGATTTTATTACTTTATTTTAATTCAAAATTTTATTTTAATTTTAAGTCTTTTTATTCTTTTTAATTTTTTTCTCAAGCTGACACTGAATAGGTTCAATAACATAATTTAAAAGTTTGGAAACTTCTATTGAAGTGTAGTAAACGTGATCGTTTTTTATTTTCATACATTTTAAAATCAATCTTTTCTGTATATGAATGCACATAATTTTGTAATCAATTCTTCAAAAACGTTGTTTTAACTTAATTTTTTTAAATATGATTGAAAATGATTTATTTTTTTTGTATCATCAAAATCAAAACTAAAGCAAGGAAATAAAACTATACAATATAAAATAAAGCTATTGCGAAAAACATATTGAAAAGAATATAATAATTTGATGTTGAAAAGTTTATAAGAATTGGAACATTTTCACTTGCTAATTTATCAATAGCTAATTTTTTAACAAATAGTTCATCTAGGAATTTTGTTGGGATTTTAAGTTTTTCGAAATAATGGCTTGTTGGGATTTCGTCCCTTTCAGAATTATGGCTTGTCGGAATTTTGTCCTATTCGGGATTGCAGTTGTTCGGAATTTCGAACTATTCTGGATTTTGGCTTGTCGGGATTTCAGCTTTCGGGACTTTGTCCAGAATCCCTTAAATCCATGACCATTTTAAGGCAGGTGTTTGTGACGTTAAAATTTCACTTACTTGCATTACAAATTCAACTGTTAAATAAATCAAGGCCCTGGATATTGATCGATTAAAAGAATCCTAAAACCCGTATTGAAAGGGTTGAAACACAAACCGCAGGTTATATATTTCATAATTCGCTATATATATTCCCCGACGGTGATCTTTCCCTTTGAGTTCTAGTGACATAGTAGCCCACCTGATGGCTGTGGGATTTGCGTTCTGGCTTTGCGTACCAAAGGTGCCTGGTCCGAATTCTGGATTAGGTATGGATAATTGTTGAGGTTCGAAATCCAATTCAAGCTGTAGGTACCGGCATGATTAGTCGTCATTGCGCACACAAAAGAAATAGATCGTTGAGCTTACAAACTTACTAACCAATCTAATGACAGAGTATAAAGTTGAATTACAAAATCAAACCATTTTATCACCAAGCTGTGAATTTGGCGAACTTTAGCACTCTATACCTTCTGTATATTGCAAGAAAAGCTCTTACCACAGACTAAAGTTGTATGTTGCCATGGAATCAAAACTTGCGCTATTTTCCAAAAAGAATTCCAAGAGAGTAGTTAGAATATGCCGTTACGAAGCCATAAGGTGGAGCTGGGGAGCAACCTTGATGGAATGAGACCCCAGTTGTGGCCATTTCGCGTTAAAATACCCATTACACCCTAGTTATTATTACTTAAATTCTGTACCTAGAGAGTATTCATGTTGTTTATAAGTAAAATTACATAATAACTTTCAAAATAGGGAGGAAATTGTATTAATCTAGGAATGAAAAATAGAAATAATCTGATATTTGACACATGCGCATACGTGGAAACAACCAATGAACTGCTAGATAGAGGGTAAAGCTCAACTATTGGGACTCAAGAGCCATTGGGAGTAGTTAGGGAGCATTTAGCATGCATTGGGGGGGGGGGGGCAGTTAGGGAGCATTTAGCAGGTATTGGGAGGGGCAGTTAAGGAGCATTTAACAGGTATTGAGAGCATTTAGGGAGCATTTAACAGGTATTGGGATTCGTACACCGTCTTAAACTATAAAACTAACTTTTTAATTACTAAAAAGACTAACAACTAGCTGAACATAACTTCAATTTCCTAAACTATAAGTATTCATCCCCTGTTTTTTAAACTTGAAATTTTTTTTATTAGATAAGTGTCAGCAATTAGATGGATTTAACTCCAATGTCGAAAAGTGGCAAATTTTTTAAACTAGAATATCAGATTATTTCTATTTTTCATTCCTAGATTAATACAATTTCCTCCCAATTTTGAAAGTTATTATGTAATTTTACTTATAAACAACATGAATACTCTCTAGGTACAGAATTTAAGTAATAATAACTAGGGTGTAATGGGTATTTTAACGCGAAATGGCCACAACTGGGGTCTCATTCCATCAAGGTTGCTCCCCAGCTCCACCTTATGGCTTCGTAATGGCATATTCTAACTACTCAGGAGAAAGACATGGATTTTTTTAACCTTTTTTAATGCCAAATCATTTATGCATATTAGGCTGAACTTATCTTTAAAATTTATTTCTTCTCATTCCTCCAAGTTTCTTTCTTCAGCTAAAAAAAGATTATAATGACCAATTTTTTAAAAATAAAAGGGATTACCCATGCCACAACGAGTTTAAAGTTCGCATCATACAGCAACATTTTACTGTATTACGATGTCACTGACACTTTCCCTTGTACGTTAATTCAGCTATCGAATACGAAGAAATTATTGCCGAATTATATAACCCCACTTAGAGAGGGGTTTTAAGGCGGATATTTCACCCTCCTTAATTTAATTCAGGGACGATTTAAATTCGAAGTTGTCACTAATATATGTCAAAAATATGGCGATTAGTTTAAGAAGTAATGACATCAAAAAAATTTTAATTGATGACGAGAATATCCGGCAACATGGACCATATTTGTTTCTAATCAATAGCTTTTGACTGTCTTGTTTTACAAGAGACTAGAGGTGAACCTGACTATCAAAGAAAATCTCATTCAAATTAGTACCACGAGAGTGCTTGATATTTTGTAGTTCCAATATAACAGAGTCTAATACAGATCGACTGCTATGCACTTGGAGCAACCAGCTGGAAAATAATTTTTCTAGAAGAGTCATCATAAAAGCTCGTGTTGCAATGGGTACTTGAAAAAAAGTTTTTCTTTAATAACTTCTCAGAAGAACAGCATAGACACAAATATTCACACCAAAGAGATATCTTTACATAACATAGCAGTAAGTAAAATATGGTCACGAAATGAAATTCAGAATATACAATAGAACATATGTAAAATAATGGAGTACCATTAGTCTGCTCCATTACAGATGCATCCATATTAAAAATTACAAGACTCTAAGAATTTACTTTTAATAGGATATATGATCTCCCCTGTCATCAATGTTTATTTTGCACTGTATTCTTATACCTAACATGAGGTTCTTATGAGCTACAGTGGCTAAATTTCTCATCCCACTTTTAGAACTGTTTTGAAACGATGGAAAATTCCTAATACTTCAATTTTTTTCATAACGTGTCTCATAGAAGCCTCCCACAAATGTTTGATAAAATTTGGATTGGAAGAGTAATCTGCCTCATGTATAGGAGTGATATTCAAATTTTTAATCGTTTATACAAAGCAACAGTGCGATAAAATATGCCAAAAATATCAAAAAAATTTAAAAACCAATATTTCCCGATTACAATCTTGCCTGGAGCTAGGAAACGTAATTACAGTAAAAGAGTCTAGTTTAATTATAATTTGTGCGCCTGGGGAGCTCAATACAGCAATTCAACATATAGCACGCGAAGACTAAGACTTTTTAACATCAGATACTTTTTAATGAAATGAATTAATTCAGTCTCATGAGTATTGTTAAACGTCAGATAATCTGTAGAGAGGTGGGAACATGATATTATGTGGTAAATTCCAATTCAAGATAACAATTTAGAGGGAGACGAGTTTTGGTCTTTGTTTGCAGTACATTGGATTGTTTTATTAAGCTCCCCATGAACTCAAAATATAATTAAACTCAAATTTTTTACTGTAATTTTGTTGCCTAAATATAGGCAAGTATATAATGGTGAACAAGTATACATTGGCGTATTGGTTTTTAACTCACGTGTTGATATTTGAGGCATATTTAATCCCACTGTTGCTTGGGATAAACGATTAAAATTATCAACATCACTCTTATACGTAAGCCAGATCACTCTTCTAATCAAAATTTCATCAAATTAGTGTGGGACGCTCCCACGAGACACGTTGTGCAAAGATTCAATGTATTGATAACTTTCCATCCCTTTTAAAACTGTTCTACAGGGGAGATGAGAAATTTAGCCACTATAGCTCATAAAGAACCTCGTGCTAGTTATGAGATTACAGTGCAAAGTAAACATTGATGACAGGGGTGATCATATTTCCTACTAAAAGTCAATTCTTAGAGTAGTGTTATTTTAATATGGATGCATCTGTAATGTAGCAGACTAATGGTACTCCATTCTTTTACATATGCCAATCTGTATACTTTACATTTCATTTTGCGACTGAGTTGTTTTGCCCATCGTTATGTTACATAAAGATGTATCTTTGATGCGAATTTCACGTGTCTATGCTGTTCCACTGAGAAGTTTTTAAGAAAAAAGCGACAATACTATTGATATTAAGTATTGGGGCTTAAAATTGGAGAGATTTAGATTTACAAATATTGCTAAAAATACTAAATTTTTATTTTATGAAAGTTAGTTTCCTTTATCTATTAAAATGTATCAATATTTTACAATTTGTTTTTTATTTAATAGAATAAAAACTAATGACCTCTTTCGTTAATTTTTGCCAATTCTGTATCTATTTCTATCATCTTCACTTTCAATGTTACAAGGGTTAACTTATGAAAATAACATTTGGTATATTATTATAATAGGTCAAAATAAAAATAAAAAATCTGGAGTGTGAACTCAAATCCAAAGAAATTCCATTCTATAAAAAAAATTTAATTTTTCTTATCTTTTTAACTACTTCAGGCTCATTGCGGCACAGGTTAATGTTAATTTATCAGAATTAAATTCGATATACTATCAAATCAGGTCAAAAAGGAAAATTCAGGGGTTGAGTGCTAAAATTAGATGAAATTTCATTTAGACCCCATCTAAGGACTACCCTAGTGGGCATGCACACCTCCATTCTAAGAATCTTGTTTCTACAGAAACATCCACCAACCAGACTATCTGACGGAGCTAGTCTCCTGATAGACAGTAGTTTTCAAATACAAACTAGTTCTTCTTGAAAGAATTTATGTAGATGGTGACGTAATTCTTTTTGATGAATTTATATAGTGGATGACGTAAAACTCTTCTGCCAAAATACCACGTCAGAAAATAAATTATGTGTGGAATTCAACTTGGCATAACGCTCTTTTGTTTGAACTCTTAAGAAAATTTCCACAATTTTTTTTAAATAAGGCAGGTTAAAAATAATTTTATTTATGACTTGTTTTCAATCTTTTCAACCCAGTTTCTGGAACTCGTTTGGTTTAATAACCACTGGTCATCACCCATTTACCTGATTTGTTGTGTAATTCATATTGAAATTCTAGTATGCCTTTTACGTACATGCTTAAAAGGGCTCTTGGAATATCTTCAGACATTGCAATCCTTTCAAATTCATGTTGAAAGTTCTGATTAAAATTAATTTTAGAAAATTCATTCTCAAATTACAGTGACCCGCAAAACCTTTTATGCTATCTTTTATTTAGAAACAGGGTAGATTAGTAATTAATGGAAATAATTTCAATCGGTTTGAAAAAGGGGAAGAACCTTATGCAGAAATCCAACACCACTATAATGATACATTTTAACATATATTTCAAATTTTAAAAATTAGTCAGGAAGAAATATTCAATATAAATCTCTGTTTTATTGCATTCAATTACCCATGTTTATATATATTAAAATTCAAGTTCTTATAAAACGCAGTAACTGACACAGAGCCATTGAAATTTTAGACAAACTTTATCGAGACATCAAGAAACACACAACACACGACTTCTTCAAAGGAAGCTAACCACGCATCACCACATTCCTCATATTGAAACTAAAACTAGGTTGGTTGGTTGGTTGAACTCCCGGCTGGGAGAGAAAAGGAAGGACTTGTGAACTAGCACCTGCCTCCGCTTACATATGTGAGAGAACCACCTCTCTGGAACAGGTTGAAGTAAAAAAAAAAAGAACTAAAAAACAAAAAGAGGGGTTATCAAATCATTTCGGTGCAGAAGGAATCATGTGAAGTTACCATTTCAATGCTTTCTCCGGGTGAGCAACTAAAACTAGAAATGCGAACTAAAAGTAGAAAAACACTACAGTTACAGTTAATTAGATTTTCGATATGCTTTAAGAGCAAGACGTAATAGTTTCTTGTTCCGTGACCGAAAACTCTAATTGATGCACAACAATATAGGGTAATGAAAGTATACCATTCGGTAAAAAAAATAAATTTACACCACGTTTTGGAATACCCTGATTTCAAAAAAGCGGTCTAGAAAAATGTATGCAAGTCTGTTTGTACGTGGTCAGCATAACTGTCTAACAAATTGATCTACGATGTTCACATTTTGTGTGCGGGTCAGCGATGGCCATGGGACCTAACATGAAGGTTTTTGTCTAAATCGAGCATTCGCATAAGGTTGAAATCATGAAAAATCATGTTTTCCAACAATTGCTAAAAAACGGCTACAACGATTTTGATGAAAATCTTTGTGCTTATGCCCCCCTCTTAAGGTATACTAATCCTCCCCACCTTCGAAAATCACGCAGATATGTGACAAAAGCGTAAAAATTCGAAACTCTCGGCCCTTGACCATGACCATCAACGAATGATTTTCTTCTGTTTCACGTACAAGAATGGACAATATAATGTATATTGAATAACATCGCCAATTTCGGTAGTGGTGGTACACTATCCTTTCAGACTTGAATGCGTCGGGCACTTCTTTACACAATTCAAGTAATTGCAGCAACATGTTTAGTCGTTTTCTTTGATTGATGCCGGTATTTAAATTGAGACGGTAAAAAGCGGGGGAACATCTTTTCCGCGTCTTCGGAAGAGAACTTCGCAAATTCTTGTTACAGAAATGATCAATTGCAGTGCTACAGCACTATGTAAAGGTTAAATTATCAGTAGAAACATGCAAATCGCTGTATTTCTGAGTCAATCAGGGACTCTTATGTATTTGCATAGACTTTTAATCACTAGACTGCGCGTTCCCACTTCAATTATACAACGAGGGTGAAACCAAAATAAAACATATGAGTAGGGAGTTTTTGGGAGCAGGGTTGCAGAGTTGGCCGGTTTCGTCTCCTTTTGGCGTAGCCCTAGTTACATAAAGGAATAATTTTATAACGTAGTTAACTTGTGTGTTAAATTGTTGATTGTATTCGTCTGGAATAATAGGTATAACTTTTCCGATCACGTGTGTTTTAAATAAGATTGTGAAGTTTTACTCAGTTTCCTTGATAAAATTTCATAACTTCAAACTAATTGTAAATAAACTACGCTTTTCAGTTTTAATTACCTTTATAAGATTTATAATTTAGTAAGGTTTACTTAATGTAATATTTTTTGGCACTTTTACACTTTGATCGTTGTACTCACAAATAGTGAATGCAAATGTTATAAATTTACCAAGTATAATATTACATAGGTAAAACAAAATTCTTTCATCATTGTATTAAACAAATACTTCAATTAATAGTAGTTATACAGAAAAGCAAATATTGTAGAATTACGAAGAATAATATTATATAAGTAAGTAATACAAATCCTTCCATCTTTTTATTAAAAAAAAATTAATGGCATCTTCATAATAGTAAAAGAAATAGCTCAGCAAAGTACTAGAAATAAAGTCCAGGCACGATATCTGCTTTAAAGGGACATGGTACCCAAAAAATGACGAAAATGTCAATTTTTACCCCATAATGTGGAGAATATATTTCTGAATAGCTATGCGAAAATTTATACTTGTACCTTTGACAGATAAAAAATTATATTGCATGTTCTAAACCATCTCACACAATCAAAGCTGAAAAAGGAATCTTTAACACTGTTTTTCTCAGTTCGTTATTTTTCAGTTTGAGTGTTGTTTAAATCCCTACGGTTTTTTTCTAAATTTAGTTAGGATTAGGAAATTTTTATAGCGTATTTTTATACATCTGATAAACAAAAGCTAGCATGGAATAAGGTGTGCTATGCTTAGTTTTTTTTTTTTTTTTTTAGTTAAAGAGTTAAAAACTTGAAAAAAAAACGTCGTTTTCCTGCTGTTTTTAGTGTAAAAACATAAAAAAACCTTTCTTGCTTCTTCAAATAGGTACGAACTATTTTTAACAATTATAATACAAATATAATGTAAAAATGTCATGGAAAAATACTTAAAATTGTGGAAGAAGTATCAATTCGATAAAAGTTTGAAATTTTTTTTAAAAAATGAATTAATCAAAAATTATGCATTCAAAATATTTTTGTAGATTAAATTACGTTTACTTAATATCAACACAATGTAAAATTACTATAGTTTAAATTTTAGTGGTGCAATTTCTGAAAATAATTTTTTGGGTACCATTCCCCCTTAATTAGATTCTTAGCACATCAGAATCCCAGAAAGCAACCAAATTTTAAACTGAAACACATTAGTAAAAAATAAATAAAAGACACTCGTAAAATAAAACTGGGTGGGTTTTTTTGGGTTTTTTTTTTTTGGGGGGGGGGGGGAAGAGAGAGAGTTTGTCAGCTACATTACTGGGAATTTAGTGCTATGGGTTTTTTAATTATTGTGAAACAAATTTAATTATTGTCTAAGAAATTATTTTAAACTTCTATAAATTCTAATTCTAGCAGTCCTACAACGAGTCTATTTGCCAATTTTCGGCTCGATTGGATGAAGGCAAGTGGGTTAATTATTCCTTCCAAGTGGTAATATAGTAGCGTGTGTAAAAAAAGATTTTAGTGACTTCCCCCAAAATTTGTTAGAATGTCTTGTCTTCGACAAAGTCTATCTGCCAAGTTTCAATTCTGTTGGATGACTGCAAATAGGTTAATTAGCCTTCGGTAGATTTGCCCGCCACAAACAAACATGCACAAAAAATTGAAGTTAATAAAAAAAAAACTATTTTAACATATATAAATAACTTGTAGTTCATGTGTACGCTTTAAAGAAAAATTGACTTTTCTGATAATTTAAAATTTAAAATCGTAATTATAACTCAAAAAGAAAAAGAAACTTAAATATTAATGTTTTATTTCACGAAATATTCTATATCCACCCAATATTCTTGTTATGTTAAAAAAAACGTAAGTTTCATTTAAAAAATTCACAAGGTAAACCGATATGAAAGTATCAAAACAATATTAAAAACGCTCTTAATCATCAGTTTGAAAGATTCAGATTATTTATAAATGGGTAAAAAAAAAGAAAAGATTAAGCATAGCGATCAAAACCTTGATAACCGTCAAAATGTATTTCATTTTGATTCGCGCCATACTTCGCAATCTGGCCACTGCACGGAATTTGCTGTTCATACTTAAAAGTGAAATCCTTAAATAGTCACTAATTTCTTCAAAAAGCAGCTGTAACCTTGGTCTGTTTTTCTATTTCAATATTAACTGCAATTTTCAGAAGTTAGTTGCAAAATAAAATCCGTAATAAACCAATTAAAGCTAGCTTTCTGAGAATGCGAAACAAAAACATATTTATGAGTGTACTGTAAAACCTTAACTAAATAGAAAATTTAAAAAATAGCGCTTATTTGTGAAAGGTTATTGAGCCTCCTTTCTGGAATTTCTCTTTACAACCAAATGCAGAACAATATTTAACCATTTTTCTGGGATTCACGTACTTTCAGTCAGACGTATTTCGGCGTTTGCCACTGGAATAAGTGGTTTTTTTTCTTCTTCGTTTTCCTTCGTCTACCCGTCACATAGTTTTCATTTTCGTTACACGAGGTAACCCTAAACATGCGGTCTAGACAATATTATAAGTCTATGTGTATTTGCATATTTATTTCAAACAGCAACTTTTTTTTGGCCAAGTAGTTCACATTCTAGTTACATGTAAGTTTAGCAATGTCGAATTGCTGTCGGTAATTTGAAGATATATAGCTCAAGAGGAATAAAAAGAGAGAAACTACCCTTCAAATTTGTGAGATTCCTTTAACTGCTGTGGTTGGGTGGTTTAAAGTTTTTGGCGCAAGAGTTACACATGGTTCATACTGCGCCAAATAAATTGGTGAACATAGGTTTAAAGTTTAAGAAACATAGTATCAGAAAAATTAAGATAAAAGTCAAAGATGCGATATTTTAGGGGGTGAAAGCATTCCACAAAAAATGACTCGAGGTCTGTCAGACCGCTTACAGCAGTTAAAGGTTAAGTTCTTTGTGACAGATAGTATGTCTTACGGCATGTCTTTTTAACGAAAATAGCTGAGCATGTCGCATGGGATAAAACGCTGATCTCTCATCATACAAGTATCAAGATCACCGACGTATCTACTCAATTTGAAGATAGAAAGCAAAGTGCTAGATATACTCGATCCCTAACATTTTTACATACTTGGTGAATATTCTGCCCCCGGCTGTGAGCCGAAAGTCAATAAAATTCTAATTTTCAACTCAACTTTCAATGAAAAATACACTTTTTTTAAAAATGCCTCGATTTAAAAAAAATTAGCAGAAGACATTGCTTTTTAATCGCTACCTGGTGTTTTAAGAAATGTTTAGTATTTAAATCCGTTCACTTAATAATACGATGCAAATTATCCCAAAATTTTAAGCCGACCAAACGGTGTAGTGGTTAGCGTGCTGGCTTCTAGACCGCGAGGTTGCGGGTTCGAGTCCCGTGTTAGGCATGGGTGTTTGTAGATGTATGTTGGCTTGTCTAATGACGAAAGTTTCGGCGCATTATAGCCCTCGTGTTGCTGACGGCGCCAGATAATCTGAATACAACCAACCAACCAACCAATCCAAAATTTTAAACTCAATAATAGCAGGAGAATTTCAAGTTTACGGTGTA
Organism: Linyphia triangularis; assembly: GCA_963978545.1. NCBI lineage: Eukaryota > Metazoa > Arthropoda > Arachnida > Araneae > Linyphiidae > Linyphia > Linyphia triangularis. The sequence continues at coordinate 8,745,516 of OZ021721.1, read as the reverse complement.
CACATTTTAAATGGAATATAAGTCGCTATTTTCCAGTTATTCCATTCAGATTATAGTCGGGAACTCTTTCAGATGAACCTAATATACAATGATTAATCTGCAGCCCTTGTAACTTTGGCTAGACATTTTGATTGGTTGGTTGTTTTCAGATTATCTGACGCAGTCAGCAACACGAGGGCTATAATGCGCCGAAACTTTCGTCATTAGACAAGCCAACATACATTTACAAACACCCATGCCTAACACGGGACTCTAACCCGCAACCTCGCGGTCTAGAAGCTAGCACTCTAACCACTATACCGTTTGGTCGGCACTAGACATTTTAAAATTCATAAATTGAAGTCAATGACTTTGACTAAAATTGAAATAGTCACCCAGACAGTGTTGAAGACAAATATCTAGTAGTTTTGGTTTAAAAGACGAAACTGATTACTCTATTTATAAGAAGGATGTGTGAGGCAGAAGTTATTAATTTTTTTCCTCTCGTATTAACATTTCATACTGACCCTAGAGTACTAATTATGAATAAATTTAATGATATTTATTTTAAGGTATATATAAAAAATAATGATAGGGATTTTGTTTTCTATTGTAATGGTTATATTGTTTTAATTATATAGTAAGTTCATTTTAATTGTGCATTATTATTTCATTGCAAATAATCAACTTAGTTAACAAAAATACATTCACTTACTGTAAAAGGAAATTTTGTAATTATCCATTATATGATTCAAAAGATTAGTACTTACAGATAGATCCTTTTCTGTTTGGTTTCCAATCTTCATGCAGGATCAACGCAAACGAAAATGGGCGCTTGTTTACAAACATCTTTGCTATATATAGATCTAAAATGGTTTTGAAATTTCATATCTCCACAGGATTGATGTCACTAGCATTACGTGGATGTCTCTTTTAAAATAAGCATTCTGCAAACCACTAAATATATCCTAGTTTATACTTGAAATACGTATTGTTCAAAATTAAACTTAAAACAGCCTATGGTAAGCTGAGAACAGATATTAGGTATGCTCTTAAAATAAGCGATTACTTGAAGATGCATTTCATCGAAAATGTAATAAATAATTACAAGTCTTCAGTGTGAATCATGAACATATTCAGCAATTCAACTCTACTCAAAGGAAAGATAAATATATATGTTGATTGATAGTTAACAAAATAGATTTGGTGGTTTGGTTTATTTTGATTACATTTATGTACAGACGATATCTTGAAGCCTAATCAGACTGGCACTACAACTCGCTAGCGACATAAAGGCTAATCTCTGTTCAGTATACTTTTTTGTTCTATTTGTGATTTAGAATGATATCTACGTTCTCAACCTTAAATTTTGGTTTAAGGCTTTAGGTGGTTAAAGTTTTTCGATATAATTGTTCTCCCTAGGATTCTGCCGACCGTGTTTTACTTGCATGTTTTAGCAAAGCCACCTCTATGAGTATGCCATTCATATTCTCTGAAAAGTAGGCATCATTTACAGAGCACCAACATCGGAATATTTACCCGAGTATTTCTACTTTGCATGGGTGCCACTGTTTGAATTAGCAGCCCAACATATATGATATTGATTCGGACCTCTTTTCGGGAACGTATGTATGAGAGAACTATATGCATGATATACCTGAACTCTCTATTCACTACTTTTCAAGCACCTACCCACCTGAACTGTATAATAGCTACTTAGGGCACACGCACGAACACACACCTAATATTTTTTGCATGTAGTGGATAAAAAGTAATTATCAACCATCATTAAATTCCATTCCCTAAATAAAATTTGATTGAATGTAAGTTAAAATCAACAATAGCATCCAAATAGTAATTCTATTTGGGTATGAGATTTGATAATGAAACACTTATTTTAATATAATTTTCTTTATTTTATGTATTTAAAATTTCGTTAAGCAATTCTCCTCATATATCTATATTTAAACAGTGCTGCCCTCTTCATTTGGAAATCTAAACGAAGTTAGGCAGGGAGAATAGTTCTGAATCTAAAATTATAGTTAGCGCATACAATACCTACAGAAAAAATTATGATTTATTACAATTCGGAAAAGCTTTTGGTAAGCTTTTATTCAATTCATTAATAATTCCATTGTTAGTTCATAATACCTTTCTTATAAAACTTTTGTCCCAGATACAAAAACTTCAGATACAGTTTTCTACAAACGGGAAATGTAAAGTTAAAAATAAACAAGTTCTCAAAAACTTTGTTGTGAAAATCTATGGTAGTAAAAAAAGATTATTTAACGCAGGATCTGCTTTTTATATAGTTTCCCGTAGGGGTATATGGTGTTAAATTGTGTCTTAAACATTATCACATTCACATGATGTGTTGTACCTGTGCATAATATTTTTTCAGATTTAGCTTTTTATCAGTGACGAAGTACTTCTTCATTTCTGTTTAGTCAAGTGTGTTGTTATAATATAAGCAGCAACACAATGGTGAATTAAACAATATTAGAAGGACAACGTAAATGAAACAAAACTTCATACCATAAACTTTTAATGATTCCCTTCCACCATACTTTTAACATTTCAATGTACAGTGGTATTGTAAAGACAATAAATGCATTACAGTCATATCTAGTAGAGAACAACACAATCTCTCATAATTTATTTAACTCATAAAACATCACATACAATTTTTCCTTTTGTTATCAAAATACCATTCGATCAAAATCACTAGTTTCGGCCATGTCTTTACAATTTCTTAAATGAATTGAGTTCTTACGAAAATGGGTAGGTTATTGTGATCTACAGTTTTACATTGATGAAATTTTCTTCTTTTTTTTTTGTTTTTCATTATCTGCTATTACATTCGGAGTAAAATTATATTTGAATTAAAATTTACATAGCTGAGAAACTTATTTTTGGAACAAACTAAAAACATTACTACAACTTTATAATTTTTAATTATTTATTACTTACAAAATAAAAATGTCACTTGGCCAATCAAAAGATGTCATATTACAAATTTTTTTCAGGGAGCAAGATAATTGAAAAATAAAACAAAAATCGCAAGGAAATCCAAATTTTAAAGTAATTTATTCATTTCATCACTATTTTTATTATAACGAAATAATCAATTAGATAGTGGACAGCCTTCTATTTTTTTTTTAAATTTGTATCTCAGCAGCCTAAATAATCTGTTAATTTTACTATTGCTTTTCAATTACGAAATACTTTCTCTACAAATAAAAATACAACTTAAGATTGGTGAAAACGCGAGGAAAATGTTTACGTAATGGCTTTATATCGTACCTGTAGAGCAGCAATGGCTTTTGATCGTTGAACTTTACAGTTTGTAATGAATGTAATAAGTTTTAATTTAGGATACTTAGTATATTGCACTTCGTATATTTTCCTTATTGTAGGGGATACGGGAGAGGGTTGACTATACAGGAGGCTTGACATAACATTGAATTTCCAAAGTAATATTTTATTTAGTGTGTCTGTCGCAAGCTATACTATTTTTGCTCTTATAAAATAAAAGAGGGAAAGCTCAGTGCCGTACTTATCTATAGGCCTTGCCTGAAGGTAAATACTGCACTGAGGCAAACTGCTTCGCTTTGAAAATGCCTCAAATTTCTATGATTTTAAAGAATTGGTATGCAACATTTTTTTTTTTTATAATTATTATTCACTATTTTGAGTATAGTGCTGGAAGAACGGTAGGGCCAAGAGAAAAGTATGATTTCCACAAATACGCCTTTTATCTTATATAAATTTATCTACAATGCAAAAAATAGAAGTTTCGATTATATCATTAAATATATTACCATAAATTTAGTTACTTTTCTTTATAAAATTCATTTTTATTACTTATGCATACGATAAACTAAATTTTTAAGCATTTCTCATTTTATTTACGATACTTTATTGTATCTCACAAAGATTCTCTAATAAATCATGCACTTGTCAAACAGACATTTCATATCTTGTAAAACCTGAGTGACATCTATATATAAAACACCTAGCACAGGTTGAAGAAGTCACGATCCTTAATTTTAGGGAACTAATTTTAAGTTACTGGGAAATTGTTAAAATGTTAAAGTATATCTAAGGCTGCAGAATATAACTCTTTAAAAATGGAGATAAATACGCTTTACATAAAGGTAAATGCATTCGTTCTGCATTAACTTCTCGACAAAAGAAAGCTTTTGTTAATCAATCAACCCATTAAAAGCTTTTTTTTCTCTCACAAATTATGAATGGTTTAATCACTTCTTGCACCAACCGGACTTGGACCAGTGTTTTATTAAAACACCCGAATGAACCATTTAGTAAAAGAATCCACCTCAAACAGTCATGAAATGGTGGCCCGACGTTAGAAAACAATTATGTTGCTATGGAGATAAATGGGATGATTTGCTTTTTTCTGACGAAAAAAAAACAATCTCGATAGACCGGATAATATTATGTACTACTAGTGGATTTTCATAGTGAATTTACATAGAACAGTAATTCTCAGCCACTTATTGTATGGAAATTTCCACCACGCCCTCATTCTTATTAGAATGTTTTAAAATACAACACCATGATATAATCAGTGAAGTAACATGCATCCTCAAAACCATTTTAAAGTTTTCATGTACAACTCAACTCTACCCCTAAGCTTACACAATTCATTAAATATCCTTGAAAATTAGTTATTTTGTACATTACGAGGTGCGTTCGGAATGTAAGTTCCGTTTCCATTGGTCTCCGCTGCAGAACTGTGATCGCACGCATGCACTGTAGTTAATCTGGGTCAAGCAGAACGAAATGACGCCATTTTGAACTAATTCTGTGTTGTGTGTCCTTCGTGGTGATTGTTTATAAAAGCGGCGTTAATTGAAAATTCTACCGCTTGTGAAATTCGATCAGTAATTCGTTTTCTGAATGAGATAAACGTTAAAGCAATATGTATTCATCGACAAATCTAAGAGGTTTACTGAGAATCTGCAAAGAGTGTTTCTATGGTGCGAAGATGGGTTCAACAGTTTACGGAAGGGCATGATCACGGAAGTACACGATGGAAGTGCACTTCCGTGATTAAGGAAATGCACGAGATTAAGGAGGTGTACGAGGTTAAGGAAGTGTACGAGGTTAAGGAAGGTACGAGGTTAAAGAAGTGCGCCGGGGTTAAGGAAGTGCACTATGAAGAACGAAGTGGACATCCATCTGTGGTTTCTGATGAAGTGGTTAGTTCAGTTGAAAACAAGATTAAGGAAAATCGTAAGTCTACGATCAAGGCTCTTGCTCGTGAAATCCGACAAATTTCCATTCCTCAGAAATCCATTCTTAAGAAATTCCTTCAGAGCTTTGGCTGGAACGTTTTTGACCATCCTCCGTACAGCCCCGACCTCGCTCCTAGCGACTTCCATCGGTGGTCAACGTTTCAACAACGATGAAGAGCTAAAAGAACATGTTACCAGAAATGGTTGACAACTCAGGCGGCAACATTCTATGAAGAAGGAATACAAAAACTTATACCACGCTATGACAAATGCCACGAAAATTACGGGAGCTATGTCGAAAAGTAGTATAAATGTTGTAGATTTTTGTGAAATAATATGCTTGGCTGTATCTGTACTCATTTTCTTTTTATTACCAAACGGAACTTACTTTCCGAACGCACCTCATATTTTAAAATCGAAATGCATCACGTAGTGGCTTTATATTTCTGCCTATAATAAAGCATTTGACACACTTAAAACTATAATAAATTGTATGATAATATTACTTAGATACTAATTATTTAAAAATACTCTTCTATTACTTTTTCATTAGTAATTTCCATACGTTTCTAATTTATATCTATAGAAATGAACATACAATATATATATATATGTCGATTACATTGTCGTAGTAATTTTGAGGATTGATTGTAAAATAAAAAATAAAAAAAAAATTTAGTAGTAGTGTTTAAAACTTCATGAAGTTAATCTTACTGATCAAATATGTTAAGTAAATATTACTGCTGAAAGATCTTTAAGAAAATCGAGTACCTCCAAATTCGAAAAAAAAAAAATTACATTTCTCCAATACATGGACAATTCCTTTTAAGATTATGTTTATCATCATGAGAAATTTTTAAAATTGATGTAAGATATTTTTATTTCGCTACATATTTTCGAAATATTCATCAAAAGCTGAAAAATTATTTTCGAAGCTTTAACTTTCAGTTGTGTCCGAATTAAAGTGTTGATACTAATTTTGTGTTAAAATGTGGGAACCCCACATAAAAACCAGATTTGTTTATTGATAAAATATGAAAATTGTTTTATCGAAAGTTTTAATGTACATACTTAAAAAGTTAAATGGATAAAATATAAAGAAATATGTTTTATTTATTTTTTGTAAAGATAAAATTTAACGGACTACACTCATTTGAAATTTTATTTAATCCCAAATTCTTAGAAAAATTTCGAATAAACTGATACTTGCTAAACTTTAGGAGATCATTGTACGATGGTGTTTTGAAAGTATTTAGCTAAAAAGTACAAAGTAACTTTTTAAAAATCATTTTTGAAATTAAGTTTATCTCACTTCCTGACACTTTCAATACTGTTTCAAATTAAAAATTCTCCTTTATGAGAGTCTTGTCACTAATGACTCACGTAATTAGGAATAAATAATCCAATTTCACCGGTTATTGACAGAAAACGCATTTGGTCACGGAAGAAAATAGCTTCGTTCGAAATTTTTTGAACATGACCAAATTGAAACTTTGCGAGCAATATTATGGTTGTAATGGATCGGCGGATTTTGCGATGGAAGGTATTAGACAGTGATATTCAATTTAGATTGTTTAAAAAAAAATAAACATTTGGTCATCTGCAAAGTCAAGTTAGCTTTACTTTTTAAGTGAGCTTTAATTTTTGCTAGTAATTAAGCACAATAATATTCACTGAAGTAAACAATAGATGAAATACAAAATAATTCAATAAAAAAAAAAACGTTCAAGGCAACGGGTTGGTGTCAGTTCAATTAGTTGGAATATTTATTGTAGACATAAAACATCAGCTGTTGTGTACAGTGAATTAAAGATGTTCTCTTTAAGCTACTTGTTTAAAATGTGAATGCCCACTAAGTTTACTTTCTTCCCTGTGCCCGTCTGTTTTTTAGATTGAGTTTTTGTGCTGAAATGTATTTGTACTTAGAAGAATTCATCTCTTGATTGTGTCTCCACTCTGCACATCCTACATGGGTTTTTTTTCCCCGTGTTTTAAAGAAGCCGTTTTTGTCTTTTTAGGATTACACGAAACCGTGAATTGGTGTTAAGAAGTTATTTAGTGTTATATAGGGCTGGGTTTAGCTTTGAACCTTTTAGTATCTGGTAGAAATCCTTTTTAGTTTTCTAAATGCTAGGATATATTTTTTAGCTTCTGATAACGCACGCAAATTACATTTCAGGTTTACATAGAAATTTATTTTTCTAACAAATCTAAGTCGTATTGGTTATATAGGTTACTATACCACCAATAAACAGGTGACGATTCAAAGAAATAACGTAATCCCGTCAAAACAGTGTTCGGAAAACCTGTAAAAGATACACATTTAGGCTAATATCGATCTGCTTTTTATAAAATTTTAGCATAACTAGCATTTTAGCATAACTAGCATTCGAGTTTCCAACACTTTAACATTTTAAGGACACATTGCAACAACGTTCATAAGTAAATTAAAGATAAATTATTTCAATAAAAATATTTAAAAATATACTATTTTATAATTTAAAAATTTTACATCGTTCTCACTAATCACTCTTGATTTCTAAAAATACGTTTATGATTTTTTTTTTTTTACATTATACTAACTAGCGCAGAAAGTTCATCTGAAAATCAAGCTTATTTGCTGAGCTTCTAATACTGGATTGAATTATTTATGATATATGAACTTCACTTATATTATTAAAACATCATTCACCGAGATTTAGACATTTTAATTTGTCAATGGTAATTATTAAATAAAATAGTTTCGTTAAGCATTTACGTACGGAAAGGATGTATGGTTTGGTACTTACGATGTACCAAAAGTATTAGTTTGTTATTGTTATTACTTTACTTTTCCTGAAAGTTTGTTTAATTTGAGAATATTGAAACGTTAGAATAATCTCTATAGATGTCTTCTCATTAAGTTATCAAGTAGAAAAGACAGGGGCCCTAGTCTTTCAATAAAATGTTAACTTTATAGAATGACCATGTATAGCATATACCAACAAATCCAACGTATTATTAATATATACCATTTCAAATTTCCATTTTCGAAGAATGTTTATGTAAAAAAAAAAAGTTTCTCAGCTATGGTAAATTTCTAGGAAATAATTTTTTGTTTTCTTGCAAACCCTACCTAATTGAGATGATCAGGTGCAACAGGTGCAGATATAAAAAATCTTCTAAACTCGTTCTCTTTCATTTTTTTTTACAAAATGTGCGTGATACATAGTAATGCATATTTATATATGACACCAGTTATTCATGTCACTACAGACATAATAACAGTGCCCTCCTATGATATGGGGATTTGGATGATTAGCACCTTCTTCATTTTAGCAGAATTCATACTCGTCGAAATGGTAAAAGTAATCATCCGTAAGTCGTAGATGGCCAGTACAAATTTGAAAATCAGAATAGAGTTTGGCCACTTTTCCTACAGATCATGTACATTTACTCTTGGCACATATATGTTTTGTTCAGTTGGAAGTAATACACGACACACACACATATCTAACTACAAAACACAAGTATTGACTACAAAAGTGTGATTCCCAACTATACGGTGGATTTCAAATCAATATACAAACTTAAGTAAATTGAGGTCACACTTCGAAATTTTATGCAGATAGCTTTATTAAAATAGATTTTTTTAATTTTAAGTTAGATCGGGATAATTTGATCAGTTTTTCTTTAAATTCATGAATTTTCAGAATTATACATCTAGTAAAAATGTAGCTATATTTAGATATTTAATTAGTATGATGATAAATTCATAGTCTGCATGCAATGTCTTCATAAATGAAATTAACCCTCCGAACGCGGGGTATTTTTTTACGATAATCGTGGACCCTTAGAATTGTATAAAATAAGTTAAATGCGATATCTAAGTTGCCCGCCGGCTGGAGGGTGAAAATAAATTAATGAAAAATTAACAAATAGGAAATAATTTTAGAGAGTATATATCTACAGAAAAATAAGTTTTCTTGAAATTATAATAACTTAAAACACTTGAAAAGTCATACTGAAAGTATCAAGAATGTAACATTGTTAGTTCAAACATAGTTAACTTATAAGAAGACAGATCTCAGATCTTTTTAACAGTATGCTTTTCACTAAGTAAGAGATACTTGATGTATATGGGTGATTCTGAAATTAAGGGGAAATTTCAGTCCTTGTGCTTTTACTAACATAATATTTATTCCTTTAAGTGAGGAAATTGGTATGTAAAAAAAAAGTTTATTTTTAATGTTTTCTGTCTTTATTTTACATATTTATTTATTATTTAAAAACAAAATCCAAATTATGGAAAATGTAGCCTTCATGGAATGTCTCCACCCCTGTTTTTTTTTAGTTTCACATAAGCAGTTCCTGGGGTAACCTCCATAGAATATTTTTAACTTCATTCTACTACATAGCAGTACCGTCTTCTTTACAAGAACTGAAGCTCAAGTTAATCATTTTGTCTGTTGGATGTGATATTGTTCTTGAAAAAGCTGTCCAATCCTCAAAAATATGGTGAGTTCTTTTTGTTCTTGTAGCCTTGTTTCCATGTTCAGGTAATGTTATTCCTTATAGAGTTAGCATACTTTTGCATTTAATTTTTATCAAATAGCCAATTTTTTCTCTAAAAGCAAAGCCAGTGTATCCTCAGTCTGGTAGGTTAGGTTTTAAGCACGGCAATCTACTTATTTCTACTTATTTATAGCCTCCATGGGTTGTGTTAACCACGGAGGTTACAAGCAAAAAAGCAAAATTAGAAAACTGTTTTGTTAGAAAATATAATTTACCTTGATCTTTTTTTGAAGTGGTAAATGTATTAGTTTTGTTATAATTTTTTTTTTTACCTTCTCAAATACCCTTTAATTTCAGAATCACCCATATATGCTTTTTTGTATGTATGTTTGGTTGCTTAGGCTGACCAAATAGTCATGTTATCAAAGATAAATAAAAAAAAAAAAATCCTATATATCACTTCTCACAATTTTAGTAAGCATAGTTGGAAATCCTGCTCTATACAACAATAGCAAGTCTAGGAAAATAATGTCCAAATTCTGATTATGTTAAATAAAATAAAACTAAAAAAAAAAAAAAAAAAAAAACTTTTCTGGAAATTTTATAAAATCATTTCTAAAAAAAGAAAGTTATATGTTATGAACTTTGGATCAGTGGAATGGAAAATGTACTAATATAACAATTACATTTTGGACATTTTTCTCCTCGGCTCGTTTCTAGATAATTGTAATGAATTTTCTAAAACACTAAGTAATGAATTTGCAATTGATCTACAAGTAATAATCATTCCTATATCAGTTAAGTAATTTCATATATAAAAAAAAAAAAACTTTCTTCTACACAGTTAACATTTAACAAAAGACAATTAAAAAAACCTTTGTAGGAATTAAAGCTTATTAGCTAAAAATCCGTGTTTGTCATTGATGATCTCATAAACATTCTATCATTTCACGAACTTATTTTTAAAATTTCGCTATTATTTCACAAAATTATTTAAACACTTGAACTTTTCAAATAAGTCAATAGAAAAATAAATCGATATTTTCTTTGAGTCGACATAGTTTGATCTGACTAGAATCGCATATTGCTTAATTGGTCTAAATATACGAATTTTACCGAAAAATATGCCGAAATAAAAGAAAATATATATTCTGAGAGAAAATGTCCTCCAAAGAACAAAGAAAGGTCGTCCAGTATTATTTTTTTTAAAGTTCACCGATCATTTGTATTCATAATGAAACTTTTTTGAGGATTGTTACTTAACTTGGAGCTAATATGGAAAAATACACAAAGCGAAAATTGAATACAAAAGTCACCGTTAGTCATCATTGGTCGAAAACACATACAAGCGACAATTTTTTCTAATGTTTTTTCTTGGGGGAATGCTATGACACCAAAAATTCAGCAGTCTTCTTCGGATATGAAAGATATATATTTCTTTTGTAAGTTCAAACCATGGTGTGATAATTCACTTGTTCACATAAACCTTCTGAACTGACAAGAGGCTCAGTAGGAAGAAAGTAGTGAGGCTGTAAAGAGGCATAGAAAATTAAAAATAGTGTTATAAAAACAAAGAGATAAATGTAGTTGCATGATGAGATGAATATAGTTGAAATCAAGCTAAATCAAAACTATGGAAAGAATTTGGCACGTCCTGAAGATCTGTAGTTTATGCGACTGTTCTAGAAATAAGTATCAAATGAAACGTGTCTGCTACGAACTATCAAATTATTGTTAGTTATATTTTTAAAATTAGTTATGTACTTAATATATTTATTGCTATTAAGATAGGGTGTTTGGTAATAGACTGATAAAAAAAACTTAATATACTTGCCTACGTTAAAAAAGTGAATTTCGATGAAATTTGACAAACTAATATTATTCTTGAATATTCTTGCCCAAATCTTTAAATTTTTAAAAACTGTCTATATTTTAAATCTGCGCAGGTTAGAACAAAAGTTAAAACTATTTGAACTGGTCTAAAATTGTATATTTTAATAGGAACTAAAAAGTCTAAAAGATTTTTTCTTAGAATTGATTTTCAATTTCCAACAAGTATCGATGAATTACTAAAAATTATGAATTACAACTTGTTGTTTGAATGTAAACCAGAATTATTGATAATACCATTGAATACCCATTTTTCGATTATCCATGGGAAAAAAAAGTTCTACGAATATAATTTATATTGTAGTATATGCCCTAGATATAAGTAATAATTTATTTATACAAACTTAATTGCTTTTCATTTTCCATATTTCAATTTTTTTTAAATATTTCATCAAAATATTATGTTAAATTACAGTTTTTGTAAAATAATCACAATATATTTTAAATATGTTCATTCTATTACACTAGTAGCACTAAATATAAAAAGGCCCGTTTTAAACATTCCTAAACAAAGTTTTTTTTTTTTTTTTTTTTTTTTTTTTTTTTTTAAGTTCTTCGAACTGAGGCAAATTATTTTGGAGGTATAAAAAAAGAAAACAGAAATAACAATATCAAGAAATAATTCCATACATAATTTTAAGCCTACAAAGATAGAAGTTGCCACAAAACATTTTTCACTATGTCTGTCATTTTTTTTTCTATATTACTACTAACTAGAAGTTAGTTTGATTACAGCTTTAATGATGAATTTGAACTTATAATCCACCATTGTTTTTTATATTTATTCTTAATGGTTTTTCTGACCTAAATACCAAAAAATAATATTTTTTGTAAAATTAAAGATTAGCACATAACGTTATCACTAAAACAACATTGTATTCTTTGAGCCGATTCAATATTTTTGTGCAAGAGTTACGAGAAAGCAATACTGCACCGGAACATCCTTGTAACGAGATGTAATCTGAACTATATGAACTGAACTCTAGCAACTGAATGTAATCATGTATAATAGCCGAAACACCTACCGTGTATATTTTTAGAGGAAACTTGTAACGACAAATGTACGGCCTTATATAGAGGAAACCAAAAAAACTCTTGCCAAACAAACGAAACGAGACTATCGCAATCTCCGTCGTCTCTACGACGATCGATGAATGTGAATAAAAAACCCACGAGTTTAAATTATTAATTACTATTCCATCGGATTCAACTCTCATTATCCAAATCCATTGCCTAAAGTTAAATCACAATCTGGTTATTCACCAAAGTGTACTAATGTATAAACTTACATAGCAAACTACTTTAATTTTATTGGTTTAATTACGCATTTTCGTTTTAAGATTACCGCTTTAATTTGACGATACAAAATTTTCTACTTCAGGAACCCTGGTTCAATTAAGCTTATTTACCCACGTTTAAGGTATAAAGTAACTTAGTTACAAAAATATTGCAGCTTTCAACTCATTAACATGCTGTCTTATTTCCTGTATTCCCAATTGCTTTAATTAATATGTATTGGAAAATGTAGGATAACTGCTAGACTCCAGGGAAAATTAGGTTCAAAATCTTACTGAATAAACTTTTAGGAGTCAAATTAGATGGTTTTTACTGTTGCAAACAATGTCCAGAAATCTTAATTATAAGTTCGACAAAATTTTGATTCTTCATGGAAATTGTCTTTGCTAATTGCCATAAGGGATAATACTTCGTTAAACTTTATGAGTGCATTGTTAAATTTGCATAATTTTGCAATGCAATAATAATAGTAAATAAGTTCTAGAGTAATAAACTTTGATAATGGAAAAAGTATTTCATGATATTAGTTATATAATACAAAGATGATTAGGATAACAATAAAGTTAGGATTGTAAAACACAGCTTATTAGCCAACTTTTAGTCAATTTGAAATCAAAAATAAATGGGTATAGATAATGACAATCTTCAATTGAAGCTATTTTTATTTGAAATCGTAAGCAATTCAGATTAATTCTAAACTTATTGAAGCTATTTTTAACTGAAATGGTAATGTACTTCAGTATAAAGCTAAATTTGGAAGCGATGAGAACATGCGTTGCTAATTAGTTATATAAACATATCATCAAAATTTAGTTGCAAGTTTATTTGAGAAGACACGCGTTCATTTTATAAACTGCAGAGGGATTTTGCTTAAAATCAATGGGAAGGTTTTCGTAATTATTTATGATACTTCAAAAACATAGTAATAATAAAAAATTGAAGATTGTTAAAATTAAAAAGTTTTACGATACTAAAAATACTCTATAATTAATATTTTATTATTATTTTTTATGGTTATATTCTAGGATTGGTAAGAATAAAATAAAAAACGTACCTTCAAACTAGCGAGGTAACTTACTGTTTTAACACATATCGAGAAAATAAAATAGTCTCTATTTGCTAGAAATGTAAATGATCTTATTCCAACAGTGTCTATACTTACAATTTAAGTTTGTGTATGTGCGTGCTTATTGTATTGTTTTAAAAATTCATTCGAACCTCTATCGGGGGGGGGGGGGCCTTTTCAATTCGTTTATGAACAAAAGGCAAATACTATTTCCGATTATTTTATTATTAAATAAACTTCCTGACAATCGACATTTTCATTTACTACTCTATAAGTTGGAATCTAAACTGTAAAATATGAGTTTATGCAAAATGGCTTAACGCCATTGTCCTTCATAGTTTTACCGTCTTTTTTGCGGATTTTTAAAAGGTGATTTATCATGTGTTTTTGATACGTCTGTTTTTTATTCTATGTTTTACATTCCGTCCCTACCGAAATTATGTGACGTAAACTCTGCAAAAAACTTTTAAAGTGAGAGGTATTGTAGAGCTCAGTATTTGGAGTGATTTTATTTCCGTTTTTATTGCAAATGAAAACTGTACTATGTATTACTAAATTAGAATGATAATTCTGCCGGTTTTAAAGGATATACATGAGTGGCACTAAGGCATTCCACTCCATGGGGATAGAGAATGTGCCATCAAATCCATTCGATTAGAGATTCTTAATTTTATACTAGTAATATTATTTGTTACGACTTAGATAATTTATTAAATAGGAACATCAAAAAGTGGTACAAAATCACCACATTTGACTGTTTGTAATTTGGGTTAATTGTCTATAATAATGTGATCGTGTAATGAAACGATTATAAAAACAAAATCTTATAATAAATGGATATATTAATTTTATGCAATAGATCTGTTAAATAATTATTCAACCTAAAATTAATGAATTTGTATAAAATAGTGTTGAATTGTATAAAAAAAAGTATTTCAAAAAATGATGCGTGAAATGTGTAATTAGGTAGTCAAGGTTCTGTACCAATCAGACAGAGCCACTCATTACCCTTCCACGTTCTCCGGCTCCAGTGATAGAAAGACGCACTTTGCTGGCCATTGCTTCACAAATGCTCATCTGAAATAAGGAATCCCTCATTAGAAAGATTTTTTTTTTCAAATAAAACATTACTTTCGTTAAAGGTGTTTTCCAATTGCTTATACGCAACGTAACACCAAAAAAAAATTTTATCAATTGGAATCAACTCATGTGTTTTGTGATTCATTTTGGTGTAAGGTTCTATGAGACCGCTTGACATCAAACAGGTTTTTTGCCAACCAAAATCACGCCGAAATCAGCTATTTTCACCGAGATTTCCTCGAAATTTGATCATTAAGAACCAATAATAAACAAAACCTATAATTTTACCTTAGAGTCCAAATATATTTCCGCATATATAAAATCTCTTTAGAACGTCTGTTTAATGAATTAGTCTATTTGAAACTCGATGGTTTTCAGTTTAATTGCAATGGAGCCGCAGATTCCCATTGAATCCTACATTTTACTTTACAAGCCAGCTTTCTGTCCACCCGAAATGTTTCGGAACCGATTTTTATCCCTACTGAGCTTCTTTGTAGGTAAACATGCCCTTCGTCTATACATTGGGACAGGCTTACTTGAGCGAATACGCTACAACGATGTGTGAACCGGCTTAACTACGCCCTGATTGGCTGATTGGAACAATGTGTGACTGATTCATTAAACTCTTGTAGTATCCGACGTTATACAAGCAAAATATTAATTAAAATTTAAACTTAAAAGCGTTTATTTTCTTGTTATTATCAACATACATTTAAGTTTAATGCAAAAATATGTGCGCAAGTTATCAGTACTGCTGTAAAAGTGGTAAATTGTACTGAACTATATCTTTGCGTGGGGAAGGATCCATCCTATATTCAAGGATCAAGTAATGCTGTCCATATATATAGAATATTGAACTTTATTGTTAAAAAAAAACTTAGCTAGAAATATAGCAGCCATATCAAAACTCCGAGCTCTCACTTGGGCATGAGCGTTCGTTTTTGTTTGATTTTTTATAGTTTTGATGTGATTGTTAGCATGGTGAAAGTCTCGAGAGATAATTTCTAAAACTGTGACCCGTATACATGTTTATATTTATATAATTTTATGTAAATGTATTTAGGTTAATTATAAAACTGCAAAGAATTTTTTTTTTATTTTAGCATATGCATATTTCTCAATTTGTTTAGAGTCCAATTCTTTGAAAGACTCAAATTGATCTTAATTGGGCCACCCTGTGCAAAGAGAATAAATTATAAATATAATTTTACAACATCACTTCCAATCAAAAAGCCATAAAATTAATATTAAAAAAAAAAAAAAAAAAAAGAATTAGTAATAATCTTCATAATCAGGATAAATGTTTCTTTTTCATATCTTGTGAACTGGGTAAAAAAATACACTGGGTAAAAAAAATACATTGAATAAAAAAATAACAGGACGCAAAATTGTTTAAAAAGAAGTAACCCTTTTACATTTGCTGAAATTATTTTTATGAACACGATTTTATAAACCATTCCACAAGAAAATATTAGCATCAGAAACATGATATTCAAATATAAAATTTTAAAGACAAAAGAAATAGTTTATACGATTAGAAACTTTGAAAAACATTAAAAGAAGGGTTACACTAAATAAAATTCAAGCGATATTAGTAAGGAATTATCATTTCATGACCTTTTATTACATCGAATATTCTGCTTGGCAATGAATTGTACAAAGATTGGATTTCTGTTTAGAAAAATTGCCCTAAAATAAAAATTGTCCTCTTCATGAAGCTTTGTGAATATTCAAACTGCTTTTCACCAGCATATATCCGACGACCACGAATTGTCCAGATGTTTTTTTTTTACTATATTCAAATTGGCGCTTTTAGATGTCTATGGTAAAACAGGGAAACTCCTTTACAGGTGTGAATGGATGTTTCATCTTGCTAAAACATCAATTCTTCTCCTCTTAATTTACCGTTATACAGTGACTTACTACATGTGTTTTCGCTCACTATTAATGCTGGAGAAGCGATGAACTTTTGAGATTTGTATAGCATTAATGCATGCCTCTACGGTAGAATCTTTTGGATGTTACGGGTATTTATTAATAGTTTTTTCATTAATATGTTTGAATTTGAGTTAATAATAAATTGCATTACAATTTAGCAATAAATTAAAAGAATGTTTATTTAAGTCTTTCAAATTTAATTCTACAATTATTTTTATGTTTATTCTGCAATATATTATTTTCTTAATACTTATTTTTTTTATACTTGTCATAAATATATTCCTAACAAACATGATTGAATTGGATCCACAAAATGTACTTAAATTACCATTCTATTTTTTTTCTAATTAAATAATCTAGAATATGACTAAAACACGCCTTTGGTCAAATGATAAAAGTTTTTAAGGTATTATTGCCCGCTAACAATCATAAAATACTTTTAAAAAAAACTTTTTCTTTTGTAAAGAAACGGAGTTTAGATGGGGATTTTATAATGAAAAAGTAAATTTCGAGAAAATAAAACAATAAAAGATGTACAATAAGGTTTTATCTAATAGCCTTTTTCATAAATTATATATTACTGATTCGCACAATGGGATATTTCGAGTGTCCATCAAAACAAAAAACACTCTTGTTATCTTGATTTTTAAATTAATTGATAACCATAGAGGGATTTTATAAAGCATCCATCTACTGGAAAATAACTTAAAAGTTGATAAATCCGCACGTTCAATTTTTAAGTTACCCTATGTACTTTTATTTTCTGTTTCTGTAACAATTATTTAAAAAAAAAGACTTTTTATAAGTAATAATTTGTAACGCTTTTAGAGCTATTTTCACAAACTTAATTCCACCGAGAATACTTTGGAAAACATCGCAACCGAGATAACTTACCTTTGATCTTTTAGGAAAGTACTTTGATCTCTGAAGGATCTCTTGATAAGTATCACTAGTTTTCAGTCGAAAAGTTTTCGTATTTTTTTAACTTTTAACACAAAACCAAATATTTATCGTCTATGTCACAAGTAATTTTGTCAAGTTCAATGATTAAATTGAAAAGATCCACTATAACAGTTTACATTTTCTTTCAATAAAGTGAATATTAAACTTTTACATTCTTTATCGGCCTTGAAAGTAAACTCATAATTGCTATATGTTTGAAACATCATCATAAACTACCATACAATTTTAATTAAAATGAATATTAGTTCATGTATACCAATTAAAAAAATGGTATGTTTAACAAAATGTCTCATATTAAGTTTGAAGGAATAAAGGATTCTCAGTATTGCATTGATTTACTAAATACAAATTAAATTGACTTGCATACATCATGTCAAAGCACAACATCGTGTTCTTGAGAAAGGCAGGCAATTTAATTTAAATTGAAATTATTTGCATTTTGAAGAAAATATGTTATATTTTATTAAGCACTAATATTTATATTAAAATATTAGTAAAATATTAGGAGTAAATATTTTAGTATGTCGTACCATTGCTTCAAAAGTGTGATAATTCAAATTTCTTCAATTTGAGTTAAAGGGAGTAGAAAATTGCAGACTGCATATACTTGAGACTGGTTGAAAGTTTTTAATAAAATTGTTAACAAGTTGCATCTGACTTGTGCTGTTCTTCCAGTTATATTGTTTGTGATTCTATACGCAATTTTACTCAAAAATAAAATTTATTAACTGTGTCACTTTGGAACACGGACAAAATATATTAAATGGGAAATTAATGCAAGTATAATGACATTTAAGCGCTGAATGTCAAATTAAAAGCATTGTATAGGAAAACTCAATTGTTGTATAAAATGCATGCATGTAAAATAATGGAATATCAAATAATGCGTGTTAAGAATTATTGCTTAAAAATTGGTACATTCAAATGATTAGCAAGTATTATGATACATTCACATATTTTTTAATGAACTGAAGTAAAATAAGGACTCGTTTATCACTTATGTGGAACTTATCAGACATTTTTATGGTGCTCATTGATGTGAGGGAAAATGAGTATTTTTTTTTTTTTTTTAATCTCATTTTAAAAGTTTAAAGTGGTTTTCTTAGGAATCAACTCTTTTGGTTTATTCATAAAACGAAAAAATTAAATAAGTTTTGTCACGCATTTAATTACACAATGGAATTTTATAAAAAAATTCCGCCGTATTGTTAATCAAAATGTTTATTTAAAGAATTTCGTAAAGTAATCTATTTCAAATAAATTTTTTCATAAATCTAATAACCAAGTAAACTCTTTTTAATGTTATAAATGTTTATTAGTACTTGCATGGGCTACTTGATGTCTCAATAATTGTTTCAGCTATAAAATTAATGAATAATTTGAAATGTTAACTTTTACATTTTGCTTGATTCGCGGAAGATTGCTATATTTAAACTTTTTAAATTATCCCGTTAGAGACAAATGAAAGTGATGCCAATTTTTATTGCAAACATTGTTATATTTTTAACTCCAATTTCAGATATTCTTCCAATTATAATAACTTCGTAATATCTCTGAGATGAGGATAGTACAATAACAAACAAGGAATTATCACCATTTTCTTTAAAACGAATGATATGTTTATTCTTAAATTTGATATTTAACTATTAACTCACCTCGAATATAGAATATAGTTCATTGTATTAATCAATTTAAATACAACTTACTTTTGATCTCACTGCTTCAATACGTGCTTTATAACAAAATTCCAGCAAAGCCACAACCATTGCCAGCACAAGTCCTCCTATTAATATGTAGAAGCATCCTGCTACATTGCTTAGTGTCAATTCATTTTGGGAAGATTCCTATGCAAACAAGATGTCCAAACATCATTCAAATAACTTTTAACAGCACTTTTCATTTATTTTAAAATGATCTTTCATTGAAGAACTTTTAGAATGGGTCGTTTTATTTTTGGATCGTTTTAAGGGCAGAATGACAATAGGTGCTAAAGATCTATAAATAAGATGTAATAAATTGTTTTGCATTTTGGTAAGTCTAACTGCCTCCAAATTAATATTGATGCGAAGCTAAAGCAATCCAAGTCTCTGTGGTATAAAACAAGGCTACGAAACAGAACGTCCAGGGTTCGATCCTTAACGTGAAAATTAGAATTTATTTAGTATTTATTTCCGTTGTTATTTCCAGAAGCTTCTGGTATGTTCAGTATGCGTCATTAACTCTTTAGGTATTTCTAGGAAGTTTCTAGAACCTTCTTTGTGGATATATAGGCGATTACTTCATTGTAAGGGGAGAGTTAGTCAGGTTTGTCATGTCCTTTGTAATTGTCTCGCCTCAATAAACTAGTTTTTAAACTTAACCTTAATCCTTTTATTAATCCTCTTAAACTCGACAATAGCCGAGTTTCAAGTGATGTTGTATTTTAGCCTTAATTGCAGCGTTTTCTATCGATAATATAAGGATTACCCGAACAAGCTTGGGAATCTATAGCTTTAGTAGTTTTTCAAACTTTCATGCACCACAATTATTGATAAAAATAAGCTTCGTCAAAAGAACATGATAGCATTAAAAAATTTCAAGAAAGAAGAAGAAAGTCCTACAAATACTTGCTTTATACATTCTTGAATGACATGTTTAATTCTAAATGTAACCAGAGTTGAAGTTCTTGAATTAAACAACTCCAATTAAAATATATTAGAATAATGAAATATAAAGCACAAGGTGATTTGCGTTTATTTCCGTAGAAATGAATGCTTGATAATTTTATAGTGTACATTTTACATATGTTGAAGATGAGCATAACATAAAAAAATATTGCTTTTTTTTCTTTTTTCAAAAAACTAGAATCAGACAGCGGATCAAAAAATTTTAATACGATGTAAAAAAAAGTAGGGGAGACCGGATCTAGAAAAAATAATTTTTACATAATTAACTGTAGCATTTGAAGTACCTGATTTTGGTATGGTCCCAATACTAGGAGGAAGACTGATTGATTTCAACTTTTCTATTGATATATTTGAGAATAATTTTTCATGAAAAAAAAAATGTCAAAAGAAACATTTTACAACTAATCCCACTTACAGGGGAAATCGTAACAATTATAGGGGCATGTTGTAACACGGTTTAAAAATGAGAAAACGTTAGAAGAAATTGCTTTATCTACTTACTTGGAAGGGTCACTATATCCATTTAATATTCTCATCTACATCGAGAAATGAAAATCACAATTCTGACACAAAAATAGTGATTCTTCACGAGTGCAGACTTCATGAATCTACCCTTTATAAGTGCCGCACTTATTCCATTTTTCATTTGGTTTGCTCTTCGAAAAATGATTGCAGTACACATTTCGTCTATTTCAGATTCATTGTCGGGTTGATAATGCTATAAATTCTTTCTTATATCTTTCTAGTTCTAATACGCTACAACTAGTTCCAAAAATGTTGTTACAACTGAACCCAAACGCTACCTTCATTTTGAAAACTTTATAACACGAATTCTTTTAACCATATTTTTCTTGTAACACGTGGCATTCCATACTTGAAAACAGTATTTTAAAATGGTATTTTGTTTGTGCGATCTATTGTATTCATGTGCAAGCATTAAAAAAATTCTGGAGTTTCAATTCCGGAGACTTCTCTTGTCAAAAAACAATAAATTTCCATATTTTAAGTTGTGTTCAATATTCGTTCCTATCGTTTTGTATATTTGTTACTCGTTATAGTACACATAGGTATTCTGGCGGTATATGGGGATTATAGCAAAAGTTATTTGGTTTGTTACAACTGAACCTTGTTACTTCTAAACCCAATCTCCCCTATATTTCATGAAGGTATCCGGCTATGTTTAAAATGTAAAAATCAATGAAAATTTCATTTTTCCCCTTTATTTTGTTTCATATGAATTGAACATTTCTCTTTTCAAATCAGTTTGTGTTTTCTTATACTTTAAATAGAAGTTTAATTACAGTCGTTCAAAAACGGTTGTAAATACGAAAATCCATGCAGATAGATTCCAAAATCGTGTTTTCTAAAGAATAAATTTTTTGCTAGTGCTGCAATACGGCTTTTGTTCTATCTCAAAATATATTTAAGATAGAGTTATAATTTTTTGTACAGTTATTCGTTATACTATGTTGAGTATAATGTCCTACAGATTTGATTGTATATCTTTTATATTCGAAAAGTAATTGCTATATATACCTAATAATATGTTGCGAAAATATTGAAAATCATGTGCAATTTTATACAACAGCATATATATTTTTTAGTTTTGAAAATATAACTTAGATTTTATATCATTACACTCATGAATACCATAGAATAATGAAGTAAAAAGTTAAACAAAATATATTTTAAAACTTTTTTTTACAATATTAGCCGTTTAGACAAAATATTGGTCGATTTCGACCAAAACAAGCTCCTTTTTTTTAGAAAAATAAAATTAAAAAAGTTAATATTTTGTCAATTTCATGTTTTTATCATATAATGAACACTTCAATGCAATAAAAAGTTTCATTAATAAGGATTTTTTAAAAATTGCTCCGAACGTAGTCGGATACCTTAAATCGAAAAATAGTTTAATTATTTTGTGGCATTTCCTTTGGACTTAATTACATCACTAAGACGATTTGGCCTTACTATGCACTAATTTTTGCATTCGTCTTTGCTGATAGTTTTCCAAACAGATTTCACGCTTTTCGCGATTTTTCTCTTTTGCAGCTAAATCTTCATTAAACCCCACATATTTTCTATGTAGTTAAAAACGGGCGAATTGGTCGGCCAAGGAAGTACTTTGATTTTATTGTTATCAAAGTCAAGCAGTGATGGCCTTTGACAAGTGACAAGACGCTGAGTCTTATAGGCACATAATGTCATCCTCAAATGTATCTTCCGATGATTGATTCATGAAGCTCTCAAATTTCCCTTTGTATACTTCAGAATTTACCCTTCCTGCCAAACACACTTTTCTTAAGTTCTCGGCATATAGTGTCCCAGAAGAGACAAAGCCAATTTTTTTTTTATTGAGATGCCAGGTCTTACCCTCTAAAAATGTTATTTTTGTCGTAATAGGATATTACAAAAAACTCAATTCATTTCCCAAATTTTTAAATACCCCCTAAGCTTATAGAAAATAGAGTATTTTAATTAAAATGCATATTGCAAAATTCTACTACATCTTATGCTATGACTGAGAGTAAGGATGTTATTGTTTTGGATATCGATGAAATCAATAACTCTTCTGAAAAAAGATCTGATGAAAAAGTGGAAAACATTCAGATACACAAAGTTATTAAATTTAAGCTACGTAGTCTCAGAGCCATTATTACTCCAAGTGTTGCTGCAGTGTTAGATCAAAGTAACGCCAGCCTTAGAAGTTCCACGATGAAAATAGCATCTATAATAAACGAGGAAGGTTATTCTTTCTCTATCAGGACGTTTGATCGTCTTTAAAGTCCGTACTTCTTTCAAAAAGCTCTGTTCATCGGGAACGTCAATGTTTTTGTTGTGAAACTGCTGGACAATTAAAAACACAGTTTGAAGCGTCAAAGTATGTTATACATTGGAATAGCAAATTGTTATCCAATTTGACATAAAAAGCAAAGGAAATACTGATTGTGCAGCAGCACTTGTTTTTGTAGCGTTTACAATGAAGTTGTTCTGGGATACATCTCCTATTAAAAAAGTTATCATAGTAGAAGTCTATTTAACATTACCAAATGACTTACCGACTGGTTTAGTCACTTCACAAAACTGTTTAAAATCTCCACGATTACTGCAAGAAAAACAGTTTATATTAAATTGGCAATTGTTGGCTTGGGTTGGATTGTTTTCAGATTATTTGGCGCAGTCAGCAACACGAGGGCTATAATGCACCGAAACATTCGTCATTAGACAAGCCAACATACATTTACAAACACCCATGCCTTACACGGGACTCGAACCCGCAACCTCGCGGTCTAGAAGCTAGCACGCTAACCACTGTACCGTTTGATCGGCGGCAATTGTTGGCATAATGTCCTTTTCGTCTACACTTAAAACAGACAATATCCTTTTCGCTGAAAAAACTGCACTGTGGTTCATACTTATCGAGTTAAGAGAGACTTTCTATTATTTTTCAGAATCATTTGGGACGCAAAAAGACGCTGAGTCCCGAAATCCGCTGAAAAGTTAGTATCAGGCTGATTTTCCAACGTGCACTTTATATTATCATATTCTGGTTGAAGTGACATCAGTACAAAAATAATGATATCTGCATCACCTTATCACTCTCTGGGACTTCCGATACCTTTAAATTCACTAACTTCGTAATTTCACTTATGTGACACTTTATCGGCACTTGCCGACATTTGTTAACAGTTGCAAGTCTTTTTGTAGTGATTATTTAGCTTATCTCTTTGATTCATTCACAGCTTTCGACTTGGTCCAATGAAAAAGTGGTCTTCTTTTCACTCAAAGACAATAGGATTCTGTCTTCCAGAAGAAATAACAAAAGTGCATATGTTCTTCGCCTTTTTTTATCAGATCAACTTGCATTAATTGCTGACTCATCTTTCAGATACAGATTTTCTCCCTTCCCCAACAGCAAACATATACATATAATTTTAAAAGTTGCAAACTTGTCAACTTAATTTAACTGTTTCGTGGTATTACCACGAATAAAATTGCTGTGTCCTAACAACCACAACAAAATTCAAATACAAAGCGAAAATTTTGCCTATTTTAGCGAATTTTCGAAAAAGTATTATGTTTACAGAAAAATATTTTAATACTTTTTTAATGAATCGACATTAAAAAATAAAATGATACAAAAGTTATGAATTTAAAATAAATAATAACCGAGCAATAATCGATACTTAAAGGCTTGCGAAACCGATGTTAAGGGAGATGGGTGGGGGAAGCGCAAGGGGGAGAGTTGGGGACTTTAAAGGAAATACTCCTCTAATTAGGTCGTAAAAATTTAGCTGGTCTCCAATTTCTTCCGACAAAAAAACTTCATTGCCTGGGCTTTTATGAATCACAGGCTCCTGAATCAGTATTCAATTACGATACGTTTCAGCATTTTGCCTTGTTTTAATGTGGTTATTCGTTTATCACCACTATTTGCACGAGTATTTTTAAAATTTCAGTTTCTAAAATAATCTTTTAAAACTTTACTCATAGTTCTTAGGGAACTATTAAATTTTCTAGCAATAAACTGTTGATCAAGTCCCTCGTACTTGTTAAATCACTATATTATCTGTTGTTAGCGAAATACCTCACGAGGTTGAATTTTTGTAAATTTGTTATGTTTTCGAAATTACGTTGGTTTGTATTGCTTTTTTTCTTACTGCCAAGGTATACTGCACCAAAATATTGTAACATTTAAACTATTAATATGAGTCTTAATTTAAAGGAATAATAGAAAGGTCAATCAAAAGAACTTTTTGCATTTGATTATCGAATGGGAGTTGTTTAGAATTGTAAACTCTAAGGTACACAAATTGATCACACATTCCCCGTTGTGTCTATTATTTTTTCCTAACAAGAGTGTTGTTTCACAAGCTATGCTTGTGTGTTGTCTCTGATCCAGGAGTTTGGTTTCGATCACCTATTAAAGAAGGAATTTGACGTACACTTTTCAAAACTTGCTTCTTGCAAAATGTACAGCACATTTCAATATATATAGGACGTTCACAATTAAATTTCAACTTTTCAAAAAAATGGTCACAACTCTCAAAATCCACTGGTCAGAATTATCTGAAATTTGACCTGTATAGAATTGAAGAAGGGTGACATGATATGACGAGATAAAAGAAAATATTTAGAACTAATTTTTCTTATGCCATACTATCACTTTTTGAATATTTTCCTTATCTGGCATAAAAAAATTTCATGCTTTAAAATCATCCTTTTTTAAAGTTGAAGTTTAATTATAGTCAGACCGATGTGATTATTTTCACCCCAGAGTGATTTTAATTAAAGTTCAAAATTCAAGAGGTATAAAAAAGAAACACTCGTTAAAATGCCCTACAATTTTACGTGAATTTATGCGAAAAGAGCTATGTAGTAAGAAAAAAAATTAATAGCTTTATTTTTTCTTTTCTTATGTCATAAAGTGTCCACCTTCTTTTAAAGTATATACAGGTCAAATTGCATGCCATTCTCACCAGTTGTTTTCTTATGTACATCGTTTTGAAAGTTAAAAACTAATTGTGGTCACCATGTACGTTTGTGACGAATTTGAATCTACTACTGAAAAACATAAATTGTTTAATTTGCATCTATGCTCCCGACACTTTGCAAAGATAAAATACTAAAAAAAATTTACATTGAAATAATTTATTTTTTTTAATTTTAAATGTTAATTACTTTCAACTGTAACCTATTATATGGCCAATTACAATAAGTTTTTAACTTTTTTACTAAAATATTTAAACTAAATGTCAAAATGGAAAGGGAAAAAATTCTGTTCATACTTTTCAAAACTCTTTTATTAATTAATAATTAATTATTAAAAAAAAATTGTTCTTGCAGAAGTTTCATTCCATCTATGTTTAGCCTCTAAAAATTATCATTTGAAACAAAAATTACCAAAATATATTAATTTTTAAAGAACTCATGGCTAAAAAAAACAATTATTTTTAACTTTAAATTCTCATTTAATTGTCAGCTTTTATATTACAAAATACTCATATAAAAATTATGAAATTTGGTATTAATACGGGTTTTTTTTAATGCTAAATCAAATATGGCATAATATTATAGGGTTGTCATTGAATTGTTTGACTTAGTTTTAATATTTAGGTAATCGCAAAAAAAAACTATATACCTTCCACGATTTGTAACGGTTCTTTTTTATTTCATCAGTTTAATAAAAGATTTTTTTGTGTAGTATACAATACATACCTTTGTGTCACCGTTTCTACATTCACTTCTGTCATACCACCATTTGTTTTCCAATCTCGCCAAGTCTCCTTTCTCTTTGAGGGACAGCACTGCTAAGTTGAGTTGATCTCTAAAAGTAAACAATGTATACAACTGAGTTAACAAGTACAAGCACTTAGTTTCTATAAGCATTTTGAAGCAATGTTTACTTATGTTTTAATAAATTCAAATAAAATTGTTAACCTATGCACCAATTCATTGTTTAATTTCGATTTAAGGAGGAAATTCTTTTTAGAGCATGTACTTCACATATCAATAAACAAAGTGCAAGTGATATTCATCAATCTTTTAACAGAGACAAAAATAGAATATGATTTGGTTGGTATGTTAATTGGCATGTTGCATAACCTAAAAATACTTTTATATTAAATACCACTTTTGAAGTTCTATAATATCAATTGTACTAGTATGCTATTGATAATTTGATTATTTTCAAATTCTTCCTATTGTGAGCTTGCATGTAAATAAATTATATATTTTCAACAAATAATATATACTTTTAGAATGATAAAAATCTACAAGTTTTGATTCATCGTCGAACATATTTTACAACCTTCATAGAATATAGAGAAATACTAGTAGTGGTAATGCAATAATATGCAGGTCTGTCAGGGAAAAAATGGCAAACCAGATCGAAAATTGGCTTTGAATGAACATTACTAATTCCATTTTCCAGTACCGCAAATTGCAAAATAAAGAGAATTCTTTTCTTTTCATCTGAATATCCACTCTTTATTTTTCAAGGAAAGGAAGGGAGTAATAGATTTCATTCCACGCATGCCAAATCATTTTTTACTTTTCAAGCTAAGGTACATAGTTAGTTAGAAAGCTTATTATTCCTTAATTTATGTTACTGATTATGTAATACTCATTACCAATTTGGCTTGTTTTAAAAGACAACAAGAATTGGCGCACGAGGAATTAAATCGACTGCTCATGGAATTTTTGAATTTTGTTATCGAAATATATGCAGTATAATATATTTCACATAATATCAATAAATTTACCTGAGATTTGAACCCAATGGTGTAGCTACTCCGTAACCTTTGGCATCTAAATTCCGACCAACTTTCATCGTATCACAAGGCTGTCTTTCGTTGATGTAGTCATTCTTAGTCGATTCCATAAGAAACGCGTACTTTCCTTTTGATTCTCGTACGCGCCTTATGCCTTCTTCATAGGAGGGCACAAAGACGTGTCTCCTAGAATTCATAAACTCCCACATGCGAGCATAGACTGTGATTTTAGAGCGCTGAAACAAAGATAAAACACATATTTAAATATCTAGTAGCAATACTGAGAAAAAAAGGAAAAAATAAATGTAAAGGGCTTAATGCCTTGCAATATAAATCGAGTCAACTGACTTTTTGAGAAATATGAAATTCACAAAGTATTTAAAAAATTTTGTACTTGGTTGACACCCAAGACAAATAGTTATATTTTAAGTACTATTCAAAATTATAAAAAGCCTAAGAGGAAAGATCAGTTCATTTCTATTTATTCTATAAAAAAAATGTGAAAGAAAACACATATAAAAAAATATTAATGCTTTCTTCAGAATATTTTTTAAAAAAATTAATGCTCATTCTCTACGGATAATTTAAAAATTAAATAACCCTAAGTTCCTACCTTGAGCATTCTAGAGCAAACAAAAATAATTGCTTTCATGCTTAAGTTAATACTAAAATTATTAATGTTTCCAACTTAGGTGTTTATCAAGTGTGATCGTCGACGAGGCAGAAAACTGATTTTTATGAAATGATTGGCAAATATTTTTTTTTTAAATGATTCCTTAAGAATGTGATCTTAAGGAACAAAAGGTTGGAATATAAGCCTTCCCAAAATGGTAATTATATGGTAAAATACACAGAGAAGGGGTATGTCCAATGATTTGTTAGAATAAATCTATACATAGTGTTAAAAATATTCATCGATAAGCAATTTTTATTAAAAAATAGAATTTAAAAATTATCTTGAAATTTAAATAAACTTTTGAAACGAGTTGGTTGTAAATACGGAATATGATGGACTAACTATAGAGAATCAATATTTTTTTTTTAATTCTAATACCTATTATACATTCAAATAACTGTCAGTTATTATTATCTTTGTTTTATTGCTTGTTTTTGTTTCTCGTTTTTGAAAGGATATTTGTTTAGACATTTCCAAAAAAAAAAGAGTTTATTCCAGTTTCAAATAAAATAATGATCAATCAAAGTCAAAAAGCAACGTAATAATTATATAAAGTTATCCCTTTTACACAATAATATTTTCAAAGAGCTTGTTATATACTCTTAGAATGCATTATTAAGGTATGCTAATGAAGGTTAGCGTTATGGTTATGCTAGCGCTTAAAGTTATGCTAGTGAAGACATGTTCGTAATTTTTTGTTAATAAGGTCAGTAGGGATAATTTCATTGAAACTCTATTCAACATATTCTCAAAAATTTTAAATAATCCTGCCTTATAAAACTATATGCATATAATATTTAGTCATATGAGAAATAGGGTGGATCGTTTTTTTATGGAGAAAAAAAAATATTATTAATCAAAACCTACCAATGGGGAAAAGATGTTCTATGATATAGAGATTAGGGAAAAATAATAAAAAATAATAATTTTAAAATTTTGCACTGCCACAAAGGGGTTGAATTTTTGAAAAAAATGCAAAAAGTCATAATTTTTGTTAAATGATTTTACACTAAAAATAATTGTTTTTTACAATATAAATCCTAAAAAAGTGATGATTGAATAATTAGTAGTACAATGTACATTTCAACCTTTTTTGACCCAACTCTCGCCCCCCCATATCACCGTTGAATCAGCCCTACAACCCTATAGTGCAGTTGTCAGGGGCTTACGGAATTCGACGCCTAATCGGCGAGAACTGTTTTTGTAAATTAAATTACAATTTTATTATGTGACATTTGTTTGTGTACTTGGACTAATACTGTACTGTGGCGTTGATAAGAAAAGTCATGATTTGTCCTATATTTGGGTCAGGCTGTAATATGCCCACGATTATGCTTCCAACGTACGTAAAACGTAATAAGGTGCTTGTATTGGCATTCAAAAAGAGAAGCAAAGTACAGTGTATTTAAATACACTTTTCTCCGCGTGTCAATAAGTTGCAAGTAAGTTAGGAGTGACCTGGAAACGAGCTTTAATACCAATAAATGACCACTACAGCATTTTGAGAAAAATAAGTTCATACTACGACAAATATCGCGCTTTCAAAGCTAGAAAATTAACTGAAAGCTATCTTAGGGAAAGCACATCGTAAGTTTTGTTCATGCGTCGACTTGGTTGTTTTCAGATTATCTGGTGCCGTCAGCAACACGAGGGCGATAATGCGCCGAAACATTCGTCATTTGATAAGCCAATATACATTTACAAACACCCATGCCTTACACGGGACTCGTACCCTCAACTTCGCGGTCTAGAAGCTAGCACACTAACCACTATACCGTTTGGTCGGATAGGTCATGCGTCGACAATGACATAGATACAACAATTTAGTTGCGATAATAGGTAGTCTGTCAACACAGGTATCAAAGAAGGTGTTATACGAAATATGGAACTGATTTTGAAGCGTCCACTACAATGGTTTGTGTGCCAGTTACAAGCCAAGGAGTGACCGTATGCGAGACACTACCTGTAGTTTCATTCACGTAAACCCAACCTATGCGAACTGACTAACAAGAAAGACTTAAGTACTGGGGGGGGGGGGGGGGATCAACTGTGCTTAATGGAAATTTGTGAAGCCATCACTGCGGACAAAGCAGCGAAGGGCTGTTGAAGAGAAACTCTGGAAAGATTTGCCACTCAAGGTGGTTTACAACCCCTAACAGAATTCTCATGTTCTATTTGGCTTAGAAGAAGTCCAACCAAAGCTTTATTGACATTAATTACGTTCATCGTAAAAGTCTAGGCATCTATGTGATTCAAGATCAAAAGCAAACAATCGGTAATCTATGGTGCAGAGCATTTGCATTAATCAATCTTTCTATCGCGTTATTTCACAATGGATTTGAAGAAAGTCATTGATATAGTAATTTTTGAAACGGGGATTTGGGCTTTCCTGAAAATATCCTGATATCAATGCTAGCTGACAACAGAAATAACACAAAGGAATCGGTCCTCCAAAGAATTTTGAATTTGCGCAAAGTCAAACGGTCTGCTGCAACCCAAACCCTTTTAGCGATTAATATCCGTATCTTAAACATACCAACTTTTGACCCTTGTGTGACAGATAATGTGAACTTGATTAAGTGGGAGAATTTGACAGAACGATTTAGTGATGACATGATTTTAGGAGCAATAGTAAACCCAGCAATCATTTCTACGGCAATACTATAGCATTACCTACTATCAAGGGGTATCCCTGTCGTACTCAAGCTACAGAACGAATAGTCACAGAAGCATTTTCTGCTGTAAGCGGATCATACAGAAGAGATGGGTTAAAAAGAAATAGCCTGGAATCACGAAACCTCAAGCCAGTTTTCAACACCAAACGTGATTACCATTTACTGTAATTCCGAAGATTTTTTGATTTTTCTTGATTTAATTCTTAAGAAGCTGTAATATGTTCCTAAAGCTTTTTTTTTCTGTAAACATTTAGTATATGTCCTCTTATTTCAATAAACATGTAAAAGTACTAAAGGCCTGTTTCACTTAAACAAAAATCACTTTGACATTTTACCATTATAAAGCTTAAATATCAAAACTTCATCCCCCTTGCAAAGAGCTTAACATAAAATTTATTAATTTTATTTTTCCCTTAATTAATGTACCTCAGAACATTCTTTCCGTTTAGGTAGGTTTTGAAATTCTTAAAAAAACAACAACAAAAATTCAATTGACTTTGACTTTTTGCTATAAAAAAACTCAAATACCTAAACTTCATCCTCCTTGTGGCAGTATTGAACTTAAAATGTAATGTTTTTAATTATTTTTCCATGTATCTATATACCATAGAACATCTTTTCCCCATAGGTCGGATTTGAAATTTTGAATTTTTTTTTTTTTTTGATCCACCCTAATGAGAAACCATATATTTATATTCATCAAAACAAATTTATTTAAAATCAAAAATATGTTTAAGGCGTTAATTTTATTTTTCATCCCAATTGAAAATGTATACATTATGCCTCAATCCCACCTCCCGAATGGAAATAGTGAAATATACGAAAAATAGTACAGAAAACAAATTTTATTTTTCAACCCTATTGAAAAATGCATAAAATGTGTCCCAATCTACCCTCATGACTGGGAGCAGTGAGAATTGCACACAAAGTAGATGACCTATACGAAAGCTAAATTTTATTGAACATTAGACCAAATCTAAACTACATAAAATATATGATTAGGTTCTACATATTTTTCTTCATCTAGTATATCAGACGAAAGGGTCGTTTCGCCGCCAACCTTAAAAAGGCAGAAACCGACAGTTAGTATCTATTCTCTGCACAACTTCCAGCGAAAAAGCGGAAATTGACTATTTTCTAGCGTGCTTACGGAACTTTCCATAATTATACAAAAAATACCATAGATTTGTCGCGGTGATATCTTTTACAGAAAAAAAAAATGAGTACCTAGGATTAAAGACAACGAAGAAAAAAAATATTGAAATTTCCAAAACGAAATAAAAAAACGAGTTTTAGCCCGATTTTGATGTAAAAATTTAGACAAACGTACAGCCCTAACTAAGCTATAGATCTTCAAACGGATTGAATTATAGGATGCGGAATGTTTCAACTTAAAATCCTACGCTGGTTTGAACTTCATTAAATAAGTCTTTCTATTTTTAATTAATTTAAAACCACTTTTTTTCATTTGATAATTTGGCGACAGATAAAGGCGATCAGCTTGTAATTGAGGTTCAGATATGTATGCCAAAAGTTGCCAAACAGGTTTGCCATCATTTCGAAGTTAGTTTTCCCGACATGTTAGGCTTAAGTGAGAATGAACGCAACGTTAAAGTATAGGCAGAACAAATCGGACTATAATTATATGGCTTATAACATCTTTAAAATTGAAATAATTTAACTTTTGAAGAGACAGAATTAAAGAAAAATATTTGTTCTTCAAATTGCATGTGTTATTTGAACTGTATGATAATTTAGAGTGAGTTAACTTTCAAAAACAGTTTAATTTCGGGAAATCTTCGTTGAAAAATGAAATAATCATATTTTGTTTCAAGATACTATGGGCTGAATACAAAGTATAAATGTGGAGGTTATACGAGTTGACGTCACAGTCAATTCATTACAGCGGGAATAAATGAAACACGCTTTGCGATTGGCTAATGGAATTTGCAAAAATATTATTCGTTTTTAAAGATGTGTTGATTTTGTTTACTTTCCGTTGCAAAATGAAATCGCAGAATCATGTATCATCAAAATTATAATTTCATAGTGAATTTTAAAATTGTTAATATTTTAAATTTTGTCAAATATCAATGGGTTATTATGTGAACCAAAATAATGCTTGGTATAAAAAAAAAATTATATTGCAATAATTAGACTGTACAAAACTTGTAATATTTATTTGTAACAATTTATTAGAATAAATTTTCAATGGGATGAAAGCTATGGCCTTGTATGTTAAAGGTGCCGAATTTGATTCATGGGTTAGGTGTGGATGTTCGTTGTGATTCGGAATCCACGTTAAGCTGTGGGTCCCGGACTGATTAGTTGTTATTATGTACTAAAATAAGTCGTTGTGCGTACAAACTAACCAATCGAGCTGAAACTTGGCAGACAGGCTCTTTGTCGATGGCAACGTATTTCAATAAGTCTTGGGGGTTGAGTTGCCATACAAAAGTTTCTATTACTCATTCGTGGTCGATTTTGATGGTTACTGCCGTCCGCATTCAATCAATTTGTCAATTTTCAGGAAGATTTTGGCATGTAAGATATCATTGAACTCAACTTGAAGAATTATGATTATTCATAGTACCAGGTGTACCATAGGTGGTACTATACTTCTGGTTTATCAATTTTGAAGATAAATACGGCATGTTGGGTGTCGTTGGGCTTGTCTTGAAAAATTATGAATGTTTAAGGTACCAGGTATAGCATAGGTAGTAACACTTTCGGTTTATCAATTTCCAAGATAAATATAGCATGTTGGGCTTTTGTTTTGACGAATTACGAATGCTTAAAGTACCAAAAATGCTATTGGTACCACTTCCGGTTTATCAATTTTAAAGATAATTATTGCATGCAAGGTATCGTCGAACTCAGTTTGAAGAATTATGAATATTCCTGGTACCAGGTGTACCATAGGTGATAATCAGAAAAACGATGAAACGGACAAATTCAAAAAATAGAAGTCACCAGTGTTTAAAAAAAAGTTCTGATATCCCCCCCAAAAAACACTTTTGAAAAGTAGAAAAACCACCAACCTCAAAAACACAAAAAACTTTCTTGCAATAAAAAAATCATAAACATGATGAACATATTCAGCCACAAACACAGTGATATAAAAAATGGCCAACCTCTGATTACAACTCTCGGTTGTGACTCGCTTAAGAATGTATGCTTACTTAGTTTATTTTTAAAATTTAAGTTCCGCTCCCATAAAATTTTACGCTGCTTGAGGTTGGCGCCCGATACTATTTTGAAAATTACATCTACATGAACATGAAGATTTACACTAAGTATTTCCTACCCATCCAAATGAAATAATATATCCTCCAATATTCGTGCAAACAGTCATAAATTAGTTTAAACGTAACCATTGTTAATATTCCTATGACGGGCGCCAACCATAAACAGCGTAAATTTTTATGGGAGCGGAACTTAAATTTTAAAAATAAACTAAGTAAGCATACATTCTTAAGCGAGTCACAATCGAGAGTTGTAATCAGAGGTTGGCCATTTTTTATATCACTGTGTTTGTGGCTCAATATGTTCATCATGTTTATGATTTTTTTTATTGCAAGAAAGTTTTTTGTGTTTTTGATTGTTCTCTTCTGTGGAAAGAGGAAATTTCTCTTATCATATTTCTTGGTGAACGAAGAAATCTTTTTGAATACATCTACATGAAGAAATATTTTTTTGTACGTTTAATTCTTTTCTAACAATAATTTTTTTCATATACTTTTCCAACTAATCAATTTCTTTTCTTCACTTGCATCTTAGTAAATCTATCTTATGACAGATGAAACATCAGATTTAGACACATCTACAGTTTAGTCATCAGTGATTTCAAGCTTTCTGATAATCTTTTGCCTGCCTCTGAAACTATCTTTAAATTATCATTTGATTTTCTTCATTTTCGTTTCAAAACACTCATCAGTGTTAATCACCTTACTAATTTTAATTTCTTATGCCTTCTTTTTAGTCCTATCAGTTATGATATATGTACTTGTTTTATGTAGATACATAAGCTGAACTAGGGATACTTGTCAGAATTTTAAGTTTTGGGTGTTTTTGTTATTTTACATTACTTATGGGTGTGTAAATGATGTTTATTTATACTTCATTAAGTATTACACAATATTTATGAATATCTTTCTGAAGTATTGATAGTAAAGGTGATAAAATATTAAACTTAATAAGCTTCAACTAGGGTCAAGTATAACAATGTATAGGAATACTTGACCCACCCCTTAGGGATACTTGACCCAAGTCATATACTTGGGAGTATACATTTTAAAATTATAAATACAATACTTTTCTATACTTGTTCATTGAGGTCAATACTTTTTATTTTTATATGCTACATAATGTTAATATGGTGTCCACTTTAGTTTTTATTGTAGAAAGCTCAAAATATTAGCAGTTTGAAAGCTATATCTGTTCTTTATACTAGTTCAAGAATAACAAAATAACTATTTATTTAACTGCAAATATAAACCCCCATTAAAACCCAAAATTTTTAATTCTATAATTTTTCATTGAAAACTCAGGTGCAGGAAGAATAGCTTGAATTTAGTCGGGTTTGTGTATCTTCAGGTGATTTGTGCATTGAACTTTATAAAGTCTTTTGAAAAGTGAGTAAACTGATACACCTAATGGTTGCAGTCTGTGAAAACAATGCGGAGGGAATTATAATATCGTTAACTCGTGTAACATCGATGGTAGGCAACGACATACAACTTTCAAGAATATCCATCAGTAACTGTACCTTTTTATAAATTGAACATCTTACATACTTAACAAAATGGTGGAAGAAGAATAAAAAAATTCAATAAAACCTGCCAAATGCATTCGAATAGTATCCCAATCTTGGGTCAAGTATCCCGATATGCCTTGATTCAAGTATCTCTAATTATACATTTACTAGATAACCCTAAAATGCAACCACTTGCAAGTAAGTGTATAAATACTATTATAATTGTAGCTAAAAGTATGCACAAAAAATAAACATTTAAATAAAGTATTACTTTTAAACAAAAACCCTTTTCACATCAGCGTTTATAACACAAAGGTATTATTTTTGGAGCATGGAAATTTATTTGTCTCACAATTTAAAAACTGGGGCAAAGATACAGTTGTCATTTTCACCATGTAGTTAGCTAACTGAAGGGCAAGAAGTGATATTACTTCCAACTTATAAAACCTTCACAATCCTGAGAAAATGGCATTGGATCAAGTATCCCTAGGGGTCAAGTATCCTTAGTTTCCTCTATTTGTAGCTGTGAAAGAAAGATATTATCTATATTTTCCTTTATCAGACTGTCCTATAATTCAGATATTTTTAGTATATGGCTTACAGCAGCAACTCTACTTCTTTAAATATAAATGGAATTATGACAAAGTTTAATTTTTTATTTTTTTTTTCAAATATTTTAGAAATGACAAAATCAATTTTTAAGTATGGTTAAAAATTTACATTTGATCTATAAAAATATATTTTTCAACGACACAGATTTTATAATTTTCTATTTGCTAAAATATGTTATCCTTTATAAAGGAAATTATAGATGCTCCATCCAGTAGAGAAACTGAAAATAATATATTTAGTTTAATGAAATATTTTTTTTTAGTTGAGGACAACACTATTTTTCCAGTCCATCCACTGCCTCCTCTACAGCTGACAAATTAAAATGGATTGCAAAAAGTTTTCATACAGATCATTTAGTAGAATATTTTTTATTTCATTTTAAGTGCTAGAAGGGCAATTAAGTTACTTAATAAAAAAAAAATTAAAAATTTCTAATTCGCCCACATTTTAGTTCACTTAACTATTTGTACTTTTCATCATGTAATGACTTCATTTAACCAGTATCATACTGGAGGTCCGTGATTTGACATTAAAAATGAACGCATGGGATAAAATGGTATTTACCTTGAAGAATTCTTGTGTGGATGAAAACCTAAGAGTCCCATACTCCACCTCTGTCTGCTTAGCTAAATCATCAGCAGAATTGATTGGTGTAACCATTCGTTCTACGGTGAGAAAGGCAGCCAGATTAGCGGTATATGAGGAGATGATAATCAAAGTAAAAAACCACCACACACTTCCTACGATGCGACCTCCTATAGATCTGTAAAGAAATAAAACGCTTACATTACAAGAAAAATGCTTACATAACACTTTACAGCAAGAATAACCAATGGCAATTGGACGGCTGAATGCAATTACAAGATAGTCGACAATCGTTGGGAAAATGGTTGGTTGTTTTCAGATTATCTGGCGCCGTCAGCAACACGAGGGCTATAATGTGCCGAAACATTTGTCATTAGACAAGCCAACATACATTTACAAACACCCATGCCTAACACTGGACTCGAACCCGCAACCTCGCGGTCTAGAAGCTAGCACGCTAACCACTGTACCGTTTGGTAGGCGTTGGGAAAATGTGTTGGTAAGTTTTCATGAGTGTTAAACTCATACCGAGAGTATATTAGCTGTTAAGTAAATAACTGTTAAGTAGTTCATAAATTTTAAAAGCAATAGTATAAAAAATAGGTTGGGATTTTGGTTGGTTGTTTGTTTTCAGATTATCTGGCGCGGTCAGCAAAACGAGGGCTATAATGCGCTCAAACATTCGTCATTAGACAAGCCAACATACATTTACAAACACCCATGCCTAACACGGGACTCGAACCCGCAACCTCGCAGTCTAGAAGCCAGCACTCTAACCACTATATCGTTTGGTCGGCTGGTTGGAATTTTGAATCGAAATGATTATTTAAGGGGTCTTGATACCCCTCGTTTTCACAAAAAATTATAAAAATATAACTTTTCTCTTTTTTACGTCTGTATACTCTTTGAAACCTTATGCTTACTCTGGCAAGTTTTTGAGCTGATCCGATTACTGCAATTGCAGAAAAACTATATTTTTATGGAGAAATTAGCATTGCCGCAATAGCTCCTTCGATGTTTCGAACGCATTTTTCTCAGTTCGTGAATTTTGAAACTCCCACCTTACTCAAAATGCTAAATCTTCTGCAAATACGAATGAAATGACTTGCAATTTTTTGTGTCATTCTAAAGATGTATTTGACAAAAATAGGCATGGATTTTTGAATAAAATATGAACTTTTTTTACAAATTTAAGTGTTGAAAAATACCCTTTTTTTACCGATAGGTACAGTAATCATCGTTTTTCTCGAAAACTATTTTACTTATTCTAAATCCGATGCCTGAAAAGTTAGAGTATATTACAAGGAAATATGTTTTGAAAAACTCAGGGAAAAATACTGAAAAATGAAAAAGATAGAATTTTAATTTTTGTACAAATTTTAAAATTTTGAGCACTATGTGAGCTTTTTCTTGAATACAAATAGTTTTTACTTAGTAATACTTCTAAATATGTAAAAATTATAATTGTTAAGGCTTAAATAAAAAAGAAAGTTAGGAGGGTACCAAGTCTCCTTAACATTGATTATTTTGTTATAAACATTTATAAGCCAATTTGTCTAGAAAATGTACCAAGGTGTTGAAAATAACAGTTTTCACTGTTGACAAAATGCTTATAAACTCAAATAATTCATTATTTTATATTATTTTGGCACAACTACTATGTTTGCAAATATCTAACAACAAATTCTGTAAAAAAAATGTGCAAATACGTTGAAATTTAAATAATTTTATAGGTTATTGAATTTATAAGTAAATACGACTTATAAATTTTGTCGTTAACTGTCACGTCCCCATAAGTAATTAATACATTGATGTAATACCACTATTGAAAAATATGGATAAACTAAACACTACGATTCCCAAAATTTAATATCAAACATTTAGTCCCTTATCTGCTATTTTCATAAAGTCATCCAATTCCATACATTTAAAAAAGCCAGACAATTTCTGTAATTTATATTTTTTATGTTTAATAATTGAAAAAATTCTGCATAACTTACCTGAGAAAATATTTTTGTTCTTGCATTGGAATCTTTAAAATAAGAGTTTATCAACCATATTGCATAACTCACGTTAACAAGGTGTTTGACTTTGATCAATCTCGTTTCAAAGTAGAATATAAAAAAAATAGACGTTGAGTGTTTCAAATCTGATACTGTTTAGTAAACATGCAGTTAAATTATTCTGGCCACATTTTGCAAAAAATTTCTATTTAATACAATACATTTTTACTATTCATAATTCCAACTTGGTTAAAATATTTTTGTAGCAATATTACATATTTCACTAATTTAAATAACGACCCACTACACCTGAAATCTCAGAAAAATACTGGATTTATCTTTTTACATTTATTAAAATATTTTTGCTATTGATGCTTAAGACGGTTGGGAGTGTTTAAAGCATAACGAAGTTAAAGATGTATTTTATCTATTACTCATTATGTAAAAAAAGAAAGTTGACTGGCCTATTGTTTGTATTATAGTTTGTGTTACTGTTTTCATACGCGTTTTCCATTTTAGTTAAATTACTACAAAAGTTTTATTTCGGACAAACTGAGACAATATGTAGGCGGTATTTTACAAATGGTCCAATTGCCCATTTTAATGGCAAAATAACAAAAAATAAATATGAACGAGATGTTTGACGTTTAGTATTATTAAAAAAAAAATAAGCAGTGATTTTTATAATACTTTCAAATTGGATGACTTTGTGCAACTGTTTTTGTATATATAGAACCTTAATATTTGATGGATTTGATTGAACAAATAATAAAGCAAATATATACATCTCAGCTTACAGTTTAAAAATATTTGAAGTTTTTTAAGACAACTTTTTTTTTGAAGGCAAAATCTCAACTCATGAATAGGAGAGACTTTGTGACACTCTTATTTTGTCCTTGAAACTAAAAGGAATATAATTATGCAACGTTTTATTACTTTTGTTTTAGATTTTAGACATTTCTTTTTTAAGAAACTATAAAGAAAAATGTTTCGACTGCAAAAAAACAATCTCCTTAACTTCGAGTAGAGAAAGCTGGTTATTTCTATCATAACTATATTTCTATCAATATAATTTTTGTAGGTTTGTATTTAAAATATAGAATATCTAAAATACAATATAAAACATACAAAAACCTTAATTATCAAAAAAAGATAGAAATATTACCTAAAAAATAATGGCACTAACACGCTTATTCTAAGTTTTTCTTTACTCTTAAATAAACTAACATATGAAAGAGTACATTGTCAGGCAACATCTTCAATAATATATTTATAGTTTACAAAAAAAAAATTATCAGTCAACTCAAACCAGTTTCACAGGAGTGTTCAAAACAGTTATAAACACGTATGCACACAAATCTGAATACTTTAGTAAAGGTTTTCGCGGTAACTGAAGACACTTCTGAAATACTGCCGAATCATTAATTTCGTTTTTGGTTAGTGAGTATTTTATTTACTTGATACTTTGAGTTAAATATGACAGGCAGCTCATAAGCCTTGGAAAAGGAGTTTGAAATATAGTCACCCTTCTAGGCACTATGTCTCTATCTCTCATTTTGGCAGTGTATTAACGAGTTAGTTTTATATAGTTATACAAGTGGTTAAAATAACATATTTTTAAACCCTTTTCTGTTGAAAATGTTTCATAAAAACTTAGATTAAGGAATTCAAAAAGGTGTTATTGAAATTAATTGCATAATTTTACAAAGTGTAATCAGTCGACAGAAGATTTTCCCATTTGTGATAATCTCTAAGTAGCATATTTCTTTTAGAAATCATTCTAATAAAAATAAGATATCAATAACTAAGAAAAAACATCAATATTTTAGGGGTATAAAACTTTATTTACTATATATAATAGTTTTTAAAAACAAAATAAAAATCATATCACCAACTACCATCAGTTTTCTTCAACGTGCTTAATAATGAAGATAGTTAGTAATAAATAGAATCTTAGTGCTTAACAACAAATATACTACATGTAAAATAGGACATAAGAAAATAAAAAATTGGTTCGTTGATGAAACTTGGCAAAAATGTATCATTTGTCATAAGAATGAAAAATCTAAAGAGTCTATAAAAATTTGTAATATATAGAACGAGATTTTTTTTTTTTTTTTTTTTTTTTTTTTTAGAGTGTGGAGGGGGGAGGAGGGTTTTGTAACAGAAAAATAATTTTAAAATTACAAGCATATGTGACGCTTGTTTTTGGAGTATTTTTTTTTACGCTTAATTGAGTGAAAACAAAAGCAAAACCATGTAACAAACCTATAAAAAAGTTATAGTT
Organism: Linyphia triangularis; assembly: GCA_963978545.1. Classification (NCBI taxonomy): domain Eukaryota; kingdom Metazoa; phylum Arthropoda; class Arachnida; order Araneae; family Linyphiidae; genus Linyphia; species Linyphia triangularis. The sequence goes on along the minus strand of OZ021721.1, from coordinate 8,704,012 downwards.
CTTTTTTTAGTTATAAGTACATGTACTATGAAAGTACACAAATTTTCATTACATATACTTTCATGCGTAATTAAAGTACATTTAATGAAAAAAATACGAGGGGAAATAATAGATAAATAGCCAATATTTAATAGAGAAAGTACCAGTAAATAATAAAATACGTAAGTAAAAGTGTATAATTGCAATAGTAAGTAAAAATCAATATAAGAGATACATAAATAAGTCACAAAATAAGGTATGACAAATCACCTGAAATCACATAAGAGAAAAAAAAAAAAAAACCAGTATTATATACTAATCATTTTCTTCATTAATTGAGCAGCCTTCAGAAAAAAATTCTTCATGGGAGATGAGCATTGATATTAATTAATGTTCGCATTAAGGCATGTGAGGTCTGCACACATATTGCACATATCTTTTTACTCTTTTCAGCAGCATTGTAGTGTAGAACACTTGCCTTCATGACACCAACTTCAGAATATCATCAAGTACTGCTTTCAATCCCCTCTTAGTGAGTAGCAACAAATTCCCTTCCTTTCGTCTCCAGCCATACTGTTTCACAATAATTTATTAACAACATCGATTGAGTGGCAAGCTTGACTTTCTGAATAAAGAATTTAAAATTTGGCACTAGTCTTTTTCACTGACTTCTGAAATAGTCCATATCTATATTCATCTAGAGAAAACTTATAATTCTTTATGATGTACAGGTAGAAAAAAAATTCTCAAGTTTTGTTTTGGTTTTAATAAATATATTTCAAATTTTATCCCTAACTCTTTTTTAAATGTATTTTCATCTATAAATGGAGTATAACTTTTTATAGACTGTTTATATCGTCTTCCTTTTGTTTCCATTTGATCCATAGTTATGAAATACTTTTAAACATGCGTCACTTGCTTAGATTATACTAAAACTAATTTTTCTGGGTTTTTTTAAACTAAAGAAACTTAAATATATATATTCAAACATAACTTAAATATTACATCAAGTCAAAAAAGTAATCGTAGTCCATCCCTTAAAAAATTCCAATGCAAGTTGACGATTCAACAAATACTTGTTTTAATAGAATATTCTATGTACTCGAATTTTCAAATTTTTCTCAAAAGCATGAGGCCAGTTTGTAAATCTTAAATCCTCGTGGAATCATGTCTTCTAAAAAATTCCAATCTTTATCAAAAAAGGTACATTAACTTACAAATTTCAAAAAATATTCGCTTACATTTTAAGCAACCTTCTGAATAGCTTTCCACATTAACCAAGCCCTGCTACAAATGATAATGGGGTATTTCTTAAAAGAGTTTTATTTTACCTTCTCCAAACGCATTGGGGAAGTCGAGAGCTTTTATTCCTTCATCCCTATTTTTGGAAAGTTATTGTTTTATACATGATGAAAACAAAAACTGCCCATGAATGTTTCATAGCTAGATTCCTCTCTAGGGACGAATTCAATTGAAAAGGGATAGCCGATTCGATTGAGGGACCTAAAACCAAAATATCGATGCACAAAGTGAACAGACGCGATAGGAATTTATTACCGAAAATAAAGTATTTCATTTCAGGTGCTTCCTTTGTATCTCTTTGTAGAAATACTGTTGTTTTTCAGAACTGACATTCATAGACATTGGATTTTATTCGCTCTTTTTTTTTTTTTCAATGAATGCTTTTTTTTCTCTTTTTAGAAACATTGTTTCGAATGCTATATCTAAACATGCAAACGAACATTCGTTACTTCGTTCTTAATTGTCAAATAATTTTGTATTGTGTAGATTTGCGGAATTGCGTAGACAAGGAATTACAAACTAACAACTGTTAGACTATTAAAAAAAAAATCGTTGCTTTATTCTTAGTTTTAAATTTGTTTACTAATATGCCGGATTATGTGACCAAACATGCAGGATTTCGTTCTAGTTTTCAAACAATTTACTTTGTATTATGTAGACTTGAGCAATTGTGCAGGTAGGAGTTGAGAGGACAATACAAACATATAATTGTAACTTAATCTTAGTTTTCAATTATTTAGTAATGTAAAGGCTGAAAGAATTGTGCAGCCAAGAGTGTAAGCAATATACTCTAAATCGTTATTTCGTTCTTAGTTTTCAATTTATTCAGAAATGTTTGAGGATTTGTCCAGACTATGCATTCTGTATTTTGTTCTTAGTTTTCAAATTATTTTGTTGAAAAATTAGGTAGAGGAATCGTATGGGTTTTGGAAGAAAAAAAAATCTTAGTTTTTAGGCAGTTTATTTAGTATTGTGTGGACTTGAAGAAGTATGCGAATGAAGTTTACGAACAACGCAAACAAGCAATCATTTGTTTTTAAACAAACAAAAATATACTTTTATTGATGATCAATCCATAGTTCGTACCTTTACATCAATAGACTGACATAGTTTACTACTTATATTGAGAATTCAACACTTCTTACAAAGTCACCTCACTAAGACAAACATTGTCAGTTGATTGACATAAGTCCCACATCAGAGACAAAAATGCCTATTTTATGAATAAAACTAAATGAGTTATAGATAGATTAAAAAATGTTTATCGTAAAATTGGACTTCTTGCAAACTTAAAAAAAATACGTTGTCCCCCCCCCCCCCCATTTGACTAAATTCAACAATTATTCTATTTCCAAGACGTCAAAACCCAGTGTTTTTTGTTCCCATATTTTTTACTTACCTCCCTTCAATAATTTCTTCTTTTACTTTTTAGGTGTTAAATAATTTATTCCTTTATTAAATTCGTTTCTTTTTTCTTTTGATTTGCTTCTCTTTTTCCTTTTATTTATCTTCTTTTGAAATTGAACTAAGTATGCTAAATATTTTTGATTTCGAGCCTTGTTCTTCTTTCTTTTGTTTTGATATGCTATTGTTTGCTTTTTGTCTTCCATGAACAAGAAATTTCTTTTTCATTTGAGAGAGGCATTTTGAAATGAAGTTTCTTCAATAATTTCAATTCTGTTCCAGATGTGTGTTTTTTTTTCGATTTCAGAAGTAAAACCAGACTTTATTAGGATGTGGTATATAAAGTTATCCAATCAATGATGTGGTCTATTAAAAGTAAAAAAAAAAATTTCATATTTACTAAAAGTATATCATTTTCATCTGGGAGAGGCATTTTGAAATGAAGTTTCTTCAATAATTTTTTTTTTTTTTTTTCCGATTTCAGAAGTAAAACCAGACTTCATTAGGATGTGGTATATAAAGTTGTCCAATCAATGATGTGGTCTATTAAGAGTAAAAAAAAATGTCATATTTACTAAAAGTATATCATTTTAAACTGTTATTAGCAAAAGAAAAATTAATGTATGGTAAAAAATTTTTTTAATTAAACTTAATCTCTAAACACCTAACAAGACGTGCACACAAAACTTGTATGCAATGAAAAAATGCATAATTAAGGGTATTATTCATAGCCAATTATCAAAATTTTTAATGTAAAAAAAAAAAAAAAAAATTAAAAAAAAAAAACGCGTCGATTTTTGCTGGAAAAAGTGTAGTGTTTTTAATTTCTCTAAAAACTCTTTAAATCAAACAAAATAAATAATAAATGTCATCTGGTGATGTATTTAAAAACTTCCTAACAAAAAAAAGGCAGAAGAGGTTGGCATACGCCAATTTATAAAACAAAGGTATACTGCATGTTACCAAAGACTTGCATATGGTTTTTTTCTTTTTATTATGCCTAGTTGACATGAGGATAATAATAATTAAAAAGAAAAAATACTTACCTCATAAATATTTTATGAAAAAGAGGCTTCAGTTCTTTGACTGGTCTTGCTTGAAGTTGCTCTATATGATCCTTTCAATACCAATACGGCGAACTGGATTTGAATTTTTAAAGAACATTCTCAACTATTAACCAGCATTTCAAAAGTGTTCTAAAATATAGTTTACGTCGACAACAGAGCATTTTGGAGGCCATTTAGAACGTTCGGCAATCGTCACTCTATTGACAGTGATGACACTCATATAAAAACATTTATCGCGGTCAAATAAAATATTCTCATTGAAAAATTTTGTAAAACATACTAAAAAAAGTATACAAAAGAAACATAAAATATAATTTTCTAAGGTTCAGATGAAATCCAACTAGCTGAAAAAATTGCTTAAACATGAGTTCTTATTACGTCAACACGTTACCCACTACACTGAATTCAAAACAAAGAGAAAAGAAACAAAATTATTAATGAAAACAAGTCATAAATGATTATGAAAAAACGTTTTCTCAAAACATGATTTTAGCATGTTTAAAGTACAGCTTTTGGAACGTTTAAAAAATCCACTCATTGGCACTCTAATAGAAGTTGTAAGATTCTACCAATTAAAGACTATAAATCCAGAAAACCGCTTAAATAAACGTTTTTCCTTGTAAGATATGAAAATGTTTGTAATGAAAACTACAAAAACTGCGGTGTATAAATATCAGTTAAATATATAGGTTTACTGACTAAAGATACACTAATTTCATTCTTGTTATAAATTTGTGCTCAAAATGTTTATAAAAAACTTTTCAAAAAATGATATGTAGTGCATGAAAATGATTAGCACATTTAATATTGATCGTAATTTTGGTATTTAAAATATTACATGGATTTTCTTCTTTCCTTGAATCAATCCCAATATATGTATAATTTTAAATAATTGCATTTTTGTGATTTGAAATCTTTAAGTGAAAACTTTCAGGTTATAATAAGGATCACAAAAGTATTAATAATTTTCACGAATGTAATTAATTATTATTTCTCAAGTATGATTTAATTTTTACTACGTTAATTTCTTATTCTAAACAATCCCATAAAATATTTACAAGACAATTAAATGTGTTATGATTATTAACTAATTTCACAAGAGTGTAAAAAAAAAGCATTACAAAAAGATCATCAAATTCACAAAAATTCTTATAAACAAATATATTCAAAGAAAAAGAGATTTCAAAGAAAATAATTAATTTCAGTCCTACTTTTTTTATCTGTACAAATTTTACTGACGGATATTTAAAGAAATGCGGTTAGTTAAGAAAGTGAATAATTGAATTAATTTCCATAATAGTTAAGACTTCCATTATTTCATAGAATAATGGTACACATATCTTTCATTTTGTAATGAATCCGCAATCATAGAATCGAATCAAATACAAAATCTGCTAAATTACAAAAAATATGTATTAGTACTTGGTATTCCATGATAAAAAGCCGTTTTGACAAAATATTTTTGTTGGACCAGAAGATTTTAATTTCAGAATTGCAAATAAGCCCAACATATAAGCACTAAAACACTCCCACACGCATGAGTTATGATTTAAATGTTGCGGCAAATTCGAATTTGAGATTTATTAATATAAAAGAACATATTTTTAATACATTTCCTGTATTCTCATTAAACATTTTAAGTTTAACTATCACTGAATTGACCCAACAAAAATTCGTCATAGCTGCCCTAATAAAAATGTCCTGCATTTATTTTATTTAAAACCGAAAACAAGTTCAATGACCTTAAAGTAAATGGTTTGCAAATATCCTGAAATAAATTTATATGCACAAACTTCTACTATAATTATAGTGATATAAATTACAAGTATAAAAGTATTATTGGAAATCTAGGAGTGTATAGTTTTCAATATTTTTAAAAAATGAAGACCACATTGTGCTATATATTATGGGGTGTGTCCGTTTAAAATTGCTTTAATTAACTGACATCGATCACTTATAAATATGAAAGATGAGTATCGCTAACGTTTTAACATAAATGTTATTCATATAAAAATTTATAATTATTCTTAGATATTTTGTTGTTTTTTATTTTGAATATACACACAATTATGAACATAACTTCCCAATTTGTTAATTTGACTAACTCTCTCTAATAAAATTCTTATCGACACAAATTTATTTATTATTAGAATTTATTAACAGACACGGTTCAATCAATTCCTCTTTTTGAGACTTAAATATCCCCATGTTTAAAAGAGAAAATATCTTTCCTTTTTATAAAGGAAAGACAACATGCTTCAAGACTGGCTGAAAAGTAATTTAATTAGTAAGTGTATTTCAAAATTAAAGTAGCTGAATTAATTAATATAACAGGTTATAGATTTAGATTAAATTTGGGAAAATATATATTTGTAAGATTTTTCTTTCTCTTCAGGAACAATTTTTAAAGTAATTTATTTTGAGGGATTGCTCTAGGAACTGTTTTTTTTCCTCGACATTATTCTGATAAGAGAAAATACACTTATTTAAATATCGATTTATTTTCCAATTCTTTTTGTGCTTTTCCTATGTAGCTTAATTAGGCATTGCTTTGTTGAAAATAAAATACTCTAGATGGTTAAAAATCCATATTTTGGGTGACATCGGAAAATTTCAATTTTGGTGCGCAGTATATATGTCCCAGAATTCCAAAAAAGTAAAGGTTTGAATTTCGTGGCCTTCTTATTCTTTACTATTTTTACAGTGTGTTAGATTTTTCCGAAATGCCGATCAACAAATTGAGTTTTCCATCTACAAAGGTGTTCGTGCGAATACACTCCAGAAATCCATTCACGTTTTCTAACAGGACTTCCTTTCCTTTCATCAGCAGTGGAAATTTCAGTGTGAAATTTGGTTCGTGCGAAAGTTATTTGATGTTTGTATGAGAAACATTGGAAAAAATGTAACACTCTCCCATACCATTAGACACATCACGCCATAATCTCAATATAAGCTGAAACTCAATGCTTTCTTGTATGTAATATTTGAGAACTCATTTCTTAATTTAATTGTTATTTTTGACTTAAGTTAAGTGAAAATATTTTTATAAAATACTTATTAAACTTAGTGTACAATAAATATATTGTAAAAAAATCACTTTACATAAAAGCGAAATCTCAACACAACAATTGTTTTGTTTATAGATATAGGTATGTTAATATATAAATAACTATAGACTTGTTAATATTTAAATAACTATAGACTTGTTAATATTTAAATAACTATAGACTTGTTAATATTTAAATAACTATAGATATGCTAATATCTTTATTTTGATTATTTTCCAGTAGTGTTTTTAGCTTAATTGTATTTATAGTTAAGGTTTTTTATTAGTTTTTTTTCTTTTAATGCAACGAAATTCGATCTTTCGATTATTTTTAAACAGCAGTTGGTTATGCTTTCAATAAATAATTTTCAATAAAATTTTTATTCACAGCGCATAATAAAACTAAGGTTTCTTCAAGGGGATACTTCTCAGAAGTGAGAAACATTTGATAAACGCATTAAATAAAACATTTTTTTACTAGTTTGGAATTAAAGAAATGCATTGGTTAACACAAAAGGAGTATAAATTCAAATTTCAAAATTATTCAAGAGAATAGGTACATCAAATTCTGATTGATATTATTTCAAGCTCAACTTTGGGCTTCACTACAGCTCACATTCAATTTTTGAAGTGTGAGTAGAAGTTCAAACTTCTAAAATGTAAAACAATGTCAACAGTTTATTCTAAAAGAGAAAATAATTACACCAAATGCGTACAGGCACCTAGTAAACCAAGCAAATGAAAAGAGACAGCAGCAATTAGGGTTGGAATGAGTCCAAAATCTTTTACTTTTAAAAATACAATTTTTAAATATTAATTCATTGCAACACTCATTAGTTCGAAAATATTCGACTACACTATGTTAATAACAAAATTATCTCAATTTTCAATCTTAGATTAAGAATTTTAATTGAAATATTAGTTCTTCAGATAAATATAATACATAAAATGCCGGATCAATTTATATTTATATCTGGTTGCTATAAAATATCAATTATTTGTTGAAATGTTATTCTCAAACTCCCTGTCTCTATTAATTTTAACTATCAGGTTTTCTTGTTGTATTACATGAATTCTATTGATCAGCATAAAATTTATCCAATAAATCCTTCTGCCTTGCACGAATATATCGTGACTTAAAAATTAGTTTTTGTAGAATAACTAAGTAGATGATTGGGTTCTAAAAGAAGCTTCCTTTTTTGCACAATTGATCGCGTATGTAGATGAATATGATCTTCTATATTATTGAAGTAGATATGAAAAAAAAAATGTCCCATCTTTCTTCCAATTTCATAGTAGAAATCCCTGTAGCAGATTATTATCGCATGTCCCACCGTGCATTTTTTACGTTAACTCTATCAATATCTTATTTTTATCAAAAGGTATTGTACTGCCATTAAAGCATTTTAACTTTATAATAATTCTTAGCAGTCATCCATAAAATTATCTCTATTTTTGTCGTAATAAGAACTAATAATATGGACAAGAATTTGACGGTGTATTTCCATTTTTTCTTCTAGAAAAAGTGTACTTTTTTTTCCTTTCAATGAAACTTTAATTTTATCTTACTTTATATGCATGATTTGTCTAAGAATTTTTCAAAAAAAATTCAGATTTCTTCTCCTGTCCAAACATTAATTTATCTTTTCTGAAATTGAGTACGAAGCAATTTTATATATTTAGAAATATATAATTCCACTCTTTGTAAAAAAAAAATATATAAGAATTTTCAAATTAAAAAATGTGACGTTGATATTTAAAACTTGTCAAGATATCTATGGTGCTTAACGATCCTTCCAAATAAAATCTCATTTTATGTGTGAAAGAGTTCTCAATTATCACTAAATTAGAATTCTTTTATAAAATAATAAATAAATCATACATTCAATCTACATCCTGTTTTTCAAGCAAACTTAAATTAACGTGTAATTGCTTTTTCACTTATCACGTATTCAATATTCGTACGTTTTGAACAATATTTTTAAATTGCTGTTCATGTTGCGATAAAATGGACCATATATTGGATGCTAATACGGTAATCATCTAATTGCATTATGAGAAAACTAAAATATTATCACCTAAAATAAACTACATTGGTTATGTTACTCTTTTATAGTATAAGCTCGTACCTCAATTTAAAACCATAAAACTTGCTTGTACAGTACCCAAAAAAAAAAAAACAGAACGATGGCTATATCTTTTGTTCTAATTGTTGAAATAACAAACAAAAGGTACCGTTGTAAATCGTGAAAGGTTTTTAATAATTGTATGTAGTTTTTTTTTATCATGAGGGGTCATCTACATATTAAAACAGAACCAAACTTTAAAAAGTTCAATAGCAACCTCATAAGATTATTGCATATTTGGATTCAGAATTAAAAAAGAATGCGAAATACAAAAATTCGTAATTTTCTAATGAATGGTTTGTAATTTAAATGATAAATTAATGTTAAATAAAAAAGTTGGTTTTTTGGCCATAAATACTTAAATAATTAATATATTTCAGTAATTTTTTTTTCAAAAGGTAGTTTGTAAATGGCCAAACAAAAATAGCAATCCGCTTTTGAATCAATTTCTTTTTTAATAATTAATTATTAATTAATAAAGCAATTAAAAAAAAATTTGAATAGAAACATACATTTTTTTTGCTTTCATTAGATTTACCATGGTCTAAAACCCCCCCATAATTTTTTTCTTTCCATTTTGACTATTAGTTCTCGATTTTTTAGAGAAAATGTAAAAAACGCTCACTTTAAGGAACCATATAGTAGACGACTTTTGAAAACTATCAAAGATTAATTCAAGGTAAACTAGAGGTGTGGAAAATAGCATAACGTTCAGTTATCGTATAACCGATAGTTTAAAAACTAAGAAACACGCTTTAATAGGAAAGTGAACTAAAAAGTAGAAGATAATTTTAAATAAGTTTGAAATAAGAATAGTGATTAACAAGAAATATTTATTTTATCGTAAAAAAGCGTGGGGTGCTTGATGTCAATTTTTGTAAATATTTAATGACAGATATTGGTAAAAGTAGAGCCATTATGAAAATATCTTAAAAAGCACCCCACGCTTTTGTACGATAAAATAAATATTTCTTGTTAATCACTCTATTCTTATTTCAAACTTATTTAAAATTATCTTCTACTTTTTAGTTCACTTTTCTATTAAAGCGTGTTTCTTAGTTTTTTAATCTATTGATTATTTTCTACTTTTTAGTTTGATTTTCTATTAAAGCGTGTTTTTTAGTTTTTTAAATTATTAATTATTTTTTCTGTAAGCTATCAATTTTTTTTTTTTTTTTTTTTTTTTTTTTTTTAATTTGCTTTCTTAAATTCCATTTATTTAAAACAACATTTTTAAAGCAATTTCAATAAGTTATCCTTTAAAAATTTTACTGAATCATGTGACTTTTTCATTTTATAAATAATTTCAACGATCTAGTTACATTTGTGTTTATAGTGAAATATTTCTGTAAAATATTCATGCTTTGCTAAATACTGTTTACTAATGCCTGCATTTAATATTTATTAATTTTCTAATTATCAGTAGTATTCGTTATATTTCTGCAATTACAGTTTTCGATATTTTATTTATTTCGTGTGAAGAATGCACATCTTTAATGTTGTAAATAAATTATGTTACTTTTGCGTTTACTTGCTATTTTTGTATTAATCTTAAACATGACACTATAAATCCAAGTAGTTTCTATGCAATTTTAGACTAATACTTGTATTTTTTAATCTTCGTGAAACGCACCACATTGACCGTTCGATTTCTCCCTCTGTGAAGAAGAACCTTAAAAATACCTTTCGTTTTATGGAAATTCTCCCTGAAGATCGGTTAAAAAATGGTCGAAATATTTTCGCTCATAAGTGACGTGTTTTTCAACATAATGCATTGAAATTTGGTTTATAGGGTAAATGATGTATTCTGAGTCGAATGAAATGATAAAAAATAAGGGTTCGTATTGAAATTTTCGAAGATAGCGTTACTTTTACTTAGTAAACGGTCCCTCAAGAAAAAAAATTGCATCATATATATAGAAAATCGTAAGCAAAACATTTGGTGCAAACCGCAAGATTCTACGATAATTAGAACCGAAGATGTAGCCATCGTTCTGGGGTTTTTTTTGCGTACTGTACAATTAATTAGATTTTTATCAGGACAACAACAAACAATTATAAATACCTATTTTATTATATAGGAGCTTTAAGGAAACTAACTAAAAAACGTCAATTTTGCACCCCTACAGACGTAGTTTATTATATTTAAGTAGCTAATTTTATTTTTTTCTACTTGAACACAATCGGTTTGATCAGTAGTCAACACGCTACACGAAGTGTGTTGAAAGAAAAGATAGACTAGCACCTAAACCAAGGCATGATGGCTAACTAACGAAGAACGGCTAACTAAAGTCAAAATCAAAGTGTTTAATTCGTTATTTGTTAATTCGAAAGTGATTTTTTTAACGAAAAATTGTACTCATTCACTTTGTATCTGCAGTAAATCTGCAATTTTCCGCATGCTATTGAAAAATAAACGAAGAATTCCCATATTATTTATGTTTAGAAAAGATTTCTCGTTTCACACATTGTGTATTAATTTCAGCATGGGGACGGTATGTAAAAAATTAATTTACTTGGTTGATACTTTTCTTTATTCTGGAATCCATTTAGAATTATTTATCCCTACTATAAATTTAAATTCGATATGTAAATATTCCACAATCGTGCTTGAAAACCGTACATATAATTTTCTCTTAAATAAAAATTAATTCTTACCTTTTCAGCCGAGCATCAAAATAGACTCACGAATTCTAAACCATGCATGTCTGTTTCTACTTTTTGAACATGAATAAAATATATTAGAAACCAGCTGAATTACATTCCGAGAATACTTAAATTTTAAATTAAAGAAATACAATCACCTAAAACGGAATAAACTATATCGATTAAAAGTGCTTGTAAGTCATACGATGTCTAGAATAATGGTACTGCATTTATGCAATTCAAATATAAAACTAGTGTTGTGAATGGAAACGATTAATTTTCATTGCAAAATCAAAGACAAATTGGTCCTTAATTTTACCCATGGTATAATCCCGTCATAAGTGTTCTCAATATTATATATTGTCTTCTTAAATGTTAGTTACATACAAAATATGTGAGTGGGGATGGATTTGATATCACTGTTCATTCTCGTACGTATCCCACGTCATTTTTTTATTTCTAATAGTTGTAAATTTTTAATATGTAACTGGCGATTTATTATTTGTCTCATTAGTGAAGTATAAAATGAATAACTAATTATTATTTCGGAACATTAGCAAAATCTAATGTCCCTAAAGCTATTTGTATATCAATTACAAATAAATATTGCAATTGGATGAAATTCTGAAAATATAAATTCTGGAACATTAATATATTTTTTTTTAAACTTTTTATAAACAAATATTCCATCAAGTTGTCAACAATAAGCTTGAAACATATTTCTCTAAAAGTAAATGCATTTTTAAAGCGTAAGAATGGAATTAGATACATGGAGTTTTCAATAGCCCAGAAGCCAACTTATAAACAACTCATAACCTAACATTAATTTATTTCAGTAATTTTATGAAGGATTTTTTTTTTGCAATGCAAGGTTTCAATGTAATAGATACTCCTCATAAGAAAACGACTTACCAAATTTAGTAAGATCAGCAACTAGGAGTATTTTCACTTATGTTCAGAGAAGACATCTATATCGTTAATAAACCTTCAATAAGTGTTCGTCTTTGGATAATTTGTTTAGGCTGATTTTCATTTAATCCTCATGCATATGGAAGATAAAAAGATCGACTATTTACCACTTTCTAACTATCTAAAATAATATACTTGTATTTAGTTTTTAAAAGCATAAACCTCCAGATAAGACAAACTAGATAAGGTGAATCTCAATGAAAGAGGCCTGACATTTATGTCATATAAAATTAGTAGTATTTTGTTATTTTTTAAGGTAGTTCCAGCATGAACGGAATCTCTGACCAAGTCAGACTGATCAGGAAATGTTGGTTGGTTATGAGGAGTCACATCACATCAGATACTGGCCCGTTATTGGCACATTAAATGCTGATCAGTGCGAGATAAGCATCGTACGTGTTGATTTGTGCAAATAACTTTTTTATTTACCATTTAAGAATTCTTATCTTATTTCTGTTTGAAATAAAATTGATGTAATCTTCATTAAAAAGTAAAATAATAATACTATAAATAGTGTCATCAAAGAAAATGGCATGCACTGTGTTCAATATACATTGCTTTTGATTAAATATGTCGACCTACCTTGGACAGATATCACAGCCTTGCTGCATGAAAGCTCCCAGAGAGAACCAGAGACTGTTGTAGAGCGAAAAATCATTTGCAACAGAGGGACCAATGAAAGAGTCTTCATATCGCCATTCATGTGGAGAGAAGCGACTCACCAAAAACAGAACTACAGATACTCCAACGTATGCAAATATTATGCACATCCAGATCTCTTTGGACAGAGGATTCATGAATGAAAACACGCCGGGCTTCTTCTTCATCGGTTTCTTGATCATGATGCTGATACCCAGAGACATAAAAGGCTTGGTGAAGTCGATGACGCGCTCTCTTGCAGACGTGATTGTCAACGGAGCGATGGCCATGTCCGCGTCCTGAAAAAAAAATTATGGTAAGGGTTTGAAACACAATCAGTGCATTAAAAATATATCATTACAAATATGATGACCAAGCATAAGGCCCATCAAGGTTAGTCAAATTTAACTTTTATGAACAATCCCCTATTATAGATCCAGCTGATTTTTAAATTGTTGACTACAATACAATTTACGATGTGGTCTGTTAAAACGTTCCGCTTGTCAATCACTATTATTAAAGTCCTGCTTTCGATGCTTCAAGTTAAAATAGCATTTAAATAAGACGTTCTGCCCCATGTATTGTGCTGTAAACCCTTGAAATCACCATGTTTGATAAATTTAAACAACTGAATAAAATCTCCTCCATACTTTCTTTTTTCCAATATATGCATATTTAGGTTCTTTAATTTAGCACCAAGATAAAAACTTTAGTTCCCCTGTATTATAGTTGTTGCTCTACGCTGAATTGAAGAAGTGTAACTCACGAAAAGTAAGCAATTAGATATTTAAAAAAAAAAAGGGGAAAGCTTTGATTCTTTGAGAATAATAATTATCTAAAAAAACTATGTATTTTCTCTTTTGGATTGGGTTTGTTTTTCACATTCTTCTATAGAAACTGAAATTATTTAACTTTGGAGAGTAACTATAACTAGAATATGAATGTTTTTTTTTTTAAACTTCAGATGACTCATTCAATTGCTACAATAGCTAAGTTTAACAACAGATTCTAGCTTTAAAATTTAAAGCATTTAAAGTAACAAATCATTAGAGCCTAATCAAGAAAGAAAACTGTTTTCGTATTCTGTGAAAAATATCTTAAAATGCAAAATGATGGTATTGCATTCCTTTAATTATAAAAATAAATATGGCTAATCATTTTCGATGAGAAATAATAATTTATAAACCTATACCAACCGATTAAAATATTATTCTAGATAGGTCACTTATTTTAGACAAGTTTATTCTTGACATCTTTCCATTAATTTCTTTTTTTATTTATTATGATTATGTGCCTTTTCATATATATATATATTTAATAGTAAACTGAAAGTTTTCATTCAGAAGTAACAAATAACAACAACAACAAAAAATCTTGATCTCTAAAATAGACTTTTAAAATATAATGATAATTTGTTCATATGGTTTGGATTAATAAAATATTTATACATTTTCTTAACCAAAACCAAATGAAAAAGTTTTTAGATTGTTATCAAAAGATCTTTCTAATGATTTTTAACATATCAGTGCGACATCTAGGAAGTTTTTCACTTATGATTATTACCTTTAAGTGGTAATCAATTTAATTACCACCATAATAAAAATGTATACTTTTTAAATAAACTATAATTTACTTAAAGATTTCCTTAGAATAATTTCCTTAGAAAAATCAATTTTGAATTCAAAATTCAAATCAGTATTTGTGTCCCTCAAACCCAATTCAAACCTGAAAAGGTTAAAGCACTGACCCGAATTCCCAAACACGCCCTGATACCTCTATTAACGCGTCCTTTATCGAAAAGGACACGAGCTCCTTTCTCCCAATCCGGGGAAAATTATTAGCCGAAATCTCCCTTTAATGAAAGACCTTTAACGTCCTTCCAAATGATGCGTAAACAAGCCGAATAGACAAAGCCTGGAGTGGTAAAACACTGAAAGAACCGAGATACCGGGAATTGAAAGCCCGAGGGGGAAAGGTTTCTGTAAACATGGGGCTTTCAAAATCTAAAGTTGAGCCTGCAAGACGTCAGTTTCGTTGACATTATGAGACCCGTGCAGATAATTGCCTCTGATACTGATGGCTGGGCCATTTACATATCCATTACAGACTCGTCTCAAGAGATGGGACATTCCCTACACTGCCACGGATTCACAGTTAGGGGAGGAAGTGTTTTCCCATGTTTCACGGAGGAGATTTTATTTGCTTTTCGAGTTATTTCGTTTTCTTGCTTAGGAAGAGATGCTTTGGATTAAGATTGAAATTAACTTTGGAAATTCAAATTCAAACTATTCTCGTCTTTATTTCACACTTCGTGTGTAGTTTAAACCAAAATTTGCGTAAATAGCCAGAAATATAATAGTTGGCCATTCATATATGGTTTGGAGTCACTAATTAGAAAGTTTTGAAGTAAATAGAGCCTCTTAAATGAAGGACAAAAGCTAGATGTTTATACTATGAAGTTCAAATTATAGCTGTTAACCAGGTATTAAATAGCTGAATTGATAATTGACCCAATTTAATTTGAAAATAGAATGCGTTTCGATCTGAATTTTAGTTATACTTCACTTTATAGCTAGTTGAAAAGTTTTACAAATATCCGTTATGACCAATAAGCCAATCATATATAGTTTGGAGTCACTAATCAGAAAGTTTTGAAGTAAATAGAGACTCTTGAATTGAGGATAAAAAACTAGATGTTAATATCATGAGCTTCAAATTATAGCTTTTAACCAGTAGTTGAATTGATAATTGACCCGTTTTCATTTGAAAATAGAATGCATTTACATTTGAATTTTAGTTATACTTCGCTTTATAGTGAGTTGAAAAGTTTTACAAGTAACCATTACGACAAATGATTAAAACGTCGGGTCATATTCTAGTACCTTAATTTAAAATTGAATTCAAAAGATATATTTGTATACAAGATTTTTTCACATTTTTAAATATGTAAATTCAAAGAAGTCAAGACATAATTCAAATTTTATTTAATAAGTTCAATTATCTTTTAATTACCATTTCTCAACGAAGTATGACTTTTTTTAATATCTTTTTAAATTTTTACTTTAATTCTTTTAGTAAAAACAAAAATATTTTATAAATTTACAAAAATTAATTTTTAATAAAAGTTCAATTTAAGAAATTAGTTTATTTAAATATTTCTAAATGTCGACATTTATGTGTGTACAGCTGATTTAAGTAACCGATGAAGAAAGATGTCAAAATCAGAGAATATTTAAAGAAATCCGAATTATTTAGATGTTGAAATCGTTTTTAAAATATGTATAAAAAGAAGTTTACATTCGAATTAATATTAGTATTTGTTTTTCAAAATTCTGTATATTCTATTTAAAAATAACTTAGGCACGCTCTTCTGCAAATGACAAATTTAAAATTATGTATATCTCAAGGGCCTGTATTTGAAAATTAAGCGCTCAACAGGACTCAACGTAGAATTTCATATTTGACACAAGGATTTATAAGAGAAAAATAGGAAACATAAATACTCTAAAATACATCCAATTATTTTTAGAAACCTAGAAAATGATTAAAAATGTATAAAAAAATTAAACTCTTAACATTTCAGAACCTTAAAATCGAAATCTAAGTTTAACTTAATGTATAATTCTCTCTTTTCCAATCAGATTTAAACAAATTTAATGCAATTACTTTATACATATAGTACATTATATTCCCTGCAAATAAAAGTACTGTGTATGAACAATCTTCAGTTATTAACGATGTGTAACTTATTAAGAATCCGGTTACCACTATAGAAGTGTATTTTCCTTTAATGCTAAGCAAGAAAGCTGTTATCGCACTTCGCTACAAATGTATCGAAAATAAATGAGATTGCGCCTAATGTCATTTCCTAGAGGCTCATACGATAAAAAGGAATGACCTCTCAAAACATGATATCATACCCATGGGCAATTCTTGAGGCTTTGGAAGAATACATTGCCTCTTACCAAACAATCAACCGTATGTGATAAGAAGTATAGTAAATTATTACAATAAACCTTGACTTTAAATAACAAATATTTTATTCTTGACACAACTTACAAGTCCGATCATATGTTATTAACTTTATTTGTATATTTTAGTTAAAAATATATCTTTTTAGAAATGAGATTCTCAAATATTTGTAGTATTTTTTTTATCATTTGGATAATTTTAGACGAATTAAAAATATAAATAGTAGCATTTTCACAAATAGGATTCACTTGAAATAAAAGAAAGTCAACGTCAACAAAAACTAAAGGATATTAATTGACAAAAATATATAGTTATATAATTACAATCAAATAATTACGATCAACAAATATAATTACCAGGCGACCTACAAGGACAATTACATTTACTGCAATAATAATTACTTGTTTCCTTATGAGCTGAAACATTTTAATAGCTAAAGTAAAAGAAGTTGTTTTATCCTTTATTGCATGTATTGTAGAAATTAAATTGCTGGTATTATCCCTTAATTAAATTTTTTTAGCATTTATACAATTTCAGTCGCTTGGTTATTTTCATATCTGTTAAAATCTAACTTATCTGTAGCTAACGAAAAAATTGTTTAGTTAAAATCCGTTCACGTATTTCATTTACACGTATTTCATATTTAAGATGTGGCAAGTTTGATTTTCGTTTCAAAATATTAAAGCTGTATTTTTAGAAGAATGCGTGAGGCAATTAATTGAATTAAGTTTTTAAGAAGGAATGGTGGTTTCATTGTTCTATAATTGTTAAAAAAAGTTAGAACATGTATTTGATAAATAAATAATAAACTGTATCATCTTATTTATTATTGTGTCCACACTTATGTAAATATGGGGTTTGAAAATGAATGTTTGTTTATAATTTAAATATTTACATCTTCCGTTTATTGAAGCAGCAGCTTTTAATAATTTATTAGTAACTTCATAAATATAAATTATTTATCATTCTTATTTATCATTTAAAAGTAAAATTTCAATTTAGTAATGACTCATGAGAATACTTTATTATTAAAATGTCGAGTAAACATAAATTCAATCTTTTTAAAAATGTATAAGTCATTTCATTCATTGCATACATCATAGAAAATAGTATATTTTCCAACAACAAAATTTAGTATGTAAACAGCTTATTTTTATAAAAACTGGGGATGTGGAACATCACACAACTTTCAACTACACTATTATATTGGTTATTGCATTAAAATGTATGGTGTTATTTACCGTTTTCATATTTTCACTCATTTAAAGAAAAATGGCCACTTTTGGGATAAACTTGGCAATAGTTTTTACATACACTTTTAAATAAATAAATAAAAAAATTCCAAAATGGCTATATTATTCGATATATATTACATTGTTCTTTCTTATGCGTGTAACAGAAAACAATCGTTGATGAGCGGTACTCAAGGTCAGAGAGCTCTGTGTTAAAAGCATTCGTTTTCCACTTTTTACGCTTTTATCGCATTTTTCCGAGAAATTCGAAGGTGGGGATGTTTAGAATATCTTAAGAGGCATTACCACAGATCGATTTTGACTAAAATCGTTAGAGCCGTTTTTAAGAAGCTGTTGAAAAAAATTATTTTTTTAATAGCAGCTACCTTATACGCATGCGCGATTTTGACGAAAACACTAATGGTAGGTCTCATGATCGCTACTAACCCACGGTTAATTTTTGCAATTTTTTTTCAAACGTTCTTTTTCTTGCATTATCCTTTCTTTTAAGTGAAACAGAGGCGAGGAAAAAAACGGTCGTTGATGAACGATACTCAAGGGAAGAGGATTATGTGTTGAAGACATTTGTTTTAAACTTCGATAAAACTTCGTTTTAAACTTTCCACAGCGATTATTATCAAAGTCGTTAAAGCCGTATTGTAGTAATTACTGAAAAACATGATTTATTCATGATTACATGAAAAACATTATTTATTCAATACTACCTTATACCCATGCGCAATTTTAACGAAAACCTAGGTAGGTCCAATGGCCACCACTACCCCACACACCGAATTTGAGTATCGTAGGTCAATTCGCTCGAGAGTTATGCTGATCACGTACATACAGAAATATATTTTTCTAGACCAATTTTTCGAAGTCAAGATGTTCCAAACCGTGGAGAAATGAAAAAAAAATTGAAAAAAATTTGATTGAAAACAATACTTTCATTACCGTATGTAAACATATGAGTAATTGAAAGTAAAAAAAAAAAAAAAAACATCTCTTTCTATCCAGCCCCATAAATATATTTTCTTTCTAACTATTTTGTTTACCACTAGTTCTTATTATTTTATGATTCAAAGGTATGGCTTTCAGAAATCGATAGAAAGAGGAAAATGAACTGTGGATTCATTTTATTTTTCACCTGCTGACAGCAAAAGAATTCAATTTTTTCCACCTGTTTCTATTTCGCTGGCGATCGTCCAGCGAGAAAAACGTTATTCGATTGGTTGAGGTAGAGTAAATACAGAGAAAAGATTTTCTTGTGTGGTTTTTCGACAAGATATCGTTGACAGAACATCTGAAAAATTGTAGTAGATTCGTAGAACGATACTAAAGCTATTTCCAGGAAACGTAACTTCCCGGTGCTTTCTTTGTGGCTATTCAATGCTTTTGATTTCAGTTTTCGTATGTGTTTTGTTTGCAGTAAACATTGCTGTAAATATTAAAAGAAATGATTTGGCAATAAGCTCATTTGGCGTAATGAAGTTAGCATATTGTTTTTATAAAAGTGCACTTAGCTTAAATTGGAGCATTTAAAGCTCGTAAAAATAATATTTCTCAACGGTTGCGTGAATATTGGCATTAATTCCAGAATTGTTGTTGTGCTAAAATAAGAATTGCTTACTTCAAAAATAAAATGATTAAATCCCATTTGATGGGTTTGCGCTCTGATATCGCATACCAAAAGTGTCGTATTCGAATCATAGTTTAGGCATGGTTGTGGTTCATAAGATGTACATCCTGGCCTGATTGTCGTTTTTAGTCACAAATACAAACCAACGGAAACCATTAACACCGTTTCAGTCCATTTAACCTATTGATCGATCTACTTGCATTTTTTTAGAAGAGTAATGAAACATTTTTGACTGGTTTGTAAATAAAAAAGGTGCGTGCTTAGAAGTGGTGCCAATGTTTAATATGTCTGCAAACATCAACTACACAAATACAAGTATGCAAATTTAAAAATATTCAACTAAGTACACTTCTGAAGTTTTTCCAATTTTAAATATAAAGTTTTGAATTACTATGAAACTATAAATGTGTTCAATTGTTTCATGAATTTAGAAAGCTACGATGCATAACCGACCTTCTGGAGATATTTGCGATTTTGGCACGATGCCGATGATACACTTCCAAAAGTTTATTAACGCTTTTTTTTTATCCTAAACTACATTCAAATAAAAAACAAACAGAAGATAAAATGTACTGAGTCAATTTACTTTTCCTAAAACAGCATTGAACTCTTCTTTTTCCAAACAAGTGTCAATGATACCCCAAATATGTTTCAACATAAAAGTAAGCGCAACAAAAAAAAAAATACTCGTTTTTCTTTCATTCCTAATTTTTTTACGATAGTTCTCTTAAAAGCCAACATTAAAACATCGTATTCGTATTTAAATTCAGACAATTGCCTTTAGAAAGAAAAATCCACAGTCAAAAAATCTCACGACTTCTACGGTTAAACACGCACGGAATGCAATTAGTGCTAATGACACAGTAAATTAATGGTGACAAGCACACTGTTCGATCTCTTAATGTGGAAAAGATACTCCGTTTTTTCCGTAAAGATTAAAATTTACTTAAGTACTTTTATAGCGTTTTGGGATTGGAATTTTTTCTTCCGACTTTTTTTTTTACACTAAAAGTTAAATACAGTTTTTATTTTGATTTTTCACTGGTGATATTATATATTTTTTCGCTTACAACTCACCAAAATAAAAATTTAAAAAAAATTACTTTACTTCAAAATATATAAATGCTCAATATAAAGATAGATTATTAACCGTATATTTCTTCCATATATTTTTAATTTATGCACACACCAAATATATAGCATGTTTGAAGTAAATACAAAGTGCGGCTATCAATTTCCAGGAATGATCTAATAACTCAAAAAAATATTAAACCGCTAAAAAGGCCCCATAATTGGGTCACATTTATGTAAATCTAGGAATTAAAATCTACTAGAGTCCTTCCCTATCAAATCAACACACAAAGTGTAACAATTTGACCTTTAATAACCCAAAGAGGGATATTTTTATTGTTTGAAAAAATATATTCATTAACTTTCGTAAAAAATCTGTTTCATTTTAAGATCCAATGCAAAAGAATGTACAGGGAATTTTCAAGTTTTCTAATGAATTAAATGGTGATTATGTCAAGTTTTAAATTTAAACCAAAACTGTTAACCTCGTATTATATATAACTTCCCCTTTTACGATTTCCTTATACATGTATAATTAAAAGAAAATTGTCGACCTTAATTATTAAGTAAAAATTACTATGTATGATTAATGTCTGCTTATCGTACATAAAGTATCTAAAAAAAAAAATCCTACCCCTAAATAATTAAAAGAACACTAATAAAAGATTAATTATATAACACTAATAAATTATAAGGCACTAATAAAAAGAACATGGTCATGAATAGAATTTTAAGAAAATTCTTTTTAAAAGAACGTGAAACAAAATCAGAATAATTTGTTATTATTTAGAAAATGGCATATAGCAAAAATAGAAACGTAAGTTTTTCTATTGATCGTATTATCATTGAGGTATCAACGAATTTAGTTTATCAGATGCATTTCTTTTCGTCATATTCACCTTTTTCCGTTTCACTTATTTTGTTACTTTGTGGAAATAGAATATATTTTTCACAGAAGTTGGTGGTTGAAGTTTATTTTGAATGTATGTAATTTTTGAGAACCCGGAATAAATCAGGAAGACAAGAAGCATTTCATACTGCAAAAAAGTTACACATGTAAACTGCATCCTTACAACATTGCCAGTTGTTCATTCAAATAATTGGCAAGCAGTCATTATTTGCTCTTTTAAAGGGTGGTGAGTTGGAACAAGAGGCTATCCTTTTGATAGTACAATCTATTTGAAACTTCTTTCCCATGGGTTGCTCCTATGTTTGAAGTTAAGAAAAGGAAGGCGATTCCAGGAACGTGAAAAAAGGCTTTATATTCGCCTTCACAAAATCATAGTAACGGAAACAGATCAGTTGTATATATAGAGTCCAACTTTAACGTCACCTCAAAGAATTAGCATACTGAGAATACACGACTACTTCCAAAGTATACAAGTCAAATACATCAGAGCATTGACAAAAAATTTCTATTATGCTAGCACTTTTTTTTTTTTTTTTGTAGTAGGAAACTGCACCATCAAAAATTACAAAAGTTTTTTTTCGGTTTCATTTTGATTTTTTATTATCGTTTCAATGAAAGACCTTTGAAACAAGTGAACGGTAGGTGTGTCATGATGGAGACAGAAACAATAATGAGACTGAAGTTGGTTATGACTACATCATTATCTCCTCAAGAATAAATGCAACAAATGGATATATAGTTGCTTGTGAATTATTCCAAAGGAACCTTTGAACTGCATCTTGAAGAAAGAAGTGTTTTTCACAAAAATCATTAACAACTACATATTCATCTGATTTGAAATTTTTTGCAAGCATAAAGAATGATGACTGTTCTTTAGGAAAAAATGATCCCCTTATAACTGTCACAAAATTCTCCAGAAATCAATCAATAAGATCCAGAGTATGAATCACAAGGTACCTATAAAATTTATTTATTTGCTAGTACGTTACTCTTGTAATAAAATTTTCATAAAAAGCTTTTCCAAATACATATGTTTCTCGAATTTCGGACAATTTCTACACTCTCACAAGTAATATATTGTATGAGGTGAATTGCAAACAATTGCACATATATAGGTTTTATGTTAATCTAATTGAGTTTCAGTTTCTTTACTTAATTCCTTCAAATGATATCCTATGAGCATTAGTATCACATCTTCATGAATCTGACAAATAAAGGCAGTTTGTGTTCCGCTAGCCCAGTCAAATAAATTTTTTAGTCGCATTCATTTGCATTACATACCGCGTACATAGGAATCTTCAGTTCGCACCCTAAGACGATTATTGTGCAAAGATTAAGCCTTTAAATTTAAACTTATAACTTGGTTTCATTTTATGACCACAATAAGATGCCAACAGATTTGTGTAAAGAATTAATGCATGGATTTTTTTTTAAATTAAAAATGCCTCTTTTTAAATGCACTTTCAAATGAAAATTTAGGAAAATTGATTCAAATGATACATGAAAAAAAAATCCTAACTTTTTGACACTAAAAGCAATGTTTATGATAATTAGGAATACAATTATGTGCAAATTTGTAAAGCAAGAAATGCGAAATTTCTTTTTTGGCCCCATTTTTGATGCTCCGTATTTCAGATTCAGACCTAATATTGGCTACTTTTTCTTTTCACTTTGAATCCGACAAGTAAGCAAAATTTTATTTAGCTTATAAGGGTCGAATTAAGAACCGCGTTGATTTGACGTGGAATGGCCCACTAAAAATAATGATTATATTTGAAAACTATATTATGGATAAGAAAATTCAAAAGTAAAAGGCAATTTAAAATTTAATAATTCTAGAAGAACTGTTAACTGTTATTTAAGTAGGCTGCCGGCTGCTAATCATCAAGATTTTCATGTAAAAGACTATATGTCCATAAAAATTAGATTTTCTTTGGAAAATATCTGGATCCTATCTGTACAGTATCATTTGAATTCAAAATGATAAACTATAGATTGTATGCATATATTTCATAAACATCGAATGAAACATTTAAATAGTGCGATGAGGATTATAAAAAAACTATAAAAGAATTCATTAAACTTATCTTTAAACTATACCCTTAGCAAAAAATATATTGCATACAAAACATGTTCTGCTCACATATTAATTTAAGATGCTAAAAATTTAAACCTAAAAAAATTATTAAGAATTGTCTGACTTGAAAACAATCTGAAAATAAAATAAAACGCAAAACACAAATAATAAACTATTAAAACGTTGTGAGGAAATATTTTGCATTAAATCAGATATAATCAAATTACACTTTCGAATTCATTTATTTCGATCAAAATATAGAATATAAATGTAGCGCTCCTACCAAATAATATCTTATTTCTTTGTGCAGTCACTTTAAAACACAAAAAGCAAGCAATTCCTCAATACTAATCAATATAATGCCTGTAGATTCAAAAATGTAATCATCTTTAAAAATATGAGATTAAATTAGGATGACTCATTAGCTAGTGTTTAGTGAAAATTAACTAATAATTTCTAAGCAAGAAAACTAATGGCGTTCGTATTCTTTTGGTTATGATCATGGGGCTGGCTCTTGTCATTATAACTGAACAATGCATAATGACATCTAGTACAGTTTTTTCTTCCTAATGATTTCAAATTAATATTAAATGACCATTGAATTGAAACCTACAGCTTTATAATTCAAACAAAGTGAATGTAAACAGAGTGTTTTGTGAGAGGGATATAATGTATTTATGTCGATTTGCTCTTGATATGAAGGTCATTAAATCTCATAAAAATGAATGCCAGGAAAATATGTAATTAAGAGGAATGTTTATGATATGATGTAATAATCTCAAAATGTCGTATTCAAATAAACATTGATAAGTGAAAAGAAAATTTGAAGTTATTAATAAAATTTTAAAATTAACTGTAGATGAAAACTTTCAATTTTTTTAAAATAATCTAATTAATTTATATATGAAAACCTCATCTATTTAAATAATGTCAAACATTATACAGTTATAAGGTAGATTCTATTTCTTCAGCACAAATTTTATGAAATATTTTTATTAATTGGTACATTTTTAAAAAAATATGTAAGATTACTAAATTTGCTTTTTTTAATTATGTATAGTTATAGAAAATTTACTTATGAATTAAATGTAGATTAACAGAAAAAAATATACATGTTTGCACTGCATAAAAACTACTAGATATTTGATTTTTACAAATCCAGCCCCACATTAAACTTTATAATATTTTTAAAAGTGATATGATGATCGAGCTATTTAAATACATTAAAATTTATTTTTTTTACTATTGCATTATCTAGTCTTGGCTGAAACATGTGATAATTCATTATGACCCTCTAAAATGTGTATCTAAGTTAAAGAATAAAGTCCTTAAAAATATGCTACTAGTCACATTCTATTATTCATTGTATAAGTAAATACTCTGTATTTTGGTTAATAAAAGCATTATTCGTATTCTTTTTTCTACAGAGGTTTCAATTTATTTCGCTATTAATTTTGGGTAATAATATCCATTATTTTCACATCCTCTCAACAACATTATTCTGCAAGGAAGACCAACGTAGCTTCTAGAAGAAATTTCGTAACACCATCTATCGCTCAAATGCTCAAATTACACTCGATCCAATTTTGTATTCAACTCTCTCTCGTATATAAATATACTTCTTAAAGAAATGTAAATTGACAACTTTTCGGAATACATATCTGCATATAATATGTCAGTATTCGATCTTTTCAGATAGTATTCATATCCTTTGGAGTAAATGTAAGAGTACACAGATAGTGCCAGAAAATTGGATTCCTTCTTTAGCTTATCTTGTGAAATACCTTTAAAAAATTCGTTCAAAATATACATATTATAAAACCCGCATATTTTCCAGTTTCTACGTTCTGTGTATACTTTTTTATACATACAAGACTTAAAATCCTTGGTGTTTTTATATTTACAGAACTAGAATTGTTGCTTTAACAATTTACCAGTAAATGAAGACTGAATACATTTTATAAGAAACCTTAATCCTAAGAGTTATTTGACTAAATTTGTGTTTCTGATCCAAAGACTGCGGTACAATATTTGTAAATAATACTTATTTAATACTTTCTCTCGAACTAGTAAAAAACCTTTCTAAACATTTCCAACTTTACAAGGTAGTGTATATATTATTATATAGTGAAGCATATCAGTAATGCAATTATTATCATCCGGTTTGTAGGGTGGTTTAAGAACCATTGAATTCAGAACAAATGGACATCATTTCAAGCCCGAAACAATGGGTTGCTGTAGAGAAGTCTACTTGAATGCCTTGGTATAATATCAACTCGAAATTATATTGGTCACCAAGTTTGGAATTTGGTTAAATGTCTATTAGGGATTGTTACTCTCTAAGAGTAATATATAAGTAACTAAATGATGTCAAAACTGGCTTAGATATTTGTCTTAATCTAATGATGTCATAAAGGAAAATAATAAAGTTAAGAAGAGATATTTACCAAATAAACGTGTAATTTGATGAAACTTGTTAAATGACTACCAATTTTATAAAATCATTAATTTTTAAGATAATATTTTGATTGTTTCAAGAATACATAAAATGCTCAATGGCGTTCAATCAAATGCACTAGAAAACATAACGAGCGATACTTATAAAAATTTGCTTTAAATGTCATATAAAACGCTTCCATAAGATAATAATATAATTAAATTTTCTAGATCTGGTAGGATTTACAAAAATCACAATGAATTTCTATTATTAATTCAGTATTATATGGTGTTTTGTTTAGATGTGATCATTCGCAACAACTAATCTACAACTTATATTATGCCGAAAGATTATAAAAAGTTAATCATTTCAAGAGAATCCCTTTCCTTGTAGTTTAACAAGTGAAAACTTTTTTTCATTGTTTGTCCATTTGAAGAAAACAGATGTTATATTTGTCATGGTCGGCATCGAATCATTTTAATTTTAAAAGTAGTGTTCGCAAAGTGGCAAACCTAATATGATCCGATCTCAGTATTTTTCACGTGCGAATTGAATACTCTGCATTTCATGCTATGAGATGGTCAATTTTATAAGAAAGCATTTTGTATGTTATAATTCCGTAGACTCCTAGCAACAAAAGTAATCAATATCTCAAAATATCCACAGTGAGTTATTACATGATTACCATTATCTGTTTCGAATGATTTAACAACCATATATTATTTAGAATCGTGCAAATTATTTAGAATATGTGCGATTTATGCGCACCTTTTCTCCAGTTTGTTCCTCAAAACTAAATTTGTACAATTTCACTTGTTTCTCAGAGAATTTAAAGGAGCCATTATCCCTTGGAAAGCCACAACAGATGCCAAAGTAAACAAGAAATAAAATACGGACAGAGCACAGTACTTACTTTTCCTATGAGTTCGCCTACCATCCCATTCCAACCAACTGGTGAATTTGGATCGAGTCCTCCGTAGTTAGAGTCATTGACCAGTTTGAGCACGTAGTTGAACTTCAAGTATTCTGCAATCAAGTCAGCCAGGTCTTTGCAGTATCCTTCGTACCGATCATTTCCGTCCAACTTGACCCCCAATTCTGTTTTCTTTTGCATCAAATACGGTTCCTCCTGTGAGAATAGAAAATGGAGTGGATGCACAAGATTCTATTCAAAGAGTTATCACTGAATTACATTACATTTGCTAAAGAACTTAATCAAATAGGGAAATATGAAGTCTTTCACTGCTCAATATACATTAAGCTAAATTACTAGGTCTGCTAAAATTCCGCTACTTTAAAACAAAATATTTTTTGTTTTTTCTGTTGGAACAAAAAATGGAGTGGATGCCAAATATTCTATCCAAAGAGCTATTACAATCTATGAATGACATTACACTTGCTAAAGAATGTGATGAAATAAGGAAATTTTTTAGTTTTTCTCAGCTCAATATACATTAAGCTAAATTACTATGCCTGATGAAATTCTACTACTTTAAAACAAATAATTTTTAGATATAGCAATAGCTATTAAGATTTCCATGAAGAAATAATTTGTTCTTTCCAATAATTAGAGACTATAAATAATCAAAATGTGATTTTTAAATGATAATAGCAAAAAAAAAATCTATGCTTTGTTTTTTCTTTAAATTTCTTTAATTAGCATTTAATGCTTAATTTTAAACACTTTGAATAATAAGACTGAAAAATTTAGCTTGGAGAATAAAGGACAGAAGCAAACACAGACTATTACTCAACTGAAGAAGTATTCAAAGCAGAATACTGGGTGAAATTTTCTCAACATCGAAATGTTGCCATAGAATACCAATTGTTGCAAGAAAAGAAAATTATTACTCGGGATTCTTCAATTCATTCGCTAAATCCTTTTCTTGACAAAATGGGAATAATGCTGATTGGATGTAGGGTCAACATTCAAATTTTGAATTCATTGAGAAAATCATTCAGTTTTACTGCTAACGAAATATAGGCTGACAGAATTTGTGATGAATCCCGCTCACAACTTAGTTCACCATTCAGGTCTTGCCGATGCATTAACTCAGGTAAGGGAAAAGTTTTGGGTTATCAGAGCCAAGCAGATTGCAACAGCTGTTCTTAATAAGTACTTCACTTTCAAAAGAACGTAAATGATAGCCCCATTACCATTAAATACAATAACAGAAGGAAAATTGCTTAAAAACCACTGTGTTGGATTTTGAGGGACCTCTATACTGTAAATAAAAACAAATATTACATTTCCATTTTCATCTGTGTGGTAAACACGAGCGATACATCTAGAACTAGTGTCCAATCAATGTACTGAAAGCTTCCTGTTTGCAAATTTATTGATCATATCATAATGCGTTCCGTAATTTATTTGGACAATTCCAGAACTTTTAAAAGTGCCGATAAACTGCTTACAAAAATGGGATCAATCATCCTCCCGTCAAAGACTTTTGTTGCTCAAAACGGATAAAATGGTCTTTTATAGTGGTGAGAAGGCAGCTTGGTGGGGTGGTATTTATAAAGACTAATACGATCAATTAAATTAAGTCTTAGAAAATCTATCAGAAAAACTTCACTTTCTTCTGAAGAACTGGACACTTTTATAATCGAAATTGAAGTGATCATAAACTCACGGTCCCTCACATAAATGTACAGTGACTGCCAAGAACCCTTCCCATTGACGCCAGCTAATTCTTAATCGAAAGCTACTACTAAGCCTCTTGAGTACTATCATGAGAATTACAGAATTTTCTAATATGAAACCAGTATTAGTAAAACGATACAACTATCGGGAAAAGCTCTTAAATTCATTTTGATCTAGGTGGGAAAAAGTACATCCTAAAGTAATCAAACGCAGAATCAATTAGCTTTAATATTAATGATATCGTCCTGGATTGTGAAGATAAATACCCACGAAGAATGTGGAAATTGAGCAAAATCATTGAATTTTATCCTGGAAGAGATGATGCTCATCTCTCTCATTCCACAGAAAACTAGTTAGATGTCTAAGGAAAGTTTGCTTCAGAATAGCTAACGAGAAGCATATCTACGAGCCCTATGGAATTAGCTATGTGCATATTCAAAATTATAAATTTGTAAAATATTTAAGAGAATTTTCTGCAAAAATATGAGAAAGAAAGTTTGAAAAAAAATTCATGGGCTCGTTGACTCAATGAAGAGGGGATAATTTGGGGGGATGTTAATAATAACCCGTCCATACGCAACAGTTTTCGTCCAATACAAATATGCTAATTATGTCCTAGGATAAATAGAAAAGTAGGGATTAGATGGGCAAACGTGTGGGCTTAAGAATACGTAACATTAAAAGGGCGCCAAAATAAGGTTCTTCCCCTTCAACTAAAAGTTCAAGCTGCATATAGCTGCATGTACTCAGAGATATTTATATTTATTTAAATCATTTTATTATTTACTGAGAAACAATACCAAGTTTTGTCGAATGACGTATACAAAATCTCAAATATCCTACAAATAGTGTACTTAAACTGCAAATGACAAATGGCATACCTAAAGCTTAAAAAAAAGGTTACAATAATTGGGGTTTCATAAATAAAAAAAAGGAGTCTAGCAAAGGAAAAACAGTTTGTACTAAAGGATTTTCATATTCATTAAAATCATTATTTTATTTACCGAGAAACAACACCATGTTTTGAATAAATGGTCTACCTAAAATCCCAATGGCAAATAGCCTATATAAAATCTTAAGAAAAAAGTTATAATAAATGGGGTCTCATAAATTTCCATCTTAATAAGATTCTTATAAAAAAATATATTATTTACTAAAATCGTCCCTCTTTCGATTAAAACAAAAACTGATAATCAATTTCCCTTTGAACTTTTAATTTTACTAGGACACACGTATTGGGCATACTTTTTTTTTCTCTCTCCCACCATTTTCCACGCAGGTGATCTTCTTACGCTTCATCAAGTTTCAGTGGTGGTGCGTCGTCAAGTTTTCAGTGGCGCGTTAAAAAGAGCCCCAATTCTCCCTTTGTTTGAACTGCGTTGAAGAAACAAACGATGTAGCGAATGCCTTAATTAAGTGTGAAGAATGAGGCGAAGTTGGTAACATTCAGCAAAAAATGACATTTTGAGGTGGAAAAGAATGTTAAATTACTTATAACGACTGAATGAGTTTTTAGGGAAAAGATCTTCGGCTTTTTGCGTTGTTTGTTGGAAGTGAGCTTTTACTTCGAATGGTGTTTGACATGGCTGAATTGGGGATTCAACATACAATCGATATTCTTTAATGAATTTTTATTATTGGCTATATTAAAAGTTAAAAGTATTTAAGCCATTTATTGTAGTCAAAAACTATTTAAAAAAATACGCAATTATTGAAAATATAATTACTTCATAAAATAATCATATTAAATATTTAAAAGTACTAAATGAAGCACTTCTTTCACTTTCACTTCTTTGAAGCTTTTTAATAAACAATAATATTTTTAATATCAAAATACCAACGCACAGTAAAATTACAATTTCAGATCTAAAACTATTTGGATTTTAACCATTATTTTATGAAATCATCCACATAATTGTCAAAAGAGCCAAAGTTAAATGTAAGAATTGTTAACCTTAAAGTCAAATACCCACCAATATACTTGTTACAATGTAGGTCTTGTTTTCAAATATAACTTGAGACTCTGGAACCCTTTTCCTAATGGGTGGAACCATTGTCAAATTTGTTCGGTCAGACCACTCAGCAATCTGCAAAACATTAAAACGTTGAGTTACTGTTGTAGGATTTACAAAGCACTCATGACAGCATAAAGACTACAAAACGTCCCAAAAAGTTCATCCATTGTTTGTTACTATTAGAGCATAACTGAAAAGTGAAAAAATGCTCGAAATAAAGTAAGGAATCATTGAATTGCGTGATTATTTAGATTTATGTTTGAGATTTTTAATTTTATACAACAGTCTAGTAATAAAAATGCTTCCGAGTTCAAATAACGCAAAATGATTAACAATATCTTTAAAATTAACTGAATTCCAAATTCAGTTAGCCGTATCTTTAATTCAAAAAGATAATTCAAATGTCACTGATATCATTGTTACAAAATATGTTCTAGTACTACCTGTTTTAAACGTTTATTAAAACTTCTTGTTGAATAAAAGGTTTTACTACCAAACACTATTCTAAAGATGATAATAATTCGCAATCTTTAGCAAGTACCTAAAATCTAAAAATTGAAAAGTCAATTTATTCTCTAATTTCCATCATAGCATGGTACATATCACGTCATTTTTAAATGTGTTTTATTTCGGTTAGCTTTAAAGATATAGCATAGATATTTTTTGTATTAAAGTGATTTTACACTAAAAAGACTTTTTAAATTCCCATTTTCCTTTGCAGAAGCTGAATGTAAATTAAAATTATATTACATTAACAAATATTGCCCATGAAAGCCAAACTATTTTTTCATAATTGAATCCTTACTTTCTTAAAACATTTTTGTGGTTATCATTTTCAATGGTTTTTACTAAGTTTTATTTAATAAAATTTTACAATTACAACCATAAAATAATTAAAAGAAACTAAAACGTTTGCAATCTAAAAAAGAATTACAATGACAAAATAAGTAAAAAGGATTTAAAACGATTTTCCAGATTTTCTCGTGAATTCATAGTTGCTCTTCCAAATCCATCACTATTCAACAACAGAAATTGAAGCTTCAGTTATTAATTTAATATAACATTCTACAGGTTGTGTATAACGGAATGTCAGCAATTTCTTTCACTTTTATGAAATACTTTAGTTCACCAATTGGAATTTTTTTCCATGATTGGTGGCAACACGCTTTCCAATGTATTAAGTCGGTATAGTCTTCAGCTTGAAAGTTTATTTTCGGAATTTGAAAAACTTTCATATTAGTTCTCAACGAATGAGTTGTAAAACACGGTTATAAAAGACTATTGGAATGGATGCTCTCATCCAGATAACTTCGATTTTTCTAGCGATGATTTGGCAAATATCGGAAATACTAGGATTTTCACAGAAAATAAGCTATGTTTTAGGTCATATTGAACAAATAAGTACTACCGAATTATTATTTAAATTTTTCTTGAAGGAGAAAAAAGCAGATAATTTCTAAAGACAAAAAATTCTAAATTAGAAGTGATTCGCTAAATGTAAAAAGATTGGTTGATTAATTTGTACGCTCAATGGTCAATTCCTATGAACAATAAACTGCTAATCAGACCGGAACCTACGTGGATTCTGAACCATAACGAACATCTATGCCTAACCCACGATTAAAATCCGGCACTTTTGGCATGCCAGGCCAAATCGCTAATCACGCAGCCCTCAGATGGGCAAATGTAAAAAGGATTTCTGTAAAAAGAAAAGGTATTCCATGAGACATTATCCCTTTTAACATTTAACGATTCAATGGAAATACTTAGTTACTGGTAGAGATCACAAGTTATTAAGTTAAAATTGTATATGTTATTTACTGGTATCACAAAGAAATGTTTCATACCTATTGTGGTATATATATATATATATATATATATATATATATATATATATATATATATATATATATATATATGTATGTATATATGCCCACCCTAATATACGTTACAAGTGTACACGCACGCATGTTTTGAATAGAAAACTTAGCTGTAAGGCTACATTCAAATTAGTTTGATGGTCATTTTCATTGTAAATTTTTTAAAAATTGAGAAGAATTCCCTATTGGCATATTTAAAATACTTTATATCACATGTAAGTGAAAATTTTGCAGAATTCTCATTCAAAACCATCAACTTTATGTAGAATTAAGTACATTACGAAGTAAAAGAAAATGAATTGATATTTTTTTTTTACTTTGATGGTTTTACATGGTGTTAAAATGCCTTGTATTTTTACGCTCTATTACTTTAAAAAATAAATTTTATTTTAATATTTACTGATATCTATTATGTCTTATAACACTAATGGTTAACATGTATACCAAAAATAATATTAAATATAACTGTTCGAAGAAAAAAAATTAAATGTCTCAGAATGTAGGTGGATATCTTAATAAGTTAGTCTTGTAAAATCTTCATAAATTTACTTGTTCACTTCTGCGAATATTATAAGGATTATTCTATTTAAATATACAATATTCGGTGGGGAAATACTTTTTGTTTCATTTCGAAATCCAATTGTTTCATTAATTTTCGTAAATAAAGACTTGGAAAAAAAAAAACGATATATAACATAATTTCCGCTAAAGATAATCCACTTACTCAACTAAAGATAAAATCTGATTTATTATCTTCCATGTTATCTAGAAAAATTTACTGTGTCTAAGGCACTTCTTACGGCATAATTTATAATTTATTTTCTGTTGAATATCTTAAAAACTTCGTACTTTTCAGTATAATATCGTGACTTTTGGAAGTATAATTAAAAAGAGCGAAGCTTTTAATTAACAAGGCTATCGCGTATCTTATTAGTTTAATCAGCCACTACTTTGTACGACACGTCTTATTAGTTTAACTTTCAAGGCTACGTTTTGTAATTAATCTACAAAAATAGAATATTCTGCTAGAGAATTTAATATTGTAAGGAATTTTTCATTTTATTTAATATTAGTATAACTTATTGCAATAGTTTATTATTATAATACCCAACTTATTGTTATATAACTTATTATTGGCTTATATAAATAATTATCAAATTAAATTATATTGTTTGATGTAATAACTTGTTTTTGTTTTGCTTAGTTTGCACTATTCTAGATGTCTATTTCAGACGCTATGAAGTGCTTGTTACAGTTAATTACGGCTCGTAGTTTTGAATTGCAATAAGATTACTAGGTCAAAAAAATTTCGCACATACCTCTCCATTCGTAAAATAAAAGCCACGACATAGTTAATGTGCATCAGCTCCTATTATTGTACACAGCAGTATATCGGCGATGCCAGGACCGAACCCCATTTTATGAAAGGGTTTAATGGAAACAAAAAATGAAAAGAAATGGGCTAATGCCGAAATGCTGATTTGTTTGTGTGGGTATGCGCATAGTATTCGTTATAATTATTATGTAAGAATATCGAAATATTATTAATTTACGGAATGAAAAAGTGCAATATTTAAATTAAATATCATATTAGTAGACTGTCGGCTCATAATTGGCAATCAACTGAACCATTTTGAGGTGGGCTGTACCGGGAAACGCTTGCCCACAACTGTTTAAGCTTACGAAACGCAGGGCACTTCATATTGTTCATTATAATTATTGAATAAAAGTTAAGAAATAATGTTCATTTTGAAATAACAAAAGTGCAATCGTTTGTATGAAATATGATATTATTAGATAGTCGCATTACATAATTTATCAACTCTTAGAAAATAGTAAATTAGTTAATAAATACTTCCCTTGGACCATCTATTCAATTCGAACTTATAAGAATACATAGTGGTGGCATCTGCACTTTTTGGCCAAATTGTGTTATTGTTAGCAGATTGTTCTCTGTTCTACGTATTGGTGAAGTTAACTGTTCGTACTTTCTCGAGAAATTTTAAAAGTGAATAAGTTTGTTAAAGAGTTAGCATCAACTACACGAAGTTGTTAAGCCACCCTTTCTCATTTTGAGCTCAGTTGTTTATAAGTGAGACGCTTAAAAACTGAGAGGCAACTACAAATTTAGGTACCCCATCGAACATCATTCCGATGGTTGGTTGGTTAAAATTTACTGGCGCACGAGCAACGCTAGGGCCAAGCTGCACCGAACAAACAGTTAGTCCGACCAAACAAAAGTTTTAAAACACTAAAGGTGACAAGAATCAACTTGAGAGTTGGCTGTTTTCAGATAATCTGGCGCCGTCAGCAACACGAGAGCCATAATGAGCCGAAACATTCGTCATTTGACAAGCCAACATAAATTTACAAACATCCATGCCTTACACGGGACTCGAACCCGCAACCTCGCTGTCTAGAAGCTATTATGCTAACCACTATACCGTTTGGTCGGCAATCAACTTGAGAGAAAAATAAAGCTAAATATATTTAAAACGAAATAAAAAGTCATAAAAAAGCATGATTATAACTTGAACAAGTATCCTGTGTAATTTAAAGACAGAAAAAGAGATGAATGAGGTGGGTGATTCAATATATCATATAAAATAGGTGATGAGGTGTTAAAAAACCGACGATAAAAACATTTTAAAAGAGGACATGATGTTAAAATGTGACTAATGCTTAGGGATTGCCGACTATGTTGGCAAACTGGAGCCGTTTCGTCCAACAATAAGTGTCTGTGTGTAAGTCTTGAAAAGCCGATTCGAAGTCGTGTAAGCAGTACATCATTCCGCCTGCTTGACAATGACGGAAGTAGTGAGATAGTTGGATGTACTTTAAAAATCTTGTTGTTCGCTTGCCTACTCCAATCTTCGCTCCATTCCTTCCACATAATGTCTCGCACACACTTACGAAGGTCATCATAAGGTATGCGGATCATAAAAGGAGACGTGGTATTTTTAGCTACTTGGTCAGCCAGTTCATTACCAACAATTCCTACGTGGCCTGGTATCCATCAAAAAGTAATACCAAAGCCACGACGTTTGAGTGTTTTATAAATTGTAAAAATAAGTGATGCTAAACATTGCCTTTGACAATCTGATGACAAAGAGGCTAAAACACTTTGGGAATCCGTGTACAAAATAAAATTACCAACTGATTGATGGGAAATGAATTTTAAAGCTTTGTATAAAGTAAATGACTCCGCAGTAAAAATAGAAGCAAAAGATGGTAATGAGAAACTAACGGTATCGGGCCCATACACAAAGGCACAGCCAACATGGCCAGGTGATTTAGAAATACATCCGTGTAAATGGTGGTATGGTTTCTGAAGTGATGACGATGAGACTGAAAAACATGTTGATAAATAACTGGGTCAGTGCATAATTTATTATATCCAGTAAAACTAGGTAAAATAGAGAAATTCATTTTCCATCATGGTGCAAAAAAAAAAGGACACTCAGCTAATTCTATGGTATGAAGAGGTATGCCACTCAGAGAGCTCCTCATGCGAGCCCCAAAAGTGGGGATGCAAGATGGGAGATTACTAAAAAAGCGATCGAATGATCTGTCTAGAAGGGAATCTTGCAATGGGTGATCTAGATGACTTACGATGCGGTAATACACTATCTGGCCAAAAGTATCCGGACACCCCTTAAAACAGTGGTTCTGGCGAGTGACGCAATTTGATACGTAATTGAAAGCTATAAAAGTGTTGGTAGTGATTTGTCAGATTGTATGTATGCGTTTGTGAGGCAATGAGTAAGTCTGGAACTTAGTGAGTTTGATCGTGGCAGAATAGTGGGATGCCACCTTTGTGGGAAATCAGTTCGTGAGATTGCGGACATTCTACAGAAGTCTAAATCCCCTGTGAGTGATGTAATTGTGAAGTGGAAACGTCGAGGCAGTGAAATGGCAGAAAAACGAACCGGTAGGCCGAAAACACTTGGTGAATGCAGCCGCAGAACTCTGAAAAGGGTAGTGAAACAAAATCGCAAGTCCTCGTTGGTGGAAATTTCTCAGGAGTTCAAAAGTTCATCAAGCGTTAGAGTTAGCAGCAGGACTGTCCGTCGAGAGTTAAAAGACTTGGGATTCCATGGTTGTGCAGCCGCTCACAAACCGAACATCACTCCACAGAATGCGAAGCATCGATTGCAATGGTGTAGAGCTCACCGTCATTGGACAGTGGACATGTGGAAAACTGTTCTTTGGAGTGATGAATCTCGCTTTACAGTCTGTCTGCGAACGTTTCTATAGTGACTGCATTGTGCCGACTGTTAAGTTTGGTGGTGGAAGCATAATGGTGTGGGGGTGTTTCTCGTGATTTGGCCTGGGTCCGTTAGTTCCTGTGGTTGGAAACATGAACTCTGAGATGTATGTGGATATTCTGGACAATGCTGCACTCCCAACTCTATGGCAATATTTCGGGGAAGGCCCATTTCTCTTCCAGCAGGATAACTGCTCCATTCACACATCGAGGCTTGCACAGACGTGGTTTGACGAAATGGGTGTTCAAAAACTGGACTGGCCTTCTCAGAGCCCCGATCTAAATCCCATGGAACACCTTTGGGAAGAATTAGAGCGCAGATTACGTAGCCAGCCAAATCAACCATCTTCACTGCAAGCACTCACTTCAGCTGTGATGGACGCCTGGAAGGCAATTCCTATGGTCACCTATCAAAAATTGGTGGAAAGTCTTCCCAAACGTGTGCAGGCTGTCATTGATGCAAAAGGGGGACCAACATCATATTAATATGTGTCTCAGGACGCTCTAAGTCCATACCAGTGGGTGTCCGGATACTTTTGGCCAGATAGTGTACAACCGAAGAGACAAAAAACTGCATATGGAAGCCAAAGGTGGTTCATGGCACGCATTATTGAGGTTTTAAACTGGCGAGAAGCGAAATGCTCCGGAACAGATTCTCATAGCTTGATTGTGGATTGGTTCGAGCTTGCGCAACGCAGATGGACGTGCGGAGCCATAAACAGCACATCCTTAGTCCAATCTGGAGCAAATTACAGCTCGATAGACATTCAACATGGAGGCTCTGTCCGCTCTTCAAGATGTATTAGAGAGAACCTTTAGTAAGTTGAGCTTTTTGTAGCAAGACAATCGCAAATGCTGAACACGGGGGGAGAATGTAAGCTTCTTGTCAAATATCAGTCCGAGGAACCTTACTGTATCGATGACAGCAATCCTGGTTACTCCCAAATAAACGTTTGGGTCGTGATGCAGATTTCGTCGTCGACATAAATGAACACAGGATGTCTTTTGAGCTGAGAAGCTAAAACCATTTTCAACACTCCATTTAGTCAAGCGAGAAACCGCAGCTTGAAGTTATCTCTCTATATACCTCATATCTTTGCCTTGGCATTGAATGCTCAGGTCATCCACATACAAGTTACCCTGAACAGATGGCCGCAACTGATTTAAGATGCCATTGATTTTGATCGCAAAAGGAGTAACGCTGAGGACACTACCCTGAGGACCACTCTCTTCTTGGATAAAAGGATCTGAGAGAGAAGATCCGATGCGAATCTGGAATTCTCGCAGTGCTAAGAAAGTTTGGATAAAAACTGGGAGATTACCCCGAAACCCTAAAGAAAATAGATCTTGGAGTGTACCATATTGCCAAGTACGATCATAAGCCATTTCCATATCGAAATATATAAAAACCAAATGGTTTAGTCGCAGAAACGCACGGCGAATCTGCGTTTCAAGGCACAAGATGTTATCCACTGTTGACCTACCTATTCTGAAACCAGTTTGAAATGGTGAAAATACACCATTTGTCTCCAAAATATAAGTCAGATGGAAATTTATGATTCGTTCCAAAAGCTTGCATATACAACTTGTAAGTACAATGGGCCTGTAGTTGCACGGATCAGTTGCGTCTTTCCCGGGTTTCGGAAAATGGCTCGTCTCCAAGCCAAAGGAAAAGCATGTTATTCTCAAATGCGATTATAAAATTGCAACAGAACTAGAAGAGATTGACGAAAAAGGTGTTTAAGCATTAGGTATGAAATTCCCTCAGGATCGGGTGCAGTTACCCAAGTCTTGTGTAGATGGCGTGTCAACTCTTGTTCTGTAAAGTTACAGTTATAGGCGAGATCAGAATTTGAATGGAAATAAATATGATGGGATTCTTCATGTGTTTTATGCTTAAAAAATCTGATGAATACTTGCAGAACTGGATGCTGATGAGAAAGCATGTGCAATGACATTTGCTATCTCAACAGCATCTGAGATCTGGTTTCCATTCTGCACTACGAATGAGATGGAATGATCAGAATATAATCCCACCGCCTTCCAGACTCGGTCCCATAATTGTTTTGATGGGGTGGCTGATGTTATGCCAGAAACATGCTTTTCCCACGACTCTTTTTGGTTTCTGCGACGAACAGGCCTTTCTGCGTCTCTTGTGGGATGCCTTGCACGCTTGATTCCACTACGGTTTGGGTTACCTCGGTAGTTTTGATGATACCGAAATGGATATGCGAGCAGCTTCCATAATAGCGTCAGTAACAGACATTACGGCTTCGTTGATATCACCTTGGTTCACCATCTCTTCGGACAAACAAGAAGATGAAGAAAACAAATCCCAATCCGCTGCTTCGTATCTATAACGAGAAGGGAGGACATAGGGATGTTATTACCTGCAGATTGAACACATAGAGGGAAGTGATCGCTATCAAATGGATCATTTACTACATGAAATGCCCATAAGGGCAAGAGAGATGGTGAACACAAGGCAAGGTCAATAGCATGGAATGTTTTCGATGGGGCATGGAAGTAAGAATTTTGCCCATTATTTAAAAGGCATAAGTTATAGCCTTCAATCACCTTTTCTACTTGACTTCCTCGAGCGTTAACATCTGGCCTACCCCAAAGAGGATTATGCCCACTTAAGTCGCCAACTAAGATGAAGGGGAATGGAAGCTGATCGCATAGCCTGATGAGATATGCTTGTTGAATTGTCTCATTAGGGGGTAGATAAATTGAACAGACGGTGACGAGAGCCTTTATATTGTTTCAAACAGCTATGGCTTGCAGGGGTGTTAAGAGCGGGAGCGGAAAAAATGGCAAGCTTTTCGAGACAAAACGAGAAACACCACCGTTGGATCTATCACCGTTGGTGCAGTCCTTTCGAAAAGGACTGTAACCCCTAATGAGAGAGCTCCGATTTGGCTTCAAAAGAGTCTCTTGCAGACATATACACGCAGGCTGGTACTCATCAATAAGTAGTTTTATGTCAACCAAGTTGTGGTGTAATCCACGACAATTCCACGAGAGGAGACTACTGGCCATTATTTAGGTTTTTCTGGGATAAAGGTCGGTAAAGACTCGGGATTTCGATAGAAATTATGTTGGGGTTTCCAGCTCCTTATCAACTTCCATTTCACTCATTTCATTTACTTCTAGACCTCAGGAAACTAAACCCTGTTCTGATGTAGGACATCCCAGGATCCCCTTTTCCTGCCTTACGTCAGGCAAATCGTGCCTTATCAGGCCTTATCGTGCACGGCAAACGTGCAGGCCAGCAAGGTGGCAAAAACAAAAGAAATATAAGTTATAAACAAATTTAAAATGTGAAATCCAAAAAGAAGTGAGCAAATTAGAAATGTAAGACAAAATGAAAGCCAAGATAATTTAAATACAAAAAGAATTGCTAAAGTGGTGAACAAGTCAAACAAAAAGCAGTGCACTTGGTAGGGCCTTCACACACACACACACACACACACACACACACATACATACATACACACACACACAGAGAGAGAGAGAGAGAGAAAAAAATGCTAGGCCTGGCTAGGATACCTCGGGTTTGCCAAACCCGTACTCACAAGGAGTGAGTCCCCGAGCGGACATCATTCTGAATCTTTTATAGAATGCAAAGTTATTAGAATACGAGTGTACTGGTCTGCCAGGGCAAAAACTGGTGAAAAAAATGACTTAAAATGAGTTGAACTCCGATCGCCAAATATGTTAAGAATTGTCAAAAAAAATGGACCCCCTTTACCTTCTTCGTCTGGTAAACCATCACTCTTTACTCTTTAATCAAGAATGAAGCAGGCGATCCGAAAAATACTCTCATCTTTTAAAAGTGAGTCAAGTTGGGTATAAATATTATATCATACGTTACGTAATATTTATCGCCAACTTGGCTCACTTTAAAAAGATACGAATTTTTTAAGCTAGTGTAGGGAAATCGTCTACACCTTTCTTCATTGAAAATTAAAGAGCGGTGGGTTACCAAATAAAGATTATGCTCAATATTTGGCAAGTTACGACATATTTGGCAATTGGATTTAGTACAACTCATTCAAAATCAATTTTTGGCCAATTCTGGACATTTTTGCTGTGGCAGACCAATACATTCGTATAATCTACTAACTTTTCTTTACATTTTATAAAAAATTCAGAATGATGTTAGATGGGCCATCTAAACTTGCAGTTGCCTCTCAAACTATTATCACGTAGAAAATAAAATATTGTATCTATAAAGCACCACTGCCTGATATTTAATATTAGATTTTATGAAAACCTGTTGTTTTTGGACGTTACTTTAGAGTCGTAAGTTCATAACTCTAAAATTTATTTTTTTATTTAAAGAAATGTTTCATTAACTTTTATTGTCATATTTTATATTTCAAGTGTTACAGAATTCGTAAGAAGTGGTCGTTGTTATAACGGGTAATCTTTTAAACTCAATTAATGAACATTTAATTTAAAAGCTCGCGAGTCACGCTCAGCAATAATAACCATACCAAGTAAAATCCCAGCTTATGATATTGGAATGTATACCAGCTATAAAGCATTAAAATTTGTAGAACGAAATTATAAAAAAAAAAACTTTTTTTTCTATTTGTACTTGCCTACGTTGAAAAGGTCGATTTTGATGAAATCTGACCAAAAAATATTATTCGTGAATATATTAGCCCAAATCTTTAAGTTTCTAAAACTATCTTCTTTATAACTCTGCGTTCATGTGAACAAAAGTTATGACAATTTGAAATTGATCAATAACTGTAAATTATAACCGGAAATGACTGGAAATAGCACACCAAAACCAAAAGTCATCGATTAAAAAGTGATTTTCCTATAAATATTAATATTTTCTTCTTTTTAATAAATAAAAAAATGAAAAAGGATAAGGTGCATTTTAAGTGTGTAAGTAATATGGTTTATATAGAAATTGTGTGTTTTAAAGTTTAAATGCATTTTTCTCGGAATTTATTTTCATACAAATATTGCTAATTTGAAATGTCATAACTCAAACAAATGTTCACGAATCATTATAATTTTTTTTTTACTTTTCTTGTTGATTGTTTTATAGGGAATGTGCTATCGAAATTGAGATTGGATGGTTATTTTATGAAATAAAACCTTTAGTTTGAATATAAACTAGGTGAAACTGTTAAAAAACCACTAACTTATTTTTCGACTGTCCATGAAAAAAGTTTTAATGAATATATTTTTCTTAATGTAGTATATGCCCTATATAAAAGCATTTAGTTTATTTATATACAATTTATTTCCTAAAAAACTTAAAATAAGATAAATGAAAAACTATTAAGTTTTTGAAATATTTCATCAAAATTTCATGCAAAATTACAATTTTTTAAAAATAATAATAATAAATTTGAAATTTTTTCACTGTATTACTAATCTATAGTAGTACTAAATATAAAAAGGTACTTAAAATATTCCTACATACAGTTTTTTTAAAAAAGCGCTCCGAACGTAGGCAAGTACCTTATAGTACTATTTCATTTTAGCAATATATTTTAAAAACTGTAATCAATGTTGCTGTAAAGTCATACTAAATACATTTTACATAACAAAACAATCAAAAGATATCCTTGGTATTAGTTGGTACACATTAAAAAGATTTATAACTATATTATAAATTAATCACTTGAAACATCTCGACTTTAAAATCCTCAAGATTTAGAGTTGTGCCCTGTATATTGTGCACTTACATTTTTACAATCAAGACATTCCGATTATTTTAACTCCGAAAATTAAAATTAAGCATCCTGAACATTTTTTCCCTCGCAAACTAAAAAGGAATAAGACATCTTTGTAACTTTTTAATTCCTAGTCTTTAACACAAAGTAGAAAAAGTTAAAAACCTTAAGCCTTTGCCAACGGATATTTTGTTAAAAATTAGTTTTTCTTACCACCTGGGGAAACGAATGCAAAAAGAGTCATTAATTTTAAATGATTTTTCATTAACCGCAAACCAGCCCAACAGGATCTCGAAAAAATTTGAAATAATAACAAGCAACAAAACTTCACTTTTCCAGTCCATAAATCATATTAGAAGAAAAATCATTCCGCTGACTGAGTTTTCGT
Organism: Linyphia triangularis; assembly: GCA_963978545.1. NCBI lineage: Eukaryota > Metazoa > Arthropoda > Arachnida > Araneae > Linyphiidae > Linyphia > Linyphia triangularis. The sequence goes on along the minus strand of OZ021721.1, from coordinate 8,660,597 downwards.
TTTTTTCTTTATGGCCCGAAGAAAGTCATTTATTTTTGTGTCACCTCTGTTCCCGTAGCTGTGCTGCCCCATAATCGCAATCAGAAAATAGTTTCCTTCGGCCAAGAATGCTTACAAATTACACATATTGATTTTTAAAGGGGTTGACAAAACCATTTTAGAACTTGTGCTGCCATCTCTATTTCAAATTCAGAAACCGTTTTGTACTCAAGCGTCGGTAAGTATTGGCTTTTCTAGATAGAAAATTTAAAACTTAAAGGCTTATTTGATTCGTTTATTGCCAGGACTATTTTAGAAGTACTAATTCACAATTTAATAGAGGGTAATTTTTGAGATAATTTTTTTTATAGTTTTTGTTTTCTTTTTTTCTCATAAATGTATAACACTAACAAGGACTACTGCGATCGCACCCCTTTTAAAATATATCCTAAAACGAAATTTTAAAAGTTTTTTTTTTTTTCTTTGGAGGAATTCAAATAAAATTGTCTTTACAAAGTTTTTTTTTTTTTTCATAATGATTAAAATGATCAAAACAAACCATCTTATTCCCTTTCTTGTATTTTTAAATTCTTTATATTAACTTCAATTCTGTGTGTGGTTGCCAGGCGGAGACCTAATTAAACCACTTGCTTCTAGGGCTGAAATTTAGCAGTTTCAAAGTCGATGATAATGTATTATATCATGTTTTAGGGGCTATCACGAAAAAATAAACGCTTTTATACATGCTACTATTGCTGCTTCTGATGACAAATTCACCCACATGCCGTCATCTAATCACGCTGAAATTTGATAGATTCGTTGACGATAAGAAAGTATTATAATAAGTTTGGGCATTAGCGCATGAACTTATTTTTAAGAAGTATGGTAAGAAATGCACAATTGAGTACCCCCTCCCCTCCCCACACTCCTTTTTTTTTTTTAATTTTAAGTTTTCATACTGAAAGTTTAAAAATTATGGTTCGCTGAAGAAACCTTAAAAATTTAAAGTCAACCTTATTTTTCCTTATGTCTTTCTTAGTCGGCCATCTCTAAAAAGTTGCCAATTGGTGTAAAAATAAGATTGTCAAAGTGTTAACCCGATCGAATAACGTTGTGACCTGCCTCATTAGCCCTAAAGTATTTAAAATCAGCTATTTTCTTAAAACATCAGTTTTTTCCGTTATATAAATTAAACTGGTTTTTCTAGAAAAGTGTGCATTGTATAGTTATGGGGAGAATACAGTGGCTTCAATTTTACTCTTACAATGTTTTGCGTACAGAGAGGAAGACAGATGGATTTTTCATTTACTGCACCCGAAAAATCGAATTAAAAAAATGCAAATTTTTTTCTATAAACGTGAAAAAAATAATTTTAAGCAGGATTTTGTTTTTCGTTGAATTTATTTGCATTCAAACACAGTGAAATAATGTTTCAATATAAATTTTATCTAAATGCATATTTTTTTAATATTATATTTAGGCAATTGGGAATACACATAGGACATTTTGAATATTTCTACTTGTCCATTTGAACATAATTATAAAATTCTGATGAATCTCGAAGCTATGTTTTTGCTTCATATAACATTACTTGATGGCAAAGTTATATGGAAAAATAATTATTTTAACTTGATCAAATATACATTTATAATCACTGACGCTCGGGTCACGTCCACGTGTTTTTGACAACCAACCACTTAAGAATTTTAATAGCACAATTGTAAACTTGTAAGCTTTGATTGTAGAAAATCCTCACTTAAATATCATTTCATTTTTAAATGACCTTTTTAAACCTTATCTAGTTTATTTTACTTTGACTTTTTATCTTTGTCGCCATGTTGCCGATCGGTGACTTTCAACGTTATTACATAATAATAACATATTACATAATAATAATAATATTTTCATCATTTCACAACATTATTCTTTTTATATGGGGAGTCCTAAGGACTTTAAGCTACTGTAAAAATACAAATTATTTACTTACTTTGTCATGGCATGAACTGCATGAAAATTCGATCCATTTAAAACAACGACAGAATAATTTTGAAGATAACGTAGAAACTCACTACACTTTGGCCATGTTTAGTCAATTAAAAATCTAAAAGATTTTGTCTAAAACCGATGAATAATGGTCGTCTAAACTAATTTTTTATTCATTCTTAGCCAAATATTTCCCGTAGCCAATTAAATGGCTCCCACCGTCTCTCCAAATAGAACTCACAAGATGACTCTTTGCATTTTAGTGTATGTCTTCCCCCTCCCCTTTAACAAAAGAAGAATTGCAAGTGTGTGACTGCATTCGACATCAGCTAAGCCAAAATAAGATACTTCAGAGCGATTCGACAAATCTTGTTTGTTGATCGCCTTAGGATTTACCCTGGGCCTTGTAGAACACCACTGTTATTCTTCTCGTACTCGCAGAATGGCCCACTACATACAGTGGCGATCAAAATTATAAGGACCAAGGAAAAATCGCCTAAATTTTGCTACAGTTGGCTGAAAAGTTATGCAAATTTCACGACTGGAAACCAATAACAAATGAAGCATTTTTTATAAGTTTAATATATGGGGAATTCCTATTCATAAAATGTATTTTGAGATTAGATAGCCATGTGATACGGACAAAATTATAAGGACAACTGTATTTGTGTATTCTAAAAAGCAAATTTGCATGTTTCCTGTTCTGCACACGCCCAGATGATTTAATGCTTAGTGAGCGATTGGGGACATCGTATTCTATTTTATTTATTTATTATTATTTTTTTCTCAGTCATGTCGCTAGGTACTAAACATTTGGATTTTGTGGTTGCTCTTAACAGTTAAAGACTTAATACACGGCAAATTGCGACAAAGCTGAATACATTGAGAACGGTCATTTATAATTTGGACAATGGACAGCAAAGACATACAGATAAGCCATTATGTTTCTTTGCATTAGAAAAGAATAATAAGGCGAGATTTCTCCAAAAAACAGACATCGACAGAAATTAAACTTATGATGCAGTATTCGAACTGTTCGACGTGTTTTACAAAAAGAAAAAAGACTAGCTATGGAAAACTTATGTCACGACCGCCTCTTAGAAAAGTTCATAAAAGACTGAGGGTAGAGTTTGCAAAAAAATGCATTATCATGGGATAAAAGTGGGATACTGTTATTTTTTCCTATGAAAAAAGTTCAATTTGGATGGAACAGATGGTTTTCAATACTTCTGGTATGATCTCCGTAAAGAAAAAGAAATTTTCTCAAAACATACATTTGAACTCAGTAATGATCTGGGGAGATTTCGCAACGGAGGAAACAATAGTTTTGTACCAGGTAGAATTAATTCTGAGAATTATGTTGATATATTAGCCAATAATCTTTTTCTAGAAGCCCCGTTAATTACGAATGGAGACTATTTGTTCCAGCAGGACAGTGCTTCATTCCATGTTTCTCAAACTTCGAAATCATAGTTTGATGGTTTGAGAAACTACTTGACTGGCCATTGAGAAGCACCGATCTTAATTCAATGGAAAATATATGGGGTATTCTGGCACATGAAGTATACAAAAATGGTATTTAATATCAAAACAAACAAGAACTCATGTCCTTCATCATAAAAATTTTATAGAACATTCTGAAGGAACCGTCAAACTCCACGACGCGACGTCAAGACTGATAAAAATGATTGAAAATATGGGAGAAATTATAATCATTAGTGTGTTTCAGTCCAAAACATTCATTATCCTAATAATTTTAACCAATTTTTACTACGAATTTTTTTGTTAATTATGACAAAACATTCACATTTTGCATTTTCCAATGTTTTGCATTTTACAAAGATTTCTCTATCATAAAAAAGCATTTTATGTATACATTTCAATTTATTTACTTTAAAAATAAATATTTTCTGTGCAATTTTTAGTTAACCTTATAATTTTGACCACCACTGTATAAAAGATAGTTCCACTTCTTTCATAGAGCGCATATTTAATTGGCTCAATGAAAAAACAGCAACTATTACTAACAAAAAATATTGTTGTGAATGTTTTTCTCAGCAAAACAATCACATGTCATGAGAAAAATATACACTTTAAAATTGCTCGAATTATAATTAGGGCGAATCATCAATATTCTTTTTAAATTCTAACGGAGTAGTTGAAATTAATCTTGAAAGCTTTTTATCAATGAGGTGTCATATTTCCTATTTAACTGGAAGCTGATTACAGAAAAGATGTATTTATTTCCTTCTGTGTGAACGAAGGACGTGCCATTACACATTCCTATACGATTCTTAAAAAAAACTCTACTAATTTTTTAGTGAAACATTGCAGTTATGAGAGCGTACATTACTTTAAGTACTACAAATATCAGAAATAACATTTTATGTGAGTATCATAAATATACGCAACAAATATTACAATAAAAAAATGGATAATATTTTATTTAGCATTAATATCTAACAATTAACCAAACTGTTACATATTAATTCGCTCAGAGAAAGGTTCATTGCTATACAAGCATGAGTTCGCTTCTCTCGCTAAAAGTTTAATTGCTACGTAACCATAATTATTAGGTGCCCCTCCTTTTCTTCCCCCCCCCCCCTACCCCGTTGAAAAAAAATTATAAATTAATCCAATAACACACTCCTCCTCACCCCTCTAAGATAATTTCTTTTCGTGAAAAGCGAAATTATAAAACCAGTACTATTTACGTTTAAAATTTCAGAGTTATACGCTTATTGTAAGTCGCATTGCAAAGAAACATTAAAAAAAAAAAAAAAATTGAAAACTAATTAAAATTTTTACATTCTATTTATTAAAAGACCAATTAGAAACTACTTATGTTGAAAATTGCAGAGATCTACGCCTGTGAGAAGTCGCTTTGTAAAAAATTAATATTGAAACTAACAAATTAAATTATGTGTCAATAGTCCAATTAGAAGGCCAAAACTACTTATTTTGAAAACTTCAGAGTTCTACGCCTATTGAAAGTCGCTTTCTATTGCCAAACAGGCAAATAGACGCACAGACTCTATGTTTTATTATTACAGGAACAATCCAAAGCTTTAAGAAGATTTTAAAACGGAATCCATCTAAATTCTATTTAAGTATCTAACAAAACATCTAGGATTACTTATTAATTATTTTCATAATTGTGAAAAAATTTCCTAATTCATAGTTCCCAATTTTTTAAATCATATGGAAAATAATCGGATATTGCGGTAAAAAATTTCAGAACAATAAAAGAAAGAGATTAGTTGACATACCTGCTAAAGGACTTACCTTGACCATTTCACTGTTAACTGTCATCTCGACAACATCTATGGAAAAATTTGTTCGATAGCCCAGTTCATCGAATGAAATATTTCCTGTCAATCCTTGAATATTAGTCTGAAATTAAAAAAAAATCGAATTAACAATTTTGAGCATCAATCAAAACGTTAAACATCAATGTATCGTAAGAACAACAAAGTAGCTGAATACTATAAATACAAATTAAATCAACATTATTTATTGCTTGAAAATATACATTAAATAAAAAATGTGCTTTTAGATAAAAGAAATTTACATTAAAAATTATTTAAACAATGTATAAAACTAAAACCGTAAAAAGAACACAAATGCACTTTCTCTTATTAAATGAACACGATTTCCCAAATAAATAAACAATTATGTTTATTACTTAACTTTTAACATATTCGACAAATATTGACAGCCACTCAAAAGATAACAGCATTTTTTTTAATTAGAATGTTCTGGTTAATTTTTAAATAAACTTTCATTGCAAATATTTTAAAGGATATTTTTTTTTTGCAGAACTATATTCTATTTAAGTCTTTATAAATAGCATAAATTAAAGAAATGTTATATTTTTGAAAATGTACCTATATGATTAACGATGTGCCATTTAAATACATTTGTAAAAAGTTTCATTTACTCAATGTAGCTATTATTTTATTCTTTTGCCGCTAGATGGCAGTACCATGTAGCTCCGTTTTATAGTTTTTATGCTTGCATTCCATTGCGAAATTACAATTTCACATTATTTTGACTTTTAAGATGCGAGTTCAGAGAGTAGAAAGATAAAATTACTTATGAGGCAAAAATTATTCTTTTCATCCATTATTTCTTATTATTAAAAAGTCACTTCCTTGATATCCATAAAATAAAAAAAGTGTACTGCACTGGCATTCGTTATTCTTTATCCACTACTTTAATCGAACTACGATATTGCTACAATGGATATAGTAGTCGCACACAATATAATTAACGAAATACGAAAAGATTGCATCAAAAATACTTTACATATATATATATATATATATATATATATATATATATATATATATATATATATATATATATATATATATATATATATATATATATATATATATACAGAAAATATGAAAATTAAGTTTACAAACAGTAAACCCTTATCGAAAGTAATTCTGTGTGAAAAATTATGTTTTTTTTTTTTTTTTTTTTTTTTTTTTTTAAGGAAAATGTAACCATTATGATCAATAGGGTGTCCCAAAATGGATCAACAGTTATCAAAAATGAAAAAGTGGAATTGAATTTACCATTTGCGACATTTCACTTGGGCAACTACGGATTTTTATCCATCAAAAATAGCCACCAAGTTCACCAACATGTGGCACTGTTAAATGAAAGATTAAAAAAAAAAAATTGTGTCATATGTTGTTTCGAGAAATAGTGGCTATTTTGCTGATTAACTTTGTGATTATTTTTGAAAATTGATGAGATAAAGTTTCAAAAGTAGAATACAGCAAACAGTAATTATCTATCGTTTTCATTTTTGAGCACCATCAGTCCATTTTGGGACACCCTGTATTTTTATATTTAAAGTTCTAATGATACATAAACGTTTATAAATTTAAATCTTTTAAAGAATAAAATTTTGAAAATTTATTTCCTCCACACTTTCTAAGCTTAGGAAAGGCGATTAATTTATTCTTCAGAGAGAGAGAAAATATATTTGAAAGAGCAGGAAGCAGCGCATTAAGATGTTAGTATGCAAAGTCTTCTCCCAAATAACTTAGGGAATTAAAATCATAGATGCCAGATTTCATTATTTTGATTTATAAATAACCCACTAAATCCAAAAATCCTGTCTTATGTTATTATTTTTACTCTACGCATTTTAAATGAATTATGAATGATGATTATAGATTTGTATTTTGAAAGCATTTATGTACGATAAAGCTCTTTTAGATTTCTAATTTGTAGAAGTCCTTAAACTATTTGATTTTAAATATACGTTAGAGCATAGACTCAATAATTGAAAAGGTCACAGAGTGAAAAACTTAACCACGGCTGTTTATATAATTCTTTATAGTTTCGCTCGACGGTTATTCTTGGTTTTGAAACCAAACGTATTCAACAGAAATTTATATAAACAGAACATTCCAACAATATTCTTTCTGGTGAATTCACTAGCTTCTGAGTAAGTAGAAATATGATATAAATTCAGTTTTGCCAATTTAATAACTATACAAGCTTTGTGACCCTGTGTTTCCCATAAACTGTTTGAAGAATTAATATTATGTCATATTGTATCTGATTAGAAATATATGTTGCAGCAAAGCACGAGTCCGGCTCTGGATATTTGGCTGATTTGGGGGTAAGACGATTCTGATCTTTTTCTACTCTCTACAACTGGTCCAAACCGGTTTATTTGTGCTTTCCCCTCGGTTAACTAGCGAGAGTCAAACATCCCCTTTAAGATCATATATAGGCTTACCAGGTTTCTGAAATGTTCAACCGGACAAACCTACATTGCGTAATAATGTTTGAGACCAAAGTGAATAAAAAAATTTAAACATAAATAACGTGATTTTGTAATTTAAAATTTTATAGGAAACGTTTTAAATTTCAAAATATTTTAATGTGCAATAAACAAGTATTAAGAAAATAATTTTTAAAGCGAACGTCATTTTCTTTGTGTCTTGGTAGAATTGAAATAATATCGTAGTTCACTGTCTTAAAGACTGAAATAAAAGTGACGGTTCATCTTAACTTATTTATTTCTATTTGTTTCATTACATAAATTAGTTTTAATGATTTAATTGTCATCTATAAGATTCATATAAATGAATTAGTACGGAAACAATTAGGGCAAAATGACTGCGAGTGTATAGAATATAAACAAACTTCCTCTTTTATATATGAAGGAAAATAATTCATTAATAACTCAAATGATTAAAAGGTACATTTGAACATAACAATTAACATCCCAGATATAGATTTTTCTATTACTCTCCGAATCCAACTTAAGATAAATGTGAGTGCTTTCTAACGCAAGACAAATGGATTCGTACGACACATTCTGGAATTAGTCACAATAAAACGACCAAAAAATATGGAACTTCGCGAAGGTGAGATCTCAATTAAGTTTCTTATTATGGAATTCGTCGTTATGTATGCATCCCTTTAATCCCATTTTAATACAATTACAAGATTATAACATCTAATGAGTATATTTTCATTCAAACAGGAAATCATTTATATTTGTTTATGAAGATTATAACATATTATCATTTATATTATGAAATTGGCGTTCGGATGGTTTTTTTTAGAGGACCCTTAATTATCAAGATCATGATGCAAAAACAAAGCAGTTACTCTCCAAATATTTTTCAATTTATTACCTTTTTTCATTTATATTTTTTCTTTCTTTAGAGCAAGAGAAACAGAACGAAAAAAATTTCGAAAATCAAATTAAAGAATGAAAGCTGGAGGAACATACAGGATTAAAAAAAAAATAATAAAATAAAACGCAATTGTACTATCCCCTTCAACAACATTGTCTCAATTTTAGAAATAAATTAGCTCTACGTGGAAGTCAAGAATTCACCAAGTGGAAAATTAACATTCTTCTAATGAAATACATTGCATTCTGAGTTGTCTCTTGATCGTAAAAATTACTTATTTACTTTGAGAGAGAAAAAAAAAATATTGCTTCCTCAAATATTATTTTACAGAATTTTAAAAATAACAGATGATTCAACTGATGTATCCACTCAAATAACAGACTGCTCCTTTATGCAGAAGCTAATAATAAAATGCATAATAATAGAAATTAAATAAAAACAATTGTGAATGTCTTATTTACACAGAATTTTTAGGCTTGAATGAAACAAGAAAATGTGATGAGGAATCAAATTAAAACGGTTTTAGATTTCAACTGATATTGGATTCAAAGCCTAAATAACGCAAAGAATCAGGCGGGGAAAATATCAAACAATATTTTTATTGTTTATTTGTATTTAATTTGAAGACATGATGGTTTAAGAAAGGAGAGGTCAATGATACGAAAACAATTGTTTATTCATTTGTAAAGCTGAGTCGTAAATGAAACAAAGAAATAAGAATAACGCTTTTCTATTATTTGTTACTTCGCATATATGAGAAAAATCGAGCGAGCAAAAAAGGATTTCTATTTTTATTCAAGTTTAATCTGAAGCTCTATATTAAATAAATTAATGCAACCAGATTAAATAAAATGAATTAATAATGCTCTATTCTTTAATATTAAAGGGCTATGGTACCTTGACAAACATTTTTGCTTGACTCGATGACAAAATGTTTATGCGAAATTTTAGTCTTTCTTTTTTATGTTTCAAAGTGCTACTCCTAGATATTTGAAACTTTTTAAAAATAAACAACAACAAAAAATTCAAGTGTCTATACTATTTTAAGTCAAAGTAACCCTTTAATTTTCTCTAGTTTCTTTTATAAAATAATAAATTTTATAAAAATTAAACTTTGGTAAAAGTTGAAGATCGCTTTTTCCAATTGCTTTTACCATCCCAACTTAAACTACTAAAAATTAAACATCTAATTCAGTTGGAAATAATGTTGGTGTTATTTAAATCAAAAAAATGTAAATAACTTTTTAAACGATGAAAAGAAGATGAAAAATATTGAGGATTTTGAGGTTTAGGATCACCTTGAATTATTTTATTCGTATAAATAACACATATAGAAACTAATAAAACCATACCATTAAAAACGCTCCTGTTTATTAATTATAAATTAGTCCTATCTCTATAGGTTGTTCATTATCTTCTCAAGTGTTAGCATGCAAGCATTGGACACTTGATAACAAGTCTATACCTGAACAATGAAACCACAAATACACCACATGCTGCCGCATCTACGTGAAGGTACTGATTATGCAGCTGAAGCAGAATGCGTCATCTTATTATAACAATATGCATTCGGTTCACTAGCAATGCTGACTCGAATGACTGATGTTGACGCTTCGGTGGGAATCGAAACCAAGCATATTGCAACAAGATCCGGGTTCTTTCCAATAATGTATGTTGCTATTGAAGGTGTTCTGTAGGCGATTATCAATTGACACGAAAACCGTTCAATTCGGCATTATGCAGTGAAATGAATTCAGATTTTGAATGGATTTAGAATATATGAAGGTAAAAGGCAGAGTTGGCTAAGGAATTATGTTGAATTGATTAAAATGAACCCTACGTAAATACAACATGTAGAAGAAACAGATGTTTAGCCATCTAGAGTCTGTAATAACTAACAGAATTTTTTTAAATTTTGAATATGTTCTTCTGAGAACAGGGGAAAATGATCCTATAAATATTAAAAAAAATCCATACGAAATAGTTCAAATATTCGTACTTAATGCCTGATAGACAACAATTATGGGACAGATATAACTAAAGAATTGTATTTCGTTTGGTCTACAACTGTATTTTATAATTTTCCCAAAAAGATCTCTGTAAATTTAACTTCTGAACAAGTCATTAAAGTACCAGATTTCCACTGGCTGCCAAACTCTGATCCAATATTTTTGTAGAGGGACATTTTGAGAGATAGAGTGTGGGAGGGGGAATGGTTAGAATTCATATTTTGATGATTATACAAATATAAATTAGCATCACTCTTTTAATCGAAGTGGTATGCAGGATGTCAACTTTCTTTATTAGAACGGACCATCCCACAACTTTATTTCACTAGGTTAAGATTGTTTTACTCCGTTTTTGTTAAAACTATTCATGCAAGCGGTCATTAGATAAACTATATTTGGCATGGCGTTATAATTTTTGATAGTGTAATGAAAATTTCCAAAATTCGATAACTTTGTTAAGCTTTTGTTTAAAAACGTGAATTATTGTTTAGGAGCGTGAAAATGAATAGAAGCGTTTGAGTTCATATCTAGTGAGGTATCATTAAATTGTACATCTGAAAGTCATCTACAAATATCGGCAGGCATTGGTTTAAACATTGAGCGACTCATAATTCGATGCAAAAAGTGTAATTTCAATTTTAGAGATGGATATGTAAAAAAGAAGAATCGTTGTAAGGCCTCAATTTTCATATTTCTATTCCATGAGAAGGAAAGCTGTTCCTAAAAAGATAAGAGAATGTTGTTCCCACCCGTCCAACCTCCACTACACACCTAACTACAAGCCTCGGACAGTATTAAACAGGAAAAATTTAATTACACCTTTCAGCTTGTAACTTATAATATCAAAACAATGAACAAATAGAACTTTTCATAATTTGCTATAAAAACTATAAACTTTCAAGAAATACCCATACATATTATATAAATCAATGTAAGGAGAATTAAACCAAATAAATATTGTATTTTTGTGTTTATATTGTAACTTATTTTGTTAGATATAGAGGGAGCTTTTGAAAAATGCTGTTTTAGTATATAAAATAGATTGTTCCATTCACTGTTTTTAATAAAAACTTATAGATACGCTACTATTTTGTTATATACGATATTTATTACGAGAATAATGCAAGTTTTGAACATTTCCTTGAAAACTATTCGTATACTCAAACAAAAACTTTCACACAAATCAAATCTAAAGGTATCGATAAATCTCTGAACAACATATACTGTACTTACGTATAAAATGGATTGATAGTATCGACAATTTTAGTTCGATTATAAACAGGATTTCACTTGTATATTCACTCATATCAAATACGTTTAAAAAACATACATCCCAAATATTTCGAGTTAAAGAGTATCTGAACAGTAAATGTTCTTATTAGAATTATCGTGTTAAAGCAGTGAATTACTCGTGATTCTAAACATCCCATTGTTCACCTAAACATATTTATCACATCTTTCCACACAACTGTCAACTTTAAACCATTTCCAATCATTTTTGAATCCCACAACGAATAAGAAACATAAAAAAACAATGGCTTGTTTCATAGCAATGCTTCATACTTTATCATATCAACGATGTATAGCTCTAAAACTTCATTTTATTTTTGGTTTGGTGAAGTTGAATAAACCATTCATCTGTTGAAATGAATGAATCTACGGTGTGTCATCTAGAGAAGGAAAAACTTGGTTTCGAATTTTTTGTTCTTCCTTATGGTTAATTCATTTTTGTGTCCGAAGAAAAATTACATTTCGCAACTTGCGAGTTGGACGGATTAATTGAATTTATTTTGTGGTTCTATCCACCTTGCTCCAAAATTAATAAATATCTATAACAACATTTTCTTTTCACCAAATTAATATTGGATTATTTCATGCAAATAAGCATGTTTTATTATTCTCAACTTCCTAACATGCGATGAAACTAAAAAGCGTAATTATTAGGAAAAGGTTTATAAATTGGTAGTTTTGTATGAAAATGTTCTTAAATTGAATATAGAATTAATATATGCTACAATGTTCAATCACATGCTATACAAACACATTATGATCATCCTATATTTTGATAGAATTACATTTTAACTCATTTACAAAGTAATTAGAAATTATATTAACGTCAAAAAAATGCTATTTGTAAAGTCTAATTGAAATCACGATCGGATGTTTTTATTACCATTTACTGATGCTAATAGAGTAATGAATATCCATAAATATATCTTTTTTTTTTCCTAATTAATACAGAATAAAATATGTTTCTAAGCTTTGTAAAACTTTTAACATAAAATAGAGATCGGAAACTTGTACTGGTAAGAATATAAAAGTAGAATGCAATTTATTAGCATCGCGTTAAGTGAAAATTTCAAATAAACCGAGTTCGAAAAATATTCTTTAATGTTTTTTATACACGAGAACAGATATCGCATCTGTTGTATATGCTAACTAAGTAATATTTAAATGTTTGTGTTTACTAAGTATACATACATTGAAAGTTCAATATTATCATAATATTTGTTGATTAGTAATAATGTTCTTGGTGTAACTTGTAGTTCAAAATAAGAATGAAGTATATTATCGAATTTTCCTTACATCCCAGATATGTGAAGACCTTAAATATACTTCAGTGAAATAATTATTTAAGACAAACGAGTAAAACAATGCACAAGTTTGCAAGTTTCTTTTAGTAAAATTAACCTCATCGGTAACTAGTATTTACATGAAGGTCTTATCTTATGATGCTGGAGAATATTGAAGCTTTAAATGTACTCTTGGGGCAATTAAGACTTTTCCTAAAAGAAGTCATAAACCCTAGAGCAATTTAAAGTCACTCGATTTTTCCAAAGAGGAATTCAATTAAGATTCCTCATTGTAGATTGCATTGTTAAAACGTTTCGTCAAATATTGAACCATTTTTTGGTGAAAAATAAACAAAAGAACTGAATCTTAAATGGTGTCTTTCTGTTCAAACCTATATTATAGTTTTATATTTTACTGTTGCATGGAAATAAGTTTTTACTCCAGGCATGATAAAAGAATCAATAACAAATATAACTACAGTATTGTTTAAACTACATATTTAGTATTTCTGGTTTACCTACATTGAAGATACTACTTTTGAAAAATGTAAAACATAAAAAGATTCTTAGAGAAACGGTATCAATTTATAAGCGTATTTATTCAACAACCCTGGACGGACTCCATTCTTGTCCATTGACAATCACTACAAGGTGGTACCTTATGCATAGGCAATTACTACAAGGTCCGTTGGCAATTACTACATGGTCCATTGCGAATTACTACCAGGTGGATTGACCATTGAACTCAACTTTTTAAATTTATTTCTTTTTTCAATATTTAATATTCAACAAGGGTGAATAAAACTTTAAATCTAATGATAAAAACTTCCATCTACGAAATCGTATTCTTGTACAAAACTCCCTCTTGGATCACTGATTTCAGGGTTCATATCTTAGTTTTCAATTTCAATAAAATAATGTAAATCTGATTCAAGCTAAAACGTTGTAACATTCCATCCCATCGTCTACACATAGACAATGTTGGATAACAATTATAATTGCACTTTTTTCGTGGAACGCCACTGTTTTATGATGTTTTTATTCAACTTCAACAGTTGTCGTATTGTTATTTCTTGCAACAATTATTACCTACTACTCTATATTATATCGTCTTTAAAATCTACATACTAAAGTAACATAGATGGCAATACAACATTCATTCATACTGATTAATTACTAAAATTATAATAAGTATTGCATCAATCTTCGCATAGACCACTATGGTTTAGTGGAATTTTTTTTCCACGTAGTCAATTGTGTAGGTGATGAAATAAACAGCTTAGTGTAACCATGGAGGTAGGTAGAAATAAGACCTCCTATTTCTACCTCCATGACTGTAACACGTCATATCGTAGTGCCTCGTGTAAGACCTGATTTCCCATAAGGCCTGTAAGGCCAGTGCTTAGGGCCTCTGAATTTTACTTGATCGCACTTAATTAATGTTATAAAATATGAAAATTTATTTTAATAACTCTTTTTAGTTATTAAAATATTAATATATCAACAATTAGTTAATCAAAGTGGTAATAGATGGTCATCGAAATTGTCATTAATATTTAAATAACATCAACAATCGTCGATTGAAGTACCATCTACTATTTTTAATCTATAGTAATCGTCTTCTTAATCCGGCCCTGGCCACGTGGTCTGTCAGTAACGTGATCGGCTACTCTTGGATCGTTCAAGGTAAATTTTGCTTTCATTACCCTCATTAAGTTAACACTAACGCAATTTATTCAACAGAACAGTGCAGCATTTTTCATAAACTGTCATTAAATGTAATCCGCATAATAGTGCAAAATAAGCAACACATTATTGAGACTGTTTCCCAATCTAATTAAGGTAACTGGCTCCAAGCCACATATAAATGATGAAGTAAACTACTTACTGTAAGAATCAGATTGTAGCTTCTATTTTTCAATCCTACTAATAGCTACACCTGAATTATTATGTATTCAACGAACAAAATGCAATTTTAATCGAATTATAATGGTGATAGATACACAAGTTACTATTGATACTTCAATATTACAAAGTACAATAATAAGATAAAGTCCTAGTAAAGATCATTCCCTATACTCGTTATGTTACAATCTTCTAGCCCAGTTCATTTAGAAACTTCTTTGTATAAAACCTTGAAATTTGTTGAGTAGGTATGAAAATGATCACAAAATGATGTGACACAAATTAAAAACTCGAAAATAACATCTAATATATTTTATTTTGTATTTGATATCCTTACGTCAATGCCTATGCAGTAGCATCACCTGCAATAGTCTTTTTTTCATTTTCATTTATATTAGATATATATTAAATAAAAACAATTTATGTAATTTCATTAAGTGATTATTTTGTACCTACTCACCAAGTTTCAATGTTATATACAAAATCGTTTCTAGATGAACTATGCTATAAAATTGTAACAGAGCTAGTATAGGGAATGAGCTTTACTACGACTTCCTCTTAATCATGCCTGTTTTGAATTATAATTTGACATATCTTAGTTATTAAATAGTCATTTAATAAATATCAAGGGATATATCATAATAAAATTCGATGGGAAAATGTGAAGTTTAAATTAAGATCGACAGTAAATAATATATATATCCACACACACACATAGATATTTCAATTAACAGGGGTGAGTATATAGGCAGTATATAAAAACAAATCTTCTTATTCTGAAAATGTCTCAAAGAGTAGCCAAACCTTTAGTTAAAAAACATCGTCATTATAATAGGTAGTGGTGTATCCCCTACTGCAATTAATATACTAATATAAATTGAATTACCTTTTTGAATATCCTAGCTATCCTCTCTCCGTGCTCCCAGGGAAGAACAGGAGCCCTGCGACAGTCGATCCCCTTTGTACCGTTATTATATACTTCCCCTCGACGAAAGTTGTTCCTGAAAATGTCTGGATTTCTTCGCAACAATCGACTGTATGCGTCCAAAATCACTTTAGCCACATCATACATCAGAGCGGCTTCAGCCTACAAGAGATAAAAGCTTTTCAAATATTCTGAGCTACAACTGAAGCATATACAATTCAAGCAATTTAAGGCATTTAATCATTTTATAATATATAATGAAGAAGTCTAGTAACATTGTGGTCAAAACAAAGTTAAAAACCTATAGACGAAAATTTAAAAATAAAAGTAAAATGTTCCACTAGACAAAATTACTGATATTTAAATAACACTTTTTGATACATTCATTTTTAAAACCTTGAAAGAATAATTATGATAGAATTAAAATTATTTACCGCAGCAAAATTTTTCAAAATTACAATTCAACTAACCTTTTCCTTTAGTTTGATAAAATTTTTAGTGCATTTAGAACCTATTCAGTATAATTCTGCAAAAAGATTATTTGTGCTCGTATATTTAAAAATAACTTTATAATTTAAAAAAATACATCAATAGTTTTGTATTAAAAATACTTAATTTTTGCCAAACTACTATACCTAATACATTTTTTTAATCTTGTTAATTCAAATTTAGCTTATATTCATTTAATAATTACTATTTTAGTAATAATTACTATTAAAAGCCTATACGGTAATCCAATTGATATATAATAGTAATTACTATAACTCAAAAATAGTACAGAGTATTGTTTTATAGGATGATTACAATTTCATTACCGAAATGTATTGTGTTCCAGCTCCCGGCCACCTGTGAGGATCCAATGATCGCCAAGCTGGGACAAAGTAATGGAAATCTTGGCTTGTTGGCTGTAAAATTCGGAAGCCAGTCACATTTATGGCACCAAATTCTAGAACTTGACTGTTTAAGTATTCGTCCATTACCTAAACATGAACAAATGAACAAATTACATGAACAAATGCACACGGACACATGACAAATTACAAATGCACATGAACAAATTACGAGATTTTTCAGGGAATTTATTTTTTCGTATACAATACAATGGTTTTGACTGAAACTAACACATTAATTATGAACACTTTTAATTACAACTATAAGATCCCATAATTGTATTAAAGAAAATAAATGAAGTTTTTATTGCTGGCATTATGCTAAATTTAAGATAGTCATGTACACTTTAGATGGCTGTGATGAACATTTGTGACATATTTTAATGTCCGAGACTCGTGGTATCAGATGTGCTAATATATTTCAACTGCCAACAAAAAAATATTATTGATTTTTGTAGAATAATATTTTTTCTGTACATCATTCTAAATTTCTAGTAGACTCGACCCGTGGGCAACTTCCGCATTTGAGATTGATTAGATGAATTAGTTGTTTGGGCGTTCATCAGAGTTGAATATTGTATTCCATTGCTGAGAGATATAATGAAACTTAATTTGGAAAGCAAAACTCGGCATGGAATGGCTCGAGCAGCAGGTCGATCTGGTTTAACATTTGAGTCTTATTTAATGAATGGAATTCATTAAAGTAGAGAACTATCTATTAAACACACTTGGTTATTGTAGTTAAGAGTACGAAAGGAGAAGAATTGTCAGACCGTGATAGAGAAGCTCCCTTTCACAGAGTGCGCCAATCAAATATTTTCAAACACAATGTGAAATTATAAATAAACTATTCGCAAGTGGTTGTCTTTCAATTCGTATATTATTTATCAGTTTTGGTTTTGTTAAAAAGAGGTCGAAAAACCCACCATTTAGAAGTAATATATAAAATTTAATTGAACGTGGAAGTCCATTCAAATCTGAATTCGATCGCTATGAAAAACTTCTAGTAGTAATTTATAGAAATACATCTTCAGATGTAAATACAACAACAATCCAATATAACTAAAATATTGGTCATTAATAACGTAACAAACTAAGAGCACAAACGAAAGCCAACCTAAATTTGAAGAGTTTTTAATTAATCAATCTACTCCAAAGTTGGATGGTTGGTTGGTTTGTACGTTCAACAACCTATGTTTTATGTACAATAACGGCTACTTAGGGTGGTATCTACAGCTTAACATGGATTTCGAACCACAAAGAAACATCCATGCCGAATCGGGGATTCGAACCCCGCAACTTCGGCATGCAAGGCCATAAAGCTAATCACACAGCCCTCAGGTAGGCTGGAATTTCGTTTACGTTGAATATTAAACTAAGAGAAAACAACGATATTTTTATAATGAATTCATTTCAAAATATTAAAGATAAAATTTTCTGAAAAATACCCATTAGGTAGAAATGGAACAAAGTTTCTCCCCGTATAATAAAAACGGAAAAATTAAATTGGTAGTAGAATTTTTGTTTTTCACTAGAAAAGTTTTTAACGATGTAAGTAGATAAAGTTTCTCACCAAGCTCGTGAGTAGAAAATGATAATTTCTTCTTCCCATGTAGATATCTCTAACGTGGTTGACGATAATGGTCCTTGCAGTATCTGCGCTACAGTCCAGAACTACGTATTTGAGGGTTTCTCTCTCCCTAGTCTCCAGTGAATGCAAAAATGCATTGGCATCAGATGCATTAGCGATGCGCTTCACGACTTTCACTTCTAACTTGTAATTGTCAGTTGTCAGGCGGAAAATGTGTTGAAGTTTCAGCAAACCTACAAAAAACAGAAGGTAGTCATAATATTGTCTATTTATGTCACATTTATTCATTTTGTCAGAAACTTTTTCAGAATCAACATCATCTTAAATTCAAAATTAATTGAAACTAAAGAGTTGTCTCATGCATTCAGATATTTAACACTTATACTTTTTTGACTATCCAAATTCTAACAGTTTAAGGAATGTCTACTTTATGCTAATTCTATTTTTAATATTTGAAATACATTTACTTCCCAAGGCCTCAATACAAAATTAATTATTAAAAAAATTAAAATCTTAAAATGTTCTAAATTATCTAAAATAGTTCTCCCTCCCCAGGCACTATGCTTTCCTTTAAATGTTTTTCTTTTACTTTCTGTCGGACGAATTTGATTTAACAATGCGATGATTTTGTAGTCTCGCCCCGCCAAGTAGTTGGATGTTATACATAAATTGTCTTTTTTTTTTTAACTTTTAGGTTCCTTTCCTTCTTTAAACAACCCTTATAATGAAGTTCGTCATTTAAAATGTGTCAGTTTTGAAACATATGAATAATAAACATGTTTTTATATGTTTCAAATGTAGACCTTCAAACACATAATACCCGAACTCAAACATTACAATATTGTACCCGACAGAAGATTAAATCTAAAACTAAATATTGTTTCATGGATTTTAGTGCATACATTGTAGTCTTCATTTAGTTTCAAGGCAAAGGGCTCCCCTTCAAAAATGTGTATTCGAGCATTTTTGCTCTGACACTTTATTTTCACAATTCAAGAAACTCGAAAAAATTATATTTGAACAACTAGTTTATTATAGAATATAGATTTGAGTTCATGCTCAAATTAAGCCCATCACAATATTTTATGTTGATGTGGCTTACTTTTGGATTTGTTTGATGGTTATGAATAAGAACAAATACATTATGGTTCTGTAGTGCCGTTTATAACATAAATACCTACATTACGTCACTAGTCAACCAATTTAAAACTCCATAATATCAAACCTGCCATACACCCTTAGCTTTATCACACACACGCACTCGCGCACACACACACTATTAACCGCTATATATTATTCAATATATAGTTGTAAGATACTAAAACCAAATTATTCATATGAGCGGTAAAATAAAAGGGAAGGGTATGAGACGAAATTCTAAATATATAATGAGTGGTCTTTGAGAAATGTGTATAAATTATTGCGCATTTCTAGAGATAAATGGATGCTTACATTAACATCTCGCTTTCCGTTTAAATTTAAATAATTTATGTTAGTTAACTGTCTAATATTTAATTTTAAGGTTTATCCTAGATTATTTATACTTTCTAGAAAAGGATACTTGGATTTTTAATAAGGTGACATATCACGAAAGAGGATTATGAATAATACAATTCAAATTAATATAATTCTTATCAGTTTATGAATAAAATCTATATAAAAAAATCTCAAAAGGTTAAATAAGTTCCTTAAAGTGTTTATCACTAAGGTGTGTAAGGTCTTTAAAAAGTTTAAATGCATATTATTACTTGTGATCAACTTGCAATCAATAAAAATTGTAAAAATACTAAAATAAGAAAATAAATTATGTTATTAAAGAAAAAAAATGATATTCTGAAATAAAATTCAAAGTTTAACATAATTAAACGAAAAAGAATCGGTAATTAAATGCTTAGATCGCTCTTCTAAAATAGAGGATGACAAAGTTTGTTCTTTTACCATAAATACACTTTCTAGAGATAACTTTATATTCTATTTTTCATTGGCTTCTATCGCAATAATTTAGAAGCTCTACAAGTGCATCTTAAAATTATACTGTGTTACCCTGCATTTAAAAAAAATCTCAAGTCACCGCAAATTGTTTATCGTTGAACAAAAACAGATCTGTGTATTTATAACATCCTGATTTTTACTTTATTTCAAATGTTTTTTCCAATATTTATCATTTACAGGTCTGCCAAATGTAAAAATAAAGACACAGTTTCACTATTTTGGAGCAATTTCTTATTGGTAGAGATTTACAGTTTCTTAAATATCTTTAAAGAAATAAAGGCCACTACACAAATAAAATGTTTTTGGCTTTTGCTTTGTTGTATCATATGGTCTCTAGAGAATTCCTAATTTTCATTTTAAAAAGCTACCCTTTTTGTTCTGGTACATATCGTAGTCACCAAAATACCAGCATCCAGACTTTGTTTCGAATCCAGGATTTCTTTCATAGTTTTAAAATTTTCAAAGAACAATACAAAATTTACCTTAGAATTTCCAGAAACCGATATAAAATTTACAAGAATACTTTAAAAAGGACATAGCTTTTGATGGTATTTACAAGGGTAATTGTAAGAAAAAAAATCCTTATGAATGTGACATTCCAGGTGATATAGAGGGCGTCTTTAACGGAGACCACTAGCGGCGACTTCATCACCGAGAGGAAACAGATATAGTATGAGCGAGGGAGCGATGGTGAATGGTCGTAAAAACTACCTCTTCTAGTTTAGGTTTAAGAACCTACTTGTACCCGATGGAGCGAATAAAACTGCTAATTGCCTGAAAAGCCTCTACCTTCCATTTCACTTTACCCCTTCCTCATACAACATGGGGGCTCACCGTGCCTTTTACCCGCGGAAATACGACGAAAAAAATCAGTTTTCAAAATCAAAAAGAAACGCCAAAATGGCTCTGACCGGGCAATAAGAAATGTATCAGTGAAAATTATCTTCAATGCTGAAGGAGAATCTCTCCAGAGGTCAAACCAAAATCCTCTTCACGATTTACAGCAGTAAATAAAAACTGCACTTTCACGCATCCGAAGTCAAACCAAAATCCTCTTCACGAATTACATCGGCAGAATCAGTAGAATCTACAAAAAAAAAGGGCAAACTCATCAACGATGCCAATATAGTCATTCTACATCGCCATTCTACAACTGCACCACACTAGCTTCGTCGAACAAGTCCCACTTCAGCAGTCAAGCTGAAGTTCCACGAAACCAGCATCGTTATTCCACATCGACCACATAGCAAGCAAGAAAGTAGCATCCTGAGCCAAGTCAGATCTGCAATTGCACCATACTCGCTTTGTCGAACAAGTCCCACTTCAACCGTCAAGCCGAAATTCCGCGAAGCCGGCATCACCATTCCACATCGACCAACTAAGCCAGAAAAGAGCGGACCAGCATCCAGAAGCCATCAGCAACGAGAACTCTTAGAAAGAACTACGACATAAAACGGATACTACTCCAAAAGTGAAGGAAACGCAGGTAGGATTCATCTTATTATTAATCATGTACAAAAGTACACAAACAGAAGATCTTATGAAGGTCGCTATTTAGTTAGGAACCATTGTACCGGATGGTACCACAATTTTAAAATTAAAAGAATTAATTGAAAAAAGTGAAATTTTCGATAAAGATCCAGTTTTTATTAAATATCTTATAACATATGTTGTAGATAATAGAAAAGCCCAAGAGGCTAATGAAACCAAAAGGTAAGAATTCAAGTTAGAGCAACTCCAGCTAGAAGAACAAAAACAGATCGAACATGATAAATTAGAACAACTAAAGCAGATTGAACATGATAAATTAGAACAAATAAAGCAAATGGAACATGATAAATTAGAGAAACTAAAGCTAATCGAATATGATAAATTAGAATTCGAAAAAATTAAACTCGCACAGTTAGAACTAGAACTCGAGCTCGCAACTATTCAAAATAATTCTGCATCAAGACAAACTAGTACTAGAAGTATCACTACAACCGAAGCAAGTCCAAACATCAAAAGTCATATCCGCAGTATTCGAACGCTAAGCATGCCAATCCCATCGAGACCAGAAAACTACAATTTATTCTTTCAGTCGCTAAAACGGGCGTTTAAGACAAAAAACGTCCCAGATGGTGCAAGATCGGACATTTTGATTAGTATACTGGGCGAACAGGCTAATTATATTTTACTAAATATTTCTTAGAACGACCTTAAAAGTTACGAACATGTCAAAAGTATTGTCCTCCGCCAATTTCAACCCACGCCACAAGAATGTATTCTTAATTTCCGAAGGAGCCAATGTATGCCGAAAGAGTCATACACACACAATTTGGGTCAAGGTTATCTCAATCATAATTGGTTTCAGATAAACTTTTCAGCACACTTGACCGCCAAACACAAGCGCATATAGCCATTTGCCAAGTCGAAAATTGAATAAATTCAAATTTTCAGAAATTGACAAAATTTCAAATGTTTCTGAAATCCTTCGGATTCCACAAACGGAAGAGGTCGACGCGTGTAAAGGTCATACAAAACATGAATCTCCAACCTAGAACAACAGCTCTTCATCGAAGGCAAAGCTTAACTTCCCGATAAAATTGCATGGGAAGAACCACATTTTTCTCCCTCTGAGGAAGTAGGCGGTATTTGTGTACAAACAGAAGACGGAAAAAAAGCGCGTGGCTTTTGTTTACAAACAGAAGATAGAGAAAAAGCACGTGGCGCATGTTTACATACAGAAGCAACTTGTCTTTTGTTTACAATTGGGGTTAGTGTGAGTTTTAACGAAGCGGTTTTCTCACACATTAACGACACTAATTTATGGAATACTGTCATAGTCATAGTGAATGGGGGAGGTCAACTGAGCCTAGGTGCTGATTCCACAAGGGAATATTGCACAAACCCCTTTATTTTACGATACCCCTGTCAAAGAAAGCCAGATTCCTTAAGAAAGGTCAAAATACTTTTGACAGGTTCCTCGTGGATTGTATCAAGTTCTGTTCCAAGACCTAAGCTTGAGGGCCTAATGTGAAGAAGAGCTTCATATTCAAAAAGTATATGGTGGGCGGTTTCCTCCACCATATTGCATTTCCTACATAAAGGTTCTTCTTTAAAGATTCCCATTCTATGAAGGTACGAAATACTATTACGAATATGGTCAAGCTTTATAAACTAATTAAAAAAAATATATTCAAATGAAGCTTTTTCAATCAGATAAAACTCAAATTTTTCAGCAAGCACGCCAGTTAGCAATGACCGAGAAAATAGAAGTTAACAGGCAAATCACGCAAATATTGGCTGACGGAATTATTTTCGTAAGTACTTCTGACTTTTGCTCGCCAATAGTTTTGTGCAAAAAAACAAGTGGTTCAACACGCATGTGTATTGATTAGAGATGCTTAAATAAAGTGGTAATTAAAGAAAGGTTTCTAATTCCGATTATAGACGATATCTTTGACAGACTAAAAGGGGCTACCGTATATACCAATTTCGATATCAAATATTCGTTTTACCAAGTAGACGTAGATCCTGCAAGCCGCAAGTATACTAGATTCATTACACTGAATAATCAGTACTAATTTAATAAAATTCTGTTAGGACTTTGCAACTCACCGTCTGCTTTTCAAAGATTTATACAGATTGTAATCTTATATTTAGACGATATGATAATTCTATCAGCCGAAAAGTTAGAGGGCGTTGAAAAACTCAAGAAAGTTTACAAAGTAGCTTCCGACTAAGGATTTGAATTCGACTTTAAAAATGCTATTTTCTGCAAAGAAAAATAAACTTTCTCGAACACATTTTAGAAAAGGGTACAATTCTTCCCTCAACAGCTAAAACAAAGGCTGTTTTAAGTTTCCCACAGCTCAAAACAACAAAAGATATTCAATCATTTTTTTAAGTGGATTTTTTGGGAAATTTGTAAGGGATTATGCTGCCATTGCAAGACCCTTAAGTGATCGTTTACGGGACAATATTCCTTTTAATTTTGGTACAGACGAAAAACAAGATTTTCTAACACTAGAACAGGCACTGTCTACATAACCTGTGCTACACCTATAAAAACAGTGCTCACCTTTACAATTACACTGTGATGCATCCTCAAAATAATTTGGGGCTATTCTTCTGTAAACAGACTCGTATAGCATTTTACTTTCCATACATTATATGAGCCATAAAACTTCACCACAAGAAAAGAAATATTCATAGTATGAATTGAAGGTTCTTGCCATAGTTCAAGCACTGAAGAAATTCAGACTTAATCTTGTAGATATCAAGTTCAACATCCAAAAGACCATGTCAAAAAAAAGAATTGCAACCAAAAATTGCCAGATGGGCAATGTTGTTATAGGATTTCGATTATGAGCTAACACACAGACCAGGCAAGCAAATGGGACATGTAGATGCACTCAGTCGTTACCCAGTCATATCAATCCAAGTTGATGAAACAACCCAAAAAATCTGCGATGCTCAGCCAAAAGACGAGTTAACACTAGGCTTCAAACATCTAATCGACCACTCTTCAACTACAGAATACAAGTACAAAAACAACATTCTTTACAAACTGGTCAATGACCCAAAGGACTGTTAGTTATACCACAAGACATACAAAAATAAATAGTCCAAATAGAACACAATATAGGAAAATTCGAGATCAATGAAACTGAAGCATTGGTGAAACACCGATGTTGGTTCCCTCACCTAAGAAAAACCATCGAAAGCGTAATATCCAACTGAAATTCATGCATACTTTCTTCACGTGAAACAGGAAAACAAGAAGGATTTCTACACCCAATCCCAAAAGGCGACTTCCCGTTAGACATCTAATCTACCATATAAATTTTCTCGGCCCACTTCCAAGTACAAATAAAAATTACAAATACATCTTCCCCGTGGTATGTACCTTTAGCAAATTCATATGGATATATCCTGTTAAATCAACGTCGATAAAAGATGCTTTGGGTAAACTTCAACTCTAACAAATTACGTTCGGAAATCCTAAACGAATAATTTCAGACCGTGGATCAGTCTTTATATCAATAGAATTTAAGAAATACTACAAAAATGAGGAAACTAAACACGTCACAATCACCATCGATCAACCTCGTGGAAATGAACAAGTAGAGAAGTTTCATGGAACACTTATCCCTGTCATCACAAAGTTATCCCTCGATGACCCCAATAAATGGTTTAAACGTGTTTCTGCAGTATAACGCGTAATCAACAGCACCGATTCTTCAGCAACAAAGAACACACCTTTCGAGCTCCTAATAGGGAATAAAACGAAAAACAAGGAAGACCTCAACATCAAGAAATTCTTCGAGGAAGAATACATACATACTTTCGTCCAAAATAAACAACAAATGCGTGAACAAGCAAAAACCAACATACTACAGCGGCAAGAAAGAAACAAGCACAACTCTGATACTCGAGGCGAGACAACAATCAAGTACAAACTCCACGACAAAGTAATCATCAAAAGAACGCAGTTTTGTACTGGTTTAAAACTTCGTCAGATGTTTTTTGGCTCGTACGTAGTGGCAAAGATTTGGCCAAATGACCGATATGATGTCCGTAAACGGGAGACAAATGAAGGACCACTGCTTACAACCACATCAGCTGATATGATACTAAAAAATTTCAGTTTTATTTTCTACGAACTTTTTGATTAAAATAATTTTTTGTATTTTCTTTTCTACGAACTTTTTAAAAAAGTGACTTTTTTCTATTTTCTTTCATATGAACTTTTCAACTTTTTATCGTGCATGAACTTTTCGCACAGATTTTCAAATTTTGAGAAGACGTATTGTGATCTTCAAGACATTAATGTTGTTTAAATTTTATTATTATTGTGCTCTCTTTTTCAAAATCTGTATTTACAGGCTTAGTATATTTCAATAAGTCGGAGGTCCTCCTTGTCAGGATTGGTAGAGCCATCATCACCGAGAGGAATAGATATAGTATGAACGAGGGAATGAAGGTGAACGGTCGTAAAAACAACCTCTTCTAGTTTAGGTAAAAGAACCTACTTGTACCCGATGGAGCGAATAAAACTGCTACTTGCCTGAAAAGCCTCTACCTTCCATTTCATTTTTACCCCTTCCTCATAACAACATGAATAGATACACAATAAAAGTCTTTCAGTTTGATGTGATACTTGCAACCATTTTAACAATTACAACTTATTTAATAGATATGAACACATCGGTATAAACAGTTTACTCATACAAACAAAGCTTTTACAATAAATCCTTTATATGAATTGCCAACTTTTATGTGCAATTACAATTTATTTAAGCAATTTCAAGCTTAGATAAAATTTTTAAATGTTTGACATCTACGAAGAAAACCATAGATTCCGTGGCATTGAATAACTTTTTCCCAAAAAAATTTGATAGACTCGTTGTCGATGACGATGCATTCTATCTGACAAGCTTCAGCATGATTGTATTGTGGCAAATGGAATAATAAGCCCTGAAAAAATTGTGTCAGCCACAAACAAAATTGAAGTTAATTGAAAATAATTAAAAACCTCAAAATATCATAGATTTTTGTTATATGATAAAAACTTTAAAAAAAAGAAAATTGGGGACATGGAAAGATTTTTGTCATTAAATATAGTCAAATTGTATATGCTTAAATATAACTTGGTAACTGGATCTGACGTACAGTAACAGAGACGTGTGTAAAAGCGCCCTTTTGGTAACAGCCCCAAAACTTGATAGAATGTATTGCCATCGACAACCAGTCTATCTGTCAAGTTCCAGCTCGATCGGATGACAGCAAGTGAGTTAATTAGTTACCAAAGATTTTATCCGCCACAAACACATAAAATTGAAGTTAATGCAAAAAATTTAAGAATTCAAAGTATTGGGCTATTCAAAAGCTATTTTAAGGAGCTTACTTGCAATGCTTCTTTTTCAAATAGAAAAATTATTTTCTAATCAAAAGAGAAATTTCATCTTGATAAGTCATCGGTTCATTTTTGCAATATTCCTGTCAACATCAATGCTTTTTGTGTAATACAGCATTTTTCTCTCTCGATATACTTTAAATAAGTTAAGAAGTTTCAACTCTAATTTTATTCATCTCACTTATGGTAACCTTCATTTCAAATGCGTAATAAATATGGGAGGATTTAAAGCAAATTGAGGAACAGAGTTACAAACAGCAACAATTGACTTAAGGTAGTTTTAAAAATCAATTCTTAAAACTATCTTTTTCTGTTTCATTTGAACGAGCTTCTTGTATCACAATATTTCTTTTTATGTAGCGCTTTCTACGCGGAAAAAAATATTTGATAGAAGTCTTTGAAACCCACTAACATTAAACGATACATTTATCTATAAAGGTACATACTAAAATTATATAATCATTTAATTATTTCACAAAACAAATTTTATCATGGAATATGTTTTTTTCTTTAAGTAAAATACAT
This sequence comes from Linyphia triangularis, assembly GCA_963978545.1. Classification (NCBI taxonomy): domain Eukaryota; kingdom Metazoa; phylum Arthropoda; class Arachnida; order Araneae; family Linyphiidae; genus Linyphia; species Linyphia triangularis. The sequence continues at coordinate 8,632,647 of OZ021721.1, read as the reverse complement.
ATTTTTAACAATATATGGTAAAAAATTTCAATTATTGTTTGACGCACTTCAAATTTTTCATTTATTAAGAATTACAAATAATTAACGCATTTATTTTTATCTCATTAAAAATCATCGTCATAGTATTTTTTTCTAGAATAAGGTATGTTATTTTCAATTTCCTATCAAACATACGCTTGATTAAGATGTATCTTATGTTTCAATAATTGAGTGAAGTTCTAGGTTCCCGGACCATAGAAACACTAAATTATTTATTAAAAGGTACAATTTATAATATTTTACCATCATAACATTATATAAAGAAGAATTCTACAAGATAAAATAGTGTACAGATTAATAATTACGTTTGAAAGAGCAATTACTAACGAATCTTTGAACTAAAAAATAGTGCATTTATTTTAATTTACTAAGGTAAATGGTAGCCTACTAGTCAATTGATTTAATCATATCAATTTGCACTAAAACCCAGGAATATTTTATTTCTAAAAATATATATTTAATAGACTGACATATTTAAAGCAATATATTATTATTAATCATTTTTGTGGTTAGTACAGGGTGTCCAATAAATGATTGACACCTAATAAAATTTTAAATATAAATAATTACTATACGATTGGAGATAGGAATGCACTATTTGGTACTAGACAAAAAAATAAGTTTTGAAAAATACAGATATTGACCAATTAGTTTTTATCTCAAAATCGTGTTTTTATGATTTATGTTCAACATGGGTCACCCTGTATGTACGAAACCCAAAGATATTCTTATTAACTAGAACATGGTTAAGCTAAATCCATCCCGAAAATTCAATTTCATTTATGTAATTTAAAATCAACGGAATCGTTTGGTGAATATTATACTTTATTTGGTTTAAAATTCATTTTTAAGTTGCCTTAATTGTATATTCTTAAGATGAGTAAAAATTAAAAAAAAAAATAATAAGTTTTTCTTTGGATAATAAATAAGGTAGTTAAAGTACACTTTCAAATAAAACTAAGCTTAACTATTACCTTTTTATATCACTTAAAGAGATTGGTTCCAATACAAGGTTTATTTACAGTAAATTTAGAAGGTTCTTCTAATCCTACTCGGCAATAAAAATCCCCCTACCGAAACGTTCGGCCATCTGATCTTAGAACGATCCAATCACCATAAAGTGTTACAATGAATCTCAGCAATCCAAAGATCATAAACTCACATCGCCTTACAAAATAGGATACCGAGTTTATGATACCAATTTCCAAACCTCAAGTCAATCTATGTGAAAATTATTACCAAGTTTAGCATTTTTGAAAGCTGCTGACTGCAGGAAAGTTTAACGATGAAACATAAGTTATTGAAATCTTGTACTTGACTTGTATATTTAGAATAATGTCTGTTAATCACTGAAATATAAGGAAACAGATTGGAAGAAATTTATAAAGCATTCAATAAGTTTTTTGGTGTAAATGAAATGATTGAGGTGATTAAACTTGTGAAAATAATCAATCTATTATTAGTTGCGGTATTTCAATTAATAATGTAGATCTTCACTGTCTACTCTGCATCTAAAAACGCTACACCAGAGTTTTATATTTTTTAAATAATGAAATGATACATACAACAAAACTAATACTTTCCTTATGTTAATCTAACCTTAAAAACATCTAACCTATCTTGATATAAGGGTTCTTTAAAAGTGTTTAGTAAGGATTGATTTTAGAAGAACAATTATTTAAAACAAAATAAGGTTGGCAATCCTCTTCATTATTTAAGGCAGCATTTGCAGTGACTAAACTGCTGGAGAATATACTTTTAAAATGCTTCAAGTATGAAATATTTTTCTTATAAAACAATTTAAACCTTTCGAAAATTCAAGGCGAATCGAATTAACCCTTTACTGTATAGTGTAGCATATATGCTACACAACTTGGGAATAAAATTTGATTAATAGTTAATATATTTTAGTGCAATTTGAAAATGCAACGAATTATATCAGTCACACTAAGATTGTTTACACCTAAAAAATATTTTTATTAGAATACTTTTTGCAATTAAAAACCAGTCACCAGTTACATAACCACTAGTTGCATCACAAGGAAAACATTCACGCACTTGAGTGTTAAAGTACACATAATGTACGATTTAGAGATTCACTCTTTATCAAAAGATGGCGAAAATTGAATTTTTTAGTTAGAATATTGCGTAGACAAGATTTCCGAGGGAAATATTGTTCAAATTTCGACGTCAGGAGAGAGTTGTTGGTATTGTTTTTTTTTAAATATTTGTTAATTAATTCAGTATGGTACAATATTAATGACTAGAAGTATCCCAGCTTCTCTCTTAATAATGTTACCTCATCATAAAAAGAGATAATTTTGAAGGGAAAAAAAAATTAAATACATCTACATTTCCTTAAGCTTATAATGGAAACTAATATCTCTTCAGCATGATGCAAGAGAGTAAAAAATAAATTGTAACCCTCAAAATTGCTCAGAATAATGTAATGAATAATATAGAAGATAATGTATATTTCTATGGGTAATTTACTTTAAAATTTACAATTTTTTAATATATAAGGCACCTGAAGGCAGAAATCGGTAATTTCAAAAATGATTGGAGGAAAATATAACACATTATCTTTAAAATTAACCAAAGAAAAACGTATTAAAAGCATTTTTCGTATAATTTTAGAAAAGAGATATCAGACACTATTTCCAAGTTAATTATTTTAAGGGTTTAAAAGACATGTTTTTATTTTTCCTTTGTATTTTTGATTCCCTCTAAAGAAAGAGTTAAAATGTTTATCAATTTATGTGATTTGATCACATACATTTTTCAATCTATGTGATTTGATCACGTAAATTTATCAATTTATGTGATTTGATCACTTTTGCAAAAAAAGAAAGTTCAACGTGGGCTTTGTAAAAACTAGAACTCTGTAACATTTAAAAAAAAAAAAATTCTCCTTTGAAAATCGTAATATCTATAATGTTTTGCCTTATTTCACACATTTTTGTAATTAGCATTTATTATCTATCTCCTTTAGTTAACGTAATAAATGCGTAATAACTTTTTTGGTAAATCCTATACATAACATTGTTAAATGATTATTGATTCTAAAACCTTGTTTTTTTAAAGCTAAGTGTGATGCAAATTTCATCTAAATAATCTAAATTGATTTATGTGATTCTTATCTCTGAATGTTTCAGATGGACGTTAAGACAATCAAATGAACATCGTAGTTACTTTATGTGTTCAGTGTGTTCTAGTTTTTTTGTTTTTTTTTACTTTTTAGGTAAAGAATAATACATAAAAGAATCGTACACCCTTAATACGAATAATCAAAATATAATTATTATGTTTCGATGGATTGAGTATACAAAACGTATACTTTTTTATGTAACGAAATATTTTATATAAACTATGAAGATACGATAAAACTTGCTCTTATGTATATATTTAAAGAGTAACAACGCTTCATAAATTACTATATATAATACATAAATCCTTGCTACAGATCTCTAAGTAAATTTTAAAGACAAACACGATAGTTTGGCGTCTTCAAGACAAAGCAAACAAAGCATCCGGATATGTAAATGCACTGTTCATCTATTTTGATTTTGAAAGTTCATGTTTGCCATCAACATACAATAGGCACCTTTCCGTGTTGTTACCATAGCAACAAGAACCACTTAAATGAGAAAACTACTATAGCTTGTTATCTTAACTGGTTGCGACTCAAATATATTCACTCGAAGGAAATTTCTCAAAACAGGAGAAAAGTTTTCCAAAGAATGGCGCGTTTCCTTTTAAGCACGCTCTACTGAAATACCATAATATGACTTTTAGCAGAAGTCATTGGAAGCCAATAGTCTTCTTGCATCAAACTATGAACATCATTCAGGAAAACCAAGTATTGGAAGTCGCCGTTTTTGAATATTGCATCTTTCATTATTATTACCTTTGGCGACCATAGATATTTGAAGGAGTCCTTATCTGTTCTTTATCGCAAAGAAAATATGTTTACTGGTTGGATGTTTATAATCTGAAATATAAATTCTTTTCTTAAAAAGAAACTAATTTTAAAACAAATTTGATACGTCATATATTGATTACGAGTATATTAAATAAAAATGCTAAGTAATTATTGTATTCTCTGAAAGGAATGTACATAGAAATAACGCGTTTTTTGCTAATAACAAAGAGTGATTTTTTTCTCTTTAATTTTCACCAGATGCTTTATTGTCAATAAAAGTAAACTTTAAAACTACTAATGCATCGTTTTATTCAATATTTGTTTTATATAAGATCGCACAACAAAAATCTGTAAGGACATATTTTGTTGTACAAATAAAAAAAATTCTTACAGAATAATTCTCCAAATTTTGTTGATAAAAACATTATATATACTTATATTTTTTTTGTTTGTTTCATTGGCATAAATGCCTAGATAATAAAATGAACACATACCTTTATTTTATTTTATTTTGTATACCTCCATACTTTTTGTCTTAAAGCCGATTTATAATTTTTTTTAATTTAGTAAGAGACATTGAAACTTTTACAAAAAAAAAAAAAAAAAAAAAAAAAAAAAACAGTTGAACATCATTTCATAACTTAAACAGCATTTTAGTTTCATGAAATCATAAGAAAATCACGTTATTTTAAAAGTACAAACTTATTATACCAACTCTGAATAATATGGAAAATATTTCATTGTAATGTAATTAATTTTTTTCTAGTTACGATATATAAAAATACTTTTGAGATTGAGAATGATTTTAGTTGCAAGAACAACATTAGATTTTTGAAGAATGTTTTTATATAAAAATATAAGCTTTCAAATAATGCATGCTTTAAACATTTCTAAAATGGTGAAAAGTGCAGCTAATTTAATAAATTTCAACCCAATTTAGCTATATAACCAATTCTGATTGTACTGCTATCTACTAATAAGTAATACAGAAAAAAATATACACGAACACCTTGATTACATAATGTGGAATACACAATTAAGGTTAGCGCGTGTGAGAAAGAAGAAAGTACAGAACTAGGAAGTCCTTTTTTCCTGTCATTCATTTCAGTTATTTTTCCTCAGTTTATTTGTGTTTATGTAGATTTAATGATTTAAAACAAAGAAGTTCCACTTGTTGCCTACCTTTGAATAGCACCCAATGGGCGGTGGTAAACAATACTTCATACCCAAAAGGGGCTTCATATTTAATTGATTTTATCTAATAAAAGTACAATCTTAAAAGTATTTTAACATACCATAACTAGAAAAAAAATGTTCTATAAAGGGTTAGGTTACGTCATTACTTTTAAATATTTTTCATATTATTCTGAGTTGGTATGTTAAGTTTGTAGTTTAAAATAACGTATTTTTCTTATGATGTCATAAAACCAAAATGAATTATGAAATGGTGTTCGATTGTTCTCGCGTAAAATTTTCAATGCCTGTAACAAAATTTTAAAACAAATATATAAAATGGCTTTAAGACAAAAAAAAAATATGGAGGCTTACAAAATCTAATAAAACAAAGGTAGGTGTGTATTTTATTATCCATGTTTTTATACCAATAAAACAAATAAAATTATAAACAAGTATATATAATCTTTTTATCAACAAAATTTGGAGAATTATTTTGTAATAGCTTTATTTGTTCAACAAAATATGTCCTTACAGATTTACGTTGTGCGATCTTATATAAAACAAATATTGAATAAAACAATGCATTAGTAGTTAAAAAAACTTTACGGGAATTGATTGTAAAAGCACTTAAATTAAAGTAGAAAAATCACACTTGATTATTAGCAAAGAATGCGTCTTTCTAAGTACATTCCTTTCAGAGAACAAAATAATTAAAAGGAAATAAAATAAGAACATCTCTTAGAAAACATTAGGAAAAAGGAAACATTGTTACTTAACGATAACGCATTTAAGGAGGTAAAGTTGAACAAAACAGAGGGCTTAAGCGATATTAGTGATTTTATGGCTGAAAAGATTTTTAATGTAACTATATACATAGTTAAGCTTTTTAATAAAATTAGGAAGTTCGATAAACTTAATTTTAGATATTATGTCATTTTCTTACCATTTTAAATTTACTTAATTTTCTACCCATTATAAAATACAAAATTTTTTTGATTGAAAAGAACTTCAAAAACTCATTGATAAGATTTGAAAATTTAAAATTTGCTTGAACATCCTGAGTTAAACATCATTATTGGAAAATATAATTTAATATTAAAATATTAATCAAAATCCTGTAAATGTTAATTACTAATCACAATACCACATTCACAATTTTATGTTAACTTTAATGTTCGTAAATTAGATTCAAAATCTCACGAAAATTTTGATGACTTTAGTATTTAATGAATGTGGTTGCGATTTTATATAATTTATTATAGTCACTAGAAAAATTATGTTAGATAACAGACTTCCTAAGATATATTCACCCATTTTATTCAGAAATTATATACTTAGCGAAACAAGTGTCAGGAAAATATACGCTATCTTTACATGACATTAACATATAAATAAAAGATATCATATAGTAAACACTTATATTTTTCTATTTTACAGGAAATTAATAAATCTTGACTAATATTAAATAGTTAAAAAACAAAACTGAAACAATATAATAAAAACTCCAATTAAATGGGATTTTTAATCAGACAACATTATACTTCTTTAATAACTAAGGTAAATACAGGTAATTAAAAAGTAACAAAGTACAGGGTGTTTTAAAACTCGCGCACATCTACATGATAATCCTTGTTGCTTAAAAACCAAAAGGGGGGGGGGGGGTTAAGATTTCAGTCAGTAGCCCATCATAAGAAGTTTTGAACGTAGCTGGGATCAGCCCAGGACTCCACCGGACCCGGAATTCACCGAACATGTCAATTTCGTATTTTTTTCTTTGGGGATATCTGAAACATGTCGCCTACATCAATAATCCCCATACGCTTGATGAACTTAAGAGCAACATCTTTCATGCAATATCGGACATTACTTCTCACACACTTCGTAAAGTGTCGACTATTCTGGTAAAAAGAGTTCGATTGTGTGTCCAGGAAAACGGATATCATTTTGAACAGTTACTGTGATTTGACCATGTCTGACAATAAAGATAATCGTTCAACCTTTTTTTTGTCCTTTATTCTGTTTGTTTACATAATTCATCTGTCTTTAAAACTAAACCACAAAGGTTGATGTGCACGAGTTTTGAAACACCCTGTATACATCATCGATATAAATTAACAACTGGATAGACTGCTTAACGCTGGGAAAATGAAGCCGTTGCCAGATGCCGTTGGTGGGATAAAAAATACGAATTGCCGAGGATCGAAAATAAAATTTTGGGTTGTACACAGCAGAAATGTCAATAGTAGACCTTAATTAGTAATAATGTGCCAAAAAATATATACTCTAGCATTTTACAAGGTTTTTCGCATTTCCATTCAACTGTAAAAGTGAACTGTGATTGGTTAATCTTCCCACCAGCTTCGCAATCCCCGGCGCGTTTTTCTCTTTGCATTGACAATGGAGCAGTCTATCCAGTTGTTTATCTATATCGATGGTATACATGCATATCTGATAAGTCGAAACGTTCATTTTTATCATATTTAAACAAATCACAACTAAAATGAAAAATATCATGAACAAATATGCTATTTGCGTTAAATCCTTATATGTACATAAATAATATTTTAATCTATTTTTAATGTACTTTTTAAAAACATATTATTTCGAATTATTCAAAACTATAATCAGTTTTGTCCTTAAATGCAGCATTTATCAAGATTTATTAGGCCTTTTATGAGGAACTATTTGTCTAAACTAGAATTATTAAAAGAATCCAAGTCTTTAATTCTAGAAGAATTTGTCCAAGAATACAAGATCTCTTCATTGTGCCCAATTATTTAGACTAAATTATTTTGTAGGAGAATCCAAGTCACCTCTTTTCCTTTCTGATAAAAATAATTATCTAACGTTAACTACAATGCTTTTTCTATGCTTTGTTACCACATGCGACTGCAATCAACATAATTTTTATATACAAAGTAATTGTTTTCTTTCACAAAGATTCACGAGGAAAAAATACGGAGAGTTAATCAGATCATTATTAGCAAATGAATATTCCTGAACTATATATTTACTAAATCATGTTCTTAAAAAAGAAATGAATTAATTAATACTCGAAATACAAATAAATTTTCTCTTAATGACTTCTTTCTTTAAAAACTGATCACCAACAAATTTAAATGATAAAATTAAATAAGAAACCTAAAATTACATACCCAAATTTTGTAACTTTTAACAGTGCATATAGTCGGAAACAAACTATTAATAAAAACTAGCTTCGAAAACGCATCAGATCTACCTTCCTTCTGTAAATCAAGATTTCAGCTGATGCTGAATTTTCAAATAATGAACTCATGCTAAAGCTTCACGAATTTTGCAAAACAATTTTCAAAAATGTAAGTATATACTATCCTTCAAAAGACATCAACTCTAAAAAAAAAATTGCGTTTTTCAATCAACTTACCAAATTATGAAACTTTCAACTGTATAAGGAGTCAGAAGCAACTCATTAATAAAAAAGTAACCTAATAAAAGCATCAGATCTATGTTTAGCATGCGATTCAAAACTTCTAGATGTATATGAAATTTCAAATGAGAAACGTATGTACAAATCTTCACAATTCACACAACATAAATTTTGAAACACGATTAAAAACTTGTCTTTAACAAACAAACTCTAAAAATAAATACGTTTCTAAATTCACATCCCCATTATGTAACTTTTAACGATAAAAGAGTCGGAAGCAGCCTATTAAAAAATCATAACTTCAAAAATCCAACAGAGCTCCATTTATTCTGTAGGTTGAGACTTCTAGATTTGATTGACTTTTCAAATGACGAACTCACGCCGTTCTAATAAAATGGTAGATTAACATTAATTTATTTTCCTGGTGCAGATTGGGTTCGTTAGCAACGACATCTATCGCAGGAAATGGGTCCAGAAAATTTCTCAATGATTTATTGCAGTCATTTGAAACAGCAATTTATTTTTAATGCTCGACATCCAATAGAGACATTTATGATCGTGAAACCAGAAATTTATTAAAACTACTTTTACTTGAGTGCAGTGGTTTTAGAATGAAATGCTAATGCAAACATTTATTTGAAATACTTTGTTTCGAATTCACTTTTATTCTGTTTTCTGGATTGATGACTATTTTATTTGAATTAATGAAATTGGATATCTTCATAGAACACCTAATTTGAAAGGACATTTGTATAAAAGTTACAAAAAGAACACATTATGTTTTGACATATTGTAAATTATTTTGGGTTCGTTGCTGAATACACTTAGTAAAAAACAAATTAAAAAATGTATTTACATAGTTTTCCTCTCGTATAATATTTACATTTTGCTTTATTTAACATTGATTTGGTTTTATGTTGTATTTGATTATCTTATTTAATTTAATATTTATTTAACATTTGATAAGGGTTAATATATTTTATATTGTTCAAATCTTTTAGATTAAAAAAATCTCCAAATATTTTAATCTATAGATAACTAATTCGACAATCCCCGTTCAATTATATCATACGACCTTCGTGAAGCTAGATGTTTTCTTTTTTATTGCGACAAAATAAGAATAAAAATACATATAGTACTTTTTTTTTAATTTTTTTTTTTTTTTATATCTCAGGTACACAAAGACAATTTTTTGACAATATTTAACTTAGTAAGTCATTAATAAATAACTTAAATAATGTGTTGATATTTTTTTAAGTAAAACAAATAAAGTTTTTTGTATATTTTGTTGTTTGTTGTATTAAAAATTCACCTTCATAATGTCAAGTCAGAATTTTTTAATTTTAGGTTTTAAATAAATTTAAAATAAATAGAGGTAAATATCTAATACAAAATGGAATTTCTTAAACCGCATATGATTCCATTAAAAGTTAAGTATATTTTTCGCGAATGCCTTACGAATGAACCCCTAAAATTACTTGACTCATGAAAAACTTACTAGAAAATGTGGATCACCAAAACTAAGTACTATTATAACATCAGCATTAGTAACAATAGAACAAGTTAAGTTTAAGATAATTTATAAGCTGGACGGTTGAGCAATAAGTTTAAAAGTATGGAATTCAATAATGAAATGTAATTTCGAATAGCTGCTGCATAATTGTTGTTTTTAAGTAACATTCTCCAATATTCGAGCTATTTTTTCAATAATAAATTTTTATATATCATTTTGACACTGTCTCACTCACGAGTTTAAAATTTTATGAAGATTTCTTGATTTCTACCGTCTGTAAACTGCTCTAAGCCGTAAGAATTTAATTATGATTACCACAGTATAAATTACGTGCATTGTCTAACTTGCAAATACATACATGACGAAAATGAAGAAAACTTACATCTAAGGATGTAGTTATTATTCTCATTATATTAGTTTGATTTTTACAATATTTTCTACCATTAAATTACGCAGACAATAAGTAATATTACATTTCTTAATTATTATTTAAGCCTACAGAATGAGAAAAAATTATAAAAGTTCATTAACTTAAAAAATACTACATCTCCCTTATATAATACCTACGTTAAAAATACTACATCTTACTATATAATACCTGCTTTAAAAATCCAACTTTTCTAAATACTTATATCCACATAAATCCCTTCATCTATTATTTTTTTTAATATCATCTTAATAACTAATAAATCTTTAGAAGTTAGAATACTCCATTACAAATAAATTTCTTCCGAAAAACAATTTGCCCCTTAACCTCAGAGGATTTTCAATTCCCAGTGAGAACGAGCCTTTTCAATAGTGAATAGATCGAAAATGTCCCCATCATGACATCGAATCTTTTTCCAAGCTAAATCATTCCAATAATGCTACCGTCTGTTTCATAGAAAGTCTTCACAAAGACGCGCAAGTTCTTGTAAAGTTCCCCAGGCAAATATAATCCGTTTCATTCAATTCAAAAGTCTTTTGAAAGAGCCAAGAGTTACATTCGGAGGTCTCGAATGACGAAACTTAAAGCCGATCGCAGATTAAATTTGAAGTGCGTGTAGACTTGGAACTTTCTAACGCAACTCCAGCATTCAATTTCGCTATTCAATCTTGTTAGGCGACGTACTTTTCCGTAATTGGGAGTGCATTCAAGACTGGGTGGAATGTTCGCTTTTAATTCATGGAGCAAAAAGAAATAATCCCGAATGCCTGCTTTCGTTTCGGAATGAATTGTCAATGCTGTTCCGAACAATGCTCGAAAAATGAATTCAATTAATCCTTTAATTTGCTCCAAATAATTTCATTAGTAATATTTGGATATGCTAAACGGAAACAATCTAGAGAATTTGCATGGTATTTTGGAGTAATGATATAGCAATAGAAATGTTCAATGTAATATTACACTATCAATACTGATATCTAAAGGAGAAAACTAAAAAAGCTTTATTACGACTCATCTTAAAATAAATTAACTGATTGAGAAAGAACTTTTACTGTTAAGTCACTCATTTTTTAAATTAATTTTTTTTTAATTGACATTTACTAAGTAATAATGTTCGTATTAATTTCAATAAATGAATTATTAATTATTTTTCATAAAGGAAGGTGGTGTGAATCAGTTACGGTAAGAGCAGTATTTGCGAAGTAGACAATGATACTTTTTATTATGGTACAATAACTTTAAAATATTGTTGTTGCTGTTTAAAAATAAATTGTAAATTATAGTAACTATCTTGTTGTGAAATTAAATTCCTTTTGCTTATTGTGTTGAACTTTTAACCCTGTAATAACTACACGAAGGTTATACTGTGTTGTATCAACGTATGAAATATATTACAGCGAATAGTACAAATATATACACCGAGGAGCCAGAAAAACTGGCATAGGGGTGCGTATGAAAATAACGGAAGAATGCAAACAATCATTGTAACGAGATATGGTCGGAAGCGCTTATATAAGACAACAAGTGTTTGACAAAGCTGTTAGATTGATTCCTGCTGCTACAATGGAAGGTTATCAAGATTTAAGTGACTTTGAACGTGGCGATATAGTCGCCGCACGAGAGATGTTTTATAGCATTCCGAGGTAGCGAAAAAATTTAGATTTTTGCGTACGATCATTTCAAGATTGTACCATGAATATCAATTATCAGGTAAAATCTCAAATCTCAGATATCGATGTGACAGCGAAAAGACCTTGAAACAACGGGATTATCGATGTCTAAGGAGAATCCTTGAACAAGATAGACGTGCAACACTTCCACAAATTGCCGCAGATTTCAATGCTGGGACATCAACTAGTGTCAGCTTGCGATCAGTTAAAAGTACCATAAATTGACATGAGCTTTCGAAGCCGAAAGTCCACTCGTGTACAGTTATTGAATAGACGGCACAAAGCTTTGAGTCTCACCTGGGTCCACAAATAAAACCATTGGACTGTTGATGACTGGAAACACGTTGCCTGGTCTGATGAATCTTGTTTTTAATTGAATTGGGCAGATAGTCATGCACAGATATGGAGACAACCTCATGAATCTATAGATCCTACATGTCTACAGGTAACTGTTCAAGCTGGTGGAGCCTCTTTAAAGGTATGGGTCGTAAGTAGTTAGTGCGATATGAGACTAGTGATACGTCTAGAGACGACTATGACAGGTGACAGGTACGTAAGAACCCAGTCTGATCACCTACAATCATTCATGTCCATTGTGCATTCGGACGGACGTAAACAATTCCAGCAGGACAATGCGACACTCCACACGTCAGAAGTTGCAACAAACTGGCTCCAGGAACACTCTTCTGATTTTAGAAATTTCCATTGGCCACCTGAATCCCCAGACATAAACATTATTGAGCATGTCTGGGATGCCTTGAAACGTGTTGATCAGAAGACATCTCCACCACCTCGCACTGTTATGGATTTGAGAACTGCCCTGCAGGATTCATGGTGTGAATTACTTTCAGGATACTATCAGACATTATTTGAAATCATACTACGTCTTGTTGTGGCACTTCTGCGTGCTCATGGGGCCCTATACGATATTAGGCAGGTGTACCAGTTTTTCTGGTTCTTCAGTGTATATTGAAATATATTCGCAATATACAGGGTATTCCCAAATTAGTCGGGCAATGGAGTTCAAATGTATCCGAATAACTCTTAATAACTAGTCCTTAAAAACCATTCTTTTTCCCCGATTACTTTATGTTCCACATGTCATTCTGTATGCAAAAAAAATTGTTTATTATGCCTTGTTATTAAGATTTATATAGATCTATTTGAACTCCATTGTCCAACTAAATTGTGGACACCCTTATAACTAAACATATGCAAGCTATAAAAGTAAACTTACATTCTATCAAAACAAAGCGGCGAACAAGGGAAATTATGTATGAAAATGATGCATATGAAAAACAGTATTAAGCTGAAAAATATTTACAATGGAGAAGTTGCGTATTTTTTAAAAATGGTCAAAAGCAATACATTTTAATTAAGAAAGCAAAGCCGATTTCGAATATGTAAGTTATATTGCGATTAAAAATATATTTAATTAAATATCGAAAGAAGGAAAATCATAAAAACAGTTTAATCGTGACGTAATCGCAAAACGTTAAATCACTGGCTGGTTAGATTTGACGTCACAATCTGATGAAAGTTTTTCTCGATCATTATGTTTATTTGCCTACAATCATCGCCTTTGCTCTACATTATTCTTTTTCAGTATTATCATTATACCCAAACCATTTGCGTAATTTGTTCGTATAGAAATCAATGTCTATTTTACCTGGATTTGTAAAAAAGCAGACCAATAACTTGCCGAAAATAGATTCGCGAGTGATGTTTCACTTCTTTAGAACGAATCACGATATCATAGGAGCTGAAATTCGTGGTGTAACATCTGAAAGGTATGTACCCATTTTACTAACAGTTTTTTATTTGCCTTTAACTTGATTGAATGTGACTTATTTTTATTGTATGATTTTATTTTCAATTATCAGTCCATCCATTTAAACTAGAGAACATTGCAGTGGCAACTCGCCAATTTTTTACAATATTTTCGGAGCTCAAAATTTTACATACTTAACGAACTTTTCACAACGACTCGTATTTACCCAAAAAATGCATATTCAATTAAAATTAACGCTATTCCATTCTTGTACAAGTCATTCTTATATAAGTTCATTTGATTTTTGTACAAGAACCAAGTGACTTTTTCCTTGTCCATCAATTTTTGGTGCTATTTTGAAAACTTTAAGTACGTTTTTCAACATCTCTTCACTCCTAAGAAAGTTAAAAAAAAAAAAAAAAAAAAAAAAAAAAACACTAGCTTTCCATAGAGCACATGTATCCAGTATTATTTTTAAAATCAAATTTTCAAATTGATGGATTCAAATGGTAGAAGTTACCACATTTTTTACTAATAAGTGAAATGTCTGTAACTTGGCGTGCTATGTAAACAACTGCAATGAAAATTCAATAGAGTAAAAAAAAAGTTATCCATTATTTCCAATATAGCAATTTTGCTTTATTAAAAGCATTTTTTTTTCAGTTCAGATTAATTTATATTCCACTAGAAATTTTACATGCCCGTTTTCAGGAACTCTTGTTACGTCATTGAACAACAAAGTTGGCGACATTTATTGCCAAGAAAAGAAAATGGTTAATTAAAATAAATTCTTTCGAATTGTTAAGGTAGAATATAAACCAATGAGAATTTAATTTTGTCTATATATTGCTATTCAATTAAAACGCTGGTTCTATTTTCTTTAATCAACTTTTTTTAAATAATTTTAGTTTAGTAAGAACAGTCAAGTGATGTTCGCACAGTTCTTAAAGCTTAAAAGGCTTCTATTTGTTGTTATTATTATTATTATTATTTTTTCTCATATTTATTTCATTCCTTGCTATATACCAGTAAGATGTGTTTTTATTTTGCATTAGACACTTTACCGAATTATATAAACGAAAAATCACTAGCATATAAAACGTAATGGATGTTGCTGTATTTACTTTTGTAAATGGCTATGTAAATATAAGGTATATGGCTATGTAAATATAGCTTCTGCCATTACATAATGAATGTTATACTTATTTTAATACAGGATAATAATAATAAATAAAAAAAGGATTATTTTTCAAAAGTTGTTTGCAATTTTCATCATGTCTGTTTAGGTAACAAAAATATTTATACCGGAATGGTTTTAAAATCCTTAGTATTTATTTGCATTTTTTTACAGATAGGCAAGAGAAACATATGGAGACTATGCTGTGATCTATGTTCAAGTTAAAAGAGAGGAAGAAGTTTGCACAGTTAAAGGGAAAGTAACCCCAGAATAACCAGTAAAAACCAAACCCTATGAAGTATTGTAGAATGCAACAAGAAAGAGGATATTGTCCTCTCTGCCAAAGTGCCGTGCATCCGTAACACTTGACGTAAAACGTTTTATTACAAACTGGATCGTTGAATGGAATAAATAATATATATTATCAATACATTAATTGGATTTTCCTCTATTGCGATGAAATATATAATCAATTTTTAGAATGCTGCTTATTTTTTTTTACGACTACGAGACATTTTAAATAATAAATGGGGAAAACAAATCTTATAGACAATCAATCGATTTTTAACATGTTTCCAAAATAAAAAAATTAAAAAAAAAAAAAAAAATCAGAAAACAATTCAATTAATGAATTTATCAAAAAATGTGGCGCACGAACAACTTCGTTGAATGTTTTTTTTCTTTAGTTTTATGAATTTATATTGTTGTAAAAATTTGAATTCATAAAAACTATTCAATACTTCTTTTAAAAGTATTAAGTTTGATTCCGAATTAAATAAAGATACAGTAAAAAAACATAGGAATTAATATTCGAATTCAATTCCAGGCTACAGCACATTTTCTTTAAATTGTACGAAAACTTTTGGGAGCCACTGTAAATCATGAGCTACTATAAATGATAGAATTTCAAAATAATTAGGTCATTACGTAAAAATAAAAGTAATAGATGTAAAATACTCGGATAATAATGATCTTCACAAACGTATAGGGTACTTTTTGCAGCAACATCGTCTCGTTTTCTGGCCTTACACCAGTTCTTGCGGATATCTGTATGTTTAAGAACACTGATAAATAATTTAGCAGTGCTAGTAATTGAAGTATTCCTGCATTTCGGAAAGAGGCAATATTTGTATACCGAATTTGAGGACATAATTGTTTGGCGATTAAAATATTACAAGATTAAAAAAAAAAAAATCGAAACGTGCTATAGCAATCCAAATAAATTCATGATAGTTTCATAGACCGCGCGAAACAAAAATCGGAATATGACGTAAGGTGACGTCACAGCTAAGCTAGTCTCATTTTTGCCGCGGTTTTAAAAGTGAGAAATTGAAACTTGTATAACTCGAGAAATATTAAACGAATTTGAAATTGTTTTCTTGTCTTTCGTTCCTTTTAATAAAATAATTATAAAAAAAATAAAAAAATAAATGCTCAACTTGTCCATTGTGGAACAAATAACTATATTTATAACACAGTCTCTATAAGAGAGTAAACCAATTAAAACAGTATCTTCGTAAAAAACTGGATAGCAATTAAATTATGTTCAAAAATCAGGAATCTCAAAAACTATGGAATACTCAATCCTTAACAGATCCTAATTATCACACATTACTAATATACTATAAACTATACGGCCTTATAAGAAATTGGGAGAAAATCCACAACTTAAAAGAAATGCAAGACTTAAATCATCCGTTAAAAAAACGACTAAAAATTCAATATATATACTTTTAAATATTTTATATCATGTATGAAAAAAAGTATTTATTACATTTATTCCTCAACGATAGATGAAAAATTATCTTCCTAACAAACCATACTGAAGATTTGCAGCTCAAGAGTATTTCTCCTGGATAAAGTAGACAGAGGATTGACAAGCATCACAAAAAACAAGGATTTTCAATTCGATTCTGGAATTTTTTTCAATACCTACCATAGTTATCTTTGAGTGGGAAACCATTTTGTGAACTGGAAGTCTTTTAAATCTTGCGATAAAAGTGGAAGAAAGAAAAAGGAAAGTGTCAATTGCAGACATTCATTGGGATGTTTTTTTTTACAATGGCAGAGTTTGGCTTTAAAACGACAAACAATCACGAAAAACTTAGTTTTCAAATCAATATAATTCATTAACAAAGAAGAGTTGAAATATTTTGTTTTTGTCAGTGGAAATTCATAAAACATTAATTCTTAACACTAAGCAACCTTATACTTGAATTAATTAAATAGTAATTTCTGATATTTGAAGAAATATACTAACAAAAATGAGCATTTGGTTTCACACAGTATTTTAAGATAAATTACGGCTTAAAATTTCTCTTAAATAAGTTTTGAAAACAATCAAACAAGCGAATAAAAAAAAAAAAAACTGACTAAAATTTTTTGTTTGGTAACGCTATATATTTCAAAACTGAGATATAAGTGTCATAGGTATAATAATATGTAACATGCAAAATATCACGAAATATTTGATATTTAAAGTTTATACGGAAAAATATGCTTTAATATCCTGCTCGCTAACTCAAAGTTAACATTCTGAAAAAAAAAAAACATCTTGATTTCGATTCATAACTAATGTTGTGTTCATTAATAACAAATAAAATGCCATTACTTACCTAGAAAATTCCTCAAAACATATAAATTGCCTTCTATTAACAAAGTTTTTTTTTAGGCAATTGTATTAGTATTTTGCTATTTCTAGCCTCTAAAGATACATTAGTGGCTCGTTTTTCATTCACAGCAAAATAGCAATAACTCTACACTCTTTTAAGCTAAAAATCATGTAGTTTTTTAGGATGTGTAAGATACTGGTTTTAATTACAAAATAGTTGATTTTCATAAAAATTGAATTATTCATAGAATTTAAGTTTCAGTTTTGGATTGTGTTTTTGAAAAAAATTCTTTTTCACTGGAACCTGATGTAGTATTTATAAAAATATTTTATCATCTTTGTATTGTTCACAAAGAATAAAAAGCAAAAAATAGCTTCCGAATAATAATTATTCTTGGAATGTTACAGTATTTATCATATATGTTTCATATATTAAAGTATTTAATTTAGTTGCGTTTTAGGATTTATTGACTCATTGCTTAAATAACTAGTTAGTATATAATAACAACTGAAATCTAGAAACCCTAACTGCATTTAATTAAACACATTCTTTTCAATGAAACCAAACTTGGCAATTATTTATTACAACGAAAGAATATTCTTTGAAGAATAGAATAGTTCTCAAATAAATTGATTTCTCAAATAATTTCACTTGTTGCACATTAAATGGATTTGAGGAGTTCTTTGCGGCAATTACGTTCCTGGTTAATTACGTTGAATTAGCCATTTTCCATGTACAATCAGATTGTGTTTAAGAAAAAACATTCGTAAAGCTGCGAACGCGACATTCCATGGGAGATCAGCTCTAATTGAATTCCTTCGCATGAAAGGACAATCATTGTAGGATTTATTCCCATTAAGCTTCCTTTGTTGTAAACATATCTAGAATTTAGTATGAATACTTTCGACGAATACTTTATTGTATATTATGAAATCACTCAAACTCTCTTTGTAATTTAAATTATTGATCAATTTTTAAAAACTAAATGCTTAGGACTGCGAGAATTTTGAAACGTTTGCAATTTCAAATTAAATTGAAAGACATGATTTATAGTTTTAAACTAAATATATATTAGTGATATATAGCAGAGCAGGGGGGAAACATGTAAAGTTGTCCGATACATTTAAATAAGGTGTCAAAAGTTGTTGTTTGCTGATATTTTTAGAATTTTAAAAATTATCTTTATTTGATTTAGTTGGGAATATGTAATATTCTTGGAAAACTTTCGATAATTTTTCTAAAAAGCTATACATTTCTCCAATTAATTAGCGCTAGATGTTAAAAGTTGTTCATTGATTAATAATCAATAAATTAATTCTTAAAATAAATGCTTAGTAAATAATAACTAACATTTAAATAACTCATTTGCATTTTAATTGTTGAGATTTTGTGAATGTATAAAGTAAATAACACATGAGCTATTTAAATAGGTTAAGAATAAATTTTTAATTTAATGAAAACCACTATTGTCTACATAGAAAGCTATCTTTAAAAAAATATTATATTTATATTATAAAAAATTATATTATTAAGATCAGCTTGAAACCTATAAATGTCATTTCGTTTCATGTTTAATTAATGCAATCAATATTGAACTTGGGGAACCTTTTTTTAAGTGGCGTTAATGATAAGAATGATAAATCATGTAGCTTTAATAAGAATAGTAATTTTAAAATAGTTTGATAAAAACTGGAAAACTTAAACTATTAATAAACAGCAAATATAAGTAGTTTATATATTCATAAAATAAAACATTTCAATCTAAAATGAAGCATAAATACATATATATTTTTCATAAGTGTGTGTTTTAAAATGCAGTACGAAGTGATTTTCTGTATTTCTCTTGGATTTTTGTAGAATGGTAAATACGAATATTCAACAAATGTTTGATATTATTTCTCACGTGTTTATATAATGTGACGGAAAAGGTTTAAAAAATTATTAAGATAATTAAATTATTACTATTTTTCATTCTTTTCCAAGCAGTCATTTTAGATCTCTCTTTCCTATTCTTGAAAACAATGATATAAAGAAACAAGAGGCTTCACTCCTCACATGCTTCAAATACACGTGTTTATTTACAGTCTCTCGGGCAGTGAGGATAATGACTTCCCATCAGCCTCATTTAACATTCGCATCTTTTCAATATGCGCATACATTAATGGTCCAGTAATTAGTCCAAGGGACAGAGATAAGGCACAACGTGGATTCATTATCGAGATATTTTAGACAATGCTAATTTAGAGACGGAACAGAGAAAAATTAATTACAATCATTGAAAGAATTCAAAAGTTAAAAAAAAGAAATAGTAAAGGGTTGTTTTAATTACAATATTCCAAGAGTAAATAATGTTATAAAACTGTATATTTAAATTTTTGAGCAATTTAAAAAAGTGTATATTTGTCAGCTTGGGTTGGTTGTTTTCAGATTATCTGGCGCCGTCAGCAACACGAGGGCTATAATGCGCCGAAACTTTCGTCATTAGACAAGCCAACATACATTTACAAACACCCATGCCAACACGGGACTCGAACCCGCAACCTCGCGGTCTAGAAGCTAGCACGCTAACCACTATACCGTTTGGTCGGCTTTGTCAGCTTGGGAGTAATATATTTTAGATAAAGTAGTTGTAATATGTATTTTTGAATAATTTATTTTCTTTATAGAAATATAAATTTACGATTGGTCTTACCTAATTTTAATTTATGCCTTATTGTATTTGTAGGCATTACACTTTTAATTTAGATTATTCATTTTCCTTTTCATTTATCAATAATTGTTATTAATGCAATTAGTTAATTACGCGAGTCCCAATTTCGAAATATGCTTAGTTGATTATTTGTTATCAATCCTGAGATTTATTGTGTTTTATTTAGATTTAATTTTAAAAAATGAGACCATTTAAGCGTTTAATTGATTTTCAAAAATTTCATTAAAAATATAAATCAACAATAAAAAAATAATGCATTATCTTCCGAATTCGGAATTTATTTGCGTATATACAAATATAATGTGTTCTGGAAGTTTATAGAAATTCATATACACAAGATTCTATTCATCACATAACACACAAAATTATGATCCATAGAACAATTATATTCATTTTAACTAAAATTAAATATACTGTTTTACTTTTTAATACTTAATCCACCAATTCCAATTGACACTTGAGAAATTTCGTCGACGTTAGTATCTCACGCTAAGGGAAATTAGTTGCAATTAAGATAGCGCATAAATCTAGGAAAACGAGGAATTAATTAATGGTAAAACCAAAGAAAAAATCAACTAGGAATGTTGTTAAGGAATGTATCAGCGAGGAAAAGACTGAATAATTGGCTGCAAATTAACAACAAAAGAAAAACAGAGACAAAATAAAGTAAAAAATGAACATATTTTTTTGTTGTCTAATTATTAGGATTAGGTGTCGGTAAGCTCCGTATCACGGAAAAACTTATTTATACTACAACTCTTCTATCACTAGTGTGTTTGTTAACTATTCAGATTGATAGTTTTTTCTCTATTGATATACTCATTTCACATCGTAAATTATTTTTGAATTCTTCTTAGTTTTTCAACAAAAAACGATATTCTGCTTGTTTTAATCTCAAAAATTAGTCACTAATCTATTCAAAGGTAATCCATAAGTATTTAGTACGCATTGAGTTCCTTAGATAAATATGATTTCAGTAAAATTTAGTAAAAATAAGTTGTTTAATTTTAGTCTCTCTACCACTTAGTATAAATGTTCAAGAAAATAAATACATTAACAGCTTTGAAATAAACTTCTATTTTAAATTTGCTTTCTATTTTTAAAATAATTTAAAAAACACTTTATACTTAAAAAATAATTTTTCCGTTCCAAAAATGTTTTACATTAAAAGAAAAGTTAAATAGTTACATTCTATTTCAAAACTACTTTCTAATTAAAAAAAAATTGTTTTAACACATTTTTCTATTTTGTTTTGGAATCAAACTTTGTTATAATGCATCAAGCATTTAAAGAATTTTGAGAAAAATAATTCCTCACGCTACTACGGTAAGCAACGTTCGTTGAATTTTAAGATGTGGTTCAAGTGGCTGTTTTACGTGTTGCTACTGGACACTCATCCTCATAAATAAGTAAAAGAAGGAATTATAAAAACTAGTCTCCAATTTTTATTTTGGATTATGATGTTTTAAGAACATATATTCTGTATTGTGATACAGCTGTGCTTAGAACAGAGGCATTATTTGGAAAACTCTGTAGAGGATCGAAATATTTAGATTTTATAATTTTTTTATAAGCTATAAATTTATGGCATCAGTTAAACATAAGGCTATATTTCTGTAGCAATTGGAGGATCTTCAGTTTATTTATTCAGTGCCAAAAATTTAGCTTATGCACTTATCTTTAATTTTAACTTAATTAAATAAAATTTTGCTGAAATATTGATTGTAAATATAAAAAAATTTGCGCCAATTTACTTGAAATCATGAAAATGAAGTTTTTTTAATTCTAATATGAATCTAAATTCAAAATTCTGCATTTTAAAATTAAAATTCACAAAGGAATTTCCTTATCAAGAGAACAATTTGAAATAATTAGTAATTTCAATTAAGATTGAATTTTAACTTTGCTTTTATTACCGAATTCATTTCTTTTGTAAAAATGCAATATTTACAGTCACTGAATCATCAAGAAGTAGTTCAGTCACTGGATTTATTTCGAAAGAAGTGCAAGTATGTTTTGCATACAGTTGGTATGTATATATATTCAGAATATCCTTTTTTTTTATGTTGGAACAAAATTCCAACCATAACTTAAATTATTTTTTTACTGCGTACTCGACAACTCAGAGACTTTCCTCTGCCGAGTCTTAGAAATTGTGGATCCCTTACATCGACGACACCCTTTAAAGTATCTGTTTCGGGAGTCCTTTATTTGTTTTTTTATTATGAACACATAGATCATAATGTACTTTGATAATTCTTTTCTGATTTTTTTTTCTGATTTTATTTCTATCATGAATGAAACATTCAACTAATATAGTTTTATCTTCGCTTAGTAGAAAACAATAACGAATAAAATCATTTGTACTCCTGGGATATATCGACATCGGAACATTATAAAAAGCGCAGATGGCATACCATAATTTAAATTATTGTTGGAATTTTCCCCCAACATTAAAAAAACAAAAAGTATTCTGAATATATATCAACTGTATGAAAAACATGCTTGCATTTTTTTCGAAATAAATCCTGTAGCTGAACTATTTCATTGATGATTCAGTGACTGTAAATATTGTATTTTTACAAAGGAATTGAATTGGGTATTGAGAGTAAAGTGAAAATTCAATCTAAATCGAAATTACTAATTATTTCAAAAATATCCATTGAAGATCTCTTTAGTAAGTAAAAAATTTTGAGAATCTTAATTTTAAAATGAAGAATTTTAATGTTAGATTTAGAATTTTAAAAAATTATATTCATGATTCCTAATATAATGACATAAATATTTTCATATTTTAAATCAATCTTTCAGAAAAATTTATGTAATTATGTAGAAATCAAAGACAAGAGTATGAGTAAAATGTTCGACACTAAATAAATTAACTGAATACCTTACAATCGCTACAAAATTATATCCTTATGCTTAACTGATGCCGTAATTATTGAGCTTACGAAAAAATTAAATAATTTAAATAATTCGATCTCTACAAAGTTTTCAAAAAATTACCTCTGATCTAAGCTGAATAATTTAAATAATTCGATCCTACAAAGTTTTCGAAAAATTACCTCTGATCTAAACTCAGTTATATCACAATACAGAATATATGTATGTTGTTAAAACATCATAATCTAAAATAAAAAATTAAGATAAAAGTATAATTTAAAGTTTAAATTTTTTAAGACAAATAGAGTTTGTATTTGTAAAAATTGAAGATTAAAAATCCAACATATTTTTTTTAAATAGAAAGTTCAATGTTTTATTATCTCAAGATTAAATGACTCAATATTTGAATTATACTATTTCAAATACCTTGAAATATAATGTAAAGTTACTCTAAGAAAAGGTTATACATATTTAAAATAGTATCTCAAAATGAGTCATTAATTCTCTAAAAATAATGTATCTAGGTTCATTGTAAACTTATTCCAATAAACACACCTCCAAGTAATACCTATGCACAACTAAAAAATATTCTGTTAGGAAATTGAAGATGCTTTTTTCCTTGTCCCCGCCCCGCACAAAAAGCGTCGAAATTGACTTTTATTAGAAGCATATTCCACAAGTCCGCCGCCAAAAGATCTTGTAAGCATAATATGTAGAAAACCACAAAAGCAAAGCTAAAAAATGAGACTCCCAAGCGGTAGAAATATCGATTTTTAATTCTGTTCAGGTGGTCGGATATGTAATCTTTTCTCCTGCCGCCTTAGACCTGTTAGGAGGACCCGACGGGATTGGATAGGAAGCTCTAGCTTGTCAGAGCCACATCCAGCTTCTATAGACTTCCAATTTATAGACAACGGAAGCAGATTAGGAGAGCTGTTTCGGAAGGCGGAATTTCAGATCGAAAGAGGATAAGCCATCAATCGGCTACGGGAGAATTTTTAGCATATATCTTCCTATGGGAAATAACCAAGTTTCAGCTTAAAGTGCAGTTGATATTTAGAAACATAGTGTCGGCTCTTATCGTCAGATACAGTGGTGGTTGCTAGAGAGTTTCTGGGTTTTGGAAGGGCATGATTATTCAATTGCATTTTAGGTTTTTGCTTTAAGTGGTAAAATTAGAGCAGTGGTCAGC
This sequence comes from Linyphia triangularis, assembly GCA_963978545.1. Lineage (NCBI taxonomy): Eukaryota > Metazoa > Arthropoda > Arachnida > Araneae > Linyphiidae > Linyphia > Linyphia triangularis. Next base: position 8,608,149 of record OZ021721.1, on the reverse strand, counting down.
TAACTCATTAATAAAAAAAAGCCAAAAGACCAGCACTACAACAATTAAGATATCTGTTCAGAACCTTATTTCGTCTTCAAGAACCATGGTTTTAGGTGTTGATTTAAACTTGCTACTAGCAATAAATAACACCAGATATCATATTCTTCTTCTTCTTCTTCTTCTTATCAAGGACTATGGGGACTAAGGCACCTCTGCTTGAGCATTTTGTACCAACCCCATATCCCGTACAGATCGGTAGTGGGCAGTACTGCACAGGATGTAAGAGCACACTCGCAAGAGGGAGTGCGCAAGTCTACCTATAGCCGCCGAAGAGTTCATTTCTACCTCTTTCGGTAGCTACCCGATAGATGGCAGCACTACCGACCGTATGTGGAACTTCTTAATTTAGAGGCAGTACCAAGCAGAAGATTCCACCAGAAGACTTGGCTTTGCCACCCCCAGAGGTATTGATTTGTATGGGAACTTGGAGGACTTTGCGACCATGACTGATTTAACGTGCTCCAGTCACCATTAGCGAACACGGCGGTCTTTAGTCGGTCCCAGGCCCGAACTCGCAACCTCAGGGCTCGCAACCTTCTAGTTGCGAGAACGATACTCTCCCGACTGGGCTACGCGGCCCTAGATATCATATTAATAATATTCTTATTAATTGACAAATTTGTTCGCTTTTCACTTGGCTAAAAGCCACGGTTTTCCAACCACTGCATTAAATAGTTGAAAGTCAAACAAAATAGGGGTTAAGACTAAGTTATTTTTAAAAAATTAAATGAGATATTTTCAATATTGTGATAATTGATTCTTAAACTACCATCTAAAACCTTCAACTATCAATCAATATCACTTAAATTAAATTGCTTTTCTAGAAACTTGTATACTTACAGTCAACACAACGATTTTCTCTCAAAAAGAAATATGTTTAATTAAGAAACAATCACATGAATTTGTTTTATTATTAAACTTACTTGAAAAGTATAATTGGATGAACATAATTTAAAAGACTAAAATATAAAATTGTCATGTCTCTCTTTCTGAAATATCATGATAATTTGTTTTTAAAAGAAGGAATGTACTTTTCCAATCCGGCCTCAGTACTTCACTAAAGAAATATATCAAAATTGTAATTTAGAGGAAAACCCACCATAATCCGAGATAATTCCCTTGAGATATCAACAGCCTCTGAGAAATTCTCAATTAGACTAAAGCGTTCTTGTTACATTATCTCATCAGCGATCTCATACTTCACGTTGATGAAGCGTGGAAGAAAATTAATTCAATGACAAGAGGCCTTTTAATTTCTCTTTTAGGGAACACCCTATTTTATTTATTGTACATGCATTGTTACAATAAAAAATACTTCATGTGCTTCAATCTATTCCGAACAAAGCTTCGGTTAATGCACATTTTATCTTACTAAAATAATGCCACTGTATAAAAGAAAGATGGCTTTATATATTTTTAGAAATATTACTTGTAGATAAAGTGACAGAAAATATATTTTCAGAGTTGTGCGTTTTCATTTTCTTGTTTAGTAGAGTGTATAACCTTTTTAACCCATCTTACAAAATGAAAGGCAATACTTAGGAGTGTATTATTATACATATTCTTTCTTGTATCCGTAATATCTATGAATTAATTTAACAATTTGTATTTTTTTTTCAATAAAACTTAATCTTCATGATTATTAAATACCGTAAATTATAGTTAGTTGCACGGCTTGGATTACAGCTGGAGAAGTGTAAAAGAATACGAGAAGGTCATAACAAAAATGTTCTTCATAAAAGAACTCCAAGTGGAATATCGGCTCAACAAATTGAAAGAAAACTTCAGATATTATATTTAAAGGTAATATACTCGAGACTGTGATGATTTCAATTTTTATAGATTTCTGAAAGTTGAAGTAATTACAAAACTGAAATAGTTACAAACTAGTTTTGTACTAGTTGAACTAGTTACAAAATCATCCTGAAGATATTATAATTCAAGTTCAGCTTTAAAAAAGCAGAATTTTAAAAACATAGCAATTTTTTCTTATGCCATATCATGGCTTTCAATACTCAATGGTATACCACAAGAAAACAAAATAGTTCGAAAGAGATTATATATATATATATAGGTCAAATTTCTGGTCATTCTGACCAGTGTTTTTTACAGTTTTTGAAAGTTTAACTTTTATTATATACACCCTGTGTATTAATAAAAAGCCCAAATGGTTTTAAATTCACACCTTATCCCAATAAATTTATTACAATGAATAGAAAGTTTCAACATAGTTTAAATAGCTCTTTTAAATAAATTAAAATAAGATACAAATCTTAAACCAAAAGTACCATTTAAGAAAAGTGAATTATCAATTTCTCGCTTAGTACACGTCAATTACATTTAACCCATCCGCATCAACCGACTGGGGACGGTAAGAATTATGCAAATTCCTTAAACTCCTCCAACAGAGTTTTGACTTGCAGGTGTCGTGGACTGGGAGATGTTATTGTCATCTCAGAAACGCTGTTCTATTAGGGTTAAAATGGGGAATATAATGAGCTTACTTAGCTTGGCATATAGATGAGAAGATTAGTAATATATCTGTTCTAAGAGTTAAATGCGATATCCCGAGGGATAAACAACATGATTGGTATTTAATATTAATACATTTAGGTTTATGATTATAATTGTAATGTAACTGCATGAAAAATTGATTTCGAAAACGCCACTATTAAAAATTTATAATTCATATTTTACAAGGTTCATTTCATTAACTATTCGAGATAGAATATAAGTGTGAATGGCAAAAATGCTCTTAAACATAAGGTTGGGAATCATAAACATACAGTGAGATTTTCACGGGAAATTTATTTTAAAATTTACATTATTTTAATTTAATTCACCCATTGGAAGAGAAAAATAAATTCTAAATGTGTTAAATTAAATTAAAAAATTTACTTTCTAACTTCTAAATGGACCAAATCCTAATGAGTTAAAAATTGAGTGGCCGTATCCTTATTTAGAAAATTAAATGTCTAAGATAGCATTATCATAAAAATTATATTTAAATGCTTAATTAAAACTTTCGGTTAAACATACTGCTTTCAAACATGCTTTATAAGATAAAGAATCCTTATATTTATAGTACGTTAGACCTGAAATTTAAAGTTATCACTTTGAATGGAGTTCCTAATTTTCAATTTCACATAGTTGTTCTGAAATGGCCAAATCACGTTTCTAATGTGTTCGAATTTGGTACTGTTGAAGGTTGAATATTAATTTTTCGTTGTAACATTATTTGACTTCGAGAACCTTTGGGCAACATAAAAATTTTAATTACATAACCCTTAAAATAAATTACGCATGAAAATCCCACGATTGTTTTACAATTTATTTCCTTACTTTGAGCATATATGCATTTACACAATTGACATATCTCGATTTAAAGAAATCTCCTAAAAAACAACTAGACGTTGTAAAAAAAAGCCCGGAAAGTAAAATAATCAGTCAGAAAAAGTTATGAAATGTAATGTTTGCCACCAAGCGGTCGCATTTAGTTTATTTGGGGTACTTGTACACAATGAACTAAATTGGAATTATTAGGGGGAAGCACCATATGCAATCAGAACTTGCCAGGCTAAAGTTATTTCGTATTATTTTCATTTCATTTGCCTCAGCTACTTTACAACCATTGCTCTGAATTGAGATTAATTTTAAAAATCTCTAGCCTGACAAGTACTGATTGTCTATGGGGATTCCCCCTAATAATCCCAATTTAGTTCATTGTTTACAAGTACCTCAAAGAAACTAAAAGCGGCGGTTTGGCGGCAAATATTAGATTTCACATCTTTTTCTGACTGATTATTTTACTTGGCGCTTTTTTTTTTTTAACAACGTCTAGTTGTTTTTTGGCGATATCAATTCTTTTTGTTATGTTTGTTATGTTTTAAATGAGTACGATACGAACAATGGACATTTTAGTGTGAATAATCATATCGTCTCTCTAAGAAAAAAAAATGGCGTAAGTGACAGCACCATTAGATTAATATACTACTCTTTGTATTGAGAGTGACGAAAAATATCATAGAGAGATTGAGGTTTGCAATCGAATCCTTTCCGTTTCTTATAAGAAGAAATCGTCCTTACCACAACAAGAACAAATTTTCATAATAAAAAAATACACCTATTATAACTTGAGTACAAAAACATGCAATTATATACTAAAAAATAAGTAATTATACAAAGTAAAACATACAAAAAAAATACTTGCTTTTTATGCGAAATTGAGGATTACCAGCTTTTGCATACAAATATATAAAAAAATCTGTCTCAAAACAACTTTCGCTTTAAGTTTGAAATATAATACTATTATTTTAAGAGAAATTCATCTAACCTTAGTGGTGGAGTCCTTAAGATATTAGGCTAGTGATCATAAGGTGCGTAGTTCAAAGCCGACCAGATACCTAGAAAACTTTATTTTAAACTGAAAGTGGTTTTCTAAGTAAAAAGTTGAAACACGTGTTTTCAGAACTTTAACTAACATGCAATTTAATTGAAGAATAAGTAATTTTTTTTTTTTTTTTTCGAATTACACCGTTTTAATAATTCAACTTAAAGTATCAAAGTCACTTCTTAAAATTGAACAAAAGATGAATATCCGAAATCCGTTGACCCATTTTACTCAGTCATTACCCGGGCTAAAATTCCAAACTTCCGGAATTATTTCTTGGGGGGGGGGGGATTAAAGACCCTCTTTCACATTAATTAATACAAAAGGCACTTCCTCTAATCAATCTTAGATGAATAAAAAAAATAATGGTCTGAATATATTTTTTTCATCATATTATGCAAATATATTATTTTGATAACACATTGTAAAATATTCCTATTTTGATAACACATTGTAAAATATTCCTATTTTGATAACACATTGTAAAATATTCTGTGAGTCAAAAGTAAATATAGAATTTATCGTCTAGTATAAAGACAGTTACTATTTTTGAGACTAAGATATTCAATGAAACCCGTTTACTAATTTTAAAAAATGTATGTCGATCCTATTTGAATCTATTAATTCTTTAAGTTTGATAAAATTACCGAGGAATTTTCTCTAAAAAAAGTATAATCCTGAAAGGCCCACTATATCCCTATTTCTTCACAAAAAACAAAAAAAAACAGCTTTTACGCAATTGTTTTACTTCTGCGATATTCACGAAACAGCCATAACTTCGCTGAATAAAAACAATCTCTCTTTTAAACCACAAGCTCAAGCAATGGGATCTTTTCTTGCTTTGTATCTCAACCAAAGAGAAATCTTTGCTCAAAGAAGAAACTCGAGTACACAAAAGAAATCCCTCATGCATTATAAACAAGGGTTTCTAAGAACCACTCTAGTACAACTTGTATTGATTACACTACTGCTCATGAGAAGAGTCTTTTAGCTAGCACAGATGGCTAACGCTCTTTTACTACTTCAAAGCCTGATTGAGCCGGGATAGACTTGTTGGAATGGTTGGGTTGCTAGAATTTGCTCTCTCACATTTTATTAGGAATATAAACCCATTAACACTTCGGGGTATATAACGATTCTATGAAATGAACAAGTAATGCACTATATTAGGATACAAGAAATGTATTATATTTCCATTGTGATAGTAATGCTATATTTAACTTCGTTACTGGGTCATTCCATGTCAAATCAACCAATAAAAAAAACTTTTGGGGACCTTTACGATTTAGATTTTGCTGTTTTTTGTGAATTATTTACACATATGAAAAGGAAAAAAAGTACAAAATTTTAGAATTTTTGGCGTTACAGTTTGTGAGATATGGACCTTTGAAAAAGGTGAAAATGAACAAATTTCGCAATGTTTTGATAGCTTCAAAGTGCTGTAAATTTAAAACTATTACAGTTAGAGACTTTGAATTTAAGTCATTCTCTTCTAGATTAAATAAGCTTTAATATGACGCCAAACATGACTAGAATTGTCTAAAAATGCGTTTTAGATAAAACATCAAAACCTATTTTTTTAATCTCAAAAAGGCATACTTTAATTATTTTTTTTTAAATATATGTTTTAAAGACAGACTTGTGTGCCAAATTTCAGAATGAGACACAAATGGGTTCCTACAAAAATATTTTTTGGTGCATATAATGGTCGTTGTATAAAAATTAAATGGTTTAATATTTTGGCTGACAATATAAGCCAATACATGTTTAGTAAGCATATTTAATGCTTTATTAATACATGTTAAATTTGATAAATATCTTGCTTTATCACAAGTTTAGATTTGGTTGGTTTGCACACTCAACGATCTATTTTTATGCACAATAACTGCTAATCAGGGCGGGACCTTCAGCTTATCATGGATTCCGAACCACAACTAACATCCATGTCTATCCCGGGATTCGAACCTGTCACCTTTGGCATGTGAGGTCAGAGCTCTAACCATACAGCCATCAGGTGAACCCATAAGTTTAGAACTAAAATTGAAAATGCACTCACATACTTTCAAAGCATTTCAGCCTACATGTCCATACGTCAGAGTCCAGTTTCAAAGACCATCATATGTATAAAAATATATTTCTATAGGAACCCATGTGTATCCCATTCTGAAATTTGGCACAGAAGTAGTCATCTGATGTCTTCAAAACATATATTTAAAAAAAAATAAGATTTGCCTTTTTGAGATATTAAAAAAATATATGTATATATTTTTTTAAGTTTTATCAAAAAAATTTTTTTTTTTTTTTTTTTTTTTTTTTTTTTACAATTCTAGTCATGTATGACATCATATTAATGCTTATTTAATTTAAAAGAGAATGGCACAAATTTGAGGTCTCTTACTGTAACACTTTTAAATCTACAGCAGTTTGAAGACAAAAACATTGCAAAATTTGTTCATTTTTTCCTTTTTCAAATATCCATATCTCAAAATCTATAACACTAAAAAATCGGAAAATTTACAGTTTTTTTAATGCAAGAAAAACTACCACTGATGCAAAAATTATTAATTTATGGGATGTCAAAGTTCAGACCATTGGTTGATTTGACATAGAATGACCCAACTGCTTTGTTTATATACTAATATAAAATGATTGCCCATTATTAAACAGCCACTGTTTAGAACTTGTGTAAATCAATCTATATTCATGTAAGTTTGAATAAATACTAAGACTTGTATAAATACTGTTATAAAAATTAAAAAAATTAAAAATTATGAGTTTTTTTTATAAAATATAGAAGAACAATCATAAAAGAGTTATCAAAAATTGTATTTGGATTGTCTGATTTTGACAATTAGTATTTTTGACTAAAACTTATTTCTCCCAACAATTCGGTCTGTGTAAATTTATATTCGATTCCACAATAGTTCTTAAAGTGTCACGTATCTCTTGTGGCAAAAATTTGAACTGTTATTTTTGTCCTGATGCATTTTTCAATCGTCTCGATAATATTTCTTGATAATTTAATTTTTATGACAAATTTTGAGAAGATAAATTAATAAGAATAAGGTAAACACGGCTCCAATTAGAATTAGTTTCATCATTATCTAAAAATGCAAAAATCATATGATTATTTGATTATTCTGTGTGAGAAGTCATTTGCGTTAATATATTAATGTCTCTATCTATCTATCTATGATATATATATATATATATATATATATATGCTTATGTTTTTATGTTTTAGCTAGTTGAATATCTTCAATATTTTGTCTTTTGTCTGGACGGATTTATCTAAATGCCACTAAGTATAATGCTTTTTCTATGATATTTACCTGCTATTTGCATTAAATCATAAATTTCACTTAACTTTAATTCTGAAAAGGGAAAAAAAAACTCCTGATGGTTGTATGGTTAGCGCTCCGGCCTCGCCTGTCAAAGGTGCTGGGCTCGAATCCCGGGATGGGCATGGATATTCATTACGGCCAGGAATCAAGGTTAAGCTGTAGGTCCCGACCTTATTAGTCGTCATTGTACATAAAAATAGGTCGTTGAGTGTACAAACTAACCAACTTAAAGAAACAAAGTACCTACAAAGTCTCCTACGAAGAATAACGGCCGAGAGTAACACGTACAACCAAATATATAACGATATCAATCCGTGTTGCACATTTAGAAGAATCAATAAGTTATTTTCAAGTGAGTCACGTATTTCCAGATCCCATTTGACATGAAACATATATTTTTGGACAATAGAAAGTAATGTGAAGGACACACTACATTCTACTGTACGAATCAACCTTATTCAGATTTTAATAATCAAAGTTTATAAACTCATAGCGCCGTCTGGAATAAAAAATATACGTCTACAAAGAATAAATTGAATACGGATTTGTAGATAAAACACGTAACACCAAAGTATGTAAAGATCTCAATCTGTGTTGCACATTTAGGAGCTACAGTAGGTCATTTCCAAGTTAGTCACGTTCCCTCAAAGCTCTGGAGAAAAGAAAGTGGGCAAAACCGTTTCCTCTATTTATGCCCATGTCTAACTCAAATAAGGAACAGTGATGATATTCGAAAGATTTTTTTTCTTCTTTATGATGAGGCTTCCAACTGCGATAGTTTGATTTTTGGCAGAGTATTTTTTTTTCTTTAGGGAGTTCTGTACTCTCTCAGAGTAATTACTTTTGATGCTGTTTTGATTTATGTCGATTTTTTTTGTGTTGTTGTTGACGGAAGAATATGGTATATATGAAAACTCTTTGATTACTTAGACACGTACAGAGATATATAATATTGAGCTACATTCTCATGAATTCACCATTAGCCACTCTTAACTTTTATTGCTCATAGTTAAACTCACAATTATAGCCCATAGCTAAACTTATAATTAAAGCTCATAAATCATAGCTGATTTTTTGTCTGTATGTATTGTTTGTTATAACAAAACATAGAACGTCTTATTTTCAGAAAAATTCAGTCACTTGGTAAAGTATGTTGTTGTAACTTAATTATATCTACCATGTTTTTATAGCAGGTATAAATTTGCAATACAATTTACAAAAAAAAAATTAATGAGATTTATTTTGTACAAACATGATTGTGGAGAGAGTAAGAAAATGTTACTAGCATTTATTTAGCAATCTGATATCCACTTTGCATTGATTTTGAGATTTCATAAAATGTCCATATTGTATTTTTGAGGTCTGAAAAATATTTTAAATATAATATATTATTGTTAAAGCAGTATTTTTTTCAGGATTGTAGTGAATCAAATTACGTATCATCACAATATACTAACACGTGGGAAAACAATCATGTAGTAATTGCTTTCGAACAATCCTGAAAATTAATTCAAATCCAGTTAGTTCAAAAGAATATTTTCACAGTTTGGTTAGTCGGAAATTGAATTAACTTTTTTGAATACGTTACAAAATCTTAATATCCAAGTAAAATTATCGATATCAAATCAGAAATTACTGATCACAGCTTCAAAAACGTTACAACCACCCACAAAAATTCTTTCAAACAAGCTGGCTGAAGCGGTACAGTATATGATAAACAATTCCAATACCTCAACAGAATTCTTGTGTTCTAGCAACAGATTATAGCGACGAAATTGTATTCCACATTCAATACTCTCCGACTGCACCCAAAGGAAAAGAACCACATTCCCGGACCATATAATTTGAGGAGTAGACTCGTTTACTTGCACGAATCCGGTTGGAATATGAGCACTGAGAATTAGATTGCGATTTAATCCGATTACGAAACTCAATTGCGACTGCAAAATGTTACCTTCAAGTGCTTAACGCAACATTTAGTGATATTGGAAATTACACTATTTTCTATTATTTTTCAACAATCAGTAGCTTAGTAATACACGTTGCTATGACAACAGCATGCTAATGATACAGGTTGTCGCAAAAAGGTAATACCTTTGAAAAACGAATAAAAAAAACAACGAAAGACTATAGAAATGTACCGCTTTGATGCATTCTAGTTTGGTAACTTCGGCATTTTATTTCACAATTTTCAAAAACAGTTAACAAGTTCACCAACAGATGTCACTGATAAATGAGAAATTAAAAATAAAACGATCTGCACATGTTACGAAAACTAAGAAAAGATGTTTCAATTGCAATATGCACAGCAAATTGAAATGTCTTAAAATAAGACACAAAAGTGTCTTAAACAAGTGGCACTGTTTTAAGACGTAAAATGGTGTAAGTCATTAGACTTTAAGACATTTGAAATGTCTGAAAATGGGGTATTTCAGACATTTAGAGTGTCTGAATTGGGGATATTTTCAGACACTTGATGTGTCTGAAAGAGTTGTTTACGTTATCTTTCAGATGTTGGGAAGCTAAAAACTCATATATTCAAATTAAAATGCAATATAAATGAGCTTGTGTTAAATTACAAATTTTTATTAAAAGAAAAGTAAAAATTACAGTTTTACTACCATGTTTCTCAAAACTTTTTGTTGACTTTGTTTCACCTTTCTGGTAAATTTAAGCATGACATTGCAAAACAACAACACAACTGTTAATAATATGCACACAACTATGAATATATCCAAGTAAGGGGACTGGGACTTATTGTAAAATATATGTATTGGGATTGTAGACATTGTATTGTGGCTGAATCTAAAATAGAAAAGTTTTGGCTTCTAAGATTGTATCATAGTTTTAAGTTGCTTTTTTCATGTCAACTTCAAAGACATATAACAAGCGTAATGTAAGCATGCACCTGGTTTATAGTACTATGCGTTGCACTGGCAAGTCTAAAAATGCTGTGGATACATTATGTGGCAACATAAATTTATGTTAATGATGGACCAAACAGTTATAATCTAGTTCATTCATTCCATGTCAAATCAACACGGCTCCCGACCCCTTTAGAATTTCATAAAATTTGGTTCACTTTTTAGATTCATAGAGAAAAGAAAAAATGCCAAATATTAGGTTTAAATCTCGTTTGGTTTCCAAAATATAGAGTTTCAAAAATGGACCAAAAGTGCAAAATTTCGTATTTCTTGCTTTACATATTTGGGTATAATTTTTTCCCTAATTATCATAAAATATTGATTTTGGTGTCAAAAGAAAGAAAAAGATTCGATCTTTCTAATGATGTATTATTTACGTGGATTTTTTTAAATTTTCATTTTAAGGTCAAACAATTTGACCTTTGACCTTGAATATCTCAAAGAAGGGTATTTTTATTTTTTTCAAAAAATATATATTATTCTTACATCAATTCTCTACACAAATATATTAGTCTCATTTTGGGACCGCAATGGGATGCCAAGTTATAAGTTTCAATCGTAACTGTAGTCCCACTCTTATCCTACAAAAACTGTTTATATGTAAATTGCTTTTCCTTTTAAAATATCTCTATATACATGTAATGCAAATAAAACTTTAACCTTAATTATTAGCTAAAATTTATAATTATTTATCTTTGATTTGTTATAACTTTTTAACTTTAAGAGTAAAAACTAATTATTTACTTATACATTGAAAAAAATTACATTTTTCCGCATTGCATTAAGTATGCAAACATCGTTTGCTGTAAAATTAAAAAACATGACATAGATAATTGGTAATAATGAGCTTTTGAGATAATTATTTAAAAGGAATGTTGAATGCAATCAGAAACATTTGTTCATACAAATTATTTGGAAAAAAATCATTTTTCGAAATTAGAAAACAGAAATACTTGTATCTTTGATCACCTATTTTTAAAAGTTTTAATTTTAAGGTCAAACAATTTGACCTTTGATATCTCAAAAAGGGGAATTTTTATGTTTTTAAAAATATATATTTTCTTCATACATTAATTCTCTACAAAAATATGTTGGTTTCATTTTGGGACAGCAATGAGATAGCAAGTTATAAAATTAAATGCAAACCCTTTTCCTTAACTTTGCTCGATAATCGCCTTTGGGTGCGAAGTAAAGATTCTCATATTCGCAATGCGTATTGCAAAATAATGTACAAGGAACTGATTGTAAATTTTCGAGTTTCTTAAAAAATTCAAATATTGGAAATTTAATTCTTGGATCTTTTGTTAAATGTGTGGGGGAGTTGCATATTTTATAATTGGGATTTCCAAGTTTTCTGATTTACGATCAAATAAGTACCGTTACAGGTGGAAGTGGAACACTTACCTTTTGTGTTTATCATATTCATAAAAATGCAAAATTAATGCTGATAGGATGTCATTCGAATGAATTACGTACAGAAAGTGAAACTCCATTAGATTCCCGTTAAACCTGCATATCTGCATTTGTTAGAAATTATCTTCAAACAATATATTACTTGTGAGATTGTAACAATTCTCCAAAATTCTAGAAATTTAGGAAACGTATAGAAAAACGTTTTGATAAAAATAGGGTTATAAGAATAAAATACAAGCAGAGATATATTTTTTACAGGTATTCCCTTGAAACTTAGAAATGACTTATTCATTTAATATTGGAGAAACTTGCTACACTTTAACGGCTTTAATGTTAAGAGTAGTTATATTTCTTTAGTGCTGGTAAAAAATTTAAAATCAGATTCTTAGCGACTTTTTCGAAAATTACTTCTTTACTATTCAAGATGCAGTTCAATGATATAATCAATTTCAACAAATAAAAAAAAAAGAAGTAAAATGGAAAAAGAAGGCGAATATGATGAAATGGTATGAATGCGATGAACTAATTTCGCGACGATATTTCAATGGTAATACGAAAAAACGTGTTTAAATTTTTGAGATTTTCCTTTTTTTGAATAGTATGAACAAACAAATTAATCTGATTGTTTGCAATGTTCTTTAAAAAATGTTAAAAATTGCATTTATGATCATGTTTCTAATTTTATAGGAAAAAACGTTTACATAATTTTTAGACAATAATTTGGGTCACAATTTTTTGCTCTATTATATATTTATAAGAAGATAGTAAAAGGAGAAGGACATATATGATAAGAGTGAACTATACAGTTTCAGTTTAAATTTTATACTTTACATACTAATCATTTAATTCATTAGAAAACTAGACGATTCGCATTTAATTCACTGTACATTTTTTTGTATTGAATATTGAGAATATCATGATATTCATTTCATAGCTGAAGTTGTTTATTGAGTGAAATTAAAGATAAAGTTTTGTATTTAAATTTATATGGTACTTGGTATATCATTGGCCAAATAAAACCAATAGATTTTTGTAGGAACTAATATACACTTACTAAATCCCTTGAATTTCGGACAACCGTTACAGTCTCAACAGGTAACAGATTGTTTGAAAAGAATTACAAACAATGGTATACACGCAGGTTTAACAGGAATCTAATGGAGTTTGAATTTCTTTATTTAATTCGTTCGAATGACATCCTATCAGCATTAATTTCACATGTTTATGAATATGACAAACACAAACGATAAGTGTTCCACTTCCCCCTGTAAAGGCACTTATTTAATCACATATCAGTAAGCTTGTAAATCCTAATTATAAAATATGGCAACTCTTCCACACATTTAACAAAAGAACAAGAATTAAACATTCATCAGTTAATTTTTTTAAAAAAACTAGATTATTTACATTCATGTGTCTGAAACTAACTTTCAGACACTTTTGTGTCCATATTTAAGACACCAGCATTTACAGTATGTTGTTGCTGGAAATGGCAGTTGTTTTGAAAACTTCGTTTTGTAGTTTGTGAAACACGTTCAGATAGGTTATTTTTAGTGCATGCAGATGTGTATACAAGGTTTTCCAAAAAGACTTCTACTGGATTTATTTTTAACTGTTTGATGAATGACATCATTGTAAATTGCAAACATTTCCAAAAATGGGTAAAGAATCATTAACTATAGTTAGACATTCTACTTTAAAAGTTACAAAATTTAATTATTGAACAGATATAACAAGAAAATGATTAAAAATAATTCTGAGATCAAATCATATTAATACAAAAAAATTGGCACTTTACTATTAAAATTGACTGGAAAAGAACTCATACAAAAACTTGACATGTATGTGATAGAAGATTGCTCTAGTATATATATATATATATATATATATATAAGGAACATAATAATTTACTTTTCTTAGTTGCTTCACTAAATTTTAAACTCGTTCTAAATCTGCTAAATTTTAAGATGGTGTTATTTTTTCTGAAAATTTTGAAATAAATTATCCATGAAAATTATTATTTCTTGCCTTATTTTAAACATTTTTTCAAATAACACTTCTATCTATAATAGATAAAATAAAATTAATCCCATACCAACTTCTTTGAGCATCCTCTATTTGTATATCGTTGAAGTATGCATAAAGTGCTTGAAATATCATATAAATGAGGTAGAATTAAAACAAGCAATTATTTCGAGAAAAAATAACAATATTTAAAAAAAAAAAAAACTCTGTCCACCACTTTCAACTGTCTAACTACCAAAAGTAACTAATAACAAGCAAGACCTAATTATTAAATATGATTTCGGAGCTCTGCAAAATGTCAAATGTTTATGAGATCCGAAACTCAAAACGTAAAGACAATCATCACTGGAGAAAAAATAATATAAAATAATTTTCATACGTATCAATGCCATCAACAAATGTTCAATTTAGGATGCATAAATATATGGCAAGATTTACCTTAGGCCATTTAAAAGCCGTAAAATATGAAAACTATTTCAGCAAATAAATTTAATAATTATAGTTTAAATATACATGACATTCTTATTGAAAAGTTACAATTTACAAAAATAAAAGTAGGCTTCGAAATGCTTTCTGTGAAACACGTCGAAATGGTCTCAAAATATATATACTTGAAATTAATATCTATAGTGACAACCACATCACAAACGAACGAAAATTTATTATTTGTTACCTTTTTACATATTAATCTACTCAATTTCGGTCTAAAATTAAAACTTCAATACAAAATAGTTTAAAAGAATTTAATTAAGGGACAATAAATTATGCACTTGAAAATTAACAAGTTTAATTCAAATAGAAAATTATTATGACAAAGCAAAGCTTTAAAAAATTAATTATTATGAGATAAACAATTCTTTTATCACTCAGGTGTTATTTAAAAACTTGTTGTCAATACTAGGGCAAGAATATCAAGCACACAAACTAGAATTTATTCCTTTCCTTAACAAATTTATTTCACATTGAAATCATATTAAATATAGCAAGCATGTGGAAGAAATTCTTAATATATTTTATAGTTTTTCCGTGCTGCATAAATTTATTTCCTAATTGTGGCAAAACCTCTTTTTAGTTCGTTTTGTCCATATACTATATTCGAATAACATGCTCTATAACTTTCCAGCTAAAGTTAAAGAGGCAACAAGATCACTGCCTTATACCCTTGTATTAATTACTTGTACAGTACGCAAAATAAATTCAGAACGATGTCTATATCTTCGGTTCTAATTGTCAAAGAATCTTGCGGTTTGCACCAAAACATTTTGTTTACAATTTTCTACATGTTTGGTGCAAAGACGTAATCTATTACATGGTCCCTTAAGAGAGCTTTTTTTACATTTTTGCTAAAATATTGGGAAACAAAAGTCAAAATGGAATGAAAAAAATTCTGGAGGTGTTTTCGACCATGATAATTCTAATGGAAGCAAAAAAAAATATGTGTTTCAATTTAAAAAAATTGAAAACTTGTTTTTTTAATTAACAATTAATTATTAAAAAACTGTTTAATACAAAAGTTGCACATTATTTATGCTTGACCTTTAATAACTTATCATTTGAAACAAAAATTGCTAAAATATATTAACTATTTAAGAATGTGGCTAAAAAATTAAATTTTCTTTTTAACATTAATTTGCCATTTTTTTGACATCAATTAAATTGCTAACCACTCATCGGGAAAATGTGAAATTTGGGATTTAGACGGTTTTTTGGATTATAAATCTAAATTTGGTATAATATTATGGGGTTGCCATTGAACTTTTTAAAATTTGGTTTAGTTTTAATATGTAGATGACCCCTTATGATAAAAAAAATTATATATAATTAATGAAGACTTTCCACGATTTACATCGATACTTGACTTTTGTTATTTTATGAATTAGAATACAAGATATAGCCATCGTTCAGTTTTTTTTGTTTTTTTTTGCGTACTACACCTAAAATTAAATATAACAAACATGTCGAAAATTCTTAATGCATTTGATAATTCTTCTGTGCTGAATAAATTTATTTACTTAGTGTGGCAATAACCTTTTACTAGTTCATTTTGTCAATAGACTATATTAAAACATTTTGTTTAATAATTTCATACCATCATGTTTTATTTTTCAACACCATCCTTGCCTTGTACCCAAGTTCGTATCTCCTTCCATGGATTCCGCTACTAGTAGAGTTCAAGTGATAAGCACTCAATATATAAGTGTACTTGGCGGAAGTACACTTGAACCGTGTCAACTCCACTTTAAAAAGAATGCATCGTTAATTATAAATAATATTCTATGTATAATATATTTAATGACATTGGCCTAATATTAAGAACCACTGGAGTAATCACTTAATTGTTAATTAGATAAGATACTTAATATTATGTAGATGACATTGTTAAAATAACACTTAAGTTTGCTCTTCACTTTTGAAGAGTGTTTTAATCTTCTGAAGAGTGTTTATATCTTTTTAATTTACGTTAGGATGTATCAAAAAATAACTTTACTCTTTCAAGAGACACAATAGAAGGGTGAAACTGCAAAAGCTTATTAAAATTAAGTAAGTGCGATTTTATTCAATCTACTGAGCACAAGAGAAGAAAATTTCAATCTGAGAAAAATCGCAGAATGCTTTATTTTATTCTTAAAGTAACTTAGAGCCCACATGCTATGTTCTTGCATTGAGCCGGAGTCTATTCAACTGAGAAACCATCGTCGACTGTTATCTTTTAAAAAAATGGAGATAAAACAGTTTTAAAAGTGGTGACAAACTAAATCGGACAATCATATTGAACTAACAGTGAAAAAAGAACCCACCGCTTCATTCAAGAAGATCTAATAAAAAGTAATACTCTTAAAAAGAAAATTAACTTTCAATGTAAATAAGATTCGTATTAAATAAGCAATAATTTTAATAATACTAAAATGAGGCTATACACTTTTGAATCTTTATCTGTAATGAAAGTTTTAAGCTTTATGCCCTTCAATGGACAGTTTTTGAGCGAAATAGTCTATAAAAATGTAAAATTATTAAAAACACAAAGAACTAAGGAAGGTTACAAAGTTAAGCTGCATATTAATATTATGGTAATCAACCTTTCGTCTGACGCAATGTGCTTGATAGAAACACATTAAAAAATAAATAAACACATCATTAAGTTCATTTATGCAATTTCCAAATGATGAACATCCTTATAAAGAGTGTCACACAAAAAAAAATACAAAAGTTTCGGCAAAAAACATGTTTCATTTTACTTTAAAACGTACGAGCATGTTTTTATCGATACCAATAATAAGCGGTGTATTGAAAGTTGACAGCTTCGAAAAACCGACAGAAATTAATGTTTAATGTCTTTAAAACATTAGTTAATACATGGCTTATGAATAAAAATGTCTAGTTAATATTATTCGTTTATAAAATTTTCTCTATACCTGTAATATTTTAGAAGATTTTTTAACATCTTATTTTAAGTTTTATGTTTACATTGGCCTATTCTGGAATGAAGAGCAAATGTTAAAAAAAAATGTAGTTCCCATCAGTTTGAATCTTTAAATTAAATCAAAGTTTACCTTTCAAAACTTTCATTAAAATATTTATAATAATCTACGTTTTTTTTGTTTTTTTTTCTTTTTTTTTTTCGTTTTTTTTTTTTGTAAGAAATTAAATTTTTTAATTATAATTCGAGCATACCATTTCTAAAAGCTGTAACAATATTTCAAACTTTCCTCTTAAAGAATTTGAAGATAGCATTATAAAACAAGTAATTACTTATTCTGGCAAGTGTTGCTATTTTAGAAGTTAGTTTTTAGTCTGATTTTAAAAGAGATTCTGCGATATTCTTCAATTATTCCTTCGACTCAGAATAAAATTATAATGAATATTGAAGAATAGAAGAGAATATTGGCTGCTGTAAGTACTTTACTAATTAAAATGTTTTGTAATACAGAAAGTATGTTAAGTACACTTCACGCAAGAAATATTTAGTAATCAGGTAAATTATAAATTAGAATATACCAGCATTTTCTTTGGTTTTGATCGTTCCCCACATCTATTCTAAGCAAGACATTTTACATTTCAAATAAATATTAATCGGTAATACCACCTTAATTTAGTGTCGTTAAAAACTAGTCGCTCGCACCCTCTGGCCATAAACTAAAAGATAAATTAATTACAATTAATTGGAGCCTGATCATGGTGTACATTTTGCATTGCGTTGTGTTTGATATCCTTATTCGAGCAAGCGCCTGGTCTCACTAATATAATAGGGCAAGGTTCTCAAAATGGTTAACAATGCTGTTCATTGATATGACGTTAAATATCAATTCAACCAAAGCATCTGCAGTGGACATGACGTCATGATGAACAGACATTATGCGACGTCGTAATAACTATAACTTCTACTACGGTGCGGTTGAATTAATACTACTTCGGATTCGAACAATCCACCTTTTTTACTTGCTTCTTTTTATTAGCGTGCTAATGAATCCTCGCTGTGTTACTGCTTAACGTAAAATGCCTGTAAAGTTTTTCCTTAAATAATAGACTTCATTAAGTAACGTGCAACATGTATTGCTTATTTAATATTTATAATTTCATACACTAACTAGCCTCACGACGCGCATAACCACAGATCAGGGCCGGCAGTTCGAAAGTCGACTTTTCCAGAGCCTCACTAACCTACTTGATATCCAGCGAATCCGGTCTTCACCGTACCACCCCCAAGCTAACGGACTCATCGAGCAGTTGCACCGACCCCTGAAGGCAGCCATAAAAGCCTACGATACTCCTAACTGGTCATCGGCATTGCCAACCATACTCCTGGGATTCCGGACAGCGCTGAAGGATGACTTACAAGCATCAACAGCAGAGCTGGTCTACGGAACGACGCTGCGCCTGCCGGGAGAGTTCTTCGACCCAACACCAACAGAAACTGACCCCAAACATGTAATGGAGGATCTAAGGAACCATTTTGCACAGATCAGACCGGTGCCAACATCAAGCCATGGAAGGAGATCAGTCTTCGTCCATCCACACTTGAAAGACTGCACACACGTCTTCGTTCGCCAGGACTTTGTCCGAGGAGCTCTGCAGGCCCCCTACAATGGACCGTACAAGGTCCTGCAAAGGTCGAATAAGACGTTTGACATCAACATCAAGGGTAGCAGGCGAACCATATCCTTAGACAGGCTGAAACCAGCATTTTTTTCACAAGAGTCTGACGCGGTGAACCCTGCAACACCCAGTGCTCCAGCCATGCTCAATGCGCCAGCAACACCCAGTGCTCCGGCCACGGTCAATGCGCCAGCAACGCCCAGTGCTCCAGCCACGGCCAATGCACCAGCAACGCACAATACTTCAGCCTCAAGTGATCTAGAAAGCTCCAGGGTCCTATTGAGCAAGCCTGTGACAACTCGATCAGGTAGACGAGTGCACTTCCCAAGACATCTCGTGTCATACGTTTGACACTGGGGAGGGAGTGTGCAGTGGACATGACGTCATGATGAACAGACATTATGCGACGTCGTAATAACTATAACTTCTACTACGGTGCGGTTGAATTAATACTACTTCGGATTCGAACAATCCACCTTTTTTACTTGCTTCTTTTTATTAGCGTGCTAATGAATCCTCGCTGTGTTACTGCTTAACGTAAAATGCCTGTAAAGTTTTTCCTTAAATAATAGACTTCATTAAGTAACGTGCAACATGTATTGCTTATTTAATATTTATAATTTCATACACTAACTAGCCTCACGAAACATCAATAGAAGAACAAAAGTCTACTAGTTTACCTAAAAGTGGGGGAACTGCAACATCATTCTGTACCTAATCTGCAAAGAAAACATGTCACCCACTCCCAATAACAACTCAATTGTAAAGGAAGACTCCGTTTTTCAGTAAAATAATAGCTTTTATTTTCTGGATAAACATAGGAAATGCCTATATAATTAAGACAAAATTACGACTTTGACAATAAGTAATGGAACAAGACTACATGGTGCTAATGACGAAGAGACTCATCAAACTATTACAATTAAACAAAACCGAAAATCAATTTGTCACATTCTCTGTTTTTTACAGGGACCAAACAAAAGTCTCCAACTTGCGAAACTAATTACTTATTAAGCACGCTTAATTAAACACCCGCGACTAAATTAAGTCGACTGAGAAGGTAATCGTCGACACTTTTCACAATAAGAAACCTATCACTTTTACATATAGTCTGTCCTCGATATTAAATTTCAATCGCAACATAAATTGTCTGCGTTTAATTATTCTCTTTTGGATGTATCTGTGTTTGCGAATAACGAATGCTAGAAGGACTTGTCCCTTTTGGGCTATTCTGCGAGGACATCCCATGGGAGATTTTTTCGAGAGGGCGGCGTCTCCACTAGCCCGGAATGCTCTTTTTTTTGGAGTGGTGATTCTTGGGAGCAATGAAAAATCGTCATTTTTCTGAGTTGCACCAACTTTTAAAATCTTGGTTGCCAGTTGATTGGTGCGGTTTTTGTTTCTCTCCGGTATTGCGCCCTTCATTGGACATAAACCTACGCCCCAGAAGCATTAAGGGCTGTAACCTTTTGCTCGGCCAGGCGACCATTGGTTTGTTTGTATGGTTCAACTCTCTGGACCTGTCTCGTAAAATAATCTCGCAAGACATTTCGTCCTGAAATCTATTCGACCCGCATCTCTTCCTCGCTAACATAGCACCGACAAAACCCCTACAAAACAATTGCTAACCGACATATTAACTCTCAGTTATATTTTTCTAACTGAACTATTGTAGTACAGGAAACGACAAAACCTGTTACAAATATTTGCAGATTAACTTAACAGTTAGAAGGATCATAAGTTTTCTCAAGGGAAAATGAAAAAAAATGAATCTCCGTTTGAACAATAAAGAATCTCTGGAAAGCGGGGATTTTTAAAAGTAAACAATGACTCATTGTTCTTTAAAAGAAACGCAATTAACTTCCTTCGAAAATTCTTTACGGATTATCAACATTTTTCTATGACAGTAATCCTACTGCGTTACTAACCAAAGCGTTGGGATTTATGAGAACATCTAAAGACAATTTGTTATTAGTGTTGTTAAATTCAACTGATCACGATATGATTTTTAAACAACACAAAAAACAAAAAAGTTAAATAATATTATTTTTCAAACAATACTACATATAATTTGAAGAGGGATATATATGGATTTAATGGCTTATCTATGAGATATGATGTTCGTTTAATATTTTTACTCCAAAGCCTTTTGAAGCGCAGTATATTTCCATGACTTTAAATTAAATAAGAATGAAATATTTTCACAAAGCGTAAAAATTATAATAAAATTAATGTATCGACTGATATAGTCTATATTACTTCTTCTGCATAGACTTTTCCCAATGTATAAGAACATTTGTTGGAATAATTGTTTTAAAACATTTGTTATTCAAAATGAAACTTTTCTAAATACATAATTGATATTCTAGTTGATGAATTTCATTGTATAAAAATCAGGGTTATGTTAGAAAAAATATACTCTATTATATTAAGAGAAGTTGATGAATATGGGGGATTATAATTAAAGTTCAACTTTAAAAAAGCTTAAAATAAATAAATTCGGGTCATTCTCACGAGTGGTTCTTTTTGTAATTTTTTTTTTTTTTTTTTTTTTTTTTTTTGAAAAATGAACTTGATTCATAATCACCATGTATATTCTTTAATAAAGGGTGATTTTAAATATAAAAAGTTTTCACATTTGCGAAATAATAAAGAGAACATGTTAAAATTTATACTGCAGTTATATGCATATCTACTGTTATTATTTTTACTGTAATAGTGTAAGAATAATTTGCTCAAGTATTAAATGAAATGAATAATTATACAATCAGTGTTTAATTCATTCAGTGCTTACTCAATCAAGGTAAAGTCACAAAATATACAAAATACTTGTTTACAGCTAAAATTATGTGTATGTACAGTAAAATTCTCTACAGAATCTAATTAAAATTTTCATGTATTCATAAAGATACATGTTACAAAATATATTAAAGCGTTTATATAATGATTAGTCTTATTGTTCAACATCGGTAACGAAATAGAATACCATAGTTTGTTTTTTCTATAACGAGTTTTATGGCACCATAATATATACAAATTTATTTAAAATATCTTGTTCTAGTATATAGCAGTATATAAATAAAAAACTGTTCTCAATAATAAAAAAACTGAGACTTGGATAGATAATTGGCTGAAAATGTTTAATCTAAAGAGTCTTTCATAGAAAAAGAAGTGTTTCTTATAAAAACACGGAACAACTTGAACAATTATGAATGACAAGCATTTATTCAACTCATTCAATACTAAGACAAAGAAATATATAGCTTTTGTACTTCACTTAGCATCTAGGTATCTACTTTAAATGAGATTTATTTTTTCAAAGAGAAAGAGAAATTTAAACTAAATATCTCAAGTCATACTAATATTTGAAATGTCATAATGATTAAAAAAAAAAAAATATTGAAGAGAGAAAAATTTACCTGAAGATGCAAACATTAATCTTTTACTTACGTTCAATTTTAATTAAAAGTCGCTTTACGTATATTCATGAATTGATACTTGACGACGAAACGAAATATCAAAATAAATTTATAAAAAAGTGCTAGAGTATTCTTCTGATTTTTCCTCGTTTATAATTATCTGCTTTTATGAAGTACTTTTCAATAATTTAATTAGGTAAATACTGATTTTCAATATACATTTCTTTAATTTACTCTAAACACAGTTTTAGATTACGCATAAAATAAACACTTTAAACTTGCTACTTGAAATGTTTTAAGATTTCAAAAACCATACCTTTTTAATTAGCTGAAAATATTTGTGAAAAGTAATACTTAAATATCTTTCGATACCTGACTTTTTTGACGTATTCCGTTTTAAAAAAATAAGCAACTTTCAATAAATTGTATGTACCACGAAATATTCTAATATTTTGAAACAGGTAATGTTTTATTCAAATTTTTATATATTCTTCAAATGTCATTTTAATTTGATTTATTATACATGTTCGTAGCTTGTTTGCTAAATATGTTTACAAACTCTGTATATTTCTCTGCAATTTAAGGTTTTATGGTATGAAAGTTTTTGTATAAGCTGTGCATAAAAACGTTCATTCAAAAATGATTTATTCTATTATGATTAAGATACAATAATATTGATATCAGAGCAGAATAGGAATTTTGTTTCCTACATAAAGATATGGCCCACTCACTTTTAAAATCATTTTATTTCTTTAATTTTTTATAAGATAATGTTACTTTAAATAATGCGATTTTTTTTCTCAATGAGCTCTTTTGAAAATAACTGTTTTAAATAAACTGGTTGGAAAATGGGACTAAAATTTGATGACAGCTGCATGTTGTTTACGGATGAGACACATTTACATTTGAACGAATTTGCGAATACACAAAACTTGTGAAAGTGGGGTACTGAACAGCTGTGTGTTTTGGAAAACCAATGCATTCTAAAAAGAGACCGTTTCGGCTGCACTATCCACTGGTCTGGTGAGTGAAAGATACCGAGCTCATGAGCGGTAGATTATGGGTTCAGTCCTGACCTCGCAGAATACTGATGTGTATGATAACGGGGGCACATTAAATTGGTCGTGTCCTCAATGTCCTGTTATTGTGGTGGGGTTAGAGAGAGAAGTATGCGTGATAAGGTATCGACCTCGTAATCTTATCGTTGTTCAAAATTACGAGGAGTATTTGGCTATGATAAGCATCTGATAGTAGCAGAAGTAGACAGCCGGAATAGTCCAAACTAAACTATCCAGTAAATGGATCATACGGCCCTATTCCATCATTTTGGTAGGTTATTTAGGATGTGGAATCGATAAACTCATTCAGATTTTACAATAATTTGTTGCCACATTTCAGCATTTAGGATTTAAAGCATTTTAAACCTGTATATTCAAATTCCATACCTGTCTCTTTCTGTATCTCGCTGTTTCGCAGTTATGTCATTTCAAATTTAGAGAGTCCTTTGTAAAACATCCTGTATAAATCTATTCAAAGCTTGAATTGGAATCAACTTCTTTCCAAACCAAACAGAAAAGAGTTATCGTAATATTTATAATCTGACATATCGACAGATGCGTGGAGGAAACAAATCCATCCCGAGAAGGAAGTTCGCAAGAAGAGGCGAAAAGAGACGAGCGAATTTTATTGCGAAAACAGATGTTCTTGAAACACGTCAGAGGAAGAACCGAAATGAAACTGAACGTGAAATAAAGCGAAGCATCTCCCATCTGGATGATCTGGAAATGCGTTTCATCGGAGCTGTATTTGGAAAATGACGAGTACCCAATAGGACTGTGAAAAGAGAAGGAGGGTATTTTCATGTGCTTGGCTTACAGCCGTGTTGTGTTCCCACGATTTACACATTTTTATTCAAACGACTTGTTGTGTGAAAATCAAAACTCCTTTTCAATTTGAAGAAAGTTTCTATGTATAACACTAGTGAGCCTGGGCATTTGAGATTGTTTAGAAAAATTATTCGTTAATTCTTTAGAGTTGAATATTGTATTTTATTGCTGAAAAATCTAATCCCTTAGGTTTTCTCAACATGTTTAAAGTAATATTTTTTCTTTCCTATAGTTCTGCCATCTACTGTTTACTATCACAACTTCCCAAAATTTTGGACTATTTCTGATTTTTTAACTTCGGTTTTCAAATAAATAATAATTACAAATAAACTATTCTTCAGAAGCAGAGGTGTTGGACTTTAAATTGGTATATCATTTACCAATTTTAGTTTTTCTAAAAAAAAAAAGGAGAATGGGTCTATAATTAGTCCTCCAAGGTTCCCTTATCACGTTTCACTCGATTTCTTAAGAACAATCACAAAATTTTAGTGTACGGTAAACACCACCGAAATGGCGATTTTGGAGATATACTTTTCGATAATTCTTACATTATCCTTTCTTGTAAGTGAAACAGTGGAGAAAAACAGTAGTAGATAAGTGATGCTCAAGGCAAGAGAACTCTGTGTTGAAGACATTAATTTTTCAACCTTTTACGTATTTATAAATTTTTTACAGGAATTTCGGAGGTGGAGATGTTTAAAACATCTTAAGAGGCATTACCGCAAAGATTTTGATCAAAATCGTTATCACATGTTATATATTTCTGGAATAATTTCATCTGTACACAGACAGCATATGTCATAGGCCGGGCCAAAAAAGTCAAAGTATCTTGGATCTTTTAACGGTAGTGCGGAAAAGTTGTGGACTCTCATTATTAAAAAGTGTGTAAAATCTGAAAATCTGAATTGATATCTTCTGTCGCCTCAATGGGTCGAAATTTGTGAAAATTGGACTAGAAATGCTTAAAATTCAAAAATTAATAAATTATCACAAATTTTGTGGATAATTTTGCGGTAATGCTTAAAACTTACTGTTTTTTATCAACAATACCTGTAAAAAAATTAGAATTATACGTCAATATCTTCTGCCACCTCAAAAACACCGAAATTTAAAAATTAAAGGCAATTTTTTTAATAAAAACACATTACACTTTCCTCATTGTAATACGAAAATAAACTTTGTTCCATCTTTCAGACTTACAAATTACAAAAGCCTTATTGATTGCAATCTTTTTTGCACTGTTTTTCTGGAGTTTTTTTTTACTAAAAATTCTAGCATGTGGTTTCTGGATTCTAGGATTGCTCCATCCCTATTCTGCTGTCCAATTGCTTTTCCGGTGGCTTCAGTGTTTAGTTTTACAATTTATTCGACTGCTTGTGTACGTGAAGGATATTAATAAAATCCTAGCCTTCCAAATGGACATAAGTATTGCTTATGTTCATTTTAAGTGATGAGAGAAGCCATATTAGGACCCTTACAGCTACATTGATTATTAAAGCAAAAGCAAGGGAAAATGACCCAGATGAAAATTGCGTTTGAAGATTCGCTATTCTTGCTGTTGACCTTGGAGCTACAAACTACACAGATCTTATGAACTTGCAAACTTGTTATGTAACATTACCGCTATTTCTCAGAGAGGTCAGTTTTTATGAATTTTTGAAGATGATACAGGACTGTGTGGTCAATGAACGGCTATGATTTTATTAAATATCCTTCACACCCACATACAAGCAGTCGAGCAAATTGTAAAGCTAAACACTGAATAGGGAAGGAGCAACCCTAGAAACCAGAAACCACCTGCTAGAATTTTTAGTAAAAAAAAAAAAGCCAGAAAGCAGACCAAAAGAGATTACAATCAATAATGCTTTTGTAATTTGTATGTCTGAAAGGTGGAACAAAGTTTATTTTCGCATTACAATGTGGAAAGTGTAATGTGTTTTCATTTAAAAAAAATACCTATAATTTTTGAAATTCGGTGCCCTCGAGGTGGCATAAGATATTAACGTATAATTCTAAAAAATTTTACAGGTGTTGTTGTTGAAAAACAATAACTTTTAAGCATTACCGCAAAATGATCAACGATATCTGTGATTATTTATAATTTTTGAATATTGAGTATTTCTAGTCCAATTTTTACAACTTTCAACCCATTGAGGAGACAGAAAATATCAATTCAGAGTTTTAAAATTTTACACACTTTTTAATAATGAGAATCCACAACTTTTCAGCACTACCACTACAAGATCCAATATACTTCGACTTTTTCGGCCCGGCCTAATATGTCATCCCCAGGACGTCTTTTCCCCTACGTACAGATGTCACTAAAGATTGCCTGCAGCAGTACTTAACTCTATCATATAGAAAGTAGCCATAACATTATTTGTGATACACCTATAAAATCCTGTTTTATAATCATATACAGAGTGAATAATGCTGCGCAAACTACAAACTCAAAATAACCACCATTTCCAGCAACAATATGACCAAATTGAAACATCGTTTTGTAGTTTTTGCAACATGTTCAGACCAGTTTTTTTATTATTAATTTCATATAAGAGTACCATTCATTGAATATTTTTGTAACTAGTTTTGAAAATTGATGGATAAAATTCCGTAGTTACCCAAGTAGAATACAGAAAATGGTACATTTCTATAGTTTTCATGTTTTTTATTCATCTTTGAAAACCGTCCGTCCATTTCGGAACATCCCGTAGATATGGCTGACATCGCATGACATTTTCTGATATTATGTTTTAAAAAAAACCTGTCAAAATGCCAATATTTCTGACCAACTCCTATGAAATGAAACCCCCATTTGACAAAAGTTTATTAAAAACAATTTTCTCCCACAGCTCTTTGATCCAGATCTTGAAGAATCCCAGTGCAACCATGCCAAATATCAAAAGAGTGTGCCTAATATGAACGACACCCAGATCCCCCTCCAAATCTTCCCTTCCAAGATTAACGACAGCGGGACTTTTGGCCAGCGAATCAAAATTGAGGAAACCAAATTTCCGGGGAGTCCTATCGCTCCCTCGATAAATAACAAATATTTCGCCCGGCCTTTACTTGATAAAATAACAAATATTGCGTTTTTCTCCATCTGGATGTTACGTGAGCTGCTGAAAAATGGAAAGAAAATATTGCTCCTCCAGAAATTCGAATGGGACTTTTGAAGGCAATTTTAATGGATTGGAAACTTGGAACTGTTTATGGTGATTTTTTGTAAAGTAAAGCGAGAGGCTTGGAGATTTCCAACTAAAACTAAGGTAAAAAGATAAACGGAAACATGGAGAATTGCCCGTCACATCTTTATGAAGAATTAAGAATACCTTGATAAGAATATCTTGATTGGTAGAAATTGTTTGTAAAATATGGAATTAGAAATAAATCATTGGTAATGCGATAGCAATGATAAACAATCATGTAGTTTTTAAGCATGGAAATTACTTTTTTTTAAGTTTTTGCATGATGTTTGAATTAATCATTTTCTATTTTGAAAACTAGTTAATTTTTATAATTTTAAAAATAATATAAAATTTTTAATCAATTAAAAGGGTTCAAACCACAGTTCTTTTAAATGTATTTTTAAAGTTAGTTTTTAGATATCTTTAGAATGGATTTCTTCAGAACTTTACAAAAAAGAACAAATAAAAAAAAGTGTAAAATCAAATATTATAAAACGTATTTTGTTTAACTTTCTTCGATTCATTATATATTTTTTTTAATTTCATACATTTTTTCAATATGCCACATAGCGCATTTTTATATGAATTTTAAATATTGCTTTGTTGCTTATTTATTGTAGAATACTTATATAATGACAACATTCAGTGTTTATGGTTAAAAGAAGATTTTTTTAGCTAAAATTTTCTTTTTTCGTTTTCGAAAAAAAAAATTCTCTATAGAACTTTATAATATTATATCACAGTTCCAGAATTAGCATCTAAAAAGACGAATGACACCTTAAGACACCTTAAAACGACACGTATCTTATCGGTAAGATTCTTATTAGAAAATCCACACATTCATTGGATTTTTAAATGAAATTTAAAACTATTTTAAAGTATATGTTTCTCGAATTATTTTAGTAAGCAACAAATTACCAAACCGTTATTTATAATTATATTGTAACAGATAAACTAACCTTTTTGTAACAACATTTTACATAAAATAAATGCATGTCCTTCATGTTTTTTTATTGGCATATAGTACAATTTATTTTCTAATTAAATATACCCATTGGAATATCATTTCAAAAACTCCTGTTAAATTTTTCCTAGTTCAAAAAAAGAAAAAATACTTTTCTACGTTTTCTTACCGCAATTCCCTTAAATTTTTAGTAAATTTGCGATATTAATTATTATTTAAAAAAGAATACCATACATTTTCCCTTGAAAATCAGTTTATTCATAAAATTACAGTTAAATAATTAAATAGTTGTTGAAAGAGAAAAGAAAAATTCAAAAGTTCTATAAAACATTCCTTTTATCCTCTACGTTCATTTTTTCCCCCACCTTTATACTATTTCAGTGAATTGCATTAGACATATTTCACTCTATGAGCTATGAAATAAACTTTGGAAAATATTTTTATTTGAGAGGAAAAATAAACAGGACAATAACTCACAGTTAGCCTGCCTAAACTCAAACTTTGTTTAGGAATTGAGATTCAGGCAGCCTCATTTCTTTTCTTTGAAATACCAAATCCATCTTAACTGCTTAAACCTTCCATTTTTTTAACTTTTCATGGCTGTATACGTCAGAAAGAAAGATGTAAGAAATAAATATTTCTGAATCTAATTTTGATGTTGTGAGCGTAAAAGACTAGATACTCGGGTTGTTCATTTCTAAATCACGCAAAGAAAAGTCCGACTCAAAGTTTCGAATTCTTCCAACATTACTCATCACGCGAAACAAAAATGACTGCGAAAGAGGGAACACAGTATTCAAATTTCCTGCATAATAACTGTTGTAAAAATATATTTTCTTTTTTATTTCTACTGGATTAATCTTTAACCAAAGTGTTTCACAATGAATTTTAATATACTGAATAACATAACTACTATGTTCTTTTATTTAGGCAATCACGTTTGTTTTCTTATACCATATAATAGTTACGTATATTTTGTCTTTTAAAGGAATTCATGTTACACATTTTAGTTTATTATGCATGTATATCTATGTAATGTACTTCCATTAGTACTTCTCTTTTCAGTATTTTCTTGAGTTTTCAGTAGTTAGTAAGATACGCTTTGAATTTAGTCGGATATTGCTTAGACCGGCTCAAACCAGTTCGTTAGCACATCTACCTTGTCTAATCTACAAAAGCCCAAGATTTTTGTTCGGCTTTAAACTTTGGCACTTTGCTCTTTTATTTTTCCTCACGCCAAGCATAACCACACTCTTGTCCTCCTCGTCTATGGAAATAAATTCTTGTTTTACTCGGGCACGACTTGCTTCTTAAGACGGTCTACACTACTGCACCATTTTATCTACATAGTTTCATACACACCGTGGTATAAACAAACATTCAAAACTACGCTTACTAGTGAGCTTTTCTTTTCTCCTCTATTATGTTACCATCTACTGTATATAATCACAACTTTTCAACTATTTCTCCATTTTAACCATAAAATTTTACTCCAGAGTTTTCAAATACTTTTATTTGTTTAATAACGAAACAAATTTTATTGATAAGTTACTATTCCAGTTTATACAATAATTATTTAAATGCATTACGCAAGCAGCACAATCGCTAGCTAATTTCTTTTACGTTGATATTCACGTGGGGTGGGTTTTTTCTATACCTGATAATTTTTATGCTCAAAAAGACGACGTCATTTGATTTAAAAATCGTTTTGGGTACATTGAAATCATAATTATACTTAAAAATTAATTTTTTTAATAATTTTTGACCGTAGAAACATTCATTATTTTTCAAATTGCTTACATTTTGTGCATTTAACTACAATATTATTGATCACAAAATGAAACAAATCTAAGTATTTCAATATGTCTCCTATACTATCATTGAGCTTCAATTTTCAAGTAACTGTTCTACATGCAGTAAATATGCCCTTGTATTGATTGCAGTTATTATTCTTATTTTAATATCTAAATGTTATGTCAAATACCCAAATTAAAAACAATTATAGTCTACCGATAAACCAAGTGCATTTGTAAAATATTTTTAAATATTTTCTTTGGAATCTAAGAAACTAAGGGTATGTGTAAATAAGCACCTATTGCATAATTAATACTTTAAAAAAATTAAAATTAAAAAAATTATAATTTAATTTTTTTATAATTTATGGCAAATATGAATTTAAGGTCCATGAATACTTCCTTTTATTTTTCCATAAGGTATGGAAAATGAATATTTTTACCAGTCACAATAAAATGTTCGTAACTGCATTTCAATCGGATGTATTTAATTATGAAATTAAACATTTCAATCAGACACCATTTAATGTTCGTAACTATATTTAAATATGATACATTTAATACATTAATTTTGTTTCTTCCATTTGAGTTTTTAAGAAATATTATAGAGAGAATAGATGTGATGCACTTCGTCTTATCATCCTTACCATACATGTCTCTCAGGATTCCATTTCTTAAAAGACGCTGTTAATTTGGTGGAGTCAGCTTTCACGCAAAAGTGATTGATTTTGAATGTTTAAAAGTCGTTATTTGTGGAGGTAATTAAGGGAATTCCCTAAATTTCTCCTCCCTTCGTGATCTCGATTAAAAAACACCCACTTCCAGATCCTTATTTTTAGGTCTAGATTAATCTTTCTTATAGACTAAGAACCTCATTACTCTTAAGATTTAGTAGGAAAAAGCTATAATTGTACAATTAAAAGCATTTTAAATCAACCTTTAAAAAGAAATCATCAATTCTCTATGTGTATACAGGCCATTTTCCAGTAAGTGAACAATTTATGTCCCAGCTGCCTAAAAACTTTAATTTTGTAGATAATAAAAATTGGATTCAGTTATTGATTTACACAAAAAAGAAGTAGCATTTTCAGCACTTAAACCCTATAATAACAGTCAAAAAAATAAAAATATCAGTATTAAATGTCAGCAAAATGTCCCTTCCTTTCTTTTCCCCCATACATGGTTTTCTGTATACAACATGTCTTAACCAATGCAACGTGTAATTATTCTATTTAGATAATACCATTTTGTAAAATTTATACGTCAATAGATCATTTCCTGCTTTAATTATTCATCAACATACTCATAGTTTTCCGAGATGCACTTTGAAATTTTTTACCTTGCTTTTGCATCCCTTCTTTTCCTTGGCTGTGTAACCGTCACGTAAAACAGTATTAGGGCAATTCTATGAATGACGCACGGGACATTTTCGTTTTTCTCGTAAATGGATTAGAATTGAAACATTATGATGATTCTAGTAGTTATGTTTTTGTTTTATATAATATTAGCTTGTTGCAAAGTTACATGGACAAATAATTAAATTAACTAGGTCAAATACACATTTATAAGTCACCAACGCATGGGATACAGACTTGTCCCATGTGTCGTAGATATAAGATGCATATTTGACCATAGTTAGGATAACTATTTTTTCATGTAACTTTACAACAAACAAATATTATACAAACCAAAAACATAAATACTGGAATTTTAAGATTATAATCTGTTTACAAGTAGAAAAAAGAGCCACAATGTCCCGTGCGTACAGCAGATAATTGCCTACTAAAAAGGAAGAAGGAAACCATGTGGTTTATAAAATACAGTTGAATCTTTTGAAATTGTATAGTGTTTTAGCAACTGACAAGCCAGAAGTTGAACGGTGTTACCTTTTTCAATGTCCCTACTTCCCCTAGTATTTCAACGTGATCCAATACGATACTTTAAAAAACGAAACCTCTAATAAATAGTACTAATCTACAATATGCTGAAAATTTGAATTTTTAGGAAATTATGTTTAATAGGAAATTAGGTTTCCGAGAATTTGCTTTCACATTAAGTAGTCTCTACCAAATATTGTTTGATATCTTCCCCCCATTTAAAATACAGAATATTTTCAGTGGTGCACATAAGAATGATGCATGCATGGAAAATCAAATTTAGAATTGCCATGTATATAGGGAACCCGATGCTGTCAGTAATATCAAATGTCAAGGATAAAATGGACTAGATATGCGATACAGAAAAAAAGGAAATAAAAAAAATTGCCACGATAGATAAGATAGAAAAAGATCCAGGCTCAGTGAAATGGGTTTGCTTCCTTGAAAGTGATAACCTTAAAATAAAATACTGGTGGATAGTCAAGAGTCAACCTCAAATATCCGAATCCTAGTATCTCACCAGGATATTGAAATAAGTTGCAAAATACAATATTCATTTGAAGATCAACTTGGCCCATTTGCTCATCACAAGTACTTTACAAATAACCGCGATTTTTGAGTAAAATATATGTTTTAAATGTTTGTTGCTATCTGAAACCAATTAGAGAAAACTAATTGAAGAAAATATTTCTTTAAAACACATTTTATAAGTGTAATATATATATATATATATATATATATTAACATGAACTATTTTAATCAGGCTGATATATAGATATTTCTATATATTACTATTTATCATATGCAAGTACGAAAAACAATGCTGTTAATTTGTTTCAAATTATTCATTCACACGAACGCACACATATAATTAACTGGTGCATTTAATTACAGGGCAATTGTAATTTAAATTCAATACATGAAGAAATGGTAAATGGAACACTATTTGAAAGAGTTGTTTCTTATTCTAATCCATTTTCCGCGTATATTCAGATCAAATTCAGGTCAGTACGATCAGTGGGTTTTTTGGGGTTTTTTGGGTTTTTTTCAGCTTTTTGGAAATTGAATTTTAAATATGTATGCAATCATGTATGCAATTTATTATTTGGTCTATTATTTTCTACGTACAAATAGTTTGAAAAATGAATCATTCATGCAAAATTATGTATACTAATTTATATTACGCACAAATGTCTATTTTGAAAATAAATTAAAATATTCATATTTTCTATTATGCATTTCTTTTGAAAAATATTCTTAAACATACTAAGAATAAAAATGTGACAAACAAGTAAGAGGTTTTGAGGCACATAACCTTAAACAATTCAGAGAGCATCAACGCCACTGTATTTTTTTTTTCTTGCATTTCCGCCACATCGACTTTATTTAGTATAATAAGCTTAAGCTACATAAGCGAAATAATACTCTTTGATTAAAGATATTTTGCGATGGAGGCCCAAGTTGAAACCCCATTTTTCCAACCATTGAATAAATTAAAAAATCATATTTTAAAATTTTGAACTTTTTCAAAACCTGAAAAATATGCAGCAATTATTCAGATTTCAGATAACCCTCAAAGCGTCTAAAACTTCCAATTATTTTGCTAGTTAGAGAACTTTTTTTAAAAGGTCACTTTAAAAAAAATATTTTTAGTTCGATACTTTTTTACCTAACCAGAATTTCGCAAAGCATTGAATTTTAAACTTATACATTTAAAAAAAAAAAAAAAATGTTTTTTTATTAATAGTTTGATAGTAGGTTCTCATCTTATTATTTACGGAAATTTACAAATAACCAACAGAGACAATAACAAGCACCCAAAGAAGTTTAATTATCTAATATTTTAGCTGTTGAAGAGAATTCTGTATAATCAAAACTAGTTCCAGTAATGTGTCAGCTTACGATTCTCGCTGAAAGTGCCTTTAATGATTTAGATTGCTTAAGGGGAGTTGGTACCCAAAAATTTATAAATAATCGATTTTGAGTATATTATTGTTTTTCATAATTTAAATTCTCCCCTTTGAAAGGATATATCATTTGTAATAATACCTCAACTAGAAGTATTTTAATAATGTTTTAAAGACAAAATTTTTAACTATTAGTGTAAGTAAAGTTTTCTTTAAAATGCGTTTTTCTCAAAACTACATTTTTCAATATTCATGTGCCTTTTTCTCAAAAACTGCGCAAACGATCTTCCTGAAATTTTTACCACATATTCCTGTTATGTATCTGTATATACTGAAGAGATTCTTTTTTTTTTATTTTAAAAGTATTTTTTGTATTGGCTTTTTTCGGCACAAAAAAAATCTTGTGATTTTAACAAATCTAAATGACTTTCACGAAAATTCATTAAAAAAAAGTAAATGAATCACAATCAAAAGCTAACTTCAGTAGAGTAACAAATGTCTTCTAAGTGCACTGTAAAAAAATTAGGCTTCTATGTCAAATACTTTCTGAGAAAAAGGTACATGAAATGTGTCAAATTAACATTACAGGAATAAAGGGTTCCAACTCTCATTAATGTAATGTTCATTTTATTTGTATAGATTCACAACCATTCGAATTATGGCACATTTCAGTCAGTACTACTGAGTAAAAAAAGCTTGAGCATGAATTTCACTGCGAATTACACAGGAGGATTAATAATTCCACCTATCCCAAATGTTTGAATGACTTACTACAGACAACTCAAATAAGGAAGTGAGTTGCGAATGGTGAGGGCTAAAAGTCATTCATTGATGAAATGTTCAGTCCATATTGTTTTAGTTTTTTTGAGTTACCCAATGAAAGTAAAATGGAGTTTCAGTATTTCTGCTTGTGGGGTTTATTTATTATTTTTTTTATTTATTTATTTTTTAAAAATGCATGGTGATTATATACAATACAATCATTTTCTTTACAATACAATTCCCCTAGTGACCGCTATGACAAACGAATGTGAATGGAATTTGAGAGTAGAAAAAAAATAGGAGACTCACGGTTAGCGACACAATTTCGAGAAATTCAAAAGAAAACACTCTATTTTATGTACTGTAATCAGACGAGTAAAACATTATTAATAAAGTTGGAACAGTGCCCGTAGCATAAAAATTGCCAGCCGCAAAACAAACAAGGAAACTACAGAGAAGCGCTCATTTTCGAAACTCACCACTGAGTACGGTGAGAAAACCGAAGCTATAATCATACATAGTGGTTGCCGCCAACATGGCGAGAAGTGATGATGACGCGTTTTACGATGCTTTGAAAAACACTATGATGTTTTAGAAACAGCGTTCCAATCGAAATGTAACATGAATCAACAGATTCGGGAGGAGGCCAGGCAAGCTCTGGGTAAGTTAAAATCTTCCATTTATAAGAGTTTTGAACTTAAAAAAGCTGCTAACGTTTTGAAAGCTTGCAAACAAAGTTTAAAGGAAGCCATTACTAAACCAAGCTATGCTGAGGCTGTGGCGTCATCTAGTGTTTTAAGAAAAATCCTATTTCTTCTGATTTGTGTCTGTGTGGACTCTGATAAGTGTTCGTCTGATGATGTTAAGATAATTATAGTTGCAATTAATCCACAGAAGCTCAATTAGCCAAAAGTAATTTTGAAAATATTCGAGGAAACAAAGTCTTAGTAAAGTGCTTGTCGGAAAATGATCATAATCGACTTCAAACAGAATTAAAGTTAAAATCCCTGGAATTAAATACTTCTCTGCCGAAAAGAAGGAATTCTACTATTCTTGTGAAACATGTTCCAAATGAAGTTACTAATGAAGACCTCCTAAAAGTGATTGTTGATCAAAAATCTGAAATTACTGAATCTGTCGAAAACATGAGTTTTTGTAGAGTTCGTTTCACCCTGAAGAACTTTCCATCTTCGAGGCACGTTATTATAGAAACACATTCCATGGTTCGCGAATGTATTTTTCACCTTTATAAGTACAAAACTACTGGAGTGTGTGTGGAGTGGATTATTTTCTCATTATTAATAGATGTTTTAACTGTCTTGGGCACGATCACCGTGTTTCTGAATGTGTTAAACCCATGGCCGATTTCAACTGTGCTGAAGAACAAAAAGTAAAGGATTGCTTGAAGACAAATATTAAGGTTTAGGTAAATTGCATCCATTTTTATCACAAGACGAATAATATTCATAAAAATGTGAATGTTGATCACAGGCCCTTCTCAGAGAGCTGTCCAAGCCATATTTTTATGAAAAAGAACACTCAATCTCGATTTAACTATGGTTAAGTCATATAAACAAGTTCTTAAATGTGTTCAATTAAATCTTCACAAATCAAAATCTGCGACTCAACAGTTAATCTTGAACATAGAGAAAGAAAGTACTGCACTTGTTCAGGAGTCTCATTGCTACAAGTATTCTCTCCCAGGCTTACCAAGCAGTTAAAGACTTTACAATATTCCTGATTCTGACTGCGTTAAATCTGCCATTATAGTACGATCACGTAATCTTTCCACTTTTTTAGATTGTCGAAATACTAATTACAATATGGTAACATTGGATGTCCCTATCGGAACAATTACGTTTACTTTTTTTCCTTCAGCGAATATTGACTTAGATCTTAGTAAAATTAATCAAGTCTTCATGTATAAAAATCTCAATCGTACTACCTGGTGCATGGATTCAAATACTAAATCTGAATTATGGATTATTCAAACAGTTGTGGAAACAAACTGAGTGACTTTTTTTCTGCAAACAATTTATTCGTTGTTAATGAGGACTGGAACCTACCTTTCATAGAACCCATGGATCAAATTATATTGATGTTAGTTTTCAACTCAGATTTGCTCCAGGATATATCACGTTGGTGTATTTCTGATAGTGAATCCCTTTCTGATGATAAGATGATAGAAATTGATTCATGCCTCTCTACAGCTTGGCGAGACCTATCAATTTATCCTCTCAAGATTTTCAATACTAGGTGGACGAACTGGTGTCGTTTTCAAGAGTTTTACTTGCCTCGCATTACTCTTATCTAGGGTTCTCTTCAAAACTGTACTGAAGGTCCTTGCCTTAATTCAATTGTCGAAGAGTTTTGTTCCAAGCGTTCTCATCTTCTATGCCTATTAAGCACCATGGCATGCATTGGGTTCCTCTGTGGTGTACTAAATTGGATGTATTAGAAAAAGACTTAGCGTAGATTTCAGAGGTCAAGAAATCCAATTCTCAGAGAGATGTATACAAGTAAATACATGAAATATAGAAAAGAATATAATCAAATGCTCACAGCCGCTAAATCTGACTCTTGGAAGGCATTCCTTTCGACTATTGACGTTCACAATATTTGGAAAAAAATCTATACTCATAGCGTCAAGAGAAATTTCACGAGGAAAATAAAAATAACTGGTAATCTACTACCCGCAGGTGAGACAACTAACATTTTAGCATTGAAAAATTATAAAATTTGGTATTTAGACTTCTTTTTTTTGTATTCTAAATCTAAATATGGTATAATTTTATGGGGTTGCAATTAAACTTTTAAAAGTTTAGTTTAGTTTTAATATATAGATGACCCCTTATGATAAAAAAAAATTATATGCAATAAAGACCTTCCACAATTTACAACGATACTTGACTTTTGTTATTTCATCAATTAGAATTCCAGAAATAGCCATCGTTCGGATTTTATCGGATTTCGGAGCCAAAGGAAATGAGTCTAGAACTCTTAATTTAGATAATCTTAGGCCTCTTTCACACGGTGCGGAAGCGGGCTCTCAAACGCATATGTTGTGATGCTAATATTTAATTTTATACGTATGTTTTTGTTTTAAGTGCACTTTTCCTTCCTCTAAAGTCTTTGGTACTTTGCTCATCTTGACTTTTGCTCTCCACTAATATTTTTCTTTTCTGGCGAATCTGTGGGTAGTTGGATTACCTTTCCAATTGCGGAATTGAGTTGCATAAACTCTAACGGGGGATTGGAGAACTGCTACGTCAGCTACCTGAAGGAGAAAACGTCTTTCTGGTGGCGAGCTGTGAGTGCCACGATTTTCGTTTGGGTGAAAAGGAAGTGAAGGGTGAAAAAGCGAGACGGCGGTAGGATCAAAATAAGAATCTACGGGGGCCAAAGGAGTAAAAGAGGAGAAAAACGGGGTAGCGGTGAGAGAGGGAGATAGGTTTTTGGGAGCTTGGAGATAGGTGATGAGGTAACCCTGTGGCGGCTAGTATTGAAAAGAGAGACGGTTTGAAGTTTTGAAAACTCTAGATCGTACAAGAGACTACTAAAGTAATCCCCGCCAAAGCCTGAGAAATCGTTGCATTATGCTCCCCTAACGATAAGCCGTGTTGCTACCTGACGCCGGAGCCTGTACCTTCCTCGGAAGCTGTGTTACTACCTGACGCCGGAGCCTGTACCTTCCTCGAAAGCTGTGTTAATTCCTGACCCTGGAGCCTGTAACTTCTCCCGACGCTAAGACACTACCTGATCCTGGAGCCTGAATCTTCATGTGCCAGTCAAACGCGCCTGGAATCTGAGACTCTCACAGATAAGCATTTCTAAAACTAATTCAAAATGTTCTTACTTCACTGAAAAATTATCATTAATCAAGTATTTAGTTAAAATCCTATGCCATTGCCATTTCCCCGCTCTGTATAAAATTTTGTTGTGCGCTCTACGTGCAGGTTATATATATAGCCTCGCTAGGCCATTACTAGGTTAATTTGTGTGTTAAGACGTTTTGCTAGACTTGAATATTTGTTGTTGTTAATTTTAATTAAATTCCTTTACTAAGAAAATCTACATGCTTGTCTTCTTTAACACATGTAACACATCATTAATACATCTGACTGCATCCATTATACCACAGTAGGGATGTTAGCTGAATTTTGGGTTATGAAATAATGTTTAACACATGCCTTTAACCTTTAGATTATTTTTGTTTGAAAGTTCTCAGGTGAATTTCACCACACATGCCTTTTCACACGAGCCCATATCTGCGGACTTTTCGCCCGCATCTTTGAAGAGTATGATTATTATTTTCACTCGGTGAATGCAGTATCTGGATAAGCGTTGATTAAAAGTATTTAGTTATTTTTTAAGTTTTACTTTATAATATAAGTGTAAAATTTAACTTTGGATAAAAGAAGATTACGGTTAGATAGGCGTTTGTTGGATCATCCTATTTATCAGGGCCGGCCTAAGGCCTGTGCGATCGCACACATGTAATTTTCAGAGGGGAGACGAAATGAGAAAAATATTTTTAAAAAATAATATGATATGGTAAAAATATAAACTAGTAAAAACATTTTCCGCTACTAAAGCTAGGAAGGTCCATTGCTAAGTGATGTAGTACAGGTTATTTTAATCAATTATTTAAAAAAAAAATTTATTTTTTTTTAGATTTTTTCAAATCAAAACTTTTGTTGTAATTAAAAAAATGCGTCTTATTTTCTGACAAAACTATAAACAGAATAAAAGAATTTAGAAGCTTGCTCTTTACAGAAATACAGTACACCATACCAATTGAAGTTTGCAAAAGTCCGTTAAAAGAATAAGCAATAGAAGAAATCATTTTAAAAAATAGAAATAAAGAAAAGATACTAAATACTTTGCTATTTATTACTACTTATTAGTTTTAGTTTTTAATCCCTTTAAAATACCAAATTCAGGTATTAAGTTCCTGCAAATTTTAGTTATAAGTCACTCATACCATTTTCGGAGGGTTTTTCCTATACCCATTTTCATTGTAAGAAGAGCCAAAATTCATTCCTGCACACACAGCATTTTGCTCTTAGGCCAGCATTGTAGTTGAACAAACAGCTAAGATAATACCAGTACTGATTAGCAGTATTAATATAGAGTAGGCAGCTTTTACTTACCGAAGTGGGATTCTCTTGCTGTCTCCAAAATACCGAAAAGTGATTTGAAACTTAAAGTGGAGTTTGAACTTTTTCACTCAAAGCCGTTGTTATGTTTTAGGAAAAAGTTTCAATACTAGTATACATTGGAAAAAATTTCCTAAATTTTTTAATTCGATTCACATTTTTTCGCACTTAACAAGTGTTAAAAAACTAGCATATCTGCATACAAATTATTCATTTGAGGATTGATTATATTAAAAATTAACTAAAAGGTATACTCCTGCACCAATCATAATTCAATTTGTAATTTTTTTTATTTTTTTTTTTTAAATTTAACGACAAAAGATACACAATGATTTGAAATAAGAACCCACTCCCCCCGACAAGAATAGAAAATTTAACTGAAATATTTTTTTTATATAATTTTGTTTTCAAATTATTTAAAATTACCAACTTTTTACAAAAACGTCAAGTTTAAAAATTAAGTTAAAATTTAGTTATTGCATAAATGTGTTTGATCCCAGAAGGTTTTTTGTCCCGCATTATACACTATAAAATACAATTAGTTAATTTAAACGGAATTTATCGATGGAAATTACGGAGATATACCTACTTCTGCGAGTCCGCATGATGCTCTCCGCGGTTTTTCGGTATTTTGGAAACAGGAAGAGAATCCCACATCGGTAAGAAAAAGCTGTCGATTGCATATTAATACTGCTAATCAGTACTGGTATTATCTTATCTGTTTGTTCAACGACAATGCCGGCCTAAAAGCAAAATGCTGTGTGTGCAAGAATGAGTTTTGGCGCATTTTACAATGAAAATGGGTATAGGCCCTATGAAAATGGTATGGGTGCTATATAACTAAAATTTGCAGGAACTTAATAACTGAATTTGGAATTTTAAAGGTATTAAAAACTAAAACTAATAAATTGTAAAGTATTTAGTATCTTTTCATTATTTTTTTTCAAAGGATTTCTTCTATTACTAATTCTTTTAGTGGACTTTTACAAACTTCAATAAGCATGGAGTACTGTACTTCTGTAAAGAGTAAGCTCCTAAAATTCTTTTATATTGTTTATAGTTTTGTCAGAAAATATGATACATTTTTTTAATTACACAAAAGTTTTGATTCAATATTCATGAAAAAAAAAATCTAAAGAAAATAAATATTACACAATATTGATTAAAATAACCTGTATTACATCACTTAACAGTAGACCTTCTTAGCTTTAGTAGTGGAAAATGTTTTTATTCTATTACATTTTTAACAGATTATCATATTATTTTTTTTAAATATTTTTCTCATTTCGGCTCCTCTCGCCAAATCGTATGTGTGCGATCGCACACGTCTTAGACCGGCCCAGATTAATAGGATAATCCAACAAACGCCTGTCACTCCGGTTCCTTCTAGAATAAAGGAGATATAATAACCGTAACCTTCTTTTATCCAAACTTAAATTTTACACTTATATTATAAAGTAAAACTTAAAAAATAACTAAATACTTTTAATCAACATTTTTCCAGATACTGCATTCACTGAGTAAAAATAATAATCAAACTCTTCAAAGATGCAGGCAAAACATCCACAGATATGGGCTCGTGTGAAAAGGCATGAGTTTGCGGGCCCGCGTCCGCACCGTGTGAAAGAGGCCTTAGATGTACAATCTTACTTCCTGTACTGGGAAAATGTTTGGAAAAGCTTTTCATCAACAGAATTTAACGTGATGACTTTCTTTCCGGTGATCAAAATGGATTTACTCCTCAGCGAAGTACCGAAGACGCTTTATTACGCCTGAATGAGATTGTCCCAAAAAGTAAGAGGTATCTTCACACAATTCTGGTTTTCCTAGATATAAAAGGCGCATTTGACAATGCATGGTGGCCTGGCATTCTCCATCTCCTTAAAGAAGCGGAACTGCCAACTAATATTTTTGCCCTTGCTGCTGACTTTTTGGGTGATAGAGTGGGTAAAATGAAACTTGGTTCGGCTTCTGTGGTTCATCGACTTGAGAGAGGTTGCTATCAAGGCTCGGTTTCAGGACCTGCGTTCTGGAATTTAATTATAAACGATCTTCTTGTTCAGCTCAATTATATTGCCTGTTGTGATATCATAGCTTTTGTAGATGACATTCCAATTTGTTTTGAAGGTAAGTATCTTCATGCAACTTCTCTGCATGCTCATGAGACCTTAAATCTTGCCTCTGAATTGTCAAAATCTTTAAACTGAACTTTAATCCCAATAAAACAAGTGTCATGTTCATCGAAAAACGAAATATTTGTTATGACTCGTACCAGATACGCCTTAATGGAATTCCTTTGCCTGTGGTAAGGCAAATGAAATATCTTGGTGTTATTATTAATTGTAAATTCTCATGGAAGCACCATTTAACCTACGTATCAGAGACGTGTGAAAATTGCAACAAGGATTGGGTAGAATTGCACGAAACACCTATGTCATCAATTTTAGCGTTCATTCGCTTATCTATAAACAAGGTATTCAACCGTTCATAATGTACGGATCAAGGGTTTGGGGTTTATTGTTAATTTTCTTCGTTAATTCTAAACTTTTTAGAGGGATCCAA
This sequence comes from Linyphia triangularis, assembly GCA_963978545.1. Classification (NCBI taxonomy): domain Eukaryota; kingdom Metazoa; phylum Arthropoda; class Arachnida; order Araneae; family Linyphiidae; genus Linyphia; species Linyphia triangularis. The sequence goes on along the minus strand of OZ021721.1, from coordinate 8,565,400 downwards.
AGACGTTTACTCTTACGAGCTATTTCTGGATATCGAACTTTAAGTTAAGAGGATGTGTTTACAATATTTGTCTTTCCACCAATATACATTGTAATTTTAAATAACATTGCTCTCAGAGAAAAACTTGCTACCTCTTCCTCTTCAGGTTATGATCGTATCTTGCTCCCCTCTGATCTCCCCCACCCTTCTGAGAGAAATGCCATCCAACTGATTGAATTCAGCTCTAAACCTGAAGAAGATTTCCCTATCACGATATATACTGATGGAAGTAAAATTGATGGTAGAGTTGGTTTTGTTGCCTTTCGGAATGATATTGAGGTTCAGCACTTGCAATACAGAATCAGAGACGAGTGCACTGTTTTTGTAGTTGAACTTAAATGGGGTTTGATGGCTTAAATTTTGCCATCAAGTAGATTGTGCAACAAAATTGTGTGCCTCAAACTATCAAATCTGTTCTGATTCGCTTTCATCTTTGGAAACATTAAAAAACATCTCTTACTCTAATGATATATGATATCGTTGTCGAAATTCAAAAACATCTAAAATACTTCAGAAATCAGAACATTACAGTTTGTTTTTCTTTTGTACATGGACATTTTGGTATTTGGGGCAATTAGAGAGCTGGCTATGAAGGGGATGCCATGAAAAGGGAGATTGATTTTCAAGTCAATGTTTTCCCATCGTACTATAAGAAGATTATGATGGAAAGTGTCCTGAAATTATTTAACGAAATATATATCAACTCAGATACAGCAAACATAACGAATAGATTTTTCCTAAACGTTAATACTAGACTGTCTTGCCGTCACTTTTTCACTAATTTTAGAAGTACGCAACTTCTTACCGGTCACGGTTACTGTAGGAAATACCTCAACAGATTCAATTTAAGTTCAAATGCAATTTGCGACTGCAGTGTCGGAGGTGATGAGGACGTTGAGCACGCTCTATTTTTATGTTCAAAATTTGCCTCACAGTGGAATGTCCTTAAATTAGCCTTGAAGAAATAAAACATTAACTGTCCTCCAGCTCTTTACAGCTTAATTTCTAGTAAAAGTTAATTTGCTCTTTTTATTAAATATATTGTTGATACCTACAAACTTACTTAATTTTCCAATAATAGAGGAGATTTATAGAGGACAATAATTGAAGACACATTTTGATTTTTGTTTACACATTCTATTGTCACATGGATATTGTTTTTATATTTTTTTTTAACTAATGTTTTCTACTTACTTCTGTAAGCCCTGTGTGATATCTAGTGGTACACGGGGATTTTCTATGTTGTTCAATTGAAAAAAAAAAAATCGTACATCGTAAAGTGACAACAGCATATATCCATAGCTAAAACTCTCAAAACTATACGTATATTAAATTAATGGTACCTTTCGCATCATAATGCATTTTATTAATATATTATAGCACTTTATGTAATACTGATAAGTATTTTAATACAGCATTAACCATGTTAATATCAAAGCTGAGAAACGTATTACACAAGCCGATTTATTCACTGAAATATTTTCTGCTAAATATAATAGACAAGATTTTTAATTTTAGCCAAGTTATCTTTTTAAGTTAGTAGAGAAAAATACTTTCAAAAGTTGGGATTTTATTTTTAACTCGTGTGTTTCAGTCTAAATATGGCAAGTTTTCAAATTGATGACTCAAATTAACACAACAATAACGAATATAATCTCAATCCTAATCGAACTTATTCCTTAAAACCGCTCTTTTATTGACGATGTGTACTTCCTACCTCTTAACATATACATAGAGTAATATTGCTAAAAAGATAATCGAATCTCAATCCTAATCGAACTTATTCGTTGAAACTACTCTTTTATCGACGATATTTAGTATGTACTATCTCCCTCTCGACATATGCATATAGTACAACCGTTACACTAAAAAGATGGTATATAGGCAAAGCCAACTTCACAGGTCATTCAGAATCCTCCTCAAGACGACAAAACATTACGGATTGCATCCTTTAATCTGACACTATTTTTCATAGTTTATCCACGACTATCTGTCTTTCCAGCCTAGCCGCCCCTTATCTAATATAGATATATCTTGGCCCTTTTTATAACATCACCTTCTCGGAATCAGGAAAACGGGAGTAGACCCTAGAGAATCGGAAAGGCGTAAAGGGGGAGGGTGTAACTGAAGACCCGCCGGTCACGTGACCCATTACGCCAGTACACTTTGCTACCGGCAATCACGAGACTATCTAGTACGGAATGCAAGATCGTGGCGACCTGGACTAAGTAACGCCACTCTTTTTGCAAGCAGCGAATTCAATTTCTGATGCCACCGCTTCTTTTTTGTTCTGCTTGTTTTTGGGCTGCGTCACTATTTTCTTTTTTCCTTTGCGATACGAATATATGGCGCGTGCTTAGTGTTTGCGCTAATAGCTGTGACAAACTACTCCAGCAAAGACATTTACTGTTCGGAGATTAGAGAGGAATATCCCAATAATAGGGGTAACATTTCTTTTAGGAAGACTTTCTCGGGGTTAACGGAGATGGATTTATTTGTTAAGAAGCTCATTTTCATGAACCTATTATTCTGTTGTTAAAGAAGATAAAAACGGCGTTTATCAATTCACGGATATCAGACTGGATAGGAAGTTCATTTATAAATCATTATTCATACTGCTAAGTAAAGATGTTATGCAATGTTCACATGTAAATTTAGGCTGTGTAGAGAGTCAGTCTTATAAGATGCAGTCAACACATTTATTGAGTTTAGTTGGAAGGTAGGAGAGAGAGATTTTAAAGCACATATTTTACGTTTAGAAAGTGACCATCGAATGAATGTAGATACAATAGAGATCACTGTAAACTAGCATTTTATTGAAAAGTTGGAATTGTGCTGAGCTTAACGGAAAATAACATACCAAGGTTGGTTGGTTGGTTGTATTCAGATTATCTGGCGCCGTCAGCAACACGAGGGCTATAATGCGCCGAAACATTCGTCATTAGACAAGCCAACATACATTTACAAACACGCATGCCTTACACGGGACTCGAACCCGCAACATACCAAGGCTGTATGAGATTATAAAACCATCTGACGTAAGAACCAGCAATGCTAAGTATTAAATTATGAGATTCTCTGTTAGAAAAATGCTGACATAACAAATCTCCCATGAATAGGTCATCGAAAACTATTATCGAGAATTATTGAATGAATTGGTAAAATAATTAAAAATAGAAATACGCACTTTGAAAGGATGAATTAAATTAATGTGATACTAAAGAGATTGTTTATTAAATGTGTATACAACATGGAAAGAGTAAAACAGAAAGGCTGTCATTTTGGATATAATTGGCTTGAAAATATATTAAATTTTTTACTAGTTTTGATTGGTTGGACGCTTAATTTTGTAAATAAGGAAATGAAAGGTATACAAATCTCAAGTAAAAAAATATAAAATAACTAGTAGACCAGTGTGCAACCGACGCATTTAATATTCCTACGAAATAACTTTTATGGAACTTCATCAGAGTTAAATAATGTACAATATTGCTGATCGGTAAGGGATTCCTTACGTTTCTTCACCGTGTATAAAATGCAATTTTCTCTTTTCTACAGTGCTGCCATCTACATATGCTTTTTTTTTTGTGGCTTCCATTTCCTGATCTAGTTGGTAAGATTTGAGTTGAAATGTTAAAACTGGTTTCGAAAGAATAGGACATATGCTGAACAAATTTCAGAAGTAAAATAACTTACTATTCATTAACCAAAGTCAATTATGATAACATCACATACTCTACTTCTGTCAGTTTTATGCAAACATCTTTCAAACTATTTAAACAACACCCATTAGTAATTTAGGGTCAATTGTTTTGTCCCAAACTGTATTAATGCTGCTTTAAAAACTGTATTAATGATCATAATGTTATAAAAGATCAGCTAACTCAGGAAAATTTCATTATAGTGTAAAACACCTTACATGTTTCAGTGGCGAATATAGGTTAAAAAAAATGTGGGGGGGGGGGAGCAATATGACTAAACTTACCTTTACTTGCACATGAAATATTGGGACAAAGTAATCTTGTTATTATATATATATATATATATATATTTTCAGTTTATTTTTATAACTGAAGTGAACTAATGTTTCATTATATGACAGCTGGATATAAAGCATGCGCATTTAACACTAAACTGCATTCGCGTTAAATTTATTTTGTTCACTACCCTACTTTTTTACTTACTTAACTTTTTTTAATAAAAAACCCCTTCTGTTGATTGGTCTTTAAGGTCATTATCTCTACGTTAGCTCTGTATCTTCAGCAGTGATCGAAAATTTGCATCACTTTTTTCAAATTATTGAAAGCCTGTGTTACTAATCCCTTGGTTGCTTGGTGAACTTCTTTTCCTATACTTTTGGAGTGCAAAAATATTACGCAACACTTACAAAAAGGTCCGGATTTTTCTTTATAATAAGCTAACCACTCAAATTCTTCTAGCCATTTAATTTGAAAATCTGTAATAAGGTTTGAACTGGAACTACTACACAGGTTGGCAAAATTAATAGATATTTCAGTTTTTCAACACTAACTTCTCAGTGGAACAGTATAGACACATGAAACTCACATCAAAGATGTGTATGTATATATATTTATGTAACATATCTATAGGTAACACAACTCAATCGCAAATTGAAATGTAAAGTGTACAATTGCTCATCCCATCTTTTGAACTGTTTGCAAGTCATAGAAAGTTCTCAATACATTATATCTTCCAATAATACATATAGTAGAAAAGTCCCACAGATGTTTGATGAAATTTGGATTAGAGGAGTCTGGCTTACTTACAGGAGCGATATTCATGTTTTTTAATCGTTTATCCAAAGCAATAGTGAGATAAAACTTATCATAATTATCAGTAAACACGATTTATTTCACACTTAAAGACTTGTCTAGATCAAGTTAAGATAATTACAGTGAAATAGTTTAATTTAATTATCTTTTGCTCTCTTAGGGAACTTATTAAACAAATTCAACAAATTGAACCTAAAGACCAATACTCTTTTACCACCAAATCGTTTTCTTGTATTGTCATTTACCACGTTTTCCCACCTTTCTAGAGAACCTCTAACGTCCAATGTTTCTCATGAGACTGAAAAAATTAGTTTCTGTAAAAAGTATCTGATGTTAAAAAGATTTGGGCTTTGGGGTGCAATGTGTTGAATTGATTTAATAAGCCCTCCAAGAGCGCAAAAGCTAATTAAATTCAATTTTTTCACTGTAATTACATTAACTTGATCTAGACAAGTCTTTAATGGTGATATATTGCTTTTTAAATAGTGTTTATTGATACTTATGGTAAATTTTATTCCACTTTTGCTCTGGATAAACGATTAAAAAATATGAATATCGCCCCTATAAGTAAGTCAATTCACTCCTCTAGTCCAAATTTCAAAGATGTGTAGGACGCTTCTACTACATGCATTGTCTAAAGATTTAATGTATTGGGAACTTTTCATCACTTGCAAACAGTTCAAAAGAAGGGACGAGCAATATAGCTACTAGAATTCATCAAGAAACTCATGTTATGTATGAGAATACAGTGCCAAGTAAACACTGATGACAGGGGAGATCATATCTCACAATGAAGGTCAACTCTATGGGTGATTTTTAATGTAAATGTATCTGCACAACTGCAGACTAATGGTACTCCATTATTTTTCATATGCCCCAACTGTACACTTTGCATTTGAATTTGCGACTGAGTTGTTTTACTAATAGATATGTTACATAAAGTTGTCTCTTTGATGTGAATTTCATGTGTCTATGGTGCTACACTGAGAAATGATTAGGGAAAAACTGAAATATCCTTCAATTTTTTAGAACAGTGTAGAAGAAGAAGGCCATTTGTACAAATGTTGCGGTTTCCAAACATTTTCTACAAGTGAATTTTTTACTTTATTTGTTCAGCTTTTTACTTTGCGAAATGTTTTCTTTAATTGTTTAAGTCCTCCGCAACTGATGCTGGATCAACGGTACTGGAATTTACGATATCGGAAGAAACATTGTTACTGGCACAGCCAACTTCATCGTTGTCACTAACAAGCCAATTATTTACAAAATAGTTTCGAATAGAATTTTTGCTTCTTCATTATGAATGCCGTTAACTTAATAACAAACTCAGATTCCAGAACAGCAAAATGCAGATGATTGCAGATACACAGCTATTTAAAAAGCTCACTAACTGAATAAACAGAGTTACAGATAAAACGCCAAGGCCATACCTTTATTATACATCCATATTTTAATTTCACGGTACACTTGGTGGCATCAACATTTTTTATTTTTGGGAAGCTAAAAGCAAGGAAATTATTTGCGAACAAACGCCAACAAATAATAACTACTTATATTTTTTTTTCTGATTTAGGAGAAGAGGAGGCTCCCCCCATATATACGCCCTTGATGTGTTTTGTCTATATTGTCTTGATAGGTCTTTCACAAGGCATTTACCGCTTCATTCAGAACTTGAAAAAACGATACCCTGGTACAGATTAGCTCTTGTATATCTTTTGCGCCATAAAATGCTATCAACCTAGCACTATAATGATTTTGTAAGCAAAGTCTTCAATTGAATTATGCATCATGGTACAACAGCTAATATAATAAAACTGTTTTTTAATTGAAATGTAGCCCATTTATGTTATGTCAGTTGCTGTATTTTTATTTAAATAAAATAATACTAGAGTCATTTAAGTTTCAAAATGAACTACTATCTTACTTTATTCTAAAAATGAACCTTGTTACCACTCTCCGCAAATGCAAAACCAAGTATGTGAGTTTAAACATAATGTGGCTGACATTCAACTGAGATCACAAAAATCCACATAGTTTTCTCTCACAGAGTTCTAAAAATGTTTTAATCAATTTTCAAACAAAAAACACAATGTACTATTGTAAATAAACTATTCATCAAAAGCTTAGGTCTTACCCTTTAAATTGGTTTATCACTTATCAATTTTGGTTTTGTTTAAAGGGAGAAAAAGAATAGTCATAAAAACATTCTAGAAATAATGAATAACATTTTAGTTGACTATTAGTTAAAAATTTAACTAATATCACTAATAAAACATATTCACTTTCATGTGAATTAAAATCATTACAACAAACTTGCGATAAAATTAGGATACTTATTATATTTATAGAGAAAAAGTTACAAATTTTAAGCAAAATAATGTTTAAAGAAATATGAAATATCAGAAATATGATTAAAGTGAAGAAAAAGTGCATACATGTTTTTCATACATTTATTTTATAAATGTATTTTTTGCACAAGTTTTATTATTACCATCAGGCAATAATAAGATTTATATTTCAAGGTGTTTTCATTCTTTAAATTAAACTCATTATATTTTACAAATTTACGTTTACAAATTTGCTTAAAAACGATTATTATCTCTTACTTTATTCAAATGTATTAAATAAATTCGAGTGCAACAACATTTTGCAATATAGTCTTTTTACTTGAATAAAAAACTTGTAAGTATTGTGATAATTATTTAAATTACAGTTGACAAAAATTGATTGTTCCTTCTTTTTTTATATTATAGATTTTAAAAGTTATTTTGGAAACATATTTCGAGGACAAGACATTTACTATTTGAAAATTAAATGTTTGTTAAAAGTTTTTTACTAAAACAAGAACAGTTAATGAGAATTCAGCCATTAAAATTTACCGCATAGTTAAAATATGGCCAATTCTCTGCTATACGCACGGGACATTTTGGCTATTTCTTTTTATTCGTAAACAGTTAATTTTAAAATTATGATGAATCTAGCAGTTATGTTTTTTTTATATATAATATTAGTTTGTCGTAAAGTTACATGGAAATGTAATTATTACTAGGTCAAATATGCATCTTATAACACCGATGCATATTTGACACGTCCGTGTCCCGTTCGTCTGGGGCATATAAATGCGTATTTGAACAAGTTAAATCAATTATTTTTCCATGTAACTTTGCCACAAACTAATTTTATATAAAACAAAATCATAACTAGATTCATCATAATTTTGCATTTCTAATCTATTGACGAGAAGAAAAAAGAGGGAAAATGTTTATATTCGTTTATAGAGCTCAAACAATGGCCCGTTTACGATCAAGGCCATCTCAAGAAATATGAACTCTAAACACGCTTTCCCTTGAAGCACATATCAAAAGATGTATACTTTGGGAAACATTTTCATCAGAAATTTATATCGAAAATATTCCATTCTCTACATTCATCCAAAGTAATGAAAAAAAGAATGTTTTGGGAGTGGAAAACAAAAAAAGATTCCGCTTCAGATTCCATCTGCCGCAGGAAACGCACCCTTAAAGCTCTTCATGAATACAAACGAAGTGATTTGAATAACTCTTAATCTTTCTGTTCTTCCTGAGCGATATCAGACACTCCAGTCGACAAAGAACAGGAAATAGAAAACGGCGACAGACCAGAAGCTTCTCGAAACAACCGCACTCGTGAATGTTCACTCAAATCAATTGGCTTAGATTAGCATGCCGTGAAACAGACGCAATTTCCAAATACGTAACCAAAACAAACATGTTCGATCGCGTCAATTTCTACGCCCTATAAACGCTTTAACCATAACTAACTGTTTGGACAACTGACACTGTTCAGTGCTAGGATAGATTTATCTCCCGAATGCGAGGTACTATCCGAAAAGCGATTGCAAGTTTAGGTACCCCATCGAATACCATTTTGAATTTTTTATAGAATGTAGAGAAAAGTTAGTAGATTACGAATCTACTGGTCTGCCGAGTCAAAAATGGCCAAAACTGGACAAAAATCAACTTTGAATGAGTTGAACTATATATTGCCCACTATACCATAACTTGCCAAATATTGAGCATTCTTTTTTATTTGATAACCCATCTTTCTTTAATATTCAATTAAGAAGATTGCAGACGATTCCTCTGGCGATAGCTTACTTGCATCTTTTAAAAGTGAGCCAAGTTGGAAATAAATATTATTTCAATGGTGACCTAACTGATATCGCCAATTTTGCTTACTTTTAAAATATGCAAGTTTTCCGAGCCAGAGATCAGAAATCATTTACGTTATTTCTCATTGAAATCTAAGTTTTGTGGGTTACAAGACGAAAAAATGAGTTCACTTTTTGGAAAGTTGCGACGTATTTGGCAATCGTATATAGTTCAACTAATTAAAAGTCGATTTTTGACCAGTTTCGTCCATTTTTGCTACGGCAGACCAGTGGATTCGAAATCCGCTAACTTTTCTCCATCATTCTATAAAAAATTCAGAATTTAACATAAACTTTCAGTCGCCTCTCATTCTATAGGTATGCAGTTACTCGGAATGCTTTTAGTGTTCCATACTCCCAATGTCAAAAATGAAACACTTATAGAATCACTTCGATGTAATACAATAAAAGTGAAATCATGCGAGAAATACTTGAACAATTTTAATTCAGCTTGGCACACGAATGATTCAGACATTCTCAAACCCATACAAAGAATGACATTTTAAATATTTATTTTCAGTTATAAAATTCTTTTCAAAATTGTTCCTTAATGTTGTGGTTGGTATAAATGATAGCTATAAAGGAAAAGATTTCAATAATATATCGCACACTTGCTAAAAAAGTGTCAAAATTCTTCATTTTGAGTAAGTACATACGGAATCGCAGATTGCATGTGCTTGAGGCTTGTTGAATGGCACAAGATTTTTTACAAGTTGAATTCAAGGTGAAACTAACTTATGTCGTTCTTCCAGATTCAAGTCGATGTAGTTTACGATTCTATACACTCTTTAACTTAAACATGAAGAATTTTAAGTTGCGTCATAGCAATGGTGAAATATGTGGCTTGTGTTATATTTTTTTAACAAAACATCTTAACTGTCAGAAAATGCCTGCCAGTCCCACGCCTTAATTCCAAAACTAACAAACAGAATTTTTTTTAAAAAATCAGAAAATTAGATGGTTGTGTATAATTTGAAAGGATTTTTTTATTCATCCAATGTAATAAATTTAAACATGATTAGTATATTGCAGTTTATAAACAAAATATTAATTAACTTTTCAGAATTTTTCAAAAACTTCAAATACATTTTAAAACTGTTTTAAGAAAAAGTAAAGTGCTGTTTTCTACCACTATACACTAACTTTTGACGACTTAATGCAAATGATGGGTAAGAGGCATAGTGTTCGAATTGGTGTTTTTGGTATTGCTGGGGTCATGTCGTTAATACCTAATTATACCCAGTGGTTTTAAAATGTTGGTTACAATGTTGGCTAGTAGATAAACCACATTTGGTCAGTTCTGGCATGAATGGTTAAAAAAAATGGGGGTAAAAACGGCAAAAATCTAATTGTGGGATGGTCCGTTCTGGCCCTCAACGCCTCAAATAAGTAATAATGAAAAGTATGACTTACTAAAAAAATAAGTACTTGCTTTATGTATAAAATAATTGAGGATTACAAGCTTTACATACCAATAGATATAAAAAAACGTGTTTCAAAACAACTTTCGATTTAAGTTATAAAAATAACATTTGTTACCATTTTGAGAGAAATTTTAAGCAATCTTTGGTGGTGCAGTTATGAAGTTGGCAGGCAAGCCAGTGATCAGAATGTACTTAGCTCAAAATCAACCAAGCGCCTTGATGTGTTAAAACTTTATTTTAAAATGAAAGGGATTTCCTAACCCAAAATTGACACATGTGTTTTCAGAGCTTTGATAAGCATGCAATTTAATTGAAAAATAAGTAAATTTTACTTATTTCTAATTACAATTTTTTAATAATTCTACTTCAAGTATAAAAACAAATTGAGCAGAAGGAGCATATTCCGAAATTCATTGACTCGTTTTAATCAGTCATCACCCTGGCTAAAATTTCCAAGATCATTTTTGGAGGGAACAAACCTATTAAATCACACAAAAGCACTTTCTCTAATGAAGCTGAGGGAAATAAAAAAGTCAATATCAAAATTCATCTGTAGGTCTGGTTAAAGTTTTGATCACAATCAAAGACGAACAAAATTCCTGTGGCTTCAGTGATTTTCAGAGGAATTTTTTACCATGTTCCTTTGTATAGTGTTAACAATTTGTGGTTATTTTTCGTCTACTCACCCGGGACAACACGACTGCAAAAAAAATCAGAGTCCTAAATATAATAGAAGCAGAGCTGTGAAGGGTCAGAAATCGGCATAAACTCGGTCAACATAATATACACTTCTGCCCCTTTGGCATGGAGGACTTGGCAGTGGAATACAGTCGCATTCCTAAATATACACTTGTTGGTTTGAAATTTCATGATGCATGGGTAATACAATAAATTTTCTTGCTGAGACACACAAGAGCAACTAAAAGTTAGTGGGAAAAAGCATATCAATATAAACTCAAAATGCAATACGATACACCGAACAAATAACCTTTCGGTATTTTTCAGAACAAAGTATGAACCCAAATTGGAAGATTTTTGGTTTGAATAGATTTCAAAATCAATATTTAGTTTACATGTGTATCCGAATGTTTAGTACAAGCTAAATATTCATACACATGAAATAGATACCACGTGCTATCTTTTTAAAATGTTATTTCTTATTTATATTGTTTCCTCCTGCATAAAATGCGTTAATGAAACACTACAGAATACAAAATATCTAAAATATTGTTTAAATAAGTAAGGAATAGAAACGTGACCGGAAACATTTTTTATCTGCATGAAAACATTTACAACTACAAAAACAACGGCTCTAAATTTTATTCCTGAAAATAGAATTTATCACGTTCCATAAATTTTAAGCCATCTGGTTCCATTTATTGAATTCATCTTCAAAAGATAAATATAAAGTGAACGAATATAGTTTTTGTACTTTATTTTCATAGCCTTTCTTTATAGTTTCCTTGTCTTTCTTTCAATTCATAGTACTTTTATAGCTAATAAATGCTGTTGAAAAGTAATGAGTGCAATATTTATTAAGTCCATAAAGGATTGTATTTATACTCTTAATTTTCTTGCAATGTAACTTATTTTTCCAATGATTCATCGGGATCTAAATTCACGGAAACTGAGAATTGGTTCTATAACGAAAGTATTCAATATTAAATTAAAGATGATTATTCTTCAAGTGTTTGGTGACGACTGATAGATACGCACACAAAGTAATTTAGCATTATTTATTATGAAAATAAAAATAAAAATCTTGAAATGTCAATTATTTGCATACACCAAATCTTGTACTCAATGTACCATTAATAGAGCCATTGAAAAAACCTAATTTAAGATTTGATATTCAAAATATTAATATTTGAATGCATCCAATCTTTTAAATGTGCTTCAATAGATATATATTCATAAATGTATTCTGATTTTAATCAACGTTTTATAAACAACACAGTTACTTATATTGTATATATTTCTCCAAGAGATTCGTTCACAGTCTATTTTCTAACACAACCAACTAGTGGAAAATATCACTTGTAATAATGTAATCAATTGATGCTCAAAGCAAACCAATTTAAAAGATTTTGTGTCAATTTCTCAAGGCAGACAAAAAAAAAAAAATTTAGGTTTTTTTTTTTCATTTCATTGTTTTATTGGTTTTAAGAACTATATACTTGGGTTAAATATTCCATAACATTAAATTAATGCTTTGGTGTCAAATTTAATTGAGTTTTGTAATGCTAATAAATATTCATGAAATCTTTATTAAAACTAAAATTTATCTGCATGTCGAATTCGATTTGCTAATTACAAATTTTTTTAACATGTAACAGGTTTTAAAGAGACTGCTGTTGATATATTAAATAATTTATTTTGGGATAATTCATTGTCACTCACTTATTTCTGTAAATGTATGTTCGGAAAAAAAATTAAACTTGCTCCAAAATTATGTTCAATGATGACTTGTATTTTTGTACATCTAAAACAAAATTTTATACGCATGTAAAAATCAAATTTTCAGACAAAACTTGGTTCTTAAAAGTCATATTTCCTTGATATTAATTAAAGCGTGTACTTATAAATTTTAATTCAAAACTTAAATATACAAACACAAGTGCATTTCAGTTGCGATATCCAAGACAAGATTTTTACAGTGTTAATTTCTTAAATTCGACAATTCAACTGTTGATTTACTAACAAGTGCAATCTCATCTAGAACAAACAAAAATCTACATTTTTTTCACAGAAGCATGATTATATATTTTTTTAAAGGCTCTTAAGAGATCTCTTTAAAAATGACTTAATTATCTATTTTTCAAGAATAGAGAAATTGTTACCAAACAATTCAATATATTAAATAATATATCAGAAAGGTATTACCTATTAAGGTGCAATAAACCAGTAAGCAAGTATTGCTTACTTTCAAATATTAAGTTTATCAGGGTTTTATATTTCATACATCAATGTTAGATTAAAAAAGTAACATGCTACTCATTAGCAACATATGTGTGCAATGAAACTCAAATGCTTTTCAAAGATAAAATGTAAACTTCTTCATATTCATATTTATAGAATTATAAAACATACTTTGGTTTAATCTTGAAAGTTTTTTAGCGATTTGAATTAAAATACATGAAACACATTTTTAAAAAATGACTGTCACTAATTTTCATTTATATAGAAATTTCATAAAAATCAATTCGTAGCGAAAAAATTAAACATTCGAAAACTTTTTTCCAGAAGAAACTGCCACATTAAAATCTATATTTTTAATAAATGAACTAAAATCTTGTAATTGACATACATACATACAGAGTATACAAAAAAAAATCATCACCACCGAAAACATATTTAAAACCCAACAATAAAGAACGGAACTAATAAAACGTTATCCAGAATTGACATTTCAAAGAGACAATGCAAAAAGTAAACAATCGTTTCCTTAAATCACGTGATACGATGTTATTTTCTGTGCATAACTGTTTGGTGCAACCTAACATAGTATAATTACTACAAATAATACCCTTTCGAGTAATTTCATTCAAACTCTAGGATAATATTTCAACTCATTGTAAATAATTGACTGATTTTTAATGATGTGTACAAAAGATTCTTAAATTCAATAAGGTTGTTGTAAATGTTGATTAAAAACTTTGCTACTTTAAAAATTCAAATAAGAAAAAGTAGTTGTTAAGCAATCTTATTTTAAACCCATTAGTATGCAAGAATTATTGAGACAGCAATTTATATGAAGGGTTTATGATTACATCCCTAAGGCACCACAATATCAATTGGATCGTGGTTAAAATTTATGTTTGGAATTTATCTGTTGCCTTTGGGTTTTTCAGTTTAGAAAGTACTCGTCTTTAAAAATAATGCAAAACGCTCCCAAACTTAATGGTACATCATACTTTTACTTCTATTAAGTAGCCAAATAACCATAAAATACATTTTAAAGTTTAAAATACTATTTTCAACTTTTTTTTAAAGAGTAAAATTACCGGAGGATAAAAATTGTAAGTTCTAGAATAGTTATAAATACAATGGAAAGTTTATTCGTTTCTGAAGTTTTGCTTTGTGATTATTCTCAAAACTTATATTTATTTTATTATTGTACATTCCACTTATGTTGAAATTGCGCTTAATTGGCTGTATTGATAAAGTACCACTATTATTAGACATTTACTTTTTTAATGTTTAGTATTTATCAGGAAAGGGAATTTATATCAAAAATCATATCTTAGGGCAAAGTATTAAAATAATAAAGTGCTTCAAAATAGTTTAAAATATGTTCCATTACTTTAGATGATAAGTTACGTCATATTTCAAGGTTAAACTCGGCACCGTTCTCTTTATAAATACAAGGATATTATTTAACAGTGACGCAAAATTATAAAGCAAAAACATTGAAGTACTTTTCCCTGTATATAAAAGGAAAATTTATAAATGATAAACCAATTTAAAGTATAAGATCTCCACTTCTGTTAAATTCCCAGGTATCAGAAGTGGAGGTCCCGAAAAGATTAACCAGTCCATGCCAAATCTCGAGCATCGTAAGAAAATACACGATTTTTTTTAAAAAAAACATGTCAGAATCATCACAAAACATTTTATCCCCTCCGTAAATAATACTATTTTGAAACTCTGCATCAACATTTCAAAACTTCCAGTATATATTACCCGGAACTAGCCCAGATAGGCCAAGATCCGTAGTAGCGGCCAGTCTACAACGGTCCACATCGGGATTAGCCAGTGTCAAAAGCCGATATTAGGCAGTGGGTTTGCGCTACTGTGGAAGCTTATTTACAATTCCATATTTTGTTATTTGTTAGAATATCAAAGTTAAAAAAATTGGAAATTATCCTTAAGTGTCGGAAAATTATGACAGTGTGCAGTATAAAAATTAGAAAATCGAAAGTTAAGTAAGTTGGGAAACCTAACGCTTATTATCTATATCAACAATAGAACATATTCTGATGATCTTCCAAAAAATCTAATTCTTCTAATCCAAATCTAAAAAAACTATTTCCTCAATCTTAAATGCGCATTCTGAGCACGGGCTAAGTATTTATTTCCAATGTCTAATATATCTTTTGGGGTGTATACTAGTTCAAAGTCATCATTTATAAAGTGAAATAATAGATTAATCTATAATTTTAAAATCCATCAACTTATACATCGTTACATTTTTGTGTAACTTATTGTTAGAATTTATGATAATCCCCCTTTACTTTCTCGAATTCCAACACTTGATAGGCACACAAAACACGACTGATGAGAGTCAGTTAAAAAAACTTTGCAATTAATGACTAAAATAACACGATGATTGAGCTTCTTTGGCGCAAAGCATGCATCTTTAATTAAGAGATAAATAATTGGATTCTTTCCTGAAAGAAAATATTTATTTTTAAAAGGAAGCAAACTGTTGATACCCGTCTTTCATGAAGTTTCTTAAACCAAATTTTGCAGACAGTAAATTAATGGATGCGTTCAGGTTACAAGATTTCACAAAAATGGACGAAGTTAAAATCTTCTCTGAGAAATGATTCATGACTCGAGTTTTATGAAGGAAGCTTATGAAAGGAAATAGCAATCTTGCGGTATTTTCTCTATTTAATGCACAATTATTGTATGATACTTGTAATGTAATTTTCTTAAGTCATATATTAAAGTTATTTTCAAAATCAAGTTCATAGTATATGGTATGTAGAGATATTTAAAGTAGCTTGCATTGTAGGAAAGTAAATTAAATTGTTGTTTGTAGCTAACATGAAATATAAAGTATCTTTATGATTTAAGATTTGTAACTAGTAAAATATTTGAAAATGTATAAAAAAATTACGCATACAATAAGTAAAATCTTATATTATCCCTTATTTGAAATCAAAATCTTATATTATTTGTGTATAAGAAAGTATCTAATTCGAATTTATTTTTCTTGAAGCATGTAGATCATATCAAATATATATATATATATATATATATATATATATATATATATATATTTGTAACACAATATACACATGCCATTATGAATGACAAGATATGCATCATTAGGTGGAATCAAACCAGATTCTTTTTTTTAACTAAGTAAATGTGTTTTATCAGTAATTCTAAAGTCCCAAGAAGATAAGAAAATTATTTTAAATACGGAAATATTCAATGTAATATCACAAGAGACATAAACCTACAAAGGAAATCCTATAACTACTCACGGCTCCAAAATCGCCGAAATTCACACCGCAATTAAAGATATCTTAATGGAAACCCTGAAATTGTCTCAATCTAGTTGAATTAGTTTTTGTTAAATGGGAAGTTTTTAATCAGAAGCAAGAGGGGAAAAAATTACAAAAGATGGAATTTGGTGAGCGTTTGAATAAAATTTCAAATGAATGAATTATAAATTTAAGCATAAGATAAACAAGTTATGCACTATCTAGTTTGAATAAAAATAACGACTCAAAAAACTTTTTAACACGGGGTTTTTCAATATTATTCCATAATTTAGATACAAAATTTCACCCAGTTAGCAAATATATTTACCATAATTCCAATCTTGTATCCCAATTTGAGATTATTTCTATTACATCATAGTGTACATTTTAAAAAATAGAAGATTTTTAAAGATATAATTATAAAACGGAATGCTAAAAAAATTGAATAAAAACATTTTTATTTGTCCATTGTATACAGATTAAGGAGAAATATTTTATAAGTTATTATGGAAAAATTGTATTTAAATGGAATCAATGTTTTTTATTTCATTCAGCAATTTTCGATCATGTCCCATTTCTTGTACAACTTTGAGAAGTTAAATAAAACAACCATCTATAATAATTTCTAATTTCTAAATGTGTAATAACGGTACGAGTGATTTAAACAAAGGTAATATAAAACAAAATTCTGTCCCAATATTTTGAAATTATCAAATTTATCAAACGCAATGGTGTTCGTTCCTGCAATTTCTTATTCGATACCGCTACATTATTGAATCTCTTACTTTTTTGAAAAACTAAACAAATAATACTTCCAGAGTTGGAATTGGTTTAGCAACTTAAAAAAAAAAAATCAAAACATACTTTCAACTCATACTTTCTAAACGAACACATTTGCATAATCCAATATTTCACATCTAATTTTTATAACATTGTAAGAGTAAAAAATATAAAAAGATACAATTTCCACTCGATTCTGGACAACGAAGTTTTCTGGAATTGTAAAGTGAATTAGTCATTTTATTCGTCAAATTTGTATTCGTTTCAGAGAATCTACGAAAAGTCCTAGTATTTGATCTTTATATGAAACTATTGCTTTTATACTCCAACGATTGAATCAAAGAAAAAAAATGTTTTTATAGAAAATAATGCGTCTCTATAACCTACTCTTAGTATATACTTATTATAACTAAGTTATTTTATTCGTAATAAGTTTAATCTCATAATAAGAGTAAACTAAGGCTTTTAATTTATTTTCTTTTTACTTTCAAAATGCAATTTATGTATTATTTTGTGTAAATAAAAACTTGACTTTACGTAGTAGTATATATAAAAATAACTTTGTATATTCTGTTAAATGTCATTATACAAATTGCAATATTTAGATGAAAAATGTATGTTCATTTGAATACCTTATTTTTTCAAATATTTAAAAAAAAAAATTTATGAATAGATAGGTATATAATTTCATATTCTGTAAACTGTCACTCTCCAAACTGAAATATTTAGAACATTTAAATTTCCCATATACATTTAAAAAGAATTTTCGACATTTTAAAAAGAATATTTTCTGAATTATAATTTTAGACATTAATTAAACAAACTATCGCTTATTTAGTTTTCAAATCATTTTTTAGAACAAAATGTTGCACCAAGAGATATCTAAATAAGACAATGCAACGTGGTTCCGTGTCTGCTTTAAAAATTCCGTAACGTTTGACAAATACCTGTTATGTATTTGGAGAACAGTATGCTTCAGAAATTGTGCAAATAAAGCTAATCACTATCAAAATTATTTTTTTGTGTGATTCTGTTGTCATACATTCTTTAAAATTGACCAATTTGTAATTGGACGGTGTTTCTATGCTCCTCTTTATATACAAAAAACAGAATTGATAAATGACATACCAATATAAAAACTAAGACCTTCGCTTCTGTTTAAAAGTTTATGTGAATAGATTTTACAAATGCACATTACATTGTGATATTTGTTTGAAAATCGAAATTAAAATATTTCACTTTATGATAGGGGACTCTATGAAATAAATTTCAACCTTAAATATAGAGTTCTCTAGTTTAAACAATTCTTTTTATTTTTTAAATCCTATATATTAACTTCGATTTTGTGTGTATGTTTGTGTATATGTTTGACAATGGCGGACAATCTGCGGAGGCCTAATTAACCCATTTGTCGTCATCCAATTGATCTGAAACTTGGCTGATTATGTCGATGACAATTCATTCTATCAAATTTTTGGGGCTGTAACTATCACAAAAATGCCACTTTTATAGACTACTAATAAACCAACTTGCCGTCATTCAATCGGGCTAAAATAGTATTTAACCGACTATTGAAGAAATTCTTTCCTGTTGTCAAAATTTTTTTAATAAAAAAATAATAAAATTGCTTTTATCAGAATAAATTAAAGATATTTGAATTTGAGTGCATAAATTCCCTTTCATTTTAATAAATAAATTTTGAAACTTAGTTTGTTATATTGCTTATAGAAATGTTTTTGATATTTCAAATTAGATGCAATACCAAACATGCGTTGTTTACAGAATCGGCGCTGTATTAATTAATATAAAAATTGGCAATGAATATAAAGGATTTATATATAAAACTTTTTGTGGGTTCATTTTTTGGTCAAACTTCAATTAAATTCCGTTAATTCCTTTAATTATTTGTTAAAATCATACTTAAGTGTTTAAAAAGTTCAATTGGATACTCTATGGTGAATATAACGGATACAATTTCTATATAATTTGAAAAACATATGGGATAAGAAAAAGTTGTTTTAAATTCTCCTTCAAACGAATATTCAAGTGATAAGATACATTACGATATCGACACGAAGTAGTTGCAGAGGAATGTGATATCCTTCGGAAATGTGACTCGCGCAAAATTCTTTCCCGTAAAAGACGTCAAGAATTTCAATACATGACAAAATAGGATTTAAAGTTATCACTTTTGAGTAGGCAGAAAAAAATATTTCAAACACTGTAAAAGGCAGATGACATTCAGCTTCCTCAAAAGATTTCAAAATAAATTAATTTATTCGTGCTTTAACTATTACAATTGGGTTGTTTACTTATTTTAGGTACTAAAGGGGATTACAATTCCCATCAAGGCTACGTTTTCGATTCTAAAAGTATGAAAATTCCTTTTACACCAATGTGTCACGTTTACGATTTTCTATAGTTCTCTATAAAAAAAATTATTTTATTAGAATCTGCTTTATTATGCAGGTCCAATTTGTATATAATGCAAATATAATTTGTTTATTATGCAAATACAATTTGTTTATTTATGCAAATTCGATTTGTTTATTTATGCAAGACTTCTAAAAAGTGCTACAGAAAACGTTAATTTAACCACGTATCTCTGTTTACGGGTCTGTTTGTTTAAGGATTACTATATCACTTTTCAAAGTTTAGATTCTGTTTATAACTCATAGAGACAAAAAAAAAATTGTACATTTATAAAAAACTTTCCTCGAATTATAACCGTAATTTACGTTCTTTTTATAAATCAAAAGAAAATAATTAGTATTGATTTTCGTACTGTATATAGAATACAATAGTTCCTCGCAACCACAGTCCTAAGTCAAACTTATGGAAATAATGACCATACGTGATTACTAGCATAAAAAATATAAAAGAGTTAAGACGCACCATTTGGATACAGAATTAACGAAGGAGAAACTTATTTTAATTTATTTTGTGTTCGTAGTTTTTACATATCTAATTTCAGTGAAAATTGACTTTTAAGACTTTCATCAGATCGTTTCTTGTTACGTTTTAGGTCATCCGTTATTAATACAACTACATTAATATACAATTTATAAAAAAAAAATTCTGTTATGAATAAAAATTGTTACCAATGTTATATGTAATAGACAAATTCAATGTTTACAAGAGCTTGATAAGTATTCCTTCTGTTGAGGGAATAAATTTTAACCATTTATGTAGAATGTTTAATAAAATAATAGACTTCAAATGTTAAATAGACGGCATGTTTAGGTTTGCCATGTTTAATAAAGATCGAATCACGTGGAACAAAGGTCTACAAACGAAGGAGAAAAACCCATTAATTCCAATGGGAAAAGCAGTAGTGTGTCCCATGGAAAGTCACTGTATCCTCTAAAAATTAACACTTATTGCTCTGCATTTTGGTTGTTGTGTAAAATTTAAAAAACAAGATAATTAACCTTTCACATATATGTGATTTTTTTTTTATTTTCTCTATAATTAAATTTTTGTAGTACCCTCATTAATTTTTGTTTCTCATTATCGGAAAGCTATTTTTAATTGGTATATTATGGATACTAACAAACTTGACTCAGTTCAGAAAATGGTAATTTATAATGAAATTGAAATAAAAAATAAGGTTGTGACTGTGTTTTGAAGAACTTAGTGAGCATTTAAAATTTTTAATTTCACTTTGAAGCGGCGAAAGCAAATTCCGAGCGGATGGTCAGTTTGTCTTAATTTGGTGTGTTAACCAAATGAAATTTTGTGAAGACTTATATAGGTGATCTTAAATCTTGATGTTTATTTTTAGATTTTATTCATTTTTAAAAATTCGGAATCAAATTCAAAGTAAATAGAGAAAATGTAAAACACCGTTTTAATATTTGTCTATCGATTTGCCTAGTGATTTTTTTTTTTTTTTTTTTTTTTTATGAAACTCGTGCGTGGTTTTTTTCTTCACTTATTTACAGTGCATATTTAACAATTAAAGTGGGTGTTGAACAACATATCTGATTTATTATTCAACTTTAACATAATAAGAATATGGGATGACTACAGAATATTATATGTTATCAAACATTAATATTTCAATTTATTTTTCTATTTTTATTTTAGATATAAATAAGATATTTTTTTAAATTGTCGAAAAAGTAAATTGTCTTTAAAGCGCATCCTGGAAGTACAAGTTATTTCATACATTTTGAAATCCTTGATACTAACTTCATTTTTGTTTTGTGTGTTTGTTTGTGGCGTTCAAATTTTTGGAGGGCTAATTAACCCTCTTCCCGTCATCCATTCAAGCTAAAACTTGTCAAACAGTAGAATACATTATTATCCACAATGAGTCCAAGTTTTGGAGCTGTCACTAAAAGACCGGTTTTACATACACTACATTTAATGCTTCTTAGGACTAATTAACCAGTAGTCGCCATCCCATCGATCTCAAACTTGGAATATAGTTTTACTGAGCTGAAACTTGGCATATATTTATTGTCATTGACAACGAGGTAATTTTACAACATTTCTTTTTTTTTTTATATATAATATTTTTAAAATACTGAAGTTGGATATGGCTAAAAATAATTTTACAATAAATGAAGCATACTAAATTATAAAATTTATCAAAGTTTTTATAATTGGCACTAACTAAAATTGAAAAAAGTAGTTTGAAATTCTGAAATGTCATCAATGAAATCGAGTACAACTTCACACATTTTTTTAGCTTCTAGACGCAAATGAAGAGCATTTATTCTTTGAAAGACCTCCCTTTTTCATGATCGGAAAAGTTCCAGCGCAATACAATCAATCAAAAATTTAACATGAAAGACAATTTCCCAACCTAATTGAATAAGTAACCCGTTATATAACTTCGGCAACGCCAAAGTGAGGAGAATTGTGCCAAATAGGTAGTTCTGCTCACCAATTCTACCCCGTTACGTGATTCATCTTGGTTTCACTCTCGTTGTACAATCGAAGCTCAGTATAGTGTGAATTATAATTCTATGAATAAAGTAAACTCATTTTAAATTCAATAATTGCCTGAAACATTCTCATGAATGCAGATAAAATTCGATGCTGAAACGTATGAATTTTCATGTATTTAGTATACAGTCTGTAAAAGATTGTAGAGCATCGTAGCAGCATTTAAAAGTAATTTATATAATTTCCACTTGAAAGATACAATTATTGTAAGAGTAATCTTGGAATCCATATTACACTATTATTCCACCCAAAGTTACTCGATGTTGGAATACATTTAGAGAAATTCCAAATTTGAATTTTAAACAAAAACAAACACAAAAAAATACGACACATGCCTTCTGTAGTAAGTTTTAAACCCAGGAAGCTAATACCATAATACTATATATTGCTAGATATCCAAATTCCACCACGACCTAAAATTTTAATTATAATATTATATAGAGATTCGCCCAGTTTTAGGTAGATAAAATTAGTGTTTTAACTATTACAATGTATTACTGATAGGTAACAAGCTACCATGCATTTATACCCAGGCCTAGAATTTAAACAAAGGATTTTCAAATTAATAAAACTGAATACTAATATTTTTCATTGAAAATTATAAAGTGATATATTCATATAATTTAATTATGTAATAAATATGAAAATTAGGCATTTTTATATAAACTACGCAGAAAACTTTATACTTTCCAACCAGTTCACATAAAATTAAAGTCTTCGTCCCTACATTCCTACTCTAAAAAGCACACATTTGTAAGCATTATAAATGCATGCATTAGTCCCCCTCAAAATAACACCTTTTGACAGAAGCGCCAAAAACTTTTTAAAAAAGCCCCCCCCCCCCCCCATTCATTCTTTACTCTCTTCCCAAAATGACAGTGCTCAATTACTCTCATTACACGTAATAGTAAGGCATGCCCAATTCTTCCAATTGAACTGCTAATTCCAGTCTTTTGATAGCTCATTGTAGTAGCTCCTCCTCTAATTATTGCAGGAGGGAAGAGACCCGCAAACGCGAAAAGACGCCGCCAGAAAGCAACAGGAAATTCTATCGATTGGAATCTTTATTCGCAACTGTTTTTTCACTTTCTCTTGAAAATTTGTTTGCGAAGGCGTCTTTGAGAAAGGGATTCTTCGAGCTAAAGCGGGATTTGGCTTTACTTTTTGAATAAGGTTTTTCTAGATTCTTTTGTTATAGCTCTTATTTTTTTTTTTTTTTTTTTATCTTTTAAAGTAGTAAAACAAAAAAAAAAACTTATTTTGGAATATATTTAGCTAACGATAAAACTATTATTTCTAGTTTTTGAAAAGTTAGCTTTATTTGAAAAATCTCTTACCAGATGAAGAAAAAAAATTGCAAATTTTTTAGATAGTTTTTTAACTTCATATATCCAGAAACTATATAATTAGTTATATTCGGCATAACGTAACAAATAACAAGTATTCGAAAAAAATTGTGTTTTTGATGAGTATAGAAAAAAATTACATTGATATTTATCATTTATTTTTAAATCTCTCATTTACACTTTTCAGGATTATTTTTTGTGGTGTGGAGAAAAATAAATAACGCCCATACAAATTGCGCGCGCACACACATATTATATACAATGATGGCGCAGTTTTTATGAGGTAAAATATTCATTCTCTCTTCAAGAGCTCACAAAAGTTATTCAAAGAACAGTGCAATCACTACCAAGCTTCAACACAAGCTTCAATAAAAACACCTCCGAATTTAGCGATAATTCAGGTCAGGCACACTCAAAGAGCGCTTTCATCGAGTTCCGAAGTCGAACAGTCTGTCGATTTCAGCTGCGGTCTAATTTATAGAGGCGCGTGAGAACCTTCTCGAAATATCCAGCCAACTCGTCAAATAAAAGAAACATCTCAAAATTTCCCGATTGCTTTAGGTGTTGCCACCTTTTTCTAACCTGTATTATCGATGTTAACAAATAAAATAAGATAAAATAAAATACAACAGAATTAAAAATGAATACGTCATAATTTACAACTATATACAGAACATTTGTGTAATTATATATATATATATATATATATATATATATTTATGCCCAAATATATATATATATATATATTTATGCCGTATTTATGCCCAACTTTTTGATGTGAATTATGTTTTAGCATCATGTCTAGGTTATTACTAGGTTATAATTCTGGCAACCCTATGGAGTTCTCCAGAAATTTATGTTAAAATATTATTTTTTCAAAATTCCACCACTTTTAAAGCTACATCTCAAAACTTTAGATTCCAATAAACATGCTATTAGTGCCAGAAGATAACATAACTCATATATGACAGCATCCCATTATCTGTTCCTTGGCACAGTTCTTATAAATAGGAGTTTCGTTATTATCAAAATTTTCAAAAACGGTCAATTCTCTGTCGCATTTTAAAATATGGGAACTTCAAACTATTACCTTGACAATAGTTTTTTCAATCAATTTGAATTTCACATTTCATAGAACAAGAAGTAATCAATACTAAATATGTGACATGGGCAAAGCGATAGCTAATGGTGGACCCAGAAATTTAATCTACATTTTGCCGTATTCCACCTATAATGCAAGAAAGCGACCTATACAAACAACCATAACTTAGCAAAAAAAAATTGTCTCCAAACGCTGATTCACTTTTTAATAACACGCTATAGAAAACATCTGGTGAAATAACTACAGATAATGTAAAAGTTTATGTTTAGCTTTTAAATATTAAAAGTTATTTTCCTTAAGCGAGGTACGCTTTTGATAATTGACAGTTTTGATTTTGCTGAATTTGAAAATATCTGGTTCAGCAAAATCAAAATTGACAACTATCACAAGCGTACTTCGCTTGAAAAAAATCACTTTTAATGTTTAAAAGCTAACCATAAACTGTTTTTATTAACTGTAGTTATTTTAATACAGAAATTAGATTATCATAGATCTATTAAATTATAGTTTTACATTTCTTTGAAATGTGTGCTGTAATTTTTCTACCTTGCTTTTTTCTACTTTTTTTTTTTTTTTTAAAATTACACTCGAAATGTAACTGAGAATCTAGTTGAGATTGTTTCTTATTAAGAAGTATATTTAACAAAAAATGTATAACAAAGAACAAGGAGTTTTAAAACTTTTTCCTTGAAGAAGATAGAAAACAAATTGATGGTTAAAACAAAAAAAAAACGTGCTCTCCTGAGACTTTTCTGTTATGATAAAATCATAATTTTTCCTAAACAGAAGTTAGAGCATAAAAAAAATTCAGTCCATTGTTTGCAAATGAGAAATTGGTATTAATATAAAGGCTGGAGTCTAGATCTTTCCTCATTCACATTTATTTTATGTCCTTTTTAAGTAATATTTTTGTTCTCCAGGTTTATTAAAGACCCGTTCAAAAAGTTTTCCGTGTTCAAAATTCCCTTCAAGTTCAAGTTGTCTTTTTGTGCTTTTTAAAAGTTTATAAAGTGGAGACAATTACGAAGTGTTCTTTTAGCCATTGAGGATAAGAAATTTAAAAGTTATTAAAGGATAAGTGTACATCATTATATTAGAAGTTTTATTAATTTTCTAATAATAAAACTTCTAATATAAGGATGCACGTGAAGTGGCAAATTACCTTCGGATTCCCTAACACTTTGTTTATAAGTAGCCTGACACGTTAAAGTGACTACTGATTGGAACATTATTTTCGATTTATGGTTTAACTAATTTAGAATATTTCTAATACTTAATAAATGGCAGACATTTCGAAACTATAAGAGTTTTGTTATCATATAAACGCATTCAAAAAGTAAACAATCCTGTGCAAATTGAAAAGCAGAATCCAAACCACCTGCATACGTGCTCAAAATAAAATATACGTGAGAACACATTTTGTATGTAGAATAGAAATACTAATGAGTCGCCCTTCAACCACAAACATTCCTTGCAATTACGGCCTTGGAAGAATTTCTGCTTTTTAAATGCAAATTAGATTTTCTCAATTCCTTTCCCTTAATCGAGCTCTTACTTGAAAGGTTACAAATGATGGTGTTCTAACCCTTCTACAGCTATACTACAGAATCCTTCTCATAATTGCTCCCAGAGATCTGTTTACACCATTTTTCATGTTAACCTTATTTCGGTAATGAAACAGCAATTAAGTGATAACTTCGCGAAGTAGGGAATTTGGAGGAGAATGTTAAAATCATATTTAATCTTTATTAAAACATTCATTGTTTAAACTGGGCTGTTACGAGCTGTGATAGTTTGAAAATTAATTTCAGGGTTTCAACTTCCATTAAGATATCGTGAATTATGGTGTCAATTTCGGCGATTTTGGAATTATGGGTAGTTATGAGATTTCCTTCGTAGATGTTTGTGTCCGTAGAAATTTGTGTACAGAAAATAAATTTCAAATTTAATTGGAACTTTAATATACCCATGAAAACACATATGCAGTGGTTAGTTAGGTACCTAAATATAATAAGGAAACTCTTATTTCAAATCAAAATTGTGATTATTGTGGAAAGTTTAAAAAAAAATATTTAATAATAAAAACATAGTGGTACCTCAAATTAACTTTAATTTTGAAAACAGTTTATATTTTCTTTAAATTTTAATATAATTAATGTTTTTACTCTTGGATTTTCCTTTTCAAATTCGAATATTCTAAAATCAACTAGTTTTCAAGGTAATATGGCTACTTCTCCATTTTCCTCAATAATTTTATTTATATTAAATTTTACATCACTTAAAAAAGAATCAAGCAAAAAGGCAGCAGCATTATTTAAGAGCAAGATTCAGAGAAGTTGAACCACCCCTGATTCACACCATCTCCGATTGTTCCCAAAAAATTACCAGTTGCTACTACCCTTATTAGATGGTAAAATCTGAAATGATTTGTTCCGTAGTTGTACCATTCAAATTCTATGATCTATCAAAGATGACCTTTAAAAATGAAAAAATTGGTGTTTTTGTGACTCGGGAAAACTATTTTTATAATATAAAACTTCCCAAGCAACTTGCCACCTGCATTTCTTCTGTTATGGAATGTACTATAATAGATCTTTATGAAACATAAAATGTTCATGGTAAGTCAAATGCGCAAGGTCATGAAATGTCCATTATTTCATGTTTTTTACCATTTTCAAGCCTGAATTATATCTTGCGCGTTTAGTTTGCCATTACAAACAAGGTGTCACTGAATAGACCTATATTAGTCATATTTATTAATACATAAAACATTGAGGCAAGTTGGACACGTTGGAAGTTATTTGGTACCAAAGTAGAAAAATCTCCGAATTTGACACAAATTTGAGCTCATATATCTTGCTGCGGGAACTATATATTGACACAACACTGAGGCTATTTAAAGACTTTTATTATACTTAATGAGAAATTAAATTTTATTGAGGCAAGTTGAAAAGATGATTTTTTTTTTTTTTTTTTTTTTTTGCACTTTGGAATGTGCAGTTGAAATCCAAATTACTGTCCCCCAACAAATGGAGAATATCATAAAAGAGATAAATCTAATTGCTGATAAGGACTGCGGATATGAAATTCGTCCCCGTTCTTTTTACGCTGCCCGATAAACGGATTTACATTGCTAAACTTTATAGAAGATTTGGGGATATCGTGTTTAAAATGAGATTTCTTCATCAGAGAGGAGATGATGTGTTTAAGTGGCCATTGCTTGATTCGAAGCTCCGTTTTCTTTGGTCCTTTGCAACTTTCTGGTGTCGATCCTGTCAAAGTTAGATCCTTGCATAAAATACATATTACAAGCAATTGTTATAAACATGAGGAAGAGTGAAGCGAAAACCGATTAATTTTTGAAAACATGAATGAAAACAGTAATGCATCAATATGTAAGGATGGGGTGCAACAACAAAAAATCTTATATTTGTTTCTCTTCAACTTTCCTCAATAAAGTTTAATTTCTCATTGCGTATAATAAAATAATGTTTAAATAGTCTTAGAGTTGTGTCAATATATTATTCCCGAAGCAAGATATACAAGCTCAAATTTGTGTCAATTTCGGAGATTTTTCGATTTTGGTACCAAATAACTTCCAACGTGTACAACTTGCCTCGATGTCTTATGTATTAATAAATAGTACTAATATAACTCTTTCCAATAACACCTTGTTTACAGTGGCAAATCAAACGCGCAAGATATAATTCAGACTTGAAAATGGTAAAAAAAACATGAAAACCTGGACATTTCATGATCTTGCGCAATTGGCTTACCATGAACATTTTATGTTTCATAAAGATCTATTCTAGTACATTTCTTAACATAAGAAATGCAGGCGGGAAGTTGCTTGGGAAGCTTTATATGGATAAAAATAGTTTCCTGTGTCACAAAAACACCAATTTTTTCATTTTTAAAGGTAATCTTTGACAGGTCATAGAATTTGAACGGTACAGCTAAGGAACAAATAATTTCAGATTTTATCATCTAATTAGGGTAATAGCAACTGGTAATTTTTTGGGGAATATCTGAGATGGTGTGATTCACCCCCTAATGTTAAGTGCCTCAGTCTCTCAGAATCTTGCTCTCAATATGAACAGAGATTATATTTTTCAACGAAACAGAATTATTTATAAAATAGAAATAGTACGCTCAATGGCCTATTTTTCTACATAATAACGGTTAATCAGTCTATCCCGGACCTACAGCTTAATGTGGAAACCGAACCACAGCGAACATCCATGCTTAATCCTGTATTCAAACAAGGCACCTTTGGCATACGAAGTTAGAGCTCTAACCACACAGACATCAGGTGGGCACGTAAAGAAAGGAATTTTTAAAAAATCAAAATAATTATTCAAAAACACTGACAAAAAAAATCATACGTTTAACATTTTCAAACCACAATCTAAATTCCAAAAGAAAATGTCACATTTGTTTCATATTTGAAACCTGGGCTTATAAAAATAATTTTCCCTCTCTCCGTAAGACCAACACATGTTAGTGATCATATTTTAATGCATCTATATTTCTGGAAACTCTTATATTTCATGAATTAAATATAAATGATTTTGAAATAATCATCACATACCAACAGTATAATAAAATGTTCGAATTTAATAACCGCAAGAAAAAAATTTCATTTGTCATCTCAAAATAATGACTACATTGGAAGCCAACAAACACAATTTACACTGTCTTCAAGAAAGATTACATTTCATAACTCTTTCGGTGAACAGTAATAACTTTTTTAGCTCCATTAGAACCATTTGTTAGTAAAATTTGAAACTAACGCAAAAACTGTTTGGTGTGGTCGTAATACTTTTTGGCCGTGATATTCCCACATGCTTCACCCTCTAGTGCATGATTTTTTTCTTTATGATAAAAATAAAGTTCAAGTAACTGATGTGTATTACAAAAAGTATACTAATAAAAATACTTTTTATGTATAAACAATTTTACTATGGCTTATATAATTAACTACAATTTCAAAATGCAATAAAATATATTAATTGTTACTCAAATTTCACTCCCAAGTTACGTAGCATATATGTTACACTATGCACTAGAGTTAAACGAAAATATGGCATTAACAGTAATACAAAATCAATAGTTCATTGAGAATTTTTTTTTTAGTTAATCTCATTAATTTACTGGACATACCAACCGAATTCAATTTCAATGAAAGCCCCCTGTTTAGCTTCCATGTTCTTCAAATATAAACCAATGGAAGCCCGAATCAGGGGCACACCCATAACTAAGGTTTGGGGAGAAGAATTTAAAAACTTAAGAATCCTTATCTGGAATACCCTGATGAAGAAGAGAACAAAAGAAGAATCAGAGGAAGGTCTCGAACCACAAGTTAATTGAAGAAAAATGGAAGATACTCGAACGATACTAGAATTATTACGTTAATGACGTAAGAATTATTTTTCTGGATGGTAATTTCATTCAAATTCAAAATCGGATCCTCAGTATTACAAACATAAAAAAAAAAAAGATTTTCCTTTTAAAAAGAAATGTTATTTATATAAAACAAATGAAGATAAATGATGCTTTTAGTCCTCTGAAGTTCAAAACCGGAGAACATATCGAAATAATCCCAAACAGAAAACTGGGTGTATAATGCGTGAATCAGTTAAACAATGTGAATAATATTGTATTTGCAGGCATTATGTTAGTGAAGCAATTCTACGTTAATTAAAAAATTAAGAATAAAATTAACGATAAGGTAATTTCAAAAGTAAAGTACATTTCAAAGTTTTTGAGGCTTTGTTTAATAAAACATTTAATTAATAGTTGGAAGTAACCAAATTGCCCCCCCCCCCCCCTTCTCTACTCTTTCTCATTAATTTAAAAATTTTGTTGCAAAAAAAACAACTTAAAATCATGAATGTAAAAGACTAAAATCAGTTTCAAAGGAACTGATTTTAAATAATCAAATTACTTTGCATTTGTAGTAATTAATTTAAAAGTGTTTATCAGGGCTTCAAAAATGGATAATATTCGGCTTTAAGGATTTGAAACTAACACATTTTTTTTATTATCATGTATACTTTAGTAAATGAAGTTCAAAAACTTTACAAATTGTATATATCTTACTGTTGGAATAGGAAGAAACAAAAGTTACCCCTCATCAATAAATTGGATGCTTTACGAGAAAAAGTGTCATGCTGACAAGAAGAAAAAACTCTCCTAAAGAAAACTACTTGACGTATACCAAAGAGTTCACTGATGTGAAAACAGACTTCTTAGTTACAATATCTTAATCAATACTTGGAGACAAAGCGAAAGGGCGTTTCTTTTAATATTGGAAGGGAACGAATTGAAAAGTATTTTTTTACACTTGATCAGATTCCGCACTCTCATCGACCATACGTTCAGGAAGCAGAATTGCCTTACACAAGAAACGGGAAACTAAATTCTGAACATATATATTGAATGCCATTTTTTGAAAAGAATCCTTATTTTCTCTTCTTTTCAGGTGCTCACATGATGCTGAAATATGTATCGAAAACATAAAAATATTTTTCAAATGCTATAGTATTGAAAATCAAACAAACGATTGGTCATAGTTATCAGACAAAAGCTGTATTTCGTATCATCCGTCTTATGGGCAAATTATCTATACAAAGCAAGATCACACTCGTTCGTCATAAGCAGACCGTTCGACATTTTCTGATACAGAACGAATAGCGTTATAATTTAAATACCCACACAATACTAAAATATGTATCAAAAATATAAGAATATTTTTTAAATGAAGTATTGAAAATCAAATAAATGATTTTTCATAGTCATCAGACAAAAAACTGTATTTCGTATCATCCGTCTTATGGGAAGATTATCGGTAGAAGGCAATATTACACTTGTTCGTCACGATTCTGATTGATTGTTTTCAGATTATCTGGCGTCTTTAGCAACATGAGGGCTATAATGCGCCAAAACATTCGTCATTAGACAAGCCAACATACATTTACAAACACTCATGCCTTACACGGGACTCGAACCCGCAACCTCGCGGTCTAGAAGCTAGCAAGCTAACCACTATACCATTTGATCGGCCGTCACGATTCTGATAGAAAACAAGTAGCGTTATCTTTCAGATACTCATTCGATATAGAAATATATATTGAAATCATTCAAAGTTCAATTTAAAATGCTAAAGTATTACAAATCAAACAATAAACTAATTTTATGTTTCATAGTTATCATACAAAAAAAAACTGCATTTCGTATCATTCGCCTTATGAGATGATTATCGGTAGAAGGCAAAATCAAACTTAATTGTCATGAGCAAATCATTCGGTAGATTATGATAAAAAAAAATAACGATATGTTCAATCACTCTCTAAATAATATGCAGTTTCAGTGCTTTCTGTTTCAAAATGAACAATAGTAATATTTTATAATTTACCATAAGGCCGCATTGGGTTTCAATCTTAAAAATGAAAATCTTCTAACTCAAATAAGATACATTGACTATTTAAAATGTATTATAATATGAAATATAGCACGTAAGCTATTTGTTTTTGAAATTTATCTACCAAGTGTCACTCACCAACAATTTGTAAGATGCCTTAAATATGTATAAATTATTTAAGCTACCCTTTTACTGTGCTAAAGTTCCAACATAATGAGAGAATATTTCCTCTGATGAATACTTTAGGTTAGTGCTTAAAGATCGTTATGAGGTAACGCTACGTGATCTGGAGTCTTTACCGCATATTCGTCATTATCTGTGGACTGTTTATGTATAGTTCTATATTCGTGTATCTGAGCTATACTAATTTCAA
Source organism: Linyphia triangularis (assembly GCA_963978545.1). NCBI lineage: Eukaryota > Metazoa > Arthropoda > Arachnida > Araneae > Linyphiidae > Linyphia > Linyphia triangularis. The sequence continues at coordinate 8,532,757 of OZ021721.1, read as the reverse complement.
TTGAGAGCAAAAATTCATACAGATCACAATACTTTATCCTTGCAAAAGCATCATTTAAATGTGTTTCAATAATTTATATAAGTTGCGCATAACATTTTAATACCAATGAATTTAAGAATTCAAAAGGGATGAGGGAACAAGAACAAAGTTTAATCATTTAAGATGCTATTGTAATTAGAGAATTTTGAAAGAAGTATCTAAATCGTATTTTATCACACGAAGAACATAGTTATGAAAGCTATCACTATGATACTAGATGATATCATAGATTGTACCGAATTAAAAAAAAAATCCCTTTACTTTATGGAACATTTTTGAAGACCTTTTTGTTAATTAGTAAAATCCATATGAAAGTTTGAAACGATTGTCTAATGTGGTTTCTCCTATAAATCCTAGAGTTGAATGCTAATTAAATTATTATGACAAAATACGAATCAAAGAAGAAAAAACAAAAAAAAGAGGGAAAAAAAATTAGAAACTTGGTAACAAGGAAAAGATGTCTAGTGACTGATACGTATATCATTCATAACACTCAACAGTATTTTTCCAAAGGCTTCCCTCATTTACTTTTATTTACTTTTCCTTATCATCAGTTTTTAACTTAACGATAGCATGAGTGTTGATATTTACTGTTTAAAAAGATTCCAATTTGTAAGGATCTGCATATCCATATCTGTGTTTTATTATTTATTACTTTATCAGTTAATTATCATTTCTTTGTTATCAGGTATAATTCGTGTATATTTCAATTATTTAATATGTATAGCATAAGCAATCTGTATTACAATATCTTAATATTGTTAGGATCATAAACACAGCTATTTATATTTTAATTTGAAACTTAATAACCAAAACCAATCAAACTATACAAAAAACTATTATTTCTCTATTTATAAATTTACAATTTGAGTGTAGTTATATTGCATACTCTTACATATATTATGAAACCTTGCATAAAGAACATGTTAGGCTTGTGAAAAATTATGGATATACGGAAAGATACATAATGTTGTCATGTAAATATTTTCTTAATCTTAAGTGTTATGTTTGATTTTATATTCTTTAATTATGTATTGCGCATTGATTTTTTACATAAAAATTTGTCATAATAAAACATTATAACATTCAGTTCCTTCTAAATTGAGTTGACCGATGCCTAAAAATTTAATTTGTTGCTTAACATGAATGCTAGATCCTTTTTATCACACATTACGCATACAATCTTCAAAATAAACGGATTTATAAAATAAAAATGTATTAATATTACCAATTATGACTTCTAGATTGAATTCAGATAAATAAACTAACATCTCTTTCTCAGCTAATCATAATAGATAAACTCGTAAAAATTGCTCATTTACGGAAATTTTATATTTAATTTAAGATAAGTATGTAATTGGAGACGAAAATAAAACAAACATCACCACAGAATGCCTTTAATTACTATCTAGAAAATACACACAAATTAATTTTGCTCCACAAAAGAGTCTTTATAATTATAAGAGGTACAACCTGATTTAAACCTTTCGATTACCTTAGAAAAAAAAAGTCTTATTGATTCTTATTTCAAGTTTGTGCATCTTCAGAAATGGAAAATCTGCGTGTTTTCATTTAATTAAAAGTTTTCTTGTCGAGAGGTTGTATTAAATATTGCTAGGAAGGAAAATGTGAAGTTTTATATTTACATCGTTAATTTAAGTATTCATTGGGAACTCAGCCGTCGATTCTCTATTTATTAGAAACGGAAATTCGCCTTTAAAAGAAAAATGCTTTCATATTTTTATCATTCAATTAAATGGAAACAAAATATCGCAGTTGATTCAAGTATTTCCAGTTAGTCTTCTGAATAAATGTTTATTAAAAGAAGTTTAGGAAGTTGCATTACTCTTTCTATAATTCAGTGACTCTCTTGAATATTCTTTTATACAAAGTGCTCAATTTTTTTTTTTTTTAAAAGGGCTGTTTAACATGTAAGATAATTATAAGCAATTTAACTTGTATAATTATCATCTGATTCCAAAACACACATACTCTGAAAATGAATCAGACAATAAAAAAAAATGTAACTATTAATGTCACTGCATTCTATGGTAGCGTTGTTTTCTTACTCTATTTCACAATAATTGTTTCCATTCTTCGTATTTCAAAAGTTAACAAATACATAAAATTTTGAGAACTAGATGTTTAAGCCAGTGTTTATCGAGATGACTTGACTTGATTGATGTTTAGTGCAGACTCCTTTTAATTCGTTAAATTAATGTTCTTAGTATTTAAATGAAGAATTTGATTCAAAGAATTTAAAATAAATATTTGTAAGCTTCCTGAAGCAAAACACAGCTTATTCAGAACTGAGGTGTTTTCAAAATGTAGAATAAAACCGATTCTCTAAACCAAACTTTTGTTTTTCCACAAACAATAAATAAAAACAAACAATGCTATAGGTAATTCACCATGAAAGGTATTGTTTCAATTCATGATAAAGTTTTAAAGTCAATCAGTTCGGTTCAAGAAGCTCAGTTTTTGCTTAGCAGCTTATCTTCTATATAAATTAGCTCAAATGTTTTACTGTTCATTTCATTTAAAAGAGCTCATAAAAGGATGGGCAAAAAATTATGAACTCTTTTGCAAGTAATATAGTGCAGAAACAATTGTAATCGTTAAAGCTACGTGCCTAAATTTTTCTTAGCAAGTCCTGAATATGTTTTAAGCGAGATTTATCCACATTTTTGTCCATTGGTAATTGAAAGAAAATAGGGTAATTAACAATAAACAAGGTACCGTCAACCGGAACAATTTTGCCTAGTAGGACAACTCGTCTAGTTTATTATCAAAATTATGTTTGGTGATCAGTTAATCTACTGAATCTTAAAAATATATTACTATTAGTACAACTATTTAGGATGATATTTAAATGAGCTATGTAGTTTTGAAAGTGGAATACGAAATGTATACAATTAAAGGATACTCTTGAAATCTATTACTGAAGAATACGTTATAGACTATTTATGAGATATATTGAATATTTCTAAAGTATATTTGATGAAACTGCAAACCCCTTTAGACTTCCATTTCAATATTCATAAATTTAAATTTTTATGCAAATGAAAATAAAAATTTAAAAAAAATGAAATTTTATTTTTTTTACATTCATTTAAATTCTTTTTTTTAAATATACACGATTACCACGGCATAGTATTTAAGCATATTATAATGCTTTTCATGAAGAGGAAACGCTTTAAATACATGTATTTTGATATAAAAGGTTGATCGCAATAAAAATGTAATATTTTAAATGCATTTTCTCACATTTCAAAAAAGTTTCCACGTTAAAAGGGGTTAATACCATGAAAACGTAACATAGGACATTCTTAAAAAAGATTATATAAAAAAGCCATGTTTCAGCAAAGCTGATTTGTTTTAGAACATTAATATCGAACTTCGTTAGAAAATACTAAAAAATGTAGCCTTTTGATGGAAAATGTCAGATTGTGGTATTTCTAGAAGTAAAATATCATATGCCTCCATTTTTCTACAATATCACTTTAAAACTTTCAATTGGGAAGCAATAACCAAAACATGAGATATCAATAATAAAAAAAAGAACCCCATATGTAATACATTAAATCAGCTTTAATGCAGCCGCTGAATGCGATAATTTCAACTATATTATTCCGTAATACTTAACCACTATTAAAAACTTTCAATTACCTATTATACGTTATACATATCACAAACCTTTTACAGTAAATTTCATCGGTCGTAAGTATAAAAATATGTAGTTTCAACCTCTCAAAATTTACCCGCTTATATTTTCCAACAAATACTTCAATAATTGCACCAGATAACCTCATATACTAGCATCACAGTATTTCCCGATTCCCCTAGATTCAATTAAATACTGCTTATTAGGATTATGAGTACTTAAAACGTAACTTACCACCGTCGGTGTCGTAAAGGTAGTAGATTATCTTCCAGTTATAGTGTATGATAACGTCGAGGATTGCCCTCAGATAACGAGGACGTAAGCTGAGTCCATAGTAAGCTGGCCTATCACTGCTCAACTCTGGGAAGGCTGGACTGACGAATGGCACTTGAAATGTATTCGAATAGGAGGCTAAAGTATCGTAGGAAGCTTCTCCTGTTGGCGCTACGAGGGTGAAGATACCCCTGTTCATCTGGAAGCACACTAGAAATAGAAACAATGACACATAGGGTAAACATAGTAAAAAAAAAACATACAACTTAAAGACCTATTATAGGCAACTAGTTAAATGTATAAAGACACATTTTATCAATATTCAATTTTTATATATATATATATTGCTGCTAAAGCTCGGAAGACGTTAATGTGCACATTACCTAGCTAATCTGCAGGTTAACTTATTCGCTCCGTAAAAATGTGGAATCAAGGGTTTTCCGCATTTTAGTAGATAATGAGCACCTTAATGGCTTCCGTACCATTGAATTCAAATTTGTATTGATTCATGATTGATTATATAGACTAATGTGCTGATTGTTTTATTGTATTAACTTGATTCTTTAGCTATCGAAAATTAAACTAATAACATTATGTTAATTTAAGCGGACAGAAATATTGCTGTTGTTCCAGCAAAGATCTTATTTTCACTTTAATGAGTGCCTAGTAGGTAATGTGTAGATTATTTAGGTAGTTTGCAGATTACCTAGGTAATTTTAGAAATGAAACAATTTTCGGCACTTTAACGGCCCCTAGTTAATCTACACATTACCTACATAATCTGTTGAATGACTTATTCCAAGATATATATTCAATATTGTTTCTCTAGGTAAATGAAGTACAATAAATAAAATATATACTAACTATAATGAAAATTGCTCATTTCTAAGATAAAAATATTGCACAAAAGTAGGATTGATAAAATTGAAAACTACAATCAGATGCATTACTTTCAGAAATTAACAAAGTAAATAAAGGCATTTCCAAGGCAAAAATGTAAATATCTAAATTTTTGAAAGTATCCAATTTCTTAATTATAAAAATGTTTTGCATTTTTGAAAAAACAGACTGTTGCATTTCAAAAACAATTAATTTTTTATACTACATCTTTATTTTTTGTTTATAAAATAATTTTTACAAAGTTTTAATCACCATTAATTAGGAAGCTATGGTTTTTGAGTTTTTACAACAAAAGGGCCTCGTTCCTTTACTTGAAATTTGGTTTAGCTTACATAAAATGTTAAATCCGATGCATATTAAAATTTTAACAAATATTTTTAAACAAGAATTATTCGCAAACAAATTTAAAAACAAAAATTAAAAAATTCACTGTTAAGTAGAATATGGTTTCGATAAAGACCAACGCATCAAGTATCAATTTGAATAAAAAAAAGTAAACATTGAAATTTCTAATATGCTTGTATAATTTTGATAACGTTTACACATAACCTCTACTATACATTTTGCTTTGCAGATAAAACAAGCAAATATAAAGAACAATAAATAAAATACAGCTAAATTATAAATGTCCTAAAGATCTAAAATCATAAAACGCCCATTATTAAACGTTGTTTAGAGAGCATTCATTTCTCTTCTGAAGCGCAAAGCAATTTCAGCTTTAATAAGTATACACTTGGGACAGATTTGACCCAGCCGAGTTTATTGGGGACTCTGAGAAAGTCGTACAATAAAGTCGCAATTAACGACACCTCTTAAAAATCTTAGACATGTACAATGTTCATCCCTGTCACATTTAAAACTCAGAAGCACTTGAGAATTAACGTGGCTGAAAAGAGGGTCTGCCGTAATTTTACGACGTGTGCAACTTAGCGGGATTAAGTTTAGGTGTAATGTGTACTGAGGCATACTAAAACATGGCGTGTTAGATGCGGGGTTCTTGGAATTAATGTTGATTTTAAACTTGGATTTTTTAATTACATCGTTGCTTACGCTTAATATATTGACAGGATTACTTTTGTGTTGAAATCTCTAAAGAAGCTTTTAAACCCCGCTAAGAAACTCTGTAAGTTGTATATAATGTTGGAAAAATACGTTTCTTGATAGAGGAACTTGCACCTACCAATCATAATGAAAATTATGATTCTTTTGTGCCACGAAAAGTCACATTATGACGCACCACTGCAAGTTATCTGAAACTTGTTTGACCAATACGATTTGTGTTTTTAACTTTAATATATCCGAGAAGAAAGTATTAATTAGAAGCGTTTGAGTAAATTTTTCAAGTAAATATGATAGTTTATGATCGTCTTTATTATCATCCTAAAACTGTTTTAGTAAATTATTCATAAATAACCACTTAAAATTACATATATTAGAAAACAGAAACGAAACAAAAAAAGTGTCGACGTATTTTCTAAAAAAAAAGTTCTAAATTATTAAAATTTAAAAAAGTAAACCATAAATGCACATGTGGTAATTAGTTGTTTGTATGCTCAATGACCTATATATGTGCACAGCAATGATTAATCAGGCCGGGGTCTACAGCTTAACGGGGATTCCGAGCCACAACGAACATCCATGCCTAACGACATGGATGTTCGTTGTAGTTCAGTTGTCCATTAGAGAGCCATGTGGTAACTAGATAAAGATTTCAAAATATTTGAGAAACTTAACAAAAGTAGAATTTTAAGCTGAGCATTAATAAGGAATCCTTTTTTTCATTTGTAACATTATTTAAAACTAGTCATTGTTTTATTAAGCAGCACACTTTGAGATGCACTGTAACGTTAAAACTATTCATAATTTTCTCTTACAAACGGAAATTTCAAAATTCTATAAATAATGTCTCTTTGAAACTATCGTCCTTTTACCTTATGTCAAAGCTTACCTGTCCGTGAGCAATGCAAAATTTATTTCAAATATGTAGGAGGGAGAAAATATATTCTTTTGAAATTCGTCCAACAAAGGGAATTTTCGAAGTTTGAAGCCGATTAGCATTTGAAAAGCAACTGGAAAAACCAATTTCCTCCAACTGAACAAGTTTTAAGATAAATACGATAGAAAAACACGCCACATATTATTAAGCGTACAAACCCCCAGTAGGAAAAAGTACATCCCCTTTCAAGAAAAGTAAACACGTGTCCTCGTTGACACCTGTCAAAAGTTTTTAATACTTCTCGTCCTACAGATATTCCCTTGCCTCTCGAATGTTGATGCTTTGGACAACAACTTACGTCAGCCATATTAAGGAGCTCATCAAAATGCAAATTAGGAACGCCTTCTCGATGGGAGTCGTATAACAAAAGAGGAAAGCTGTTATCTCACATTTTCGTCATGAATTTACTTATGGTAATTATTACTATTCGCCAATATTCAGTCAACTTTTGATTAGAATTAGCCACAATAGTTTATTAGCTAATATTACAATGCAATCTGTTATTTATTTACTGACTGAATGTGTTATAATTAATAAAGATCTTTCCACTTATTAATGAGATATTTATTATTTATTAATTTTTGCATAAGTCGCAATTATTTTGAAATATTAGCGCATAAATAACTGGAAAATTTACACTTAAATATGGAAGTGTTGGTAACTTCTACTAACTACTTTTTTACCTGTTAGAATTTTCACTTTTACAGTTATATTTTATTATATTAAGTTTTTGAAGTTAAAATTGTTTTTCAAAAAATATTATTTTAGAACTAAGAAAAAGGAAGATTATTATTAAAATTGTTGTAAGGTTGTTTGAATAACTAAAATTTCGTTTCAACCCACAGTATTTTTTCAGTCTTAAAATATATTCGAGCCATTTAATTTCATATATGTCAGAAAATACCACTTTTTAAACAGTAAGCATTCATACAATTGTTTTTTTTTTTTTGTTTTTTTTCAAAAATCACCAAAATGAAAGAGGAGTGGCATTGTGGTTGGTTGTATGGTTGAATTTTTGGCGCAAGGGCTTTACGTGGGCCATACTGCACTGAACAACTTTATAAAAGTCAAAGTTAAAATTAATTAATAACATGATAGTTCATATAAAGGAATAATTCTAAAAAGTTAAAATATTGTGCAACAAATAATTTACTCTTTAAACTATTGTACTTGTATCAGCATCAAATAATCATACCAAAAAACCTTTTAATAACGGCAAAAATAAAAAATAATAAAACTTGCATTATCCCCTCCCCCCCCCCCCCTTCTCCCCCCCCCCCCTTATATTATTTTTTTATATAACGTCTGGTTATTTATATGCAGTGCAAAAAAATTCGATGCATTATGTTTTAGATAATGTACAAAGAAGTAATATCAAAGAACGCCAGTCAGAGCTATCATTTAGATATTGAACATTCTAATATTGTAATACGTTTACTTAATCGTATTGAACGGGAAAATAGAACAAAATTACTTTTAAATAACCTAATACTTTCTGATTTACTTTAGGATGTATATTTTTTATTTTCGTACGACTAAAGATAAATCTAGCGGAAATCGTAATCTAATAAATGCTTTTAGAGAGAATAAAAAGCTGCATTAGTAGAGATAAAACTAACGTATATATATTTTTATGGGAACTTTTAGAATGATTCATGTACAGTTTTTTATTTTCTGAGGGATTGGCAAAAAGCTATTCTTATCCAAAGAGGTAACTATTGAATCGCATTATAGGTTTCTCATACATCAAAAAACTTAAATTCCAATTTTTCAAATATATTTACTATGTTCAAACAAATTTCGATATCGTATTTTCTTTCAAATTAACACCAGTTTTAGCTGATAAAATGCATATCGCTCTTCAATTTGTTTGCGTGCCTCGATTAAAGCCACATTTTTCTCCAACGGCTAAGCTATTGACAGTTAAGGTGCCTGTTTATTGAATTATAACGTGTGGAAAAAAATGCAAACACGCTAACTTGTAGTTAAATTCTTATATTATTTTGAAATAGTGATTTTTAATGGTGCTAAAATGTCCTTGTTAATTCTATTGAACCCTTAAGAAAGTTACTTGATGAACTTCTTTTTGACAATTACAAGCCTATTTATAATGATTAATGGTATTTTATTCGATGTCTTGTACGACTTACATCTATTAAGACTATTAATTTATTGTTCCGGTTTTTCTTCATATCGTTAGCTAAGAGTAAAAAGGTGATAACTCCACCTTTAGTCTTAAATATTCTTAACCCTGGGCGCACAAGGGTTTTCAAATGGTTAAAAGTGGGGTTCGGTGTCCACTTAATGTTTGGGCATGTGCAGGAAAGGCACGCGCCTACTCCGCCTGCTTGTAGAAAAAGAGATGATGTTATTCAGTTGTATTGATGTATCGATATTTTAGAAAACTCATCTAAAGAAAAACACTTTGTAATGGGGCTTAGACTTAAGGCTGGTTGATAGGAGTTTAACCGTTCAATGGCAACACGTGGGTCATACTGCGCTAACTTAAGGCCCAAGGTCCTGCCTAAGCAAGGTGTACATTGGTCCTAAGCCGATTATTTGTGTATATCTGAAAACAATAAACCATCGATTAGTAAAATTTGAAACTTGATCCCTGAAATAAATGTATGGTAAGTTTATCTTGAAATAGCACTTTAGATGAATTTATTGATCCCCTGAACTTAACAATACCTTTTCAATCTAAGCCGACGATGTATACAATTATGAAAAATAGACAAACGCTTTATAATCGCATGCATAACACTTATTTATTTAGTTTCAATACTTCAATATTTGTTCTTCTCTATTTCAATAAAGCCATGCGCTTTCATTCACATACAAACATCCTCACTGGACGGACACAAGATTCATTCTGTTTACATTACAAGTATTAGGTGAAATGAAACAAGTTACAGTTACAGTTAGAAAGAAATGACATAACATCAACATGAACTCTCAGCATCCTGCGGGGCCATGAACCAAGTGGTTAATCATAACTCTACTAAATAAATGTTCTTCAAATACAATTTTTAATCTTAAATTTCAGACAAATTTAGTGACATTCAAAATACTCAAGTATTACGTTTACATCGTTTATCTACTATAGCTTGACTACCAACATCTGTGCAATTGGTTATACAATTATAGAGAAAATTATACAACAACAACTAATACTACTACTAAAAACTTCTAAAGTATAGAAAGAGCACACATTGTATAAAATAAACAGTACATTACAACTAAAAACTTTTTAAATCCAAATTTCTTACCTATCATTTATTGGCAATGGACACAGTTTAACAATTGGTAGTATCAGAACTCCATTTTTGAGTATTTAATTTTACTACCCTAACTATTATCCTTCCCTGGGAACACTTCATTTGTTCGTCCCAGTTTCCATTTTAACGGAGACAAATTGTCCTCCTTGATTAATACCAAATCATTTACCTTTAAATTCTTTTGATCTTTAAGCCATTTTTATCTTTCCTGAATTAAGCTTACATACTCATTCGACTATCTTTTCCAAAAGTGTTGGTATATACCCTAAATTCACCGCAAATGATTAATAAAAAACCAAGAAACGAACAATTGGAAAAAAGGCATATTTGACGATCATGGTAACTACGTCAGGGGGTGACTACCATAATCGACTCCAAAATGCGAGAATTGTTCTGTATATGTTATGGCAAAAGCCTGAATAGCATATGTAACCCCAAAATTCTAGTTCCACAAGGTTTAAAAGTTAAAAACATTAAAACGACATTGAGAAAAGCAGACTGAAACTTAATAAATTTTCAATCCAAATAAAGAAAAACTTGTAAAGATTCAAACTTACCGCATTTTGAAATGGCTGATTGAATCTGAATGTGAAACGTTTCCTTATAGAATAAAACTTGAAAATCATCCGATAACACCCTGTGTCATCTGTCGGTCTGAATTGTAGACCTTATTCAGCTTGTCAACATTAAAAAAAAATTGAAATTGTTCTTAATCAAACTAATCTTAAAATTGTTGCATCCCTCTATGAAATCTTTCAAATTGTTGCAAATCCTTGAAAAATCTTTTTGATCAAATTACTGAGGAAATTAGTAAAAGAAATAACTTCTAATTTAAAATCCAAACTTTTATCATAAACTCCTGAAAAAATATTATTATTGTGTATTACAATTTCTATATCCAAGTAATTGGCAGATTTAGAATTGAAATTTGCCGATTTTAGTGTCAAAGCTTCTGGATAAATATCCCTTAAAATTTCAAAATTGTCAAAGTCAAACAAAATTAAATCTTCATTGTATCTGAAACCCTTGATCTCTGTTATTTTCGAAAATGTTTGTTCATAAAAATGTAGGTATAGATTGGCAAAAGCAGATGAGAAACTGGATCCCATTGAATTCCTTGTTTTGGTCGAAAAAAATCTTTACCATTAAGAAGGACATTTTCAAAAATATTAAACCTGCACAAATCAATCCAGTTTGTAAACGGTAAATTACTATCGGTAAGATAGTTTTTGAACATTTCGACGCAAATTTCTAAAAGATTATCATGTAGGATGCTAGTAAAAAGGTTTTCGAAATCAAAAGTGTTAATTTTCTGTATTTGGTTGTTATGCAAAAAATCTATTAGATCTGCATTTCAGAAATCGCTCATGTATTTTAATTTTATTCAAAATTATCTTTAAAAACTCAAAAGAAAATTTTGCTACAAAAACTATTGTAACAATTGGTACTACACGTAACAAATCTAAATTTTATTAGATTTTTATGAAATTTGATGGTAGAGAAAACATATGAATATCTTAAATTAGTAAATATAATTTTAAATTTTTTATTGAAAGCTAAAAGTCTGTAATCAATTTCCCTCTTAGTAAAGTCAACTTTAAGATAAGTGTCTTTATTATAAAATTCATTTAAAATGATGTCCTTGAAGTATTTCTTACAAATAAACCTAAAATTATTAGCAGCTTTATCAGCTACTGTAACAATAAATTTATTTTTCAGTTCAAAATCTGTTCCCTCAACTCCTTATCCAAAAAAGTTACCGGAATATTCATTAAATATATTATTAAAATAATTCGTTTTAATTTTATAAAATAGACTATATTGGGTCTTGAATGGGTTTGTTAAATCTATGAGTAACTTTAGAAATAAAGAAATCAGTATCTCGGTAAACACTGTTATTTATTATTTAAAAACTTGTAAATTTTCTAATTCGAAACTTGGATCCTAAACCAATCAAATGTGGAAGTCTCTCATTTGTAATAATGAGTAACATGACCGCGATTTGGCTCAATAAAATCCTTGAATTCATCAAGATCGCAGGAACATTCATTGTTTTTAATACTGTTTAAATTCTGACTATAGTAATTGTTATTGAAAATAGTTTTTCTCGAAGTTTTCCCATTTTTATAAGCAACTGTCAAATTGAAATTATTTTTAATAGGAAAAATATTTGTAATGTCATGAATAATATGTGGTATCATCAAATATTTTGTCAAGACAGTTAATAGAGCAAAAAACTCTTTTAGCCAAATTACATTTAAAACTCTCAAGGTTATTAGTTTTTAGTTTGAATTTAATCAAATCAAGAATCAAAATTTTTGTATAAGTGGAGGCAAATTTAACATTATGTAAATGTTTCCTATTAAGCCAAATTAAATTTGAGTTCTGCTGACTTAAAATTTAACTTTTAGTTTTCCCAATATTGCTAGAATCAATAAATAAACCACTAACATCTTCAAATTCCTTTATGTTTAGTAGATTCTTATCTTTCCCTCGCCCTCTTTTACCTCTATAGTTATTACCACAACAATTTCCAAGAAAATCACCAAAAACATTAAAGTTTCGATAAATACATCCGGTCTCATTATTGATTGAGCAGTTCTCGTTCAATTTGATATTGAGTCCATAAAGGAATAAAGTTTGCATTTTACAAATATAGAGGTTTTCAAAATACATTCTCTTATTAAGATCATCTTCTTCCCATAAAATGAAAATCCTACTGTCCTCAAAAGAATGAAATTGAAAATAGAGGAGTTCGTTGTCGTTAAAATTATCGTTTTTGAAATTTTTTATTGCAGACCTATGGCTATTAATCCGCTTGTTTAATTCAATACTAGTTTGTCCAATATAAGATAACCCAGAAGAAGTGCAAACAATCATATATATTAACCCATTACATTTACAAAAAATCTTATTAGCTCTGGTAGAATATCTATTAGAAATATCAACAAACTGATCCATACCTGCCATAGGACAGGTCAAACATCGTTTACATTTACATTTAATAATTTATTTAATTTTGTAAATTTTATTTTATTTTAATAGAAAATTTGTTCAGGTAGCTTATTGACCAATAACCTTGAAAGTTTTAAAGGTAATTTAGCTAAAAGATGTTTTTGCACTATTAACTTCCTTGACAAAATATTTGATGATATTCGTATACCACATATTATTCATGAAATTGCAAATGTTTTTCCTATTCAAAATAATTTCAATTTGACAGTTGCTTATAAATATGGGAAACTTTGAGAAAAATTAGTTGCAATTTCAGTTACTATTGTCAGAATTTAAACAGTATTAAAAACAATGTGATCTGTTTATTACTGTGATCTTGATGAATTCAAGGATTTTATTGAATCAATTGTGGTCTTTTTGTGACTGGTGATTTGAATTTTATTACAAACGAGAGACTCTAACACTTTTGATTGGTTTAAGATACAAAATTCAAATTAGAAAATTTACAAATTTTAAAATTATAAATAATAGTGTTAACAGTTATTGATTTCTTTATTTCTAAAGGTGCTCGTAGATTTAACAAACTCATTGAAGAATTTTATCAATGGAAACATAGCCTATTAGGACTAGGCAATGTTAACATTTCTGCATCGTGATACATCGGGAAGCAAACATCACAATGTCACGATATATCACAACAAGTTTTATTCTATAAGGACACGTTTCACATTCAGATTCAATCAGCCATTTCAAAATGCGGTAAGTTTGAATTTTTACGAATTTTTCTTTATTCGGATTGAAAATTTATTAAGTTTCAGTTTGCTTTTCTCATGGTCGTTTTAATATTTCTGACTTTCAAATCTTGTGAAATGAGAATTTTTGTGTTACATATGTTATTTAGGCTTTTGCCTTAACATATACAGAAAAATTCTAGCATTTTAGAGCCGATTAAGGTAGTCGACCTCTGACGAAGTTACCATGATCGACAAATATGCCTTTTTCCAATTGTTTATTTCTTGGTTTTTTATTAATCATTTGCGGTAACTTGTATAGCTACTAATATTATCGTGCGGCTTTAGCACCGGTAACTTAGTTAGATGGTTTTTACTTTAATTCATTTACAGAGGTTGTGTTTACTTTTTTCACTTTCAATTTAAATTTGTTATCTTATATACCCTGAACTAATTTTCATCTCTGCAACTGTGTAATTTTCTCATCAATTAAGTTAGAATCTGGTATTGCCTTCAAAGGTTTACCAATAATGAAATGTCCTGGTGATAATACCTCAAGACTTAGAGCATCATCTAAAAGTGGAGTGAGTAGACAAGAGTAGAGGCAAGCCTCAATTGATGAAACTGCGTTAAAAACTCCTCATAGGTAAGAATTGGGACTGATTTTAACGTGACAAAACCTGCTACATTGTTTTCCAATTAAACACCGAAAACAACTCGTGTCTTGTTACCTTATCTCTTTTTCCATCATCACTAATAGCCTTGCAACATCAAGCTATATTGGTATTTGATTAACAAAAGTAACATGTTTTAATACTAATCCCCACCTTGAATTGCATTGTGGTCCCTCACCAAATGACCTTCCTCCCCACATACAAAACAACCCTTATTTTGCGCCGAACGAAATTTATAACAATAATTACTTACAGCTGAAAACGTAACTCTTTTTTTATAATTAGAATTATTGCTCTGTTCAATGGCGTTTGAATTTAAAGAATATTTATGTGACAGAAAATTTGCAGCTTCTCTGCATTCTATTTCGGTTTTAAGGCGATCTAAAAAATTTCCCACTTCCCATTCTTCGGTTCCGAATTTTTTCGTGATTTCACCAACTAATTCACGTGGCAAATATTTTATAATAACCGTACAAATTAAATTGTCATATTGTTCTGCTTTTGAACCTAACGCTTGCAAATTTCGAATTTGCGTCTGAATTGCATCATAAAATTTCCTTAAAGATGTATCAGATGACCCTCTCACTGGTTCCAAAGTCAATAGCTTCACTATATGCGCCTGAACAATCAACGACTTACACCCAAAACGTTCTTTCAGCGTTTGAATAGCTACATCATAATTTTCATTGGTTAAAGCAAATTCACTAATGGCATTTGCTGCCTCTTTAAATAGGTTCGACTTCAAATAATTAAACTTATCTCTGAATTTTTGTCGACCACGGCTTGAAATTGATTTCAAAATATCTGAAAATCAGTTGGCTCCCCACCAAACTTATCAGTATTAGACAAGGCAATTTTACTGAAAAAGGTTCTGTATATTTTTTCTCTGTATGTTTGTAACAGTACTCTCCGAAGCATAAACATTACTAGATGACCAAAACCCAGGATGTAAACTAAGCCTTTTCATTTCTAAAACTGATTGCAATTTACACCTTCAAGTGATAATATCATCCTTATATTCTTCAGATTTAATAATTTTATCCTCAACCTTTTTTAAATGATCCAAACCTTCGAGAATTTGTTCATCTAAATTTTTTAACAAACTCTCCTTGACGTTTAATTGTTCAATTAAACCAGACTATTCACGAATATCATAGCTATCTAAATAGTTGTAACTTATTTTCTTAAACAATTTAGTAGTTAAAGCTCGATTATAGTAGCTCTTGTTCTAATTAATTTATCTATTTTTATTACAACAAAACATGTATTATTAGCCAAATCAACGTTTATAAACAAATAGCGTCTTAGAATTGAACTGAACCTTGCAACAACTGAGTCGTCAAAATGAAACCGAAAGCAGTGCCGACACTCAACTTAATTCAAAACACCTCAATTAATGCAATTCAATTCTGAAAGCATACGAAACACTACACCACAAATTAGTTTTCCGAAATGAACAAGAGCTATTTACATATTATATGACCGTAGAAAAAGGGCATGCTTCTTACCGCTACAATAGGAGACATCCAACCACACACAAACACATTCGTAACGAACAAAATAGCTATTTTTATAAACACGCTTAAAAAACGCCAACATCGAATTTCGCCTTGAATTGCTAATGGCCTTAAAAATTCATTCTTTTCTTTTCTTTTACCCGTCGCGACACGTTAAGCGCCAAAAAAAATTCTTCTCTATTTCAATAAAGCCATACGTTTTCATTCACATACCAACCTCCTCACTGGACGGACACAAGATTTATTCTGTTTACATTACAAGCATTCGGTGAAACTAAACAAGTAACAGTTAGAAAGAAATAACATAATATCAACATGAACTCGCAAAAATATTTTTGAAAAATTTAGAAAGATATTTTGAATGAAACGTATAATTATTTATTATTTTGGTCACAACTATGTAAAATATGAATTCTTATCTAAAGACTGCCATCTTAGAATTCCTAAATCAACTCTTCTTTTCAAAATGCTTAAACTATAGCATTAAGTACATAACTCTTGCCACTGTATTGTCTTATTTGCTATGAATCCAGATCATCCACTTCAGAAGAAGTTTTACTGTTTATTTTTCCATTGCCAAACCTCTTTCATGGCATTTAAGATAGTCTCTTGCCCTATATAAAAGGACAATATTCTAGGCACCTTTTTATCGTATAAGCGTGAACAAAATGCTTCCCTAAGAAAAAGAATTGATCCATAGGGAAACGAAACATTTCTGTTTCATTGACAACCTTCTGGCTTTCTAGGGGAAAAGATTACCTCTTCCTAATATTACTCACAAAGAATTTACGCTTTTACGAGTTCGTCCCAAGAGGAAAGACGTTTTCGAGATTCAACAAAGATTCGACCCAATAAACTAAACCATTGAAGGGAGAGAATAGAGTTGTATCAAATCAGTGAACATTTTATTTTAACTAACATTCATTACATTTTTAAGTTTCACCAATATGATTCGTGTATAATTCTTTATTGAGATCTAATTCTATTGTACTTTCTTAAAAGGATGGGATTCTTGCTATATGTATTTAGTTCTCTTTTAAGTTTTTAGTATTAAGAGTGATTTTCTGAGAGAGGGGTACGCTTCTGATTATGCTAATTTTTGATTTTCTTGAAATTTTCAGGAAGTGTTATGTATGTTATCCTGATTACAAATTTGAAAACCGTTTAAAAAAATTCCACTCCATTTTCATCTTTCTGCTAGATTTTTGGAGAGGAGTAGGCGTGTTTTATAGCATTTTTAATGAAAAACACTTTCATTAGAATTATTTTTTTGCAAACTTCCTGCATGTGCCAGACTTTTGATTACAAAAATGTATAATGGACTGCTAGTACTAATTGTTATCAGTGCTATTTTCTTGGCACATCACTGAAGTTTTGGTACAGGTAGCAGCCAAAAATATGTTCGATTCACAATTTTTCACTATTTTAAGAGCCAAAATTTAGCTGACCTCACATATGTCATTCCACTCCAGTCAAGTCAGTTCAAAATATGAATTTTTAGTCTTTTAGGCCTAATTTAAGTCTAAAAATCTCATAACTGCAGAATCTGACAAATATTGCGATGGTGCTAACAGAGAGTGTCTTTACACTGCCATTGTCTGTTTTTTGGCACCTCTTCTCATTTTTATTAAATAACGATGTAAATGTGGTCAAAATGTTCAAAAACGGCAAAATTGATCGATGCTATTATCCACTCATGAAGTAAACTGCAAACTTGGACGTAGGGCTTCCTTTCATTTTTTGATTCACGAAACCATCTAAAGTTAAGAATAGGTTTTATTAGTTTGGCACCTATAATGTTCTTAATATTAGAATGGAGAAATATGGATACAGTAATCATATTTCCACAATTATTGTTTGGCATGTATTTTTTTTATGAAACTGAATAAATAATATGCAACTTTACAGTATCTATGATATGCATTTACTCAAATTTTTGTACCTAATATAGAGAAAATATACGTATAAACTTTAAATGTAAACTTGAGCTACTTAAAATAATCAAAAACCATTAATTCCTTAAACGTTTTGCTCTTAATTTTAAGCTGGCTTAATGGAACTGTAAGCAACATATATACTTTGTGCTTACTTATATAAAACTTTGCCATATACGGTGATATGTTGCAATGCTTTTATTTACTTTCACTAACAATATTAGCTATCGTAGGCATATTATTGCTTACAAACAAATTAAATGACATACTTTGGCATTTTGCTTTTCTCTTTTTTTTTTTTTTTTTTTTTTTTTTTCATTTTTAAACTTTTTGCATGATTCGCGCTTACATTTTTTTCTCTTTTTCAAAAGAAAAAGCGAAGCCATCCCAGTTACTTTCAACGGACCATAGAACATGATTTCTCCTGAAACAATCTCTATGTCAGGTGGTTTTAACCGATCATATTGATTAGTTCCTATCTTGTGAAGAAATTTGACTTCATATTGATGCAAGTGTTTAGTATCAACTCATATTGTTTGTATTTTTTCAATGTAGCAGGTTCGTGAATAATATACACCATAATAAGATGATATTTTAGAGGGAGGATTGTATTCGCATGTTGAATTCAACATAATGTTTTGTTGAATAGCAGTCAGAGAATTCTTAGTGTTTTGAAAATGATTTCCTTCCCCTACGGCAATTTCTAAATTCCAGTTCTCATCGTCTTTATTTGGCATTTCTTCATCTTTCTTTAAATTTCTAGACCTTCATCTTCCTGTTGGACTTAGCTTCTTTTTAACTTCAAATATGTATGAAGAGTTTGATTTTTTATTCATTACTAACACAGAAAATTGGGACATCACCTGTTATTTTGTAAAGTAGTCATAAACACTAAACATCTTTGTTTCATTTAAATCTAAAGGTGTCTTCATAGAATGTACTAAACTTTCCGAACTAACTTTTCAGCTTGTTTCTTCTCCTTGCACGAAGGTGTCATATTTATAGGACTTTTGCTTCGATGTCAACTTCTGCGTTTCTTCCTACAGCGCCCAACCAATTGAGTCATACATAGTGGGTATTTTATAAGGCTTAACCAGTGAAATTTCATAGCTCTCTTGTTTGTTAGAGGTTAATGTGTATGTTATATTAGTTGCTATGGTCTTCATTTTTTTACATAATATGTTTTGACTTTTTCCTTTGGACTTTGTTACTGCTAGTACAGTTAGATATTAATCATGCATTGGATGAGCAACATATAAGTCCGTGATTGAGTTAAACGTTGCTGTACATTCCATTCAAGGCAAAACACTACTAATCTTTGTTTCCTAGATTGTTTCTTTTGAGGCGGTTTCCCTTTGGGAAAATCTTCTGAAAATGGTTGTATGATTTCAATTTGTGCTTGGCATCTTCTATTTCTTCCCAGGTCCAATATCATGATGGTTCCAAAATGTTATTCCTTCTTCATTCTCTAGGTTAGTAGAATGATATGTTGATATGTTTGATATGGGGGATGATATGTATGATACAAGTGATTTTATCTGTAGAGCCTTCGTAAAGTAAAATATGAACAACAGAGCGTTTCACATCTGTAATGATGCCATTAGAGAGAAGAGCTTCATATACCTCTTGTGATGAGGAAGTATAAAGGTCATCTTCGCCACGCTGAGGCTCATTGAATTCACTTTGTATGATTTTCAACCCCATTTCTTGGCTTATGGCTGCTTTACCAGCAATTACATTTACTGAACCACAATAACCAGCATTGTCACTTCTATCTACAATTCTTATTCATACTGCTGCCACTCAAAATTATGAATCTAATATCATATTAAAAGATTCCTACTGAAAACTGTATCATGTAAAGGATAAATATAGTCGAACAGGATGATTCTTGATCACTTTTTAGTAAAATCTTTTATTTTTTTAAAAAACTTCAAGCAGCTGTCAAAGTTATAAATCCTATTCTGACCTTTGAATGGTTTTTGAAACAAAAAATGAAAGAAAAAAACTTGGCACAAGTGTGCAATTTACTTCATCATTGGAAGTGACATCGATCAATTTTGTCATTTTTGAATATTTTGACCATATTTACATCGTTCTTTAATAAAAATGAGCAGAGGTGTCAAAAACAGACAATGGCAGTGTTTAATACACTAAAGTCACTTACTGTTAGCCTCATCCCCTTATTTTTCAGATTCTGAAGTTTTGAGATTTTTGACCTTAAATTAGGCCTAAAAGACTAAATATTCATTTTTCGGACTGACTTGACTGGAATCTTCAGATAGATGCCAAAGTTTTTTATGCTAAAGTATTATGTTTGTGGTGTACTATCACAAAACAATGAAAAATGTTTGTCACATATGGGAAGTCAGCTAAATTTTGGCTCTTAAAGTTGTGAAAAATGGTGAATCGAACATATTTTTAGCCGCCACCTGTACCAAAACTTCAGAGATGTGCCAAGAAAATAACACCGATAACAATTAGTACTAGTATCCTTTTATACATTTTTGCAATCAAAAGTCTGGCCCATACAGGAAGTTTGGCAAAAAATTAATTCTAATGAAAGTGTTTTTCATTAAAAATGCTATAAAACGTGCCTCCCCTCCTCCACAAAACCAGTTGAAACATGACAATGGAATGGAATATTTTTAAACGGTTTTCAAATTTGTAATCAGGATAACATGCATAACACTTCCTGAAAATTTCAGGGAAATCAAAAATTAGCATAATCACACATTAAATTTATAAATAAAATTTAAAATGAAATATTTTTTTAGGATGATAGTTTATAACCTATCTAAAACAAAATAAATAAAAAAAAATTATGTATTTGAGTTAGAAATATAATTTAAAATTATTTAAAGGGAAAACAACTGTAGAATTTCGCCCATTCCCATGACAGGCAGTGGGTTAAAAGTAGTGCGTTCTGTAAATTCATCCGCAATTTGTCCTAACATTTCATTTAAAGAAGAGAGAAAAGGGGGAAGGGGGTTCGAAATCTCAAGTAACTAGTAACACTCCGCTTATTTTGAAGATTAAATGTGAAAAATCTCATCGGATCAGAAAAAAACTGTAGCTTCCTATAACTAACACACACACACAGAATGCTAGATGGTTTATCCTGACGATAACGAAGGCTAGGCACACATAGAGACCCTTTTTTTTTCTATTTTTAGTTCAGCAACTGGCAACGCCAAAACATACTCTATCCTAAAAAAGGCCAAGCAGATACCAGCAGTGTTCGAATTGAGGTATTTTTTTTTTGTATAATTAAAATCTTTAGTTTTCAAGGTCGTAGTTCTTTTAGCTTTGTCTACATAGCTTTATCTAAAATGATTTCACAACACGTACACATACAGGTAATGAATAATTATATAGATAATTTGATGAATTGAATCGTTAAAATAAAATAACAATTTCCACTATGAAAGTTGATGAAGTTATTAGAAAAGCAGCGCATGTATTCGGCCCATTTAAAGTGAAAATCAATGCATTCTGTATTTAAATTCGAGGAAAAGCCAAATCATTTTGCAGTTAGAAGAAAATCTAAATTTTATTGGTCAAGATGTAACTCGATTCCCCAGGAGTAATCAATTTTGATTTATGAAAATCCCAATAAGAATTATTTTAAGCAATTGTTTTACTAGAAGAATCTAAGTGGAGTTTTCTACAATTAATGACAGAAGACAAACTAGCAGTAAAAAGTACATTATTTTTTTTTTAATTATTTATCGTGGCAAAAATGCAATGCAATAGAAAATATAAATTACCAGCCTATGCGGTGCAAGTAACGTAGTGATCGTATAAAAACACGAATTTTCGCAAACAACTTATAATTTATGATCTATTGTTGATAGAAATTTAATGCCTGATTATTAATTATACAAAGCACTAAATTCTTCTGAGCTCGCAGTATTATCTCATAAGTGATTTATCCAACATGACTGTTCTTCGAAAATACAAGTAAAGATATCAAATAAAAGGTAGTTTATTTTAACTTTTCAGGTATTAAGACCAAAAAGGAAAACATAATCATGTATGTACTCAAATCATATGTGTGTTAATGAATTTGTCAAAATAGCTATAAAGCAAACTTCAAAAATTAAAACACCACATTTTTTACAGGATTTTCAATTAGAGCATTTACAAAAAGAAGACTCTGAAAAGAAACACTTCGAAGTTGAATAAATATTCATAACTATATTGGAACCTGTTATACCTTCAACCCAATCTAACTTGGACCTAGATGATTTATCGTGTTCTGTGTTAATCATTACTAATAGACTGAAATAAGAATTTACATTAATAAATTCACGTTAGCAATATTTTGTGCCACATTTACCAATTACTTTTATAATTTAAAAAAAAGTTGAATGCGGGAAAATCAAAAAGAGATGGCCAATTCCATTGTTAAGGGTGTGACACATTGCACACATTTAGGGCTCTGCGGGGAGAAAGATATAATTTGAAAATATTTTTTCTTTTAACAAAAAGAAAGCAGTCTACTATGGGAAGCACCATGACGACTTTCATTAATCCCAAGATATTGCTTACATTTTATAAAATTAAAAAATGTCTTGTTACGGGTGTGACAGTTTTTTCCTCAAAAATCAACTATGTTAACTCCACTTTCAATATTCTGTGAATTGATAGGTATTTTTCCTTAACAATATTTTTTTATATGAAGATGAGGTTTGAAACTTTAACTTTATATGTTATTTTAAATTTTTATATTGATAAATCTTCTGAGGAAATTTTTTAAAAACTGTGTTACGGGTGTGACTGCGTGCAAGTTCACATACAGTTGACTTGTATTTAAAAGTTATTTTTGAAAAAGAAAATTATCAATGCAATTGCTTTTTACATAAAATATATTTAGGCATATTTGCCAATAAAAAATTATCATATTTCTAGTTTGATAATGTTTTTTAATTATTTCTTTATGTTACAATACTAAAACTGCAGTAGGTAGTACAACCGACTTAAACTGTATTTTGCCCACTAAAATTCAGCCAGAAATATTACATCCGTGATGTAAATTGTTTATCGAAACTGGAAATGGCCTCTATTGTTGACTAAGGTGGGAGGCTCAGCTTTCATTACAACAGACATACTTTCGCATGATGATTCATTATTCTCGAGCTATATCCAGTAAATTATCCACCTGGATTCATATACTTGAGCATCAGTTCTGACTTGTCCATGTCAACATCCAAGACTTCTGTACCAAACGGTATAGCGGTTAGCGTGCTAGCTTCTAGACCGCGAGGTTGCGGGTTCGAATCCCGTGTAAGGTATGGGTGTTTGTAAATGTATGTTGGCTTGTCAAATGACAAATGTTTCGGCGCATTATATCCCTCGTGTTACTGACGGCGCCAGATAATCTGAAAACAACTAACCAACCAAGACTTCTGCATAAAATATTTTTGTATTCTTGGCATTTTTCGATCTTCCTTGAATTTGAAGGGATCTGGTTCCTCCTCCTCCATAAAACATTGCAGGATTCAAACAACTTATTACATGCATAATACTAAAACCCTTTTTTTTTCTCGAGTATTCAGCAGCTATAAACGGTATACAGGGTGATTATTATTTAAGTTCAGCTTTCCAAAAAACTGTAATAAAATAATCACTGGCCAGAATGACCTGAAATGTGACTTGAATATACGCGAAGAAGGGAGAAATGGTGTGGCAATAGAAATCGATATTTTTGTTATTCCATAAAACAAAATTCCTTCTTTACGTATCTTCAGGTCAATTTTCAAATCATTCAGACCAGTGGTTATTTTTTGCAGTTTCTTGAAAGTTGAACTTGAATTACAATCACCCTGCAGGTTCAAAGTGTACAGGAATAAATTCATTTATAATGAAACTAAACTTTTTTTCTTCTCCAAATCATAAATTGCTAATAATTTATACATTGAAATTATACATATAATTTCACATGAAGTTTACTTCAAGTTAATTCTCATAGTTCATTGTATATTATATTAGCTTATTTTATTATAAGTTATCGAACAAACGGGTAAATGAAAAATTTCCAAATCGATCTCGTAAGCTCTTTCAATTTCTTTTCAAGAAATACAAATTTGAAGCAAGTGGAACCAGTTGGAAGCTTAAAGGAAATGTTTGAAAGAAGCTTCAATGCTTATGGCAAGTGATGTCATTCCCAGAGGGCAAGATGCTTTCTACATCCTGACATGAAGCTCAAGGATACGAGAGCTTACCTACAAAAAAAAGTTCTTTCGAAGCAAGATAAAAGTTGGCTTCCAATAAGCTTTTCCGGTAGAAACTTTCATATTGAGAGTTTAGATTAAGATTATATTTAACATTTGAGTAAAACAAAGTTCTGTGAAACTCACAGGTGGGATTGTAAGGAAACTAATACACTGTTATAAACTATATTAAATTAACTACATATTTTTCTTCTCCAAATCATAAGCTGCCAATAAAAAATATATTTAAATTACTAAAAACAATTATTCTTATTCATAAATTATTAATTTCACACTGAGTTCTACTGAATTGTCCAGAAATTGTTACTTTTAACATTTACATACAAGTTTGATTTTTTATGGTCTCTCAACAAAATATCGCTACTACATACGGTTAAATTATCGTAAATCAAGACAGGACAAAAAATTATGTACAGTTTGCTGACATATAATGACTTTGGTCTTCCCTGTTAAAGTTTATTTACGATAGTAAAATCCTCACCCATATGAAATTTTTATAAACAAAAACTTATCAAGTTCATGTGTTTGGCTATAAATTTGGAAAGAAAACTTGTTACTAAATATCCTCGTTCTAATCCGGTATGTCTATTTGGAGCCATTAATTGGGATCTTCATAGCTTCTGATTAAATTTAATTTAATCCTACTAATCTTATCGAGAAGTATAAACTGATGAATGATGCATTTTTACTTTAGGATTAACAAATTTAAATGTGACTTTTGTTTGCAATTTCAGATACTTCCGCTGTTGATTTTTCATTGAACTTTGGTTTGAGAGCTTATCTGATCGAGACCTTTCATTTGAAATATGACGCATGTCTGTCTGTAACATTTGTAGTTTTGTCAAGTAATGTTAACCCTAGACGAATAATACTTTTATAAAAGCGACTCTCTACATTATCGTAGTTTAGAAGCTAAAATTTTAAATTTATTAATGAAATGGTAAGTTTTTATATCAAATGTTTTATGATAAAATCTATTTACACATAAATTACGTGCATTAACTGTTTAATATTTTTTCCATAACTCTGTTTAAAGCCTGAAGTATGGCATCATTGTGTGATTAAATTAACAGCATTAACAAATAGAAAAATTTATAATGGAAACAATTATGCAAAAGTAACTGCAACAAGTATCATTAGTGAGTAATTCTAATGCACTCAGCATGTTCAAATACTGGAAAGTACTTTATTTAACATGATAAACTGAACTAAGTTTGACAAGTGCCATTGCTACTATACTCTTTAAGAATGAAAGAGAATTTCGTTGTTCAAAGTCAATTACTATCAAATTTCGGAAAGCTCTATAGAGGAACATTTGTTTCGAGAAAATATCTTAGGAAGGCGTAGTATCAATTCGCTTTTTGTTGTTTTATTTCATTGCATTTTCAAATTATATAAGTTTTAATTTAAATGGTAATACTATTTTATGACAATGAGTTACACTCATATATTAGAAATCCTACGCATCATTTTCGCAATACAAATGCTGAAAAGAGGCAACATACAAAAATCTGAGAAAAATATTTCTTTTTAAGTATCTCGATTACAATTAAATTACCTCGATCTAATTAATTATTGC
Organism: Linyphia triangularis; assembly: GCA_963978545.1. NCBI lineage: Eukaryota > Metazoa > Arthropoda > Arachnida > Araneae > Linyphiidae > Linyphia > Linyphia triangularis. The sequence continues at coordinate 8,506,981 of OZ021721.1, read as the reverse complement.
GTAAAAAATCTTTGTCGTTTAACAACAAGTCGTTCTACATACAATTTTAATTTTACTAGTTGGCCAGTAAGCAAGTTGAGCATTTTGACTCGAGCAAAAGGATTGTTTTTTGGAAGTTCGCCGATTTCGATATTATATTCTATTGTTGAGAGATATACAATTCCTTTGGCATCCTCATCGTGCTTAAAAGTCGATTTCTTCTTTTCAATAATGCTACCATCTACTATACACTATCATATCTTTCCAATAACTTTGTATTATTTCCTTTTTTACTTTGATTATACAGCAAATAACACAATGAACAATTACAATAAAGAATTTATCAGAAACAGAGGGCCTTTAAATTGGTATATCATTTATCAATTGCAGTTTTGTATAAGAGGAAAAAAGGATATCATTACAAAAAAAATACTGCCCAGAAATACAGTATGAATAAACATTTATGGAACGGGTACGGAATATTCGGAGGGGAACTTGACTATTTAAATAATAAAAAAAAGCTGTATGATTTTTGTGAAAAATGTCCCTTCATTCCATCTTGTTATCGAGAGAACTCTCATTTTTCTTTCTAAAAGCACCTCATTACAGAAATTCCTCACGGGCTTTATTCAATAGAATCGAAGCATTAAGAGAAAACGCGCAATATAGTCATCTACAGAAAAGATGGTCGGCGAAAAATTGGTAGGAAGTCTAATTCCGTCTTCACCTTTCATACGTAAATTTTATTTAAATAAATTTATTTGATGCCCATCCAGAGGAGTTTTCTCAAAATATGTCCTTTATATTGACTGATTTTCCGCAATTATTCGTCCGAAACTGTGGTTAGTTTTTGGAATTGCAATCCCGCTTTAAATGGGAGAAGACTTTTTCAGAAGCTTTAATCGAATTTCGAGATAATTTCGTCGCTTTTCTCCTTTTTAATTTCTTTTCTTGTAGTTTAACAAAAAGCCATTATCTTTAGTTTAAGTCCTTCAAAACCTTTGCTTGGAAAATTGCTACCCAGGGAAGATATAACTCGAAAAAAATTAACAAAAATTGAGAAATTAAAAATTGCTTCCAACTAATTGCCATCTTTATGGAAATTTTTGTGCTTACTTAAGCGCTGGAAATGTTGTTTACTTAAGTACACTATTAAGTATTAGAAAATTAAAAGTAGTAAATTCTTTTTTAATATAGTAAAATTAACATTTTACTATCGAGACTTATTTTTAAATGTTCTTCCGTAAAATATATCTGTGTAAATACAGGAAATAAATTGTACTAATATAAAAATAGTATGCAAAAATATATAAGAATGAATGAAAAGAAATAAAAACTTATAAAAAGCAAACATATTTATAAAAACATATAAAAATATGAACAAAATATTAAAAGTGTAAAAATAAATAAATATTATATCAATAAAAAATCTATAAAAACGTCAAATTTTTGCGCAAAATAACGACTAATCAGATAGGGACCTACAGCTTAACGAGGATTCCCAACCACAACGAACATTCATGCCTTTCCTGGGATTCAAACCCAGTACCTTCGACACGCTCTAAATGCAATTAAATAATCCTTAAATGTAATGCAAACCTTTTCAAATTAACTGTATTTTACAATAACAAACTCTCAACAAAAAAAGTCACAAATTGGACGTATTTGATTTTGTGGTTAAACCAAATTATCTATATGTGATGCAAAAATACTTTTTCGTTAATGGATTTCCTTGAATGTAGCAAAATTATTTTCATAGTATAGTTTAAGCTTTAAATTCATTTGTATTAGTTAACTTTTCAATTTCTACTGCTAACATTTAAAACAAGATATTGAAAAGTAATCGCAAAATAACTTCTACTCATCAAGTCGACTTCTATTCATCTAGTCATTCAGCTGCAAGTCCTTTTATCCAAAGTTATCCCTACAAATAATGAGTTGGATATACAATATGGAAAGGTTGAAATCCCAAAAAGCAATCTATGAAAATGATTAAAGAGAGTCTTTCAAAAATTAAGACTCTGCTTTCAAGGGATTTAATATGAAAAATGACGATCTTACAAAGGTTTAGGGAGCTACTCAAAAATTTAGGAAATTTTTTCGAGGAGTCAATGAATGAGGGTAAAAGAACTTAAAAACATAATATAAAATATTGCTGTACAATGAGTCTTTTATAAATTTCAAACTCTCATTAGGATCAATAATAGTAGAGACGAAAATTTGGTTATCGCATCAAAAATTTAGGAATAGATCATTTATTATTTCTCGCAAGCTAAATAATTATATCTTTAATGAACAAGTAAATGATTTGTTAAAATTATCAAGACTTAGCATTATTGCTAAAAAAATAGTGTACTTAGTTTTAAGGGCATTTCCATCAAATTCATTGCTGTTACAAGAACATTCGACTTAGTCTTAAAAAAGTTATTATTTATACAATTAAAATTTTATATATGCACGATATATCTTAAATAAAATTTTACTGCACAGAAGTAATGAAATCAGTATTGGTATTTGTTACTGCTTATCAAATAATTCAACTTTTACTTTAAAATATACTCCACAAAGAATGTTTTGATGATAAAATATATTACATTAGAAAACCTATTGTTCGAAAAAAAAAATTGGATTCGGAGTTATTCGGATAAATGATCCATCGGATAACTAATCATTTACGAAAAAACATTGTATCAGTGTCATACTAGAAATATGCAACAAGAAAACAGTGACATTATATATAAAAAAAAAACTGTATATTTTGTATCACACGTCTTACAAGTTACTTTTATTTAGTAATACTATATTAAAGTTACTCGAAAGTTTTTAGTTAAAATTATGATTTTGCCGAATGGAATCGTTTCATTTAATTGCTGTTTTGGTAGATTGTATAATCGATGTTCTTCTGAGCATTTGTTCTGAAAACACATGCACGAATTTATTAAAATTACAATAGGTAAAAAAGACGAAGAGCCCGCTACTCTACGATTTTCTTTCTACGTTTTTCACAATTAAAATATAGGTCAAATGAAATGAAAACGAAACCAAAGAATTACATTTAAACTTTCTGAAATCTACTATTTCATTATCCTTATCTTTACCAAATCCATTTTATAAGGCCATTCCATTTTTTATTATTTATAAATACACTGTATGAGTAAAATATATTTTGTTAGCCTTTTAAAGCATGTATTTTTTGGAATATCTCTTTTCTAAGAGTTGAAACATTTTTATATTTCTTTGTTCTATATTTCAGAAAATATGTTCAGAATATGTTATTTTATATAGTTCTAAAAATAGATATTGGTATTACAGGATTACTAATTTTTACATGATAAAAAAATATTTTTATTCATTAAAAATTACCTACAAACGTCTGAAAAGTCAATAATAATGTTGAAAAATTATGATTTTAGTTGGTTAGTTTGCACTCTCGACGACTTATTTGTGTGTTCAATAACGACTAATCAGGACGGGTTCTACAGCTTAACGTGGATTCCGAACCACAACGGACATTCATGCCTAACCCAGCCTATGGCATACGTAAAATTATGATTTAAGATTTTCAGAAAAGGTATTTTTTGTATTAACGTAAATCCTACCTAAAAGTATAATAAACATACAATGTGAATTTTACAAGTTCATTTAGTAACATTTATAACAAAAATGTATAACTTTAGGATATTTTTTTTTTATTTAGATTAATTTTATATTAAACAACAACGAACTCCATGCTTTAGCAACAGTATAAAAATTACAAAAAAGAAAATTTATAAAGTAAACTTTGAAAAACAATTTTGGGGAGTCGTACGAAGCACTTCCTTGTGTAGTTTGAATATCAAAAGAAAATATAGTTTTACAATATAGTGAAAAATAATTAGTGAGATCTGGTGAATCCAGAGTTTGCGCTGATGCATACGCTCATAATTCTTTGCAACATAGAAATATTTAAGGTTAAAGAAATGAGATATTTCTTCGATAAAAATCTAATTTTTTAAACAATTTTAGTATTAACTAATTAAGTAATAAAGACTGTATAGATTATATCTACACCTTGAAACAAGAACTGATATAAAAATTAATAGGAGTAAATTACATGATAGAATAGCACCCTTTTTAAAAGCTGTCAATGCCAGAACAACCATAGTTAGTTATGAAATATATTCAGATTATTGCAAATTATTTATAATTGACGTAAATTATGACATAGTTCTTTGGTTAGTCTCTAAAAACTATTTTTTTTGTCTTTGGTTACTCTTGTGTCTGGGTATCTAAAACATTAATAAAAATTAAGATATAACACCTAGAGAACTTACTAATTTACGGAAAAATTTATTAGTAGAATTTTAGAAAAACTAAGGGAAAATGGTGACATTTTTCTTTGGGGAGGGAATTCCACAACTAAATCCTGTTTATTACCGGAAATCGAATAACATTCGCATTTTGAATCAATTTGCTTATTTTTCATTTTATTTACGGTCAACATTCCTCGAGGAAATTACAAAGTCTACATACACGTGTGATATGTCAAATGAAAGATCTCACTGGGAACAATTATCATACAAAACTACAACCAGAATTGCATTATAAATCTACAGAAAGTGTTTCTATAGTACTTCAATGCAAAGTTTACACCACGGATACAAATAGACATATCGTAGTATAGTTTAAATATTGGTTTGGCACGTTTTCTCCGTCAAGTTTGTCGTCAACTTGACAAAATAACTAGATTTTCAGGGGGGTGTCATATGCAGGTAATTTTAACAGAAAGATATTTTTGTCTTGAACAATAATAAATCATACATGCTTGGTATTTGGACTTTTTTCAAACAGTAGAAACGTATGTAGAAGTGGTCTTTTAGTGATAGTCACAATACAGCCTATAAGCAAACCGATACTTTTAATAAACTATACTTTAGGAAAATCAGCCAGATACACCGCTACAGCCATGTTAACAGATTCATCATACATTAAATTTAGTGCAATATAATATTATTAGACTTGATGAAATGAACAAAACTTACATATAAACATATAGATATTTTATAAACATAAGAGAAAAATGTGAAAAGTTAGCATTGATAAATATTAATTATGATCATTTAATCAATGAAAAAGGAAAATAAAATTATTGTGGTACTTTAGGTATAGAAGAACTATCGGTTTAATTCAATTGGCTTATTGGCTGTTTAAAAAGAAATCTTAAAGTAATTAGTCGAGAACTACTTATGTTCTTAACCAGTATTTTAGCTTTAAAAAAAAAACATTTAGAAATAAGACGTGCATTTAAAAAATCTTGATACATTTTTTTTGGTGGGGGGGGGGGGATTTTCAGAATAACAGCATAATTAATACAAAATTGCATGTTTTTAAATAAGAAAAAAAGTACACTTATCTTACTTAATTTTCTAAAAATTAAGTAAAATAAATAGTTTACTTTAAATCGTCATTATAAGTCGTGACATAATACTATAATTTATTTTAGCTCAAAAATAAAAGTATTTTTGCACTAAATTGCAAAAAAGATGTGTTACAAACAATAAACAATTTTAAACAATGTTAATGCTTTATAAAATCTTCTAACGGTTTCTAAATTGTATCAATCTAATTACTTTTAGTAGTAATGTGGACGAATGATGAGGCTATGCTTTTCATGCAACTCATTTTTCATATTCATGTATATGTTTTTCTTATGGAATAGTCATAAATATTAGATAATATTATAATGTGAGTTTCCTACTAACAACAGTTACCTAAAAATAATAAACTTTTCGAAGAAACAATGATTTTCAAAAGTCTATCTTCAAATTTTGATTTATTACGAGAAGTGATACTGAAGAACTAAATAATATGGGACCTTATTAATGTGGGAACTATAATTTCAGTTCTAGAAACACATTGATTAAATGCGCATTAACTCTTTTAGTGGGATAAACACCAAGTTTCCTAAAGTTCATTTGAAAACTACATGCATTTATTTTACTATTAAAAATATTTTAAAGAACAACAACTATTCAATAAATACCACGAACGTTTGAATGGCAATAAAGAATTTTTTCCATCCATTTCCATGTAAAAACAAAAATTCTGGTGATTTTTTTTGCTAGCAAATTAAATTTGAAACCTAACTAATTAAATTTTTACGGAATAAAATGTTAAGAATTTAACTATATTTTTTTTTAAGTTCATACCTATTGTTGATTGATAGACAGCTGAATAAGGAATTTCTCATTAAAATTTATACATGATGTATATCTAAAGAGTAAACCATTCAAATTGGCTTTTGTCACATTTGAAAGGCAAAGTCAACAACTGCAAGTTCAACTTTTTACCTGTATTTTAAGTAAGCATAATAAAAATCGTGTTTAATTCCGCGAACAGCACTGGATAAAAAATTTTATCTGGTGTCAAAACTTAAGCTCATCACTTATAAAATAATATCAAATTACTTACGCACACTGATTCCTTTATCAAATACTGAAAATATTCCAAGTTTTAAAAATTGGTTTTGTGAGGATGATTTAGAATTTGATCAGGAAAATTATTCTAGCCAGTAGAGTATGTAAAAATTGAAAAGTTACTAATTTTGATACACAGTATTTTTAAATCGGCTAAAAAAATGAAGTTTCACAGTTTTATGTATGTGAAATTGTTTTTTCTTTCAATGTCCTTCAATGTGTGGCTTTCTTGTATTTACCCTCTTCAGTTCTTTAAAGTGAGTAATAAGTAGTTCAGTAGTGTACTATAGTACACTACTGAAATCACACAGTAAATTTATTTTCCCTACAATCATCTTACTATTAAAAACGTTAAAGAATTACTAATAATCATTATTATTGTAAAAAAATAATGCAAGAAGTCGCGCATTTGTCATAATAATAAAAGAAGGTTTTTGGTGACAAGAAGAGAGTGCCTAGTATAAAAAGTTATAATTGGCTTTTGTACCAGCTAAAAGAAATCTTTCTGCTCTTTGGCATGAGAGAAGTAAACCGAAATGAGTCAGTAACAAGTTTTGTCATCTGTTCTTGCCATATCTTTCTGCTCATTGCCATCAGCTGGTAGAAATATTCTTTGTTGGTGACATCTTTTAACTGCCTCGGGGGAAAAGCCAGTTATTTCCCAAATATCTACAAATGGTTTCATTTGATAGCAATACTTATAACTTTAGTCAATTCCTAAATGGAAATAAAAATATCACATATTTTTAGACGCCTTATTAGGGAACATTCTGAAATTCACTATTTTAATATTGTTTTTTCTGTATTGAATCACAATTAAGTAACATTACAGGAGGGTAAAAAACTTAATTCTATATTCATTGGATTCAGTATGTAACGCTATGTTAGAACTCTCACGAAGTACTATTTTAGCTACTTTAGAAGAAAAAAAATTCGAAAGTATTTAGATCTTTTTTTTTTTTTTTTTTTTTTTTTTTTTTTTTTGAAAATGCTATTTTAGAATTTTTTTAGTGAGTTTCGTTGTTACGGTTTCGAAGAAAAAGAACTTTTTAGAGATAATCAACTACAAAACAAAAATCATCAAATTTGGATGTTAAGGTTTTGAGGAATTACCTTTTCTCATATCAGTTTCATGGTCCTGTGTTCTTCAAAAACAAAAGTCAGTTTGAATTACTAGTTTGTCATAAGAATAACTCAAATGACAAAATACACATAATAACTTTCTAAAGCACCATATTATATTGCAGGCAAGAAGTGTGTTTAAAGCACCATATTAACTTTATTTAAATTACAGTTAACCAAAGTTATAAATAGAAAACAAACTTTTTAGAGGTAATCAACAAATTGTCTTTTTTTTTGAAGAAGAAGAAGAAAAATAATTACGTTTTCTCATTTCACTTTCACGATCTGTATCTTTCGAAAGCAAAAGTAGGTTTGAATCACTAGTTTGTCATAATAATAACCTAAGATGACAAAAATACATATAATAACTTTCTGAAGCCCCAAATTATATTGCAGGTAAAAAGTGTGTTTTAATCGTCATATTATATTACTTTATTTAAATTACCGTTAATCAAATTTATGAGTTAATTACAATTTCGTGCACTTTGAAACAGGTGATAAACATTCCAATTACAATTTCGCGTATAGAAACTACGTGGTCTTTTTTTCTTTCAGATAACAACAGAAACAACAGAAATGGTTTAGAAGTCCCTTTCTATTTCCAACCTTTATCTAACAAAAAAACAAAAAAAAACAAAAAAAAAACAGATGGAAAAAAAAGCAACTTTAAAAGAATATCTAATCCATAATAATTTCTCATCTAAGTCCCAACGCGAATGCTGCTGCAATAACACAGTAAATGAGGATACGTTGTCATGGTTACAGATCCCCCCGCGCGTTAGGGAATAACAGGATCTGTGCAGAAATCACTACAAGCATCTAATTACCACCCGTGCCAATTGCAATATGTACCAACGAGAAATAATTTCCCAGTTCAGACACTCTAAAAGATATATTTCAATAAATTTTAACATTACTTGTAATGGTTGTTTTAAGAAATTATAACGTTTTTTAATATTATATATAACACTTATTTTTTCTATAAATGATTCTATACATTTATTTTAATAAATATTCCAACAGTTTTGGAGTAATTTTTAAGCACAGTAAATAATTTTAATAATTTAATAAATTATTTTTATTACCTTAATAAAATATAAAAGAGTACATTTTTTCAAAGAAATAAGTATTCGAGTCTTTTACTGAAATATCATGTATTCATACTTTTTTTTTTAAATGATTCAATGAATGTGTTTCAAAACCTATTGCAATATTTTAGAAGTATTTTTGAGCACAACACATGATTATAATAATTTAATAAATTACTTTTATTACTTCAATTTAGTATTCTTTCGAAATACTGTAATACTGTTTTATGAGAATTAGAGTTTTGGAAATTGCACAAAAAATATTTGTGTCTCTTCGATAAAAATCAATTTCAATAAAAAATTATTCAGAAAAAAAATAGAAAAAGATTTTCTACTTATTTAAAACAATATTCGAAATATTGGGTATTCCTTTGTCTGGGTACTAGAAAGATCCCATTTCTTTTTCTTGAATACAAAATGGATTTCCAATATACTATAAACCAAATATCTGATATCTTAAAGAAAACACTAAAATATTCTATATCGATAGCACTTCATTAGTATAAAATTGAACTTTTCATCAATCTCAAATTAGATGAATAAAATGTTAATACATTTTTTATTTTCCTATTTTATTCCCATCAAATTTTATGAATGGAATAGTAATCAGTTCCCGAAGTTATTAAAGAAGGAACATGTGTATTTTATATTTTAAGATCATATGAAATTTTATAAAAAAATAATATACGAGTAAAAACTTTAATCGCAGCAACAGTAATATTCTTCACTTCAAATCTTGTTATTGAAAGCAGTGCAAAATTGTGTACATAAATGGAGTTACCTTATCACTTTACTTTAAGCGCTTGTGACTCATTTCTCTGCAATATTTCCCAGAACTATTACTTCAAATTGGGAACTATCGGGACTATTATATTGTAATGGTATCATCAATTCTTTTAATTGACTTTTGGTAAGAAAATCACATTGTATTAGGAAAACCACTATTCTACGGTTCATTTAATCAGCAAAGAATTTTAGTCGAAGAGTCAGCACATTTATTGCACGTATAATTTCAGTTACTGTTTAACGATTTAAATAACTGAAATTAAAGCTGCTATAAGAAGATAGAAAACTACATCAGAAATATATAAAGTGTCGTTTCCTATCACTGTAGAGGTTATTTTATAACTTCCCTCTAAAATAATCATTAAAAAACGAAACATGCATCCAAATAGGGTTCCAGACTGAAAAAGGTCCGATTCTGAAAATAACTACGAATGAATCTAATGTTATATGCCAGAAAAATTCACATACTTACACACAAGTTTTAGATACAGAACAGTTGGTGTGCGAGTATTTAATTTATTGGATTTACATTCGATTCTTTTTAAAAACAATACAGTTTTATTTATAAAAACGATGCCGCATTGTGTCGTTTTAATTTCAATTACCTATATGTACACATAAAGTAATGCAAGTATTGTTTTCGGTTAAAAATATTTCAATTTCTTTGTGCCTTTCTCCACGTTTTGGAGCATCCCGACCTCAATAAAAGTGTGTTTTAGTAAAAATGTATGTCTGTGTGTACGTGGTAAAATATTGACCTACGATGATCAAATTTGGTGTATGGGTTAGTGATGGTCATGGAGAACTTCCCAGAGTCCTCTTCCTATGAGCATCGCTCATCAACAACCATTTATCTCCCCTCATCTGTTTCACTTACAAGAAAGGATAATGTAAGAAATATTGAAAAGTATATAACCAAAATCGCCATTTTGGCGGTGTTTTATTTCACGTCCTATATAAGATTTGTCCCCAAAAACATCACTAAGCCGGCCATTTTATCTAAATGAATGATGAAAACTTAAAAGTGGAAATAACACCAATTCACGTCAGTATAATAGTGTAATTGAAAGTTGTGTGATGTTCCACATCCTTAGTTTCATTAGTAATTTGATTAGGAAAAGTATGTGATTATGAAATGCTCAATGGTATGTGAATATTAAAAACATGAAAGCTGCTGCTGAATTACTTTCACTAGCCATATTTTTTATACTAAAGAAAAATGTTTTTTTCCGAAATTTAAAATAAAAATCTACAGTGAAAACATGTACATTTTTATTCAACCACGTGTTTTTTTTTTTTTTTTTTTTTTTTCAACATTTAAGTTTGAAAAAAGATTGGCTATATTACCCTCAATTACTAAATAAAATTAACTAATTCTAACATCGAAGTAAAATAACACCAGTCATATTTTTTATTTATTTTTTTATTAAAACATGAAAAGTATATTTTCCTCATCTTGAGGAATAAAATGTGAATTAAATTTTTTTAATCAGTGAACCTTTATTGTATATTAAGCATTAAACTTAAAGCATCAATATAATCGCAATTTTGAAAGAAAAGTATTGACAATTAATTTGTTGGTTGGTTGTTTTCAGATTATCTGGCGCCGTCAGCAACACGAGGGCTATAATGCGCCGAAACATTCGTCATTAGACAAGCCAACATACATTTACAAACACCCATGCCTAACACGGGACTCGAACCCGCAACCTCGCGGTCTAGAAGTCAGCACGCTAACCACTATACCGTTTGGTCGGCACAATTAATTTGTTAATCATATATTTGTTCTACCACAATGTAAAACAATTTTTTTACAACTTTAAACTGTGTATAATACTAAGTAGCGCACCCACATATCATTTTGCTTTCATTCATACAAACTTGAGAATTTAAAATAACTTGAAAAATTGAACAATAATCTAAAACAACCTCTGCTCTGCCTTAAGCAAAAAAAAATCATACAATTTAGGCTACTCTTATGTTATGTATATTAAAGAAATGTTCAATGCAAACAAATAAACGTAAACTGGACTTGCGCTAAGGAAACAAAACAAACAAAAAGCTGTAAACTTCATAAAACTTCAAAATAGAGAAAGGATTATTGTTAACATTACAAAATAAATTACCTTCACTTTATAAAATAAAGAAATCACTTTAGTTCTTTAAATATCTTTTCATTTATTCATTTATCATTTTATGAACTTTTTGAAAACCAAGAATTCGTAAACTAAAATTCAATTTTCATGATGAAGAGAAAAAAAAAACCTTCAGGATAATGGAAAATATGCTTATTCAATGACAAATACAAAATATTATAGTCGGGAGAAAGACAATAAGAATTATTAATATCGAAAGGAAAACAATACAAATATTCGGTATAAACTAAACTTGAAATCACTGACATTTCTTGACGCCAAATGCATGTGAATTATGAACGCAACTCTAGGGTATGATAAATATTTCCTGTTTGAGATTTCGAGAAATAAATCAAAACACGGAGAACTAAATCAATTTTTCACACGGGAATTTTTCATTTTCAGAAAGTTATGATGGAATAAAACCCAACATACACAAGTAACACTGAATGCTTGAAACAAGATCATTATTCTACAAGCTCAGATATTACCAAAAGAAATACATCGATAAATAAAAAAAAAAAGTCGCTTGAAGTTATGTGTTATTTATTACAATTCTTTTTAAAGTTAAATATTTTAAATTACGTGTTTCATACGAAATGATGATTTAAACTAATTAAAATATGGGTGCCTCTAATTATAATGAAAAGAGCAATATTATGCTTTATATTGAGGCTTCTCAGACTTCTGTCAAATTTCCTGTAGAAATGATGCAGTACGAAACACTAGGAGTGTAAAACATCACACAACTTTCAATTGCACTATAGTCACTCCATTTAAATTTGAAGTGGAATAGTGTTATTACCATCTTCAAATTCTCAATCATTTAAAAAAAATTGCCACTTTGGTGATATTTTTGGCAATAATTCTTGCAAAGGCAAAAAATCGTCAAATTGGCGAATTTGACGATATAGTTTTCGAAAATTTTTACATTATCCTTTCTTGTAAGTGAAACAGAAGAGAGTGAAAAAACTGTTCTTGATGAGCAAGGGAAGAGAGCTCAGTGTTAAAGACAATCGTTTTTCAACTTTTTACACTTTTATAGTATTTTTATTGGAATTTTGGAGGTGGGGGTGTACCGAACACCTTAAGAAATATTATCACAGTGATTTTTGTCAAAATTTTTAGCGCCTTTTTTTCCTCAATAACTGAAAAAAATAATTGATTTTTTTCAATGGCAGCTACCTTATGGGCATGCGCAATATTGACCAAAACCTTATAGGCGGCCATGGGACCTGTCGTTAACTGGTACACCAAATTTTAAAATCGTAGGTCGATTCGTTCAGGAGTTTTACTGACCACGAACACAGACATATTTTCTAGACCACTTTTTTTAAAGTCAGGATATTATAAAACGTGGTGACCCTATGCTAAGATATGGGTAGTTGAAAGTGAGAATCCGAACGAAATTTTAGGTTTAAATAGTCTTTAAAAATATCTATTTGCCCTCATCCTTCGTTTCAAATTTTCTATAGTCCTGTCTCAAAAATATTTCTTAAGGGATCATATACTAGTTTCTTTAAACAAAATATCTGAAATATTCAATATAAGCCTGTATTTTGGATTCTGTCATTCGAATTAATACAATTCGTATGCCGAAATCCGAATCTCAGTATTGTATGTTGAGATGTTTATCAACACGATCATAAAGTAGAAGGGGTTTTGATAACTATATTGAGAAGCTTTCTTTGGGAAAAATGAATGACCGAACTCCTCGTTTCGATGTTTCCCGCATATTAGTATACGTTCACCATAATTTAGAGTTTTTTAAATATTCGCTAATATTTTGACAACCAAAAGTCAAAATAGAAAAGAAAACAAATCTTGGATATTTCGACCATGATGAATGTAATGTAAGCAAAATATGTGTTGATAAATATATAACTGTCTAATTCCAAAGTTACATGCTATTTATGTTTGGCATTGAACAAACTATCGTGTGAAATAAATATCAGTAACATACATTTAATTTAGCCTAAAAAAAAGAACTTTTCTTTTTAACGTCAGACAGTCACGGTCATTGAAAATGTCTAAGATTTTGGATTTTTACGTTATTTTGTATGATAAATTCAAATATGGAATATCATTAAAGGTTTTTATTGAACTTTTTACACTGCGATTCTATTTTATTATATTTATGACCCCTTATTATAATAATAATAATAATAATAAATATATATATATATATATATATATACAGGAAATGAATTGCAAAGATAGTTACCATTTTATTCTTTTATCAATTAAAACAAAAGATAAAGAGAGAGTTTCCATTTTTTGAGTACGGTATATAAATAAACTAATATAATGTTTGTCTAGCGTGTTGTCTGTTGCCGTGGAAACAACACTAAATCCACATTTCATGGGGCATTCCCCAAAGAATTCTTTATTTGTCATATTGCCATCATTTTGGAGGCCAATCTCCAATATGAATCACCCCTATCCCTTCTTTCTTTGGCGACCATCAGCATCCAGATTATGTGATGGGAGCTATTCTCTTAATAGACAGTAGTTTTCAAATATACGATGTTCAAAATAAAGTTCTCAGAATTATAGAATCTATAGTTAGTAATAGATTATGAAAAATAAATTACGTGCTATTGAGAATATATGGAACTAATAATTGATGAAAATTCTAAACAATAGTTCAAATATTTACCACCAGATGGAAATTTGGTCATTTTGCCATATCGGGAAATTTAGAAATGACGTTGTTTCGGACAAAAAAAATGTCTAGTAAAGATTTAAAATATTTGAAGCGTCATTTGCGAAAACTTTAAAAATATGCTTTTTCTTATATTTTTGAAAATTCTTTTTACTTTAAAGTTCATTTTCTCGTGACTTAATGAGGTTTCGATGGCCCTGTTCTTACGAAAAACAATATGTAAACTCAATCTCAATAGTACCTATACAAATTTCATGAAGAACTGTTGATTACTAAAGGCGGCTCTAAACAAAAGAATTTAACTCATGAACACAATGTATATATTTCATTCATATTCAGCACGAAAAAAAATTATTACAGAAGGTGGCAAATTTTCGACCCAGGGTTCCCAGTATGCGCAATGTATTTGATAAAACATATAATTGGACCCGGAAAACTGAAACGTATTTATTTTTATAAAATTAAGAATGTGGCTTGAGTTGGTTAGTTTGTAGACTCAACGACCTATAAAATAATGAGCTTCCATACCTAACATAAAATTCGAACCGGGCAAAACCAGAGTGCTAACCATTAGGTGCAGCCATTATGTAGGACGACTATCCTTTGAGAATATTTAAATTGAGATGTACTTTAATATCGTCTTAGATGAGAGCATAGATAACCACACATTAAAAATCCCTTTTTTATCAATAAACTATAAAAAAAAATTATGTATAAATTTTTTAAGTCTTAAATATTGTATTTATCTAAACTACACTGTATTTGTTTCTATAATAATTCATATTATGAAATCATTTTCAGGTCCGCTTTCTTGGCATTAGAAAAGATATACGTTATTATTATAATTTCTCACATTCATGATGTAAAATTTACTTCATACATGCATATTTATTCAAATATATGAATTATGCATATTTATTCAAATATATGAATTATGCATATTTATTCAAATATATGAATTATGCATATTTATTCAAATATATGAATTATGCCTATTCATATAAAAATATATTGAACACATATTTTTGTATAGCTAATTATGTTCAAGTTCTATTTCATAAAATAATTGTTGAATACACGAGTCGTTGAAAGGGACAAACCCTTTTAGTTTTGCAAGATTTTCAAAACAATCACAATTGGTAGTTACTTGGAAATTTTATTAACCACAATTTGTTACAAATGTTTCACAGTTTTTGAATCAGAATAAAATACAAATTTATGCAAATTCAAAAAATATTTCATTCTTTAAAAGGCATTTTTATTGCACACAAAAATTTACATTTTATTTTAATGGGTTTTTTTTTTTTCGGAGAGCCTAAATAATATTTCACTTATTCATAAATATATTCCACCGAGAATAAGTATCATCGAAAAGATTTAGTATGAGATTATTTTAATTAGATGAATATAACATTTTTAAAAACCTCGTAAGCACTTTTTAATAAATAAATGACTGCTTTAAAAGTTTCGTTCTTTACCCATCCAATAATATATTCAAAACCTCCAAAGAATAAAAAATGGGATATTGGGAAGGTGTAAAAAAAAGATTATGTAAGGAAGCCAAAATCCCATTTTAATTATACGGGAATGCGTTTAAGAAAGACTTTTGAAATACACTTTCTGTCAAAGTTCATTTAAATATCATTATTGTAATTTAAATGCCTCGAAGGATACGTTCAAAAGTATGAAGATTTTGATTGGGAAGGAAAGAAAGAAAAAGCGCAAGAAACTATTTTATTGTTTTGTTTCATCAATAGAACTTTGAAAAATGTATTGAAATAAATTTTAAAAGGAAATGAATGATTCAAATATCGTACAAGTTTCACTTTTTTTATTATTTTTTATTTTTTTATTTTTTATTTTATCATGTTTAATTTTGAAAGTATTTTGGTTGATAATTTGAAGCTCACACGTTATAAAATACATGATACGTCGGGGAAAAAAATATGACGATGCAAAATTGCAAAGTTTCAAAATATCAACTGATAATTAATCAACATGTTAAACATACAGTTACAGTGATAATTGATATAATAACTTATATTTCACAGAAAATAAAGAAATTCAGTCGCAATAATCTTTTTATAATATAACTAATACTTACTTTGAAAGTTCATTTATAAGTTCAAAACAACACACCTTATAACAGAAACAATTGCAGACGACTATACTGTCTGTTTATCGCAAGGATAGTTCTCATCAGCTTATCTAGAGCTGTCTATTGATGTAAAAATGAGATACGCCAATTTTTCTCGAGGAATTTATAGTGAAAATGAGACTAGCTCCATTTTCCACGAGGAATTTCTAGTGACACTCACATTGAATAGACATTTACTTTACACGCTTGGACGCCAATGTTCGGCATGTATCACCCCTATTCTAAATTGAAAAGTTTTGTTTCTATAGAGACGGCCATAGAACAGAATATATAGCAGGAAGTATTATCTTTATACGCAAACATTATTCTCTTTATATACAAACATACACGAAGATATATTAAAAACATTGGGCTTGCACTTTTTTTTCCAAAAGCATGAACAGAAAATTCGCTTTTCAAATACCCTGGTGTCGTGTGACTACTGATATACTTCAGAACATATGAATTGATTACCAATGGAAGTAGACTACCTACCAATGGAAATAGATTAACAATGAAAATGGACTAGCAATGAAAAACAGACTACCAGCGGAAATAAACAACGACCCTATAAAAAATCTTAAAGAACAAATATTTCGATATGCGTCTTGAAATAGTTTTCCAAGTTTTTCACATATATTTTTTTAAACATTTGTGCAGTTTTCAACAAAAGTGATTTTAGATTAATATAACATACGAGGATATATTTTTTATTTTCTAACTAATATACTTATTCAATCCTAATTTTCAACTTAGTAACTTGATATTTCCATTTTAAATTGGCCTCTACATGAAAAATTTAGACAGGCATAGGAATTTTAAGAAAATGTATATTTGTTTATTTATTATAACTTTTTTATTTTAGATGTATCTATGTCTAGTAAAAAAAATGTAGACTTTTTTATTTTCAATGTTGTACAAGAGTATGCAAATTAGAATAAAGATTGGACTTTCTAGAAATTAGATGCGTTTCTATGATAGATTAATTGAATGACAAAGGATTTTCATGTGAAAGAATTAACTAAACTAAAGAACACTCTTGATACGCTTAATTATCAAAGATGTTAGTAAGAGTTTTAAGTAGTTTTCGTTAATGATTACGTTCTCAACATTAGCGTTTAATGTAAATCTCATAAAAGCATAAATAGCCTAAAACATCATCTCCATTTTAAATAATATTGCATAATTGCATTTTCACAGATTTAAAATAATTTGCAAAACAAAATCTAAAGTAATTACTTGTAGTTTATACATTTCAATAAATTGAAGTGTCTGTGAACTCAAAATTAATTAATTATTTTAGTTTTCTTAATTTACATAAATCTAATTGAAAAAGTTTTTAAAATGCATCTTTCTCTGTCATTTAATCAATCCACCTGCTTAGCTTTTAGTTCTTGAATGAATGGAATTAAATAACATTCGAATAAATTTAATATATATTAGAATATAATCATCTAAGCTTTCTTTCTGTTTTCTATACATTTATGCATTAGATGATTTTAACTAAATATTAACACCCAACATATCCTACACATTGAGTCCTCTCTAAAAGTAGCAAAATATCATCTACATCCTAAATAAAATGTAACAACCAAAAAATAAAAGTAACTTGAGGGACATTCAAGCTAAACACTGAACACGCAAAACATCATATTTCACATTATCGGAATTCTGAAATAAAACATGCCTCTCCTAAAAGAAGTATTACAATAAAGTATAAGAAGTATTACTTTATTACAAAAGAAGTACCTCTACAAAAGAAGTATTACATTAAATATGTTGACCACGTGGGAGGTTTGCTTTGAGCTTCGTATAGATAGGAAGAATAATGAAGAAAATGCTAGGTACATGTCAATGATGAGCTACTCCAAATATTCAATATAAAAAGCTGTAATAAATTCATTGCATTAAAAAAATCAAATGAAGTCTGGAAATTATGTGCATTTCGCACATGACAAAAATTGTGTAGTAAAAACCTTTGAAATAGCTAATATAACAAACAGAAGTATAAATTTTGATTTTTTTTTCTTTATTTGTTAACATCTACAAAGCCAATAAGTTCAAGCCCATCTGAGGAGTGTGATTTAATGCTCTGTCCTCGCATTCCAAATGTAATGGATTTGGTTTCTAGATTAGGCATGGATCTTTGTACGGTTCGGTATCCACAGTAGCTGTAGGTGCCGACCTGATTATCCATTATTCGTTGTATATTCGTATAAAATAGATTGTTGAGAGTACAAACTAACCTTTTAAACTAAAAACCATCAAAATCTGTTAGATATGCATCCACAACTAAATCGGAATTAAAAGCTTCCCTTATAAATAAGATATCAAACGCTTCGAATGTATCCTAAAATTACGTACTGTATTGCCGTCTCTTTCCTCGTATATTCCAGATTGAAATCGTCAATTGATTGGTGCGCTGAAATGGAACCGACTTCGATGTACGGAAGTGCTGAATTAGAAACTGACTTCCCAACAGTCTTCCAGAACGTTTGAGGAAAGCAATAAACCTCTCTTCGAGGTTGAAAATAAATCGTACTCATTGTTCAGCTCAGATTTGAATTAGTGGTTGCTCACACTAAAAGGACTATTGGGTTGAAATAAACCGTAGTCTAGTACAAGCCATTCATTCCAAAAGGTATTTTCGAGGGAAATTTTAAACAGTATACGAAACATTATATAGGTAGGTATAGCTAATTGCTTCAAAATTTGTCATCTTTCCTTGTCTTATCGATGTAACATTTTCTATTGGATACATACAAGTATCAACACGTATTCTAGGTACTTTGATATTTAAGTTATATCTACATCATTACTGTCTGTCTATCACGAAAATAACACCCTGTAAAGTTGTCTAACGTCATCTATTACCATGGAAACGAGACTAGCCCCATTTTCCACGAAGTATTCCAGGAGAAAGACATCTGCATTTCCCGTATTGTAAACTTTTGGGCCACCAATTCTTTGCATGCACTACCCCTAATCTAAATTGACGAGTCTTTGTTTTTAAAGCAACCGGCACCACCTAAATTCTCTGGCGGAAGCTACTCTCCTAATAGACAGACAGTACCATTAACATTGTATAAATAATGCATAACTTGGAAGATAAGACTTTATTAACTTCTTAATTTTCTTGTCACAAACCAATATCTCAAATAACAATCGAAATGACATTGACCTAAAATTCAATTAATGTAGTCAATACGGTGTAATTTTAAAGTTGAACCAATCACATTTAAAAGTTCAGCTATTGGTTCGATCTACTCCTCAATTTTCATGATCTCATAATCTACAAGATTTGAATCTAGATGACATTGAAACGAGTGAGCTACATTTCCTTGAGCTAAATTACAAAACAACTGTACTTGAAAACATTTTCATGTATTTTAATTCCAAAAGCCATCCGTGTATAAGAGCCAAAAGCGAAAAGATGACATGAATCATTTCACTATACAAAAGAAACCTTTTTATTTGGGAGTATGGAATGATTCATAGGTGCAGTGATACATTTCGACACTGACGGTAGTGAAAAACATAGTATCCAAAATGAAAGGGATAATACTGAAAATAACCCAATATATCCTTTTATGCGATGAAAGTTGATAAATACCAAAAACTAACTGGGTTTAGAAATTTGCGGGTTTTATGGCCTGAAGTTATTCAGCCAAACGAAACCGAAAAAAAAAAATCTCACAATCGCTTCGGGGAATGAGAAAAATAAGTGACTTTTTCTCAGTAGCCTTTTAAATCGGGACAAAAAATGATTTCATCCAAAGGTAGAAAAAAATCGATTCACCAACTCTTGAAAAACCTTCGACAATATTGGTGTGTGGAGTAATCGTTCCACTCGATCATAAAAGATTATCCTAGACTAAGGCCCTATTAAACTACAAAGCGTGTAAAAATGGATCCATTCTGAAAAAAAGAAAAACCTAACGTGAGATCAAAATATTATTTTTTTTCTTTCCAGAATAAATAAGCTTTAATATTATTTCGAAAAAGATGTTACAGATTGGAAAAACTGGGGCGATATGGGCAGTGATACGTAAAAATAGCTGCATGCGTAAACACAAAAAAATTGCACTTATTTCCTTTAATGGACTAGGTTTCTCAAATTTTTTTTGTGTAGTCATTAACGCATAAAAACCAAAAATAATCAAATTAAGCCACATTCTACCAACCTACTCAGTGACAATTATCCAGATGTATAAATAATTATCTATAATAATGGCTATGAAGAGAAAAATAGCTTCTAAAAATATTAAATCAATGTGGTTTTGTTACACAATAGGTTTTTTACACAAAATTCTTTAGAGAATTGATTTTTTTTTAATTTAAGTAAATTTGTATACGTCATACTTTTGTATTTTTGTTTCAAAAGGACTTAATTCCTCAAATGACTGATTTGAGATAAATGTTTCCACTTACTTTTATGATATAAGAAAGACTAACTTTTTTATACTTTTACTATTTACCAAAGTAAATTGATGAATAAATCATTAAGCATCGATCTTTCTGCTGAATTAGATGTTCATACTTATGATTTCGTAGGGATTTTGGATGAAATATGATACAATTTATTGAATTTACATAGTTCCTTGGATCAGAGTTTCCAATATACCGACTTTATTTTGCCCATTAATAAAAATAGTTATACTGTAAAACAACAAAAAGCATTTTACTATTAGATATTATACTAAAACAGAATTGCTTTAATAATGAAATCATTCTTAAGAACATAAACCCATTAACGATGGTTTGCAAAAAAACTTGTCAATCAAAATTTTAGTTTTTTTTTTTTTTTTTTTTTTTCTTCTTTGCTAATAAATTGCGATTGTGATTCCACTAGATGTTTGTTTTTTTAAATCATAAAAATAATTTTCTAAAAAATCTGAAAAATTCAAAATATACCTTAAATTATCTATATAAACAAGGTAAAAGTTAAAAACCATGACTGTTTATCAATTTCAAAGTCGTCATTAAAGAGTTAAGATAGGTCTTACAGATTACGTTAGCATTTATGCTATTACTGTTAAGCTACAAACAATATTATAAATTTAAGTATTTATCACTTTTAGAATAAATGTTTAAAAATTTCAACGCATTTAATTACTTCTCAAAAATTAAATGTTAATATGCATTGTGATTGTAATTAAAGCTCAACTTTCAAAATGCTGTAAAAAAAGAACCACGGGTCAGAATGACCTGAAATTTGACTTGAATATACGCGGAGAAAGGAAAAATGGTAAAAGAAAAAAATTCGAACTATTTTTATGCGATACCATTTCATTTTCTACACGCATATTCAGGTCAAATTTCAGGAAATGCGGACAAATGGCTTCTTTACAGCTTTTTGAAAATTGAATTTTAATTACAATCACAATGTATGTCCTGTATAATAGATTTTTATCCATATTCGTTTCAATATCTACCATTTACCTTAAAACCAAAACACAGTATTTGATATGCTGTATAATTTCTTTGAACTTTTATTTTTATATCATTATTTAAAGAAGTTTTTTGTCTGTTTAATTGTTAAAAATAACGAAAGGTGGTTTTTGTTGTGACGTTTCAATAAATTTTGTTTTCTATGCAACAAACGAGATATTTTGTAAAATGGAGTGCATCGGTAATTTAGAATTTATACATAGTAAGTTAATTTTGTGCAATTATTCAGGGGAAACAAAAATCTTCATTCAATCTTGTATTCTTAATTTATTTAACGTTCAATATTCAAAACTTTGTACATTTGATTTGTTTATATGATAATATTCCAAGATTTCTTTCCAGTTGTCACAAAATCATAAATTCAGATAAAAATTAGGTACGATATTTTCACTCCAAACCATCGATATACATTTTTAACTTTTAAATTGGAAATTTAATTCTCTGTGTTCAGTAAGTTTAAGATGAAAGAATTACATAGCATTTTCCCTGCATCATACTCAATTTAAATATTTCATTGAAAACTTATATCGTTCTCAATCCAAAAACTTAATTTTATTTAGCGAAAATTGTTCAAGTTCGTTTTCGTATTTCAAGTTGGCAATATAAAAAACTGCAAATGTTAAATCAGCATTTCTATAACTTTTGTTTGGGGAATTGCGAGAGAAGGGGGATCATTATTATGTGAAACACTATTGAAATTTTTTAAAACTTCGAAAATTCAACCAAAAAAAAATTAAATTTCATGAGAATATTTTTAAAGAAATTAGACTACATGAAATATATTGAAAAATAGATTTCTTAATAAAAGATTTTCGTATAAAAATACATTCAAGTAAATTGCTTGTAGCAAAAATAAGCCAGTGGCTATAACGCAAGTTTGTCGCTATAAAAGCTCAAGAATTTGAAACTTTTCTATTGTGTAATTATAGTCATCTGAAATAATTCGACGCATTCTCAAATATTTATCCTCTGTAAAAGAATTGAAATCTAATAGAATTTCTAAAATTGAGATGAATGAAACTCCAAATGTCCGAATTTCTTTTAAAAAAAATCATCTGATATTCTAGAAATGCTTATTAAATAATTTCAATATGTTTTATCCTTACTTTAAATATATCTTATATTATCGTGGCAATTTTACTTTGATAATTGCACTGTATAAAAAAACTATTTTGATTGAGGGGACTTACAACATTAATGGAATTTTAATATGCATTTGAAGTAGGATTTTCCATTCATGACAATGATTTGGTCACAAGTTCATATACAGAGTAATTGTAATTAAAGTTCAACTGTTACAAAAGATTCTGAAATTTGAATTGAATATACGGGAAGACGGAGAAAATTCTTCTGCCGTCCGCGTATATTCCAGGTCAAATTCCAGATCATTCTGACCTGTAGTTCAATTATAATTGTAATACAAAATAATTTAACTGATTAATTTTATGGATCACTTAGTATAGCTACACTACAGCCATCAATTTTATGTTAATAAAGTATCGGATTTTTTTAGTACTTAAAATCTAATTTTTAAGCTTTAACTTAAACACTTAACTCAAAAATACTCTTATTCTCATTTTAAACACTTAATAAACAACATATTATACCCAATTTTCAAAAAAAAATGCTTTATTGTTTAGATGCGGTTAAAGCAAATGCAGTCACTTTTTGAAATGTCCCTTGAGCAGATTAACTATTAATTAGAAAAAATGTATACTATCATTGCAAAAACTAAAAACACATAGCAAGTATTAAGAGTTTTAAATGCATTTTGAAAATACTTTTATCTATAGTCAATTACATAAAAGTAACTCTAAAATTTCTTTGAAAAAATAAAATTCTTTGTATTTATGAAGGATGAAAATGTCAAAAGAAATATAGTGAAAGTATATTGAACAAACATTTTCCCATTGCCAATTTAAATAACACAAATACAATACAAATAACAAATACTGTCTAAAGTCAGATTACATATTAAAAAGATCTTTAGGAAAAGACAGACCTACTTATTCTATAAAAGAATACCTACTTGTCCTATATTCCTATATACAGTCACAGCTTTCACTTCTAATATACAGTGACTTATATCACCTCTAGGTGACCCCCCCCCCCCAATTATGAAATATTTGCCATTAAAATCAAACCAACATGTTCTTTTATTTATTTAAGGGTAAAATAAAAATAACAAAAGTTTAAATAAATATACCACACAATTTATCGAAATTGGAAGGTTTATGAAAGAGTATAATTTTTTATGTATATTTGATACTGGTTATTATGTATGCTTTTTACTTGATAATTATAGTAACCTTTTTAACGAAATAATCTTCTAACTTCTAACGTAAAATCGTAACGAATGTATAATACGGTGGTTCAAAAATATATGGGGAATTTTCTTTTTACCTAGAGACCAGGACACTCTCTCATTTTTTTACATCTACCCATACAAATGTTCTGGCAAAATTCAGAATTCTTCTCCAATTAAAAGATGGCGCTCAATGAACAGTAAAATTTCGCATTTTGTGCGTTTTTGGGTATTTGTAGTGGATTTGCTAATAAGTATAAATGAAAGCAATTTTCTTAAAGAAAGTTTTTATTTATACCATGATTAAAATATTTTAAATAAGTTAGTAAAAGTTTTTGAAATAATTAAACACTAGAGGGCTCCGCCCCTATTCACAAACGCTCGTTAATGCCCCGTGCTACTCCATTAAACTTTTGAAATTCTGATAAAATTATCCCTATAAACTAGGCGATATAAAATCCTGAAAAGCATTCAAAATAAACTATTAGTACACCTAAATACGAAATTGCTCATTAGTTTTTTTGTAAGCCGAAAATAGTCGATCGGAAATTATGTAAATACCATAATTTCATTTTAAATTATAAAATTCTCACTCAATAAAGAGTGGACTGGCAAGTATAAATAGTGTCTAAGTTTCAGCTCTATTCAAAGTTTCTAAATGTGCATCTGTATTTAATGAACATTTTCAAGCGACACTCAATCTCCAACCAAAAACAACATTTAATTAAAATCAATCGAATGAGCAGTTAATAACACCTAAAAAATATGAGTTGGGTATGGAAATTGTAAACAACATAAATCCTTTAGATGCTGCCATTCAGATTATCGAAACCCACTGTCATAGTAGAGAAATGTTCGATAACGTAAGATTAAAAAACTACCATATCAAGAGTTCTTTTTGTAAGTAAAAAGTAAATATCAAGAGTTCTTTTCGTCACAAATTCTCCAAGACTGGCATTATCTTTCAAAGTTTTTAACAGCTCGCACCCTTTTACTTTTATGGAATCTTTTGAGTTATTCATGTTTGCAATACTTTTTAATTTTTCGATAGCTGTAATTCTGTGAGAAAATGTGGCCTAACCAACCAATTTATTTGAAAGATACCATATAAGCTTTTTCAAAACTTTTCCAGCTGCAATTCCAATTTTAGAATCAATTATCTTATACTTTTTAACGTTTTTCCACAAGTTCAGGTCACCACTAGAAGCTTTAGAAGCAAATGGAACTTATATCCATATCTTTACTAAACAAAAAAGCATTAAACTGTACAAATCGCTGGAACTACATTTCTTCTCTCTATTAGTTATATGGAAAATCTCTTGCTGATCTCTGAATTGAAGGATTTAAAAAGGTATAGGAGTTTAGCCAACCACGGTGGGTGATGAATAGCACCTGCTGCTCTCCAAAGGTTTTTCTCTTGTGGATAGCCCAAAACGATTAATGTCAGATAGATTACTTTTTTTATAATCATCATAGATTCATCCTCAGTTGAAAGGAAGGCCACATTTCAACTCTTTAGCGTCTTTTTTCAGTTCCAAATCCTGGAAATTTAAATTCTTTTTCAAATGATTTTAAGTGTGTTAAAGAGGGAAACTTCCGGGGAACATGATGGCACAACTTAAATAGTTTTGCCAATAATAGCTCTATGACATGGTGCCATTGCTTGAATAGTTCACATCCGATTTTTTTCTCCAAATTAATGCATGTTTCTGATACACAACCAGTAGTTATACTTGTAGTATCAAAACTTTGTCCAAATTTAATTCTCAACTTGCCATTGCTTAGCATAAAAACAGTTTTTGAAATATATTTGGCTGTTCTTCCACCACTCAACTTTGCGACAATAAGAAATTTTTCGATACCATCTCCCGAAACATATACAAGCAAACGATGAATCTTTCTTAATCCAAAAGATTTTGGCAGAAGTTTGCCGTTCCAATGAAGGGAGATAGGACAGTCAGATTTGAATTTACCCATTGCTTGAGTCAGCGTATTCTTTTCTAGCTTTTTTTCTTGATTTTTGACCCATCTTTAAAGAGGAAATGTTCGAGGAACATCCCAAAGCCGCGACTTCTGGAACAATCAAACGAAGTACTTCACGATCAGAAGGTGTTTTTGATAATATGAATGTTGCCAGATACAGTAGATAACTGTTGCCAAACTGTATTGCATATATTAAAAAACCATAAAAACTTTTTTTTTAAATGTCGACATGCGTTCTTATCAGCATAAAATTCGAAAGTTATGCGAAATTACAAAAAAGTGTAAAAATGAATGGTCATTGGGCGCCACCTTTTTATAAGAGTAGGAAGCTAAAAAGTTAGAAGAAGAATACTATGGGTAAATGTAAAAAAGTTAGGGGGTGTCTTGGTCTGTAGCTGGGTATTTTTTTTTAACCACCCTAATGTATAATCATATATAACTGTATTAAAGTTTTATGTGTAGAAGATCCGTGATGAAAACAAAGATTAAAAGTCACATCACAAGGCATCGCGTTTAATTTTTCATTGTCCTTTTTCGGTCATAGGCCACTCAGATTGATGTCCTTTATTATTTTTTATTTGGAATTATTATTGATTCAGAATTTATGGAGCGTTTCAAGTGCATTTGGTTAGATTACGACAGTGTTTCAAAATGTAATGATGTAACAGACAGGTCAAGTGTAAAGGTGGTGTAAAAAGGAACGTCTCTTCATTCAGATACTAAGGTGTCTGGTTTGGAATTTCCTGACATGAAGTCGCAAACTAAAGAAAAATTCGGGACGCTTTTCAAATATTTGTTAAACCAATCAGCGAATAACGTCAAAAACTTGATTTCAAAGTAAATGCAGAGCACAAGGTATAATGAACATGAGTTTAATCCACTAATAGTAACGCTAAAATTAAAGAAGCAGTATATCACTATACCAGGCGTCTCGGTTTTGAAAAGCTGCACCTATTTGTAAAACCTATAATGCCATATATTATACGTTTGAATTGTAATTATACTAGGAATATAGACATCAGACAAAGGGAAAAGGCATGTATAAAATTTCCACTGCATTGTAATGCGAAAGCAGAATTTGTTTTTAAATTTTACGAAGTGAAAACGGTTTTGTATACCTACAATAGTATCTTTTAGAACTTAAAATTTATTTACAGATTCAAAAAAGGGTGACAATTTCGATTCATTACGTTTGTATCAGAAATTTTTATTCAAAAGATGACATACAAAAAAAATGGAGCTTGTCATGTGCAGAAGGTCAATACTAAATGATAAATTTATTTTCCAACACCAAGTCAATGTTTTATCCAAATCTATCCATCAAATATATCCTGCTGAGAAGATGTCAAGAAGAAACTATGATTAATGATACTCCTCTATAGGGAAAAAAGCCTGTGAACAAGGTTATAAATTGGAAGCAATCTTTTTAACGATTGGTGAGTGTTTCTCTCCACCACCAAAATAACTACTAATTAGAAAAAAAGGGTTTCAGTTTAAATAGTGGAAATCGTTTATCATTCGATTAATTGCTTTTCCATAAGGCCTACAATAATTAATAAATACATACTTTAGATTACATGCACCAATTTATTGAAACCAGTGTTTTTCACTATATTAGCAATAAAGCTATACATGAAATATTTTGCAATAGTATCGAGGACTATTGATAGTCATGTATAAAAGAGTGTATAATTACTTTATGTAAGCACTATTGGATCTGTGTGTGACCTTCGTATTTAAGATTGCTTAGAGAAATTACATTTTGGGAGCTCAAAGGCAGATATTGAGTTCTATTTCTGAGAGATATAATGAAACTTGATTTGGAAAGCAGAACTCGGCATTGCACGGCTCTTGCAGTTGTTTGACCTGATGATAAATCGTATCCAATATATTCATCATAATAGACTAATAGAACTTTAACATTTAAGATAATTTATCAACAAACAATGAACATTGTTTAAAGAGGATAACTACATTTTTTAAACAATAATGCATAAATTTATTAAATTTAAATACTACGGGAAAGTAGGAGACGAATCGACGCCTCCCCTAAGTACCCTCTTCAAAGAGTTCTCTCTCATAGGGTACCAAAATAATAAAAAAAATTGTTTCTTAATAACACAAAACGCAATTGTAATTTAAATTTGTTTAAATTAGCATATAATTTATCAATTTGGCTTCGTAGCGAAAACTAGAAATCGTCACAAAAAAACGCATTTCGGAATAATCATATATAAATATCATTATTTGTTGTTCGTGCTTTCATTTTTCGATAGACAAAAGAAATTGTTTAATAGCACTTAAAAATTTTTACACACAATTCCTTCATTATAAATTATTCTTGTATCCAAATAAAAGTTCCAATTTTCATTTTCAAAGAAATATGTTATCTATAGATACAGTGATTATAAAAAAGTAAGACATCAATTCATGTAATCGGTCACATGAATTGATGTCCCGAATCTCATTATTTATCAATTTTGATTTCATAATAGACTAAATATAAATAAAGCGAAAACAAGGAATCATCACAAAAAACACCTTCCAGAATCACCTTATATAAATAACATAATTTGTAGTCGATGCTTTCAGATAAATTTGTGCCTTACATTTTCCAAAAATCCTTAACTTTATTAACCTTTCCATAAACAACAAATTTTTTTATAGCACCTAAAAAAATTAACACAATTCTTTCATTATAAATTATTCGCACAAATCCTAATAAAAGTTCCAACTTTTATTTTTAGAAAAAATCTGTTATCGATAGATACAATGCTTATAAAAGACTGAGAAAAACATCAATTCATGTGATCGGTCCACAATGTATCAATGTTTGATTTGTCACCCCCAAAGTGCTCACTAAAATTCCCTCTTCTTTCGCTGCAGCACGTTCGAGTCAAGAACAAGATAAAAAAAAAAAAACTAGCATGGACTCAGTCAATTCAAACAAAGAACGCTCTTCTATCCTTCCGTAACTAACCGCAAAAACAATGCTGTCCGTTCCATCGTCAATACACGGAAAGCTATCTAACCCAATGCGTAAGTAATCGGTAATCCTTCCCCTCATCATTGTATTTTGCTCTTCTTTCTTTGTTTATTCTCGGGTTGAGTTATCAGTCGGAGATTCCATATTTCGGGGTTTTATTCCCGCTATCAAAGTCGAATTTCTGCTATCGATTAGACTTTTTTAAACGCCTCATCGTGAGAAATATCTACATGCTGTGGTTATGGAATTAAAATCGTTTTTTTAAAGGATTAATCCTCTTTTTTGCCGTTTTGAACAGGAGATTTATTATGTGCTGTGTTCGTTATTCCGGAATCGAGATTGTTATTTCTTACTTTAGATTACATTTAATTGCTTAAATCTGCGTGTTTTCTCCATATATTTTATTCAAAAACCCCACTAACAAATAATTTTGAACATTACTTTTAACTTTTTTTAATTTTATATCTATTTTTAAGAATACTCTAATCAAATTTGTATTTATTAAAAATTAAAAATATCGTAAAATTGGATGAATCGGAACACTTTTTAACTTTCAACGTAAACATCGGATGTAATAAGATCGTTTTTTTAACTTTGAAACTTGGTCCTTACCTTCGTTGAAGATCAACTCCAAAAATGTTTAGAAATAAAACAGGACTTGCATTTAGTTTGATTTTTTTTTTCATGGTGTTCCGATACACCCCGCAGAAAAGAAGTGAATCGGAACACTCGTTAAAATGTGTGTCCATTCTCATTTAAATTTCTACAGGATGAGAAAGAACAAGTAATAATGCATTGTGGTGAATAAAAATATCCTTTAGTAGGACAGACCAAAAAATTTTTTTGTCAAAACAAATATGCTTGGAAATATGTCAACTTCTAACCTAATTCAAAACAAAATCATCCAAATCGTCTTTAAAACTAATTTTTTTTTTAATTTACTTGATGTTTGCATGCCGTAAATTGTTTAAAATATCTTGAGAAAGCAAAAAAGTATCTGTTTCAGAAAATCTCTTCGTTACAGATTGCTTTTTGTAAAACTCGCCTCCATAACCATTGCCATTGTGGGTGTAAAATGTTGCTCACATTGAGTCTGCATATATGAGTCGCGTTTTTTAATTTACCTTTAAGATAATGAAGTCATCTAGAGAAAACTTTCTGGTACAATTGGGATTTCTGGAACTTAGAAACTAGTCTCATCTTCTCACATTGATTCAAGCTTGAACTCTCGATCACTGTATTGAAGGGAGTAATCAGACACTTCTTCAGTCGTTGAACTTTTTTGTAGTTTGTAATATAGAAATACGTAAAATAAAATGTTAAGTTAAATTAAGTATGGCATGCTGCTGGGGATGTTTCTACTTTTCTAAAAAAATAATAGAATTATAATAGGTACAATACGCAAAAAAAAATCCAAACTATGGCTATATCTTCGGTTCTAATTATCGTAGAATCTTGAGGTTTGCATCAAAATGTTTTGTTTAAGATTTTCTATATATCTGATGCACTTTTTTTTCTTAGGGTGCTGTGTTCTAAGTAAATTTAACTCTAACTTTAAAAATTTCAAGACGAACCCCTATATTTTATGTTTTCATTTGATTTAGAATACCTCGTTTACCCTAGATACCAAATTTCAATTCATTATCTTGAGAAAAACGTCACTCATGAGCGAAAATGTTTTGGCGAATCTTGAGGGCAAATTTCTTAATAACGAGCTGAATCGAACGTTTTGCATGCTTCAAGACGTTATCTATTACGCTGTCTCTTAAAGTGAGCTTTTTCACATTTTTGCTAAAATATCGAGAATCAAAAGTCAAAATGGAATGAAAAAAATTCTGGAAGGTTTTTCGAACATGATAATTCTAATGGAGGAAAAAAATACATGTTTCTATTTTAAAAATTTTGAAACTTGTTTTATTATTTAATAATTATTAAACTGTTTAATACAAAAGTTGCATATTATTTATGTTTGGCCTTAAACAAACTATCCTTCGAAATAAAAATTGCTACAATATGTTAACTATATAGGAATTTATGGCCAAAAAAGCAAATTTTCTTTTTAACATTAATTTAAAATTTTTTTGACATTGTTTAATTTACTAACTACTCATTGGAAAATTTCATATTTAGACGGTTTTTTTGGATTCTAATTCAAAATATGGTATAATATTATGGGGTTGCCATTGAAGTTTTTGAAATTTGGTTTAGTTTTAATATATAGAATACCCATCATAATAAAAAAAAATTATGCAATTAAAAGTTATATAATTAATAAAGACCTTCCACAATTTACAACGGTACTTGACTTTTGTTATTTCATCAATTAGAATACAAGATATAGCCATCATTCGGATTTTTTTTTTTTTTTTTTTTTTTTTTTTGCGTAGTGTACTTATTAGTACTTACGGCAAAAGTTTTGGAGATGTTAAAATTCACTGGATTGTCAACCCTTGCAGTTTTGTCGGTTATAATTTGTTTCCATCCAACAATGGAGTGTTTGAACGGGTAAGGTAAACAACCAAAACACCTGCGAATTTTGCTTGGTGCTTTCTTGTTGTCACCAAGCAAAAAGTCGCCAATGGGGTCCTGTACTGCTTATATACCCTTTTTTGCAATACTTAAAAAATAATACAGTAAAAGGCCAATTACCTGGCATTCAATCAACCGGAAAGCTCAATCAACCATAATTTTTTGAAAATCAAGCTTGGCGAGAATAATTTTAATTTCATTTGAGATTTCGAAGTTGGGAGGGGGGGGGGTATTCTTTATTTTGATAATTTTTAAGTAATGTAACTGCGTAATGGCTGAATTTGCACTGATTAGAAATAAATATAGGTTCAAATTTATTATTCGTTGCCTCTTGGTGACTTTTTGAAAGTTTGTGATTTGGTGCCGAATGTGGCAACCCCTCGACTTGGTTTTCCGGGAATCCTAGTGACCGCCGGTGTAACGCCCTTTTAGATTTAGCAACACAGCCTTTCAATTTTATTTTCATTTTGGCGATTTTGTTTTAAAGTCACCAAAAGGCATCGCACGGTAAATCATAACCTGAATGAATATATTATTATAAAAAGTATTTTTTTAAAAGATTGTGGTTTATCCGGAATGCTGATTTTCTTATTCAATCTACTGTGAATTTTCCGCACAGAAACCTTAATATTCTTAATGGAAATTCCGTGCTCAGTTTTTATCGATATATATATTTGGAAAATTTTCACATATAAATATGGATAAAGCTTTAAAGTACGGTACGGATTCTGCCCTAAGAATTGTTTACATAAAATCGCGCCAAATTATGGCAACCGTAGGCAATTCACTTGTTATTAAAAAAAAGGCGTCGGCTGACATTTGTTGGTGTAATTCTTGGCGCAGAATCCGTACCCGACTTGGAATTTTAACAAATAATTTTTCGGGAAAACCTGATTTATATAGAATTTTAATCCAAAAGAAATGTACACATCTTGCATCTATTTATTCCGGCATCAACGTAAATATTAAATTAATATAGTTTAAATAGGTAATAATTTGTATGAGTAATAAAAAAACAAAATATAGCGAATTCAAGTTGTTGGCTACTGACAGAAATCAAATTTCAAAAGATATATTGTGATTGGTTGGATTGTTGAATTTGGAAACTCGTGCATAAAATACATTTAGAAGATTTGTGATTGGTTGTTTGAAGTCGTTGCCATTTTTCTCACAGAAATACAGCCGAATTTGGGCGGCACGCTAGAGAATTATATATATAGATAAATGCCTTCACAATTAAGACATCACCACGATATTAACAGCATATAGTGGAACAAGATTGCATGGTGCTAATGGTTGAGAGACTCATTAAATTGTTTTAACTAAATAAGATCGAAATTCAATCTGACCCATTCTCTGTTTTTTGACACAAACCAAACTAAAGTATCCAACTAGGGAACTTATTATTTATTAAACACATTTAAATTTTAAAAAAAAAATCGTAACTAAAAAAAGTTTACCGAGAAGGTAATCGTCAACACTTCTCATTATGTGAAACCTATCATTTTTACATAAAGTCTGTCATCGAAATTAAAAATTAATTACAATCTGAATTGTTAACATTTAATCATTCTCCTTTGGATTTATCTGTGTTTGCGAGAACGAATGCAATAAGGACTTATGTGCTGGACTGCGAGAAATAACGTATCGGAGACATCTCAAGGGCTCAACCCGTAGAGTTTCTAGGTCAGAGAGAAGCTGGCGTCTCCAGACGCAGCTTTTTTTACAAGTGGTGATTTTTGGGAGCAATGGAAAAATCAGGGTTTTTCTGAATTGCACCTGCTTTTAAAAACTTGGTTGCTACTTTATTGGTGCGGTTTCTGTTTTCTTTTCTGTCATGCGCCCTTCATTGGACATAAATCTACGCCCCACAAGCATTAAGGGGGTCTGGGACTCGAAATTTAAAAGAAAAATTAAAAAACATTTTATTATTGTGAAAAATAATAAAAATATGTTTTAACAAAATGGCATAAAAATTTTGTTTCTACTTTTAATAAAACTTGAAATATTCAAGTTTTTGTTACATGACAACTGTATCTCAGACATGCTATCTTGAAACTTGGAAATTGTTTTTCTCGATGATTGCTTTTTGTCCCTGTTTTGAGTTTAAATTGATATAACTTAAAAACTACTTGTTATAAATCTATGAAACTTTCCAGAATCATTTTTCATACATATTTCTTTAATTTTTCTTCATAAATTATGTTTATTTAACTTTTTTTAAAAAAGCTTTTGAAGCTTAGCATACTATGGACTTTATAAAGTTTTTACACAATTTTTTTTTTTTTTTTATTTTTTCTTATTGCTTTATTGAAAAATCACGAAGACAATTTTTGATATGAATTCTAAGTAGTTTTGTGCAAAAATTAAGTGATTTTCTAAAAAATCTTTTTAGATATATCAAATTTAGAAAACATCAAAATTTTGAAGTTTTTTTAATTTAAAAAAAAAATATTTTTTAAATTTTAAAATTTAAAATAGTTTTTAAAGTTTCAAAGCATCATACATTACTGCACAAAAAATTTCAGAAAAATAATTCTAAAAATAAAGATTTTAGAGTCCCTGATCCCCTTAAGGACAGTACCCTTTTGCTCGGCCAGGTGACCATTGGTTTGTTTGTAGAGTTAAAATCTCTGACATTTGTCTCGTAAAGACATCTCGCTCAACGTTTCGCACTGAAATTCATCCAGCTTGCATCCTCTCTAAGCTAACCCAACACCGACAACAACCCCAAACTTACTTTCTTCCCCCCAAAGCAGCTGCTCTTACCAAAGCTGAGGACAGTAGGGTCTAATGGACCCTTTACTTTTAAAAACTTGAGTCATCCACCACCAGTGCCTATATAATTAAAACATTGCAATTTCATTTAGAATCAAAAAGTGGCTGAAATGTCATGGGTGAAAAAAAATCACCAAAGGCCACTTCACCACATAAATGAGTAATTTTTTTTTAATGTAATAAAGTTTCTTTCCGATTCACCCCATTTTAAGGTATTCATTTAGTTAAAATATGTATAACATTTTTTCAAACTGCATTAGTAATTGGGCAATAAAGTATACGATATTTAGTTTGCAATACTTAGTTTAAATCTAAAATGATTAATAGATAGAATTTCTATTAGAAAGAGTCGTTTTAAAAAATACTTGAAAGTAAATAATATATTTTTCAAATTGTCTCATAGATATATGCTATAATTATATTCATAATAAATTATTTATTTGTAATAAATATTTTTCCCGTGATAAATATCAGGATGTACCTCAGTAATTAATAAACATTTTACGATAAAAATTATTTTATATTTTTTAAAGAAGATATTCAGTAAAATAACATTAAAGTATCCATAATTATTAGCACTTTTTCTTATATAACTTTAATATAAAGTTTCATATACAATGAGCTTCTTTTATCACCTTAGACATATGCACATTAGTTAAGCTTTTCTGTTGACAAATATGCAGCAAGGAGCTTAAAACTCCAATGAATTCCAGAATTCACCTTTCAATAAACAAATAACTTATTATCAATCGTGATCCACTTTCTGCTGGTTGCTATAGCAACCGTTAGAAAGCAGCTCGACCACAGACTAGCCACAACACATCAAAACGCATCTCGATCATGATTGAAGGAAAGGCAAGATGAAAAATAGAATTGAAGGGTCCAGAAGAGATCATTTAAAGAAACTTATCATTCACAGATATATATTCCTGTAATATTTATCAAATAAGTACCTACAATTTCATGGAGAAAATCCTAAAAGAAGTTTAAATGAAAGTTGCGAGTACAATGTGCTTATCTTATCATCATATTTCAGAATCGCAGCGATGCAGTAATGAACTTAAAACTGTAATGAATTCCAGAATACGCCTTTCAGTAAACAAAGAACCTGTCATTAATCGTGATCCACTTGCATGGTTGCTATAGTAACCACTAGACAGGAGCTAGACCACAGAGTTACCGCAAAACACAACTGTAATTAGAATCAGGCAGAAAGGAGAGGGAATTTGATTTGTCTAGAATACTTTATTTAGATATATTTTGATTTCGATAGTAAAATTTCTTAGCAACAAAAGCACACATTACACTATTAATAGTGAGGAAATTATCCGAAAGTGGTTTGCCGATTTGAATAAATTAATAATTAAAAGATATTCTTAAATTCTTTTAATTGTTATTATAGCCACAATATAGCACAGAAAGGCATAGAATAAAGAAGTTTATCAAAAAAAAAAAAGGAAACGAAGAACAATAATTTATGCAACTCCATTGAAAATGGTTATCATCCGAAGTTTACAGACTATCCAAACAACATAACGCACCCGAGGTTTTGATAAATACGACCGGAGAGGAAAGGCGTACGATCAAGGAGTTCCAACAGACATCTCAGAGTACGATCAAGGAGAACCAACATACATCAACTACTAAACAATTTTTATATTTGTTTATTATTTAAAAAGCTAAGTAAAAGTACATTTGTATGGATATTTATGAAGCAACAACAACACACTCATACCTCCCTGAAACATTTGAACTCCCTGAAATTAAAATAAAACATCATTCAAAAGGACTTTTGATAGTACTAACTACCCATGTGTTTACGTAATGGTCGAGGAGAAACCTCGCATTGACACAAAATGTAACCAGATACGTCTTCAATAAACCATCACGCCTACTCATTTTTTAATTTCTTACCCTCTACCAATAAGCTATCAGTCGAAAATATAAACCCTGCAGATAAGTATACTTTATTGAACGGATATTTATAAATTGTATTTCAGTTAAGGATAATGTAAACGCGTTCAGGTACAGTAGATCAAAGGAAGTATTATCAAAACGAAATTAAATGCTATAATAATGCAAAAAGGTAGTCAAGAAAATCTACATTTGGTACAAATGTTACTATTGACGGTGGGATTATATAAAACAGATTTCGTTAAAATAGTGTATAAAAAACTTCCTGACATTAAAAATATTTTAATCTTAATACTGCTGAAAAATATCTTCAACGAATTCGATGAAAATCACTTTACTAATGCGTTTTTATATATTCTCCACATTGTATGAGAAAAATAAGAGTTAAATTTCAAGTATACCAGTCGAAATAGAAAAAAAGTGTCCATATAAT
The DNA here is from genome assembly GCA_963978545.1 of Linyphia triangularis. Lineage (NCBI taxonomy): Eukaryota > Metazoa > Arthropoda > Arachnida > Araneae > Linyphiidae > Linyphia > Linyphia triangularis. Next base: position 8,470,235 of record OZ021721.1, on the reverse strand, counting down.
ACGCCACTTAGCTCAACAGTAGAAATTGCCTTTTATTATATACAACAATCGACACACTTTTATAAAAAGCAATAAAATATTTTTTTAAATACTTTATCTCGCCTAGTAAATAAGGTTTCTATTACTTAATTCAGTCGTGACAACTGCTAAACTCTGAAATTTTTATTCAAATCCCATATCACTGCTATAGTAGACAATGACGCAACAGCAAAATTTATCAAAATAGAGCTAAAGTCTCTATTGCTTCGATGAAAACCTAGCGCACAGAGGAGAACAAAAATGGAACAATTGTAACACTTATCGTAACAAATGCAAGCCAGTTCTAAGTTGATAATCAATACTAAGTTTATAAGGAAACCAGTTTAGTTTTCTGCGTTTCTTGTAATATTCGGCGATATAAAACTTTTTTAACAGTACCAAAATTAAATTTCGGTTATTTGTAACTATAAAATTTTATTTAACGGTCTTTGTCTATGTCGTGTACAAAATTTAAACATATTTAGGGAATGAAGTACAATTCAGTATTTAAAAAACAGCCTAAAGTTTATTAACAGTATCATATTCACTAGCCTATATCATTTCCGAAGTACCTTTAACTTATTGGTCAAATCCAAAGTGGAAAAGATGAATAATTATTAGTTAGTATTTGTAAACCTTATTATGAATTAAAAATTTAAGAATAATCATGATGGAATATTGTAATATCATCTATAATACATCTATACAAAACAATGTTATAAAGATTGGACAGTGAGATTTTAGTCAAAATAAAAATATGCCGATAAAACGTCAGAACAATTTATTAGTGATATGCATTGTGATTATATTAGAAATTTTTTACCCAAAACCTACATGAAGGCTATCTGCAACATTGTAAAGAAAAATCACCACTAGTTCAATTATTCGATGATGTTTTTCAATGCCAAGTTTTTTCATCACGATTGGTTTGTTTGTGTTGGGTTTTTTTCTTATCACGAAAGCTTTATAGCGCCAAAAAATCTTACAGCATAATTCGTAATTTCAATGGGATAAAATTCATCTGTAATTACAGAAAATCTAGAAAACTCCACAGATGCAGCCTAAAAATCGCCACAAGACAGTGTCACAATCTGTCTTGTTTATTCGTTTTTTGCCATAAGAATTTACACACAACCCTTGAATGGAAAAAGTGTAGTCTAAAAAATATTACATTATGTTTATGAAATTCTTCGAAATTATAGAACTAACTTACTTAACTTTACTAACTTATAATAACTAACTTTTTTACTTCAAACTACCCTAAAAAATTTGACTATTGATACATTTGGTTTTGTACTCCTTGTCAAAAGAAAATGAACTTGTTTTATTTTTATCAGTCTTCCAATTTTCCTCGGAAGGGTTGACATTAATTGTTAAGCTAGTAAATTCTTAGAGATAACTGAGCCTAAATAATTCTATTCGATTTAGAGATCAGTAAAGCTTATAACTGATGATGTCTCTCTAAAGGGAATTAAATCAGAGCTCCCAGAATGAATTAACTCAAGTGCATTCGATTTCACTGTTCATCCAGTAATCACCTCCGGAAATAAGATTCACAAACTGAAATGCATAAGCATCACAAACACGGAGAAGATACGGCCAAAGTTAAAGCAGTTTATTAATAAGTTCTAGAATTGGAAACTTAAGAATGCCATTTAGTGTAGTGAGCAGAATCGTTTATCTTCCAATCGCAACCTTTATTAATAAAGAAGATTCGTGAAAAATGGGTATTAGTAAAGTGAATTGTATCAGTTAAACAAGTTCTTTCAGGATAAACATAACACTTAAAAAGGTTTCTTCAGTTAAAGCCAGGGTATAATCAGTTAACTTTTAATTTCCTCTTTTCTAATTAATTTTATGGTTTTAAATTTATAACCATTGTGTTTTGAAGTGTTTAACAAAAAAAATTACACTTTTTAAATCAGTAGACATGAGTTAATAAAAAACTACATTTGAACTGATCTTATCAAAACATGGATATTTCAAAATGCCACTTTACAAAAATGTTGAAAAATATTTATTTTATACTACTGTACCCTTGCGCCCCATGTGTATTTAACATTGCTTAAAATTGTTATTTTTTCGGAAATTCATCCGAAACTGTAAACATTTCTTCACATGAAATCCCGTTGAACGCGAAGTAAAATCAGTTTTCCGTACGATTAAGCTTAAACTTAACATTAGTTTATTCATTCAACACGAAATCTCACATAATGAAATCCCGTTTAAGACAACAACAAAATTGCTCTTTAAACCACTTTTTTAGATGAAACCTTGCAACGTTTTCTAATGCAGCAGGACAAAGCTTCATGTGCTTTACGGGATTTTGAAGAGGTAGACACACTTTTAAAAATATGTTTTATCAATAAGCAAAAATCGATAACAGACTACTTAAATTAATAAGTTACTGGTAAATTCATTAAAAAAATTTTTGTTCCTAATGTTTATCTTGTTTAACTATTGTACTAAATATAAACCTTGCAATGTAAATGTTCTAAAAACTAGCAGTATTAAATTCACATATAGCTAGTAGTTTAAATCTTCATTAATTAGTTTTTAGACGTTTTTAGTAAAAGCTTTTAGACGGTTAAAGTAGTTGTATTTCTGATTTTTAACTTTGATTTTTAAACAAATAACACAATGTAGAATTGTTCATAAACTATTCATCAGAAGCGAAGGTCTCAGCCTTTAAATTGATCTATCATCTATCAATTGGGATTTTGTAGAAAGGGAAGAAAAGGGAAAGTCATAAAAAAAAAAACTCCGACCAAAAATAATATATTTCCCATAAACTAGACGTTGTACAAAAAAAAAATGCCAAATAAAATGGCCAGCTAGAGAATGTTATGAAATCTAATGTTTGCTGCCTCGTTTTATTTCTTTGGGGTACTTGTAAGCAATAAACTAAATTGTGATTATTGAGAGAGACCCCCATAGACATTCAGAACTTGGCAGAGTTTTAATATAATTTATCTCAATTCAGTGAAACGGGTACAAAGTAGCTCAAACATATCAAAGATGATTATTTCTATATAAATCTAGCCTGTCAAGTACTGATTGTCAATGGGGGTTCCTCTTAATTTAGTTCAGAGTGCACAAGTATCCCAAAGAGCTTAAATCGGGCAGATGGGCAGCAACCATTAGATTTCATTACTTTTTCTGCCTGGCCATTTTTACTTGGTGGTTTCTCTTGCAACGTCTAGTTCTTTTTTTTTTAAGAGATATAAGTTCTTGTTGCGTTTTTTATGTTCGAAATGAGTAAGATATGGGAGAGGGATGTTGTAGAGTGAATCATATTGTCGCTCTCATCGCAGAATGGCGTAAGCGACAACTATGTTAAATTGACATACAACTCTTTATATTGAGAGCGACAATAAATGTCATGATGTAATATTGTAAAAGAGATTAAGGTTTGCAATCAAAAACCGATTAGCTTCATTCTTGTAAAAATCCTCCTTACCACACCAAGAACAAATTTTCATAATAAAATATTGCCGCATTCCTGAATAAAATGTTTGATTAATTGGCTATATTTTGGAATATTGACCAATTTTGACAAATTGTTCAATAATATATTTACCAAATTTAAGAATTCGGGAGTTGGAAACTCGTCTAAATTATGAAGTTATCTCACAATAGTCATACCTCTCCTTTAATTATTTTACATAATTTTATTTAAAAACACTGTCTATAAATTCAAATGAAGGATGCTATATAATGTATTACTCTGAATGCACCTAATCTACAATCTTCTGTAAGAAATTTTCTTCTTTGACAGTACTCCAATAGTTTTCGGTTTCTTTCTAGATCTAACATTGCCTTCTACACTTATCAGTTCACTTTAATCCATTTTTCACTCAATTATAACACTGAAATACATTGTATAATTAAATGTGATTTATTAAACATCACTTTAACATCAAAATCTCTGTTCTAACAAAACAAAAAATTACGTAATAAAAAATAAAACTATATGGTGAATTCTGATAGTCATATGACTCAATCGTAGCTCATCATTGGCAGCAAAAAAAAAATGTGTTTTTTTGCTTGAAACACGTGTAAGAAGATGATCTGTTTAGCACAGAATGTCCATTTTCAATCTTCAAAAAGTGTTGAATGTGTATTTTTGCAATTAAACAGACTATAGCGATAGATAGAATTGCGGATGGAAAAAATGATCAATTCACAACTTAATTTTAGAATTTTTTGTGGATTTTTTTTGTTTTTGCATGGCACCTCCTCAAATATCAGTTTCATTTGGTTTCATCTCCACCTGAATTTTGAAATCAACTAAATTATTAAAATATAGTCTTTTATATTTTACAGAAATTTTTCTCATTTTGTATACTTGAAATACACAATTAGAAAGTATTTTTCCTTCCATAAGTTATGTTTGGATCACGAGAATAATCTGCCTCTCTATGTAAGCATACAATACCTTGTCAATATCCATTGCGCTACCTTCACTTTTCCCAGTCTCCAAGATAGCAATAATACTGTCACCTTGTATTGATAGATGTTATTATACATGTAACACAATACGTCTGATCTTTTATCCGTGGAAGTATTTTGTCTTGCTATAAGAGAGGAATAGATCCAAAGGCTGGCGAAATCAGGAAAAATCGACTTGATCCATTTCATAAAAATTAATATTTATATAACTTAATTTGTACTTTTCCAGCTTCTAATGAAAATGAAAACTATAAGTAAACTTAATGGAGAATCCTTTTCAGAATTAAATGTCTATTTGATCACTGTATTTTCATAATTGAAAACAAATCAACATCAGAATAGTATCCAATATGCAAGCGGTATTCTCTGTCGTTTGCAATACCATCACAGTTTGAAATGAGAAAGGTAAAATGCTTAATCCATTTAAAATGACCATGGAATCTGAAGAGAATAAACTATTCAATTTAAACGCAACTGTTTCCTCGTGATTCAATTGCAATCCAAATTGAAGTTTAAATTATTAATCCATTTTGAAAAGGTATTTAGAATTGCTCTATTCAATATGTAACATCCTGATTATTTGTTTCAAAGTATATAGTAGTTAGATTAAACACTACCTTGAAGTTTGGATCAAGTATAAGAAACTCTGTATTAAAAATTCAAGATTATTTAGATGCGTCGGTTTATTTAAAAAATCTCAACATTTCATTTCTGGGCAAGATATCATTTCATTTCTAGTAAGGAGCTCAACAATTAATCATTTAAAAAAAATACCATTTTAAATTCTATAAAATTATATTATCATTTAAAAAACAGAAGCAAATATAAGTTGACGAATTACGAGAAAAATATCGCTTATTGGAAAAATACATAACCAATCAATTAAAATTGTACGAAGATATGCAATATGCATAGAAGCTCCAAAATTATGAAGGTGTGAGTTTCGCTGGGTTCATCTCAACGAGCTTTATTTAAATTCCCCTTCTATTTGAAAGAATAAATTAATTTCAAAACAAATAAGATATATTCACTGTAAACTCATCAATAATTAAAATATTTTTTATATATATATTTCCTGAAGAATAAGGTATCTATTCCTAACCTGGTAATAGCACTAATGTCCCATTTCCCTCGTTCGTCCCATGCTATAAAAGTTTAGTATATTCCCCAAAACTTTCATGCATTTCACAAAAATTTCACACATTCCAAAAAAATGTCACATTCCACAACATTTCTCATTTTACGAAAAACAATTGAAATTCATAAAAATTTCGCCTTTCTTATTTAATGTTGCGAATGTTTTATTCTAATTATGCATCACATATTAATAATAAAACTGGTTTTAATGTTTAATTTGTGGGAATAGGAGATGCTATATTGAAATCAAAGTTTTATTGCCAACTTTCATTTCCTCAACTTTTCATAAGTGTGTGGGTGTGTTGTCAATAAAGTATATTTCTTCAAATAAAATTGTATATGTTCAACAAGACTAAAAGAATCAAGGCAGCTGAAAAGTTGGACAGGATCTAGTAATATGAGCAACCCAAGTTAAGAATATAATTAAAATTCCAATCTAAAAAGCGTTATTCTCAAACTGAGAGAAAATTAAGGAACGTATCTTAGCAACGACCAAGTGATAAAAAATATGGAGAATCTTAGCTTTAATTTAAATTAAATTACTGGAAAACTAGAAGAGTGGAAGAATTGTGTTTCGGTAGAAAATTTATTAATGACATTAAACACTTTATTGTTGCAATACATGGGTAAGAAGTGGTTACCTTAGAAGCAATTGCCCGTAACTTTAATTCTGTATAACATTATTCCATTTACTTGAAAATTATATTTTCGGAAAGCGTCCCGTTTATCATGCGCTAGTAACTTAAGCTAACCTACTATTAACTCAAAACGATTCTGTAATTGTATTGAACAGACAGCATAATGTATATAACCTTAATCGACAAATTTAAGTAGTGGAGAAAATTATGTCATTGTTATGATAAAATTATTTAACAATTACTGTCTAGTTGTATCCCGATCACCAAAAATGATATAATAAAATCTCAGGCTTAAAAAAGAATACTAGATGAATTCCTGTTTGGTTTGTATGATCAACGATATTTTTATGTGCACAATAATGACTAATCGGGCCAGAACCGACAGCTTAACATGTATTCCGAACCACAACGAACATCCATGCCTGACCCAGGATTCAAATCCGGTACTTTTCGCATAACCACTCAACCTGGCCTAACTGGTAAGTTAGGCCAGGATGAATAATTAACAGTGTTATGTTTAAAAATAACTTTCCTTAATTGCAAGGAAAAATCTTATTCTATTTGAAACTTTTAAAGACATGCAGAGCTTTATAATGCTCAATGAAAGTGAAATATGTGTGTGACCATTTAAATTAGATTTATGCAAGAAAATATTCCCCTACAAATTATCAAGTCATCAGAATATTGACTAGATTCTTGAAATCTCAGTTTAAACAGTAAAATAGTATTTCAAAGATAACCTTTCAGGTAGAATGCTCTGCTTTAAAAAGTATTATCAAGAACTAAATACAAGGCATTGAAACTTAAACATTGTTTCTTTTTAAAAGTAAAGGAATACTTTAAATGCCTTAGATCTAAAAAATAAACCGTAATCAAGTTACAAAAAAAAATTAATAATGAGCAAAAAATACAAAGCCTCTGCATTTTTCAGGACTCCAGTTGAAACGCAATTGTTTTAAAAAATTGTAGCGCGCATCCATAGTAAAAAAAATTTTACCTTTCGATATTTTAAATTTTTCGGCTTTTCCATTTTTCAGAAAGCTAGGTATCTTTTCGTATAAGCGTTACCTTCAAAGTAAATTCATATGCCTACGTGAATAATGTAAGACTTTCACCGTCATTGGCTGGCCTCTTTCAAAAAAGATGTTTGGGATTTTGCCAGAGATATTCTCTCGCTCCGTCTCTTTTTTTTTTATCCTACTTAAAGTTTTGTTTATTTTATTCAAGCTACCTTTCTCCGCGATAACCTAAGCCAAAACCAAAACATATTTCGAAAGGTCTTAAGTATAGAGAACGGGAGACAATAAAACAGACTCGCAACACAAGCCGTGTGTGGAAAAGCTATATTTTAGAACAGAGATTACTACCGTATAAAAAAAACGTATGGTCTTCGAGTGCATTAGACTGATAAGAATAGTTTGATTTTTAAAGGGACCACCATGACATATATGTAATCAATTTCGCTGAGAAATCCTAATTTGTAAATTACTTACAATACAGTACTTACACTGTTTTATGTATAAAAGAGTTTTTTAAAAAACGACAACTATGAAAGGGATAACTAGATATATGTAATCAACTTTTTGAAGAAAAAAAAAATTGTATATTACCTACAATATACTATTTACAATGTTTTAAGTATAAAAGATTTTTTTTTTAAAGAGACAACTATGAGATAAATGTAATCAACTTTTTGAAAAATCCCATTTTGTAAAATACTTACAATATACTGCTTATAATGGTTTATTTATTAAAGCTTTTTTTTTTTTTTTAACTTTCAAAAATAATACTCTCCCTTCTACATATTCCGTAGTCTTTACGGATATACTTGTAATTTGTTTTAATTTTTTGCCTTTGAATGATAGAGAAGCTCATTTACTCAATGTTGCGAAGAAACTTTAGCATCGAATTAGATTCGATTACACATTTGCACGAAGATTCGTGTTTTATTATATTAAGTTACTGTTATTACCAGTAACTTAATACAATAAAACTTAATATATTAGTAAGACAATGTAATAAAACACGAAGATTCGTGTTTTATTACTATCATTCAACTATCATTTTACAGAAAATTAGGAAAAAACAATCCTTTTTGACTTTGATATAGTATTGTTCGAGGTACCTGGTGCCCGTTAGGGCGAAAACCTCTTCATCTGAAATGGGCCACTAGGCAGTCAATTGGTCAGGTCTCACATAAAAGGCGATCAAGATCTGTATCAAATTGAATATCCTTGACTGATGATTCATAGAATCGCAAAAGAATAATGCAACACATTAATGATGTATTTGCAGTATTCGCTCACATGAAAAGTGAAAAAAAAAAAAATACGACAAAAGATAAATAAATTTCAAAACATTATTGGTTTTCATTTATTAAGTTTTAGAATTAAATTAAGTTTTAGAACCAATGTAAATTTAAAAAAAAAAAAAAAAAAAAAAAAAAACACCACTTATATTCGCTTTAAAGGTTTTAAACTTAGCCAAGGGCATTATGCATCTTGTACTTATACACCAATTGGGTCATCTAAAATACTTTTACCAATAATAACGCTTTAATAAAGGAAATAATCAAAATGTTATTCTTGGAAGTAATTTTTAAATTATCTCAAAAATGGTATACATCAAGTTATTACAGTTAGTTTGTAAATTATCTTAAAAATAACATTCTCAACATTGTAGGTCAAAGTTCACTTACAGCCACTAATTTTACAGAAAAATCTATTTATTTTATAGCCATCATTTTGGCTCTTATTACCGGACAACTTATTTGTTAAAAGGTGTCCTGGGGCTTTTTTCTTTTAAGAAAATCGGTTACGTTTAATACATAACTTGGAAAAAGGACAGGTCAATGAGATAAAGAGGGACTAAGTAAATTACAAAAAGTAAGTAGATTACAAATACTAGAAGTAAATAACAAAAAATGCCGTTTTCAAAGAATACCAACAGAATCCACAGTCCATTGGTATTTCATTGTTACTTAACTTCAATCCGATTACTGAGTATCTACCGACTCGAATATATTTTCAAAATTATATCATTTTACTTATTAAACCAATTTAAATCGTACTATCTATTTTAAAAAAATAACTTTTGAACTAGGAAAGAATTAATTATGCGTAGGATGAGAAAAGCTAAATTTATTAATAACAATATTTATTATTAACAAATATTTCCTTGTAATATGTTATTCAATCTTCTGCCTCAGTAAATACAATCATTTTTTTTTCTTCAAAAATTGTATTCTTTTCATTATAAATTATTGAAATCACTCAAGTTATATGCAGGGTGGTCATAAAGAAACTTTGCCGATGTATGGACCTTTAGCTTCCGTTCCGTTCAACAGATCGAGATGAGATTTCATGTATATCTCAGAGATATGAGCTCGGGATTCAGTGAATAGCAACAAAATGGTGCTCACGGTTACGGTTATAGTTACAGAAACTAGAAAATTTCGAATGGCAACACCTACTTTTTCCTGTCGCAAAATGCTCAGAGCATGAGCATTTGAGACAGAGATCAAAGTTCACGTGGTTGCCACTACAGTCAATTTTATCGGTTTTCTAAGCTGAATATCTGGCGATCGCCGTTCTGTGATTGGTGTCTTTCCTCTGTCATGCGCAAATTTCAACCGTGTGCCAGAACGTGTCACAGAATCTTGAGCTCATACCTCTGAATAACTGTACGTTAAATCTCATTTCGATCTGTTGAACTGCATGGCCGCTAGAGATCCATATATCGGCAGAGTTTCTATATGACCACCCTGTTTATAGAATTACCTTCTAGATTTAATAAAAATTATCTGTCTTGTGATCATTTATATAACATTTTAAAACATTTCAATGAAAGACAATGAGAGCAAATAAACATTTTAATGAAATTCTCTGAAAAAAAACATACTTCTTTCCTTCTTAGAACGTCAAAATTAATGAAAATAAATATTTTAAAAAAAGTTCTACGAATTTTTCTCAATTTCTATTACAGTACTCACATTTAATAAGAGTACAAAAATTGTTTAAAACAAAAAAAAATATCTAATTATTTTTAAGGCATTTCAATTAATTCATGCATATTGCACTACATTATAAATCAAATTAAAATATTATTAATCACATTGATTGAATAATTTGAAATTCACCAAACACGCCTCCAAATAGTTTCATTGCCTACAAATGCGAAACAGAAAAGATACTTTTTAAACTCGAATGTTCTCTTGAAAAGGAATTCGGAGTCTCGCACGGCATAAAAAAATCAACCGAATTCCAATAAACTACTAATCAAATAAAACTTGCACCCCATCCAACCATATATTGACATTTGGCTCGGTTTAACGGAATGGCGCCATACTTTGAGCATGTTGAAGCAAACAACAGCTATTTGCTGCGCAATTTCATTTCAAAGTGCATTTGAATCATTTTTTAGAAAAGGAGGGGTTTTTTTCAGCTCATCTTTCGAAATAAATTTCTCAAGGGCTTGGATAAAAATCGGGATTTTTTTTCCCTTTTTGGTTAAAGAAATAGATTCTAAGACGTTTTATTTACCTATACAATACTTTTCAACCGCATTTTATGGAAAGTCAGATTCGCATTAAATAAAACTAATTAAGGTAGTATTTAAAATTATATTAACTAATACTAAGGATTCAATAAGCATCAAATAAATAGTATTTTACAAATAAAAACACTTTATATAAAAGAAAGTACACAAATACTAATTAAATAATATAACCCATAAAACAAAGTTTTTAGTATAAATCCTTTATATACAATGCTTCGGCAATTTTTAAACTCATTAACATAGCGCTGATTCTGTTGCTAGAGTGTACTTCGTGTTTGCATCTAATTTTAAATATTAAAAACGTCTCTATCAGCAAAACATGCGGCAAACTACGTTTCAAAATTTATTTATTAAAAATGAATGGGAATTTATGAATTCATATCCAAATCTTCTATTTATTCTAATTAAAATTATTTTGGCAACAGGAAAAAGTTTCAACAATGATCGGTCAAAATTCTTTCACTTAAATCGTTACTACGCAACGTTGTATTGACATGACCACACTGCATAGTAAATTTATGCATTTACGTTCAATTATCTTTTATTTATTCCGATTAAAATAATTTGCCAACAGGAAAGAGGTTCAACAATGATAGGTTAAAATTCTTTCACTTAAATCGTTACTACGCAACGTTGTATTGACGTGACCACATTGCATAGTAAATTTATGCATTTACGTTCAATTATCTTTTATTTATTCCGATTAAAATAATTTTGCCAACAGGAAAGAGGTTCAACAATGATAGGTTAAATGGGATTTATCAGTATTCCAAAATAATTATAGGAACGTGCATAAAAACGACCTGTTAGTATCAGTGGCAGTAGTCAAAACTTGCATTGTCATCGACATTGAATCAATCGGATTTAAAAAAAATTCTTTCAACTCATAATAAAAAGATCAATTTTGAATGTAACATCCAGTTAAGATAAAATATTAAGATGACATTTTACTTTATAAATCTAGTTAATTCTCTAGATCTTAGAAAATCACACACCACCAGAAAAATAAATATTTCTCTTGTTTGTCACTATCACCAAAACCCATATAAATAGTATTTTTCAATAAAATTTTAAATTGATAACTATTTATTAATAACTCACCAAGACTAAGGTATTTGTGAGCTATTAATGAATAGTTATCAATTTAAATAATACTACAACTTTAAGTATACTATAACTACAAATTATAACTAAAATATAAAAATAAAAAACTCAATTAAATATACTATAAGTATATTTATATTTAAGTTATATAACATACTATATAACTTAAATATAAGTATACTATATACTACAACTTAAAATATTGTATTCAACTAGACCTTTATCTCAAATTTATTTATATAAAAGCAAAACAAAATGGGCTATTTATTTAACCTTGCGTTCAGATTTAACACTAAGTGGCTTTGCTGTGTACAATGATTCATCCAATTAAGTTAAATGGATTGTAAAAATATGAAAGAATGAACTCATCCAATCAAACGAATTATAGTCATGTGGTACATTGGATTGAAACAGCAAAAACTTAATTCAGAAAAGAGGACCATTAATTTCCTGATTTATTCCTTATCTCATTTTTCAAAAAAAAAAATTCGATAAAAAAGTGTCACGAAAGAATTTCGACAAACCAACACTGCTTTTGTTGAAAAAAGGTTTAATCTTTCTAAACTGTACGAGCGTTGCTATTTATATTTCCGGCCTAATAATGAAAAAACAAATATTTATGATCGAAATTGGTTTTATTGTTTTTCGAAATATTTTCAATGAAGATCAATACACTTTTGCATGCATTTGAACCAATTTTCAAAGCACTTGTTCCACTCCGATCGAGGTACCTTAAAAAATGCGAATTTTGAATTCATCAACCGCTTCTTCGGGCGTCGAAAATCGTTGACCACGTAAATTATTTTTGATATACGGGAATTATAAAAAAAACATTGGGTGCCAAATCAGGGCTGTAAGGTAAATGATACATCGATTCGATGTTTTGGCCGGTCAAAAAATCCTTTGTTTGAGCCGATGTATGAGAGCTTGCATTATCGTGGTGAAGAATGATTCACCTGTTCTGCTTTTTTCAAATATCTCCGATGACTTCTGGCAACCAAATATGGTCATGTACTATTCAGAATTGACCGTCCTGCTTTGCTCTAACATCATTGTGGCCACCGATTGTAACGAAGTAGAGCCTGTAAAGAAACGGCAAAAAACAGTTCCTCTGCCAGTAGAGGCGTCACGAAAAGTTGGTGCGAAGCACATGCAATGGACACTAAGATATTTTCCACACTTTGTCGGATGTCTGGATGTTCAGCACGTACAAAATTTGTTTTCACTAACTGTAAAGTATTTTTATGTATCACGTCCTCACGAAATTGTTTTGCAGCCTTTCATGATTAAATTTCACATCTGAACAATTAAATGCCAGAATTTTTGCAAGCTTAAGGAGATAGTCTTTTTTTGTCCCATCTTTTTAGTTGAAACCCAATAACTTTAGAAGTACGTTACATAGATCCAAAAGAATAATATACTTAAAAATTAGCTGTCAATCATGTTTCAAACAGTTGTGGGTCTCAGGAGGATAACAAACTCTTGCAGAGTTCTTCCAATTTATTTCAAACTAAGCTTTTTGCGTAAGAATGTTCTTGACTTCCACACTTCAATTAAAGGTGTTGAAAGGGTTTTCCATGTAAAATGTTAAATTATAATTTTAATCTCCCCCATAACTAGGGAAATTTTACTAACACAACTTGGAAAAGCAAAAACTATTGCATAGAACTGAATAATAAAGAATTTTTTTGATGAAAATCAGTACTTTTTAAAAATATACATTTCGTTCCGAAAAATGTGACTGCTTCCATGAAGTTTGAATGACAACAGAGATGCTCACCTAAAATAATCATATATGACAGGTAATTAAAAAGGTTGGAAGGAACCGGAAGGTACTTTAAAATCGCATCATGATTTCACAGCTCTGTCTTACAAAAGAAATTTTTGCCCCTAATGGATGCGTCAAAATCTCTTCTGAGGATTAAAACTTAATTGCACATCATTAAGTAAATAAATTGATTTGACAAAGGATGTTAAAAGTATATTAACTACCATTAATATTAGAGAAATTTGAGTGATAAACCTAGAAAAAAATCTAAAATATGCCTGGTTTAATAAATCTATATAGGGTTGCCGGCTCACATGTGTCTTTATAGTAGTTATTGTATTTTAAATGATCTACTGAAGTTTTAAAGGGTCCAATGTCTTGATAGTGATAATTTGAAAGTTTATAGAAAAGCGTTGTTATTTTGCATTTGCTATAGTTAAGTAGAATAGTGATTGATTTTAAAATGAAATTGTTCCTCAAATGTAATTCTTATTATACGAGTTAATCTCATACTAGCTGAAGTTCTCGATGTTATCTGGGATCCAATAGTTACACTACGCGGCGTTGCCCTATACAATCCGGTTGAAAATGGCTCAGTCGATTGCAAATTATGAACATTCCCCCTAAAACCCCTTTCTTCGATTTCCTCACCTAAATAACAAAATATGGTAATGAAATTGTATTCCCGTTAATCGTAATGAAATTGTATTGGTTAATAAATAGCAACTTATTTTCATACCCCTAAAGGAGTAAAAAAGGGGCTGTTGAAATGTCAAGTAGCCTGGAATCTTCCTCTTGTTTCATAGATCAAGTGTGCAAACTTTCATAAAGATCAGAATAAAAGTGTAGCTTCCCTATAAAAAAAATATACACACATAAGGTTGGTTGGTTGAGGATTTTTGGCGCAAGAACCTTCAGGATCAAGCTGCACTTATCATACGCTATGACTTTCCAAAAAAAGTACAAGAGAAAATTAAATCAGATAAAATCAAATATGAGAGTCAAGACCAGTTCTTTTGATGAAAGTAAAAGGCTTAGTATGATTAGAATTATCCGCTAAAACATCTTTCTTTAAAGGACACATAAAAAAAAAAGTAAAATTTACAATGTGGACAAATTGGAAAGCTCTCGTTTTTCAATAAATAATTACGCACAAAAGCAAACTCTTCCTTATATACTAATATGTAGATGAATCTAGGAAAGTGCATGTAAACGATAACTTCCAAAGTAACTTCAAAGTCGCTACTCTAACAGTACGCTTCGTTTTGTAACACTGGAAAACCCCACTCTTAAGAGTGATTTCAAACATGATCTTCAATAGCTTTTTGCAACCAGTCGGATAAATCAATCTTTACCTCCAATAGCCCACTAGTCTCAACATGACACACCGCTCATTTACTCTGGGATGGCTATTTTGATAGATGAGACAACAGGCGAAAGGGAGAAACTTGCTCTTTCGTGTTAGTACAATTTTTCCAGCTGACGTTCCGTAAGTACGATCGGAAAACAGCTTCCAGTGTCGAGTCAGTCGTTTAGTTCCGAACATAACATTGGAAATCTTAAGTAGTAAAAACTAGGGGTGTTGAATATCGCACAGCTTTCAATTACACTTCAATATTGGTTGGTTGGTTTCAGATTATCTGGCGCCGTCAGAAGCACGAGGGCTACAATGCGCCGAAACATTCATTTGACAAGCCAACATACATTTACAAACACCCATGCATTACACGGGACTCGAACCCGCAACCTCGTGGTCTAGAAGCTAGCACGTTAACCACTATACCGTTTGATCGGCCACTTCGATATTGGTCACTACATTTCAATTTGACGTGGAATAGTGTTATTACCTTTTTATATTTTCATTCATTTGAAAAAATTGCCAGTTTGGCGGCAATAATTGCCATATTGGCGAATTTGACAATATAGTTTTCGATAATTCTTACATTTTTCCTTTCTTGTAAGTGAAACAAAGAAGAGGAGAAAAACGGTCGTTGATGAGCAATGCTCAAGGGAAGAGAACTCTGTCTTGACTGCATTCGTTTTTCTACTTTTTGCGCCCTTAGAGCATTTATACAGGAATTTTGGAGGTGGGAATGTTTAGAACACTCTAAGAGGCATTACCACAGTGATTTTGATCAAAATCGTTAAAGCCGTTTTTTTTTTTTTTTTTTGGCAATTACAGGAAAACATGATTTTTTCAATGGCAGCCACCCTATGCGGATGCGGAATTGTAACGAAAACCTTAATGGCAGGTTCCATGGACACCATAACCCGTGAACCAAATTTAAGCATTGTAGGTAAATTTTTTCGAGAGTTATGCCGTCTCCGTACACATAAGCACACAATCAACTTAATTTTTTTTATCGAAAAACTACCCTTTCATTATCCTATGTTAACATAGGAGTAATTGAAAGTAACAACTATTGTTGAGCAAATAGAAGCCGAAGTGGTGCGTTTTAAATTCTAATTGTTTTTATTTTCTTAAAAATTTGTGGATTATTTTCTTTAAAATGTTTGAAATTGTCACGCACTGCTTTGACTTCAGTGGATCAGTTATTTATCGATTTTCACCGATTGTTGACTTTTGTTATGTAAAAATATGTTTGGCAAGCAATTTGAATGTAAAGTTGTTTTAAAAAAAAAGTAAAACAACTTATATGAAGATTTGAAGATCACTAATATATTTCAAATATATTTCGAAAGTGTGCTATTCAAACATATCATTTTATTGGAAAGCCTTTTGTAGTAGTTAAGTTAGTTTAATATTGAGAAAGAATTTAATCATTGATCTTTTTAGATCAAAATTCCTTGTTTAGTCACTGTTTTGTTTTTATTAAAAAAAAAACTTTGAGTAAAATGTATGTAAAACTTTACGGAAAAGGGATTAAAAGGTTTTAATAGGTTTTGTAGAGAAATACTGCATCTAAATAATGATCAACGACGATAAAAAAAAAAGTAGTAAAATTATAAATATGCCATGCCCCTCCACATTACATCCGACTCAAATTCAACACTATGCCATTTTGCTTCCTATTTATCTTGAAAGAATACTATTAATATTTCGAAACAGCACACACTAAAACTGTATTAATGGTAAATTATTGATCTATCTTACGAGCTGAGGACACATACAAACATTTATTTGTGGAGTTTTATATTTTCGTAGAAATATCGAAGCTATGAACGAGAACATTTTGGTTGAAATATAGCACCTAAAACAGAACATCACCGAGAAAAAGCAAAAGGGAGTGGCAGTGAATATGGGTAGGATACCATTTGACGTATGTAATTTGGTGTGTTGAAGGTATTTAACAATTCGAAATGCAACTACTTTATTTTTTAACTTGAGTATGATTGAATTACTTCGAAAAATGGTTAAGTCCTTTTTTCATGGAGATGATATTTATACTAAGGAGCATATAATGTAAAAAGTAGTTTTGACAGTTAAAGAGGTGAACTATAATACAAAACATGCCAATATCATGTAAACAATTGATATTTTGAAGGAAACTTATTCAACAAAACCTCTTGAAAGATTATTAGAAAGATTCGAGGACAGAATGTCAAAATTGTCTAGTGTTCAGTCTCTTACAAGATATAAATAATTAAATCAAATTAAACAATTACAGATAATCAATCAATTTTTTTTTAATAATCCTCAATAATTTTAGTTGTTGAACATCTTTGAGGGACGAATTGTACGACGTAAGTGGTTTTTAAAAAGAAGTATGTTCTCCATATGCGAGTTATTTTTTTGAAAAGCATATTAGAGAAGTGTTATAAGCAATTTAAGCTAACAGCTAATATTTTTTTTTTAAACAATTGTATTATAATCTAAATAAAACTTCATTTTTAATATTTAAGCTTATTTAGTTGATGAACATCTTTGAGGGACGAATTGTACGACGTAAGTGGTTTTTAAAAAGAAGTATGTTCTCCATATGCGAGTTATTTTTTTGAAAAGCATATTAGAGAAGTGTTATAAGCAATTTAAGCTAACAGCTAATATTTTTTTTTAAACAATTGTATTATAATCTAAATAAAACTTCATTTTTTATATTTAAAACAATCTTCTTACAACACCAAAATTCATGCATATAATCAAAATAAACATTAAAATACAAAATTAAAAGTTAATTGTAAACGTTGAAAATTGCGCAAGAAATCATAATTTAAGAGCTAAAGTTCAATGAAAAATGTGGATGGACTATATAGTTGGTAAGGTAAGTGGTTAGACAGTAGCAAGAAAAATAAATCACAAAGTGATTCAGGAGCTAAAAAAGCAGTATGATACCTGTATCTTAAGAAGAAGGATTGCGCGCATCTTGAGTGAAAACAAAGCTCTTTCCAAAAGTTCATCAACATAGTTCGTTAAATTGCACAGATGCTTACCAAGTGCAAAACATATATGTGTGTTATATTCCACAGTCAGCATTACGACATTTGATACATTAAAATATGACCCTCTATGAAATACCAACAAACATCTTTGAAAAGTTATCAGCTATAAAAAAAAAGCAACTAGCAAACAAAAACAAACCAAAAAGACACTACAGATTTAGGAACATTGTTGCCAGTCTCTTTTATCATTAATCACAATGTCTACTTGAAGCTAAGGTTTTCAACATGACCAACTGTGAAACACTATGCCCAGTTAACAAGTTATGCAAACCTCATATGAGCTATGCAGAAATTATAGTTAGAGGATCAATAGTCCCTAACTTAACACGTATAGATTAACAACTGTTGGAGAGAGAAAAAAACAGAAAAATGCACATCAACTCAACTTTATGTTTTGTACCAACCAATAAGAGTGGTTTAATTTTGGAATTAATGTTTATACGTGGATTTACCTACCCCTCTTATATGTCCCCACTCATGCTGTTAATGGCGGTTGATCCTGTCTCAGCCATGTATAGAACAATATGTCAGATTGGTTGTATCAAGAATTGTGGGATCTGTGTGATACTTCCTGCCTTTCGAGAGGTTTTTTAAATGAGAACGCATTTGCCAACGCCGCGACATCTTAGTTGGTTGTATTGGGGTTTTCTAGTGCTAAGCATATATTGAGTCGGAGCATCATTAAACAAAGATCGGAAAGTATGCCTTCTGTGAGAAATTTCGAGGAGAAACTACATCCCATTTAGGCTTGAATTGTTAAAAGATGCAAAAAATGCTAATCAACAAACTCCACCAGGACAACATTAAAATCTAGAAGAATAATCCAAATTCGAGTTTTAAAATGAGTTTCGTACACTGGTAGAGGGAAACAAATTACAGCTAAAATGTAAGCACAGTATTTTTTTTCAATATTTGTCTCACTGCCCGAACGAGTGAACAACCCGCATTGCTAATAAATATGCAACATTATCTTTCAGAAAAGAGTATCTAACTTTTAGCTGCGAAACAGTGATAGAAAAGACAAGTGGTATGTTGAATAGACAGGTTTGCAAAATTATTTACAATACTAAAATGTGGCACCAATTGTACAGTTTTAATAAAGTGGAATGAGTCTAATGAAAAAGGACTCTACGATCCTGTTGCTGAATAGTGCAGCCAAAACGGTCACTTTGCAGAATATAGTAGCTTTTCTTAAAGGATCACAGACGGGATTTCAATACCCCATATTCACCTGTTTTGTTTATAGAAAAATTCTTTCAAATAAAGCCTCGTCTATAAACTCTATGCAGTCGTCATCAAATTAACTTCATTCAATCAATTTTTCAAAGCGGTGTGATTAAAATTCCATATATGCCTATCCAATATACCACTTGTCTCTTCTTTCTGTCTCTCAATGTTTCGCAGTTATGTCAATTCAAAGTTAGGATTCTTATTTAGTAAAGACCTTGTACTGATATCTGCTGTTATTAGTAGGTTAGATATCAGCATTTATTTACTTCCGACTGCCCAGTTCACTAACTTAATGCTCAAGACAACCACTACATTTCGGAATTTTGAACTCGGACAGATAAAAAAAAAAATCAAGACTTGTGGTAGTAGTATATCACTTTCCTAATCAACACCACGTCAGTGAGAGATCATTCAACCCTCTATGGATTTAAAAACAAGTAGCAGACCTCGCTTTAAACAAGGGGTGTGGAACATCTCACAACTTTCAATTACACTATAATAATGGTCACTACCTTTAAATTTGACAAGGATTTGAAGATTGCCAGTTTGGCGATATTTTTGGCGATAATTCTTAAATAAGCCAAAAAAAACGCCAAAATGGCGAATTTGGCGATATACTTGTCGATAATTCTTGGATCATCCTTTCTCGTAAATGAAAGAGAAGAGAGGAGAAAAACAATTGTTGACTAGAGAAGATAAAAAGAAGATAACTCTGTGTTGAAAACATTCGTTTTTCAACTTTTTATACCTTTATAACATTTTTACGGGAATTTCGGTGGTGGGGATGTTTAGAACACTCTAAGAGACATTACCATAGTGATTTTATCACGATCGTTCGAGCCGTTTTTAGCAATTGTTGAAAAACATGATTTTTTTTAATGGTAGCTACCTTATGCTCATGCGTAATATTGACGAAAACCCTCATGGTCACCATTAACATGAACATCATATTTGAAGATTGTAGATCAAGTCGTTCGGGAGTTATTCTGACCACGTACACACAGACCTACGGATACACATACATTTTTTCTATATAACTTTTTTGAAGTCAGGATATTCCAAAACGTGGAAAAAAAACAAAAAAAAACAAAATTTGAACAAAAATTTGACCTAAAACAATACTTTCAATAGCCTATGTTAACATGTAGGTGATTGAAAGTAAAAATGGTAATAGTTAAGTTAGTGCTGTGTCTCGAGCTAATGATCCTAAAGTGCCTTGACACCGACGCCTTCATTAAACAAGCCACGTCTTTATCATTATACTACTTTAAAATTCGAAATTCAGTTATTGATATGCAAAAGTAAAATGAAAAGTCTGAATCGTTATTTATAAAAATGTGACAATGTTATGCACAATTTATGCAATGTTGACTAGTATAGAATTTCAAATTGCTATCATTGTACAGGTATTTGTTGCTATCACTCATGTGTTAAAATAAGCAAGATATTTTTTAAACATTACATTTCATTTGTATTAATTTTTATTGCAATGTTAATGTAATTTTTATCACCTAGCATGAACATTTTCACAATTAGTATTAAACATGCCTACATGTCCGAAGGGAAAATAATTACTGATGTAATTTCGTTGTGATATATAACACCTATTTCTGTACAGTTGTAATAAAAATATCAGCAACGGCATTTTTTTTTTAAAAAGTAACTAAACACACCCAATAAGCTAAATTATTGCTCTCTCGACTAGCTGTCATCTAAGAAAGAGTAACAATTTTGTTTTCTGTACCTAAAACACAGTTCGAAACGAAAGCAATGTACAGAACTTCACAATTTATTGGATTTTGAAACAAAACAAAAAGCATTTCAATATTTGAAAAGAGCTTTACATCGCGTGTTTTCTCCGAGCCGTAAAAATTGTTTCAATTTTTGAGATGGGAAAAGCCACAAATAAAAAGTGACTGAATTTATTGGGTAGCAGACTACTAGTAGTTCGTTCTCTTTTGGATCGATAGGCGCCGTTAACTGCCTCATTAGGTTGCAAGCAGTGGCTATTATGCACTTTCTCTCTACCGCCAAATACGTTCGCCAACAGGTTCCAACCAATCAGTCTTCTAATAGAAGAGGAACACGTTGTTTAAGGGAATAATCACATGTCACCCACAAATTAAAGGTATATTAACGTAACTGTTATGGAAAGCAATTTAACAGATATTTTATTTCACAACTTTTCTCGTCTAGTTAGAGAAATATCTATTGTTTAAAGCCGTTTTTTTATATATGCAAACAATTTGTTTCGAAAAAAGAAAGGTTCATAGTGCGGGATAACTTGATGCGTAATGTATTATTGAAATATGAACTATCATATGGTTGGAGGTAAAATATTGAAACTGCAAATATTTAAAAAAAAATATGGATAGAATAAACATAACTCAAACAAAACTAATAGAAGAAATATAGCTCAAATGACATCATGCATATTTGGACAAAAAAATATTTCACTATTTACTCAACAATGCGTTACAAAATCATAATCTCAAATAAAAATGTCCCTTTGTTATAAATTCAAGTACGTCTTTTGTACTAAAGGTACTCTTCTAGTTCATTTAGTTTCATTAGTTAGTAAACTTCGAGTTCATTTATATGAGCATGGTAAAGCAAGTATTTTTTCTTCATAACATGTTAATACCTAGTAATAGGTATTCTTGCATTTATCACCCCATGTCTGTACAATGAATTCTGTTTTATGACCTCCAAAGTAAAAACCAGGTTTTTTTTTAATGTGATACTTATAGACTAAAAAGGGATTTAAAAAACTTTATAATCAAATAATTGGCATTTTAAATATATCATTAATAATTTGTAAATTGATAGCTGAAGAGGCTTATAGACTTAATGGGTCTAAAAGACAGATTTCAAAAAACTTCAGGTAGTAGGTTTCAAGGCTATTGAAAATCTCTCTCTTCAAAAATTTTAAAATAAATATAAAATTAGAACTTAAAATAAATTTAAATCCGTGAAAGTAGGCACAAAAAAGTATAAACCTGTAACATAGTTTTCTTTTATTAATATTCTTAAAGTGATTGTTGAGAAGAAGTTATCCAACAAGATGAATCTTAATGTTCAGATACAGAATGGCTTATGATTTCTATGACTTCAGAATTTTAGGAAAATATAAAGTTTGTAATCGAGGATTCTGTGAAAAAAATAAATGATGAATTTTCAGGAAATAAGAGCACACAGTGCTATTTTAAGGCAAGTTTGGATGATAAAAATAATAAAAGGTGAAATTCATTCAAGAAAGCAATATTCTTAGAAATTTTATTAAACTGAAAAAGATAATTTTAGTTGCGTAAAAGGGTAGCATTAATCTGAAGCTTTTTCACCTAATTGCTAAAAACTGACAAGCTGCACAAAATTCTTTTGGAACCAATAATGCTAAGTATAAGAAATATTTAAAATTTATTTTTAAAAAAATACAAAGTAATTTTTTTGAAAATGAGTCCCCTCACCCTTATAGATTTATGTGAGTAAAAATTGCATTTTATACTATAAGAAAATCTTTCCAAAGTCATATTGATGACACTTTTAACACTTTAACTAAAATAATGTGTTTAATTTTTCTTCACCTGATTTTTTTATATAAAAGTTAATTAGAAAATACAAATTTGACACTCAACATGTATTATAATGAATTCCACACTTAGTATTTTTATCAAAATTATTTGAGAAAGTGAGAAAAACTATTCAAATTCTCTACAGCTTAAAATGAATAGATTTTTCAATTTACCAAAAAGGAAGAGAAAATTCAAACATAAAAATACACATATAAACCCATTGTGCTTCAAATTTTCAAAACTTTTCATGTTTGTTTTCTATATCATACCATTGCAGTCAATAGACTTAGAATCTCTTTAAAAGTAGAAAAATACAGAATTTTATATTGAAGCACTTAAAAGAAATTTCTTTTCAAAAGAAAAGAGAAAGTTGAATCGAAATCTTCCAACCAATTTTTAAAAGATCAATAACCTCAAGTGGAAAGAAATCAAAACTATAAAGAAAGCATATGTACGAAATAAACGTAAGATATTTGAAATGATTTAAAAGAATTATCTAAATGTTTAAGCGATTATTTTTTCAGAAAACTAATTTGGCAGGCATTTGTATTGTATTCTCATATTTATTAAACTTATATATATTTGAGGTTTTGATTTTAGAAACATATAAATACTTCATTTTATTATTTATGTTTCAGTTTTTAATTAAAACCCTCAAATTCTTTAATAAAGCTATAATTTGATACATTTTTATAAAAATCACTAAATATGCAAGTGAAAAATTGTGTCTATAATTCTCATTAAAATTTTTAAATGACACAGAAACTGATTCTGCCGTTTCAAAAGTAATGCTCCAAACTTCAAGATCAAAAATAATTCAATCCAAAGAAAACATCCAGCTTCAACTTTTTTTATCCGCTTCCCATTAAAGTCCGTAATTCACATTTTTTTCAAAAAACTGGTCAAAACTTTTTATACTGAGCTTAAAAAAACACTTTCTTGTTATTTTAAAGATGAATTTTACTTTAAATTACCCTTATATTTACATAGGGTAATGAAAGTATTGTTTTCAGTAAAAAAAATCTACTTTTTTCGCATTTCTCTACGTTTTGGAACATCCTGACTTTAAAAAAGTGGTTTAGAAAAAATGCATGTGTCTGTGTGTATGAGGTCACTTGAACGAATTGACTTACGATGCTCAAATTTTGTGTATGGATTAGTGGTGGTCATGGGACCTATCATTAAGGTTTTCGTCAAAATTGCGCATACGCATAAGCTGCCACTGAAAAAATCATATTTTTCAGTAATTGGTAAAAAAAAAGCTGTAATGATTTAGATCAAAATAGCTGTGGTAATGCCTCTTAAGGTGTTCTAAGCATCCCCACCTCCGAAATTCCCGTAAAATTGGTATAAAGGCGTAAAAGTTGAAAAACTAATGTCATCAGCACAGAGTTCTCTATCCTTGAGCATCGCTTTTCAACGACCGTTTTCCTCATCTCCTCTCTACACAGGAAAGGATAATGTAAGAATTACCAAAAACTATATCGCCAAAATTGCCATTTTGGCGGTGTTTTAAAATCCTATTTAAGAATTATTGTCAAAATTATCGCCAAACTGACCTTTTTTTTTTTTTTTTTTAAATGGATGATGGAAATATAAAAACGGTAAATAACACCAATCCACGTTAGTATAATAACGTAATGGAAAGTTGTGCCGTGCTCTACACCCCTAGTTTTATTATAACTATACATATAGCTTTACATGTTTACATGTAAAATTTCGATTAGTTACAAATCGTGACGAAGTCATATTCTTATTGCTAGCACGTCTCTTGACGTATGCCCTTTGTCGAGCACTGAGAGTACTTCGTCTTAGACCATAATTTCCAGGGTCCTCAAGGAAATGTTGAACTTCAGCTGGCGGCCGTTTAATTAGAATTAGAATCTCTTATATAATTAAACCAGAGTGCTTTAATATGAGAATAAGTCATCACTTCTTTTACGATAAAAATTTGTATCTGATCAATAATATCAATTATATCTTTCTAGGAAAAAAAGACGTAGAATGATTTATATACCACCACAGTGTTACGAAAAAAATCAAATGTATATTCTAAATATAACGTTAGAAAAAAAAATGGTCTTATCATTCTCAAAATAAATATAATTGAAATAGACCACATATTTTGATTCTCCAAAAAACACTGGATTATTGTAATTGTTAAAATAATAATAAACTTTTTAAAAAATTGAGTTATTTTTCTCTCTTATAGACTTTTACTATTTTCAATGGTCCTAACATTTTGTCCAGGACTGTCTTAATATGATGTATGTTAGACTGTGATGCTATATATTTTTTTATGTAAAAGTGCATTTGCGATTAAAATAATTTCTTTAGGATAACTTAAAATATATCAAGCCATAAGAAAGAGTATATGATATAAATAGCTAAAAGAATAAACCTTGTATGCCTGTTTTTTGGCCCAAACGATATATTAGTATCACTATAAAGGCAGAATCAAGTTCTTAGTTCCTTCCAAACATTGTACATCCCTTCTAAATACACTCATGCCCATAAATTAAGGATAATTAAGTTTTTCCGTTGTAACCTCTCAGTGGAGCAGCATAGACGCATGAAATTCATATCAAAGGGACATCTTTATGTAACATATCTATAAGTAAAACAACTCAGTCACAAATTGAAATGCAAAGTGTACTGAGGGGACATATGCAAATGAATGGAGTACCATTAGTGTGCAGTTGTACAGATGTATTTACAATAAAAATCACGCAACCCATGGAGTTGAATTTCAGTGTCAGATATGATCACCCCTGTCATCAGTGTTTACTTGCCTCTGTATTCTCATACTTAACATGAGTTTCTTGATGAATTCTAGTGGCTAAATTTCTCATCCCACCTTTTGAACTGTTTGCATGTGATTGAAAGCCCCAATACATTAAATCTTTACTCAATGCATATCCTAGAAGCGTCCCACACATGTTTAATGAAATTTGGATTAGAGGAGTAATCTGGCTTACTTACAGGGGCTATATTCATATTTTTTAATAGCTTATCCAGCATAAAAGTGGGATAAAATATGCCATATGTATCTATAAACACGATTTAGAAACTGATATTTCACAATTAAAGACTTGTCTAGATCAAGTTAACGTAATTACAGTGAATTAGTGGCATTTAATTATCATTTGCGCTCTTAGGGAGCTTATTAAACAAATTCAACATATTGAACCTAAAGACCAAAATTCTTTTCCTACCATTGAATTGGCATTTACCATGAAATATCATTTTCCCATCTTTCTACAAATCTTCTGATGTCCAATATTACTCATGGGACTGAACAAATTATTTTCAGTAAACCGTATATGATGTTAAAAAGATTTGGTCTTTGGGTGAATTGTTGAATTGGTTTAATAAGCTCCCCAAGAGTACAAAAGATAATTAAATTCAACTTTTTCACTGTAATTATGTAAACTTGATCTAGTTACTCTTTAATGATAAAATACCGGTTTCTAAATCAATTTTATTGATACTTTCTGCAACATTTTATTCCACTTTTGCCTTCGATAAACGATTAAAAAATATGTTTATCGCCCCTATAAGTAAGATATTGCACTCCTCCAGTCCAAATTTCATTAAACATGTGTGGGATGCTTATACTATATGCATTGTGTAAATATTTAATGCATTGGGAACTTTCCATCACTTGCAAACAGTCCAAAAGCTGGGACGAACAATTTAGTCAGAAGAAACTTATGTTAAGTATGAGAATACAGTGCCAAGTAAACACTGATGACAGGAGAGATCATACCTCACACTAAAAGTCAATTCCATGAGTTGCTTGATTTTTAATGTCAATGCATCTAATGGAACTCCATTCTTTTGCATATGCCTCCACTGTACACTTTGCATTTCAATTTGCAACTGTGTTGCGACTTATTGATATGTTACATGGAGATGCTTCTTTGATGTAAATTTCATGTGTCGATGCTGCTCCACTGAAAAGTTATTAGAAAAAAATTGAATTATCCTTAATTTGTGGACATGAGTGTAATAATTTCGTTTTGTAAGTTTGAAAAAGCATGTGGCCCGTTTTCCTCTAATTTCTAAATCTTTTTGCGTTTTCCAAATGTTTGCAAAAGTGAACAAACAATAATTTTACTTTTAGCCATCGATGTGCTTTTTTAAATTTTACATTGTAAAGCACATTTAATTTTTAAAAGTAAAAAAAAAAAAAAAAAAAAAAAAAAAAAAAAAAAAAAAAAAACACCATCTATTGCATACAACCAAAAGAAAACAAAACTATTTAAAGATATAAAAGTTCGTTTTTGTATTTTGTTAAAAGGCTATTTAAGTACGTATTGGTGAAAAAGTAATGCGTATGTGATTGCTATACGTACGTGTTGATAATCGTGCTCATAAAATTCTTAAATTTAAAAAATGAAATTAACAAAAAATATCAACCAGTTGAAGAAAAAAAACTTTCAAAGAAGGGTGCGAAAAACAAGGAAGTGCCAAAGATGACTAAGAGTTTTAAATTGTTTTAAGAATATATTTAATTTATTTATTAATTTGTTTATAAAATACTTTGTCGACGTGGTTTACATTTAAAGTATGATATTCGTAATGATATAGATGGATAAATGTTATGTTTTCAAAATTAGTCTTATTAGAGTACACAGTAAATATTTTAATTAATTCCAAATTATACGACGTAATGTAAATCAACCCATATTTCCTAATCGTAATATCCTATATTTATATTTTGATACCATTTTCTTAATCTTTCCTATAATAAACTCATATGGAAATTCCTCGCAATATTATTGTAACACGAGATCTCAGGTCGCATGTTTAAAATAAATTTCATTTGTAAAAAAATCACGTACAATGGCATTTAAAATTCAAAATGTGTCGGATATGTTAGGGTCTTAAAAGTCTTTTCAATTAATATAGTTGGCTGCAAGGAGATAAATTGTAACTTTTGATGTTGGGCCTTTTTTTTCAGAAATGGGAGTCGGGAGCACATTGAAGATAAATTGAAGAGAAGCAGTATTAGATAATAGTACATGTTTTTATTAGCACAGCAATAATATGCCTCTCACGCAGAAGTGTTTCATATATCAGTACTCTAGCGCAGCATATATTCGTCCACCTGAATATTTCATTATAGAATTACACTATTTTAACAGTTTTCTATCACACAGCATTCAAACTTAAAAAAAACTTATACAGCTGTATTTTTTTTTTTTATATTCAAATAAAACTAGAACTTACCCATAGATCCATATGGCATAGTAAACTAATCGACTCTTTCTAAATTCTTCTCATAATACTCAAACACAGTATTCGCTAGTACACAGTATACCAATCTAGTTACACCGAACTTATACCTTGGCGACAGAAAGTTCGTCTTTCATGCGGGAGAACTCTGGTTCGACTGTCATTTATTAGGTGCTCTGCAAATTAACTTTCACAAAATGAGTGAAAAAAATAGTTTCGCGTTGATTGCCATGCTACCTGGTGGAATCTACACTGATTTTCTCCCAGTCAAGACACAGATTCGTGGTACTTTCCTTTAATTTTCATGTGCTTAAAATTGCATTAATAATTATCTTTTGGATTTCGATACTTAACTTTGTAACTGTCATCTTCTTGAGGATTATTCTGATGTCATTATTTAATGATTACCTGATAAATATGTTGTCCGAGACTTTTAGAATGTTGGTTTATTGCGAGTCATTTAATTTACATTAATGCTATACTTTAAAAACAACAGTTACTAATGCGTGTATTGATAAGTGTAACTCTTTGTGTTTATTATTCCACTAGAACCTCACGGCATAAACGGTGCCTGGTACCAGTCTCAGATTTACAAGGTATACAGTTATTTCGATTAGGAAAGTGTGAGATAGCTCAGGTGCTTAAAATAATTTGTGTGTACTTAAATTTTAAATCGTTCATGGTAGAAAATTAATTACTAGAAATAACGGCAAGAACACACGAAAATTGAACGGAGCGCAACAGACGAACACACTCCAGTATAAATTAAATCTCGTTTAGGGTGCAAGAATAGTGGAAATGTATAAAATTGCACTGTTTGAAGTAAGAAAAGGGAAGACGATTCTAGGAACGTGGAAACCGGCTATATTTTTATCTTCTTGCTGGTATCTTTTGTGGAACCGCTCCGCAATTGTGATAGGTGGGGGTTCAACTGTTTATGCAGAACTTCGACGAGTTGTTCGAACGTTAGGTCTTTCGGTTTTTCTGCAGGCTCGGCTTGGCCGGTTACCGGGACATATCCCGGTGCGCCATCCCTAGAAACTTCACTCGCCGCCCTCAGATGACAAAAAAAATGCAAAATTGAATTAAAAATTTTAAATTGAGAATTGTTACTTAAACGAAGAATTAAATGTTTTCCACAATACAGTAGGAGTTAAAAGATAATAATGTGGTTAAAATATATCGAAATAAGATCGTCTCTGGATTTTAGCAAACATCCTTACATCCTCTTCAAGTTCTGTAGTGAGCACATAAAAAAAGTTCATATTGTTAGGAGTTGCGCTACGAAACGCGCTTCTGATGAATCAATGCCATATCCAGGGTGTAGATTTTTAGGGTTCAACCAACGCCACCCACCCCTCCATTATATATTATACGTTAATCAAAATGCATTAAACAACTAAACATTGAATTTTTCGTACGTATATTTCTAACTTCTTAATAAAAACAATGGGAATTGACTGGTTGGTTTTTCATATTTTCTCTCATTTTTTTCTGCAGATAGGTAAAAATAATTTTTCACCCTTTCCCCTACGAAATGAAAGTGTAGGCGATGAATATTCGTTTAATTTCATTATTTAATACTCCATTTTCTATTATCACTGAAGAGGCAAAACATATAGTTCCACCTTAATTGTTTCGTAATGGAAAATGTTCTTCCAGTTTTTTACTTTCAATACCCATATGCATACATAGGGTAATGAAAGTATAGCATTTCAGTGTTTTATTACGTATTTTAGACAAGATAATTCAAACAATTAACAATTAATTTATCCACGACTTTTACTTGGATATTTCATGGTTAGATTCTAAAGATTTTCCGTGCAGAAATCACTATCACTCAATGCTTTAGACAGAATCCAGAATCTGTTAAATTATTCCTTTAGTGGATAAACAAAAAGAAGAATTACTCACGTTTACAGATTGAGGGATAAAGATTAGCAACTGATATAATGTTCAAAATTACTCTGGATTGGTTTGTATGCTCACCGAATTATTTTTATGCACAATGAAGGCTAATATGCCGTGACCTACAGCTTAACGTGGATTCCGAACCACAGCGATCATCCATGCCTAACCCAATATTCGAACGCGACACCTTTTGGTATGCGAGACCAGAACGCTAACTCCACGGGCATCAGGTAAGTCAAGACTACTCTAGGTAATGCTGTCTGAGAAAAAAATTTGAGTTAGATTATTGATAACGAAGAAAAGGAGAAGGGTAGGGGGTGAATTTGTTAAATGTACTGAAGGGAAGGAGTGCAATTTTTATATTTGAGGGTTGTTTTTTTTTACAATATTGATAGAATAAAATACGTACTCTTAAATATTCGGAACAATTTAAAGTTTACTATCACCTGTTAACAATGCCTTATCTTACTAAATTCTCTTGCAAGATATTGCTTTCGAAGCTGAACATAATTAAAACTTGTCCTTGGGCCCGATTAATTAATGAACATTTAGAAGTTTTGTAATGACCACTGAGAAATGTTTTTAAACTCAATCGATAGCGAAGTTATCATTAATAAGGCAAGTGAAAGCAGATCTGAAATGTGGCAGATCCTTGCTTTTAAAATGATGGTCATAATATTCTATCAGAATTCAGTCTTGGTGTCTTTTTTAATCATCTTTGCGTGAAATTTATTTTGGTCACTTTGGTACTTGCACATTTACTTATAATGTACCTTCAAATTATATGCAATGGGTTTCAATAAATTCTGTTTATTTGTATTCGTCTAAGAAGAGAAGAGTAATCCACTGCCCGTAGGTACCACAGTGTGGCTTATCCCAACATGGGATAGTTAATGGGTGTCAGAAGGGCCTGGTGCCCTTTAGAAAGTTGGTCCACTGCCCTCTTAGGTGACCCAGGCCGGGCTTGGACACAAGGTCCTTCAACAACCCATATGTTCTGGACGGCAACAGTGTAATCATCGTCGGTACTTTCTTCACCTCTGGCGTATTTGTAGCTTCGAAATACATCTCTAGACGATCTACGAACGTCGATCACTCGTCATTCCCTTCGATGAACACCTGAATTACAAGTCCGCTTCTTGTGAACGGTTGCACAACATTTTCTGATTCGGTGGGCATGGTTTCTTTTCAACCTACCAAAACTCAAGACCAATATCAACACTAACACGTCTACCTTTTCAAACAAATCACATCCTCGTCACAAATTTTGCAATGTTTGAAGTAAGAAAAGGAAAGACGATTCCAGGAACGTGGAAAACGGCTTTATTTTTGCCTTCATAAATCATAGAAGTGGAAACAGATAAGTTATATATATAACGTCAAACTTTGACATCATATTAAAGAATTTTCATACAGAGAAAACACGACTGCTTCCAACATATACAAGTCAAATGCACCACAAAAATGAATAGAGGTAATAAAATCAATTGTTTGGCAATGTTAACTGTAAATTTTGATTGGAACAGAGAAGAGACAAAATTCTTCTTTAAGCAATTTGATGAGGTATCATCTTTGGTAAAATGGACGGACACTGAAAAAATTGACAATTCTAAAATCCAAAAAAAAAGGGAAATATCCCCCCCCCCCCCTTTTTTTTATTTTTTTTTATTTGTACGATTTTAAAATAAGAGTGTTCCACTATCTCCCTTCCCAGAGGTCTTCAAGCAAGTATGTCGATGATCGTTAGCTATCCTCATATCTCATGATGACGAATATAGATGACGATCTCTCATTCCGAAGAACCCTCATTTTCAAGGCTTGAATTGCCATACCTACAGACTTCGATTTGTAAGAGAATAGTCCCCATTTGTTCAGCCCTGGTACAAAAAGTAACATCTCTAACTCTCTGTGGTCAGAACGCCGTTCCCACCTCTCACTGCGTTATGCAAATTCATCTCCCCGTCTAGCTTTTAAAGAGATGTGTAGTATTTTCCATCCCGAAAAAGCACTCAAAAGCACAAATTACAAAATGCCTTAGAACATCTCATGATACATCATGGATCCCATTCTTTTTTCAAAGCATAACAGCTACTTTCTATATTTCTTGAAAAAGAAAAGGAATTTCTACCATCTTAAAAGGTGTCGCTAAAGGCATTTAGTAGCCTGAAAAAAGTTTTTAGGGCGTTCTCAGAATATCGAATTATTACCGTTCATATGAAATTCTTAGAGAGCGCCCCAGGACTTTAAGTTTTTCCCATCTCTGACAAATTCTACGCGGACGTTCTAGTACGAGTACGTCCAAAGTTGGTCTCTTTCATTCTGAGATCAAAATTGCAGTTGAAATGTGATGTCTGGATCCTTGGGTTTTTCTGAATTAATGGTTGCTTAGAATATTTTACAATTAAAGCAAATTTCCTCAAAAGAAGGGAAGAGGCCTAAAATTATAGGGTTTTACAAGTATCCAGAAACACATTTTTTTCAAAACCAACCCTACTGACACCTCTATTTAAAGTGCATATGACAAATACAAATTACGTAATTTACTTCACATATATTGCTATTTTTAACTAGTTATGTATGGTTATTTTGTTTTTTGTTATATATAATTCAGTTAGAATGATAAAATATATAGTGAACAAAATTTTACTACACTCAAACAGAAATAGGGCTCTCTTAAAACTCCATATATAAAGGTTTTTGTTTTATTTTAAAAAGCCAATAAGTAAGGTGAGTGAGAAAAATTAGATTATATCTACAAATAAGGCCATCACTGTCTGTTACAAAAATGATTCATAAAATCCAATAATGAGGAACTTGCACAAATGAGGAAAATGAATATTTTTTGTATTTTTTAGTGTTATCCAACGAATATATTTGAGCAGTGCAATTATTTTTTTATCTTTATGCTTTCAATTAATCAAAAATCGAGTTTGAAATTAGCCGAAATAACAGCAAAAGTCACGGGACTAAAAACGCATGAAAAAACCGTGACGTGGTTACGCAGAGATAAAGTCACAAAACGAAGGAGAAACCACACTCATTCTTCGTCTAAAACAGGTTTTGGACTGGTTCATTATCTGCGCGTTGACGTTTCACGCAAAAATGGTTTTTTCTCGCCAAATCACAAAGTGAAAAACTAAATATTTTTTTAACTATCTATCCGAGCTCAAATTTTTTAAAGAATGGTATTGTTTTTCCTGATTTTTTCTCTACATTTATTTAAAAATAAAACCAAAAAACGTGAAAGTTCCTCATTAGCTATACCTACAAAAATATAAAAAAGGAAGCCGTTATCAATGCAGGATATTAAGCAAATGAAAACTGGGAATTTTCCAATGTAAGTTTGACTTGCTTCTGATGTATAATATAAATGTTTGCTCAAAAATGGTCTTTCTTATTCGACCCTTTTTAATCCCAAATCTATAAACATTTTTGTATCATATGCATCACTAATATGATGACCACGTTCTCACAGACACATGGACACACATACATTTTTTCTATACCACTTTTTTGAAGTCGAGACGTTCCAAAACGTGGAGAAATGCAAAAAAAATCGACAAAACATTTTTGACCGAAAACAATTCTTTTATTACCCTGTGTTAAAATATGGGTTAAAGAAGGTAAAAAATGTGTCCTAAAAAGTTGAGTGAATAGGGATGAAATCCAAATAGAAACCTGCTCATGTGCACAGGTTAAGACGTTAAAAAGCTCCTCCTAGTGTATAACTTACTAAACTGAAGCATATTTAACTGCTGCATCCAGATGAACATACACACTATACAGCGTGTCCCCGTATAACCTGGCCGACCTTTAACTCTTTGGGTACATTTGACGAGTGAGACTCGTCATCTGCTTACTTGGGTGAAGTTACGGTGAACGAATCTGACTCGTCATCCGTCCATCCAAATCCGTCCCATGGGCATACAAATCTTCAAATAATTCAGTACTCAAAGGGTTAATTTTGACACCGTTGGTCCTAGATGCATAGTCCCAATTGAAGAAATGTTTTAAATCGTTAAAATATTTTAACTGAATGGTTTTTAAGTTAGCAAAGGGGTTGGCATAAAAATTACGGATTGTAGATTTTTATACGGTCCCCAGTTCCCCCAACTCATATTTAGAAAAATGTTGCCCATGAAAAAACATTTCAAATAAAAAAAAAATGAAATTTGTTAGACCAATAGCAACGGTGTTATTGGAGTTTAAAGTTTAAACACTATTTGGGGGGCCCGTACATAAATTGAAATGAGGAAATATCTTCTTATTGGAATAACAACGAGCTTCTAGACTAGGTTTGACTATAGCAAACAAGTTGTTGTTCATCACCTAAAACTTTATACTTTTTTACTAGAAACTGCTGAAAAAAAAAAGTTACAAATTATACAACGCAACAGCAAACAAACTTATAAACAATTTTAATTAAGTAATTTTAAATAATAACATAATCAGAAAACAGCGCTTTTTGTTACACAAACAAAAATAAAAGGTGAGAGAAATAAACAAAGTGAAAAGGATAAATAACCTCTTTCTTAATTACATATGCTCGAAGTGTTTTCCTTCGACTAAAATACCTAAGCGCACACGTCATTCAAATTCATCTTCAATATTTTTCAGCATTAAAGGCGTAATACACCTGGCAGCGGATAAAATTCGATTCTGCATATCTAATAAACTCGTCGATTCTTTTTCATATATCTTGCTTTTCAAAAATCCCCAAAGAAAGAATTCTAAAGGATTTAGATCTGGAAATCTAGGAGGCCATTCTACTGGACCTCCATAGCCGATAATGTTGTCTTGAAACTCAACCCACAAGGGGTAGTGCACCATCCTGTTGAAACCACATCATTTTAAGGTCTGCTAACACGACATAGTCATCCAGAAAATCAGATAAAGGTCTCTGTAACAGGTTCGCATACTTTTTAACCTGTTAATGTATCAGCAAAAAAGAAAGGTCCTACTAACGCTCCCTTCCATATGCCACATAAACGGACCATTTCACTTGAAGCTTGTTTGGTCGGATCACATGAGGATTTTACAGGGACCAAAAGTGTGTGTTTTGCCTATTTACTACCCCAGTTCTTGAAAACGTACACTCATCAGAAAATGGAATGTTATTCACAAATGATGAATCCAATTCTAGTTTGTTCATGATGAAATTTCAGAAATCAAACCGTCTATTTTCATCCCCGGGCAAAAACTCTTGCACCAATCACGGGCAATAAGGATGTGCACCGTGTCGGTTTAAGACTCTCCACACATGGGCTTTTGAGTATCCACATGCTTCACTAATGTCCCTGACACTAGACTGAGGGAAAGCAAGAGCATTGCCCAAAATTTCTTCGTCAGAGACAACCACTCTTGTATTTCCGGATAGAGGACGTCTTCCTATGCTACCTGTTTCTCGCAAACGCTTTACAATATTTAAAATCGTAGCTTTAGATGGATGTATGCCATTTGGAAATAATTTAATGCATATTGTCTTGTAGATTCTCACCCACTTCGATTACATTGGCCGTACAGAAATAGCATTTCTGCGTACTGTTCCGCAGTGTACATTTTAACAACGAGGATGGACGAAATAGCTAAATACATCTGGTATCTGGTATTAGTATGACCTACTTGTATTCTGAAGTGATGAACATACATTATTGGTTTTCTACCTACCAATCAATAATCTGCCACTAAAATTTGCATAGGAACCTGCAAATCCCACAGTACTACATGCTAATTTACACATAAGGGTCGGGAATTTTTTATTCCTTTTTAGAATTTGTTTTTTGTTTTTTTTGACCACTAACGGGAAAAATTTTCCGTTACTTCTAAAATTTTAGCGATAGACGAAAAATTTAAGTACAATTTTAGGGAGAAACGAAAATTTAAGTAATAATAGGAATTTTAGGGCAAATGCGACCCCTGCAAAACACAAGAGTGTGAATTTGTTCGGTCTCGACAGATTTAATTTTTTTTTTTTTTTTTTTTCATCCTACGTGGTCGAAAGATTTTTGTTAGTTTTAGGGAGTATGGCACCTATTATCTCTTGCAAACGAGTTCAGCATCCCCAATTCACTATAGACATTGATAGATCGTATTCATGCATTTGATTACAGAATAATTTTCCGAACGCAATTCCTTTTTCTCTGTATTTCATTTTGTGACATGCCCTTAAAATATATTAATGACCACGGGTGTAAAGTGGTATAAGTCACTAAATTCCATTTTTCATATCTCCATGAATATTGGTCGTTCAAATTTCAATTCTTTTTTGTTTGAAATGTTTTTTTATGGGCAACATTTTTCTAAATATGAGTTGGGGAACTGGGGACCATATAAAAATTTACAATCCGTAATTTTTATACCAACCCCTTTTCTAACTTAAAAACTATTCAGTAAAAATATTTTAACGATTTAAAACATTTCTTCAATTGGGACTATGCATCTAGGACCAACGGTGTCGAAAATAAAGGTCGGCCAGGTTATACGGGGACACGCTGTATAGTACAATGGAGCAAAGCGTAACCCTCAAGTTTTACAACGAATTGGGGAAATCTGCTACGGATTGTAGTTGAAGTGTAACAATTGTGGTGCAAGTGTACGGGACAGAATCCATTACCATAGAATGTGTTTACAACTGGTTATTCCCCAGCCTCAAGGGAGTCCTTAAGGGCACATATCTTGCAGACGTACCACACATCCATAGACGTGTGACATCAACGCTTCGATCGATTCCAAAAGCAGCCTTCTCTGACAGTTTACTCAGCTTTGTCAAACGTAAAATGTGTCAGAAGTGTATTCTGGCAAACGGAGATTACTTGAAGGCGTATAAATATATTAAGTTTTTATCTTTTTTTTTCTTTTCTTATACAATTCCTTGAACTTTTTAGATCGACATAACCTGTTTGATGATGAAACAAACATTATTTGGCAACATATATAAATGCAAATGTAAAACTTTTGTCCTGGTTTTACGTTATGATGAGTTCGAAAAGTCTTATTAAATAAAGGAATGGAAGTTTATAAGTAAAATACGGCAATACATTTTTTAAGCCAATTTACAGTCTGATGACAGCGTCGTTCAAAACTTGACAAGTCACAGAATTCCAAGAAACATGCTAATTCTTTGAATTGAGTATCTAGTCCATACATTACTTTTGCTTACGCCACTTATCCCCCAAGAAAAGCATTCTTTATTTTTAAAGATCTCTTGTGGAATCGTTATATCAGAAATTCAGTAAGCAAAAGAAACCTAGTAGAAAGGTAACCCGAAGTCTAACAATTTACTTTAGTAAGTTCTGTAGATAAATAAGAGTTTATACGAAGAAGTCAGCGATAAACAAACACGTCACCGAAAGACCTATCCTCTTTTTCTTTTCAACCCTCATTTACGATGCGAGTCAAAAGAGCAATACTAAGCATCCCCATTGACGTGACCGAATCCAAATCTAATGACCCTTTCCTTTAAATGCTTCCCCGTCAACGACTGTCACCCCTTTCGCAAAAATAAATTACGACTCTGGAGTTTACCTGCGCAATTATCCGCAACGACGAACGCGGTATTTCAGAACCGCGAATGAGCATTTCCGCGCCTTTAAACTTCTTTTCCGGTGGCTGCCCGCTTCAAGATTTATTTGCATCAAAAACCCTAGTCTTTCGACACACACTTCTCATTTCGACTCCACGGTCTTTCAACGGAGAATCCTCATTACAGACTCGCTTAGAATCCCACATCCTGCTCGTCATTTCCCTCCTCTGCGTTCCCTCCAATTTTACATTTATTCCCCATTGGATATTCTTTTAGACGTTACTTTTTAATTGTCAATCGCTCATTCGGAATTCCTCGATCCGCGAAGTTTAATTGATTGCAGCAAAGAGATCATATGTGAGAAAAGTTAATGTTATCTTTAGAAAGAAAATATTATTACTATTTCGTCTTTTCATATATTTTTGTACGATGCGCATTATTACTTTGTGAATCACCATGAAGGTATATTTTGTTTAGTTTAAAACGCCCCCAGATAGTGTTTCTTAATAAATAAATATTTAGATATACAGGCTAATTATTATTTAAGTTCAACTTTCAAAAATCTGAAAGGAAAAAAAAGAATCACTCGTCAGAGCAACTAGCAATTTGACCTGAATATTCCTAATGGCATAAGAAAAAAGAATAAAATAGTGTTTTCATTATCCTTTCTTCGCTATATTCAGGTTAAATTTCAGGTTATTTGGACCAGTGTTTCTCTTTTACAGCTATTTGAAAATTGAACATTAATTATAATTACCCTGTATCTTATTTTATTCGGCGTCAATTATTTGATGACTTATATTTCATTATTCAGGAGATATTCTATAAAATGTAGTTAGTTTAACTATGAACAATTATTCTTCCCTGTTGAGATTATTAATTGAGGAATTAGAAACTAAAAAGAACTATTTTCTTCTAAAATAAATCGCATTTCTTACTAATTTTCATGTATTTTCATGAGGATGCACCTCCACAAATGAATTTTCTATATTTTAATTAACAACATAAAAATCGGTAGATTTAAGTTAGTGTTTCGATGTATAGACTTCTGGTTATACAGATGAATTTATGTGACATCAATTGTTTTTCAGATTGCAATGAAAGCATAATAACACAAGTGAGATATATGTTAAATAATTAGCATTCAAACAAAATTGGAATTACAATTATATAGAGTTGGCATCAGAAAATAATGCAAAAGTATTTAGGTGGATTAATTTTCATTCAAACTTAGATATATTAATCATGTTTCATACAATATTAAACTTTTTTAATCACACTAATTAAATATTCCTTAGCAAAAGTAGACAAATTTCTCGAGTTAATGCTCAAAAACAATTCCATTAATCTTTTGTTTCATAAACTTTCACTGACAAAACATATATATTTAATAAAATAATTAATTTACTGAAAATTAATTGCTGCACGTCATATATGCTTCAAAGTTTCGTTAATATCTTTGATCGATCTAAACTATATTCAAACTGCTTAACCAGAGTTTTGGAGAAACAAGATAGACCAGAAGAAGAAGAATTCAAAACATTTTATGTAATGATCAAAATTTCCAATTATTGAGGTAATAAATAATTTTAAATTAACGTTTAAAAATAGTTTTATTTTTTAAATAAAGATATCAGTCTTTTGTGCATTTACCAAAATAATAGCAAAATAAAAATTTAAAATGAAGGCTGAATGAATAGAAATTTTTTAGTTGAACAGGTTGCAACAAGGTTCTGCGTTGGTTTAAGTTATTTACATTTATGGGTGTTTAACCTTTGCGAACAAACAAGGTAATTTCTAGAAATAATTAATAAAATATAATAAATGAATAAAATCCCATGCTATTGAGATGATAGATTATTTGAAAATTCCATTTAAAAACGGATGCAAAAAATACAACCAGGAACAGGTTTAAGGCTCGATTATTTTAATACAGTCTTACACATCTATACAATTCCATGTGCTGCCTTTTAACGGTTGGTTAGTACCTATTTTTTTATACACAATGATGGCTAATCAAGCTGAGACTTACTGCTTAACGTGGATTCTGGACCCCAACAAATATCCATGTAAACCAGGGATTCATACCCTTTGGCATGCGAGAACAGAACGCAAATACGAAACCGTCAGGTGGGCACATCATATTAATGTGACAGAGTATCCTAAAAGATATTTTGATTTGCTAAAATAGTTTGAAATTTTATCAATATGATTTCAAATCTTATACTTATATCTATGATTTGAATAAGTTATTTGATATTTTATGTTGAATGAAAGGTGAGATTTTACAAACACATTTTTTCAAGGAACACATACTTTATATCGTGTTTCTCGGTATTTGGTTTTCCATGATATTAAGTATTTCACAACACTGAAGATTTCATTATTATTAATGGAACAGTGTTTAATTTTAGAGCACGTTTTAAAATGTGTATGTATAATAAATTCTTTTGCAAATTATCAATATCGGTTACAGATTTTGTTTTTGATTACTAATATTAAAAAAAAGGAGTTTTTATGAAAAAGTTGTATAAAAATCATAATTGAATATTTATATAAAAATCAAATCTCTGTAGTATATGAAATTTCTTTGCTAAATCTTGATTATTATAGTTTAAAGAATCTGATAAAAAAAATTTGAAAATATATAAATAATTTTAAAAAACATAGTATTTTTTAAAATGTAACTTCTGAAAAATTAACAAACAATTATAGAATTTTGGTGTGAAGTATTGTTCTTTAATATTTATTTAACATGTTCTGAATATTTTAAACAAAAAGTTAAAAATTTAAAATGAAAAAGTTTCGATGGTACTCCATGTGTTTAAAACTATTTTCTTCACGTAAAAATGACAATATTACCGTATATATTGTTTCCTTTTCTGAATCGCCTTATTTTAATGTAGTACTATTAAATTAGTAAGTGAATGTAAAAACTTGCTCCAATTTCTTTAAATATCGCTAGGATTTTTGTTTTCATGACAAAATTTCATTATTCGTATCTAGCTGCAATGACAATAATATTTAAAACATTTGGTTCAAAAACATCCTATCAGTTGACCAATAATATTAAAATATTATAGGTCAACTGATTAAAATATTATAGGTCTGGAGAAAAATTAAAAGGGGTACAATACATATTATTGTCGTTTTAAACGGAAACTATTTTATATAGTTTGTAATATATTTTTTTAATTATTTTTAGGGACAATTTTCCCATGATCTTGACAGTACGTATATTTTTTTTTTTTTTTTTTTTTTGCAAATATCCATTGTTTAGTATAAGTTTCACAAGACTCTAAGCAGAGGAACTTGAAATCTGTTTATTAAAAAAATCAACTAAATCAGTTGCACTTAAATAAAGTTACATTTCAATGAAATCTTAATTGGGGAGTGTTAAAAAATCCAATTTATCTAATATTTCAAATGTTTGGTAAAAAATTGAATCATTAATTTGATATAAGTTTGATTGCAAGTGTCCATTGATGAGTCATCATATGAGCAAACTCTTCCCGTCCCTATGATTGATCGTGGCTCCAGTAATGAAACCTTCTCTCCCGCTTATCTTCATCCTCTTCCTTCTATTACCTCGTCTAAGGTTAATCTATTTGCTAATCTGCGTTCAACATCATTAGTTCAAGCATTATAGGGAGCTCAAAGAGAGGATTACAGTAAAAGTATTAGTAAAGTATGATTCGCGAGTGGTTTTGATGATTCTGAAATATCATTGTATTCATAAAAATTCCTGGAAATAAATCCTCGATTCATATTTTTA
The DNA here is from genome assembly GCA_963978545.1 of Linyphia triangularis. Lineage (NCBI taxonomy): Eukaryota > Metazoa > Arthropoda > Arachnida > Araneae > Linyphiidae > Linyphia > Linyphia triangularis. The sequence goes on along the minus strand of OZ021721.1, from coordinate 8,428,909 downwards.
AGGTGAATTTATTTTGTAGTTTACACTTTCTAACTTAATTTGTATCTGAAGTCGTAGTATAAAATCATTTATCAATTCATCATTTAACAATCAGTTATCGGTGTACGTCCATAGTTTAGCATTTTATAATATCATTTTAAAATAATAGCATTTTTTAATCCATAACACTCAATTTTCGAAAAAAAATTTAGAAGAAAACCCATTCAGAAACAGGATAAGATTATACAGAAAGTAATGGGCATAACGAGTTAAAATAATAGTTTAATAAACACTCGAATATGATGTTAGTTCTACTAATCATTAATATGTATATTTTTAACCCCTAATATTCAATATGACGCTTTAATTACGTTGAACTACTTTTCAGCTAGGACCTTTATGCAAATCAATTAAAATATTTAAAAACCTGTCATAGTCTGATTTACAATTTGCAAATAATCTTTTTACTAAAACTTAGTTTTGAAAATCAGGAAGGAGATTAAAGTAACCATATTTTCAGAAAAAAATTAAATGTTAGGGGAGACAGGGGATGGTTGAAACACTTTTCAAATTTACATTGTTTTCCCTCGTAAACAAATAGCACTAGAAATATAATTTTAGTGGTATTGGTTGGTTACACTTTTGGTGGATTACACTGAATTTAATATACGATATTTAGAGCTGTAAGATATTTTAAACACATTTATAAGGAACCTTGACGTATGTTTTAAACAACTCCGAGTAATGGGTTGGTTGAAACACACACTAGGACAGATTTAAACATAATTATTTGACTGCTGCAAACATAGTTATTTGACTATAAACCTAATTATTTGATTACACTAAACATAATTATTTGATTATTGTAAACGTAATTATTTGACTAATATAAACATAATTATTTGACTAACATAAACATAATTGTCTTAAAATTTCTTAACATGTAGCTTTTTCCGGGGTTGTTAACCCCACGCCCAACCCCCAACCTAGAGGACCAGTCCCTTGATATAATCCCCAGGGGCAGGGTTTTGTACAATGTTATGGAAAGCTCAAAAGAACGTTTCCTCTGCACAAATCTATGATATTGACAGAAAGGTGGGATTCCTGATCAACTAAAACAAGCTTCTCTGGTGTGAAAATGAAATATTTCAAAAAGACAATAATGTCCAACCTGAATTCACTAAACAGGATTGCACTGAAGGATTTACTGACCCTACACACTGGTGATGCTTTTAAAATACCCAAAGAAACACGAATATACTCCTATCTACCTAGAGTGACAGTCACTAAAGTCCCATACTCGGCTGATCTTGATAACAGCAACAATTCTGTTTGGCCAATCAACTACTTATTTCCATCTCGTTTATGTCAGCAGATTGCAAATTAGGTTTTCTAAGACACGAGAATAATTTTCGATTTGGCATCGTGCTGATCAAAGTTGGTAGCTTCAACTAAACTAGTTGCTTGGGGAGTTCTAATGAACAAAATTATGTATTTTATTTATATATATATTCGGTAAACCAATCAGCTCCAGCAGTTTCAGAAACGGTCCATGAGGAAGGAACAAGTTCATTGTTTTTGGTTGCATATTGGTATACCAATTTCTTAACCTCAAGTGGGTATAAGCCTTAATAGAGGGCATATAGAGGGAATGAAACACTGTTTCAACCAGCCCCATCCTTTTTATTTCAACATACTCCCATCCGTCATTTTAACTTAATAAAATGCTAAGTACTAGTAGCAATACACTGCACTTTTTAAAACAGGTGGATAGCAAGCCATAACAATGCATTATAAACAATTTACAAATAAAAAACTTTGACTAGTCTATACTACACAAAAGGCGTTATCTTATGAAGCTTTGAAAATTTACTCATTCTTCTTAAAAACAATTTTTTCCTTTTAAAATACAGAGCTGTTGACAAAAACGTTCCTCTCGTACATATTACGCAGGTTTAAAGTTTATCGATTGCTCTCTATGAACGAAAAATTAAAACTTGTAATATCAGATTTTTAAATGCGGATGTTATAACCTGCGCCTGTTTCAACCAGTCTTCCCTAATCACAATGCATTTCTAATTTTTATTTTCTAAATTCCTGATATCAACAGCTTTTATTTGACACCCCGCAAAACATAATTGAAAACATTAACGAACATAAATAGGGTCATTTTATGATAATTATTTTTCGATGGTTTTAAAGAATAACTACACAAATCTATGTATTTAATTCAAATAACTTTACGAAAGTACTCTAGACATTTAACATGGAGATATTTAAATGATATGAAAACTGTTCTGTTTTTCGCTTTTAAAGTACTGACTCTTAATGGAATTCTTTTACTGCGATTAAAGCTCTTGAAGCCTTATAAAGCACTTTATAAAGGACATTGTTATTTCAAATCCATCAGTATCGTATTTTCTTAAGAGTTAGATAAAAAGCTAAAAATAATCTAATTAATTCTAATTGAATACCATTCTATAGCAAACAAAATATAAACGATACAAATTAATTATTTTAGAACCAAACAATTCATTTAAAAGACTTCAAATACGATGAACACTCTTAAAAATACGGGGGAAAAAAGAATTACGCACAAACCACGTTCCCTGACCCATCAATCAATTATATTCTGTCACGTTTTCCCATTGTCTTGTGTGGTTCGTGCTCTGGCCTAAAGTGCCGAGTTCGAATCTTGGATTAGGCATGGATGTTCGTTGTGGTTCGGAATCTACGTTAAGCTGTAGGTCGCGGCTTGATTATCCAGTATTGTGCACAAGAATAGGTCATTGAGCGTACTAACCAACCAATTGTTTGGAATTGGATTTTGAAATATTTCTATTGAACTCATTAAGTGAATAATAGATAATTTTATTGTCATCACACAACAATCGCAGAATGTGACTTATATAACAGCCGATGCTAATTTCAATGAGAAAAGTTATTAAAAGTTTGGAAGTCAATTAAATAAATTCATTATAGTTTAAAATGAGTAAATTTGATTATAAACTATATATACAACAATAATAATTTTTGTATCCCATTTGATATGCAATTGTAAGAAAGACTATACTTTGAAATCGTGTTATGATATTACGACATTTTGGTCCTGTATAGTATTTGTGAAGCTCAAATGCCATAAAATAACCTAATCACCCAAAAAAAAAAAATAATAATATGCAGTGAAACAAAAGATAAGATAAGAATGTTATCATCATATCGTAAAATGCAATTGCATCATCTTCTTAGCAGTTTTTAGTGGGTATATAACATCTGCAGACCAGGAATAAAACTTCACGAATCAAAACACTATAAAACTTCAATCGTGGATTCTGTGTAAAATGTTTATTTGTTATAAACTCAATGGCATACAAAAAACTGCCCATTTATTCTACTATTTTCAAATATTTAATTTTTAACCTTACTAACAATCACTAATGGTTAAGTAAGTTGATCCTTGGGCAAAGCTTTTCTTCACGTGACCAAAATGTTCGTTATATTTTTTTAAAAAACTATTTTAAAATTTTAAAAAGCTTAGTTGGTGAATACGGCTCATTAGAGCAGATTTCCCCTTTCACATTACCCATATCAAATGGATTGTAGATCATTTCCAGACTTAGATCTTCAGTATTTTATTTTCAGCGGTGTGGATACTGAAATTTTTCCGAAATTGCGCATTAAAAAAAGCGGAAAGACTTTTTGGGGTGAAACTGCATCGTATTTGAATATGGAAAGGAATATAACTCTTAAAGCACCAACTTAGCAACCCAAAAGCTATGTTACGCGATTTCTCTCAATTTCCATCATGTCTACTAGTTTCTCAAAAAAAAGTAGAAACTAGGCGGCCTGAGTCTATCCTAGTAAGACTGGTTAAGGAAACCCATGCTTTACCTTTCTCAATCACGAATAAGGCCTTTTCATGAACTCATGAAATAAACATATCTAGAAAACCCTACTTAATGAGATATTTACTACATAATCTTATGATTTCATTCTTTGCTCGATGTTGAAATAATATCAAATGCAAATAATATTCTCCCTAGTATAAATAATCTTTAGCAATTACTTCAACTGCCAAGGCATAATCTCCGCTCACAAGCTGATAAGACTGACAAGGAACTATCTTCAATTATGTTCCTTTCACTAATGTAATTAAACATTTGAAACCCTGATTTCACGTGTCAATTAAACGATTTCAGGAAGAGCTTGTAGAAAGCGAAATAAATTCTACGATTTGAAATTCTGCTTTAACATAAGTATTGAGGTAAAACATGAAGGATTTGTGTGGTGATTACACCCTTGTAAAGAGGATTCACTGTTACAGCTAAGCTAACATAACAGATTCACATGTTTTATGTATGAACAATTACAATTCGTTCTTCGGTATATCCTTATCTAATTAACAGAATAAAAGCACTCATAAAATAGCATAAACCTCTTGGACATCTGAGGCCTTCAGAAGTTACTCACAAGACAACTTACGTTAGCTCAAGTGAGTAATTTAATTAGGGAAATAATTCAGTTTCCTTCTAAACGCGGCTTTCTATTCCCACATGCGAATATGTTACAGTGTTATAATACAAAGGAAGAACACTGGAGATTTAATGTTAAACATTCACTTTATATGCAAGTAGTAAAAGCATAAAAAAGTGGTCAAATTATGAAGAGGAATTCGTAAGCCGAGTATTTATCCATTGAGCATGTTATTTCTGGAGACCAACTCAAATGTGCAAATTAAAAAGGTAATTAATTCTTTTCCTTTGAAATATAGTTTGCTATTCTCGCATTCAAAGCTTTCTTGCATTATATTAACATTATAACATAAATACCAGAGATTTTGTGCAAATCCTTAAACATATAAATAAAAAAACATGCCCAGCTGCCAATACAATATGAAGTGTGACAAATTTCATTCAAAAATTCTATTCGGAGTACAAGCACTTAATTATTTTTATTCTAACGAATAGACTGACGTAATGGTCCATCAAAAAGGGAAAAGAAATCGTGATTTTCCTACTTTAGTTACAATACACTAAAAATATGTCTTTTTGATACGATACTTAACTTTTCTCTTTAAAACATTTTCCCGGTAAAGTATAAAAACTTTAGCAATGGCATAGTAAACAAATCTTGATTAAAATATAACCAATTTTATGCTTGACAAATCCTATATTATCAAATTCAGAAAACATTTTTTTTTAACCTCAATTGTAGTGTATCAGCATACAATGTGGGAAAACTCGGAAAACCAATACTAACTATTGGTCCAAACATTTTAAACAGCTTTGACAGTTTTTGAAAACGTACACTATTTCAAAAGAATAATTCCAAATGAGTTGAAACAAATCTTACTATATTATAAGGAGTTAAAGTCTTAATAATCTCAATAGAAGGCTCAATAGTAAGTTTGTTGCATTTCTGAAACAAACTATAAGGAATATTTAATAGTTTTGAGTATTTGATGTATTGCATTTTGTTTCTTTCAAAATTAGATCATCATATATGTGAGGTTAAATTTTATTTTTGGAAATGCAATTCTCTTTATAGAATTTAGGAGTTGCTTTTTTGACAAATGAAACTGAGCTCCCTATGCGTGTAGTACAACTTTACTTCAAGTAATGTACATACATATTTAAGTATACTTAACTTAGCTAATTTCTTACTACTTTTTGATTATTGCTTTAGTTCTAAACTTCTACAGGTACATCAGATTATAATAAATTGATTAATTTTTCGAGTTCTTGTCAAATATTTACAGCTTACATACCAAATATTTACAACCTAGCTATCTAAACCCTTGATAAAAAGCTTTTTTCTTAGAAATAGCTCAAGCTTTAATTCTAGCTCAAAACAGACTCGTCACATAATATACTTATTCTTGAAATTAAAACATATATATATTTCTAAACAATACAATATTATTCGTAAAACACATTAACCGCAAAGTTTTAAAATTAGTCTCTCTAAAACATAATGATTGAAAATGGAGAATTAAAATTCCTTTAAAAGAATTATATTTGAAATTCTATTTTAACTCGTGTATTCTGACTACACACATTAACTCACAAGAAATTATTTAATTAAAGAGAGGGAGAACCATAAGAAAATAAATTCATTTTTAACTTAATCAATAGAAGAGAACTTATTTCTAATTTCGAAAATAATTTTTTCTACTGTGCATTCTGAAACAGACCGAAATTCTACATTCAATAGAAAGAAAATAATAAATTTGACCCAATAAAAAAGTTTTCAACTCTTTTCAATTGATGGTTAACCGTCGCGCCATTGATATATTATTAAGGCATGGTTCACTGATTTTTATAAATAATTGGATGTTTCGCATTACTTTGAACTTTGCGCATTTTCCAAATTGATTAAATGACTAAAAATAACGACAATTCCAATTAATTGACATCGAATAAGAGAATCAAACTTCACAGAAATATACTTTTAAATTAGAAATAGTTTAAGTATCAAAAAATTAAATAATATTTTTAGTATTGAAGATTTATATATTTTTTTTAATTAATATAATTATTTACAACATTTTCAGTATTTTTTTTTTTTTTTTTTTTTTTTTTTTTTAAATCTTAATTTGATAATTTCAATAAAAAATTTACTTAAACTTAGTTATTTGACCAGCAGTGTTGTTTCTTACCCTTTCGTAAAATAATCGATTATTATGAAATGGAATAAAAAGAAAGTGTAATTTGTATTTAACATATTCAAACAAGGGATAAAAACATGTACTTTGTAATTAAAGCAGTAGAATCATAGAATGAAGATATATATATATATATATATATAACAGAGTTGAATAAAAAAAATCTTTATATCAAAACTGAAGTACTGTCTGTCTATCAGGTGAATAATTCCAGCCAGATAGTCTGGTTGACGCTTTAGAAACAACACTCGTCAATTTAAGTAGGGATGCGCTTGCAGGGAATTGACGTCTAAAGCCAACAAAAAGTGAATGTCTCTCTCTCCTTAAATCCTCCGTAGAAAATGGAGTTAGTCTTGCTTCCACGGCAACAAACAACGCTAGACAAGCTGGCAAGGACTATTCTTTTAGTAGAGAGACTTAAAAATGGTTTCTTCTTAACTAAAATTCGTAAATTCATATTCAAAATTTAGGAAACAATGATTTGGTTTACCATGATTTTATGTTTTCAAACTAAAACAAGAAAGACTTTAGTTTTTCAAAAATATTTCATGGGATTTATTGGGCGTAAATTGTCCAAGGAATTAAATTTTATTTGTATATTCGACAGAAATTTCTAATTATTATAAGTGGTTTACTATAAGTGTTTATCAGCATTGTTCCGCGTTTAGATTGCGTATTTTTTTATTGCGTTGTTAAAATGCTGCAATAAACGCATATATTGAGCCATATTTTTGTCATTTTGAGAAATATTCTTAAATTACTGTTCAAACAAGATAAAATTTATACCAAGAAAATTCTTAGAACCAGAATCTGGTTTGTATAAAAATGACTCGCTTTTTAAGTCAAATTGCCAAAATTTCAATTTGAAAGGGAAAATATTAAAAATTAGATCATGTTATTATAAAAATTTATTTATTTGGTCATAAAATTACAGCGCACATAATTAATAAACAGAAAAAAATTCTAGAATTAAAAAAGTTAAAATAACTAAAACATATTCAAAGTGTATTAAAAATATTATATTTTATTTCGAAAGTTCGGTTCTCAGAAAAAGAAATTTTATAAGATCCTCGAAAACCACTCGAATAAACAATTGGTAACATAAATAAGAGAGTAGATAACCGATTCCCTAAACCAATATGCATAAAAATCTATTACTGCTCTCTAGTTTCATAAAAGCAATAGTTTTCTAAAGACTAGTTTGTGATAGAAACTTTCAAATAAAATGATATATTCTCATACAAAAATGAGAATTTGTACTAGCCATACAATCCCTAATTGAATTTCTATTTTTCATTGGTAAAATATATTTTCTTTTGTGTCATACCATAATTTTTGCCTAAAGAAAGTTAAAAAGGATCTTCTATAATAAAGCTCATTTGGCACAATTTTTCCATGTAGAATTTTTTTCCTCAAATGTATAGTCCCAATCCCCCCCCCCCCCCCAATATAAAATAATCTTAAGACAAAATCTCTATTTCAAAAGTTTGTAAGTATAAATATCTTAACGATTTATAATTAGGAAAATTTACTTTCAATTTAAATAAAGTTAATGAAAAAGGTTTCAACCAAGAAAGTACTTTGAAATTTATATTTTATTACTTCTGGAGAGTTTAGTGGTAATGTACAAGTTCCGGATATTTGTTGATGATTGAAATTCGGGTCATAAATTGAGGATATATACCTTAGAAGTAATAGAACGTATTATTACTTTATAAATTATTAAAAGTCACAAGTTTTAAAAATGAATTTTATTTCTATCTTATAATAAGCATTTATGCTTTGCACTTTAAAGTATCTTCTTTTAGAATAAATGGCACAAGTAATGTTACTTGTCTCAAAAATTTATTTTTAGCGCTTGAAATATATCCTTTCTTAGTTAGTGGCATTGGACTTTTCATGATTAATGAACCACATACATAACTCTACTTCGAACCAAACCTCATCAAAAGGCCTGGGTTTTGGTGAAAAAGTCTGAGTTTAAAGTACAAATACCCTTTAGAAACTTTTTCTGTGCCAAAGCAGTTCTACAATCAATGCAAGATCATTTCCACCAATCTCAGCTGAAAAGTTTCGCTAAAAATTAAGGAATCGAACCCTAGCCCTCTCCCAAGCCGTACTACAATTTACTTCTAAGCCATTTAAAAAAATATTAAAAAAATTAAATATTTAAAAAAATATTTTTAAAAAAGAATTCTCCACTTTGACTCTGATTACATGAAAATCTCTCAAAATAGTTTGATAAATAAACGTGATATTACTAATTAATATGTATTTACACTTGTTTGGCTTCGAAATATATTGAAGTCTTGAGTAGTTAAATACAAACAAATTTAAAAGTATATTTTCTCTCCTGCAGTTACGGATAGTTTTAAGGAGACAAAAACAAATTTAACTTTTTAGGAACTACTAGAACAATAATCCTCCATTATTAAAAGTTTGAAAATTATCGAGAAAACTGACAGTTAGAATGTCGTATTTGATTCAACTGTTATTTATTTTTAAATTACCGTTAACAAAGCACAAGTACTCACATGTCCGAGCTATTTTGAAGGGGTCTTCACTATCCACAAGATCAATGACAGGCTCAACTTTGAATCGAGCTTGAGAATCATTATTGTTATGAATATGGAAGGTATATTTTAAAGCCGTTTGAAGTTCATCTGTCCCTGGTGGAAATATTGCTCCTGAAAATAAGAAGGAAAAATTAGCATTCAAACAAATTGTACTCAATGAGTAAAAATTCCAAATTTACTCCGAACTTTTGAATTCTCCTATGAAAATCGAAAATTAAATTGCCATAAATTTTAATAGATCTTATAAGAGTCACTACTTCGAAATTTGTTGTTTATAAAATACTTCAAACCCTTCTGACTCGTATGACACCAAAAATATGCTTGCAACCTAAAAAAATATGTTTCTTACAATGTATTGTTTTGATAAAAGTAGGCTACGTCCATTTCTTAAACATTTTTAAAACTTAGTTTTTAATTATTTTTTTTTCCATACAAATTTCTAAAGTGCATTGTTAATTCATAAAAAATAACTTATTTCTTCGCTATAAATGTCGTTATTAAAATTACATTCATTTTTTTAAATTCCACAGAAATATCGTTTTTAAAAATTTGTAAATTTCAAAAACAGAGCCACGTTTATCAGGTTTCCAAAAATTGCAATTTAACTTTAAAAAAAAAAAAATTTAAACTTGAACCAATAATTTTCTTTAAAATACTAATAAAATGTACTGATGTTTTTGTAATTATGATAATCAGCAAATTTACTGAGAAAAATATTATTTTAAATATTATTTTTTAACATTGAAACATGTTCAACCTTATCAACAACTTTTTTGAATAATTCTTATATCTTACTTAAAAAATTCAATCATTTCTTCAAACAAGCTATAAAAATGCATACAAAAAAAAAGTAGATGATTAGAAGGAATTTTTTTTTATCAGAATAATTTATTTTCTTTATTTAAAAGGATAACACCTTTAATGGCTTTATTACTCATTCACTGTGATTGGTTTTGTTATTGAAACAATGTTCATTACTAACAATGTCCGGATAACTTTTTCCATAAATATCCCTTAACAGAAAAATGTCAAAGTCAGGAACTTCATAACTTAAATATCCAATACTTCTGGCGAACTTCTAATATAACCCTGAAATTTACTCTCAAAGTGACCTGATGAGTGAACTAAAGACGCGTGATTTGTTCGACACAATTCTCTCAATATCGAAAGAGCACTTGACAAGTAATTGTTAAACAGAGAAAATATGAGCTTCTGAAACAGTAAAAAGTACAATTAAGTAGGGTAAATAGTTGTAATCATACTTCAAAGACATTATCAAATACCATCTCTCTCTCTTTGTCTGATAACTCTTTTTATTTTCGTTTACTAAGCAGTAAATTTTAGAAATTGGTAGGTATCATCATATATATATACTCTAATTGCATATAAAAACCAAGGGATTTAAGTTTTTCCATAAGTAGGTATAAGAATACTATTTATTTGTACATTAGTAATACTAATCGATGGGAAGTCATCACGGGGAATAAACGGTAGCTTTAGAGATGATTCACAGAAAAAGTTTCTACATGCATCTACGCATTTTCAAATCTTTAAATTGCTTTCCTCAAAATCATTTCTATGTGACTTAAACCTTTTTTCCTCCATAGTCTATATCTATATAAAGCCTAAGTAGAAGAATAAATCCTTCGAAAAAAAAACAATAAGATTTGGACCCACATCCTTCAAAATAATAAAATTTATAAAATCACTTAATAAATTTTATACTTATTATTTTCTTAGATGTGCTAGTAAAATCTCAAGTTACCAATAATAAATAATGGCTCAAAATTATACATATTCACAAAAATACATATTATTAATATGTTTTATTTTTTTTAGATTAGTGTAGGTGAAAATTGCAGGTGTAAAAGTTCATGGTATAAAGGCAAGTACTTTAAAGCAAATTAATTTTCGGGATCGTTTATTTTTGGAAAGTTTCGGATTGTTGTTTTTTTCCTAAGTGAGTAAAAAAATCCACTAGTTCATGGCTCAAAAATTTTATACAACTGACAAAATTTACCTTTCGAGTATTATAATTTTTTTCCTAATATGTAAGCCTTATACACATATATCTACCAATTCTAACGTAGTTCTAACAAATTCACAATGGAACAAAAATCCCGCATAGGCTTAATAAGACTTGTTTCGTGTTAAATAATCTCAGACAAAGCGCTATCTCTCTTACAAATTGCAAATAAGGAAACGCAGATGAAATTGGATGTCAAATTCAGCATCCTTCTGTCAGAAGAATAAAGAAAGAGATTCAAATAAAATCTATCGATACATTTAATTTTACTCTTTTGGCATATACAGGAACGCATGTCTAATAAATGGATTCCGAGAGAAAGGAAAAAAACACTCACTTCAATTTTTGAATTGGCATTTAAACAATAAAAGTCTAAATTCTTTACATGCATTGACATTTTTTATATGCAAGTGATTTTGAAAGCTCAGGTCGAGTTTTCATAGTTTGACAACAATGAAGAATTCTTTCCGTGCACTTTGACAATTTTTCTCTAAGCACCTGATAGAATGCATTGTCATCACTAACAAGGCAATCTACCAAGTTTCAATTCAATTGGAACAAGGAAAGTGGGTTAGTTAGCCCTCCGAGGATTTGCCTGTCACAAACAACCGCACAAAATCAAAGTTAATATAAATGATTTAAAAAGTAATCGTGTTACCAGTGCTACGCGGTTGAGGTAAAAGTAATGATATATGTGTTTTCAGTAATACTAATTATTTCCCTTTACTACATCATTTGATACTTAGCACAATCTGTTAGATTTTCTTAATTACTTTAGGACTTATCAAATTACATTGTAATCATAAGACAGCCATTTGGTAAAAAATATTCTCCAAAACTAAATACTTTCAAATGCTATTTTTTTACGGATATTTTGCATATACGGATAAAGAAAAAACAGTTTACAATCAATAAGAATTATGAGTAGGCAACAAATAAGATACTGAATTTAATAAATAATTTAATGCAGTGAAATTACTTTACAGCACCTCTATTATTTCTTACACTCCATTTCAAAATCATAATGTGTCTAATACAAGCAGCCTTAATTTTAAATTAAGTTTCTTCAAGCCCACAGAGAATATAAAGAATTCCCAGTAATTGAGGATTGAACAAATCATGAGTGCTTTAAATAAAAAAAAACTACTACATAAAGCAATTTTATACTAATTTCTTGAAAGGTTTGAGGGAAATTTACACTGGCCTACAAAATTAAAGGATATTTCAGTTTTTGCCTAATAACTTCTCAGTAGAGCAGTATATACGCATGACATTCTCAACAAACAGACATCTTTATCGTAAAACAACTCAGTCGCAAATTGAAACGAAAAGTGTATAGTGGGGGCATATGCAAAAGAATGGAGTACAGATGGATTTACATTAAAAATCATGATACTCGTTTAGTTGACTTTAAGTGGGCGATAAGATCTCCCCTGTCATCAGTGTTAACTTGGCCCTATATTCTCATACTTAACATTAGTTTCTTGATGAATTCTAGTGGCTAAATTTCTCGTACCACCTTTTGAACAGTTTGCGAGTGATGGAAAGTTCCCAATACATTAAATCTTTACACAATGCATATCGTTGAAGCGTCCCACACAAGTTTGATGAAATTTGGATAAGAGAAGTGATCTGGCTTACTTCTACGGCATTATTCATATTTTTAATCATTTATCCAAAGCAAAGGTGGAATAAAATTTGCCATAAGTCTCAATAAATACTATTTAGAAACCGATATTTCACCATTAAAGACTTTTCTAGATCAAGTTAACGTAATTACAGCGAAAAAGTCGAATTTAATTATCTCTGGCGCTCTTGGGGAGGTTATTAAACCAATTAAAAATATAACATCTAAAAACCAAATATTTTTTAACATCAGATACTTTTTATTGAAAATAATTTTTTGAGTCTCATGAGTAATATTGGAAGTCAGAGGATCTGTAGAAAGGTGGGAACATAATATTACATGGTAAATACCAACTCAAAATAACGATTTGGTGGGAAAAGAGTTTTGGTCCTTAAGTGCAATACGTGGAATTTTTTTAATAAGCTACCCAAGAGCACAAAAGATAATTATATTTCACTTTTTTACTGTAATTGAGCTAACTTGATCTAAACAAGTCTATAATTGTGAAATATCAACTTCTAAATCGTGTTTATTGATACCTAAGGCAAATTTTATCCCACTTTTATGTTGGATAAACTATTAAAAATATGAATATAGCCCCTGTAAGTTAGCCAGATCACTGCTCTAATCCAAATTTTATCAAACGTGTGTGGGATGCTTCTAGGATATGTATTGTGTAAAGATTTAATGTATTGGAGCTTTCAATCACATGCAAGAGGTGGGATGAGCAATTTAGCTACTAGAATTCATCAAGAAACTCATGTTAAGTATGAGAATACAGTGCCAAGTAAACACTGATGACAAGGGAGATCATTTCTCACACTAAAAGTCAACTCCATGAGTATTAATGTAAATGCATCTGTACAACTGCACACTAATGGTTCTCCATTCTTTTGCATATGCCCCCACTGTAGACTTTGCATTTCAATTTGCGACTGAGTTGTTTTACTTACAGATATGTTAAATAAAGATATCCCTTTGATGTGAATTTCATGTGTCTGTGCTGCTTCACTGAGAAGTTATTAGGGAAAGCTGAAATATCCTTTAATTTTGCAGACCAGTGTATATTATATCGTGCTTGTATCTTATATATCAATATTTTAAATTTAAAAGTTATCCAATACACAGATTACAGAAACGTAATACAGAAATGATATTTTATCGTTTTTAAGTTAATAACAAATTGCAAATATTGCATATCACCACACTTTTAAAAATATTTGATTATCCTTAGTATTTAAAAAAAAAAAATGCTGTACAACGTTAAATTCCTGTTATAAAAAATACTACAAATCATTGTTACTTAAACACTTCTTTTCTATTCATATTTTGTAAGAATGAAACCTAGTTTTTCGATTTAAAGAACATCTATCATTAGCCCTCTGATCAAAACTGAATATAAACGTAACATCTAAGTATTAAGATATAATTATTAGATCCTCAGTTTAATTTTAATTAACTAATACGAGATCATTGGTTTTTCAGACCCTGTCCTGAAAAAAATACTCTGATTCAAGACTTCATACTTTCTTGGATAAATATTTGAGTCCTAGCTAAATGACACTGAACCTATGCATATTAAATAGAGAAGAGGAATTATCTCAAATAAGGTGAAAATGAAACCATTCAGATAACTGCTACCTAGAATAGACTAATTAGCGTGAATGGAAATTTACTTAGCATTTATCGATCGTAGTTTGAAGTCGTTTTAAAACTCAATATTTTGTATTAGTATTTAAAACTACTATAGGAATTTAAACAAAATCTAACTTTTTCCAGTATATTTTATTTGAATTAAAACTTATATTTTATCGTAAAAGTTTATTTTGTATGCTCGTATATTTCAAATAACTTTGGTGGAAAGATTTTTTTGTGTGAGAAACCAAATACTTCTAGGAATGAAAGAGTTCTATGGAAAGGAAGTCCAATTCAAGAAAGGGAGACTTCTGCTAAGCAAAAACTCTTTCTTATAAAAGAATGTATTTGAAGATATTTGTTTTCGTTATTATTAACAACATTGCAGTTGATGTTTTGTACAAAATTCGATTCTAATTTATTGTGAAAGTTGTTGAAGTTTTTTCTCATAACAAAGCCACTTCGACTTCTTTCTAGTAAGTCTTATAAGCAACTTACCATTTACTTTCAGTATCTAACTATTAAATTACGTATGTCTGTTTGTAGGTTTCTTTGATTGCTTGATCGTTCACTCGTTTAATCATTCTTTCTTTTTTATTTGCATAGTTTAAACGAGGAATGCCTACAGTTTTGGGTCCTGATTCAAAAATTCTTTTATTCGTAATCTAGTTTTCAATCATAATTTAAACATGATAATTAGGAACATAATTTAGAAAGAAAAAAAAAACTCCCTCCTACCGTAGAAAAAAAGAAATTTCAGAATAAGTACACGAAGCTACCCAAACAAATTCAAGTACGCTCCAGAAATGTCCTTCCTAATATTTATCTGTCAATTCCAATATAAATCAGTATTTCAAACTTGGATTTATGTAAACCATGTTACGCTATTTCGTTGTGTAAATCTGTTTTTCATCACTATCGAAGAGTACTCGGTTTTTATTTTAACACGAATGAAAGGTTTGAGAGAACAACCAAACCAAAAGAAGTTAGTTACTTAGAATGAGTAAATCAAATATTAGAAGATGATTGTTTCTTTTAAGAAAAAACGGACGAAATGTTCCAAAAAGATTATAAATCTTATTTCAATATTCCTTATTTCCAGCATTTGTCGCATCTCAATGAGCATAAGAATTCCAAAACTTTTTCAATGGAATGTGCAGCAATATTATAAAAAATTACATTTCTCCCAAATGAACCAGATTACCAAATTGGTAAATTCCTCATTAATAATAAAGAACTAACGATCCAAATAATTCATTATATTCAGATAAAAAAACACCCAAGAATTTTTTTATGAAATCTTTCTCAGTAAGCCAATTTGTGAAAAGAGAGCTGTAAAATAATTACGCTGATGAAGAATTATTTTAAATGTGTCCAGTTTATATTATTCTGTATTCAATTAAATAATGCTAATGTTATTTCTTGTTTTATTTAAAGTTTTATAGTTTAAAACCAAGTTGGTTTGGTCTCTATTTTTAAAACTTCGCTTCTGCACACGTTGTCATAGCAGTTCATATGGTCTTGATACCAAGCGCAAGTATAATATGGTGACATTTAATAACTGAAATCTTTCAGTCGATGACATAAGATAACAAAATTCTGCAAGTTTGAAGTCTTTTAATAAACAAATATTTTATCAATTTGGCCATTTCTCCGACAAACTTGGCGAGATTTTGGTTACTGAATGTCCAAGTAATAATCCTTTATCCCTACTTGGAGCCAAGCTGGGTACTTATAGAGCATTCTGTATTAAGATTTAATGGAGTTATCTCTGCAATTTTCGAAAGCGCATGTACGCTTTTTCTTATTTAATCATATTTTTGTATTAAACATTGTATAATGTATATTGGAACTCAATAAAATTGTTTCATCAGGATGAGTTACTGTTTTGGGGATAGGCCGGAAGTCAATTTGCTGATACAGAATTGTGGCTTGTTTGGGGTTCTCTGTGGGATTCATACACAAGAAACTGATGTTGGCTCTCCTTTCGTTTTACTGACGGAGAGGTTTCTGTTAAGAAAGATTCCGGCTTGCATTTTGTTCGCCGTAGAGTGACTTTCTAGCTCCGTCTTTTGGACTGCGGGTGCTGTACTGTGGGTTGTTTGGGGTCCTCGGTGGAATTCATATACAATAAACTGATGCTGACTCTCCTTTCGTTATGCGTACGGAGAGGTCCTTAACTCCACTGGGTTAGCGTGGCTCTTTCTTGCGGCTTTGATTTTTTTTTAAATCCTAGAGTGACTTTCTAGCTTCTTCTCCGCCTTTTGTCCTACTACAATCCAACTTATTAGTCGTGGGAGGGGTCTATAAAGAGTTATTTTGGAAGGACTATCAACTTCAAGGTGGAACTTCCGATTAAATTTTATCTAACTTAATTTTTCGTAATGTTAGTTCAAAATCATTTCTATGAAAAGCTTTCCAGTAATCAAATCCGTTATTAAAATTTGTAAAGTATAATCATTAGAATGGCAAAAATATAAAATTTTAAGGTACAAACTATCTCATTAAAGATATTTAGTTGTATTTTGTATAAACATTGCACATAAAGGCATGGCATTTTTACATGAGCAGAAAATATCATATAAATGTGCTGTAAACTGAACTTACGCATAAACTTATTTTTCAGTTAAATGTCCCGTTCTAAGTACAATATACAAAAATATTTTACATAAAGCTCTTTATAGATATATTTCTCACTATTTCCATGATAAATGTTATGAAGCATAAGCATATTTAATACATTTGGCCTTACCCATAACTACATTTATCTAAAACAGAAGTTTTTAAAAATGATTTTTAAAAGCGATTGTTAATAAATGAATAAGCATTACTCCATGATAACCAAACATTTATCCTAAACTCATAAACATTCTGTACTAACTTATAAGTTCAATTAACTATAGATATCTCAAGGTGGTAATTGGTAGTAGAATTACCAGGGCCATAAATTAGTCTCCCATCACGCAACACATCACAGCAATAAGAAAGTGCACATGCGCCTTCAGTAAACTCTTAGTGTATGAAATCCAATATTGGAAGTGTCCTTAGTGCAGAGAAGCGTTAAGTGAAAGATAAGAAAATATGGCAATTCATTATCTGTAGCTCTAATACCATTAATCCGAAATTCCCTTAATTGCCCAAAAGTCGTCACTCCCAATACGCAGGAGCCATAAATATCTTTGCCTTTATGGACTCTACTGTTTCTGGAAAAATGGCCTTCTTTGGGAAGACTCTTATTTAATCCATATTGTACAGAAAATTCTGCAGAAAGAATGTCGTTACACTTAGGGCTGAGTTGTTTTAGCTAGCTTTTTCTTCGGAATTAGTGTGAAAAGGCTTTTAACTCAGTAGCATGGATTATTAATGGTTTATTGGTTAACGCGCGTGCTTAATAGAGATCCGTTGAATGAATAATTATTTATCACATTTAACTAAATACCATTTAGCGTTCTTAATGGATTGGTAATTTTTATTTTTATTGTTCAAATATTTTTTTTTTTTTCTTTTTTTTCTTTCTTTGGCAAGTTTACTTAATCTACTCTTCAAGGTAAAAAGAGAAAGCTTCATGATAGTTTTTTTAACCTGCGGGGCCTTTATTCTTTCAAATTATTCTTGCCTTAAAGCCTTATTTCCAGTAAATCGATTATTAAGAACTTGTTTCCTAAACTGTTATTTTTATAAAGCCCATTTAACAATTAGATAACTTTCAATTTGCGCCTCTTAAGCAATTAAAAAATAAATAATAAGAAAATATGAGGTATTTCACGAGTCATTAGTGTTGATAAAAATATATTTTGTCTTTGCAATATTATGTATTTAAACTCAATTGTATTTTCCTGCCATGCTATAATTTCAAGCAAGATTGTGATTACAAAAACTCACTTTGTGAGTTGAGCGATGTAGAGAACACTGAGCGATGTAGCACTCAAAACTGCAATTGAAAATGCATTTAATGAATAAGTTAAATAGAACACACTTTGGGGCATTATATTAAACCATATATATATATATTTTATTTTCGATACCGTTGGTCCTAGATGCATAGTTCCAATTGAAGAAATGTTTTAAATCGTTAAAATATTTTTACTGAATAGTTTTTAAGTTCGGAAAGAGGTTGGTATAAAAATTACGGATTGTAAATTTTTACATGGTCCCCAGTTCCCTCAACTCATATTTAGAAAAATGTTTCCCATGAAAAAACATTTCAAACAAAAAAGAATTGAAATTTGTACGACCAATATTCATTGGAGATACGAAAAATTGAATTTAGTGACTTATACCACTTTACACCCGTGGTCATTAACATATTTTAATTGCATGTACACAAAATGAAATACAGGGAAAGAGCAATTGCGTTTGGAAAATTATTCTCTAATATTACTATGTAATCAAAATAGGCGAGTGGCTGCAAGACAATATGCAATTAAATTTTCAAATGCTTAATTTCCAATGGTAAATTTCTAAAAATTTCCAAATTTTTAAATGTTGTAAAGCGTTTGCTAGAAACGAGTAGCATAGGAAGACGTCCGCGATCCGAAAATTCAAGAGTGGTATTTTGGGCTATGCTGTTGCTTTTCCCTATTCAGTGTCAAGGACATTAGTGAAGCATGTGGAAACTCAAAAACCCATGTGTGGAGAGTCTTAAATCGACACGGTGCACATCCATATCGCCTGCGATTGGCGCAAGAGTTTTTGACCGGGGATGAAAATAGATGGTTTGATTTCTGCAATTTCCTCATTCACAAGCTAGAGTTGGATTCATTATTTGTGAATAACATTCTAGTTTCTGATGAGTGCACGTTTTTAAGAACTGAGGTAGTAAATATTCAAAACACACACTTTTGGTCCCTGCAAAATCCCCATGTAATCCATACTAACAAGCGTCAACTGCGATGGTCCGTTAATGTTTGGTGTGGCATATGGAAGGAAGCGTTAGTAGGACCTTTCTTTTTTGCTGATACATTAACAGGTAAAAAGTATGCGAACTTGTTATAGGGACCATTATCTGATTTTCTGGATGACCATGTCGTGTTAGCAGACCTTCAGACCTTATAAAGATGTGGTTTCAACAGGATGATGCACCACCCTACAAGCAACTTCCTGCCGAACAATACTACACAACATGTTTCAAGACAACATAATAGGCTATGGAGGTCCGGTAGAATGGCCTCCTAGATCTTCAGATCTAAGTCCTTTAGATTTCTTTCTTTGGGGATTATTGAAAAGCAAGGTCTATGAAAAAAAATCGACGAGTCTATTAGATTTGCCGAATCGAATTTTATCCGCTGCCAGGTATATTACGCCTGTAATGCTGAAAATTTTTGAAAATGAATATGAATCACGTGTACGCTTAGGTATTTTAGTCGAAGGAAAACATTTCGAGCATTTAGGCGATGAACAACAACTTGTTTGCCGTAATCAAACCTAGTCTAGAAGCTTGCTCTTATTCCGATAAGACGATATTTTCTCATTTCAATTTATGTACGGGCCCCCCAAATAGCGTTAAAACTTTAAACTCTAATAACACCGTTGCTATTGGTCGAAAAAGTTTTAATTTTTTTTATTTGAAATGTTTTTTCATGGGCAACATTTTTCTAAATATGAGTTGGGAGAACTGGGGACCGTATAAAATTTTATAATACGTAATTTTTATACCAATCTCTTTGCTAATGTAAAAATTATTCAGTTAAAATATTTTAACGATTTAAAGTATTTCTTCAATTGGGACTATGCATCTAGCACCAACGGTGTCGAAAATAAAGGTCGACCAGGTTATACGGGGACACGCTGTATATGTAATATATATATATATATATATATATATATATATATATATATATATATACAATATAACGAATGTACACACAAATTAGTCGAACAATTTTAAAATTAAATAATTTGAAAAGGGGCGAGTTCCTGTATAGAGATGTAAAAATAACCTTATTACCAAAGGTATATAACGTCTTCTAATTTTCAACTTTTATAATACATTAAATTTTTTTTATAAATTAATAAACCCTAATGACGTTAAGTAAGAACAATTTAAAATCATGTTAGTCATATTTTGTACTGATATCAAATAATATTTTGTACTGATATCAAATTTAATTATAACTGCCCATGTCTTTTCCCGGATTTTTTATTAATGTATAAGTAAAAATTATTCTGTAGCTTTGGTAACAGATATATATATATATATATATATATATATATATATATATATATATATATATATATATATTTTTTTTTTTTTTTTTTTTTTTTTTTTGGACAAAACGTTCAGAATAAAATTTATTTTCGTTAAATTAAAAACTGTTTTCCCCAAAGTTGTAGCTTTTGTATTTTAATTAATAAGAAAGTGGTATCTCAGATGATACAATGACATATACTATGTTCACGAGAAACATATACAATTAACTCCTTCTTTCTTTAAAAAACATGCCAAAAATTTCAGTTTAAATGTTAACTGTGCATTTTATAATGAATCTGAAATGTAATTATCTACGTATATAAAATCTTATATTTTACTATGCCACTTCTCGTTTTTTGTATAATAGTGTTGAAAATAAATTAACTACAAGTTGGCCATAAATTAAACTGTCGCTATAAAGCAGTCTGTAGCCCGTATAAATCAATGTATCAACATAAAGAATGTATATATAATCTTGAGAGCATACGGTGATATCTTCAAAATAAAATTTTAAAAAATTAATTATGAAAACGAAATAATATTACTAATACAAATGTAAAAAATAGTTTAAATGTTGCAAATGACGTTTCAAAGACAGTGACTATTTGAAGAATATTAGACATTTTACTGAATTGTTTTTTGATTTTTTTTGGTATAAAACTTCAATTCACAACTTTCCTGATAAAGTTCATCCTGTAACGCTAACTTCCATATGTATCATTAAACGTCATTTGATAGCGAAAACTTGAGGTGCTGTGTTGTTTCTCTACATATAATTTTTCTATGATCTAAATAGTATAGGTATATATATATATATATATATATATATATATATATATATATATATATATATATATATATATAAAGAAATAACAGAGGCTCTAACAGTTGCAGTTTAATTAACACTAGATAACTAAAATATGATTAAATCACAGTGTTACTGTCCATTCGACTAATACACTACGAATAATAAATATGTATAGTTGCAGTTTAATTAACACTAGATAACTAAAAGATGATTAAATCACAGTGTTACTGTCCATTCGACTAATACACTACGAATAATAAATATGTATATTTTACTGTATTTATATCAAAAGAATTAGTGTTACTTAAGAGAAATGATAATATTTTAACGAATAGAAAGTGGTAAAAATTAGCATTACTTGGGAATGAAATAGTGTAAGCGATGGGAACATCTCGAATTCACAAAACTGACAAGGGCCGGTGGGACAAGCCGGGCCAATGTCAGGGAGGCAACATTAGAAGGCGGCAAATAGGCTGAAAATTAATTAGTTTAGGAAGAAAATGATTAAATAAAGATCCATTTGAATTCTTAGGAAAAATTAATAGGTGAAGATTTAATAAAATATTCTTTTAATATGTTTTACGAACTTTTAAGTAAAGGTACCCAATCACTTCAAAAATACTCAAGCATGAGAACTACATAAGAAAGTTGAGATATGTAGTTTTTAAATAAAAACACGTTTTAAAAGATGAGTATAGTTTTTGTGTATTAAAGACCAAATCCAAAACCGAACCAAAAATACACAGCAATATGGATAAAATATCAAAATATTTCAAGGAAACCGCACTTAAGCATAATATTCCAGCTTAAAAATGTGTAAAATAAAAAAAAAAATGACCCTTTTTATTATAATTTAAATAAATAGACACACATACAAAAGTGCTGTAAAAGAATTTTTTACTGTGTGTTTTAATTTGTCAGAACATGTATGGGGTCGCAAAAAAACAGTCAAGACAAAACGTGATACGATTTTTACTGTTTTAATAGTTTTTTATATATATTTAATTTTAAATTTGCCATGAGCTATTTAAAAATTACTTTTTTAAGAATGTTATCTTTAAATGTGAACTTTTTGCTCGGACACGTCGATTCTATTTTGTAGGAAGTCACTTTTATTTTTAGTGAGCTTTTAAGGCAAGAGCCACTACTGATTTTTCGTTAGTTCCGAATGGCAACCTTAAAAAGTTTCGTGTTCAAATAAAAATGATTCATCTAGTGAATGACTAAACAAACAACGAGCTTAATATAGTGAGAAAAAAACACTTTGAAATTGAATTGTATTTTTAAATCCTTTATATTAACTTCGCTTTTGTTATATTTGCTTGTTTGTGGGGGCCGAACATTTCTATCAGCGGCAAACTACGTTTCAAAATTTATTTAGCCGAATCTGCGGAGGCCTCCTCCTTGCCGTCATCCAATCGGACTGAAACTTGGCGAATACTTTCGATGTCAATGACAATGCATTCTATCAAATTTTGAGATTGTTACTGTCACTAAAAGGTCGCTTTTACGGAATACTAATAAACCAACTTACCGTCATTCAATCGGATTAAAATCCGACCATTGTTGAAACTCTTTCCTGTTGCCAATTTTTTAATAAATAAATAATAAAATGACTTCAGTCAGAATAAATAAATGATAATTGTATGACATTCATGTTCATTATTGATAAATAAATTTTGAAACATAGTTTGCCGCTGATAGAAATATTTTTGATATCGGCGTTGTGTTAATGAATATAACAATTGACAATGCATATAAAGGATTTTTTAAAAACTCACTTTTTATAGGTTATAGTATTAATAATTGGGCTTTTATTTTTATTGGTTCTATAATTTGTTTTACTTTTTTTTAATGCATGCATTTTATAATTTTATACTAGATTTGTGTTTTTTCTTTTTTTCTGTGCAACCTTAGTTTAAATTTAGGGCGAAAATCAAAAATCAAGAAATTTGTATTTCTGGCTAATCAAAACTTCAACATTTTAGTACCAACTTTTTTGCTCATGTTTTATTTTACTACTAAGCGCGGGAAGGGTTACCTCTTTTAATTTTGTTATAAAGATTTTGCCTTTTGCCCGGGGCGTGCCCTGGGACGGGTAATCTATTCGACGAATGTTTAGTCATCTAGAGTTAGAAAACCTCTCATTTGACTGCTCTCATTTTTCAATAAAATATTTTAAAGGTTTAGTATTTAAAGATCATCAGTATCCTTACTATTTAAGTCTCTATATTACCCAATAAATGAAGATTACTCAGTTAAGTAAAGAAAAACCAAAAATTACATTTAATTTCGAGGCCAAATATATAAAAGTGATATAACAGAACTTCTAGATGTCTTCAACATGTGTAGTTTATTTAGACCATCCTGCACACGAATTTCTCATTTTTGAATAAAACATTTCTTTTTTCAGTATACTACATTAAACTCATCATTACTCTTAATATGTAATACTCTCTAATACTCCAATAAATGAATTTTAAGATTACTCGGTTGTGTAAAGCTAAAACAATTCTTCAAATTATCCAAGAATCACATTTAAAATTGAGACCAAATTTTACATAAAACAGGTTCTAGATGTCTTTAAAAGGTCCAAATTATTTAGGCCACTCTGAATGCGAGTGTCTTATTTTTTAATGAAACATTTTTTGAAGTTTACTATTACAAAATCATCATTACTCTTAATATTTAATACTTTTATATCACGCAATAATTGAATTTTAAAGTTACTCAGTTTTGCAAAACAAAAATATCTCTTGAAATCATCTCAGAATTATATTTAAAATCGAGAGCAAATTTTATGAAGGTATAATTCTAGATGTCTTTCATTTTTTAATTCAAAATTTTTTGCAGTTTACTATTCCAAGATCATTTGATATTTAATACTCTAAATCACCTAATAATTGAATTTTAAGATTACCCAGTTAAGTTAAGAAAGAACACCCTAGCCCAATCGTATTCTTACTGGCAACTCCCTTATTAACCTTCCTTTCGAAGAGAAAATTGAAGTGTAATAAAGGTTTTACGATCCTTGGAAAACGGATTAGTTCGAAAGTTTGGAGATTATGTATGAAGGAAGTGCGTATTAGATAGTTCGAGGTAAGTACACATAACATGGAACTGTATCGAAACTCTTAAATTGTGATACAATGAAGGATTTCAAATATTTAATAACATCTTAATACTTCATTTTTGTACAAATTATTTTACTCAAATGAG
Source organism: Linyphia triangularis (assembly GCA_963978545.1). Lineage (NCBI taxonomy): Eukaryota > Metazoa > Arthropoda > Arachnida > Araneae > Linyphiidae > Linyphia > Linyphia triangularis. Next base: position 8,404,185 of record OZ021721.1, on the reverse strand, counting down.
GTTTTACTTTGTATTAGATTACTTAATTTACTTAGTGCTATGTTAACTTAAGACGAACGTATTTATTATTATTATACCATTACACATATAACTTGTATGCAGAATTGGGATAATCATTTAATATAATTTATTATATTATAATAATATATTAATAATATTAAACTTTTATAATAATAAATTATATATATTATAACAATGTATATTTATATTATTATGTATATTAAAATATTTATTATAATTATACCATTACATATATAGCTTGTATGTAGAATTGGGATATCATTTGATTAAAATGCAATAATTTATTTAAAAAATGAGAAATAACTGTATTTACTTTTCATCGGTTAAATTTGATGCTCCTATCATTAGCATAAAAAATATGGTAATTGAAAAATATTAAGATCTTGATAATTCAGTAATGAGACATAAAAATCTCCATTTCTATAAATTTCGCTAATGCACCAAAAACCCATGACTTTTTATTTTCTGATTATTTTCCTTTTACAAATATCGACATGAGAGATCAACAAGGAACGCATCTATATTTACTGGTAAACAAAAATCACTACTCTAATTAATATCGTCAATAAAAATTATTATTTCAATCTATGATGCATAAAAATCCTCATTTATGACACTAACATAACAAATAAGTAATTTATCCTATATCGTTTCAAATACCTACTAGCCTAGCTGAAAACTATTTGAATAGCGCTCTGGCCTCGCATTCCAAAAGTCGAATTTCGGGAAATACTGGAAATCGATGTATTTTGTTATTCGAAATTCACTATAAGCTGTAGGAACCGGCCTCAATAGCAGTTATTGTGCGCAAAATTAGATCGTTGAGCATACAAACCTATCAAATATTCTCACTGCTGTCAACCAATCAAGTACCAAACCCTACACACACTTTTCGATTCTTCGGACATATGCATAATATTGTGCATACAAAATTGTCATAAAGAAACTTCCCCGATATATGAACCCCTAGTGGCCTATTCGCTCAACCAAATAAAAAGAAATTCCAATATTGTTATTTGAAGGTATGCGTTCGAGATTGTGATAATTTCAAACAATAGAGCTCTCACAGTTACAGAAAAAAATTTCAAAATTTTGCAATGGAAACATTCACTTTTTCCCTGAGCAAATTTATCAGAGCATTGAAAACCATAGATGGTGTTAGAACGATACACGTAAAACATTTGAACAAGAATAGCATTATAACACAAATTACAACACAGATATGAGGTGCATTAACGCTTTGATCCTGTTCAATACTCTTATTTGCAAATGTATTACATCGCCAATTTTCGTCGTAAATATATCATTCCAACGCCATTTGTGGTTTTCGATGCGTTTATCAATTTGCGCATGGAAAGGAATGGATGTTGCCATTCAAAAATTTCACATTTTTTTCACTATAATCGCAACCGTTATATCATCACAATCTCGAGCTCATACCTTCAAATAACAATATCGGAAACTTCCTTTCGATTGGTTGAGCGAATCAGCCACTAGGTGTTGATACATCGGGGAAGTTTCTTTATGACCACCCTGTATATTTCCTTGGACAAGAACTATAAGACGGCTATACGAACATTGTTTGGGCAAGAAGTGGACTGGTGAGATTAGTGGTCAAAAAGAGATTCCTAGAGATCTTCCAGAGAAACTATTCTCTTCAGAGAAACTATTATTTTAGTCTCGAATGGGAGAAAACTTCCACTGGGCAATAATCGAAACATAACTAACAGTTTAATAGTGTTTTAAACCATTCCCATTGAGAAAATAAAACTTGAAAAGTTCCCAGGGATACTTCATATATGCAGTACTTTACTTCTGCAGTACTGCAATCTCCCTACTTTAGATGTGAAGTGATTGAAGCAAATGTTGATGTGTACATTTGTGGTATGTTTATTTTTCCGTGCTAAGATCAAAATAATATCTGTATTTTTTTTTTCGGCCAAACTAAGTTATTGTTAAATATAATTTGTTCTACCTAATAGTAAGGTTTAAATATCATATCTGCATGGAAAAACGGGAGATATCAAAAAAGATAATAAGTTAATCAAAAAGTCAGTATCAACTACATGAATTTGTTAAATTTTAAATCAAAATTTCTCATTTTGAACTCAGTTTCAGATACGACTTTTATGCTTAGCATTGTACCAGTGAATATTTTATTCGATACTAAATAAATTATTTTTAGATTTTCATGCCCCCTCCCTCAAACCATTTCTCATAAACTGTGCACTTTATCGGATAATTTCAAATTCAATTTCGGCTGATTTCTAAATTATTTTACTTTTGCAGCTTTCCCTTTCTCAATGTTAATAAAAAAGAAGACATTTCACTCATTCATAAAATAAAGACTGTCACTATTCGAAAAACCACAATTTACAAGAAATGAGATTGAGCATTGGTGTTTCTCTAAAAAATAACTGTGAGTATAACATCAGAAGTAGAACTATAAGACTGCATTCTATAAAAAAAATATGCAAGATTTCTAATGCAAACATCAAAAATTTCGTATTGGGCCAGTCTTCTCTCATACCCAAGGTGGGATTTCTGCACGACCCAACCAAGCTCTGGCTTGGAGCCCTGAAATTTTGGGGGTCCCAAAATTTGCAAAAGTTTTTATGGTCAAAATGAAAACTGATCCTTTTTCAATCAGGTTTCGAACTCAAATTATAAAATTAAATTGATGCAGCCGTTAAAAAACTAAATCTCGAATACACATCACCTTATATTTGAGTATATTTCATTTTTATTTATTTTCTACTAAGTGTTTTTTGGATTTAGAGAATAGTTATTAATAAAATTGTAGACTAAAGATGAAACTGGTTGTTCGCGGTTATTAATCCCGTTAGCAAATCGTCTATATTTTTCTTAAATGTGTATTTTCCTAGATTTAAAACCATTTTTAAACTAAAAATACATAATGGTTACTTTAAAGGCAAATTCGGTGACATAATTGCAAAAGTTTAGTGTCCTACCTATCCATAACAGAAACTAAATTTGAATCACATTATTCCAATAAGTTACTTTTCATTAATTGCTCTTTATTATTTTGCTCTTAATGTTAGAATTTCAGTAACTTCTTTCTATATACATGCTGTTTTAAAACATGTAGGGTTGAAGAAAATTCCTTCCAAGAAATCAAATATCTGGCACCCCTTCATCTAATTTTTTAAGGTCCCCCGAAAACATGCTGTACCTTTTGGACCCGAGTGATGCAAGTCAGGCCTTGCTCATACCAGCGATTTATGGAATGAGTACTATATTTGCTTGTCTGTCTGTCTGTCTGTCTGTCTGTCTGTCTGTCTGTCCATACTAAACTATAAAAGTACAGCAACGCGGTTACTGGTTGGACGATTTCAGTGAAATTTGAAACAAGGCTAATCCAGACATAACCAAATATAGAAAAATACAAATATCTTTTATTTTAATTTAAATTTTTGTAGGTTTTTTTCCAAGAATGAGAAAAAAAAATTAATTTCATCGTGTTTATTATCAAAATACAATTCGTAGACAAAAATGTTTTTTAAATATGTTACTCATGCAGATTATTACGAATTTTGGTAACAGAAAAATAATTGCTACAAAAATAGACTATATTGAACAAAAATACTTGCCTCACTCCCTCTTAATTTTGAAAGTTAAGGTACAAATATTTCAGAAATACCAGATAAGTAGAAGACAACGAATAGATAAACATGAACTTTACTTTGGAATTTATTCAAATACTTTAGATTTTAATAAATAATATTCTAGCCTTCTGAGGGTTACGGGCGTATATATCCGTCATTTGATCTTCAGTTTTTCCAGCAATACACAACCTTTTTAAATTTATAAATAAAATGTAAAATAAAATCTTTTTTAAATCTTTTTATTAGGATGATAGTTTAAAACCTACTTAAAACAAAATAAATAAAAAATAATTAAAAAAATTTATATATTTGGATCAGAAATAAAATTTAAAAATTATTGCAGGGAAAACAACTGTATAATTTCACCCATTCCCTTGACGCTCAGAGGGTTAAGTAATCATAAACGAAAACAATGTAAAAAATAAGCTTATATTTTAATCCAATTTGTGGGTTGACTGGCTTAGTAGGAAATGGCTTGGTCCAAACATCACTTCATCCCTTTAGAGAAGAGGAATTTCTAATGGCATTAATTTTCTTCTATTCACTCTGCAAATTGAATTTTATTTTATTTTTTTAAATAAGACACAAATGTGGCACAGAATTCAAACAACAAATGGAGTTTTAATTTAAGACACGAGTATTAATAGTACATTATTATATTGCCGAAGGAACTTAGACAAAGAGTAGTATCATCCAAGTGTATATCACTGATAAAGGAAGATTTCAAACCTAACTGTTTGAAATCTTTACCAGTATGAATAAGGATACCCAACGCATTCAGACATTTCAACTGTCTGCAAATGCACTGATTGTCAAACATCTCCTTAAAAATTCAGACTCCATTTGGTAACTGAATCCAGTACCACTTTTGTGTCTCTTTGAAGACATTTCAATTTGCAGTGCAAGTTTTCTAAAACTTCAAAAATATTTCGGAAACTATGTAGAGAAAAAGTAATGCATCGGCTCTTATCACTCATAATAATTATTTTATGCTATTTTTTTGCAAAATAAATCCCCAAATATGCATTCTCGAAGTGGAAAAACAATCTATGAATTACTCAAATCTGATGTTGGTAAGTGCTAAAAAGTGGTCATGCACCCTCACAGGGGTACTCGACATGTGATTATTCGTACTTTATCCGTTTCCTTTTTATGTATTTCTTATCCTGCTCAGTCCACTTAATATCCAATAATTTTCTTTTCGGATATGAAATGAATGACAGTAAGAAAAGTTCTCAAATAAGGTCATCATGTTTACATATAGTAATCCACAGTTTGCTACTGAGACACTCCACTTAATAATATTATTAAATAATTATCTTACACATTCCATTTTAAAACACTCCCTTACAACCAACGAGAAATAATTTAGTGTTTTGTATATGCTGGTTTATGAAATTTTTAAGAAAGGATTAGAATTGCGATGGTTAGTAAACAAAAATAGCAATTATGATTTATTAAAAAAAATATTCATCTGAAAGAATATGCTATTTTTATACTTTATAGAATAATAATTTTTATATCAATTTTTTAGTATACAGTGAAAATTTAATTTAATGGTCTAGGGTAAACTTACAAAAGTGGTATATAAAATCTTAAAATCTTCTAAGGAATATATAGCTAGATTAAGCAATTTTAAATGTGCATACACTCGAGAAAATATCTAGAGGGAGCAACATTCTCTCATATCTTTATCTAGAGGGAACAACATTCTATTTTCATTCTATCCTAACATGAATATGTTTTATAACTGCAATTTTTTATTTAAAGTACACTATTTAATTTTCTAAAACACTCGCTAGTAAGAATTATAGAATAATTAAAAACATTTTGGCGTCTTCAATCTCAGACAAAACTAATTATATAACGCTAACTGGAGACATTCATTTGGATAATAAAATGTCTTAATGACTCCACGTCTCATTCGTCAAAGTCATTCAAATTGTTTACTTCAAATTAAAGATATAATAAATGGCGTAGGAGAAAACAAAAGATCAAGAAAGTTTAAATGCTCTTTACTACATAATATCTACGAACATTATATTTATTTTACATAAGAATAAACTATTTCTTATTTCTTATGAAAGAATATTATAAAAAAGAAAATTGGAAAAAGCTTTATTACTTAATAATCATTTACCTTTCCTTTATATTTAAATGTTTATAAAAAAGATATTAAAAAGTTGTGAGATTAGGCGATACTTAGTGACTCTAGAAAAAGTTCGAATGAGTATTCTTTCAAAAGTTCGCTTGGTTTTGACATTTCATTTTATAGAGTTAAATTGGACGCTGTATAATCCTGAATGCTATCTCCATGATTCCTATCTTCATGAAGTTTGGCATATATACTACTGATACTATGAGGGCCACAATTAGATGTAATTTATATTATTAATAGGCGATGTTTTCATCCGATGGCAAAACATTTGAATTGACATTTTTAGATGTTTTTTTATCTATACAGTATGTATAGCAAATTGTTTGAAGAAATGGCCATTAAAGCCGTCGCGTCGTCTCGAAATAGGTGTAAGTTGTAACCACGTTATATTTTAGTAAATATAGCGTGATTATGAGGTTTCATATACTTTATTGATTTCGTGTTTTATTATAAGTATAATCAAAAAAGAGTGGAGAAAAGTCACTCAATGATAAAGTTTCTGAATGTAAGATAAATAGGGCATTCTCCAGAAACATCCATTTTGCCGTCCCATTGCTACAAAACCAATAATAAAGCATTTGGAAGAATAAGTTTTTTATATGCCTTTCGTAGCTATCAATAGACAAATGAAATACATTTGAACTGTTTTCTCTAATTTTTTTTCTAAACACCAGACAATTAATATTGAAATGTTCTTTACCATCCACTGTCTTTTTCACAAATTTTGTCTTTCAAGGTTAATAAATACTGAATAAAATTTAATGTATACGTCATTTTTTATTAAATAGCATACATTTCGATTAGAAAACTGTAGGGTTTTTCCTTTAAAAAGTATTTTAAAAATGCTACTATGATTTGTTAAGCTAGCTAAAAGTTTTTGTCAATACCATGCAATAGTTTTTCATCCTTTCTTGACCACTAAATGTCACTACTGATTCAAATAACATGCTTTGTGAGCAGTAATAATTTAAGGGTTATGATTGGAATAATAATACTACTTGAAAACACCTTTATATATTTTAGTTAGGATTACTGAAGCTAATTGTTTGTAAAAATATATGTTACTTTTCCGTTAATAGGGGCCGTTGGTACCTCCAAGTACAGTACGTATTCTGCGCCAAGAATTGTTTACATAAAACCACGCCAAATTATAGCTACCATAGGCAGTTCACTTGTTATTAAAAAATGGCGGCATTTATTGGCGAAAATCACCTTGGCGCAGAACCCGTACGTACTTTGAAGTTTTATCCATATTTTATGTAGTACCAACGGCCCCCTTTAACTAAAAAGTACCAAATATTTTTATTGCTGTCATTACCGTCCTTAAACTTACTTAATTATATTAAATTCTATATAGTGTAATTATATTATATATTCTATTGTTGGGTGAACTTATATGTATTTTATAAAAGAATTATCAATTTTTACTTTATGATTGCTAACTTATAATGGAATGTCACAACTATTCTCATACCTAAACTTTTATGCCCTTAATTTATTTATTTTCATTATTTTATTGAGAGACTTTTAAAAAAAATGTCTATCAATATTTTGAGAATTTAATTTGTTAAGTTTCTCTAATGTGTTTTCATGTTAACAAACAATTTTATTCCCAAAAGATATTAATTTTATATAGCTGCAAAAACGCAATACAAAATACGATAATTTAAAGGTTGTTGATTACATTGTCCTTTTGCAACGATTTTCTTACGGATAAGGGATGATTAATGAAGTAAACTTTATTTTATCAGTATTACGGGAATTAGTATGTTATACAGATCCGAAATACATTACCACTTCATAAATACATTCAACACTGTAAGTTAATAAAACTGATGAAGAGAAAATTACAAGTTTTCGATGCGTTTCACAATATCAGATGATGTTAGATGTAAAAAAAAAGACGGAAGAAGGAAGAAAAAATTGAAAGTAAATGTTGAGCAGTAATGGTAACTCAGTTATAGAGGACAAAATTACTTAAAAACTTAGGCACACAAAGTTTAGATTTTAAATCCCTTACAAATTTCTTAAAAATAACAAATGCTAAAAACTTCTTAGTTTAAATTACTTAAAATTAATACATTCATATTAAAAAGTGTGCAAATTATATGCGAATTTTTAATGATAAGTAATTCCAGAAATTTATAATAATACCAAATCAAAAGACGTTTATAATGAATTCCGTTGGAGGAGGGGAAAAACTGGAAATTTTGGTAGTATATATCAGAAACTAATTGAATAATTGCTAATTGTTGTGTGCACAAGTGTCATTCTCACCATTCTACACATGCTCAAAAGAAGGGGAAACATGTGTACGCAAGTAAAACATTTCGATATGCAAGTTGCACACATTCATCTTCCATAGCCAACTTCTTCAGCTAATAATGGAATGTTTATATACCTATCAAATATTGGAAATTCGTTCAAAAAATTATCGTTTTGATAAAACCGAAAAATTTAATTTTTTAAAAGAAGTATAAATTTTAGGTAATTTAAATTAAAAATAGAATCACAATTATTTTTATTTGAAATCGCAGATAACAGTATAATCGGAAGCAGAGTATTTAATTGAAAATCTTTTTTTCTGTTAAATTATTTTTCTAAAATTTTGTGTTGTATTTATGCAAGCTGCATTTATTATTCCAGGCGGAAAATTATATACTTCAATCACCAGAGTGACTACTTTTTCACTACACAAGAGGTATCTTGTATTGATATAAGTTCTGTCGGATTATTCTTAAACTTATATTTAAATTTAAAAGTAATGCGAAAATTCTAAAAAAATTAATATTCAACTAAAAAGTTAGCTTCATAAATTTAATTTAACTTGAAGGAAAATAACTTAGTTTTTTGGTAACAGAGCAGCTGACTCCAAAAACTTCTGATTTGAAAATATTTAGTAATTTTGGGACTAGACTGTGTGAATAAGAAATCACTAGTCGGTGACCAGTTTGCCATGTGTAATATTGCATGAGTTAAAAACAATAATTCCTAATAATGCCACCTCCCATCCTAAAAATATAAAGAGGTTGCCTCATTTTTAGATATTTTTCCCTTTCTCGTACGCAAAAAATATTTAAAAAAATTCCTATATAAAAAGGGTTAACCAGCTTTATTAAATACTTACTTAATTCAAAACTTGTAAAATAAATAACTTGTTAATATGTTTTACACATAAATTTAAACAATTTAAAGAAATTATACAATTATTTTTTGTATTAAAATAGTTGTGATATACTGAACTTTAACAGTTTCAGTATTTGCATATAAAAGTTTCCCCAACAATTGATTTCTCAATATAGACTACGGGCACAACTAGTGCTCAAAATATTTTCATTATAAATCAAAACTCTCTTCTTTCCAAAACTATAACTTATTCTTACTTTGACAATCGTGAACTACAAAATTGTAGAAGAAACTCAATTGCTGATAGTCTTAGAACAATTAAACTCATTTTAAATACCTTTTTTTAACAAGATATTTATTTAAAAACTCACATTTTTTATTGAGCACGTGAAATATATTAAAACCATTTTTAAATAAAAACTCCCTATCAACGCACAAATGAGTAAGTCTCTAACCTTAAAATAATAAAAAATAGTATCAAGTATAAATAAATAACTCGTCAACACACCTTCGCCAACAAATATATATTATTCAAAACGAAATAATTTATTAACCTTACATTATAATATCTACATATTTAAATAAAATAAATTTTCATTCTACATTTTTTTTCAGTCAAATGCCATTATTGTTAATTCTGATACCCAAACAAAACTTACCTATCGGTATTTTCTCCGGCACTGCCGAGATGCCAACGAATAGCACACAGGTGGCAATCGCTAATGTTCCAACGACCATCTGGCAGTGTCTTCGAGACATCCTTCTACGGCAACTGCCGGCCGATAAGGCTTCACTCGCGCTGCCGGCAACTTTACGCGCCCTTAAAAGAGGGTTGCCATCCCATGGATTGCTCGCCAAATCCGACTGCCAATTACCAAAATGAAACAGAACTGTTATGCTTCACACGAGCTTCCTTTCCACATTGATTCCAATGGTATTGGGAGAATTCATGAGCTCGGAACTATTTCGCAATAGTCCCAACTAGACCATTTATCCTGCGGTCACATACTGCGGCTAATTGACAATTATACAAATTTAAATTAATCACGCACTCTCCCAAGAACAACTAGGAAGACTACTTAAAGAGCTTATTTGCTAAAGCGTGTTCTTTTGAAAGATAACAAATAAAGAAAGTCTGAAATTGTTTCACACTATTTAAATACAAATTTATATTAATCACACATTCTCCAAGGAACAACTAGGAAGACGACATCAAGGGGTTGTTTGCTAGTCTAAAGCGTATTCTTTTTGGAAGATGACAAATAAATAAAGTTCGTAATTGTTTCACACAATTTAAACAGAAATTTACTCACTTTACGCACTCTCCAAGGAACAATTAGGAAGACGACATAAAGGGTTGTTTGCTAGTCTAAAGTGTGCTCTTTTGGAAGATGACAAATAAAGAAAGTTCGTAATTGTTTCACATTGTTTCAATTACTCGTTTAACTCATTTCCATACGTCTAAGGATATTTTTGCTTCATATTCATTATCGTGTCAAATACACTCGACAGAAGATCCGGTCAAAGATAAAATGGTCATAACCACACACTAAAATAGGGTTAAACATTTTATAAACTTTTTAAGAGATCCTATATTATCCAAGAACCTCTTGGAAATCCGATTGAATATGAAACGTATAGTTTTGTTATCTACAACTGCTAACATTTATTTGAATAATACTTCATTTACTAGGAACCTATAATGCTGTTTAAAATTTGCACTCAAATTTTTAAAGGCATTTTTTGAGAAAACGCAAATTTTCCGTTGTTTAGCAAAATAAAAGTTATACGATTATTTTGAGTGTCTCAAGTAATATTTAGATAAATATTTCATTTAGTACTTAAATTATTATTGTAAAAAATTTCATTGCTAAATATTTCTACCAAAAAGATTTTATATAGTCAACAACAAAAGTTCATCAACAAAAATGAGCATGAATTACAAAACTTAATTGACTTCAAATTGCGCTGAAAATTGTACAAGTAATAGTTTTACAGTAAATTTGAACTGTTTCAAATATGAACTTAAATAAATAAAACGTCAGGTTTTAACAATTAAGGTAGCAAAAATTGTATTTTCCAATGATGTTGCGCTCTAAGATCAGATGACAATGACGTCATAATGCATAATATAATTGTTTGTTACTTTACGGTGTGAATGTATTTATCTACAGAGTTTTTAAATTTGAAACTTAGTGTTCTATGAAAATTATTAATAAAAGGTTATAGCTGTCTACTCTCTCTGAACCTTTCTTCGTGGAAAGTATTAACATGCAACATTCTGGTGCCGAAAAATACTCGGGTAAGTCATACTAAACTTGTTTAAGTTATACTTTCGTCACGAACCCAAATTAAAATGTCAACCGTTGCAGAAAAACTTGGTTTACTTAAACGAAAACGAACAGCACTTCGCTCCGCCGTTACGAATCTGTCAACGAAACAGAATGATCCTTTTAGTATACAAACTGATGTAGAATTTAACATTGAACGTTTACAAGACAAAATTACAGATTTAACCTTGACTGATGATGAAATTCCACGACCTTTTAAACGATGAGGAATATAACGACGATATAATAGAATGCGAAAAATACACAGAAAATGCTCATTTAGCGTTATTTAATTCTAAAAAGAAAATGAGTACGAACACGAATTTTACCTCTGGAAAATCGCCAATAGCGGACAATATACATTTTGCCAGATCGCCAAGAGATGACTATATAAATTACGCTCCTCCGTCTCCAAACGTTACAGTAAAGTTGCTCACAATAAAAATGCGTTTTGTGGCGAAATTGAAGAATTTCATAATTTTTTGGAAACGTTTTGAAAACTGTATTGACAAAAATGAAGGCTTATCGCTGATTGACAAACAAGTTTTTTTAAGGGGATTTTCAGATGGGGGAGAGACAAAGCGACTAGTTGATGGAATTAATATAACTGTAGATACATATACAACAACAAAAGATATTTTAAAATCAAAATACGGCAATAAGGAGAAAATAATACAAACTCATCTCGATTATTTAAAAAAAAAAAACTAACTCCTATCAAAGATCCATCTCCATCAGCATTAAACGAGTTATGTATCGATTGTAACAGACGATTACAAGCGTTGAATGCCTTAGGTAAAAAAACACAATCATACGGGAGAATTTTGGCTCCAAAAATACTTCGTACTTTTCCACATGATATCTGTCGTAATTGGGTTGTATACGCCAAACGTGAAAACTGGGCTGAAGGCGACAATACAAAATTGATAAAATTTTTATCAGAAGAGGTCGAAGGAGCAGTTACTGCAAATAACATCAAAGGTCCACTAGTTCCACATTATTCTATAAAATCCTCTTTGGAAAATTTTAATGTACATTCCAAACCATTTACTAAAGGAAAAAAATTTCACCCTTTTGGCCCTTTTGTGAAACTGCCGGACATTGTCCTCAACAGAGCAACTCTGTGACGGACATAGACACACGCATACAAAATTGAAGGCTACCAACAGATATTTCCTGAGCACTAACCGTGATCACGCCCAAAAAGACTGCTCTCGCAAAGACAAATACAGACAAATAGGTCATAACTTGCAAAAAAGTGAACACATTTTTTCGTCTGATGGTAACCCACAGCTCTTATATTTCGATGAGGAAAGGCGCGGATGATTTCTGATCTCTGGCTGGGAAAACTTGCACATTTTAAAAGTAAGCCAAATTCGCGACATCAGTTACGTCAAAAGTGAAGTAATATTTTTTGCCAACTTGGCTCACTTTTAATAGATGCAAGTAGACTGTCGCCAGATATCTGAATCGTTTGCAACCTTCTTAATTGAAAATTAAAGAGCGATGGGTTATCACAAAATAAAGAATGCTCATTATTTAGTAAGTTATGACATATTTGGCAATAGGATTTAATTCAACTAGTTCAAGGTCGATTTTCGTCTAGTTTCGGCCTTTTTCGCCACAGCAGACCTGTGGATTCGTAATCTACTTACTTTTCTCTACATTCTATAAAAAATTCTGAATGATGTTCAATGAGGTACCTAAACTTGCAATCGGCTATCGGACTATAACTTACCGATTCACGTTTCTTCCCTTCGGACTCGCTTCAAGTCCATTTTTAATACCAGCTTCTCTTCGTGAATTGGCTACAATGTACAAGCAAACATTTCCCACTGCAACTAAACACATTGAGAATAACACTTATATGGATGATTTTGTAAAGGGAACATCTACAGATACTGAAGCTACAATTCTTTATCAAGAAATACAACAACTTGCATCACATATTAACCTACCATTAGCCAAATGGACTACAAACTCTAAGATTTTGCAAGATGTGTGGAAACAAGAAAGCGTTCCTTTTAAGGTTATTACTCAGGTCTTTGACAGTGATATTTTTTTTCCAAATTGATGCGCAGGCAAAGATTGTTCAAGCATCTAAAGAACCACTAACCAAGCGATTACTACTGAAGCTGATGTAAAATATTTACGATTCTCTAGGCCTATTCGCTCCAGTTACAGTCTTTGTGAAGATATTATTCCAATAAAAGTGACTTAGTGATTGTGAGGCACGCCTGCGAGCGCCCTCTTTAAAATGTAAGCCGGTATAATCTCTCATTCTACGCTGAGAGCAAGTACGAAACGGATCTTTCTATTGAAATTCATTACCTCATTTACGTTGCCCAAATGTTGCAAATGCACTGACGTCCCTACGATAGGAGGCTCCAAATAGGACAAGCCTATGTGCCAGCCTCCTTACAGTGATATTCAGTGGGATGAATTATTACCGCCAACTGTAACACAACAGTGGCAAAAGTGGATAAATGAGTTACAATGTCTGAATAATATACGCATCCCAAGATGAATTGTTTTTTCTGAAAAATTCTGAAGATGCCATACATGTGTTTTGAGACACTCCTGAACGAGCATATGGTGCTTGTTTGTACACCCGTCATACAGTTGACATTTCTACAAGGGCTAATCTCATTTGTAATCGAAATAAACTGGCCCCAGTCAAAAAGTCATTCTTCTGCGACTTGTTAGCCGCACTACTAGGAGCTCGCCTTCTTCAAAATTTTGCACCGAAACGAACATGAACTCTTACACATCCATACTATGGAGTGATTCTACTGTAGCTTTAAGATGGATAAAGGGAGATCCCAACCGTTAGAAAACATTTGTTTGCAACAGAACAACAGAAATTCTTCAACACACTACACACTACTCCAGCACAATGGCGCCACTGCCCCGGTACAGATAATCCTGTGGATCATCTTACTCGTGGTACTTTTCCATCACAGCTATCGTTTTTGGAATCTTGGTGGTACCGCCCGAAATGGCTAAAACATGATCCAGAAATTTGGCGCACCAAAGATTTGTCATCACGTATACAGCCGTTAGTAGAAGTTGAATCACGGAAAACCGAGTCTCAATCCTTCTAAGTCGCAACAATAGGACCCATCATAAATATATCTCGCTACAGTTCTTACACAAAACTGCTACGTGTGACGTCTTGAGTTCTTCACTTCCTTCACAACTGTAGAACATAAGAAAAGATAGTTGGTGAATTAAATGCCACAGAGATCAATCAAGCTCGTACCTATTGGATAAAGGCAGTTCAGAAAGAATCATTTCCTTTAGAATACGAAGCTAGTTCGACAGGGAAGTCACTTCCTAAGAATTCAAAAATAGAAAATTTCAATCCTCTTTTCAACAACTTGATACGTCTTGGTGGGTCACTAGAATTTTCTGATTTATCTCAAGCTGAAAAACGTCCCGTCTTATTGAAAGATTCTCACCATTTTATAAGTCTACTCATACGCCAAAAGCACTTAAAAATGCACCATTTCAGTGTTCGGATTGTGCTCTCTCAACTTCGTTCTGAATTTTGGATATTGAGAGGAAGGCAAGACATTAAAAAGGTCATACAGACATGCCTTCCGTGTAAGTTACTGAAACAAAAGCGAGGTGAACTAATGGAAGCTCCATTACCACCTGAGAGAATTCAACAGTCAACTCCATTTGAGACTACCGGAATTGATTTTTCTGGGCCACTTTACGTCAAAAATGAAAAATCGGTTACAAAAGCTTATATTGTCATCTTTACATGCGTCACAACTCGAGTCATCCACTTGGGAGAAGTTTCTGATTTAAGTACTGACGTCTTCCTACTGGCATTACAACGTTTTGTCTCTAGACGTTCCACTCTTCTTACTATTTACTCTGATAATGCTACAACATTCTGCACTGCAGACAAAGAATTGAAAGAACTGTGGAACACCATATCCTCTTCCAAGATACAACGATTCTATGCCCACCACAACATTATTTAGAAATTCATCGCCCCACGAGCGGCTTGGTGGGGAGGATGGTGAGAAAGAATGATAGGCTCAATTAAGCAATGCCTTCGAAAAATTTTGGGTAAAGCATGTTTGGATCATGCAGGACTAATCACTGTGCTATGTGATATTGAAGCCGCTTTTAACAGTCGACCTATTGTACATGAGCACTTTAACACCTTCTCACTTCCTCATAGGCAAGAGACTAACTACTATCCCTTGCAGTTCAACACATTTTGAAAAAAATTTAACACGTTTAAGGAAAAGTCGCCAGCAACTATTGGATTCCTTCTGGAAAATATGGCAAAGGGAATATCTGATGGATTTGCGTACGTTTCATCAAGTGAGGAAATCACCTAAAGTAAACGAAATCCGCGTTGGTGACATTGTCTTGTTACAAGAGGACGTCAGACCACGACACACTTGGAAAAAGGCCAGTGTGGAAGAAACAATCCTTGGTCGGGAAAAAAGGGTTCGCACTTGAGTGCTTCGCTGTAATGGACAAACATTTTTCCGACCTGTGTAGCTAGTCATTCCACTGGAGGTTGACCGGAGCGGGGAGGATGTTGCGGTCTAAGATCAGACGGCAATGACGTCATAGCACATAGTATAATTGCTTGTTACATTAGGATGTGAATGTATTTGGCAACAGAGTTTTTAAACTTGAAACTTAGTGTTCTATGAAAATTATTAATAAAATGTTATGGCTGTCTACTCTCTCTGAAACATTCGTCGTTAAAAGTATTGAAATGCAATAAATTTTATATTGCTCTTTTGCCAATAACTGTTTGGCTTGTCTAAAACGTCAGGAGAAAGAAAATATTATATTTTGAATTACATAGCCGTAATTTTAATATGAGTTTCCAATATTCAAGTTTGTCATTCTATTTATTTCGTGCACAGCTTTTTATTTATTTCTGTATTATATATGTCTACTCATCCACCCAATTTGAAAGAAACTCCTTTCCTTTCTTCTTTAAGTTATTACTGTTTTAACCATTATTGATATTTAGTTTCAAATTACTTTAAATTATTTATCTGCTCTTAATGGGTTCTAAACTAACGCATCACATAGGTAATCTTCACCTAGAGTCGTAGAAACTATCTATAATTACCTACCACTAATTCTATTACTTGTGGGTGTTAAAAGGAAGTTTTGAAATTCGTACGTTGACAGAATATTGAAGTTTCCCTCAGTTTGAGTGGGGCGCCATTAATACACATTACTATCAATCAATAACTTTGCTCCAACACCCAAATTGTTCTATGAGTGAAAGAAGTTTATAAAGCAGTGTATGAAGAAAATATGTTTAGGAGATTACAATCCAGATAATCAAAATCATTGTAAGATCAGTATCGAGTAAACAAATAATAACCAAAATGAAAGAGGCAATCAAATCTAAAAGCCTGGTAGTTTGACGTCAAGAAGCAATTTTTTGCTTTAACAATACCGAGCCTAGTAAACAAATAAAAAAGGGGAAAAAATGGCTTAAAACCTATGTACAGTTTACCCAGGGCCTTAAGTCCAAGCCCCTTAAGAAAGTTGTTGTTTTTTATTTGAGTTTTATAACGCATCGATACATCAATACTACTGAACAACATCAGCATACATTTCTTTTTATACAAGCAGGCGGAGCAGGTGCATGTCCACACAATGCCTTTCCTGCGCATGCCCAAACATTAAGTGAGGACGGACATTGAACCACACTTTTGATCAAGTCCAATCTAAAAGCATATTAGTCTGACGTCAAGAAGCAATTTTTCACTTTGTTGTCTGTCATAAAAAAAAACCTTATACTATGGGAAGCTTAAAATAATGAAATCATAAAGACATACAAATATATAGTTGCGTGGACGGGTTCGAAAGATTTGAAGCCAAAGCAGATCAAAACTTGCAGAAGTTTATTCCACTATAACTCTTCACAGATTCCTTTACAACTCCAGAACTTCTCGTTCTAGTAGACAGAATACAGCTCTTTTCACAACAATAGAGCACAAAACAGCAGTTAAAAACTTGACAGCACAACTGCTCAAATCGCTGCAAAAGACAATGCAATACAGTTCGCTTTCGGAACTCTCTGAACGCTCACTAAGACTCAGTATCTCAACTCAGTAATTCCACTCAACTAATGGACTCAGCTAACAACTAACTTCCCCGCTCTCTTGGTCAGCCTTATATAGGACAGGTGAATTTTCGTGAATCTTCTAGAGGTAGATATTTGGAGAACTTTCCAGATCGTAGTCGAAAAGTTCTATACATGTACATGGGGACCGAAAATGTCGCCAAATGGTCGCCAAGTTTGGTGACATTTGGCGATTTCACACCAAATTTGGCGAACACAAATTAGTCGCCAAGACCGTCGCCAACTTGGCTCTATCTCGCCAATTTGGCGAAATTGCCATTACCATAATGTTAAATGCTCTGCTCCTTGTAACACTCGCTTCCCAGCGTTACCTCTGTAAAACCCGTTATCAAGCATTGAGTCCCATATTGCCGGGAAACAAACTAACGACGAACTATTTCACTACCTTATGCGAAATGTACATAAATTTTACTATTTACAAAATTAACACTACGAAATATTTACAAATATACAAAAATTCGTATCAATATAATAAGGGAAATTCACGAATTCCTAGTAACTGCACATTTCTTAGCAAAATCAAATAGAAACCTAGTATGTACAAATATTTGCAATTTATTAATCTAGTAAGTCACTGTCAATTGCTATGCCAAAAAATTTAAGTATCCATCCGTTCAAACTTGGAATGCCCAAACTGATTTCTGGCAAGAGAAAAATCAGCGTTTCTATGCGTTGATCAGCACAGCATGACTACTGTTGCCCTTAAGCCAGTAAACTCAAATTAACCAAACCAAACTGTACCCTTGATCGCAAACTGAGTTTCATTTTTAAAACGTTTTTCTTCACGAGTAAGGAGTCAAACAATTGCAAATGAAAACAAGTCTCTAAAACTATTGATTCATACACAAAAAAATGGTAAATTAGAGTCTTAAGAGATGGAAATCAAGTATTATGTGTCAGTGACAAAATAGAAACGCGCTTGGAATCATGTATCTCTAGAGTGGAGTATTGTGAACCAAACCTATGCATTAACTAATAATGATTGATGTAGAAACTAATAACAATTAAAGTTGTAAAAATGGGTCATTAAGGATTTTTCTTCAATCGCAAATTAGAAACTATTCAATCAATAATAATTAAAAAAAATTAGTGTTTTATACGAATATATATATAAGTTTGAATCACTTAATACACTTGTTTCAAGTTTGAATCACTTAATAACTCTGAGAATAGATAATCTAATAAAAAATATTGTAACAAAAGTATCTTTAGTTCTTTTGGTTTATTAACTTTTTATAAACATATTTTTAAACTTTATTAAAAAATTAAAATTTTTAAATTATTAAATCATATATATATATATAAGATTTAATAATTTAAAAATTTTAATTTTTTAATAAAGTTTAAAAATATGTTTATAAAAAGTTAATAAACCAAAAGAACTAAAGGTACTTTTGTTACAATACTTTTTATTAGATTATCTATTCTCAGAGTTATTAAGTGACTCAAACTTAAAAGCATGGTGTGGACTAGCATTAAAAACAACATGAACGAAAATAGGATACCTCGCATAATAAAAAAAAGCATACACAAACTAATATAGTTTAAATAAATAAGACACAAACACCTTAAGTTGGTTGGTTGTTTTCAGATTATCTGGCGCCGTCAGCAACACGAGGGCTATAATGCGCCGAAACATTCGTCAAGCCAACATATATTTACAAACACCCATGCCTAATACGGGACTCGAACCCGCAACCTCGCGGTCTAGAAGCTAGCACGCTAACCACTCTACCGTTTGGTCGGCACACAAACACCTTAAGAAATAAAATACTTACCTCGAGTTCCGTGACTGCACTAGCCACACATTTAAATTTATTAATGTGAGTGTGGATGCAACTCTTAACTTTTACAAAAGTATACAGAACAAAGCGAATAGCAAACCTGCGAATGAAAAAAATTAATGTAAAAATTATTATACCAGGTGTTAAGGTTCAAAAACAACGAGGCTTCAAACTTTTTGGTCCGTTTTTCTTATTCGGTGATATAGATTTTTCAAAAAAATTAATATTTATTTGATTAAACTGAAAGAGGGAAGTAACGAATGTTAAGAAGGGTAATAAAAAACATACCTTGTCTTTTTTTTTTTCTTCTTTTTTTCCATTTTACTTTGAAAAGGGTTTTTCAAAATAAAACACGTTTTTGTTCGTTGCTGTAAAAAATCGTGTGATCTTAAATTAATATACTTTCTAAATTGAAAAGCTGAAAGGTTTTGAGTGTGTTTAGGGTTAGGTGAATGAATAGATATAATGTATCCCTTTCTTGCACGATTTAATAGTAAACGAAGAGCTTAAACTATCACCGATTTAGAATCAATGTAAGCTGAAATGCTCAATATAAGATAAGAAATGATTAATGATACTGCGATGTTCACAGACAATTTATTTGAAATTACAGAATTTAAATTTTTACTCAGCTCCTGAAACGGAAAGAGGTTAACTGGAAAAATGTTGCTGAGATTAAATCAGATTAATGCAAATTAATACTCCATCTTATGTAACAGACCGAAATTTTAATTTTGTAATAATTCTGGTACGGGATATAGCGATAAGTGTACAGAATATGTGGTTAAAATTTCATAAGGATCAGTTTAGTAGTTTCTGAGATTTTTTCAACATCGCAACCTTTTGAGGATTCCTGTTTACCTGGCATTTTCACACAAAAAAAGTGGTTAAAATCATTTTTTTTTAATGTTTTTGTTAAGCCTAACAAGTTTTATATCAATAAACATAACAGTATTCTTAAAAAATTAATAAAAATAGCGTTTTTTTTTCATTCATCCAAAGTAGATAGAGCCCCTTAACCTATTATCAATTCGTAGGTGATTCATGGTCAAGCTACTTTAAAACTAACCCATTCAGCTTCGAGGAGACTTCAATACTGATTCGCTTAACATATTATTTTTAATATTTAAATAACGTCTCGAGTCCTTGGCATATCTAGAGGCTGGGGTGGGGGTGATAGAGCTGCAGCCCCCCCCCCCCCCTTCAGCCACCCGAAAGTCGAGAAAAAAATTACTTTAAATTTCCAATGTTGGAGCTATTTGCAAAAAGTCAATAATATCCTCGTTTAACAAGCTT
The DNA here is from genome assembly GCA_963978545.1 of Linyphia triangularis. NCBI lineage: Eukaryota > Metazoa > Arthropoda > Arachnida > Araneae > Linyphiidae > Linyphia > Linyphia triangularis. The sequence goes on along the minus strand of OZ021721.1, from coordinate 8,383,699 downwards.
TCCAAGTCAGTCATTTTTTTTCCCAAAGTAATTATAACAACGAAGAACGAACACAAACACATTTATTTTAAATTGAAAAATTTAAAAACTCAAGCGAATTTTAAAAAAAACTTGTGCACAATGCAATCGGTTTTACGCCATGAGGCAGTTCAAAGAGAAAGTATACTCTAAGAGTTTCTTCATCCGATCACCGCTGCCATCAAAGAAATTGAAGTTTTATCGGGAAAAAATCCAAGCAAAGCACTTAGATTCTTAAATACTATATGCAATTTTAATTTTGTAGTGTCTTTATATATAGCAGGTCAAATCTTCTCCTATCAATACAACCTTTCACAATACATGCCAGAAAAAAATTTAGACTTGATCAATGCCATTTAAAATCTATTTTAACACGTTGATCGCCACGCGAATTCTTAAGGAAATCTCCTTCAAGCCACGCTCGCTGACAGGAGAGCTGGTATTTCGGTATAGTAACTGATTAAAGTAAAACGCACTACTAAAAGATTGAAATATACTCAATACAGCTGTGTAAATATACAGCCATCGCAGTTGAAGATATTTAAGTTTAGAATGAAATGCTTGTAGACATTCATTCAACACGTTATGCATCAAGTCTGTTTTGTCTTGTTTATCGTTCGGCTCGTGGCCGGAGTTCCTTTTACGACAAAGTAATATGTTATGAAAAAAATGTGACAATATGGTAGAGCAATGGCCAGAAAAATGGCTAAACAAGTTTTCATATTTTGTGATACCTGCGAATGACAACCGTTTTTATGTTTACCGTGTTTCAATAAAATCCATTAAAATGCCTTAAGGGGGGGTATGGTACCGAAATTTCTTAAAAAATACCAAATTTTTTTTTCTGATTTTAAAAAATAGTTCATACATTCCTGAAGAGAATTATGTTTTTATTTTATTCCTCCGGTGATTAGAACGCCACAAAATTACCTGTGATTTAAACATCACTAATGGGCGTAACACCTTGAAGCGTCTGCTTAAAGTGCGTTTTTCGAACACTAGTGTTTTTCACAGATGTTGCATGTTCAAATCGATATATCTCCAGAACCATTAACAATTGGCTATTCAAATTTTTGGAGCATTTAATTTATATAGTTTTAAATATTTTGTCTTCACAGAATTTTATTTTTTTAATTCTGTTTTAAAATATAATTTTTAGCGTAAAAGATAACATAAAAAAAAGCAAAAATTTCAATATTTTACTTTGAGAATTTTTTTAATTTTTTTTAGTTCACCTATCAAAATTCTGTGAAGACAAATTTTCTTTATATAATTATGTATTACAGAAAGCTTTCACTTTGAAATTTTTTTTATTTTTTCTTGACTTATATCAAAATACGCAAACATCAATTATTATGGATTTTTCTTGGTTTTTAAATTTTTTTTAAATAATAAAACACAATATTTAAAAAAACATTTTCTCAAAGATATATAAATAGTATGTCATACATAAAATAAATTTTTGACGTAAAAATGTACATAAATAAAGTTTTTTTTATTTTCGGTACCGCATCCCCTTAATGATATAATCCTGTAATAAATAAAAAACTAAAAAAAATTTTAATAATTTTTCAGTAATAACTTAAAACAATATAATTTGTTTAGTTTTATGTCATATATTACCAAGTCAGACACTGATGGCTGACGCGGCCTAAACGGAAAGTTCAGTGTCAGCCACCGACGGCTGAAGGGACGCTCAATGTGTTAAACAAAACGAGAGAGGATGAAAGTAAATTTCGACAGTTTTATGAAGAACTTAAAATGATCATCCTAGCTTTAAATGTTAATAAGAGTATCCCCAAAATTCGTGGAACACAACGCCACCGGGAAAATATTCTTCATCAAACAGCTAATGAATATTACGAACGGATTATCTTCATTCCGTACTTAGATGATATTCTTTCATCTTTAGAAGATAGATTTTTTAAGAAACTTTAAAGGCATTCAGAAAGCTCATACGCATAAACACATACAGTGGAGAATTTCCTATGATAGAAAATTTTATAAAAGCGATTTGCCTAGTTTTCAAAACGTCATCGAGGCAGAAATTGAAATGAGAAGACAAAAGGGAGCTCTATCCATTATTTAAAAAAAAAAAAAAAATTACTGCCATTGATGCTTTCTGTAGACGTATTTCCGAATATACGTCAACTATTAAATATTCTGTGAGTTCTACCAGTTTCGGTCACAACTGCTGAAAAAAGTTTTTAACTTGATGATCATTAAAATCATATACAAGAAGTTACATGAACGACATAAGGTTGAACGGACTAGCAATTTTGTCCATTCCCAACGACAAAAATATCTGATAACATGATTTTAAATAAAATTTTAATAATATAACCCATAAAAACAAATTTTTTAATATAAATCTTTTATATGCATTGCCAAATTTCATGTGCAATTGCAACTTATTGAGCTTAGATCGAGTTTTCATAGTGTTGGACCAAAACGAAGAAAACATTCATTCCAAACTATTTACGAACATTTTTTGCCCTCAAAACCTTATGGGATACATGATCATTCACAGCAAGTATCTTTCAGCTTGATTGGATGACGGCAAGTGGGTTAATTATCCCTGCAAAGATTTTGTTGTAAAAGGTAGGTTTCAGTCATTAAATATTGCCAAATTGTGTTGAGCTTGGTAACTGAATAGAACGTGAGTAAATGCTGAAAAGTCTGGCATAAGACAATAAAAATGTGTGTTGTATAAAAGTGGAGTTTTAGTGACAGTTCCAAAGCTTGATAGAAAATATTGTCAGAAAACAACAAGTTTCAAAGTTCCTGCTTGATTAGAAGAGGGTTTGTAAATATATCATAGCAATAATAGAAGCGTGTATAAAAGCGGCCTTTTAGTGACAGTAACAGCTTCCAAAACTTTGTAGAATGCATCTTCATAGTCAACGAGTCTATCTGCCAAATTTCAGCTCAATTACGCGATGCCAATTGTGTTAATTGGTCATCCGAAGTCACAAAGTAACGTGCATAAAAGCGATCTTTTAATGATTGTGATGGGCCCCATAACTTGATAATATACATTGTCAGATAGATTCCAAGTCGATGACTAGTTTCATCTCGATTGGATGACGGTAAATTGGTTAATTGGCCCTCCGCATATTTGCGCACCACACAGAAACTCTCAAAATAGACTAGAGGAAACAAACTAGTGGACTTAATATTGTCAGAAAGTAATTAGTAAGTTAAGTATCTTTTAAAAAAATAACGTACCTCTTTGCTTATTTTTTTCTTCATTTATAAATAAAAAATTTAGATTAATTAAAATGTGTGTAATTAAAAAAACAGTTTTTCATTTCACTTTCAACAAACACCAAAAAAACAATATACATAAAAAATAATAAAGCTGTTAAGTTCTCCTCCCCCCCCCCCCCTTCTCCCTCCCGAAATGATGTGTCTGAATACGTCACTGTTTTGAGTGATAGTAACCGATAGTGTCTTAATATGGTTTTCAAAATCATGTTTCAAGTTTTAAATAATAATCAACAAATTTGGAAGTTTAGCAATGATTCTGATCACGAAACAGTTTAACAAATCGAGCAGTGTTTGCGTCCCCTCCTCTCGAATTCTAGTCAAATACTTTACCAACTAAGCTAATGAATTCATGTGTTGACACTTTATACAATAGTCCATAGCCATTTACGATTATCTCGAATACTAAACACGATTAAATTTAAATTTTTAAATCTAAAATAGTTTTATGCTCCAAAATAAACTTGAAATTTTCAATAGTCGTTTAACTTTCTTAATTTTTTGCTGCCTGCCTGTACGTTTTGAAATTAAGTATAAGCAGTCGAACAGATAATTAGATGTTCTGTTCAAAAAATATAACAAGCCACATATGGTATACATTTTTAAATTTTCTAATATATAAATTTAATTTGATATCAATTCAAAATCTAATAAGGAAAGAAAGCTTTTATAAGAATGGCTAACAGTTTTCCTAGTAATTCATAATAGTACCACAACTTACAAAAGAAACAATCCCCAAAATTTAATAAATGAACGATTCGTATCGTTGGATTTTACGAGTTTATCAAAAGCTAATTATTATTACTGTAAGAACTAACCACAAAATAAATAAGCAGTGTTTAATGTTTATCAGAAAGGATACGAAAAATGCTTATACAAAAATAAGGGAACTGTAATAGGGTATTTGACACCATCAACAAATAATTACCAAATGCTGCATATTTATAGTATTTAACGAAATAATAATAATGCAAGCAGTTTTAACTCGAAATAATTGCTCAAATTTTTATAAATCAAATTTTAAAAATTGCTTTTCTGAGCGCCTCGTCACGTGATCAGAAACGCTCGGATAAGCTCCTCCCAGAGTGTGACGTCAATGTTGACCACATTTGTAAGCAAACAGCTTCATACGTTTATTTTAAAGCTTGGTTCATCTCTTTTCCTACTATATAATAAATTATGACTATTGAAGGTAACTTTTAGGAAATATTTATTTAAAGAAGTGTTATTGGAACATTGGAAGACGGTTTTGTAAAGGTACACATTTCGAATTTACCCAAAATAGATGTTTTTTGGTGGGGTTCTTTTTCAAGTCAAGCTCAGAATTTTATTCTGCAGAGTTTAGAAATGTTAAAACATTTGTGTAAGTATCAACAATTCTCACAGTTCTTATAATTAGAAAAGCAACAACAACTCTTTTACAGTTATAATAATCATAAAAACATTAGGATAAAAAAAAAAAAAAAAATAGCAATTAATATAATTCGCTGAGTACTGTTAAAACGGAGTGAAAAGGAACAATTTTCAACTTTCAAAGTAAAAATAGAGTGTAATAATATCGTTAACGAACATATTTTTGATTTAGGAACGTGGGTCTTACCTTCTTCTATAATGTTCAAGCCCCAAAATGTTGGAAAAAACGTGACTTACATTGATTTTGATTTTTTTCTTGTTCCGATTCACCCCGCAGAAAGAGATGAATCGGAACACTCGTTACAATTTATGTCTGATCTTATTTAAATGTTTACAGGGCAAAAAACAAATAATAATGCATTGTGGTGAATAGGAACACAAAATTATCATAAAAAAATCATTTAATATGCCGGATAAAATTTGTGTTTGTCAATTATTGTCAAAACAAATCATATGTTTGAAAGCGTATCAACTCTTATATAACTCTCCTATAACTCATCCTGGGCACATGTGTACACAACTTTTCTGGAGTTTTAAATGAAGTACTTGTACAGTGGGGTACTGCATAATACCGATACAGGTGAGACATTTCTTGGAATGAAATCAAAAGAAAAACACATTTCGCGCTGGAAACTCACTCGCGATTGCGATGTTGTGTATGCAAGATTGACGTCACACAGACAGACGGGTTTTTGAGCAGCGTTTTAGGGGCGGGGCTTCTTCTTGCATTTTAAAATGCAATTTTTAGCGTTTTGCGGCATTATTTTGAAAAAAGAAAAAATATGTGTCTTTTATTTTGTGCATACCTTTTATTTAAAACATATTTTGAAAATTTGTCAAATACCCTATTCATCAGCTTTTGTAAATGCATTCTAGTGAAAAGGAAATCACCTTTAGTTCTCTACCCTGGCGCTGTTTTCCTTACACAAAAAGGATATTAATGGAAAAGACAGTTTTATAGCGAACTGCATCACCTGGTGGTGCTAAGTAGTAAATTTAAGCAACTTTAATCGGCGGGTATCGCTTCGTGTCGGCCCTTATCGCCTTTAGCAATATTGGAGGATAAAGGGAAAAATCTAAATGATTAAAAAGCAATAAAGTTTCACGCTCTTCCTATGACATAATTCAACTGAAATTTAAAAAGTATGATCCAGTGCCTTATACAACGCATTTAGGCACTTGAATTGAAAAGAAACTTTGACAGCTAATCTTATGCTTTTATTTCACTTCATTAATTTATATTTGTTGTGCATTCACATCCAAATAACTTATTTATTCTGATTAAAATCATTTTGGCAGCAGGAAAGAGTTTCAAGAATGATCGCTTTAATATAATTCATTAGTTTTCCAAAAAGATTATACAAACGTAGGTAAAAGTGACCTGTTACTGTCAGTGACAGCCACCAAAACTAGAATGATTGTCATCTACACCGAATCTCTCTGCCGAATTTCAACCCGATCAGACGATGGCAAGTGCCTTAATTAAGCTTCCAAACATTTGCCCGACAGCCACACACAAAATCGAAGTTAATATAAAGGATTTAATAATATAACCCAAAAAAAACAGATGTTTTTTGGGTTTTTTTAAATCCTTTATATTCATTGTCAATTTTTATATTCACCAACACCAATATCAGAAACATTTTTATCAGCAAAATGTGAGGCAAACTACGTTTCAAAATTTATTTATTAAAAAAGAACGTGAATTTATGCTCTCAAGTTCAAATATCATTTATTTATTCTAATTAAAGTAATTCTATTGTTTATTTATTTAAAAAAATTGGCAACAGGAAAAGAGTTTCTTCAATGGTCGGTTAAATCAACTTTAGCGTAATTGGGTGACAGCAAGTTGGTTTATTAGTATTCTGTAAAAGCAACCTTTTAGTGACAGTAACATCCCCAAAATGTGATAGAATTCATTGTCATCGAATCTATCTGCCAAGTTTCAGCCCGATTGGATGACAGCAAGGGGGTTTAATAGGGGTACGCAGATTTGCCTCCCATTGACACACACGCCCAGACGGCACACACACACACAAATCGAAGTTAATATAAAAGATTTAAACAAGAGAATCTTAATATATTTGAAACTCATTTTCTCAAATTCACTTGTTACATAGTATGCTCATCCACTAAGCAATTCAAATATAAATTATGCAGTAGTTAAAACAATTCCTTACTTCTTCGTGGAATATTAAGAACTATCTCGCACAAATAATAATTTAGTTAATAACAAATCCACACCTAGCTCTTGGCGCTTTAACTGTACTAATATAATCTTTGAAAAATTCATAACAAATTAAGTTTTTATGTGAAAGTTAAATTTCATTTCTAATCGGTACGAACTATATCTAATCGTATGAAAACATTTTATCAAAAATTAACTTCTTTAGCATTAATGTCTCTAGGAGAGATATATTGAATTATCTAGTCGTCAACTCTGGCTAATGACCAAACTGCTAGGTTAATGACTATAAATGACTGTACGACATCGTTTTTCTACAAGGTTGAGAAAATATGTTAATGACAAATAAACGGTTCATTCTTGATTCCCACAATTGATAAGTTTACCAGTAGACTATTTTGGAAAAAAAAAAAAACACTGCTAAAAATATTAAGTGAATACTAGCGGGAATTTTTCGAAATGTATTAAAATTGATTTTTTTTTTTAATTGCAGAAAAGAATTCTCCTCAAACTTATTGCTCAAAGAAAAATTCTTTTAAAAAATTATAAATAATAAAATAACTCTAAATAATAAATAAGTAAACATAATCTTAAAAAATTGCGTCAGTTGAAGATACATTTCCCAAGTATACAACACAAATTCAAAATAATAGAGTAACAGAGCTTTCTAAACTAAACTTGGCAATGCGTCGTGTAAAATGAACATTTTCAAATTAAAAGAGTGACGTATGTTATTTAGGAATTGGCAAAACAATTTTCAACAACTATACAGATATTATTTTAATAATTTAAAGGTCATTAACACATTTAAAAAGTTTGTTAATTTTTTATACGGATCAAAAAATTAGAATAATCAATTAATTCAATATGGATTTGAAAAGCAGACAAAATCTTTGCATACCTATTAACAGATAGGTTGCGACAAGTATAAATCTTGGCGCTTGGGAAATCTTACGTCAGTCTTTTGCTGAAAATGGGTCTTCAATGTAATATTTCTGAAACAATGAAATCGTGTATTTTATCATAAGTTGGAACGAAACAACAATTTATCTTAGATCAAATGAATGTTTCACAATCAACGGTTTTGAATATAGCCTCTAGAGACCTGAATCTGGAAAGGAGATTTTTTTTCAAATTTTTTTGTGTTTTTTGCTTATTGAGGATCAAATAACATAAAAACAATTGACCTTAAAAAAAAATATTGTACAAAAAATTCACAAGTGTGTCCATTTAAATGGACACCCGGTCTTTAGAGAATAGAAAAACCTGCTAACTAAAAAGTAACCAAAGTAAATGTGGCAGAAAGTTTGTAACAACTACCAGAGGTGAACTCAAATTAAAACGAATCGTCCAAAATAATCGCTTTAAAATTGTTTTTTACATAAAGAAGTATTGGAAAGAATCTGGAGTTGTCGTGTCAAAGTCACTAAACTCAGGCGATTGTGTAAATTTGAGTTTCTATCGTGGGTCCCCAGAGTAAAACCAAAGATGAACATCAAGCACAGTTGTGCACGACTCTTCTTGTGCAAAGAGAAGCTCATCTGGATTCTGGAGAAGCTCAACTGGAGTTTTAAACAAGATTTATGAAAGGTATCACGTTTTTAATGCCAAACCCGAACACTTCCTCTATCAATAAAGATTCATCTCTGAATAAAACTCTTTCCCACTCTTGTTGCCCCCAGATGAGCTTCACTTTGCATCAGGAGAGTCATACACGTCTCTGTTTCATGTTCATCTATGGTTTTACTTTGAGGTCCCACGATTTAAACTCAAATTTATGCAATCGCCTACGTGTAGTTGACTTTAGCACGACAACTCCAGATTCTTTCCACACTCATTGATGTAAAAAATAGTTATAAAGTGATTATTTTGAACGATTCGTTTCAATTTGCGTTCAGGTCTAGAGACACCTGCTCATCTCCAACCGAGGAGCAGGTCCAAAAACCGGCAGAATGAACCCCAATCCAGTTAACATTCCATTTGTTTTCATGGAATTGTCATGGGTTCCACCATAACTCGGGAGATGTTAAACATCTCGTTGATGAATTCCAACCTGTCTGTATATGTTTGCAAGAGACGCTTCTCAAACAATTCCAGAGCTCTCTGATTAGGGGGCATAGTTCCATTCGGAAAGACTTCACCAGCGGTGATCAAGCAGGTGGAGGAGTCGCTATCTTTACATCTACTAGCACTCCTGCCTCTCCGCTGTCTCTCACTACAATCCTCCAAGCGGTTGCTGTGCGAGTCGCTGTGCAAAGTTTTATCACAGTGTGGTCTGTCTATTTACCCCCTATTGAAACAGTTCGGCAAGCAGATCTGAACAGATTGTGCGGACAGCTGCCACCCCAGTTTATCATATTGGGGGATTTCAATGGTCACAGTCCTCTATGGGGTAGCTCCGACACTAATAATCGGGGAAAGCAAGTGGAAAAGTTTATTGACAACCAAAATTTATGTGTCCTTAACAATGGGCAAAATACATATTTCCACTCCCCTACGAGGACATTCCATGTCATTTATCTCGTCTTGTTTTCACCATCTCTTTTCCCAAACTGGAGCTTTCATGTCGGATCTGATCCCTTCCACAGTGATTACTTTTCAGTGCGCCTGAAAGAGGTAGCGATTGATGATCATCCTTCCCGGATCCCTCGATTCAGATTTGAGGCTGCAGACTGGACGAGTTTTTCATCCTTTATCCAATTGTCTGACGAGATTGTGGACCAAGACGACATTGACGTTGCCACCAGTTTTGTTACCAATGCATTAATGAAAGCTGTTCGATTGTCCATTCCCATTCCATCAACGAAACTAACGAAGCTGCCAAAGCCGTGGTGGAACAATTATTGTAAATTGTCCCACAAGAAGCAACGGAAGGCTTGGTGTACATTCCGCCGCTATTCATCTGAAGCAAATTTTATTATTTTTAAGCATGCTTGAGCTGAGGCTCGCAAAATAAGTCGACGAAGCCAGAGGGATTCTTGGAGGGTGTATTTAAATACTATGACATCATCTACTCCCTCCAAAAGGGTCTGGGACAAGGTTAATAAGATCAAAGGCCGGTATTCAATCCATTCTATTACTCTTTTGGAGAATGGTCAGGACGTTGTCTCAGAGTCTAAACAAATTGCTGATACTCTTGCCGATGCTTTCTCTAAAGTGTAGAGAAACTCTAACTATAGAGAGCCGTTTGCCACGTATAGGCTTAGAGCTGAGAGGTCGAAATTGGAGTTCTCTACCGATAATAGGGAAGGCTATAATGCTGATTTCAACATGGCCGAGTTGAGTAGGGTCCTGTCTAGTACCCACAACTCGGCTGTGGGACCTGATAGAATCCATTATACCATATTTAAACATCTGCATCCACTCCAGCTCAAGCTGATATTGAAACTTTTCAATCGCATTTGGCGAGAAAACACCTTTCCGTCATCCTGGCAACGAGCTTTAGTAATCCCTATAGTAAAACCTGGCAAAGATTCAAAGAATCCCTCTAGCTACCGCCCTATAGCATTGACAAGTTGCTTTTGTAAGATTTTAGAAAAGATGGTTAATGCGAGTCTTATTTTTTACTTAGAAACAAACAATTATCTCTCCCAATTCCAGGGTAGCTTCCGTCATGGACGTAGTATTGTCGACAATCTCCTTCTCCTCGAAACTTCCATTCGGGAGGCTTTCGTCAAGAGGAGTCATCTAGTATCTGTATTCTTTGACAAGGAGAAAGCTTATGATCGTACTTGAAGGTATGGCATCAATTGATCGTCCAGTTTTTAATTCCATACGCATGCGTCACTTTCATAATACTATCTAACATAGGATCATCTCAGCATATTCACTTTTTTTAATTTTTATTAGAAATTGATTTTTACCATTGTATTTACTGCTTTGTCTGTTTATATTTCTTAACTGCTTTTAACGTAAACTACTCCATGTAGTAAATGTACTTTAGAAAATTTTTAAATGGACTATTGATAGATAAGATCAGACTCACAATGTTTCGGCGCAGTATGGCCTTACTGAGCTCTTGTGCCAGAAAATGATGCTAAGCAACCAACCATATTGTTAAATTGTTAGAAGTTGCGTCATGAAATGCGCTGCGGATGAATCAGTGCCATAAGTGAAGATTTTTAAAGTCAGCCCCCCCCCCTCCACTCCCTCCCCATTATATATTATACATTAACCAAAATACATTAAACAATTATACATTATATTACTCGTACATATATTTCACTCTTCTTAATAAAAACAAAGGGAATTGACTGATTGATTTATGCACATTTCTCCCCATTTTTTGTGCAGATAGGTAAAAATATTTTATAGCTCTATCAAAGTACTTATAGTTGGAGGTTAAAAGTATTCTATTAACCTCCAATCTTGACAATGTTCAAGCTTGAGGTTAAAAGAACACTTTTAATTAAAGTTAAAATGTTTTCACTCTATACACTACTTTGAATGCTGCAAATATAATCCTTAAAATACGGCAAGCAACTGCCATTTTTGGACGAACATCATTCTGAATTTTTTATAGAAATTGGAGAAAAGTGAGTAGATTACGAATACCCTGGTCTGCCGTGGCAAAAATGGCCGAAACTGATCAAAAATCGACTTAAAATTAGTTGAACTAAATTCCGATTGCCAAATATGTCATAACTTGCCAAAAAGAGAACAAACTTTTTCGTCTGGCAACCCACTGCATTCTGATTTTCAATGAGAAAAAGCGCAAACGATTTCTGATCTCAGGCTCGGAAAACTTGTATCTTTTAGAAGTGAGCCAAATTGGTGACATCAGTTACGTCATTAGTGACGTAATGTTTATTGCCAATTTGGCTCATTTGTGAACGATGCAAGTAAGCCATAGACACACATCCGAATCGTCTGCAACCTTCTTAATTGAAAATTAAAGAGTGAGGGTTACCAAATAAAAAAATGCATTATTTGGCAAGTTATGGAGCATTTGGCAATTGGATTTAGTTCAACTTATTAAAAGTCGATTTTTGTCCACTTTCGGCTATTTTCGCCACGGCAGACCCAGGGGATTCGCAATCTACTCACTTTTCTCCAAATTCTATAAAAAATTCAGAATGATGTTCGATGGGGTCCAAAAATTGCAGCTGCCTCACAGTCTATACCAGAACTAACTGAAAGTTTAACCCTTTGCAATCGAACGGCGCCTCTCAGGCACCACATGATTGGATGCCCCAACACGAGAAGACCACTATGTTTGATGTGGAAATTCGATGCATGGCCAATGAATGTGTTTAGTTTCTATGAAGCGAATCCGTAACCTAGAATCGAATAAAAAATGCCGCGAAATGTCTCGAGTTGCTGGTCCTTCCGCGCGAAAAAGGACTCGAGTGCAAAGGGTTAACCCTTTGCACTCCAGTGGCGCCTCTCAGGCGCCACACGATTTGATGCCAAACCACGAGAGGACCATTAGGTGTGATGCGGAAATTCGATGCAAGGCCAATGACTGTGTTTAGTTTCTATAAAGCAAATCCATAAACACCAGCCGAACCTAAAATGTCTCGAGTTGCTGATTCCTCCGCGCGAAAAAGGCCTGAAGTGCAAAGGGTTAATATCGGTAAAAACTATAACAAACAAAGGTTATGATGTAATTTTCGAAGAAAATCATTGTGTTATAAATAAAAACAGAAAACAAGATACGCAATTTCCGAAGATGGTCTATATGAGTTAAAAACTAGTAATAAGAATAAAAAGTATTTAAGTTTTAATGAAGTAGAAAACACCGATAATAATAATCAAATAAAAATTGAATGGCAAGTACAGAGGGAATACCTAGCAGACGGAATTGAAATAAATCCATGTAAGCATGAATTAAACAGTACAGTATGTGTAAAATCTAAGTTAACCAACCAACCATACACAAGTTGTACTAAATATAGGGCAAAAGAGGTACTTTCTTTAGTGCATACAGATTGATGTGGTTCTTTTTGAAGTAGAGACAATAGGTGGTAAAAGGTACTTTCTTATTTTTGTGGATGATTATTCACGATATACGATGATTTATTTATTAACAAGTAAAGATGAAGTTGCAAGTAAAATTAAACATTTTGTGATTTCTACCTCAAATAAATTTAAGAAAATGGTTAAATCAATCAGATCGTATAACGAATTAGAATACTGTAATCAAGAACTTGAGAACGTCTTACAAGAAAAGGGAATAGCACATCAGTTAACCATTCCATATTCAACTCCTCAAAACGTTGTAGCTGAACGTAAACATAAAAGTTTAGTTGAAATGACAAGAGCAATGCTCTTACCAGCAAATTTGAAGAAAGATTTTTGGGGTGAAGCGGTAACAACAGCTACATATTTGCAAAATCATTTGCCAACAAAAGCAACTAACAAAACCCCTTACGAACTGTGGAACAATCATAAACCAAATTTGCCGACTAAACGGTACAGTGGTTAGCGTGCTAGCTTCTAGACCGCGAGGTTGCGGGTTCGAGTCCCGTGTTAAGCATGGGTGTTTGTAAATGTATGTTGGCTTGTCTAATGACGAATGTTTCGGCGCATTATAGCCCTTGTGTTGCTGACGGCGCCAGATAATCTGAAAACAACCAACCAACCATAAACCAAATTTTAAACACATCCGCGTTTTTGGATGCAAAGTGCTATTTTACTTAAACAAGCAAAAGAAAAGAAAATTAGAGAATAAAGCCAACGAAGGAATTTTTGTCGGTAACGACATGCAAAGCAAAGGTTACAGGATATTTACTGGGCAAAGAAGAATAACCATTTCAAGAACTGTAAAGTTTTTAGAAAATTTTGAAGAAAAACTATTAAATAATATAAAAAGGCCTTATTTTATGCACAGAAATGATACTCAAGAAGATTTTGAATCCGAGGAGGAATCTGCGAAAGGTAAAGAATGTGATGAAAAACCAGAACTAAGAAGGAGTACAAGACCAAATAAAGGTGTACCACCAGACAGACTGGGATACAATATAAAAGAAAATGCAGAAGAACTAAGATTTGCCGAATTTGATTGGTTGGTTGTATTCAGATTATCTGGCGCCGTCAGGAACACGATGACTATAATGTAAGGAATATAATAGAAATCAACTATTGCCCTACAGTGGAAATAGTAGCTGATATTTTGACCAAGCCATTGGGAAAGCCACGATTCGAATCACTGAGGAAGTAAGTAGGAGTTTAACGGCGCAAGGGCAACACATGGGCCATACTGCTCGAATCACTGAGAGAAATGATAGGAGTACTGCAGAATAGTCGAGCATGCGGGGGTTTGTTAGAGAATGGTAACACTTCAAGTGTTTTCAACTAACATAAAATGCTCGAACCCTTCAGAGGATTGATTGTCCCTTTCCACCCATCCTGCCAAAGTGAATCTCTCTATATATAAGGCAAAGACCTCACTCATGACTACTCCCACTTCCCACATGTCTACGCCTACCAAACGGTATAGTGGTTAGCATACTAGCCTCTAGACACGGGTTCGAGTCCCGTGTAAGGCTTTGGTGTTTGTAAATGTATGTTGGCTTGTCAAATGACGAATGTTTCGGAGCATTATAGCCCTCATGTTACTGACGGCACCAGATAATCTGAAAACAACCAATCCCACATGTCCACAACTCTGAAAATTGGTACAAATATCAACAATGGTAAACATAGAAAAAGTGAGCTAGTCCGATCTCGATTAACCCACTTTAAGAGGTCGAAAAGGGGTTAAACGTTCCAAACGAGGGATATTCGAATGTCCCACTTCCCATTTGGTCACAACTCTGAAAATTGGTGAAAATGGCAACAAAAACAAACATAGAAATATTAAGCTATTCCGATCCTGATTAACCCACTTTAAGGGGTGAAAAAGGGGTTAAACGTTCCAAAAGAGGGATATTCGAATGTCCCACTTCCGACATGGTCACTCCGATCAAACGGTATAGTGGTTAGCATGCTAGCTTCTAGACCGCGAGGTTGCGGGTTCGAGTCCCGTGTAAGACATGGGTGTTTGTAAATGTATGTTGGCTTGTCTAATGACGAATGTTTCGGCGCATTATAGCCCTCGTGTTGCTGACGGCGCCAGATAATCTGAAAACAACCAAACAACCAATCCGACATGGTCACAATTTTGAACATTGGTACAAATACCAACAATGGTAAACATAGAAAAAGTATGATATTCCGATCTCAATTGACCCACTTTAAGGAGTCAAAAAGGGGTTAAACGTTCCAAACGAGGGAAATTCGAATGTCCTACTTCCCATATGGTCCCAACTCTGAAAATTGATACAAATGTCAACAAAGACAAACATAGAAAAGTTAAGCTATTCCGAACTTGATTAAACCACTTTAAGGGGTGGAAAAGGGGTAAACGTTCCAAACGAGGGATACTCGAATGTTTCACTTCCTATGTAGTCAGAACTCTAAAAATCGATACAAATGTCAACAAAAGCAAACATTGAAAAGTTAAGCTATTCCAAGCTTGATAAACTCACTTTAAAGGGTGGAAAAGGCGTTAAACATTCCAAATGAGGGATACTTGAATGTCCCACTTCCCATTTCGCCACGCCGACCAAACGGTATACTGGTTAGCGTGCTAGCTTCTAGACAGCGAGGTTGCGGGTTCGAGTCCCGTGTAAGGCATGGGTGTTTGCAAATGTATGTTGGCTTGTCAAATGACGAATGTTTCGGTGCATTATAGCCCTCGTGTTTCTGACGGCGCCAGATAATCTGAAAACAACCAACCAACCCATTTCGCCACAACTCTGAAAATTGGAACAAATGTCAACAAAGATAAACATAGAAAAAGTAAGCTATTCCGATTTCAATTAACCAACTGTAAGGGGTCAAAAAGGGGTTAAACGTTCTAAACGAGGGATATCCGAATGACCCACTTCCAGTGTTATCGCAATTCTAATATTTGGTGCAAATGTTGCGAAGGAAAAATATAGGAAAAATAACATATTCCAATATCGATTAATGAATTTTTAAGGGATGAAAAGTCGACGTAAAATTTAAACTATACGTGGAATATCTTAATGTCTTATTTCCAGTACAGTTATAACTTTGAAACACGATAAACTATTGCAATCTCGATTAACTAATTAAAAAAGGTCCAATGGGGATTAAACGTTCTAAACGATGGATATTCAAATGTCTCATTCCAATATAGTATTCACAATTATAAATTTTGAAGAAATGTCAACAAAGGAAAGTTCCTAATTTGATAAATCAATTTGTCATGATCGAAATGGGAGCAAACGTTTAAAGTTTAGAATACATGAATGTCTTTTGATCGCTAAAATGCTCATGGTAAAATTTCGTAGAGCAGCACGGTACTCAGCCAGTGTAGAATAAATAAAAGGTAGACAGAGACCTAGAGTAATGTATTTATTGTGAATAGTCCCACTTTTCTACCTTCTTTCACTAGATAATTATTTCTGTCATAGTTTTAAATTTAAATGTTGCACCATAACTTTGTAAAAGTAAATGATTTAAAATGGTCGTTAATTGAACCACCAGAAGCGAAGCAGTTAGAATCTATGTTTAACCTGCCCCATCACTAAAGTAATGTTTTGTTTAATGTATGGTTGAGAATAATATTTATTCGATTTATGAATTTTACATTTCAAGACAAACATATATATAGTGTATTTAAATTAAATACCCTAAAAAAATGAATTGAAATATAAAAGCATTAAATAACAATCCATGATCTTCCCGAATGTTTTTCTAGAGCATTTTATAAAGCAGTTTCACTGGAGAATAATCTCTTTCAAAGAACTGGAATCTGGCCTAATTAACTGGAAGATATTTTCGAATCATGAATTCCATGCTGCAGATGTCTTCTTAATAAACAGTTTGTTTCTAATCCTTGATATAAGTTCAAAAAGAAAAATATCTATTAAATTATAAAGATGACTGAATGAACCCTCAACCACTGTTAACCATTCTACTGTAAATATCATTAACATCAGTTTCAGTGAAATTTCTACCTTTATTTATCATTTTCTAAAGCAGAACTATTAAAACCTTGTAAAAGGAGGACAGACATTGGTCGCAAATTTATTGCAAGTACTAATTAACAAGAAGCAACAACTTGCAAAACAAAAATCAGAAAACATGCGCAAAAAGAACTTTATTATGCAAATCAAACAAGACAGTTCTGAAAATAAGGCTAAAGACACTTATGTTTTATTTGAGGATTCAAGTGATGAAAACATCGAATTTGAAAATTATACAACAGATCTTGTCAACAGGAAATCCAAAGACCCAGAAAATGGTAATTTTGCTTTAATACCATTAAATTCTAAGTGGAAAACCCTTTACTATGTTGAAAAATAATTAATCCAACAAGAGGATATGACAGCTATTTGAAGTTCATTTCTATAGACAAGCTAAACTAGATTTTTTAAACCAGAAGTAGAATATAAAAGTTACAAAAGCAGAAATAGCATTGGGATGTGTCTTCCCAAACCAACATCTGTTTCCACCACAAGGGTTCGATCAATGTTGCATTTCAGTGTTAATATTAATCCTTATAAATGTCAATAGATGTGTTTCTAAGTGTTCAGTGAAAGCGTTCATACTAAGACTTCAGTGAAAAGACATTTATCACATATATTAGCGCGGGTTCGAGTCCCGTGTTAGGCTGGTTGTATTCAGATTATCTGGCGCCGTCAGCAACACGAGGGCTATAATGCGCAGAAACATTCGTGATTAGACAAGCCAACATACATTTACAAACACCCATGCCAACACGGGACTCGAACCCGCAACCTCGTGGTTTAGAGGCTACCACGCTAACCACTATACCGTTTAGTCGGCCCCGTGTTAGGCATGGGTGTTTGTAAATGTATGTTGGCTTGTCTAATGACGAATGTTTCTGCGCATTATAGCCCTCGTGTTACTGACGGCGCCATATAATCTGAAAACATCCAACAACCAACCACTTATGTTAGTATTTCACATAGGTTCAAACTATCCCACCATAAGAGACACATTGACTCATTTTATATAATGTTTTAAAAATTAGGTTTTTTTTATATATATTCTAGATGCAGTAATTGTATTCCTAGTTTTCATTTACTGGAATAATAAGGTTTTTTTAGAACATAAAATTGTTCATATTTTACATTAGCTTTGAATGCGCATACAATAATATCTATAACCTGTTCAACATGTCCAACTCTCCCCTACATTAAAATTGATTTAAAGCAAATTCATATACTTTACTAGATAAATAAAATAGTCATTTTCGAAGAGTTAGGTGACATCCATTTTAAAGTTATTTTTTACTCATAAAAATAAATAAAAGAATTTAAAACTTAATGAATAATAAAGACAATGTGTTTTTATAATTTATTCAGTTGCTACATCATAACTTATACAGGATAAAGAAAATAGTTTCCAAACTAAATTAAGAATAAAATTATCAACGTTTTCTGATTGATAGACAAACATTTTTCACCTTTTTTTTATTTGATGGCTTTTCTAACATCAAATTTAGTAATAAGTTCACTTTAAACTATAAGTAAATAAACATGTTTTTTTTAAACATATTTTAACCAGCAGTACTTCAAAATAAATCAAAATGCAAAGATTAATTTCGCAAACCTTAAATGTCAAACTTTTAGAACTTCATGTTTTTAGTTATTAAAGTAAAAATTTGTAGACTAACAAAAAAAAAAAATTGTAATAATATTCACTTACTTTAAAAGTTGTTATAAAAATAGTAAGCGTAATCAATATTCTTATGCTAGATGTAGCTTTAAGTGTAAACATATTTTAAAATCATTTTGATGTTATCTTACAGTAAAAAAAATCAAATCATAAAATCCTCTAATTTCTTATGAAATGTTTAATTCAGGTTTTTGAGAAGAGGTTTAGTTGCAGTTAAGAGTTAAAGATATAGGTAAAGCACACTATCTTTAATTTTAAAAAATGTTTTCATAATTCCCTAACAAATAATAGCAAGGTTTCTTAGAATACATATAATTTGATTATTTTACCCTTTGCACTCCAGGCCTTTTTCGCTCGGAGGGACCAGTAACTCGAATCATTTTAGGTTCGGTTGGCGTTTACGGATTTTCTTCATGAAAACTAAACACAGTCATTGGCCTTGCATCAAATTTCCGCATCGAACCTAGAGGTCCTCTCGTGTTTCGGCATCCAATCGTGTGGCGCCTGAGAGGCGCCGCTGGAGTGCAAAGGGTTAATTCTCGAAATTCCACTTTAGTAGACATATATATAAGGAATTAATAGTATATTTTTAATACAACGAAACTCCTACACAAAATATAATACATATAAAGGAACTTATTACAATACATACCGTATCTTTACTCGCTCAATTGTGTTTACTAATTCGCACTATTGTATTTACAAATCTCAATTCGATTTGTGAATACAATAAAACCTGTCTATAACTAGACAGATGGGACGTAGAAAAATATTGTTATAAACAGATTATCCTTATACTTAATCTGTCGATACCAATAATGTAAGGACTTGGAAAGTTTATTGTTATAGGCAGGTTTCACTCGAATTCATTTTGCACATCCAATATTTATGTACGGGCAGTACCCAAAAAAAAATCAGAACGATGGCTATATCTTCGGTTCTAATTATCATAGAATCTTGCGGTTTGCACCAAAATGTTTTGCTTACGATTTTCTACATATCTGATGCAATTTCTTTTTCTTGAGGGACCGTTTACTAAGTAAAAGTAACGCTATCTTCGAAAATTTCAATACGAACCCTTATTTTTTATCATTTCATTCAATTCAGAATACATCATTTACTCTATACACCAAATGTCAATGCATTATGTTGAAAAACACGTCACTTATGAGCGAAAATGTTTCGACCATTTTTTGACCGATCTTCAGGGAGAATTTCCATAAAACGAAAGGCATTTTTAAGGTTCTACTTCACAGCGGGTTGGTTGGTTATTTTCAGATTATCTGGCGCCGTCATCAACACGAGGGCTATAATGCGCCAAAATATTCGTCATTAGACAAGCCAACATACATTTACAAACACCCATGCCTAACACGGGACTCGAACCCGCAACCTCGTGGTCTAGAAGCTAGCACGCTAACTTCACAGCGGGAGAAATCGAACGGTCATGCGGCGTTTCACGACATTATAAAATACAAATATTAGTCTAAAATTGCATAGAAACTATTTGGATTTATAGTGTCATGTTTAAGATTAATACAAGAATAGCAAGTAAACGCAAAAGTAACATAATTTATTTACAACGTTAAAGATGTGCATTCTTCACACGAAATAAATAAAATATCGAAAACTGCAATTGCAGAAGTATAACGTATACTACTGATAATTAGAAAATTAATAAATATAAAATGTAGGCATTAGTAAACAGTATTCAGCAAAGCGTGATTATTTTACAGAAACATTTCACTGTAAACACAAATGTAACTTGATCGTTGAAACTATTTATAAAATGAAAAAATCACCTGATTCAGTAAAATTTTTAAAGGATAACTTATTGAAATTGCTTAAAAAATGTTGTTTTAAATAAATGTAATTTAAGGAAGTAATTTTTTTTTTAAAAAAGGCACTGATAAAAACCACACTAAACATATGTTCCACGATTCCAAACACGTTAGACAGATTAAAAATATACGTATAAAAAAATAAAACTGCTTTGTTTGTATAAAATATTTTTTTTTTTTGTAATCTCAAGAAATTCTGTTCCGATTCACCTCGCTGTTCCTATTTACCCCATTTTACGATAATTGAACGTTGTGCGATTTTCCACACCTCTAGTTTACCTTGAATTAATCTTTGATAGTTTTCAAAAGTCTTCTACTATACGGTCCCTTAAAGTGAGCGTTTTTTACATTTTCGCTAAAAAATCGAGAACTAAAAGTCAAAATGAAAAGAAAAAAATTGTGGTGGGGTTTCAGACCATGGTGAATCTAATAGAAGCAAAAAAAAAGTATGTTTCTATTAAAAAAAAAATGTAAGATTGTTTTATTAATTAATAATTAATTATTAAAAAGAAATTGATGCAAAAGTTGCTTGCTATTTATGTTTGGTCATTTATAAACTATCTTTTGAAAAAAAAAATTACTGAAATATATTAATTATTTAAGTATTTATAGCCAAAAAACCAATTTTTTTATTTAGCATTAATTTATCATTTTCTTTTTATCATTTAAATTACAAACCATTCATTAGAAAATTACGAATTTTTATATTTCGACATTTTTTTGGATGCTGAATCCAAATATAGAATAATATTATGAGGTTGCTATTGAACTTTTTAAAGTTTGGTTCTGTTTTAATATGTAGATGACCCCTCATGGCAAAAAAAACTACATGCAATTATTAAAAACCTTCCACGATTTACAACGGTACCTTTTGTTTGTTATTTCAAGAATTAGAGCACAAGATATAGCCATCGTTCTGATTTTTTTTGGGGGGTACTGTACAAGAAAGCGTGTATGAACATGTTGGATTGCAATTAGAAATGTCGATTTTACTTTATTTAAATAATTTAAAGGTAACTATATTTATATAATAATTAATACAATTAGCAATTTAACCATTTGGTGATGTACAGTTTTTTTCCCTAAAAATAAAGATAAAATATGTTAACCACACCCTGAGCAACATTTCAGACATTACTGAACATGTCTTGCACACTGAATTAATTTGGAGAAGGCATAAGTTAACTGATGAATTTATTTTGTAGAGGCGGACAACAGGTTTAACATTATTTTTTATGACTTAGTGTTGATATGGTATGTTTTGTTTTTATTTATTTTTTCATGTTTCAACAAAGAGAAAATATAAGACAATTTTTTATTATAGTTAAAAGGGAGATGACGCCTAAATTCATTTCACAGAAAAAAAAATGTGTAACTCATTCAGAAAAAAAATCTACTAATTTTGAAATGGTACTTGTTGATACAAATGACACCTGCAAACACGTTTGAGTCCATCCAACGAGTTCAAATACACATCCAAAACATTTGGTAATGTTGAAACAAAGCTTTTGAGTTAGACTGGACTATTGAGTGTCGTTTTGTTTTCAAAGGTTAAAAAGAATTGGGATATACTTATACACTACCGGTTTTCTAACGATGTAAAATTATCGTTGTAACAGATGTATCTACAAAATGATTGCTTTTGTGGTCAGGCTCAAAATGCATTGATGAAATAGGAATCATGCTAAGGAAACTACTAAGGAAAGTATCTTTATATACAGGTTTCACTGTACTAGGAATGTGTGGGTTATATTTTTTTAAGACAATTAATCAGTATAGTAAGTAATTAAAACTTTCTTTTCATTTTTGGGTTTCTTAAAATAAACATTTAACAACAATGCAAAACATTATATAATTCATGAAAACAAAATATCAATTTTAACTTAATTAAAAGTGATTATTCTACTGAAGAACGAGAGCTTTGTGAATGCAGGAACCATCATAATTAGTTTTCTTCATAGCAGTCTATCAGATACAATAACTTCCAGTTGATAACATAGAGAGCCTTTTCTTTTAACAATGTCAAGTCATCTAACATATTCTCAAGTTCCTCCCAACTTAGCAAACAGATTTATTTGTACCACTTTCAATTCTAGTATTTAAAGGTTTGCATATTATCTAATTTATTGAACATTTGTGACTTATACAATATTGGGATATATATATACACTGAAGAGCCAGAAAAACTGGTATAGGCGTGCGTGTGCAAATAACGAAGGTATGCAACCAATCATATTTGCACGATGTGATTGGAACCGCCTATAAGAGAGAACAGGTGTCCGACAAAGCTGTTAGATCGATTATTGCTGCTACAATGGCAAGTTATCAAGATTCAAGTGACTTTGAAAGTGACGATATAGTCACCATACGAGAGACAGTACATAGTATTTCCGAGATAGCGAAGTAATTTAGATTTTCGCGTATGACCATTTCACTAGAGTACCATGAATGTCAATTATCGGGTAATCTCAGACAGGGAAAAGACCTTGAAAGAACGGGACCATCGACGACTAAGGAGATTCCTTAACAGGGTTCCCACTCAAATCACGGAATGAAAATCAATGACTTTTCAATGACTTTTAAGGACCTAAATAATGTTTTTAAGGACCTTTGAAAATTTGTTTTCAGGCATCATGTCTGTATATAAATTTTTAATAAAGTATATTCTATCAACAAAGTTACAAGTCGGTGAATGTGTAATACAAATATGTCGGTGCGGATAAGTGGCGGTCACTCGGGAATAGTAAGTCCAAGTTGCATTTTTATAAATTTTGATGTTGGGCACGCAACATCGGCACAAATTAAGGACTTTTAAGGACCTCTAAGAATTTTCAAGGACTTTTAAGCACCTCTAAGCATTTTCAAGCACTTTCAAGGCCTTGAAAATAAGTTTGAAAATATTAAGCACTTTTAATGACTTTCAATGACCGTGGGAACCCTGCTGAAACAAGATAGACGTGCAACAATTCCACTAATTGCCACGAATTTCAATGCTGGGACATCAACTAGTATCAGTGTGCAATCAGTTCAAAGGACAGTCATTTACATGAGCTTTTGAAACCGAAAGTCCACTCGTGTACCGTTGATGACTACACGACAAGGCTTTACGCCTCACCTGAGCCAGCCAAAACCACCATTGGACTGTTGATGACTGGAAATACGTTTATCCTGATCTGATGAGTCTCGTTTTCAATTGAATTGGACAGATGGACATACATGGGTATGGAGACAACCTCATGAATCTATGGACCCTACATGTCTATCGGGGACTGTTCAGGCTGGTGGAGCCTTTGTGATGGTATGGGGCGAGTGTAGTAGAGTGGTTTAAAATATATGGTAAAAAAAAATTTTTTAGCTAGTGATCAGGACACCCCCTCATTTTTGTACATCTACCCATACAAATGTTCTAGCAAAATTTTAGAATCTTACTCCAATTAAAAGATGGCGCTCAATGAGCAGTAAAATGTCGTATTTTGTGTGTTTTTGGAGTGGATTTGCTAATAAGTATAATTGAAAGCAATTTTCTCAAAAAAAATTTATTTATACAATATCTGATAAATGTCATAAATTAGTAAAAGTGCATGAAATAGTTAAATTCTAGAAGGCTCTGTCCCCTGCTCACTAACGCTCGTCAATCCCCCGTAAAATTCATTAAACATTTGAAATTATGATAAAATTGCTCCTATAAATAAGGGGGTATAAAATCATGAAAAGCATTCAAAATAAGTAATTAGTAACCTTAAATACTATATTACTAAGTAATGTGGTGTTATAGTGTGTCTTATTTTATCATTGAACCGAACATTATAGTATCACTTGGCGACATTTTTTTGTATACTGAAAATGGTCGATCGGAAAATACGTAATTCGGATTGGAAAATACATTTTTAAATGACATTCAATCTCCTAGTAAGAACAATTAATTGAAATTAAAGGACCTTCCTTAACAGGATACCTTGATCGTAAGAATCGGTTGAGCAGTTTAGGAGTAGTGACTGTGACAAATTTACGTCTTGCCTAGTAAATATATAAATATAGATTTATAAATATATATTTCCTTTTCTGAAAGACAATTATGCATAGGTCGTTTGGTTTTCTCTCTAGATATTGTCTTTCAGCGTTCTTCAAAATAATTGTAAAAGAAAGTGCTTATCACCCTTATCATGTGTAAATAAATTATTAAATTCTTGTATTAGCTGTACACCTCTTTCAGCAGTATCGCTTACCACTTTGTTCTTTAACTTTGTTCTTACTTGTGTAAGGGATATTTTTCTCTTATTCTTCAGGTGAAATGGATACAAAAGAGTCACTAATATTCAAATGAGAGAAAATATCAAGAGTTCTCTTTGTCACAAAATCGCCAAGACTGACATCTTTCAACGTTTTTAATAGCTCGTACCCTCTTATACTTCTGGAATCTTTTGAGTTATTGATATCTGCAATACTTTTTAAATTTTCTTTTGCTGTATTTCTATGTTAGTAATTCTGTGTTGTTAATTCACGGATGTGGCCAAAATAAACAATTAATTTGAAAGATGCCATATGAGATTTTTCCAAAACTTTTCTAGCTGCAATTCAAATTTTATAATCGATTATTTTATACTTTTTAATGTTTTTCCAGAAGTTCAGGTCACCTCCAGAATCTTCAGAAGCAAGTGGAGCTTCTATCCATATTTTACTATGCAAAAGAGCACCAAACTGTACAAATCACTGTATTTGCATTTCTTTTCTCTATTAGTTACACGGAAAATCACGGAACAAAAAGATTTAAAAATACATAGGAGTTTAGCCATCCACTGTGGGTGATGAATTGATGAAACTGCTCTCAAATTGATTTTCTTTGGTATATTGCCCAAAACAATTACTGTCAATTCGATTACTTCTTTATAATCATCTCTAATTATCATAGATTTATCCACAGATGAAAGAAAGGCTACAATTGGAATCATAAACTTTTTAATATCTTTTTTTTTTGCAACTCTAAACCCTGAAACTTTATTTGCGCAATTATTTTTCAAATGGTTTTAGGTCTGTAGTATTGTACTTGTGGCACTGCGATCTCCGAGTGTTGTGCTTGTGGCGCTGCGATCACCGTTCTGCATTCTTATTACGTTATCATTCCCTCCCGGCTCGACCATCAGAGAGTGAGGTCGTGCCGAATCGCTCACGTTGTAAATAAAAGTTGTTGTGTTTACGCACTGTGTTCTCACTTTGAATTAGACTTAATCGCTTTCACCAAAGGTCTGTTGAAGAGGGAAATCTCTGTGAAACATGAGGGTCCATAGCACCAACTTAAATAACTTTGCCAATATTAATTCCATCACATGGTGCCTGCAGGCTAGCCACAACAGTTCACGTCCAATTTCTTTTCTTCAAATTAATGCATACCTCTCATACACAACCAGTAGCTATACTCTTAGTATCAAAACTTAAAGTCTGAACTTTATTCTTAACTTTCCATAGCCTTACTAGCATGAAAACAGTTTTCGAAATATTTTTTGCTGTCCTTTCACCATTCAACTTTGGGACACTAAGAAGTTTTTCGATACCATCGCCCGAAACATATACAAACGATCAGTCTTTTATGATTCAAAAGATTTTGACAGGATATTGTCATCCCAATAAAGGACTATAGGACAGTCAGGTTTGAATTTACTCATTGCTGACCCAGCATATTCTTTTCTGGCTTTTTTTCTTGATTTTTGGCCCCTATTAGAAGAGGAAGTGTTCATAGATCATGTCCCAAAGCTGCGACTGCTGGAACTATCAAACGAAGCGCTTCACAATCGGATATTTTGTTAAGGGTGCTTTTATAATCTTGATGTTCTCAGGTACAGTATATAAAAAAGAACTGTTGCCAAACTAAATTGTATATATTAAACAACAATCATTTTTTTTTTAATGTAGACATGTGTTCTTATCAGCATAAAACTCGAAAACTATGCGAAATTACAAAAAGTGTAAAAATAAATGGCCATTGAGCGCCACTTTCTTGTAAGAGTAGGAAGCTAAAATTTTAGGAGAGTAATACTATGGGTAAATGTAAAAAAAATTAGGGGGTGTCTTAATCTTTAGCAGAAAAAAAAATTTGAACCATTCTAGTGTGTAATTGGTACACTATGCGACCCCTGATACATCTAGAGACGACTGACAGGTGACAGGTACGTATGCATCCTGTCTGATCTCCTACACCCATTCATGTCCATTGTACATTCGGACAGACATGGACAATTCCAGCTGGACAATGCGACACCCTACACGTCGAGAATTGCTACAAACTGGCTCCAACAACACTCTTCTGACTTTAGACATTTCCACTGACAAACCTAAATCCCTAGACATGAACATTATTGAGCATGTCTGGGATCCCTTGCAACTTGCTGTTCAAAAGAGATCTTCACCACCTCGCACCTCAATGGATATGTGGACGGCCCTGCCGGATTCATGGCGTGAATTGCCTCCAGGATAATTTCAGACATAATTTTAATCCATTCCACATCATGTTGTGGAACTTCTGCATGCTCATGGGTACCATACCATGATATAAGACAGGTGTACCAGTTTTACTGGTTCTTCAGTATATATATATATATATATATATATATATATATATATATATATATATATATATATATATATATAGTGAATAATGTTTGTTCCAGGAAAGATGTCAAAAGTTAAAACCTGTTTAAATGTGTTATTACATGAATTAAATATTTTGTATACACTTGGTAGTTTTCTTTGCAACCAAATCAAATATAGAAGCAAAGCAAACATGCAAAACATACAAAGAGCAACTGACGAAACAAATATGCAAAACAACATACAATAAGCAAAAAATGGTATTGAAGTTCAGTAATGCCCATTTATCCAGATTAGTGGAAATTAACAAATTAACCTAGATTATATTATTTATAGTAGAATACTAATGTTCATCAGATATCATAAAGTTATAATTATAAACAGGGCCGATCCTATGGGGGGTGTCGGGGGATGCTCCACCCCCTCACTATTTTCTTAGTCGGCAAATTGTGATTTTTTTTTTTTTTTTAACTGAGTCGTCAATTCGTGGCAAAACATGACCAGTTGCAAATCAAACAATCTATTTATCAAAAAATGTCGTATGAAAACACAGTACAGGGCAACGTTTATTCAAATCGGGAATTCTTAAATGATGACCACAATCATTCTTCACCACCAAGAAGATACAACTCGACATAGAGCCGGAGGGGTTTGACCCGCTGACCTTCCCCCATCCCATCAAGTGGTTTTTAGAGCATCTCTACTTTCTCCTTTCCGTTCACTCCCTGGAGATGAGGAGGACCGACCCACCCCCAACCGTCCCACACAACAGGCAATTTACTCTTAATAAGTGGCGAAGTATCAACTGTTTTTCTCAGACAGTTAGTGACATTCCTACCGTAAGAACTTCTTCAAAGCGTGTCCTGTTTCAACCAAAAATCAGCCCTTCTCCTCCCGTATGTGTGATAGTGTGGTGAGAGCAAAGTATTTAACTAACATTCAACACAATGAATGATAAAAAAATCAGGAGCTAAAAGAAAAAACTAAAGTTGCAATGTGTTAAGTGTGGTAGCTGTTTTGATGAGGTTGGTTGGTTGGTTGGTTGGTTGTATGGATTTTAATGGCACAAGAGCCAGGATTGGCTAAGCTGCGCCAAACATACTGTCTTTTACGATTCTATAAAGGCGTTACAGTATCTATTCAAAAAGAATCAAGTCAAATTAGGTTAATAAAACCAATGTTATGCAGAAACGAAAACAAATTCGGATGTGGTTCGTCTGATAGTAAATTCTTTAATGTTAAATTAGTAGTACCAAAGTGGTTTAGTCTAGATATATTAAAATTTGGACAGATACATAAAATATGATTAACAGATAAAAGGCAACTACACTGTGAGCAAGTCGGTGCTGGTTCATTACATAAAATATACTTGTGCGTAAAGCGTGTATGACCAATTCTAAGTCTCGTTAAAATAACATCCTTGTGTCTGCTTAAAAATGTTGGTTTAAAAGTTTTAATGGATGGTTTGATTGAAAACAGTTTATTATGTATCTGTTTCTTCCATTGCAGCTCCCACACCTTTTCTTGAGTTTGTTTTATTGCGTGTTTCGCATCACTTAGTGAGACAAATTTGTCTGATACAAAGCGAATGTTTTTCGCTAAGTCAGCGAGATCATTTCCATGTATGCCAACATGGCCCGGTATCCAACAAAAAGAAATCTCAACTGATCGCTGTTTGAGATTCGACCACAACTCTACAGTATGTAATACCAAGGGATGGCTCTCAAAAGATATGTTTTGTAAGACCTCAATGCAACTCCTAGAATCCGTATAAATAATAAATTTTTTACTTGTGAAATTCAAAATTGCCATCAATGACATATTTATTGCATAAATTTCTGAGGTAAATACAGAGCAAAAGGCATGAAGTCTCTTTGTGATTGTTTGATTGATAAAAACAGCAGCTGCACCAACATAATCATTGGATTTGGATCGGGTTTTTTTATGAGGACTATACAAGCGAAGACACGAACTTAACGCACATGCAGGAAACGTAGTTTCAGTGAAACACGTTGAAACGCCAACGAATCCATTTGAAGCTTCACGCAAAATAAAAGTTGTGGTAAGTAAATCTATAATTTTTACCCCTCTTTTTTTATTATAGTGCGCCACATGGCATCCTTATTTGCAGGGAAGAGTCAATGGCGGCCCGTGCTCAAAAATGTTACTGCAGCTGGAACAGTGATTCCGTCCTCACCCCACCCCCCTACTTCACACATTCATTCCTGAATGGAAATTCTATAATCTTAATTACTTAAAGTTTCCTTTCAATATTTACAAAATGATATGAAAAAGAAAAAATAATATTGTAACTTATTTATAAAGGGGCTCTATGTTTGAAAATGGTTCAATTACAAGTTTTAGTATTTTCAATTACAAGTTTATTATTTACAATTGTTAAGCTTGTTTTATTCAATTATAACAAACCCCCGGGACGTTTCCTAGAGGGGGTGGGGGGAGTTCTAACCATAAAAACCCTCCTTGCTGCTTCTGCGCGAAACGTCACCTACACGAAAATGGAAAAAGTTGTAAAAAACGAACAAGTCAATTCCCATTGTTTTTATTAAGAAGTTCGAAATTATATGCCCGAGAAGTTTTATGTTAAGTAGTTTAATTTAACGTATATAGTGAAAAAATTTCAGTGAGGGAGGGGGGTTTGAACCCACTTATAAACCCCTCGATTTGATTTTTACTCAGTATTGTTAAGAATAAAAATTACATTAAAATTTCTAAAAAAGCGTTTTAATAAATTTTTATTACTTCCTAAAACTTGAGTTCTCTTTGCAGCCTTTTCTTTCATTTGACGTAGGTTCATTTTAAAAACGAATCATATTTCAACAAAGGAACATTTCCCTTTCTCTTGTAAATTTACAGTTTTCACCACTTTTCTTAAATTCTCAAGCTAGGAATTATAAGTGCCTTGC
Source organism: Linyphia triangularis (assembly GCA_963978545.1). Classification (NCBI taxonomy): domain Eukaryota; kingdom Metazoa; phylum Arthropoda; class Arachnida; order Araneae; family Linyphiidae; genus Linyphia; species Linyphia triangularis. The sequence continues at coordinate 8,353,811 of OZ021721.1, read as the reverse complement.
ACCTTCCTGGCGGTGAAAGCCTGAGTCATTACATTAATTAGGCAATCGATAGTGAAGTATTTTTCATGTATGTTTTATTATTCCTTTAGCATCCGTGTTTAGGGGCTTACTGGTCATAAGGTTGTGCGGTACAATCACCGGGCCGGTCAGTGTGAAAAATGGTCCGCTCTTGTGTGGAAGTTCGTATTTTTTTTTTATATACATCCATATATTAAGTACTAATTGCCTTACTTAACGTTTTTTTTTTGTTGTTGTTGTTTTGTAAATCCCAAATGCATTTAAATCCCAAACGCTCGGACATGTTCCTCCCTTTTTCGTTTAGAAGGATAAGAAATTCTAAGAAAAGTACGGGGATATTGACGAGAGCGGCCGACGAAAACGGCCGAGCTCAAAGCCTGAGGTGAGAAAGGGACCAAGGAGGTCTGAGGACCACCTGCAATGGTCCACAGGTCCATACACTGATGGACTATAAACCCATTACTATAATTGCTCGCCAAGATTGTTGGCGACATTAACAATGTCCAGTACTTGGCAACAGTACAATGACATGTGACATCAGTAGTCGGACGAAATTGACAAAAGATGGAGCACAAAAAAAGAGCGACCGTTGTTTTGTTGAGTTGAGAGGTCATTTTCATTTTCCAAATAGTGTGGCTCCATACAAAGCTAAACTGGACCTTTTCAGGTAAAAATAAACAAGTCATATTTTAGACTATCAAAAAACTAAAAAGATTACATGCATAATAAGTGTTTATGTTTTAATATCTAATGATGCAATTGGCAATTAGATACGATACTCAACACCAAATGAAAATGTTATAACTATTTATACACAAAAAATATATTAACATGAACGATGCTGTTCATCGTTCATGTTCTTCAAATTATATACACGTGCTGTTATCTCACATGAGCTCAGCTGATTTGATGTGAGTGTTCTTGGATATTTTCCAATCGACTTCAGCAATTACATTCCAAGTAAATGTCATTTTAAATTATTTATATATAATGATTCTTAATTCTTAAAAACTTTAGATGAATTAGTCTAATTCATACAAAATTTATGTGATGTGACGAAAGTCTTCTTATTTATGTGAAATATATCCCTCCACATTTCTCAAGCTTCTTGTGAACTGTCATTTTCAAAATTGAAGTTAATTTTAAATCGATTACTTAGCACGATACCCAAAAACATCTAGAAGTGTTCATGTTAATGGCAGTTGAGAAAGACATTTTAAAAAACATATAATCGGAAGATATATTAAATGAGATGCGTGAAAAGAGCAGAGTATGTAGGAAAATATACATATTTTTTAAATTTAAGTTCGAGTATAATAACACAATTTTTGACATGATTGAATATTGATTAAGAGTTTCTTTGATTCATTAAATTGCACTTCTATTTTCGTATTTAATTTTCAACTTGCAATATAATTTAAATATTTATTTACAATGACTTATCTACCGAACAGCATGGAATGAAAGACTTTTCAGCAAATAAAAGCTAATAAAAAGCATTTGCGATCCACAATGTCTGACATCAGCTTCGATACTCTGCTGTTATTAAACAATGAAAAAGAATTTGCTGACAGCATTGAACTTAATTCCCTTGTTAGGGATTGGGCTACTTTAAAACGGTGTTGTATTGATGTAACATAAATGTAAAAATGATATCTATTTTAAATATAATTCTTGAATTGACTTATAATTGAGAATTTTTCTTTAATTGAGAATGATAATATTTTTACAAGTGTATTTATAACTAAATTATTATTTTATCTTCAAACTATATTTAAATTTTCGTAAGTTGAATGCCATTGTTGTAGTTGATTAGGTGGCATGTTTTCTATTTTTAGTATACATTTATATATTTACAATTCTTAATTTTATGACAAATATGTATTTTTATAGCTGGAAAAAAATTACAGAATCGATAGATTCTCACGAATTAAGTCAACCTCAAACGGCCACATAAGAATGGGTCATGATTTCTTAATATTAATTAATAGTAAAATGAGTCACCAAATTTTCATTTATAGTGGCATTTTCAGAGCTACAACCTCCCACAAAAGTTTTATCGGATCGCCACTGATTATAGAGTAATAATTTTTAAATCCAATGAAGTAATAGTTTTTAAAATGCAGATCTAAGGCAAGATTAAATGCAGGAGTATAAAAAATTTGTATCTTAAAATAGAAAACTCATTTTATTTCATTACAGGATGTTACAAAAAAAGGAAGAAATGCCCTTTACTTCTTGATATGTAGCTTAACAATCTAAATTGCAAAAATGTTTTTAAAATAGGAATAAATCTTGAACTAATGACAAAAAAAAAGTTCATATTTTCACCTTTTAAGTTCTATTTTTTACACTTAGCCTCAGCAAAGCAATAGCATGAAAATCATCTTTTCTCAACTAAACAGGGAATTAAAAAAGTGCTTGCAAATTTAAAAGTACCATAGCAAAGTGTATTTAGTGTGAAGCTTTTCTGCTGACAAGATGACTCTACAATCAATTTATTCTGTGGTGAGTGTAAAACTTAATGAAAAATATCATTACACATTTCCTCGGTATCCTAACCCAGTTTTTAAGGTGACCTGACTTTCCTTTTCCGAATTACAATAATCAATAAATTCTTAAAAGTACAAATCTTAACCACATTACAAACTTAAATTGAGTATTATACAACTTTGAACACCAATATCTTTATATATATTAACTCACTACACTTTATACATTTTTATGTCGATATTTTGGGATTAAGTAGATGTCACAAATTCTAGAGTTAACAGTTTTAATTTTGTTTTCTAATTTTATTTTGAAAATAATACAATTTCTCATACAAGCTTATTGACTCTAGCAGAGGCTATGATATTATGTACAGGGTTTCTGCCAATCTTAAATGTCCCAAATCCCTGACTTTTCATGACTTTCCATGACTAAAGCAAATGATTTTCCATGACTCAAGAAATCACATTAAAAACATTGAACCTGGCTCAAGAATTTTATTATTTTACTAACGCAATGCAGTAAATTTTACTAAAGCAACATAGTAAATAAATTATTGTATATGATTGTAAAATGATTACTATAAGTTTTATATTGAGTAAAAAATCCTCATTTCATGTAAGTAAACTAAGCATAGAAAAATAATACAGTAAAGGTGTATAAAACAGAGCGAGGTGTGTAACAGAGCTATTAAGGGTAAATAAAACCGAAAAAAAATCTGATGGAATCAATTTGAAATATTAAGGAATTTAGGCTTCTAATATATTCTGTTAACAGAAAGCACAAGGCAAGAAGAAAAATATTCATGTTTGTAAAGGATGCAGTTAGATTGAAGTTGAAGAATTTCTGTTTATGGATGCGAGCTGCCGCGCTGCTAAGTTATAGAATAACTAAAAATCTAACAGAAATAATACGTAAATAATTAGAGTTCTCATACATACTGTTGACAAAAAATAAGTTTAAAAATAATCATGCTAGTAAAGGATTCAGTCAGATTGAAGTTATATGAACGGCAAGCGTAAGCGACTGTCGGCAGAACAATGGAGCGGCACCGCTTGCGTTAATGTGAACATTGATTACAACGGAAGTATGGGTCCGGCCGGCAATGATGAACATGAGTGACTGGGTGAAACATTTTGCCGCTACCTCCAAACATTAATTTTCGTTCACCGTCCAGATGGCAGAGAAGAACATAGATCTCCGTGGCTTTGATTTCAGAAGTTTAATACATTCCATGTTTATGGAATGACAAATATAATGATTTTAAAAATATTGTTTTGATTTTACATTAATTCAAAAATGTTTTATTTGGACGTATAATTTGAGAATTTTGGTATTAGATATATCATCTTGTAGATGATAATCACTTAAAATGAAGCGCGTTAGCTAGTTCAAATTTTACGCAATTCCTTTATTTTTCCAGAATAGTGAAATTCCCTGTTCTGTCGCCACCCTAGATATCTACAAGAGACTTTTCCAATAAATGCAGAGGAATAGGTACTCACCATATAATCAGTAACGAAGATACGTCGAAACCAGAAGAAACGGCGAAAAATAATTTTCCATTCTTTGATATTTCAGGTGTTAAAAAAGCTAATCAATCTTTAATAATAAATAAATATTTGAAGAAGGAATAAGAAAATATAAGTAAATTAAATAATCAAAAATCAAATGTTTTGATATCAACAATGTAAACCAGTAGCATACAGAGTCAAACCAAAAGTAAAGATTATGAAATTAATTTTTTTCAGTCTTACATTATGATTTTTTTATCATCAAGACCTACTTGTGTGATGTCACAAGTTTGGAGTTCAGAAATTCTTTTCATTGGCCGGAGTTTTTAAATGCAACCGTTATTTCTATCAATAAAGTAAATAAAAACTCAAATGAATCATTGAAGTAACAACGAATCGCGATCATGGCGTTTATGACGTCATAGTCACGATTTTCCGTAAGATTTTTTGGAATCCATGCAATTCACTGTTTTTCCATGACTTTTAGGCTTTTTTTGTTCAAAATCCATGACTTTCCATGACAAAATTTACCCTATGTCTAAATTCATGACTTTCCATGATTTTCCCTGACTTTCCATATGCGCGGAAACCCTGTATGTACATCATGAAGAAAAATTAAGCAGTTAAAATTAGCACCCAATTGATGGCAAGTGCCTATGTGACATACTCTCCAAGAGCTATTTGCAATCAGGGGAGTGATATTAATGTGCTAGAGTTCCACACAGAGATGATGTTACAGACATATACTGTACAGATCTCACTTCAACTCTTGAAAGGAACATAAGTAGAGAAAATTAGTATTAACCATTACAGAGATAGGACCAGCTTTAAAACTAACTGTAATCTTGGAAGAAGTCATCGAAATTAGATTAATATATTGGAAGCTATCTTCTAGGAAAAAGTAATGATGATAAAAAAAAAATCCAAAATTGTTTAATTACTGCATTTTTAAAAATTTGCTATTTCGAAGACCATATCTGAATCATTGTCAGTTTTAATAGAAAATGTAAACCAAATATCTTTTTTATATATATATTTCATTTATTGTCATACCTGGCAAACCTGCAAGCTAATTTTAGACTCAAGACTAAAATTATTTTTAAAAAAATCAAGTTTATTTTAAGACATTGTGTATGCGAGAAGTATTACTGAAATAGAAGTAAATAAAAAATTTGAACAGGGGGAGGAGTATAGCTTTTTTTTTATTGAAAATTTATCACCAGGATATTTTATAATAAGTTTTAAAACATTTTTTCAATTTAGTAAGTCAGCCTTTTGTGATAATTAAATACACTAAATTAAATTCTTAACTTCAATGAAATCTTTTAAATTAATTGCTAAATGCAAAAATGAGTCACAGTCTTACGATTTTCAATGAGGCATTACAACTTTTACATTTAGAGATTCAAATAAAAAAAAGTCTTTGATAATTGGTGCACATTTCACACATTACTTTACACATATTTCTCACAAAATTTACAAAACACAATAAAAAATAAAACATCAGTAATTTATAAAGCAGCTATAATATTGTAACATTAAAGTATGTAAACACCTGAACCGGTAAAACTTTAAATATTTTTATTTGTTTCTAAATTTAAATTTGCTATGTGAGCAACAACAAGTATGTCTGTAAGTTTTTTTTTTTTTTTTCAATACATAAAACATACATATGATAGGGAAATATTCCCACTAGAAGTAGATCAAATTATTTATTAAAAATCCAGATTAAATGTATATAACAGATTTTGGCAAATTAATATGAATTCATGAACATGTATTTTATAAAAACTATGAAATTCATGATTTAAAATCACATTCTTTCCAAGCTTAGCAGAAACTAACCTGAAAGAGACATTTAAGAATTTGATAATGACTTTGTTAAGACCTAATTACTATTGCACAAGCATTAAAATATCAAACTATTTCAAGAATTTAAAAATATAATATTTTATAATCAGTGGAAAATACAATACAAATATGGTTAAACGTATAATTTTAAATTTAGTCTCCTGTTTCAATAGCTCTTTGAAGCTAATAGTTTTTAATTATTTTTATTTACTCGTTTCTAATGCACGAGTTAATACTAAATGGCAATCTAAAAAATAAGCTATATAAAAACATTCTATACATAAACATAACAGCTAAACTATCATTTCTGACTAGTATTCAAAGCTTAAATCCCGATTAATGCTTTAATTGGGTTGAAACCACTGAATCTAGGTTTTTCATTAATGCTCAATTTCTCTATTTTTAAAACAAAATACGTTTTGAAATTTTTGACAAACAAATTAAGTGTTAGTTCTTATAACAAGAGATGTTATTTAATGATATATTTGGTAAAAAAATCTCTATTGAGCAGACCTGAATCCAAAGAGATGAAAGGGTAAATACAAAAAAAACTTGTTCATTGACTGTCTTTGTTACTCATGTCAAAAAAATAAAGTTGTGTGTTAATACTCCCAAGCACAGCAATCGGGTATGGAACACTCTGTGTATGACCAGTCAAAACTTGATTGGTATTCTTAATTTTTATTTTAAATAACTAGAGTATACGATTACTGCACTTTTTAATTCTGATACCAAATACCCCAGTCATTCTAGGCAAAATATAGGTCAAACCTTGCACAAATTCCCATTCAGCTGAAATTTTGCACAGTGGCTCTATTTGATACCCTGAGCAACCCACAAAAAGTCCCCTACTCTCCCCCTTTGCCTTCCTGGTTATTTAGGTGCTGGAACGCTGGGGTGCTGGAGAAATGCAGGAGCAGTTGTTACGCACGAATGGCTAGTTGCATTAAGCTCAAATACAGCTCAAATGAAAGGTAAATAAATGGGCTTTCATTTAAATATAAATTTAATATCATTCATTTATAAAAATCGATAAAAGCCTGTCAAAGTAGAAAAACCATGCATTTTTCTCTACTTTTTCGATTTGAATGCTTCTATTTTTAATAAATGATATACACATTTGACATTAAACTATTCAACTCTTTTACAGCTTTCTAGAAATAAATAAATATTGCTTGTGCGATAAATAGTTGCAGATATGCAAGGGTTTCAGTAAAGCAATATAAGTTTTCCCCTTTTCATTTGACCATCCAAGTGTCTGAGACTAAATGAGACTATTCCCATTCGGAATTGAAGGGTCATTACACCAATTTAGCCATAAAAATTGGCTTCCACCTTTCTAAAAAACATGTGGAATTAAAAAAAATGTGGAATTAAAAAAAAATGTGGAATCTAAAAGAACCCGGGGGTGCCTTTGACCAGAAATGAGGGAAACAGGATTGATTTAGGAAGTTTCACAGTTGTCCAGGTGTGTTTTTTTTTTTTAAATGTTGATATCGCTGTTCATTGTGACAATTTATTGATTGTTTATTGAAAAGTATCACTCTTTTCCTTTTCATTGGGGGTTTTCTGCTTCTAGTTAAAATAGAACTTAAGATTGCCCCCTTTTTAAAAACTGGTGCACAAAGGCAATAATGGATTGTGAAAATTGCATAATCAGCGGATTCCCATTGAAAGATACTAGGACTGTGACTATTGGAGAAAAGCTGCAACAACGCTTAAAACTACAAACTCACAACTAAGTGATGGTTTGAAGTCAATTTTGAAAAGTAGTCTCATTGTTTATGTCACTAGTAGGAAAAGTCATATTTGCCCCACAAGTATTCGAAAAGCTTTAAAAAATACAGTCTGAATTTCTGATAGATAGTAATAGCATTATTTTGCTACTCCCACTTTGTGTTCATCACATAAATATTTTGAGGTTACGGTGGTCCTACAACTAAAGAATAAGAACAAATTCGATGAGCACAAAAACGGGAATGTGCAAACATAATAGTATATGACACAATGATAAAATGCAAACATGAAGATTTTCTGTCAATTAGTGCCAAATAAACCATGCTCATACAACAACTACAAATTAGTCTTGAAGAGGAAGGAGTGGACGTGAAAGAAGCTGTAGGAGATGCTGATGCCTTAATTATTGCCACTGCTTTGGAAAAATCTAAATGTAAACAAAAGGTGACAGTAATTGCTACAGATAGTGATAGTTTGACAATGCTAGTTGCAAGAATTCGAAATAAAGCAAACATTATGCTCCTTGTATCGAACGCTGGATAAAAAATTGCAAAATTGTACTATATTGCAGGTATACAGATAAAGATTGGGGATATGAAGAAACATACACTTTTCATCCATTTTATGACTAGACGCGATACAACATCTGCACTGTACAATAAAGGAAAGGGGTATCTTATCAGAAAATTTTCAAATGAAGAAAACACTGGAAATTTTTAATTTGGTTGAAACAGATTGTGATAAAATAGAAGGAGAGTCATGGTAAAAGGAGAGTTCAGGAGAAAAGTTCATGGTAACACTTCACAAAAGCCAAAATTGGGTAACACTACACGAGTTAAGGATATACATGTACAGCAGAGGTATAGCCAAAGCTGCAGTAACCACCACTTTTAAATTAGAAACTCTCCCTCCAACGTTAGCTGCGGTATGTCATCATTCACATCGTGTTTATCATCAAATACAACAGTGATTAAGAAATGTTCTAGATGCTGCAAAATGGGGATAGAAACTCTTAAATGACAAATTAGTTCCTCAACCTACAATGTTACCTCCCTCTCCAGATGAAGTTCTAAAATATATTTTGTAACTGTAAGAGTAACTGCAACTCGAGTAGCAGGTGTGATTGCAGGAGGGCAGAATTTCAATGCTCAAATATTTGCGAACAATGCAAAGGGATGTGCATTTACAAATTCGAAGATAATGTACTACTTGATGAAGAAAGCAGCCTAGCATTTCTGCTTTAATGACAAAAAAGGTAAAATATATATATCTTCCAAAAGAAAAACAATAGTTTTTCTAGTTGTATAACCCTTTAACCACATTTAACATCACTTTTTATTTTGTTTCAAGGACGGGGATAGTAAGAATTATATCCCACAAACATTGTTATTGCTTTTTTTATGCATTATTAGTTATTGTATATTAACAATATGTAATTAGTAGAAAATTAAAATTTATAAGGAAAATATTTATTAAGAGATATTTTTTCTTATAGATTATAGATGTTTTTCTTGAAGATGCGTATGATGCGTTTATCTACATATCTATGTAATATTACACTATATTTCAGTTTAAAAAAGGTCTTAAATGGAAAAGACTTGAGGAAAATGGTTATAGTGTTTGGTTTAATCAAGATGAAACACTGCATGCTTTATTATGAGACTCCCAATACGAGGTAGTGTTTCACTAAAACGCTCATCTATCTACTACTATTTATCACACAAGAAATATTTATACATCTCTAGAAAACTGAAAAAAAGTTGAATAGTTTTATGTCAAATGTGTAAATCATTTGTTAAAAATGGAAGCGCTCAAATCGAAAAAGTGAAAAATGCATGGTTTTTCGACTTTGAGAGGCTTTTATCGATTTTTAAGTTAATGAATGATATCAAATGTATATTTAAATTAAAGCCTATTTATTTATCTTTTATTTGAGCTCTATTTGAGATCAATGCAACTAGCCATTCATGCATAACAGATGCTCTAGCATTTCTTCAGAGCCCCAGCACCTAAAAAACCAGGAAGTCGAAGGAGGAGAGTAGGAGACTTTTCGTGCGTTGCTCAGGACATCAAATAGAGCCACTCTGCAAAATTTCAGCTCAATGAGAATTTGTGCAAGGTTCAACTCTAGAATGACTGGACTAAAAACAGGGGTGGGGGCAGCAGAACAGTCTGCGGCAGAAGGTCTGGGGGGAGGGGAGTCAGCAGTTCTAATGCCAGACAAATTTCCCTCCCATCAGAGAAACTTAATTTTTTTGTCAGCAAATAAGAAATCAAATTTTCAAATTTCACCATAATTAATCCACTTTTTAATAATTAATAAATTTCTTTGCATAGGATTTGAACATAATATTGACTATATTCTGAATTTCAACACTTAAACCAAGACAGCACTAAATACCAATTTTCAGTGGTTGTCAAATTGTTTTAATGCACAATGGTTCTTAACATTCATCAAGAATTACAATGAACAATTTTCACTATTAATAATATACAGGGGTCAGGGTTGGGGGGGGGGGGAACAGGTTTTTTCGTAAAAACCCTTTTTTTTTTTTTTTTTTTTAACACTAGAAAAACTGAAACTTGGAATATACCTATATTGCCCAAAAGCAGTCAAAATGACTGCATTGTGAAAGAATAACTAATATGTAATTGTTTTTGTAACTGAAATTAAAAAGCAGTCAAAATGACTTCATTGGGCTATCTAGTGTTAAATACCGTTCGATACCGTTGGTCCTAGGTGCATAGTTCCAATTGAAGAAATGTTTTAAATCGTTAAAATATTTTTACTGAATAGTTTTTAAGTTCGGAAAGGGATTGGTATAAAAATTACGGATTGTAAATTTTTATATGGTTCCCAGTTCCCTCAACTCATATTTAGAAAAATGTTGCCCATGAAAAAACATTTCAAACAAAAAAGAATCAAAATTTGTACGACCAATATTCATGGAGATACGAAAAATTGAATTTAGTGACTTATACCACTTTACACCCGTGGTCATTAACATATTTTAAAGGCATGTACACAAAATGAAATACAGGGAAAGAGCAATTGCGTTTGGAAAATTATTCTCTAATATTACTATGTAATCGAAATAGGCGAGTGGCTGCAAGACAATATGCAATTAAATTTTCAAATGCTTAATTTCCAATGGTAAATTTCTAAAAATTTCCAAATTTTTAAATGTTGTAAAGCATTTGCGAGAAACGGGTAGCATAGGAAGACGTCCGCGATTCAAAAATTCAAGAGTGAGATTTTGGGCTATGCTGTTGCTTTCCCTTATTCAGTGTCAAGGACATTAGTGAAGCATGTGGATACTCAAAAACCCATGTGTGGAGAGTCTTAAATCGACCCAGTGTACATCCTTATCGCCTGCGATTGGTGCAAGAGTTTTTACCCGGGGATGAAAATAGATGGTTTGATTTCTGTAATTTCCTCATTCACAAGCTAGAGTTGGATTCATTATTTGTAAATAACATTCTAGTTTCTGATGAGTGCACGTTTTAAAGAACTGAGGTAGCAAATTTTCAAAACACACACTTTTGGTCCCTGCAAAATCTCCATGTAATCCGTCCAAACAAGCGTCAACTGCGATGGTCCGTTAATGTTTGGTGTGGCATATGGAAGGAAGCGTTAGTAGGACCTTTCTTTTTTGCTGATACATTAACAGGTAAAAGGTATGCGAACCTGTTACAGGGACCATTATCTGACTTTCTGGATGACCATGTAGTGTTAGCAGACCTTCAGACCTTATAAAGATGTGGTTTCAACAGGATGATGCACCACCCTACAAGCAGCTTCCTACCGAACAATACAACACAACATGTTTCAGGACAACATAATAGGCTATGGAGGTCCGGTAGAATGGCCTCCTAGATCTTCAGATCTAAGTCCTTTAGATTTCTTTCTTTAGGGATTATTGAAAAGCAAGGTTTATGAAAAAAAATCGACGAGTCTATTAGATTTACTGAATCAAACTTTATCCGTTGCCAGGTATATTACACCCGTAATGCTGAAAAAATTTGAAGATGAATTTGAATCACGAGTGCGCTTAGGTATTTTAGTCGAAGGAAAACATTTCGAGCATTTAGGGGATGAACAACAACTTGTTTGCCGTAATCAAACCTAGTCTAGAAGCTTGCTCTTATTCCGATAAGACGATATTTTCTCATTTCAATTTATGTACGGGCCCCCCAAACAGCGTTAAAACTTTAAACTCTAATAACACCGTTGCTATTGGTCGAAAAAATTTCAATTTTTTTTTATTTTAAATGTCTTTTCATGGGCAACATTTTTCTAAATATGAGATGGGGGAACTGGGGACCGTATAAAAATTTATAATCCGTAATTTTTATACCAATCCCTTTGCTAATGTAAAAATTATTCAGTTAAAATATTTTAACGATTTAAAGTATTTCTTCAATTGGGGCTATGCATTTAGCACCAACGGTGTCGAAAATAAAGGTCGGCCAGGTTATACGGGGACACGCTGTATATGACCTTTAATCAGGTGTTTGAATTTATGATTGCATTTATGGTTGTCAGGTTATTCATGTCATACGGTTAAATTGAAAATTTCACTTAACTAGATAATGTTTATCAGCAGTCTGGATCAGACTTGTCAGACATAATCCATTATTACTTACACATTTCTTTGTTTTAAAAATCAGCAATGTCTTCTATAATCACATCTTCAAATTGAAACATTCCATCATCCTGGCTTGTTTCAGGATCTGGTATAAACATTAGGTTCTCATCTGGGCATTTGGCTAGTTAAAAAGAGAAATTAATTGTTTAAATTTTAAATTGTTTTTTTGTTTGAAGTGATAGATATGTTATGGGAATTTCGGTTACATTAGAATTTTAGATTGACTAAATAATGTTTGTCTGATCCAAACACACCATAACGAAGACTTCAGAAATAATTGTAGCAATAATGTTATCTTCCCGAGTATGGTGTCAAGATTTTGAAAATCAGGTCAGGTTTTTGATTTGGCAGGATTTTGTTTCCAGTTTCTGTCACTGGCCTAAGTTGTTTCAGCTTATACTTGTTTTCTTTGCTAACCCAGTAGTCTACCCAGTATCACAGGAATTTTTGTTAGTCTTGCGCAACAACAAAAATATTAAATTAAAATTTAAACATCTTTCAATAAGTTTTTTTAATTAAATAAATTTCAAAATTAAGGTCTTGGCCAATAAGGGCCTCACATTCTCATGCAATGAGGGCAGCCAGTTTTGATTCGACTGAAAATCGATCTACAATCTAAATAGAATTCTTTTTAATAAATTCTTGAATGCACCCTGAAAAGGAAGAATTTAAATGTTTGCTAAGATTTACTTTTATTATTGTTAGCAATAGCAATGACTCATTCAATGTTATATAGTTTCCTACTAAGTTTGATGTCAATAACTAACATGTTATATCCTTAATCTTAATGCTTCCCACGTAAACTGCTATAATTTTTTCAGCACTGCAGTTTTTTCATTAGCATTGAATATGGTCTTAATAAATCGAATGAGTTGTTCATTCTCAAAAAAAAAAATTCACAACCATTACAGATCATACAAATAGTACACCAGAAAACATTGTTTTTTTTACATTATAAAGAAATTTCTGCCTTAAGTCTCATTAAGGGGTAGATAAATTGAACAAACGGTGATGAGGGTCTTTATATTGACTTTATCAGAGGGCTTGCAGAGGTGTTATGACCGATAAGGGAATAAATGGATAGCTTTTGGAGATAAACACAACAATCCCACTGCTGGCTCCATCACAGTTAGTGCAGTCCTATCAAAGAGGACTGTACCCCCAAATGAGAGAGTCCTGACATAGTTTAAAAAAAGTCTCTTGCAGACATATGCCGACAGGTGTGAATTCACAAATGAGATGTTTTATGTCAGTCAAATTATGGTGAAATCCATGACAGATTACTGACTATTACTTAGGGTTAGGAGGGTAAAAGTCTGTAAAGATTCGAGATTTTGATAAAAGTTGCAGTGGAGTTTCTAGTCCCTTGTCAACATCCATTTCACCAGTTTCATTCCTTTCATTAGAACTATTAAGATGTTTTATCTGACAATTTTTGGCTTTTTTTTTCTTTTTTTTTTCAGATGTAGTCATGTTTGTGACAATGATTCGGAGGTTTTTTTTAATTAACTACTAAAAGTAAGGATGTTTTTAAAGTTGTATTGTTTTTCTTTGTGTCTTTTGACTTTGGAGGAATGAGCGATTGTATGTTTGAATTATTGTTCGATTTTGAGGTTGATAGATTGGCAACATTTTGTGTTGGTATACAAACACACCAACCATGTCAGTCTATTCTGAACAAGTATTAGCATTAAATTTGCACTTTTGAAAAATTATAGCTCATTTTATTCCATAATCGTTGAGTATAACGATTACAAATGGAGGGACATCATTTTTATGCTCATGACAGAACTCTCCTCAAGTATAAATTTAAACAAAGTGTAGGACATTTTGAGGCGATATTTTGTGGCATGAATTCATGCGTTTCTCAAAACATCACTTGAAAATAGTTGAAAAGTGGTAAGTGCAATGCTATTGCTACAGTGATAAGACTAAAAACACAGTACCATAGCCGAATTCGGCAACTTAAGGAATAAGTTCTTAATGATCAAATTTAAAAGTGGGAAACCAACTAAAATTTGGCACAAAAGCCTCCATATTGCCTTGTGCTCAAAAATACCGTACTTATAGTCTTTCTTCACACCTTTCCATAGCACAAAAATACTGCCCTTTGTACACTTTCTATCCTTTTTCTAAAAATACTCCTTGTATATTTCTATTACTGCGATATTAATAGACAAGAGCTAACTTCAATTTCATATTTTTTGTGCTTGTGGTAGACAACTTTCTGGCATCAGTTGTCTGTGTTGCCTCAATACAAGCTTTGAGAGCAAAGAGTAAATTTTGTCACTAAACTAATTTTTAGTAGTAGATAGTAACGATATTTTCAATTTGTAATTGTCGTGCTAAACACTTGTATAACACTATTAATGAATGATGGATAAAATGCATTGAATAAATGTTCAAATACTACAGTATAGACCATGCTCTGGTCCTCTACAATACACCTATTTTTTTTTAATATTTACGTCCCTTAATATAGTGAACAACCCAAACAGTGATTTAGCTAAAAAAATATTTTTCACAAGAATTGCATAATGTGTTCTTAAGTCTAACAATCAGAACTAATAAAGAACTTTATGTTAGGTAAAAGAATATAGTGCAATGTTGATTATATTTACTAATAAAGAAAAACACTTTTATGTGATTTTTGGCAAGGATGACTCTGCACAAATGTGATGTAACAGTACTCCATTCAGCTACTTTCACTCACACACATAGTATTTAACCCTAAAAAACTAATCGTTTGTCTCAAAGACTACTCACCAATGCCAATTTGCGAATTTGAGATGTTACCGTTGCACTTTTAACATTTATCAAGAGTGTGAACGCTAATATTTACTGCCTTTCTAATATTTAATTAAAATATTATTATATTTCTCTTAAGAAAGACTAAAGGAAAATATAAAAATATACTTGCTTTTAATACATACTCTATGCATCGAATGATTAGTTACACAGTAATGCCGACTTAAATTTAGATTTCTAAGGATAATATGGCAACCATGTTGTTTCATGTATTGCTTGCAACACACATAAAAATTTATGTTTGATATGAATTTCATGTTGTACCTGTGTTGCCAACTATTAGCCAAAAAACATAAATACTAAAGGAACCAATAAAAGGTACCAGTAAAAAATTCAGTTAATACTAATATAAATTTGACATTCTTTAATCGGATGTTAAAATTTAGAATGGTTATTTTTTGTTGTTGTGATATTCATGTTAAGCTATTTAGGCTTCATTGGACTTTTTGGTTGACTAGATAACGTTTGCCAGCAGTCTGAACCATATTCTGACAGTCAATACCCATTACTATTACTTACGTGCTATTATGTTTGAAAAATCCTCTTCTTCTTTTTCTAAAACTGCAATCAATTCACCTGAATCATATACACTGTCCTGGATTAGCCCACAAGCTGGTGGAAACGTCAAGTCGTCAACTGTGTTTGTGGCTAAATAAAAAGAAAAATCATGTTTCAAATGAAAGTTGTATTTTATGTTCTCGTTTTACTGGCTGTCTGGGCTAAAAGTACCTAAAGGTTTTGAATTATTATAATGGAACTACTCATTAAAATATAATAAAATGTTCCTCCGTGCAGTGGAAATCTCTCCGAGATTGTTTGGGTTGAAACAGTTCAGCCGTGCATGCATACAGTAGGATGGATCAATCTTATATGGAGGGGGAAAAATATTATTGTTTAAGTGGAAAAGATGTTCAATGGTGTATAGATGAAGGGAAAATAAAATAAAAATTAAATTTAAATTAAGCATTGCCACAAGAAGGATGAAGTTTAGGTAAGTGAGCCTTTTTATGGTAAAATTCAAAGTCAATCGAATTTTTTTTTTTTCAGAATTCTAAAACCTACCCATACGGGAAAAAATGTTTTATCATAATATAGATGAGGGGGAAAATAAAATCAAAAATTACATTTTAGTTTGAGCGCTGCCACAAAGAGAAATCAAGTATAGATATTTCAACCCTTTTATAGTAGAAAATCAAAGAGATTTTTGTTACAGTGAAACAGGCATTTCAGCACTTTTAAATGTTTATTGCAGTGAGAGGACACATTATAAATGGTTTCAAGAAAAACACTTCAGATACATTTAACAGCTTTTTAAGTATTAAATCAAGAAAACCTAAAAAAACTTATGAAATTACAATGGACGGTAATTATGTTTGATGTTAAAAACTGGCATAAGATTTCGCGATTCCAGATGATTTTTTATGAACTCTTCTCTTCTATATGGTCCATTGACAGCAGCAGATACTTTTGCGACTATTTTGACTATTCATTCTGTAGTTGGAGTGTAGCAGGAAAACCCCTTGATAGTCGGTAGTATTGCCACTGGAATGACTGCTGGGTTTACTATTGTTTCTGAAATCATGTTATCACTTCAGTTAGTGAAGGCTCGGTCACATTTTTTCACTTAATCAAGTCCATATTAACCATCACATAAAGGACAAAAGCTGGTAAACTGAAGAAACAAATATTACTTGTTGCAAGAGTTGGGGTTGCAACAGACAGTTTGACTTTAAGCACATTCAAAATTCTTTGAAGAGCCAATTCCTTTATGTTATTTCGTCAGCTAACAGGACTTTTTCAGGATGGCCAAAAAAACTTGTTTCTTTGAATAACAGGAGCAATGATGTTCTTCAAATTAATCAACAAATAACTTGACAGAACAATTGATTATATAATGCTGTGCACCATATGTTGATATCTATAGAACCAATGATAGATACAAATGCTGTTCACCATAGATACTGATGGTTTAGTTCTTTAACTTTGAACAACATCGACACAGAATTTTATGATGAACGTCATTAATGTCACATGTCACTAAAGCTTGGGATAGATTTTCGTAAGCTACATAGAGCTTAAAAATTCTGTTGGCAGTTGTAAGCCACCTTGAGTTGCTTAAGTATGCTGGGTTTCTTTTTGCCAGTCTTTGCTATAATGTCCACAATTGATGGCTTCACAAATTTCTATTATATAGAGCTGATCGGTATTTAAGTCACGAAAGCATCTGCTGCTGTCTATGGACCATATACAAGAGGCGGATTCATAAGAAATTGCTTGGAATCACAAAACCTCAGGGCCGTTTTCAACACCAAACATGATTACCGTCCATTGTAATTTTGATGGTTTTTAATATTAATAACCTGTTAAATGTATCTGAATTTTTTTTCTTGCAACCATTCAGTATGTGTCCTCCCATTGCAATAAACATTTAAAAGTGCTTGTTGACTATAGCAAAAATCATTTTGACTATCACAGGGCTCCCACTCACTCAGAAAGATTTGGAGCAGGAAAAATCAAGTTTTGGAGCAGGTAAAATTAAGTTTAGGAGCAGGAAAAATGACTTTCAGAGCAGGTAATAACAAGTTTAGTAGCAGGAAAAATGCCCTTTGTAGCATGTAAAAGAAACTTTTGTAGGGAAAAAAAATTGAAGCAGAATTACCTGAGACGAATGTCACTAAAGCGGCTGCTATTACATTACCATCGGCCTTGGCGAAAACAAATATTACACCAATGTAAATATCGGGATAGCACCCACCATACCATCACAATCTCGGTAATATTCGTGCAAAATCCTAGTAATATCGTATTTTTTGTAAGTCACTAAACAGTGTTGCAAATTTCGGCAATAGCTGCTATTACATTACCATAGATCATGGCGAAAACGAATATAACACCAACGTAAATATTGTGGATAGCATCCACCATACCATTGCAATCTCGGTAATATCGACGCAATATCCCGGTAATATTGGGGTTTTTTTTTAAGTCACCAAACAGCGTCACAAATCTCGGCAATAGCTGCTTTTACAACAGCGTAAACTTCAGCGAAAATGACTACCACACTTGCGTAAATATTAGCTAAAACGTTTACAATACCGTCGAAAATTTAGACAAAGGATATTACGTAAGTTGAAGACTCAGCAGAAATGACCATCGCTAAAACGTACATATCGGCACAAATGTCGGTAATATTGACATTTTCTCGGTAATGTTTACGCAAGATTCGGTAATATCGGATGTTAACAAAAGCGCAGCACTCTTCGAAAATGACCGTCACACCAACAAAAATATCAGCAATAGCGCAGGAATAAACCGGAGCAATTCTCAACAACAGCACTAATATATCGGTGAAAGACTCGACGAAAATGACCATCACAATAATTTGCAATAATATCTGCATTAACTAAGCAAACCATCGCAGTAACATCGACATTTTCTCAGTAATATAAAGGGCAAATTTCAAATATTGCGAAATCCCAGCACTCGGCAATAAATACAATCATACCAACGAAAATATCAGCAATAGCGTCGAATTAACTGGAGCAATACTCAATACTACAGAGCTTATATCTATGAAAGAATCGACGAAAATGACGGTCATAACAACGTAAAACTTGACAATAATGTCAGCATTAGCGTCGCAAATCATCATAGCACTCGGAGAAAACGAACACCGCACAATCGTAAATATCAGCGTTAGCGCCGAATATACAGGAATATTTCTCAACAATAGTGATATTATAGCGGTGAACAATATCGAATTTCGGCCGGCAAAAAAAAAAAAAAAAATCGCGTTTTGGCGCAGATATGGCTAAAATAAAGCATTTGGAACAGATTTTTGTATTTGGCGCAGTTGGGCGCAATTGGAGCAGGTCTGGGACCCCTGCTATCATAAAAAAGTTATTTAATTTAAAATCACCTAATTTTATCTACATAATAATCCAATCTACCTACCAATTAATCACCTAATAATAATCAAACATAATTTCTTTTCTTTTTATCCATATACTATACAGGATGGTTCGAAACTATACGTAAAAAATGTAAAGGCAGGTAGAGGGGCCCTAAGTAAGCAGATTTTGTATAGGAATGTAGATGCGGAAATGCAACGTTAAAGTGCTAGCACTTAAGAAATACAGGGTGGTCAGAAAGAAACTTTGCCGATATATGGACCTCTAGCTGCCGTTCTGTTCAACAGATTGAGATGAGATTCCAGGTACAGTAATTCAGAGGTACGAGCTTTAGATTCTGTGAATGGCAACAAAGTCGTTCAAGGTTAAGGTTATAATTACAGAAACTCAAAATTTTCAGGTGACAACACCTACTTTTTCCTGTCGCAAAATGCTCAGCGCATGCGAAAATCCTACTGAGCGTCGGAACAAAACACATCACAAAAAACAGACGCGTTATGCACGCACAAAATGCAGCTTTGTAAACGGCCAACAAAAATAAGATCGGGGCACACAGTGGAAATTTGCATATGACAGAGACTAAAGTTCACATAGTGCATTCACAGACAATTTTATCGGTTTTCTACACTTAATATCTGGCAATCGGCGTTCTGTGATTGATGTCTATTCAATTGTTCGTTCACAGAGCTGTTTTTTGAGCATGCATAAAACGTCTGTTTTTTGTGATACACGTACTGTTCCAACGCTCTATAGGGTTTTCTCGTGCACTGAGCATTTTATGACAGGAAAAAGTAGGTGTTGTCATTCAAAAATTTCGAGTATCTGTAACTATAACCGTAACCGTGAGCATCATTTTGTTGCCATTCACAGAATTTGGAGCTCATACCTCTGTTGAACGGAACGGCCGCTAGAGGTCCATATATCAGTAAAGTTTCTTTCTGACCACCCTGTACTTCTTATGTGCTAGTGCTTTAATGTTGCATTTCCGCATCCACATTCCAAAACAAAATCTGCTTATTTAGGTCCCCTCTACCTGCCTTTACATTTTTGACGCATAATTTCGAACCACCCTGTTCTAACCTAACTTTTCTGTATTGGTAGGCTTTGAAATTCGAAAAAAAAATTCAATCCACAACAGTGTACAGTAGTCAGTAATCGGCATATGAAAAACCTGTTCCTGCTCCTACACATAAATGGCATCATTGGTCCATTTTTCTTTGTAGAACACACTGTTATGGCAAACATTTACTTTGATAAGTTGGAAAACTTTGATGTTGGGTCATTCCATGTCAAATCAACCAATGGACTGAACCTTGACAACTCAAAAATTTATAATTTTTGCATCAGAGTTAGTATTTCTTAAGTTAACAAAAACTGTAAAATTACAGATTTTTTTGGAGTTCTAGTTCTTGAGATATGGACTTTTGAAAACGATAAAAATGAACAAATTTTGCAATGTTTTGATACTTTGCTGTAGATTGAAAACTATTGCAGTTAAAGACTTTAAATGTATGTCATTCTCTTCTAGATTGAATAAGCTTTAATATGATGCCCAAAATGACTAGAATTGTCAAAAAAAAATTTTTAATAAAACATAAAAAAATACTTTTTGACAACTCAAAAAGGGATATTTTAATTTTTTAGAAAAAAAAAATGTGTTTTGAAAAGATTAATTCACTACTTGTGTGCCAAATTTAAGAATGGGATATAAATGGGTTCCAATAGAATTATATTTTTATACATGTGATGGCATCATTGAAACTGGAGTCTGATGTATGAATATGTAGGCTGAAATGCTTTGAAATTACAATCTGTTAGTCTATTTTGGAATTTTAGTTCTAAACTTGCGGGTCCACCTGATGGCTGTGAGGTTAGAGCTCTGGCCTAGCATGGTGACCCCAAACTGGGACCCCCCACCCAAAGGTGACGGGTTCGAATCCCGGCATGGTTCATACACTTGAAGGGGAAAAAAAATTCAAGGATATTTCAAGAACTTTTCAAGGAAGTGTTATCAACACAAATGCATTAAAAAAATTCCAATTTCTTTTTTTTACTGGAAAACCGTGCAAGTTTAAATAGAGTAAATATACAAAAAATAATTTTTAGATTTCAATAAAAGAAAATTTTAAGGTTACAACAGAAAAAAAACAACCTTCCAATATATCAGAAGCAGTACTACGTCCCATAAAAACAGATGTTATAGTACTCACTTGGAAATTACGCCAATATCAGATGCGAACACCCTTTTGATATTCTTGTTTTATCATATTGAGACTTTCATCAAATAATAATACAAGTCTTATTGATAAAACTGTCTTCCAGTTCATTCTAAAGGCTTGATTCCAAATGCTGTCTAATAAGCAGTTTTTTCTCCACATGAAAATTTATATGCAATTACCCTATCGGCGAACATGCAATTACATAATTTATCAATGTTTTCTTTTAATTTATAAGAGCCGAGATTTTTTATGGTTTTCAATGTCCATAGTATTTCAGTATCTAAAACTTTGTTTCCAATTACACTTCCCTTTATGCATCTACCGCGCTGACGACGTTGATTGTTGCAAAAAATATCCGCTTTTGAGGTATAAATAGTTCGATCAATCCTCATCAAACTTCTTCTTATAGACACTAAATCCATGTGCTTTTTCCTCTTTGCATGGTTTTTTACAGTGGCAGCTCATGCACTACAGCCAGTGCAGCTGGGCTGCATCTAAATTTATCAGATCAAAACTAAAATGATATATTTTACAATTTTCAAAAATGAAGATCCAATTTCTACGGTAAGTGTAAAAAAAAAAACATTAAACAGCAAACTTCTTGACTCAATACTCAGTTCACGTGAGGGAAAAAACGTTTCCAATCAAGGTGATCTTCCTCCGCATGAGAGCCATGTGTTCCCAAAACGCATTTCGGCTGTGACGTTATCATGGTAACCAATAGAATCCAATAGAGCCTTCCATCCATGTAATGTGTACCGAGGTAGCCAGATCAGTGATTTCCGACTTCGGCTGCTCTTGAGAATTTTTGCTTTAAAATAATCTATAGAAAGAATTTTTGCATGATAATGGCATCATCTGAAGACTAGAAAGTTATTTTATTAGCTTGAAGTACTAATTTGTTCTGAAAATAAGTATGAACATTTTAAACACATTATCTAAAAAATTGTGTTTTTGGCACATAAAAACTTCATTTAAACAGTGGTAACTAAAGCTTGATATAATCTTTTCGAAAAACTATTTGAGAATTCAAATCTGCATTAACTATTAGATGTTTTGAACCTCAGTCAAATTGATTGGAGAAGAAAATGAATTTTGCTAGATTTTTAAATGCAAAAGTTTTTAGGAAAATTGCAATTTCTTCAACTTTTAATGTTAAAAAAATTATATATTCTAGGAACTAGATGGAGATTCATAACATTAATGATATTATGAACAATTTCCAACCATAATTTCTTTTCTTGACCCCATAAAACTTGAGTAATCACTGTTAAAAAATATACTTTAAGTTTAGAACTAAAATCGTGAAATAGTCTAATAGATATATAATTTCAATGCATTCCAGCCTACATATTCATGTGTCAGACTCTGGTTTCAATGACCTTCATATGTATAAACATATATTTCTATAGGAACCCATTTGTGTCCCATTCTGAAATTTGGCACAAAAGTAGTCAATTGATGTCTTCAAAACATATTTTTTTTAAAAAAAAAACTAAAGTATGACTTTTTGAGATTTTAAAAAAATAATTTTTGATGTTTTACCAAAAACACATTTTTTGACAATTCTAGTCAAGTTTGGCATCATATTAAAGCTTATTTAATCTAAAAGAGATTGACACAAATTCAAAGTCTCTAACTGTAATAGTTTTAAATCTATAGAAATTTGAAGATATCAAAACATTGAGAAATTTGTTCATTTTCCCCATCTCAAAAACTATAACCCCAAAAATTCTAAAATTTTGTACTTTTCTTCCTTTCCTTGTGTCTAATTAATTCACAAAAAATCAGCAAAATCTAAATTGCAAAGATCCAAAAATATTTTTTTTATTGGTTTATTTGACATGAAATGATTGTGTTCCAATAGAATAGCGATCCACCATAATATCATGGAAATGTTGCTGTGTTTTTAAATATGACATTTCCTGGAAGTTAGATTGGAAGAGGGGTCCCAATTGCTTGGCAAACAAGATCTACGGTTTGACTCCATTAGAAATTTTGTTTCTTTGGGAATAATTAAATCTGTTGTTTATAAATAAAAAATTTCAACTGTGAATGAGTTGAAGAAGTGTATCATTCAAACAATTTATCTAATAACTCCAAGTATGCTGTGAAACACTTGGAGATAACTAGATTACCGTTTCAACATTTGTAGTGCTACAAAAGATACACACATCAAACTTATTGATATTAAAACTTGGTGAAATATTCTATAAATATTTTTTTTTTTTCCATTTTAATGGGCAGCTCCAAAAAATAAGCCATAATTTTTTATTACTTTTAGCCCTGACAATAACGTTGTCAGCAGTCTGACCCAGACCTTTAATAATGCAAATTTCAATAACAATTACAATATATTATTACACTTTGGGTTGTCAAGATATCCATATTATCTGAATTTGATTTTATTGGGATTTAAGTGGACTAAAAATGATATCTGTCAGAAATCACAGACCAGGACAGACATAATCTATGAACCCAGAAGTCTTCTTGCACCAAGTCCGATGTCAAAGCAACAGAATGTGCAAGTTAAAACAGTATACTTATAAATAAATCACTCCTATTTTCACATAATATGGTGTTTATCAAAACTCCATTAGTATATGGTTGTCTTTGAGTTAGAAAAACACTTACAATTTCAAATAAAATTTTAAATACATGAGCAATGAGCATAGCAGATTGGTTTTCAACTCTATACATTCCAATCACTAGCCTGTCACCTTAATGATTACATCGTTCAAGATTGTTTAAAACTTTCTCAAAAAGATAGTAGTAAATGTTTGGTTGTAACTAAAGCAATAGAGACTGCATTATTTAACCGTATGCAATTTCCTTCTTAGCGTAGAGATAAATTTTTCTACTGAATAATTTCTTCCTATTATTGTACTCAGTCAGTGTTGAGTTTGCTTCAGTATTGTGCTGTTAGCTTAGAATAAATCCAAGCCAAGTGTCAAATTATTTCTACTCGTATCAACATTCCACTTCGGCCAACAATGTTACTTTTCAAACATAACCCAGGGGCATACGTGCAATCCAAACGTGCACGAGATGTATCAAATCCAAGTATTTAAATTCTTTTCTTTATAACAAATACGACTTTTACAGTTTAATAAGCATATTTCTTATGCTAAACATCTAATTATTCAATAAAGATCAAAGCAAATTCCGAACAAATGGCAATTCATTTTAAATGAGTAGGGCGATTCCACAGGAGACGATTTTTGACATAAATTTTTAAATCACAGTATTTGTTTCTTTTTACTATACCAATACAAAGAGAAAGATATAAATTTAATAATAAAAAAAAAACTTTTAAGAACTTAAGTTATTATTTGAATTTTTTGGCGCTCTCAGAAATGGTGGCGACTGAAGACTTGATGCAAACCATTCATCGACACTTTATAATTTTTCCACGAAATCGCTACTACCGGTGGTTTGAGGTTATATTTCACTGATAAATATTGAAGTTATAACATTTGTTTATTGCCTTATATAAAAAAACTAAATATTTATTATTATTTTTCTAACAATATTAATTAAATAAGAAACCACTGTTGGTCAGTTGCACCTGCGATATAAAAGAAATGAAAGTTTGGTTTTCTTAAAAAAATAAATTGGTAATTTTTTGAAACTCTGTAGAAGTAAGAAGAAATAAAAGGAAAACTTGATTCAGTCGCAATAGAAGGTATGTTGTCATTTTAATTAAAATTAACGTTGACTAAAATGAGTTGCACCCGCGATCAAAATATTAGAATCGCGGGTGTAACAGTTATGACTATTACGATTACATTGTTATTTGTTATATATTTGTCATTTATTAAGTTTTTGATAACTTCATATCTTATTTTCTTATTTATAATTACTGATTCCTATTTAATAAGAGTTTATTGTTAATTTTTTACTTTTTTTGTGTAAATAGATCAAATGAAATGGCAGAACAACAGCAAAAGGAGACTGCTTCTCAAAAATATAGGCGAAAACTAAAAGAATTTTATGATCTGGCTCGTCGCCTTTCTCCAAAAATTTCTTTTATGTTTGTATCCCAAAAACAAATTGAAAAAGGAAAAACCATGTTAGATGATAGGTGGAAAGGACTAAAAAATATACCAGCCATTCAATCAAAACATTTTTTTCAATTTGAGGAGGGTAGGAGCATTTGTGTTGCACGAACGTCGAAGTCTAATTTGAAAAGCAAATTAGTTTTGAAAAATGCTACTAAAAAAAAACATGGAAAAGTTACAAAAAAAGTTACGAAAAAGTTACGCGTTTCTGATGTTTACAGCGATTCTGAAGATGAACCTTAAGGCTGATAAATCGCCAACTATTCCAAAAAAATAATTTATTTAAGTTACATAGAAAAGTGCTAATTAATGATACAGCATCTATGATCTCATATCTTTAATTTAAAGTTACATGGAAATGTTTATATTCACTACAGTGAGACGTGTTGCACCCGCGATAATTTTACGTTGCACCCGCGAGTGGATAAAAAGTGAATAATTTATAATATTTATTTCTTTTAATAATTTTATTTAAGTTAATAATTAGTTTGTTTTGCATTCTTTTAAAGAATGTAAAAATAATTTAATAAATATTCCATAAGTAACAGACTTTTTTCATTCTAGCAACATGACCTTTAATGGTGAGCCGATTTTGTTGCACCCGCGATGGCACTTTGAACCTCTCCCGAGTCTATTTATACATTTTATTAAATGTTTTTTATATTAATTTTTGTAAAACAGATTACAATGTAATCCTGCGACTAGTCATTTCTTTAAAAAGAGTTTTTATTTTCATAGTAAGAAGCCTTGAGTGAGTCTAAATGTTGCACCCGAGAATACGGAATCGCCCAGTACTTACATTATTCTATGTATTCTGTACAAATAGTAAAGGTATGTTGTTGACAAATATTGATGTCCAAACTAAACTAAACGTGCATTTAAACTAGACTTAAGAAGTTGAGAACAAAACATTATAAATGACAGGCTGACTTTAATCCAGATGAAAATATATACAGATGACAATTATATGCTTAGTGCTATTATTACTTATCACTACAGCGATATGCAAGATACGAAAGAGAAAGTGTAAACAAAACACTTGCCTATATATATCATTCTCTACATGAACAGTTGCAGTTAAAACAGATACCGAAATTTGCATATTATAAATAAGTTAACTTTCCTAGAAGTAACTATAAACAACTCAACCTAATCCACTCAATGTTTACGTTTGTAAACGAACTGGTCTGATCAGACTGAATGATGAAAAACCTTAAACACTATGGGTACCAAAATCCTTTATGTTTTCCAACAAATATTGTGGTAACATTTTGAACAACAAAATTTGGTTTTACTATCCTTTTTCAGCACACATCAATAGCGCCTTTATTTTGTATTTGGTAACAATGTTAACAAATTGTTTCTTTAAATTCTTTTTATGCTTGATAACTCAATTTTTACTCTGCTCTACATGTATTTTGATAAGCTGGAATGCTAACTTTTATAAAATGACTTCTGTTTTTATATTCGATTAAGGGTTATTTGATAGCAGTAAAATCCTTGAGTTGATAGTTGTAACATTTAGAAGAGCAAAAATATTACCATCATCTTGAAATTCTTGATATGGACCAGGCAGCTATCATTTCATGAACATTCATTGCCCTTTTTGTCATATTATAAGAAGTTATGATGTGGGGTTTTTCGATTCTCCCAAAATCTCATCAATGAATAAACGAAACAATTGTAGTTTCTATTTGGTAACTATTAATGTGCATATCCTCTCATTTTGATACAATAAATTTCAGAGGCAATTCTCATTTGATTCTTCCTCATGGTCCCCACAGCAGTTATATTCCTTTTAACAAGTTCTTGAGAAAATTGATAAGATATGTACCAATTGTTAACATTTAAGTTGCATCTTGAATTATAAGGCTTTGCAAAGCGCTATTTTACTATTTCTATTTCATTATTTTCAACTTTCCATCAGGTTGAGTCCCTGTAAAAAACTCCATTTTATGTGTGTAAAAGGTTCTTAAATCCACAAGTGCATGAATTTTTATCTCGTATCTAGTGAGGATATTGGAAATTAATTGCTTAAATGAACACCTTTCTCAAAAGGGCTAACTTTTCATCGATTGTTGCAATTTCCCCAACGTTATAAGGGCAATTTGCTGTGTGGCACATAAAACATTTTGGCTCTTTTTTCTACTCATAAACAGATTAGAATTACAAAACTATGATAAATCTAGTAAATATACATTTATAAACCACCAAATATGCATTTATGAGTCACAGATGTCAGTGGCCATAAAAGTGTCATGTGCATCAGACTCTTAATATGTATATTGAACCAAGTAAAAACAATTACTTTTCCATATAACTTTGCCACCAAAAAAATAGCTGCACTTGCAACATCACACTTTATATTTAGCTCAATGCTGTCACTACAGAAGTGAACTAGAATTGGAATTTTGATAACAAACCTAAATCTCTCTACCTAATTGCATTGTGGTATTTATTATTGCTCTCAACACAATGTTAAGCTAATGCAGCTGTCTCTTACAAAAAATTTATCGTTGAGAGCAATGATACGATTATTCTTGCCAAAAAGTCCATCAACAGTATCAAAAACAAAAAAACAGCTATAAAAATAATTTTTATCTCCCAAAAAACTAAACATTTGTAAAGACCAATTAAATGGTAAACCAGGAAAGGTTATGAAATGTAATAGTTGCCACCAAGGGACCACATTTTATTTCTTTGAGATACAATGCCAAACAATGAACTAAATTAGGATTATTGAAAAGAACCCCTATAAGCAATCCATACTTGGTAAGCTAGAAATTTTATAGAAATAACCTCACTTCAGTGCAATGTAACTCAAACAGATGAACTGAGATCATTTCGAAAAAAATTCTTAACCTTCTAAGTACTAATTGCCTATAAGGTTCTTCACTATAATTCCAATTGAGTACATTGGGTGATGAGTACCCCAAAGAATGAAACAAGACTGCTTGGACAACCCTTTTCCTTAGGTTTTTTTTTTTTTTAACAATGTTTTGTTGTTTGTTGGGTGATCCACTATTACTTACATATTTCTTTGTTGGAAAAATTACTATTGTCCTCTTTGGCAAAAATTACATTCTCTGTAAACAGTCCACCAAGTTGGTTAGTTCTGTAGCCTGGCAAACACATCCAATCATCAACTATATGTGTGGCTATATAAAGACAAAAAACATGTTAGAACTTAAAATTATAGTTTTTGTTGTCATTATATGCATGTAATAACATCAGGGTTCCTACACAAATCTTAAAACAAAATTCTCTGACTTTTCCCTGTTTTCCAGTAGATTTTTAAAAAATTGGAGTAAGGAAACAATATTATTGTTCTGGAAGAAAATCCAAATAGCAATAAATATCCAACAGCAATGTTTCTATTAATGTTTGTTAAAATTTATACACACATAAAATATGAATTTACAACTTACCTTAAAAAGGACTATCCGTAATATACAACTTATTAAAAAATAAAAACCTAGATTAAACAATTTAGATACTGAAAAACGCTTTAGAGAAATATAGAATAAAAAATCGGACAAAACAAGGTTAAGTTATTTAAAAAAAATTAATTCCTCTATTTGTAAGTTTATCTTTTCAATTTCAAACTGAACTTCTTATGACATTTTGGCCTTCTTTTTTTGCAATGCTCTGATCTAATCTGCAGCTTTTCGCTTTTCACTAGCAATTCTTTGTTCTGTGGTTGCGGCTATATTTTTCTCCTCCTGCTGTATTTACAGCATCATATACAGTCCTTAATGCTATTAATGATGATTCATGTAAATTATCCACTAAAACGTCTTTGTTGATGGAAAACCCACTTTCCACCGATGCAATACCGTGGGGAAAAATCAAAACGATTTTTACAATTTCCCACAGTTCTTTATATTCGGTCTCTAAGCATACAGATACGAAGAAACTATCTAGTGGAGTCTCCTTTGAAAAAGTAGAAAATTGTTCCTTTAGATCCTTTTGTGCATTATAATACAGATTTGCAAACTGTGAAAATTGTTCCTTTAGATCCTTTTGTGCTTATAATACAGATTTGCAAACTGTGATTTGGCCTTATCTGCAATGACAGAGGATATATGTTTCTTTTCATGCAATACCCTCAGAAGTCTCTCCATCCTTGCTTCAGCCAAGACAGTATTTGAAGCAATAGACTTCGGATTCAGGTATCCAATGTACCGTACAATCGGAAACCGAAGAGGACTTCTCTCTATGATCTTCTGCACAGTGCCAATCAAAAACCGACGGCATTCGATGCGAAAATTTCTCTTCTCAGCATCCGATGCCCCACTGATGTGGAGATATCTTCCAGCAGCGACTCCAATATCAACACAGGAAAAAAATATAAAGTCCGAAACAACGAAACAGTGGTTTGGTTTGCCAAATCCCGTCGTCAACACAGATGAAAACATGCATCCAAACCAACGCGCTTTATTGTTGTACATACGCGCAACCTTGGAGTGTGAATATTTTGACTGGCGCAGCAGCTTTGGAAAACCGTTTTGGTTTCGTTGGTGACTAGAAAAATATTTTTAAAAATATATATATATATATATATATACACGATTTTAAGGAAAAAACGAAAAGTACCATGAAATCCGAATAATTTTTTTAGCTGTTCGTACAACCGTGCAAAATAGTAAAAATCCATACATTGTATGGATTATCCGTACATTGTATGGATTATCCGTACAAGGTGGCAGGTATGCTCTAGGCAAGGTGGGCTAAATTTTTTCTTTTTGTACCTACAAATTGTTAAGAGGCTAGCCAATTGATGGGAATCCCCGGTTCTCGACAATTAATGACTCAAAATATCGGCAAGTATGCCATGTTTACATTCATTACTTTTCGTTGCGTCACATTTAACGGGGCTAGCCTCCCGTGATATCATTGTTTTTCCAGTGGGCATTTTTCGATTTTGCCTGGGACAATCATATTTAAAGATATTTAAGCAGGATTTATTACAATTCAGTTGCTCTTCACTTTTTTTTTAGGCTCTTCACCGATTAACCCTCTCGCTGCGAGAAAAATGCTTCCTGCCAGACATCTTTGAGCTTTGAAAAGAGCGAGCAAAATGCTGCAAAAAATGCTTGTATATTTTGCAGAAATGTGGATATCTAACGCCATCTGATAACCTAGATTTGAATAAACAATTAAATATCACAGAAATGCCAAAATGAAACCACGAAAGAGGAAAGAGCATGTTGCACGGTTAAATAAACGGCAAAAATGCATCCCTGCAAAAATCGCGGACTGCGCAAATTTTACTACTTCTACTTTGCCCGCGAAAATCACAGGATGCGCAGCTAGAAGGTTAAAGTGGCCCTTCACCACTTTGGATGTAGGTTACCTTACTAATTTATAATTACATCATGCCTGGAGATATATATACGACTGGACTTCGTAAAAAGCAAGACTTGATGTTCAACATACTACAATCTGTTTTTGATATACTATTTCCGTTTTTGTGTATGCCAGTGTTCCATGTTCAACTTTTGCTGGATAAGAACTTTTATATTTTTATCTTATTAAAGTAAACATTTTCTGAACTTTGTGACTGTTATTTGGAACATTCTTTTTAAAATAGTGGGTAACTAGCCCATTAGAAATGAAAGAAATTTGAGTTATGCAAATAAACAAATTCACACTGCTCACAGGCAATGTACGGCTCACAATGTTATAAACTGGTAAGAAACAAAGCTGATCATCCAGTCAATAAAGATGCAGACAGATGTAAATAAATTCTGGTTGGTTTTCAGGTCAAAAGTAGGTGTTAATAAGAGCCTAAGATTACTGGCAGACAAGAACTAACGTGACTTGACAGACAAAGGAAAGTCGAATTTCTAAAAAGTTCTAGGCACTGAACTTATGATTTAACTCAAAGTGAGTGAAGGGAAACCTACAGAAAATGGGCTAAACCTTGCTCTGATGAAAGTTTATTTATCTGCTGTGTTTCTATCACCATCTTTGGCGATAGGTTTCTATTTCGCCAACAAATGAAATACCACCAACAACTGCACACAAAGGAAAAATGGAGAAAAGCTCAATCCAGCAACCCAATAGAGATCAGTGGTTATACGAAGCACATGAATATAGCTAAGGGGTATAAAAATTTCTCTTTGAAGGAACATTTTCCAAGGTTTTTAATTTTTTTAGGAAGTAAAAAAAATTTAAGTACAATTTTAAGCAGAAACAAAAATTTTAGGGTGAATGCAAACCCTGTAATTCAATCCTTTGTGTGACAAATTCCCCAAAGAAATGAAGCGCGGTGGGATCCTTTTTTTTACAATGTTTAGTTGGGTTTTTCTAGGAAATCCATTATTACTTACGTGTTTCTTTGTTTGAACAATCACCATTATCCTCTTCGACAAAATTCATATCACTTGAAAACATCCAACCATCATGCTTTATCCAAGGTGGAGAAATGCACTTCTCGAATATGATTGGGGGAGCTTGAAAAAAGGAATCAAATAATACAATATAAAATTGATTGGCTGTATCTGAATTTTAGATTCATTAGAATTTTACGTAAACTGAAGAAATATCAGTCTGACCCGAACCCTCACTAATGAAAACTTCAGAAATAATTGCAATAATTTTAAATAAAGAAGAAATCATGTTTCAATTTAAAACTGTATTTTTTGTTGCCAATATGCATGTTATCTTAACTTTGGGGAAAATGTAATTTTTTGTAAACTGAATAATGTCTGTCAGCAGTATCTGAATCAGGGCTTTGATAATGCAAATTTCAATAATAATTGTAAGACTCAAATTTGTTATTGTTGGGATATCCAATGGTATCCAAATTACGATTTCAATTATATTGTCAGTTGACTGAATGATATTTGTCAACAATCTCATCCAGACTAGGACACACATAATCTAGGAATGCAGCAGTCCCATGTCAAAGCAGTAGAACCAAGTGTTTATTTGGTTGAACAAGATTAGACCAATTTTAGACCCATCACAACTCAGTTTTTACTTTAGCTAGAACCCTGAATTTATTTATTTTTCACAGAAAAAGTTTACAAAAAATCTTTAAAACTTTAAATGCAGTCATTCAGGAAAGCTTTGAACCATAGGGTAATTTTGTACCATTCCCTAATTTTCAGTATATTTGGTTTTGAAAAGATGCTCATGGTCTACTACTGCATACTGCTGACAAGATAGTGAAATTTGTTTTCTACCCTGTATTTTAGAAAACAAATTGACAAAACAGCACATAATTTATTTGGTCATTCAGCTGTTATTCTGAAATATTGTTTGCAAGCTCCATTTTAATGCTTATTTGAAGTTGATACAAATCAATTAATTTCTACAAGGATCAACTTAACACTTTATCAGGTACATTATCTTCTGAAAAAGGTGAACTTGTAAGTGGTTAATGGTTATTCATTTGGAAAAAAGCAAAAAACCTGAAATATCATTTTACACTTGTTCAGTATAAATTTGAGAAAGTTCAAACTTATGCTGATGACATTGCTTACCATATACACTGCCTATGCCATTCATAATTTTTTTTTACATCCAGTTTATTTGAAGTTGATTTTAAATAAATTTATATACATACAAATGCAACTTAATTTACCAAATCTTACCATATATGCAAAATCCGATGAAAAAAAATTAAAATATTCGGAGTGAATTAAAAAAATTCAGATAAAGGAGTACTTCACAGAGCTAAAAAAAATCTGCCTACCTGTAATTTTTGAAAAAAGAATTTCAGTTGAGGAAGTGAAAAAATTCTTTGAAAACAAAGAAATGTTAGAGGTATAAAAAATTGAATGGTAAAGAAACAGGTGGAGCAAGAACATGAGGGGTCATCCAAAGTCATCTACCATATGAACTCTTGGGAGAAGGCAAAAATAAAAGTCCAGAACCAGATGATGCAGATAAAGCTGTATGTACTAATACATCGTTTATTAATGATATAGTAGTACACATAGGTGAAACTATATATACCAGTATATCATTTTTGAAGAAGAGGAAAGACGAACAAATATTGGATTATGGGCACCTGACAGGGATTTATACTACTGAAATTGATGTGAAGATTGTTACTGAAAAATCGGAGACTGTTCAAGTGATGGCTGTTGAACACATCAATGAGGTAAGAATTTCATACAAAGAGCATGCAAGTGTTGTAGATTGTGCTATGGAATATACTAAGTTGTAGACTATGTCAATATTCTATATCATAGAGAAATGTGCCCAGGCCAAATTTGACTTAAAAGACATGTTCTTGGTGAGATTGCACAAAGAAGTCTGATGCACATTGGAAATAGCTCAATATCAATGGTGATCTGAGGAATAAAAAAATAAGACGTTTTTAAAAAATTACCTCCAGAAAATATTATTCCAGGTAATATTCAAGGAATTTTACTGATCAATAATTCCATTTGGTGCAAAACTATTAAACTAAAGTATGTTCTGTTGTCACATGCAAATCACAACAAATGCCCATTTTAAAATTAAATTTATAAAGAACAATGTACCTGATTGGTTTTGAACCACATACCTTCCAATCACTAACCTGTCACCTAATGACTACACCAAAGATCCTTTAAACATTTCTCAAATATTGAATGTTATTTTTCAAACTTAAAGTGACAGTTATTCAACACAAAAAAAAAAAATTCATACATTTTCCTGCAAAGCTCATAATCCTGAAGTATTTTTGTGGTTGCAAGAATCCCAATTTCAAGGAAATGAACCACAATTAAGATTTTGATTGCTAACCTAAATCTCGCATAATTATTGCATCATGGTATTTATTGTCGCTCACAACACAAAGAGAACCATGTGAAGCTAATGTAGTTATTATTTACACCATTTTGTGTTGAGAGGAACAATACAATTATTCATGATAAAAAAATCCCTCGACCATATCTTGAACATAATAAGTGCTACAAAAATAATTTTACGTTTCCCAAATAATAACTATACATTGTAAAAAAAGAGGGTAAGCCAGAAAAAGTTTTTAAATGTAATGGTTGACACCAAGCAGCCACGTTCTTTTCTTTGGAATACATGTCACACAATGAACTAAATATGAATTATTGGGATGAACCCCTATAGACAAATAGTACTTAGCAGATCAGTAATAGAATTTTATTCAGTAATAAATGGATGCAAATGGATCCGTAGAATTAATAAATAGATAGTAGGAGTAATAAATAGATGTAAATGGATCATCAGGATGCAAAGTATCTCAAACGTATGAACTGAAATTATTTCGAAAGAACTCTAGCCTGCCAAGTACTGTTTTTTCAAAAAAATTTCAGTGCAATGCGTGGCAAGTACCCTAAAGAAATGAAAAATGGTTGACTGTCTGACTATTTTACTTGAAGGTTTTTTACAATATTTAGAGGGTTTTTTTAGCGATCCATTATTACTTACATGTTTCTTTGTTTGAACAACCAGCTTTTTCCCGATTGTTAAGATTCTTCAAAAGCTTTTGGAAAACTTCATCATGGTCCTGTAGCCATGGTGCTTGCGCCAAAATCCAGTTCTCATCTTTTTCTTGGGATGCTTGAAGAGAGGAATCAAACAATGCAATTAAAAATTGTTTGGCTGCAATTGAAATTTTGGTTTCACTAGAATTTTATGTTAAGTGAATAATATCAGTTTAACCCAAACCCTCATAACTGAAAACTTTCAGAACATAGTCAACTCCGCTAACACGAAGTCGAAGAGATTGCCGAAATTGTTTGAGTAAACCGAATTTTGTGTTACAGGGAGGGGCCACAAAATTCAAGAAAAATTTCCTGATATTTACCTGATAGATTTCTAAAAATTCCCTGACTTAATGGCAAACTTTTTTTTAAATTTCCACAACTTTTCCAGGTTTTCCAGATGTGTAAATACCTGGGTTAAATAGATCATGTATGCCAAAGAGATAATATATCAATTTTATTTAAATAGTTTTGACAGTAATGAAAAGCTTAAATTGTTCAGTTACAGGAAATTTTTAACTATTACTGCCACAATTCTCTGGATAAATGGAGCCAAAATACGGATGAACGAGGAAACGTACCATCAAAACAATGATAGTAAATTTCCCTGATTTTCACAAAATTTAAAAAAATTCCCTGACATTTCCCAGAATCAGAAAGCACCTTGTCATTTCCCTGATTTCCGGATCTGTGGCCACTCTTGAGTTAACCATTCAAAATCTTTTTCACCTAAATAATGCAGACTTAAACTACTAGCTCTATGCATATTTAATTCTACTGTTTTTAATTCACATCTTCTATTTTGCCAGTCCATATCCTATTCCTTGCAGGTTCAAATTGATTTACAGCAAAAAAACGCTTCAATTTTTTCCTGATTTTTAAAAATTGTTCTTAGAGTGCTGTTGAGGATTTTATTGTACAGGAGGGTAAATGACAACACAAAAACAGTTTACAGAGGGATGCCATCTAAATTTGCACTAAAATTAGCTAGTTTCACAGCGATTTCCTAGAAATTTGATCACTCGGACATTTTGACTGTTACATATTGTTTAAACTTGAAGAATATTTTCATAACCCCTTTAAATTCCCTCTCAAACAATGAAAACCATCTAAATAAAGTGGTTTGAGGAGCACATTTTTTTCGTCTTATACAGAATTTTATGTTATACGATTTTGTGTTAAACGAATAAATTAACATAAAGTTCAAGCTTCATTGTACAGAAAACTGCTTATATTTCCTACTAAACAGTATTTCCTATTAAGCAATTTTGTTTTCACAGCGTTTGACTGTAATTTTAATTATTCTAAATAAAGAGAAAAATCATGTTCCAATTTAAAATTGCATTCCTTTTGTCATTATATGAATGTAATCTGAACTTTGGTTTTATTGTAATTTTTTATAAACTGAAAAATGTCTGTCAGCAGTCTAACTAAGACCTTTAATAATGGAAATTTCAATAATTATTTAAAAAGTGAAGATTGCATTTATGGTTGTTGGGATATCCAATGCTATCTGAACTATAATTTCATCGGGATTGTCAGTCGACTGAATAATATCTGTCAGCAGTTTCACTTAGACCAGGACAGACAAAATCTAGAAACGCATCAGGGTTATTACACAGTCCAAAGTCAAACAATAGAGCCTGAAAGTGTATATAATATTTCCCGAGATTAGATCAGTTTTAAATTCCACACTTTGCAGCTTTTATTACAGCTAGAACCCTGAATTTTTTGACATCATGTGACCTGAATTTATAGACGAAAAATAACAATTGTTAACATTGAATAAGAACATGGTGAAAAATTACTTTGAAAATCACCAGAACTACATTGCTCTTCTGGTTGCGACCAAAACATTAAACAGCACTACAGCCAAAACAGTCTTATGAATTATCTATTTTGTTGTAGCCAGGGTAATGACCGACATAAATGGATTGATGTATTTTTTTTTTTGCTCTATGTAAGGAAGTTTGTGATTGTCCAACACCAGCTAAGATTGTTTTGAACATTTCTAAAAATGATAGTAAAATGTCATTTTTCAAACTTAAAACAAAAGTCGTTGCACAAAAGCATTTATTTTTCTATATATATTCATTTGCAAAGATCGTAATCTTGAAGAATTCTTGTGGTAAAGAGGATCCCTATTGCAAGAAATTGAACTACAATTTCAAATGTTAAACTAAATCATTCTAATTTATTGCATCACTGTATTTATTGCCACTTTCATAACTAAGTCATAGAGGAAGCTAATGTAGCTGTCCTTTACACCACTCTGCATTGAGAGCAATGATACAATAAATTCATGCTACAAAATCCCTCAAGCATATCACAAATATAACAAGTGCTAAAAAAATAATTTATACCTCCCAAAAAACAGCTAAACACTGAAAAAAACACCAATTAAAATGGTAAGATAGTAAAGGTTATGAAATGCATTGGTAGTCAATAAGCAACCACATTTCATTTCTTCAGGGCAATTGTCACTCCATGAACTACATTGAGATTATTAGGAAGAACCCCTAAAGGCAATCAGTATTGGCAGGATGCCCTTTTAATATAAATAATATCAATTCAGTGCAAACAAATAAACTGAGATTATTTTGAAGGAATTTTTTTTTTTTTTTACCAAAAAAGTTGTTTAACTTGTTAAATTTTTGAAAATTGAAACTTTTACAGCAGACTTTGGAACAAGCTTTCGAAAGAATATATCGGTGTTGCAAGCTTATGTCAAATTTTTAAAAAAATCCTTATAATTTTGGAAAATATCCATAAGATACCTACCTAATATTTTTTTTAGAAAACTAACTATGCCTCCTGAAATTGTGATTATTGGAAAGAACCCTTATATGCAATCGGTACTTTGCAGACGAGTTTTTCCAAAATAACTCAGTTCATATATGTTTGAGCTACTTTATGCCTATTGCACTGAAGTTGTTTTTATAAAAATTCTAGTAGTGATCTGCCAAGTATTGAGGGTTCTTCCCAATAATCCCAATTGAGTTCATTATGTGACAAGTACCCCAAAGAAATTGCCGACCAAACGGTATAGTGGTTAGTGTGCTAGCTTCTAGACCGCGAGGTTGCGGGTTCAAGTCCCGTGTTAGGCATGGGTGTTTGTAAATGTATGTTGGCTTGTCTAATGACGAATGTTTTGGCGCATTATAGCCCTCGTGTTGCTGACGATGCCAGATAATCTGAAAACAATCAACCCCAAAGAAATTAAACACAATTGCACCAATTTACATTGAAGTTTTTTTAATGTTTAGTGATTCATTATTACTTACATGCATCTTTTTTTGAGCATTCATAATGTACTGTGAAGAAATTGATATGCTCATGAAACAGTTTGAATGACTTTCTGTTAGGAACTAGTGGGGAAATCCTGTTCTCTTCCATGTGTGTGGCTGTGTGAAGAGAAGAATCAAATAATTTCATTTAAAATACTTTGGCTCCAATCTGAATTTTGGTTTCATTACAATTTTATGTTAATTGAATAATATTAGTTTGCCCAAACCATCAATAATGTAAATTTCAGGAATAATTTTTAATAATTCTAGATGTTGTTACTTTGAACTCCAAAGTAATATTTCATCAGGTGTAGGAAAATGTTTTTATGGTTGTATGTATGTCAGGATTTTGAAGAATCAGGTAAGGTTTTGATTTGACTTTGATTGGCATATAAGGCTGTAATTTCTTTCAATACACCAAAAAACAGAAAAGAGAGCAAGCAATGAATATTTTTTTTTACAAACTACTCATTAAATTAATTACACAAACCAGACTATACACCCAACCCTAGTGCTTAAGGCTTAAAGAGCAGCTGGAAAGGAAACAGAGAAACTTTTTTGTGAAACAGATCATGTAAGCACTACAACCTATTGTAACAGCATTTACACAATAATTTATAATGTATAGTTGGAAATTCAAATTTCATTAGCTACCCAACAGAAAAAAAAAATTGCAATATTCAAAACTTGAATAAACAACTACTGTTCATTTTACTTTCTTTTACCAATAAAATAGAGGTAAAGCTATCAGTGTGCCCCGCTGGTACATCAATTTTACTAATAATATTCTACTTTTTACTAATTAAAAACTATCTGTACAGGATTCGGACATAATCTAAGTGGCCTTACAAAAAGCCAGACAGTCTGATAAGGAGAAGTTGCAGAAGTCCATCCGACTTGATGTCTATAACACCACAGGTTTTGAATCTAGCACTCATGAAATATTGGCATTTGCCAAAAACATGTTCTGCTATTTCAGTTGAGTTCCCACTGCATAGGTTATCCTCGACAACTTTCATTATTTTAAGATGATTCCCGAGACAGTGATGGGTCATCAAACTAATCGTAATTCTACAGGACGCTCTATCCAGTCCTCGTATAAACTTTTGTTTGAGGTTCTCTTTATGAAATGTTTGGATTGTCTCATAGCCAAAGACTTCGTCCATTCTAGTTCAGTTTCTTTACAAGATCTGTTCTAAATGAACCCCTGACCTCAGATCATAGGATTGGGACAAACGGTAGTGGGCCAAATGGCTTGATGGAGGATCCAAGCTTGACAAGTCCATCAGCATGTTAATTATCCAGGATCCCACTCTATTGTTTCTAACTAGTTTGCTCAGAGCATATTTCAGGGATGAGTTTGGTAAAAAACCAAAAAGCTGAAAACAAAAATTCAAAAATTTGATGCGTGAAACACAGTTTAAGCCATACTTAAAAAAATTGTGGTTTTCCATATATTTATAACACTGTAAAGTCTCTGTCTGTTCGTGAACAAAAGATGGTTCAAAATACAGGCATCTAGATGTAGGGATACACTTTTTGCTGTCATCAGATATAGTATAGCTCCAAAGCAAAAAAAAAAGCCGAAATTTCTTTGAAAGCAATGAAAACCAGCAAAAAAACTTCACATTATCAACTAGACAAACAACTTTAAGAAATTATAACATATTGACAAACAGGCCAAACTAATTAAATCCAGTTTTCTAAATTTTCAAGCTACATTTAAGGTACTAAAAAAAATCATTTTTAAGTTTCAATTATTATTTATATCGTTAAGCTTGTTCAATAAAATAAAAAGCAACAAACAGATTTACATACCATTGCAGTAAAAATAACAGTTTTAAACCCAGATTATTAAGAAAAATTACAATTGGGACTAATTTTCAGAAAATTGTTGTATAATTTTTTATACAAAATGACAGAAAAAGTTTAGTAATTCTGCATAGATTCAAATCAAACGGCGAAATTGATCCTTAAACAGCCACTAATCACGGATATAGCGGCTATCATATTAACGGAAGCCTAGGCGAATGACTACAAAATGGTGTTGCAAATCTCAGGAATAGCTGGTATTGTATTGGCATAAACCTTAGCAAAAATGAATGAAAGTATAAGCAATAGCGCATACATTACCGGCAAAAATCTAGGTATCAGCAAAAATTACTATCACAATAACGTGCATAACGACGATAGTTTTCACAATGTCTGTTCAAATCTCGGTAATATCGATATTTTCTTGGTAATATTGGTGCAAATTTCGGATATATCAGACGTTACTACAGTGGCATTCAGCAAAATGACTCAAAAATATTAAATTTAAAGCCAAATATACGGGAGCAACTCTTAACAATAGCGCTATTGTATCAGCATAATACTCATCGAAAATTACCATCACAACAACGTAAATCTCGACGATAGCGCATGCATAGAGGCGCAATTCATCGTGGTAATATAGGCACAAATCTCAGATTCAGGGTTCCCACTCTTTTTTCAAACTGAAAATTAAGGAGTTTTTAAGGACTTTTTAAGGACCCACGAATATTTATTAAGGACCTTTACAAACACGGCAAAAATGACATTACACCTTCACAGTAAATCACGTTGGGAGAAAATTATTAAGACATAAAATATAATAAACGACTTTATCTACGACTACCTTTTTTAGCATAGGACATAAGCATGGTTGTCATACAGGGTGTCTAGAAAATTTCTGTAGGTTCACTTAGACTTTTTCGGGATCTTCGAAATAAATTTATGATACGACTTTACACAATTATGTTAGAAAAGAGGACTCTAATATCAAATTTCAACTTTAATAAACTGTTTTCTAAATAATTTTTTTTTAAATAAAGACTAATCATAAATCATGTCAAAGTAGATGAAAATTAAACAAATACTATATACTATATTCATTTTTTTTGTTTTCTGAATATTTTAAATTTTAATAAAAATTGAAGAAATCACTTGTAAAATGATTTGTATATTTCTAAAGTTCACACAAGTACCATAATATTCATTGCAATAGAATTTATATCAAACACAGATTTATTTACGGAAGTTTAAAAAAAAATAATAATAATTATCAACTCCAGCACTATTAAATACAGGCACATAATTGGAATAAATTACAATACCCTTGAAAAGTTCAATTTGAATAATAATATCTTCGTCAACACAAACAAACAAGTCCCACACTCCATATTGCCTCTCATTATCACTTAACATCATAAAGGAATGTTATCTACTGATGTTCAAAGTAGAGCATCCCCCCTCCCCCAACCAGCCTTTAAGGGAAACCAATTGCTATTCATCAGAAATACCCCCTACCTAAAACTTGTCATCACGGAGGGTGAACTTAGAACCACCTGGTCAATTAGGATACAAGGGGAGGGGAAAGCCCTATACCGAAATATACGCCTTTGACACTCTAGAGGAGGGTTCGACTCAGCGGATATATACGTATGCAGCACTTTGAAGAAGGAACTAGTTGGACAGTTTTATACGCCTGTGACGCTTTGGATCAGGTATCAAGGTTACGGATATATACGCCTGTAACCCTCAGACGGTGAAATAGACATCTTAATCTGTTAGGTGTTGTAGATGACCCACTATGTAGAGGTTGTCTTATGACAGAGGAGAGCTCTATGCATGTTTTGTGTGAATGTGACAACTACTCTGCCCAATGCTTTGAACATCTGGGATAACACTGTATCAATCCCTGGGAATTGTCAAATGTTCCAATCAGGTGTATACTGAAATTTATTTTGACAACCGATCTTCTTTAGATCAGATTGGGGATTTCAGTACAACAGATTTCAG
Organism: Linyphia triangularis; assembly: GCA_963978545.1. Lineage (NCBI taxonomy): Eukaryota > Metazoa > Arthropoda > Arachnida > Araneae > Linyphiidae > Linyphia > Linyphia triangularis. The sequence continues at coordinate 8,311,986 of OZ021721.1, read as the reverse complement.
TCACAGTGCTGGTACTCAGTAGAGTCACCCTCAATCAAAGGTCATAAGCCATAGTGGAAGTTAAAATGGATAATATGTATCCACCAAGCATATTGGACTTTCCGAAATTAAAAGGTTCCATGAATTATACGGAATGGAAGGTTGATATTGAGATGCTCCTCCATTACAGAGGCCTCTATGGTATTTTATCCAGTCAAGATATCGCTCCAGCGGAGACCAAGAATGACAGTGTTAAGAGTGAATTTGCAAGAAGATGTAGTAAAGCAGTGTCCATAATATAAAGTGCTTTGGAGCTGTCAGTTAAATTGCTACTTGTGAGTATCCAAGATCCTGTTGAAGCGTGGCTGAAACTTCAGCAAACCTTTAAGCCGTCTTGTAAAGCCTTAGTCGGTCGTCTTCTTACCGAATTTTACGGAACACTTTTGAATGAAGGAGAGACTGTTTCATTATATTTATCGCGTTTAGAAGATTTAACTCGTCAACTCAAGAATATTGACTGCATTATTAGCGATAAACATTTGGCACTAAATCCCAGTGATAACACACGTCATAGACACACCAATCTCGGCAGTACCAGCGTAACGATTAGCGAAAACAACCACCACATACCAACATAAATAAACATTAGTTCCGTGGATGTCAGGCTTGAAAGCAAGGGCATTTATAGAAAAAAAATGGATTATTTTTTCAGGGATTAGAAAAGCGGAACTTTCTTTGAAAAAGCGGAATTCTTTCTTTTCTAAAAAATTAAAAAAGCGAAATTATACTACATGGCGGAAAAAACTCGTCCCTGATATTTACATTCAAACACAAGTTTAAAGTCTGTAAACCCCATTCCAAGTGCTTTCAACGCCACTTGATTATTCAAACACGTTTGCGTCTTGTTGAAATAAGTTCTTGAGAACAAACTAATATTGTCATAAATTCAGCATGGAAAACAGTGCAGAATTCTCCTGACCGTATGAAGATGTTGCTGTCTGGTTTAATACTAGAGACCCCAGCTCCAGAGAAGTCTTTGATTTTAAAGTTATAGTATATATAGTAAAATTAAATCCATGCAATACATTATCCCCCTCCCAGTCAATCTTGGTAGGGAAAACAATGTGTAGCTGTTTAACACATTCGCTGCCACCAAAATTTATATATCCATCCTCAGAACCCAAATTTAAAAAAGTGTTTTAATGATTAAAAACGTTCCTTATATTTTAATATTAAAACCAGAAAAAAGGAAAAACCTTTTATTTCCTAAAAATATAAAAATAATGCTTCACTAACGTGTCTCAAAAACTTCATCGTTCAGCCTCCAAATCCGAACTAAAAATAAAGCAGTTTACTTATCATACTTGATCGTCGTCCCAGAGCATCGCCGGCATGGGAGGTAGCGCCATGCTGACGCGCCAGTGGCAGCGAACGTGTTAAGAAATATTGGACATTTAACCATAGTGTCCTGATTCATCATAATTAGTGGACAGGACTCTTGTATTTCTGACTATATAAGTATATGGCTATATCAGTATGGTTTGAAAAAATAATAGTCAAAAAGTTTTAGTCTAATAGCTCCCATCTTAGCCTCATGTATAATAAACATATGTAGAATGTAGAGGTAGGAAGCAAAGCACTATTTCGAGTGAAAAGCCAGGTGTTGCTTCAATCGCACCTGCAAGAGCCAGACAGGTCATCCTTTGTAGTTAATCTAGTCTAGTTTTGGCATCCTTAAGCAGCATTCTAGGCCACCTGACAACCACTATGTATGTAAAAATTGGTTACACCATCATGCAATAGAGCCAGTAAAGCACTTTTGGCATTAGGTTCCATGAGTAGCTATAGCTCTTCTGCATACAAAAAAGCAGGTGTAATTTTCTATATGGATTAACTTAAATGGATTTTAAAGTTAAGCTTGGAGTCCAAAGTACCATCAAAATATTTCTCATTAGCAACCAATAGAATTTCATTGTCGTCTTTTCTCAAGTTTGGTAAGTTTTTAATCCTTTTAGAAGTAAATATTATAACAGAAATTGTCCTAAGATTGATTAGGAGTTCTTTGGCATTACACTAATTATTCCCCATGTTTAGTTCTGCCTGCAGAACTTCGTAAATAGTTATTTGAAACATACCTACAACAAGATAGATAATGTCATCAGCATAGGCTTGCATGTAGAATCAATACTGTGAGGCTAATCTAAGAAGATTATCAATGACCAGAGATCACATAAGTGGTGATAAAACACCACTGGTCATTTTGATTTTAATCCAGGTGTTGTTTAGATTAGTTGTAACATACCAGTTTTTCAACATCATTCAAGAGATTCTTCCCAAAGAAGGTGTGTATCCAAAAACAATACATAATCTGAATACTCAAAGGTTTGTTAATAAATTCCAGATCCTGTTGTAGCTTAATAAGGTAATATAATCAAACCCTGATTTTAAATGGGACAAAGCTATTAATGGCCCAATTTAACCAATCTCTGGTAACAATAGCATTTGTAGTTTTCCCGTTCCTCATGCATCGGGTGATAGTCAAGTATCCTTGAGCATTCCTTATCCAAAAGCACTTCATCAGATGTGAAGTGGTGGGAATAAGGGTCAGTACAGGTGTTGCTATTGAAGTTGCCATCATGGTAGAAAGTTACGAAAAAAAATTTAGTTAAAATTCGTTTAGGGAGTAGGTAATAAAAAGTAAATCATAGTGAAGAAAACAAAGACTTGATTTAATGATGTGTTAATTATGCACACAAGTTGAACATTAACCATTTCAAACACACAAATTAATCTTACACTAATCAAATCAATTAAACTTTTGCTGAAAAAAATTTTAAAACCAGGGTATCCAGCAAAATTTCTATTAAAAATTCAAACATACTTCAAAAATGTCAAGGCTCATCCTAAAAATTTTCAAGGACCAATTTTTGCGACCAATTAATTACCACCATATTTTTCAAAGTATACCCTCACCTAGTTGTGTGCTGAGCTAATTTTAGAAATTAAAAAGAATTATGAAAATAGGAAATAGCTAATCATCATATAAGAATTAGATAGTTATTTTTAAGTTAGAAAGAGATGATTTTTAATGCTCTTTCTTGAGGATGAAAAAAAAGGTATAAAATTTGTTTACTAAGTGCCTTTTAAAGTTAAAATAAACAATTTTACATACAACAGCAGTTTATCAACAATTTTAAATAAGGATAAACAGTAAAACTGGGGCATTTGGACCAATTTCTTGCACAAAATTAAATTAAAATTCTAATTATTCTGCACTGATTCACACCAAAAGCAAAGCAAATCTTCACAGACATTAATCATGTACATATGGCTATCAACGGAAGACTAGGCAAATGACACCAAAGTGGATTCACAACTCTCGGAAATAGCTACTATTAAAATGACTTGAATCTATTTGAAAATTATCATTACTTCAACGTAAATATCAGTGATAGTAGCCACCATACCAAGGAAAATCTTGGTAATTACACTAAAGCAACAATCGGCAAAAATGAACTTTACACCAACGTAAAATTCGGCGATAGCAACAGCCACAGAAATGCTTATCTTTGGAATAGTAGCTATTATATCGATGCAATACTCACCAAAAATGAAATCCCAACAACACAAATCTTGGCGATAGCACCCACCACAGTAGCTCAAATCTGGGCAATAACAGCCCTTACATCAGCATAACGCTCAGAAAAACTAAGCATCAACGTAAATAATGATGATAAAGACTAACAATCTGCAGGAAAAGTGGTAATTACATCGGAGGTTTGGAGGGAATCTGAACGTACGAAGGTGCCGTGGTTGTCAGACTTGCAAGGAAGCCCAATACAATTGCAATGCAGATTAGTATCAATCTCGGAAATGATTGAAATTTCCCTAAAAAAATGCTGAAATCCGTGTTTCAGCTAAACTGTATCATGACGAACAGGTGCAAATCTCTGCAATAGTGTCAGTGATTATTATATTGGCGCAGCATTCGACGAAAATGATCATCACAGAATGATTCTCGGCAATAGTCCCCATAATCACGGGGATAATGGTAATTTCATCACTATAATGCTCAGCACAATGGTTATCACTTACCAATGTAAATAATGCCAATAGAAAAAATAGAGGCTCGCAATCTGTGGCAAAAGTGGTCATTACATCGGAGGTTTGAGGAAGTCTAAATGTACGCAGGTTCCATAATTATCAGATATGGAGCCAAATAAAATGCAGATTGTAGATTTGTATCAATATCAAGAATTATCGAAATTTCAGTAAAAAAAGATGTCTGATCATGTACCACGTCCGACAGGTGTAAATCTTGTCAATAATATCAATGACTATTATGTTGGTGTAACATACAACGAAAATTATCACACAACAACATGATTCTCAGCGATAGCGCCCGCTAACATCATAGGAATAGCGACCATTCCATCACTATACGCTCAGCAATATGGCTGTCGCATACTAAATAATGCTGATTGAGGCTATGATATTAGAGAAACCTGTGGGGGAAATGTACTCATTTTATCGGTGGTTTGGGAAGGTCTAAAAGAAAGCAGATTCCATTATGAATTCTTAGTTAGCTGTTGAAAAACATGAACTGAAGTAGAACTTTTTCTCACTAAAACTTTACGGAAATCCGTAAAAAATACTGAAAACTTTCACCCATGGTTGCCATTTTCCATAACATCAATTACTTCACTCTCAGGGAAGTGTAAGTGGATTAGGTACAGTACGCAAAAAAAAAATCCGAATGATGGCTATATCTTGTATTCAAATTAATGAAATAACAAGTCAAGTACCGTTGCAAATTGTAGAATGTCTTTACTAATTGTTTATATTTTTTTTTATCACGAGGGATCATCTACAAATTAAAACTAAACCAAACTTTAAAAAATTTGATGGCAACCCCATAATATTATACCATATTTATATTTTGAATCCAAAAAAAATGTCTAAATACCAAATTTCATAATTTTCCAATGAGTGGTTCGTAATTTAAATGTCAAAAAAATTATAAATGAATGTTAAAAAGAAAATTTATTTTTTAGTCATAAATTCTTATATAGTTAATATATTTTAGCAATTTTTATTTCAAAGGATACTTTGTTTAAGGCCAAACATAAATAACATGCAACTTTTGTATTAAACAGTTTTTTAATAATTATTAATTAATAAAACAAGTTTTAAAATGTTTTTAATAAAAGCACATTTTTTTTTTGCTTCCATTAGAATTGTCATGGTCGAAAACTCCTCCAGAATTTTTTTCATTCCATTTTCACTTTTGGTTCTCGATATTTTAACAAAAATGTAAAAAAGTTCACTTTAAGGGACCGCATAATAGATTACGCCTTGAAGCATGTAAAATGTTTTATTCTTCCCCACAATAAAGAAATTTGCCCTCAAGATCGTCCAAAACATTTTCGCTCATAAGTGACGTGTTTGTCAACATAATGAACTGAAATTTGGCAACTAAGGTAAACGAGGTATTCTAAATCGAATAAAAACATAAAAAATAGGGGTTCATATTGAAATTTTTAAAGATAGAGTTCAATTTACTTAGTATACAGCCCCCAATTAATTATAATTTAATCCATGCTAGTGCTTGAGAAAAAAAATTTGCATCAGACATATAGAAGACACAACAAAAGGGGCAATAAATAATTTTTGACAAAACAACTTATTACATTAAACAGCCAAATCCATGCTAGTTCTTGAGACTTTAAGTGCAACTGGGAATGAAAACAAGACACTCATTTGAAAAAAGTGGCTCTAGATGTACACTGACCTGTGATAAAAGCATTTGTCTAGTAATTTATAGTTTGCAAGCTTCATTAGCTGCCCATTACAAACAAAAACAAATTTTGATACTTAAAAATTCAAAATTCAAATTTTTCTTTTTTTTTGGGGGGGGGGGTATACTAGCAAGAAGCCTAATGTGGGATAGATCTACATCCCTAACATCAAGCAAGCATAGCCTCTTTCCCATTAGGGTGAATTAAGGTTGGTTGGAATTTAACGGCGCAAGGGCAGCACATGTAGGGTGAATCAAGATTTTCATAAAATGAGTTATCCCTGGGAGAAATGAGTTACCTCTAGTGAAATTTCATTATTATTGATCCATACTCATTCAATAAATATAATATTTCTTTGTACAGGATTCAGATGCTTGAGCCCACACAATGCCAGGCATTTCAGCTAATAATATATAAATGACATTTTATCTTTAATCAGATCTTCAGATTTAAGATTGTTTTTTGGATTGTTGGGATATCCATTTTATCAGAATTTTGGCTTTATTAAATTATTTTTTTACTGAATAACATTTATCAACAGTCCGAATAAAACTTGATAGTCTTTATCAATTATAACTTACATGCTTCTTTATATAAACAATTGGCTTTGTCTCCATAACCAATGTCATCTTTTTCATTTGTAATTTTGTGTCCATTAATGATTTCCATCTTCTGGTTTATTCCTTCAATGTTTGAAATTATAAAGTTCTCAAATTCTTCAGTAGATGAATGAAGAGAAAAAGAAAATATTTGAATTTTTAATTTTATTGTTAGTTGTCATGATATCTACGCAAACAGAATTTTTTTTATTGGAATTTTTGGCAAACTGGTCAGCCAGCAGTCAAACCAAGACTATGAATAATGCAAACATCAAAAATAATATATTGATTCATTCTGAAGAAGATTGTTACAGAGTAACAAATGTCAGTACAATAACTTTTGATAATTCATAGATTAAGATTTTCATAAAATAGTTTTATCCTTGGGAGAAATGAGTTACCTCTAGTGAAATTTCATCAATATTTTTCTAAACTCTTTCAATAAATATTAAATTTTTTGTACAGAATTCAGATGTTTAAGCCCACACAATGGCGGGCATTCCAGCTAATATATGACATTTTATCTTTAATCGGATTTTCCAATTTGAGATTGTGTTTTGGGCTGTAGAGATATCCATGTTATCAGAATTTTGGCTTTATTAAGTTATTTTTTACTGAACAACATTTATCAGCAGTCTGAATAAAATTTGACAGCTTTTATCAATTATTACTTACATATTTTTTTATATGAACACTTGGCTTACCATTATTCTTTTTGTTGTTTGTAATTATGTTTCCATTACTATTGGTTTCAATCTTTTTGCTTGATCCTTCAATATTTGAAATTATAGAGTCCTCATCTTCCTCATTGGCTGAATGAAAAGAAAAAATATTTAAATTTTCAATTTTGATGTTGGTTGTCTTGATATCAACACAATTTGAGTTTTTGCATTGGAATTTTTGGTAAACTGGTCTGCCAGTAGTCAAACCATGACTATGGATAATGCAAAGATCAAAAATAATATATTGATTAATTTTGAAGACTAATACAGAGTAACAAATGTTTATACAATAGCTTATGATAATTCATAAAAATTATAGAATAACAAAAAAAATTCTCAGAGAAAAAAATTTAAACCTATAGACTGATTTTCTTTTAGAATATGTGAAATTTAAAAAAAAAAATCTTTTAAAATTTGACAAAGAATTCAAAAGGACTTAGTAGGTTTGTTTCAATCATCACATTGCCTGTGTTCTCCCTTGGTAGTCAGCCGTATGCAGATGTCACAGTAGAATTCTTTGAGAGCATAAGGAATGCAGTTGAATATATTTATGTCATTTCATTTCTCAGAGGCATCTTACCTTTTGGGAAGGCTTTTAGAACAGGTAGCTATAGCACCTGCTTTTAGTGGAAAAGTAGTGAATAGGGTATTTGAAAAAATTTTAAAATATATTTTAAATAAAGCATATGTACAAAATAAGACATTTTTTCTTTTTTTTTTCAAAATAATGCTGCAAAACGCCAAAATCGCATTTTAAAATGCAAGCAGAAGCCCCCTCCCCCATGCGCTGGCCAAAAGCCCACCTGACTGTGTTATGTCATTGTTAGTGTCTTACCTGTATTGTGTTGTACCTACTGTTCCAGTATTTCTATTAAATCTCCAGACGTACGAAAAAGTGGTTAAATCTTACAAGAGAATCAACTCAGTTTTCATCACAGGCTGTGGTTTACTTCTTTGAAGATCACTTCAATGCATGTCAGATTTTATTTTAAATGTGATTAAAATAAAACAGCTGAACACTATTTTGTTTGCTTTAAAATAGTTTTGAGAGGAGGGTGAGTTATGATAATCTTGTGTTTCTATTCACCCCAATGCATTATTACTTGTTTTGTTTTATTCACCCTGTAAATGTTTAAATAAGATCAGACATAAATTATAACAAGTACTCCAATTCATCCCTTTTATGCAAGATGAATCAGAATACCATGAAAAAAATCAAAATAAATACAAGCCATGTTTTTTCAACATTTTGGGATTGTTCCTCAAAGTTTCAAAGTCAAAAATATGTTCGTTAACGACATTACTACTTTGAAAGTTGGAAAGTGTTCTGATTTACAGTATTCAGCTGATTATTTTAATCGCTAATTTTTTTATCCGCATGTTTTATAATTATCATAACTGTGAAAGTGTGTAGTTCTTGTTTTACTAATTATAATAACTGTGAGATTTATTTATAATTAACAATGTTTTAAAACATTTCCAAACTCTGCAGAATAAAAATCTGGACTTGATATGAAAAAGAATCCCACTATCAATGTGGCTATTTTGGGTAATTTGAACTCTGCCAATACGAAACCACCTTCAATTGTTCATATGTAGCTCCTTTAAATAATTATTTTCTGCAAGTCACCTACAATGGTCAATAAGTTTAACCTCTAAATTACATTTTAAAGGTTCTTTCATTGAGTTTTGCTATGCCAAGAGTGTATTTTAAGATTAATCATAAAATAGGGAAAAAAAACTAAGCTTAAAAATAAACGTACAAAATTGTTTGCTTACAAACTTCAATAACAATGACGTCACACTCCGCAGAGAAGCATATAGGAACGTTTGTGATCACATGATGACGGGCTCAGAAAACCATTTCTTAATGTTAGGTTTATAAAAATTTGAGCAATTATTTTGAGTTAGAAATGCTTACAACATTATTATTTCGTTAAATACTCTATAAATGGTAATTATTTGCTGATAGTGTCAAATATCCTATTCCTACTATTTTGATAAAGGATTGACCTATACCTTTTCCAGTTAGTTGTTCACCTAATTGCTCTCCTGCAACTGTTTTAATATCCATATACTCGAATGTTCCTTTTTATCCGAAAATGATAATAAACTGCCCCAGTAACCCCCCCCCCATCATCCAGTGTGATCTCGATTTTGATTTTGGATATTTTGCAACTGATTCCCATTCAGCAAGAATTGGTTAAATTGCAATAGCAATAATTGAATTTTGGATAACCATGGACATTCTGATAATTGATAATACAATGAATAATTGTATTTTTGGTTATCAGAATATCATAGTTATCCAAATTTTTGAAGAATTTTTTATTTACTTGATGATATTTATCATCAGTCTGGCTCAGACTTCACAGACAGTATCCCATTTTTTACAAGTTTCTTGGTTTAACAAATCAACATTGTTTTGTTTAACAAATCAACATTGTTTTGTTTAACATTGTCCTTTTCTTTGACCATAATCAAGCACTTATTTGTAGATAGTCCAATGCCCTAACTTGTTCTAGAAGCTAGTGAAAACAGCAAAGTTTTAAGCTGAGGGTATGACTGATTAAAGATAAAAATTAGATATTTCAATTAAGGATTTTATGTTTGGTTGTAATGATATCCAGTTCATCTTAATTTTAGTATCATTGGATTCTCAGGTTAACTGAATAATGCAGTCTGATCCAGACCTCAAATTTTAGGAGTAACTTTAATACAGTAATAAGTCTAGATGCTATTATCTTAAAAGACAAAATATTATGAAATCAGAAAAATAAATTGGTAAATTGGCTTTATGATTTTGAATGTATCATGATTAGAATATTTAAGCCAGGCTTTTGATATGGAAGGATTATGTTTGATCACTTTGCCTCAGGCCCGAGTTGTTCAGTTTTCACTTTCTTCTCTACAACCACTGAATAAACAGTGTTACTTGGTTTTTAGATAGCATCTAAAAAATTTTTTAAAAATTAAACAAAGGGCACATGGATGTAGAGATACTTTAGAGTAATGATAAAAAATGGATTTTCCAACTTAAAAATTATACCACAAAACAGAGAGGGTAAGGAATGATTTTGAAAAAACTACTCAGACTGACACAGCTTACCTTAGTGCTTGAGAGTTTTTTCAAGCGCAGCTAGGAAGGAAAACTAAAGACTCCTTTGCAAAAATGTATGGTTGCATTATAACTGATTAGAATAATATTTGTCCAGCAATTTCCAATTATGAAACAAAAATTATAAACTACCCATAACAAGGAATTAAAAATTTTGATATTAAAAACTTGAATACATAATAATTGTATTATTTTAATATACTATGCCAGCGGGATAGAGATGGTGCTGGCAGAAAATTAAAGGTGTGTTTTGCTCTATCACCAAGAAAGGCTCTAGGAAACTCTTCCTCTTAAGGAAAAAAGATTTCAACTAGAAAATTAATTATATCACCTTGTGAAGTTTTACCAATACTATTTCCCTTTTTCAATAATTATTAAATTTCTTTGCACAGAATTAAAAGCGTAATCTCAAAAATATTCAAAATTTTGACACCTTAAAACCCTGACACCACTACAATGTTGATAGTTTAAATTTCGGCGAATATTATGTTGTTTTGACTCAGAATGGCTCTTATTATGTGCATTGTGAAAATAAATAAAAACTATCAGTGCTAAGAATATAAGTTAAACATTTACTATTAAATCAGATGTTTTATGATAATTTAGAGTTTCTAGTTTTGCAGATATTCTCTTAACCAAATTTTGGTTTCATTGGGAATTTAAAGTTGACTCACCATTTGACAGCTGTCTGACACAAATCAAGACAGAGACAAAACTTATTACTACTTACCAAATTTCTTTTGAGAAATAAGCATTGCCCTCTTTAGTTGACAAATCTTTGTTATTTATAATATGTAAAAATTGCAACAGTGTAATGGTTCTAGGATATTATGATTACATTACAGTCTTAGACATATGTGTGGTAGAAGAATGCAAGTCGGCAATCTGATCCTTCCATATGAAGAGTTCAGTATTATTTAATATTTAAAGTGTTATTTAATCAGATAACTGGACATAAAAAAATTTAATTTTGTGATTTTGGATTTGTTATTTTCAGTAGTCAGATTGAGTTTTTGAATTAAAAGGATTGTGTTTCATTATTCTGCTCTAGCCCCAAGTTTTGGCACTTTTCCCACTTCACCTAGAGGTAGTGTAAGGACCAACCAAGGAAAACCAATATAATTATAAAAAAAAAAACATTAAATACACAGAAAAAACATGTAGGGCAATTTTCATTGCTGACTTCATTAAAAAATCAATTGAAACAGATGCAATTTTTACACTCAAATGTGAATATAAGGGAAGGGCTTCACAAAAGCAATGGAATGATTTAATGCAAGAGGGCATTAAACCATTGGTGAAGAGATTTTTCTATTTTTGCAAAAAAATTCCAATATTTTCTATAAAACTACATTTTTCACAAAAATTATGGATTTTTTGTAATTTTTTTTTTTTTTTAAATAATTGTTTTAAAAAGAACAATTTTCCACACAAAAATTTCATCTTTTAAGAGATTTTGAAAATACTAGTTCCAATTTATATGGAAAACAAATACAGGGTTATCCAAATGAAGAAACAAATATGTGTGACAAGAAATGGAGTAGATTCAATGTTTGTCCCTTAACAAACAGTGCCAACGTTGAATGCCCAAAATAACTTTGAACTTCCCTCTATCTATTGATGTGTAACATATGATGCCCATCTACTGCCATTCACAGGAAATGCATACATAAAATCTGCTACTTCAGTATAAAAAACCCTGCACTTATAGTCTCTAGTATTACCAAGGATATCACAATGTCCATTATGGAAATGATTTTGATGTCTTTTGTCTTATAATAGCTTCTAAATGCCCCTTTACATACTTTGGTATTTTCAGATGTCAATATGTAGCCTTACTAAATTAACATTGAAAATTTCTAAGTACCAAAAATTTTCATTACTTTCAGGAAATGATTATTTTAACTAATATTTTTATAAAAAATATGTTCTTTGTAATACAAGCTTTAGTCCTGAAACTTAGAGAGACATCTCAATATATATATGGTCTACACTCAGATGATACAACCTACAAAAATTGGAATTTTACAGGAAATGTGTAATATCAAATTCATTGCAGTATAAATTTAATGACGCCTATCAATTGGAACTGGTGTAACATAGCTACAATAAGTGTCACAATTCCATCTTTGTTCTCTTGGATGCAATAGACCATAACTCTGTTTTAACAAATTTTTGCAGTTGCATCATTGTTCCACCATAGCGGTAGTACAAAAGACAAATCATTCTTATTTTATAGTGGGAAAAAAAATGTGTGTATATACAAGGCAACGACAAATATTTACTGAATACATTAGTACCTTTGAGTTGGCAATATTAGGAAATTCTATAACGGTAACATTAGTTTAAAAGATGCAACGGTTTATCCATTAACTTACGTGTTAACTTACATATCTGCTATGATATTTTTGTAATAAATTAAACTCCCATTTAAAGTCACTCTGTTAATCTTTTCTAATAGTAAAACACTAACAAGTTATGAATCCCAGCACACATCCACACTGCGCAGAGTGAAGACTAATAAGTTTTATCAGTCTATCATTTTTTGAAACATAGATAGTTCATTTGTTTTGAAAAAGAAATAGATGCTCAGAAAATTTCTATTGGACTCTTGGAAGGAAAGAGTAATTGGTCGACATGGAAATATAAAGTTTCAATTTTATTAAGAGGTAGTACTGCAGCTTTGGAAGTTGTGGAAGGGAAGTTATCGAAACCGGCAGAGTTGGAATCATGGGCCACTGCTGAAAAGCAAATCACATATAATAAGGAATTGGCGACTTATCTTAAAGCAGATAATTATGCGCTTCTTGCATTAACAAGTAATATAAAAGATGAAGTACTTCAGAATGTTATGCTTTTTCATAGTTCAAAAGAAGTATGAGATGAATTTCATAGGCTCTATGATTGCATGTCTGAAGATAAAGCTTTTAATCTATGTATGCAAGTTTTCACTTTCAAGAAAGATCCAAGAGATGATATGGCCTATCATTTGTCGAAAATCAAAAATATCTGGAGTAGTTTTAATCGAGAACTATCAAAGGATAATAGCTGTGAATTACCCGATTTATTATTGATTTGTAAAATTCTGGAAACACTACCAAGTGAATATTTTTCATTTAAATCTAGTTGGATGTTGATGGTAAAGTCAGAAAGAAAGATCGACAATTTAACAAATCAATTATATGCATATGAAAAAACGCTAGCTGAGAAAAGTAAAGAAGAAAATGGTGTTGTTTAATAAAACGGAAAATTCAAAGTTGAAAAGATTTCGGAATTTAAAAAGCATTTGAGCGCCAACATTGTTTGCCATTACTGCAAGAAAAATTGACATAAATAAAACAATGCTACAAGTGGATAGCAGATGGTAAACCAGCCAAACCTAACAAGCCTGAAAATGACGATAACATGGCGCTCATTACAATTCCAGCTGAGGCATTCTCCGCTGAATGTGATGAAAATATCTGGTTTGTGGATAATGGAGCTACAAATCATATGACTAATCGGAAGGACCTATTCCAAACTTTTGAGTCATTCCTGGAATATCACAAAATGATTACAGCAAATGGATCAGTCGAAGCTTTGGGAAAAGGCACAATTGAAGTTGAAGCTTCTGTAAATGGCAGATGGGAAGAAATATCACTAACTGATGTGTAGTACATTAAAAACATTAAGAATTTTTTTTTTCAGTCTTAACAGCTCAAGACAAATGTTCTTACAGTGAGTTTTCATCGACAGCTGAAACATGCAAATTAGTTATAGGTGGAAAAGTTAAAATGGTTGGTGTTAGATCTCGACAAGAAGGTCTATTTAAACTGGCATTGAGAAATGTAGTTCCAGAAAAATCTGCTATTGTAAACATGTTTGAGAAGGGAAATGTGTTGCAACTATACCATGAAAGATAAAGACATCAAAATAAGAGGTACATGAAAGTGAAGATTTTTCAGGAATTTGGCATTAATGTTAAATTAGATTCTGATTTATGTGAAGGTTGCATTTATGGAAAAGCACACAGATTTAAATTTGGCACTCGAGAACGAGCGACAAAGCCAAGTAAATTAATGCACACAGACGATTGTGGTCCTTTTAATAAGTCACAACGTGTATACTGATACTTTAATCTGTTTATAAATGACTACACAAAGTATAAGTATATTTATTTATTAAAGGAAAAGTCTGAAGTTGCAGAAAAGATCAAACAAACGATAACTGAAGTAAAAGTAGAAGTAAATTCAAGAACTATTAAATGATAATGGAGGAGAATTCAATAATGTATTAGTGAGGAAAATTTTAAAAGAACGTGGAATTAAACAGCGATTAATAATGCCTTATTCACCCGAGCAAAATGGTTGCTGTGAGCGAGAGAATCACAGTTGTTGAGGCAGCACATGCTATGATGCATGCACATGAAAAATTACCTAAAATATTATGGTCTGATATGATCAACACAGCACCATATATTTTAAATCGTGCAGGACCAACAACTGTTGAGGGAAAATCGCCGCAAGAACTATGGACTGGTCAGAAACCAAGTCTAAAACATTTAAGAATTATTGGCTGTACCTGCTATATTCACATTCCCAAACAAAATAGAAGGAAAATGGAGAAAAAAGCTGTAAAAGGGATTTTAATAGGATATGACAATAATGATGCTTATCGAATATGGTGCAAGGAAACCGAAAAACTGAATAGATCTCCTGATGTAATTTTCCATGAAGAATTGGTCGAGAAATAGGAAAACAAAGCCCCATATTTCCCAATGGAACCAGGATCAGGTATGATTTCTGAAGAGAAAGAAGCTGAAACTGACAATTCTGAGAATATTCCGTCCACTTCGAAAGAAAATGATCCACGACAGCTCAGAGATTGTCAAAAACTGAAGAAACCAAAAAGGTTTCATGGTTATGCTATGTCTGCAACTTTTAATCTTCCTTTAAATGAACCTATGACCTACGAAAAAGCAATGGCTGGTGGTCCAGAAAAGGATGAATGGACAAGAGCTATGCAAGAAGAAATGCAATCTCTAAGCTCTAATAATGTTTGGGAGTTAGACAAATTTCCCAAAGGCTGTCAAGCAATTAGCGGGAAATGGGTGTTCAAGAAGAAGCTCGATAAGCATGGAAATGTTAGCCGCTATCATGCACGATATGTGGCAAGAGATTTTTCTCAAAAATATGGAGAAGATTACGATGAAGTTTTTGCACCTGTGTTAAAACAAACAACGTTCAGAACACTACTTGCTATAGCTGGAAAGTATAAGATGCATGTCAAACACTTTGATGTCAAGACCGCTTTCTTGAATGGAGAGTTAGAGGAAACTTTGTTTTTGAAGCAACCTAAAAGATTTTCAGAAAAAGGGAAGGAGAACTTAGTCTGCAAACTTCATAAAAATATGTATTGTTTAAAGCAATCGGCTAGTGCTTGGAATAAAAGATTGCATGATCACTTAACAAATGATGGATTTTCACACTCTGAAGCTGATCATTGCCTTTATTCGAAACAAGAAAAAGATTTTTGGATATACTTGACCATTTATGGTAATGATATCATAATGGCATCTGAAAGTGAAGAATTAATATCCAAGGCCAACAAAAACCAAGCAAAGGAATTTGACAAATCCAGTTTAGGTGACTTGAAGTGATATCTAGGTATTAATGTAACGAGAAATCCAGATGAAACATTCGCAATTCACAAACATACTTATATTGAACGCTTCATCGAAAGATTTGAGTTAAGTGAATCAAAACCTTTGAAAATTCCACTTGATCCTGGATACGAAAAACAAAATGAAGTTCAAGCTGCATTGAAGAATAACACACGGTACAGAAGTGCAATTAGAGCTTTGCTTTACATTTCAAATTTCACAAAACCAGATATATCAGTAGCAGTATCAATTCTTAGTAGGAAGGTCAGTAATCCGTCTGAATTCGATTGGGTGGAGGTGAAACGAGTAAATCGTTACCTTAAATCCACTAAAGATTTCAAATTAAAACTGGGAGATCCAAGTTTTGAAGGCGGCGATCAACTTATCTGTTATGCTGATGCTAACTGGGCCAGTGACAAAACTGACTGCAAATCAAACAGCGGATATTTGTTCAAGTTGTTTGGAGGACGTATTGGCTGGGCAAGCAAGAAACAACAATGTGTTTCCCTCTCCACTACCGAAGCTGAATATGTGTCTCTATCTGAAGCTTGTAGAGATTGAATTTGGATAACGAGGCTTATAAAGGACTCTAATATTCCAATTCAAGAACCTTTCATTATGTTTGAGGACAATCAAAGTTGTCTGAAAATCATTGATAATGCAATGACGTCAAACAGAACGAAACATATAAACACTCGTTATCATTTTGTCAGAGATCTAAAAGGCAACGGAAAAGTAGACATTGCATATTGTCCAAATTTTCTGGTGTGTGGTCTTTCATCAGGGTGGCCACAAAATTCAGGAAAAAAAGTTCCCCGATAATTCCCTGACAGATTTCCAAGAAACTCCCTGATTGTAGGGCAAACTTTTTTTCAAATTTCCCCAATTTTCTTAGGTTTTCCAGATGTGTAGACACTCTGATCAAATAGAACATGTATGCTAAAGAGATAATATGCAATTTTTTAAAAAATAGTTTTGCTAGTAATGAAAAGTTTAAAATATTCCGTAACATTAAACTTCTAATGGCTTACCACTACAAATCTCCATGCAAATAGCGCCAAAATATGGATGAACGTGCCTTAAACAATACAAAATTTCCCTGATTTTCATAAAATTTTAAAAAGTTCCCTGACATTTCCCCGATTTTTTCCAGAATCAGAAAGCTCCCTGACATTTCCCTGATTTCCAGGTTTTCCTGGTTCTGTGGCCACTCTGTTCATCCTTCAACATACACAGAACAGAAAGATACCCTCAGGATGAAGAACGAAATTCGACAAATTACTGCATCAACAATGTCTTTGAAATCTTGACATAAATACCTGGACCTAGAAATAGTATTCCAAACATGTTTAGCTGCAACTTTCAGCAAGTGTTTAGACTTTATATTAAACCAGTTTGGAGGAAGACAATGGAATCACCGGGGTTTCCAAATACAAAAGCTACTTTTCCAGAATTCTCGGAATCTGACCGTGAAAACGCACACAAGAAAACTTCCCCTCCAGAACTGAAATAGCGATAGTCCACTTTATCCGCCCGGTAACACTAAAATATAGGTTCGGTTAGAATCGGTACAATCGAGAGACCTCTCTATTTTTTTTATTTACATATTTTACAAGGCTTAATCTTCTATTTTTTAAATTTTTTTTACGGAATTTCTGATAAGAAAATGATTTAATTTTTGTAACATATTTCAAATTATTGCCGATTATAAAGGTAAAATATAAAATTATTTTAACTAAAAAAGCTAAGTAGAATAGTTTTTAAATATTCCGGTTGTGACGATTTTAATGTTAGGTGCCATCACTAGCGTTATTTACCGTTTAAATTTGGCGAAAAAACGTCAACATTCAATTAACCGGAAATCCTAATTTCCCGGTGATTCCGGATAATCGGACTTTTACTGTATCATTTTTTTCGTGAACTTGTAACTAATAATTTTCTGTCGGTATTATACTGCCCAACTGATGTCATGAAAGCTGACTTATTGACGAAGCCTCTTGAAGCAGTTAAAACTGCAAAATTTTCAAAAGGAATGGGGTTGGTGGAATAGAAATATTGAAGAGGAGTGTTAGAATATTTTAAATTCAATATTTCATGTAACTCTCTATTCTTAAGCCACTATATATTATTCTTTTATACAGCTTCGGTACAACTCAACTCCGTTCACTTCTTCTTAAGTTTCAAAACAAAATCTTCTGAAAATAAATAACCATTTTTCATCTTAAAGTTATTTCTGAGTTATTTCAAGTCCAATATTTCCCCCATTGAATGCTTAACAATTTATGGCTAAGGTTTTATTAAATGAAAAAAAATATTGCTGAAATCCTTTTACAACAACATTGTTGAGGAAAAGTTTATAACGAAATGGAAGTTTCAATACAAATTTTCGCAATTGGATGACACACTTGATAAATTGACAGAACAATTTTTTTTTAAGTTTAATAAAAACATTTATTAAAGAGCTCATATTAGAAGATACTTACATATATTATCCAATAGATCTGAATCCTCTTGAACACACCTCTTATTAAATTGTTCACGAAATTTTTTTCTCATCTCGATATATTTTGGCGATAATTTTTCTTTTTGTATTTTAGAATCATCTGGCACATAGTCCCAATCGGTCTCACCATTTAGCAATCTTGTCTTCCAACTCGCTTTTCTCTTCGGAGAATAATTTCTATAAGCTTCAAAAAGACTGTTCTCTTTTCTACTCTGTAGTGAATTTCTCGTACTGTTTCGCCTGGATAATCGTAATGTATTTCGTGAATGATGTCGTAAGAAAGTATTAAAATAAATCCTTTTTATCTCTGGCGAAACTTTAGAAGATTTCGAAACAATATGAATAGATCCATATGATACATCATGCACAAACAACTGCTTTAAAGGACGGTTAATATAACATTCCTTTTTATATTCTTTAAATGAACATGGTTGGTTATCTTCAGGACAATAATTTATATAAGAATAAAATAATGAGTTCTTTTCCTTTTGCGGATCAGACATCTTACTCGCAGATAGTAGGTTATCTTGGCTTATATCAAGAATTTCCGATGATAGCAATTTCTTTTCTGCAAAACCTCTTTTTGTCTTTCTTCCCATGTCTACACAATTTTTTCACAGCAGTAACTTTAACCTTTTTTCATTTATTGATTCACATACCTTATGTACGATATCAGATAGATAAACTCTGCATTAATTGGGTTTGCCTCTCTTTTTTTTATAATTTTTTACTATCATCACTCAAAATAATTATATACTATTTTCTAAAATGAATCAAACAATAATTTTTTAAACTAGAATTCATTTTCTTTCAATAGTTCTTTAAATCTTCCAAATCACCATCTTCCTCCCTGCTCTTTTATAGTAAACTTGTATGCCATCAATACAAATAAACTACTCGATCCTACTATGCAGTATCTGTGAACTCTCAAATTTTCACTAAATAGATTTAAGCTTCTTCTCTTAGCAGATCTAGATTTAACGATAATGAGTAACACCAAGTTCTTTAAAGAGAAATTCATCCAAAGTTATCATTAGCAAACCACAATGTTCATAGCAGGATATTACCTAAAAAAAACCTTTTAATCAATAAACTGAACATAAATCGACTTATATTTTCTCTAAACTATATAAAATGTAATCAATCATGGAATACAATATTCAAACACTCTTTGAAAATTATGCTTTCATGCAAAGCAGAGTTGGCAAAGTTTAACCTCTACTGGTTTACAACATAATTTAGACGAAGGTTTCTAATTTTTCGTCAGTGCAACTTTTTATCAAAAGAAGAGAAAATATACTAAGTAACCTTATTGAGATTAAGTGCATCGTAATGAATGTGATCTTCCAGCATGATTTAGGAATGTATGTGATAATTCTTTACTGTGAGAACTATCTTCCAATAGAATCTTACATCTTATCTTAGCCAATATGTTTGGTGCATATCAGATTGCTACATGGGACAAATACAACATAATGTTAATAGAGAACAATAACTTCTTTTGTAAATCCCCCCCCCCCCCAACTTTTTAACTATAAAAGATGTAACACAAGACAAATAAGAAAAGCAAGTACACGTTTTTTAAGTAAGTTATTCATATTTTAGTACTCAAGTTAAAACAAGTAGATGTTTATTTTTATTTTAAAATAAAACATTTTCCTTTGTGGATGGGAAAGCCCTATATTTCAAGTAAATGAATCAGAGTCGGGATTTTGAGTGCAAATATTAATTCTTGGTGTAGTCAAAGTGTTTTGAAAGCAACAAAGGTAAAGAATTTCTAAACTTTTGAGACAAGTATTGCTAAATCTCTGTAATATTACAGTATAATATTTATCATCAATAATATTATCTCAACTCAAACAGACAATTGTGAAGCTAGAGTAGTTGTCGCTTATGCCAATTATTCTCGCTAAAACATTCATTAACCATACCTTACTAATCTTAAAAACACAACAAACGTTACAAAAAGATATGAAAACTCCCAGAAAACAACCGATATTGTAAAAAGAAAATGGCAAGTAAAATGATCAGGTAGAAAAAGTTATGAAATCTAATGATTTTCATTAAATATGAATTTTATTTCTTTGGACTACTTTGGACAATATACTCTAATTTAAGATTATTGAGAAAAACACCTAGAGCAGTATTCTACATTAAATTTTGTAAAAGGGCAGCAATATGTTTCTTGAATTCACACACGGGCAGCAGATTTTTGTCTTGTACTATTTATGCAGTATTAGATTTCAGTTAATTAAACATTTGTTTCATTTAATGAGGATTAAATTTAAATTTTAGGCTGGTAAATTATGCAATAAAAATTTTCTTTAAATGAGAGTACAATTTTAAAGGATCGAAGGTATATTTTGTGTTTCTTAAGTATGGCCATGTTCATTAGAATTTTCATTGCACCCAAACATTAATATATCAATTAGGCTTGTGTCAAATAAGACTGCAAGTCATTTAAACATTACTGGACTCTTGAGATATTGTCTTTTCAAAGCACTAAAATTTGCCTTTTCTGCATGCTATAATTTTTTTATACAGATTTCTTCAATATATAATTCTGCAAATGCAAAAAAAAAAAATTATGTATCCACTTGCAACTGTAACATTGCTGATTACAATCAATAGATGGTTTGTAAAACATCTATGTGATTTATTCAATCATACAAAATAAATGCAGATACCGCTCCAAGGGGGAAAAAAAGGTGAACTTCATGCAAAAGAATTGTAAACAGACAAAAAATATAAATTTTCATAAATTTACACTGTCAAACAACTTTAAACAAATAGGTGAATCTAATGAAACAAATTTTTATAGTATTTTAAGCTACAAATACAATTTTTTTTTTTCAACTTTTAAATTTACATGGTTAGCTAAAATGTAAAATTGTTTGTGAAGCTGAAATAAACAATTTTACACAGAATTGCAGTTAAAAATTTTAAAAAAGGATTATACGGAAAAATTGCACAACTGGGATCTAGTTTTCTATAGAAAATATTAAAGTTATAATCATTCTGCATAGATTCCAATGAAAAGGCAAAAACGATCATCACACCGGCACCAATCACAGATAAGGTGATATTGCATCAATGGAAGACAAGGCAAAAGCACCTATAATACTAATGCCAATCTCGGAAATAGCGATTATCGCATCAGCAAGTCTCATCGAATGCCAGCAAATGACGTTGAAAATCTCTGCAGTAGCTATTACATCAGTATAGACCTCTCTCAAATGACAATTACTCCAATGTAAATAGTGGTGATAGTGCTCACCATACAGCAACAAATCTAGGCAATAACGACTAATATAACACTGGGAAATAAACATGACAAAGTAAATCTTAGCTATAACAGAGCAAATTTCTTCCTCTTCAATAGTGGCCATTAGTACATCAGTGTAATACTCAACAAAAATTACCATCACACAATAACATAAATAATGCTATTAGAAGCTATAACATTAAAGGAAGTCCCAGCAAAAGTGATAATTACACCAGGAGGTTTGAAGAAGTGTGTATGCCCCAAAGGGAAAGTTGGTCACATACAATTCCGACATTCACAGAACCGGCAACATTTGTAAGCAATCGCATGACCCACCTCCACACACTCATCCCATGACATTTTCCTGCACTGCTTCAATCTCGATATTGATTGCAATTTCAATCAAAGAAATGGAAATCTACATTCCTGTGAAACTGTACCCATGTCTGAAAATGGTAACTTTACCTTAAAAAACATGTGAATAACAGTGATCCATCGATAAATCCATGTAATAAAACAATAGAAATAATTAGGCAGATATTTTCTTTGAAATATCGGTAAAAGTGTAGAATTGGGTGTCCCTTGATTTTTGCTTGAAGAAATAGACCAATATTTCTAAGGTGGCTGACACCTAAAACATAGCCGAAAACAAACATAAGTACTCACGTCATGTGTTCTGCTTAATGGGTAAGTTGAAAAACTTCTGTTCCTCACAATATACAACAAATTGAAGAAAAAAAGAAAAATTCTTCGCAATTGATCCTTCTAGAAGTTCCGAAACTCTTAGTGATACTACTCTAACCTTCTTGCCATTTCACATAACCTTACTAGGGCCCTAAACTAAATTAGCAAAAGTCGCCATCACCAGATATCTAGAGTTTGGTTAGTTTGGGTATTTGGTTTGACGCTGGATTCTTGCTCCGCAAGATGCGTGCTTATTCCAGTCTTCTTCCACAAAGAAATATTATTTATGCGAAATTTTTTTTTTTAGGGAGCTTATATTATTTCCAATTTTTTCCTTTCTTTTTCCTAAGATTACACATTTCTTGTTTGGAGTTTCTGTTTAAATTAATTTTTCAGTCTTCTCAAGAAATTTGCATGATCCACAGAGATTTACAAGGGGTAATACATAGCGGATGGTGTTTCTTCGAGGGAAGGGTTTTGAGACGAACCTTGTGTTAGAAACAGACGCGGCGCTTTTCTCCATCTCAAATAAGAAAGAATCGGATTTTTTTTTGTCTTTTGTTTCGTAGTATGGATCCAATAAATTTAAAAAATTTTATTTTCAAGAAATCGCTGGCCCTTCTTGACAAGACTGGCCCCTATAATGTGCACTGTTTTGCCCCCCCCCCCCCCTTGTCGGCGGCCCTAGCTATTTAACAGCCACAACCCCCTCCGTAATAAAACTCTGGATCCGTCCTTGGAGGCACTTCTGGAATAGATTTGCCAGAGGCTCAAAATAGTTTTAAGCATGAGCACAGTATTTATTTTCTAGCAATCATTTTAACATATTAAGAGAATCACATTAAGAGTTTATGCATAATATTATTAAAAGTAGGCTTTTATTGTTTGAAAAACTCATGACTAAGCACATTGCAACAAAAAATAATTTCAAATTCATAATAATATTCCAAACCGGAGTGACATTAAATTTTTAGAAGGGCATTGGCTTGTGACGTCACCATTAATAAGATTTATTTGAATTTAATTTTGTAATTTATTAATTTAATGTTAATTTAAAAAATGTACTTTCATAGCATTTTTTAATTTATACTAATTTCATTTGTTTAAACAAAGAAAACAAATTCGGGAAATTCGTTTATTTTTTTTTTTATTTTTTTATTTTAATTACTTATAATTTCCAAAAGCCTTACTCTTAAAAGGACATCGTGATACTTTTTCGTTCGCTTACAATCTTATTAAATTTGCAAAAAACTGAAGAAAAAAAAATCCAATTTCAATGGGCTTTTTCTTTCCTAAATGATCCTTTTGATCATTTGGGTGAAGAATTTATATTTATTGTTTATCACCCCATGATGGCATGTATCAGCTGAAGCTCTTAATTTGCGCATGCTTTTCTTGAATTGCAGTGTGTTCTATTACGGGAAAAATATTTGTATTTGTCATGGTAAGACTTATTTTTTTGTTTGTGTTCGTCCGTTTTATCCTTAAATTCATTTGAAGTAAATCTACATTCTATCATTTTGTTTGTAGCATAAACTTAAATATTCTCAAAAGGAGAAAGTCAAGCAGTTTATCGCCTTTACTCAGACTGGTGAGAAAACGGCTATTTATTGTCTCTCTCAACATGATTGGAAATTGGATGTGGCATCTGATAATTATTTCCAAAATCCCGAATTATATTTTCGTGAACAGAAGCCTTCCGTCGACAAGAAGAAATTAGAAAATCTATATTGCAAATACAGAGGTATGTATATCTTACGTGCAAAGCTTTTATTTGGTAGTCATTGAGTTGCATAGTTTTCACTATAGGATATCAGATAATTTATTACTCAATAAAAATCTTAGGTATGGTATTTTTTTCATTCAACTGGATCCAAGAGCATTAAGCTGTCATGAAAATATACCGTCACATTCTATTTGAATGAATTTTAAGCTGCCACCCTTCAATAATTATATTATATGATTAAGTATTTATTGTATCTATATTTGGGATAGGCTAATTCTTGAAATTAACCTATTGTATATTTTTTTGTCTTGAGTTTCTGCCAATGAGGAATAGAAAGTGTGTTCAGTCGATCAGTTATAGAAATCCTAATGAATAAAGTTATTGAAATTTGTTGTTTTTGTAAATTCAAATGTATGATTTTTATATCCTCCATTTGCCAATTAATTTGAAATGATTTGTACGACCATAAAGCGTTTTAAGTTTGTGCGCATTTGTATAATATTAAGTAGCTCAATCCCTGTATCTAAGACTGCGGTAGCGTTACGCCCCTCCACGTACCACCACACAAAAACCATTGATAAGTGTCCAGTGCTGTTGTGACAATATAGGATTTTGATGCAAGATTTCTCCATTAAAAAAAAAAGAAGCTAGGTTCAGATTTTTTTTGTGCCAAATTGCTGGAATTCTTGTAAGTAGCATCACTATCAATGTTTAATCTATAGGAATCAAGCTTTTCTAATAAAATTCAAATCATTATTAACTTTTTATTAAAAGATATTTGATATTAATAGGTTAAGTTCTTTTCATCCTTCAGCTAGTTTATTCTTTTGGGCTGAAGATTAATCTTCTGGTCGTAAAACAGTTATTTAGCAAAAATTTTGGCTAAATGTTTTACCAAACAAGGTAAATAATTTTTTAATATTACACCTATAAAAGTTTGTTAACATTTTGTTTGTTAAAATTTAGAAATTTGAGTTTAATTCGATTCACCTGTTTCTCAATATAGTATAATTGTTTAAAGTTGTTTGATTTCTGAAATGCTTTTGAAAATTTAATGTTTTTTGCTGGTTTTCATTGTTTTCATGGGTTCATCTTTTTTCTCTTTGGAGAATACTACCATGCTTGCACAACTCAGCACTGAAAGCAGTTTGACTTAGTTTCTTTAACTAAGATAAAACCTCCAAACTGACATAGTTAAAGTGGAATTAAATGTGTGTGTTAAGTATTTTTTTTTACTCTTGAAAAATCTGCTATCTCAAATTTGACAAAGGGAGGTTGCTGAAAGTATTGTATTTTAGAAACACATGTGTATTTAGAAACACAGTAATGCAAGTGGTTTTTTTCTATAAATTTATGTGCCACTCTCCTTCGGATTGAGGATTTTCTTTTAATTTAGGATATTTGTACCTTTGAGTTTAATTTTCAGATTATGGCCATTAGCTTCCAGCCAGGGTTCCCTCAGTCATTGAAAGTCATTAACAGTTCTTAATATTTTTGAACTTGTTTTCAAGGCCTTGGAAATGCTTAGAGGTGCTTAAAGTCCTTGAAAATGCTTAAAGGTCCTTAATTTTTGCGGATGTTGTGTGCCTAACCGCAAAATTTATAAAAAATACGACTCTGACATGGTATTCCCACTTGACTGTCACTTATCTGCACCGTATCGGAATTCTCCAACATATTTGCATCATGCATCCACCAACTTGTAACTCTTTTGGTAGAGTATACTATTAAAAATTTATAGATAGACATAATGCCTGAAAACAAATTTTGAACGGTCCTTAAAAACATTATTTAGGTGCTTAAAAGTCATTGATTTTCATTCTGCGATTTTAGTGGAAACCCTGTCCAACAGAGGCCAAAAACTGATGTGTGTTAGAGGAATTCAAAGAAACTCTGAATTCTAGTTAAATAAAGTATATTTAGAGCAGAATTGTACATTTTTTATCAGAAGAATGTTTTATTGATAAATTAATTATTTGTAGTAAAAATACATGTTTTTGGGGTAATTATTTAGGCTTTTAATATTCATTGATTAAAGACCTATTTTAATTGTTTAATTCTAAATGATTTTAATAAACCATTTTTTTCAGTTTCTTTTCTTTATTTTAAAATCCTAATCGACTTACACCTAGACACAGGGGATTTTGGCTTGCACTTATGTCATTTAGCCTTTAATTGGATTGGCTTTGAGGGTTGTTACTTGCAAGAATCCACATTTGCAGAAACTTAAAATATTAAATACAGATTATATTTAAACGTATTGCAGACCTGACAACTGAATGTTATAAAAAAAATTAATAATGCACTGTATTGATTTGCTTTTAAAACACACCATTTACATTTGTAGATAGTTTATATATATATATATTATTGTTGACTGATAAAGGATAATTTTCATTTGTATTGTGGTAAAACATACGTATGGCTTCATCATTTGGACTAATAAAAATTCATATGTCCCCTAACAAATTCAGTTGCATTCTCTGAAAGCAAAAGTGTGATGTGGATGTTCGCCACTTTAATTATTGGTCCTAAATTGTTTGAAGAAAATACAGCATCTGAGCTAGTGGAAGGCACTTACCATCATATTTGTATTTTTGAAACATGAACTAGTAATACATATGACAAAAGCTGAATATTGAATGTTTGAGCATATGGGATGTTCACAGTTCTCAAAACATATTGACCTAACTAAAATGAAGACTTGATCTGACTGTCAAAAAATTATATCCCCCCCCCCCTAAAAAAATTGTCTTCATTTACATGAATAGTAAAAGCATAAAAAAAGTAAAACCTAACTGGAAGGTTTTTACACATTCCATCACCATAATAGTGAAGGAAAACATTGAAGTCTATGACAAATTAGTCAATAAATTAATACATTTCTTTCACTATGTCCCGCATTAAAAGTGTATTATGTGAACTAGTTTTTAAACAATATGCAGGTTGAGTTTTATGTTAGCAAATGTTGCTAAAATCTTAGTTATTTAATATTTTCTTCTTTCCTGCATTACTTCCTACATCAAACCAGGAAAATAAATATTGCCAAACAACTTAATGTAACTTGCACAATTTTTTCGGGAAGTGTTACTTTCCGGACAAAACTAATACTGATATAATAAGTTTGAAACAAAATATTTTTATATTGTTTAAAAGCTTTTTTTGGAAAGACAAGTTCCAATAAATTGACTGTTTGTTTAACAAGAAAAGAAAACTATATAAAATTGTGATTGGTATCAGTATAAAGTACAACAAATGATTAGTTTTATAATACATTTTATTACAGTGGTGAAGAATTAGTATAGTACTTAGTTTCCATGTTATGGTAAACAAAATTTACTGCTTTAAAAAAAAAAAAAAAAAAATCATTTGCATTCTGTTGACAAATATTGAACTTCACAGATACGACTTCTGAAATCCTGCTATATTAAAAATAGACAGTTGCCAGCTTTAATAAAATATTGTATTTCAATAATTTTTATTAAAAATTAAAAGTTAATGATTTCAATTTTCAGAAAATATATTTGTATCATGGATATGAACAATTTCATGTAATTTCTCTCTAAACTTAAGGTATAAATTCATCGATATATAAAATAATTGTTCTAACTTTAGGAATGAAATATTGAAAATATGACCTGAAAAATGTTGCATAGCACAGAAAACTGTTTTTTATTAAGCCAATTTTACTTTTTACTTATTTGTAGTAAAATGACCAATTTTTAAAAAAATAAGTAATTGAAAAACCTAATTTATAAAAGAATTCCATGAAAACAAATTAACCCTGAATATTTCTTCAAACGTATTCTATATTTTATACATTTATATCTTCTTGCTGTATTAGCATATTTTGTTGTTGTGTTTACAATAACTAAGCTGGCTTAAGAATGATTTACTTTGTTGTACATTAGAATAGTTTGCCATCTGCTTGATTGCTTTTCTTGAGAAATATAATTTTCTACCAGAATCTGTAAAACACAATTTGATGTAAAATAAATGGATATGGTGACTTAATTTGATAGTGCCTCACCATTCATGAAGTAAAATGTGGAATATTAACATAATGACTATTTTTAGTGTTCTGTATCTAAACACATCGTGTGCTTGGTTTGACAAGGTTCCATCTGACATTTTCACTATTCTGAGATATCGGGGCTCAAAGTTTCATTTAACTATAACTCAAACAATAAAGAAGCAAGTGTTTCGAAATTTTTGTTACTTATTCGTATGCTTATAGACTACTAAATGCACAAATAATATATTTTTTAAACTTACCTAGTTTACAGTTATGATATAGTGGTTTTTGTAGTTGGAATTTTGTCACTTTCGACAAACAATTTCGAAAAAGTGACAAAGTTCTAACTGCTGTTACAACTATGTCAAAGTAAATAATTTTATTTTAATACCGAGCTGTCTAGTTTGACAAGGTTCTAACTGACATTTTCTTTAGTTAGGGAAATCGAAGCTCAGAGGTTATTTACATGTAATGTGATTATTAGAGATTTAATTATTATAAATATTTCGATGTTTATTTTTACGTGTAGGCTACTAAATACCAAAATTATATTTGTAAAATCTGGTAATTTTTTTTTTTTCTAAACCTTGCATGTTTCTCTCTGGTATTTACTTGCAACTTCTTGTTATATTACAGTATAAAAGTTATTGGTATTCATTTTAATTTAGGAAATAAGACTGCTATTTCGTATACCAAAAATTATTAATAAATTTATTTACTAATAACAAAATTAGAAGGAAAAATTCCACATATTGAATTAGTAGTATAGCAAAACAAAATTAATATATAATACAATTTTTTGCATGTATTAATAAATATAATATTATATTATACATCTGATACTTCAGAATTTTGGTCTTAGTTGACCATTTAATTATTTACAATGAATATTTTATGTATTTAATACAGTTGAATAATACTACTGGTCTTTTAGAGGCATCACTTATTTCTCTATCTATTTTCTGTATTTTAACTAAACAAAACAGTCAAAGGTCACCTTCTTTTACATGTTGTCCTCGTGTTACCAATTGCTTGAAGCCAATTGCTTCATTTCGGATTTTGTATAACTTAATGTAAATTTAACTTCATGAAAAATTTGTGAAAATTTAATTGTCTTTACTTGTGTGAATGGTATTTGTTTGTAATTAAACAATTTAAATGTACTTGAAAATATTTAAAATCTTCTTTCATTTGAATGATTCTATAAGGTTGACATCGGTTCACTTTTAAGAGAATAGGGAGTAATCCAATCTCTATGTATATACGGCAAAAACCCTCACTCACCACTAATTCTCCCACTTCCCATCACAACCCCGAAAATTGGCACACATATCCACAATTGTAAAAATAGAAAAGTAAGCTATTCCGATCTCGGTTAACCCACTCTAAGGGATAGAAAAAGTGTTAAACGTTCCAAACGAGGGATATTCGAATGTCCCATTTCCCATATGGCTAAAACTCTGAAAATTGATGCAAATG
This sequence comes from Linyphia triangularis, assembly GCA_963978545.1. Lineage (NCBI taxonomy): Eukaryota > Metazoa > Arthropoda > Arachnida > Araneae > Linyphiidae > Linyphia > Linyphia triangularis. The sequence goes on along the minus strand of OZ021721.1, from coordinate 8,282,457 downwards.
TCAACAAAGGCAAACATAGAAAAGTTAAGCTATTCCTATCTAGATTAACCCACTTTAAGTAGTGGAAAAGGAGTTAAACGTTCTAAACTCGAATGTCCCACTTCCCACATGGTCACAACTCTTAAAATTGGTACAAATGTTAACAAAAACAAACACAGAAGTTAAGCTATTCCGAGCTTGATTAACCCACTTTAACACTTTAAATCCCAACCCGCCCTATACCGCCTTGTAGAGAATTTCCCAGCTAACCGCCTTTCCGGCGGTTTTCAGGGGTAAACGTATATTTCCAAGTGAGGGGAACTGCCCTGCCTTAGTTGTTTAAAGCGTGACGGTCCTCAACAATAGGCTATTGTGGGGCATGTAGAGGGGAGACATGGATTTAAAGTACTCAATGTCAAACTGCCCAACCCTTTGGACATGGAGTAAGATAGTCAGGGACTTTTCTTTTATGCGAATCTTGTCATGTACTTAGCGGTGGCGTTTGTTTCATTGATAAGACGCCAACTAAATTCTCTGACATATCAAGCAGATGACCCAACGCACACCCCTATTGCAGGCTGTATACATATAGTAATGATCTTTTAATGGTCGACAGTGACCCCCCACAGCAATCCCAGGAGTGGCAGACAGGAGAACGAGTCGGGCGAGTTCATTTCCAGTTTTTATGAATGGAAAGTCATCGGGGTTTTGTGAAACCCACAACGCTGACTCCATGGGATTTAAAGGGTTAAGGGGTGGAAAAGGGGTTAAACATTCCAAACGAGAGATATTCAAATGCCCCACTTTCCATTTGGTCACAATTCTGAAAATTGGTACAAATGTCAGCAAGGACAAACATAGAAGAAGTAAGCTATTTAGAACTCGATTAACCAACTTTAAAGATTCGAAAAAGGGTTAAACGTTCCAAACAAGAGATATCCGAATGACCCACTTCCAATGTTGTCACAATTCTGATATTTGGTGCAAATGTTAAGGAGGGAAAATATAGAAAAAATTTGTTACTCAAGTATCGACTAATGAATTTTTAAGAGATAAAAAGTCGATGTAGCAAAGAAACTATACGAGGAATATCTTAATATCTCACTTCCGATACAGTTGCAACTTTGAAATTTAGAACTAAGAGCAAACATAAACACAATAAATACACTATAACAATCTCGATTAATTAATTAAAAAGCGTCTAAAGGGGATTGAGCGTTTTAAACGAGGGATATTCAGATGTTGCATTTCCAATATACTCTCAATTATAAATTTTGGAAAAAATTTCAACTAAAGAAAGTTCCTATTTTGATAAATCAATTTGTCAGGATCAAAATGGGAGCAAACGTCTGAAGTGTCTTTTGAAGTGTCGTCGTGAATGTCTTTTGATCGCTAAAATGCAAATGGTAAAATTTTGTAGCGCAGAACTGGTATTCAGCTAGTTGGAGATAAAATTCTGTAGCTGACATTGCCTTCTCAATAGAACAGTGAGCATTGTCAACTTCTTGAAGACAAGAATGTCCAGGAGTTGAATGTTTCATAATTATCGATTTGATATTTTCATTATTTTAAAAAAAAAAATTCATAACTGCACGTGAAATTATAGAATTCCTATTTTGTGAGACACAAGAGTCAGACCAAGTCACAATATTGTTTACTTTGTTCTCTTGAATATTTTCTTAAATGCACTCTCTAGATCATTTCCAGCTCGTTCTGATATCACTTTCTACCATATTGCACAATATATAGTTTTAGTAACACTGTAATAAGCTGTTAAGTTGTAAACATTAAGTTTTCGAGTGTAAAAAAAATTAACCAATATTTGCACGAGGACAAGTTGTTACATTTTGCAAATCAAATATTAAAACTGGTGTACCATTCTGTTTATCCCGATGACGTTCTTGTCTCATTGCTTTTTTCCATCAAATGCGTTTCTTTTTCAAACTAGGTAGGTACTGATTTCGAACTTGTAGCCAGTTTGTATCTTTCACATGTATTACAGAAATCAGATTTAGGTACATGAAAATCGAGATATAATTCGGTAACAAAAATTTGGTTGTACATTGATTTCTTACCGGATAAATTTTTTGTTGAAGTCACTTCTCCAAATAACGATTATATAGTTTTGCAATATTCAAATTTAAGCCAAGGTACGTTTTAAAAGTAGATGACCCGCAGTAATGACACTCGATGACTGGAAAACTTGTAACGTGTTCACGAACAAAATTAGGATCTCCTATAGGTTTTCTTATACTGTTACTACTTTTACTTCGTTTACTCTCGTAAGGTGTATTTGCCATGGAATATTTTTGTTAATGCATTTTTACGAACTTTTATCTGAATCTTGATTCAATGATTTATCAATTAATAGCAATCATGACGTCCTTAAAAAAAATTTTTTTTTTTAAAGAAGTCGTTAGAAGTCCTTATTTTTTTCAGAGTTAAAACCTATAAACGAAATGTTAAAACTTATAATAGCATGGTTAAAATACATTGTATATAAAGTTTAAGGCTGTTGTAACATAGTTAAAACTTGTTTTAACTGTTACAAGTCTAGCATAACTCAATTTGCGCAACAACTTTTTAGCATTCACTCGCAAAACCATTGAGTTACAATAGGGTGAAGCGTTAACTAGCTTTCGTTGCGGGCGACAGGATTTGATCCGAGGACCATGATGTCTCGAGACAGATACTTTACCTCTGTGCAAAAGAGTACTCCAGTGCACAGAAGTTTTATCTGTTATTTGATGTCGCCACAAGGGGTTGAGCGAGCAATGGCAACCATCAGATGAATACAACACCATGTCGTGATACAGGTACGCTTAAACACAGTTTTTCCCACTCAGAAGAAGAGAAAAGGGATTAGACTGCCAAATCTGATAATCTTCAATGTTCAGCAATTGAAAAGTAACAGAAAATTAAAGAACTTGAAACTCCTACGAAAGAAATTTAAACTCTATCAGAATCCCATAAATTTAATGCGAAATCAATGTCAGAACATTAAAATACAAAAACATTTTCCTTTTTTAGTTTCTCACTTCTTGTATCAATTTCTACTAGATTACTGACCAATATCTGAATATCACAGTAAAAACAAAATGTATTGGTAATTTCATTTTTTGTACTGCTGCTACAAATAACACCATGACTTGTGTTACAAAAAAAAAAAAAACCTTTTGTGGCATGCTGCTAAATTTTTCTGTTTATGTAACAATCTTATTTTATTAATTATACTGAAAAGCAATTCATAAAGAATCAAATTAAAACTATTTGCTTGAACTTTGATAATTTTTTCTTTATTTTTATTATTAAAATTTTTTGTTACTTGCATTGCACTTCAAAAGTTTTAAGCTACATTCTGTAAAAATACATCTTTTTCTCACGGTGATTGGTGATCATTAGAAATTAAAAGATATTCCATTCACAAGTTTTAGTCTGCATTAGAGTTTTTTTATCATTCATGAATAAGCTACTCATGAACCCGGTAGTAGAAAATGCGAGACGGGAGACGGATGTCGCAGATTTTTCGGCAGCCTGCAGATCATTTTACAAATCTGACTTGCAAAAAAAAATTTTTTTTTAGTATGATTTATAAAAGGGGTGATTTGAGTCAACGCACATGTGCGATACTTCATTTCATGGAATCGTGATACTCTCCACCGCGATTTTACGGAGATGGTATAGAAACATTATAAGTTCTATTTGCTTTCGCGTGTTTATGTGTAGTAATTAGTTTTGCTAAAAGTTACGCTGATGTAAGGACTGCTATTCTCTCTAGAATCGCGCTGCTAAGACTGAAAATATCTCCGATATTTACGTAGTTGCGATGTTTCATTTCAGCAAGTGTTACGCCTATCTATTTCGACGATTTATGCCTCAATAGTTGAACCATTGCCGAGATTTACTTGGTTGTGGTGTTACGTCGATAGTGTAATCGTCTCTATTGCATAAATTTCCAGATTTCTACCTATATATTGGGCGCTAACGAAGATATTTACGTTGGTATAATGGTCACTTTTGCAGATTGATACTTTGATAAAATTGCCAAAATTTGTGCTAGTAAGGTAGCAGATATTTGAGTTGGAATAGTGGTAATTTTCACCTAGGTATAAGCTGTTTTAATAGCAGCTATCGACAAGAATTGCGATGCCGTTTTTGTCATTCGCCTAGGCTTGTGCTGATGTGACAGCCATTATGTCTGTGATTAGTGTGGAGATCGCTTTCGCCGTTTGGTTTGAATTTATGCAGAATGATTACAATTTTAATTTAAGATACAATAATTTTAAATATTTCGGTTTTAATATTTAATTTATTTTGCCAAATTTCTATGTTTATTTAAAACAGGAATTTTTGTTAAACTTGACGAATAAGGTGCTTATGTATATTATGCAAACTTAAAAAATAATAATAATTACGCTGCAGATTATTTTCTAATACCCAAATCAGTGTCGCAGACTGGCAGAAAAGTTTCTGCTACTGGGCTCATGAATACCTATGGTGTTCGGCGATAGCTCAGTTTTTATGAATTTAATCAGAAAAGGTTCACGACGAGTATTGGCAGCTGTGCACAGTTTTATTAATATTCACAAGTTGGACTGTAAAATAGAATGATAACTAACCTAGGAGTTACCATGAGAACTGAAAGGAATCTCTCACACATGCCACAGCGCGGGAATCAATCTACAGTAATTAATAGACGAATAAAAAAGGGTGGGGTAGGATGGAAGATGCGCGACAGGGTTGCGCAATAACACAGGCGTTAACATATGGTATAAAAAATAAGTTACTATTTATTGATATTCTATGAACTGGCCATTATCCATGTTTTCAATAATATTTCTTTTCGAAGATATTTAAACTTGAAATATGTTTTAAAATGTATTGTGAAACAACTAAAGTGTTGGTTCCTATCATTTTGGTAATTTCTATGTAAAAAATAAAATCCTATATACTTGCATCCAATTTGCCTTGGCTTGAAAATAGTTTGTCAGTCAGGTTCCTTTTGCAGATACATTTACTTTTATAAAAAGTAAGATATTTGAGGTAAAAAGAGTACAAAATTACCTTCCAGTTCGTTAGTGTATAATTCCAAGTTAAATATTATATATTGTCTTTACAAATAGTATAGTTGTATTGTATTTCTTTTAGATCCTCATGAGACAGATAAGATTACAGCTGATGGTGTGATGAGATTTCTTGAAGACTTGAACCTTTCACCCGACAGCAGACTTGTATTACTTACAGCATGGAAATTTAAAGCTGCTATGCAGTGCGAATTCACAAAAGAAGAATTTATATCGGGAATGAATGAATTAGGGTAATGATACAGTTTTTTTTATTTAATTGAATGATGGAAATGATTAGAGTATGGCCTGGTCGAAAGTCTTGACTTATAATTTAAATTTTATTCTTGATAAAATCAGCTATGCACTCTGTCCTACAATGTTTTTTTTAACTGTGAATTTTGGGTTTTAAAACATGCTCAAGAAACAGTGTACACTCATGGTTCGTACGGTCCTTAAAAGTCCTTAAAAACTCGAAAAAATTTCTAAGGCCCTTAAAAGTTCTTATTTTTTAAAAAAATCCTTAGAAGTCCTTATTTTTTTCAAAGCTAAAAACCAATGTTAACGAAATTTGGAGATTATCATTTAAAGTGTTTTCATCTTTCCTGCCTTTTTTGTTTAAAAAAAAAAAAAAACAGTTTTTCTCCGAAAATAGCATCTTTTCTGAAAAAAAAAAAGCAAAATTTTCAAATGGAATGCAATATGCGGATCACCCCTACTGAAATCGCCTGTTGCGCATGCGCATTCATGTACAAACGTGCCACGCACAGACCAGTGACTCGCTGAAGTCATTGAATGGCTTTTGATGTCAGGTGCATCATTAGTATGTAGATTGCTGGGGTCCGTCCCAAAAATTACGAGTGTTAGTAAGCATGTATGCCTATTTCATACGTACCTTGATTAAGTGTATGCCTCTGGATTTTTTTTTTTTACCATGCCTCCTTACTCAAAATAGAGATGAAAGTTATTGGAAACGGTAGTTTAAAACTTATTCTAAGGTATATAAACCATAAAGTGTTTTTTACGAAGCATTTAAAAAGAATATATTTCCGCACCGATACGCGAAATCGCGATGTTCTCTTACTAAATTTAGGGAAACGTTTTGTGTAATTTTAGCTATTGCTAATAAATTTCTGAACGTCCGTTTTATATTTGAAATTAAATATCACAGGGATGTAATCGAAATCCCGGATTATTTCCGATTTAAAATATATATACACATCTTTTAAAGCCTATAGTAGCTGCATGTATGACAAAAAAATTGCAGTTTTAAGCAGAATTTGATCTGATTTTGGAAATAAAAATTCACATATTTTAAGACATAGTCCAAGTTCTTTAATTAGAATATTCTTTTTGTGATATCATGAATCTGGTATGCTTTTAATAGCCAGCAAAAAGTACGGCTAAATTTGGAGAAATACTATCTCCTGTCTAACAATGGCTAAGCCTAAGTTAAACGGTTGGGGTTGATCAAATTTTAGAAATTTTTTCATTGAAGTTGGTTGCAAATACTTTATTAACATTCTTAGCTAAATATTACAGTTATAAATTGCTATCTTTGTACAAATAAGGGTGGTGACAGACCAGGAATTCAGGGAATTTCACTCTTCTGGACAACTCTGGGAATTTCGTACAATTACTCTTTAATCAGGGAATTTTAAAATATTTGAATTTCTTTTCTCGCATTCCCTGTGCGGGTGCGGACATCTATCTCGGATCGCGTCACGTGAAGTGGATGCCGTGAAGTCAGCGCCGTATTGTTAGAAAAAAATCCTCAAACTTCAATCTGACTGCATCCTTTAGAGACATGATTATTTTCTTCTTGCCTCGCGTTTTTTATCAACAGAATATATTAGAACTCAAATTATTTACATATTATTTATGTTAGATTTTTAGTTACCTTATAACTTAGAAGCTTGGCAGCCAGTAGCCTTTCGGTTAAAAAAATCTTCCAATTTTAATCCGACTGCATCCTTTACAGATATGATTATTTTTCTTCTTGACTTGGATATTTTGTCAACAGAATATATTAGAGCTCTAAATTCCTTTATATTTAAAATTGATTCCATCAGATTTTTTCGTTTTCTTTTAACCGTTTTAGCGCTGTGTTACAGTTTTGCAACAATCCTAAAAGCATTCATAAGCAAAAATGCTTAGATCCTGTACTTGATTTTTTTTTTTTTTTGTACTTTCATTTTGACATTTTATTGAACACAATTAAGATGTGTGTGAATTTTTAATCTTTTAATTAATGTTTTTCATTCTTTTTCGTGCTCTAAAGATGCTTGTTTTGATTTTTAGTGTAAATTTATTTTGGAGCAATTATGCTTAGACTATTTAAAATTACATTTACTTATAAAATTTGTATATTTTTAAATTAGCCATTATTTTCTGTTTCGTTTTTTGAATGATAACATCAACAGAGAGACATCAGGGAATTTTCTGGCAATCAGTGAAATGTCAGGGAATTTTGTTTCTCGAATTCTGTAGCCCCTCTGCAAATGAATATTTGATGAAAATCTTACTAAGTGTAGATGTTTTTCTTTATATTCAATAATTTTCTTTTAATCACATTCCAACAGAGGTGGGACTGTAGCATTTTTAATTGATATTTTAGTATTTTAATATCATTTAACTTTTTAGTTTTAAAATATTTTCTGAAGAAGTTTTTAATTCCTGCCCTTTTGAGCATCATTGTTAAAATTTTGAAATCATTGTTAATTTAAATGTATTCATCGTGGTAGAAAAATAAAATAATGTAGAAATTATAACAGAAAACCAGTTACGAAATTTTGCAATTTGCTTTAAAAGTACCCTCGGAAACAGGAGATTATTAAAAATATGCATAATTTATATTGCATTTCAAGAATTTAAACTACATTTAGTAAAAGTATAACTATATCTCAAAATGATTGGTTATAATCATAAGGAATTAAAAGAAATTTCATTCATGAATTTTAATATGCATTAAAATTTTCTTTTCATTCAATTTCTCCCCATCGTATAGCCGACCAAACGGTATAGTGGTTAGCGTGCTAGCTTCTAAACCGCGAGGTTGCGGGTCCGAGTCCCGTGTTGGCATGGGTGTTTGTAAATGTATGTTGGCTTGTCTAATGACGAATGTTTCGGCGCATTATAGCCCTCGTGTTGCTGACGGCGCCAGATAATCTGAATACAACCAACAACCAACTCCCCATCGTATAAATCACAAAGAAAATTGAGGTCCTTAAAAAAGTTAAGAAAGTCCTTAAAAAGTCCTTATTTTTTATTTTGAAAATCTGTATGAACCATGACACTATGCAAAAAGATATTTTTGGTTTTAATAGTCTTAGATTATAGTCATGTGCGTTCATGCATCTCATTTATAATTTTCTATAGTTCTGTTTTAAAATTATCAGTGTAGCATATAGTGTGGGAGCAGTGTACTAATTTACTTTTATAAAATTGCTGAACAGTTAATTAGAAACACTATCTTTTACCATGTCATTTGATTTTGAATACTCCATACATTCTAAATCTAAAATTTAACTACATTTAATAAAACATTAGATTTGAGCAGTATGTGTTTGTGAGATGTTTTAATATTGTTTTGAATATAGCAGTGGGAGAATCCTTTAAATAAAGGGGGTACATACAACCAGCGGCGCTGAAAACGCGCTAAAATAAGAAACAGTTTTTGGAAGGGATAATAATAGAAATTAATAAAACAAAACATTACACTTTGTTTATTGGTATTTTAACTTTATATATATATATATTTTCCAGAATTACAATATGAAAAACCACGTGACCCAAAGCACTATGGAAAAAAAAGTAGTTCCATGATCAACATCGTTTTTTCTTCAAATGTGGATGGATCTACAAAATGAAAAAATTTTCTTGTAAAATGAAGGGCGGTCATATTTTCCATCATAATTTTAGATCCATGGGAAATTTTTGCAATCGATTTTCACAGAAACACTCCTAAAACTATAGAGAATAATAATCCATTTAAATTTTTTTTTTTTTTTTTTTTTTTTAAGTTCTGGATGTATGTACCCCCTAAAGGAAAGGTACATTAAGTTTAGATGTTCTCTTCACAGAGGATTTTACAAATTCTCTTGTATTTAAATAACTAAACTTCAAAGTATAAAAAAAAGTATTTTAGAGGGTTCAATCATGCTGATCCTAGTGGAGATAAAAAAAAAATGTATTTGTTTTTATTTTCAAAATATATGTTATTTTCAATTGGTCTGAACAAATTATCCTTTAAAACATAAGTTAAAAAAAATATTGATTATTTTACCTCCAAATGAATTTATGTGTCAATTTAATACATTGGAAAAAAGCTTTGGTACCTGAATTCAAAGAATGTAAATGTCACTTTACACTACATTTAAATACAAAAATAATGTATACACATACATTTTATGACATATTTTAAAGGGGAAAGACATATTTTAAACTTTACTTGAGTACTATACATGATAAATTTTGGGAGCTTAATGAATTACATATATAAATAAGTACAGTAAAACCCCGTTAACATGAAATCGATGGGGCCATCAAAATTGTTCGTGTTAGTATAAATTAACGTTAAGTTTTAAATAAACTGCTTTTACTTTGCATTAATTAGGATTTTATGCTAAGCAATTTTGCTTTAATTTGATTTTACTGCATTATTAAATGTTGAGTTCACCTTTCTCAGAATGCCCTGTATACATGTACTATGGGTGTTTCATTGTGTTTAATTCTTTTTGTAGGTGTGACTCAATCGAAAAACTGAAACATAAACTTCCATCTCTCGAAAATGAATTAAAAGATCCTTTAAAGTTTAAGGATTTCTATAATTTTACTTTTAATTATGCCAAAAACCCAGGTCAAAAAGGATTAGGTAAGAAAACTTGTTTTTATTTCTTAAAGTATTTAATTTCAGCTTTGCAGTACAAGATGAAATATTTTACAAATATACCAGCTGGAAATATTATACCAGTTAGTGAACTTTCTTGGTTTGTCATTTTTTAAAACATATTTTAAATGATCTATTCATTGAAAAATTAAGTAAATTTAAAATAGAGCAAGGAACAGAATTCAGAACATTATAATTTTTAAATGACGAAAAGTGACTTCAGTTAGGACTCTATCCAAATAAGTATTTTTGACTTGTTTACTGTGGATCAATTTAAATTCAGCATGTAAGTTTCAAAAACCTCAAACATACCTGCCCACTACTATGGAATATCCATTGTTTATACAAACTGCATTCTCTAACTAAAGAGTTTTTAAAAGTTCTGTGGCATACTGAAACATTAACATTGATAACATCAAGTGTTTTAACTGGCATAATCAGGCATTCATTTTTCATAAAAGTGACTGTGATAGATGACGGGTAGCTTTGGCATTTGTTTGTCCATTGTTCTTTTTCTTCCTGCTTCGACTTTTTTTTCATTTGAATGTCCGATTTTTGTAAATGAAAAATTGAAAGTGACTGTGCAATTAGCTTTTTATTCTTTACCTTAAATCCAATCAGATTCCATTGTTTGGTGATTCAATGTGTAATATCCATAAATGATAGCTGTAAAGATGCTGAGAATCATTTGTTCATTCTTAGTCTGGCAGACGATTACTAAGGGATCTACATCTATCATACATGAGATTTTCCCGTGAATTTCTTCAAAGTTATTCATCATCTGCTGAAAAATTCTTCATCTGCGAAAATTTTAAAAATAGATAAGTCAAATTTTTTTTTTCGGAAATTGTATTGAAAAATCATCATTCCCTAAAATGTTTGTTTTTCAACTGAGGTTTCAAGGCCATTCAATCCATCTAATTTTTTCATGATTTCGATCATGGTTCTCAGCGTCATGCTTTCTTTGTCACGTGGTCTTGCGGTAAGGGGAAATTTTGAAGTGACACTGCATTTAAATGGAGGCTATTGGGTTTTACTCTGGTTTGTGAGAAGCTGAAATTTTGAAATGAAAGAATAAAATGCTTAGTTAAATTTGGCAGAATTGCATATTTTCCGGATACGCTTGAAAAGTTACAAATTAAATAAAAAGTTAAGTGAATAACGGATGCTATGGAATGGAACGTATCTGTTATACGTGACTAAGTTTGGTAAAATGCATGTTCCATAGGTATGTCTAGCATACAAACTGAATGATTGATTTTATCTGGATTCTGGTTAAATCATTACAAAATTTGAATTATCCAATTACTCTATGTCGGATGCAGTTCAAGGCGTGAAAAGTTATCTTTCTTTACTATAATTACAATAAAAGTAGTCTGTGGATTGATGCAGATTCCGGATTTACAAATCGCACATATTCCGAAAACAAATGCATTTTTTATGCAATAAACAATATAAGAATAAATAGATGCATGATGTGTACATTTCTTTCGGATTAGAATTCCAGATTAACCAAACTTTTCGGAAAATTGTCTCTGGAACGTGTTTTCCGGATGCTGTGGATAATGGAATTTCGATCACAAAAATTGAATATCTTATAAAATTAAAATGAACTAGCAGTGGAGGCTCATGGGGTACAGCCGGGCTGCATCTAAATTAATTTAAAAGTAAAATTATATTGTTACGAATTTTTGTATATTTGTAAATATTTCGTAGTGTTAATTTTGTAAATAGTAAAATTTATGTACATTTTGCATAAGGCAGTGCAATAGTTCGTCTGAGCTTGGCTTCCCTGCAATATGGGTATTGATGCTTGATAACGAGTTTTACAGAGGTAACTCTGGGAAGGGAGTTTTAAGTAGCAGGGCATTTAACACTATGGTAATGGCAATCTCGCCAAATTGGCGAGATAGAGCCAAGTTGGCAATGGTTTTGGTGACTAATTTTTGTCGCCAAATTTGGCGATTTGACCATTTGGCGACATTTTCGGTCCCCATGTACATGTATAGGACTTTTCGACTACGATCTGGAAAGTTCTCCAAATATCTACCTCTAAAAATTTCAAGAATGTTTGCCTCCCCTATATATAAGCCCGGCCATGAGATATGTCAGTTAGTGAGTTGACTGATTTTGAGTCACTGAGTTAGTTGTTAGCTGAGTCCATTAGTTGACTGGAATTACTGAGTCTCAGCGAGCGTTCAGAGAGTTCCGAAAACGAACTGTATTGCATTGTCTTTTGCAGCGATTTGAGCAGTTGTGTTGTCAAGTTTTTAACTGCTGTTTTGTGTTCTATTATTGTGAAAAGAGCTGTATTCTGTCTACTAGAACGAGAAGTTCTGTAGTTGTATAGGAATCTGTGAAGAGTTATATTGGAATAAATTTCTGCAAGTCTTGATCTGCTTTGGCTTCAAATCTTTCGAACCCTTCCACGCAACAATATATTATAACTAACTTCCTTAAATAAAGATAAGAATTGAAAACGAAGATAGAATTTCTACGGTAAGTGAACAAAACTTCAATAAATAGCAATTGTGGCTTTTACGCACCCCTTCAAATCAACTCAAACGGGTGTTGTTTGCATCTCATGTTTCCGGCAAGTATTAGTGCAATCAGTAGGGTTCACACCAGCAATGAAAATTTAGTGGTCCAAAAGGACCACCTAGGTAATGATTTAGTGGTCTAAAAATAAAACATGGTAGACAAAATTTAAAAATATATATATATTGTGCGCACACAAGATTTTTAACATTTATTTTAAATTATCTTCAAACAAGCGGCGGCTCTTTTCGTTTTTCCATTTCAGAGCTGCTTTTTCAAAGGGAAATACAGAAAGGTCTGGTCCTTCAGCACAAATTCTGATCAGGAAATCTACAGTTTCGTTTAATAACCTGTTCCTCAATTTGGTTTTTATTCGGTTTTTCAAACTAAAGAGTCTCTCGCATGATACACTGTTCACAGGTATGATCTCGCGAATCATCAATAATTTACAAATATTCGGATACATATCCCCAAGGTCTCTAGTAACAGTCTTTAAAATCAAATCACAACTCAAATGTCTGTAATTTCCTGCCATTAGTTTTTTGAAGATCCTCCACTCAGCTTCTAACTCTTCAAGAGAGCTTAAATCATCTTTATAAAAAGAATATAAAGTTTTGATATCTTCATTTCCATAGCTTGTTGAAAGATTTGTTTTAGGCATTTCTGTGGGATTAAATACGGAAAATGCTTTCAAAATGCTATGACACTCTGAAGGAAATCTGTCTTTCAAATTTGATTCCACACTCTCGAGCAACTTCTGGCATATATCATCAAAACTTGAGGTGCATGCTTTAATTTTAAAACCCTTGTAATGCCCAGATTGTAGCATTTCTCCTTGAAACTCAATAAATTGAGAGCTTGGTGTCATGTGTAGATCCTTTATGGCTTCAATAGCAGCGGTAACATTTGCTAAAACAGATGAAATGTTAACATCGTCTCTCATGAATGTTGACCATAGCACATTTAAAGTTGACAATACATCATTTAAAAAGATTATAAACCCAATGATATTTCCTGTTTTTAGTTTTTTGGAAAGTCCCTCAGCCACACAATCGGATTCATTCTCTGCAATATCCTCCAGAGTTATAATGAGACTTTCATAAGATTTTATGACAGCATTTAGAGCTTGAGGTAAAGAAAACCATCTTACTTCATAAATGGGTTGAAACTTTACAACAGGCAACTCCAAAACTTTTGCTATCTCTTGTAAATGAGAAAATCTTGTTGCCGAGCGCTTAAATAAGAATATAGAGTGGTAAGGGTCGATTTCGTTTCTTTAAATATTTTCTCATTCTTAACACTATCATTTACTACTAAATTCAGCCTGTGAGCCACACAATGGATTGTAACCAGCTTTTGATTCTGTGATGTAAGCTTTCCTGCAAGGCCATTTTCTGCACACATAACTGGAGCTCCATCTGTTGCCAAACCCCTCATGTTTTCTATACTGATTTTTTTCATTTGAAGAAATTCACATAAAATGTTATACAAAGTTGTTGCATCGCCAATTGATCCCATAGGAATGTCACCCAAGTAATGCACGCTGACAGTTCCAGAGCATACAATTTTACAAGAAATTATTAGAGTTTTTTGGGTAGCAATATCTGTGGATTCATCCACCATAAGTCCAAAGAAACGACTGCTTTGAACTTTTGTCAGCACTTCTTCTTCAATAGTTGCACTTAGCACTTTTTGATATTCAGATATAGATTGATGCGAAGAATAATTAGCCCGTTCACTAACTTTCAGTGCATCAAGTTTTTCAACTCCTTGGCTCGAACATAGTAAGTTTAAGGATGGTAGAAGGGAACTGGGAAGCTCTTCTTTTGCAATCCAGTAGGCATTTTTGAGAACAGCAATCAATGCAGTTTCCCTTTCCGTTACCATTTGAAGTGAAATATGTGGCATACTTCTTAGAGAAGTTGCATCCAAAGCTTCTTTGTGGGATGAACTTTGTGCATGCTTTTTTACAGTGTCTTTCCTGTAGTTGTCAGTCCCAGATGAAAATGCGTTAGTTTTTTTGTGTTTTATGCATATTTTACAAAACATCTTATTTTGCTGTACATCGTGATGGATCCACGGATATTCCGTTTCCCATTGTTTGGGAAATTTTCTCTTCCCAGCAATTGCAGCTGTAGGACAGGCTTCAGCTTCCGCTGCTACAGTTGAAGAACACGCTTCTATTTCAGCTGATACATTTGCAGAACATGCTCCGTTTTGCGGCACGGCCGATGGCGATGGAAAAAAATACTTCAATGTCTTCTGTGACCGCGACATGACTTGTGTGGAAAAAATTATGTTATTAAATAAATATTAAATTATCAAAAAATAATAGCGTGCAACATGGTTTGAAAGAAAATAACAAGCGCGTATGAAGATGAAATCCCTTCACTTCATTCGCAACAGAACTTTTATCTTGCAAAAGCAGTGACGTCACAATCTATAAACCAATCCCAGCCACAGAGAAGGTTCTTCGATGTAAACAACCGATGGGCAATCAGACGCGCATGCGCTATCGGAATGCGGTTTCGGAGATACAACCCCGCAAGAGGATGAAAACGCGAGATAAAATATTTTAGGCGACAAATTTGTCGCCTATTTGTAAGATTTTGGCGACATTTGTAGGTGATTTGGCGACAATTGTCGCCATGCTGGCGTGAACTCTAGCAATCAGAATCATTGCATGTTTTCAGCTGCACTAACATTTTTGTCCAAGGGATGCTACTGCAAGCTCAGATTAGATTCAGCAAATAACCACAACATATTTATAATTGAACGTTTTCCTGATATGCCGATAAAAACTGAGCCCGAAGTTTCCATTAAGAGTAATAAAGTTTCTTTAAATTCACAGTAGCCTGAAAATTCACTGTTGAATGAAAATTTCAGCATTCTGATGAACCGGAATTTTAAATTTTTACGATGATACATTCATTTCTAATTAGTGCAAATTCAGCTATTTCGCCATTACGAATTAAAAAACCATCAAAATAAAGAATAAAATCTCGACTCAACTTCGAAATCTCCAATTAAATGAAAAAAAAATGGCGATTATTGCTGTTTTTTGGTGATATAGCACCAATTTTCACTCCAAACTTGATTTTCAAAGAATTCCGGTTGATTGAATGCCGGATAATCGGGCTTTTACTATATTTATCTTATTTAACTATTATTAATTCTGAATGTGTACAAAAATGTTCAAGTCGAATTTTCCAGTTATGATTAATACATGAACACAGTTATTTTTATTTAATTACTGTGTGCTTGTTGATGATAACATGACATAAGTGTTGTAGAGGTAGTAATTGAAAGCACTCTTTTATCCAAAATTTTATTAATGTTTGTATTGAATTTTGTGCGCTATCTGTTTTTGCGTGTTACGCTGCAAAATGACGAAAAAAATTGATTATTGAATTAATTGATTTGTGGAGGGTACTTCAAAGGCCTGAAACTATCCTCATGTTAAAGTTTCACTGCAAATACATTGAGTTTGACTCCAGGCTGGGTCCTGAACAACATTCACTAGTGGTAATGCATAATGACAATTTGACATGACAGTTTACTCTGGTCTTCTTTGCTACACAAATGCAGCATATTGCGCTTTTCGTTTCATCTTCCGCTTTTTCTCATTGTGAAGTAATTATTGTGGTGGTCACATTAATACTCCAGAACTTCCATCAAGAATGGTCGCTAAAAATTCACACTGTTTTCCAAAGCTAAGGTTCTGCTAAATAAACAAATGTGTAATTGCACATGTGCACTACTATTCAAAATCTTGTTTAATTTCGTAATTTTAATTCTTTTTTGTGTATTTTTTTTTTTTTTGCAATGTAAAATTTTTGTGCATCACAAGTAATTAAATGAAATATATTTCATTTTACAAAATATATCCATGTAATTTTCAGATCTAGACATGGCAATTGCTTATTGGAACATTGTTCTACCTGGTCGTTTTAAATTCCTAGATATATGGTGCCAGTTTCTCAAAGTAAGTATTGGCTGTTAAATCAATAAAATGAATTGTATTTTTAAATAAACTGTTCTAAAATTTATTTCATAAAAAAATAATTTATTACTTTTGTCAATGTCTTCTTTTTTTTTATCCTCTTGTCGCTAAGCATTTTTATTGGTACATTGCTATATAACTTTTCTGAGTGTTATTTAGTTGATTTCAGACTATTATTTTTTGATATTGGATCATGAGGAAAAATTTATAGAAAAAGGACAAAGTTGGTTGATAACATACAAATATAAGGATTTATTTTATTCATCAAAGTATGCACCCATATTGTCTATACACTTTTGCCATTTAAATGGCAGGTTGTTCAGGATGGTGGTACAAAATTGGAAGAATAGTTTTACCGTATTAATAGAATTGAATTATTTTCTTATCAAAAGGTTGTCCAAATTACGGAAGAAGTGGTACCTAATTAGTGCATGACAAAGAAGTTCTGATGAGTGCATGACGATGAAAAAGTTGCATTCCAGTAGTTTTACCATAGTCATTTGGCAAAACTAGGAATGCAACTTTTTGGTGTGGTCTAATGTTATTTTGCAATAATGTAGGAGTTAATCTGTTGACCAATCTATGCTGTTCTTTAAGTTTTTGCCTCTTTTCGTCACTTTGGTTGTAAATTTCTGCTGTAATAGATGAGTTAGGTTTTATGTAATTATAATGAATCACACCTGCACTAGACCACCAAACGATCCCCATCAGGTTCTTTTGATGAATACGATTTGCAGTGCTTTTAGTGATTCATCCTTGTACAACCACTGTGCTGGACGTTTGTAATTGTCATATTGGATCCATTTCTCATCATAAGAGACAATTAGATTAAAAAATGAAGCAGATGTTTGACTTTAAGGTATACATATACAATTGAGATGATTTTCTTTAATTTTTAGGTTATAATTTCAAACTTTTTGGCAGTATATCATAATTAAAAATGATGCATTTTTATACATAATTTTTTTTTTTCCGTCAATTTTTTAATCAGCTAATTGCAATTAAAGTGACTAATTAGGACATTATTAGAACATACATAAGTAAACTTGTAATTAACTTAGAGATATTATTTTTATTGCAAATAAGAGATATTAAATTGATGCATGTTCCTATGGAGAATTTTGAATTTGGCTTCAATATTTATGTAATTATAAGTTTTTAAATAAAAAGTTTTAAAAAATACGTAGTTTTTAACAAAAAATTAAGATTAAAATATACATAACAAATGTGTTTATAACAATATACATTAGATACTCCATAGAAAACACATTCACAACTATTGTCTACAAAACAAAATTAGAATTTTGTAAATCGGACCATTTATTATGAAGTTATGACCGTTGGCGTAAAGTCCTATAACACCAAAATGTCATTCTTCAGAAAACGCGTTTAAAGTTTACTACACTAATGAATGTGATACAAAACAGGTTCACAAAACCTACTGTAATTTAAAAAGTAAATTGAGAAAGAAAATGGTATCATTTTAATGGTAATGAATTTGGGAATATTTTAAAACCAAAAAACAAAAACGCAGACTTGAGTCAAATTTTGCGATTCCTAATGTATATGTATACCTTAAAGTAACATGATGCAAGCTTCCAAAAGTTCATGTAGAACCCACTTATCAATTTTTTTCACATAACTGATTTGAGCTGAATGAGTTAATATTTTTTGTTAGCCAACTCCAAATTTTAACAATAATTCATAGGCACTCAGACATGGATAAAATTCAATGTTGACCTTTAGTTCAGTATTATTGACCTTTGATTCTGGGGACTAAGTGGCTCATTTGTGAGGTCAAAATTTGGCAAACCAATTTGATACTGTCTGCTGCGTAGTAACATTCAAGTTAATACACTATTAATTTTTCGCGTCATCTGTGATGCCGTAATTCCATGCGAGAACTCGTACTTCACAATAGTGCGAATTTCTGACCATTCCATTTGCAACAAAATTTTAAAAAAAAAAATTTCAATATATTTTAGAAATTGCAATGTTTTTTTTTTTTTTTTTTTTACACAGACGAGATATGTAACTTTCCAAGTAAAAGAAAATATGACAGTGAAATATCCAGCCAATGTTAAATAATAACCTGTTAAAGTTGGCAATATTATTAACTACAAATTTCATCCTTGACGACTCAATATTAACAGAGTGGCCACATAACCTGGAATTCATGGAAATGTCAGGAAGCTTTCTGTTTCTGGAAAACATCAGAAAAAATGGGGAGTTTTTTAAAATTTCATGAAAATCAGGGAAATTTTATTTGTTTTGGCGGTAAGTTCCCTGTTCATCCATATTTTGGAGCCATTTTTTCAGAAAACTGTGGTAGAAATTGTTAGAAGTTTAATTGTTACAAAAAAATGTTAACTTTTCACTGCCGCCAAAACTATTTAAAAAAAATTGGTGTATTATCATTTTAGCATGCATGTTCTATTTAATCAGGATGCCTTAATGTCCGGAAAAGTCGGCGAAATTCAAAAAAAAGTTTGCCGTAAAATCGGGAATTTTGTAGAAATCTATCTGGGTAATTATAATAGAACTTTTTTTCCTGAATTTTGTGGCCACCCTGTATAAAGCATTGGATTAAGATCATTTTAGTTTAAGAAATTGTTTTAAAATTGATAACAAAAATATTATATATATATATATATAAATTTAAAAAAAATATTTTTTCCTAAAATCACTAGTTATGAGATTTACTTTTCAGTTTTTTATTTTGCAATTAAAATTTGCATGTTTGGATGTCCAAAAAAAAAAAAAAAAAAAAATTTCCACCTTTAAAAAGTTTCTTCATAATTAAATAACATCTCCTATAATATATGAAAGAATTTCTAAAAATTATAGGTCCTTTATGGACCTCAAAAGAAGTTTAACAGAAATATCAGATTTCTTATGTAACTGACTTAATAATAAACAGAAAATATTTTTTTTACCGTATATAGTAATTAATAAACCTTAATTTATGTAGTTTTTTTTAATGAAATTGAAAAAAAAAGTACTTGAAAACAAATGTATTGGCACATTGGACTATATCTTAGTTTAAATAAACCAAAAACCAGACTACTTTTTTTTTATACAATCAAATCAACTATATGTTTTGAAGTTCTTTTCCATTACATGTGTTGTTCAATGACTCAAAATAAATATTAGGTACTCTTTATTTATTGTTACATTCTTAAATAAGAGATATAGCTCACTTATCACAACATAGTTTAAACTGCATTTTTGAAAGATGGCTTTTGCAACCATACTTTAATACTGTTAGAAACTGTGGTCAAGGCCTGCTGTATCAAAGGAAGTACTTAAAATGTAAAAATCTGCGATATTGATTGGAATGGTCTTTACTTGATGAAATGCTCTTTAATTTTCCTTTCATAAAACATTTTGCATTTTTTCCCTCATTTAAAATGGATGGAAATCAGTACATATTGTGAAGCTCTTGGCTCAAATACCAAAAATCCAGTTTTGTGCTACATTATATCATCACAATCATTTAACTGTTTGATTATGGCAAAGTTGTTAATAACTGTATCGACTGTATGTGCACCAAAACAATAAACCAGTTGTATCTTTGGAATTCTTGAAGTTCTTAAGCTGTACTTTTCATAATTATTTCTTTTCCAATGTTCATATAGTAGTTCTGTTTTGAAAACATAACTTTTGCCATCCAGCGAGCTCTATGGAGCACCCCTGTTCTTGGAATCATAGCTTTTGACATTAATTTCTATAATTAAAGCTGAAAAGGCTCTTAGTAATCATCCCAAGGGCAAGGCGTTAAGCATTGATCCCTTTGTCCCTTAAAGTTATCTTATTTTCTTGAATCCTTTTTGTCCCTTAAAGTTCTCTTATTTTCTTGAATCCTTTTTGTCCCTTTTTCTTATGGTTTCGATCATAAGTAGTCTTTTTTTTTTTTTGCTATTTGAAAAAATCACTATTTGATATTCATACATGTAGGTTGAAGTTACCCAATTGGTAAATTTGTTTAAATAATTATTTTAATGGCTGGTCTGCAAGATGGGGGGGGGGGGGGGATTTCTCTAAACTGTTAAAAGATAATCATTAAAGGTCACCAGTTCAGAAAACCTTCAACATCTGGGTGGCTAACTGCTGCAAGAATCTTTGAACAGTGGGCAGCAGTCATCAAGTACTCCTTAAATTTATTCCCCTTCATAATAGAAAACATACTGAATGACCATTCTTGTGTAAGAATTAAGATGTATTTGAGCATAAATGCTAAGCACTTCTGCATTATTGAAAAAATTCAAAGAACATGCTAACGAGTTAAAAGATGATATTTCTATAATGAAATACCATTCACGCAGTTTATCAAGTAAATGATAAATAAACGAATAGTTACAGATTCAAGAATAAATAATAGTAAGATGGATAATTCTAAGAAAAACAGAAAATCATAAAACCTAGATTTCAAACTACAGATTTTTTTACTTAAACCTGTTTATCTTTTTTTTCAACTTTAAAATGCAGAACTTACAGGATATTGGGATACAGCTACAACAATAAAAATGCTCCTCTACTTTCATTTAATTGGACACATATGTTGTTCAAAATTGGCTCATTTATATGTGCACTGGTAAATTTAAATGGTGAAAATCAACTCAAAACTGACTGAAAGAGCTAGAACTGTTTTAAAACAAATAGATTTACAGTGAGACAGATATGGATATTGAGCAATGCCTTATGTGCCTAGTGAATTCTTTTGGAGGAATGATGCATAAGGCAATGAGCACTCCCTTGTTAAATGCAGTTATGAACGTGCGTTGATCACTTGACTTCTGTATGTGTTCCCTCCCTTGCCCTTCCACCTCCCACAACAGTAAATGTACACATGTCATTTTAAAGGTTAAAAACTGACCTACAACTTTTATTTAGTTGTTTTGTGATATTTTCTTAAATAATAGTACTGTGCCCTAAAAAAAAATTCAAATGCAAAGTGAAAATTTCAGTTATTTTAGTAAATTCTAGAAAAAATATTATGTTTCCAGGAAAATGTTCAAGATCTTTTTAGATATTAAGTAATAAAATTAAAAAAAAAATTTGAATTTAAAATCGATAACTACAGAGGTATAAATGATAACTAAAAGACTTGTGAAATTGATGTTTATATAGACTGTTTAGGAAATACCTCTAATTGGATTCTAACACCTGGCAAAATTTCAATTTGTCTCTAATTGCCAACTTATGCTCTTTTTTTTATCTACATTGCCTGGGCTATAAGTCTCTTTTTTTGGGGAGTCCAAGCTGCAAAATGCCTTGTAAGGGTGATGTAACAATATTTCAAACTTATCATTTAACAATTTTTCAAGGATTTACATTCTTTAATTAAAAGTGTTAGCTACTGTCTAAGTTCACGATGTTTCAGTTGAAACCAGTTTTCACAGAATTGTTTGAAAAACAAGCTTCTGGGTCTTTTTAATGTCCCAAATAAATGCTAAATGTATAAAATAATATTTTAAACATTTATTGGAAACAGATTATCCATAAAAGATTTTTTCCCATTTTGACTTCAAGAATTGTACAAGCTTCATTTAGTTTGCTAGTACTTGAAGTTGTTGTATCAAAGCACATTCTAATAACATGAGACTTGTATTCTCATGATTATGATAATTTTAAAGTGGATTTAGTTGCAGATTGTCCTGTCTAGTTTTGGTATGCCAAGAAGTTTAAGAGATCCATCCAACATTGAAGACACTAGCACAGCTAAACAATCAGCATTTTTACACTTATTAGTACCTTTTGTATCTGGCAAGAGCTTGCCGTCCCAACGTAGGTGAGGTTTGGTTGCTCTATAGTTTGTTTTGATTTTTCCTTAGTTTTTAATAGTAGTACAGAATCTATCAAGAAATCCATTCTGCCTGCTTCAACACAGATGCTGAAATTATTATGTACTTCTGATGTTTATATTTGGCTTATTTAATGCAGCAGCAAGTTTGGAACTACACCTATTTAATCTCATGAGTATCCTTTCAATCAGATGTCCCTTGTAGCATGCATGCTTGAAACAATTAGTTTTCTTGTGTTTTTTTCCAGTTAATTTTACCGCTATCATAAATATTGTCGAACAAATATAAATTTGTACTTGAGAGTGAAGTAAATATTTCACATTTGTATTGATTAACCCATTATTATATGGAGTATATTTGAACTCTTACCAATATACACACATTCAGTAAATTATTTCTCTCAATATAAAATTATTTAAAAGCAATCCATGCTTGAAAAAATGAAATCCAAGAAATCTGATACATGCAACACAAGTATTATTCAGAACCTTTGAGTGACCCATATGTATTTTGCAAAATAACTGAAATTTTTACTGAAGCATTACTTTACTATTAAAGAACTTTTTAGAAGGCCCTCCCTCCCTACATTTAAAAAAAATCATCCCCCCCCCCCCCCGGAACACCCTACTGCATGCATTACAGTTAATGCTTGCAAATGAACAGTTAAGTATTTTTAATGATATTTCATCATGTTAAGATAATGTATTTTCGTTTTTTAGGAAAATCATAAACGTTCCATCCCTAAGGATACATGGATGCTTCTTTTAGACTTCTGCACTGTAATTTCCGATGATATGGATAATTATGACGAAGAAGGTAAATTTTTATCTGATTGCCATTCCTCTTATACTATTTATTAATATTGAAAGTAGCAATATTTTCTTCAATTTGGTTTCTTTATCAAGGTGACTACTCTTTTAAGGAGACTACTTTTAGGAATCTTAAACATTGAACCAGAGTTTTGTTTTTGTTCAAAACTTGTATTTAAAGGTAATTCAAAAGGAGAAGTGTCTTTGTCTGTTATATAAATAAACGCTTCTCATTTTACCACACAAATTCAAAATGATAGAGTAACAGATTTTCTAAACAAAACTTAGCAATGTGTCATGTAAAATGAACATATGCAAATTAAAAGAGTGACATGTTATTCAGGAATTGGCAAAACAATTTTTAACAACTATACAGATACTATTTTAACAATTTAAGGGTCGTTAACACATTTAAAAATTATTTTGATTTTTTTTTTATATGGGTAAAAATATTAGAATAATCCGTCAATTCATTCAATATGAATTTGAAAAGCAAACAAAATATTTGCATACCAGGTAAGCAATAGGTTGTGACTAATATAAAGCTTGGCGTTTGTAAAATCTTAAGTTAGTCTTTTGCTGAACATGGGTCCTCAACGTGATATTTCTGAAACAACGAAATCGTGTATATTTTATTATTGTTTAAAGTTGGAAAGAAACAACAATTTATTTCGGATCAAATTAATGTTTTACAATTTATGGTTTTGAATATAAAAGAAAAAACTTACTAAAAAGTAACTGAAGTAAATGTGGTAAAAAGGTTCTAACAACTGCCAGAAGTGACCGCAAATTAAAACAAATAGTCCAAAATAATTGCTTTAAAACTGTTTTTTACATCAAGAAGTGTTGGTAAGAATATGAAGTTGTTGTGTCAAAGTCAACTACACTTAGGCGAATGCATACATTAGAGTTTCAATCTTGGCTCTCCAAAGTAAAACCAAAGATGAACATGAAGCAGAGATGTACACGACTCTTCTGCTATTGGTTAAAGACATTGTAAATTAATGAGGTAGACGTTTAAAATTAAAAGTGTGGGATTGTGTGGAAATGGACCTTCTCAGGGTTTGGTGAATGTTACAGAGCAAGTGACTTGAAGATTGAGAGACAAACTAAAAGGCATCAATCCACGAGTTGTTATTTTAATTAGCATTTTTTAAATGCCCCATTTCTAAAATTATAGTATTATGAGCACCATTGTCTTGGCATTTGGATTTTTTAGAATATTTTTTTTTCCTTCTCGCAATTAATTTTTTTTTTTGCACTGCTTGCATTTTTTTTCTTGTATAAAGCCTCAATAATAATAAAAAACATATAGCATATATTTATGGCATTCTTTTTTTAAAAATGTTTTAATATTAAAAAGTTAACTGTTTCAGAAGAATGACTTGGCTACATCAGTAATATTTTATCATATTTGCATTATCCTGTTTCATCAATGCATCCTTGAGGTGAAACTGTGAGAGAGAGAGATGGATTCCCTGTAGAAAGTTAGCAGTAAAATAGCTTTTTCATAATAAAGGCAATAATTTAAAAATAAGTTTTTTATTTAGGGGGGAGAGAGAGACAGATGGAACATTGCTTACAAAAATGTTTTTGCAAATTATTTTCTACTGTTACACACACAACATTGAAACGTTCAGAATAATTTAACACATTTGAAAATATAGATGTGATGTTAGTAACTAGTATATTATTTTTTTAAACCAATTTAAATTGTAAGAAAACCTTCCTATTCCTAACTTATGTGAGAGCGGGATAGGACATGTTTTTTAAAGTTAAAATTCACTCTTAATTTCCACAAATATTATAAAAAATTGAAAATAGACAGTTTTTCGCTCTTCTACTGAAGGTTTGTTGTATATTACAACATTTATTTTACCTAACACATTTTGAGAAAATCAAATCAAACAAAAAATGTTTTTGTTATGACTAGTTCAATTGACTATTTTTCATGAATGCCACTTAGCAATAATGTTTTCTTGGTCAATGATGGAACAATTAGTTTCTCGAGGCAAGATAAAGATTAAGTTTTCCTCATAAAGAGTATTTTAAAGCTAGCCAACTCCGTATCATTCTCTTTTGATAGACTTAACCAACATAGTGTGCAACACATTTCAAGTTTTAAAAGTTAACAACAAAATTATTTTAACCTATTTCTTTGGTTACCTTTCTCCCAATTTATCTCTTGTATAGTTTAAGGTACATTTATTTGCATTAATATCAGTATTATCATTGGTAGTGTCATGGTCAGATATATATGATTCCTCTTGTGTGGATATCAATCTGGCATTTCCTTTTGTCTGCATTCTTGTAATATTCTTGTTTGCCTTACTTACTTGTCTTGAATACTTTATGTGGTTTGTTACACAATTCAATTCCATAAAAAAATATCATTACAAAAATAAAATATTACAAAATTTGTATAGTCAGCATAATTATTTGACTGGAGGTATCGTAGGGATACTTTGAATGCGTCTTATCTCTCCCTATACATAACATTTCAGTAAAATAGCTTATTGGTAGAAACATGCTGATTTTAGACTTAATTTAAGTGCTAATTCTTAAAAGTTATGTTATTGAGCCTACAACAGGGTTCGTACAGTTCTTGAAAGTCCTTAAGAACTCCTTATTTTTACTTTATGTCTCCAAGGGCCCTTGAAAAGTTCTTGAAAACTCCTTATTTTTAACCTGAAGGTTCTTGAAAGTTTTTTAATTTTTGAGGGCTCTTGAAAAGTTCTTGAAAGAACATTTGTTTTTCCTTTTTTTTTTCTTTCTTTGCTTGTGGTATTTCAGAAACTTCCATAGAAAAAAAAATCCTGATCTCCTAATTAAAAAAAAAAAAAAAAACTTTCCTAATTTATTTCCCTTTATTTTTTCTTTCCGTAGTTGAAAAGTATTTATAATAAATAATGTAATTCTGAATTATGAGGATCATCATAGTAATAAATTATTCATGATGAAAGGAAGCATCTATTAAACTGTTTTTCCTGGGCATGTCTATTTTGAACATTACAATGTATGAGCCTTCTGCCCTTGTAAATGATTTCATGGCTGGTAAGTGAAGGTCACCATTGTCAACTTAAATTTGGATTTGTTGAAACTTTTTTTCTTGTTGCAGCCACGTTCAGCGTACAAAAATATAGATCTGCCAAAATTAAAACAAAAAACTAATAATTCAAAATGTTTCTGCAACATGAAACAGTAACACCTTTCCAGTACGGTTGTTCGGACAATATGAATTATAAAAAGGTGAAGCGTTAAAACAATTGCATTAGGATCTTTTTTGTAAGTACTCACTGATTTCGTATTTTTTACTTTATTTATAATTTTTTGCACCACTAACCATATCGGGACTCTTGCTGCCTATGCATCCAAGTTTCCGACTTTTAATTTTTATTTTTAAGTCCTTCATTTTAATTTCGATTTTGTGGGTTTTTCGATGGAGGGCAAATCTGCGGATGCCTAATTAACCCCCTTGCTGTCATCCAATCGGGCTGAAACTTAGCAGATGATGACGATGCATTCTATCAAATTTTGCGGTTGTAACTGTTATTAAAAGGTTGCTTTTACGGAATAAAAATAAACCAACTTGTCATCATCCAATCGTATTAAAAAAAAATAAGCATTGAACCGACCATTGTTGAAACTCTTTCCTGTTGCCATTTTTTTTTTTTTTTTTTAAATAATAAAAAATTACTTTAATAAGAATAAATGAGTGATATTTGGATATGCAAGCATAAATGTACGTTCATTTTTAATAAATAAATTTTAACTTAGTTTGCCGCACATTTTGCTGATAGAAGAGCTTTTGATATTTAAAATTAGATGCAAATACCAAGCACACGCTGCTTAGAGAATCGGCGCCTGTGTTAACGAATATAAAAATTGACAATGCATATAAAGGATTTATAATGCAAACTTTGTTTTCATAAGTTATTTTATTGCCATCTTATTTTAAACTTCAAATATGGTTTGAAAACTGAATTGGAGAAAATAAGGTGTTTGTTCCTGTCTTAACTAAAGTGAACAGAAGTCATTTGATCGTATTGGTATTTCTGCTTTTGACGTAAAATTACACTAAATTCTACAGTTGTTGGTTTAGTATTCTTTTATCGTTGATGAAACTTAGTATTAGGGTTAGTTGTCAGTAAAATCCTTTTTTTTTTTTTTTTATCGAGGTGTTATTTAATGTTTTTTTTTGTGAAATAATCGTTGAAAAATTAACCTGCATTCAAATATTCATGGCACTTAAAGAGTTTATATGGGCTGGAAGATTGTATGATTGGGTTGGTTGGTTTAACTTTAACGGTGCAAGGGCAACACGAGGGCCATACTGCGCCAAATTGTATGATCAGATGAGTTTCACGGAGAGTCAATTCAAATGCTCAGGGGAATGATTGAAAATTAAGGATTTAACCCGAAGTTTCTACCTTGATAGCAAGATAGAGTTAGAGACTGTCTTCTAAATGGAAAGTTGTCTCACAATTACAATGATTAATTCAACTGGGTTCTACAATTTTTAATAGTAACAATATTTTTTTAACATTTCAGGTGACAAGAATACACCATACCATTGTCACCGATTTATATAGCTTATCCAAATCGTATTTCTCCCTTCTGATGGCTGTTTGGTTAGCTGTCTGACCTCGCATGACAAAGATCTCGGATTCGAATCCTGGGTTGGGCTCGTATGTTCGTTGTGGTTCGGAATCCACCTAAGTTGTAGATTTGCCCTGATAAACCGTTATTGTGCATAAAGATGTCGTTCAGCGCACAAACTAACCAACCATGTTTCCCATATTTCAATTATAAAATGAGATTCATTACGATCTTGTTTAATGCAGTGGTTATGTAGGGTATTAATTTCAAGCGTACCAGCTAACCATACACTACTGCAATTTTTTGAAATTTGTGGATAAGCTGCCTATTTGATGGTTGTTAGGTTTGCGCTGTGATGGTTTCGCATGCTAAAAGTGTTACCCCCCCCCCCTTTCCACGGAACCCCCCTGGTTGGCGTTATTGTGCTAAGGTTGTCGTTTAGTAAAGTAACGAAGTCGTTCAAGTTAAATATTGTAAAAGTTCATGATATATTTGTTTTTACTTGCAACGCATTATCTTTCTGCAAAGTTGGGAAATATATTTTTATTTAGTAATTTGTTTTGTGATTGTTTTCAATGCTTAATGGTTCCTCGTAGCAGAAAACACTCGACAATGTGATTTTGGCGCAGCTTTTATAGACCTGTATAAAGGATCACCTCGAATTACTTGACATGGAATTAAATTTTGAATCACTTGCAATTGTGATTTGGAGATTTTTATTATCTCTTATATACTGCCCCTTTCTTTGTCTTTAAGGTTGGTTTGTTTGTAAGCTCAACCATTCAATTCCTTCTTAGCCCAGCCACTTCAGCGTTATTGCTTAATAGTTCGCATAATATCGTAAAGTGATGCATCTATTTAAAATACACTTAACTTTGCTGTTTTCTAACCATTAATAATGTAAAAAAATATCCCTACTTATATACTTAACATTTTAATAAGTTTGTTTTTTTAAACATTGGTAGCTCTTGCTTCAAGGTACAGAACGATTAAAAAGAAATGTGGAAACTACATTCAAATACAATAATTTTTACGATATACTAGAAGTATTTTCATTTCAGGATGGCCGACTAAACGGTATAGTGGTTAGCGTGCTAGCTTCTAGACCGCGAGGTTGTGAGTTCGAGTCCCGTGTTAGGCATGGGTGTTTGTAAATGTATGTTGGCTTGTCTAATGACGAATGTTTCGGCGCATTATAGCCCTCGTGTTGCTGACAGCGCCAGATAATCTGAAAACAACCAACCAATCATTTTAGGATGTTTTCTTATTTAGCAATGACGTGAAACTTCAGACTTATGAATGCATGATTTTAGCCTTCCGTTAGTAGCGTTCCGCTTTCCGACATGGTTAGTCGCGTTGCACCTATGAGGTGTTTCCGGGTTTTTGAAAGCCAAATGAAATTTATTCTAGAAATTGATTGATACGATTTAAGAGTCATTGGAGATATAAAGTATTAAACAATCTATTTAAATATTAAAATTTATTAAAAAATCGTATCACAAGTAATTCAATAAAAATAAAGGCAGAGGAGGAAAAAAGTATAGAGATGCCCCTGTGAGGTGCGCGTGACTAACGGAAGGTAAAATGTGAGGATTCCAACTATATACCGTCTAGATCAGATGAGGTTGGCTTTAGAGAAGATTTTTTTTTTTTTTTTACATTGGTAAGCTGTACATCACATGATGAGAGGTTAACTATTCAATCTAAGCAATTGCATTTATTGAAAAGTTTTTGTAGTAATAAGGGTTGTATATCCTACTATTTTAGATTTCTAAATTCAAAAATAACTTAGCATTGAGAATGTTAGAAAGGTAATATATATTGGATTATTGATTTTCAAACACACCATGGAACATAAGTTCCACTCTCGAACCCTTATTGTCAAGCAAGGTTAGAAACTAATAATAATTATCGTTATAAAGACTATTGTGATCAAATTTGCACTTTTAACCCGATCAGCTCCGTGGTTACTGGATGCATTTCAGTTAATCAGTGATTAACAAATTATTTAGATGCGATTTACGCATCTAAGATTTAACCCGTTTTGCGTAATTAAAAAAGTTCAGAAACTAAAATCGTCCTGTGAAACACAATTCAATAAAATTGTCGTTGTATAATGTACAGTAACTAAAGTTGTTGTATTTGATGTAACTGACAAAATGATTAAATTTTAATGAAAATGTCATCTTCGAATCTAAATGATACTGAATGCTCCAATCAAATTTTTTCTATTTTCTTAAAAATTTAAAGTTATAATGAACTTTTTGTCAAGTATGTTAAGTAAGAATTAAAAGGCAATATTTTTCGCAAATTATATGCTATATTTCCGTCGTCGATCATTATAATTTTTTTAAAGATTTTTTTAAATTTAATTTTAAGGTCCTTATTTTTTGTTTGGAAGGTTCTTGAAAAGTCCTTAAAAAGTCCTTGAATTTGTTTTCAAAAAATCTGTACGAACCCTGTACAAAACATTAAGAACAATTATGTTAGCAACAATGTATGAGACTTAAAACTCGTTAAAATTTAAGTATTTATCAGGGTTCTAACAGTCATTAAAAGTGCTTAATTTTTAAACTGGTTTTCCAGGTCTTAAAAGTACCCGGAAAGGCTTAAGCGTACTTTAACAGGTTGAGCGCCACACAAATTCTTAAGAAAATCCCCATCAAGCCACACCTGACAAATTTTTGAAGGTCCTTATAAAATATTATTTAGGTGCTTAAAAGTTATTGATTTCAGTGGGCTTCCTGTTTATTTATTTTTGGTGTTGCAAAATAGTATTTTTATTACAAATCTCAAATAAACCTGAAACAAGTAATAATATTTTTTTCTAAAATGATTTTTAGTTATAAATATAATCTTGCTTTCTCTACATAATGCAAGAATGAAAAGCAATATTTCTTTTAGGCATAATTGTTGGCCAACCTTAAAATTATCACTGTTATGAAAAAAATATTAAAATGTATGATTTTGTAAAAAATTTTATAACACGTTTGATAAAGTTACTGTATTAGTAGACCTGAAAATTGAAATTTCAATTTTCCGGCGACCCAAGTTTGACGAATCAGTAATTTCATACCAGAAGTTAGTTATAGGGGATTTGTTGTAGTCGTCTTTCCCCTTCACCTAAATTGGTGGACGGTGAATTACCATACATAGGTTTTCTGGTCTGTGTGTTGTTACTATGTTTTCTAATAATCCTTTTCCAGTTTTATTAAAAGTGAAACTAACATTTTATTAGTTATGTTTGGATATTTTTATTGACACTGCCAAGGACGCTATTGCAGCTTAAAAATTTCATGTCACTTGGGCCGTTTTTTTGTTGTTGATGTGCAAGTCTTTTTTTTCCCCTAGGTGCTTGGCCTGTTCTGATAGATGATTTTGTTGAATGGGCTAAACCAATTTTGAATGCTGGCCGTAGTACACAAGTATGATATTCATTACTAGTACCAAGTCCTTTATATGAACTCATTGTTGTCATTGCCAAGAATTACATTTTTTGTTGATGGAAAACACATGTACATATTAGAAATTGTAAATAATACATCTTGTATATTCACGTTGGGCTCAAAATTATGAATTTGGAAAGTTGTTTCTCCTTAAAGCATAAAAATTTCTGTTATCCAATCATAGTTTCTGCTATTTGACAGCTTACAAAGATATTGTAGTTGTGAATCTGGGAATACTCTGTTATCAATTGAAGTTGACTTTTTTATATTGTTAGATTGAGCTTTTAAAACATCCGGGTTCTTGTGATCTAATTGAGTTTAATTGAAATTTTAGTTTGTTGCCTTCAGGTTTTTAAATTTTTTTATGTATACCTGCAGTCTTCCTAAGTATATATTATTAAAACAAATGTATTGACCAAAAATTTACCTTAATTTTGTTCCATACAATGTTAAACCTGAAATAATTTTTAGTTTATGTGTAGAACTGTTAATTGAAACTTGTAGAACCAATATAGGTGCTGTAAAATACATATAAATCAAATTTCTATGAATTTGTTAAAGAATTTTATTTATTGAACTTTTTTATCTGAATGATGTGTATAGTGATTGTGATTAAAAAAAATGAATTGAAATTTTGTTATTGCAAGAATTATGGATATTAAATCCTAATGCAAGAGTTTTGTGAAATGAAACAAATCGGCTGTATATTGTAAATCACATATTGTTATGAAATGAAGTTGATGGTTTTTTATCTTGGGTTACCTTGCGCAAAGTATTCTCTTATTTCCTGATTAAATTTATTAATATTCAGAACATTACAATCTACAAAAAAGCCTTTGCTCTAATTTATTTCTGGAGAAAATCTTGAAATTAACCTATGTGCTGTCAATCCTTGATTTTTCCACATTCATTTTCTTTTTTTTATTGCATTTTAACCAATTTACAAAATTTGCGATAAAATGACCTTGCAATAAACATGTGAAGAAATAAGTTTTGATTTTAAAATTTCTACTTTATTTACATAAAGTACATTGTGTTTGTAACACGACTATTAGTAAGTATTCCTGTGAGATAGTCTGAAAAAGTTTTTACCTCTATGTTAATTTTTTCTTTAGTGTACAGCAACTGACTTTCAAAAAGTATCTCCACTCTTAATTTTCCATTTAATTGCTTCAAATTATTATTGCTTTTTACTATTTGTCCAATTTGTATTATATAAAGGAATTTAAATCTAGTTTCTGAATAAATGCATAGTGGTATATTATGCAACCATGATTTTCTTTATGATTTGTTAAGATTGTTGTATGTTAAGTTTGCTATAATTTGTTAAGTTTGTATTGTGGTAAAATTTTGTTTGGTTTTATTTTACATATATACACTTTTGTATATAAAAAGTTGTAAATAGGTAACTATTCACACTGCCATTTCTACTCAATTTTACAATGTATTTACAAAGTTTATTAAGGATTGACAGCATATATTAAATTTAGTTTCTATCTATATAGTGCTAGTTATTTTTTTTTATGATTGTCAGTAAGATACATTTGATAAGTTACAGTTTTTATACAATCATTTAATTTTAATGTAGTTTCTAAATGTTAAATATTGGACAGTCTATTAAACTTGTATTCCATTAACTGAATATTTGTAATTTAGACTTGACTGTGTCGATTTTAAACATTTCCCTCAACTTTTCAAGTTCTTTTTGAAATTTTTATATTTTTCTTTTGATGATTTGTCAAATATCTTGTATTCAATGTTTTCTACTTGTCTTGTTTAACTACATTCCCACTTGTGGTTTTAGTTAAAAGGGTTAGTTTCCCTTAAAAGTATTTTTTTTTTAAATGACTTTAACAATCAAAATTAAACCCACATTCCCACTAATTACTTACTTGCAAAATGTTCAAAGTAGAGTTTATGTAAATCCATTTTTCTTCTGAAAAAAAAAATCCTCAAAATCATGTTATAGTGGCACTTATATTTTTCAATGAAAGCCAAACTTTAATTTTTTTGCATTTTGCCTGAATCTTTTTTTTTTTATATATAAATGTTTTAAAATGAACTTAGCTTTGTTCTGCTGATATAAATATTTAATTTTTCATCAATATAATTAAATACCAAGGTTTTACGTAAATTATTAGACAAGTTGTAAATGGATACATATATACTCTATTAAATTTGTTATTTAGCAAATGTATATCAACTCTTTTCCTCACAAATTCAAAAGATTGCAGCATCGTTGATTTTTGTTTTAACTCTTTGCATCTCAAATAGAGGAGTTAAAAGGATTGGATTGGTTTTTTGACAAATTGAAACAGTCTTCTTGATACTCATTTCTGAATTTTATTGAAGAACCACAATTTTGTTGACAACGCTTACAATTTGACAAGTCAGTTGCATAGTAGTTTGGAACAGAGTATCAATTACCTACAGATACAGTGTTGATAATTAAGATTAAACAGTGAGATTCTAAAGCTACCTTAAATTTTCAGAAAAGTATAATTTCATACTTTAATTTTATAAACTATAAAAGTTATTGATTTATTATAACATAAGTGATTGGTCTTCAAAAGAGTGATATTTTTTTAAAAATCATTATTTCGACTTCCATCCAGTCAAAATAATAAAATGTTTTAGAAAGAAATTGCTGAATTTAAAAATATTATTAACTAATATGTGAACATATATTATTTGTTGGCTGTTGATTAATAGTTGTTATGAAACCAATTGACAAATGACGGAAAAGCCATTATAAGCTTTATTGTTCTTGTTTTAATTTGAATATACTATTAAATGAAATTTTGAAACTGCGTCTTTATTTTTTTAATATTAACATTCAATATATTTTATCTGTCATTTATGTCATCTTATAGAAATCTCTTTCATTTGGAATATAAACTTTTAAAGTGTGGCTATCTTAAACTTTTCCCAGGGTGTCTACTAGTCCCGAAATTTTGCTGAAAACAGAAAATGTGTCCCGAAAAATACCGAAATCAGAAATTTTGTTCTAAAAATTTCTCTTGTACCAAAATGTGTTTTTATTTGGATGAAAGAAAGAAAAAAATTGAATGCGAAAATGTGATTCGCGCCACTCCTCCCTCGGCAGCACGTGGGGAGTGCAGGAGAAAGATTGAAACATCGGTTCTTGGGAGTTTTGGGTGGCAAAAGTCAAACTACTGAGCATGCGCAGAAGTTTTAACTTTCCTGAATAAAGCTGAGACGTCACCAGTGTTCCAGACTCCATTTAATTTTTAATTTATTTCTCTTCTTGAGCACTGCAGTTGGACTTTCTTTTTACCTATTTCAGAAAGTAAGTACCGATTTATTCACTCCTTATTTTTATATAGAGTTATGCATACAACTTGAAAGCTAACTTGAGAACTAAAATTCTTCTATTTTGTGCTTACAAAGAGGCCTCTAGTTTATACTTGTTTAAATGTGGATACGTAAATGATGACGTAACTCAATATTGTAAAATAATCTATATCCGTACCTTTTTCCACACTTCTATCTTTAAAAAAAAATTCCTCACTAAATTTGTTTGTATCCTAAAGGGATGGCAGCGAAAATGAAAGTAGTTTCGTTTTTGTACAGGAATATCGCATATGTCCCACGGTGATTCCGGTTTTGTGATACTCTACTGCAGTGATTCTCAACCTTTTTTTTGTCGCGGCACACTTTTAACGATTTCAAAATTTGGCGGCACACAAAGAAAAAGATAAGTTTAAAAGTTGTTTACTTACCTACTGTGTTAAATAGTTTATAATAATAATTTGGAATGTAAAATAATATAATATGTACTACAAAAACAACAGTATGTTTATTAAGGGATTAATTACAAATGAATAATAAGAATACTTTTAATGAGAAATTTTAGCTTGGTGTTTTTTAGTAATTTCATTTATATTTGGTCGTAAAAATGACAATGCTACTCTCATATCGTCTTCTACATTTAACAGTCTCGATCTTTTTTCGTTTTTATGTTGGTTAATAATGAAAATCCGAATTCACACAAATAAGATGTAGAAAATTGTAATAATATTTTTAAAGCTTTTTTGGATATCGTGGGATAATCGCAACTAATGTTAATCCAAAATGAATTAATTGATTCTTCTGAATATTTTAACATTAAATTGATCGAAGTGATCTTTGAAATCGCCCGCTGAATTCGTGGGAAACAAAGTCTCAACATATGTGCTTTCCAAACATCAGACAACAAGACGCACACTCACAAACCTGCAGGGGGTTGTATGTAAAAAACTAGAGTAAAAAATAGGTCAAAAACGAGACACAGAGAAATATGTAACGAAGCGGTGAAAGTGAAAAATCTTCGTTATAATATTCATACATGTATAAGTACTTTTCTTTAAGTTAAACTTTACTCGTAATAAAAAAAAGCATTATAATTTTTACTATATACATTTCTAAAATTTGGCGGCACACTTTAAGAATTTGGCGGCACACAAAAGTGCCGCGGCACAGTGGTTGAGAATCACTGCTCTACTGTAAGTGTTTTGAAATTACCTTTAGGTCTTTTGTTTATATTAAGATTTTGAGCATGAGCTAATTTTTTTACTGTTTATAACAAAGGAAATTTACTTGCACATGCTTAACAGATCTTTGTTTTAAATGTCGACACGATCCACAAGACTGTCTGTAACCTGCGTTAATTTTGATAAGTTCTGTAAGACCGTTTGGTTGAAAATTATTACTGGTAAAGAAAGAAAGAAACTAATCTTTATTTTTGATAAATACAGAATTCCAGCCATTCTGGAATTTCCGCTGAGCTAGAATACTGAACTGGAGTAACTACTCCCGGTCACTTAATAAGCTACCAAACGGGCTTCCGCAGAAGCGCTTTTCAGACAGCCAAAAGGCAAAATATGTTTAGTAAAACACTAGCACGTTATAGTAAAACATTGAGTGGTTTTCCTCCTTTCAAGTTATGCAACTAAATTTATTATTAATTTAAAAAAAAATTATTTTAGAATGGTAATTTCTTGTTAAGCATTTCATTGCAGAAACAGATTTGGAATATTGATAGAGGATGGATTCTAAGTATTGGAACTTCAATTTCATCTTTAAGATAATCACATCTCAATTTCATCTTTCAGTTTTTTTCAATTTAATCTTGAAGTTTAAACATGTAGTGCGAGCTTTAGTCTTTTTTATATCGATTTTAGATATTAAAACTAACTTGTAAAGAATATTTTTATTTTTGTGAACTCGTGAAATAATCATGCATTGTTTCAAACCGATTTATTGTTCAGATACTTTTAATGATTGGTTTAAATACATGAATGCTTTTTTTATGCATTCGTTTACTACTTTTTTTCGGTAAATCGAATGCTAGATATAATTAGGAAACCTTATTCTGCTTTTTAGATATGAATATTTTCACCAAAAATCTGTTTTGCAAACAAATATGCTGTAATATTGGAACCGAAAATCAATCTCCGAAATACCATGTGCTTAAACCTTACATGTGATTAGCTTTCATGTTCAACTATTTTGACTTTCACTTGTATATATAACTGAGCTACCACACAGGAATGGACTGAGTGTATAAAACTATGATTCTACAAGCCAAGCTCATGATGTTGAAGGAAAACTGCCAAACTACTATAAATATCAATTTTAAATTAAGAATTATAATAAATGAATTTCTATTAACTGAAAAAATTAAATTTTATCATTGAATTGGAGACGAAGTGTGTTTTAATTGGTTTGGTTTGTACGCTCAACGACCTATTTTTATGCTGAATGACAGCTAATCAGGTCAGAACCTACTGCTTAACGTGGATTCCGAACCACAACGAACATCCATGCCTAACCTGGATTTGAACCCGGCACCTTTGGCGTGTGAGAAGTGTGTTTTAAAGACCTTCACGAGTCACAGATGACGAAGCAAATTATAGATTGGTATCTTAATGGTAAAAATTTAACTTTAAAGGAAATACATAAAAATAGTCTAACTAAAAGACAGAAGTTAAAGAATTCTCTCTGGTATAGTTGCTTGTCAATTAGACTACATGAAATGTAAATATTTCAGATGTGACATATTGTAGGGATATGAGTATTTTGAAGAAATGCTTCTGTGAAGTTCTGGACATTTTAGTTTTATTTAATTATTGTGAGAATTAAATACATATAATACAATTTCAAAAGCATGTCATCCAAAGTAGCTATTTTCAAACTTCTCTAGTTAAAAGAATTATAAAAATGCTATAATTGAATTTAATTGCTATCCATTTATAGTTTAAAATATTTTGTACAACCAGAAGGATAACGTTTAATGTCTTGCAGCATACATACTACAATAGTAATACAATAATGTTTTTCTCTTATTTAAATTGTCTCATTATTTCAAGACACTTTTATACTCAATAACATTACATAAATAGGTACTTAGGAAGACATATCAGTGACTTTATTCTTACTTTAGAACGCTACATTTCTTATTAAAAAATATTAATTTAAATTAAAAGAACTAAATATAAACATTTGAACATGAAATTTCATAAATATTGAAAAATAATTCAACTTTGGTTTCCCTCCACGGTGATTAAGATAAGACGCGAAGAAAATGTCACCCTCTTATGCCTATTTGCTCTCGCATACTTCGGAATGCGGTCGGCTCGCGGAGTCCGCACTCTAGTCTTACAAGGGGACCTTATACTGTCTCGGAAATTCAGATCAGGATGAGACTCGGCAGATTGATAGTATACCTAAAGGGTATCCACACAATAAAGCGCACTTTCCAGAAGATTCCGAAAAAACTGGCTCTAAAGTGTTACGCGCAGCTTATATGCTAGTAGAGATTTTTGCTCTGCAACTGCCCGGTGGCTAACATAAGTCAGCGTGCTGGGTTCCCGTACGGGCTATCCGGGTTCGATACCTCGTAAAGGAATTTTTTCTTTTCAATTTATAAAGTGACTGTTACAGCTAATTGAAATTTCAATTAAAGATAATACTTTATTTGCTGTTGCAGAGCAAAAATCTACTAGTATACAAGCTGCGCGTAACACTTTAGAATCTATTTTCTCGGAATCTTCTTGCTAGTGCGCTTTATTGCTTAACAGTGTGGATACCCTTAAGGTATACATACTACCAATCTGCAGAGTCTCATCCCGATCTGAATTTCCGAGACCGTAAGGTCCCCTTGTTAGTTCTTTAGCTCAGTGGGATTTTCAGCTCCCTCTCATTACAGCATCATTTAAAAAATATTTTATTACTAAAATTACTGGATTTTTTTTTTAATGATGCACTTTTTGAATATCTTTTTATATTAATTTGAGAACATAGCCATCTGGTTTGGAACTTCCGACTGTCTCTTTCGGTCACTTATAAAGTGCTTAACACAGCCATATACATCTCGTAATTTTGAACATCTAAAAGAATACGAGATCGAAATCTTCTAGGATTGCGGTTTATTGGTATTATAAACATCATAAACAAGCACTGTTCTCTAGGATGAGGGAGGTTGGGCTTTTCTATAGTTTTATTTATCGTCGCAACTTTGGATTTGGCGTCTGACGATGTTGATAGAATGAAAGTGGCCTTGTAATTTACTATTTCGTCGTTTAACTTTGAATTACTGTTTGAGTAAATATTAGGGTGCGTCCAGGGATGACAGTTTTCCTCCTTTTTGGTTTTTTGTGTAATATTTTCCTTCTCACGGTCCCTGTTTTGAGGATCCGCATTTTTCTGATCTGAACCAGTTTTTCCTTCACAAAGTATACTTTTCATCACGTCTAAACCAAAGATTTTCCCTCTTAGCTCCCCTTTCCTCACATATTACTTCACTAACTCCTAATATTTGAAATTTAATTATTATATAGTATGAGAAATTTCATTGTATCTTTAAAATTATTGAATCATCCTTCCTGCATACTTTTTTGTGTGGAATTTTTGTGTGTTTCTTCCACAAGCTTTTTAAACAAATTTTTGGATTTCCTCCTTTTTTGCTCTCTGATCACTCTCATCCCTGGGTGCGTCTTATTTTCGAAGGTTTAAATTTTTTACGGGACACCCTCTCATTGTGTTCCATTTGATGAGAAAAAGCTCCCATTTTTTTTTATGAAAATCAAATGATATTTAGAGGTTGCTACCAGCTCTGCTAAATCTGACAAATTTAGCATTGCAATTAATGTGTTTCATGTATTTATTAGAATATTTAATATTTCATCCAGTAGTTATTGAATCATTATTATGTTTCAAGTAGCTTATATAGATTTTAGTTCAAGTAACTCGTCAATTTAGTAGTAAAATATCAAATTTAAAATACCAAAGTGGATATTTTGTAAATATTTCTTTAATTGATGGACTTAAACAATCATTATTTTTTCTTTTTAATTATAATTGCCTACCTTGTTTTTGTGATTAAAAAAACTACACCATACTCTGTAAAACTGCATTAACTGTAAGTGCAACCATTTCATTGAGTTTTTTGGAAGTCTTTTACATTCAGAAAGACCTATAGTTAGGAAAATTTTTCTCTTGCGGACTGTATCGGTTCGTTAGTTATATAATTTTTGTTTTCTATAAGAATACCCTAAGCTAGGTTTTTTTTTCCTACCATGTTCGAAGGCCTGAAGAGGCGTGGATGAGGAGTCTGTTGTGACCCCCCCCCCCCCCCGTGGAGGCTAAGTCCTTTATACAGAGCTGTCTGAACTCGACAAATTACGTATTGCTGTTGAAAATGGGGCTTTGAACCCAAAAGTCATTATCGAATCTTCTCTAGGTACAGTCAGTCTCCCTTACTCTCATCCTCAGCTGATCAAGTCTACCTTTAGTAATATACTTACTTCTAACGATTACCTAAAAATAACCAGGTGCCAGAAACTGCTGATGGAATCTAAAAACGTAAATACTTAGGAAAAACTTTCGAACATTAACCAAATTGGTTCTATCCCCATAGTTTGGAGAACCATCGAAGAAACTCTCACTTTAAAATATCTAATTAGAGGGATTGATTCCTCTATCCCTCTAAAGGAGATTGCGTTTGAGCTAGAAGAGTCTGGAGTAAAATTTTCATATATAGTGAGATTTACCAAGAAAGATTCAGCTGATCTCATCCCAAATGTTCTTGTTAAAGAACTTGGCCATAAGGAAAGGCAGTCAGTAGCCTTGTCTCATATTGTACATAGAGTGACCCCCTATACTGAATCTCCCAAAATTTGTTACAAGTGTCTTCGCTTTGGACACTATCAGTCGACTTGTGACCGCAAACAGCGTTGTGCTACATGATCATGAGGGGTCATCTACATTATAAAATTAAACCAAACTTTAAAAAGTTCAATGGCCACCCCATAATATTATACCATATATGGATTTAGAATCCAAAAATACGTCTAAATACCAAATTTCATAATTTTCCAATGAGTGGTTAGTAATTTAAACTATGTCAAAAAAAATAATAATAATAATTGTTAAAAAAAATTGTTTTTTTTTTTTGTGCTATAAATTCTTAAATTGTTAATATATTTTAGCAATATTTATTTCAAAGGATAGTGTGTTTAAGGCCAAACATAAATAACATGCAACTTTTGTATTAAACAGTTTTTTAATTATTAATTAATAAAACAAGTTTTAAACTTTTTTAAATCGAATTTTTTTTTTAGCTATTATTAGAATTATCATGGTCGAAAACCCCTCCAGAATTTTTTTCATTCCATTTCGACTTTTGGCTCTCGATACTTTAGCAAAAATGTAAAAAAGCTCACTTTAAGGGACCGCTTAATAGATTACGTCTTGAAGCATCCACAAAACGTTCGATTCAGCCCTCTACAAAGAAATTGTCCCTCAAGATCGGCCAACATTTTCGCTCATAAGTGACGTGTTTCTCAAGATAATGAACTGAAATTTGGTATCTAGCGTAAACAAGGTACTCTTAATCGAATGAAAACATAAAAAAAATAGGGGTTCGTATTGAAATTTTTAACGATAGATTTAAACTTATTTAGTATTCAACCCCAAAGAAGAAAAAAAATTGCATTAGACATATAGAAAATTGTAAACAAAACATTTTGGTGCAAACCGCAAGATTCTACGATAGTTTGAACCGAAGATATAGCCATCTTTCGGATTTTGTTTATTTGTTTTTGCGTACTATATCAGGGTCGTACCTTGGGGCGAAAAATAAATTTATACTTTAAAATGGAAAAACTTGATTTTTTTCACGATAGTGGTAATTTCAATTGCCGGTAGCAATTTTGTTTTAACTTCTCCAAATTTTTACACATGTGTTTTCTCACCAAAAGGAAGCATTTGAAAGGGTGTCCCGAAAAAAAATTTAAAATTAATTTTTTATTGTCATATAAGACGCACCCTAATAAATGTAGTAAAGTAGGCTTATCCCCTTGACTCCCCTCATGTTCAACCCACTCAGTTTCAATTTAATTGTAGCTTATTT
The DNA here is from genome assembly GCA_963978545.1 of Linyphia triangularis. NCBI lineage: Eukaryota > Metazoa > Arthropoda > Arachnida > Araneae > Linyphiidae > Linyphia > Linyphia triangularis. The sequence continues at coordinate 8,240,914 of OZ021721.1, read as the reverse complement.
ATATGATTTGTAATTTTTTTTTTTATTATTATTCGTTTACAATGTGTACATGTGCGTATATGACTATTGCCTTATAATTACTTGGGAGATCCGCCCCTGCTCTCTGACACTCACCAACCCCGGAACAGAACAGTACCTTTATTCCAATCAAACACTGAAATGAAATCCAAGTATTTTATTTTTTTCAGGAGTGATCTGATAATGCCTAGAAGATGAATTTAATGAATTTTGGCTGTGTTCTCAAGACCAAGCGAAATGGTCATCTCCAGTCAGTTTAAACGTGCATAAAGCGTATTGAAAGAAATGTCATTCTAAATTTGACATAAGTCATATTGGTATTGATTGCGTTAAATCTCATGCTAAAAGAAAAAGCACGAGGGTCTTCAAAATGCATTATTAAACAAAATTCAAACGACCATTCCATATAAAAGCTCTGTAAATCAAAATGGAAAGTCTTTTCCAAATGCTGGAAATGAGCAAGTTATTGATGCAACTGCGAAGGACACATCAGGGAATAAAGCTCTACAGCCTGCTGATGTGATGCACAAATTTATATTGAGTGATCAAGTCACCAAAGCAGAAATTTTATGGGCTCTCAACACTATGCTTACTCACCGTTCTAGCCGAAGTGGTACAATTGTATCTGACCTATTAAAGCTAATGTTCCCAGATAGTGTCATAGCTGAGAGATTCAGTGCAAAAAGATAAACTATCATTTGTCATTACATATGGCTGGGGACCTTATTTCGAGGATCAACTATTAAATTACCTTAGAAAGTATCCTTATTTTTGCGTTTCTATAGATGAAAGCCTTAATAAGGTTGCACAAAAAGGTCAAATGGACATTCTTATTCGTTTTAAGAGTGATTACCAAAACTTGGTTCCTACAACATACTTGTCTTCCATATTTTTAGATTATTCTAAGGCTACTGATTTACTGCATGCCTTTACCACTTGTCTTGGAGATTTTGGTTCTTCTTCTTCTTTGTATTGGGTTAGTCAGATATGTGGCACCTCTGCTTTAGGGTAGCATTTTGTACCATACTCCAAACCCAATGTTTCTTAGATCCATTTGTTCGGATCGCCCACTTTAGCAATAAAGTCCGACAAACCTCTAATGGAACTAAGGTGTAATTCTTTAGTGTTGGTGGTTCCTAAAGTAGTTAATCGAGTGGGGGCAAGAGCATCACATTCATATATAACATGATGTGCCGTTTCCTCGTTTTTGTGACATTTCCTGCATATGGGGTCTTGTTGACAGAGTCCCATTGTATGGAGGTGTTTTCTGAAATGATAATGCCCTGTGATGAAGCCCACAATTGCTTGCATCTTCAGTCTTGGGTATCTAAGAATTTCAGAAGCAATCTTCGCAGATGATCTGATAATCATGCTTTTAGCGTGTTTTTGTCTAGAAGAACTTCGCCACGTTTTATTCATCTCCTGTTTTTCCCATTTATGAAGAACACCTTTTGCAGTCTTCAAATTGATCCCGCAGAAGGGCTCCGCACCTATTGGTTTATAAGACGATCCCTGTTTTGCAAGTTCATCAGCCTTTTCGTTACCTTCTATACCCTTGTGTCCTGGCACCCATACAAGAGTAACCTCATTTTCTAATGCCAGTTCTTCTAGAAGGTTTCTACATTCCAATACAGCCTTTGAATTGATTTGGAATGAATTAAGTGCCTTTAAGGCTGCTTGACTGTCACTATAAATGAGAATCCGCTTACCTCGGTAGCCTTTTCTCATATTAATCCGTAGACAGTCAGTGATTGCAAGGACCTCTGACTGGAACACAGTGGCATACCTTCCAAGACCTCTAAAGAAGTTAATTCTTGGTGATACGCCATGTACTCCCAGTCCTGAGAGGTTGTCTTTCTTTGATCCATCTGTGAACCAGATAAGATCATTGTTTGTTTGGTTAAACATGTAGTCATTCCATTCATCTCTGGTGGGTATTACTACCTTGAATGGTCTTTCAAACATGTATTTCTTCTCCAAGGTGTCTGAAGGCATCAGAAGAGTAGGTTCATGGATTTTTCTGGTGATGCTGATATGCCCTTTAGCCGTAGGCTTGTCATACCATTGTTGTTTTAACATCATTCTGTATGCAGTCATTCTTGCAGTGCTGCAAATGAAGATGTCTAATGGGGTCAGATCTAATATGGTCTCTAATGCTCTGGTGGGTGCCGAGGACATTGCACCTGTGATACACAAGCAGGCTAGTCTTTGCAGACTACCCAGCCTGTCCTTCACAGTTCTCTGTTCCACTTTACACCACCAGATCACAGAGGCATAAGTGATCATAGGTCTGATGACTGCTGAGTACATCCAAAACATCATTTTTGGTTGTAGACCCCAGTTTTTTCCAAGCATGCGCCTACATGTCATAATGCATTTTTTTGCTTGATTTATTTTGTAGTCAACATGTTTATTCCATGTGAGTTTTTGGTCAAGATATAAGCCTAAATACTTCACATCAGAAGCCACATTGATTTCAACGTCAAAAAGTTTAGGGATGAAAAAACCATCCCATTTTCTTTTGCGAGTGAATGGTACAAGATTGGTTTTCTGCGGACTAACCTTCAGATCCCTCTCTGTACACCATTTGCTAACATAACTTAATGCATTCTGCATAAGTGAACATGTTATGTTGAAATCTTTACCAA